>CM057455.1:391426250-394160000 GCA_016271365.2 Neoceratodus forsteri | reverse complement strand
TTGGCCAGAGTTACAATCCTTCCCTCCCTTACAGGACAGTAGTAAATTTTACAATTTTGGCACAGACAGACTATCGCCACCTCAGGGCAAGCTGTGAAGCCCAATATGGCATGTTACAACTTTACTTTAAAAGGCAATAATTGAGGTGTAGGAAGACAGTTCTCCTGATGACTGGTGTGGGACCAGCCTGTTCTGAGACCAGTTTCTGAGCTGCCTGGTCTTAGACCAGTTTCTGTGCCGCCTGGTCTGATACCAGTTTCTTTTACCAGCTGCACTGGTCAGGGATCAGTTATTGTCATGTATGTGTATATCCACAGGGTTGCCAGGCAGCAGCCAGCATAGTGTAGTGGTTAGTACACTAGGCTGTGATCTTGAAAGTCTGGGTTTGAATCACACTTTCCCCTAAAATTCTTTTAACTCCAAATTTCACTGTTGTGGTGATCCATGGAGGCATGGAGTTGGTAATAATAAATCTACACTAGAGTGAGTTGGTGCAGGAAAAAAAAAGTAAGTGCAACAAAGAAAGCTCCTGCACTGCAGTGAAACTGGCCCTAGACCAGGTGGCTCGGAAACTGATCTCAGACATTGGTAGTCCCAGACCAGGCTATTCTGAGACCAGGTGGCATGAAAACTGCTCTCTGACCAGTCATCAGGGGAACAAACTTCCTGCAGCATTGAATGATTAATCATGATTAAACATGGCAAATTATGCAAATTAATAACAGCAGAGCAGCCAATGAGAGCCAGGTACATCAATCAAGATTAATCATGGCTAACTCTTACAAGCATATTATCAAACATGATTAATCATGTTCTTTGAAGCAAGTTCTGATTGGCTGCCAGAAACCTGCATCAGGTATTGATCAACTATAAAAAAAGCAAAAAAAAAAAAACACCACCAACGAAAAAAGAAAAGTGTTGATTTATGGCTGTTTTGGGTATTGAAACAAGACTGCAGTTATGGAGGACTTGATTTCTTTGGTCAGTCTGGCTTGCATCATGGAGACTTGGGTGCGTGATGATGCAGACCCAGTTCTAAAGGCCGCAGTCCCACCTGGGTACTCTGTAGTGCACTGCCCCAGAGCAGAACACAGGGGTGGGTGGGTTGCCATCTGTTTTAGATCCGAACTGGTCTTCACCTTGCCCCCAGTAAGAGCACCAAGTTCATTTGAATGTGTGGCCATTTATGGGGGTCCAGGCACAGGCTGCAGGATTCTCCTCATCTACCGCCCCCCTGGGGCGGCAGGAGAATTCCTACAGGAAGTAGCTGAGTTCGTAACGGGTGAAACATTGTAGGTTCCCAATGTTTAGTGTTGGGGGACTTTAATGTTTGGGCCAATGATGAATCTTCTCAGCTTGGTTACAAGTTCCTCCAGATCATGTCATCTCTGGGTCTGTCGCAAGAGGTTTCTTCTGCAACCCACCAGGTCGGCCAAATGTTGGACCTGGTTTTCTCCTTGGGGCTTGAGATAAATAATCTCAAGACTAATTGGGTTGTTTGGTCTGATCATTGCAAGGTGGAGTTCCAGTTTGGGGCTCCCCCCAGAAGCCCTCCCCCTGCTGAGATGGTTAGCTATCACCCTTTGAGGGGTTTGACTCCTGAGGGTTTTCGACAATGGCTGATATATCTAGTGTGGACATTGCATGCATTAGGGGTGCATGGGCAGCAACTGCTGCCTATAATAAGGTGACGTCTGGTGCACTTGCACCCCTCACAAAGGTCCATGTATGACCCAAATCCTCTCACTTGATGTCTCCTTCATATGATGGGGAGCTCAAGGTGATGAATATTATGGGTCGGAGATTAGAGCGCTGCCGGTGGAAGACCAGGCTGGAGGTGGACAAACTGGCCCTGCATGCACATTACGGTGTGTACCGGGGACAATCTACTGTAAGAAAGCAGAGTTCCTGTTCAGGAAGATTGCCACTGGGAGGAACTGACCAACTGTGCTTTTTTGGACTGTAGACAGGCTTCTTCATCCAGCCTATCTGCAGCCGAAAAAAGCTTTTTCTGATGCCTTATGCGAAGAGTTTGCTTGGTTCTTCTCGAACAGGGTGTCTGCGATTCAACAAGGATTTCCACCAGTGAGCCACATTGTAGTCAACAGTGGTTTCCGTGGGCATCCAGTGAACACTCCACCTAGTTGGGGGGAGGTTAGACTGGTGGAGGTGGCTGATGGCATTGAGGTTGCTTCCAAACTGAAGCACACTTTTTGTGAACTGAATCCGGTGCTGACACATTTCTTGATGGGATGTCTTGACTCCATTGGCCCAGTGTCTGCCTTGATTTTCCAGTGTTCTTTGTCAGAATGGGTCCTTCATGATGTCTTGAAGGAGGCATTGGTGAGACCCCTTCTGAAGAAACCATCTTTAGACCCTGACATCAAGACAAATTACCATCCCATCTCCAATCTTCCATTATTGGGTAAGATTGTAGAGAAGGTTGTAGTGCTTCAGCTTGAGGAACACCTTGTGGCCCAAGATCTATTCAAGCCTCTCCAGTCTGAGTTTTGTGTGAGGCATAGCACAGAAACTCCAAATACAAATAGAAAAGAATGGCCAAAGGATATATACCGAGTTAGTTGTACATGTAACAATTTCTCACCAATACTAGAGCGCAGGCTTAAACCCAGACAAACAATCCCAGATGATAGGCTATCTTATTCAAAGTTGCATTTATTAAGAAAATTATGGCTCGGCCCAAAGACCACCAAATGTTTTTAAGCCCCCAGGGCTCTTTCTCAAGGCACCTTGAGAAAGAGCCCAGGGGAGCTTGAAAACGTTTGGCAGTGTTTGGTGCAGGCCATCATTTTCTTAATAAATGCAGCTTTGAATCAGATATCTTATTGTCTGGGATAGTTTGTCTTGGTTTAAGCCTGAGCTCTACTATTGGTGAGAAATAGCACAGAAACAGCATTAATTCGGGTGCATAATAACCTCCTTAGTGAAAGAGATCAAAGAGAGGGGACAATTCTCAATCTCCTTGATCTCTTCTCAGCATTTGACATGGTGGACAATCGTGTGTTACTCAACCACCTGAGGGAATTCTGTGGACTTGCTGGCATTGTCATCTGCTGGTTTGAGTCTTTTCTAACCAATGGGAGGCAAAGGGTAGTGATGGGGGATTTCTTCTCCCCCCTTAGCCTACTGTCATGCGGAGTACCCCAGGGTTTGGTCTTGTCGTCGATGCTGTTTGCAGTGTACATGCTGCCCTTGGAAGAATTCATCAGAAAGTATAGTTTGGGTTTTCATTGTATGCTAATGATACCCAGCTGTATCTTTCTTTTGTCCCTGGGACATCCAACACATTACATGTGCTTAACACCTGTCTTGCTGAGATCACAAACTGGATGGCTTCCAGCTGGTTGCAACTGAACCCTCACAAAGCAGAGGTACTGGTGGTAGAGTCAAACAGATGGCATGATAGGATGGCCTCTGGTGCAAAGATGAGGCTTTTTCTTGGATCTGTACCATTAAAGGCCTCTTCTAGGTGCGTGATCTGGGTGTTATTCTTGACAGTGGACTGACGCTTGAATACCAGGTACTGTCCATTCTCCACAACAGCTTTTACCATCTGAGGAATATCACCAGGATAAAGCCTCTAGTTCTGCCCCGGACATCCCCACCTTGATGCATGCCTTTGTGACATCTAGGCTTGACTACTGTAATGTGGTCTGTTTCAGGGTGTCTGGAGGTACCCACTACCAGCTGCAGCTGGTGTAGAATGAAGCTGCCAGGCTGTTGATGGGGCAGTTTAACTACTGCCACATCACCCCAGTGCTGTGTAAACTGCACTGGGTGCTGATATGGTGGAGGGTCCTCTTTAAGGTGGGCTTCCTCATCTTTAAGACACTGCATAATCTGGCACTGATTACCTGAAGAATCTTCTTACACCTGCTGTCTAGGTCTGCTCCCTCCACTCCTTATTTAGGGGCCTCCTTGCAATTTCCTGGACGAGGTTAAAAACTGCTGGTGATGATGGAGTCACGTGATGTGGTGTGCTGGGTAGGATGCCTCTCTGCCTGCTCTGAAATACCGCCCGTTAATATCTTTAAAACCCTGCTTTATGGTGTTTTCCACCGCAGATCACCTGACTGTCACCTTCCTGAATGTCTGTGCCCCTCAATATAAGAAGTCGATGGATGAAGAGATGCGGAAAATTGCTTCTACAGAAGCAACATGAGCAAGCTTCTGTAGGGAGTATTACTTTCTCTAAGGGTTTTTTGCAGACAATTCCCTTGCACTATTTAGGAATGATGTCAATCAATAAGAATTGAGGATGTACTATTCTCTATGGAGTGTTCTGGTTACAAAGGGGTAGTGTTCTTGTTTTCTGGTTCACGAGGGCAGGGAGGTTGGAGGGAGAGGATCTTTTCAGTCAGCCGATCATCATGTACCATGCAAAGGTGGGTGGGTGTAAGGGGGACAGGGTTTATGGGTGCTTTTGGTGGGGGGCTCAGAGGGTGATTGGGGATGGATCTGGTGACGGCAGGGGTGGGGGAGGTAGAACAACCCAGTGCATATTTCGTTTGGAGAAGTATTGATGTGAAATACAAATATATGTGGTGCTTCGAGGATTTCTGACTGGCATCATGAGTGATGGCTAGAAATATTCAATTTATCAGTTGGAACGTTAAAGGGGCAAGGCATAGGACTAAGCAATATAACATTTTGAAACATATAAACCATCTGAAGGCAGAAATTATGTTTTTGCTGGAGAAGCATTTGCTTAAGAGGGAGGCTGACAAAATGAGATGGCAACAAATTGGGCAGCTGTTTGCAGTGGAGGGCGCGACCCACAGTAGAGGGGTTATGATCCTTTTGCATAGGTCAGTTCCGTTCAAACCTCTCCAAGTTATATCCAATCCTTCGGGCAGATTCTTGTTTGTAAAAGGTAGATTGCATACCCTGGATATTATCTTGGGTGCCATCTATGGCCCTAATGTAGACTCCCCCAGTGTTTTTGTTCAGATAATAGAAGCCCTAACTCCATTTTTGGATATCCCCATGGTTATAGGAGGTGATTTTAATCTCATTTTTGATCAGGCTCTTGACAGGTCAGGTCAATCCCGTCAAGGTCTCTCCCCAGCACAAAGAGCTTTTAGGGACCTGATGGACTCTATAGGTCTTTGTGATATATGGTGTGTATTACATCCCAATACAAGAGAGTATACTTATGTTTCTCCAGTGCATGCAACTTCCTCGAGGATTGATTATATCCTCATCTCTCAATCTCTCTTACCAGGGGTTATAAGCTCTAGTATTGTTTCAGGGCCCTGTTGGATCACTCTGTGGTCACCTGCCAAATAACCCTAGCGTCACTGCCCAATAAAGGGGGCAGGTGGAAGTTGAATAATCAAATTTTGAAGGAGCCAAAGACGGTTCAATATATAATATCCCAAATAGAGCAGTTTATTGCTTCCAATTCTAATTCCGTGGGGAAGCCTGATATGGTATGGGGTGCCTGTAAAGCATATTTAAGGGGGATTATAATTGGCCTAACATCGAAAAGGAAAAGAGAGAGGGCATCTCGGATCTCTGACCTTCTCTCTCAGATTAGGGGTATGGAGACTGTTCTCGCTCCATCTTCCTCTGAGACATTTAAACAAGATTAAATGAAACTGAGAGAAGCCTACCTAGCAATGTTAATGGAGCAAACTGAATTTACCATTTTGAAAACAAAAGCGGTATATACTGATCAGGGTGAGAAGGCAGGCAGAATGCTGGCGCTGCACATTAAGCAACAGGAATCCGCCAGATTTATTCCCCCAGTCCATTCCTCCAAAGACAATTCCCTTAAGGTCTTACCCTCGGAGATAGCAGAGGAGTTCACAAACTATTTCCAGGATTTATATGGCCCTATGGCCAACTCCCGTCTAAGGATAGACTTTATGAATATCTGTAGTTTGCAACTCTCCAACTCTCTCACAATCTCAGCAGAAAATTTTGGAGTCTCCTGTCTCTGAGGGTGAGATTGAAAGGGTAATTAAATCTCTCCCATCCGACAAATCTCCAGGCCCTGATGGGTTTAACTCCAATTTTTTTTCTCTAAGCAATTGATTCCCATTTTGCGGCCCCTCTTCCAGGCCATTCTCTCCGGTCAAGCATCCGAACCCTCCCTTTTTGAGACGCTTATTGCTTTGTTGCCCAAGCCGTTCAGACTGTCTGATCTGGTCTCAAGTTATAGTGGGGGCGGTGGTGGATGGGGAGGAGGGAAGGGTGGCCCTACAGGGGGGCCTGGAGGCTCTGGAAAGATGGTCTAGAAAGTGGAAGCTGAGGTTCAATGCAGGGAAATGCAAGGTACTCCACCTGGGGGCCAGAAACCCAGGTCAAGTGTACACCCTGGGGAAATGCTACAAGTCTCGATGGCTGAGAGGGACCTGGGGGTGGTGGTGGATGACAAGATGAACAACTCTGAGACTTGTAGGAGGGCAGCAGCCAAGGCCAACAGGATGCTGGGATGCATCGCTAGGGGGATCACCTCCAGAAGGAGGGAAGTGATACTCCCTCTGTATAACTGCTTGGTGAGGCGCACCTTGAGTACTGCGTGCAGTTTTGGAGGCCACACTTAAGCGGGACATTAACCTCCTGGAGGCGGGTCCAGAGAGGGCAACCAAAATGATTTGGGGCTTGGGGGACAGGACCTATGAGGAGAGGCTCGAAGAGCTAAATATGTACACATTGGAAGAGAGAAGGGGACCGGGGGGACATGATAGAGGTCTTTAGGTACATGAAGAGGGTAAATAGGGGAGGAACAGTTGGGGTGCTTCGAAGGAAGGAGGAAGGGGCCACTAGAGGGCATGGCTGGAAGCTGGAGGGGGGAAGATTCAGGGGAGATAGGAGGAGGTGCTACTTCACTGAGAGGGTGGTGGAGCCATGAAATGCACTGCCTAGGGGGCTGGTGGAGGCAGAGACAGTGGAGGGGTTCAAGAGGGGGTGGGACAGGTACAGGGGAAGGGTTCTGGAAGCAAAATCCAATGCAGCAAGAATATCTGGAACTGGGAAGGGAGAAGCCAGAGAAGGCGAGGGGGACAGCAAGGTCAGCACCCAGGTTGGGGACTGACCAAACGAGCAGACACGAAAGACCGTTAGGCCTATTCTGCTGGCATTTTAGTATGTTAGTATGTTAGTAGTATAGGCCAATCTCCCTTCTTAACCATGATATTAAAATTTTGGCACGATTATTAGCCGACCGTTTGGAGGCAGTACTTCCCTTTTTAATCGGGGCAGATCAGGTTGGTTTTATGAAAGGGAGATCATATGTCGACCATTTGAAGGCCCTGTCTCACATCTTCTTGGCATCCAAGGATGCTTCTTATCCAATGGTCCTGATCTCGTTGGATGCTAAGAAGGCGTTCAACAGAGTCCATTGGGACTACTTGTTTGCTATGATGGAAGTTTTCAGTTTTCCTACGAAATTCTGGAATTGGATTAGCTCATTATATAAGTTCCCTTCTGCCAGAATCTCATGTAATGGGGTTATCTCCACCCCCTTTAAATTACATGTTGGGACAAGACAGGGGTGTCCCTTATCCCCCATTCTCTTCAATATTTACCTAGAGCCTCTTATTAGGAGATTGTCAGGTGCCCAGGGCATCTCGGGTATCTCTCTTGGGGGGCAGGTGGTTAAAGTGGTGGCCTACGCAGATGTTCTTCTGCTGCAGGTAACCCATCCACTCACATCTATTCCCATTATTTTGAAGTTAATAGATGACTTCAGTAAGGTCTCAAATTATAAACTCAGTGTAGGAAAGACAGTGGTTTTTCCTCTTAATCATAGGGTATATAAACAGGACATTATTGCATTTGGGCTCACCTGGAAGTCCAATTATATTAAATATCTGGGTCTCCTTCTTACTCGGGACACGGCATGGCTCAGACAACTTAATATTGATGCACTGGTACATAAAATAGACCTAGACCTCTGCAGGTGGACTTTACTTCCCCTTTCTCTTTGGGGCAGAATCAATCTAATCAAAATGAACATATTTCCCCTCTTATTCTACAACCTTAACATACTAAACATATGGCTCCCCCGTCCTGGGTTAAAAAAGTGCATAGTATGATCTCTACTTTTATATGGGACGACAAGAAGGCTAGGATGGCTTTCCACAAGTTAGCGGCCCTGAAGGCTAAAGGAGGATTAGGACTCCCCCATATTGGGCTATACTACTGGGCCAATCAGGCCAATAAGTATCTCAGATGGCTGACCGTGGATCAACCATCCGCGGCTACCACATATACCCCGACTTGGTTGGCTGTCGAGTCTGCTACCATTAGAAAACATGGCCTCTCCCCGGCTGCACTGCTATACGCCAAGGTCAGTTCCCTACCAGAATCTCTACGTAGTTCCCCTATAGCCATTTCAATCAGGGTTCATACTCAATTGTGCACTTTTCTGAGGTATTAGAATCTCAAGGATTTATCACAACCCGTAATAGGCAACCCTAATTTTTTGCTGGACGGCAAGCTTCTCTCACCTAGTTGGATCCCTCAGATAAGAAACTGCCGTCTAGATGAGTTTATGTTATCCAATAGTCAATGGTGCTGTTCAGCTGGCATTATGCACAAGTTTATGGTACCTCACACAACAATCTTCAAGATTTTTCAACTTTGCCATTTATTGGTTAAGGTAATGGGTCCAACCCCCCCTCCAGCTCCCAGTATCAGTTTTCAGGCTACCCTCACAGTGTTGGCGGGCTCGCCTCATGCTGTACCTAAAATATACACTGCTTTATTTACCTGGGCTTACCCTGACAATTACTCTTCCATCTCCTTTTGGGCCTCTCTCTTTCAGGGCAGAGATATGGATTGGTCTCTCCTGTGACAAAGTTGTCATAAGTCCCTTAAGCAGGACAGACTTAGATTAATGCAATTTAAAATTTTGCATAACATTTATTACTCTCCACAGAGGCTTGCCAGACTGGGTCTGGTGTCCTCTCCCCTTTACACAAGATGTCAGTCTCAAGAAGGTGACCTCCTTCATATTTTCTGGAGCTGTTCGAAAGTTGCCCCACTTTGGACCATGGTTAAACAGCGTGCTGATCCTCTTTTAGGGCTCTCAGAATTGTTCACCCCTGAAATATGTCTTCTTGGGGATTTCTCCTCCATTTCGGTGGTGAACAGGAGGTACCTCATAGCCTCAATGTCGAGTCTGTTAAAAAAGTGGTGTTGAGACACTGGAAGGATATGGAGGTACCGTCTTATGTTGAATGGCTTCAGGAATTGCTTGTGAACCTCAGAACAGAGAGGACTATTGCCAGTCTATATAACAAACTTGAGAAGTTAGACAGGATATGGGGCCCACTGCAGACTCTCTATGCACTATAGGCTTAAGTACTACCAGGTTATATTCTTTGGTGTTGTGCTAAAGGTGTAATGATGTGCTGGGTTGTTTGGGGTGGGTGTTGGGTTGGTGGGTAAGGGGTTGGGGGAGAGCGAATCATCTTGTACTCTGCATATGGTGTTTGAGGTTCATGATTTACTCTACTGTGATTCGTTCTCTGTATTGGAAACTTTAATAAAATTTGAATTGAAAAAAAAAAACTGCTGATGACAGAGCTTTCAGTGTTGCCAGCCCCATCCTGTAGAATTCTCTACCTCCAGCTATAAGAGAGGCCCCTTCAGTATAGGTATTCAATGCCCACCTCGAGGCCTTCAAAACAATCAGGCTTTACTGGATTTTGTTTTATAATCTTGCCCTGGCCTGACCTCTGTGATTTAATTCTGTCCCTGGCTATTTATTTAGTTATTTTCAGTTATGTTATGATTTATTTATTTAATTTTATAATTGTGTGATTTAATTTAGTTATATATATTATAATGTTTATTATATATATTTATTTTTTTTTGCAATTGTTTTGATTTGTGTACTGCACCCAAAGCCTCTGGGATGGGCATCTTTTAAATAAAATTTACCTTGCCTTGCCTTGCCATTGATTGATCATGATGGATAATGATTTAGCATAATCAAAAGTACTGATTAAAAATGATCATGACCAGCAAAACAGTTGTGACCAGTATTGATTGATCATGATTAATAATGACTAACAATAAAAGAACACCATAATGACAATAAAATAACGATGGTTGATGATTACTTCAGGTATTGATTAATCAGGAGTAATACTATATATTGGAAGTCTCAAAAAATCAAGAACAATCATGATCAGATCGTTACCTAAATGTGATGATTTGTGATGGGTGGCCATTTAACATTGGTGTACTTTCATTATTAATGATGATTTTTTTGGTGATTTTTCATACTTGAACATGATCTTTAACAGTGAAATACAGGATGTTTTATGATCAGTCATGATAAACTCTCATTCATTTCTGCTGGGGTAGATGGAATCAGCTCACACAGAGAACAGGCTGTCAGCTCATTAGGCCACTAGTCTTTACACACTGTGTGTAGTAGTCAGGAGACAAATGCTGCACAAAGGGGACACAAATAATAAATAGGAAAGGGGAACCCAGGAAAAAAAATCCAGAAATAGAAACTGAAAATTCATGGAGCGAAGATGTGAATGTGGTTACAAATTTGTCTCCAATGCCTCACATTGATGAGTCTTATCTTTATAGCAAAGAATTATATCACAAGAGCATATACCTAAAAATACTAGTATTATTTCTCTCTCTGCCAGAATTTCTTTCTTTCTTTCTTTCTTTCTTTCTTTCTTTCTTTCTTTCTTTCTTTCTTTCTTTCTTTCTTTCTTTCTTCCTTCCTATCTATCTATAGAATACTTGGATCCCCACTCCTGGTACTGTTACATTCTACCCCTTCCCCTCCAGGTTGCCCCCCTTCCCAATATTACATATATAATGCCTAATTCACATGATGACTGAAGTTCCCTGACAGTCGTCTTGTGTTGCAAAACCTGGACTCCTCACAATAAATAAGACTCTTCCTTGACTGAACATGTCTGTATAAATAAGTTCATTCTGCTTCCACAGTACCTCTCCTTTGACTTGTTAAACAATACATGTTTGATTATTAAATGGATTATGTTATATGAAATAACAGAAAGAACATGAATACATTAAATAATGTTTCATAATCATCCATTTCTGCAATTGTTATGATTTTCCACTTACAGCGTTGGATGCAGTGTGGAGGAAAATTCAGACAAATAATCCAAATGACACTCAGATGGGATCTTTAAAGACAGCTACAGTCAATACTGAAAACAAGTGACAGTCAAGAAATATTTGGCAGCAGTCCTGGGGAATTGTGTAGACGAAGAGTTAAGGACATTGGTCAAACAAAGAGTAATTTCCAATGAACTGAGCAATCATCTTTTACAAAGCACTGCTGAATGCACAGATCTACTGTGTGGATCAATCATTATATATCAATATAGGTAGATATACTGTGTGACTGGATTATGTGGGTAGGGTAAATGAATGACACAACACATCCAAATTATGATTTAAAACACACTGGCTTGGTGTGATATTTATTTGTCCAATGGACTATTTTTTTTTGTAAAAATGTATATACAAAAATAAATATAAACCATAAATGTAATGAGTCTTAACTTCAGACTAAATCAAATTAATAACAAAACAAAATAGCTCTCCCTGAGCTCCATAACTACCCTTCCTTGGTAATCCTTCCACAGAGTAGTTAATTTTACAATCACAATTTACTACAATCTTCTGTGCTCTTGAGATAACCTTTCTGGGCTGATCTGCATTATCTGAGCACTAGGGCTGCTTTTATTCTCTTCCCTGCAGCATCATCAGGTCAGCTGATCCACTCCTTATCTAAAAAACAGTCATTCCTCTTCTAATACAAACATATTGGAGGATCAGGTTGACTGCATAGACAGTTTGGAAGTACAAGATAAAAATAAAACACTTCTTTACTCCCTTACAGTACTATAGAACAACATATATAGACACGTCCTTTAATTGCCAGACATACTTTAAACTCTGCCCCTACTCTCTCTGAGTGACAGCTGGTATTTTACTATAAAACAGCCTCTATATAGGGCTGCTGGCTCCTCAGAGCCCATTGTAAATGATCCCAGTGCTCAGGTAAGAGCTAATCTCTGTTTAAAGGCAGTATCAAGAGATCAAGTCTGTTTTATTTAAATTCAGCACCATATTCTTTCCTTCAAAAATCTCTTTTTATAGCTGCTACATAAATCCCTCACATACAGCTGATACACCCAATGGCTAAAATATCAAGCCATTGGGAAAGATTTCATTTTCGTACATTTTATTATTCTCAGGAAGTAGTGACTTGCAATTTAGTCCTGTTTTTATTTTCTTTACCCTCTTGTGGGGGTCCCATTCTGTACAAGGGAGAGTCCCTCTCCTCCTAACAGCTTATCTGGAGATGCGAGACAGGGAAAGTGAGAACTTTCACTTTGCTGACTCAGCCACTCCTCACCCTACATCCGACTGCTGAAACAGTCTTTTCTTTCTCCTCCCACTCTGTTTCTTGGGAGCGAGTACAGAGCGCTCACTGTATGCAGCACTAGCAGACCAAAATGACCAATAAATGATCTGCTGCATTATTTTTACTGCATCTAAAGCTGAACACAGTTTTCCTTCATGGGACAGTTAAATTCTTTTCGCAACCCCACAGGACTTTCTTCATAGCGTTAAACGAGGATTATGGGGCACATTTCAACTTTCAGCCTACATAACATTTTCACCCAGTCCCAACTATTTCAATTCAAATACAAAGACAACCGTGGGAGGATTTCCTTGTACTCCAACAGTTATGTACTGTATTTCTTGCTCAGCTGAACGTCCATATCATGAGCAGCTTTAGTATTTTCTTAGGACTAAGGTAGGGGATGAAAAAGAGTAGAAAGAGGGACTAGTCAAGGGAGAAACACTACTATTATGGGTGGCCTACCCATAATACTGGACATGATATAAATAGAACACAGTATTCAGAAAAGACAGATTGCTACTGCAGTAGACTTTAGGGGAAAATAATTAGATGCCTTAGCCTGATTCAAGAGGGGGGATACATTTACCACACACCCCCATGGACAAGTGGAAACTATTAGTTTCACCAGTCTTGTTTCCAAGACAATCTACCCAAGTATGTCTAGGTAGGATGGAACTACCACCCACTCTCACTTGGTACCTCCACCCAATGTCCCTTATAAACATCAACACTCAGGTAATACTTAACAATAAGTATACCTAAGATACTTAAATACTACCCTGGGGTGTCTAAACATTTGTACTATAATACAATACAATACAATCATTATAACAGTTGCATTTCAAGAACATACATTTCCATTTGTATCAGGGGCTCCATACCTTGACAAAAAATCGGCATTTACATGCTGGGTACCTGCATGATGTTGAACAGTGAACCTGTAGGGTTGCAGTGCCAAGTATCAACTCATAATCTGATCATAATTATCCTTCTTTTGGTTAATGAAACAAAGCTGATTATGATCAGTGATAAGTGTGAATGGTGCACCCCACAGATAAAATCTCGATGCTTCAATGGCCAACTTGGCAGCTAGGCATTCCTGTTCCACAGTGGAGTACTTTTGTTCACGATCATGAAGTTTCCATGAAATATACAACACTGGGTGTTCTTTGCCATTGATAGACTGACTTAAAACGGCCCCAATACCTGCACCAGAAGTATCTGTATGGACCTCAAATGGATGACTGAAATCTGGACTACACATTACTGGAGAAGAACACAATGCAGCCGTTATATCTAAAAAAACTTTCTCACACTCCTGGGTCCATTTAATCTTATTTCCAAATTTCTTTTTGGTCAGGTCAGTTAATGGTGTGGCCATTGCTGCAAAATTGGGAACTTATCTGAGGTGGTAGCCGGCCAATCCTAGAAAAGTATGTATATGCTTCGTCTCAGGTTGGGGGCAATTGGCTACTGCTTCAACCTTGTTAATCTAAGGTTTGATGGTACCATTCCCTAACACAAAACCAAGATATCTTGTTTCTGACATGGCCAATGCACATTTCTCAGGGTTGATGGTAACTCCTACTTTGGCAATTGAGGTAATTATAGCTCTTAAGTGTGCCAAATGGGTATTCCAATTCCCACTAAAAATTATGATGTCGTCCAAATATGCTGCACAAAAACTGTAGTGGGGTGTCAGCACTCGGTTCATGAACCTTTGGAACATTGCTGGAGCTCCGTGGAGTCAAAGGGCATGGTCCAGAATTGAAATAAGCTCATAGGTGTACTAAAGGCCATTTTTTCTCGTGATGTATCCTCAAGGGGAATCTGCCAGTGACCTTTAGTAAGATCCAAGGTGGAAATATACTGGGCCTTATTAACTTCATCTATAATGTCATCCACTCTGGGCATGGGATAGGTGTCAAACTGGGACACTCTATTTAATCCTCTAAAATCAAGGCACAGTCGGATACCTCCCTCTTTCTTGGGCACCACTAAAATAGGGGAATCCCAGCACTATTGGATGGCTCAATGATGTTCATCTTTAACAGCTTATCCACCTCCAGTTGAACTTCCTGTCTCACCGTTTCTGGGAGTCTATACTTTTTTTTCTTATGGGCGAGGATGTGGACCGAATCTCATGCTCCACTCCCTTTGCAAGGCCTAGCACACTAGTAAATGTACTGGGATATTCCAACAACATATTCTGTAACTCCTGTCTTTTCCCTGGGTCCAGGATAGGATTTACATTTACCTCCTGTATCCCTTTTCTAGTCTCCAGCCTCCCATAAGCAGTATCCATCTCTGTTTCAGGTGTTTCTGGCATTACCAACATACTCATCCCCCTGGTAATTTTTTCATGCCACTTTTTCAGTAGATTGGCATGGCATATTTAAACTTTCCATTTTTTATCTGGGGTCCCTTTTTCAAATGTAACCAGTCTAGTTTGCCTCACTACCTTATATGGCCCCTGTCATTTCATGTGCAATTTATTAGCAGTTGTCGGGAGTAACAAGACTCTGTCCCCAGCCAAAAATGCTTTACATGTATTCTCTGGTCATGTGTTTGTTTCTGCATGGTCTGGGCCTGAATGCTCATCTCATGGGCTTTGGGGGAATATGTAACCAATCTCTGCCTCAGTTGTTTCATGTAGGTAGTAATTCCTGGGTGCTTCATATCCTTGCCCTCCTCCCAACATTCTTTTATCACCTCTAAGGGTCCTCGAGGGTTCCTGCCATAAAGAAGTTCAAATGGGGAATGACCTGTAGAAGCTTGAGGAACCTCTCTATATGCAAATAAGGCAAAAGGTAAGTATCTGTCCCAATCCTTGCCCTCCTCATGGACGTGTGACCCTGAGCAAGTCAAGTCTCACCTGGTTAAACAATTAAAAAAAAAAAACTTTTTGAGCATTCGTTTTAAAGTCAGGTTGAATTGCTCAGTCAGGCCATCTGTCTGGGAATGATATTGGGAAGTGTGAACAGTTACTAATCCCAATAATCTATATAACTCCCTCAGTAATTTGGCATTAAAATTGGTCTGTTAATATTTCCTTTGGTATGCCCACCCTCGTGAATAGCTTTACCAATTCCTCAGCTTTTTTGGGTGTGGTGACAGACCTCATGGGGATGGCCTCGGGGTATTTCATTGCATAGTTGCAGACGACCAGTGTGTATTCATTCCCTTTTGCACTTTTGTTTAGTGGGCCCACTATATCCATCTCAAACTGTTCAAATGGAGTTGTCACTAGGGGTAAGGGTATCAAGGGAACCTCATCTTTCTTTCCCACTTGGGCAACAAACTGACATGCTTCACACTCTCGGCAGTATCCTGCTACATCATCATGTATCCTGGGACTCGCAAAATGCTGAGTCAACTTCCCCAGTGTCCTATCATGACCACATGTCCTGCCCATGGTAAATTATGACCTAAGTTCAGCAAATCCTCTCAAAAGCATGAGGGTGCTGTCAGTTGTTCTACCTCTTCCCCGATACTGAATTTTTTCATATGTGGTACAATAAATCATTCTTCTTTACTATATCCAGGGCACCTTGGGTCTGGGATTTTCCCACCTGCTGAAAAAAAGGAATTAAGCTAACATCAGATTTTTGTTCTGCAACACTTGCTTTAATAAAAACAGTTTGCACATTCTCCAGTGTTAAACCTTTCTGGCTATTATGCCATTGTGTCTGTATCTTCTTCTTCGCATTATGTGTCAATTTGCTTTACCTGGTTCGCCAACCACTCCATCCTGAAAAGGAAAAATATCTCCCAACTGTTGTTGCCTCTTCTCCTGGGCCCTTGTGGTTACAGTGGTAACAATTCCTTTGTCAGGCATTAAATCAGCAAAGTCTGGAAAATCATGCCCAATAACCATTGGTACTGGCAAATGTGGTACCAACCCATTTGTTAAAGTGGTTGTTCTTTCTTTCAGCACCATGTCCACTAGCACTGTGGGGTATACATGGGTGTCCCCATGAACACAGACCACACTCAGAGGAGGTTCTTTTTCTGTCTTGGTTACCAGTTCTGGGTGAACTAAAGTTTGCTTACTGCCAGAATCAATTAAGGCAGTCACATTTTTGTTTTCCACTTTTACCTCTTTGAAAAAATAGCTGGGGTTCAATAATGCCAGATGGGTCATATCTCCTCTGTTAGTTGGGCAATATTATGCAATGTGTCCCTGGCCCTTGCAGTTCGACAAATAATGTCTGCAGGGAAGGGTCATCCACTAGTACCACCCCTATTTTCTTGCTGGCCTTAGTATCCCCCATACCTCGGCTGGTCATAACTGGTTTCACTAGGGGGGTTGGTTTGGGGCTTGTTATCTCAAAGGGTCTGGTTCCTTCTTTCTTCATGTTCTGGTGGGCAGAGAAAAAGTCATCTGCTAGGGTGATGGCAATTTCTACTGTTTCTGGGTTGTGTTCTCGTACCCATATTTGTACATCCTGGGGCAAGATCTGTAGGAACTGTTCACCCACTGCAGTATCTACCACATTATCTATTATTTTCCCCTCTGGCTGTAGCCATTTATTACACAGCTCTCTTAGCCATATAAAGCTCTTTCGAGGGGTATCATGAGTCTGGAATTTTAAAGCCTGGAACCTTTGCTGGTACTTTTTATGTTGGCTTGCCGCGCTTGCGCGACTGATCAACATATTAGGAAAGTGAAGCTTTGGGGGACACGGCTGCTGTTGAAGCGAATGCAGGACATGCATCAGTAAGGTGTGTCCCTCATTCCCCAATAAGCCAGCATGCTAGTGCTGACACCAACATTGCTAGTGGACAAAACTACAAACAAAGTGCACTGCAATTAGAGACAAGCTCGTCATGCAGCAACACTTTGTTTAGACATTATGTCCACTTTACTACATCCGTTCCCAGTACAGGGTGCAACGCTGGGAGCCCACCCCAGCATGGCAACTGATGCCATGGCTGGAGGGATGCCAATCCCCGTCGGCTCACCCCCCAGATGTCCTTCTGCACGCTGAGGCCACCCCAGCATGGGAAACGTCCCAGCGTCGTCTTTTTTTTAAAACCTGCAAATTAAAAGCGGTCCCATGCGCTTCTCCTGCCCCCTCCCACAACCCGTACCCACTCACTGTGCACCTGCCTCCCCCCCCACCCCCCATACTTACCTCCGAGTCTGGCACGACGATCTTCGGTGGACCTGGAACACGTCTGCACTCTTCAAAGCCGACCGCGAACTGAGGAAATGCCAGTAAGCTGTATAATGGGCTAGATAGGGTTTTTTCACCTTTGTTGCATATCTCAGGCATTTTTTGGAATTTTTGCACCAAATTTTCAACATGGTGTTTTTGGGGCCCCTCCTCATGACTTCTGTCACTGTCATGGCATTTATCGGCCTTGAAAGGTGATTTCACAGTCACTGCGCAAAATCACCTTTCGGGTCAATAACGAAATGACAGTGGCGGTTTTCATGAGGTGCCCTCTTAAAAAGCCAAAGTTCCAAATTTGGTGGAAAAAATCCAACAAATGCCTGTTTTTCGAGCGTGCGTTGCGCATTTGCTTCATTCACTATATTTTACTGCCGGATTTTCAGCATTGTCATTTTTGTACACCTCCTTGTGAACAGTACAGCTGTCATTTTCCATATCCTGCCCGAAATGTGTTTCCGCACTTCCGTCGCACAATAGCGCAGTCGCTGTGGGAAATCAGTGTTTGGGCCAGATTATGAAAATGACAGTGACACAGTTCATGAGCAGAGCATCTAAAATGCCTATGTTGAAAATTTGGTGATGATACTCCATAAAATAACTGTGTTACGAGCATGCGTTGGCAGATTGCTCGCATGCTCATACTGTCGTGCATTTGTGATATTTTCAGTCTGGATTTTCACCATTGCCATTTTTCCACACCTCTTGATGAACAGTACAGCCGTCATTTGACATATCGTCCCCAAAATGTGTTTTCGCACTTCCGGCGCAGAATAGCGTGGTCGCTGTGCGAAATCACTTCTTGGGACACTTTGAGGAAATAACAGTGACACTGTACATGAGCAGAGGTGCTAAAATGCCTATCTTGAAAGTTTGTGCTCGAACGCCCATAAAATGGCAGTGTTGCAAGCTTTGCATTGCATATTTCCACATAATTTAGTAGCTTCGCAAATTTGTATATTTTATATGCCACATTTTCAACACTGGCATTTTTTTACACCTCCTTATGAACTGTGCAGCTGTCATTTCTCACATCCTGCCCGACATGTTTTCCCGCACTGCACTACCAAACACCCAAAGGGACACCCTAATGCTTGTCACTCTCTTCAGGGTGGGGGTGGGATGGCATCAGTTCAATACTTCACTGCCATTCCTATGATGCATCTGTCTAACTCCTGCACTACCAATGCCAATGCCAGCAAGCCAACATTCGGCATTGACAAATGCTTGTTAGTATTAATGTCATACCATTTTAAAATGTCCTTTTTTTCTAAATCACAAGTGTTGGTCATTCTTGCATCCATATTACTGTATGCTAACTGGGCCTTTCCGGTTAAGTATGGAGGTAATCGTACCACCCACTGTGCCTGCGGCCATGTACATGCCTGAGCAACCCTCTCAAAAATTGTAAGATATCCCTCTATATCATCCATTGACATCATTTTAGTCAATTTAATATCCTTTGGGTTTGGGTCTGGTCTGCCCCGATTCTGACCTCTACCTACCCCCAAATCCTGTAAAGCTCGTAAAGTTTCTGCCAACCTGATGTCTTGATGTCTCCTCTCGTGTTCCCTCTCTCACTCCAAGTCCATCTGTCTTATGGCCAACCATCTCAATAATTCTTGTAATCCCTCTGGTGGTTCCTCCGGGTACATCCTCTGTTCCTCTTCCTTTCAATCTTTATCTTCATCGCTCTGGTCCTTCGTTCTCCAAATCCTCACTGCTGGTCCTACTCCTGGCATCAGGGTATCTCCAGATTTTGCCACCTGGTGTCTGGTCTGGACACCAGTCACCATGTCACTCTTGGTTTTCTCCTCATCATACGACATGTCACTCTTTTTACCCAAGTACCAGGAATGGTACCGGATTCTGGCTTCCCCCCTAAGCTGGACAACCAGATCCCACTCTGACACCAAATTCTGTGACCGGGTTATGTGGGTAGGGTAAATGAATGACACAACACATCCAAATTATGGTTTAAAACACACAGGCTTGGTATAATATTTATTTGTCCAACGGACTAGTTTTTTGTAAAAATATATATACAAAAATAAATATAAACCATAAATGTAATGAGTCTTAACTTCAGACTATATCAAATAAATAACAAAACAAAATAGGTCTTCCTGAGCTCCAGAACTACCCTTCCTTGGTAATCCTGCCACAGAGTAGTAAAACTTACAATCACAATTTACTATAATCTTCTGTGCTCTTGAGACAACCTCTCTGTACTCTCTCCCAGGCTGATCTACCATATCTGAGCACTAGGGCAGCTTTATTACTATTCCCTGCAGGATCATCAGGTCAGCTGATCTGCCCCTTATCTAAAAAACAGTCATTCCTCCTCTAATACAGGCATATTGGAGGATCTGCTTGACTGCATACACAGTTTAGAAGTACAAGATAAAAATAAAACACTTTACTCCCTTACAGTACAATAGAACAACATATATAGACATGTCCTTTAATTGCCAGACAGACTTTACACTCTGCTCTTACTCTCTTTGAGTGACAGCTGGTATTTTACTATAAAACAGCCTCTATATGGGGCTGCTGGCTCCTAAGAGCCCATTTTAAATTATTGCAGCACTCAGGTAATATCTAATCTATGTTTAATGGGCAATATCAAGAGAGCAAGTCTGTTTTTTTTATACTAAACTAGAATTTATTGTTTTCAATAGGTCCATACCACAAACCGTAAATCATGTACATTATAGATTACAGCAAGATATTCCTATATGTAACACAATTTCCGATGAACATCTAAGAAAGTGTTTACAGCAAGTTACCATATCAGACAAAAAGACTTCCAGTGATCATCAGCTAACATTCTCACATCATTAGTACAAAAAGTAGTATACCCTTTGATACTGCAGTATACTGTTTCATAAAACTGCGTTCAGGAGGCAAAATATCAAACACTAAGAATAATTGCCAGTATAAGCAGGTCTCTCATTCAATACTTTGAGTCTATTGAGATCAAGTGTTATATCTGAACATGGCGAAGAAGAAAAAAGGAAACACAGGTGAGAGTTAGCATGAGAGAGTACCTACATCAAAAATGGGGTTGTCAAAATCACCATGCATATTCTCACTACAGGACTGACTGCTTGGGGACTAAGTTATAAAGTCTGCTCACCCAGGCAGGTTTTGGGGAGAGGGAAGGGGCACTTGGCAGAGTGTTGAATTAAGGTATGTTTCCCATTTGTTATGATATAGTAACTGTTGTCCTTTGCCGACATAAGTGAGCCTCTCGAAGGTGGCCAGTCTAGCTAAAGTCGAGTGCCAAAGAGAGATAGCAGGTGGGGAAGGTTGTTACCAGGACATCAGTAAAAGCCTCTTAGCTTCCAGCAGAGCTGCTAAGACCCATTCCTTCTGTTGTGGTACAAGCTGTTCCAATGAAGTGGCATCTCCAAGTAAGAGTATGGGGTTAGGAATGTCGATAGGCTGCCGAAAAAACCCTGAGCAGTCCATTTCTACTGTGGCCCAGAAGGGAGCCAGAGTGGGGCATTGCCACAAAATATGTAGAATATGGTCTGGGCTCTTATGGCATCTCCAGCATTCGGAGTGAGAATGAATACCCCATTTGTGGAGGGCTGCCGGGGTACGGTACCAGTGAAGCAGGATCTTGAGCTGGATCAGCTGCCTCTTAACATCCTTACAAGTGGAGTGGGCTCAAAGCAGGCATTGCGTCAATACATCTGGTGCAATGTGGCAGTCAAGATGTCTACTCCAAGGAATTCTACAAGCTTCTGTACAGTCCGGTTGTGCCTCCCGCTACGTGCTGTAGAACTTAGCTGCAAGGCCCCATGATGAGGGTTTTGAGTGCAATGTGGATATCCAAAGCCATTTCGGGTCAGCAGTCTGGGACCAATTAGTGGGCTGGACTGCAGTACAGAGCTGCAAGAATTTCCAAAAGTCTTGGGATGAAAGAGAATAGTGAGTTTTTAGTTGTTCGAAGGACATTAGTGTGGTGGAGTCAGATAAGTATAGGTCCTCAACTTTGTGTATCCCATTTTTGGCCCACAGCACCCAATTGAATGGTTTATTATCCATCATTAAAAGCCAGTTGTGCCAGAGATGAAGGTACAGGAATGGCATCCAACATGCGGATTTTTTGGTCCGAGCTGCAGCCATAAGGCGGAACTACGCTTTACTGGTTTCAGCCATAACTGGCATGAGCTAGCTCTGGGGGATTGGTGGGTTGGTCAGAAGTGAGCCGAGGGAGATCTTCTGTAGAACTTGAGCTTCTAGCTTAGCCCACTGCACAGGGGAAGAAAGTGTGGGAAGAAACCATTTAGTGGCCTAAGCTGTGAGGAAAGAACAGGGTATCCTTGTAACCAGGGGAGTCCAAAGCTGCCCCTAGACCAGTGGGCTCATAGCTTGTGTACACTCCACCACGGTCTCTTACCCTCCCACAGGAATTGAGAGATAAGCCTGTCCAATTGTCTGAAGATTTTTTTTGACAGGGCAATAAGAAGGTTGTTGAGGTGATATGTAACTCTAGGCAGGAGAAACATTCAGATTGCAGCAATCTTCCCCCAGAGGGAAAGATTAAGCTGGAGCCAGCAAGGTACCTCAGTGATTAACCATTCTAGGAGAGGAGAGACGTTCCTAGACTCAATATGCTTCCAGTCAAATGGTATGTGGATGCTCAAGTAAGTGAGATAGTTAGGGGCCCAAGTGAGTCCCAATTCCTGTATACAGTCTTGGGAGCAGGCTGTATTAAGAGGGGTTACACTAGTTTTCTGTTGGTTAATTTTTAAACCAGATAGGCCAGCGAATGTATGTAGGATATCCAGGGCTGTGTGCAGAGAGTCCCGTGGGTGAGAGGGTGTGAGGAGCAGGTTGTCTGCATATGAGGCCATTAAGTATACATTCTTCCCTGCTGAGATACCTTTGATCTTGCTAGTGGACTGCATTTTCTGCGTAAGAGTCTCTAATGCACCGGGAAACAGCAGAAGTGACAGCGGGGAGCCTTGCCTGGTGCCCCGCTGTAGTGGGAAGGGTGGAGATATGTCCCTATTGGTGAGGATGTGAGCTAAAGGCTCATTGTATAGCACTCGGATCCACTGCCTAAAGTGCGGGCCAAAACCGTAACGCTGGAGTACTGCATGCAAGTAGGGCCATTCGACTGAGTTGAAGGCTTTTGAAAAATCCACCACCATTGCAGCCATAGGGGTAGATGAGTGTAGGGCCAGCCACTTAAGGTTAAGGAGCAAGCGAATGTTGTCTGCAGTGGCTCTCCCTTTGGTAAACCCAACCTGGGATGGGTGTACAATGGAAGGCAGGACTTCTATCATGTGACTGGCAAGCATCTTGGCTGCTATTTTACAGTCCACTGATATTAGGAATATGGGGCGATAATTGGCGCAGTCCAGTTGGTCATCTGACTTTTTCAGGAGAAGAGTAATGAGTGCCTTTAGCATGGTGGGTGGGAAGGTGCCAGATGTATATTCCTCCTGGAAAGCAGGGAGCAGTGGGGCACTGATTTTGGAGCTCATAATTAGGTATAGCTTGGTGGTCATGCCATCTGGCCAGGGGGATTTCCCTTTAGTGAGTTGGTATAATGCCACCTTTAGCTCAGACTCTGTGAAGGGTTCATACAGAGCAACCCTCATGTGGTCTGCCAGCCATGGAATTTGGGCTGTAGAGCAGAAGTCTCTCAACTGGGACTCTAGCTGACTCTGCTCCAGGGTAGTATGCGTCTGGTAGAGTTGTTGATAAAATTGTTTCATACAGGTATTGATCTGTTTGGGATCGGTGACCGTCTCTGCCTTATGATTCCTTAGTGCATGGATACGAGAGGCAGCCTGCTGTTTCTTTAGCTCATATGCTAGGAGTTTGCCTCCTTTGTCTCCCCCCTCTCAATACGCATGTTTGGCCAGGCCCATCAGCTATTCAGCCTTTTGATGTAGCATTGTGTTAATGAGGTATCTTAGCCCGACTATAGTTTGGAAGGCCATTGCGTCAGGCTTGTCTGTTGCAGAAAGTTTGAACCAGGCCTCCAATGCCAATAACTCAGTTTGGAGATGGCTTAGGTCAGCTCGTCCAGCCTTATTCTTTTGGGCTACATATGCAATGATGCATCCCCGCAGCACTGCTTTAAAAGTCTCCCAAACCATGGCAGCAGTAGTGTCAGTAGCTTTGTTGAGGGCAAAATAATCCTGAGTAGTGTTCCATACCATTGCTTGGAATGCAGACTCCTTAACCAATAAGGGGTTACATCTCCACCTGGGGCTTGAACCAGTCTGCCCCAAGGGGTATACAGTACATGCAGAAGACTGGGGCATGGTCAAAGACAAGGTTATTGTCTATTTTGGAGGAGACAATGTCATGAGCTGCGGGTGTGTTGGCCAGCCATAGATCTATACGACTGTAGGAGGTGAGCACCGGTGAGAAAAAGGAGTAATCTCGCCCAGTTGGGTGGTCCCTCTGCCATACATCAATCAGCCCCATTCTTTCATCACTTCCTGTAATGTAAGCACTGCCTTGGGGTGTGACTGTGCGGGGTGGCTTGGATTTATCCAGGAAAATATCCAATGTTAGGTTGAAATCCCCCCCTAGCATAATGGGGATGTTGGAGTATGCTGTGGATAAGAAGTCAATGGCTTGTTAATGTCCAGGAAAAACAACTGGGGAATCTACATTTGGTCCATAGATGCTGGCCACAACCACATAGCCTCTGGGGTAAGAGAACCTAGCCACTATCCAACGATCTTGAGCATCAGTGAGCACCTTGTCTGGTACCCAAGGGTACAGTATGTTTTCTGGACAAGGATGGCCACCCCCCTTAGATTTAGTTTACTCTGAGCTAGCTAGTACAGAGCCTACCAAGGATTTGTTGAGCCACAATACGGTTCTAGCAGTGAGGTGCATTTCTTGCATGAGTGCAATATCTGCCTGCAAGGAGCTTAAGTGGTTAAGGACCACTGATCTTTTGGTTGGATGATTCAGTCCCTTTACAATCCATGAAATAAGTTTGATTCCCATCTTAGAGTTCTGCATAACTGCACCCGAAGGGAATAGGTGTAGTGGTACTCACCCCATGAATCTAGCAAAGGAAAGCAGGGGTAGATAGAGAGGATACCTGAGACGTGGCCAGAGAGGACAGCTGAAGATAGAAGTTGGCATAGGCTGATGACAGAAGAAATGACCTGTAGCACCCTGGTAACGAATAAAGCAAATAGATATAGTTAAGTACAGTGCACCCTAGAACAACAATTATAAATACAAATGGAAATATGTTACAAACACCCAAAGAGCAGAAAGAACAAATGCTCAGAGGTAGGCCTAAAGTTATATTAAATACACTATCAGAAACAGTAGTAACAAATTCCTAAAACAATTCAATAAAGCAACAGTTTATAGGTCACTGGAGTTACGTACATACAGTAGGTGCAATTTTCCTGCCAGGAAAGGTGGTGGTGCACAGTCATGCTGTCTGAGTGCCTGAAATGGGGGTTTTAGGAGTTTAACTAGTATCGGCTCTAAAACTCCATCCCCAACTAAAAATAGAACAACACTGAACCTGACACCTTTGTCCAAAAGGACTACAGGGTGTGACATCCAGGGAAGATGGTGCGGGGGGGGAACAAGAGTAAGGATTAGTATGTCTGCCGAAATTGTACGGAGAGGCTAATTTTAATTTTTTAGCATGGGTCCTCCATGTCACAGAAAGGGAGGGTGCATCCCTCCCAAAAAACATGAAATGCCGACCACCAGGGGCCAAGGAACCTGGCGGATTGCTGCTTGGTATGGCTGCCTACAGAGGGAGGAGTCTTTAGCACAGGATGCAGGCATAGGCTAGACCCCTGCCTGCTAGTCAGGCTATTCTCTTCTAAGGGGAGCCCCAGTGTCTAGGGATGCATAGTACGAATCCATCCGCATCCACTGGTGGGCATCATGAAGGGAGTATAGAGTGCTGAAACAGTGGGTGACACACCTCCCTAGTTTACACATTTACATTAGGCCCACTAAACTTCACTCATATCATTGAGGGCAGTATATTAAGAAAAATAGAAAAACTTATATGAGCTTGAGCAAGTCAGCCCAGTGGAGAACCACCTCCGGTGGGATCAGAACATGCATTAGGGCTGCACAGATCCTTGGAAAGCACTTCAGCAAATGTTAACAGTCCCGGCTTGATGGGTAGTCTGGCAATGTCTGTGCATTCTTTTATTTCAGATTGAATGTCTGCCCATGACCCCGTCAATACAGCTTCCATAAGTAGATCATCAGGAATGTCCATAGGTTCAGGTGTGGGTTGTGAGAAGGTGTCATCCTTTGTTTGCTTGGCTAGTGGTGCCATCTCATGTCCTTCAGAGATTGCGTCGTGGCCACTATTTGAGCAGTGATGAATCCGTGTTGTTTGGCCTCGTCCCCGCTGCAATCTTAAAAGGAGATAGTTAAGCATAGGTTGCTGCAGTATGTTAGAATTTCCATTTACTGATCCCATTGATGCTGCATATCTGGGAGGTCTGGGGGAAGTATTTGAGTGTGGGGTTGCCCATCTGCTATTTTGGTCTCCAGGAGCACTGCTACTGATTACTTGGTTCCTCCTTGTGTGCTCTCGATGGCCTGGGCTCCAAAGCTTTTTGGGAGTTGAAGTTCCAGGGGACATCCGCGGCCAATATTTGGTGAGCCATGCCTTGACCTCCTGAGGTGTTTCAGCTACAATGTCTCTCCCTTCCCTGGATACACGCAGGTGAGCCAAGTGACGAAAGTCATATCTAAAACCTTGCTGTGCTAGAAATTGCTTAAGTGGATAAAGGCTTTCCTGCAGGCAGCCACCTCAGCAGAGAACTTTTTAAAAAAGAAGATTTTCACTCCACACCAGAGAATTTCTTCCCTATCTCTTGCTGCTCGCAGTATATGCTCTTTGGTAGAATATTTCAGAATGTAGGCAATGATGGGCCATGGCTGTGAGTTCACAGAGCAGGGTCCACTAGGTATCCTATGCACCCTCTCCATGTCTGTCGGGCCATGCCATCTCTCTCCTAACATTTTGGGGATTTCCTCATTTAGAAACCTCTTTGTGTTAGGGCCTTCCAGCCCTTCGGGACTACCTAGGATTCTAATGTTGTTTCTTCTCCCTCAATTCTCCTGGTCTTCTGCCCTCCACCAAAGTGTGGATAGTTTAGTATCATGTTCCTTGAGTCATTGTAGGATTTTAACATGGCTAGCCTCTAGGCCCTCTGTCCTCTGTTCTACAATATTCATTTTATCATTGAGGATGTGAACTTCGGCCACCATGTCTGCTAACGTTGCTGATATTGAGTCCACCATAGAGAGTAGCGTTTCTAGGAGAGTTATTATGTGCTGGAGGGAGGTGCCAACATCAGGCATCTGAGAGGTAGTGTCCGAGGCAGCTGCAGCCTGTACGTTCTGTGAAGGTGAGAAGGATACCATACAGCAGCTGAGCAGGGTCTCCAATACGTTTCAGGGGGAGTCAAGAGGGAGCAAACCTACCAACCACTGTGGAGGTATTGAGAGCAGTTTCCAGAAGAGCGAGACCATAGACGTGCAGTGGAGCAATCACCAGGCCAAGTCACAGCTTAGTGGCCTATACGAGTCTAGGGAGGGTCACGAAGGGACCATCGCCGGACAACAATTAACTGGATCATGATAGCAATAATACCCACACCGGACGAATGTTCAACAGTTAAGGAGGCATATTGTGGATTCAAGTGGGGAGAAAGTCCCTGGATGCCAGCATAGTGGTGCAGATTAACTTAGCTGGGAACTAAGCTTCAGCTTAGGCGGCCATCTTCCTCGTCGTCCAAGCCACACCCCTGAGCAACTCTGTTTTATTTAAATTCAGCACCGTATTCTTTCCTTCAGACATCTCCTTTTATTTAATAGCCACTACATAAATCCCTCGTATACAGCTGATACGCCTGAGGGCTGAAATATCAAGCCATTGGGTAAGATTTCATTTTTGTACATTTTATTATTCTCAAGAAGTAGTGTTGTGCAATTTAGTCCTGTTTTTATTTTCTTTACCCTCTTGTGGGGGTCCCATTCTGTACAAGGGAGAGTCCCTCTTCTTCTAACAGCTTATCTGGAGGTGCGAGACAGGGAAAGTGAGAACTTTCACTTTGCTGACTCAGCCACTCCTCACCCTTCATCCGACTGCTGAAACAGTCATTTCTTTCTCCTCCCACTCTGTTTCTTGGGAGCGAGTACAGAGTGCTCACTGTATGCAGCACTAGCAGACTGAGATGACCAATAAATGATCTGCTGCATTATTTTTACTGCATCTAAAGCTGAACACAGCTTTCCTTCATGGGACAGTTAAATTATTTTCACAAATCCACAGGACTTTCTTCATAGTGTTAAATGTGCATTACGGAGCACATTTCAACTTTCAGCCTACGTATCTTTTTCTCCCGGTCCCAACTATTTCAATTCAAATACAAAGACAACCACGGGAAGGTTTTCTTGTGCTCCTACAGTTGTGTACTGTATTTCTTGCTCAGCTGAACATCCATATCATGAGCAGGTTTAGTATTTTCTCAGGACTAATATAGGGGATGGAAAAGAATAGACAGAGGGAATTGTCAAGGGAGAAAAGATACTATTATGGGTGGCCTACGCATAGTACTGGACATGATATGATAGAATATTCAGAAAAGAAAGATTGCTACTGCAATAGACTTTAGGGGAAAAGAATTAGATGCCTTATCCTGATTCGGGGGCAATCTACCACATCCTGTATAACAATTCTTTGCAAAACAAAAATCATAAATGCACTAGTTAGGGTTCCAGCATCAAACATAGGGAAATGTCATGTTAGGGTTTCGAACAAAAACACCCCACCCCCACCCTGCAGCAACAGGTGTGGGGTGTGTCGTGGGGTTGTCAACCCTAATGCTCACCCCATTCCATGAGTAAATAAACTGAGATGGTATGGCATATGAGAACTGGATGACTGTTAGGGTTGACAGCCCCAAGGCACACCCCGTACCTGTTGCTGCTGCAGGGTGGGGGTGCAGTATTAGGGATAGAAACCCTAGCACATTTCTCTACTTTTCACACTGGCACCCTAACTACATAGAAACACAGAATTTGATGGCAGATAAGGACAACTTGACCCACCTAGTCTGACCATTTCCCTACCTAATGGATAAGCTGAGATCCTAGTTAGGCAACAGCCTACTTCCTCCTACTCCCCCCAGAATTTCATTATGTCTATCCCATGCATTCTTGAATTCCACTACTGTTTTTGATTCCACAACCTCCTCAGAATGGCTGTTGTATGCATTCACAGCTCTTTCTGTGAAAAAATACTTCCTCACATTACCTCTGAGCCAACCCTCCTCTATCTTCAAATTGTGTCCCCTTGTTCTTGCACATCTCTTTTTCTGAAAGATGCTACCCTCTTGGACTTTCCTGATTCCCTTGAGGTACTTGAAAGTTTCTATCATGTCCCCCCTCTCCCTCCTTTCCTCGAGGGTATACACATTAAGCTCCTTTAGTCTCTCTTCATTTGTCTTCTGGTGCAAACCCTGCAATATTTTAGTTGCCCTCCTCTGGACTGCCTCCATCCTGTCTATGTCTTCTCAGAGATAGGGTCTCCAGAACTGCAGGGAGTGCTCCAGATGGGGTCCCACCAACTGTCTGTGCAGAGGGATAACAACTTCCTGTTTTCTATGGGTGTTGCCTCTCCCTGTGCATCCCAGTATCCCCCAGACCTCCTTAATGCCTCCTCACATTACTTGCCCATCTTTAGGTCATCTGATATGCCTACCCCCAGGTCCCTTTCCATTGTTCTTGTTGTTAGTATCTCACCCCCCATTGTGTACTCTTTCGCTGGGTTTTTGTGTCCCACGTGCTTTACTTTGTACTTCTTTGCATTGAATCTAAGCTGCCATATTAGTGCATTAATGATTTTTTTTTTTGCAAAGAATTTCCTTACATTCTGAGATATTATAAACACATCCTTATTTGCCTATGGGAATGGAGGGTCTTTCAGTCCCTGAGCTCCAATCCATGCCTCATTTTTAAGATATTGTAATTGAATCTGTATTTATTTGTGGGAGAGCAGGGCCCTCCGGTCCCAGTGCTTGCATCAGTCTATAATGGTATCTGTATTTGAGTGTTAGCATGCAGGGCCCTCTGGGCCCTATTCTAGAATCCCTGAATAATATTTGAGTTGTAATCATATCTGATCTGTCCACAGTAGTATCCATATTTGCATGTGGAAGCACAAGTCCCTCTGGGCTCTGTTCTCCCATCCATCCATAATGTAAAAGATACTGTAGTAGTCCCCTGTCCTGTGCTGCACAGCAACAAAGAAAGACCTCACATTGCAAAGTTATCCAATGGGAATAACAGGAAAATTTGAAACCTGTATAACTTCACACCAAATTAATATCTTTTCACCAAATCAGCAAATGGTATAGCTGATGAGCAAGCCCTTTGCACCCTGAAAAGTTCACACAAAAAGTAGAAGTCATGTCTTAACAGTCTTAACAGCAGAGTGACAAAGAAATGACTGCATACACCTCACATTACAATGTTATCCAATGGAAAACAAAGGAAAATGTAAACCCCCCAGAACTCCAGAGCAAAGTAATCTGTTTTGAACAAAAAAGCAAGAGGTACATCCATAGAACAAGTCCTTTGTACCCTGAACATTTCTGACCAAAAATTCCAAACCATTTCTTCACTGTGATGTGACAAGAAAACAACTGCATATTTTTTTTTTTTTCAAATTGCGATACAGGATTCTGCTTTGAGCTTTCTTTTTGCAATTTGCAAAAAGGAAAAATCATTTTTTGCAAATTGTAAAACAGAATCTTGTTTCATGTTCTTTTTCACAATTTGCAAAAAAGAAAAATATTTTTTTCGCAATTGCAAAACTGGATCCTGTCTCATGATTCTTTTTTTCACAAATCTGCAAAAAAGGATTTCAGCATGTTAAAGAAAAAAAATTCCTCTAGGGATGCAGTGAAGTTTTACTTCACTTATGAATTTCTAGTGAAGTTACAAAATTCACCTCCATGGATCAGTTTGCAAAGTTGTGGCTGCCAAATGACAATTTGCCATTTGTAACTTCACTTTGCTTTTAAATTGCACTTAAAAAAAACTCCAAAAGCACAAATAACTTACAAATTATGAATCCACCAAATCCCTGGTGTCTAGTGTGCCCCCCCCACCATTTGCCAGCTCCAATGTAAAATAAAATATCATCATCAACTAAATCCCTGGTATCTAGTGGTCCCCCCACTGATTACCAGCCCCAATATTAAAAACAAAATCATCTTAAATCCCTGGTGTCTAGTTGACCACCCACCCAATGAGGCAGTGCCCCACCACCCTGTTCCCCCATGCCCCAACCCTGATGTAAAAAAAAATACTGTAAATCCATGATTTCTAGTGTCATCCCCAGCAACTGCCAAACACAGTATAAAAAAATAATCTTACATTCCTGTTGTCTAGTGAACCCCCCACCCCTTCAGTTAGTCCCCCACCACCCCACTCCTTCCCACCATGACCCCAAGCAGGCCACTGTCACAGCCGTCCACTCACCTCCACAGCCAGCATCCTGACTGAGCTCTCACAATGACTTAGTAGGTGCTTGTACAAGCAAGCTCTCATTCATTGAAAGAGCTCATTCAGGCTGCTGGTCATGAAGGTGAGTAGAAGGCTGTGCTGGTGGCCCACTTGGAGTTGGGATGGGGGAGTGGGGTGGGGCAGGGTGGTGGGGCACTACTTAAAAATGTGGGGGTCCACTAGACATCAAGAATTTAAGATATTTTTTTTATATTGGAGCTGTCAATCTGTGGAGGCGGGACCACTAGACAACAGGGATTTATGGTAATTTTGTTTTACATTAGGGTCAGGGTGGAGGGGATGGAGGGTTAGTACCTGACAGGGTGCGGTGGTGGGGGTTCACTAGACACCAGGGATTTATTTGTATGGTTGGTCTGGCACATGTTGAATGGGACTGGACTTAATTTTGCAATGGGGAAAACGGTGGGGGAGAGAGACATTAGATGTGCATGGGGCAGATTTAATTTTTCATATTGGGCTGGGAATTGGCCAGGAGGAGCACTACTAGTGTAAAAAAAACTTGGAAAAATGCGAAGTTTGAACTTCACCATTGGATTTGCAAAACTCAACATTTTACGAAGTTTTTTTTGGGGGGGGTGAAACTGGGCTTCACACACCTGATCCACTTCACAAGTGGGGAACATCTACAAAATGTTTTGCAGAGTGAATTTTCCCTACTTTGCACATCTCTACTTTCCAGGTGATTTATGAAAAGACTAACACCAGAATCCAATAGCACAGGTCCCAATTAACAGAACACATGTGCTGGTTACTTCAGAAACATCATTTTTTTCAGTTTTTTTTACCTTTTTTTGGCTTGCTAAGAAAAAAAAAGATTGCGGCTGCACAAAAAAAGATCACCATTTGCAACAAAGGATTACTCATTTGCAACACAGGGTTGCCCATTTGTGAAACAGAATCCTGTTTCAAGGCTCACATCTAACTTTTCCCATTGAAAATAATGGGACTTTTTAACATTTAATAACTTTTGAATGGATTAATATTTTTTCACCAAATTTTCAAAAGACACATCTGTGATCTAAGACCATTCTAACCTAAAAAATTCAAACCAAAATGATACGCAGTATTTGTGAGTAGTGCGGCAACCAATTTTACAAAACTGGTAATTTTCACATTTGTGAACACTCTGTATCTCCACATCCACACACCTGACCAGAATGAAACTTGGCATATCAAGATATCCTCTGTCCCTGATGGCATGTGCAAACATTCATGGAAATTGGTTGAACAGTTGCAAAGTTATTAAAGTGAAAAAATGCACCAAAATCCCCCCTTTGTGACAAAGTATTACCCATTTGCAACAAAGAATTGCCCATTTGCATCAAAGAATCATTTTTTGAGGTTAACAGCAAATTTTTCCCATTGAAAATAATTGAAAATTTTAAAGTGTGTAACTTTTGAATGGATTAATATTTTTTCATCAAATCTTCAAAAGGCACCACTGTGATGCAAGAGCTATATACCCTAAACAATTCTGACCAAAATTCCACACTGTTTTTGCACAGCAGTGTGACAAAGAATTTGGCAAAAACTGGTAATTTACATTTATTTATTTTATTTAGTTTTTGTTGACTGGGTAAGTGCGCTAGACAAATTCTGCCTATTTTCTGGCACGACCGGGGGAGGGAGATACAGATGAATGCAACTGACCGTAACCAGATTAAGCTGTTGGTGGTATTTTTGTGAATGTTTTGTGACACTCTGTATCTCCTCACTAATACATCTCACCAGAACGGAACTTGCCACACCATGAGATCATTGGTCCCTGATGGCATATGTAAAATTTCATGTGAATCAGATAAACAGTTGCAAACTCAGTAAAGTGCAAAATTTTAAGTTTAACATAAAAGTGAAGATTTAACCCTAACTATGTGGCTGTGACTGTACTCCTATAATTCATATAAAGTATGTACAGGAACAAATAAGTTGCCTGAGCTGTTTATGTTTTTGAATAAAACAAACAGAAGAAAAGACAATCATTATTTTAAATATAACTGCTATTTTTGGAACTGAAATGCAAAGGGTAATATTTTTACCCACTAAATCTTTGAAGAAGTGAAAATTAACCATTTGTTACTGAACATAGACACTGATGCACTGCTTCCTGTGGATTATGGTGCTATTTTTGGAGAATTGCTGAAGCAAATTTCTCCCTCCCAAGTAAGACTCACCCCATCTCCTTTTCCACAACAGTCTGTCTCAAGGGACACTCTCCCCCTTGTTAGAGACTTCTAGTTTTTCTGCTTCCTTTGAGTCCAGATTTTTACCGGTACATGTCTCTTTAAAAAAGTTATTATAAATCATGACATTTTTAGTCAGTCAGGAATGTTTTTTGAATACAGTCCAGATAGTTTTATGATGCCTCATGCTAACTGTTCCAAAATTCCTATTTATGGAAACACTCATTTCCCACACAAGGGGTTCTTTCATTGCCCATATGGTAAAAACATTATGATTTTAAAGTTCATTTATAAAAGAGATGTTTTCTACATGATTTATAATAACCCTAAGGATACATGTTTGTACAACATACTTATTTTATCACTGCTTATGAAACAAGAGGCAGATATGATGTCCCATAGCCCCTTCTGACATTAAAGGACACCTAAATCATCTGTTTTACACATTTTCTTAATTACTCCGTAGGCATTAAAGGAGAGACTGTTGTTTACATTTATTCTGAAAATACATTTATTAAAGTAGGATTCATAGCATTTGAAAATTGTCAACATAGCTTCTTCTGATTCAAAAATCTTGCTGACTTGATGATGTCACACTTGAGAGAGAGATGTCAGCTGTGGAGATGTATTCTAACTCTACTAACCTTATTCAAATGCAAATAACTTTAAAATGAAAAATGATAACATGGTTCTGTGAGCATGAACGTTCTTCAGCATAAAAATATCTACCACATGAGTTTCATTTATAGACACATTTTAGATTTTTTATAATCAGCAAAAAATGGCAGGCATTAATATTTTTTTCCACTTTTTTTGAGGTAAGGCATAAATGGAATATGCTACCTCCCTACTGGATATGTTGGTAATACTTTTTGTTCTTATGCTGACTGACCTGATGACATTACTTGTGGCTTCACCACTTGTGATGTTGTTGAGCCTAGTGGTACTCAAACAAAAAATATCAACAATATTTCCATTCAGAGGGTAGCATATGCCTTGTATATTCTCTGGAAAAAAACTCAGGTAATGCATCAATTTGCATCGCTATTAAAGCAACAATAGTATGGAAATGTGATTTTGGGGTTTTCAACACTAACTCCACATTCCAGACAACACAAGCAGCCACAGATATAAGGCATGTAGGGAAAGTCAGAATTTTGCTTCCGCCGAAGTTCGGAAAACATTTTGCCAGCTTCTGCTGAATTTCTGACTTAGACATGTAGTTTTTTTGTATGTTATGTTAATTTTTTTATTAACTTGCAGAAAAAAAGTTCCTCAGTCCAAATTGTCTAGTTTCTCCAGAGAAACGGAATAATTTGAGTATTAATCCATCTTTATCTGCCATTCCCTTCAATAAGGCATAATTGTGATTCCACATGTTAGAGACTATAGTGCATGTAATTTTAAGAACTGTAATTTTTCCCAGAATGCTGTTGGTATGGGCACATTTTCAATGTAACTTATTTCCATTTTATGTGGTCCTGCAGTAAAATAATTCCACATCTCTTAAACAGTACTCAATGTGACCTGTGGAATTTTCTGTAAAATCTTTTTATAAAAATCCACATATTGGCAGGCAGACATTACAAATTTCATCTCTTCTTACTAGAGAGAGAACTGAAAAGAGACTGGAGTGAGAAGGGAGGGAGAGATAGATAGAGAGAGAGAGAGAGAGAGAGAGTAGTTCTGCGAGAGGCTAGAGTAGACTATGTTACTTTTTAAGTTTACTTTTACATTGTTTGTAGAAGAGACAGATACTTGTTTTCCTTACAAGATGGCAGCAACAGGAGAAGGAGGATTGAGCAGCAGTAGCCAGGCCCAGGAAGAATGAGATCATGTACTGAATAACAGGGAAAGGATCACAGATCTCTAGGTAGAATATCACCTGGGGGCCAGTGACCATCACATGGTATGGTTCAATTTGGCAACTAAAACGAAATCATCCCATTCCAAGGCAAAAAATATGGGACTTCAGAGGAGCTGACTTTGATAAAATGGCCAACAGAGTTAAGCTAGGCCTGTCAAGAAGAAATACAGGTGAGGGGGTACAGGCAAAGTGGGCAAGCATTTAGGATGCAATACTTGAAGCAACATCTCATTATGTTAGAGAGAAAAGGAAGTGCAAAAGAAGAAGGAACCCACTCTGGTTATCGAAAACAGTAGCAGAAAAGGTCAGAGCCAAAAGGCTGGCCTTCAGAAAATATAAGGGAACACAGCGGGATGAAGATAGGGAGGCTGACCAAACTTCCCTAAGGGAAGCAGGGAAGGCAGTAAGGCAGGCAATGTCCCAAATCAAGGAAACACTAGCACAAAGAGTAAAATAAGTTGACAAGACTTTCTACAGATACATTACTTAAAGGAGAAAGTCCAGAGGGTATTGCTAAGGTCAAAGGGGATAAGGGTGTGTGTGTGTGAGGAGGAGGACCATGTAAAAGCATCCATCCTAAATAGATACTTCTGCTCAGTATTTACTGATGAGAAGGTAGGGCAGGGCCCACAGCTCGGCACCATGGACAAAGAGGGAAGGGAGGTGTGCACTGGTCCCTTCACAAAAGAAAGGGTCCTACAACAGCTCACTTAGCTCAGGATGGACAAGGCAATGGGACCCGTTGGCATGCATTCCAGGGTACATAAGGAGCTAAGGGTGGAACTAGCAGAGCCATTAGCTGAACTGTTTAGTGAGTCTCTGAGCACAGGAGAGGTCCCAGAAGACTGGAGAAGGGCTCATGTGATCCCGCTCCACAAGAGTGGTAGCAGGGAGGAGGCAGAGAACTACAGACCAGTCAGTCTTACCTCAGTAGTGGACAAGATTATGGAGGAACTGCTTAAGAAAAGGATAGTGCAACACCTGGAATCCATAGGGGCACAGGCTCCAAGACAGCATGGGTTTACAAAAGGATGGTCCTGTCAAACTACTCTTATAGATTTCTTTGACTGGGTAACCAGAGTGGTGGACCAAGGGGGAGCAGTTGATGTCACCTACCTTGACTTCAGCAAAGCTTTCAACACTGTTCCACATGGAAGATCGATAAATAAGCTGGGTAGGCTTGGGGTGGGTCAGAAGTTGGTCAACTGGGTGGCAAACTGATTGATGGGCAGAAAACAGAGAGTGGTGATAAATGGTATACAGTCAGAAGAGATGCAAGTCACAAGTGGGGTACCTCAGGGATCAGTCCTAGGGCCAGTCCTCTTCAATATCTTCATCAATGACATTGCAGATGGGCTGGAGGGTAAGGTTTGTCTGTTTGCAAATGACACCAAGATCTGCAACAGAGTAGATGATCTGGATAAACTGGTAAAATAGTTGGAAGACTGGCAACTGGGGTTTAATGCAAAGAAGTGCAAGATCATGCACATAGAAACCCTGAAGCCACCTACAGGCTGGGAAGGGAGTTGCTGGCAGTCACAAGGGAAGAAAGAGACTTGGGCGTCATCATCATCACAGATGACCTGAAATCATCCAAGCAGACCACTGAAGCAGTAGGTAAGTCTAGGGGGATGTTGAGGTGTATTAGTAGGTGTATCACAAGTTGTAAGAGGGAGGTAATAATCCCTCTTTACAAGACACTGGTTAGGCTCCATCTGGAGTATTGTGTGCAGTACTGGAGGCCACACCTTCACAAAGACATTAACCAAATTGAAGTAGTTTAGAGAAGAGTAACCAAAATGGTGCAGGGACTGCATCAGAAGACATATGAGGACAGATTAACAGACCTCAATATGTATACCCTTGAGCAAAGGAGGGAGAGAGGTGATATGATAGAAACATTCAAACACCATAAGGGCATTAACAAGGTGAAAGATTCTAACATGTTTAAATATAAGAAAAATAGCAGGACAAGAGGACACAGCATGAGATTAGAGGGAGGCCAATTAATGGGGAATGTGAGGAAATTATTTTTCTCAGAAAGGTGGTGGATGCATGGAACAGCCTATCTCAGGAAGTGGTGGCTATGAATACAGTGCAGGGCTTCAAACAGGTATGGGATAGGCATAGGGGAGCAATACAAATAAGTATGAATAGATAGTCCTCTGACAGAGCAAAGGCCGATGGGACATTTATAAGGTAGAAAAAAGAAGTGGACAGACTGGATGGGCCTTGCGGTCCTTATCTGCCATCAACCTCTATGTTTCTATATAAGCAGGAGAAGATGCTGTGCCTCTTAAGAAAGGTGGCTCCAATGAAGAGGCCACTGAACTTGTCATCACTTGGCCACCAACACCATTGATGATTTGGCTATTTTTAAGAGGAGTTATTTCTCCAAATTGCAACTAGTTAGTTACCACCCACTGTTGTGACTGTTGTGTGTTTCTTTTGTTTTGTTGAGTATGAATAATTTTTCCATGTAAATAGTTTTTTTTGAATTTGTTGTTGACCTGTTGTTTCAATCCTCCTATCCAAAAGTTGAGTTTTCTTTGTTATTATGTTCATTCTTGTTTGCTTTGTTATTGGTTTTCTTGAAAATATAAAAGTTTATCTGTTTTAACACAAGACTTCCTTGTCATGAGTATTCACTTGGTTTCAAAGTTCAGTTATGTTTTGGGACCTTGGGGAAGAGGGCATAAACAGCAGCAAACTGGGAAACTTGTAAACACTCAACATTTCAGAACAAGAACAATGTCTGCAGACATTTATTTGTTTTCTCTTATTTTTTTGTGTGTGAAGGGGGGCTTAAACAGCAGCAAACTCATAAATACTCAACCTCAACATTTCAGGAGAAGAACAATGTCTGCAGAACTTTTTTTTTTTTCTTGCTTTTGTGTGTGTGTGTGTCTGGGGGGGCCTGAACAGTGGCAAACTAGGAAACTTGTAAACACTCTACATTTCAGGACAAGAACAATGGAGTTTGCCCTTTAAGGGGCAGACCATGTTGTCCTGGTATACCCCTTCCCTCCTTTAGTGAATGGTTGTGCTCAGAAGGGAAGGGGGGAAGGAAGGGAAGGGGCCAAGAGCCTGAACAATGGACAGGTAGCAGGAAGGGGAGGGGAGAAGGGAGGTACATAAGGGACAGCACAAGGGGGCCTCAGTCACTTTTTGCTGGAATTTTGATTTACATCAAACTGCAGCATGTCGGATTGGCAATAAATTCTTTGAGGTTTGTTTTACCAGGGGAAGGAGAGGTAAGGAAACTAACATTTGATTTATTGATTTGCAGGATGATATGTGAAGCAAAAAAAAAAAAAAGGGGAAGGGGAATATATGTAATAGATATACCACTCTGAAGTGATGCGGTCGCTCTGATGCGCATGCCTTTGTGTGCGTTGTATGCACAGGCCGCAGGCCGAGTGCGTCAACCGCCCAAGGCGTGCGTATATCAGAGCGCGACCGCACACCTCAGAGTGGTATATCTATCTTATAAAATGGCCATAGATTTTTTTGGGGGGGTGGGTGGAAAAAGTAGTCCCTCTGTGTAGTTGGTAAATAAATGATATGTTGGCAGAGGTTTAAAATAAAGTTGTATTGAAAAATGAGGGAGGCAAGTATGATTGGGAGCACTTTTGGTGTGAAAAAACTGTATCTGTAATGACTTTCTACTTTTACTACAGCACTTTGGTGTGAAAATAACTGTATTCGAATGATTATTTTTTACTGCCGGGAAGATGATTTGTGCCGGCTACATTGGTAGTGAGAAGTTGTTAAAGTCAGAAAGTTGGCCAGGCTAGGAACAGACAGCATGTTTGTGTTGCCTGCACAGAGTTCCCCATACCAGGCGCAGAAGGAGCTTAGATCGATGTAGTCGGTAATTTTAGGAAGGTAGAGTGAGTGAGAGCGAGTGTTGCCATAGCAACACTCGCTCTCGCTTCCGTCTACGTTCCTAAAATTACCGACTCGCTCGCTCTATCGTCGCTCCTTCCGCATACAGTATGCAACTACTATTACCCAAAGGCAAGACAAACTAAGATGAGGGAGTCACTTTTCTGATTTTTTAAACACAGCGGGGCTTACTTTTGGCTTTTAACAGGTTTTCAGTTTCTGAGATGCGCACCGCTCGGTCACGCTACATTTCGGCAGTGAAAGTGAAAGTCGTGCAGGATCATGCGTATTCTCATGGAAATGCAGCTTTTTACAGAAATTAAGAGAAGACAACAGAATGTATGTTCTACTTTTATATATACAGTTAGGTTTCTGTTAATCAGACTGATTGGTCACAGTGGTTACAGTAATAAAAGTGGTTGTACACTGTGAGACTGTGAAAATGGCAGGCAGGATTTGATTTTAAATTAAATTTTAAGTAAACATTAATGGTAGGATAGAAAACATCAGTTTCTACAGTGTGGGGCTACTACTGGTATATTTACTTATGCCTGTGGGTGTCCAGTTGCATATGTGTGTTAGTGTGGGTGTCTAGCTGCACCAGGTGTGGAGTGGTCTTGCTGCTGGTGAAAAGGTTTTGAGGACTGGAAAGCAGTTCAGGCGGCGGTCGTAGGGAAGGCGGCGGTCGTTGGGAAATAATGCACGTCATGTGACATGTTTTGTCCAATTGTATAAGTGGATTTCTATGATTTTACCACACCATTTTATAAATATATATATATATATATATATATATATATATATATATATACACACACACACACACACACACACACATATATATATATATATAGATAGGCAGGTTTCAGAGGAAACAGCTTGCAATCGATATCAGAGCAAAAACAGGGGCCCTGAATGGCTAGGGCCACGTGGTGCAGGGGGTTGGGGTTTCTCTGTGAGTCAATAGATTGTGCTTTTGAATCCTACAGTGGAAATCTAGTTTTGCATGCCGCGTGGGAGTTTCATTGTGGAAAGTTTTTGGATTTGTTTGCTGCCTTGTGTTGGTCTTATGACCTGTTTTGGCTGAATGGAAAAGCTGTAGGCTTGGAGGAACCCCTTGAGACAGGGGAGAGAGAGAGACCGTAAGCTGGGGCCACGTGGCATGACGTCACACGCTGTTTGTAGTATGGTCATCAAGTTTTTTACCTGGTTACCTGGTTTTGTGGTGGTGTGGCGCCTTTGGGGATGTCAGGGGGCGACAATAGGCCAGGAAGAGGCCGGAAACAAAGGGGGGGGGAATGAGTGCGAGCCAGACCATGTGGTGAAGCGGGGGGCACGCTGTGTGAGGGTGTAGACAAACCCTTATTTTTCCTTGTTTGAGGCTTTAGAGGTAGGGATAGGGGCGCGTTGGGACACCTGGAAGTGAATAGTAGGCCTGAGGTACAGGGTGTGTGGCATGACGTCGCTCACCATGGGGGGGTGGCTGGAGAGTTCCTGCTGATAGATAGAGGACTATTGTGGTGTTTTGATGATAATGCTAAGACCTGGGGGCCATGAAGTGCGCTGGGAAGAATGAGCGTGATCCGAGAACACATGGCGTGACGTCAAACGCCATATAAGGGATAGTGAAAACTCCTTGGTTTTCAGTTTTTGGGCTCTGTTGGTGATGAATGGCCATTTTGGAATTCCTGGTAAGCCTGGAAGGAGGCCCCGTTGCCTGGACTGAGAAGTGCAAGGTTACAAGCCGGGAAGGGGGCTGAGACAGTTTCCTAGCCAGGAAAGATAGCTGTGTGGCAGGGCTGTTGACTATGGCTGCCAGGGTGCAGTTTTGGAAGCTTGCAGTGGCAACAAGGATAGCGGGGGCTGGCTAGACCTAGGGCGTAACAGGATCACGACTGCACTGTTTATAAAAAAAAAAGGGGCCCAAGTTTGATGCGGATGGTTCTTGGGGGGCTTGGTTTGGTATGCAGCTTGTTTCCTTTCCCTTTGGCTGAAAGCACGAATACTAGGCCTGAGGAAGGCCTAGGAAGCAGGGGAGAGTGCGTGTATGGTGGTGGAAGTGCGGCGTGATGTCACACGCCACGGAGGTGTCGGGAAAAGTGCGTCTGGGTACTCGGGCTGATTCGTTTAGTTTCTTGGTCTTTGGAGGCTCTGTGAGGCAGACCGGGTGGAAAGCAGGGGTCCTGGTGGAGGCCCTGGGGCAGAAAGAGAGAAATGGCGACTGGAGACCTCGCGGATGATGTCATACACTGCTAGGTGACCGCATGTTTAAGCTAGACCGCCACCTATTGGGTGGGGGGGTTGTGGTGTCTGAGGCCTTTTCTTTCATGCAGAGGAAGGATCAAAGGAAAAAGTGACTGCGTGGCGAGACTACCGCAGGGGGAGCTATGGAGGGAGGCTGGCGGCATGGCCCTCGGTTGGCCTAGACAAAAAAAAAAAAATTTCCAGAAAGAAACAAAGGTTAGAGGGGGAGCACACAGCAGAAGTTCTAAGTGTTCTCCTGTGGCACAGGGGATAAAGTAGGGATAGAGGAACACTCCAGGGTCCTGGGTCCTAGGCTGGCCTCCCCATATTTTAGGGTCTGAGGAAGAGACATAAGGGAAGAGAAGGGCACAGGAGAGTCAGGCCTCCCACGATGGGCATGGCTGGAAACAGCCAGGGGACCGGGCGACCTGGCAAGTAAGACAGGGGCTTTATGGGAGCCCGGTTTTTTGTGGCTTATGGGAAGGGTGGGGCAGGGGACAGAGGGAGGGTGCTACAACAGGTACACATATGCAATTAACCCTGTTTTCCTTCTTCTATGGTTGGGCTGGTCTGGTTTTGCACGATGGGGGGTGCGACGGACAGGAGGAAGACACACGGGGAGGTACAGAGAGACGAATAACCCTGTTTTGGTTTTCCTATAGTTGTCTTCACAGAGAAAAGATAAGACAAACATGGCACCCAAGAAGATCAGGCCATTAAAGGAAGCCGCTTACAAGGCTATAATTGAATTGGCAGAAAAAGCAAACAAAATGTGGGAACTGGTGGAGGGGGAGGAACCGGGAAAGCCCGGAGATAAGAGAAAAGCAGGTATGGAAAGAGGAGGCAAGGAGAAGAGGCCAGCTAAAGGGCTACACAGTCCCGCTAGGGTAGCACTGGCGATAGCGGGACCCGCCAAGGCAGTCGATCCAGTACCCACGCGATCGGTAGACCCAGTGATGCCAGTAATCACCTCAGCTCAAAGGGGAATCACTGGCGGGACCTGGACATGAAGCCCAGGACAGGAGATCCTGCCCACAGACCCCAGTAGATCACCCTCCACCTCCACCTCAATCACAGGAAGAAGTAAGGGGACCTTTGGAGGACTCCAGGCAGCTCGACCAGGACAAAGGTACAGGTAACACATCCAGCACAGTAGGGGATAGTATAAAAGAATATATAGGGCAAATTGTGGTGCCCTGGGGACAGGGGGGCTGGGGCAGATGGAATCTTCCCTGGTGGAAATTAGGACAGGAAAAGAGGTATCAGAAGACACTGTAAAGGGAGCGGAAAGAGAGGGAAAAGGTAGAAAAAGAGATAGGTGCGCCAGGGATGAGAATAGGCGAGCACATGCCATTGGCCACGAAAGAAAAAATATGGAGATGGGAATATGTGGATATATTCGCTTTGGTGAGACGGGAGGTGGCGTCGAAATATGAAGAAACTGAGAGCATAGGTAAGAGTGAGATGGCAGCGGCCATAGTGCTCCTAGGGAAAAAAGATGATGACAAGTTCATGAAAGGGAAGACTTGGGATGGGTGGTTTCTAGATTTTGCCACTTTTTCAGCCATCATTCTGGAAAAGAGGCCGGAGCTAGGCATTCCACTCATTACCTATTCATTGATTATACGGAGAGCAAAAGCAAAAGGTGGGGTAGGATGGGTATACTACTATGAATGTTTTCAGCAGAAAATGGCAACATTCGGGGATGTAAGATGGGACACCAAGCAAATAGACTTATGGACGGATTATGTAACAGATCAGTCCACACCCGAGGGTGGGTGGGGCAGAAAGGGGTTTACGCCACAGAGAGGCTGCTGGGCTTATAACAGGGCTTTCTGCTCATGGCCTCAGTGTCATTTTCGACAAGCCTGTTTGAAATGCGGAGGGGGGCACCAGGCAAGCAAGTGCAGAACAACAGGGATACAGGGAGCACAAGGGCATGGGGGCAAGGATCAGGCCAACAGTTTTTTCGGGATGGCCAGGGGTTTAAGGGGCAAACATGGAACAAGGGAGGGAGGGGTAGGGGGAATGGAAGTAGGGGGGGTCAGAACCACTGAAGCAAGGGAGGTTAGACAGGAGGGAAAGGAGGGTTCAGGGAGGGGGGACAGGTGGCACAATAAGGAGCAGTTTGGTATGGCCAGAACCCCATCAACCCAGCAGCATGGACAGTTTGCCTAGACAGATATCCAGACACGAGCATGTGGGATATGATTTTATGTGGTTTTAACACAGGGTTTTCATTGCAGTCTAAGGGACCCAGGCAAGCAAGGGAGGCAAGCAACCTGGAGTCTGTAAAAGGGAAAGAGGAAATGCTAAGGCAGAAGATTGAGAAAGAGAAAGCAGCAGGCAGGTTGGAGGGCCCATTTGACACCCCCCCATTGGAAAACATGCAGATATCACCTTTCGGTTTGGTACCCAAGAAACAAGAAGGGGAATACAGGGTGATACACCACCTGTCTTATCCAGAAGGGGAGTCGGTGAATGACTATATCCAAGGGAGGAACATAGAAGGGTGACATCGCGCAACACTGAAAGACGCAGTCCGGATAATCCGGGCCACAGGGGATGCATGGATTGCAAAAACGGACATTGAGTCTGCCTTCAGACTGTTTCCAGTCAGGAGGGAAGACTGGGATCTCTTGGTTTTTAAAAGTGAGGGGCAGTATTATTTCGACAAAGCAATGCCAATGGGGTGTTCCACAGCATGTGCTACATTTGAGGCATTCAGCGCATGTTTGCAGTGGATATTCCAAGAAAAAACGGGCTATAGGTCAGTCATCCATTACCTGAATGATTTTCTCCTCATTGGGAAGGGCGAAAGGGAGACACAGAGGATGCTGGGTAAGTTTCAGGAATTGTGCTGGGAGCTGGGAGTCCGATTGGCACCAGAAAAACAGAGGCCCAGCGAGGTTATGGAATTCCTTGTGATAGAGATAGATGCCACGAGCGAAGTATTCAGGTTACCGGACAAAAAAGTAAGGAGGTTGAAGGAACTAGTCCGGGTACATGCCAGCAGGAGACGGGTACAACTAAAATTGGTTCAGCAGGTACTGGGGCACCTGAATTTCGCATGCAGGGCCATAGGACCGGGAAGGGCATTCACAAGGAGGTTGGCCAGAGCTACAGCAGGGGTCACAAAACCATTATCACTGGGTTGACCTTACTCAAGGTGTCATGGAGGATTTTAGTACATGGGAAGAATTCTTGAAGGATTACAATGGGTGTTCATTTTGGCAGGAGGAGTGGCTGTACAACACAGACCTTGACCTCTACACAGATGCAGCTGGAGGACTGGGCATGGGGGGTTACCTGAGGGGCAGGTGGTTTGCAGAACCATGGATGGCCAGTTGGGTGAGGGATGGGAAAGTGAGAGATATAACACTACTGGAGATCATGCCCATATGGGCATGTACTTTGGTTTGGGGGGAGGAATTACGGGATCAGAAGGTGACATTTTGGTGTGACGATAGAGCGGTGGTTGATGTACTAAACAATAAGGGAGCCAGGTCGGATACAGTCATGCAGGAAGTACAACAGTTAGTTTTAAGGGCTTTGCAGCTGAACATGTCTTTCAGAGCAAAACACATAGAAGGGGTACACAATACCCTGGCTGACAGCCTTTCCCGTCTGCAGCTGGACCATTCCCAGATGCTGGCACCAGCAGCGGAAGAACAAAAAATGCCCATGCCAACGAACATCTGGAATGTTGGCAAGAAGGAGCAGAACTGCTGTTTCGCAGCTCATGGGCACCTTGGACTCTGAGGGCCTACAATGGGGCCTGGAGGATTTTTCAAACATTCAGGGCAGAACACCAGATGGAGGTAAGTGGGCCGCTCTCTGAGGAACAGTTGGGAATGTTCACGGTGGAACAATGGCAGAAAGGGACTACTCACACCACAATGGGGGTTTATCTTGCAGGGATCAGTGTGATCTGCAGCCTGAAATGATGGAATGACCCAACAAAATCAATGCTCATCAGAAGGATGATGCAGGGATGGGGCAGGTTGAAAAGAGGGCCAGGGGATAATAGGAGGCCAATAGGGGAGCAGTGGCTAATAAAGCTAAAAGAGGTGCTCCCAGCAATATGCAAATCAAAGGAGGAGGCCCAGCTATTTCACACAATTTATGTGATAATGTTTGCAGGGGCTATGAGAGTGAGTGAGGTGGTAGGCCATGGAAAAGATGACAAGGAAGGAGGTGTGGAATGGGAGGATATGAGTTGTGGGACAAGAGAAATACGGATCAAGCTAAGAAGGTCAAAGGTAGACCAAAAAGGGCAAGGGTGCATGATAACACTAAGAGGGCGGTCAGAGATTGCAATATGCCCAGTGCAGGCCCTGTGGGTTTTCGCCGCAGAGCAGGTAACCAGGATGGGGAAGCTATTCGTGCATGGTGATGGAAAAAGGGTCACCGGCTATCAAATTACAGCAGTGCTGAAAAAGGGCATGTGTTTTCTGGGGGAGGACCCAGCTAATTACTCATCCCATTCCCTACGGATTGGGGCGGCCTCACAGTGGGCAGCAATGGGTGAACCCGTGAAGGACATTTTGGAAAAATGGCACTGGTGGTCAGCCAGTTATAAAAGGTACATCAGAGTACCAAAGTAAAAAAAAAAAAATAAATAAAAATAAGAAGGCGGGGGGGATAATACAATGAGGGCACTCAGAGTATATGTAAATTAATTAATTTTCTTTGCACCCCATAGGTAAAGGGAGGAGCACAGAAGTCTGGATCTGTGGCCATTCCTATATTTACTGGGCTGGTAAGAGAGCAGAGAAAAAAGCTGGGGGAAAACAATTGTACCAGGATGTAAGACAGTGTAGGTTGGTATGGCACAGCCTATGGGGGATGAGATGGGCACAGCCCCTACCCGCTTTAAAAGATCTCAAGGCACATCGGCCCAGTCCAGACCTAATCATTATACACCTAGGGGGCAACGACCTGGTGGGCAGACCATGGGTGCACACATATTTACAGATAAAGAGGGACCTAGTGGCACTAAGACAGTGGTGGCCTCAAGTATGCCTTGCTTGGTCAGATATGATACCACGAAGGGTATGGAGACAGGAACACAGTCACAGGGCGGTGGAGAGGGCCAGGAGAAAGATGAATAGAAGGGTGGGGACATTGATAAGGCAGATGGGAGGACAGGTGATACTGCGGGGAGTAGAAGAATGGGTGGATGACTTCTACAGGTCAGATGGGGTACACTTGTCAGATATAGCAATAGACATGTTCAATGTGGAAACAATGGGTTTCATAGAGGAATGGAGGAAACAGACAAAAACTAGTATATAAAAAAAAGGGGGGGGAAGGAAGTATAATCCCTGAGGTAAGGGAGAGTGGTACCCTAGTTAGGGAAAACTAGTCATCTAACGCAAGCTGGAGACTGGCTAGTGGGGAAAAAGGGGGACGGAGGGGAAGAAAAAGGAATAACACAAGAGGAAGAAGAAGAAGAGGAAGGAGAAAGCAGTCTTGGTTTTCACCATTACCTAACAGAAAAGGAGAAGAAGAAGGCACCCAGGTTTTTGCCTGGGGGATGGATAATCAGAGAGTGATATATGGATGGAAATAAATGAAATAATGGAAATATGATAATAAAGAAATGAGAAATGGAATATGGATTTATGACTACAAATAAATTAATTGCCAATCTGAGCACAACAACAAACAATGGTCTCTGTCTTTTGTGAGGGAAAAGGGGGGAATCCACGACACTGGAGTTTGCCCTTTAAGGGGCAGACCATGTTGTCCTGGTACACCCCTTCCCTCCTTTAGTGAATGGTTGTGCTCAGAAGAGGAGGGGGAAGGAAGGGAAGGGGCCAAGAGCCCAAACAATGTTCAGGTAGCAGGAAGGGGAGGGGAGAAGGGAGGTACATAAGGGACAGCACAAGGGGGCGTCAGCCACTTTTTGCTGGAATTTTGATTCCTCCCACCCGCCCTACTAGACAGAGTACGAGGGAAAGACAGTCAATTTGGGGCTGTATGGTGGGTCTGTCAAGGTGGATGACAGAAACGTCCGGTAGGATAGTGGACTGCCAAAGGTGAATGGTAGGTGATAATGTAGTTATGGACTGCCAAGGTGGATGGCAGGTGATAATATGGTTATGGACTGCCAAAGGTGGATGGCAGGTGATAAAAGGCTGTGGGACTACCAAAAAGTGGATGGCAGATGATAATATGGCTATGGGTTGCCAAGGTGGATGACAGGAAGAAAAAGGGGGGACGGGAGGGAGGAAGGAAGAAAAAAGGAATAACACAAGAGGAGGAAGAAGTGGAAGGAGAAAGCGGTCTCGGTTTTCACCGTTACCTAACAGAAAAGGAGAAGAAGAAGGCACCCAGGTTTTCGCCTGGGGGATGGATAATCAGAGAGTGATATATAGATGGAAATAAATGAAATTATGGAAATATGATAATAAAGAAATGAGAAATGGAATATGGATTTATGAATATAAATAAATTAATTGCCAATCTGAGCACAACAACAAACAATGGTCTCTGTCTTTTGTGAGGGAAAAGGGGGGAATCCGGGACAATGTCGGCAACCATTTTTTGGTTTTTTCTTATTTATTGTGGGGGTAAGAGGATCTGAACAGCAGCTAACTGGAAACCTGAAAGTAATGCGGTATTAAAACTACAGAACTGCTGATGATGTCATTGTGAATTTTTAGCATAAATCAGGATGTAATATTCCTTTGCATCACCAACTTTTTAGGTAACACAGCAGTTTATGACTCAGACTTTGCTTACTGACTCCAGGTGCAAGGCTCTTTATTATTCTGTTAATGTAACTAAAGATACAAGGTGTTAGGGTACCTCGCAGCACAATTTCTGCCCACAACACACATGTTCTGTGAATCTGTCTCCTAGTCAGGAGAACTCAGACCCCTCAGCTGTGTTTTCATCAGATGGCACTGCCACACTCTCCTCATCCTTTGATGAGTCCTGCTGCTCACTGCCTTCTTCAGCAGGATCATGGAATGTTGCTGTTGTTGACACAATGTACTGCTTGGTGAAGAAATGGGAATTCATTTTGACAAATGTTAGATACTCAACATTCTGATCAGACAGGCGGCTTTGGCAGCCTGTTGCAATAGCACCTGCAGCACTGAAAACCCTTTCCAGGGTACTCCATGATGATAGCTGTAAGCACAGGCCAGATTTCCAGTTTGCTTCACCAATAGTCCAGGGGCTCATTATCAATGCTTATCTGTTGTGGGTCATCCCTATAAGACTGCACCATATGGCATGCAGACAGTTACAGTTCTGTGTTGCCTCCGAAGGCTGGCACATAGAGACACCACTGTCCTTCAGCATGGACCAGAGGGGGGTTGTGGCACCAGTGCTACCACATGATGATGAGGGTGAGGATGCAGACACTGTACTGGTGGAGAAGAAGGATACTGGGTGAGGGGCTGTTGTTGCTTCCAGTTTCTGTACCGTGACCAATTTTTTCACCCTTATCTCTGAGTGTATCATCCAGTTTTGGACCTTGCCATGCAGGATGACCACATACTGATCAAGATCAGCCTTCCCAATTGGAAGAACTGCCATCATGCCATGCTTGTACCTGGGATCAAACAAGGTTGCCAGGATGTATGCCTCCAGGTTGTCAATGTGAATGACCCTGATATCATCATCATCACACAGCTGCATGATGCAGTCTGCAGCCACTTCAAATTGCCCCCTTACATGACCAGTGCTTGCTGGAGTACATGCAGCAATAGTATCACTTGGCTCAAACATATATTTTCTGTGCTCACAACTTGTGTCGCCTGTTCGAGTGGACACAGTACTTGGATAACACTGTCCATTAAAAACTACTGGGAAGGACTCAGCAACATGGTTTCCTGTGCTTCATAATCATGCATGTGCATTATATACTCATTGAATGGCTTGTACTGTTCATACAGCATCTCAAGCATATACAGTGTGGAATTCCACTGGGTTGGCACATCAAGCTGCAAGTGGTACTGTGGTACATTATTGGCCTTCTGTAGAGCCTTGAGTTGTACTCTAGCCAGTGCAGAGTGACTGAAATGGCTTCAGATTTTGTAGCTGGCAGCCAACATGGTACTCACTGCTTCATGATTCAGAAAGGACTTCACAATGAGATTCAACACATGAGCAAAGCAGGGGACATGACAAAAGCAGTCATCAGGGACTGTTTTGATGGCATTCCAGGCATTGTCACTGGCAATATACACAGCCTTAAATCCATGTGGTCTTTGCCAGAGTCTAATGCCCTCATTAATGCATGTGAGGATTCTGTCAGATGTATGTGACCCATGCATACTCAACATACTCAATGTGGCATGCTGTTGACCACCAGTAATACTGCTTCCAGTAGTCAGGGGACAGGTAGATGAGGGACAGGTGTGCAAGGTATATACCCTAATGAAATAGGCCCAGTGTGCAGTTCTGCACATATAACTAACACCCGATGATGAGGCACTCATCCAGATGTTGGTGGTGAGGTGAATGCTGGCTACTGCTGAGTGGGACAGAGCATGCTACATTATGCATGCTAGGTCATATACATTGCTGGAAGAGCCTTAGTGCTGAAATAAGTTTGACTGGGCACTTTATATTTAGGCACAGCCTTTTCCATAAGTTCTCTGAAACCCAGATTCTTTACAAAAGAGAATGGCAAAAGATATTTTACCAGAAACTTGGCAACAGCCGAGTTAAGCTCTTTTGTCACTGGGTGTTTCCAATGATATTTGGTGTGCTTGGTTAATGCTGATTTGATATCTGACTGTTTAAACCTAACAGTGCTCTGAACTGTGGGGGTTGACTTAGCCAAGAATGGTCTTGTGGCTTTGGTTGTCTTGTCTGAAAGCAGGGACATGCTGGAAAAAGCTCTCTATCCATGCAGTGGATGGACCAGCTTGACTACCTCCACTTGTATCTGCATGTGTAGGGGTGCAACACAATAAGGGGTCAAATGTTTCCACATCCTCATCACCAAGCTGGGGACCCCTTTTTTGGAGGGTGCTGAACTATCAGAACTGGACATGGATGCCAATCTCTTATGCTGTATCCATTTAATGGGGTGCTTACTTTGCATATGACTTGCATACCAGTCATTCTATAGTGGGAACCTGGCTTACCCCAACTAATTTTGGAATGACAGATGTTGCACAGAACCACATTGTCATCTGTTTCATTGATGACAAAGAAATCCCACACAAGTGAATGTCCACCAACACACAGATTTTCATGGGTGGGGCAGATGGGGACAGGGACAGAGGGGTGGGTGATATTCTTTTCTTAGGGTGCTACTGCTGATCCTCATATCCCAGTTCTGGCAATTGCTGTCCCTTTACCCAGACAGGTTGCTGCTTGTGGAGTGATGTAAAAGAAATTGCTGGCCCTTTACCATTGACAGTTGTGATTGCTGATTGTGGAAGGGGTGGCTGCCAGTTCAGGTCTAATAATGGGTCATCACCATCCTCACCCTCAACACCCTCATCACTAGTACTCTCACTGCTTTCTGAAAATTCAAGCTGTGACAGTAAGGGCTGACTTTAACCCACCTCCTCTTCCCCAGTATCCTTCTCTGCCACATGAACAGTGACACTAACAGGATGTTCACTCTGAGGAGGTTCTTACTCCTCAGATAACTTTTGAAGCTCGCTATGCTGTTGCTCCTTCTCAAACTCTACTTCACCCACAGTATCTGGTCCTGCACCACCCTTACTGTCATCATCTCTGATAATGCCTGCCACTGGACCCAAACCCTCCTCACTCTCAGTCCCTAGTAGCTCCTGAGTTAATTACTGGGTGTCCTGTAACTGATACTGTTCACTATGTTCCTGCATCTCCTGAGACTCTAGGGACTCATAGAGTAGTGTGGCAAAATCCATGGCGGTCTTTTTACACTCTTTTGAATGATGAGTAACAGCTGCTCTGGAAGATGCAGTGCTGCGCTGTGTGCCAACAAAGCTGGAAGCTTTGATTCCCACTGTAGCTGACACTGGCACAGTATGTGGCACGGCTGGCATTGCACTTCCACCAGAACTTGCAGTATCAGAAACAGTGATGTTCCTACTACCTTCTTCCCCAGCACCCTGAACACCTCCTCGTGACACCCTTGTGAGTGATCAAATACCAATGGTACTTTTTCCATGTCCTCCACTCTTCTGCTTGTCTTTGACTGACATGTTGTACTTCGTGTGCTTTACTAAAGCCTTAAATACCACCAAGTATTCAAAAACAATGCAGCACTACTACTGACTGAGACTGCAGAACACAGAGTACCACAACATATGATATAATCACAAAGATCAACAAAAGTGCTGAAATATCTCTGTCCCAGCATTCCAAATACAGATACCAGCACTATATTTCTTCTTCTGACCAGGAAAAAAGTGGCAGATTGTCTGTCAGAAAGCCTGTGCTGTGCAGCACAACAAACAGAGCTCTTCCCTCTTAAGAAAACTCTTCAGAAGTGAGTAGCTAAGCAGTGAGAAATGTGTGCTATCACCTGATGCCTCCATCTGCACCCCATGTGACTGTGGAGCTGTGAAACATGTGATTAGAGTTACATGTGGTGTAATATGACCTTTCCGTGGGATTTCTGTTCTAAACCACATAATTTTTCATATACTGGGGAATTATAAAGAATGCAATTCTTGGGTTCTGCAGAATTCAAAAGAAAGAAACATGAAATGAAACAAAACAAGGAAAGAAGGAAAAATATGAAGCAATTAAAAAAAACAGAATAGGTTAATTGCTGACCCCACGCTTAAGGTGCTAGTCAGCTTGGGTGCTTACATTCACTATTTGTGCATAAAATGTACAATAGCACTTGTAGAAAAACAAATATAGTCATACATAGCTAGCAGAAAAAATATCCACAGAATTACATTGAAAATGGTTGAAAATTATATGATATGATGACATAAGTGACAAGACAGTGAATACACTTTTTTCTGCATTTCTTAGGTAAAATTCTGCAGTTACACTATAAATAACACAGTACAGTGCTTCCCTCTATACCCCCACATAACCGCAGAGCTGCAAAGCATGGGAGTACAGCTGCATACGGTGAAAACTGACCTTTTCACAGAATTTCTGTTCTAAACCATGTGAGTTTTCATATACAGTGCAAATAAAAAGAAAGTAATTCTTGGATTCAGCGGAATTCAAAAGAAAAAAACATGAAATACAACCAGGAAAGGAGGAAAAAAGAAACAGTAAAAAAACAGAAGGGGTTAATTGCTGACACCACACTTAAGGTGCTCTATAGGTTCAGTGCTTAAATTCAGTATGTGACCATAAAATTTGCAATACCACCTGTAGAAACAGAAATACGGACATACATTGCTGGCGGAAAAAACAAATCTAAAGAATCACTTTGAAAACTGCGGATAATTACATGATACGGTAAAACAGTTCACAAGACACTTTATTTCTGCACTTCATAACAAAATGTCTGAAATTCATAGACCAATACCACAGTACTATGTGGAAATCTGCCATAATTTGGTGAATGTTCAGAATTCTGCTACAGGTGGAAGAGCTGAAAATTCCGTGAAAGTTTCGAAATTTTGCAGAACTTCTGTGATGGCGGAAATCAAAACTTTCACCCATGCCTAACAGATATCCATCAACAGGTAAGACAAACAACATGCAATTCTTTCCAAATGACATGAGACATCCATCATCATGGTCCAGCGCTTCTGTGGCCATAGATACTCATGCATACTTGCACACCACCTGGAAAGTGCAGTAAAAGATTCCATTAGAATTACACTGTAAATTGTAAGCAAGGAATAACACATGACAGGGTGTGTGGCAATGCTAAATTACCACACGTCCAAGGTGGGTTGTGAGGCATGAGGTGCAGCCGAATGCCTTCAACCACCTGGGAAGTGCGGTATATGATTACCATAGGACGACACTGTAAACTGTAAGTAAGCAATAACACACTGCAGGGTGTGCAGCAATACTAAATTGCTGTATGCCCCAGGTCGGATGTGAGGCATGAGGTGCAGCTGAGAGCCTTCAGCCACATGGGAAATGTAATATAAAATTCCCATATGATCACATTGTAAATTGTAGGTAAACAATAACACATGACAGGGTGTGCGGCAATCCTAAATTATTGTATGACCCAGGTGGGTTGTAAGGCATGAGGCACAGCTGTGTGCCTTCATCCACATGGGAAGTTTGTTATTGTTGTTGTTTGTTGAATTTTGTTGACCCGGTAAGCCCACTAGGCCTAGAAGTCCCTTTTCAGGGGCAAACAATGAGAGGGCTACAGATGGTAAGCAACTGAAATTGAACCAGATTAAGCTGTTGGTGGTATTTTTAGTGAATGAGGCAAATTTGGGCAGGATACTGGGGAAATTCCCCTACTACATTGCTGGCCATAGGGGGACTTGCTGTCTTGTGAGACATGGCCACTTTGAGTGAGATGCCAGGAGAGCAGGATGTCCCGGTTGGAGGGGAGAGATTTGTTTCTAAAGATGTTATTTTGGAAGAAGCTGAGGTATTTATGAATGTTTTATCAGATTTTCAACCAGTTGAAAATGCAGTGGCATCTCCCGTTAACACCCATTTAAGTGAACACCAGCCTGACACTAAACCTGTGATACAGGTTATGCCTGATTCTGAAATGGATGAGGAAACCCTTAAAAAGCTACTTCACGTGGAAATGGAGAGACATCTCTACGAAACTGAGCTCTTAGTCGCAAAACTGACCCGCTTTCAAACATCTGATTTTGCTGTCAAGATACCGGGCTCGATTACTGCTGAGCCTGCATTCCAAGATGACATGGCAGCTGAAGCACACCTTGCAGTGCAAGGTAAGACTGATATTTCTTTTTCTACGGAACCTGCTTGTGAAACCTCTGAAACTTTAGTTTCTCCAGCTAGCAGTAAAGAGGTTGTTGATAGCCCGTTCCGAAAGCTGGAGAACCCTGCTGTTCTGTCTTGCAAATCTTCAGTGCAATTAGAGACTTCTGTCTCTGTGGGACCTGTAATTACGGCTTGCTCAGTGCAGCCTGTGTTGTCTGACGGTCAGGTGAAACTAGGAGAGCTCTCCCGCCCTACTATCTATCGAGCTGCAGGGTTTGTGTTTTATGCTGCATTACCTGCATAGCCCTCACTTGCACAAGACACTGGACTTATCTACCAGACTTTCCCTACTAAGCAGGAAGGATTGACTGTTTTCTCATTTCAAAGGTCATCTCCCCAGCATCGGTCCCGAGTGGACTATGTACCTGAACATGCTGTTACTCATTTACCTGAAGCACAACTAGTGTCCTCCACCTCTCCTGTGTTAAACCAACCCGGGATTAATCCTCCCCTTCTTGAAATTTCTTCTAGGGCTACGAATCAGGACTTTGACATCTTACAATCAATTAGCACCGTAAATGATGGCTGGTCTCCCCAAAAAGCCTTAAGTGAAGCAGGATGGATGAGAAATTCTAAAGAGATTTGGATTCCTACCCCAGACTGGGATCCCACATTTAACTTCACACAGAATTCTCCTGCATGGGATCCTAAAGTTTCTGAGCCTCCTTCTTCAGTAGGACTTCTGGACAAGACTATTGAGCTTGCTGCAATGATTTCTCCCCCTGTGGTGCCATTACATGACACAAACTCTGCAGATCAACCATTACCTGATATTCCCATTGCTGAGGCATCCATACCAGCGTCAGAAGATCATTTGACCTCTGCTGAACCAACTAAACCATTTCTTTCTGACCTTTTTTCAAAAATAAAAAAGAAGCTGGCCCTAGACGTAATGCAGCTTGCATACGATACAAAGGGGGTTTAGAAGTTCGCCCTGATAGGCATTATGTTGGAAAATTGTTGTTGAAAGACTCTTTGAAGATTTCCCCCAAAGATGTCTTTGCCTTTATCAATATTTCTGGTGAAGACAATTTTGACATCAGTTTCAGAACTGCTTATGGTTTAGACATGTTTTGGGAAAGATACAACCAGGTCAAGTTCTCTCCTACATGGACCCCCTTTTTGGTAATTCCTTTGACTAAGCCTTTAATAAAATATGTTACGGTTATGTTCAGAAGTGAGGAGGTCCATGTAGAGGATATTACTTACTGGCTTAGCCAAAAATGTGATGTGATGAGTCCCCCTGAGGCTATTTTGGACACTGAGTTATTCTGGACAGGAGGTTGGCGTTATAAAATCAAGCTTAGACCAACTGAAGCTGATGTGGAACACATTCTGAATTCTTTTTTACTAGTCAGGGAAAGATGATTTTTTTTTTTTTATTTGGGTCAGCCTCGGGCTTGCTATAAATGTGGCTCTAAAACCCATCTTTCAAGCTCTTGTGGTAGGCCCCGGTGTGATAACTGGGGAGAGATTGGCCATATAGATTTCCAGTGTGTGAATCTCACTAAATGTGACCTCTGTGAGGAAACAGGACATGTACTCGCAAAATGCTCCTGGGCTGCAAAAAATAAAGCCTCTTGCTTAAGCCCAGACCTTCCCATACAGAATGCCCAGAATTCAGTTCCTTCCAAACCTACCAAACCTTTAGGATCAGAGGCCCTGACTAAGCCTCTCCCTCAAGACTCTCCCCTTATTTGCCCCTTCTTCCCCCTGACCCTTCTGTACAGGTAGTCGTGGAACCCCCCCCCCACCCTTCTGCAGTCCTGCCACTAGATACTTCTCTTCCGGTATGTTATAGAGATGAGGCGGATGGTGTACCTGGTACCGTTAATCCATTACCTTTTAGTACTGTTCCGGTATGCAGATCGGCCAGGAACTTGAAAGGGGGTCAGGCCCCACCACCGGTAGATCTAGAGTTAAAAAAAAACTTTTCTATTTTACCCTCACAATGGGGAGATGCTGAAATGGATTTGGGAGACTCGGACTCCCAATCAACTAAAACTGAATTTAACACTTTGTCCCTGACTAGATCTGACTATAAAGGGAAAAAAAAAGAAGAAAAGAAAAAAAGAGTCTTGAATTCACTACTAAAACTTCTATATGACTTCTTTTCATGTTGGTACACTAAATGTCCATAGTCTATTGAATTACAAAAAGCAAATAACAGTTTATCAGTATATTCATGATCTTAAACTGGATGTCTGTTTTTTACAAGAGACATGGATGTATACCAGTGATCAAGCAAGGTTTTTCCAGAGTGAATGGGTGTGGAGACCTTCTTTTTGGTCCTTTGGCACTGCCTGTGCAAATGGTGTGGGTTGTTTATTTCACTCATTTAATTTTGCTTTAGTCAAACTTATTGATTTAGTCTCAGGGAGGGCTCTAATTTTGGATGGCATGTGGAAACAATTACATTGTCGATTTATAAACATTTATGGCTCACAAGTTAAATCTGAATGAGCTGCTCTTTTCCACAGTTTGAAAACATATTTGCTGACTACTTATAAGGTCTTCTTTTGTGGAGACTTTAATTGCACCCTGCCATCTTCATCTGTTACAGCACTCCCACAAAGGAAGAAAATATACTGCAACTCCAATTCTTTACAGAAACCGATTGATACTACAGTTCTCTTAAACTGTAACTCCTTTCAAACCTCTGGGCCTAACTTTACTTTTAAAAGGAATAAATATACTTCCACCATTGACTACATATTTTTTCCAAAACCCTTCCCAATGTACAGTTTCAAACTATAGTTACCACCTTTTCAGATCACCTCCTATTAAAGGGTTGTTTTACTTTTAGTGTAAGCCCTTTCAACGTCAGGCCAAGATAGAAATTAATTCCCTCTGCCCTGAATGATCAGGAAGTGAAACTGCACATAGCCAACATCTTAGCAGCCAGATTATCTGTCTGTTTCTTGTATGATAAAACAGATGAGTGGTGGGTGGACTCAGAATTGGATTTTAAATGTTATTTTTTGAAAATGGGGAAAACCAGGGAAATAATAAAATTTTAAAAATATTTACAAATCTGGCAGCAGCTCCAAAATTTGTAATCCTTAGCCAATACTTCCCGATTTGATTATACTGATCAGATCAAAGTCCTTAAGGAAGACCTACTACAATACCAGTATGACAGGGCTCAAACCATGAGGAACTTATTACGATATGGAGCATTAAAATCACCCCAAGAGGACCCCTTTGAAGCTTTCCATACTTGCAAAAATTCTATTTGTATAGACTCTTTAAGAAATACTTCTGGTGATGTTGTATCTTCCTTAACAGGGATACATGATATCATTAAAGATTTTATGTTATCCCATGTTTCTACTCAAGCCTCCTTAGAAGCTAATAGTCAACACTTTCTGACCTCAATTGTGAATCCTATGGCTCCAAATGACACAAAACAACGGATACAACCTATTCTGATTTTGGAAATCCAGCATGCCATTAAGACTTTAAAAAATGGCACCTCACCCGGGTTGGATAGGTTGACCAATAAATTTTATAAATCTTTTTCAGGTCTTTTAGCCCTGTGTTTAGTAATAGTGTTTAATTTTTTTTATTACCCATGCCATCCCTTCATGGTTCACAGAAGGTTTACTGATTTTACTGTTTAAATCTGGGGACAAACTTTCACTTAATAATTGGAGACCAACTACACTTTTAAATACAGATAACAAAATTGTTGCTATTATTTTAAATAATAGAATAAAAAACTATACTAAAAAAGTGTTATCGCCTTGGCAATTTGTGGTCTACCATTCAACAAGCCCTAATGATTATACGGGATGTAATTGATTATATGGAATTACACCATAGTCAGGGATGCCTTCTCTCAGTTGACCAGTATAAGGCCTTTGATAGGGTCTCTCATCCATTTCTTTTTCTAACTCTGGAAGCATATGGCATTCCACCTCAATTATTGCAGTGGCTCAGGTCATTATATTATGGAGCAGAGGTTTATCCTATAATTAGACACCACATTACAGCAGGAATCCCACTACAAGCAGGTGTACGACAGGGCTGTCCTCTTAGTCATCTCCTTTATATTTTTACTTTGGACCCATTATTGCATTTTTTAACTAACACTCCTCAATGGCCGGGTATTGTAGGACCAGTCAAGAAGAAGGCTTTTCATATGACAGCCTATGCAGATGATATCTGTGTATTTTTTTTTCAGATTACAGGTAAATTCCTATTTTTTGAATTGTATGATTAATTATTCATCTTTTTCCAAATCCAAATTAAATATATCAAAATGTGAAGTGCTATTTATTGGAATTAGCTGCCTGAATCCAGTTTGGCTACAAGAGATCTTGATTTCTACTGAACCTCTTAAAATTTTAAGTATCTATTTTGGCACACAAAATCTTCCCTCTTTTAATTGGGATCTGGTATTGACTAAAATTGATGCTAAGGTACAAAAATGGAGACATTGGAGAATAGCCAAACACAAATGAATTACGCTTATAAAACAATTTCTTATTCCTATGGTTTTACATGTTGCCATGATTTCTCCACCACCACAGAATATGGAGACATGATTATTCAGTATATTTTTTCAAATGCTGTGGGGAAATAGACTGAATCCAGTTAAGCGCCATTATACTTATCTTACCAAGGAAAAAGGGGGTTTAGGCATGATGGATCCAGTGATTTTACCCACATTATTTTTCTCACACTCAGTTAAATATAGCTTAATCACAGATGAGGCACTGTACTCTTATTGGAGTATGCTGAATTTAGCAGGGTATATTTCCAAATGGCAAAATATCCCACCTAAATTAACTAGTTCCATATCTCTACCCTTCTGGTTTCTTCCTGCTGTAAAACAATTATATAAATGGGGGGGGGGGTAACACCACAAATTATCATTACCAAAACAGGTCCTTAGTTATATATTCTAGTCATGTCCTTAGTACATCCCTCTGACCCTTGTTTTAAAAAAATGTCCAGCCTTCCAAAATCATAAAATCCTGACACAACTTAATAATCCCAGAATACCTTTCTACATGTGGGAATTATTGTGGTTAATGGTCTATGATAGAATAAATGTCAGAGGCAATGCCAAATATAAGGCAAAGTTTGAAAGGAACTGCCTGTATGAGGCTTGTATTAATCAGGAAGAGACTATTGAACATTTTTTATTCCATTGTTCATATGCTCACTCCCTTTGGAGTTACCTTGCAGTAAAATGGAAGATGGCATGGTTAAAAAATATGAATTATGATAGCCTAGTTTGGGGACACTTTCATAATTTAGGAACTTCCTATTTCACGGATACGATGGTAATTTTTTGTTGTATTTTGAAATATTATCTTTGGCAAGCTAGATGCCAATGGGTCCTGTATCAGAGATGGATACCTTATGAAATGGTGGAAAATCTAATACAGGTAGCCATGAGAAAAGTCTATAGTTCAGATTTAGTTAATCATACATCTAAAAAAGTCACAAATTGGTGGAAAGGTTTTTCTTGCTTTATTAAATTTAAATATGAATTAGACATTTTTAATTGATTTTGAGTTAAACCTGTGGTAAAAAAGGTTTTTTTTTGTTTACATCTTTTTTTCCCCAGTTGATTATAATTTTTTTGGTTTCTATTTCACCATCATTATGTGTGACTTTAACACTGTTGTTTTTCTTTGATTTCTGTATTTGAAACTTAATTCCATGGCATCGGACCGGGCGGGTGGACGACAGGCTACATTGAGTCTCCCCCCCCTCGCGAAAGCTTTCAGCAGGATTCCCGGGGTCGAGGCGCCGGCAGCTTCACAAAGCCGGGTGGACCTCCCCTAGACCTTCGGCAGAACAAAGACCACAAGCAGAGGGCAGGTCGCAGCTCTCGGCTGATTTTCTTTTGACTTGGCGCTTGAGGAGGACTCTGATTGGCTCCCAAGATCGGGCGGCGGAGACACAGAAGGCATATAATAGGGCCACCATTGGACTCCCACTTACTCCATGGCATCGGACCGGGCGGGTGGACGACAGGCTACATTGAGTCCCCCCCCCCGCGAATGCTTTCAGCAGGATTCCCGGGGTCGAGGCGCCGGCAGCTTCACAAAGCCGGGCGGACCTCCCCTAGACCTTCGGCAGAACAAAAGACCACAAGCAGAGGGCAGGTCGCAGCTCCTCGGCTGATTTTCTTTTTTGACTTGGCGTGCTGAGGAGGACTCCCGATTGGCTCCCAAGATCGGCGGCGGAGACACAGAGGGCATATAATAGGACCACCATTGGACTCCCACTTACTCCATGGCATCAGACCGGGCGGGTGAACGACAGGCTACATTGAGTCTCCCTCCCCTCGCGAACGCTTTCAGCAGGATTCCTGGGGTCGAGGAGCCGGCAGCTTCACGAAGCCGGGCGGACCTCCCCTAGACCTTCGGCAGAACAAAAGACTGCAAGCAGAGGGCAGGTCGCAGCTCCTCAGCTGATTTTCTTTTTTTAATTTCCGGCCCCGTGGTTGTGGCGACCAAAATAGGCTGCAGCCGGACGAAGCCCAGCCCAGGTATTGACTCCCTCTATCAAATCCAATTTTGGCTTCACAAGGAGGAGCTGTACTTCTACGTCATCAGCCCTTCAGCTTCAGCTGCATTTTAAGTAACTTATGTGCCTAGCATGTGCCTAGTATGTTCATATGTCATTTAGCCAAAAGACCCAACAAATGTTTTTTTTTTTTTTTTTTTTACGTTTGACTTAGACTCTCTCCAGCTGCATCATTTATATCCTGTGCATTTCGTTTCAACTGACTTCTCCAAAGGCCAATATAATCTTTGATTTAGGGTACTGCTGCATACATCACAAGGTTTCTGTACCTGCGAACTCAACCTGTTAGCCCTGTTAATGCTGTATACTTAATTTAACTCAACTGTGGTGTCAGCTCAAATCCTTTAGTCTGCTGCTACAAGCTAAGCCGATGCTACACGATCTCCTGAATCCTGTCCTGTCTGCACCTAAGTATCCTTACCAGATCAATGCAAATTCAGACTCGTGGTGAATTGATTATTAACTCCTTATTGAATTGATTATTAAACCCTTACCAGATACAGACAGGGAAACATCATGTACCCTGTTCATTGGAACAATGGTATTATCCTGTCCATAATCTACATTCTGGCTCAAATTGGGACCGATACCCTAATCAGAATGCTTACAGCCCCCGACACACGAGGGGGTCAGGAAGAGGATATGGCGAGGCACTTCTTTGCTCCTTCGCCAAGGATTAACATCCTTCTCCTAGCGGCCCATGAATTCTCTAGGAAGGGAGTCCTCTTCAGAGTCCTTCTCTGTACAAGGAGCCCGACCCTATGGCAGGTTAGCTGGCTGCCTACCCCACCCTCTCTCTCCTTAGCTGTCTTGCTGCCTTACTCCTACTGGCCGGGACATCCAACCTAACCCTGGACCAGGGACATTGAATGCATCTATCGCCTCCTAATGGATAAGGCCTGGGATGGAGCTAAGGGTCTGCGGCTGGTCCACATGAACATCCGCAGCCTGAGGCCAAAGATCCAGGAGGTACAAGCATGGCTGGCTGTGTACAAACCGGACTTACTCGCGGTCTCGGAGACCTGGCTAAAACCCCACATTCTGGATCACGAGATTGCAGTCCCCGGCTACACCCTTTTTAGAAAGGACAGACCCTCGAAAAGAGGGGGTGGAGTACTAATTTACGTTAAAGACACTATCTCAGCCTCATTAGTTAGGCAGCCCTTGACTTGTCCCTGGACTCAGAAGCAGTTTTTCTGAAGGTCACATTAGGTGGGGCTAAACACCTCACTATTGGCTGTATATACAGCCCCCAACCAATGCCCTCGGCTCCCTTGATTTGCTCCTGAAGAGCCCTGTGGTGGACTCAGCTCGAGATTATCCTATTGGGTGACTTCAACCTAAACTGGGCACAAGAGGCTAAGTCCACAATAAACGGAGTCTTAAATGACTCCCACCTTGCTCAAATTATCTCCCTCCCAACCAGATTGAACTACAAATCAGGGAGACATTCCACAATAGACTGGGTCCTGACCTCATCCCCAAGTAACGTAAAGTTGGCTGGGACTCTGGCAGATGCCTTAATTGACCACTCACCGATATTTGCCATATGGAAGAATAATGGGATTAAAGTCCCGCCTCGAATTATCACTGCCAGGGACTACTCTAACTTCCATCCGGACCAGTTCATTGGCTACCTAAATGGCATTGACTGGAACACCATAAGACTTCTACCCAACCTGGAGGAAGAGGTCAAATTTTTCCAAACCACCCTAACTGGTATCACCGACCTCGTAGCCCCTATGAAAACCCACAGGGTTAAGGGGAACTGCTATAAGTGGATCTCTCCCCACCTAAAAGCCCAGATGACCACCCAGGACAAAGCTTGGAAAAGTGCAGGAGAACTAATCTTCCTGAGGACTTAGTCAGATACAGAGCCCTGAGAAACCAATGCAAACAGAACATAAAAAGCTAAGAAAGATTATATCTCTAATCTCCAAAACTAACCTGGAACCCAAGTTCTTCTGGTCACATATTAATGAACTCCTAAAGGGTCACAAAATCACAACCGGCCCTATCCTGGTGAGCGGGCAAGTACTTGATGAGGGGCCTTGCATCGCAGAGGCCCTAAATGGCTACTTTATGAATCTGGATGGATACAAGGTGGGGCATATAGACAACGGGCATAAGCCATATGAGCCTCTGCCCCGTGAACTTGACCACCCACAGTTTCATCTGCGGATGGTTAAGGTAAAGGAAGTTCTGCTTATCCTTAAATCCCTACAGGCGAGAGGCACTGGAGGCCCTGATGGGATCCAGCCAAGCATCCTTAAGGAAGGGGCCCCAGCTCTAGCAAAGCCACTAACCTGGCTGATAAACCGGTCCTTCTTGGAGGGTTGGTCCCCAACCATGGAAACAGGCCATAGTGATTCCTATTCACAAGGGAGGGCCTACTGAATCTATAGGGAACTACAGGCCTATTTCCTTGCTGTCTGCAATAGTGAAAATACAAGAAGCTAGTCTACTCCCAACCCTTGAATACTTGGAAACACACCGGTAATCTCCTCGTCTCAGCACGGCTTCAGAGCCAAGCATGGGACAGATACTGCCCTAACCAAATTCTCAGCGGATGTCCTGAGCAATACTGATTCAGGGGCCAGTACAGGCGTGGTATTTATTGACCTCTCCAAAGCTTTTGACTTGGTAAATCATAGTCTCCTATTGCATAAAATGAGCGCTATAGGCCTGGACACCCATGCACTAGGTTGGTTTGAGAATTACCTCACTGACCGAACCCAGAGGGTTAGGTGGAGGGACAATGTTTCACAGACCGCACCGCTCAAAGAGGGTGTACCACAGGGGTCAATACTCGGCCCTCTTCTCTTCACCCTGTTCATTAATGACCTGCACTTACACTGTGGGAGCAGCAGCGTCATCCAATATGTGGACGATGCTGTCATTTATCGAGCCTCCCCTGATGTAAAGGAATTGAAGATTGCCTCCAAGAGGACATCCTTCAGATGGAGGACTGGCTCACATTGAACAAAATGGTATTAAACACCAGCAAAACCAAGACGATGCTGTTTGGGACCAGATCCCTGGCATCTGAGCGTTCGATGCTCCATCAACTGCAGTCCAGAGGGGGAGACAAACTCGAGGTGGTTACCCACACGACGTACCTCGGTCTAACCATTGACCAGGGTTTCTCCCTAAAAAATCATGTGGACCAACTCACCAAAGCCATCCATGTGAAACTCGGCATCCTCTATAGATTAAAGGACCAGATTATCACCGTAGCCAGGGTTGCCATTGCAACCAGCGTCCTACTCCTAAGCTCACCTATGCAGCCTCCATTCTATGGTGTGGCCTCTACGAACTAAGCCAGCTCCAGACCTTATACAACAAGATCGCTCGGTTTGCCACAATGTCCCACCCTAGAACACACCACTGTGAGGCCCAGGCCAGGCTCAGGTGGCCATCACTGGAAGCCCGCCTCATCTACCCAACTCTTTGCCTGGCTTCAAAGTTACTGGGCCCTCTCTCCCCTAGCCTCAAAGGGCTAATCACGGTCAAGTCCATTCATAGAGCCTCCGCACCTCAGGACAAACTCTCCTCGTGGTTTCTAAAACAAGGACCAAAGCTGGGTCCAGATCCTTCGCTGCTCACAGCCCCTTCCAGCTGGAACAACATCCCACAGGAGGAAGGGGAGGCAGGTCGGGCCCCTGCTTCGGTCCAAACTCAAAGCCCACCTGCTCAACAGGAGTACTTGCCAATGCCTTAGGATCTGACCTCACGTCACCCCTGATCCCTCTTAGGAAGGTGACCTGACTCCTAGCAACGTAGCTGTTATCCCGTGTCTCCCTAGATCTTCATGTTTATGTGCATGCAACATGTTGTTATATTTCCTACTCTGGAGGTCTCTCTGACTGTATGTTCCAACTCTTCCTACTCTGATTTTAACCCTATGTAATCCAGCTCTGTAACACAATAAGTCATCTTTCAACTTGTACTGTTCTGTTACTTGTATGTTATTTTTGTTATTGTATGTTATTTTTACCCCCGGGTCGCCCCTGAAAAAGGGACCTCCGGGGCCCAGTGGGCCTACCCGGTCAACAAAATTCAATAAATAAATAAATAATTGTTTGATGTGTTTTCAATAAAAATTCCCCATCTGTGCTGTAGGGGGACCTATGGCCACTGCCATGGCCAGTCCTGACTTGCAGAAGGAAAGGATGGACATGAAAGCTTTGAAGGAAAAGGAAGTATGCATAGGCAATGATCCTATGATCTCAGAAGAATCAGTGGAATATATTATTCATCCGGAAGATGGGGAGAAACCCCAGTTAAATTCTTTTCAACAGAGGATTTGAAAATTATTAATGAAGCCAAGGAAACAGAAGCAGGAAATTTGGCTCTTTTGGATGAACACTAATGAGCGTTGTGACTTCTAATTCAAAGAGAAGAAATACGGCATGCTCAGGAAATGTTCAGATTGAAAGCCCAGCTGGAGGACTTGTGTAGTAAAATGTCAGATATCAGAGCATCGGAGAATGCTATCAGACTATGCGATGACATTGCAGTATCAAAGGCCCAGTCCAGGCCGGGTGAGTCATTTGTTGCAAGAACTGAAACTAATGAAAGAGACAGGGATAGTAAGCTGGCTGGCAGTGTAGACGTGGATAATACTGTATGCCTAAAGCCAAACCCCATAGAAAAGTCTTATGAGATAAAAATTGGGTCTAAGGAACAGAGTTCCAGCATTCCTAATAATGTAATGCCTGAAATAGAGAAAGGTCAAGGTAAATCAAGGCCCTGAAACCATTCGCCCGATTACTGAACTGATTCACCCATTGTCCAAAAAATCAGGAGTTGTGTCAAAACATATGGCTTCCTTTGTAAATAATCCAACAGAACCTGGTACTGTTAAATTTCAATCTGAAGCCCCAGAATCTCAAGCTATGGCAACACAGTTTTCTTTTAAAAGTGCACTAAAACAGGGACAAAGTGATGATAAAAAAGATAAAAGGCTTGCAATGTCTCTGGCAAAATGCCATATTGATGTTGGAGTTACAGATGAGAATCGGAAAACACAATTAAAGATTAAACTGTCCTCTAGCTATCAGAATACAACAGCCTTAGCTATAAAAAAAAGCATTTTCTATTGAATCTGAACAAGAAGGCTCAATTGATGCTTGGTCCACCAACAAAGCCTTAAGTGATTCAGGCTGGAAACAAAATCCAAAGGGTATATGGGTTCCAGACCCAAATTGGGATATTAATTAAGAGTTTACTCCTTCATCTCGCATATGGGCTCCGGGTTCTAAATCCCTTATATCTTTACAAGACTCAGTTACAGTAGATAAACTCAGTAACCCTCTAATTACTAAGAAAACTGTAGAAATGAAAGGAGAACCTGGGCTTATTCAAGCTCAGGTGGAAGGAGTTGAACCTGAGACCCCAGCCACAATATCTAATATGACAGAGGTTACAGAAACAGTGAATGATTCATCTCAGGAGCAACCATAGCAAACAAAACCTCTGCTATCAGAGTTATTTGCTAATATAAGGAGAAAAGCAGCTCCTAGGTGAAATGCAGTTAGAATCAGATATAAAGGAGGCATGGAGGAGAGATCTGATAGACATTTTGTGGGGAAAACCTTGCTAAAGGATTCATTGAGGTTTTCCCCCCGGGAGGTGTTTGCATTTATAAATATTTCTGGGGAGGATAATTTTGACATAAGCTTTCATTCAGCTCATTACCTAGATCTATTTTGGGAATGCTATACTCAAGTAAAATATTCTCCCATTTGGACTCCTTCTGTAATAATTCCATTATCTAAACCGCTAATTAAATATGTCACAATAATGTTTAGAAATGAAGGGGTACATGTGGCAGACATTTCTTATTGGTTGTCTCAAAAGTGTGATGTGTTGGGGGACCCAGAAGCCATTTTGGATGCTGAGTTGTTTTGGAAGGGGGGGTGGTGGAAATATAAAATTAAGTTGTGGAACTCAGAGACAGAAATCACTCATATTCCAAATGCATTTATGTTAGAAAGGGACCGAGATGTGTGTTTTTACACTGGACAACCTCGAGCCTGCTATAAGTGTGGGTCCAGGACGTATATTTCTAGTACATGCGATAGGTCTATATGTGGGAATTGTAGGGACATTGGTCATGTGTCATTTCAATGTACTTCACACACAAAATGTGACCTTTGTGAAGACTTTGGGCACACTTTTAAAGACTGTCCTTGGGCAGCAATAAATGCTGCAAGTAATATTAGCCCAGAGCTTTTAATCCAACAAGCTCAGGACACAGCAGTAATACAGGAGATACCATCTCTACAGGAGCCGTGTGTTGAATCTCACCCCCTCCCTTCCATACCACTCTCCCCCCCATTTCCATTGAAGTGGTGGATGTAAGTGATAAGGAAGGCAGTGAAAAACCTGAAGGATTTTTGAAATCACAGGAATCTAATTCCTTTGGATAGGAATTGTTAACCCCAGTTTGCTATAAAGAGAAAGTGCAAGTTACAGAGTCTTCATCTGCACCTGTCACTCCACAACATAGATGTAGATCTTCAAAAAATACAAAATCTTTGGCTAACCCACCCATCTCTCTCCTCTGAAACTGTGAATTCAAAGAATCCCTTTGAAGGCTTGACCCCTGAATGGGTTGATTCAGAAATGGAACAAGATGAAGGAGATTCACAATCCAGGGAGCTGGAAATGGAGGTCCAGAAACCAGATTCTGTAGGATATAAAGGCAAAAAGACAGAAAGAAGGAAAAAAGCTAAAATGATTGGATGTTAGGGTAAAACAGTGTAACTTTTGGCAGCATTAAAAATTGGTACAGTAAATGTACATAGTTTATTAAATACCAGAAAACATCAAGTAGTCTTTGATTTTATATGAAGGGTAAAACTATATATATGTTTCCTTCAGGAGACATGGGCATTCTCTTCAGATATAATAAGAAGTTTCCAAGAAGAATGGGCCTGGGGATCCTCATATTGGTCCTTTGGTCAAGCAACTGCAGATGGGATAGGGGGTTTTGTTTAACTCATTTTCATTTCAACTATTGAAGCTGGTAGATATTCTTCCTGGCAAGGCATTATTGTGAGATGGGACATGGAAAAATATGACCTGTCACTTGATTAATATTTATGGACCCCAACCAAAGGCAGAAAGAGTATTATTGTTTAACACCATTAGACCATATTTGGCAACATCTTATCATATTATTTTATGCAGGGATTTTAATTGTAAGGTAACAACTCAGGTTAAAAAAAACAAACCGAAAGGAAAGGTTTATTGTGATTCCAATGCTCTATCAGAAATGGCGAGGTCTGCAGATTTATTGGACTGTGCAGATTTTCAGGTAAAAGGTTCAAAATTTACATATAAGAGAGGAAAATATGTTTCTTCTATTGACCATGTATTTATTTCCAAAACTTTCCCATCAGCAAAGATGGAAACATATCCAGTAGAGTTTTTTGATCATGTTGCAGTATTAGTCACTTTTACAAATATGCCTTTGACTAACGTATCATGTTTTAGATGGAAATTAAATATTGAAGTCCTGGAGCAAACCTGGGTCCAGCAATGAATCAGACATATAATTAAGGCTAGGTGTTCAGTACATTTTTTACACTATGGGAAATGTAAAGAAAATAATTTCTTAAAATATCTTTCTTTATGTCAACAGTTGTTTAAATTATTTACATGGTCTAACACATCTAGATATTATTATTCTGAACAAATAAAGAATATAAAAAAACAAATGATGATATATCAACATGACCGAGCACATACTTTGAAAATCTTATTTCAAAATGGCATTAAGAAAAATCCAGTAGGTGATCCATTTCAGACATGTAAAACATTTAGAGAAAACACTGAAATGGAGTCTTTAAAAGACTCTCAAGGGTTAATATACACCTCAGAGAAAGATTTGCATAAAATAATAAAATAGCATAATGCTACCTTAGAGCAAAAAATAGAACCCAGGGCTTGTGAAATCAAGGTAGTTTTACATCAAATACATCTCCCAACAGTATCACTTGATTTAGGAAGTCAGGACCCTAGGATACATACACAAGATATAATTTCTGCTATAAATAATATTAAATCAGGTAAATCTCCAGGGTTAGATGGGTTACCAATAGAATTTTATAGAACCTTTGCGGTAGAACTATTGGACTGTTTAGAGCAAGTATTTGACTATTTTTTTAAGACCAACAAAATGCCCTCCTCCTTTTTAGAAGGTATATTGATGCATATTTATAAATCTGGAGATAGGCAGTTAATTACTAACTGGAGACCCATAATTAATCTAAACACAGACTACAAGATTTTAGCACATATCTTAAATAATAGGTTAAAAATAGTGGCTAGAGAGGTAATATCTTTGGTACAATTTTGTGGGCTTCCTTCTAGAAAGATTCAACATGCTCTAATGGTTATTAAAGATGTGATAGATTATTTATCTCTTTTAGGAAAACAGGGTGCTATTATTTCTGTGGACCAAGAAAAAGCATTTGATCGGGTCTCACATCCATACTTGTTTTCAGTTCTGCAATATTATCAAATTCCAGATTATGTGTTAAAGTTCATTAAATTAATGTATTCATCCATGAGTATTTATCCTAAGATACATATGTCTATCACTGCAGGTATTAGGACTAAGGTTTGGGTAAGGCAGGGCTGTCCACTTAGCCCTCTCCTCTATGTGTTTTCTCTGGATCCATTTTTGAGGCTTTTAACAGATGCTCCTAGATGGAAAGGGATAACGGGTACAGGTATTAGAAGAGAGTTACTTTTGTGGGCTTATGCGTATGATGTGTGCCTTTTCTTTTCTAATGCTACACAACTTCCTAAGTTTTTGGAACAAATGTCAAAATTTGCAAGAATATCAAATACAAAAATAAATTTAGATAAGAGTAAAGGACTGTTTATAGGAGTGGGTAATCCTGACTCCCTTCACATGCAAGGTATCCGGATCTCCTCAGAACCAATAAAAATCTTGGGTATTATGTTTGGATCTCAAAATCTAGCATATTACAATTGGGAACAATCCGTATCTAAATTAGAATTTAAAGTAAACAGATGGAAAAAATGGAGCATTTCTAAACTAAAAAGAATACAAATTATTAAAAAAAACTTCTTAATCTCAGGTCTACTGTATGTAGCTATGATTTTTCCCCCACCTCAGAGATTATAAACAAAGATAAATAATCTATTTTTTCAAATGTTGTGGGGAATAGGTTAAACCCCATTTGTAGGTGTTTTACATGTCTCCCTGTTCGAAAGGGAGGTCTGTGGATGATCGATCTGATAATATTTTTTCACACACTATTTCTTTCACAAATAGTGAAAAGTGGACTGCAGATAGAAGAAACTCCTCAAGCAGCTTGGTGTAAGTTGAATTTAGGTAGATATTTTAATTTATGGAGGGTGGTACCCCCAAGATTGGGAAATTATTTACATGTTCCAGAATATTTTAAATCTGCAGTTTCCAAATTATATAAATGGAATTTAACTAAATCACAAGTTTTGTCTCATACTGGTCAGAGTCTTTATCAGACAGTAATGGCACAATGTTTCCCTATCGAACAAAGCTTTAAACATTGCCCAATAAACAAAAATAAGTGTGTTATAGCACAACTGAGTAATTCTAGGATCCCTTTGTATACGTGGGAACATTTATGGCTCTCAGTCTATGGGAGAATATCAATCAGAGGTAATGTAAAACATAAAACTTTGGAGGAAAGAAATTATCCATATCCTGGCTGCATTGATTTAGAAGAGACTATGGATCATTATTTGCTTACCTACTCTTATTCTGTAAGCAATAATACCCGACAGGGTGGGCATTATTGGGAAATACCGGACCACCCAGGGGCATAATGAGGACTGACGCCGCAGCCCCTGGAAGGTCCGGTATTTTCCATTAATGCCCACCCTGGAGGGTATTATTGTCCTTAGAAAATGGCCATGAAAGTACATTTTTGTGAAATGTAAAAATAAAAGAGGAAATCAGTGTCAAAAATGTTTAAAACACTGTTAAAAACAGTGTTCATTGACAAAGTAGTGCACCAGCTGTTCTAGGTGCTGTTACTCCTCCCTGTTGCCTACAGTGCCGTTCTGGTTTCCTGAACCCCCCCCAGACACACACACGCACACGCAGATTGAAGAACAAAAGAAGTGTGCCTTAAAAGAAATTGACGTAACAATGTGTCAGCTGTTTATATTTCTTTTGAATTCTTAAACCTTGTTTTGTTTCATTTCGTTACGGTTGCAAGTTGGAACTCGGAAGGTGTCTGTTGAGTTCACGCCCTTTGACCTTACTGGAACTGAATGATGTATTTTCTGGGAAATGTTTAAGGCACATAACTGATTTGTTTGTATTTGAATCCTCCAAAGTACTGTTTCCTTTCTTGTTATGCTTTGATTGTTAATGCCTTTGTTATGTTTAAGCTAGAAAATTGTGAATTTTAGGAACTCCATTTGTACCAACCACTAAATAATTATGTACTGATGCTAAACTATTTTGTTCCTTGTTGATTGATTTGTTGGGGGGAAAGGATAAACCTACTTTAGTTATATTTTAAAAAAGGAACTTTTGTGATAACAGAACATATGTAAACTTTTTGCTCAATTGTCAACTTCAGCAAGTGATATACAGTATTTATTTTTAAACTGAGTCTTGTGTTTACACCTTGTTGTTTGGTTTAAATATGATGAAGTATGAAGAAAGCCCTGTTCAAGATTGAATCACTTAATTGTATATACACACACTTATTTTAAGTATATGACTGGCTAAAGAAACTAAAAAAAGGCTTAACTGACCAGTTAAATTTATCAGAAAAGGAGATCTTAGCTGTAACAACATATGGAGATGAACAACAGCGTCATTATTTACACTAGATTAACAAGATATGTGCTAGTGCCTAAATGTTATGCTGTGTATGTATGCGTATGCTTATATCCATATATCATTGCAAAAAATCTTTGTTACTGCACTAGTTCGGGTTAAACAGACAAAACTAGTGGAATGTAGCATTAGGGTTCCCAAACCTAAGAGCCCACCCCCACCCAGCAGGTTGGTTCTGCTGCTCCTTGTGCTGTTCCTGGGGATAACAAGTCATGTTTTATTTCAGTGCACTTTTTGATAAGTATGTTTGTGAGCAGCTGTAGACTTTAATTAATTGTTTATTGGTAGCACTATATAGTGTTGTGGTCACCAGTATGCTCTATCCTCTGAGGAAGAGTCATTGTGAGTTGAAGCACCAGGGCAAGCTTTGGAATGTTTTTCTATGTACCTGGGTCAGTTTCTTTCACAATAAAGGGTTTATTGGAATATTCACTTGACTGAACTGGACCTGCATTTGTCTTAATAAGTATAAAAGTGCAATTACTACCCTGTTGGATTGTTTACAATTTGGTCTGGCTGCCCTTCTGTATTTGCACCACCTGCACTTTGTCAATTGCAGCACCATCTCTTTGGATTATTATATAAATAACCAGAACCATGTAGGATTAGTTAGATGTTTTTTTCTCTCATAACTCTTAAATAGTGGAATGTGGCTGCCTTAGTGCCTTTTTACACCTGTTTTCCAGTTGATTATACTTTTCCCAATCAGTCTTCGGGACAGATTTCTTAAAGATCCCCCAGGCCTTGTCTCTTTGAGCCATTCATTTTTTGAGTGAAGGGTTAAGCCATTTGTGACACTTGCCCTTTGCATGGAACATCCTATGGGGGAATGTAGGTTGGCTGCAGAGAGGAAATTATTTACAAAGTATTCAAGGACCTCATCAATCCTTGGGAGACCTAGGATGGGGTCTCAGTTGATTTCTGAGAGTGAGGAGATGAAGGACTCAGATAAGAAATTAGAATAGTTCCAAGTCATAAAGGTTCTTAAAGGAGTCACGGAAGACTATTCATTCATATACCAAAGACAGGCAAGTGATCACTTAATGAATCTGTAAAGATTCCAGCAACCTGAATTCTATCAGGATTAGTTACCACTACCCAGTCAAGGATAGTATGGTTCCCAGTTTTGGTTAATCCTGGTAGGCTCTCTGATCACTTGCATTAGATTAGCAACAAGAAGAAGGACCTGGAAACAAGACTCAGTACCTGACAACCAATTTTGGTTAAAGTCCCAAGTATTATCATTTTACCAGGCAAGTGTTAAACATGCACCTTTGTAAGGGAATCTAATGTAGATATTGCAACTTGAAGAGGGATATAAACATACTACACATAAAGTGGTATTATTTTACTAAGTAGGATCATAATAAACAAAGTTTCACTTTCTGTACCATTCAAGTGGTGGATACCACTGACAGAGGCACTGACATAAGAGTTAACATAGATATGGACCACATCCCTTCTTTTATCAACCCTATCCTTCCTAAAGGCATTGAAACCTGAGAGTTCCATTTCATGTGGGAGCACCTGAGGCTTAAGTCAAATCTCTGACATGGTGACCCCATCAGGTTTATAGGTGGCAACCCAGCTCTCTAGCTCTTACATTTTAGGCTTTAGACTATTGCTATTCATATGGACCAGCATGAGGCCCTTGGTTCGAGCCTAACAGTGTTCAGTCAGAAAGCCAATTCTATAATTAGGGGGAAAGGACCAGGGTTTAGCTCTATCTTCCCAGACAAGGTCAGCATTAGCATTACAAGATATTTGAGGAGTTTGTTCAGATAGATAGAAGAACATTTCCTTCCTCAGGATGAACAGGAATATAAAATTTTGTAGAACATTTTGCAGCAAGTACGCTTCTTAGATATAGCATGGTTTATTAGAAGGAAGGGGTTACAAGTGAAAGTTAAAGAGAAAGGATACCCATATGGAGCAGGGTAGGATATCGCATTACTTGACAAGGACATATGTATTGAAAGGGGCACCTGATCTACCTAGAGCAGTACAATTATATAAGGGAATGCTATGATAAGGCCATATTTTATTTATTTATTTATTTATTTAATTTTGGTACTTGGGTAGGCCCACTGAGACCAGTAATAACCCTTTTTCAAGGGTGACCTGGGGTTAATTACACATTCAACAACAAGATACGGTATATCATTTACAGTAGAAACTTCAACATATAGTTATTTTCATTTCATGATAGGTGAAGAACATTTTATGAACATACAATATAAAGCAAATATTATTAGTTTACTTATATACATTAAGTAAGATCATCTATCTCATACAAAAATCATGGAAACAACAGGATCATAGTTGAATTTCAACAGTTACAAGTGCATTGGTTTAACTCCAGCAAGTGTGTTTTTAGCCCCTTTTTGAAGCCCACTAGTGATTCACATTCTTGGAGTTTTAATGGAAGCGTGTTCCAGATGGGAGGAATGAGGGACAAGAAAGCCCTAGACCCTTGGGAGGACTTCATCTGGGGAACCATGAGGAGCTGTCTGCTTGAAGACCTTAGTGTCCTGCTATTCATTTTAGTTTGTAGTATCTCTTCCAGAATAGGTGGAGCAGTAGCCAGCCTGAGTTTATAGGCTAGGCATAATGATAGATATTGTAGTCTACCTTCCAAGATGGGCCACTTTAGGGCCTGCAGGACCTGACAGTGGTGTTCTCTTTGGGGTGCCCCTACAGAAAATCTGCTGACCCTATGGTACAGGGTTCTAAGTTTCTTCATCTCAGTGTTTTAACAGAGAGTAGCATGGGGGAGCAATAGAGTAGATTGGATAGCAGAGTACTTAGTGCAATCTTGGCACATGACCCCAGAATAAGATAGAGACTGAGTCGGTACAGGAGACCAATCTTTTGGTTCAGTGTTTTTGACAGCTGATCAATATGAGTCTTGAAGGTGAATTCCTGGTCAATGGTGAGACCTAGGTATGTTAATGACTCAGCTGCCTCCACCCTTGCCCTGGATTATAGAGAGAAATTTAGTATATTCAATCTACTGGGCCAAGGCTTTTAGGCCCAAACAGCATCACTTTGTATTTTTTTGCTATTCAGGACAAGTTTATTTTTGGACAGCCATTCCTCCAAATTCTGTAGGTATTTGGATAGCATTCTGTTTAGATTATCAGGGTCCTCTGTGGACCTTTAGATCACTATATCATCTGCATAAAGGGTGACCTTTGAATCATTGCAGAAGCTCAGCAATTTGTTAATAAATAGGGAGAACAGCAATGGTCTCAGGAAGATCCCTGAGGGACACCATCTCTTAATGTGATCTTGTCAGATATTTTAGCCTGCCATCTAACTAGTTGGGAACTGTCCAGGAGATAATCAGTAAACCATTGCACTGTCAGACAGTCAAGCCTGATCTGTTTCAGTTTAGCCAGGAGAAGTTGGTGCTCTACCAGATCTAATGCTTTGGTGAAATCAAAAAGATCACACCAGTGAGCAATCCCTTATCAAGCGCATAAGGCATCATAGTAGCAGTATGATCTTACAATAACCTCAGAGTCAAATACATCAATGATATACTACAGACATTGGATACATCAAGTGCTATTACTTGTATTGAACTGAGGTATCCCCTAAACAAGGTGTATGCCATACCCAGTATAGTTTGAGAATAATCAGTTAAATTTACACACTCAGGGTTCTATGGCTGCATCAACAATCAAGGGAAAAGGATTAGCAGAGGTGGATTAACCAAATAAGGGTGTCTGGCGACCTCTGCTAATCTTAGTTGTTTCAAAGATGCCAGTTTTAACTATTAATATACTGCATCAATGCTATTACATTGAAATGTTTACCTTACTGTTCATAACACAACATGGAGTTCTGAGGTAAAAGGAGCAGGGTGGTCAGCTAACCAGCAGACTATTGGCTGACTCTGGCAGACTCGAGGCAGACAATTATGATATCCTTATTGCATCATCCTTCATGTGGAGGCTCACCACATGAAGGACTGCTAGACAATGGAAATCCTTTATACCACTTCTCTCTTTCCTCGTTGGCTCGTTGTACTGTGGGGTGGGAGTCATGGTCTGGTGAAACAGAAAAAGTTAGGAGCATGTTTCTTTAATACAGAGATTTAAATTTGGAACCCTTTTCAGCCTCCTTCAGAGTGGATGAGTGCCTGGCACAGCCACAGTCTGGAAAAATTAACGATGTTCAGGAGCAGGCTGCTGGGCTGGAAGTGTGGTCTGGGGTAAAGCACAAAGTTAGAGACAGCTCTCTAAATACCCCTCTTGAGGACTTCAGTGGTGACTGACTGTTGCACAGTGTACAGTCCAAGGAATTTGTACAGCAGCAAAATTTAAATTTGGCACCCTATTCAATCTCTTCTGATTGGCTGATCTCCAGACACAGTCACAGTCCAGTGAAATAGATAAGGTTAGAAGTGGGTTTCTTTGCTGCAGAGATTAAAATTTGGTGCCCCTTTTAGCCTCCTTCAGATTAGCTGAGCACCTGGCACAGTCACAGTCCAGCAAAATTATAAATGGTCAGGAGTGGGCTGCATGGCTAGAAGTGCGGTCTGGGGAAGACCACAAATTCAGAGACAGCTCTTAAAATACCCCCTTGCAGTCTATGGTGGCAACTGACTGCTACACAGTGGAGAGTACAGGGAATTGATACAACAGCAAAGTTTAAATTTGGTGCCTATTCAACCTCTTCCGATTGACTGATTTCCAAGTACAGTCACAGTCTGGTGAAATGGATAAAGTTAGGAGCAGGTTTCTTTGCCAGAGATTTGAATTTAGTGCCCCTTTCAGCATCCTTCATATTGGCTGAGAACCTGGCACAATCACAATCTGTAAAAATTAACAAAGTTCAGGAGCAGGCTGCTGGACTGGAAGCATGGTCTGAAGCAAAGCACAACATTAGAGACAGCTCTCAGAATTCACTTCCTGAGAACTCCAGTGGTGACTTACAGAAGATGAAGCTACAGTAGTGACGCACAGAAGTAGAAAATAATGTGGAAACAGCTAAACATACTCACTATCAGATGGATGATCAAATGTAAAGTACAAAACAACCCATAGAAACATAGAAAGTGATGGCAGAAGGGGGCCTCCAGATCCATCTAGTCTGCCATAAGCCTACCCCCTCCACTAACTGCTATTCAGTGTGATGATTCTTTTGTACCTATTCAAGCCTTTTAGAATGTTCAAACTGTTTTTGCTTTCACCACCTCAAGTGGCAGGTAGTTCCACACATCCACTACCCTATCTGTTAAGAAGAACTTTCATATGTTGCCCTTAAATTTGCCCCTTCTAGCTTCATGCTGTGACTTCTGGTTTTTGTGTGACTCTTGAACTGAAAAAGGTCCTGAACCTGTACCTTGTTTATTCCCTTCATGAATTTGAATGTTTCAATCATGTCTCCCCTATCTCTGCATTGTTCAAGGGAATAAATGTAGAGTTCATGCAGTCACTTCTCGTAGTTTATATAATGGAATCCCTGTATCATTTTTCTAGCTTTCTTTTGCACTATTTCAAGTCTGTCTATATGTTTTTTAAGGTGTGGTCAAGCAATCGCCCGCACAATATCATAGCTATTCTTTTTTTATAATTTATTTATTTATTGAGATCTTGGATTAACGCTTTTGAGCAGAAATCTCTTTAAAGAAGAAATCCACCCAGAATGTACAAAAACATATGTTAAGTAGAGTGTTTTGATATGTATGTTAAGTCCTAGTATGTCCTTCCCTCTGTCTGCTGTTGGGAGTTTTTTCCTAAATTAGCCTGCTAGCTGTATGGTAGTTTTACGACACCTGGGGATCTCCATCACAAATAGGTTTATTGGCTTTCTTTCTCCTACGATGCACCCTGGCTCATGTGACAATGATGTAGCTATGCCCTTAGATTTAGCAGGGTCTGTCACAACTCAACCACGAAGATAATACTTCTTTCAGAGAAGTCACATTGCTAGATTTTGGGTGAGTGTAATCATTATTATTTTTTGATATTAGTACCTTGTCCTGCTTGTTACAATCTATAAGGTGATGTTCAATTTTTGCTACTTAGTACCGGTGCAAAAACTGAAAGTGACTGAGAGGAATAGAGTAAACAGTGACATGATTCAAATACACACACACACACACACACACACACACAGCAGAACATAGCAGGACAAGGTACAATATCGAAAAATAATAATTATTACACTCACCCAAAATCTAGCAGTGTGTCTTCTTTGGAAGAAGTATTTTCTCTGTGGCTGAGCTGTGACAGACCCTGTAACAAGACACTGGCTTCAGGCAGGGGCAATTAGACATCACACCAAAGGGCACTCTGGGAAGACTAGGGGCCATAACAGAAACCAGCATGGCAACCTCCAAGGGCAATAAAACAGTTAGGGAAAGTTAGAAAAAAACATCTCTCACAGCCAGAGGAAAAGAAAATGCTGGGAACTGGTTGGAACACAGAAAAAAGACTACTACATATCTTTTTTCTGATTTTAACATGGAGTTTTCCTTTAATAGGTTCCACATCAAGTATGACACAAACAAGAATACAGATGTGTTCCACAGATACAGAAACAGCAAGAAACAATTGAAAACTGTCTCCAAGCATAAATTCTAACAATAGCTACACAATCTAAGCATGTACAGGGTGCAGAGTCCAAACAAAGGCTAATGTTTCACTAGGTAATTGTAACATAACATGAGGACACTTGTTTAATAAGGAGAATTGTGCAACTAAGAACATAGGCAGATAATTGGATTGTGCCTGAGTCACAGAAACAAAGAAGGTATTGTATCAGTAGAGATGGACAGGGGAGGGAGAATGCAAGCATAGGTGGGAGGTAGGATGGGGATATATAGGAGGGAAAGGGAAGAACAGCTATGTAGTCAAAGTGGAATAAAGGGAGAGGAGGATGGGGAAAGGCGGGGTGGAGAAGAGTAGAGAGGAAGAGGAGGTGTAGTTAGTGGTTTGATAATGAAGATATAATTAAGGTGGTAGGGAGGAAAGAGGTATGGAATGACAGAGGGGCAAAAAAAGGGAACAAGAGGTGGAGGGAGGTAGGAGGCAAAATAAATAATTCCATCTAACAGATTTCACTGATGTAAGTTAAGCTCCAAGACATCAAGCCGACAGTTGCCTATCACATAAGCAGTCACTGCTGTAGCCCTAAATGTCTGATTTCCATACCTAATGTATTTCTCTATACCCTATATATGCCCATAAATACCTGTAGCTTCTCTACCCTTAAGTAATATATACTATATATTAATTGTATACCTTTTGATTTTGATTTGCTTTCTGCTTTCCATACAATTTTGTAATTGCATCTACCTTATGTACTTTGGATTATAATAGTTTAAATATGGTGTATGTAGCTCTGTTGCTGTAACTGCCCCCCCCCCCGGAGATAGATAGATAGATAGATAGATAGATAGATAGATGAAGACAGACAGACAGACAGACAGACAGACAGACAGATAGATAGATAGATAGAGATAGATAGATAGATAGACAGATATTAGCTATTTCAGCTATTATGACACTATTGAGTAACTTATTGTCCTTACTGCATTGTATTTTTTTATTTTGCTACATTTGGTCTTAAATAACCACGTTGTTGCTTTAGTCTTGATAGTTCACACGTATTTCCTACTTTAACTGTTCTACTATTGATTGTTTTTTATTGATGATCTTTTTTGATGGCCCATATAACTGCTTCCGGCTAATTGTGCTCTGTCCTCAGTTGTACTCTCCTGGGTTGTACCTGAAAATATGCATTCAGTTGCCTAGTGTACCTTACCATGGTTAACAAAAAAACAAATAAATATATGGATAGATAGATAAATAGATAGACAGACAGAGAGACAAACAGATACATGAAGGTTATGCATATATCACAACATGATATACTGCAGCACTTTTCCAGTATTTAAAGCTCTTACAGTAATAGAATACATTAAATATAAATACATATTATATTCCTAATAAATACCACAGACTAACAACAGGCCTAATGTTCCACTTAATTGAGACTATCCTCAATTCTAAATTTTGAAAATAAATGCATAACAGATTACAGGATCTTTTATCTATGTGTTATTTGGATGCCCATTAATACAATATTTGAAACAATATATGTTATGAGTGCTACATTATATGCATAGTTCTTAAATAAGTTAAACTCTCATGCCTTTAAAATGTAGCATCTACAGATGGTCCAAAACATATCTGCTTCTCACTTCCAAAATGTAAGCAAAATTCTGGCTCACTCCACAATTGATTTGCCCATGGTATGTGTATGTGAACTGTATGTGTGTGGGGAGGGGGGTATTGGGCTGCTTTGTTCTGTCACTGATTTATGTGTAGTGTCAAGGGAAATTGGTAAGGTGAGACACTGACAGTGTAAGGAAACAATTATCACTTATTTGCAATCTACAGAAATAACCTCTCACCTTTGCTCTCATTCAGGATTTGCAGGACTATGATATAGGAAGTTAAGTAGTCTTTTAAATGCCAAATGACTTCAAGTTATGGATTGTCTTTTCACAACACAAAAGGGTATCAGTCGGGATGAAAGCCAAGAGTTCAAAAATGCTACAAGAAGAAAGAGAACTTGTATGCACAGCATCACAAGAGCCCTATTGTTGCTGATTGCTAGCAAAAACTTCAGATGCTGCTGCTAAGGAGCTTTGGACTTTGAAAAAAATGAATAAAACATTGCATTTCAAATCCCTTTATGCATTACAACAAAGACGATGGAACTTCTATGATGAAATAAAGCACTGGAAACCTCAGCAAATATGTCTAAGGAAATAGAACTGACAAAATGCTGTAAATACACAGTAAATCAAAACTGTGGAATGGAAATTTGCTATCAGGCAGACATGAAGGTTATTATTATGTATTTTGTTAAAAAATGAATCCTCCCTCCTTAATTATTAAACAGATTTAAATCAGCAGTTCCTTTCATAATTAGATTCAGGTAAAGAAAGAATAATATGCCAGTTGTAACCATGTTAATCATTATCAAAACAGATTTGTGCAAGCAATGAATTTAAAGGATCCAATAGTTATTCAGTGGTACAGTAGGTCACATAATAGAGGTGGCAGTCATTAAGATGAGGGAGTTAGAATCAGAATACAAAGTTGATATTCTTCTAATCACCACATTATCCTGTTTAATTAAAAATGGCCGGTTAGACAATATTCAGAGTATTTTGTTTTGTACAAATGGCACCTCTCTGTAAAGAACACAATTGTAGTTAAGTTATATCCCTTTGCCAATTTAATGAATTCTGTAGAAAAATGTGTACCTTTTTCAATGAAAAGACAGTAAGGAATTTCTTTTACTTCTGTACTGCAGTACTACATCTATGCAGTTGGGATTGGAAAAAAACATGTCATACCTTAAGTGGAGAAATACAGCAAGGTTAAAAATATATTATTAGTTTCCCCCAGTAGATTTCCTTTTCATTTAAGACATTTTTTTTTTAGTTTTAAAGTTAAATCTTTAAATCATAGAAGACAGAAATTGGCACAGGCTGCCATAACCAAGATAATCAGGCATAAAGCTGATGCCATGACTCACACATTGTGTATGGGATTCATGTAGAAAAGTTGCCACCCATATCACTGAAATGAGTCATGACAGTACCAAATTAAATTATGCATGTTATCTTATCTCTTCTGCAGAAATAAAGTTGTAAAACAACTGCATTATCAAGGCTAGGCTCAAAGTGAAAAATAATACTAAACAAGCCATGAACACATCTCACCCTTGAGAAGGATTTATAACTTCAAAGATTACTGTCATCCTATTTTTTTGCTGAGGATTTGTTAATCGTGATATGCAAACATCCTGCATATATAGTGAAAATGAAGTTGTTTCTAAAGATACAATATAAAATCTTGATTTTGATCTAAATAAGAATTAGCTTGAAAAACTCTGAATTATATGGCACAGTTAGTGTAAGATGCTGTAGGCAACAGAGAACCTTGAATGCACAAAGACAGCAGAAAACTGTGTTAGGAATGAGTTCCCAAACATGAAGCATTTTTCAAGGATTATTTTTAAATGAAAAAAGTTCCTTTTTATCGTATAGATATTCATGAAGAAGGCCTCAATGGTTAAACACCATTTCCAATTTAAATGTCTATTTTCAGCCTATGGTGTTTTTTTTTTTTCTTTGCAGGTCACCTGCATTATTGATGCAGCACACTTTTTTGTTACTAGATGTTGTTCACAAATCAATCTAAAAGGCCCTGTTTTCAAAAGAAGCACTTCTGATCTGTGCCTAACAGAAACAGTTTTTGCAAATTGGGTCTCATGCCTTTTTTTCTATCTTGATATTTTTTTGTATTATGGTGTGATCAGACTTGCGCATCAGAAAACCATGATGCCAGATGTTAGCATTATCGCTATATGAAATATATATGTGCTTCAAATAGTATATGTGCCATATCTGGGCAGCATTTCTCTAACATGTATTGTAGCAAAATTTCTTAAGTCTGACCCTTAACACATCACTTAAGTTGCAGTTAAGTAATAATGCACAACAGAGTGTGTGCTGTGCTGAGAAAACATCATGCCTGTGGTGGTTGGGCATGTAGCTGCAGTCTGAGTGTGTCCAACAACTAAGAAGTGAAATTATCCCAGCACAACACACACCCTGGAGAGCTTTATTGGTATCATACAATGGCCCTTAAGAAAAAAAAAAGATGGAAAATATATTTAAAAGTATTTTATTCTTATTTTTGTCAATGGGCAAGTGTACAGCACTCATGGTGTCAGTAAAGATAAAAGACACAGAGCATTACTCAGTGAGTCAGTAAAGCATGGTGTGCTTTTGAAAAGCACATGTACTTACTGTTTTCAGCTGAACAGTGCGAAATAGTGTGTGAGGAAGTTTGGGTTTTGCGTTAGTCCTCCATCCTCCACATCTGTTTACATGTCTCTATTTTGCTTCTCCCAGTACAATTGGTGAGTTTGTACCTGAAGAAGATTTAAAACTGAGTGAATTTAGTAATTGGTGACTAGAGCATGCATGCACTCACAGTATTATGAGCAGATAGAGCTGTGCGAAATTGGAAAATTTCATCCAGCAAAATATTTTGCATAATTAGCGCATTTTGTGAAATATTTAGCTGGATGAAATGTGAAATTTCACCCACTGTTGGGCAGGAACGTTTGCCCCCAAGCTGGTGAAATTTTGCTTGTGGGTGAAATTTCACACCCACAGGTGAAATTTCACCACCTGCGGCAAAATTTATCTACCCGCGGGAGTAATTTTGCCTCCTGCTGCAAGATGTTATGGCCACTTGGCCAGTAGTCACTGGCCAAAGTTCTCCCTGGCGTGCACTGTTTCCCCTTCAGCCGATCACTGGCTGTAATTACATTAAATAAGCATCCCCCAAGTTACCCTGCCCCCTCCATTTGTTTTATTAAAAATAAATAAAATTCACTCTCCAATCCCTAGTGTCTAGTGGTCCCCCAACCCCCTGCTGATCACTGGTCATAATTACATTAAATACCATGCTCATTCATTCAAGCAGTCAGTGGCACTCAGTCAGACCACTGGCAGTGGAGATGAGTGGACAGCTGTGCCAGTGACCTGATTGGAGTATTGGGGGGAGCTGAGTGGATGCTGCTATCTAATGGTGGGGGGTCCACTAGACACCAGGGAGATGAGGGTGATTTTTTTTATTAAACAAATGAAGGGGGCAGGGTAACTTGGGGGTGCTTATTTATTGTAATTACGGCCAGTGATCGGCCAGGGGTGAGGGGACCACTAGACACCAGGGAGTGGAGGGTGGATTTTATTTTAAATAAAACAAATGGGGGCAGGGTAACTTGTGGGGGTGGGGTGGGGTTCAATTTGTTGACTTGTGGTGGCCAGTGGTGGTGTGTGAAATTGATCCCCCATTCCATTTTATAGCCCCTTCTTGTGGGCATTCCTTTTGTACTCTTTGCCAAATCCCTGCTCTCCTTTCCTTGTCCTCTCCCCCTTTTACGATCATTCTTCCCAAGAGACCGCTTCTCTTCCTATTCTTTTTCCCATGATCCCTCCCTCCTTCCCCTCCTTACATCCCCCCATCAATTTCCTATCCCAGCTGCCTTCCTTCTTTCTGGCACCCCGTTGCTATCTTAGTCAGGAAACCCATGACAGTCAGGGCTGTCTTTTAATAGGCAACCCACCTTATCAAGTCATTGGTTTCACACCATAGGTATTATGTAGCATTTATTTATGAAAAACCATAAATGAAAGTGCTTAATTAGGTATGCATTGAGATACACAGAGCCTTGCCTTCTACTTAACCACTCACCTAACTACCCACAGCTCCAAATTTTAATACTATTAAATCCAAAGCACCTCTTCTTAAAGAAGTAGCTGAAGGCAATTATTGACAAAGTTGTTTAGGGACCATCTGTTTAAGTGGCAATGGTATACAGTAGGTGATTTATTTGCAGTCAGTTTTTGAAAGCTACTTTTCACATAGAACCATTCAAAATGACTTTTACAGAACTTCAAATTATGCATATTGACTTGGAATGTGAAGATTTGGTTTCCACTGAGACAGGAAAACAATGTAAGAGCAATCTTATTTGTTCTACTGATAATCTTGGTAAGTTGATCAACAGCCCTACTGAGCACTACTTGGCATTGCTCAAACCCACATGGAACTGTTCAGGAATTAATTTATTTTCATGTCTGCAAAATGAACACATAATGTATTATTAGCAAAAGGAAAAAAACACAACTTTAACTGTGAAGAATAGAGTTACAAAATAAGACAAACACCTTAGCACAAAATAACTGAGGCAAGTGTTACCCAAAAGGGCACTGTCAACAAAGCCTGAATTTCAAAGAATTATAAAATCACATGTATCCCCATAGTGCAAGGGTACCTTGGGGTTCTAGTGACATCACAGTACCACTTGATCCTTGCCGTCATGACTGTGATGTCACAAGAATGACCCAGTATCCTAACAACTCTGTTCTGCACAGTTAGAAGTTGATTTTTCTATATGTGCTTATCCATTGATTGTGTATGCAGTGTATATTATAAAATCAATGTCCATATAAAATCACTCCATTATGGAAAGACAGCTTGCTTATATAGGTCACTAAAATTGAGTGATGCATTTTTTCAACCACTACAGGTATGAAAGCTTCTTTTCATGACTGCAGTGAGTGTAGCCCTGCAGACATTTTGTTTTGAGAAAAGGACTTTGTGCATAAATTACCTACCAAACATGCTAGAGTGCTAAAAATTGTGTCTTCCACTTAAGCCTCATTACTACGCTGCCTGTGTGTGTATGGCAGCTGGACAGCACTATTTTTGCTCTGGCTTGAGAAGTTAATGGAGCTTTCCCCAATACTGTCTTTGTTTGCAAGTTGAAACCTCTTCCATAGAGTTGTATGGGCCTGTTCTTTGTTTGTAAAGTTTCAGTGCTTAAGTTGATCACTCCCCAGTACTGCCTTTTTGCAAGTTGAAACCTTCATCATAGTGTGTTCTGGGCCTTTGCTCTGGCTTGAGAGAAGTTAATTGAGCCCTCCGCTGTGCTGCCTTTTTTGCAATGTGAAACCTCCTCCAAAGTGTTTTATGGGCCTTTTCTTTCTTTGTTAAGTTTCAGTGCTTAATTTGCTACCATTTGCAAACTGATAAACTTGTTTTGCTGCTATCCCTTCCCCCACTCATCCAGAGGTGTGAATTCTATTGTTTCCTAACCATGCTGGTTGATTTTACTTACTTCCCTCACAGTAAGAATATGAAACTAAACTTGTAATATTTTAAATGATTGATAAAGTGACATGTCCAGTTTGCATCACTTGGGGATAAAGCTGTACCCCTTCACCTGTATGGATTAATTCATTTGCCACCAACTCTTAAGACATCAGCTGTAAGAGACATCATGCATGTAAGGTGATATATGAAATCAAATTGCATTCCCTGAAAAACAGGTTCATTTCTTTTCCCTACCTCTGCAGCCACACAAAGCCAAGTTCTTATCTCTCTCCCTCTCCCTCTCTCTCTCTCTCTGTTACCTACTGCTGGACACAGCTGTCTAAACAAACACAGCTGTTTTTGTTCTTAAAAAGTAGGAGGGTTTTTTCTTACTTGCTTTAAGTGCCTGGATAAGCCACAGGAAGACATATCTACTGCCAGGGATGTATAAAAAGTTACACTATATCTATAGAGAGAAAGGAATAAAACACATTAATGGTTACAACTGCATTAGACTACAAATGCAGACCACAACTCAAAGTTCTCATGAACTGATTCAACATTAAACAGAGTTTGAATTCTTTGTGCTTCTGTTTTCTTGATGTTACTATGATCCTATTCACTGTTGAAAACATGTGTTCTGGAGGTCCCAGCCATCCCAGAAAATATGTAGATTGAATGAAGGCAGTACAGAGGGGGCAGCCAAAATGGTGCATGGCCTGCACCAGAAACACTATGGGGAAAATCTCAGGGAGTTAAAAATGTACTCTCTAGGGGAAAGGAGGGAAAGGGGAGACATTATAGAAGCATTCAAATACTTCAAAGGTATCAATAAGATGCAGGAAAGTTAAATTCTGCTGAGAAAGAGATGTTCAAGGACAAGAGGGGCATGTTATGTAGCTGGAAGGGGGATACTTAGAGGGGATGTGAGGAAATACTTCTTTACAGAGAGGGCAGTGACACCTGGAACAGCCTGCCAGTAGAGGTAATGGGTACCAAAATGGTAACAGGTTTCAAACATGCATGGGATATACATAAGGGGACCTTGGTAACATAGCTGGTGTGGGGGAGGAGGTTAATGCTAGAGATTAATTATGGTTCATGGCAGCACAGTAGGTAGGGACCTTAGATCAGACTAGGTAGGCCAGGAGGTCCTTTTCTGCCAGCAGCTTCTATGTTCAGCATTAAACTAAATGACTTTATATTCTTTATGCTTCTCTTTTCTTGATGTTACTATGACCCCTATTTGCTGTTGGAATCAATCATTTGTTCTGTAGATCCCATCCATCTCAGAAAACTTATAGATTAGGTGAAGGCAGTACAGAAAAGGGCAACCAAAAAGGTGCATGCCTGCACCAGAAACACTATGGGGAAAGACTCAGGGAGTTAAATATGTACTCTCTAGAGAAAAGAATGGGTATGGGAGACATGATAGAAGCATTTAAATACCTTAAAGATATCAATAAGGTATACAAAGGTCCAATTCTGCTGAGAAAGACATGGAGAGATGTTCAAGGACAAGGGGGCATGATATGTATCTGGAAGTGGGGAGACTTATAGAGTGGATGCAAAGAAATGCTTCTTTTATAGAGAGGGCAGTGGACACCTGGAACAGCCTGCCAGCAGAAGTAATGGGTACCAGAATGGTAACAGGTTTCAAACATGCATTGGATACCCATCAGGGGCCCTTGGAAACAGGGCTGGTGCTGGGGGGATTAAGGCTAGAGATCAGTTATGATCCATGGCAGCAAAGTAGGTAGGAACCTTAGGGCAGACTAGGTGAGCCAGGAGGTCATTTTCTGCCAACAGCTTCTATGTTTCTATGTTAGTAAATAGCTGGTACATGAGCATTATACATTCATGTTGATATCAATTTTAAGATTTTAAATATAAAGCCTATGGTACCAGTAACACAATGCCATTGACAAGTACTGCTCAAGTATTCAAAATCCAAGGAATCAACCTATTGTCAATTTAAATCAAAATTATTTATCTCTATAGAAGTCAGGACCATAAAGAAAAAGAGAGAGAAAAAAGGAAAAGAACAACAAAAAAAAAAAACAGAAGAAAAAATGTGCATGAAATAAGCCAAAGTGGGGGGGGGAGTAATATGCATAAGGCAAGTGAACAGCAGTGAAATGCATTTCTGTTGTACTTGTGAAAGGATGAAAGCTCAAGTAAAATATAGATCTTAAATATAGAAAACAGTTGAAAAGGATAAAAAGGAAGGGAAAGGGTCCTAGATGCAGTAGAAAAGAACAAAACAACCAAAAAAATCAAATAAACTGACTGACATAACATTTTAAAACAACAAAATAGTAAATGACATTTGACAGATTATACAGGGCAACATACCATTTGTAGTTACATTAAAATGATCAAGGAATATAACAACAAATGATGACAAACAAGATGGCTAAATGAGGATGTGAAGAAAGTTACTCAACAAAACAAAAAGCTAAACATGCAATAAAATATTTGAAAACAAAAGCCATGACATAACCACATGGTTAGAACATTAAATATTTTAAAAGAAACATAATAGCAAAAGTAACCATTTCAAAAAGAAAATGGAACTCAAACTTGCAACAGATATAAACAAAAGCAACAGCAAGCAATTGTGCAGTTACATCAATAGCCTAAACTAAAAACAAATAAGAATATAAGTAATATTGATATTAAAGGGGAAACAGTAAAACATGCAATGGAGACAGCAAAACAATGAAATGAATATTTGTGTTCCTTATTCAAATCCAATCACAATGCAGTCCCCTACCCCTTGTACATTACCAGGAATGCCAACAGAATTTATATAAATACAGACAACATACTGCAAAAAATTCAGAATAAAAAAAAAAATCAGAGTGTAAAGTTTGCACTAAAACACTGAAATTAAATATTGGGATAATCCATAACCAGGTACCCCCTCAAAGTATTAAAAAAAATAAATAAATACAGGTTCCAGTTAAAATTCTTGAATCACCTCTTAAGTATGTAAGTTAGCCACATGTCTAACAGTAATTTCAGCTACAAAGAGAGCAGCAGTGATTCATAAATGGACAATCATGTACCACAAATATAATCTGTCTCTATGAAACATGACCAAATTCTTGGATAACAATACTTCATAGACATAATTTCTGTTATACATTTGCAAAACATCTGCCACTGTACCACTTTTGGCAGTCGCTGAAAAAATGTCTTCCCTAGCTATTCTTCCCTGTATTATAAACAGTAGAACCCAAACCAGCCAAACCATGTGAAGATTCATCACTGTAAGCTTTGCGTATTATGCAGACTGTGATACTTAACACTTGTATGGTAGTTTAGTGCATCTGGACTTATTTGCTGCATATGCATCTTAATTGCTATGGGTCCTGACCATGTTAACCCTTCCTCAAGCCAAGCTAGCCACAGTATGTCTTACAACTTCTGGTAGGTGACATCACTTTAGCTTATGTATTACTGTGGCAGATGCCATTTTGAACAAGTTGTTAACATTTTAAAAAGACAGTGATGTGGACAGAGAAAGAGTTTGTGCAGGTGAATCATCATGCTATCCTAGATAATTCCAGGTTGCATTCAGTTAATTGAACCAGTGGGAGCAGAAGGGGAGAGGGATACAGATCTAAAATTGAACCGTTCAACCCATTTGTGATACATTTACAGAAATGCGGCCTCCAGAACTGGACACTGTCTTCCAAATTAGGCCTCTCCAGTGATCTGCACAGTGGCATCACCACCTCCTTCCTTTTGTTGGTGATCCTTACTCAAATGAAAGGCATTTGCCAAACCTTCAAATAGCAGTCGGACTATTTTCACCTTAGAAGTATATTAGCATGAAATTAGCATGGAATTGGCATTCAAACTGTTTTACCATGTTAACAAGAATGTATTAGTTATCTTGATGGCCTTCACAGTCCAAAGCCTTAAGTTAGCCTACCTATAGCACAAAATATTTAAATCAGAAGCTTATGATAGCAGTTTTTATAGCAGTCTTAGCAGTCTGGATGATGGTAAAGGACTGATTTTCAGAAGTATACTTTACTGCTTATGCATGATTCGTATATATTTAAGGTTAAAAGTACTGCTACTGAATGGATGTGTAAAGTTAAAAATGTTGCTTAGGACTGGACATTTACTCTTAAGTGACATTTAACATTACAATTCACTTAACAGTCCCATCCCAGCCAGAAGCGGTATTTTTAACCTTAAATAATCACATCCCAGTCTGATGCAGAATTTTTAACCTTAAATATGTAGAGTAATTTATAGACTTGAAAAGCATGGAGCACATTTTACCTTCAACTTGTACACAAATAGAATCTGCAAACCTGTATCGTGACACACCCTTATCTTGTGAAATGTTTTCCAATGTCCACATCAATTTTGCATCAATAAATCAGTGTTTTACCTGATCTCGGCACCATGATGTCAGGTCATGTGATCTATTATACATGCCTAGAGTAATACCTTTTGCAACTGGAATTTTTTGTTGTGCAAGAAGTACTGTTATCAGGCAGTAACCCATACCTTAAAATGGATTGGCATCTCCCAAGAAATTTCCCAGTATTAAGAAAATAAAAATGGTGCTTACCTACTGTGCCTGAGTCATGGTAAGTCCACACATAAATCCTATGTTCTCATACCTTTTTCAATGTTACACAGAAACATAGAATTTGATGGCAGATAAGGATCACTTGGCCCACCTAGTCAGCCCATTTCCATACCTGATGGATAAGCTGCATATTCTAGTTAATCAACAGCTTACTTCCTCCTACCCCCCACTAGAAATGCCTTATGCCTGTCCCATGCATCCTTGAATTCTCCCACTGTTCCTGACTCCACAACCTCCTCAGGAAGGCTCTTCCATGCATTCACAACCCTTTCTGTGAAAAAATACTTTCTAACATTACCTTTGAGCTGTCTTCCCTCTATCTTCAAATTGTGCCCCCTTGTTCTTACACATCTCTTCTCTTGTACTTTGTTAATTCTCTTGAGGTACTTGAAAGTTTCTATCATGTCCCCCTCTCCCTCCTTTCCTCAAGGGTACACATATTAAGCTGCTTTAGTCTCTCCTCATATGTCTTCTGGTGCAGACCCTGCACCATTTCGGTTGCCCTCTTCTGAACAGCCTCCACTCTGTCTATGTCTTTGCAGAGATGGGGTCTCCAGAATTGCACACAGTACTCCAGATGGGGTCTCACCAACTGTCTGTACAGAGGGATAACAACTTCCTGTTTTCAACTGTTGATGCCTATGCATCCCAGTATCCCCCAGCCCTCCTTATTGCCTTCTCACATTGCTTGCCCACGATTAGGTCATTTGATATAATTACTCCTAGGCCTCTTTTGATTTTTGCTGTTATTATTAACTCACCCCCCACTGTGTACTCTTCCCCTGGGTCTTTGTTTCACAGATGCATTACCGTGCATTTCTTTGCACTGAATCTGAGCAGCCACATATTTGACCATTCCTCCAACCTTGCCAAGTCCTTTTTCATCCTTTCACTTATAAAGGCATTAAAGAGGACTGGTCCCAGTACTGAACCCATGTGGTACCCCACTAGTTACCCTCTTTTCTTCACTGTGGACTCCGTTTGCTATTATCCTTTGTGTCCTGTTGTCCAGCCAGTCTTTTTATCCAGGCTACCACATTGGGACCCACTCCAAGACTGGCTAACTTATATATTAATCTTTTGTATGAGACTGTGTCAAATGCCTTGCTAAAATCTAGGTAGGCCATATCCACAGCCCCTTCCTGGTCTACTACTTTGGTCACCTAGTCAAAGAAATATATTAGGATCATCTGACATGACCTTCCTGCTGTGAAACCACACTGCCTTGGGTCCTGTGCCCCACTGGCCTCTAGGTACTCAACAATTCTTTCCTTCAGAAGTGATTCCATCATTTTCCCTACCACTGAGGTCAAACTGACTGGTCTGTAGTTTTCTGCCTCTGCCCTGCTCCCACTTTTGTGAAGTAGAATCACATCTGCCCTCCTCCTCCAGTCCTAAGATACCACCCCTTCCTCCAATGATTTGTTAAAGAGAGTAGTCAGTGGTGTTATTAGTTCTACCCTTAGTTATTTTATAATTATAGGGTGAATCCCATCAGGCCCCATTACTTTGTTCACCCTCACTTTCAAGAGTTCTTTCAAAACCCTTTCTTCTGTGAATGGACTGGTATCAACACCCCTATTCAGAGTTTCTCTCTTGTTTGATTTAGGTACCTCCCCCTTCTCTTCCGTTGTGAATACTGAGCAGAAATATTTGTTCAGTATCCCTGCTTTTTCACTGTCACCCTCTGCCCACATTCTCTCCCCTTTATTAAGTCTCTGTATCCCTCCCTTGGTCTTTCTTCCTCCCTAATGTACTTATAAAGGTTTTATCCCCCTTACTAACAGAGTTGGCTATCTTTTCCTCAGTTTGTGCCTTTGCTATTCTGACTGCCTTCCCTGCCTCCTTCTGCTTTAATTGATAAAGTTCTCTGTCCTGCTCCTTCTGTATTTCCTTTTATTTCCTGAATGCTATCCTTTTCTCCTTAACCTTCCCGTCCACCTCTTTTGAGAACCATAGTGATTTTTTCCTTTGTTTTGTTGATTTGCTTCACACAAAGGCTTTTTCCCTCTATGATGGCTGTTTTGATTATTTCTCATTGTTCCTCCACCCCTCCTTCTTGCCCATTCTTGAAGGATGTTAAATGTTGTCTTCTACAAGGGTGTTATCACAGACCTTGATCTGCCAAAATTCAGAAGTGTCAATAAGGGAATGACCAAAATATAACACTTTAGAACAAAACTGAAAATAGCATTATATAGTCAGTCTCAGACTTCTGTATCTGCATAGAAATTTCCTGCATGTTACTTAAAATGCAAACAAGTGTACATAGAGCCCATAGTATCCTGCGTGTCTGTACATTCTTATTATTGTAAGTAAAGGATTACAAAATGTGCATATCTTTGTTCAAGAGCAATGATATTGATGTTCCAGGTCTCCCATTGTGTTTGTCATTGAACATACACATTGGGCTTCTGCAGTAAAAATAAATAATTTAAAAAAAACATGCAAACAGATTGGTAGCAGAGCATGGTCATTTAGTTTGACAGAATTCCCCGTCAACTCTGGCACATACTGTCTCTCCTGGTTCCTAGCACTCATCAACCTCCTCCTGGTTTTGGTGCCCTTCCATGTGTCTCTGCCTGGAACAACTAATTGTTATCACTGCATCATCTGGCATATTTTTCAATGGATCCACCATTCAGTGCCTGATTTTGGAGACCTTCCATGAGTCTCTCTGCTTGGAACAATTAATTGTTATCACTGCATCATTTGGTATATTTTTCAACAGATCTACCATCCGATGCCAGTAAGATTTTTCAATGGCTCCACCACCCTGTTTTTAATAGACTTCCTGGTGTACCTCTTAAACTTCCTACTTGTGAGTGGCAGATTTTAATGGATCCACACCCTCTTTGTTAAATATACCTCTCAATCTACCTCCTATCTTCAAGTTTCCCCTCATGTTCATATTACCTTGTTATACCAGTCTGAATAGTTCCCACATTCACCTACAGTAGTTACCAGTTAATCCCCTTTATGAAATGGCAGGTACCATCATAGTCCCCCTTTCCATCTTATTCACCAGAGATCATATGGATTGCTTTAAGACAGTTTTTGTACTATCTGTTTTGCTAAATGTTCGTCAAGCACAAATCATGATCAAGGTGAATGTGTACATTTTGTCACCTGTGCAGATGGTTTGTTTCTGAAATCAATAACTAAGTAAATGTGAAATTCCTTCATGCCATTTGATGGCAAGCCATAGAAACATAGACTTTGATGGCAGATAAGGACCGCTTGGCTTACCCAGTCTGCTCATTTCCCTACCTATTGGATAAGCTGCAGATCCTAGTGAACCAACAGCCTACTTTCTCCTACCCCACCACTAGAATTACTTTATGTCTGTCTCATGCATTCTTGAATTCCATCATTCTTTGACCCCACAACCTCTTCAGGAAAGCCCTTCCATGCATCCACTACCCTCTCTGAGAAAAAATACTTCCTCACATTGCCCCTGAGACATCCCACCTCTATCTTCAAATTGTGCCCCCTTGTTCTTGCACATCTATTTTTCTGAAAGATGTTACCTTCTTGGACTTTGTTGATTCACTTGAGGTACTTAAATGTTTCTATCATGCCCCCCCTTTCCTCGAGGATATACATATTAAGCTAATTTAATCTGTCTTTGTATGGATTCTGCTGCAGACCCTGCACCATTTTAATTGCCCTCCTCTGGACTGCCTCCATTCTATATCCTCGTGGAGATGGGGTCTCCATAACTGCATACAGTATTCCAGATGGGGTCTCACCAACTGTCTGTACAGAGGGATAACAATTTCCTGTTTTCTACTAGTGATGCCTCTGCCTAGGCATCACAGTGTCCCCCCAGCCCACCTTACTGCCTTCTCACATTGCTTGCCTGCCTTTAAGTCATCTGATATGACTAACCCCATGTCTATTTCCATTGTTGTTGTTGTTAGTACCTCCCCCAACATTGTGTACTCTTCCCTGTTTTTTTTTTTCTCAGGTTCATTACTTTGCACTTCTTTACATTGAATCTAAGCTGCTATACTTTTGACCATTCCTCATGTCTCATGAGCTGCCCCCCCCCCACATATGACAACAAATGTGGGGGTCAACTTATGGCCATAAAAGTAATACTTGGCAAAAAAGGGAAAACCCTAACAATAGTCATTGTCTATATCCCTCCCAAGGAACAAGCAAATGGTTTCAATTCTGTTATCAACTACCTCTCTGAAGGGGGACCAAACACAGAGCTGATAATGGTTGGAGACTTTAATATCAACTGGTCCTCTGCTGAAGCTGTACACTACAAGGACTCATTAGCCACTCTCAACCTGGTGCAATTTGGTAGACTCCCCCACTCGATATAACAGCAGATTAGGCATGGGGTCAGTAATTGACTGGGTGGTCACAAATCAGCCAGAAAGAATATCCTCCATCACGGTTCTGCCCGACTCCTCAGTGACCACTCCCCAGTAATCTGTAAATGGTCAAATAAGGCTCCAAAGGCACCATCCAGGACTATTACTACTAGACTTCTGAAGAAAGGCAAGTTTAGAGCTCTAAGAGCACACTTCATCCTCCAAGATTGGAGCTCTATTGACCACAAAACAGATGTCAACACTGCCCTAGAATGCTTTATAAGAAAATTCAATTAAGTGTGCAATGTCTATGCCCCCTAAACCAAAAGAAGGATCCGTGACTATAAGAGCCCCTGGATCACAGCACAGCTACTAGCCATCATGAAAAATAGAGATGACTTGTGGCACAAAGCAAGAAACTCTAGTACCCAGGCAGACTGCCAGAACTATAGAGCTGCATGGAATAAATGCACCTGGGCGATTCACAAGGCCAAAAACACACACTTTAAAAATGAGCTGACAAACTCATGGGGTGACAGTAGACGGTTCTGGGAGAACATCAAGTCCCTAACCGGTAAACCTAATAAAACTCCTCCCACTTTCCTGAACACTGAGGGCCAACCTATGCAGGATCACAGTTGCATAGCAAATGTCTTCAACAAAGCTTTTACTGACCTCAGTGGAGTGTTGCCCTCTAGCTTCCTTCAACACCAATCAGATACTTGCACAGAACGAAACCCGAGGCCCCAATCAGACTCCCATCCACCTTTCTACTTCAGAGCTATCACCTTTATCGAAGCAAAAAAGTACATCCTAAAAGTGCTAGATAATTCCAGAACACAGCTCTGATCTATTTGACCTAAAACTAGTTAGGGTCACCCTGGACATAACTCTCAAACCCCTCACCAAAATCTTAAATCTCTCCTTGGTGTCAGGTGAACTCCTATGGATCTGGAAGGTGGAGATGGTTACCCCATTTACAAAAGTGGTGACAGGGTCAACTCTACAAATTACCACCCAGTATCTATCCTTCCTCCACTCTCCAAGGCCATGGAGTGAATTGTAAGTTACCAACTGATGGAAAATCTAGACAAGTATAATTTACAATGTTAGCAACAACATGGATTTTAAAAAGAATGCAGCACCACAGCTGCTCTAGTGGAGTTTACCAGCTTTATCCATAATGTGCTAGACAGAGGGCTCTTGGTGGGGGCAATATATATTGATCTCACCAAGGCCTTCAACACTGTCAATCACAATCTGCTCCTGGATCAGCTCTCCAATACCGGCCTCTCCCCTGCAACAGTAGCATGGTTCAGAAGCTACCTCTCTGGGAGGGTACAAAAAGAGAAAATCCTGGACACCTTCTCCGACAACCATAGTTTTAACACAGGCATTCCTTAAAACTCTATCCTTGGCCCTCTACTGTTCAGTCTGTTCTTAAACAAACTCCCTCAAATGGTAAATGGCCAGCTACTACTGTATGCAGATGATGCGGTCCTATATTCATGTAATTATGATCCCTACATACTGGAAAAGCAAATGCAGGCTAATTTCACTGCGGCTGATCACTGGTTCTTTCAATCAAAACTGCTCCTCAATTATAAAAAAAAACTAAGACTACGTTATTCTCATCATCACATAACAAACACCACACTCACCAACTCTGCATTCAAAACAATCAGAACACTTCCCTGGAGATGGTTCAAACATTTAAATACCTAGGATTGGCAGTGGACCGCATCCCCCTTATTTAACCAACACATAGACGCAGTCGCAAAGTCATCAAATGCAAAACTAGGATTACTTTATAGACACCAAAAAGACCTGACTCCTGAGGCACTCAGAACTGCTGTAAATAGCTCAGTCCTCTCAATGAAAGACTATGGTATAGCAGTATATGGGGCTACTTCCCAAACTGCTTTGAAATGTATCAAAGCATCACTAAACAAAGCATGCCAGTTAGTCCTAGGTGTACCCCATCTCACTCACACCTGCGAGTTGTACACTCAAACAAAATGGCTTAACCTTGACAGTCACCTCCAGTATCAAGTATGCATGCCCGCCAAGAAGTCTATGCTAGGACTTACCACACCAGGCCTACAAAGCCTCCTTTGCTGACCTAATTCCATCAGATGCCCTAGGGGCACAAACAACTCAGCCCTTTGTGACCACCCCGCTGGTGCAGCGGTTGGATTTCTGCTTGCGGTGCCGATGACCTGGGTTCGGGAATGGACCTGGGTCTTCGGAGAGCTGGTCGGAGGATAAGGATTGAACGTCCCATGGGTGGCTCTCCTTCTCTGGTGGGAGGGTGGGGCAGTGTCCGGTGCAATGAGGAACCCTGGTGGAGGCTGGGAGTCACTCACACTACCGGCACTCGGTATCAGGGAGGCGGGGTGGACGCTGGCATCATTGCATCTCCCCGCCTCTGAGAAAACCAGGAAAAAGATGGTGTGTGGTTCTGCTGTCTATATGAAGTCCTCCCTGGGGCTTCAATTAGCTGCCATCACCACATCCCTGACCAGATACTAGTTCCGCGGCACGGATGAAGGGGATCAATACCACAGCCCCACTTTCTGGGGAGGTAAGCTGGGGATAACTCGGGACGGCAGCAGTAGATGGCAGTGGAAGTCCCAGGGACTGTGACCAGGCAGATAAAGCGACAGTGGGACCGCAATATAAAGAAGAAAAAAAAAATTTAAAACTCAGCCTTTTGCATCCCTTTCCATAGACCCACACAAGACCAACGGTCCTACAAATACCGGGCACCACTTTGTCTTAATGCGCTTGACCTAGGCATCACAGAAGAGGACAAAATAGGCCCCTTTAAATATAAACTCTGAGTGGCCCTCACCACAAACAGGAATTGTGACTATAAGATTTGGCTCCCCCACACTCTTCCCTCCTCTTTTCTGCTACCCTCATTCTAACCTGCACCCTTGCCTTCTCCTCTCTTCTTGCAAACTAACACTCAACACTCCCCTGGTAGGCTCCAGGGCCCAGCCTCAGCACTTCCCCCTCCAGTGAGTCTAGCCTTCCTTTATGACTACGATCTTTACCACTTAACACAAAGAACTGCTGTCCATCAAGTTCTTGACTCCTTACTTTTAGTATTAGTTAATTATTTTACAGATTACATCATCCTCTGTTCCCTACCTGATTCGCTCTATATCCTGTAGATTCTCAAGTTGTTCACTTAACAACCTGCATCCTAGCCTGCTTTAAATTATGAGTCTATATATTTTTACTTATGGAATCCCTGTTATTGTAATTATGTAACCTCTGTAACCTGATGTACTCATGTCTTTCTAGGCATGAAATCTCCTTGTATCTGCTTATGTACTTGTAACCATTGTAAATTATGTTATGCCCATGTATTACTACGATGTGGAACCTCTGTAAAAAAGCCTCTGGTTCAAAGTTACTTCCTAGAAATAAATAAATTAAAAATAAATAAAAATAAACCTTGTCAAGTCCCTTCTTATCCTTTCCAATCCCCACCCCTTGTGTATCAACCCAGTTGCAGATCTTTGTGTCATCTGCAGAATTCAGAGGACGGGATGGTTAAGAGGGTCCAGAGGGGTGACTACTTTTTAAATTCAGATTTCTTGCCATGCAACCATGAACAGCACCAAATCCACTATCTCCTTAATCGGTATGGAAAACATGACATAATTACATTTTGATCACCCTTTTAATGGCCAATTTTCTTTTAATGGTAGTTTTTATATTTTAATGGCCCATTAATCACGAACAATATCAGCATGACCCATACGTGTTTTAACGGCTCATTAATTGTGCTGAATTCCAGCATGACACATATGCACCAGAAGAGTGCAGATTTCAAAATAACACCCAGTAAAAATAAGTTTTAAATGTACTGGATGCTGTTTTGAAATCAGCACTTATGAGGGGGTTTGCCTGTCACCTGTATGTTTTAGAAACAATCTGCCATATCACTATATGTAACAAACCCATCATGTGGCTGAACACACTGGTAACCTCACACCTTGTGTGGTCAGTGTGAGGTTAACAGCTTATTCTGCATAGAGTGGGGTTCAATAGGCTCTACACGTGCCTGCAGTCTTACCACCTTGGTGCCTTCTACTATTAAATTGTATAAGTAAGCATGGTCTGATTTGGTAAGTGGAGACTTCCAACAAACACCAGGTAGGGACAAGGCTGAAATAGCTCTCCTTTCCAGGCCACAAAATCAAGTTCCTACACATTACAATGGAGTGGGTACCTTGCTATATGCCACACACCTGTCAGGGCAGTTAGGTAATTAAATTTGATTTACCTGCCCCATTAGTCAGGGAATCCAGAGTTGGGGGTGTACTGGGTTTGGGAAATTCTGGCATGACCTGAAAGGGAAGAACAGAGAAGGTTGAGGAGACACACAGGGTCAGACATCCTAGAGGAGACATTTGGAGAGATTAAACAAAGATATTTATTTGATTGCAATACAGTCTGGTGGTATCCCGTGATATGGGCTAATGAGGGAGGGCTACCTGCATAATGGCGACCCCTAAAGGAAGACTTCCAGGATGGTGATTGCTCCACTCTGGTGACTACCATGTTCATGACTGTAGATGTCTACAACAGACAGAAGGCTATTGTAATTTATGGGGACACCTAGATGCTGGATAGTGTCATAATGGCGACTGGACATTTTAGCAAATAACAAAGATGGCAACTGGAAATAGGATGAATCTCAAAAATGTCAAATTCCCACACTGGCATGCATGCCTGTGCAACACACAACCCTGTGTGCACATAGACATAGATCACAGGCATGCAGCACAGGGGACACAGCAATCCTAATCCCCCCAGAGCAGGTGAGCACCCCCCGACAGTACACCCCGGCAATAAAGCCCCACAACCAGGAAGCCTAATGAAAGACCAAGGTGTACAACAGTGGGTAAGCAGCCAAGTTGCCATTGTAGCACACAGCAGCATCAACCCACCATCAATAAGACAGAGAAGAACCTGGTAGCATGTGTTGTTCGAATCCCACATGCGGCTCACACAGCACAGCACCAGACAATGCAAGCAACAACATACTCAACACGGGCCTCAAGTAGATACCACCAACATACATGGTGCACCACCACGCAGCAGTGGGGCACTCATTATTCAACACCCTCAGGTCACACTGCCACCATTCGTCTAGCTCGTGGAGTCCTAGAGGACACACCACTATGCCTTCTGCAATGAATACATGAATCTGTGCCGGCACACATGCACTCATTTTATGCTGGACTTCTGCATAGGAGGGGGAGGCTGGGCCGGAGTTGGAGACACACATGGGAGGAGACACCACATGTCCCTCCTGACATATTTTAGGGGACCATTGCAGACAAGCAAGTGCTGAGTCCCTTTGGTGACAAGAAACATGGACACCATGAAGTCTGTGACCAGTCAAAATGGAAAGCCGCTTCTGGAGCACAGGGGTTACATTTATCACCATGACAAGGCGGTAAAGGAAAAGGTGTACTCGAGGTGCATACAGGACCATGGACACCACTGTCCTGCATGCCTGCACACCGTTGAAGACCACATTGTGCACACTGGGCATGCACACAACCACATCCCTGATGTGGGTGAGGTGGATGTACAGAGTGCACTTGCTGATGTGAGGGAGAGGATGCACAACAGCCTCTACAGCATGCCATGGTGCTCGCACACTGCAGGACAGGCATGCCGGCTGCAATGGCTGGTAGGCTGCCAGCCCTTCCACTAATCAAATGGATGGTGCAGCAGGCTGCAAAGGGATTTCCTGCCATGCCAACATCACAGACTGACCTGGTCACACCCCAGAGTACATCATCACCGAGGGAGGGAATCCCTTCATGCAACAGCACAGTGATCCCACTGAGGAGCGACACCTTGTGTCCTCCACCCTGTGTCACTCCAGTACTTGTGAGGGTTGGAGGATTGGTTCCTTGTCAGTACCTTAAGTTGTGCACCACCACTCTTTGGCATGCTGTATACAGTGCATGGGATGAATGAGGGCATGGTGATCCCATCTGTATACCTGCTGATGTTGAGTCCGACTGAATGGGTATACCGGCAGGCATTCACTAAGGTGCACAGGCTTGTGGGACAGGGCCAGCCGAAAACCACACTTCTGGATTTCGAGTGGGCTGCCTGACATTCCTTCAGTACCACTTTTGAGGGCATGCAGCTGTAGGGCTGCTTATTCCACTTCTGCTAGGCTGTCTGGTAGAAGGTGGAGCAGACCCCAGTGGTCCTGGCCAGTATGAGAAGGAGGAGGAGGAGGAGTTCGCACTCAATGTACTAATGCTCCTGACCCTGGCATGCCTGATGCTGCCATGGAGGATGCAGATGGGGTGCTCCTGGAACTGCCATTTTACCGTGCGAATGAGGAGCTCCTATGACCAGTGCTAGAATACATAGAGGTCACGTGGATCAGTCAGTCTGTGGGCAGGATGACCCACAGGCACCCATTGTTCCCGGTACAAATATGGAACATGTATGTGCCCATGCTGGCAAGGCTTGCGCAGACAAACAACTCCATGGAGGGCAGGCAAAGGGGCTCTAGTACCTAGCTCGGTGCTAGCCACCCAAGCCTGTGGTGTTTCCTCGATTGCCTGCACAAGGAGCAGTGCATCAGGGAGATGTGCATGGAGCAGTTGCTGTCTGGGGCTGGGGCAGCTGCACAGAAGAGGATGTACTGTGACCTGTACGGTGTATTGAGGTGATCATGGCCAAACATGGCAAATGCTCCACACCCGACTACCTGCATGGGCTCCCCTACAACTTCCAGCTGCAGTTGTAGTTGGGTGTGCCTCCAGGCAGGTGGCCACCTCATCATCACGCTGTGCCATTCATCGTGTCCCTCAACCACTACTGTGCTGTCTGGGACCACCTTGGGTGCTGTGTTCACCCCAGCCACCCATCCCATGGCTGGCCGGACTGTCCGTCCAGCACACACTGTGCCCAGCTGCACACCTGCCAACCCTGTGCGTCCGTGTATCCTGCTTCACAGCCGTGCTGTCTGTATTGCTTGTTCATCTGTCCATTGTTCCCCCTGCACCCGTCGTTGTGCACTGCACCCCCTCTTGTCCTCACTGTCTACCCATCCTCACTGTGTGGTGGTGTCCCCCTACCTCCCTTCATCATTATCCATCGACCTGCATTCCTGGTGGTGGTGTCAGCATTTTTTTACTTTGCTAATATTCACATTTTGAAGTTTGTGGCTTGTGCACCATGCCATTTGTGTTCCCATCATTTAGCTTTCACCTTTCCGTGGGTCACCGTTTTGCAGGTGCCCTTATCACATAGAATGCAGTCTGGCCAGACCTGTAGAAATAAAGACAAAAAAGAGATTACTATGGGGAACATATAGTAGCGAAAGACATAAAGCATGTGAAAAGGAGCAGTGTGGTCTGGGTGTCCATGACCAAAAAATAAACTTAATAAAAACAAAGGGGTACAGTACTGCACAGGAGTAAAGGAAGGAGAGTTTTAGAGGAAAAGACACACTTAAAGTCACAGTAAGGAAAACATAGATAGGAAATAAAAACACAGACAGCTAAGAAAATAATAAAGAGATATTGAGGGATCAGCAAAACCCCCTTAGCACCACTAGTTGGCCTGCTGGTGATCAGCAGATTTAAGTACTAGCCCTAATGGACTAGTGAGGGTGCTATTGGGCTAGTGGTCCCTGAATCATTTAAAAAGAAAAAGCTAGTGGTTCAGGGATCTTGAGTTGTCCCAGGAGGCCAGAGTTTTAAAAGTATAGCCCTGCTGGTGTAGTGGGCCAACTCCCTTGTGGCTATTGGAAAATAGCGTGTTTTTTTTGTTATTCTGTTTAACCTTTCTCTGGCATCTAGTGGGGAAGGGAGTGTCCCTGGGCCCTGACTGTATGTAGTAGGCAGGTACGCTGGTCAGTAACCACTGATCAGAAATGCTGTGGCTGTTGCTATGTAACCATCAGTTTAGCATTACTGCGCTAGACTGACAGGACTGACAGGCACTTTCAATTCCCAGTCCCAGCCTGTATGGAGTTCAGGCTGTAACCTTCTCCATGTGGGTGGGAAAGACATTGAAAAGTTTTGGGAGGGGGAGGATGCTAGTGCAAATGTGCCTCCCTCTACCAATCAGCCACAAAGCAGCTACAGTGTATAAAGAACTTCACCCCCCCAAGGGGCTGGTTAAGATGGTCCAGAGGAGGGGATGGTTAAGAGGGTCCAGAGGGGTAGACAGCCAGCAGCAGGTGGCAGGAACTACCAGCTAAGCTGCATGGTGGCTGAGGCAAGTGCCCTAAGGGGCCTGGTATGAAGGGACTTGGGGAGCAGACACACAAAATAGGGGCCACAAAGGAACAGCTGCACTGCAGCCGAAGGCCATAAGCTGAAATGGGTTTAAAAGTAATGGTGGGAGGCAGCCAGGAAGGAATATTTGGGGTCCCTTAGAAGTCATAGAAATGGCTAGACCTGCATAAAATAGTGCTGGACAGTGGCTAATGTCAGAGCACAAAGGGCCACTAAAGGATTGGTAGAGGAAAAAACAGCATAAGGGCTGGGAGACCCTGTAATTAAAAACACAGAGCAGTAAATAGAAAGAGCCCTGATGACCTATAAATATAAATTTATGCAATGGGGTAGACATACATGGAGAGTGATAAATACCTTAATCTGAGTAACTATGTGTATATATGTAGAATCTTAGAGTACAAACACTCTCCTCAACCCATCCCACTAGTGCGGCCACTCTCCTCAACCCATCCCACCAGCACAGCCACTCTCCACACCCCATCCCACCAGCATGGCAACTCTCCCCACCCCATCCCACCAGCATGGCCACTCTCCCCACCCCACCAGCATAGCCACTCTCCCCACCCCATTACACCAGCATGGCCACTCTCCCCACCCCAACCCACCAGCATGCCCACTCTCCCCAACCCATTACACCAGCATGGCCACTCTCCCCACCCCAACCCACCAGCATGCCCACTCTCCCCAACCCATCCCACCAGCATGCCCATTCTCCCTACCCCACCAGCACGGCCACCTCCCACCCCATCTCACCAGCACAGCCACTCTTCCCACCCCAACCTACCAGCACGCCCACTCTCCCCAACCCATTACACCAGCATGGACACTCTCCCCACTCCAACCCACCAGCACACCCACTCTCCTCAACCCATCCAACCAGCATGCCCATTCTCCCCACCCCACCAGCACGGCCACTCTCCTACCCCATCTCACCAGCACAGCCACTCTCCCACCCCATCCCACCAGCATGGCCACTATCTCCCCCAGCACAGCCACTATCCCAACCCCATCCCACCAGCACAACCACTCTCCCCACCCCAGCCCAACAGCATGCCCACTCTCTCTACACCCCATCCCACCAACATGCCCACTCTCCTCACCCCATCCCACCAGCATGCCCACTCTCCCAACCCCTCCAGCATAGCCACTTTCCTTATCCCATCCCACCAGCATGGCCACTCTCCCCACCCCGTCCCACCAACATGCTCACTCTCCTCACCCTATCAGACCAACATGCCCACTCTCCTGACCCCATCAGCACAGCAACTCTCCCCACTCCATCCCACCAGCACGCCCACTCTCCCCACTCCATCCCACCAGCATGCCCCCCCTCCCATCCCACCCCACCAGCATGCCCAGTCTCCCACCCCATCCCACCAGCATGCACAACCATTATCCCCACCCCATCAGCATGACCAAAGTCCGCAGCCCACTAGCATGGCCACTCTCCCCCCACACACCAGCACTGCTACTCTCCCCACCCCACCAGCACAGCCACTTCACTCTCTGACCCACCAAACATGAACAGTCCTATGACCCAACAAGACACAGATAGTATTCCTGCCCCACCATCAAGACAGTCCATTTGCCCCACCAAACCCACAGCAACTGTTTGCCCATACCACCAACACAGACAGTCCCCCTACTGCATCAAATGCAGACAGCCTCCCTCAGACTTGTAAGGTTGGATAAGTCAGATGATCCCTGAATAACACCTGCAAACTTGTGTATGGAGTAAACAGAAAGAACTGTATCCCTAGTGCAAGTCTGCATTGGGGGTGAGCTCACATCCTGTGCTTCTCTGAACAAGCCTGAAGGTTTCTGCTGCTTGCCCCAGAATAAGTTTGGGAAAGTGGCATGACTCTGTTCCTGAGTAAGTCTGATGGTCTCTGCTTGCTTTCACAGAGCAAGTTTACAGGTAATTACACACTATGCAGTGTAGACAATATATGATGTGACCCTACACACCCACCACTTGGTCTGAGGTCCTCAGACTTGCTCGGGGATGAACTCCCTCCCAACTTGGTTAGTGCATCATGCAACCCCCACCACTCAACTTGTCATTCTCCATGCAAAAATCAAGAGACCTTCAGACTTGTTCATGAACACATAGTGTCCAAGGCTCCCCCTCCTTCAAAATCTGAGGGCCTGTGTATCTTTCCATTTCACTACACAGAAAATGTGGGGGATGGAAAGAAGTTTGTTTTACATACTGACCAGGGGCAATTTGGGAGGAAAGTTTGCATCGATGTGTGTTTGAATCAAGTTTGAGGGGCTGTCTTTATCTGTGTGTCCCAGTGCAAGAGGGTGAGTAACATTAACTTCCCCCACCTGGCTCTGGGGAACATAGAATCGCAGGCCTCAGAGACACATCAGCTCCCTTCCTCTGCAACTTTCCCCTGTCTATCCCTTCTACTCAAATGGGCACGTAGAAAGCAACAAGAGAACTTCAGATTTGATTATGGGTAAGCCCCCAAAAGTAGGAAAGTCTGTGTTACATCTCTGACTTTTACAAATGAAGGCATTTTCCAGACAAAGTTCACTATTAATCCATATAGACGCAGCCAAGTATTTTTTTTTTTTTGTCAGGGACAGCATTGAAGCTAATCTGCTGATGGCATCTGTGTTTTCTATACTGGTTAGTGGCTTCCTGACTGTCTTTTAAAAACAACTGTTTTATTTAATTCAGCCACTAGACCTGCTAAATGGCACACCAGGGGCAACACTGACTGGGCAGAAACTCCCAAAACAGCATCAGGATGCCTGCAGGTTACTTGTCAACCCAAGCATACCATACGTGAGGGTCAAATGGACTTGGGGCTCTCAAACGATAAGACTGACAATGCTGAAGGAACCTACTAGGGGAACTGTAAAAGCAGTTTCCATTACCTTGACTCGTGGCAAATACCCTTACACTCAACTACTCACCACACTGAAGAGGTGTGGTACACATTCAACTTTGGCATAATAATAGAGCAACAGCACAATATCCAAAAGCAAAAAAATCCAGGGCACTCAAAAAAAGGATGAGATACAGATTACATGCTGCTTAATCAAATCAACTTCAACTGACTGTGAATACTCAGATTTCATTCCTATGCCTTAACCTGAGGCAAAATAGAATCAGACTTCAAACTGAAAATTCTGAAAATCTGAGGTACTGACAGAATAGATTTCCAAACATTCCAGCACACCTACTGGGTAGCACTGTGGGTACCTTACTGTGGGTACCTGTCTGAGCTCCTGATACCTGTGACCTCTGCCTGCCCCTCCTCAGGGGGTCTGCTGTACATTTCCAGGTTTTGACTCAAGACCTCTGGTGACCAAACATTTAGTGTCTCTCAGCTGACCCTGTGGAACACGCTTCCATCTGCAGTCCCATAGGACCCCCTCAATTGTTGTCTTCAAGTAGAGGCTTAAGGCCCACCTCTTTAGCCAGGCTTTCAAAGAATAAGCTGTCTTATCCTTTACTATATTATACCTAATGGTATATGTAATTCAATTTGTGGAGCATTGATTTTAACTTCCCTATGGCTGTTATAATTGTGTTTTGTATTTTATGTATTTTTTCTCATCGTGTGTGGTGCCCAGCACTTCTGGGATTGGGCACCTTAGAAGTAAAATTGCCTTGCCTAGAGAAGTCCTTAAATACACATTATAACATCATATTTATTCATCCCAGATGCAATGGTTACAGGGACATGATGAACCTAGAGTCCTTAGGACCATTATAAATCACACACACATAACTCCAGTATACCTAAATCAGACTACTTACCTAATAGGTAAGGCATTACATCTGTAAGACCTGTAAAGGGTTACCCTTTGTATGATCAGAATGGTTTGAGGATCAACAAAAGCAGTATAGTAGCACTTGAGGAAGAAATCCCCACAATACAGTTCACCCCAGTTTCGAAAAGGTAGTAATTAAAGGTAGCATGTAACTGCTTATGGGTGAACTTAGGGGAGTCATCCAGAAAACATACTGTAGATGGGTCACCTGTAAAATAAGAATAAAAGAGAATGATCATAAAGGATCTATAGTTCTTGAGAAAGATAGGACTACATATAGGACAGGTGAAAAAAGGTAAATAATATTAATCTGATGAGTTGTAGGGAGCTCTGTAGGTCTATTAAAAAACAGAGTGCTACAGAAATATGTAAGTACAACTAAAAAGTTGTTGAAAGCAGGGAAACTGGATATGAAGTGACATCCTAGCACCATCATTGTTGGGGAGTACAGACCTTCATCGTTGGGGGGGGGTACACCAGCTATGTTCATGCCACAGATGGCAACATACCCCAATCACTTGCAATGCTCCAAAGTTCTGCCTTACTTCAGCCGAATAGCTAACACTAAGTTGTTGTAAAGTGACTAGGCCAATAAGGTGTTGGGCTGGGGATGTTACAAAGAACATATTAAAAAATAATCTGCATTCCCTCTTACTGAATATTATGTATTTTCAAATGTTTTTATTTTATACTGTAATTCATTTTATCCAGGACAGATCTCCAGTTTGTTCACAAGTCATATGTGGAATGGTATCATCATCCTTACTAAATGCAATTCATGATTATGTTTACGTTTAAGTCCATGAAACACCTTTATCTAGTTAATGCATTTGCAGCCATAGTGGCTCTGCCAGAGTTTGCTTCACCTTGCACTAGTTAGTAGTTTATGACACTAAAACTACACCTAGCAGTTAGATATTTTGCATCTGTCCATACTATACACATTATATTGTATCACTCTATTGCCTGTTAGAGTGAGTGAATATTTCATTATAATATATTGTAACCTTAAATGTTGTTTTCTATTCACTGCAAAGCACTTTAATGATCACCACTGACAGTATTACAAGAAGTGCTCCAAAGCTCACAGCTCATCATGTCAGTATAACACCTGCACCTATTTCCTCAACAACTATTCCAAGAAATTTGTCCAATACAGATTTTAAGGTTAACACATCATTGACTAACAGCCTATTAATAATAGAATGTGACAGCTCCACCTGGCCCTACCCCTACAGCAAAGAACTGCAGATGTGTTTCTGAAGGTTAGCAAGAATCTGGGCCTAACAGATGTATTGGCTAAGAGTGCAGTTAGCCCATTTCATAAAAGCTACACTGTTCAGTGATTCATGTCCAACTGCTAATTTGGAAGAATAGATGTGTGCAGTCCTGATCTGTATGTCTAAGTGGCTTCTGGAGATATACAAGCTGAAAACATAAAAAAAAAACATTAAGAATATGGAGTTGACCCATCTCATAGTTTCTAAATTTCTGTTGATGTTTTCACTTCCATGCCTGATGTTATACCAGTATTCTCCCCTAACTGTGCAACCTGCTCTAACATATCCCAACAGTTATTGCAATTGACAAATACAGCTAGTGAAATCCCAATGCTTAAACTGGAGTGTACAAAAAAGACTTTATTGTTCATTTTCCATCGCCTGTTTATCGCTTATAGTATCGTGCCTGTATTCTTGTTTTTATTGTAGGATGTAGTCAGTCATCAGGATTTCAGTTTGTCATTTTCTGAAGCTCTTCAGAGATAACGGTTGGGAGTCTGTTCTGATGACTCTTTATAATAGCTAAATCAACATGGTTTCCTCTGTTAGATGCTCACTTATGCTTTTGGTCAGTCCAAGCATTTTTAGTGATATGTTGTTAGCACTGTGCACCGTACTGTGGCTGTGCAGCAGCAGCCAAAATCCATATCCAACAAGTTATTTTCTCAGACATAGATGAAAAATGAAAAGAGTGGGGTTGTGACCATAGACATTGGTGCTATGACAAAATACTAATGTTATAGTAGTGGGGGTAGAGGCATAACAACAGCTGACTATCTCTGCTTTTTATTTGTAGTATCATAACAGTGAAGTCAGAAACACTATAGGTAGAAGTAGTGATCATATGTTTTTATTCTACTGACTGAAAATCTAGAAAATAATTTGTAGTACCATTTTATATAGCAAATTACATCCTTGCTAAAAGATAATATGATTTTATTTGGAAACATAGACTTTGTCGGCAGATAAGGACCACTTGGCCCACCCAGTCTGCCCATTTCCCTACCTACTGGATAAGCTGCAGATTCTAGTTAACCAACAGCCTACTTCCTGCAACCCCCCACTATAATTGCCTTGTGTCTGTCCCATGCATGTTTGAATTCCCCCACTGTTTTAGACCCAACGACCTCCTCAGGAAGGCTGTTCCATGTATTCACCACTCTCTTCATGAAAAAAAATTTCCTCACATTACCCCTGAGCCGTCCTCCCTCTATCTTTAAATTGTGCCCCCTTGTTTTTACACATCTCTTTTTCTGAAAGATGCTACCCTCCTGGACTTTGTTGATTCCTTGAGGTACAGTGGCGTGAAAGTATTTGCCCCCTTCCTGATTTTCTCTATTATTGTATATTTGTAACACTGGATGTTTTCAGGTCTTTAGACAAAATATAATATTAGATAAAGGAACCTGAGTGGACAAATAACACTTTTTTTTTTACTTATTTCATTTATTTAATGAAAAAGTTAACCAACACCAACTGGCACTGTGTGAAAAGTAATTGCCCCTCTAGTTAAATCAACCCAATTAAAGGGATAATTAGAGTCAGCTGATTGAACACAGCCAGGCTTGATTACAGCCAGCCCTGCTCAATATAAACCTCACTTATTTTGGCCTTACCATCAGAGTCACATTGCCAGCTCAAAGATTCAACAAGCACATTATGCCTTGATCAAAGGAAGTTCCTGAAAAGATCAGAAAAACATTTTGTTGCCTCTATCAGTCTGGAAAGGGTTACAAAGCTATTTCTAGAGCTCTGGGACTCCATCGAACCACAGTGAGAGCCATAATCTCAAATGGAGAACACTTGGAACAGTAGTGACCTTCCAGGAGTGGGCTGCCTGCCAAAATTACTCCAAGGCGCGTGTAAAATCATCCAAGAAGTCTCAAAGATCCTAAAACAACATCCAAAGAACTGCAGGCTTCTCTTGCCTCAGCTACGGTCAGTGTTCATGACTCCACAATCAGAAAGAGACTGGGCAAAAATGGGCTTCATGTGAGAGTAGCAAGGCGGAAACCACTGCTAACCAAGAAGAACATAAATGCTCATCTCTCATTTGCCAAGAAGCACCTGGATGATCCACAAGCCTTTTGGGAAAATGTTCTATGGACAGATGAGTCCAAAGTGGAACTTTTTGGACAACATGGATCCCATGATGTCTCGCGTAAAGCAAACACAGCATTCCACAGTAAGAACACCATACCAACAGTCAAACATGGTGGTGGTAGTGTGATGGTGTGGGGATGCTTTGCTGCCTAAGGACCTGGATGACTTGCCATAATTAAAGGAACCATGAATTCTGCTCTGTACCAGAAAATTCTTAAGGAGAATGTCCAGTCATCCTTCCGTCAGCTGAAGCTGAAGCTAGTTGGGTCATGCAGCAAGACAATGATCCAAAACACAAAAGCAAGTCCACATCAGAATGGCTAAAAAGAAGCAAAATTAATGTTTTAGAGTGGCCTAGTCAAAGTCCAGACTTAAAGCCAATAGAGATGCTGGTCAGGACCTGAAAACGAGCAGTTCATGACTCAAAGCCTACCAAATGTTACTGAATTAAAGCAGTTCTGCGAGGAAGAGTGGGTTAAAATTCCTCCACAGCGATGTGGAAAGACTGATATTGAATTATAGGAAGTGTTTGGTTGCAGTCATTGCAGCTAAATGTGGCGTAACCAGTTATTAAGTGTAAAGGGCAATTACTTTTTCACACAGTGCCAATTGGTGTTGGTTAACTTTTTTTCATTAAATAAGTGAAATAAAAAAAAAAAACAAGTGTTATTTGTTCACTCAGGTTCCCTTTATCTAATATTACATTTTGTCTAAAGACCTGAAAACATCCAGTGTGACAAATATGCAATAATAGAGAAAATCAGGAAGGGGGCAAATACTTTTTCACGCCACTGTACTTGAATGTTTCTATCATGTCCCCTCGTCCCTCCTTTCATCAAGAGTATACATATTAAGCTCTCTCAGTCTCTATTCATATGGTTTCTGCTGCAGACCCCACACCATTTTAGTTGCCCTCCTCTGGACTGCTTCCATCCTGTCTATGTCCTTGCATAGATGAGGTCTCCAAAACTGTACACAGTACTCCAGATGGGGTCTCACCAACTGTCTGTATAGAGGGATAACCATTTCCCTTTTTCTACTTGTGATGCCCCTTCTTATGCATCCCAGTGTCCCCGTGGCTCTCCTTACCAACTTTTCACATTGCTTACCCACCTTTAGGTCATCTGATATGACTACCCCCAGGTCCCTTTCCATTTTTGTTGTTGTTAGTGCCTCCCCTGCTATTTTGTACTCTTCTCCTGGGTTTTTGTTTCCCAGGTGCATTACTTTGCACTTCTTTGCATTGAATCTAAGTTGCCATATGTCTGACCATTCCTCCAACCTTGCCATGTCCCTTCTCATCTTTTCTACCCTCTCTTGTATATCAACTCTGTTATAGATCTTTGTGTCATCTGCAAAGAGGCATACCTTTCCTTCCAGACCCTCTGCAATGTCACCTATAAATATGTTAAAGAGGACCAGACCCAGTACTGAGCCCTGAGGTACTCCACTAGTAACCCCCCTTTCTTCGGAAAGTGTTCCATTCACTATTACCTTCTATGTCCTGTTGTGCAGCCAGTTTGCTACCCAGTCTACCACCCTGGGACCCCTCCCAGGCTGGCTAACTTGATTATTAATCTTTTGTGCGGGACTGTGACAAATGCCTTGCTAAAGTCTAGGTAGGCCATATCCACAGCCCCTCCCTGGTCAATTACTTTGGTCACCCAGTCAAAGAAATCAATTAGATTCATCTGACATGACCTTCCTGCTGTAAATCCATGCTGCTTCAGGTCCTGTGCCCCGCTGGCCTCTAGGTACTCAACAATTCTTTCTTTCAGAAGTGATTTCATCTTTTTCCCTACTACTGAGGTCAAACTTACAGGTCTGTAGTTTCCTGCTTCTGCCTTGCTCCCACTTTTGTGAAGGAGAATCACATCTGCCCTCCTCCAGTCCTCAGGTACCACCCCATCCTGCCATGATTTGTTAAAAAGCATGGTCAGTGGTGTCACTAGGTCCTCCCTTAGTTCTTTTAGGATTCTGGGGTGAATCCCATCAGGCCCCATTGCTTTGTCCACCTTGAGTTTTAGGAGTTCTTTCAGGACTCTTTCTTCTGTGAATGGACTGGTGTCAACCCTACCCAGAGTGCTTCTATTGTCTGGTTTAGGTAACTCCTCCTCATCTTCTTTTGTGAATACTGAGCAAAGTATTCATTCAGTAACTCTGCCTTTTCACTGTCTCCTCTGCACACCTCACCTCCCTCTCTTTATTAATCTTCACTATCCCTCCCTTAACCTTTCTATGCTCCCTAATGTACCTATAAAAGGTTTTATCCCCCTTCTTAACTGAGTTGGCTATTTTTTCCTCAGTTTGGGCCTTTGCTAGTCTGACTGCCTTCCCTACTTCTTTCTGCTTTAATTGATACAGTTCCCTGTTGTGCTCCTTCTGTGTATGTACTCATTATCCCTTTGAGGCCTCCAAACAGTTTACAGTAGGTCACCTCAGGCCATCTCTCACCATTTACTTCCCAAACTAGCTACTGAACCAGATCTCCTCCCATACCACACACTATTTTTGAAAACTGCCACCATGGCAAAAAAAACAACAACAATTGATTGGGGTGTGACATGGAGGTTGGCCATCATCCATGGCACCATTCATTTGTTTTTCCAGTTTTAGATCAGTCTCAACATCTTGTCTAGTACACGACCTGCATTTGTGAGGGCCTGTATGGCAGTTTCACCCACAGTAGCAAGACCCCTGAACTGTCTGCTGCAGAAGTGCTGAAGCTGGAGGATCAGCACAACCTTCACCATGCAGTCTGAACATACTGCCTCTGTAACCCTTTCTGACTACAATGGTGGGGAATACAGGACCTAATTCAAATCAGGACACGAATGATACTGTCCCTTATGGAATGAGAGTTTGCTATGTGGAAGCAAGTTGTGTCTATGACGTGTTCAACCAATGCTACCAGGATGGGTACACATTTGCTTTTAGAGCATACTGTGCTCATATTTTCTTTGGTATCATTAATCAATGAAACACACAAAAAAAAGGATATTAGTCAATGGAGAATTAGCATAATTTTACAAGAAAACATGAATGTTTTCTAGGAGTCTTAAAATAAAGTAATTGGATAGATATATATCCTTACAAAAGATAAGACCATTAGAATTGTTTAAAGTCAGGCATAAACACATTCTGAATTACTCTATCATGGTGCAGACTGAAGCAACATTCAATATAATTAAGACCACAGGCAGCCTCTATGAGACTGTGCTAAAGGGATTTAATATAAGTACAGTATCAGACATTAATGTGACAGTCAACGCACAAAAACAATAACTAGGGTATGCTGTGCAGTACTAGATATAACTCAAAATGACCTAGGGGTGACAGCAAGGTTACTGTACAAGAAGACAGCATAACAGTAGAAAAAAATAGAATGTGATCTTTTAAAAATACCTTTTATCAAAGCAGCAGCAAAGTTAGCTAAGGAAAGCTTGCTTATCCCCTTTTTATTGAAAACAATGTCAGACATCTTCTAATTTATTTTAATAGAACAAACAGCCACATCTGCCATCTGTTACACATGTTTTACATATTTTTCTTACCTTTCTTCAAGGGTAAATGGTTTTGCATATTTACCTGTCTCTGTCCAGGTCCTTCCCAGCTGGTGAAATGGGGATTTACACAGTCCATAGAGTGTCCTATCAAGTCAATGTGATTTACAGTAGATACTCAGGCAGCTCTTCACCCCCAGCATGCCTATAATTGTGATGCTAGGCATAGAAAGGAAGACAATCATCAATATGAAGAACATATGCAGTGTATTGCACATGTATGAAGAATTTAGAAAAGTAAATGCAACATAGCAGTTTGTCTGGCAGCATACTTTTCTTTAAACAAATACATGCCAGTACAGTACTACCTCAAATGGACAGAGGAAAACAACACAACGTATCTGAGATTAATTAGTTTGAGAAAAGATTTGTAAATAAAAGTCATTACACCTCTAAAATGTACTGTCCTTGAGAACAGGTCAGTGCAGTCTTACAGAACTTTGACTTACCAGAAAAGCAGTTATTCTCCCATAATATATTTATTAATTGTTAAACTCAAGACAATAGACTTTTCAAACAGTTGTTGATCAACAGTGGTTAATTCTTGAAGGTACATTTTAATGTACCTTTATTATTATTTTATGCAGATTAACAACTTGATTCCCTTCAGAAACACAGCACTTTTGTTTGCTATACTTCTCAAAAGAAAGATGATCGATACATAATTGTGGATGGGGAATTTCCATTTCTACCAATGGAAATACAGGATAGATTTGATTTCTCACATAGTAAATACAACCAAGAAAACATCTATTTGTTCTGCCTTAATTTATAACATGCACATTCAAGGCTTACTATTCTAAAATGGTCTAATTTATCCATTACTGTATTCATGTATGTATTGTAAGTTTACATGACATGTTGGTCACTGAGACAAAGTTTCATTATTAGTAAGGTTCCAGAGAGACAAACAAAACATCAGACAATACTGTAGTACAAGATCAAATCATTGTATAATTAACATTGTGTGAATTCATTAAATTTAAAGTCAGCTGTTCCATTAAGTTGTTTTAAAAATAGTTCCACTGCCAAATCTTTTAAGTCCTGATGTTACATGTGTCAAGATCTGTTGGTAAGAAATTGCACTGGGATGGTTGTTTTAACACTAGCGTCCCTTGAGCCCATAGAGGTACAAGTTTGTGGGACATCAAACAACTGTTGAGGATACTTCAAAGTGCATAAGGGGAGGTTATGCAGGGAACTAGTGAATTTATATAGGCAGTGCAGCTTTCTGAGCACCCTTGGAAAGTGAACAGAGGACAAAGAAGGACCATCCATCCAGTATTTAATGGATGCAAACCTAGCATGAAGAGAACTGAGCAATGATGCCTAACCCTGTTTATGCCCAGGACAAATATAGAAGTCCAATGATAATGGTTGATGAATTTCTTTAGATATGACAGCAGCAAAAGACGATCTCATGTGAATAGCCAGCATAGGGGATGATAGTGCTTTGGCTGATTTGTTTTCTGGACCCTTGGGAAGGGTGTGATTTCATTACACCAAAGAATGCCTAGTTTACAGGAAAACCATTTACACATCTTTATATTTATACTGTATTTAAAAACTCACAAATTTGCTTATTTACCAGCCACTCCATGAACCTAGATGAGAACACAAATAATGAGATTGGTCAAGTGATTTGGGAGAGAGAGCAAAAAGGCAGAGATAGAGACTGGGAAGGGAAAACGGTGTTAGGTACCATATAGATCAGCTCAGCTGCAACTGACATAAAGAAAGATATGTAAAAGTCTACAATTTGGAGAGTATCATCAATATGAATTCCATTTATAATCCAACAATATGAATTCCATTTATAATCAGGCTTTCAGCACACATTGAATCCAGTTTAGTGGGGGACTGGATTGATAATATGAATTAACAGATGGTGTGGTTTGACTGATTCTGTGATGTTTTATTGAAAATCAGCTTTGGTGCACTTAAGCATTGCATTGGTAGAATTTGTAATCATCTTGTCATGGTTGCATACTAACTAGTCTTGGAGGTGGTAGCCAATGTAAAGGAATATGTATTTTTTTTATCAATTCAAAGTGTATTAATGTTTTTCATATAGAGGACAAATCAACAAGATATTGTAAGGCATATGCATTTTGTCCAGTAAGCTACAGTACAAACTATAACTTGCTATTTATCCAAGGAACATTGCATCTTCTGATATGTATTTTTTAGAGAGAAGCATGGCAACTGTAAATATGAGTGACTTCTGTAGATCTCAGTAATGGGTAGGTTCACATCAGAAATCAGGTTAACATAACAGGGACAGAATTTGACAACATATAGACCGATACAAATGTTTGAAATAATGGCTAAACACATTTTGTGGAAGGCTTTGCTCTACAAATGTTTCCTAATGCAGCAGATAATGCTAAAGCTGCTAAAGCCAGGAAAATTAACACCTTCATGTGAAAAAAAGTTTTGAATGGCTACTAAAATTAGGTCTAGGATTATAAATAGCAAGAAAATAAAAGTTTGTGTTGCTCATTCCCTTTAGAAATTGGCTTTTTAGAGGTTCTGGGGTGCAACTGTGGCAGGGAAATTTAATGTCCATTTTGCACAACACCTTAGCCTCTGGGTGCTTTCCACCTGACCTCCTGTTCCAATGACCAACTTCCTTTTATTCAATTTTTATAGAACTTTAGGTCTAGGATTAATTTGTTCAAAGGAATTGCATTACAGACATATTTATGTGGCCTAGCTATGAGCTGAGAAAAGAAGAAGACTAAAGTTCCTTCTTAAAAGTATCTTAATCAAACAATCAGTGATTGCTAATGTCCCCTAGTGAAATTAGTTTACTTATGCATTGGTTAACTAATATAGGAATACTTAGGCAACATTGTTTGTGTAGTCACTTAATGGGTAAGCACATTGGAACATGAAATTCCCTTTACAGTTGCAACCCACATCAAACATAATATATACATATTTCATACAATACAATAACAATCCTTAACGTTTTGGACTGAAACATCTACATCAAAATAAAAATAACTAGTTAAAACAATTACAGTCAGCAATTAAAGTAAGATGCAACAAAAGACCACTAGAAAACTAGTTAGAAGTTTGTAATTGTCTAATATTTAGGGGAATATTGTTCCAGATACAAGGTGCATTGTAGGCAAAGGCCTGTTGGCTACTCATCATTCTCATGAATGATAGCTTTAAAACCCCATTATCAACCCTATGTCTAGAGTAGTATGCCTTATAATATTTCAAAAGACTTCTAAGACATAATAGGACACCAGAATTGATAACTCAAAATATAAATTTGGCCATACAAAATCTGAAATATAGATGAACAGGTAGCCAACCCATAGACTTTAAAATATCACAATGATGCAATGATTAGCGGTCCATTAGTGGAATGGCTAGCTGTATGACTGGTAGGATGCTTAGCACTGCATATGACTGTACTGAAGTAGGTAATGGTATGAGTACAACTGATGTACAGTGCATAAGTTTAAATCTTTGTGCAGAGTACGTTGGGCCATTCATGTTCTATGTCCCTGCTACTGGGTCTACCACCCTTTAGAGGTACTGTACTACTAAGACAGGAGAATCCTCATAAGGAGGGTTCCACCTTTAGAGATGCTTTAAGGATATGGTCCCCATAGACCAAAGGTACACTAAGGAAGAGATTAAAAAGTGCAGTACTGAAGGCATTGAACACAATTTTCAAAACTCTCACTTTCTATTAAGAGATGAACACAACCAAAGATGCAAGAAAATACTTGGTAGAGAAGCAACTGATGAAGAATATACAGGACAACCATCTGGCCCAACTCATGGTGAAGTCTTTAGCAAGGGGATAAGCTCCTCCCCATGGAGGAAACCTCTAGAGATCGTAGGCTATAGGTCATGGTCCCTCCTGGCTTAATATGGTAAAGAGATTATTATTAACCTGAAGGAGTAATCCTCAACACACTACTTCAATTAGATGGGATTCAATGGTTTTCTTCTTCTGTCTGTCTCACATGAGACTTTCTTCCACTTCACATTGTTACAAGGCTCTGCTCTGGAACCTAGGAGTCCTTGCATGGAAGGACTCCACCTCTGGACGGGTTCTCTGAAGGTGTATCTCAGTAACAGACAAATTGCAAGGTTGCAGAATGGCCCTGAAGAGAAGGAGAAGACTTACATTACAACTGCTTTAGGCCTGGCTGCCCAGTTAATCTCCTCTGAAAACAAGTCTCATGGGAGAAATCACAGGAGCAAAGCACTTGATGGGTAAATACAACCTTGGGGCAAATAATCACTTGAGTGAGAGCCTGGGAGGTTTCAGGATGGGTGACAGGTAGTTGCTGGTGTGAATGCCTGATAGTCATTGGGGTATATACCTGAGAAGTTGTTGCAAGTGCCCAATATGGAGGCAAGGTAGCATAAAAGAGTAGGGTGTAGCCCAGTATGAAGAACAACAGACTGTGGCAGCACTCAAAAAATGAAAAAAAAAATACAAGATACTTACAAAATTCCATACATCACCAATATGTATTCCAAAACAAGAAATGGGCACAAAAGACCACATTGTTTTGCCTGAATAGTTTGTGGCTTCATCAGGGAGACATGGTATCACCTTGGCAGCACATCATATTTGAAGTGCAAGCTTAAAGATATAGGGACCACTTTTAAAAGGACTAGTTTTGATGCAAGGTGCCTGTGCAAAAGGGCTTTGATGCAAGTACAGTACCAGCCTGCATTAAAGTTCATGGCAATCCTGATTTTTAAAAGCAGACTGCATTGAAATTGTAATGCCTTGCTCCCAAGCTGACCTGTACCACCCTTGCAGCAAAAGTGCCCTTTTGCCATGTCACAATGGGGCTTGCAGCATGGCGGGGCTGCACCCTCCATTTGTTTAAATTTTTCAATCCCCAACCCCCCATGGATGCAACAGTGGGCTCTGGTAAGAATATCTAGCAGGCTGTCTAAGGACAAAGCATCACTGTTGGACACTATGACTAGGGTGGAGATCTGCAGTGAGGGTGCCAGGGACAAAAGGAGCATGGCGGGTGCCTTTAGGGGTGCCAGGACAACACCGGCAATGACAGGGTGGTGAGGTGGCACCCCATGGGGTGCTGTTGGCAATGGCAGACAGCAGATCAGACTTCTTAGTGGGGAGTTTGTACAGATGGACCATGATGTGGCCCTAGCTGGGCACAGCCATTGCACATGCCTCATAGGTGCCAAAGCCCATATCATGTCAGTGGGAAGCAGTGGCTGCAGGTTAAGGGCTACCAGTGGTGTAGAGGAATGTTCTCCTGGCAGCACAACAGTCCTCTGATACCCAGCCCCCTTGTGTATTGGCAGGCTGCCTCCTGTATGCATGATGTGGGAATTTGGCACCTATGGAGTGGGTGCCAGGGCTGTGCCCACCTGAGCCATGTCATGGTCCATCCGTGCCAACCTCCCATTACAAGGTATAATCGGCTGTCTGCCATTGCCAACAGCACCCCTGGGAGGGCATATTTGGCACCTCCCCCACGGCCTCTTTCCTTTTGCACCAGGTGAAAGGGGTACAGATCTCTGCATCTAACCTCTCATGTGACCACATGTTTGGCAAAAAAGCCTGTGGTTGTTGCAGCCCCTGGGATATTGCAGCAGGGACCCCCACTTTTATAAAACTTGGTGCTGGGTCCCTGACACATCCAGAGTTTGCTGCAACCCTGGAGTGACGCAACTTACATAACTCAAAGTGCTCTTTTAAAATTGGTCCCATAGTGTCAGATTTAGGGTATTCTTGCAAGGTAGTACACGTTCTTTATTTTTTATTTTATTTTATTCTTTGGTAACTGGAAAAGGCCGACTAGACACAGGTGCCTGTTTTCAGGGGTGACCAGGGAGCACTGTGGAGTTTAAATGACTTGTTCAGAGTCACACAGTATGCAAGTAGAGGTTTTAGGAAACAAGCCCAGGTCTGTCTGCTGGATTTACCCAGATCATTCACATTGTATTACTCTAACCTCTAGGCTATACTGTCACATCAGTACATAAAGCTATGAGTAAAACACAAGAATGCGCTATGATTAAAACATAGGCTCAAATGCATCAGTGTATTACAATATATATTCCCCACCAACACTAAAACTAAATCCAGTCAAATAGAACCTATACATAATATGCAGTAAATGAAGCAAGTAAAAACACAAAAGAGCAGAGGTGGGGGGGGGCTTAAAAAAATAATCTTGTAATCTAAACCACTTAGGTGGTGTCCTGTTGCTTGGGCTGCAAGCAATATGTATCAAATACAACAATTAATTATGAATATCTAAAAAGGAACACAGGAAGGGGAAAGTACAGAGATGATAAGTGAAGGAATGGAAGGGCAAGAAATGGGGTTCAAAACCATGAAGCAAAAGGAAAGAAAATAGAGGGGGGGTGGAAACTATAAGGGATGAGAAGGTAAAGAAGAAAAAATAAGGTTACCTTATTCAATCACTAAAAATATTTTTTAAATAGCACTCAGGATATATCAGCAAAACATGCTGTATTATTGGGTCACTGTAGTGCCCTGATACTTAGGGTTGAGTAGGGTGTTCAGTGTTAACCCCCTAACTTTGCCCTTGAATAGCTTTGGCAGCATTTCACAAAATTAGCTTAAATGTTGCATGCATTGTCTAGCAAGCAAGTTCTAGATCTGTGGAAAGGTTTGTGACAGCAACTTGTGCAGTTTCTGAGATTTGCATATGTCATTTTCCTATAAATGTCTATTTTTTTTCCTATACTTAACATGGCATTTTATTATTTTCACCTACAGCCTGCATGGAATGGACATTTTTCCCAAAACATTCAGGGTTGAAGAGTGCTTTGCCATGGTAGTGCCTTTTGAAAGGTTTCATGAAAAATTATTAAATAATTCCAGAATTATGATGATTTAAAGTTTTGTGTTTTTCTGTTCTGAGCATGCTCAGGAGGTTTGGGGGATAATATTCTGATATAACACCAAAAATTTAGTGTTCTGAGACCATTGTCTCTTTAGTGAGATTTGCCCAAATCACCATTTTTTATGTTGGTTTGCACATGCGTAAGCAACATCTTGCGATAGTAGCACTTTCAGAGGTGTATCAGTGTTGTGGCCAATGCAGGGGACACTTTAGAGGATACATCCCTCAGTCGCCAATCAGTGAGCATGCTGGTGATGGCAGCAGTTTCAAAGAGAGCCACGGAGTTGAAAGAAATCTGCTGCTCCAATTAGGTGCAGTTTCTTCAATGGAGCATCGGATGACAAGGCTCCATTACGTGCCTTTCCTGGTGAAACATTTCAATAAATATGGCGGCTCCTGCAACCCATCACACAAGCCCCACAAAGTCGACATTGAGGATGCCCAATCCCCATGTCAGCATGCCCCCCATTTCAATTTATTTACCGACAGGGGAACCCAATCCTCATTGGCATCATGTCCCCCCCACACACACACTTTCTTTGCTGATGGGAGTACCCAGTCTCCATCTGTCATGTCCCCCCCACACACACACACTTCTTTGCGACAGGGTGCCCAATCCCCATTGGCATCATGTCCCCCCAAACTCATGGCACACTTGGATCCCACCCTAGTGTGCTCCAAATCATTTTTTTTTATTTAAAAATAAAGAAAACCTTCCCCTAAAGTTGTTTTTTTACCTGTAAAAAAAAGCCGTCCCTCGTCATCCCTCTGTGCCTCTACCCAAACCAGCACCCACCTTATGCTCACCCCACCTCCCTGAATTCCCCTCACCCCATACTTACCTCTGGAGGGCTGGCACTGTGATCTTCCGTGGAGCAGGAACACATCTGAACTCTTCAAAAGCAGACCGGGAAATGAACAAAATGCGGTAAGCTTTATAATGGCAGGCAATGGTGAACTTCAACTTAGGTGGATATCTCAGCCATTTTTGGGAATTTTGGTACCAGATTTTTGACATTTGGTTCTTGGGACCCCATCTCATGAATACATGTACTGCCATCTCGTTACTCGGTCCCGAAAGGCAATTTCATGATCACTGCGTGGAATCACCTTTGGGACCAATTAAGGAAATAACAGTGTCAATGTTCATGAGGTGGGGTCCCAAAAAGCCAATGTTGCAAATTTGGTGAAAAAATTCCAAAAAATGACTGTGTTACGTGCATACATTGTGCAGTATACACGCACACTTGTAACTTTGATAATTTTTAATATTTTCACTCCAGATTTTCAACATTGCCATTTTTTCACACCTCCTCATGAACAGTATAGCTGTTATTTTTCACATCCTGCCCAAAATGTGTTTTCACACCCATGAGGCACAATGGCGCAGTCTCTGTAGGAATTGAACTTTTGCCACAGAGTAACAAAATCACAGTGCCACTGCATCATGCAGGGAGGTCCCAAAATATCTATGTTGAAAATGTGGTTAAAAAAATCCCCAAAATAATGGCATTAAGGTCGTGCATTGCTCAGTTTCTACGCACACTGGTAACTTCACTAATTTATCATATTTTCACTCCATATTTTCAACATTGCAATTTTTTTACAACTCCTCATGAACAGTACAGTACAATTGTCATTTTCCACATCCTGCCTGAAATGTGTTTTCACATCTGTGATGCCAAATGGTGCAGTCACTGTGCAAAATCAGCTATCGACTAATGAACTGATAGTGCCACTGTTCATGAAGTGGGGTCAGAAAAAGCCCATGTTGAAAATTTGGGATTAAAATACCAACAAACTACCATGGCATTAGAGTTTCCAACCATAACACCCCACCCTGTTGAGACTGGCAGGTGTCAGGGGTGTGACTTGGGATCATCAGCTGTAATACTCATGCCATTCCACCCCACCCCATCCTGCAGCCAGTGACAGGCATCGAGGTGTGCCTTGGACTCTTCAGCCCCAAAGTTCACCCCACCTTCTATACTGCACACATCTCAGTATATTTTCTTATGGAATGGGGTGAGCGTAAGGCCCAAAGACCCCAAGGCACACCACAACACTTGTAAGTGTCTGCAGGGTAGAGTGAGGTGAAATGAAGTGAGTGTCATGGCTGATGACCCAAAGGCACACCCCAATGCCTGTCAGTCTCTGTGGGAGGGTGGGGTTGGCATCAATTCAATACTTCGCTGACATTCCTATTATGCATCTCTCTAACTCCTACACTACCAATGCCAATGCAAGCAAGACAACATTCATCATTGACAAATGCTTGTTTTACTTTTCATAGCTGCCATCTTCCTTCTCACATCAGTAACAAACTTCTAATTCAAACTATTATTACAGCAACCATAATACAAAAAATATATACCTCATAAGAACATACTGGTTCAGATTCTGAGGCATGTTTCAGTCAATCATGATTATAAATTTGTTTTATGAGTTTCTCCTGGTCATGTTAACATCTTTCCCATTATTTGACTCACGACCTGCTTTTCTGTGTCACACAGTTAAGGTGGTGGGAAACTAAATTTGAGTTGCAAAACTATTTTTTACCTGTGATACAGATTACATCTTTTGGAAACACATGTTGATTGACTATCAGAATGTTTTGTTTCACAGCAGAAAATTGATTTCTCAACATGAAATTTGATTGTGCCTGCATGATTTTTCATCTCACAGCAGAAAATTGGTTTCTTAGCATGAAATCTGATTATGGATCAGAATTTTTCATTTTGCAGAAGAAAATTAGTTTCTCAGCATGAAATTTGATTGTGCATCAGAAGTTTTTGTTTCACAACAGAACATTGTATTTTGGCAGGATATTTGATTGTGTAACATGATTTTTTTTCATTTCACAGCAGAAAACTGGTTTCTTAGGATGAAATTTGATTGTGTTTCAGAATTGTTCATTTCTTAGAAAAAAACTGGTTTCTCAGCATGAAACTTGATTCCATATCACAATTTGTCACTTTGCAGCATAAAATTGTTTTCTCAGCATGAAATTTGATTGCATGTCAGAATCTTTCACTTCACAGCAGACAACTGGTTTCCTAGCATGAAATTTGGTTAATATCAAAAGTGTTTCATTTTGAAGCAGAAAATGGTTTCTCTGCAAGAAATTTGATTGAGCATCATAATTTTTCATTTCACACCGTGGAATCTGATTGCACATCACAATTTTTCATTATGCAACATAAATTGATTTCCCAAAATGAAATTTACTGCTCAGCAGATTTTTTTTTTCGCAGTAGAAAATTTGTTTCTCAGCATGAAATTTGATTGTACACCACGATTTTTCATTTCATGGCAAAAATTTGTTTCTCAACCTGAAACTTGTCTATCAGAATTTTTGGTTTCATTAATAAATCATTTTTCTTACTGTGAAATTTGATTACCCATCTTAATTTTCCATTTGGTGGCAAAAAAAATAAATAAAATGGTCACTCCATATGAAATTTCACTGTGGATCATAATTTATCATGGCACATGACAAATTAGTTGCTGGACGTGCAATTACATAGCGGTCTATGATTTCTAGTTTCTCGGTTAAAAACATGAAACTAAATTTGACTTGCAAAACTATTTTTAAATGGATAACACATCTGACTACAGATCAGAAGATTGTAGGTTCGACTCCTACCTGGCTTGTATAATTTTAGGGTGTAGTATATAGGCCCCCCGGGATGGGTGATGTTCTGGAGGATGGTTTGCTGGACAACATCATTGCCCAGTGTGGACCAAAAGGGGAAGGAGTGTTGTTGATGGGGGACCTTAATATGCCAGGTACAAACTGGGGAACCATGTCCTCTAAGGTGGCCAAGGAGCAGAGGCTGCTGGATGGCTTCCAGGATGTGTTCTTAACACAGCATGTGATGGAGCCCACAAGGGAGGGGGCATGTCCTGGATGTGGTTCTGGCAGATGGGGATCTGGTAAGGGAACTGGTTGTAGAGGATACCCTGACTGGCAGCAACCACAATACTGTCTGGTTTCAAATAAGCATGGGGGAGGGGAGTGAAATCTAGGACACTGGCAGTGGACTTCAGGACGACAGACTTTGTGGGCATGGGAAATATTCTCAAGGATCACTTGAAGGGGATTACATCAATGACAAATGTGGAAAGGAGATGGGAGGTCATAAAACGGGGACTTCATGAGGCAGTCGGGACCTGCGCTAAGGTGAAACGTAAGGGAGCAAGGTCACATAAACCATGCTGGTGGTCCAGTGAGGTTCAGGTAGTGGTCAGAGAAAAGAAGGCGGCCTACAAAAAATATAAAACAACAAGAGGGGATAGGGATAAGGAAATGTACCATCTTGCATCTAGAAAAGTCACCCAGATGGTGAGGGGGGCAAAGTCCAGTAAAGAGCAGCGGCTGGCACAGGGGATACATGGAGGGGAAAAGGAGTTCTTCCGGTACATTGGGGAGTGGAGAAAAAAACTAAGGGCCATCTCAGCAGATAGAGATCAGAAGGAGGGTGGGTGGAAGAGGCGAGGGACCAGGCAGAGGTATTTAACAAGTACTTTGCCTCTGTGTTCACTAGGGAGGGGGATGGGATATCTACAAAGCAAGGCATGATGGGGATAGAAGCAGCAGTCAGTGGGATCAGGGGAGCAACAGAAATGGAGCAAGAGGGAGGGAGAGGTATGCCAGGGGTGTCACATCAGGATAACGATAAAAAGGCCAGTAAGGTGGAGGGGATGGATGATGCTATCTCTGCCAAAAGGGTGTGGTTAGCCCTCAAGGCCCTAAAGAAAGACAAATCTCCTGGGCTGGATGGCATTCATCTGAGAGTACTATGGGAATTGGCGGACATACTGGCTGCACCCCTGGAGGAGCTCTTCAACAGGTCACTTGAGACAGGGAGGGTACCTAGGGATTGGCGAGAGGCACATGTGGTGCCAATCCATAAAGGGGGGGTCAAGGGAAGTACCAGGTAACTATAGACCCATCAGTTTGACCTTGGTGGTGGGAAAATTAATGTAGAGTATACTAAAGGAATAATGGGGGTACTTGGAGGAGGTGGGAGGTCTGGATAGTCGGCAACATGGGTTTGTGCCAGGTAGATCATGTCAAACCAATCTTGTGTAATTCTATAATGGGTAACATCAGAACTGGACAGGGGAAAGCCTGTGGATGTATTATTCTTGGACTTTAGCAGGGCATTTGACTCTGTCCCCCACAATGGTCTGGTGGAGAAACTGATGGGGTTGGGAGTAGGCCCTTTGATGGTCAGATGGATTGAAAGCCAGCTAGCTGGAAGCACCCAGAGAGTAGTGGTCTGTGGGGAGCTCTCAAACCCTAGAGAGGTTAGTAGTGGTGTACAGCAGGGCTCGGTCCTGGGTCCAATCTTGTTTAATGCATACATATCGGACATCAGGGAGGGTATAGGGTGTGAAATGAGTCTCTTCGCTGATGACTCCCAGATGGGAGCAGTAGTTGAGGGAGAAGAGGGGAGGTTGGCCCTGCAAGGGGACCTGGACACCCTGGAAAGCTGGGCTCACACATGGAAATTAAATTTCAATATCACCAAGTGCAAGGTGTTACATCTTGGGCAGGGAAACCCTAAACACAGGTACACCCTGGGAGGGGAGGCACTGGAGGCCTCAATAGGGGAAAAAGACCTAGGGGTCATGGTGGATGCATGTATGAATAACTCTGAGCAGTGCAGGAGAGCGGCTAGCAAGGCAAACAGGATGTTGGGATGCATCGTAAGGGGGATCACCTCTAGGAGCAAGGAAGTGATTCTGCCACTGTACAATGGACTGGTTTGACCACACCTTGAGTACTGTGTACAGTACTGGAGTCCACACTTAAAGAGGGACATACAGCTCCTGGAGAGGGTACAGAGGAGGGCAACTAAGATGATACGACTGCTAGGGGATTTGACGTATGAGGACAGACTTGAGGAGCTCTGCCTGTTTTCATTGGAGGAGAGGAGAGACAGGGGGGACATGATTGAGGTCTTCAAGTACCTCAAGGGAATAAATAGGGTAAACATGGAGGGAATCTTTAGACTAAAGCAGGGAGGTATCACCAGAGGGCATGGTTTGAAGTTGGAAGGTGGAAGGTGAGAGGGAAAAAGGAGGAGGTTTTTCACTGAGAGGGTGGTGGACCCTTGGAAAGCACTGCCTGGCAAGCTGGTTCAGAGATCCACAGTGGAGGGCTTCAAGAGAGGGTGGGACAGACACAGAAAGTGGATGTATCAGATGATGGCCTGTCCCAAGGGGGTTGGGGATGGATGATAAGGGTTTCTGGAACACAAGGGGGAGGAGGGCCTCAGCACCCAACTAGGGATCTGAGGTTCGAGCAGACTCGATAGACCATAAGGCCTAATCTGCTGGCAAATAGTATGATAAGTCTGTTGGAAACACATTTTGGTTCTGGATCATAACTTATACTTGAAAAAAATGGAAATTGGCTGCTTGATATGAAATTGGATTGTGGATCATAATTTCCCATTGCACGGATGTAATTGGTTTTGCAACATTAGATTTTTAGTGTGGATCATCCTGTTTTTTGTTCTGGGTTACATATGTGTACTGCAGCATGAAATTTTGTATTGTGTGACTTAACCCTTGCAGGGCTATGGACTGATTTATCTGTCAGGAACTCCAGTATTTTTTATTTCTGTAAGCAGTTGAAGGATTACTTTGGTTGTGGCATATGATGTTTGATTACCAACCAAAATGTTTTGTTTTGTGGCACAAAATTAGTTTCTCGGCCTGAAACTTGATTGCACATCATGGTTTTTCACTTTCTGGCAAAAACTAGTTGCTTGACTTGAAATTTGATTATGCACCATAATCTTTGGCTTCATGACTTAAACTGGTTAATCACCATGCTATTTGATTGTGCATATGGTGAAGACAACTGTTCTTTAGACAGAGGGCCTTGCATGTCTGCACCCATGGGTGGCAAAGGGCCCTCTGCATTGGCTGACAGATGAACTCCTTCCACTATTTGTCAGTGTCTGCAGCTACATGAAAGCATAGAGAACACAATGCCCTGAACGTCTGCAGTCCACCTGACAAACCAATGACTTCTTGGCATCTGTTGCTGCACAGAACTACAGGGCAATCAAGGACCCTGCATGTCCATAGGTTGACAGAGTCTTCCCTATCCCTTGGGCCCTGCACATGTGCATGTCTTCACACAGGTCCTGAAGGGATCTGTATGAATGAGGATGCAATTCTACTATCTCAAATAGAAATGATAATCTTTACAAAAAACTAATTTGTTAATGCACTAGTTAGGGTTCAGGTTAATGCCACAAAAGTAGGGCCATGTGGTGTTAGGGTTTCCATCCCTAACTCTCCAATTCAAAACCAAAAATAAAAAAAAAATCATTAGGGTTCTGGGTCTCTGGAGTCTTGGCGAATCAGTGGTGGGGACTTCCTTGGGGTTGTCAACTGTAATGCCCACCCTGTTCTCCTACATGATGAAAGCTACAATACATTGTACTGGCAGTGTGTGGCAAGTCATACTTCTCTTACTTTGAAGAACCATTATGAGGCACTGGCTTGGAGTTGTACCTTGTGCTTCAGACAGGAGGCTATGAGATGGTGGGAGGGGTGAACATATGGTTGAAAATCTAAAGGTAGATCCCACCACTGACTGGCCAATACTAAAGGGACTCCAAACCATAATATTTTTTCCCTTTTGCTGCTTGGGGAGAGGGAGTGGGGATTTATGGCTGGAATCTCTAACTCTGCATTTCCCTGTGTATGTGGCATTAACATGAGCCTTAACTGGTGAATTAATAAAGATTTTTGCTGAAAAAGAGAACATATCTAAAAGCATTATTAAAGAAGCTATTTTCTTAGATCCAGTGGAAATAAAAGAGGGGAAGGGGAGAAGGAAGGAGGAAACACAAAGAATGGACCAGAAGGATAAACGATATGACAATGAACATAACAGTGTTAATTCAATTTTGATTCATCAAAGTTCACATAATAGCTTTCTTGATAGATCACAGTTCATCACAAATGTTCCGTTTAACGAAATAATAAATTTCGGCCCTTGAGAGAAAAGAATTGCAGTACTAGACAGCGCATAGAATTACAATTAATGGCAAAATATATTTGCTATCATTAAGTCCCACTAGTATTAAGACTTTTAGGGTAAAAATCAATTTTGAAGTAACTGCCTCTGTCTGTCTCCCTTTCCTCTTCAGATTTCTAGGGATGTGCTATATGCCTATAAAGCATGGGGTAAATAACGACTTTGTGTTTTGTTATAAAAAGATGCTTTTGAACTGCTTCCCAAACCTGTTCCATGCTTTTTCAGTAAGACATCTAATGTGCATGTGGCAAGATGTTAGAATAGAAGGCCTCACAGCATTCCATTTTATAAATGATCTTCCACTCAAAGGTTTTTAATACGGTTTCCCAGTTTCACAGTTTACTACCCAATGAACCTGTCAACTGTCCAACCACGTATATGTTTAAAGTTCACATAAAATAATGACTCTTTCAACATAATGTTTTCACATGTTTTAACTAATGTTATATGATCTGTTTCTACTTGTGTTGTTATATATTGTATATTTGTATTTTATTAACTTGTCACTAATGAAAATGGGCAATATTGCTCATTACCTTAAAAGTATAAAAAATAAACATGAAAATGAAAATGAAAGCATAGATCAAGCAGTGAACTGGTATGGAGCTGGGCAAAATGAGTGCCCAGTGGAGTACTGGGAAAGGTAGTGGCCATACAGCGAATATACTCTTGCTCACTTTCTCTGAGTGGTCTAATTGTTCTTCCTATATAGATTTTATACAGCAACACAGGACATTGACCACAAATGATGTAGTAAAGCTAATAAGTTGTCTGATGGTGACAGTTTTAGAAATGGTGGGATAGGGAAACGCCTTATCCTATTTGCACAAAATTACAGATTTTGCATCTGCCACATTTGAAACAGACTACAGCCTTTTCTGGTAGCCAGTTAAGATGAGTGTCATGTTTAAGTTTTCTATACAGGCTGTGTGTCACAAGATTGTTGATTGTTTTCATCAAAGCAGGATCATGTTTAAAAACATGCTAGTGGCAATGCACAATGGCCCCTATGCACATGGGTGGGAAGTACTCACCAGAGGCATGTATCCTGCCCACAGATCTCTGCACCTGTGGACAAGTGTGCACCAGAGGCATGCACAACCACCAGCCTCCTGTCCATGGCACCACCCTCCCCCGGTGCACAGGTTCACACAGGGTGGATGAAGGCAGAGTTGTGGTCCCAGTTGGGCAGACAATCCAATGGCCTGGCTGGGACACAAATTGGATCCCCATGCAGGATGGCATGGGACTGGGATCATGCATTGGGTGCGGAAGCCACAGATGCACCCGTGGACTGTTTGGGTGGCTGGTGGCAGTGGTACAGTACCCACCATGCCTGCCCTAGAGGCTTCCCCCACCAAACAGAGCACTGCTGCTCCCCCCACCCTGGAACAAGGTAGCACCCACCCCAGACCCCTGATGCCTGCCTACTGCCTACGAACACAGTAGGGGGACCATCCCCAGCCTTGGCCCCCCCCCCCCTGCACACAGTGGCACATCAACTCCAGGATGAAGCACACATCCTCGACACTCCCCTGCCACACATACCATACCACCTCCAGACCTGAAAGGAGGCATCATGTCCATGGGCAGCCAGTGGCACTACCTAATGGGCACCTCCCCCTCCATGTGCTCTGGCGCCTAAACCTGCAGTGGTGGGGGGTCTCTGGGGAGCATGGATGGGGGAGCTCCATGTGTTGGTATGCAGGTGCTGAAGACTGGTTGCCATGCCTGGGGGGACCCTGTGGGTGCCTGGGTATGGCCGCATACCGCTGTTATGGCAGGGTCCCCCTGGATCCTTCCTTTTCACCTCTGCACCCCCCCTGTGTGTTGCACTGTGTGCCTTAGTACATGGTGTGCAGTGTAGACACATCCCCCTCCCACCTCTGGTGCATTGCTGTCTTCACAGCAAGGTGATCAGATGCCTAGTGCCTGCACACCTCATTTGATGAATTTGGCTCTGGGGGCACAATGGGTGTGGAGTGGCTGTGCATCACAGATATGCGGCATATAGCCATTCAGCACAATAGTGCATAGGGCCCAATGTCTGCAATTTTTGGTGACAGACAAATAAACTCAGAAAATAAGGTCACTGGAACCTCCTGTGAGATTTATCTACTTTTGGGAGTTAGCAACGTATGCCAGTCCACTGATCTCACTTTCATAAAGGCCTCATCCATCACAGACAATGAGTAACCATGTTACAGTAGCAGTGTTTGAGCACTGTGGCCTGTTCCTCAAACCTTTCTAGTCAAGCAATTTTGTCACAGATGAACAAATTGACCAAATGGTATATTTTCATTAAGTGTGCAGTGTGGGTGCTAGAGGCATAGAGAAGTGAATTTCAAAAGTGGACTTTCTGTGTGTTTCAGATTGTATTATTTGACTCATTGAAGCAGAAAAGTGAACGTCTGAAAAGGTGATGGTATTAGGACTGCAATCATAGGTAAAGTGAAGTCACAAATAATTGAGTAATTCAATGAAAGTCGTGGCAGAAGATGCATCGCCCTCCCACAACCAAAATGTCATCCATAAATCTACCCCAGAATTTAATCTGGGGTAGAAATCAATTTCCGCCATCTCTGAATTTGATAGCCCCCTTCACAACAAGTCACAAATAGGTTTATGTAGGAAGGGACCATCGTGGTCCCCATGGCACTTCTGCAGGTCCGCAAATAACATTTATGATCAAAAATAAAATAATTACCCTTCAAAATGATTTCAGTGGCTTCTACAATTAATTCCATATGAAATCTGGTAGTAGTTGATGTATTTATGAGATGATATCGCAATGCTCATAACCCCATGTCATGGTGAATACTTGTATATAAGCTCAGCACATCCACACAAAGCAACAGATAATCTGAGGACAAGACCAACCTCTCAGGTTTGGACAAAAGGTCCATACAATCCCTGACACAGAATGCTGTAAACAGACTAAAAATATAGACTTTTTTTTCACTCAGGGATCCCTGTCCATAAATAATATGTCTCCCCGTGGGGTTGGTCTGGTCCTTGTGTATCTGGGATAAAATATAATATGTACTCCTTGGAAAGTCCACTTGCATGAATTTACATTCAGATTTAGTTATTCATCCAGGCACCACACATTTAGAAGCATAGAAACATAGAAATTGAAGGGAGATGGGGACCAAAGATCCAGCTAGTCTGCCTTGAGCCCTACCACCCTCTTTAGGATTTCTATGAGATAGTCCCCTTGTGTCTGTCCCAAGCTGATTTGAATTCCCCTACTGTTTGGAGTCAATACTCCAGCCGGTAGACCATTCCATGGGTCAACTCCACTTTCTGTAAAGAAAAATCTTCACATGTTGCTGCTGAATCTTCTTCCCCTCAATTTCATCTCATGCCCGCTTGTCCTACTGGTGCTATTGACCGTAAAGAGCTCCTGGGTAGAGACTCTGTTTATTCCATTCAGAAACTTGAATGTCTCAATCATGTCCCCTCTATCCTGTGTTGTTTCAGGGAGTATATGTTGAGTTCCTGTAACCTGTTTTCATATGGCAACTTATGGAGACTGTGTATCATTTTTGTTGCCCTCCTGTTTCCTGTCTTCAATCTATCTGTGTCTTTACTGAGATAAGGTCTCCAGAACTGGATGCAGTACTCAAGGTGGGGTTTCACCAGGGACCTGTACAGTGACAGGATCATCTCCTTTCTTCTACTTTTTGATGCCCCTTCCTATGCATCCCAGCATCCTACTGGCCTTCTTTGCTGCCTTTTCGCATTGTCCACCTACCTTCAAATTGTCTGATATGATAACCCCTAGATCACTCTCCTGATGGGTGGTTGTTAGTTTCTTCCCTCCGAGGTAGTAGTCTGTCTGTAGGTTGCTTCTGCCCAGATGTGTAACTTTACACTTTTTCTTGTTGAATTCAAACTGCAACAAGTTGAACCAATGTTCCAGCCTGAGTAGGTCACTTTTCATTTGCTCTACACCCTGTGCAGTGTCCACCCTTTTTGCAGAGCTTTGTGTCATCTTCAAACAGGCACAGCTTCCCGCTCAACTCCTCTGTGATATCTTTAATGAAGATATTAAAGAGTAATGGTTCAATAATGGACTTCTGTGGCACCCTGCTTGTCACCTCCCTATCCCTGATGCTGCCCCATTTTCTGTCATGGACTGAGTTCTCTGTTCAAGCCAGCTACTCACCCATGCTACTACTTCCTCCTGCACTCCTGTATGGTTGAGTTTATTTAGAAGCCTTCTGTGTGGTACAGAGTTGAAGGCCTTGCTAAAGTCAAGGTAGATAATATCAACAGCTCCCCCCATGGTCCACAGCCCTAATAACTGAGTCAAAGAACTCAATCAGGTTAGTCTGGCAGAACCTTGCCATTGTGAAGCCATGCTGCTTGGTGTCCAGTTCTCCAGATTCCTCCAGGAATGCTAGTATCCTTTCTTTGAGCAGTGACTCCATCATCTTACCTACCACCGAGGTGATGCTGACTGGGCAGTAGTTTCCTGTCTCCTTGCTGCTATCACTCTTGTGTAGGGGGACCACTATTGCTCTTTTCCAGTCCTGAGGAACTGTTCCTTCTCTCAAGGATCTGCTAAAAAAGATCCGCTAGTGGTGCTGCCAATTCATCAAGAACATGCCAATTTGTAAGTTAAACTTCTTGGTTAGATCCTCAGGAAGCCATCTGTAGCTGTTACAATCATCCAGCAGTCTATAAATTTCAGCTTCAAATTGATGTTTGTTTAAGATAACAATTTTTCCACCTTTATCAGCAGCTTAAATGACTATCGTATACAAAGCCTACATTTCTTTTAGTGCTATCTGATCTTCTTTTGCCAATTTTTTTTTTGATTATATGTCTATGTCTTGTATCACCAAAGCTTGAAAAGTTATCAAAGCTGCAGAATTAGCTGGTGGCTGAAGGTGGATCTAGGCATGCATCCTGTGTGGGATGGTAAAGTTCTTTCATTGATCTCCTGGGTCCTGTCAGTGCTCTCTTCCTGTCCAGAGGATTCACTGATATCATTAAATTATTTGTCATATTCTGTGAACCCAGATTCAGCTAAAACTTCACTTAATGCCAGAACATCCCTTGAAAAATTATCTGAGGCAGTAAATGTCTTAGGCACTTCATGCCCCATGGTGGTAATCCTGCTATAACATTTTTTTTTTTATTTAATTTTCTGGAAAAAAAAGTAACACTTAAAATCTATGAAAACTTGAAATTCATCTGTTGTGGGACCTGGCATGTAAGGCAAACCTTTTTGTATGACTTTCTCATGGGTAGATGTGAGGGGGATATTCGAGAGGTTTACAATTTCTGTAAATGATTTCTCAAGTTTTCTAGTAAGTTGAGTTCCCCAGAAGGGGAAGGGTTCAGATCAATTCCAGTACAGTAACTTCTTCTTGCTGCTTTTATGTTGTTCTTGTGGATTTTACTGGGTAGAAGTTTTTTGGTTTTTCTTTTCTACTAGTTCTAAGGGGCTAGCAGGGTATTGTTTCAGGGCTGTTGGGATTTTGAAACCTATTTTGATGCTGTAAGTGGGCTCATTTGTTTCGATGTTTCACTGTATAGCAGGCTGAGTTTGTTTTACTTCTTAAAAGGGGCTAGCAGGGAACTATTTTGGAGCTGTTGAAACTTTGAAATCTATTTTGGTGTACTTTGAATGGGAGCTGTCATTCCTTTACACTGGAGGCCTATTTCTTCTGCTTTCTTCTAATTTCAAACCTATTTGGTGTGATTTTAATGGGGCTGTTTCTTTGAATTGGAAACCTATATCTTCTAATTTCAAGCCTATTTTGGTGTGTTGTTGGTGAGGCTGTTTGAACTGGAGACCTGTTTCTTCTGGTATCAAACATATTGTTTGTGCTTTGAGTGGAATTGTAATTGTTTTTTGGTGGCTTCACTAGCTGCAAAGTTTAGTGCATAGTGTGGGAAGGGTGCTAATGGTCTGACCAGGGCCTCAGCTACCTTATTGTTTCTGGAAGCACGGGCTCATCCCACCCTCCCTGCCCCTCACCCTGCCTGCCTCAGGTCCATGATTTCTTTTGTAATGGGGGTTCTGACATCACTTCCCCAAAAGGGCAAAGGACATGCACCTGTCATAGCAGAAGCAGACATCCAGGAAAGGAACAGCAGCAAGTAAAGAGGTGACTGCTATCTAATTGGAAGGAAAGTAACTGCAAAATAAGGAGCTTTCATTGTTACTTGTTTGCATTGGTATTTGCATTGTAGAAAGGAGGGGTAGAAGTTTGAAGAAGGCTGTTCAATCTATTTTTGGATGTGGACAGGAGGGATAGAAATGTGAAAAGCAGTTGCTCAATCTATCTAGAAGTGTAAGACAAAGGGGATAAAGACAATTAGGAAAAGGAGAAGAATGTTTTGCACTGACAGAGGAGGAAGGGGGAGAATTGGAGGAGTATTTAGTATCCTTCATCTTGAAGGGTGGAGGGTCACTGGTGGGCAATGAGAGCAATGGGTAGGGTGGTAGGCTGCAACAACTGTGATACACCAGTCTTTCTAAAAATTGCCTGGAGGGTGGGGGGATGTTTAATGTACAACCACATAGAGAAACTTAGAAAGGAGATTGAGGGTCTGCAGGAGGAACTAAGACAGGCAAGGCAGACTGGAGGCAGTTATAGCCCAATACTGGAGGGAGGGAGGAGGAAGGGAGATGAGGGAGAGCAATTTGAGCCAACAGTGGTGAGGTGAGGGTCAGAAGAAAGGAAGCAGAGACAAAGGGGGCCCAGGCCAGGAAGAACGGTCTCTGAGGAAACCAGGTCAGGAGACAAAAGACAAACAGAAGAAGAAGATAGTGACCTGTGAGGGGAAGAGGAGAAGTGGCAACAGTCATGGAATGGAAAGGAGGGAACAAGTTACTATGAAGAAAGAGGAAGGGGGTATTGATGAAGGGTCTCATAAAATTGTTTTGCAGTGCTAGAGGGGAAGTAGGAGGAGGGAAGTGATGAAATTGGAGGAGTAACTGATAAATGCCTGGACCAAACTGGAGCAGGGGGAAGTTCTGTTGGGGAAATTACAACAGGGGCAGAAGGGGAAAATACTGTACAGGAGGAAGCAGAGAAGCCAGGAATGAGAGATGGAGAGGAATGGAAGCAATCAGGGAGTAAGAGGGATGGAATCTTAGTGCTGGGGGACTCAATACTAAGAGGAGTCAGGTGGGGTAGAAAAGGGGAGAGGCATAGTCACATTTGGTTGGAGGCCATGCCAGGAATGACAGCAGAAGGGTGGGACAATCTGTTCTGAAATATGCTAGAAGGGGTAGAGACAAGCCTCATTTAATTATACATCTTGGGATGAATGACCTGGCTGACAAGATGGTAGATATAGTCCAGAGGAGGTTTGAGAAACTAGGACAATAATGTGAGGGGGCAGGAATATCAGTAACTTTTTCAGAGATACTTCCAGTGCCAAAGGCAAGCACAACCACAAAGCTGAGAAAAGAGGAATTTAATGGACGGCTAAGAACCTGGGGTAATGCTAAAGGGTATGGGCTGGTGGGGGGGTGGGTAGGCACCTGGGAAAACAGTAGTCTTTATGCCAAGGACAGACTACACTTGAGCGAGGAGGGAAAGAAAGTGTTGAAACAGAGGATAGAGGAGTACATAGAGGAACTTGGGAATTTAAACTAGGAGCCTGGGGGTGGCAAGTGGGCAAGAGACATGCAGAGACCACAGGTTGGGAAGCCATATGAGCTTACCCCCCATAACAGTGAAAAAAGGACAAATGGCAAGTACTATTGGTGATGCTAGTAAAGGAGAGCAAGATGGGTGGGGGGAAGGGTTGAAGGTGGTCACCCTTAATGCTAGGGGCCTTGGGAGGAAAACTGCAGAGTTACAGGTGCTCATGGCAGAGGGAGAGGTGGATGTTGCAGCCATCATAGGAACATGGGCCACCCAATACAATGACTGGGACCTGTGTGTACCAGAGTAGAGGTTATTTCATAGGGATAGGGTGATTGGGAAATGAGGGGGTGGCCCCATATGTGAAGGAAAGACTGAAGTGTGTAAGGGAGGGAGGAAGGGGAGGAGGATAGTATGGAGTCACTTTGGATGCAGATCCAGGATTCCAAGAATAGGACTCTCAGAAATGGGGTGGTATACAGGCCACCCTCTCAGATGGAGGAGTTAGACAGGGAACTAGTGGGACAGATCAGGAGGACCAATGAGAAGGGTAGTGTAGTGATTGTGGGGAACTTCAACATACCAGGAGTGGACTAGAGTACCCCAACCACCAGGAATAGAAGGGAGCATGTACTGCAGGATGCCTTCCAGGAGACCTTTCTGTTGCAAATGGTCAGTGAACCAACCAGGTTAGGAAATACCCTTGACCCTGTACTGGCAAATAGGGAGTTTGTGAGGGAAATTAGGCTGGAAGTACCGTTGTCATTGAGTGACCACCACTCAGTATGGCTCACATTGGATATGGGCAAGAAAGGAATGGAATCTGGCACAAGAGTACTGGACTTCAGGAAGGCTGACTTTGGGAGGATGGGGGAAGTAGTAAAGGGTACCTTGCCAGAATTCAACCTAGTGCGGGCACTAACCAGAGGAGGGAGCTCATAAAGCTGGGGATAGTGGAAGCAACCAGAACCTGCAGCAAGGCCCAGAGCAAGAAGGCTAGGACTAAGAAACCAAGCTGGATGAGCAAGGAGGTGATGGAAAAGGCAAGGAGGAAAAGAGCTACCTTAAGGAGGTACAAGAAAACAGGAAGGGGGAGGACAGGGAGGAGTACCTGAAGGAATTAAAGGAGGTGACAAGGGCAGTAAGGAGAGCCAAGGCATCTAAGGAGCTCAGGGTAGCACAAGGCATTAAGAAGGGGGAGAAGGACTTCTTTAAGTACATCAGGGAGAAAAGAAACTGTAGGGACCACATAGTAAGGATTAGGAAAGAGGGGGATTTAGGTGGAAGAAGGGTGTGATAAGGTAGAAGTGCTAAATGATTACTTCTACTAGGTATTTACTAAGGAGAAGAAGGGGGTGATACCCAAGAGGAGAAGAATGGCAGAAACAGGGGGGAGGGTGTGACAGACAGGGAAATCATGGAGGGCAGAGTTCTGGAGGGTTTGAAAGTACTGAGGGTGGACAAGGCACCAGGCCCCGATGGCATCCACCTCAGGGTACTGAAGGAGCTGGCAGAGGTCCTTGCAGGACCTTTGGCAGACCTATTTAATGCCTCACTACAATCATGGTGTGTACCTCAGGATTGGAGGATGGCTCATGTGGTGCCCCTCCACAAGAGTGGCCCCAAGGATGAACCAGGGAACTACAAACCGGTGAGCCTCACATGCATCATGGATAAGCTGATGGAGACTATCTTGAAGGAGATGCTGGTGGCCCTCCTGGAGGCCAAAGGACTACAGAACAGCAGACAACATGGCTTCAAACATGGCAGATCCTGCCAAACCAACCTGGTGGAGTTCTATGACTGGGTAACTAAGCAATTGGATAGAGGCCATGCAATGGATGTCCTGTATCTGGACTTCAGTAAGTCATTTGACCCGGTTCCACATGGGAGGCTGGGAAGTAAGTTAGAAGGCACAGGGGCAGTTGCAAAGCTGATGAGATGGGTAGGGAACTGGCTTCAGGGAAGGCAACAGAGGGTGATGGTGGGTGGGGAGCTCTCATCCCCAAGGGTAGTGATGAGCGGTGTTCCACAGGGCTCGGTGTTGGGACCAGTATTGTTTGGGAAATTCATTGCAGACATATCATTGGACATCAAGAGCAAGATCAGTCTGTTAGCTGATGATACCAAGATTGGAGTAGAGATGGATGACCTAGGGGGATGGCATGGGTTTGCAGAATGATCTGGCAAAGCTGAAAACCTTGTTAGACACCTGCCAACTGGGGTTTAATGCCAAAAAGTGCAAGGTGCTGCATTTTGGGGTGAAGAACCAAAGGAGGAGTTACCAGCTGAGGGAAGGGCAGCTAGCCCAAACAGAGGAGGGGAAGATTCTGGAGGTGCTCATTACAGGGTCAATGAACAACTCGGCACAATGTAGGAAGGCAGCTGCAAAGGCCAAAAAAATGCTGGGTTGCATTGCAAGGGGTATATCCTTGAGGAGGGAGGAGGTGATTCTGCCACTGTATAGGTCATTGGTTAGACCGCACCTGGAGTACTGTGTGCAGTACTGGCACCCATATCTGAAAAGGGACATTAAGTTACTGGAGAGAGTGCAGCACAGGGTGACAAAGATGATCAAGGGGCTGGGGGGCTTATCATATGAAAGGAGGCTGAGGGAGTTGAATGTATTCGCTGGAGGAAAGGAGGGACGGGGGGACATGATTGAAACCTTTAAGTGCATGAAAGGAATAAACAAGACAGGTACAGAGGGGCTATTCAAAGTAAGGGAGGGGAGGGACATCCAGGGCCATGATATGAGACTGTAGGATGGAAGGTTCAGGAAGGAGATGAGGAGACACTTATTTACAGAGAGGGTGGTAGCTGGGTTGAATGCTTTACCGGCATAAATGGTATCGAGTAGAACAGTGTACTGCTTCGAAAGGGGCTGGGACAGGGCAAGGGGGAGGGTCAATGGAGGGGAAGGGTGGAAGGGAGGGGCAGCTGCAGAATAGCGGGTGCTAGCTGCACATTCAAGCAGACTTGATAGACCGCTAGGTCTTTATCTGCTGGCACATTTTGTATGTTCGTATGTTCATATTTACCTCTTCCTCTTCTCCCATCCTAGTTTTGAGTTTTCTTCAGGTTAGTTTTGTCTGGTGGCTTTCTTCAGATTTTCTGAGATGCCTTCTTCCACATCAAAACAAAACAAAAAAAAAACACCTGTTTGAGTTACTATTGATTCTGTTCAGTGATGTTGCTCTATTCTTGGTCTTGCTTCCACTTCTCACCTGTTTATGACCAGGTGGTCTTCTTGGTCTTTGCCATGAAAATAGTCACTCTTATTTGTAATCTTTAGTATCACACTGCAAATTGCCCCTTTACCATTCTGCAACTTCCTTTTTGGATTGCTGGGGGTTTTTTTTTCTGTAGATTTACTTTATAATTCTTGTATAAAGGGTGCTTTCAATGTTTAAGGACATTCCCTAATATTTTCAAAACCCATGCCAGTTATGTAATTTATTTTCCCATTAAATGGTGGTTGTCTTCTGACTCAAAATCAACAAAGAAAAATGTGGGTCACAATGCACAGTTTCAAGTTAATTTGTGTTAATTAGAGTCTTCTGTCATGAAAATTCTATGAATTATGTGAATATCTTTAATTGCCACATAATTTATTTATTTATTTTTATTGTAGTCTCAGATTACAGCCTTTGAGCTACAAGTTCATTTACAAAGGTTCCTCGTTAGGAGGGAGAACGGCAGCACAAAAACAGCAGAGGATCAAGGAACTAACAGTAAGGATAAACTAAATAAATTGGTATAGTAGTAAAACAGATATAAATCAGAATTTTCAGGCAGACCACGCAGAAGAGAAATGGAGCCAGCTCAGAGGGTCGTGAGGGCAGGAGTTCCTAGCCCTCCCCACAACAAGAGAGACACCCCACTGTGGACCACGCAGAAGAGAAACCGATCCAGGTAGCCACCAGAGTGTTTGCAGCTGCTCACTAAAAGGAGCTCTACTACATCACAAAATTTAAATTTGGTGCCTTTATCATATACAGTTCTGATTGTAGAAATTACTGGTGGAGCATAGTGTGATAGACAGCACCTTTACCTGGTCTAAATTTTGCTGAAAGGGGAATTTCTTGCTAATTTTGTAAACTTGTTTAACTGGGGTTTTTACTTAAATTACATGACTTTATAAAGGAGGAGGAAGCAGTAGTGCCTAGTTGCGAGGAAAGTCTGCTGCTGCCTTAGGGGAATTTTGTAAAGTGTGCAGCGTTAACTGTTTTCAATTGTAAAGCGAGCCCAGGCTGTTGTAATACCACGCCATAGCTCACGTTTCAATAAGCTTTAATTTTACACTTGAATTGGCTGCATTTTGTGAATAACTCCTCCTACAAACCACATACCTTACTTAAGAAGCCTTTTTCTTGCCTTCCGCAGCTCAGAGGGTCGCGAGGGCAGGAGTCCCTAGCCATCCCCACAACAAGAGAGACCCCCCCCGGACCATGCAGAAGAGAAACGGAGCCAGGTAGCCACCACAGTGTTTGTAACTGCTCACTGTAAGGAGCTTTAGCCCTGCCTGCACTATGCGTAGGCTCCCCACCGCCCCCACCACCACCCTTGGTGGACTCCTCCTTATATAGAGCTGATAGAGCTGACCTCGTGAGCTTGTAAACCAATCAGCCCACTTTCCCATTAGTCCCTTATATTTTTCCACCACTAGTGGCCCACCGCAGAGCAGACTGTCAAATCCTCCACTGCTCTGAGAGGAAAATATAATACCAAATGCAGTTTCTCACTGGAACCATCACTATGCTGTGCATAGCCTCATCTTCCCTCCCACCCTCATCCAATCCTAGGCTACCAGACCCTTTGCCACTTCCCACCTTAACTACCAAGCCTACCCCCCACTCCTCCTCAGCACCAATGAAACACAACGGCACCATGGGCACAACTGGACCCTGGGGGCCTCTATCCTCCCCCCCCTTTCCATGCTGCGACACCTGCCCTATATCTCCCACTCTTTTCAGTCCCAAAGGCAAACTCAACAACCTCTAATCATCCCACTTGCAGGTGTGCACCAGTAAAGCTCATGCACTTACTAAGGCACACCCTGGTTTCTTCTTCTTCTCATAGCCGGGGCCGTTGAATGGAACCCAGGACCCCAGGCACCCATTGCTGCCCAACCACCCGCACCACCTACACACCTCCCCAAAGGCTTCAAAATTGTCCACCTCAATAAATGTAGCATCCTAAATAAAATGGCTGCCCTACAAACAACTGTCTTGGCCCTTCACCCGGATATTATAATCATCATTGAATCTTGGCTGAAGCCCCATCACCGGGACAAGGAATTCTCAATACCTGGCTTCTTTCTAATCCGCCAAGACAGACAGGGGAGAAAGAAGGATGGTGGCACTGCCATGTATGTCTCCACAAATCTCCAGTTTTCTGTAATCACCCCGCCGACACCCATACTAACTATGGATTCCCTCCTGATCAAAATCCCCCTGCCCCACTCTATCCCAGTATACATAGCTGGGTCATACTGTCTGCCGGACACACCACCAACTAGCATCCTCGAACGCTTAGGCAGCCTGAGGGCCCTTACAGAAGGTGGCAAACTCCATATCCTTGGTGATTTCAATCAGAACTGGCTAGGCTGTGCAGCCTCTAAAACGCCTTGCCAAATAAACGCACTAAACTTGCACCAGCAAATAGGGGAAACCACCCACTTAAACCACAAATCAAATAAACACACACTAATGGACTGGGCACTCACTACCCACCCTCATAGGATACTTAAAGCTGGCCTTCTACCAGACTCCCATAGAGACCACCATATGATTTTTATAGTGCGCAAAATCTTCCGACCTCCGGTCCCCCCACCCCATATGCTGCACAGCAGAGTTTATTAATCATTGGATCTGACTGCTCTCCTAAATGACCTTACCACCATAGACTGGTCTTTCATCCCTAGAGCCACCTCCATGGATGAGGCCCTGAACTATTTCTCTACAAATTTCCTCACCATCTGGGACATACATCCCCGCTAAGGAGATCCAGAGTCAGAGGTTTCCACTTACCCTGGGTAACAACAAACCTTACAGAACAACTCCGAGCCAGAGACCATGCCTGGAAGTCCTTCAAGGCCACAGGTGCTCATGCGGCCCAGCAACAATACCGGTCTCTACGCAATGCCTGTACAAGACTCATACGGCAGGCCAAATCAAATTACTTCAAAATGGCATTCAACAATAACCACACCCACCCTTCTCAATTCTGGAAGTCTATAAAATCCCTTCTCACCCCGCCGACCCAACCCCCCACAACCACTCCCAACCTCGAAGGTAAAATCATCAATACTCCTAGTCTGGTTGCCACCGAATTTAATTCCTACTTCTCCTCCACTACTTCCTCCCTACTCTCCTCCTAACCCCATCCCCTACCCTTCGTGCTCCCCAATGTACCCCTCGTGCCCCCTAAAGCACCCCTCCGGCCTCCTTTTCGCTCCGCCCAGTCGCTCCTGGCCAGGTGCTAAAAATACTACACTCACTAAACCCATCCAAAGGTAAATGTCCATCGGGCCTTGATTCCAAAATGCTCCTACTCTCAGCACCGGCCATAGCTCACCCACTAACCAAGCTCTATAATCTGTCCTTTAAATTAGGGGCAGTCCCCACAGCATGGAAACAAGCCACAGTCATTCCTCTTCCCAAGGAAGGGGACCTCTCCTCCCCTTCAAACTATCGGCCTATATCTCTGCTCCCCATCCTAGCCAAAATTCAAGAGTGCCTTGTTCTAACCCAGCTAGACCACTATCTATATACAATCTCCTTTTTCACCCCCTACCAAGTCGGGTTCAGAAAAAATCACTCCACCACCACCTGCCTTCTTTGCCTCACAAACTCTATCCTTACAGGCACGGACAAAGGGGAAATAACCGCAGCCATATTTATAGACCTGGCAAAAGGTTTCCACACGGTCTCTCATCCCCTGTTGCTGTCTAAACTTGCCCAAACTGGTCTGTCTGCTGTAGCAAAAAACTGGTTCCACTCATACCTATCAGGTAGGTCTCAATCAGTCCATATTGGAATGGCTCGATCCACTCCTCTCCCTGTCACCAGTGGTGTACCCCAAGGGTCTGTACTTGGCCCGCTGCTATTCTCAATCTTCCTCAATGATTTGCCTGCTGTCTGCACACAAACTGCCATCCATATGTACGTGGACGATACGGTGCTGTTAGCCTCTGGCCCTTCCGGAACTGCCATGACAGCATGTCTACAGAAGGACTTCGACTCCATCCAACGCTAGTTCCTCGGGAACCAACTATTCTTAAACTCTAAAAAAACAGTCTCCCTCACTTTCGGCTCCTGGGCCACACTAACCCAGCTTACTGAATCACCCACTTTCTACACTCTGGACAGATCACCACTTGAGGCCTGCTCCACATATTGCTATCTCGGCGTCTGGCTAGACCAGTACCTTGACTTCTCAGTGCACATAGACGCTCTGCACAAAAAACTGCATCCCATGCTGGGTGTTCTCCATCGTAACAAGCATTGCATCCCTCTACCGACCAGACTAGCTGTTGTCCAAAAAATGATCCTCCCAACTATGGACTATGGCGATGTCGTCTACGGTACCACCCCCCAAACGTCCATAGTCAGGCTCGACCCCCTATACAAATCCTTCTGCCTGTTCACCTTGGACTGTTCTCCCAATATCCACCACTGTAACCTATACCAGTCCCTTGACCTCCCATCACTCCAAAACTGGCAATTGCTGCATGGTGCTAGAATCGCTGCTAAATTCTGGTAGCATATGCTCCATTCCTACCTATCAGCATCCCTAACCACCCTCTCCCCACCTACTTACGATCTCAGGAACATTGACTCCAGGCTCCTGCACATTCAACAGAGATCCACCCGATCAGGTCAGGTAGCTTTCAGTTTCAGGTTGCCCAAGTTATGGAACTCACTGGCAGCTGACATCAGACACACCGCAAGTACTCCCCAATGGAATGCCCTTCTCAAATCACATTTCGCTACCAAATGCTCACGCTTTCCCCATCACTGAATTTCCCTGCACAACTCCTACCCAATCTATCAGCTACTTGCACAACTCCTACCCAATCTATCAGCTACTTGCACAACTCCTATTCATTCTATCAGCTACTTGTTCCAGTCTGGGCCCCATTTTCGAAATCATCACATAGTGCTATTTAAATGCTTATTTACTGAACCTACTACTGTTGTTTATTTGTACGTACGCCTTACCCATTTTGTATGTAACAATTTTCTCACTATGTATTTTGTTGTATTTCTACTATTCTACTGTACCACTGTCTGTTATAATCTTCACATTATGTATGAACTGTTTTCATCTTATTACTGCACCCATGTAACCCCCTACCCCCAGGGCGCATCTGGAATCGAGCGGTACTCAGCTCAGTATGCCTTTCCTGGTAAATCTCTTAAATAAATAAATAAATTTTGGAGTTGACATGTGAAATGTTGTGATACTTACTCTCAGAGCCCGTTAGTGACTTGATTTTTATGTGCCACTGTCACATCAATGTAATAATGTTTTGTTAATTAACAATAGCTGCACACCTGTATGTGGCAATATTGCCTAAAATTGATAATTTGTTTCAGTATTTTCATACATAAGACTGTCTAAAATCCATGTCAACTACTTTAAACTTTTCTGTCAGCTGTGTTATGCAATGCTTATAACAAACATGAAAAGAAAAAAATGGTGTCACCATGCTTTTTTTTTATTTATTAGCTCTTATAGTGAATATTATGAACATTTTTTCAATGTTTGTAATAAAAAAACAATAAAACTAATTGATGGTTCAAATGTAAAGGTGTTAATAGACAAAATCCATTTTATTTGCAAAGTTCAGCACTGTAGATTTTCTAATCATTGTATAATCACATTGTGTGGGTGAGTTCATGTGTATTCATGTTCACCTTGTGGTCCATGGCTCATCCAATGCTGGAGATTGTATCAAATACAAAATGGCCCATATTCAAATGGTTAGTATGGTGCTATCTGGGTAAACATGATACTAACAATGAAAAGTGCCGGCTGTCAAGTAGGAGGTCATATTCGGAAACCCCCATCTGCCTTGTTATCCTGACAGCATGACCAATCTGATTATATTGCTGTGCACATGCAAATAAATGATCCAACAGGCATACTGGGCACAGTGGTATATATCAGAGTATTTATTATCCCATAATCACTTGTTCAGTATCCAGTTATGAAACTGTGGGGTTCAAGTAGACTTACCCATTCACCCCAATTTCCTGTTCTGTATCCTATTATGAAAGACTGATGGTGTTGTTAACTCCCCCAACAGTTGTCAAACCCCCATATGTCCCAACTGCTCCAGACACTCCAACCATTAACCACCTCACCCCAGACACAGTGCAGTAGTATCCACATTGACATTGACCAACACAGCCATCCAATACTGCTTGCAACACCAGTGTCCAGGTTTTGTGCCACGAGCCAAGGCCATAGGAGAGTTGGCCAGGAGGAGGTGGACTGAGCACCCAATGGACTGGTCTCCCCTTTGGGGGTGGGAGTAGGGTAGCACCCAGCATTTGGTTGGTCCTTAGTGGTTGCTATGAGAAGGACCCTGGGACAACAAGCAATGGAGGCATTCAAGTAGCAGTCACACAACCAGCAATGTATGGAAGCATGCCTAGCACTCTCACTGATGTCATGTCATGCATGCTTCTCCATGCAAATGGTGAGGGAAGAAAACCAGGAAGCACTTCATGTATGACAGGGTTATCACAGATACTTCACAGGTCCTGCATTGGTTACCCAGGCATGGCCCTTCTGCATTCTTGACCTGGCTGGTCCAGAAGTCTCCCCACCAGCCTGATACAAGGGGGTAAACCATGAGAGAAATTGGCACTTTAAGACTAGGGAGGAACTGGGTGAAGAGGCTGGGGGAGTTGGTTGGGTGGGAGCCAGTCAGGACCAGGGAGCACAAATAGAAAAAAAAAAGCTGTTTGTGTGAATGTGGCTGGATTTCAATATGGGCTCAATATTCTGTGTTAATGTTTGCTTACTTAGTAATGCATAGGTTGTGTATGGTGATTGCTATGTAATTCTGTGTTTTCTAGATGCATAAAAGGTACTGTGAGGCATGTGTGAATGTTGTCATTAGCAAACCATCCAGTGTGTAATTGCACTTGTTGGTTACTTGAGCTTGTCAAACGTGAAGGTCTATACCATATCTCCCCTCCTCTTCTGGTCTCTATTGAAAGCATGTTCTGTGCCTTGAGGTGCACCACATAAGACGTGTCCTGATTTATTTATTGAATTTTGTTGACCTGGTAGGCCCACTGGGCCTAGAAGTCCCTTTATCAGGGATGACCAAGGGGAGAGGGGGATACAGATGGTAACCAACTGAAATTGAACCAGATTAAGCTGGGTGATATTTTTAGTGGCCCTGAATCATTTTTGTTACCCTGTGCTGCAGTGTCTCCAGCCTATCCCTATCTTTCCTGAGTTGAGAACTCCAGAACTGGATTCAGTACTCCAGGTGTGGCCTCACTAAGGATCTATGTAAGGGAAGTATTACCTCTTCCCTTCTGCTATCAATACACTTCCCAATACATTCCAACATGCTACTGTACTTGTTTTGCTATGCCTTGTTGTACTGATTCAGTTGTTTGAGGGAGTTACTAATAATAATGTAAAAGTCCCATTCCTCTGCTGTTATACTAAGTCTCACCCCACCCACCCAGTATTCTTTCCTGGGGTCCTTGCAAACTGCCATTAAAACATATCATCTGACACACACAGTGACTATTGGGCATTCACAGTCATGAATATAAATATCATCAGACATACTGTATGCACACATATTATTTCTCAAACAGGAATTCATACTGTCTTAGACACAGCTATGGACAAATATGTAAACACATACCCTCAGAATGTAATCACCCTGTGGACCATATCCAGAGAACACAGAGACATCCTTCCAAATTGTGCTTATGTGCAGTCCTGTGATGTGCATGGCATACTGTATATACCACACACCTGCATCCTTCCACAATGACAGTGCACATTGTATCTTCAAGTGTAAGTGGGTGCAAAGAGCCATGCATGGAGAAGTGGATGTAGCTGTACACCCAGGTAACCATCCTCGGTACTACCCACTGAGCTTATCATATAAAATGTGGTCAAGATAAGGCATGTACACAGTGACAGTTGACAGAAGTGGAAGAGGTTCAGTAACCAGAATAGTGAGATAATCTCACCCCAACACTGCATAATGGATCCTAGAATGGTAATAGGTGAGTGCAGAATATGGTAGCATTCATTACTGATGGGATAGAGAACTCAGTACTAATGTCATACTTTTGCCCTCACAGAAAACAGACCCATGGATGAGAAGGTAGCTGGCACATCGATGAAGTACGTCATTACAGAATGGAACACAGTGCCTGCTGTGGATGACTCAGTAGTGGCAGAGGAGCACAGCAGTGAGGTTATGCACTCTCCCTCACACCCATGTGCTATATGCATCATGACTGACTGTTATTTTGTGAACAGCTAAAGACTGCACCTCAGTTGGGCTTGTGCTTCCAGATGGTTGGCCACATTACCAACACAGTCTATTTAATCAAGACCATGGCAATCATCTCACAAGTGTTGTGCAACCACAATTAACCTGCTACATATTTTATTTAGTTTGTGTTGACCGGGAAAGGAGGGCTAGACAATTCTGCTTATTTTCAGCCTCATCCCAGTGGAGGGGAATACAGATAGATGCCAACTGACATTGAACAAGATTAAGCTTTTGATGGTATTTTTAGTGAAATATCATTACTGTATTACCAAGTTATGATAATCAACCATGAATAGTGTATACAAGTATGCATGAACAAACACATAGCACTCTACCATATGTGACAATCAAACCAACACACATACACACTAGGCACCAATGGCAGACATGCATGCATGCATTCCATCTAGAGATATAGATGCTGTAGCAACAGTGAATTAGGTCATAATGGGGCAAAGTACATGGAATCTGGCTACTGCTTGCTGCAGTGAATGGATTGCATAATGATATGGGTACCCACAGGCACCACACATATGCAACAGGCACAAAAATGGTACATGACATGCATCGCTATGTACTGTAACATTTATTCCTATATGTCCACCAGTATAGCACAGATTACTGCAAGGGCACAATACTCACCAAGCACATACAGTACATTATATGAAGTACAAAATCTCTGAACCTATTACACCTTTCCCTACTGGCAGCATATGATTTTGCAAATCTGGCTCTATGGGAGACTTGGGATGGAACACTATCATGGACAGAACTTCCATCATCTCAATGTCTGTCACATTAGTCACCATTCTCATGTGATGATACTCTCTTATGCAGCGCAATGTTGTGCAATCTACTTGATTTAGGGAATGACAGATGTAGTGTAATCTAAAGATCTATAATCAATGATCTCTTACATGCTGAGTGATTGTACATGGCACAAACTGATACATGGCAAATACACAATCTAAACTGTGTATGGAAAAGGTACTGCATGAAGACATGCATGTTACAAAATGTATTTAAACATTCTATTTTCATGTGTACACACGTGAATGCCATTCACACCATTTTTTATATAGTAATTTGTAAAATGCTGACAAACATTTTATCAGAAACCTAAAATTGGATGAGAAACTTCATTTTTAATACAAATTGCAAAGAAAATTGAATACAGTTATGTGGTTGACTCAAAATATACAATTTATATACACATTAGAATGATATAGATCATAAATTATGAATTGAAGAATTAGGATTATGACTTTCATACTCTAGTACAAATGGTTTTATGTACTATGAACTATATATAGCTTGTTGTTTTACACTTTCCTGTTCACAACTATAATGATGAGAAATAAACTAAAATAAAATGAATAATAGGAAAACCCAACAGTGAAAATGCATATTGAAATCAGTGTGATGTTAGCATATCTCATTAATATGTTGTGCAGTGTAGATATTCTGCAATCTGAGAAATGATTTGTTTGCTATTTGTCTCATGACAGCTATTTTCACATTTTTCTGTGAATATTATAATAGTTGAAGACCAACAACCCCATGTCTCTAAAGCTGTCATAAAGTGCTTTAGTTGCAAACCTGAGCCAGCACACTTCTTTGCCATATATGCAGTGATTATTTTATTCCATACCAAGTGTTCAAATGTTTTGAGAAGTTCTGCCAGTGTTATGCACTATTTGCATGCTTTATAGCTGAAACAAAATCAAAAGAGTGTTTTTATGAAATTCAGGATGTGATTATTTTCAAAAAAAGCTGTGATAATTATTTTGAAGGGACATACAGTCATCTAGTGCATTGTGTGTCTCGTAGAATCCACCAACAATCTCACTGTACATATTACTCTGAGAATATAACTTCAGGTCAGGGGATGGATCTTTTAGTAAGGGCAATCAGTCAAGGAAGGCTACTATGTAAGGCTAAAATTCTTCAACCTTACCTTCTTTAATAATCATGTACAGAAGATATAAAGCATTAAAAATTTTACAGTTGTGACCAATTATTAGTATTGGCTCTGGCTCATCTTTAAGAAATTGAAGTAATTGTGCCAGACCCTCTGACAACAAAAATGCATTCACTGGTTTTCCTCTGTAACACATGCATTGTCAAATAATATTAGATTAGTTATGTATGACAGATATGGTTTTATTTGAGTACTTGAGACTACATATACAACAAGATAATTTTGTCCAGCAGCACAGCATGAAACTTGACAATGGAAGCACAGTATTCACCTGTAGATCCAGTAGTCTCTAAATAAAATAAAACAGAATAGTCATATTTGTCATGTGTTACAGATTTGTATTTTGGTTCTGGTGTACAGTTTGGTGTTTCCTCCACAATATCTGGGGTTGTTCTGGACAAGCCAATGCTAGTTCGGTATGAAGGGTCCACTTTTACTTGTACAAGAGAACGATGTTTACCTTTTCTTTTCTTTCATCTGCACTCTTCTACACTTAAATTCTCTACTTTCTAATCTCTTTCTTTTTATTGCCTTTTTTTGCATTTCAGAATTCGTACACCATAAAAATCTGCTAGGTGAGAAAGAAAAATTTACTAAAGCCTTACTTATGTATCCATGTTCAACATTTTTTGGGGCAGTGGCTGCAGCCAATCTAAATGCAAAGCTCTCAGAACTACTGTATTGCCTATGATTTGGGTTTTTGCTAGCAACTAGACTGCTAATCAGTCCTCAATTTTGGTTGAACCATGAGGTGCCAATTAGCATTTCACACATGAATTTCAAACAGATTTGTGAAATCTAATTTCAAGTCTTTATCTGTAAGCTTTCTGCACTTTGGTAATGGTTTATATTTGTAGTTCTCATTTTCTTTTGAAAATCCACAACAGTCACCACAATTGTCATCATCATCATAAATGTGAGGTACAATACTCCTCAAGCTGAAAGCCACCCTTGTTACATTCCCCTTGTTCTGTGCCAACACATATGCATAACACTTTCTAAGATAGTTTATTGTTTTTATTTGTTAATATTTTATACTTATGTGAGTGATTATACAAACTGTTAGTTAAAGATTTGTATGCACTGTTCATGTTACTCCATTTTGTCACATTGCTATCATATTCCTTTTTTAGATCAGTGATAATTGTTGTGTCATCATTCATAACCATTGTCTTTACAGCCTATTTACAGTCTCTTTTTTTAATACTTCAGCAGTTGCACTGGCTTTCAATATTTATTTTATTTTTATGACTGGGTAAGCCCTCTGAGACAAGAAGTCGCTTTTTCAGGGGTGACATGAAATGAGTTACATATAGTGAAGGATATTTATTTACAGTAAATACAAGACATAAATGTACAGTTAACATGCAAAGTAGTGCATACAGATATAGACATGTTTAAAAATTTGTAACACATAAATACAAATTTTCAGTTTTTGTACAATGACTGTAAGTGATTAAACATTTTTCAGTGGTGTCCACCCCCCCCCCACACACACACACACAAGCCTTTGTTTGGTTTTACTACATTGGGTTACTAAATAACAAAACTGTTACTAAAAATAGCGTACCTGTATTATGATCAAATAATGAAGCACGACTGAACATAGAGTTATAAGTACAACCCGATCCCCTTTTTTGCCATCCCATATCATGACTTGTAACCAAGCTAGCTGCATCAGCTAAAGAGTCTATTTTATTATTTACTTCACATTTGTCATTGCTCACAGTTAATGTACTGTCCACTTCTTTGTTTTAGAACTTCTGCAAATCTTGCCTGAGCTACTTCCTCTATAGATTTCCCAATTTCTATTTCATGAGCTTTTATTGTACTTTGTGCCAATGGTGGAATATTTAATTTGCAAAGAAGTAATTTATATGTGTTTCACCTAAGCCACGATGTAGCATGTCTACAAACAGTTACATAAGAGAAAATATTAATTAGATTATGTCACAATTTTAAAATATGTTATATAGAATCAATGTAATAAATAGAGCTTTAAGACTCGCTGTTAGAATTATATTGGTCTTGTAGGCTAATCACCTGATGAACAAGGTACAAAATAGTATTAAAATATATTATAATAACAGTAATGCATTCACAGGGTCTATTTCAACAGTAAGTTATAAAATGATTTAGGAAAAAAACATTGCTTGAATTACTTGCAAGTCGATTACACCTGTAGTATGTGTTGCTGCTACTGGCATCAATGAAATGGGTTCAATTGTTAGACTGTGCATGACACTGGTAGATTGAACATATGAGGCATAAACTGACCTTGGCATCATGGAGACAAGGCAGGGGGGTGGGACTGTAGAAGTCAAGGACACTGACACCACTTGTGACATAGAATTAGTGAGCAAAGTTGAGATCTCTGCCAGAACAGATAAACCAGGAAGATAAAGAATTTATGTTACTAACTATAGTTGTAGATTTTTTCATAACATCTTTTTTTGTTTGTTTAAAGAGAATGATGTCATGTGACTGAAACAAAACCTTATAAGGAAGCACACCAATATTTAAGCAGTAGACATGGAATTGCAACTCATAATGTCACTGCAAGTGCACTGAGGATGCAATGGTTTACCCTGGCACTTTTATTGGTTAGTTATCTGCCTTTTGACATTGGTGTCAAAACCAACAGATCTCAGTCAGGATACATGCACATTCAATTATCTATGGTTCTGTATTCTTATAGAAATCTGATGTGTACAGAATTATTACCTGCTGCTGTCATGGTTTTTATTTATTTGTTTGTTTATGTATGTATTTATTTATTTATATCTAGGATTACAATATCTTTGAATCAGATGCTCTTTTACAAAGGTTCTACGTCAGAAGCCTGATACAAAGGTATGCAAAACAAATTAGACAAACATTCAGTATCAACAATAAATTCAATTAATGCAGTTATAAACAGTCATGTCAATTCATTCTAAATAACAGTACTGTATTCAAAGTGAGACACAATACAGCAGGATGGGAGGATATTATAACTCCAACAGTCAATTCTGGCTCAAACACCACTCTGTGTACCCACAGTAGGGATCCAGTAGACAAAGTCAAATAAGTCACCACAGGGCAAGGTGATCAGATGTTAATTTTAAAGTGCAAACATAGCAAATACAGACTGCTCAAGAGCTTAGACACACCTCGGCCAGTTTCACACCATCATGTATCTTCATAAGGATGTTGCCCCTAGTGTCCACTCTCAATAAAAGGGCATTTGTTAAAGTAATAACTCAGTTAAAAAGAGCAAAACTAATATATAAAAAAACTCCCTTAAATAATTTAAAAATAAGATAAATATCCACATTCTCTGAATGGTACTATTCTTATTGGGTATAAGTATTTTTATTTTTATTTTCACATATATTTAACTCAGCCTTATACTCAAATAATTTTGTGTGTGCTAGTTCTCAGCTTCAGTGTTTTAATGTAATCCCCCATGTCAGAGTCAATGCTGGTACAAATACATATTTTAAATTTATAATTCCTGGGTCCAAATTTATAAATAATTTACAGTAATTTGATTAAAGTCTTTAATTTATTAATTTCTGAAGTAATAGGAGAAGTTTATTAAATCTATTAGGTTTTCACAGCAAGATGCACAATGGTGTGAAACAGGTTGTGGTGTGCCTGAGCTGTTAGGCAGTCTGTATTTGCTATGTTTGCATTTTAAAATAAACATCTGATCACCTTGCTGTGTAGTGACTTGTTTGACTTTGTCTATTGGATCCCTACTGTGGACACACAGAGCAGTGTTTGAGCCAGAATTGAGTGTTGGAGTTTGAATTGTTCTTCAGGCTCACCACAGGCATTGTGGTGTCTGATGCAGTTATTTTGGAACTGCTTTACCAGCCCTGTATACAGCAAGTCCCCTGAGTGACTGGATCTAAGCTTGCAAGCAGCTAGAAATAAACTGACAAATTATAACCTGTAGTACTCGATAAGGAAAGGATGTCACATTCCCCATAGAGACTTCAGGTATATCACAAAACTGCCTTAATAACTTCCATTTGGGGGATACATCAGGTTCTATGTCCATCTGCATATTCTCTGTGGGGGTAAAGGTGATCTTTTTATTGAAATAACTGAAGGAGCTAGTACTAGTGGCACAACAACATCAATGGTAAATGTTCTAAATGTGGCACATAGTGACATTGATTTAGTGTTCATCCAGCTGGAAAGAGCAACTTTAAAAAGGAAACACCACTATTGGAAACAGATCTCCCTCAAGGCCTGCCTAAAGGTAGGGAGATCTCTCAGGGGATTGAGAGAGACTAGAACCCCAGCCTATGGTACTGAGAAGGCCTTGTTCATGACTGACTGGGATAAGGCTTTACAAACAGGGTCAGATGCCTTGATTCAGGCAGTCACAAATGAGTACATTGCACAACAAACTGAGGTAGCACAAAATATTAAAACAAAAGAGGCAACAGTGTTATGATTTAAGAATGATCCTCATTTTGCATCCTTGGAGGAAAAACTTAAAAATACTGTGTTGGAGGAGGACTGTAAGATTAAGGAACAGAAACTCACAAAATTTGAAAGAGACTGGCAAAACTATTTATTAAATCACGTTTTTACCTGGAATAAAGTAAAAGGAAATCAAACAAGGAGGAGACGTAACCATGGGGCATACAGAGGGGGATCAGGACCCCAAAACTCTGAATTTGAACATACCTCCTCAATCCAGCCTGCAAAATTGGGGTGAATCCCCATCATACTATACTAGTACAAGTGACTCAGACATTAACCAAGATCCTTTTTTAGAGGAAGGAGAGGAGGAATTACCAACTCAGCCCCCCCACACTAAGATGGAACACAAGGCAGGTGCAATTCAGGGAGCCAATTGCACCAGGGAATCAGATTCACTCTGGGAACCAAAGGGGATAGAGATATTGCCCTCACCAACATTACCTCAGAAACACAAATGGATAAGGAGGGGGTAGAAAATACCAATACAGGAAGAGGTGGATGCAGGAACAAGAGCAGGCATCAACAACTCATGTACTAGAATATATAGTGGTTCATATGCTACAAATACCTCTAAGTGAAGACCAGATATGGGTATTACAGAAAGGGTTATGCTGTGTACCCATGATGGACATTAATACATTTGAATTATATATTAACTTAAAATGTTTCACCAGAACTTTGAGTTTGCGGGCCTTTTTTGATAAAACCAATATGGGAGGTAAAGGAGATAATCACAATATAAGAGATGGTCTGAATAGTAACACTGAGGACTGTGCTACACTTACACCGACCCCACATCCAGTTCTACAGCTCTCCTCCACATTTAACCCTTCTTACATTGATATTGTAAGGAGTTTTGAGAGAACCTGTGAGTCAGTCTTTGAAATACTATTTACTCAGAGGGAAAGACCAACATTCATTAACATGACAAGTAGCGAGGCTTTGGCATTAAAAGGGCTACAGGATAACCCTGACATTGTCATAAAACCAGTGGACAAGGGGGGTGCCATAGAAGTAATGGCTACAGATAAATACATCCAGGAGATAGAGAGACAATTGGGAGACATAAATTTGTAAAAGATATTGAGAAGTGATCCCACTAGTATTTTTAAAGGCCAAATTGACTCTGTCTTGGATGATGCCCTATTAGAGGGCACGATTAGCCAAACAGAATTTTCCTACTTAACAGTGCCACACCCTGTTTGACTCACCATATACACACTGCCGAAAATACATAAGAACTTAGCGGGCCCATCGGGCCTCCCCATAGTGGCAAGCATTGGGTCCATAACTGAACCCCTGTCACTGTTCATGGATTCCCATATTAATCACTATATGCAATGCCTTGGCTTTTCTGTCAGAGACAAATCTGACATTTTGAGCATGATAAGCAAGATCCAATTGGAATCTGAATGCTTTTTGGTGTCAATGGATATCAGCTTCTTATACACCAATATCCCCACATGTGGAGGGCCTATGGTCCTTGGAATATTGGCTTGAAAAAGATGAAATATTGAGCACTAATAGCAAACAGTTCATTGTGGACTGTGCGGAGATGATCCTAAACAAAAATGCTTTTCTTTTTCAGCGGAATACTTTCTTCAGGTAAAAGGGACTGCCATGGGTGCTACTTCTGTACCCAATTATACAAATCGCTTTTTGGACCTATGGGAGACATCAGTTGTCTATGATGAACAGGTCAATCCTTTTTACCATAGGATTGGCCTGTGGCATCATTTTATGGATGATACATTTTTAATCTGGAAAGCACTCGGTGGGAACTGGGAGAATTTGCAGGTTACCTTGAAAAAAGCAACCCAAATTTGAGATTTAGTGTGAAATGTGACCCTGATAGAGTCACTTTGCTGGATTTGGAAATTAAAAGGGATATTAATAATGATCTTCAGACATCCTTTTTCAGGAAAAACACTGATAGGAATTCTCTCTTAAGCACATCGAGTTGCCATCTCAGACAATTAATTAACAATATTCCCAAGGCACAAATACTAAAACCATGGAGAAATTGCATTACAGATACTGATTTTCATCTATATGGTATTGAAAGGCTCTACCACACCAGTTCAACATCTCTAATGTCGACTGTCATTACAGAGACAGGAATCATGTTAACCACAAACTGTGGTCGGCATGATTCCTTGCAGAGTCCCAGTCCTGTTTTTCTATCTGGGGGTCCAGCCCCCAAACCCACTGACTAAAGGATTGTTAAATCCAGTCAGAGTTAACTCAGGGTGGGGGTGCAGAACCAGGAGGCAGCATGCCCCTGTCTTGTTCACACAAACACTGTGACCTGTGGGCAAAGTGTAGATTTTGCCGACAGGAGCATAGTTCGCTGTGTTGGTATCACCATGTGGGGGGCATACCATATTAAAATGTGTCCTAGATTTGCAGAAAGGGGGTATTCTGGGAAACTGATAGAGGAAGCAATGATGGAGGTTGCAGGGAAAACTAGGGAAGAGGTCATGAACCTTAGGATCAGGAATGTAGACTCAAGATGAATGCATTTTGTCAGTATGTTCAATAGACAATCAGACGCAGTTGAAGGAGTAATCAGGAAATTGGGGTGTACTAAATTTAGATCCCCATTTGAAAGAAGCAACTGCTCTACCCCCAAGAATGATGTATCAGAGCAGTACGAACATTAAAGATAAAGTGGTCCACAGTTACCAGTATCTTCCAATGCCTGTGCCACAGATGGGTAATTGGCTACCATCTAAACCAAAAAGAATGTTCCCATGTGGAAATTGCAAATTCTGCATTTCAATATTTAAAGGTAACACCTTTACAACAGTAAATGCATATAGGAACTATGACTCCTATGCATTTTTAGTTGTGTAACTGAAAACTTAGTATATTTAGCCACATGTGGGTGTGGCGCCTTCTACATTGGGAACATCACAGGCCCTCTTAAGACACGTATGGTGTAGCACATTGGGAGCATAGCCTACAAAGATGTTAAAAATGCATTAGCTGTACACTGTTGTAAACAAACAGATGACAACAGGGAACACCACTTTAAGTTCTGTGGTATTGAACTTGTTAGTATGGGTCCCGGGGAAGGGGGGGTGACATTAATGATAGGCTTTTGGAGCATGAGGCCTTCTGGATATACACCTTGGGTGGATTGAAACTACCAGGTTTTCATGATGAGATAGATGCAATGCCAGTGATTAAAAGAAAGAAATGAATTTATGGATATGCACATAGAATGATATTGCAGTTGTAAGTGCTGTGTGCCATAGATCACTGTAGTGTTTTCATTCTCTTCGATTTTAGGTTGAGTACGAATTAAAAGATGGAGTTATGAAGTCTATCTGAATGGACTTTTGGAACTCTCAAGGATTCAGCATTTTGCTGGGAAAACCTAATAGATTTAACCAGCTTCTCCTTTTACTTCAGTAATTAATAAATTAATGAATTTAAACATTACTGTAAATTATTTATACTTTCAGACCAAGGAATTTTAAAATTAAAAATATGTCTGTAGACCAGCATTGAATTGGACATGGGTGATTACATGAAAATACTGACGTTAAGAACTAACACTGTCAAAATTATTGAGTATAAGGTTGAATTAAAAGTATGTGGAAACAAAAATACGTATAGTCAATATGAATAGTACCATTCAGAGAATGTGGATATTTATCTTAGTTTTAAATTATTTAAGGGAGTTTTGTATATATCACTATTGATGTTTTTAACTGCACTATCACTTTAACAAATGCACTTTTATTGAGAGTGGACACTAGAGGCAACATCCTCCTGGAGATGCACAACAGTGTGAAATCAGTCGAGGAGCACATGAGCTGTTGGGTGATCTGTATTTGCTATGTTTGCACTTTAAAATAAATGTCTGATCATCTTACCCTGTGGTGCCTTGTTTGACTTTGTCTACTGGGAGGATATTATCAAAACAGCTGGTAGGTAAAAGCAGCCAGAGGTAGGCTTTGAATGGGGAGGGGGTATGTGAAGTGAGTTGGGAAAGGGGTGAGGTAAGTAGAGGGGGGAAAGTAGCAACAACACAGAGAAGTGGGGTAGGAGCAGTTAGGGCCTAAAGTTAGGAGGGAGGAGCAATAGAAGAGGTATAAGGGTGGCAGAGAAAGGAGGGGTGAGAGGATGAGGAAGGGGGTTACTACAGAGAGTTGACTAAGCGGTGTCTGGTGTCAAGGAGGGAAGGGAGAAGGTGGAGACGGAGGGAATGTGTGTCATATAGGGAAGGGAGGCAACCTATAGGCAGCAGTCACAGCTACTAAATGTGGTAAGATGCTGTTGAAGTTTACTTTTAAAAGAGTCTACTCTGGCCACATCCTGGATGACCAAGGGGAGGTTGTTTAGCCAGCTGGTTGCCTGATTTATAAAGGATCACTGCACCTGAGAGGAGCAGCAAAAAGGGACTTGAGAAGTCTGTTTTGACATGCCTTGAGTTTGATGAGGGTTAGATGTGGGGATTAGGAATTTCTGGGTGATTGAGGGGGGGACTGGCCAAGGCTAATCTTTTTTGCTAAGAGACATGTCTGATATTTTATTCTGCCCTTAAAGTTTAACCAGCTAGATTGTGCATACAGGTTGCAAGTATGTGTTAGTCTGTGTGCTTCCTTAATCAGCCTACATGTCTTATTTAGTGCAGTGCAGATTCTTTTGAGCATGGTGACATAGCTCCTCCATAGACTACTAAGCTGTAGTTAGTCATAGATAGAGTTGAATAAGTTACAGCATGTTGGAGTGCATCTGGGATCATACAGTGCCTGTGTCTGTATAACAGCCCTATCCTGATATTAAACACCCTTGTGACATGATCAGCATGGGTACGATAGGATAGAGAGCTGTCAAGTGTGATCTCAAAATATTTGAAGTTTTGGGCTTGTTCAAGGGGTAAGCCTACATTGTTCAGTATGGTTGACTACTGGAATTTGTATTTATTGTGCAGGCTCAAGAAGAGCATGGCTTTAGTCTTCTTGTAATTCATTAGAAGCTTATGCATTGTAAATCAGGCCTTGATAGCTTAGAAACTGTCTTGGAGTTCTGATTCAAGGGGGAAGGGGTCAGGTTGTCCAGTGAAAATGATGGCATCTTCCACATGTAGAAATATTTTATTGGTGCATGCCCAGAGGAGGGTATTGAGGAAGAGACTAAAGAGTAAGGGGTACTGGATTGACCCGTGTGGGATGTCAAATAGCACTTACTGGCTGTCAGATAGGATGCCACACATTTTGACTTAAGACCTGCAACCGAGGTGGTTGCTAAACCACCCTACCGCATCATATGATAGGCCAGATGCATGGAGGGAATTTAGCAGGATGGTGTGGTTGATGGTGTCAAATGCTTTAGTGAGGTCGATATATATCGCCTCCACTAACTGACCCCAGTCAAGTGCATTATGTATGTAATTAGTGTATTTAAGCAAGGCTGTGGTAGTGCTATGTGCCTTGCAGAAACCATGTTTTTGTGTGCATTGGAGTTGGTATTTCTTGAGGTACTTGGTTAGTTTTGACATCAAAAATGCCAATTCCTCACTGTGAGTCTTCTTTTCTGTGCCTATTACTAATTGGTACCTTTTGTTCAAAATACCACAGTTACTACAGATAATATAAAACATGCTGCCTAGTCCATGTCCCATCTCTTGGTCTATAATCTGAAGACTCAGAATTTCAGAACAGTTCTCACAGACTAAGTGACATGCAAGAAAATCAACTTCTATTATTCTTCGCCCCCCCAATAGGTGCATATCGAGTGTCTTTCCTGTTTTTGGTGGTCTCCAGGCTATGACGACTACTATACATTCACGTGACATTTTCTGCTTCTACTCTATAATTTTGATTGACATTCATTGTGCATGTGTTTTTACTGTTCCTAATTATAAATTCAGCATCTTCAACCATTTGATGTTCAATATCTGCATTATCAGGGGACCCATTGATATTTGTAGATGACTGCTTTTTTGATCTTTTTTATTTGCAATAGATACTTTTAAAATTCTAAGACCTTCTTTTTTGTCACAAAACATCCATTTTTCCATTTGGCCATCTCTTTAGCTATAACATGTTTTCTTTGCACATATACATGCTATATCAAATGTTCTAACATCAAAAGTTCTTTTACAATTCCTGTAACAATTTTAATAAAGTTTTTACTTTGCCTTATTGTTCCTAAATATGTAAAACAATTCCAACTGGAGTTTAATCACAGATCCTTTATCTAGAATCAAAAAGCAAAGATGCAACATGTAGTTTCCACTGGCGTCTTGCTTGTTTTAGCTTCAAACAAATGATTAGCATAGCTAGTAGTTAATGGATCTCTTACCTGTTCAGACTGGTTCGCCCAGTAGGGAAAATATTACAGGAATGTATCACTCATCATACAGATTCCATTCTTCTTTTGGATATAATATGACAGCTATGGCATAAACACCACTCTTCACAGAATGACACTAAAAATCAGTAATTGATTCATACAGCTAACAGCTTCTATCTGTGGCACAGAAAACCAGGTATGTCATCAGGCAAAGGTCTCCCCAGCACTAACTATCAACATAAGGTCTCTGACACACACACATGGAAAAGTAAAATTGATTGACAAGAAAAGTAAAACTGCTACCAGTTTGGCTTCATATTGACAAACAGAATACTTGGCTCCTCACCACAAATGTCTCTCAATGATATTTATGTGAAAGCCCCTATCTGAAGAATGGAAAGTTTAAAATATTACTACAAGCGCTAATCTCTATCTGGTCTCAAAAAAGCATGTTGAAATTATTTATTTATTTTTCTAATTGTATTTAATAAACTTCCCCATGCATATCAAAGGACAAGTCTTGCTTCATTTGGAGATTGATGGAGCTTATCCAACCAATCAGAACACTCATTTCATCAAGCCCATATGTGGTGGCAGAAAACTGCATTTGTCTAGCAGGAGGTGTCCAAGTCTCCCCTGCCATGCACTTTCTGTGAGTAGCTGACGTCCCTAATCTTGCAAATGTCCCAGTCCAAAATGAGCATATTGCTGGGCTTGCAGTCCTGTGGATGATGCCATGCAAATACAGCAAGGCCAGTTCCAGACCACTTCCTGTGAGCAGTGCACACACTCAGTGGTTTGGCTGCCTCCCTGTAGAGAAGCTGGTGCAGGGAGACACCACCCATGTACTCCATGATGATAGTTATCATGGTTGTCAAGGATCAGCACCACAATTTCATGGCACACCCAGACCATGTTGACCAGAAACCTTTGCAGGATTCAAGCCTGTTCTTCGTGTGCTATTTCTCCATCTTCACAGTAATGATCTGGCTGTAGTATGTGATGGAACTGATGGTCCCCAAGCCTAGTGGTCTCTGCTGTATGCACAGCTGCTCCCAGTTGATGGTGAACAAGGATAGCAGCTGACAGAAGTGGGATATGAGGGGACCAGAGTTCAGTGGTGAGCAGAGTTGGCGGAGGGCAGCATCTGCTTTGGGGTGCAGAACAGTGGGTCTACTACAACAGGGTCAAAGGCCAGCAATAGTAAGGGAAGAGAGAAAATGGAGTGGGCAGCAAATAAAATTATAAACAGGGCCCTGTCTTCACTGTGGCAAACTGGACCTACATTCTGTGGCAGGACTTCATGCTTGCTGTGATCAGGCTACAAGCAATTCTGCAACAGTTCTATGATCGGCTTTACATTTTCTGGCAACTCAAATAAGCCCCAAAATAAAATCTAGTTACCCAGAAAGAATGCTTAGGAAAAGGCAGCCTGGGGCAGTTTGGCAGATGCACAGGCAAGGCAATGCAAAGCAATCATGGCATCTTGATTTGGACTGGATTCAGAGCATCAGGGAATTAAAGGGTTATTTATTTTTTTACTGTAGTCTTTTTTGTCCCATTCCTCCCTCCCACCTGCCCAGTGCTGGTTTACCACAGCTATGCTCTTTAGAATTTCTCCCCTTGCCTTCCCAGTTGCTTAAAGACCAGTATTGCCTGGTTGCAAAGCAGTGCTGTTCCAAGGCTCCCTCCCACCCACTTGCTTGAAGCCTGCTGGTGACGGCTTGTGCTATAATGCTACTCTAGTTGCTTCCTCCTGCTCACACAGTTCAACACTAGTGGCATTGTATGTGTCAATGCCCCTTGTTTTCCATAACTTCTTCTTCCACTCTGTAAGGATTTACCATGAGGCTAGAGAGTAGCTGGGCCATTTTACTTTAGACGAAGGTCCAGAAAGTCTCCCATTTTTTGTCTACAATAATTACTAATACTTTTTCATTCCACAGTTCTTCAAATGTCAAATAGAACCACCATTCCTTTTCATGAAATGGACTTCCTGAAATTCTGTCAGTGTTTGTAGAAGGCCATAATGGTCATAACCCACAGGACTGAGTGCTACTGTATTGAAAAGGGGTGGCCCCAATGACTACTGCAACCAAGGGGGAATGGATGTATAATGGAGCTGCCAACAACTCACTCTAATGCCATTTAAGCTTGCTCATGATCATTGTAGCCATTTATTTGGGTTTTTTTAGTGGTGATGGCTATCTTTACTGCACCAAAAATGCTGGTTCTGTGGAACAGGCTTGTTTCTGTGTCAGGACCATTTTTCTGTGGCAATCACAGAAAACAGAGCCATGATTATAGAATGTATGGATGAGGATACACAATGTGACAAAGAGATATCAGGCAGAAGTCATAGCACCACGGCCATCTGGCAGGTACAGTATACAAATAATTCCACAATATCTGCAAAAATACAGGGAAAATACAAAAAAGTGCCAAGAAGAGCATGTAATTACCGAAAAATGCAACAGTCGCATGGAGTGATGAAAGAATGATGGTGGCGAGGGTGTTGTGTGAGATTAATGGTAAATGAGAGACCATAAGCTTTATAGCAGTCCAATAGGGTCTTATTAGCATGTCACAGAATTCTGATGCCCACAGGTTTGCATTGGTTTTGTGCAGACTAGTGCTGCATTACACCCTGGTAAGAAATCCTGCATCTGTTACAAGAGAGACAATCCCACATTTGTGCAGAGATTACACACCACCCCTGCATTACCTATTATAAAGCAGTCGAATGGCCTCCACCAATCAAAGGAAAGCATTACTGTACCTCTTATTGAGCATACAGTTGCTGCCTCATGCTCCTCCACACAGATGATTCCCATTGCGGTGACTCTCGCTTATCATGCTGTCCCTGCCGGAATCACCGCAGCAGAATAATTTGTGAGACTAATCCCGATTCAAACAAGTCAATGTATTTACCCACAAAACATCTAATGGACAGTAAGTGCACTGTCTGAAAATGAGAACTGTTTCAACCACAGAACTAATCATGAAGTGTAACAAATAGCAAATCAGTGTATTCACCCACAAAAGCTTCTGAGGAACTGTCAGGACATCTTTTATCCACAATTACTCCCTGCCTCCACCATACAAGTGATGCTCTATTTCCATGACAAAAGCCTTATGCAGAATCGAAAACATAGTTGCCAAACTAAAGGTTCAAATGAATAAAAAAGTTTTATCTACAGTAAGCCCCCACCAGGACAGCCATGTAAGCAGCGTAAGAACATAATGACCCCTGATGGAATGTACCACAGTCAAATGAAAGAGTGGGGGACACCAGTGAAAACAGCAGAAATAAAACAAATTCTCAGCAAAAGTTGGGTGTTTTGGGCTGGAGGCAGTTTGACTGCTTTGCAATATATTAATATGTATAGTGAGGTGTGTCTCTTCTGGGATAAGAAGGTTATCTTGTGCTGTTTTCAGCTGAAATAACTGCTTAGTTTTGCTTTGCGGTCCTCTCACCTAAAACAGCACAAGATAACCTTTTTATCCCGTAAGAAACACCCCTCACTATGCATACTAATATATAACAAGCCACCATTACAAGTGAACCAACTCAATATTGGATTCAAGTGATCTACTATAATAATATTACACGCCAACCCTCAGATTTCAAATGCTGTAGTCCATCCATGCATTCATCAAGTGGCCCAGTTAGACCCACCACACCACCATCATGAAAGCAAAAGGCACAGTCCATCTGCTCACCAATTTGACCAGAAGCTGTCTGATTATCAGGGAGAGAGGATGTCTACTGTATAAACAACTGATTGCATAGTATTTGCACACTTGCTCCATTTCATTCAGACAGATGGTATCTAAGGTGGTGACCAGAGTTGATTTAAGTTACTGGCAGGTGTTGGAGATGTGTGCAGGTGTACAAAAGTTTTGCCCACATGGTGAAGAGAGTGAAGGGCTGTAACTGGGTTAGAGGCTGAGAAGAGTCTATGATATGGTTTGGTAAGAAAATGGACCTTAATGAGGGATGTCTCTTGTATTAGACACAGGATTGGCATTTGGGGAGGTGGAGAGCTGAATATGCATCCTAGAACTGACTACACCTCTCTGGGGGAAGGGGGAAATTGTGCACCATTGTGAGACTGCACTATCAATATCTCTATTTTCACTATTACTAAATACAACATTGTTTCAAAGCCAGTAGAGAACCTGATCTAGTAAAAATATGTTGAAAGCATGACCAAATTGAAAAAAGAGATGTGTGTTTCTTTGTAATATGTAAAGTATGTGTACAATAGGCAAGTGTGCATGTGTGTGTGTGTGTGTGTGTGTGTGTGTGTGTGTGTGTGCGTTTGAGTTTGGGTCTGTCTGTCTGTCTCTGGTGGTGTGGTCAGGGTGCATTTCTTGTTTCACAGACAGAGCACAGAAACACACAGACAGAGAGCTTGCCAGCTGCAGCAGCACAGGTAGACACAGTGCACAAAACTATTTTTTTGTCTCCACCGTTCCTGCAGTAGCCTCATATACCTGTGTTTCATTGTGGTGCCTTACTTTGTATTGTATTGTGTCAGCAAAATTAAGGGGATAAAATTGTGTGGGATCTCTGTGGTGGTGATTTTGTACTGTTTAGAGTGCTTTGTCATGGAATGTTAAGCACTTGTACTGCTTATTGTGTTTTGCTGGTCTTCTTCTCTCCTGTATGCTCCCTGCTATGTTTCCATCCCTCTCCATAGTCTCTCCAGTTCTGCGCATGTGAAGTATGACCTAACACTCCAATCCCCCTTTGCATCCTGTCTCCTACATCTGGCTTTGTGCCCTTTGTAATACTGATTTGAATATATGTCCCCTCTCTAAACTTGCTAACTAGTATCCCCTTTATCCACAGGCTTGCTCTCCTTTAGCTCCTATTCACAAATGGAGAAAAGAAACACAAGGACTGAGAGCCTGCCAGCTGCAGCAGCACAGATAGACACAGTGCACCTTTGATAGCCCATTGGTGCTATGCGCCGACTGCCCCCCCTTCATTTATAGGTCATAGGTACCACATGACCTATCATGTGACCAGACATGCCAGATTCTAACTCCACACTTTTTTAATAGTTCTTTATACCCGGCAACCACTAAGAGTCACTACTGAGCTACCCCTGTTCTCCTATTTACTAGCATAGCACTGCAACTTATCTTCATACCTATCCCCTTAGCTCTTCCCCACCTCTATTTCCAGCCCCTAGCTGGAAAAATCTCTTTCTCCTCCCTGGTATTCAAACTTCAAATCTCTTACTCTAAAGGTGGGAATCTTACCCACTGTGCCACTGCAGTAGTCATAATACCACATAGCTTTACCTCACATTTCAGTTTTGCATAACTTCTATAGCCATCTATGGCATTTCTGTGCCCCCTCCTTCTCTGATCTCCCCTTTGCTATACTACCCAAACCTTATACCTGGTAACCTTTGTACCCTCTTACTAAGTCTCATCTTTAACCTTCTCACCAAGTCTCCTCACCCATCCCTACTTCTACATAGCTCCCCCCCGCCAAGAAGGGGAGGAAGTGTTTGGTCTTTGGCACTCTTTCCTTTGTCACCAGTGCCCCCTTGACCCAATACACCCCTGAAAAAAAATGGCCTCAAGCTTTGCCATACTTGTCCTGTTAACATCCCTGTCCTTAACAGGCAATGGCATATCTCAGCAATATGAATGCCACATGTTATCGCATTCTTGCAGCCAGCATGTCCTGACCAAACATGGGAACTTTACATATAATAATCACCACTTAAACCTGGCCTTTTATGCTAAGCACTCGTGCCTACATAACTGGCTGTCAGGGGCCAGTCAAATACCATATCTACACCTAACCCTCCTACACAAGCTGATTGTAATGCAGTGCACAGTCAAGGTAGGTAGTGCCCCTAAGTGGAGTGGAATAGCATCCCTCAAATCACTAAAGACCCAAATATTAAGACTTATTTTGCTGCTCCTTTTGCTGTCTGGTAACATTCATTCCAACCCAGGTCCCATGCACCAACCATTATGCACTTCCCCCAAGCAAAATGAGCTCAGAACTGCATCCATCAATATGTGCAGCCTCCTTGCAAAATTTGATGCCTTCCAAACATAAGTTATGCAACATAGGCTTGAGATTCTCTCTGTTATGGAAACCTGGCTTACGCCAAAGATTGCTGACTCAGAGATTGCCATTGATGGCTACATCCTGTTCAGACAATACAGTCTTAGTGTAAGAGGGGGAGGCTGTGTGATTTATCTAAAGGACAGCCTCCAAAGCCACACTACTCTATTCTCAAATACTGGTATTAATGTGCAGACGCTAGCAGTTTAAATCTTACTAGGGGTACATAACAAGTTCCTCACAGTTGTATCAGTCTATTTCCCACCCAAAGGTAACCAGAACACTGGTGTAAAAGGGGTTGTAGACTACCTCAGCAGTCAATGTAGCCATGACAAAATTATAGCAACGGGTGACTTTAATGTAAACTGGCTATCAACCGCTGCAGGACCTTTTAAAGATGAAATCTGCTCCATTCGTGTAGTACAAATGGTTGACTCACCTACAAGAAGCAACTATCGAACTGGGACAAGTACCCTGTTGGATTGGTTGCTTACTAACCACCCGGAGAGAATCTGTAAGACTATGGTCCTTCTGTACTCACTTAGTGATCGTTCCCCCATCATGTGTCACTGGACAAACAAAATTAATAAGCTCCTGCTAAAACCATAACTAGCAGGTTATTAAAAAAAGGCAATTTTGAACCATTAAAATCATGCCTAAGGCAACAAGATTGGTCCCCTATCTCTACCTCTGACAATGTGGACCGAGCCTTGGACCACTTTATTGATGTATTTAATAGGGCCTGTGATATCCATCCACCTGTTAAGAAACAAAAGATTAGGGGTGCCTGTAATCCTTGGATTACTCTTCCCCTCCTCAAACTTTTGGCTGATAGAGACAAACTCTGGTATAAGGCAAAGGCCTTTGGTAAGCAGATTGACCTACAACAATATAAACAAGCCAGGAATGCCTATACATGAGCCATCAGCTTGGCCAAAAGTAACTACTTCAAAGATCAACTAACTAATTCTTGGGGTGATAGGAGAAAATTCTGGGGCAATATAAAGGAACTTATGGAGAAAAATGACAAAGCCTCATCTTCCATGATTGATATTAATGGCACAATTACTGAGGACCCTAAAATGATTGCTGATGTCTTTAGCATGGCATTCACTGACCTTAGCAGTGTGTTTCCAACAGACTACCTTACTGAGGTCCCAAGACCTTGCAATAAGGTTGCAATGGAAAATCTACCTCTGAGTATACCCCCTCTTTACTTTAGATCCATTTCTAGGAAGGAAGTCAACAAATACCTCTGGAAATCAATAGGGAAATTGAGAACCAGTGGTGACTCTCTTGACCTAAAACTCATCGTCCTCACTCTAGAAGACCTCCTAGACCAGCTCACTCATATTCTGAACCTTTCATTATGGTTTGACCAATTCACACAAAAATGGAAAAATGCAGTAGTCACCCCTGTTCAGAAAAGCGGGGACAGAACTATGCACACAAACTACCGCCCCATCTCCATTCTTCCTCTCTCCAAAGCATTGGAGCATATAGTTTCAGACCATCTTGTAGAATTCATAGAGATGGGTTTCATAAAGCGCACAGCACCATCTTGTTGAATTCACTAGCTTTGTCCACAAGGCTATTGATCAGGGTCAGGTTGTAGGGCAGCTTATATTGACCTGACCAAAGCCTTTGATACTGTTAATCATGCCTTACTTTTGGAACACATGTCCATAACTGGTCTCCCAAGTAACACCATGGACTGGTCCCGCAGTTATCTCATGAACCATGTGTAGCAGGTAAAAATCAGTGAGGTGCTCTCAGACTGTCATAAAGTTCAAACAGGTGTCCCACAAGGTTCTATTCTGGGCCTGCTACTTTTCTGCATATTTCTCAATCATTTACACCTGCTTGCCTGGATAGAATCATACTGTATGCGATGATGCTATGATCTTCACATGCAACACAGACCCACTCACCCTTGAGGAACAACTGTAGTTAAACTTCACTAGTGCTAAGAAATGGTTCATGAAGCAAAAATTGCTCATGATGAACTATAAAAAGACCAAAGTTAGGACTTTTACCAATCTGCATAACAAGCACAGATCTTTCCAGCCCTCAATCCTAAATAACCTAAACACCCCACTGGAACAGGTCCACATATTCAAGTACTTTGGGGTCACCCTTGATAGTACTCTTTCCTATGCTAAACATGTAGGACAGGTTGTCAGTGCCATCAATATAAAAATTGGTCTGTTAGACAGACATAAACACTGTCTACCTGCTGTGGTACTGCAGTCCACAGTGGGCAGTGTGAGTATCCCCATAATTGACTATGGATTCGCTGCTTATGGGGCTGCAGCAGACACAACCCTCAAAAGGGTTGCAACATCACCATCTCTTACACACCTGTGAATTGAATAGACCAGCAAGCTGTCGTGAACTAGCAGGGAGGCTGAAATACCAAATCGGCTTACTTGCGAGAAAGACCGCATTGGGCTTTTCCCCTCTGATTTTCGGAAACCTTTTCTGCCTTTCATCCAACCTACGCTGTACCAGAGGATCTGACAAGCAGATCTTCAAAGTCTCGTTTTGCAGTACAATGCAGGGACAAAGATCCTTTGCATATCATGTCCCTCTCTGGTTGAACACTAAACAGTATGTGGCGACTTTCTGTCCGAGTCAAAGATTGGTTCCTTCAAACACAAACTGAGGAAACAGTTGGTAGCACTTGGGGTGTGTGATTGCCATTTTATTTTTATTTTATTTTATTTTAAGAAGTAATCAGAATTACAACTTTTTGAGTCAGGGACTCTTTTACAAAGGTTCCTCATCAGGAAGACAAATACATTAATAGCAAGCAACAAAAAACAAAGTAAATGAGCTCAAATAAAAGCAAACAGTCAAAATTAAGAGCTGGTTACAAAGGCCCCACATCAAGGTAAATTAGCAATAATAAACAGACATAAACAATAATGTGGGCTATAATGAGTCAAATGAAGGGCAGATTCTAAAATAGGCAGAATGAGAGGAGTAAAGGCAGGAGGAAAGTCAGCCAGGGCAGTCACTGCGGTGGGAGGAGAGGAGGTGGTCCTTGAGAGCAGTTTTAAAAGACCCCAATCTTGGTAGGGAGGTGATAGCAACAGGCAGGGAACTGTACCAGGATGGGGCACAGTAACAGAATGACCTATGTGCAAGGGAGGTCCTAACTCTGGGGACTTGCAGAGTGGAGCAGACAGTGCTGTGGGCAGAGAGTGAGGGGGTAGATAGGCTTATAATAGAAAGATAAGGGGGAGCCAGACCTTCAGTGATTTTTTTGATCAAGAGGCAAGATTGATAGATAAACCTTTCCTCTAGATTAAGGAAGTCAGAGGGGGAATACAGTGTGCAAGTATGGGTAAGATGTGGGGAACCTGTAAGCAGCCCACAGGCCTTATTGAGGGATCGTTTAATTTTGTGCAGAGCAGTGTTGTCAGCGGCACCATAATTAAGCAGACCATAATCCATGAGGGACAGTACCAAGGATGAGATGGCCGGACTTAGTGCTTCAGTGGGGAGACAGTCACGATGGCGATACAGTAGGCCTATCCTAGAATTGATGGCGGAGCAAAGGGCATGGATGTGGTCGTGAAAGGATAGGGAGGGATCAAAGAGAATGCTAAGATATTTGAAAGAGGAGGTTTGTTCAAGGGGGAAGAGCATACTAGATAAAACCCAGAGTGGATAATCTTTAAGTTCACTCTGGTTAGGCACAAAAAGCATGGTTTTAGTTTCTTTAAGTTTAAAACCAGCCTGTGGTCAAAGAACCAACATTCAGCCTGGGTGAAGGAGTCCTGCAGGGAGTTTTATAGGAGGAGATGCTCAGGATGTGAGTCAAACAGGACAGCATTGTTCACATAAAGTAGAAGGTTTCCATTACAAGCACAGGAGAGAGAATTCAGATAGAGGATGAAAAGCAAGGACCCTAAGATGGAGTGCTGGGGCACACCGGAATGAACCTGTCGGGGGCAGGAGTCGGTAGACCTGATTTTGACACACTGGGTGCAGGAAGAAAGATAGCCTGAGAACCAATTCAATACACCCTACGAGAGGCCAAGGGGTTGGAGAGAAGAGAGGAGAAATGAGTGGTGGACAGTGTCGAAAACTTTTGACAAGTCAATGAAGTCATAGCCAGCAACATGACCTTTGTCAAGAGCAGTGTGAAGGAAATTAGAGAATTCAATAAGGGCTGTAGTGGTGCTGTGTGCGTGATGAAAACTGTGTTGTTCTTGGCAGAGGAGGTTATAGGTGGAGAGGTAGTCAGAGAGCTGTTGGTCATGATTTTTTCCAGAGCCTTGGAGAGAGGGAGGGGGGGAGGATGGAGATCGGGTGATAGTTGCTGGGGGCGGTCCAGTCACCAAATTTATGAAAAGGGGTGATCACTGCTGTTTTCCAGACAAGGGGGAATTGACTGAGGCAGAGGGAGCAGTTCAGCAATTTGGTAAGGGGGCTGAGGACAGCATCTAGGACCCTTTTAAGCAGTTTGGTGTTGAGGGAGTCACTGCTATGACCCATGCCCTTAAATGATCTGAGCAGGTAGGGCCTTGCTTCATGAGGGGAAAGGGCCTTGAAGTGGAAAGGGGATGAGCAACTAGATCGAAGGAGTGGGGTGGGACTGGGTCAAAAACCTTTTGAGGGAGGACAGTCGAGAGGTCAGAGAAGGAACTATTTAAGCAGTCAGCAATAGCCATAGTATCAGTAGACAAGGCGCAATTAACAAAGTGATGGGGGGGTCACAGCCTTGCCATTAAGTTCCTTGATATTGTTCCAGAAATTACTGGATGAGCCCCAGGAGGAGGCAAGGGTGGACATGTAGTGTTCAGCCTTGACTTTACGGATAGTCCAGGTATATTTATTTCTAGCAATACAGTAAGCTTGCCTGTCTGCAGTCTTATGGGATTTAACAGTGCTGTGCCAAAGTTTGTCTCTGTGGTGCATGAGACCAAGCAGAGATTGAGTGACCCAAGGAGAGTCACAGTCCTTGGAGACAACTGTGAAATAGGGAGTAAAGGTGTCGGAGGCCTTGTTGAAAACTTGGATAAAATAGAGAAGGGTGGAGTCACTGTCAGGGACATAATCAATTGGGGACCAATCACAACCAGCAAGGTACTCATTTAGTTGGGCAAGTTTACCAGGGTTTAAGAGATGACAAGTGGACAGTTTGGGTGGATGCTTAGGCATCATGCACGACCAGGAGAAAGTGATAGGGGACTGATCACTGAGCACATCAGGGAGCACAGCAAGGTTGGAGATTTTGTGGGGTTTGTTGGATAGAACAAGATCCAGTAAGGTAGAGGTACCAGTGACCAGGTTAGATCTAGTGGGCAGATGAACAAGTTGAGAAAGGTCTATGGTGGCAGCGGCATCCCTAGCCTGGGAGGCGGAGTCAGCAAGCCAGTTAATGTTTAGGTTGCCAAGTAAGATTTGATCCATCTTGGGTGCAAAGAGGTAAGATGATCAAGGAAGGATTGGAAGGCAAGGTGTTGGTGCCTAGGAGGAATGTAGGATGCAGTAAGAAATAAAGGGGCTCTAGAGGGATCAGGGGTAAGTTTGAGGGAGATGGCTTGGGCGCCGTGACTGAGCTGAGGGGTGGGGAAAGCGTGCCCTTGGATTGCGTTGCGGAGGTATATGGCACAACCCCCACCATGCTTAGAGATCCAGTCCTCCCTAAAAAGTGAATACCCAGGGAGGGCAACAGTGGCATCAGGGGTTAGCCTTGGTAAGCCAGGTTTCAACAATGGCCAATATATCAGGCTGATATAGAGTAGTCCAATCCTGTAAGACAGAGAATTTCTTTAGCAAACTGCATATATTCATGGATGCAAAGTGCAGTGAATGGGGCAACAGAGTGTTAGGGGGGTTAATAGAAGGAAGCCCAGGATTAGGGTGAACATTTCCAGATAGCATGAGGAGGAGAGCAAGGACCCTTAGAGTGGCTAGGTATTGCACGCCACAAGAAGGGGAGGTGCAAGAGGAGAGGGATGCCAAGGTAGTGACAGGGATAGGAAGGGAGTGAAGCACAGGAAAGGCAAGGGAGGGTGGGCACAGGGGTGGCAGTGACAGAGGTGGGGGGGTGGTGAGTGAGACAGTATGGGGTGGGGAGGACGGGAGTGGAACAGAGTAGGTGAGAGACAGTGGAGAAGGGGGGAGAGGGGAATTAGGAATAGAGAGGTGTTAGAGGGGAAAGAAGAGTTTGGAGAGAGAGGGATGGTGTTATGGCTAGAGAGATTGTTGGAGGATGAAGGGGGATTAATGAGAGGAAGAGCAAAGCAAGAAAGGAAGAGGTAGAGGGAGGCAATGTGAGAGAGATGAGCATAAGACACCAGGCTAGCTATGGGAGGAAGCAATACAAGGGAAACAAAAGAGACGAAAACAGTAAGTCTGACCAGATGGTACAGTGGAAAGGTCACTGACAGCAGTGCAATGGTTGACGGTTCAGATCCCGGGGCCGGGGGGAGTGACAGGGCAAGATAGAAGAGCAAGGAAGTAAGGGTGAGGGAATGGGAAACGGGAGCAGAAAGCAGGAAAAAGAGGTAGAAATAGTGACTCCTAGTATTCAAAAAAGGAACAGCACCATACATAAGGACAGAGCGTGGAAGTGGAAGTGGGAGTGGAAAGAGAGGAGAGTAAGTAGGAAGGGAGGCAGTGAGAGAGAGAAAGAAAGAGAGAGAGAGAGAGAGAAGACAAAACAGAGAGGCTGCACAAAGAGGTGTGACTGAGAAGAGCAGGAACCAGCAATACCACCCTCAAGTGGAGGAATGGTATAATGTCATATCTAAGTAGAGGTATGGTCTACCCTAATTACCAATTTGAAGTCCTAGGTACTTGTCCCCATTCCCTCCGGTGCTGTCTTAAACCCAGCAGCTGAGCTCACATGTCATTCCCCTTTGCCCCTCTCCATCATTTCCTCCTTGGTCTCCTTTCCCCACACATACTCCTCTTCCCACCAATCACCTATTTCAATGCTATATTGCACTTCTTCCTGCTGTCTTTACCTGCTTGGACCCCTCCTGAACATACCTTCTCACCTCTTCCCCTGCTTCCTGTACCCTGTCCTTTCCTTCCCCCCGTGACCACTGCTTTTATCCCATCCTCTACATACGCCCTTAAAGCAATAGGCTAACAGACCATAGTCATTCTTTTTGTCACTCCACCACTCCCACTCTGCCTCCTACTCCACCTCATCCTTTTTTTTTCTGCCCCTCTTTCCTCCCTTGCCTGGCCCTCTCGTTATACCCCTCTGTTCTCTTCTTATGATCTTGACAAGGCTCTCTGAGCTCACCCTCTTCCAACCTTCTAATACACCACTCATGAAATGAGATGCATGTGATATGTTGTCTTTGTGCTGCCTGCAATATCATCCTAGGGTGTTACATCCTGAGCACTTTATGAATATGATTTGCTACTCTGTGTAGCTCTTATGTAATCTGAGCATTGGCCCCCTAGTTACAGTACATGTATTACTTTGCCTTGTACTTTTTGTACACATTGATACACTTATTATTGTTCCTGTTGTCTCAGCTGACTGTACTGTGTTATTTGATGTGGAACCTTTGTAAAAGAGCCTTTGGCTCAAAGTAGATATCCTAGCTTTTGAAATAAATAAATAAATATTTCAAGAAGCACATTTCTACAGCCAACATTAATATCCTGCATACCACCCAACCACCACCCAAACAGGAGTCACAAGACACCTATAAAGGTGACTGTACCTCCACTTGTACCATAAAGATATACATGAAATGTCAGTAGTTATTAGATCAGGCATTATTACAATATATAACACACTAATGGCCTAGTATGAACTCTTCAAAATAAAAAATACATGGAGCAATAGTATATAATGAAATAGTGACATAGGATGAGCAGTCAAAGATGCATTATTACAATCGGAGTAGAGTTGAAAACAGAGTAATACTTTAAGAAGTCTGTGTAAGGATATCACTGAAAAGTGCACCAATAAAGGAATAATGCACAAAAGGGTATGTGTCGTGATGAGATAATGTCATGCCTCGGGTGGTTGGATTCATCCAACACCTGAGAAGTGACATTATCCCAAAATGACAAACACTCTGTCATGCATTATTCTTATTATACAGTGGCTCATTTACATTTAGATTAAAAAGCTAATAAAAATAGTGTTTTGATTTTTTTTTTGTATTTTTTTTTATTGTGGAAGTGTATTGGTTTAAGAAATAGTTCCTTATAGTGTTCCTCCAGCAGGAGGAGCTGACTTTCTGTCGGTCTGTGTGCGTTAATGCTGTGGCTGTCTTGTGGCTGCACTCCCCCCTCCATTTCAGTAGGGTCAGACTCAATTAAAGTTTTGGCTGTTTAATGTTTCTGCTGGTAATGTTAGTTTGGATAAATGTTTGTTGCAAGAGAAGACATCTTACAACTGTTAAGGAGCAACCACTGTTTGAACCTCCCTCCCTGTCACTGCTGCTGTCGGCCACCTGGTGCCACCACTGTAAGGATGTCTAGGAAAGATGAGTAAAGAAGGTAGGGAGGTTGTAGGGAGTATGGGTTTTGAAGAATGCTTACATAGAGAAAGTAGAAATGACCGGAACAGCCAGCGAGGGTTGTTAAAGTGGTCGCTGGCTGACTGTTAAAAGATACGCTTGCTCGCTCACTCACTCATTCTTGTTTTCAGTCACAGGGATTGTGGTGTCATTTTTCTGTTTCTTTTATTTAAAAAAAAACAGAAACTAGGAGTAGAAATAAAATTGCTTACTCTGGAGAAGACTTCAACAGTTTACCAGGGCATGACGCAGATCATCGTGTCGGTGAGTAGGGCAGTGGGGAAGCCAATCACATGGAGTGATTCATTTTTACATTTGATGGCATCTTCAGTGTGCTGGGCCTAGATCCACGATGGTATGCTGGGATAACATCACCAGTCCAGCCCAAGACTGACCAATTAGAGGCTAGCATTCTTTCTTGCCATTGTATAATAACATATATATGGCTATCACTAGAATATTTTCTAAAAAGGCAGAAAAGATAGAAAATGCTCAGCTCCACCACTATTAAGATTCTGGACTATGTGGATTTCTTGTATGGCCATGGTACTAGCTTGGCTCTCTCCAAGCTTGACACCCTTTACCACAGAGTCCTCAGGTTTATCTCTGATGCACCCTACTCCACTCACCACTGCACCCTTTATAATTCCATATGTTGGAGCTCACTTAGCTTTAGGAGGCAGAAAATGCATTAATCTGGACCTATAAGGCCATCACTCATCAGTTTCCTCAGTACCTCGTAGGCAGCCTGCCCACCTGTCCCCCCAGTATTTATCCCCTCAGAAATCTTGCCTACATACTGTATCCTTTGTTATTCCCAAAGTCAGAACATGCTTCGGTAGAGCCTCCATAAGCCACGCCCTTCCAGTGCTCTGGAACAAGATACAAAAATCCCTAAGGCTCACTCACCCTGTAACACTCTCCCGATTTAAAGCTATGTTCCTAAAGACCTTCTCTGAGATCTGTCGCTGCTTCAGATAAGGGAAGTAGTATTTCTATGGCCAACCTGCCTATTATATTGCTTATACTCCATCAGGCCTCTGTCCACTAGGATATCAACCTAGGAGATGCTGTTCTGACATATATACCACCTACTGTCAGCCTTCATCCCCATTAGCCCCATTCTCCATATCCCTTCCTCCTCCCACCTCTGTATTGCCCTTACTTGCCCTCATCTACTCTTCACCCTTTTTCATCTTCTGCTTTGCCCTGTCACTACTACTTCTGGACTGCTCATACTTGTCTCTGTACCTTATCCCCCTCCTTCAGCGCTCCAGCATGCTTGGTGACTCGGTCATCCTAACTCAAACATGAGTAGGCCGCACTCTCTATCACGCTGTATTTAAGTCTTATAGAACCTGTCATCCTACAGTTATTCAAAATGAGTACACCTCTAACCTGAAACCATGTAATCCCTATTTAAATGTGTTTAAAATGTGTTTAAATGTGTTGAATTATTGTCCTTCATAAGCGCTAATGTATTTAGCTTGTTACTGACTCTCAGCCTGCCGCATAGTCCATGTACTTCCTTGCCTTGTATATGCCTTGTACGATTTTTAAGTTGTCATTATATTTGCTTACTATATGCTTAGCTTATGGCACCTCTGGCAATTGTACTGCTCCCAGGTCCATCTTGTAAATGAGCTTGTCTCAATGGTGTTCAGCATGGCAAAATAAAGATATTGATTGATTGATTGATTGATTGAAGATTGCTTGCACATCCACCCTTATTACAAACCAGCATCCAAACCATAACTTTCCAAGTACTTTATATGCATGAAAAAATATAACAGACTGACAGAGCAGGAACAACAATAAGTGACTGCAGTAGCAGTGTAAAAAATGTGTATGATAAAAAATTGTATGTCAATAGTGATAAACAGGGGAAACAGGTCAATGAGGGATACAGCTCAAATGGCATGGGGTCATATTGCTGCAAACAAAACAGCACGGCAATAAATGACATAGGCAAAACACCGCCCTCTGACATATTGTTGGGCAAAACACTGACCCTATCATAACAGCGCACACCCCATATAATGGCACATTTAGTCTTTTTAGCCCCCTACAGCCAGCAACATTGGAAACTTTACCACACACACACACACAGATGTAAAATAACCAACTCTGAGATGATGTGGACTATGGGGATGGGAATAAACTCAGAAGGGGTAAAATTCATTTTTTTTACAAAATAAAATGTGTCAACACCAGGAGACCTTGGGGAACTGAACCATGGTCCCAGATCTTCAACCCTGTAGTGTGTTGGTGCCTTAGCCACTCCACCATGGGAGCGGCTTGACCAAGTACCACACAAGTGGCAACTTCATCCCTTTCAAGTTTCAGCGCAGAGCAACAGGGTACTGGTAATTCCCTACCGCTATTATATCCCTATTAGTCTAAATGTATTCGTGCTTTACACAGCGTGGTTCTTGCTACACTACTTTTGCAATGCTATATTGACCTGGTACCATTCTGACCAAATCTGAACAAACTGAACTGATGGATTGCTGTCAGCATTACACACCATAACAAGTCGTGGGATATTTTTCGGTGTAACACCCAACTACCAGACACCCACCATCGCAACTCCCACCACCAAAAATCATGATCTTTTCCCCAACTCTCAAATCCTGAAATTTTGTTATTTCACATGCATAAATACATATGCTGGTCTGACAGTAAAAGAAACAGTTATATCAAGCCATGACAGGTTGGCGGAGAATGCTAACTTCAACAAGAGAGTGCACCACCACTATCAAATTTATTTATTTAGTACATATTTCCTGACATATAAATGCAGACAGGAACAGTATGGCAATTATGGTAATTCTTAAAAATAGCATCATAATTGCAAAATGATAGTTGACAGTTCAGAATATATTTGATTAGATAACTTTTTGTCACAGTCAATTAAAATGAAAAGAGTTGTCAAATATAAATAATTGTTATTCTGTTCAGAGGGCAACATAACAGGTTGCAGGATAGCTGTTGCTCTAACACTCTCAACCACAAAATCACAAACCAATGTGATCCCTCATCCTACAACTTTACAGTCTCCACAAACAACAAAAAATATCAGTTTTACAGAAAAGAAACAGTGATGAGCAGATGATGGAAAAGAAAGGAAAAAAACGTTGAGCAATGGAACTTTTGACAGGTTGTCAGACAGCATGAACTGCTACAAGTGAATGCATTAGCAGTATAATTTTATTTTATTTATTTATTACAAAAGGAAATGTGAATAGTTATTGTATCTGCTCTATCCAAATAGAAATTGGACTACATATAGTGCTCCCTCGCTGTGAAGAACCCCTCTATAACAAACACCCTCTTACAGTGAACAACTTTGATGGTTCCCGTTGTTCCCTAAGTAGACATATTAACACCTCGCTACAGTGAACAACTATTTATATTGAACACCTCAGTTGGCTCCAGAGGTGTTCGCTCTAAAGAGAGACTACTGTAACTGTAAGGGAGGAAGGAGTTAAGACCATATTTTGATTAGCTGAAACAAGTAGGGAGTTTTGCAGACACTTCATTTTTGTTCCACTTTGAATATAGTGTGGTGGCCAACTGATGCCAGAATTAGTTTAATGAATGAACAATTAGGATACATAGCAGGTTTATGGATAGATGTCGGTATAACACACCCACCACTATCGCACTACCCCCCCCCACACACACACACACAAACACACTCCTTGCATGGAATAAAACATTTCCTTGATGAGATAGCAAGTCACTAGATTCCTAACATTATAACTTTGTGTAGAGGGTGCAGTGATTAATGTTATGCTGCAATGTAGTGTAATAGGTAAAACTCGCATCTCCAAAACCAAAAAACAGTATGACAGTCTGACAGTAAAAGAGATATTTGTGGCTGAGAATGGGGAAGTCTAGACTGACAGTAAAACTTGAGGAAAAAGTCTGATCATGTAAAGGCACTTGCAATAAAAGGCTGGCACAAAACGTTAACCTGAACAAGTGAGGGAACCAACACTTTCACATTTATTTATTTAGTAAATCTTTCATGATGCATAAATGCAGATATATCCCACCACACAACTTTATGATCAACACATGAAACAAAAAATATCAGTTTTTCAGAAGGGCAACAGTGTTGATCAGCTGACAAAACTGACAGATTGGCAGACAGTGCAAACCACTAAAAGTGTCACTTTATATCGGTCAAACAGTCATGAAACTCACCAGGCATGCAATGAAATGACAGATTCCACCACAGTTTAGTGCAAAAAGACTCTTGTCTTTTTACTTAAAGATGCAAAAACCACCCTTGTGGGTGCAGAAACAGTACAATTACAAATAAACTTCCTACATTTCACCCAAACATGGGCTTTTTCAAGGATAATGCCCCCTAGTGTGGACACCCTCACATAGCAGAGACACTCATATATATATATATATATATACAGTATATATATATATGCAATTAAAGGCTTAAAGTCCTAATGCTTAATTATATTACGTGCATACTGTGCAAACACACATATGTCAAAATGAGGTAAAGAAAACTCCACAACCAGAAAATCACTAAACCATTTCCGCCATATATAGCTCATCATGCCTCTAAGACCTTAAATGTTTGCAACTATATAACTGTTCTAGGTACACTGTTCTTTTACATTCTAGTTCATTTCATTTCATTTGCAAAGGGCAGCTATAGGAGGGAATAGGGGAGCCCCCCAATTTTCATTGTTTACATTTTTAAAGATATATTAATAAATATATAGTGCTCAAATTTTGGAGACAGAAACAATTATTTCAAGCACTAAAAGCAAAAAAGGGGACCTATGATCCTGTGGGGCAGGACAATACTAATGATAGACAGGGGTACAGTGACTGAACCATTGGCAAGGCTGGTAGATGATAATGTAAAGGGACTGGTAGATAAACATTTGTCTTATGTAAAAGATACCCATGACGTACTTACAGTACTGCAGGATGTGCAATGGGAGGATGGGTGTATGTTAGTGACATTAGATATAGAGTCAGTTTACACTAACAAACCCCATGATGGGGGACTCAGGGCAATGAGGCATTTCCTGGAAAAAAGAATAGAGGGCACCAAACTAGACATTGACTTTTTAATTGAGCTTGCAGGAATAACACTAGAAGGGATTTTTTTATGTTTCAAAAATGACTACTATCACCACATTAATGGTATAGCAATGGGGGTGAGTTTCACCCTCAAATATGCAAATTTATACTTAGGATTCTGGGAGAGGGGGCCATTTGGGACAGAACTGCAAATCTCTACAGATCTAAAATTGCACTATGGAAACACTTTATTGAGGATGTTCTTATGTTGCGTTGGGGAGACGGTGAAGAACTGGAAGAATTTCTAAGGTACTTACATAGTACAAATTCTAATCTAAAATTCACTTACATTGCCATCAGAGAAGATATTCCATTTTTGGACCTCAAAATTAGTGTTGTGGACCAGAATGAGGTGACAACCTCTTTATATTGTTAACCAATGGATCACAGCACCATTTTATTGGCTGGCAGCTGTCATCCCAACCACACCATTGATTACGTCCCTAAGAGTCAGTTTTTTAAAATTAAGAGAAACTGTAGTGAAGAGATAGACATGAAAAAACATCTGGATGCCAGGAATGTCAGTTCAGGGAAAGAAGGTATGCAAACAATACAATCTCAACAGTCAGAGACGTGTGTGATATGACCAGTAGACAGACCCTGATGGCAAGGAAGGAGGGAGTGATGGTAATAAGAGTAACCAGATAAATGTTGTCCTCACCTATAACGTAAGATCTGAATTGGCCAAAAACATCATATACAAACATTGGCACATACTGGGAGTGGACTACAGGTTCAAAAAGTCAGCAAAAAACTATCCCATGTATGGCATACAAGAGGATGAGCAACCTGAGGGATATGTTGGTTAGCTCCACAACAGAGGTACAGAGACATAGGAACTAGTTAACCTCCCCCGCCCAAGGGATGTAGGAGATGTGGGAACTGTAAATATTGCCCAAATGTGTATGAATGTACAGTAGTATGTTTAGGAATCTAAAAGACAACAGGATGCATGACATAAAACAATGCATTAAGTGTAATACTACATTTGTCATATACATGGGGTTTTGCACCTGTGGGGCATACTACGTTACAAAAACAAAGAGGAAATGGAAGGAGAGAATGGGGAAGACCTTAGGGCCATCAACAATGGCAATATGGAATATGCATGTGCTGTGCATATGAGTGGAGTTACAAACAAGGGAGTTGACATTTTTAATTTTATAGGCCTTGAAAATGTGACATTAGGACTGAGAGGGGAGTAACAGGAAATGTTTGTTCAGCAGAAAAGTGAACTTTTCGATATTTACCCTTGGTGCCTATACAGGTGCCTATACCTTGCCTTGGTGCCTATTCCTATGACCACATTTGGTTAAAACCTTTCTTAAAAAATAGATGGTAAATATGTTTAGGAATGAATGTGTATTCTTATTTTAAATTCTTTTTTAGGTACACATGGAGAGTTGTTGTACAATTCAAGTGACAGATACAAGCGCCGGTACATCTGTCTTCACTCTCCAGGGACCAAACATAATTTTAAGGATAATTGGGTACACATATATGGATTCTACTAGATTTACAGAACATCAGTAGCGGCACATTATAACTATAATGCCCCATTTACACTCTGTAAAGTCAGGTTCTTGATTAATGACCTTCTAAATCTTGGTGACAATTGCCATTGCTCCTTTTGTGGGGTTTACATCCCGGAGGGGTAAAGGCATGCCACCATAAAACTATCTCTCTCTCTCCCCTTTTCTTCCCTCCTGTCCTCTATACATAATGTTCCTTTCAACTTACTTTTACCCATCCCTCTGTTAGCCATTCTTATCTGTCTTATTCCTGTCCTTCACTTTCTAACCAACCAACCCCTCCCCCCACCCTTTTATCATTACTATCATTCTGCCCCATGGGATCATAGGCCCCCTTTTTGCCTTTGGTGCTTGATGAAATATTTTTTCTCTATCTCCAAAGTATGAGCATTATATATTTATTAATATACATTTAAAAATGTAAACAATGAAAATTGGGGGGCTCTCCCATTCCCTCCTATAGCTGCCATTTACAAATGAAATGAAATGAACTAGAATGTAAAAGAACAGTGTCCCTAGAACAGTTATATAGTTGCAAACATTTAAGGCCTTAGAGGCATGATGAGCTATATATGGAGGAAATGTTTTAATGTTTTTCTGGTTGTGGATATTTCTTTACCTTTTTTTAACATATGTGTGTTTGCATAGTATGCACTGAATGTAATTAAACATTAGCACTGTAAGCATTTATTTGCACATATATATATATATATATATATATATATATATATATATATATATATATAATTGAGTGGTCTGCTATATGAGGGTGTCCACAATAGGGGACATTATCCATGAAAAAGACCACATTTGGGTGAAACATAGGAAGTTTATTTGTACTTGTACTGTTTCTGCACCCACAAGGGTGGTTTTTGCAACTTTAAGTAAAAGGACAAGAGTCTTTTTGAAAGAAACTATGGTGGACTCTGTCATTTAATTGTATGCCTGGTGAGTGCCATATACGATATGTTTGACTGATATTCTGAGTAATGTCACTGAGCCCCGCATACCTCTGTTTGGCTCTTTCTTGACATGGTGTAACTTTATTTATTTAGTAAAACAAGGAGCAAATAGAATATGTCAGGATAATAATAACATAATAATAATAATACATTATGAGTTCCAGTTGTATGTGCCCTGACCCCCCAACCCTTGGCCATAGCAACCTCTCCACTTCTTCTGGTACAATTCTTTTACAATGGACACATTTCATATTTTCCACACATCTTATAAACAAGCATTTCTCAGTGCTGAACATTTGTTTGCTGGTATGTGGTGTGCAGGTGTTTGGTACGGATAGGCACTACACACAGAGGTTGTTAAACATATTGATTTCAATTTTGACCCCAGTTTTTGAAAACACCTGTTTTAGAATTCACCTTATAGACATGACATGTACGGTACCATTTATAGTATATTGTCTGAAATGCCATTTCACACCAGAGGGCCAAAAATACAACTCGTCCAGGATTTGAAAAATGACACATCATGTTTATGAGGTCATGTAGAAAAAATGGCTATGTTGAAAAAGTTTGGAATCAAAATATGAAAAATTAGCGAAGTTAGAAGTGAATGCTGAATTAGGGTAATCTTTAGTCATAACATAAACATTTTGCCACATTTGCACAGCACATTTTCAACATAGCTTTCTTATTACCTCACCAAATTAACAAGTTAGATTAAAATTTTGAAATCCCTGCCAAAACAGCATTCCATGCCACTGAAATGTCTTTCCATACCACAGGTGCAAGATCAAATTTTGGCCAGGATACGAAAAATAACAGCTGTCACATTCGTAAGGTGGTGTGAAAAAATGGCTATGTTGAAAATTTGGGGTCATAATATTTAAAATTAGCAAAGTTACAAGTGAATGTAGCAAAAATGTGCATAACTTTGACATTTTTATATATTCTGACCCCAAATTTTCAACATAGCATTCTTATGACCCCACATCATGAACAAGAGGGGTGAAAATGTTCAAATCCCGCCTGAAAGGTGATTTCACCAAGCAACTGTAAAAGCACCTTTCAGGCTTGATTTACAGTATGTAATTCCACCACCACTGGTCATGAGGAGGGGTCCCAAAAAGGCCATGTTGATAATTTAAGGTAAAAATGTACAAAAATGATAAAGTTGTGCATCAAGGTTTAATACCCCATTGAAATATAATGAACCACATTTACCTTAGTTGTTCATGTTGCAGTTAATGGTTCCAGCAGCAAGACATGTCTTCGATCAGAGAGTGGATCTTCACCCTGTGACCTGTTCATGTGAGTGAAGGTGAGTGGGAGTGTAGTGGGAGGTGCGGATGGGAGTGTCAGGTCGGTGAGGGACTGTTTCCTTTTTTTGCAGGCTAAGAAAACATCAAGGGATGGTTTTCTTTATTTCAGACCATGGGGGTGGTGATTAGAGGGTGGAGGGTGCCACTAGACACCAGGGAAAGACAAAAAAAAACAGAGACAGCAATAGGAGAGTGGGGGGTATCAAAAGATACCAGGGAATGATAAATCAAGTATGGGGACAGCAATTGGAGGGTGGGGGTGCCACTAGACACCAAGGGAAGACACCCCCCTAACTGCTGGCCATCACAACCTCTCTGCTTCTGGAACAACTGATGCATGCTCCCCCTCCATCTTCTAAAAAATGCAGAAAACAATGCTGTCTGTGAAAGTGGCAATGCTCCTGCTGAGAAACAAAGAATGACAGGGTGGTAGGCAGTGCAAAGCCTATCCCTGTAGCCTGTGAATGTAATGGAATAAGCTGACAGGATTATATTTGCATAAAATAAATACAATTACTTGATTAATAGCCCTACAAACTGGGGATATTTACATTTACAAACTACAGTACAAAAACTGTAATAGAAGTGGCTCTGTAAACTTACACTGGCAAGAGGGAAACTAACTAGAAACATAGAAACATAGAAACATAGACTTTGATGGCAGATAAGGACCGCTAGGCCCATCTAGTCTGCCCATTTCCCTACCTACAGGATAAGCCGCAGATCCTAGTTAACCAACAGCCTATATCTTCCGGCCCCCCACAAGAATTGCCTCTTATGTCTGTCCCATGCATTCTTGAATTCTCCCACAGTTTTAGACCCTCAACTTCCTCAGGAAGGCTGTTCCATGCATCCACTACCCTCTCTGTGAAATAATACTTCTCACATTGCCCCTGAACCGCCTCCTTCTATCTTTTAAATTGTGTCCCCTTGTTCTTGCAAGTCTCTTTTCTGAAAGATGCTACCCTCTTGACTTTGTTGATTCCCTTGAGGTACTTGAAAGTTTCTATCATGTCCCCCCTCCTTCTTTCCTCAAGGGTATACATAAAGCTCCTTTAGTCTCTTCTTATACGGCTTTTCTTGCAGACCCTGCACCATTTTAGCTGCCCTCCTCTGGACTGCCTCTATCCTGTCTATGTTCTTGCGGAGATGGGGTCTCCAGAACTGGACACAGTATTCAGATGGGGTCTCACCAACTGTCTGTACAGAGGGATAACAACTTCCTGTTTTCTGCTGCTGATGCCTCTCCCTATACATCCCAGTATACCCCCGGCCCTCCCTACTGCCTTCTCACATTGCTTGCTAACATTAAGGTCATCTGATATGATTAACCCCAGGTCCCTTTCCTGTTTTGCTGTTGTTACTACCTCCCCACCCATTGTGTATTCTTCCCCTGGGTTCTTGTTTCCCAGGTGCATTATTTTGCACTTTTTTGCATTGAATCCTAGCTGCCATACGTCTGACCATTCCTCCAACCTTGCCAAGTCCCTTTTCATCCTTTCCACGCCTCCTTGTGTATCAACCCTGTTGCAGATTTTTGTGTCATCTGCAAAAGGCATACTTTTCCTTCAGTCCCTCTGCAATGTCACTGATGAGACATTAAAAGGACTGGACCCAATACTGAACCCTGCGGCCCACTAGTAACTGCCCTTTCTTCAGAGTGGACTCCATTTACAATTACCTTCTGTGTCCTGTTGTCCAGCCAGATGTTTTACTCCAGGCTACCACCCTGGGACCCACTCCCAGGCTGGTTAATTTGACTAATAATCTTTTGTGTGGGACTGTGTCAAATGCCTTCTTAAAGTCTAGGTAGGCCATGTCCACAGCCCCTCCCTGGTCTACTACTTTGGTCACCCAGTCAAAGAAATCTATTAGATCTGTCTGACATGACCTTCCCGCTGTGAACCCATGCTGCCTTGGATCCTGTGCTCCACTGACCTCTAGGTACTCAACTATTCTTTTCCTTCAGAAGTGACTCCACTTTCCCTACCACAGAGGTCAGACTGACAGGTCTGTAGTTTCCTGCCTCTGTCTTGTTCCCACTTTTGTGAAGGGGAATCACATCCGCCTCCTCCCGCCCTCGGTACCACACCATCCTCCCATGATTTATTAAAAAGAGTAGCCAGTGGTTTCACTAGTTCCTTCCTTAATTTTTTAGAATTTGGGTGAATTCCATCAGGACCCATTGCTTTGTCCACCTTCAGTTTTAGGAGTTCTTGCAGAACCTTTCTTCTGTGAAAGGACTGGGATTGACCTTCTATCAAGAGTGCTTCTGTTAACTGGATTAGGCACTTCCCTCCTCTTTAGAATACTGAGCAGAAATATTCGTTCAGTATTCCTGCTTTTACACTGTCCCCCTGCCCACCCACTCGCTCATTCTATTCAGCCTCACTATCCCTCCCTTTGTCTTTCTACGCCTCTGATGTACCTATAAAAGGTTTTATCCTTCTTAACTGATTTGGCTATCTTTTCCTCAATTTGGGCCTTTGCTATTCTGACTTCCCTCCTGCTTCTTTCTGCCTTAACTGGTACAGCTTCTGTCCTGCTCCTTCTGTGTTTCCTTATACTCCGGAATGCTATCTTTTCTTTCTGACTTTCACAGCCACCTCTCTGAGAACCATAGTGGCTTTTTCTTTCATTTTGATTTGTTTATTTGCTTCACACAAAGGCTTGTTGCCTCTGTGATGGCAGTTTTGATAATTCCCATTGTTGCTCCACACCCCTTCTAGCCTGTTTGCTAGTGCTTTCTGAGGCACTTTCCCATCTTGCCAAAGTCAGCCCTCCTAAGTCCAGTACCCTCACTTTTGTATGGCTTGACTCTGTAGCTGAGTTTAACGTGAACCACACTGTTTGATGGTCACTTGTCCCCAGATGGCAACCCACTGCTAGATCTGAGATCCTCTCACTGCCCCTGCTTGAGAGTAGGAGGTCTAAGATTGCTCCTCACGAGTGGGTTCCAAAACTAGCTGTCTAATGCCTGCCACCTGTAGGGCATCAAGAATGGCCCTGTTCTTGGATGTGGCTGCAACAAATGTGCTCCAGTTAACATCTGGCATATTCAAGTCTGCCATCAACAGTATCTTCCCTTTCTCTGCCATTCTAAGAATGCCTTCATCATATCCTTGTCCATTCCTTCCCCCTGACATGGGGGTCTGTACACAACCCCTGTGTGGATTGTGGTGCCCTTTCCAGTCTCCAAGGTGACCCACAGTGCCTCCCCCCCATTTACTCTTTTGTTCAGTTGCTTTTATCCCTTCCTTTACTTAGAGAGCTACTCCTCCCCCTCTTCTCCCCTGCCTGTCTCTCCTGTAGGTTATGTACCCTGGTATGTTAACATCCCAGTCATGGTTCTCTGTGTACCATGTTTCTGTGACTGCTACAATATCCAGGCATCCTCTTCCATTAAGGCCACCAGCTCAGGGAGCTTGTTGCCCAGACTACGGGCATTGGTACTTATTACCTCCATTTCCTGATGGCCTTACCCCTTTTGCCCCATCCCTGTCCTTCTTGCCTTTGTCACTTTCTCCATTTACCCCTGCCCTTCTCCCTATCGACACCTCCATGTTGGTGTTTGCCACACTTACTACCGTGATTGTTTGGGGGCTAGGATTTTCCTGCTCCTTTCCAGTGCCTCCCCCCTTGGCTAATTTAAAAGCTTGCCAATGAAGCATTTAAACTCTATCACCTAGGATCCTGGTTCCCCTCCCGGACAGATGCAGCATATCATGCCAATATAGGCTTGCATCACTCCAGGTGGACCCCCAGTCCCCAATGAAGCCAAATCCCTGAGCTCCACACCAGTTTTTCAGCCACTGATTGAATCCCATGGTACGGAACACCCTAGCCTCTCCTATGCCATAGATGGGTAGCACCTCTGAGAAGGTTACCGTGTGTGGTACTTGACTAAGGCCCCTCCCCAATTCCATAAACTCTTCCTGCACTTCTCTAATCCCTTTCTTAGCCAGGTCATTTGTCCCTAGGTGGACAATGACATCCAGCTCCCTCCCCTGTGCAGCTGCTCTGGCAATCCTGAGGATTCGCTCCCTGTCCCTCTAAGCCATGGCGCCGGGCAGGCACCTTACCTCCCTCTCTCCTTTCTTGCCCAGTTCTACCTTCCTAACAATGGAGTCCCCCACCAGGAGCTGTTTCCTTCCCCTGCAGGGTCCCCTGCCACCCTCCTGTGGGTTTCCTTTGTGGAGGTTCCCAGCATCCTCCTTGGTCTCCACTGTGGGTGCCTCCATAGAGAACCACACTTTGCCAGAATGGCATAGGAATTGTGGAGAGGTACAACTGGAGGGATGCGCCTGTTCCACCACCTCACCCTCCCTGAGCCCACTGTAGTCCAACCGCTCCTCTTCTTGGCAACCTCTGAGGCAACGGCAGTGGCACTGGTGGTCCCTGGATGGAAGAGGAGGTCCCACAAATCCTGGCCAACTCAGCCTGAAGATGAGCAACCTCTTCCTCAGCCCAGAGAGGTGCCTGCAGATGGGACAACACCGCATCCTCCAGAACATCTCCCGGAAGACTGCTGCTCCACAGCCACTGCACTGCACCACTCCAATCATGTCTTATTTCTGGCCCCTTAACTGTTTGCAATCCTTACTCTTTCCTCTGTTTTTTTTCTCTCTCTCCTTACTTTCTGCCTGTGTGCCCTTTAAGCTCCTGATTGTCCTGTTCTGAGACAAGAATATCCTATATTTCTCAGTAGACCACTTACTTGTTCAGAGGCAGACCTCCAGCAGCTAGAGGGGGGCCGGAGAGCTACTCTTGCCCTTCTAGGATGGTGGGTCCTTGGTGGTTCTGTGATCACTCACTTCCTGCCCCTAAACAGGAAGTTCCTGTTGTCAGTCAAATCCTGTGCCTATAAAAATAGAACTAGCTTTGGGTGGGGGGGTTGGAGGGGAGGGAAGGAGGGCAATATAGTACCAGCAGAGAAGTTCAGTCACACAGCAGTCCTTTCTCCTGGTGTCTTCTGCCAAGCTAGAACCATGAGACATTTACAGTGGGGAACAGCTTCAGAGCTACAGGTGTGCATGAGAGCTGTGCAGTAAGAAAACCAGGGGAACGTCTTTAAGCTGTGTTTTCTTAATGTCATTAATATCGGTTTTCAGCCAAACCTTGGCCGCAGCTCCTGCCTGCCAACCCGCTCAAAAGCTAACAGGCTCTCCAGCCCTGATTTGAGCAATCAAGATCCACTGCAGGCTTAGGGCTCAGGATTCTTTGCCAAACCTTGACCGCAGCTCCTGCCCACCTACCTGACCAAAAGCTAACAGGCTCTCCAGCCCTTATTCAGGCAATCAAATTCTGCTGCAGCCTTGCTGCTCGAGATTCTTGGCTAAACCTTGGCAGCAGCTCCTGCCTGCCCACCTGCCCAAAAGCTAACAGCCTCTCCTGCCCTGATTCAGGCAGTCAAGATCCACCACAGACTTGACGCTCTGGATTCTCATCCGAATCTTGGCCGCAGCTCCTGCCTGCCCACCCACCCAAAAGCTAACAGATATGGAGTGACTGCCAACTGCCTGGACTCTTTGTCAAAGTTCTTGGTATCTTTTTTCTCAGCCAATCTGGATCTTCTGTACTCCGTCCTTGGGCAGCTACTGCCACTTGTGTTACTCTTAGCATTCATTTTAGATTACGTTTGCCCGTGACTTTTAGAGTCGATCTCGCATAATTCAAACTGTGAATTATATGATTAATGTTATTCCACAGCATTTATTTTTAGAAATCTTGTTAGCCCAAGATTTTTTAGAGTCTAGGTATCCTAACTCAAACTGTGAACTGCAAGATTTTTAAAAGTTTATTTCTCCTTGTTTCACTGCTCTCTGTCTTTCTCTCTATCCCCACCCCTCCATTTCTTCTATCCCAACACCCATTTTGCATAAGAAAGGGAAAGGCTTTATTTAATCCCCCTTACTTTTCTCTGCAGGCTTTCCAGCCCTGATTTGGGCAATCAAGATCTGCCACAGTTTTGCAGCTTGAGATTCTTGGCCTAAACTTGGCCGCAGCTCAAGCCTGCCCACCTGCCCAAAAGCTAACAGCTACGTAGTGACTGCCGACTGCCTGGACTCTGCACCACAGCTCTTGGCACCTTTTTTCTTAGCCAATCTGGATCTTCTGTACTCTGTTCTTGGGCAGCTATTGCCGCTTGTGTTACTCTAAGCATTTATTTTAGATTACATTTGCCCAGGATTTTTAGAGTCTAGCCTGCATAATTCAAACTGTGAATTGTATCATCAATGTTATTCCACAGCATTTATTTTTAGACTTCTTTTTAGCTCAGGATTTTTTAGAGTCTAGGTAGCCTAACTCAAACTGTGAACTGTGAAAGTTTATTTCTCCTTGTTTGTTTGCTCTCACTCTTTCTCTCTATCCCTTCCCCTCTGTTTCTGCTATCCCAACCCCCATTTTGCATTAGAAAGGGAAAGGCTTTATGTAATTCCCTTTACCTTTTTCTGCATGCTCTCCAGCCATGATTTGAGCAACCTAGATCTGCCGCAGCCTTGTGGCTTGGAATTCTCTGCTTAACCTTGACTGCAGCTCTGAGCGACTGCCGACTGCCAGGACTCTGCGCCACAGCCCTTCTGCTATTCTTGCCAGCGATGGTGCTGGTTCCCCACTTGACCTATCTCAACACTTTGTTTTATAGTTAGCTATTGGGTCACATGATTGTATTTGTTTTAAAATACTAAGTGTCCAACTACCCATTATCTCCCTGTACTCATTAACCACTAGAGGCAGTGCTGTGCACATTGCACTTATACTAACACAAACTTGGCTTACCTTCCAATCTTCCATCAAATTCTACCTTCTTACTCAACTTCAATGTTATTAACCATGGTTTTTAAGTCCTTCTTTGCTCTATTCCTCTACTCTGGCCTGCCAATCAGCTACATGCCCCCTCACTTCAAACTCTCACATACTGTAAGTATTAACTCCACAATAACTCCCCAAGGCACAGAACCTTATTTACCCTGCCTTTGTGTGCCTCAGACCACTTCTCACTTATTAGTTTCCCATCACCAAACATCATTGTATTAGTGTATCCTTTCCTCCAATCCATCATTAGGGTGAACCACATCCCTAAATTAAAAAGCTCAGCCAACCAAAGGGGCCATACCACAACCAGGATGATCAAGTGTTATTTCACCTGGATCATTCTGCTTCTTCTACTCCTGATATCTGGGAATATCCACCCTAATCCAGATCCACAGAAGCCACCCAGTCACCAAAGTAATGAAAATAAATTCTTAAAACTTGCATCCATCAACATTCGTAGTCTGTTGCCAAAGCTTGATGATCTCCAAGTCTGGGTTACACATCATAAACCAGACGTTTTCTCATTATGTGAAATCTGGATTTCACCCAAGGTCTCTGATAATGCTCTCTCCCTTCCTGGTTACACCCTTTTTAGGCTTGACCAGATTATGAAAAGGTGTGGGGGCTGTGTGATAATCATTAAAGACGCTCTAAAAGGACTAACCCTTCCCCAAATTAATCCAGTCAATACCTTGCAGCCTCTTGCCATTAAAGTAATCCTCGACACTCAAGGTAAATTCTTGTCATAATAACTGCCTATATTCCTCCCAGGGACAAGGCATATGGATTTAACATAGTCCTCAATGATATTGAATTCCTCCCCCAACATACAGAAGTAGTGGTCAAGGGGGATTTCAATATCAGTTGGCTCACCCTTGAAGCTGGCTAACTCAAAGATGCCATAGCAGCCCTGTACTTAACCCAAGTGGTCACTACTACCACTAGATTTATTACTAGGACTGGAAACAGTTCCTTGTTGGACCCGATCCTTACCACCCACCCATGCAGAATCACCAGCAACGTAACCCTCCCTGATGCCCTGAGCTATCCCTCTCCGGTAATGTGCCTCTGGTCAAACAAGGTGCCCAAACCCAAAATGAAAATTGTCTATAAATAAGTACTGAAAAAAGGCATGTTAGCAGACTTCCAGGCCCACCTGACCCAGTGCGACTGGTCCCCTCTATACACTTCCAATAACATTGAACATATCCTGAACTTCTTTGCAACACAGTTCAACAAGGCATGTGATCTATGTGCACCCTTCTGCAGAATTAAAACCAAGGGTCCCTTTAGCCTTTGAATCACACCAGCACTGCTCAATATGATGAAACATAGGGACACCCTCTGGCATCGTGCCACTGCCAATAAAAAACAGGTCGATATAGAAGTACGCCAGCTACTGTAAAATCAGACATTATCCAGGTGAACCTACTAACACATGGGGTAATAGCTGGAACTTCTGGGAAAAGATTAAAAATCTGACAGGCAAACCCAATAAAGCCTTCACAACTATTCTAGTGGTTGATGGAGTCACTTCACAAGATCACAAACAAATTGTGGATACCTTAAACCCTGCATTCACTGACCTCAGTGGGAACCTCCCCTCTGAGATTCTTTTCTGAATCTAACTTGCCAGAAAGAAGTCATCCCACTGCCCTTCCTCCCAGCATCACTCCCTTCTATTTTCAGTGTGTTACATCTATTGAGTGCAAAAGATATCTCCAAAAAGTCCTTGGCAAAGCAAGGTTTATCAGTGACACACTGAACCTCAAACTACTAAACTTCAAGCTTGATGCTACACTTAAACCTCTGACTAGACCCCTCAATCTATCACTTTCCCTGAGTAAATTCCCACAACAATGGGAGGCAGCCATTGTTACTCCTGTATATAAAAGAGGTGATAGGGCACAACATAATAGCTACAGACCAATATCCATCCTTCTTCCCCTCTCAAAACCCTCAGACATATTGGATCTGACCAGTTAACTGAATATGTACACAAGTACAATATTCAATATCCGCAACCAGGGCTGGTCTTAGCTAGGTGCAAACTATGTCCCTGCACCTTGGGGGGGGGGCATACTTTGTTTCTTGAGGAAGCAAAAATAATAAAAAAAAAAATTAAAAATGCCTACATTTTGTTATAGATGAAAACATTTACCAGCAAATCAAAGTGGAAGACAATTGGCTCTGCTACTGTTACAAAAGGCGGGGGCAGCTTTGTTGCAGTGCAAAATATTAGGTTAAGTAAGTACAAATGGTGTTAATGGTCATACTTTACTCCTCCCAGGCTGACTGTTTTCACAAACAAAGATCTATATTGACAAGAAAACGTGTTTGTAACCTGGATATGTAGCTGAAACAATGAATGATATGACAAAATATGTTTCAAAAGTATATGAGCACTCAAAATCAGTGGTCAATCTTAACCCATTATACTGATTAGCACCAAATGGCATCAGAACCATCTATTACTTAACCTGACCCAAAATAGTGGCATCAGATAGAATGAGTTAACATTGCTTTACTAGCCCAAACACTAGTCCAAGTTGTACAGGGCTAATGCAGCTAACTCTCTACTTGTCCATCTTGACTAGTGCAGGTTTTCATGACTGTTAATGAAGTTAAAAAAGTCTCTACTTTAGCAGGTTCTAGTCCTCATGCTAATCTCTCTCAATGTTCCAGATGGCCTGGTGTGGTTAACAGCTCATTAAGAGCTGCAATTATCTGGCAGTTCAAGAGGATGATCCCACAAAAGACTCAATGTGAGTCATTATCACTCCACTGTTAGGATTTTCAGCTAGTGTCCAGGGTGTGATCAAGGGTAGAGTACTGTTAAAGCACAAGCTTCCAGTTTTATGAATGTGTCTCTGTCTAAAAATGTGTCCTATATTATTAAGACCAGTGCCTCTCATTTCCCTACATTTCAGTGCTCCCAGATCGGCCAAAGCATTTTCCTGTAGCAGATCCTCATTTTTCCTGTATTTTCCCTGTAAAACCTTGATGAAATCCCTGTAGGTTTTCCTGTATGCCCAAGTCAATTTATTATTAATCTCCATGCAAGGAAGAGAGCGTCTAGCAGGATGTTCAATCCACCTACCCCCCCCCCCGCGACCTGCTCCTGATGGCCCAGGCTTATTTCAAACCCGGTCGCTGGCACAAGGGTTACAGGCTCAAACCCAATAAGGGCCAAGTACTCCCTTTGTGACCTTCAGCATGTTACTTAACCTCCCATTGTTCAAGTCCACCTACTTCTGCAAATGGATAGAAGCAGGATCTCACTGAAAACATGACATTGCATCTTAGCTGGGCTATATCCTAGGTACATTTTAAAATAAAAAAAAATGTATTTAAAAAATTAACTACTGAAGTAGTAGGGGGAGGACTGAGCATTATAATGGATGCTGTTTTTCTTCCATGGGTGAGACTATTTGGTTGGAAGACTACAGCAGTTTACCAGACTGGGTCTTTGGGTGGAAGGGGTCCTTTCTAAATGAGGATTACCCAGGCAAGCTTTTTGTCTTGATCTCACTAGTCACATAACAGAGAGACATGACCTGGACAGCAGGAGCCCTGCTTTAAACTGTCCTTGCTCTGAGGGTTCAGTACATATTTGAGTCAATAACATTTAGTTATCTTAGTCTCTGACCACCCCCTGCAAATTATGAGAAATCCTGGAAGGAAATGATATGTGGTGGAAATAAAAATTGATACTCTATTGACGGCTGCTGCCGTTGGTCCCGCTGACTCTCCAGATAGTACTCACTGAATTTCCTCCTTTGCTTGTGCTGTTCCTTGCTGCAGTGCTGGCACTAGAAGTCCCACAAAAAACACGATTGTCTTGTCCGGCGTCGGCGATGGTATAATGTCCACAATGCAGCTCTCGTCTCTCTCTCCTGACTCACTGACTGCTGCTCGCCTCGTAACAGCTCGCCCAAATTAAACTTCCCATGTTACCTACGCCGCCACAAATCTGGATCTTTATAGTAGAGGCTAGCCTATCGGGCACTGTATCGGCAGTCCCATTAGCTGTGAGGGGCATGCGTGGCTCTACGATGACAGCGATCAGGGTGCCTCCCAGCACATGATCACACTGCCCCAGGAGTCTCAGAGGCACGTGATCACAGTGTGTGAGGTTGGGAGGCACCAATCAGAGTTGAGTCTCGCTCTCTGTGAGAGTCTCCGATGGCAAGTTTAGTGTGCCTCTGTTCCCCCCGTAGCACCAACAACAATCCCCGTAGATTCAGAAAAATTTAGATTTCCTCCCAGTAGCCCATTTTCTGATATAAATCCCCGCAAAATACGGGAATCCACGTAGATATGGGAGCACTGACATTTTGAGTGTCTGTATCCAATATTTCAGTGACAAAATGCGAGGATATATACAGGATCTGCCCTGCAGGTGGTGGGTTTTATCATAGCCATGCCATAACTTTCTTCTCCCTTCCAAATCTCTTAACTCTGTTCTTTCCCTGGGCACCACTGCAGACCAGACTCTAAAATGACCATCCACAGATCCATAGCTGTCATTGCTGGCAAGTGTAGGGAGTCCCCAGCTCTTCTAAATGAACTATGCCAGCCATCACTATCCATACAATCCCACCCCTATCCCACCCAGCATGTCCTTTCATCCTAAAAACAAAACCTTGGAACATGTATGGTACAAAAATAAACTTTAATAAAATACATATTTTGAAAGCTTAAAATATGCATTTCTGGGGTACATATATCTTCCTATATAGAAACAGAGATAGTATAGCATTATGCCTGTGTATTTTTTACCTTGGACTGATGAAAGGACAATGTTGAAGAAAAATCTGTTATTGTTGGTGCAGAGCATAATAAAAATGTCATAGTTTTCTATTTCCTGAGCTCCTTAGGTTTGTGTAGCCCCCACCCCAAATAAATTTTAGATATGCTCCTGGCTCGCTTGAGACAGTACAAAAACTTCTAGAAGTGCAGGTCTCTAGTTGACTATAGGGTAAGGACTGAGAGTGTCTTTCTCTGCCTAACTCTGTTCATTGCCCTGTGGGTGGTAGTGACAGTGTGGTGAGATGCATGTTGATGTCAGCTATTGTGTGTGTGCAGAGCTAGGACTGCTTGATTGAACATTTGTTGTTGTGATATCCACTGATTTGATGTGTGTGTGTGTGTGTGTGTGTGTGTGTGTGTGTGTGCAGAAAGAGAAGAGGAAAAAGGAGGCCATGGTACAAAACAATGGGGTCGAGGGCTCACTGTGTGAGATGGCATTGCAGTTTTTTTATTTCTGCTAGGAGTTGGAAAGCAATGTGAAGCAGGACAAATGTGCAATCAGAGTATTTCTTGGCTTGCATTACTTCCTGTAAAAGTGATCAAAATTTAACATTATAATTGAGGGCTAGTGCAACCATCTGCAGGCGAGTGCAATTTTAAATCAACTTGCCCTGCTGGCTAGTGCAAAAAAAATGTGAAGGTTGAACCCTGCTCACAATGGCTCAAAAACCTGACCAGCACAGAGCAAAACTGGATTTCCTGATAGGGACCCTGAAAACCTGATCACCAGGTAAAAACCCTGAGAAGGGCAAACCCAGGTCTCCAAGTTTGTCATCTCAGAGCCTTAAACCACTGCTCTATACTGCCTCCCATGATAATCCTCTCTATTTTCTCTCACGCACCTCCAGAAAAGTTACATTGTTAAACTTATTTGCAAATCAGAGTATCTGAGGTGTGAGTATGCAGTGATGATGTCCCTGTCCCTACAGAAATGAATATGGCAGTAGCACCATACTTACTTTAGTTCTGGCTCCAGGCTCAGTCAGATTCATTTCCAGTGGTGAAGTCAAATAATTCAATGCAGTCAATGGCACTAATTAAAAGATGCTGGTTAAACTAGTAGACCTGCTACTGCTTTATTAATACAGGACAGGAGGGTTAGTTAGGTGTAAATGCTGGATATGTTGGGGGGTGGGCCACAGTGAATAGAGTGGTGGGGCCCAGCAGGAGGATGCACAGGGGCCCAGAATGATTAAGGCCAGTCCTTCCCACAACAACATGGGTTCAGAAAAGCCCATAGTACAACAACCGCCCTCCTAGAATACACAGAATACATTCAAAAAGCCCTGGATCGAGGTCACCTGGTTTGGTGCATATATATATTTATATATATATATAGATATATAGATATAGATATATATATATCTATATCTATATATTCATATATATATATATATATACAGTATATATATAAATATATATATATATATATATATATATATATATGTAATAGATATGCCACTCCTAGGGTGTCTTGGTCGGCTCTGATATATGCATGCCTTGGTGTGCTGCGTTGTGATATCTGAGGCCACAGGCGAGTGCATTCAACCACCGAGGCGTAGCATGTATATCAGAGTGCGACCCACACCCTAGAGTGGTATATCTATCTTATAAAATGGCCACATGTTTTGGGGGTGGTGGAAAATAATCCTCTCTAGCTGCTAAATGATATGCTGGTGGAGTTCAAAGTAAGTACTTCTGTGTTTGAAAAAGATGAAAATGTGTACCTCCTGTTAGGTTGTGTTAGGTTTGAGTAAGAGAAGCTGCAGATGATCGTGAGCACTTTCGCTTTTCCTTGATGAACTATAGCATGACCGCGGTGCGGCATTGGGAAGTGACAACCTGTTACGAGTTCAAAGTAAGTCCTTCTGTGTTTAAAAAGATGAAAAGTGTGTCCCTCCTGTTAGGTTCTGTTAGTTTGAGTAAGAGAAGCTGCAGACTCTATGCAGAAGGGAGCGAGGACACAGTGAGTGAGTTGGCAGCTTTAGGAAGGTAGTCGGAAGCCAGAGCGAGTGTTGTCATACCAACACTCGCTCTGGCTTCCATCTACGTTCCTAAAGCTGCTGACAGCCTAACAGGAGGGACACACTTTTCGTCTTTTTTAAACACAGAAGGACTTACTTTGAACTCCTAACAGGTTGTCACTTCCTGCAATGCGCACCGCTCGGTCATGCTATAGTTCAGCAAGGAAAAGTGAAAGTGCTCCATGATCGGACGACTTTCCCTAGAAACGGAGATTTTTTTAACAGAAAGTAAGAGTAGAAACTAAGAGAAATGTAGTTTGTCTTGGTTTTTTCTACACAGTTAGGTTTCTGTTAAACACCTGCCATTATATTTTTTTGTAGAATTTAGACTGCTTGGTGACACAGTGTGCAGTAATAAAAGTTAGTGGCTCTGCAGTAAGACTGTGAAAATGGCAGGCAGAATTTGATTTTAGATGACATTTATTTAAAATGAATGGCAATCAACACATCAGGTTGTACAGTGTGGGACTACTAGTGGTATATTTAGTTATGCCTGTGGGTGCCAGTTGTGTGTGTGTGTGTGTGTGTGATGTGGCTGCCTAACTGCATTAGTTGTGGAGTGATCTCACTGCTGGTGAGAAGGTTTTGAGGGCTGGAAAGTAGTTTAGGCGTGCGGTCGTACTGGAAGGTGTGCGGTCGTTGTGGAATAATGCACGGTCATGTGACATGTTTCAGCCAATGAGCATACTGGATTTTCAGTCATTTTCCTTACCCATTTTATAAATATATATATATATATACAGTGTATATATATATATATATATATATATATATATATATATACACATACACATATATATATTTTGGCCTCACAAAGGCTTTTGATACCATTAACCACACCTTGAAGGAGCACACTACTGAAGGAGAGATTGGTGGAACATCTGGTTGTCAATGGACTACAGGACCCAAGGCAGCATGGTTTCACCAGGGAGAGGTCATGTCAGACCAACCTCGTTGAATTTTTTGACTGGGTGACTAGGGAGGTGGATCAGGGGAGGGCAGTGGACATGGCCTATCTGGACTTCAGCAAGGCCTTTGACACTGTGCCACATAGAAGACTATTACACAAACTGAGGAATATGGGTGTGGGCAGGACAGTAGTGTGGTGGGTAGGTAACTGGCTGGGTGGCAGGACACAGGGTGGTGGTAATGTCTGTCCTCCCAGAGGGAAAGAGTGACCAGTGGGGTACCACAGGGATCAGTGCTGGGACCGGTCCTATTCAACATCTTCATCAGTGACATTGTGCAGGACCTAGAAGGCAGAATTTCACTCGTTCGCTGATGACACAAAGCTCTGTAACAGAGTAGACACACCAGAGGGTGTAGACAGAATGAGAAGGACCTGCAGAAACTTGAGGAATGGTCAGGGGTTTGGCAGTTGAAATTCAATACAAAGAAGTGCAAGATAATGCATATGGGGCACAAAAACCCTGGCACAATATATCAGTTGGGGGGTGAGGATATAGCATGCATCAAGCAGGAAAGGAATCTTGGGGTTGTCATCTCTGATGACCTCAAGGTAGGGAAACAGTGTGACAAGGCAGCAGGTAAAGCAAATAGGATGCTGAGATGTGTAGGCAGGGGCATCACCAGCAGGAAAAGGGAGGTCATAATTCCACTATACAAGACACTAGTGAGGCCCCACCTGGAGTACAGTGTACAGTTCTGGAGACCATACCTCACGTAAGGACATAGACAGGGTAGAGAAGGTTCAGAGGAGGGCAACAAAGATGGTGCATGGATTGCATCACAAGTCCTATGAAGACAGGTTGAAGGAACTGAAACATGCTCCCTGGAGGAGAGGAGGGAGAGAGGGATATGATAGAGACATACAAGCATCTTACAGGGAGGAACAGGTGCAGGAAAACACTATTTTTAAGTGAAAAGATGTTCCAGGACTAGAGGGCATGGGATGAAGTTGGAGGAGGACGATCTAGAGGAAACATGAGAAAGAATTTCTTCACAGAACGGTGGTAGACAAGTGGAACACCCTGCCAGAGGAAGTGGTGGGGGCTGAAACAATCACGGGATTTAAGAATGCATGGGATAGACATAAAGGAATTCTGGAGGTCAGGGTTAAGGGACAACAGACTTCTAGGAAAACAAACTGAACTTACAAGCTCAAATGGGCAGACTGGGTGGGCCATAGGCCCTTATCTGCCGACACTGTCTATGTATCTATGTATCTATGCTTCTACACTCCCTCACCACCCTAGGGCTCTCACAAGAGGTCACTAGCTGGTTCAACAGCTGCCTTGGGGAGAGAACACAACAAGTGAAAACTGGTGATACCCTCTCTCAAAGTCTCCCAGTTGAATCCAGGATCCTGCAGGGGTCCATTTTGGGTTACCTACTTTTCAGTCTCTTCATTAATGACCTTCATTAATGACCTCCCGCAAGCCCTTAATAACAATATGATTCTATAGATTGTGGAGTGGGATGGCACTGGAGAAGGGGGGTGTGTAAAAGGGAAGGGTTGGGCTGACTTGTTGGGCTGGAACAGTCCTTTTCTGCAATCAAATTTCTATGATTCCATGATTCTATGATATGCAGACAATGCGGTCCTGTTTTCAACTGACGCAAATCCACTTTCCCTTTCCAATAAGCTATACTCGAGTTTCAGCTCAGTTGAAACCTGTTTTGTTCAACATAAACTCCTCATGAGTTACAAAAAAACAATGTATATGCTCTTCCCCAACCCCCAAAGTAGACATAAATCTGCTAGCCTATCCATCCAGAACAATTATAATGAGCCCCTTGAGTAAGTAGTGGAATTCAAATATCTTGGCATTACACTTGACTCTGCTCTCTCCTACAACCTGCACATTAGTTAAGTTACAGGGGTGTTACATTCTAGGATTGGGATCCTATATAGACACTGCCACTGTCTGACACCTGAGGCATCGAGACTGGCAGTAAACAGTTCAATGATCTTCCTCTGGACATTACTGAAAAGACATATCTTGGCCCCTTCAAATCCAAACTGTTTACACACCTCCTGACCCAAAGCAAATGTGATTGCAACTAGGTAGTTTGCTCTTCATACTTCCATTGCCTCCTTTCCTCCTGTCCTCTCCCCACCCCCCACCAGTACCCTCACTGCCCACTTTACATTGAAGCACTTACCTTGACTAAGTCTATTTCCTGATGGCTACATTACCTCCAATGTCTGTTGAGTGTCCTCTCTTGCTAGCTCCATGTGTAACCAAGAGTTTTTTTTGTAAGTACTTGTGGATATGTAACCCCACACTCTGTAACCAACTTGTATTTGTTTGTATATTCTCTGTCTAATGTGGAGTCTTTGTAAAAGAACCTCTGGTTCAAAGGTTGATGTTATTCCTAGTATTTCAATAAATAAATAAAAATATTTAGATCATATAGTATAGATAGTGACACATCTGTGGGCCTAGAAGGCAAAGTGCATCTATTTGCAGATGACACAAAGATATGTAATAGGGTAGACACTCCAGGGGGAGTGGAAAGGATGAGGGCTGATCTTCAGATACTAGAAAGGTGGACAAAAACTTGGCAATTAAATTTTAACACCAAAAAGTGCAAGGTCATGCAACTAGGGAGGAAAAATGCTTGTGAGGAATACCTTTTGTGTGGAGTGAAATTGGAAACCACAAAGCAGGAAAGGGATCTGGGGGTGATTATAACAGATGACCAGAAAATGTACAAGCAGTGTGAAAAAGCAGTGTTAAAGGAGAACTGTATGTTAGGCTGCATAGGAAGAGGAATTGGAATGTGCTGCCCAGGGGGCTGGTGGAGGCAGAGACAGTGGAGGGGTTCAAGAGGGGGTGGGACAGGTACAGGGGAAGGGTTCTGGAAGCAAAGTCCTGTGCAGCGAGAATATTTGGGACTGGGAAGGGATAAGCCAGAGAGGGCAAGGGGGGCAGCAAGGTCAGCTCCCAGGGTGGGGGCTAACCAAATGAGCAGACATGAAAGACCATTAGGCCTATTCTGCTGGCATTTTAGTATGTTAGTAAAGAAGGAGGTGGTTATGCCACTGTACAGATCAATGGTAAGGCCTCATCTGGAATACAGTGTGCAGTTCTGGAGACTACACCTCAGAAAGACCTAAACAGACTGGAGACAGTGCAAAGGAAAGCTACAAAAATGATACTTGGGCTCCACAACAAGACATACGAAGAACATCTACACGACCTAAACATGTACTTCCTGGAACAGTGCAGAGAAAGGGGGGACAAGATCAAAACATTCAAGTACTTGAAGGGAATGAACAAGTTCTGGGTTCAGGACCTTTTTTCAGATCAAGAATCACGCAGGCATGAGGGGACATTGCATGAAGCTGGAAGGAGGCAAGTTCAAGAGTAACACAAGAAAGTTCTTCTTTACCGAGAAGGTAGTGGACACTTGGAATGGACTTCCACTGGAGGTTGTTGAACCTAGGTCAGCTGAAACATTCAAGAAGGCATGGGATAGGCACAAAGGTATTATAACACTGAATAGCAGTTAAGGGAAGGAGGCTAGGCTTATGGACATACTACAAGGACCATGTGGTCCCCTTCTGCCGTCACTTTCTATTTTTCTCTTTCTGTTTTCTTCTTGATTTAGCTGGATACTGATAAGTTCGTTAGAGGAGGTAATTAATGCTTGTTCCCATCTATTTTGAAACAGTTCTTTGATAAAGCCACCAGTTGGCATCTCTTCCACCCAAAGTCCTCATAAAGTCAAGCTCTTTGACATACAGTATATTTCTGTAGTGATGTTTTGTTGTAATATATATTTCATTTCTTTATTAAGAATTTCTCATACTGTCGAAAAAAACTTTCAGGTTGTATTCACTGTTAGGAATATCATCATTGCCATCTTCAAAAGCTGCCTCAACTGCTAAATGGAGTCTTACTGATGCAGACATTCTCTCAAAGCATGACAATCCACTTTGGTTCTCATTCAGGTTGTTTTCAGCATCTGCTGTATTACTCATAATTTTATCTGTATATTCTAGAAGTCTATGTTCAAGTTATACCCCAATCAGAAAATATATCAGGCCTGATATTGGAATGTGGGCAAAAATGAAGCACAAAGGTTTGCACTGTGTTTGGCCTTGCCCATGACTGCGAGGATGTTATATTCAGTCAGATAGCACACCAGCACTCTCCAACTGAAAAGAGGGCCATGCTATGGCCGCACAAAGCTGAGCAGTGCTGCTTTGACATGGATCTGGCCTATATACAGCCCATACCAAAGTGCACAGAACTGTGCCCCCAGACCTGTTAGTGCCAGAAGCCCAGGCATGATATTCAGCTGGCTCAATGCTAAGACACTAAAGGACCATATGTATGCCCATTATGGGCTCATTTGCATGGGAAGCACTGGTAGGTTTGTGCCCTTGTGACACCCCCCCCACTTTGATCACTCATCCCTGTACAGGAGTACCCATAATCTGGTGTCTAGTGGCACCCCCAAACTCTGAACCCCATCTTCATTAGAAACACATCATTCCCTGGTGTCTAGTGGCACCTCTCCCAACCACTGATCATCATACCCATTAGAAACACATCATAACTTGGCATATAGTGGCACCCCAAACCTCTGATCACCATCTCCATAAAATTGTACTATGCCTAGTGTCTAATGGTACCCCCAAACTCCAATCCCATCACTGTTAGAAATGCATCATTCCATCACCTCTAGTGACATCCCCAACCTCCATTCACCATCATTGTAAAACTGCAATATTCCCTGGGGTTTAGTGGCACCCCCCCCCACCCACTGAACCCTGTCAAATATAAGAGGTCCCTATCATCTGTCAGCCCTCCCACACTGATGGTACTGAGCAAATCTCCCTGCCACCCCTCCTACTGCTTTCACCAGTGTCACAGATCCAATACAGCCACTTGTACAGTCCACCTCTAACCACCTCAACTGGATGCCATATGGACTGACAGGGAATATGCATCCTCTGTATTGTAAATGGAACACACACACTATCTAACAGTATGTATGCTTCTTTTACAGTACAGAGTGTGTGCACTTCCTGTCAGGCTATACTGCTTCCAGCAGAGGTGATGAGAGGAGGGCTGTGCCAATTGATGTTTTAAATCTGCAGTGCAATGAAAGTGATATGGGGTGGCAGGGTGGTTTGGTTGGTCCAGCAGTGCAGGGTGGCCACTAGATGACAGGGACCACTTACACTTGTACAAGGATGGGGATCAGAGGTTGGGGGCTATTACTAGATATCAGGGATTAATTTATTCTTAAGGGGGAAGGTGACTGGAGGGTGGGGGTGCCACTGGACACCAGGGAATGTATTCTTTTTTACAAGGCCAGCAATTGGAGGACAATGCATACCACTAGACACCAGGGAACACTTTTGTTTTTATGGGAATAGGGTTCAGAGAGTAAGTGGTGTCACTAGACATCAGGGAACAGGTGTGCTCCCCCAATAACCATCTTGATAGTTGGCTGCAGTGTCTCCACCAGCTGCTAGGGTTGCCCATAATAAGTTGACCTTTTTTCAGTAGTAATTGCTCTGCACAAAGTGGGTGGCAATATTCCTTTGGCACAGCGCTAACATTGTGAATATTGCATTGCACCCATATTCATGTTCAAAAAGGTGTGAAATAAAATATTCCCACCCCTCCCTTTGTGCACCGATCCTTGCGTGTGTGCTATCCCATTTAGCATGAGCTGCTGACCCCTTTGAATGATGCCCATGGATGAAAACCCAGGGCAAACAGTGTGCAATCACATTGCCCACCAGGCAAAGCTTTGAATATTTGGCCCCTGATGTTTTTGACATACAATCTGCAGGCATGAAGCATAGATAATAGTGTTATTGCACCTATGAAGCAAATTAGTATGTATAAAAATGCATAAAAATGTTGTCAACAGCAACAAAAAACACAATTTTTGCTACTTACAAATGAGGGCAACTATTATATTAAGGAAACTATTAGATTTGTTGTTACTGATCTTAAAACAAGCTGGCTAAATTAACTTGACATGTTTTGTACCAGGCACTTTGATGTTCTGTTTTATGATAATTATAATTTTTACTGGTTACGAATTAGTAGCAAATGTAATTGTGGCTATTCTATCTCAATACTATTTCCAGCCATGCTCCTTAATGACTTTGTCCATATTCTAGATCCCAATAGTTAAACATTTCTTTTAATCTGTTCATACAGGTTCATTCGCATGCTTTTTTGCTGGAAAGGCACTTTCCCCCATAATGCTGTCCTCTGAGATAGCAATGACATGCTGTTGCTTAGCAAAAGTGGGTAGGGCTCTAGGTTAGCATGGGGCTTGTGCTGAGGAAGGCTGCATGACATAATTGATGACATCACTGAGTGACACTGCATCACGTGCCTGGTGCTTATTGGCTCACTCCACAACTGGCTCTGCTTCCGCCACTAAATAACAGACTCACCTTGTGCTATCAGGTGTGCATTTAAAGGGGGACTGTCTTGATTGTGAAAGCAAGATTTCTACACTAAGGTAGTGATTCTTTAAAACATCCTGTACTTTTTGGATTCCAGATTAAAAAAACAAAAAACTTTAAGCTTGCTTCTTTCTTTGTTTTCCAAAAATAGCTATGAAACGAGACCTAAACTGAATGTGCTTTGAAGCAAACCTTCAATTGCACTGACGTAAATGATTGACTAAAGCAAGTGTCACTGCACCACTGAATTAAAAATTAATTTGAATGATTTAAGCAGTTTTCTGACCCTTCAGGAATTACAAGATCCTGACCTTGTGGTCTGTTAAAATTTCTGTTAAAGATTAATAGCAGCACTATTGTATGTTAAACTTATATGAATTTATTTATTAAAATACATTTTCCTTTAAAAAAAATTCAAATACAGTCGGTTAATATTGTAATGTAAAGGCACATCCTTTAGTACATGTACAGGGAGCAGCATGATGGCCACATTGCTGCTCCACTTCACATCTTAGCTTCACACAATGAATTTTGTTTTGTTCAGTTTTGTGACTTTTTAGTGTGCTTTAATAAAACATGTTCTGTTTTATATACTTAAGGCAGAAAAAAGCCTTTTGTAAAGAAGTAACTCTGAGTATATCAGAAAACTGGAGTAAACCCAAGAAGTGTTTGGCAAAGTTGTGTTCTGCAGCATTCCTCATGGAGTGGGGTTTCTGTGACTCACTGAGAAAAGAGCATTTGCAGAGTGATTTCTTGCATGTGTGATGCCCCTAGAAATGGTATTATGATTTAATCTTTCGAACACACCATTGCATTTGAAATGAAGTACGTTTACATAAAAAAAAAAACTGATCCCGAGATTGCAGAAGTGTCCCGAAGAGGTGACTGGAGCTGTGGATGGCATTCATCTGTATTCCCCTCCTGCCTGCAAATAGGCAGAATTTGTCTAGTGCACTTACCCTGTCAATAAAAAAACTAAATAAATACATAAATAAATAAATAGTCCAGCGATTTTTTTTTTATGACTGACTTTGTTGAAGGCTACACATTTACTCTTAGTGGTGCCAAATGGCTGCATTTTTATTTACTAAAGGTATGCTGACATTGTGATTAGACTGGGTTCCATCTCTAATTATATATGCTGAAGTGAAAAGCTGCACTTAGCAGAGGTTCTTTTTTTCTCTTTTTATTTATAAGTGCTTTGATTACTTGGCACCAGGGCTCAGAAGAGACCATTGAGGCCCCAGAGCTGGAGTTCATCTTTTGGGGAACAGGAGAAGAGGTTTGAGGAAAAATTTAAGAGCCCTAAAATGAGACCTAATGACTCATATGACCCCTATTTTCTTCACAGCTGGCCAGATTACAGAACTGAGTTAATATAAAAAAAGATTTAAAACTGGTCTAATTTAATGAAATTAACCTGGGAATCTGTGGAGGAGAAGAGAGAGTAACACTGTGCTAAGAGGTACTGTGCAAGCTTCCATTTTTTTGCTTATTGGTAGTTTAAAGTTTTGGATAATGCAGACCCTACAGGTACTATCCCTCTTGTTTCGTTCCTTTTAAAGAAACACATGGCTCAGGATCATTTAGGGCCATTGAGCTGGGCTTAAGATGTATCTGAATTCGAGGGAATTGAATTGCTCACTTAAAAAAATGAAGTTGAATAATTAACACCTAATGCCAGTTGAAGATTTATTGGACAACAAAGCAGTTTTATAAATGTTTAGTCTGTCTCACTCTAAGTGATCTTGAAGTTGAACAGAGAAGCAATCTAGGGTACTAACATGCTTAAAGCTTAGACTCTGAGCATTGAGTTTAATTAATTGGTGCCACATAACTCTGAGGACTTTAGCATATCAATGGCACCTAGCAGCTTATGTATGACTACCTGAACTTGACTTGTTACCCTGTGCTAAACTATATGCTGTAAAGAAAAGTTTTACATGAGGCCTAAAGGCCAATCATCTGAGGAGTTTCTTATCTATACTTATATTATTTCTGTTTCTTTCACATTTACTTTTTAATAGCCTCTTAATTATCGGTTTAATGAATGAATAATTTATGAAAATATGCTTTATATACTAATATGTATTGATACATGCATAAGCTAAGCAAAACTGTAGTATTTTATTTTCTAAGCAGGGATGGCATTAATAACTATTATATTTCAAACTAAATAATATTATTATTATGGAAATCTAACCTCTATTATCTGGATAGCTAACTATCTGGGCTATTATAGTGTATTTTTTTAAATGTGATCACCAGGTAGCATGCTTTGATTTAGCCTTTATTGTTTTTTGCTTCTTCTTTCAGGTGTAGCTTATGTGGGCCAGGGTTACATTCTGATTTTGCTCTGACTAAGGGAACTTCTTTTGTTAGACACTGCAGGTTACTGCCATGATCTGCTAAGTATTGAAAGTTTGAGGCAAAGCAATGTCTATAGGAATGTAATGTGCATGTTGGGACAGGACCAATGGGTCCTATGCCCAGCTAGCCATTGGGCTACTCAGGAAGCCTTCCCCTACTTTGGTAGTTTAGGACCATACATGGCCTACTTGGAAAGTCAGCCTGGGAATCTGTACCCAGGAGAGACTAGTGCATTGACCTAATTTGGTTTAATATTGCCCAAGATATTTAGGGTTCCAAGGAGATATTGCCACTATTGGCATAGTCAGGGTCTCTATGTGTATAGGAGCCCAGGTAATACACTATTGCATCTTTGTGATATAGTGTGCCCTGCAGGAGTATCAGAAAAGCTAATTGTGTTTTGACAACAGATGAAGCCCTTTCTATCTGAACCCTGAGAACTTTCTTCACTGTTTCCTTGGATCTATGTGATAAGTGTGAAAGCCCAATCATGATCGGGGGCAGGGCAAGTGTACATATCCAAAAAACAATTTTGGTGATGTACATCCCCAGTGCACAAGATAGCAGTGTCAGAGACTTCCATTGTAATTGTTCATGTGGGGGTGCTGTGCCCCCAACCCCCCCGCTAAAGGATTTTTAACTCCAGGGGGGTGCATGCCAGGGGGGTGCAAAATCTTGAGAAATAAAAATTTCAGGCCGGGTGCACAAAACCCAGAACCTTCACAGCATTAGGCTGCCATGCACCCACCACACTATGGGGCCAGCTTGACAGCCCCACACCAACCATGCCAGGCAAACCCTACCTCCCTTCCATCACACTCACTCCCTCCTGAGCGTGCATGCATATAGTGATGTCCTGTCACTATATGCATCCACCTCCCCCATTTGGTCACCTTTCCTCAGTGGTAGCCCCATATACATGAACCAGGATTGTGTCACCATTATTGCAAGTGCTCAATCACCGATGCCAATGCTGATGCCCATGTCATGGGCTATTGTTTCCTTGGACCTGGCTAACTGCCCATGTTAGTTGGGTTGAAACATATTCTATGTGTGCTTTTTAGCAGCCTGCTATACAGAGTCATTATAGTGGGATTGTCAATGAAAATATAATGACTGATCAATGATTTGCACTTTTAAAAAATCCAGAATAATTGATGTATTTAGTTTTTGTTGATCAAGTGGGTATGCTAGACAAAAATGTGCCTATTTTCATGCATGACCTCAGAGAGATACAGACAATAAAATTATATAACAGTTACAATGACACAAATTCAGTAACAACAGCATAGGCTAGTAAGTGTATGATGAGCATGAAACAACAAGCATTGTAGGGGATATGTACAAACAGAATAAGTGCAAAACTGACAAGTGATAGATAGGTAAGACCAGGTAGAGCAATTAATAATGGATCATTTACATACGCACTTATAAGGTACAAGGTCAATACAGTGCTGCAATAATAGCGCAGTATAAAATATGCTATTAAAATGATGAAAACAATGGCAGTGACAGGGACAGAATAGCATTACTAAATTACCACTACAACTGTCTCTGTCTGCGCAAAGAAGGAAGGGCTGAAGTAGCTTCAGGTGTGGTGCCCAGGAAGAGCCACTCCTGTGGTGGAGTGGCTTAGGCACTAGCACCTGGAAAGGTGAAGACTTGGGTGGCAGGGGTTGGTTCCCCATCTCCCAATATTGGACATATATTCATTTTTTTTAAACAAATTTCCCCCTCCTGAGTTTCTCCCCATCCCCAAGGTCCACACCCCACATAGCTGATTATATTTTATTTAATTTTTATGTATTTATTTGTTTGTTTGTTTATTTATTTATTCATGGATTACAATACCTCTGAGCACAGACAGCTCATTTACAAAGGTTCCAGGTCATTGGGGCGTGGAGGCAAAACATACAAAGGGGTAAAAGTACAATGTTTCCAAAACAGTAAAATAAAGTGAGCAAAATATATATACGTATGTATACACAGTATTATTGTTCTAATCAGAGGAAAGTGTAGATGAGAGGAGGAGGGAAAAAGATGGGAGAAAGAAGAAATGTAGGAAATGGCAGCCATAGGCCTTGTCAAGCTGATGTGGAGGGGGGGGAAAGTGGTGAGGTGGTCAGGGGTGGTAAGAAAAGTAGGAGGTGGCAGCCATAGGCCTTGTCAAGCTGGTGTGGGAGCGGCAGGGGGTGAGGTGGGCTGGGTGGTAGGAAAGATAGGGAGTGGCAGTCATAGGTCTTGTCAAGATTAATTCATTTCAGGGTGTGGGGGGCAACCCCCACAAAAAACAAACACTCTAATGTTGTCTTAAGGGGTGCATTGTCGACTCATCATTTTGGTGTCAGTTGGTGTTTTCACCGACCTTATATTGGCTTTTGGCACTGTGCCTGCAGAGGTATTGACTGCGCTATTTTTGGTTGCAGGGTACTGACCCTGTGCCCACTTATCAATAGACAGGAGGTGCTTGCAGAAATCTTTTTAAAATCCTGGTGGGACATAGAGCATTTTAGCAACATGGGGAGGGAGTTCCAGATCTTGGGAGCAAATACTGAAAAAGCTTGCTCTCCAATCCTTGTGGCACATTTAGGGACAACCAGAAGGGGCTGATCCATAGACCTTAGTCTGTACACCTTTTATGAGGGCTTAACTATGTTGGCTAGTGTGGCAGGTGCACCAGTTATGATAACATTATCAATGGTACATGCCACTGTGAAAAGCCAATATGAATGTGGGGAGAGCCATCCCAATTCTGAGTTTGGGTGTAGTGATGAGTAAGCCTTTGTATGGAGAGAGTGAAGTGACATATGTTATAACATGTGTTCTATGTATTTAGCATCCCCTTGTTTGCTTCCAGGTATGATTCCAGACTACAGGTGAGGCTAGGCCTTGGGACTTAAGCCATTGGACACCCTGTGCAACAGCCAGTCTTGCTGCTGCAGTTAGGGTGTACCTAATTTTATAGGCAAGGCCAAGCTTTATGTTGACTGATTTACAGGTAAGTGCCTGAAGCAGATTAAAGTCCAATGCAGGGTGTAGGGTGACTACTAGGTATTTTAAGGGGCCTACCTCTTCAAGTTTCAAGCTTTGAAACAACTGAGAAGCTGCATGGGATATACTATATTGGACTAGAAATCTACAACAGATCTCTCTAACTTACATCTGAGGGAAGTTTTCCTTACTTTACAGTCTTACATTGGTATTGCTTTGTGTTTATTTTCGTTTTTAAATCAGGAAGGGGGTTTTCAAAACTACTTATCTTGTGAGCAACTTCAGAAGGGTTGAAATAACTGCATATTTGATTTTTCTTTGTGGGTAACTGGACTGTTTACTAGTATTCTGTGACAGTTTGCATCAATATATTTGGACATAATTTACTGGTAGTGGCTGTGTACTTTGAATAGCAAAGGCTGCAGTTTGTAATTTGATGCCAGACACAGCCTCAGGTAGGGGAAATTGTCTTCACTAGTCAGGGAGACCTTGCATCATAGCCAATTGTTTTGGGTGGAGGAACATTCCAGCATTGATCAATTACTATAAACTACTGGTGTGATCCTGTTTCAGACAGAAGCCCTTCTCTTCAAGTAGTGTAACAGGGTGTGCTTTGAAACAACTGAGAAGCTGCATGGGAAATACTATATTGGACTAGAAATCTGCAACATATATCTCTTACTTACATCTGAGGGAAGTTTACTTACTTTACAGTCTTACATTGGTATTGCTTTGTGTTTAATTATTTTCATTTTTAAATTAGGAAGGGGTTTTTCAAAACTACTTGTCTTGTGAGCAACTTCAGAAGGGTTGAAATAACTGCATATTTGATTTTCCTTTGTTGGTAACTGGACTGTCTACTAGTATTCTGTAACAGTTTGCATCAAATTACTTTTAAATAGTTGACAAATCAGTTACTGGAGGTTAGCTGAATTAGTATAAAGTGCAGTACTCACCAGGGTAGTGGAGCAGTGGTGTATTTGATTGTTTCTAACAGTCACCAGTGGTTGTGGACTACCCACCCACCCTTCCCCACTCCCCTCCCCCAGGCATGATGTTTCCTTTATAGCCAAGGTTCTGACATCACTTCCTCAACAGGTCTTGGGGCAGAACTGTCATATTCTTAATAACCCAGCACAGTGCATAAAGGGTAAGAACACACCACAAAAAGGAAGAAAAAATATATATATACATATATATATTACATATTGTATATTATAAGGGTGAGGGACATGTGGGGAGTGGTGCAATGCACTGGCTGTGGGGCAGCAGTTTTCCAGGAGACATTCTGGAAACTGCATTGCTGTCCTATCTGCAGGCAACTGTCAGCTCTGAGGGAGGAGGTTGCCCACCTCCAGGCTGAATTAGCAAGGACTATGGAGGCCTCCCCCACCCAAAGAGCACCACTGCCACAGAGGCTGCCAAGTATGAAGAACAGTTGGACCACAGTGGGTTCTGGGAGGGTACGGGTGGTGGAACAGAGGTGAAGCCCCCTAGTTGTACCTCTACACAAACCTTATGCCAGTCTGACAGAGCAAGGTTCCTCTATGATGGCACCCTCAGTGGAGACCAAGGAGAATGCTGAGGACCCCCACAAGGGAGACCCACAGAAGGTTGGCAAGGGACACCACAGGGGAGGTAAATAGCTTCTGATAGGGGACTCAACTGTTAGAGGGGTAGACCTGGGGGAGGGAGAGGAGAGGGAAGTAAGGTGCCTGCCTGGTGCTATGGCTTGGAGGAACAAGAAGTGAATCCTCAGGATTGCAGAAGCAGCATCACAGGAGAGGGAATGAGATATCATTGTCCACCTTGGGACAAATGACCTAGCTAGGCATGGGATCAGTGCAGTGCAGGATGAAATTGTGGAGATGGGGAGGGGCCTCAGACAGGTAGCAAGCATGGTTACCTTCTCAGAGGTGCTGCTAGTCCATGGCAGGGGTGAGGCTAGGGTACTACACACCATGCAGTGGTAATGAATGGTTGCAAAACTGGTGCAGAGCACAGGGCTTTGGCTTCATTGGGGACTGGGGGTACACCTGGAGAGATGAAGGTTTATACTGGCACGATGGTCTGCATCTGTCCATGAAGGGAACCAAGATCCTAAGTGACAGGTTTAAATGCTTCCTTGGCAAGCTTTTAAACTAGCCATGGGGGGAGGTGCTAATAAGAGGCAGGAAATTTCAAGCTTCCCTCCACAAAACATGATGGGTAGTAAGGTAAACACTGAGGTACAGTGCTCAACAGAGGGCAGGACAGGGGTAAATGGAAAAATAGACAAGGACAAAAAGAGCAGGCATGGGGAAAAAGGATAAAGCCAACATTAAATGGAGGGCAATGAGTACCAATGCCCATAGTCTGGGAAACAAGCTTCCTGAGCTAGTAGCCTTGATGGAAGATGAACACTTGGATATTGTAGCAGTCACAGAAACATGGTACATGGGGAACCATGACTGGGATGTCAACATACCAGGGTACACAGTCTACAGAAGGGACAAGGAGGGAAAAGAGGAGGTGGAGTAGCTCTATACATAAGGAAGGAATCAAAGCTACAGAACTAAAAGTAAAGGAGGAGGACAAGAGGACTCTGGGTCACCTTGGAGACAGGGAATGGCATCACAATCTGCACAGGGTTGTATACAGACCCCATCTCAAGGGAGGAAATGGACTAGAAAATGATAGAGGACATCTCAAAATGGCTGAAAAAGGGAGATACTGTTGATGGGGACCTGAATATGCCAGATGTTAACTGGATGACATGTACTGCAGCCACATCCAAGAGCAGGGTCATTCTCGATGCCCTGCAGGGGGCATACCTTAAACAGCTAGTGTTGGAACCCACTCGGGAGGAAGCAATAACAGACCTGGTACTCTCAAATGGAGAGAGGATCACAAATTTAGAAGTCAGTAGACATCTGGGAACAAGCGACCACTGCGCAGTGTGCTTCACAATAAGCACAACCATGGAGACAAGCCATACAAAAACAAGCATACTGGACTTTAGAAGGGCTGACTTTTTCAAAATGGGTGAATACCTGAGGAATACATTAGCAAATGGCCAAAAAGGAGGGTTGGAAGAACAATGGAGAAAAATCAAAACTGCCATCATAGAGGCAACATGCCTTTGTGTGAAACAGATAAATAAAACAAAGCGGAGTAAAAAACCACTATGGTTCTCAAAAGAGGTGGCAGGGAAGGTTAAGGAGAAAAAGGCTGCATTCAAAAAGTATAAGGCATCACAGAAAGAACACGACAGGGAACTGTATTAATTAAAGCAGAAAGAAGTGGGGAAGGCAGTCAGAATAGCAAAAGCCCAAACTGAGGAAAAAGTAGCCAAGTCAGTTAAGAAGGGGGATAAAACCTTTTATACGTACATTAGGGAAAATAGAAAGGTTAAGAGAGGAATAGTGAAGATTAATAAGGGAGATGGGAGGTGGGCAGAGGGAGACAGTGAAAAGGCAGAGATACTGAATGAATACTTTTGCTCAGTATTCACAAAAAAAGATGAGGAGGAGTTACCTAAACCAGACAATAGAAGCACTCTGGGTAGGGGGGTTGACACCAGTAAATTTATAGAAGAAAGAGTCCTGAAAGAACTCCTAAAACTCAAGGTGGACAAAGCAATGGGGCCTGATGGGATTCACCCCAGAATCCTAAAGGAACTAAGGGAGGACCTAGTGACACCACTGACCACACTTTTTAACAAATCATGGGAAAATGGGGTGGTACCTGAGGACTGAAGGATGGAAGATGTGATTCCCCTTCACAAAAGTGGGAGCAAGGCAGAATCAGGAAACTACAGACCTGTAAGTTTGACCTCAGTGGTAGGGAAAATGATGGAATCACTTCTGAAAGAAAGAATTGTTGAATACCTAGAGGCCAGCAGGGCACAGGGTCCAAAGCAGCATGGATTTACAGCAGGACGGTCATGTCAGATGAATCTAATAGATTTCTTTGACTGGGTGACCAAAGCAATAGACCAGGGAGGGGCTGTGGATATGGCCTACCTAGACTTTAGCAAGGCATTTGACACAGTCCCACACAAAAGATTAATAATCAAGTTAGCCAGCCTGGGAGAGGGTCCCATGGTGGTAGCCTGGGTTGCAAACTGGCTGCACAATAGGACACAGAAGGTAATAGTGAGTGTAACACATTCCGAAGAAAGGGGGGGTCACTAGTGGAGTACCCCAGGGCTCAGTACTGGGTCCAGTCCTCTTTAACATCTTTATAGGTGACATTGCAGAGGGTCTGGAAGGAAAGGTATGCCTCTTTGCAGATGATACAAAGATCTGTAACATAGTTGATACACAAGGGGGTGTAGAAAGGATGAGAAGGGACTTAGCAAGATTGAAGGAATGATCAGATATATGGCAACTTAGATTCAATGCAAAGAAGTGCAAAGTAATGCACCTGGGAAACAAAAACCCAGGAGAAGAGTACTAAATAGCAGGGGAGGTACTAACAACAACAAAAATGGAATGGGACTTGGGGGTAGTCATATCAGATGCTCTAAAGGTGGGCAAGCAACATGAGAAGTCAGTAAGGAGAGCCAGGGGGATACTGGGATGCATAGGAAGGGGCATCACAAGTAGAAAAAGGGTAGTGGTTTTCCCTCTGTACAAACAGTTGGTGAGACCCCATCTGGAGTACTGTGTGCAGTTTTGGAGAACTCATCTACTCAAGGACATAGACAGGATGGAAGCAGTCCAGAGGAGGGCAACTAAAATGGTGCAGGGTCTGCATCAGAAATCATATGAAGAGAGAGACTGAGAGAGCTTAATATGTGTACCCTTGATGAAAGGAGGGATGGAGGGACATCATAGAAATGTTTAAGTACTTCTAGGGAATCAACAAATTCCAGGAGGGTAGCATCTTTCAGAAAAAGAGATGTGTAAGAACAAGGGGACACAGTTTAAAGATAGAGTAAAGCTCACACCATTACATATGTACATTTCTGGAGTGTATAAAATGGGATGAGCTTTAGGGTTGACAACCCCATGAATGACTGCACCCAAGGTTTATTTAGTGGTGGGAGTGGGGTTTTAGAGTTGAAAACCCTAAAACCACATTAGCCCTACCTGTTTTGCTTTAGCCTGAACCCCAAATGTTGCATTAATACAGGGTTTTTTTGCACAAAATTTCCTTACTTTTTGAGACAGTATAATTGTATCCTTATTTGCCTGTGGGAGTGCAGGGCCCTCTGGGCCCTGTGCTCCTATCCATCCATAGTTTTTCAGATAGTGCAATCGTAACCTTATTTGCCTATGGTAGTGCAGGACCCTCCCGAGTCTTTGCTCCCATCCTCCATAGATAGGTGTATTTTATTTATGTATTGAAATATTTCATCATGAAGGCACACTGAACAACAAGTTGCTTGTCTCCCAGTGTGATCTGAAGGAAGGGGTACATGTGGAAAGATTACAGAGGTAATACAGTTACACAAGTTACATTATTAGTATGGTAAGCAGTTGATGAACAGTAAAGAGACACAGCACACAAATGGTTGAGTACATCAAGATCAGTAAATGACAATACAGACAGTGCAATAAGCTGCAGTGATGAGCAAGAAAGCAACAATACAATCAAAGCTATTCGCTCATAAGGAGCAATGCAGTTCATTGTAAGTGCAACTAAAGTAAGTGCAAAATTGGCAAGATGTCACAGATAAGTGCAGTGGAAGAGGGGAAGGGCTGAAAAAAAGAGGGAAGAGGGATGGAGGAAGTGATGTGGGTGGAGGGAAGGGAGGGAGGGATGGGGTCTGGATTAACTCCCCTACAGGATGCTGAGAACCCTGCTAGAGGGCTGGACCAGACAAGGATGGAATTAATGGGGAGAGGGTGTAGTAAAAGAAAAGTGAGTGAAGTGGTATGAGGGGAGGGATGGGGTGAGCCTGGGTTCAGCTCCCAAGAGAAGAGCTATATGTATGTTGATGTGGAAGGGCAAGTCCCTCCAGGACCAGTGCTTCCATTTTTAGGACAACAGCAACCGAATTGTCAGCATAGCCTTCTTATTACCCCACCTCATAAACCCAGTGCTGAAAATGTTTGAATCCCAACTGAAACATCATTCTGTGCCAGCACAACATTATTCTGTACCACAGGCAAGAAAATATATTTTGGCCAAGATTTGAAAAAATGGCAGTTGTCTCATTCATGAGGTGATGTAATGAAATGGCTATGTCAAAAATTTGGGTGAAAATATTTAAAATTGTGAAAGCTATGAGCAAGCATAGCTAAATTTTAATGGATGTGCATAACGCTGCCATTTTAACATATCTGGACTCCAGATTTTCAGCATAGCCTTCTTATTACCCCACCTCATGAACAAGGGTAGTGAAAGTGGTCAGATCCTGACCAAAAAGTGATTTTGCAAGTGACCACAAAATTGCCTTTTTGGGCCAGATTTGCATAATTTCACCATCATGGTTCATGAGATGGTGTCTCAAAAGGGCCATGCTGAAAATTTGGTATCAAAAAATAAAAAAATAGTAAAGTTATGCACCAAAGTTGAAAACCCCACCGAAATATATTGAACCACACTTAATTTACTTTCTTATATAGCAGTCATCGGTTCAAGAAGCAAGATGTTTCTTCAATCAGAGAGTGCATCTTCACCCTAGGACCTCTTCAGGTGAGTGAGGGGGTGTGAGGGTGTGGAGTGGTGGGTGATCAGTGTAAGGTAGGGATAGGGTGGGATTAGTGAGTCACCATTTTCTTTTTTTACAGGAAAAAGTCAATGAAGGACTGTTTTCTTTATTTCAGTGGGGAAAGATAAGTTAAAGGTTTGGGAAAGTGATCAGGGGTGGGGGGTTTCAACTAGACACCAGAGTAAATACAATTGCAGAGACAGAGATTTGATGGTGCGGGCTGCCACTAGACCCCAGGGAAATATTTTATAACTATGGGGATGATGATCAGAGGGTGCAGGGTGCCACTAGACACCAGAGATAAAATAAATATTTATTAGGACAACAATTGCTGAAGGAGGGGTACCACTAAACACCAGAGTTAAATTAAATATTTACATGGATGGCAATCAAAGGGTTGGGTGTGCCTCTAGACAACAAGGAAAAGGAAAAAAAAATTACAGGAATGGTGATCGGAAGGTGGGGGTGCCACTAGGCATGAGGGAAAAATAAGCAAAATTATGATGAGAGTAGTGTTGGGTGAAATTGGAATATTTCGCCTTGTGAAATATTTTGTGTAATTAGCGAATTACACAAAATATTTTGCCGGGTGAAATGCAAAAGTTCACCCACAGCTGTGAGTGAAATTTTGCCCCCAAGCCGGTGAAATTTTATCTGTGTGTGAAATGTTGTCACTGCAAGAGAAATTTTGCCACTGCTGGCGGAATTTTGCCACTCACAGGTGAAATTTTGCTATTGTTGGTGGACTTCTCAGAGGCAAAAATGCGGGCAAAATTTCACAGCATTTTCATGAAACATTTACCTCGATTTTGCTGGTGAAATTTAATTTCACTGCATCCCTAGATGAGAGCTATTGGAGGGTGGGGGTGCCACTAGACACCGGGGATAAATTATATAATAATAGGGGAAATTACAGGAACACCATGGAAATCCTTTTTTTAGTTTGCATGGATCCCTTTCCATATCAAACGAAAAAAAGAAACAAAAAGGATTCCTTCAAATGAAAGAAGAATAGCAAAAGAATGAAGTTCAAAGTCTTTTTCCATGTAAAAGGAATATAAAGTGTTCCTTTTTCATTCAAATGAAAAAGGACAAATGAAAAAAAAAACACACCAAACAAACCTAAGTCCAAAGTCTTTCTCCATTTGAACAAAATATGAAATTAACCTTTTTCATTCAACTGAAAAAAAAAACCAGCAAAAAACTAAGTCCCAAATCTTTTTTTTCCATATGAATGGAATATGAAGGGATCTTTTTCATGCAAACAAAAAAACAGCAAAAAAACTTTAATCCAAAATATTTTGTGTTTGAAGGGATTCTTTTTCATTTGAATGAAATAGCACATGTGGAAAAAGGGGAAGCGAGTCACGAAAAAAGATTGTAAAAGAAAAAAAACACATTTGCTGGGTCACTTTTCCAGCTGTTAACTGCAGAATCCACCTAATGGAGCTCTGTAGAGCAAGATACATGTCTTGCTCTCTCTACAGAATGTCATTTTTTGTGGATTTTTAATTTTTTTCAGAGAAAAAAGAAAACAAGGTGGTGGCAAATGAAAAAAAGATTTTTCCAAACAAAAAAGGAACGGCCCCAAATGAAAATGAATTATTTTTCTTATCGACCAATTTCCTTTTTTGTTTCAAACATCTATCCAAAAGACTGTACTGTGTATGCTCAGAACCTGAAATTTTAAAATTTTATAACTTTGGAATGGATTGACTTTTTTTCACCAAAATAGTGACATGCACATCAGAGGCCAAGCCCTTTCTACCCTGAAAATTTCAGACCAAAAGTCCACATTATCTAGGTGCAAAGTGATAAAAATAAAACAGCAAAAACTAGTGAATTGGTATGTTTTTGTGGTATCCACATCTCAAAATCTGCAAATCTGACCAGAATGAGTCTTGGCATGTCAAGAGATCAACCCCACAAGACCATACATGCAAAATTGTTTGCACATCCATTGAATGGTTTGGAAGACATTAACATTCATAATTTGAGGTTTAACATAGAAATCCCTGCTCAACCATAAATATAGGAGCGCTACTACGTCCCAATAATATAAACTGTATATTATTTTTAGGTAACTACACAAATGATCTGGTTATAGAATAAGTTACAATACAAAAAACTATAATGTTTAATGGTAAATGTTTTTGTTTTCTTGGGCTTGTGGTGCAGACTCACTATTAATACACATTTTTGGTTAGAAACTGACTTTATTACCGTCTGTAAATTAACTTTTTAAGTCATTATCTGGACATTTATCACTGTTTAAAGAAAGAAGTTGAAGGACGGTAGTTTAAGAGCTATGTCACTGTATTTACAAATACTGTAGCTTTCATATGAGGGTTTATACTGCACATTTTCATTTAAGGGTCATAACACTGTAAGAACTAAATTGTGGAGGTAATTGGAGCTTATGATATTTTTAACAAGGGATTCAAAATTGCTTAAATAGATCTGTAATACAAGAATGGTCCTGAATTAATGATTTATGTATATTTTTATATAAACCCAATTACCCTAATGAAGCCAGTATGGCAAAACACTGGACAGGATTCAAGCACTTTTCTGCTTATGAAATAAACTAGAAAGTATTTTTGAAAATTTTTTGTGTGTGGCTGTACTGCTGGAACTTTCCTCTTTGGCTCTGTAATATACTCACCAGTCCCAGACCTAAGCTGTAACTACTTCTGGAGGTGTACCTGACTGGCAAGAACCTGTTCCTTGCATAGCAAGAATACCACCATGAGGTACGGAGTGCCAAAGACCTTTTCTGCCTCAGATAATTTTTTTCAAGCAATGTACAGGCATTAAATAAACTATTGGCTGAATCTGAATTCACAAAATCTGACATATTATTAAATGACAGCAATCAATCATCTGTACTGGAAGAGAGCCTTAAATGGACACAGGGGCCCAATGAAAGAACTTTACCATGTCACATTGGCTGCAGGACTAGCTCCACCTTCAACCCTCCAGCTAATCACATTTCTTTGGCAACATATCAAGCTTTGGTGCTACAAGACATAGAAAAACTGGTTATTTTTTCATTATTTGTCCCTTGGCCTCTGCCCTGGGGGTACCTCCACCTTCCCTGGTATTTAGCTGTGTCCCAGAGTACCAGGATCCTGGTGTCATGTTGCACAATGCAAGGGAGCTTTTACTTAGTTTTTCTCACCTTTTTTTTTTCTTGTGTGGTCCCATCCTCAAGAGGGCACATGCATGAAGGACATTTGTCCAGATGGACAACATGTGTGAAAGCACGTTTTTATTGTATAGTCAAGGCCACTGCCAATACTCCATTGGGCTCTCATTTTGCCCAGTTCCATGCCAGCTCACTGTTTCACCTATCCTTTATAGGTATAGAGCACATCCCAAGAGATCCAAAAAGGGGAGCAAAACAGAGGCAGTTACTCCAAAATGAGACCGAATGGATTTATTTTGCTTTAGAATCTTAATATAACAGGGACTTAATGATAGCATAGCTATTTCTCCATTATGTTGGCGCGCTTGTGCAGCCAACGTTTTACGGTAGTGGAGATTTGGAGGTGTGGTCACTGTTGGGTGAATGCAGGGCACACACCAGTAGGTGCGTTCCTCATTCCCCAATCTGCCTGCATGCCAGCACTACACCACCCGGGCAAGCACATCTAAGGAAAGGTCCGCTGCAATGTGAACAAAGCTTGTCACATGTAGTGGACCTCCCTACATGCTTCATCAGCTACAAACATGGCAGAACAATGGCCGCTAAATTGCCGACTTCAGGGGTGCCCAATCCCATGGTCGACTTACCCTGCCCCTCATGTATGTGCCGACGGGGGATCCCACTCCCTGTCAGCATAATGTGTCCCGCCCTCCTTTTTTGCTTGCCGAGGGGGTGCCCAATCCCACTCAGCTCATGCACCCCCACCTTTGCTGTTTGTCAACAGGGGTGCCCAATCCCCGTCGGCATCCGTCTCCCTCTTCCCCACTTTAATGTGCCAATGGGGGAGCCTACTCCCCTTTAGCATGATGTCCCCCCCTTCTTCTGTGCTGAAGGGGTACCCAATCCCCCTCAGCTAGTGTCTCCTACTCCCTATGTGCCAACGGGGGTGCCCAATCCCCCGTTGGCTACTGTATCCCCCCAAAAAAAACTATAAAAAAAGAAATCCATCCACAATGTTTTTTTAACACCTGTAAACAGAAAACGATCCCTCATAGTCTCCCTACCCTCCTCCCACCACCCGCACCCACCTACTGTGCACCCTGCCTCCCCACACCCCCCTCACCCCATACTTACCTCCGGAGCTTGGTGCGACAATCTTTAGTGATCTGGGAACACGTCTGCACTCTTCAAAGCTGACTGTGAACTGAGGAAATGCCGGTAAGCTGTATAATGGAATAAATATGTTTTTTTCAACTTTGATGCATATCTCAGGCATTTTTTGGAATTGTTTCACCAAATTTTCAACACGGGGTTTTTGGGACCCCTTCTCATGAATTCTGGCACTGTTATGGCATTAATTGGTCCCAAAAGGTGATTTCATAGTCACTGTGCAGAATCACCTTTTGTGACCGACTAACACAACAACCGTGGCAGTGTTCATGAGGTGGGCTCTCAAGAAGCCTATGTTGGAAATATGGTGGAAAAAATTGAAAAAATGGCTGTTTTACGAGTGTCCATTGCGCATTTACTACGCATGCTTGTAACTTCGCAAATTCACAATATTTTCATGCCAGATTTTCATTTTTCTTTACCTCCTTGTGAATAGTACAGCTGTCATTTTTCACATCCTGGCCAAAATGTGTTTCAGCACTTCTGGTGTGCAATAGCTTGGTCGCTGTGGGAAAGCAGTGTTTGGGGCATATTTATGAAAAAGACAGTGACACTGTTCATGAGCAGAGGTCCTAAAATGCCTATGTTGAAAATTTGGCGATGATACTCCATAAAATGACAGTGTTATGAGCATGCATTGCACAGTTTGAATGCACATTCGTAACACTGTGCATTTGTAATATTTTCACTCTGGTTTTTCACCATTGGCATTTTTACACACCTCTTGATGAACAGTACTGCTATCATTTTACATATCCTGCCTAAAATGTGTTTTCGCACGTCTGGTGCAGAATACCGCGGTCGCTGTGTGAAATCACTTTTTGGGACAGTTTGAAAAATGACAGTGACACTGCACATGAACAGAGGTGCTAAAATACGTATGTTGAAAATTTGGTGCTGAAAGTCCATAAAATGACTGTGTTACAAGCGTACGTTGTGCATTTCCTACCCACCCTTGTGACTTCGCAAATTTGCAATATTTACATGCCACATTTTCAACACTGCTATTTTTTACACCTCTTTATGAACAGTACAGCTGTCATTTTTCACATCCTACCCAAAATGTGTTTCCAGACTGCACTACCAAAGCCAATGCCAGTGAGACAACATTCGGCATTGACAAATGCTTGTTTTAATTATATGACATTTCTAATAATGTATTTCTTTTCTCTCCAGGGCTCACATTTGCTGTTTTATTAAATTGAAAATCTGTGATGAACTGTAATCTATCAAGAAATCTGTTATGTGAACTTTGGTTAATCAAAGTTGAACTAATGCCATTACATTTATTGTCGTACTGTCTTATCTTTCTGAGCACATTCTTTTTGTCTCTCCTCTCCCTTTTTCTCACTGCAGCTAAGCCGATAGCTTTTTTTTAATACTTTTAAATATGTTCCATTTTTTCAGCAAAAATAATGACTAGTTATATATATATATATAAAACATCTATTTCTCTCTCTCTCTCTCTCTCTCTCTCTCTCTCTCTCTATATATATATATATATATATTGCAAAAACATTGTTAATGCATCAGTTCAGTTGAATACCACAGTGACAAAAGCAGGGAAATGAGGAATTAGGATTTACAACCCTAATGCCCCACCCCCAGGGTTCCCACCCCTACCACCCTACTCCCACATCCCCACCCTCCACACACCAACAAGCATTGGGGTATGCCATGGGATCACCAGGCCTAACTCTCACTCCATTGTCCTATACTGTGGAGTTCACCACATGGAATGGGGTGAACGTTAGGCCTGATGACCCCAATGCACACCCTGACGCTTGGTGTGTGGAGGATGGGGGGATGGGTGTGGGGTGGTAAGGATGGGAACCCTGAGGGTGGGGAAGGATATTAGGGTTGGAAACCATAACATCTAATTTCTCTGCTTTTGTTGCTGTGGTATTCACCTTAACTGATCTTTAATGGTGCCTTTTGCAAAAAATGTCCCTTTGTTTTCAGATAGTATAATTGTATCTTCATTTTGCTGTGGGAAGTTACCATCCCTCTATCCAGATAGCATAACAGTGTCCATATGTCATTGTGGGAATGTAGGGTCCTTTTGACCCTGTGCTCTCATCCCTCCATCCAGCTAGAACAACAGTGCTTCCATCCAGATAGTACAAGGACCCTGCACTCTCATCCCTCCATCCAGATAGTAAACAGTATCCATATGCCATGGTGGGAGTGCAGGGTCTTTCAGACCCTTTGCTTCCATCCAGACAGAAAAGCAGTATCTATATGTCACAGTGGGAGCATAGGGTCCTTTGGAATCTGCTATCCCATCCCTCCACAGATGCACATATGTATCTAGCTGTGGAAACACAGGGGTCTTTGGCCCCTGCACTTCCACACATTGTTATCAGCAGGTGCAACAAAATTGCAACAAATAGTCATAACGGCCATCTCAAATAATTTTCACCCAAATGTTTAACATAGCCTACTTAGCACCTCACCACATGTGCCCAGTACAGCAAACTTTCAAATCCATGTCAAAATGTAATTCTGCACAACTGTAACCCCAGTTTTGCACCACAGTTGCGGAAAATATTTTTTGTAGGATTTGAAAAATGACACCTGCACTGTTTATGAGGTGGTGTGGAAATATGGCAATGTTAAAAATCTGGAGTGAAAATAGGAATAATTGATGAAGTTACGAGTGTGTGTAGAAACTGCTCAATGCACACCGTAATGCAGTCATTTTTGGAATTTTTTCATCGAATTTTCAATATCAGCATCTTGGGAACTCCCATCATAAACAGTGCAACTGTGATTTTGTTAATCCACCCCAAAAGTTAATTTTGCATAGGGACCGTGTCATTTTGTGCCACAGGTGTGAAAACATGTTCTGGGCAGGATGTGCAAAATGACAGTTATACTGTTCATAAGGAGGTGTAACAAAATAGCAATGTTGAAAATCTGAAATAAAAATATTAAAAATTGATGAAGTTATGAACATGCATAGAAACTGCCCAATGCATTTTCATAACACAGTCATTTTTGGGAAATTTTTCACCAGATTTGCAACGTGGGCTTTTTGGGACCTCACTTCATGAACGGTGACACTGTCATTTCATGAATCAGTCCCAAAAGGTGATTCTGTGCAGCAACCACAAAATCACCTTTCGGGACTGAGAAATTAAATGACAGTGCCAGTGTTCATGAGGTGGGGTTTCAAGAACCCAGTGTATAATATTTGTGGCCATAATTTCTAAAATTGGCCAAGATAGCAACATAAGTTGACCCCCCCCAATTGACTCCCATTATATGGCTTACCATGATTCCTCAGATCGCAGTTCGGCTTTGAAGAGTGCAGACTTGTCCCTGGTCCAGAGAAGAGCACCGATCCTGAACTCTGGAGGGTAAGTATTGGTGAGGGGGGTTCGGGGAGGTGGTTGTGAAGAGGGAGGGTGGTGATGGGGGAAGGAGGAGTGGGGAGATGTTGAGTGTCGGGGATGATTTTCTTTTTTGCAGGGTTAAAAAAAAGACTTCAGGGATGTTTTTCTTCTTTTACAGGTTAAAATAAAAAAAATAATTGGGCACACTGAGGTGGGTTCCCAGTTTGCCACAAAAGTTTGGGGGATCTTGATGCTGACAAGGGAATTGGGCATCCCTGTTGGCAATTGAAGTGGTGGGCAATGGAGGCATCTGACACTGTGAGTGGGCATCCCGGTATCGGAAGGTTTTTTTTTCAGAAACAAAACACTTATTTGGGCACACGGGGGTGAGGTCCCAGTGTGCCACAATACTGGGGGAGGGGTTACACTTCACATGAGGACTAGGCACCCCGATGACAGAGAGAAAATCAGAATTGGGGGGCAGAATACTTCAATGCAGGATCCTGCAACGAAATGTTCACAAATTTCGATGCAGGAATCTGTATCGAAGATGATGGTGGATGGTTTTCTTTTTTCACAGGTTAAAATATAAAAAAAAATAATTGGGCACACTGGGGTGAGCTCCCAGTGTGCCACAAAAGTTAGGGGGGATCATGATGCCAACAGGGGGATTGGGCACCCCAGTTAGCAACAGAACCTCCACTTGCATACTGTGTGACTCTGAGCAAGTCACTTAACCACCCAGTGCTGCTAGGTCACCCCTGAAAACAGGCACTTGTGCCTAGTGGGCCTTGCCCAGTTACCAAAGACTAAAATAAAAAATTAAAAAAAAGTGGTCTTGGAAGGCATCCAACACAGGGAGTGGCATTCCAGTGTCAGGGTTTATTATCCACAAAATACCATTTATCTGGACACACCGGGGTGGGCTCCCATGTGCCACAATACTGGGGGGTGACACACCAATACTGGGATTAGGCACTCTGATGTTGGTGCAAAAAATAGGAATTTGTGGGGGAGACAGAATAGTTCGAAGCAGGATCCTGCATTGAATAAAAGGCATTGGGGGACTGTTTTCTTTTGTTTACAAGGTTTTTAATAAATGTAATGGTAGGGCACACTTGAGTGAGCTCCCAGTGTGCCAAATAACTGTGTGTGTGTGTGTGTGTGTGTGTGGCATACATTCCAAAAGGGGACTTGGCACCCCTTATCGGCACGGAACAAAGTGGGTGTTCCTTGACTCAGTAGCCAGCAGCACGAGTTCCAGCTGTGGCTGCAGAAGTCAAGAAAATACTGCTCTTCTCATACAGAGAAGGCCTTCAAGATGTTCTGTTGAGAAGCTGGTAACTGACATAAAAACCTGTTTTGGGTCAGCTTAAAAACAAACCATCAGAATACACCTGAAGAGGTCCTCTCTGACTGTTCAGATGTTTTCTTGTGTTTTTAAAAAGTTCCTTTGGTACTTTAACATCCTCACTATGTAGCAAAAACAAGATGACGGACACAACCCAGCTCAATCCATCGAATGGAATGTGAACTTTGCGAAAAATACCAGCATTCTTTGTGAAAAGAAGCTTGTATTTTTTGCACAGTACTCCTATTGTTCGAAACATAAGCTGGTATTTTTCGCACAATACTCCTATTGTGCAAAAAATAATATTTTTAATGCCTGACATATACTGTAAATTTTCCCATAGGAAATAATGGGAACATTTAAAATGTCATAACTTTTGAACAGATTAATATTTTTTTCCGCAAACCATCAAACAGCACATCTGTGACCCAAAGGCTTTCTTCCCTGAAAATTCCAGACAAAAACCTAAAGCTGTTTCTGAGATCCAAGATGACAAAGAAATGTTGCAAAAATGTTACAAAAATGGATTTTTCTGTTTTCCAGCACTTCATATCTCAGAAACCAACCAACAGATTCCCACAAAATTTGGCAGGTTAAGAGACCTACGAAATAATCCATGCCAAATGTCATGCAAATCCATTGAACAGTTCCAAAGATATTAAGGTTCAAAATTTGGATTTTAACATAGAAGTGTAGTTTCATCCTAACTATACTGGTGTGACTGCCCCAGTATAATATATATGGGCTATGACATGGCCTGACTGAAGATATCATATTTATCTTCACGAGAGGCCAATGATATCATGATATCTCACGAGTGGCAAAGCCACGAGTGAGATATCATGATGTCATTGGCCTCGAGTGAAGATAAATATGATATCTTCAATCAGGCCATGTCATGTTCTGTTTATACTATGTATGTTTTGGGCTGCATTCAACAAAAGCTCCAAATGTGCACTTCATACATTCCCCTATATAGAGGTGTTGGCTGTTTCAACACAAATCTGCAGTATCTCTACTAGCAAAACAGATGCCATATGTTGCTTAAAAAAATATATGAAGTTGATCCTGGTGCTTTAAAATTATTATACAAAAACTTGTCTGGCTTCTGGCTGACCTAGCCTTGGCCACCCCCAACACAACTCTCCATGTCTCCTCCCTCAAAACAGCAGATTACGTATATTGTTAAAAAAATATCTCACCTTGCCACTCTAAAGTTATTGAATAATACCTATCTGGTTGATCCTGCCTGCATCTTTAAATAAATAGATGTTTAAAAAACATACATTATCTGGTTGATCCTGCGACTTTGTTTTATCCATGTGGAACTCTGATGCAGCATGACCAAATACTATGATCCCAAATGTAGCGTGAGTGAGCGCTAGCAAGATTCAAATGTGAGACACAGTCAGAAATTTCTAATTATGGAGGCTGTGCTGTAAAACATAGAAAAGTGTGACCCTTTCTTAATGCTGCCTATATTTTCTGAAAAGAAGCTGTCGACAGTACTGAGAGAAGAGTGTGCGAGTAGGCAGCTTGACAACACCAGACGGACGTGTGATCATGTGTTGCTATGGCAACAGATGTTCGCGCTTCCGTCTGGTGTTGTGGAAGCTGCCAACCCGCCGCTTCTTCTCTCAGTACTGTCGGCAGCTTCTTATCAGAAAATATAGGCAGCATTAAGAAAGGGGCACACTTTCATGGTTTACAGCACAGGCTCCATAATTAGAAATTTCTGACCGTGGTTCAACGTTTGAATCTTGCTAGCGCTCACTCACGCTACATTTGAGATGATAGTATTCAGTCATGCTGCATCAGAGTTGCACATGGATAAAACTAAGTTGCAAGATCAACCAGACATGTTTTAAAAATAATTTGGTTAAAGATGTAGGGAAGATCAAGCAGATCCGAGAGATGTGTGTGTGTTTTTTTTTTTTGGGGCGGGCTTTCATCTACAGGGACACAGTGAAGAGAGACAGCTGGACGATGAAAAGTGAAAAATTTTCACTTTCATTATGACGTACAGGAACGTGGAGTTAAATGTATGACATATAGGAACATGAAGATAACCATGTTATCTTCACTGGCCATCTCAGATATCATTTTTTATACTCTTATTTTTCCTAAAACATACATTGTATATATATATATATATATATATATATATATATATACATACATATATAGATATAGATATATACATATACAAACATACATACATATATATATATTAGATAACCCACTCTTGGGTGTGCGGTCACACTCTGATATATGCACACCTAATGCGTGCTTACATCAAAGCATGACCGTATACCCAAGAGTGGGTTTTCTAGCTTATAAAATGGTCCCCTGTTTCAGTAAAGTAGTGCAACATGGAAGTACTACAACATGAGAAAGAACACTCCAGGCTGTGGTTTTGTTAAAATATATTATAGATGTTAATTAATATTACATAGAAGAACAGGTTATTTTTTGTAAATTAAAGTGAATTCTAATAACTGGCCTCTGAGGGTTGAGGTGCTGGACACCACACCTCGTGCCATGCCGGTAACCCAGGTCTGGGAGTGGACTCAAGTCACTGGGGGTAGGCAGGGGAGGAAAGGATCAAGTGTCCAAAAGACAGCATTCCTTTCCTGGGAGGGAGGGGGGTTGTAGGTCTTGCCATCTGGTGACCACTAGCTGTGGCTGGGGGTCGAGCAGCAGTCAAGTCCTGGCTGAAGTGGGGGGAAGACCACAGTGGCACTCCTGTGGGCATGAGTGGGAGCTCTAATGCATTGCACTGGGTGCATTGCATGACAGGGCCATTGCGGGGAAGAAAGAAGGAAAAAAAACTTCCCATTGGTAGGCAAAGGTGGGTCTAGAGGCATCAGACAACACAACCAGTGTCAGGTTGGGGTGTCCTTCCGGACTCTGTGTGTCCATTCTCCACCTGGCACTGTAGATAGAGTGCCAGTCAGAGTTGGCGGTCCTTGATCCTGGGGGACATAGATCCGGGGGGTATGGATGAGGGTTGTGGAGGGGTGTGGAGAGCGGCATGCACTCGGAGGAGCTCTCGGTCTTCAGGCAGATGGGATCAGCCAAATGAGCCCCATGACCATGCTAGAGAGAGTCCAGTGAGAAGGGAGAAGAAATAAAGTCTATAAAAAAAGTGAACTTTAAACTGTAACTTTAACAGAAATGTAGTTTCATGTAAATACATAGAGGAACTATAGGTGCATTATTTAAAGAAATTGAGGAACTGTATCTTTAAGTTCCACATGTATGCATCATGTAAACAAATATAGTAATTATAGCTGCAACATTTTAAAAAATTGAGGAACTGTAGCATTAAGTTCAAGTTTTTAGGCATCATGTAAAGAGAGAGAGGAACTAGCTGCATCATTTAAACAAACTGAGGAACTGTAACTTTAGGTTTTGTTTTATGCAGCATGTAAAGAAATGGAGGAACTGTAGCTTTAAGAGTGCTTGCTGAACTGAACAGAACAAGACTGCTGCCGCTTTAAGAGTGGTGCAGTTTTTGAACAGAATGTGGAATGAGGAATGCCTGTACAGAAAGGAGCAGTTTTGCAGTGGAAGAAAAGTAAGTTAAATGCTGAGCTTTTGTAGGATTTGTTTTTCTCATTTTGCAGTGTTTTTAACTGTACTGCAGGAGGCTACTTGTGCTAGAGAAGATACTTAATTTGTAATATATGTTGAACTGCAGGTTGCGGTGCACCATTATATTTTGCATGTAAGGTGCCAGTGGGTCCAATCCTGCAGGCAGATGTTGAGGTATTTGTTGAGGCTGCTGATTTTCTATGCTGGTGGGAGTTTTTGTAGGTTTTTCATGGTTGCTTTGTGGCACTCCTACAGGCGGTGGCAAGACAGTCATGGTTGAGGGCTGCACACAGATTTAGAAAGTTCTTCCGGTGTCATCGTTAGTGTCAGTAGGAAAGTAGTTGTCCTGGTCTGAGGCACTGTGGATGGGGTTAGTGTTTTCTTTATTTTTACAAGCTACCTCAAGTTGTTGCTTACTTTTCTGTTTGTCTGGTTCAGTTGAAGTGGTCGTGGCAACTGCGGGTTGGAGCTCTGTTGAGGTACACAGTGGGCTGGGTGGTTCTTTGGCAATGCTGCCCTTTGCTGAAAGGGTGGTTGTTTGAATTTTAGGCAAACTATCTGGTTCATGTGGTGTGAAGTACTGGTACCGGCCAGGATATTTGCCCAAGTTTCGTCTGTCTTGAAGTGTATTGCCCAGTATGATTTCAGGCTAATTTCTGATTTGTGGCCTGTCACACCCATGATCTCTCATGAATCTAGCCCAGCTGAGGATATCATTTGAACTACCGTGGATCTTAGGCAGTGGTTTGTGTAGCGGCGAGATAGCCCTGCTTCTGAAGACAGCTGAAGCATTAGAGAAAACAGATAATTGACTCCCATCACTTCTCTAGAATACCATATGTGTTGTTTATCTAGTATGTCCTGTGAAACTCTTTTGAGATGTAAGAAAAATGCAGTGGCATCTGGTTGGCATTTACTGAGATATTTTTTAAAGGAAAGGACAATGCACAGAGGGTCATTTGGTTGGGAAAAAGCAAACCCTCTTAAGGCTGCTTGATTTAGTTATCTGGCATCTTTGTGATTTTTGCTTTCTGGATTGTGTTTTAGACTGAAATATTCTATGCCATTTTCATCCCTTTTAATCTGGAAAGAGTCTTTTTTAAGTTCTCTTTGCCCTTCCCTTCCTCTGCGAGCCATGAATATTTGCAGGTCAAACCATACCTTTTTTACCAGTCCTGCAGCAGTGTCTGGTGATAATGCTGCAAAGTTTTTTTTTACTTTTTAAAGACTGTTTCTGTAAGATACTCATGGTGCTGAGTACAGTCTTTCCCTTCTTTTCTATATATTTTATGACAGATACAAAGACATCGTTTGCTGACTGGAAACTTGGGTCTGTTACTATATTCATTTTTCTAGACAAAGGCAAGGAATTTAAATGTCTATTTAGTCCTGCTGTTATTCCAATGAAGCTAGAAACCCCATAATGTTTGCCAGAAGAGTTCCTCACAGTAGCATAGAATTCTCTGAGGGTACTATTTAATTTGACTGTATTTACTGTCTTTAAGTCTAGCTCTACTTGCTTTTCAGTCAACCAGTCTGTGAATACTTTTGTTGCCCTGAAAGATTTTTTTTTCTCAGCTGAGCTACTGTTGCACTGTCTCTCTTTCAGTGTTGTCTGTGTGACTGCTGTTGTTTACAGCTGCATAATGATACTGCAGTCAGTGTTTCTGATTGGGTTGTCTCTTGGGTGAAAGTAGTTCAGGCATGTGGTCATGCTGGGAGGTGTGCGGTCATTGTAGAATAATGCATGGTCATGTGATGTATTTGGTCCATTTTACCAGAATTTGACTGATTTTTCCCTACCCATTTTATATATGGGCATGTCCATACTAAATGGGTACACTTCGGTCACATGCACTTTAGCACTCGATAACCTTGCAAAGCGTGTTTAAATATATTTCAAAACTGCACTACTGTCTACTACAGAAGTTAGTGGGATAACATAAATAACTTCAGCCACCTAATTCTTACATTTTTTTTAAACTTGCAGATTTGTCCCCTGGTTTTTGCATTGGCTAGGTGGGATATTTCAAGACACCACATGTTGTATGTTTTCCTTCTACCTACCGAAATGCTGTGCTGTAAAAATAAGTCTCCCTATGCATTTTACATAAAGAGCCCTGTAACATCACCATGTGTGTGTGTCCCTTTACATATTTTAATTTTTTTCCAGAATGAGTTAAAAAGTGACAATCTCGTATGTAACCTTCGGTGGGTGGCAAAGATGACAGCATCATCTGCATATAGCAGAATTTTATCAGTGCATGCACTGGGCAGGATGTTGAGGTAGAGCGAGAAGAGTAGGTGTCCTAGGATGAAACCCTGGGGAACACCTGAGCCAATAGGACATGTTTTGGAAAAGGTCCCATTGATTTTAACAGGCTGGGAGCGGGCAGACAGGTAGCTGGAGCACCAGGAGAGTGGCCCAGTGGTGAAGCCAGTGTGGCTGAGGGCATCCAGCAGGAGGTGGTGGGAGACAGTGTCAAAGGCCTTTGAGAGGTCAATGAACACTGCCCTGGCTAGTCAGCCAGAGTCCAGGGAGGAATGCAGAAAATTTGAAAACTCTATGAGGGCAGTGCTGGTATTGTGACCTGCACAGAAACTGTGCTGTTCCGGGCAGAGCATGTTGTGTTTGGTCAGGTAATCCATAATTTGAATGGCCGCCAGTTTTTCTAGGGCTTTGGAGAGGGGTAGGAGAATGGAGATAGGCCGGTAATTTCCGGCTGTGGACCTGTCACCTCCTTTGTGTATGGGCGTAACTGTGGCAGTTTTCCAGGCTGAAGGGAATTGCCCCAGGCAGAGGGATTTATTGAGAAGGCTAGTGAGTGGAGCAAGGACCTGATCCAGAACCCGGTGGAGGATACCGGGGTCCAGGGAGTCGCTGCCAGTACTATTGCTCTTTAGTGCTTTAATCAGGTGTGGTCTGACTTCCTGGACAGTTACCCTGCACATGTGGAAACTAGGCCATCGAATGACTGGGGCAAGTAGGGAGGGTCAAAGAAATCATTAGGGAGGACCGAATTAAGGTCCGTGAAGGATGCGTTGAGGAAGTTGGCTATGCGGGCTGGGTTGGTAGAGATAGAGCCGTCAATGGTGGTCTGGGGGGGAGCACGTGCTCCCATTTAGTTGTTTAATGTTGTCCCAGAATGTTCTTGCACTCCCTCAGGAGGAGGTAAGCATGGCCTGGTAGTGATCGGCCTTTGCTTTTCTGATGGCCCAGGTGCATTTGTTTCTTGCGGCATGCCTGTCTGTCCGCCGACCAGCCTGTTTCTGTGGCCAGGTGCCATAGGTTATCCCTGTGCTTGAGCAGTTGAAGCAGGGCAGGGGTAACCCAGGGTGCATTACGTACTTTGGTTCGGACTTCCATTAGGGGTGCGAAAATGTCACAGGCTTTGTTGAAGGTTTGGGAAAAGAAGGTTAGGGCAGTATCTATATCAGGGGTGTAGTGTATGGGTGACCAGTTAATTTGGGCAAGAAGTTGCTTAAGGTTTTTTAGTCCACTTGGTCTGAGGCGCCGACGTAGAGTGGAATGGGCTGTGGGATTGGGTGTGGAGGTCGCCCAATGGAAAAGGATAGGGGAGTGGTCACTAAGTGAGTCAGGAAGGACCTGGATATCATGGATTTGTTTAGGGCGTTTGATGATGACCACATCTAGAAGGGTGCTGGTACCTCTCTTTGTGTTTACTCAGTTGGGTTGGGAAATGAGTTGAGTCAGGTCTATAGCTGCGAAAGAGTCACGGGTGGTGGAGAAGGATGTGCTGAGCCGGTTCATTCAGGTCACCCACAAGGATTTGGTCAGCTGTATGATGTAGGGTTGTAAGATAATCTTTTAACGAAACCAGTGCCAGGGTTTGGTTTTTTTGGAGGGATGTAGGCAGTGGTGAGATAAAGGGGGCCCCAGAGGGGTCCAGGATGAGTTTGAGGGTTAGGGCCTGTGCCCCGTAAACGAGAGCTGGGGCAGGGAGTGCTTGTCCAGTGAGAGAGTCCCTGGTATAGATTGCACAGTCCCCCCGTCTACCTACATGATCCTCCTGGTAAAGGAAGTAACCTGGGAGGGAGACAAAGGAGTCTGAAGCAGATGCTGATAGCCAGGTTTCCACCAGTGTTATGACATCTGGTTTATGCAGCATGACCCAGCATTTGAAGGAATCAAATTTTTTCGTAAGACTGCATATATTCATAGATGCTATGCAGAGCCCAGGTGATCCCGCAGGTGGGCTAGTGTGGCTGGGTCCTGGGTTGGGATGTATATTGCCTGTCAGAAGTAATAGAATGACCACCACCCTGGCCAGGGAGCAGTGGAGAGCAAACTTTTGATAGGTATGTGGAGAGGAGGAGGGGAGCTTCTGGGCACAGGGGGTGGGAAGGGTTATCCAGGCTGGAAAGGTGAGAACGATAAGCCTCCAGTGGGAGCCTGGGGAAGCAGCAGGGAGGTGACTAGGGGGAGGGTGTCGTGGGCTAGGGCACATGGTGAGTGTAGGGTGGGATTGTACTAAATCTGGAACAAATGAGGGAGCTAGTGCCATTGAGCCTGGGGGGGCAGGTAGGTGGGACAGTGGTATCAGAGTAAGAATGAGAGGGAGGCATTTTAGTAAGAGGTGGGCTAGCATATCGCTAATAGTAGCAGTAGGGGAGGCAGGTAGAAATATTTTAGTTGCCCTCCTGTAAGCGTAGATGCCACTTTGGATCAGTGGTAGTGACACAGACTCTGGTGGACAGGGTACCAGGTTCAAGACTCTCTCAGGGCAGTTGGAAAAGGGACCTGGGTGAGAGCTGTGCTCCATGTTCTGGGGGCCAGAGGCAGGCTAGGTTTGGGCCCGAAATAGGGTGTGAAATAGCAACTCCTAGTGGTCACTAGGTGTGGGCTTGGAGGTGATGGCAAGGGGTCCAAGAGTGGGCTAGCTATAGGGCTGGGTGTGGGAGGAGGTGTGGGCAGGGTAGCTGTAAGCTGAAGAGAAGAGAAGTGGAATAGGTTGTTAGAAGGGATCCAGGAAGAAGGGGAGGAGGCGATCTGAATAGAGGTACTTGTGGTAGGATCTCAGGTTCCCTCTAATGGCTGGCAGGTATAACCTGCAAATAGAAAAATGAGGACTTAGTATTTCAGCCAGCAGGAAGTGATGTCATGGGGGAGGGCTAATAAATTAAGGGACGGCCCAGGGTGGGTTGGAGGCTGGGGCAGGTGGGGCAGACAGTGTGCAGCATCGTCAGGCTAACACCCCACACAAGAATCTGGCAGCTTTAGGAGGTATCCTTTACCTCTGTGTCGTCTTAAAGCTGCTCCAGCTCCACGAGAGAGCGTTCAGTCTGCACTACTACTACAGGGACAGAGGTAGCATGCTAATGTTTGTAATGGGGACCTCCTAAAAATCTCTGTCCCAGTTAAAAACAAGACTTTTGGTGTCCCTTATTTTGGAATTGAGATTATTAAGAGATTTAATGAGATTTTTTTTTTGCTTTTAGTGTGCATTTGTTTAGGGGGTGTAAAAAAATTATTTTTGTTTTAAAATGGCCTTTCACATGCTTTGGGGGATGGGGGCTGCCAGCACATCTGAAAATAAATTATTTTTGGAATGTTTGCTGCAAAGGTTGGGATTAAAGTATAAAAGTACTGGGTGCTGTAGTCATTTACTTATGCATTTTAAGTGAAAAATCATGGAATCCAAAACAGTATTTTCAAAAGTTGTCCTAACAGCCCACAACCTAGTTCAATCATGTTTGTAACAGGGACCTCAGGAAACCAGTGGTCCCTGTTACAAACGAGACTTCTAGTGGTGCCTTACATTTCATTGTTATTATTAAGAGATGTTACATGCTTTTTGGTTTGATTTGAGTTAGCATTTGTTTGGGGGGTGTAACAAATAATTTTTATTTTAAAATGGCCACTCACATGCTCTGAGGGCGGGGGCTGCCAGCTCATCCAAAAGTAAATTAGAAATGGAATGTTTGCTGCAAAATTTGAGATTAAAATATAAAAGTATTGGGTGCTGTAGTCATTTACTGATGCATTTAAAGTGAAAAAAGTCTGAAATCTGTGTTAGCATTTTCAAAAGTTGTCTTAACAGCCCGCAACCAAGTTCGGTCATGTTTGTAACATGGATCTCAGGAAACCAGTGGTCCCTGATACAAATGGATGGGACTTCTAGTGGTACCTTATTTTTTAATTGTGATTATTAAGATATTCTACAAGACTTGTTTGTTTTGACTGTGCATTTGTTTTGGGAATGCAACAAAGGACTTTTGTTTTAAAATAGTCACCCACATGCTTTGGGGCAGGGGGGCTGTCAACTGATCCAAAAGTAAATTAGAAATGGAATGTTTCCTGCAAAGTCTGAGATTAAAAACAATAGACATATGGGTTGCTGTAGTAATTTCCTACTAAATTTAAAGTGGACAAATGCCAATGACAATATTTTAGAACAAAAAAGTTTTGCAACTAAAGACCCTTGTATGTTCTAAAAATAAAGATTGCAGTGGTAACTTGCTCCTTGGAAGCACAATGGCACCAATTAAATTTACAAAATGGTTCTGGCCAAGGTATGGCTAACAGGGCAATGGGAAGGGAGACAGTTGCCACCAGGTACCCTTGGGACTGCTGACAAGATATGAAGAGGGATGGGACTGACCATAAGTCCCATGGTACAGCTGACAGGTCTAGAGAATTTTAGGAGTGTGTCACTAGGACCCTTGAGACTGCTGACAGAGATGGGATTGTCCTTACATTCCAGGAGGCCAATAGGGAGGGCAGTGAGATTGACCTTGGATCCCATGGGACTGCAGATTTGATACAGCATGCCAACAGGCCCCAGGGACTGGGAAGGGGGGAGGGGGAAGGGAATAACCTCAATTGCCAGGGGACTGATGGGGAGGGGGTGGGACTGACCTTGTGTCCCATGGGACTGCTGATAGGTCAGGAGAGTTTTAGGAGTATACCAGCAGACCCCAGGACTGGGGAGGGGGATGGGACTAACCTTACATCCCAGAGGCCTGATGGTGAGGGGGTGGAACTGACCTTGTGTACCACGGGACTGCTGACAGGGCTGGAGAGTTTTAGGAGTGACCCACCAGGCCCCAGGGACTGGGGAGGGGGATGAGACTGACCTTACATGCCAGGGGGATGATTTGGAGGAGGGTGGGACTTACCTTGTGCTCCATGGGACAGTGGATTTGTTGAAGTGTGCCACCAGGCCCCAGGGACTGGGGAGGGGGATGGGACTGACCACATGTGCAAGGAGGCTGATGGGGAGGGGTTGGGACTGAACTTTGGTTCCATGGTACTATAGGTTTGTCAATGTGCACCACTAGGCCCCTGGGACTGGGGAAGGGGATGGGATAGACCTCACATGCCTGGGGCTGACGGGGATGTAGGACTGCCCTTTGTCTAATGGGACTTAGGATTTGCTGTAGTGTGCCACCAGACCCAATGGACTGGGGAGGGGTATGGGACTGACCTCTGTGCCAGGGGGCTGATGGGGATGAGGGGGGGACTGACCTTGGGTCACATGGGACTGCTTACAGGGCTGAAAAATGTAGGCATTCACCACCAGACCCTAGGTGCTACGAAAGGGGTGGAAATGAACTCATGTGCCAGGCAACAGATGGGAAGGGGGTGAGACTGATCTTGTATGCCATGGGACTGCTGACAGGGCTGGAGAGATTTAAGAGTGTGCCACCAGACCCCAGGAACTGGGCAGGGGGATGGTACTAACCTTACATGCCGGGGGGCTAATGGGGAGGAGAATGGGACTTACTGTGGGTTCCATGGGACTGTGGATTTGTTGGAGTGTGCTGCCAGGCCCCAGGGACATGGGAGAGGAATGGGACTGAACTCATGTGCCAGGGGTCTAATGAGGAAAAGCTGGGACTGACTTTGGGTTCCATGGGACTTCAAATTTGTTGGAGTGTTCCACCAGGCCCCATGGACTGGGGATGTGAATGGGACATACCTCATGCTCCAGGAGGTTGATGGGGAGGGTTTGGTACTGTCCTTGGATCCCACAGGACTCCTAACAGGGCTGGAGAATTTTGCAAGTTTGCTACCAGGCTCCAGGGACTGGGGAGATAGATGGGACTGACCTCACATGCCAGAGGGCTGATGGGGAGGGGATGTTACTGACCTTGGGTCCTGTGGGACTGCTTACATGGCTTGAGCATTTTAGGAGCGTGCCACAAGGCTCCAGGGACTGGGGAAGGAAATGGGACTGACCTCACATACCATGGGGCTGATGGGGAGGGAGGTGGGACTGATCTTGGGTCCCAGGGGGCTATTGACAGGGCTGGAGAATTGTAAAATGGTCTACCAAGCCCTAGGGACTGCTGACATGGATCTGGAGGAGGATGGGAATAGTGCCTCCATTTTCCTTGCAATCCTATGGGTGTCCGGGCATGCCTCCTTTTTGTTTGCAATTCTGTGGGTGTCCATGCTTACCTCCATTTTGTTTATAAGCCAGTTGCTGCGGTCATGTGTGCCTCCATTTGATTTGCAAGCCAATGGGAGCCCTTGCATGCCTCCATTTTGTTTGCAATCCAGTGCTTGTGTCCGTGCCTACCTACTTTTTGTTTGCAATTCAGTGGTTGTGTCCATGTCTGCCTCCATTTTGTTTCCAATCCAGTGGGTTGCCCACATTATTATCATCTGTTCTCATCTGGTGGATTCAGTTATGTCATCACCTTGGGTCTGCCAGGTCCCTGGTCAATCTTTCATGGGGCCCTGGTGGGTATGCAAGTGTCATACTACACACAGCAGCTTGATTTGAGTCACAATGGACCAGTGCCAGGGTTCTCATCTGGTGGATTTAGTTATGCCATCATCTGGGTTCTGCCAGGTCCCTGATCAATATTCATGGGTCCCTGGTGGGTGTGCAGTTTGTGTACTGCACTCACCTGCTAGATTGAGTCACTGTAGGCAAGCACACATGTTCTGCTCTGATGGAGTCAGTTACACTGTCACCTGGGGTGTGCCAGGTCCCTGGTCAATCTGTCATGGGCTCTGGTGTATTTTCAAGTTGTGTACTGTGCACACTGGCTTGAGTGAGTCATTGTAGGCCGGTGTCCATGCTAATGTCTGGTGGATTCAGTTATGCTGTCACATGGGGTCTGCCAGATGTACATATGTACATTTGTTGGAGGTATTAGGTCTGTAATAAGCAATGTATATAGTGTGTATGTTGTGGTGTTATGGTTAGGGTTTTAGTTAATTCTACTTAGTGTGTCTGGTATTTCTAGTTAATACAGTGAATTTGTGTTATGAACTTCCTTTGTGATGATGGTATGCAACCGTAGAACATTTATGCTAACGGAGTCATAACTTTAGACATTAAACATAAAGTGGAAAAGAATAAAGGACTCCAATTGCCTGATTTTCTTTTTTCCACAATGTTTTCTGGGACTGCTTAAAGTGCTTGAAATTTTTTCTGTCCTGTTACATACGTTAATTAAACACTTTTTCACAGATTTTTGGAGTTACATTTTTAAAGTGATCAAAAAAAGTTTTAAATATTATCTACTCTTATCCCCAGTAACGCACAAATGCATTTTAATCTGTGACTACCCAAGAAATGTTGGTGAGGGAAAACTTTGAAATTACTGTGCCCTGTAATTCTCTGCCATGTGTTATATTGATGGTTATCACATTCTTTTACATGCAAATATTTTAGCGTTGCTTAGTGAATTAACCAAATGAGTTAAAGTACTGCAAATTCATGTAGAGATTCAAAAATATTTATACATAACTTTTTTTCTAGTTAACATATTCTCTGCCCTTGTTACGTACATTACCTGGTTACTGTTTCTAAACATTAGGGAATGTACTCAGAAAACCACAAGTTATATTATCTTCCTGTTTACACTTTTAGTAAAGGACAGTAAGGGTAAAGTATTGATGGTGAAAGAAAAAAGAAATGACAACATTTATTTTCCCACAGTCATGTCCCACATATGTCCCCTATTACTGTGGCTAGACCGATATATATATATATATCTAGCACTTTTTGAAACATTTTTATATTGATTCAGTAAGGTAACTTTATCTTAGCTTTTCTTCCTTCCTTTTCATCACCCTCTCTTTTTTTCCTTTTGCTTCTTAGTTTTCAACCCCACCACCCTGCCCTTCTCTTCAATCTCTTCCTTCTCTTCTTGCCTCTGTCATTTCCCTTGCAGTGTTCCTTTTTATATATTCATAATTAATTGTTGCATTTAATACACATTGCTTGCTGCCCAAATAATAGGGCACCACCTAATTGCTTCAGGTCATAACATTCTTTTTTTTCCAAATCGTTCCCCCTCATCTCTGTCTTTACTTGCTTCATTCACTGTGTGTTATGTAGAGGCTCTACTTGTTTGCATTTGGTTTAAGTGCTGGTGGGGAATATGTACTGTAATATATTGATGTACAGTATTTGAGCCTCTGTTTTAATACTACCATTATGTACTGATGTGTGCTACCTTGTAAGAGCACCATAAATATAACACTTAGGTTCTGGAGGTACACTGAACTTTATTTGCCACAGCTGCACCCGATTCTTGAATCTCGGGTGCAACTGTGACAGTTCCAATGTTTTACAGCACCGTGCACCAAATATCTGGCACAAGTTCTGTCAGAACAGCCCCTGGGAATGCCACAATATAAACCAGAAAAAATTAGTCAAACTTGTGGTACCTGCCACATGGGTTGAAACTCCCGATCACCGGCTGGGTGACTGTTGCAAGCCCCGTGTGCCATATCTCAGGCACACCCAGGGCTTGGGGCAAATGGGGGATTTGGAAATTGAGCACTATGTCATTAAGCTTGTACTTTAAATGCCCCCATGACAATGCTTAACACTATTGATGTGAAGCACTGGGGTCCATTGTGCCCATCTCTTATTTTAGAATAAATGTTGGCAATACCTGGAATTTTGTGAATATCTTGCATTTTTTTAAATTTTTTAATGCTGTCATAGTCTGCTGTTGTTTGGTAATTTTGAGGCTCAGCATCTGCTTCTGCCATGACTGCGTGGTATTTGTGTGTTCTTGTAGCCCAGTATGAGCAGGATGATATGAGTAGTGAACCCCATTGTGAGAACGAGAATGACAGTTTAGGCAGACTGATTTTAAGAGGTACGTGGATACAGGCAGTTGATCAAAGGCCAAGAAAATACAGGAGGGTGAAGCATGGTCAAGGAATCTGGCAACTGAGTTAGCCATGAGTATGAAGGCAGTATGGACAGCTGAGGCAAATGTAACAGCAGCATTAGACAGATAAGCAACATCAACATGTAAGTACTAATGAACATTGAAAGCACTTGTTAAACAAGAAAATCATATGTCAGCATTTACTCATAGAAACTGATAGTGCTGTGGGGAAACTGCTTTGCAATAGGGCAGGATTAGCATCTTTAAAGGTTATGTGCAAAAATAAATATGCTTCAACAGCCCAAAGGCAGACTGTCCAGATCTTAATTTGAATAAATGTTCTGTACATTTAAAGGGCTGAGCCTCAGTAATGTATTTATTTTCCATGCCAAATTACAGTCCTGCAATATAGAGAACCACTGTGTGTTGTAAGGTCTGAAATCCCAACTAAACCACCATGTGGAGAGATTTTTTCACCAGAAATATTGGACAAGCTATTTTGGAAGTTTACTAAAACATTTAATAAAAAAAGTTGTGGGCAGCTGGCTGAAACAATATTTTGTTCTATTATGGGTATGGGTGTGTGACAGCCTTGCCTTTTACAGCTGTAAAGTGATGGTGGTGGTGGGGAAGGGGTGAAGTTGGAGCAGCCTGTGCCCATAATTATGGGGGTCTGGATCAAAGGCAGTCATTTTTTTTGAGGTGCATTTGTACATGGGTTTATTTAGCGGGTATATCTATGTGTGTATATATGTGTGTACGTGTGTGTGCGTGTGTGTGTGCATGAGTGTGTGTGTGTGTGCGTGTGTGTGTGTGTGTGTGTTTGATGTGTCTTAAGCAGAGGAAAAAAAATAATTTGTTTTTTTATAGCACCTTTCACAAAAACCGTGTCCCAAATTTCTTTACAATCCAGAATATTGGGTTGTTGCCATCAATACATAAACCTATTCAGCATTCAGCTGCCATGCTGACACTAGAACCATAGACATTTTTTCTTTTTCCTTTTTCTCCCTCTGCCACCCAAATACGTGAGCAACATGGGCTCCCCGAAGCCCTGGTCACCTCCCATGCACTGAACCGCCCTCCGGGGCCTGTAATGCTATTAACTTGTACCATCCTGTAAAGTCATGGACAAATATGCAACTCTAAATCCTATGTCATTAAAGGCTGTAATTAATGTCATGTAATCCTATGTGAATACTTGGAATTGTATTTATTGCACCCACCTCATGTTTGTAAGTTTATTCTTTTGCCTTCCTTACATTGTTTAACTCATCTTTAAGTTATGTGTGTATAACTGTCATTTTACAAATGCAGGTCCACCTTGTAAATGAGCTTGCTCAACGGTGTCCACCTGGATAAATAAAGATTTGATTTGATTTTGATTTGATTTGAATAGGCACACAGGGAGAAGCAGATAGTACTGAAATACATTAGACAGATTGACGCTGCGCACAGGGATGTTGTGTCCATGACTGGGACCATACAGTGAGAAGATGTTGATGGTACACTTTGAACCCAGGTCACCAGATTCACAGCACTGCGCCCCAACTACTAGGCCAAACTGCCTGACAGAAACCTGCCTTTTAGAACTCTAAAGTGATTTAATATGGAATTTGAATCAAGATGTCATACATTTATACATGTTTTATACAGGAGTCGGCAAAAGCTGATCAGGTTGACCTGTCACTGCCTCAGTGAATTATATCTCACAATTTCCTTAATGTCCATGTGCTAATCTAACTTTTTTGAACCCTTCCAGTGTTTCACAGCTAACCATGTCTGGGATAAATGCATTCCATGCCTTCCCCACATGTTATGTGACCCATGATCTCCATACCTCTCAAGTGTCCCTGATTTTCAGGGATGTCCCTGATTTTGCCTCAAAATTTTACTCTATCCCTCCTAAAATTTGTGTTTTTGTGGCTAAATAGTGGGGACTTTAAGCACAAAATAATGTCAAGCATTAAAGTTACAGACTCGTTCTTCTTTAGAAAATGCATTTAGCACTAAGCCCCGTATTCTACCAGCTTTCTGGGTAGATAGCTCTAATTTTGAAGATGTGTCCCTGATTTTTGTCCTTTGTCCCTGATTTTTTTAAGCCTTGTCCCTGATTTACGAGGCAGGAGGTTGAGAGGTATGATGATCTCATCCTTTCCATTTAAAAATACTATACTGATTGTGGACTTGGCATAGTCAGCCCCCCTTGAAATTGTCAAAATGCTCTCACCAGATTTATGCTTGTCCAGTATTGCAAGCTTAGTGTTGATGGCTTATCCAGAGGGCTTCATGTTAACAGATCTGATCAGCTGACAGTTGCCGCTAGGTATCAGTAGTTGTGGTATTTATGCGGTTGAGGTGAGCAAGTGAAAGTCATTTATCAGGAGCCAAGTTAAGTGATTAACATAGCTGATTGTTCACTATAATGAAGTTCATTATAGTGAGAGACTTCTATGAACATATGAACATACAAAAATGCCAGCAGACAAAGGCCTGATGGTCTGTCAAGTCTGCTCAAATGTGCAGCTAACAGTCCATTACACTGTAACTGCCCCGCCCACCCCTACTCTTTTGTCTGAATTCATTCCTGTGCTTGCTGGCACCACTCCTCCCTGTGTCCCCTTAGTGATGTTCCCCCTCACCTTGTCCCATTCCCTCTTAAAGCTGTCCACCAACTTTACAGATACCACCTCTTTGGGCAGTGCATTCCACCTTGACATCACCCTTTCCATGAAATAATGCCTTCTCATTTCCCTCCTGAATCTTCTACCTTCCTACCTCAGACTGTGCCCCCTCGTATCCCTCCCAGCCTTAAATTTAGAATTCCCCTCTACCAGTCTTTTTAAGCCTTTCATATACTGTATTTAAAGGTTTCATTCATGTCCCCTGTATCCCTTCTCTTCTCTTCTCTGGGGAGTACACGTTGAGCTCCGTCAGCCTCTCCTCATAGGGATTGTCCTCTAGTCTTAGGATAATCCTGGTTGCCCTTCATTGAACCCCCTCCAACAATTTAATACCTTTCTTTAAGTAAGGGTACCAGAACTGCACACAGTACTCCAGGTGCAGCCTCACCAATGACCTATACAGTGGAAGGATTACCTCCACCTCCTCAAATTATACCCCTGGCTATACATCTCAGCATCTCATTAGTCTTAGCTGCCACATTCCTGCACTGTGCTGAGTGACTCATTTGCCCTGTTATTATCACCCCAATATCTTTCTCCTCCTCCTTTGTAATGGTTAACTGTACCCTCCATGTTTATAACAATTCCATGGGTTCCTTGCTTCCAAGTGCATGCCCTTGTACTTCTTTGCATTGAACCCCAATTGCCATGTGTCTGATCATTATTCCAGCTTAGCCAGATCATCTTTTAGCCTCTGCCACCTTTCTGTGTCATCCACTGCTGCACCGATTTTGGTGACATCCAAAAATAGGCTGATTTTGTTATTGATTCCATGCGAGATGTCAGCAATGAAAAGACCAAACAGCAATGGGTCCAGTACCAAGCATTGTGGTGCTTGGCTGGTTACAACTCTTGGAGTTGAGAGTCCCCCACCCCCACAACTACCTTCTGCTGTCTGTCCTGCAGCCAGTTCCTGACCCAATCCACCATCTTCTCCCCAGCTCATTGGTATCCCAATTTGCCAATCAGCCTCCCGTGTGGCACAGAATTGAAGGCCTTGCTGAAATCCAGATACAGGACATCCACCCCCTGGCCTCTGTCGATTGCCCTAGTCACCCAGTTGTAGCAGTCAACCAGGCTGCTCTGACAAGATCTAACCAAGACAAACCCATGTTGCCTGTAGTCCTGGATACCATTCACTTCCAGAAAGGTTACCAGCCTTTCCTTGAGGAAAGTCTCTATTAGCTTCCACACAATGGATATAAGGCTGGCTGACCTATAGTTACTTGTTTAGTCCTTGGGTCCACTTTTGTGGAGGGGAACCATGTGTGCCATCCTCCACTCCTGGGGTATGCTTCCTGTTGTCAGTGAGGCACTGAACAAGTCAGCCACTGGCTCCATTTGGACCTCTTCCAATACCTTCAGAACCCTGGGGTGTATGCTGTCAGGGTCAGGCACTTTATCCAGCCGCAGGGCTCTTAGGCCTTCCGGTACCCTGCTCACCAGGATTTCCCCATTAGATAATCCTGCCCCCCTGAGCCCAGCTCCCCATCCCCTGTGGCATCAACCCTTGCTTCTACCTGGTAAACACCAAGCAGAAAAAGTTGTTGAGTGCTTTCACCTGATCTGCTCCCTTCTCTGCCCACCCTCCATCTTTCCTGATCCTCACAAACTTATTCTTGCAGATCTTTCTCTCCCTTATGTACCTGGAGAAATCCTTCTTCCCTTCTCTGATACCTTGTGCCAGCCTGAGTTCCCTCAAAGACTTGGCAGTCTGAACTACTCTGCTCACTTTCCATGATTTTTGTAAGTATTCCTGCCTATCCCCCCCCCCCTTTTGGAATTCTTAAATTTTCTGAAGGCTGCTCTTTTCACCCTCATCTTTTTTAACACCTCCCTGCTAAGCCAACTTTGCTTTTTGGACCTGGCTTTTTCGCTTTGTCTCCTTGTACAAGTGGTAGTAGCTTCTGTTAGCCCGATCTTGATAATATCACATTTCTAGTGGGCATCCATGTTAGGGTGGATGCCGGCTAGGTGTTGTGCCACTATGCCCCTCATTCTGCCAAAGTTAGCCCGCCTAAAGTTCGACAGCTTTGTTGCTGTTCCTGCAGCCTCCTTGCCCATTCTAAGTGAGAACCACACTGTGTGGTGGTCACTCCCTGCCAGTGGATTCTCCACCTCCAGCCTCCTGATGAGCTCCCCGTTAGTCAGTACAAGGTGCAGGATGTTATATAACCTTGTCGGATCCCTTACCAACTGTACTAGGAAACTGTCTTGGAATGCCTCCAGTCTGACCTGCTCCCTGATGATTGAGATGGCAGGGGTGTTCCTATTTACCCCCAGCAGATTGAAGTCCCCAACAATCATGGTGTTTCCCTTCCCACTGACTTTCCTTATCTGCTCTGGTTGCTCTCTGTCAGAGTACTCAGTCTGTGATGGTGGCCTATACACCACCCTTAATATCAAACAAAGTATTTTTGGTGAGCAAATGAAGGTAGGTTAATAAGTAACTAAGTACAAAAACAACATAAGCAAGATACAATGCACCGTAGCCAAATTATTTATTATTTCATATGATAAATCTCAAAACAGGTGGTTACAAATTAGTGCTTTTGCTTAGATAAAATGCTTAAGACATTTAAAATGTGCTACCATACATTTTGCTATTAGATTTTTCCAAAATATATAGATCGCATAACAACCTACCTAGTCTACTGCACAGCCACCACTAACTGCTGCGCTTCACCTCACTGGCTTTCTAAGGGGAACACCACCCTTAACCTGCCAGTCCTGCCCGTTGAATCTTGTTTTAGTACCCATAATTCCTCCTCCTTTCCCTCCCCCACTCCTCTCTGGTACACAGTATCGACTCCTTTACATAAATAACTGCCCCACATCCCTTCCTCTTTTTCCTGTCTCTCCGGTGCAACCTGTACCCCAGAATCAGTAGGTCCCAGTCCTGGTAGTGGGTGGTCTATGTTTCCATGATGGCATTAATGTTCACCTCTCCCTCTGCTATCAGAGCCTGCAAATCAACTGCCTTGTTCCCTAGGCTCCTTGCATTCAAAGAAACGACCCTTCAGTATGTGCTCCCCTCACCCTTCCCCATCTGATCATCCTTACTGGCACCCCTTTTGGAATATTCCCCTAATCCTTGCTTCCTGGTATGGAGGTAGGCCCTTCGGGTTCCCCAGTCTGGAGACATTGCTTGATTTCTGCACCCTTCTCCCCCCAACACCTACTTTAAATTCACTTTGGTTTCTATGTACTCCCCCAGCTTCCATTTTAGGACCCCGAGCCCTCCCTACTCAAGCAAAACATTTAAACTGTAAATAATTTTCAGCTCACATTCAGCTTTCCCTCTTTGAATGTAAGGATGAGATATCCCTTCAGACCTGCATCCTTGCTGTCATTTAAATTAGAATACAATTCTCTCTCATTCTTCTCTTCAATTTGCATAGCTCTAGTTCCCCTGTTGTTTCCTCATATTATTTATTTATTTATTTGTTTTTGTTAACCGGGTAGGGCACACTAGACAGCCAAGTGCCTATTTTCAGGTGCGACCCGGGAGGGTTACAAAGGTAGAGGCATTCAGGAGTCAGTTACATACAGTTGAGCAATCAACAGGATTAACAGAAAATGAATAGGCGGCCAACAGTAAGTACAAATTTTGCATACAAGAAAACAACAAACAATACCTGAAAGAAAGAGGAAGGAAGGCATAGTTAGAATTGAGGTTGGGAGACACAGGTGCATACAATTATGGAGTAAAGCTAAGTGACTTCAGGTTAAACAAGATGAATTTAGTTACAAATTAAAAGGTAAATCAGTGCTAACAGAAGTAAGTGCATATGAGGGAAAAACAGATGGGGAGGACGGGGTGGAGTGGGTGGGGGTGGGGGAGGGACTGGGTGGAAGGGGTAAGGCCAATTTGGGAGGGAGGTGAGGGAGAGGATGGAGGAGGGTGTAAAGTCAGAATTGTGTAACTAGTTCAGAGGGGTATGGTGCAGTGGGGCCCTGGGAGCTCATGGTACTTGAGTAGGAAGGGAAATACTAGGAGGTACAGGGGCAGGCTGAGGAGGGTTTCAGGTAGAGCCACAGTGAGGTTTTGAAGCGGGGATGTGAGGGGGTGGACCGAGTAAGGATTGGGAATGAGTTCCAGATTTTTGGGGCGAAGGAGGAGAAGGCCCGTTCCCCCATGAGGGAGCGAGTTCTAGGGACAAGCTCATTGAGGGCCTCTCTGGACCTGAGCTGATAGGAGGGGGGGCCAGGGTTAAGGGGAGGGGCGAGGCGGAGGGAGTGGCCAATCTTATAATGTTGTCAATGAAATTACCAATCACGAAGGTGCGATGCTTTTCTGGAGGGAGCCACTCCAGTCAGGAGTAGAGGTCGCAACGGTGAGTAAGGGGTGGAGCGGAAAGGGCGAAGCAGCAAATGTTATTGTAGGTGGAGTCCCATTTCAGGAGGCTGGATGGGGGTACAGGGGCAAAGGTGACCAGCCCATAGCAGAGTGTAGGGAGGAGGACCCACCTGGCTAGCACCAAACGAGCTGCAGGGGTTAGGCAGTTTTTAGCTCTGTAGGCAAGGCTGAGCTTATAATTTGTAGTCCTGCAGACGTTACGAATATGCAGGGTGAGATCGAGCTGCGGGTCCAGAGTGACACCCAGGTACTTGACTGAGGCAGCTGTTTGTAGGGGAGAGCCATCGATATCAAGAATTTGGAGGGGGGGAGAGGCAGGACTTTATCTTGTTCCGTGAGCCAAACAGCATAGCTTGGGTTTTCTTGAGGTTGATGGTGAGCCTGTGATCCACTAGCCAGGACTGAATGTGATGGAAGTCTGCGTTCAGCTGGGAGTTAATGGGAGTTAATATGACCTTCTCTTCATTTCATTTCACCATTGTAGTTATTTTCTTCTGTACACTTTCCTGCCTGACCACATTGCTCTAATTTGTGGTGCCCAAAATTGTGCACAATAGACTATATGTGGCATACTCAGTGTTTTGTAAAGGGGGAGATAATCGCTTCCTTATCTCTCAAAGCAATTTTTCTCCTGATACTACCGATGATACAACTTCACTTTTTAACTAACTCCTTACAATGCAAGCCTTGTTTTAATGTATTTGACACAAATACACCTGGATCTCTTTTAGAGTCTGATTTGCTGAAAACTTACCATTTAAGATGGGATTTGTCTTCCCATCTTTAGCCCCAAAATGTTGTATGTCCATACTGTCATGAATAAAAATGTGAGGTCACTAGTTACAAACATCAATGATTTGAATGAAGTATTGAAAGAAAATCAAATACAAATTGTTATTATCACTGTGACATGGTGTGGTCCACATGTGCCCGAGAATGCAGTGGCAATATTAGGTATCAAGTTAAAAGGAGGTATCGAGTAGAAAAAAAAAGTGAGGGGATTGCTTGTTTTATGCATGAAAGTATAAAGTATTAAAGGATGGTAGAACTGGAAAATGTAAGGTTTAAATCATTATGGGTGGACGTCAAAAAAAACAAGTTACATTCTTTGTGTTTGTTTTTTTTTTTTTTAGCTAGGTTTTTGCAGACGATATCCTCTTGCATCTTACCAACCCAGAATCCTCTTTACCGCAGGCATTACAAATTATTAATCAGTTTGGGCATGTATCCAATTACAGGTTAAATCTAACCAAATCAGTTATTTTCCCACTTAACCCCTTTACACCCCAAGCTAACTTCACTCAATTTGGCATGAGGTGGTCCCCGGTCTCCCTCAAATATTTAGGTATATATCTAGCTCGAGACCCGGAGATTACTAAAAAGCTTAACCTAGATGACTTGCTGGTGAGAGTCCAGAAGGATCTCTGTAGATGGGACAGTCTACCGTTGTCCCTATGGGGTCGCATAGGCATCATTAAAATGAACATCTTACCCCGTATTTTTAACCCCCTAAATCTTCTTAACATTTGGCTCCCCAGATCCTACTTTCAGCAAATTCACACTGCCCTATCCAACTTCATTTGGCGGGGTAAACATCCTAGACGGGCTTTCCTAAAGCTCAATTTACCTAAAGATAAGGGGGGGTCTTCGCCTTCCTAATTTCTTGTTTTATTACTGGGCTGGTCATCTAGCCAAAATAGGAAGTTGGTTCAACACCCAATCCAATGCTTATCAACCCATTTGGTTGCTGTTAGAACTCAACCTGCTGGACAAATACAATCTTCATCCTCCCTGAATTTTTTATTACACCTATTCTACACTACGAGAGGCTATACAAAGATTGGTTATAGGGCTCTCCATTAAGATTCTCTCTCAATGCTGGAGCTTTTTTTTAATATTCCATTTACAAAGGATGTGGCGCAACCTCTTACCCTAAATCCCAACATCAAAATCAGTGGCTCCTGCTAACTTAGACTGGCTTCCACAAATACATGATAGCCAGTGGAGACTCTCTATCCTCAGGGTTCTCTTCTCTCCTCCACTGGATTGTTAACCAAATTGAATATCACACAGAAACACATATTTAAGGTCTTCCAGTTGAGACACCTTTTAGGGAAGTTGTTTGGGACTGTAGTGATACCATCCCAAACCAAACCTTTTTTAGATCAAATTCAAGAGTGTACAAGCAAACCCCATGGAATCACCAGAATTTACTCTTACCTATTAGATACTAAATACCCTAACGCTTTAACCGGTTCCAAGATTTGGGTTTCCCTCTTACCTGACTCCCCCTTACCTTGGAACCAGATTTGGCGTGACACATACAGATATCTTACTCAAGACAGAAATAGGTTAATCCAGTTTCACATTTTGAATAATCTGTATTATATGCCAATTAAACTGGTCAAATTTTCAGGCTGGCTTCAACTAATTGTACAAGATGTGGAGCAGGTGAAGGGAACTTATTGCACATATTTTGGTACTGTGATAAGGTGGTCCCCCTATGGAACTCAATCCAAACCAATCTTGATCCTCTCCTGGGATTGGGGGAGTTATTCACAGCTGAAATATGTATATTAGGGATGTATTCTGATATTAGGGTTAAAGAACGCCTGTTTCATATGGCCTTAATTTCCATAGCAGTTAAAAGGCTGGTTCTCAAACACTGAATGGACCAAATTGTTATCTCATATTCTGGTTGGCTAAGTGAAATTTCTCTTTGCTTCAAAATTGAAAGGTTAATAGCTAGCTCCCAGAATGGTATGCCTTCCTTTAACCAGAAGTGGGGCAAGCTATACACCTTATATTTACATTAAATCCCATATATGAGTTACCTCTGACAGCCTTAGTACACTCTGCCTCCCTTATATTGTTTTTAATACTGGAATACCTCTTGCCATCCCATCTTTATTATCCCGGGGTTTGAGGTGGCACCCTCCAGGGTGGGGTGGGAGGTAAGGAGGGGTTTAAGGGCTAGTTTGTTTAGTTGGTGTTTCCTTTTTTGGTTGTGTATATTCAGGCATACACCACATCTAGCTCTCTGTTGTTACGCTGGTTATATACCTTTTTGTCTTGCTATAGTATGTGATACTGTCTGTACACCATGCTTTGCTGTTACTAAAATTCAATAAAGAAGTTGAATTTCAAAAAAAAAATCTGATACAGATAAACTCAGAGAAAACTAAAGAAATTAGGTTTGGGAAAATAAATAACATTCTGTGCTTCCCCCTGCTTGGGGGGAGTTGCAGCTGAGATGGTTGCAAGTGTAAAACTGTTGAGAATTATGGTACAAATGATTTCTGGTGGAAAGAACAAGTTAAGGATATGTTATAAAAAGGAAATTCGAGAATATACTTTCTGAACATGTTGAAAAAGGTATATATTAGGATGACTTGGTTTATTTTCATTGCATTGTGTTTGGGCTGATGCTTGAATATGGATCTTCAGCATGGGAATGGGGACTTACCAAACAAGCATATGTCAATGCCGAATGTTGTCTTGCTGGCATTGGCATTGGTAGTGCACGAGTTAGAGAGATGCATAATAGGAATGGCAGTGAAGTATTGAACTGACGCCAACCCCACCCTCACCCTACAGAGACTGACAGGCATTGGGGTATGCCTTTTGGTCATCAGCCATAACGTTCATGCCATTTCACCTCACCCTACCCTGCAGACACCAACAAGTGTCGCAGTGTGCCTTGGGGTCTTCGGGCCTTACTCTGACCCCATTCCATAAAGAAATATGCTGAGATGGGTGCCGTATAGGAGAATGGGGTAAACTTTGTGGCCGAAGAGTCCAAGGCACACCTCGGTGGCTGCCACTGGCTGCAGGCTGGGGGTGGGGGTAGAAAGGTGTGAGCATTACCGCTGACAATCCCAAGTCACACCCCTGATGCCTATCAGTCTCTAAAGGGTGGGGCATAACAGTTGGAAACCCTAATGCCCCAGGAATTCATTCTTATTTTCATTCCAAATTTTCAACATGAGCTTTTTGTAACCCCACCCCATGAACAGTGGCACAATCAGTTCATTAGCCGAAAGGTGATTCTGCACAGCGACTGCGCCATTTGGCACCACAGGTGTGAAAACACATTTTGGGCAGGATGTGAAAAATGACAGCTGCACTGCTCATGAGGAGGTGTAAAAAAATGGTAATGCTGAAAATCTGGAGTGAAATATGAAAAATTAATTGAAGTCACTAGTGTGCATAGAAACTGCTAGCACACACTAACACAATTATTTGGGGATTTTAACAGATTTTCAACATAGGGCTTTGGGACCTCCTCTCATGAACAGTGGTCCTGTGATTTTGTTAATCTCTCCTGAACGTTGGTTTCCCATAGCGACTGCACCATTGTGTGCCAGATGTGTAAAAACACATATCGGGCAGGACATGAAAAATGACAGCTTTACTCTTCATAGGGAGGTATGAAAAAATGATAATGTTGAAAATCTGAAGTGAAAATATAAAAAATTGTCGGAGTTACGAGTGTACATGGAAACTGCACAATGCACGCTCGTAGCACAGTCATTTTTTTGAAATTTTTCACCAAATTTGCAGCAGGCATTTTGGGAGCCCACCTCATGAACAGTGCACTGTCATTTCATTAATCTGTACTGAAAGGTGATTCTGTGCAGTGATTGTGAAATTACCTTTTGAGACCAAATAATGAAATGACAGTGACAGTGTTCATGAGGTGGGGTCTCAAGAACCCCATGTTGAAAATTTGGGACCAAAACTCCCAAAAATGGCTGTCAACCAAAGTTGAACCCCCTCCCCATTCATTGCCATTATAGGACTTACTGTCATTTCTTAGGTTTGCGGTCGGCTTTTGAAGAGTGCAGACATGTTCCCGGTCCACTGAAGATCACTGCTCCCTACCTCTGCAGGTAAGTTTGGGTGAGGGGGTGCAGGGAGGTGGTGTGTGCAGAGGTAGAGTGTGGGTTTGGGGGAGGGGTATTGGTGGCAACGACGAGGGACCGTTTTCTTTTTTATCAGGTTTAAAAAAAATGTGTTGTTGGTCTGTTTTCTTTTTTACAGGGAAACTGTGGATTTTGACACACTGGGGTGGGCTCCCAGTGTTCCAGAGTAGTGGGGGATCAAAGGGGGTATCAATGCTGACCTGGGGATTGGGCACACTGAAGTCAGTGGATATGGGGGGGTTGCATCTGATACCAGGAGTAGGCATCCTGATGTCAGAAATACCACAGCAGGTTTTGGCACACTGGGGTGGGCTCCCAGTGTGCCACATTAAAGGATGAGGGAGGGATATAGGCTGACATTGGGATTAAGCACTCTGATGTTGGCAGGTGGGAGAGGGGGTCTGCCAGTGCAATCCATCGTGCTTACAGTAAGAGTGGCTTTGGGCACTGAATACTCCTTGCCCGTATGGAGCTTAGGCTGTGGCCTGCTCCACACTAGTGGGAGAAATAGTCAAGCTGGAGACAGCAGGACATTTTTAATTTTTTTTATTTAGTTGTTTAACCAGAGGAGTCAAGTGAGGAAAGTGCCTCCTCCCACCTTTCAGGCAGGGACCAGTGGGGTGGCGAGGTGGAGACGTCACAAGGCAAACAGCTGTTGGCTCTCCAACCACTGCCATGTTTATTGAAATGTTTCACCAGGAAAGGCACATATGGGAGGCATGTCATCTGTGCTGCTGCATGACAAGCTTGTCTCTGATTACAGCGGCACATTTCTTTCAGGTTAACGGCACTTTACATAATTCTTGTGTCAATGGTAGCATGCGGGCTAATTGGGGAAAGAAGGACACATCTACTAAAGCATGCCCTGCATTCGCCAACACTGACACACCTCTGCATTTCGCATATAACCACAAGATGTTGCTTTCACGTGTGCAAGACAACATAAAAATAAAACAAAAGAGCACTGTGCATAGTACTAGGGGCTGTGGTCTCATATGATGAGGATTTACAGAACTGTAATTTGGTGAGGTTTGATGGAAGGAGAAAAAAAATGGCAAATAAATTTTTTGTGGAGATTTGTGACTTCAAACATAGATTGCACTCCCTTTTGCCACCAGAAGAGATTTTTAGTGTATGGACAAAGGAAGCAGGTTAGATGGCAAAAACCTATATTTAGGGGAAAGAAATGTACAAAACATCCTTTTTTTATGCGATTTTTAGGTGCATGATTTTGAGTAAGGTATGTATTTTTGTTTTGATTATATTTTAGACAGTTTGAAATAATGCAGTCCTTTTTTAAAGGTGAGTCAAATAATTAAAAATGATGTATGTTTTAATTAATAGATTTGTACATGCAGTAGAGTAGTCTTGTTTTTATATTACTGAGGCATTTTGTAAGTACACATGCGGTACGATACATTTTGGCCTGCAAAGTTAATATTGCGTGTGCGGTGCCTTGAATTTACTGAACTTCAGTATTTCCCGCCTGAGTTCAGCTGCAATTGTTTATTTATTTATTTATTTATATATGTATGTGTGCATGTATGTATTGAATTTTGTTGACTGGGTAGACCCACTGATACCAATGGTCCCTTTTTCATGGGTGACAGGGAATTAGTTACAGGCAGTAAAACACATTAGAGACATTAATCATATATGGTACAAAAGAAAGCTTACTCACAATCGTATTGGACTACTAAGATTATTATATGGACAAATTTACATATGGCAATGTTACTGATCAACAATACAGATTACAGTTATGCAGTAAAGGATTGGTCAGTAGTTACAACATGATCCACAATAACAGTCATTGGGCACTATGCACTATTTGGATGGAATGGCTACACATGTGTATCTAGGGTGTGCAGCCACTCCACACCATACATTTCCCCCACTGGATACATCAAGGGGGGGAGGCAGCACCTATGTGCCCGATTCCCTGGCCATGTGAAGAGCAATGCACCGGCGTGGGTGAGAGGCATGCCAGCATTATGCGCCATGCATGTAGTGCTGGCCATGGGGGTGCGGAAGAGGGGAAAGCCTATAGCAGGGGGGAGACCCTATTGTAACATACTACATACCCCATGGAACATGGCCCTCCTGTCACCCTAGACCCAGGAATCAGACATTAGAGCTGCCCCAGTCCACAAGGATGATGGTGAGGGCTGGGGCTGCTGTTTATGGCACCATCTCTTCAGGTGTGTGGTGGGGTGTTCAGTGCAGGGGGTGGCACTGCCTACTACATAGAAACATAGAAAAATAGACTTTGATGGCAGATAAGGACCACTTGGCCCACCCAGTCTGCCCATTTCCCTACCTACCTACTGGATAAGCTGCAGATTCTAGTTAACCAACAGCCTACTTCCTGCCACCCCCCACTACAATTGACTTATGTCTGTCCCATGCATGTTTGAATTCCCCCACTGTTTTAGACCCAATAACCTCCCCAGGAAGGTGGTTCCATGCATCCACCACTCTCTCCGTGAAAAAATTCCTCACATTACCCCTGAGCCATCCCCTCTACCTTTAAATTGTGCCCCTTGTTTTACATCTCTTTTCTGAAAGATGCTACCCTCCTGGACTTTTTGATTCCCTTCAGGTACTTGAAAGTTTCTATCATGTCCCCGTCCCTCCTTTCATCAAGGTATACATATTAACCTCTCAGTCTCTCTCTTCATATGGTTTCTGATGCAGACCCTCGCCATTTTAGTTGCCTCCTCTGGACTGCTTCCATCCTGTCTATGTCCTTGCGTAGATGAGGTCTCCAAAACTGCACACAGTACTCCAGATGGGATCTCACCAACTGTCTGAACAGAGGGATAAACACTTCCCTTTTTCTACTTGTGATGCCCCTTCCTGTGCATCCCAGTATCCCCCAGCTCTCCTTACTGACTTTTCACATTGCTTACCAACCTTTAGATCATCTGATATGACTACCCCAGGTCCCTTTCCATTTTTGTTGTTGTTGTTAGTACCTCCTCTGCTGTCAGTGGGGGTGTTGCTGGATTGGGTATTGGTTGTGCATGTCCAGACCATGATGGGCCATGACAGGGGGGTGAGGTCCTGCTGCCCCTATGCGTTGCTGCTACCCCTATGTGTTGGCCGGGAGGCGTGGCGGGTAGCGCCCCTGCTCCAGGGACCCAGCGATGTGGGAGGCCACCAGAAAGGGCATGGGCACATGGGTCTAGGTGGCTGATGATGCTATTCACACACCCTGACATGCACCCTGCCATGCAAGTGATCCACTCTGTGACCTGGTCCGGGTATCCAATTGGATGCCAGACTGGGACAGCAACCCTGCCCCTGGCCACCCTGCAAAGTCCTGCATGCTGGGGGGGGCAGGGTCACAAACAGGTGGCCAGGGATCATGAATGCCACTGGTGCACACCTGTCCATGGCTGCACTGCTACACAGGTGGGGTACATGTGGATTTCTCATACGCCCACCCCATTAGTGCATAGGGGCCTATATTAGAAGTGCTATGCATATTTCAAAGGTACAAGTGGGCACATACTGACTTTGGTACTATTGGGGAAAATTAGTGAGAACAGGTGCAGTTGCTTTTGCTGGGGAGGTGTGTTTTTAGTGAGTCCTTGAATGAAAGGAGAGAGGACCTGCTCTGTATAATAGTAGGGAGCTTGTTCCAGAACTGCATGACTTTATACATGAGTGACATATGCCCAGCAGCTGTGCTTACTTTGGGTACCTGTAAAGGGAGTTGCAAAGTGGAGCAGAGAGTTCTTTCATGCTGTCTGTACACCACTAGTTTCGGGAGGTGAGATAGATGGTTGTTCAGAATTTTGTACATAAGGCAGAGTGAACGGTGATTAAGTATGTTGTCTAGTTGGGGCCAGTTCAGTGATGCAAGTGCTTTGCAGTGGTGTTCTTTGCCATCAGCCCATGCTGTGAACCTGCCTATTTTGTGGTAGAGCATGCCGAGTCTAGTTTGTTCAGTTTCCCTCAGGGAGGCCAGTACTGGAGCTCCATAAAGAAGTGTTGGAAGCAAGATGGTATCTGCTAGCACTAGGCAGGCTTCATTGGTGAGGTATGTTCTTGGTCTATATAGCAGTCCTGTCTTCTTGTGTATTACTTTGGTAGTGTGTTCGATGTGTAGTTTTAATGTCAGTTCTTGATCTAGCCACATCCCAATGTATTTTGTATCGCCCACGACTTCCAGCATGGTCCCATTGATGTCTGTGATCTTTAAATGCCTGGTTCTGTCTACTCCTAACCTTCTGGGACTGAAGAGCTTGGCCTTGGATTTCTTAACATTAAGCACTAGGTGGTTTGATAAGAGCCATCTACCTAGTGTGGCAAAGTCTTCATTTAGTCCTTTCTCAACATCTGCAGTGACCAACCCTGTATAGGACTGCATCTTCTGCATACAGGATTGTTTTGGGTTTTTCACAGTTGGATGGCAGATCATTGATAAAAGAATAAGAAGAGTAAGGGTCCAAGTATTGAGCCCTGTGGGACTCCATCAGTGATTGCTCAGTGTGAAGATAGGCAGGCATTACATTTAACGGTTTGGTTTCAGCCTGCTAGGTAGCTTCTGAACCAGGTAAAGGGGTGATGATCCAGTCCTAGACTCTCTAGACTGGTTGGTAGTACTTCATGATTCACCAGGTAGAAGGCCTTGGTGAGATCAATGAAGATAGCCCCTGTAGCTATTCCCCTATCAGTGGCTTTAAAGATGTCTGAGGTGAGATGCACCAGGGTTTCCAGATGAGCTACCAGTTGATTGTAGTTGAGATGACCTTGAACTTTAGCCAAGGAACAAAGTATTGAGATTAGGCAGTAGTTCTCAATCGAATCCTTGGTTCCTCCTCTGTGGACAGGGACAACACAGGCATAACAGGGGGACTTCCCGTTAAGCAGGGACATGTTGTACAGCTGGGTCAGGGGAGTAGCAAGTACTGGTACTGCCATCTGCAGGCTGCAATTGCATTTGAATAAACTAAACTAAACTAAAATAAAAGGATGTTTTTAGCCTCACCTTCATGAACCCTCTGAGTGTCAACTTTTAAATGCCAAGAGAAATTGATGTTTGCATCATATGCCAGAGTGTACTGGCAGGGCCATTTGAAATTTTCCACCTGGACACGCTTGTAAATAAAAAAAACAAAAAAAGGAGGTGAAATAAATTAAAAAAAAGGTGACAAATTAATGAAAAGAAAAAGAAATTAATGGGCCCAATCATGTCAATGCTTTTTTTTTTTAATTAAGGACTCACTTTTTTTTATATTGTGCTTACTTTTTCTGTCAAGATCTTTGTGATTCCCACCCTCAAGAACCTTACAGGTGTCAACTTTCAAATCCCCCAGAAATGAATGTTTGGGATGAACCCAATAGGTCTGTCTGGGTGGGGCTAATAAAAACCACCACAGAAAAAAAGTAGATAAAATATAACTCGACACTGATCCACTCCACCTCCCTTAGGAAAGGAGGCATCCTTACAAGAACTGTACTCAGCAGCAATCTTGCTGCCACTACTCCAAGTCTGAAGGGCATCTGTATATTTACTGTTTTCAGCACCGATGTCTACTTCAAGCAATCAAATCTCATTGGCATTGAGCAATGCTTTGTTATGGACAGGTACCTGCAGAGTGATAGTTTGCACTATCATTTATTACTCATATTACTCATAAAACCCTTTAGGCACTGCCTATTTTCAAATGGTTTAGCATCAAGGGTAAATGACAAAAATTCAAATTACATGGAGTGGTGCTTAACAGTATCAATGGATAATACATATTACATAGATTGGTGCATAGCAGTAACAGTGGAGTAGCTGAGAAAAATACTAAGTAACAGTTATTAGAGGGAGAAAACAAAAGAAATAGACATCACTTTACATTACTGCACCCTAGATAAGGTGCAGTGTCATTCAAATTATAAATTAGGTTTTATAGTAGGCATTAGGTAGCAGAATATGTGCCACAACATAATTAACTCAGCGATGGTAGAGACTGATCATTTAAAGCAGTTCATTTCTTTTACTTTTTATGGATGTGCACCATCAGTTTCTTATTTAGCCAGTTTGGAATGCTTCCTTTGTTGTTTTTTTTTTTTTTTTCGTTTTACAGATGCAGTTTTCTTTCAGATTTTGAATAGCCTCTTGTTTTACCCATATTTGCTCCATGATTTTATTCTTTAGGTCAGACTTCCAATCCCATGCAATGTAATACACTTTAATATGTCTAATGTTTTTACCCTTTTTGATTTGAACCCTTAACTTCTGTAGTGAAAAGACTAGTTACTGTAAATAACCCATTAAGTCACTCAGTCCCTTTTGAGCAATAAGATTTATGGTTCAATTCCAGCACAGATCAGGAGTGGCCAAAAGCCATTATCACCTGGGGGCTGTTCAGTGATGATCCTATGTGAAATAAGTTGTGGTGGTCTCAGTCCACTTCCCAGTTGGCAGAAGTTCACATCACAAAACCATTAACACAATTGACACTAAATGGTACCCATCTTGGCAGTCTAAAATGAGAGCCAAGGATGGAATAGACATGGATTCTGAACCATTATCTCACCTACACTGTGGTCCCTCCATGACAAGGTTGAGGCACCTTGACAGTGCAGTGTGGGGAAGCTTGCACTGTGATGGCCCATGCTGTGCCTGTCATGTAGATAATCAGAGGACTTAAAGTTCCAGTGCTGTCAGTCTAGTATCTTTCACAAGCACTAAATTAACACACAGAAAAAAATCTTAAAACACATAACACAAGCACACACACATGCGCATGCACGTGCGTGCACACACACACGTACACATTGGTCATTACTTCCACTGTGGCCACAAAGTTTCCTAGTTGCTCTCTTCTAATTCCACTAGTTCATCACCTAACATTTATGATTTCTTAATTTTGTTTATTCCACAATTAGTTTCTGTGCCTTTGTCTCAGGGCAGCTACTTAGCTCTGTCCCTAGGGCTCGAGAGAGGAAGGCTGTCCTCCCCTCCAGTATTAGTACTTCAGAGCAGACCAGTGATGTCTGCTGGGTGATGGTGAGAACTTGGGGGAGGCCAGGATTTCATGAAGCCCCTGACATCTTTTTTTTTCTAGTTTTCTGGCACACCCATGCCACAGGATACTGATGCATGTGTGTGGAGGCACACACATATGTCGCTTTTGCAGCGTGCTCTCCTTCATGCTGCCCATCCTGCACTACCACTAGGCCTACACCTGAAGACAGTCTATGGCAGGGCCAACATCCTTTCTTTCCCTGGGAAAAGGGAGCAGACCTTTGGTTGCTCGATCCCCTCATTCCCAAACTGACCTCCAGTGACAGGAGTCTGTTTCTGAACCCCTGTCACTGACGTGGCAGGATATAAGCACCAGTGCCTCAGCCCTCCATTCCACCAGACTGGCTCCATCATTTCTTAACTTTCACAAGACACATTTGCTGAACCTTTCCTCTTCCACACTGATGCTATGTGCCTTTTTAGGGTCATTCACCAACATTTTCTCTGGCACCACCCTCCCCTCACCTAAAACCTGACCATCTTACTGGAGCCTCAGGACTTGATGGTATAGTTAGGTATTTTAGTTATTTTTGGATACATTCTGTCTCTGCTCAGGTCAAGGCCAGTGCTTGTGCAGAATCAGCATTGAATGAAAGAGTTCACAGTCTACTGAGGTGGCAAAAACTGGAAAAGGCAAGCTTTCCTCTGAGAGGAAAAAAACACAGTGGTATGCTGACTGCAGTACAGATGTAACATTATGCTATAGATCATGTACACAGTTAATCTAAAGCACTATATACCAGCTACATGCCCACCCCACGAGTAAATCAGTTTCACCTCTCTGGACAATGTCATCAGGTACTTGGAATTACTAACAATAAAGAAACATAGAAATATAGAACGTGACAGTAGTAGGGGACCACACAGTCCATCTAGTCTACCCATAAGCCTAGCCTGTTTTCTTTTTTTTTTTTAAATCAGCTGCTGTTAGTTTGTGACAGACTAAATATGATGGAGTATTGGGCTGTGGTGGGCTTCCCTAGTGAGATGTGGGGGTACATAATATAGGAAGTTAGACTGTTGAGATTTTTAAAGTTCCATTTAAGGTGAAAAGGGAAAGCATTTTAATTGGGAGGGGTAAGTTGTACTGAGTGAAGTTTCTCTTTGTGTCATCTGTGGTAATAGGAATTACAATGTGACAGTTCAGAGTGTTGATCACAGTTCACTCATGTCTGTTCTTTCTGTTTACATTGGTGTTGACATTTTTCATATCAACTTCTGTCTCTGCTCAGTCCCTGACCAGTGGCCATGCAGGTCCAGCTTTGAATGAATGAGGTCACATAACTCTTATAGGATTGGACTTAGACATGCCTACAGTGTTCATCACCCTTGCATCTACATGCTGGTGTTCAAAAAATGGTCTTGGCTTATGCTGGGTGATCCTTGCAGTACTTAACAAGATAAGAGAGGCTTGACTGCATTGCTGCCATTTTTATTTTATTTGCTTTTTGTGCTCTGATGAGTTTCTGAGTTGGGGCACTAATTTCAGTGTGTCAGCCTTGCTAGACCCATTTAGTTTTTAACCCATACTCAACCCTCATTTCATTCATTACACAGTCACACTGGGCAGGTGGCACTCCCCCCTGAAGTGCGTCCCACTAAACAATATTTTTTTCCCTTTAACCATAATGATGTGTTCTCCAAAGAGTGTTTCCTGGCTGCCCAATGCAAATGTGTCAAGTACAGCTGTGTGGAATTTTCAAATGCCATAAGATTTCAGAAATTCCACCAGATGCCATGGAATTAAATCAGAAGTGTTCTGAAATTCAAAAAGAGGACATTGTTCAAAACTGTGGCTTTGCATGCTTTCCAGCCCCACCATGTTTACCAACCCCTTCTAAAAAAAATCAACACCTACTGCTCCTTCCACCAAAACTACATGAAAACTGATTAACCAACTGCAGGTAGAGTAACCTGCCTTTTAAAGCAAACATTTATAATTAAAAGCAACTGTCTGCATTTCTAAGGTGACTGTTGTGACTTGCCTCTGCCTTGTGTGTATTCATGAAAGAGAGGGAGAGATTTGAAATTTGCTGTAAACATCATGGCCATATCTATTTGTTGTAGAAGGGTATGACTAAGAATCTCTGTACTGATTGTGATTTAAAATCTGAGTACGATCTGTATTTGCAACATGTATCAACAGAGTTTACCGATCTGTATATGATAAAAATAAATGAGATATCCTGCAACAGAGGGGAATGAGTGATCAATTTCTCTTTATTCTCTCTTTCTCTGAGACATACTTATAAAGAACCCAAAGCCACACTCATGCTAGAGTGAAACAAATTTGAGTCTCAGATTTGTTTGTAGTGTGGAAGGAACAGCTGGATATATCTAGATGGTTAACATATCTTTAAAACTACAGTGTATTTCTATCTACAGGCAATGACCTATTTTATATCACTATCACATTGCTCATTTCAAAATAAATCCCAGGGTGAGAATCTGGAAAACACCCATGGTCTGGATGGTACCCTCCTCTGAGTAATAGTTGCTTTAGTCACATGTGAATTTTATATGACCTATCAGGTGAATGCATTAGGAGATGTTTTTTTTTTCAGACCAGTTTTTTATTATTAAAGCTGTGAGTAATTGTCAGTTTCTACTTCTGATAGAATTCTACAGAATTCCATTGGAAGTGGAACTCAGAAAATCTGAAAATGGCATTTAACTGACAGACTAACAATTTGAAGTTTACATAAACCACAGATTTGCATTCTTTGGTTTATGTAAACCATGGGAAACTGTTCCACAGTTTACATGAAAAGACTTTCTGAATTCCAAGGACTTTAGTGTAACATTCTGAAAAGCAGTTTGGAAGCAGTATTGCCAGTCCACTTTAATTGCACTGGCAGAATTCTGTATTCTTCACAGTTCTATGTTGTATGCATATCTACAGCTAGAAACATGAAACATAGAAACATACAGAGTGATAGAAAAAAGACTGATGATCCATCAAGTCTGGCCGTGGTTCCTTATCTAACCCTGGGTCCTATTGTCCATACCAAGTTCTAGCCTTCCCTATTAATCCCCCTGTTCCCCTCCATCTAACTGTTGCCCTGAGTAACCACTATACCCATCACACTGTCCCAACTGTGCTTGAAACCATTAATAGTTTTGGTGCCCACCACCACAAGTGATAGATTGTTCCATGGTTCCACCATCCTTTCTGTAAAATAATGATTTTTGATATTCTTATTGAACTTTCCTCCTGCCAGTTTCCACTCATCCCTCATGACCCTGAACTGATATTAATGCTAAATAATTTTCCACAGTTCAGCCTTTTTATTCCTTTCTGGAATCTGAAGGTCTCCCTCACATCACCCCTCTCCCATCTAGTCTCCAGTGAGTACATGGTCAGTGCCTTGAGCCAATCCTCATAAGTCCTGTCCTGTTGCCCCTGAATCATCTGTGTCATACTTTGCTGCACTGTTTTGAACCTGTCCATCTCTTTCCTGAGTTGAGGACTCAAGAAATGAGTACAGTGCTTCAGGGGTAACTTCATCAAACATCAATAAAAAGGTAGTACTAACTCTTTTCTTCTGCTGTCAGTAGCCCTACCTAAACTTCCCAGCATCCTATGTGCCTCACTATAGGCTTTATTGCATGGGTTTGATTGTTTGAGGGAATGATAACTCTAATGATAGGCATCTTGTCTATGTGCTAGGACATAGACAGGATGGAGGCAGTCCAGAGGAGGGCAAATAAAATGGTGCATGGTCTGCACCAGAAGACATATGAAGAGAGACTAAAGGAGCTTAATATGTATACTCTTGAGGAAAGGAGGGAGTGGGAGGATATGATAGAAACTTTCAAGTACCTCAAGGGAATCAACAAAGTCCAAAATGGTAGCATCTTTCAGAAAAAGAGATGTGTAAGAACAAGGGGGCACAATTTAAAATTAGAGGGGAGATGGCTCAGGGGCAATGTGAGGAAGTATTTTTTCATGGAGAAGGTGGTGGATGCATGGAATGGCCTTCCTGAGGAGGTCATGGGGTCCAAAACAGTGGGGAAATTCAAAAATGCATTGGACAGACATAAGGCAATTCTGGTGGGGGTTAGGAAGAAGTAGGCTGTTGGTTGACTAGGATCTGCAGCTTATCCAATAGGTAGGGAAATGGACAGACTGGTTGGGCCAAGTGGTCCTTATCTGCCATCAAAGTCTATGTTTCTGTGTTTCTACATAGATCCCATTCCTCAGCCATAATGCTATGTCTTACCGTTCCATCTAGTACTCTGTCCTGGGATTCTTGTTCCCTAGCTGCATCACCATGCACATTCCAGCATTAAACTTCAACTGCCAAACCTTAGACCACCTCTCCAGTCTTTGCAGGTCACTGTACGTTTCCCTGATTCTCTCTTCACTATTCATCCTCACACAGAGCTATGTGTCATATGCAAAGAGACACACCTTGCCCTTGATTTGTTCTCCAATGCCACTGATCATATTGAAGAGGACCAGTCCCAGGACTAATCCCTGTGGAATCCCATCCATGATCTCCCTTTCTTCTGATTTGACCCTGTAACCACAATCCTCTTCTGCCTCCCCTTTTACCCAGTTGCTTACCCATCTTACTATGTTGTTATCTACAACCTGATCCTTTCAGCAATCGTCTGTGAGTCACTGATTTGAAAGCCTTGCTGAAATCAAAGTAAAATAAATCCTTGACATGGTCCCTTCAAATGTCCTTGTCACCCAATCAAATAAAATTATTGGGTTAGTCTGACAAGACCTCCCTGCCAGGAACCGATGCTGTTTGCTATCCTGAATTCCACTGTTCTCCTGATAGTCCTTAAGGTCCTCTTTGACCAGTGACTCTATCAACTTCCCTATTACAGAAGTAAGACTAACAGGTCTGTAGTTCCCCACTTGTTCCTTATCCCTTTCACCTTTTATGGAGCAGAACTATGTCCAAAACCCTCCAGTCCTTCAGAACTACCCCATCTGTAATGAGCCAATGAACAGACCTACCAGTGGTTTAGGCAATTCTGCTTCTAGTTCCCTGAGCACCCTTGGATGCATCCCATCCAGTTCTGGGGACTTGTCTGTCTGTAGGGCTGTTAACCTTTTCTGGACTCTTCTGCATATAAATATGATTGCCTCATTTCCAGAACCCTCTTTATGGCTGTTTTGATGGCACTCTCTACAAGGGTTCATTGTTTTCCCTTGTGAACACACAGCAAGTGTATTCACTAAGGACAGCAACATTTGCACATAATCATCTGTCAGCACAGCCCCTGATAGCTTAACAATTCCCCCTTTTTAATTGTTTTCTCTAATATACCAAATCAATTGTTTTTTTCCACTCTTGATCTCCTTTGCAGTACACAGCTCAGTGTCTGCTTTTTGCCTCCATAGTTACACTCTTTGCCTCCTTATTTCACATTACATGTTCTCTGTATTCTTTCTCCACCACTTTTCTTTGTATCTGGTGAAGGCCCACTGCAAAATTTTTAAAAGCTGGTATTTTTCTTTTTTTTTGGAGATATTATACAGAAGTTAATACAAGGGTGGGTATGTGTAACCAGAATTTGATGCATGCCCAAGGTGTGGGATGCTATATATACACCCCAAGAGTGAAGCTTGAAGGGCTTAGAAAGCATCCTATTGTACACTGAGGGCATGTCTAAAATCCTGGTTTAAGCACAATCATCTGTGTTTTCTTTTTAATTAATGTGGAGAAGTAGATCTTTTTCCCATTCTGAGTCTCTCAATGCTATGGGCATTGCCATGAATGCAATATCATAACATTCATGCTGACGCTGTAATATCAGTGCTCTTTGGTGGAGAGAGTGGCAATTCAGTAAAAATCAAGCCAAGACAGCAATGAATTCTAGTCAATGGGGAACAGTTGTTAAAGCAGGATCAGTTACCAGCTTTATTTTAAACAAAAATATTTTTGTCTTGATATAACTAGCAGAAGTTATGCATGACCAGAGGAGTTTTGTGTCATGGGAGAAGAGCGGGTAGCTGCTGATATGTGAGTGCTGGGAGCAGTTGTGTGATTGGTAAAAGTAAGTAAGTAAAAATAAAAGTTTATTTGATTAGGCACACAATCCCTGGGGCTCTTGGCACTGTATAATAATAAACAGATTAAACAGGGCAGTACAAGACATTACAATTTAAAATATCGGCAGAGAATAGGTAATATAAAATTAAATAGCAGTAAAACTCTATTAAAAGACATCTGTAGGATAGGCAAGGTTAAAAAGATGAGTCTTTAGGCCCCTCCTGAACACCTCCACCATAGGGGCCTCCCTCAGAGATCTTGGAAGCGAGTTCCAGAGGACTGGGCCAGCCACCCTGAAGGAAAGATCACCGGAGGTTTTCAGCCCAGTTCTCAGAACCGCCAGGAGGCCCTGGGTGGAGGAACGGTGGGAGCAAGCCGAGATGGCAGGGGTAAGGAGGTCTGTATGACAGTATAGAGGCAGTATGATGAAGTGGTTTAAGGCTCTGAGCTGGAAACCTGGAGACATGGGTCTGAGTCCTATGTTCCCCACTTACATACTGTGAGACCCTGAGCAAGTCATTTAACTTCCTTGTGCTCCCAGGTCACGCCTGGAACCAAGCTTCAGCTTAGTGTGCCTCCCCTGGTTAAACACTTTCTCCTTTCTCTTTCCTTTTTCTATTAGGTAGCCAGGACCTGATCCATATAGGGCCTTATAGGTGAGCAAGCCCACCTTGAAAAGAACCTGTCACCTGACCAGCAGCCAGTGTAGACTCAACAGGACCCTGCTCACATGACAGGACCTTGATAGCCCTGTCAACAGCCAGACCACTGCATTTTGCACTAGCTGCAGCCTGCAGAGGTTCCCTCCACTGACCCCGAGGTATAGATACATCACTCTTGGTGCTTGTGCCACTCACAGCACAAGCTTGAGAGACAGGGAGTAATTAAAACAAGGTGGTTGTAAATGCATATTTACAAACTGGTTATCGGAGCATTAAAAATGCTCACTAGTAACTATGTAATACTAATAGATACATTTAAAAGTTCTCTAACTTCAGAGAAAACTTAATACTGTTGGTATTTACATGGTCAAAAGGTTTTGCTGCTAATGTTCCACTATGGTGAAGGGGAATTAGTTCACACCTTTGATGTACTGTAGTCCATTGTTCCTGTCCAGTCAGTTTTTTGGTAGTCTGCTTTCCTGCACTGGTATCATTTATGTTGTAATGGCTATCTTCAAAAAGGAATCTAATTTTAAAATGAATGTTTAGATTCTTTGGAATACATGTGAGGAAACAAAGGACACACGTTATTCAACACCTGGATTTTTCAGTGTTTCTCTCTCAAAACATAACAACCACATCCAGTACACATTTTAGATATATTTTTAATAGCCATAGTTGTACACTTTTGTCTGAGCTGTGATAAACTATTCATCAGATTGCTGTACCCAGTTGCACTATGTATAATTAAACTGTTGAAATATACTGATTATTGATAAGAAACCTGTGGTAATAGTTATATCCTGAGTTATCCAAAATGGCATATTTTTATCACCAAAATGTATAAAATTCAATATCCCAAAACCACTGGTCCTAGTAGTGAAGAGATTAAAGGAGCATTTAGTGGCATGAGATGAGTGAGGAAAGGAGACAGTGAAAGGTTTATGTGGTGGAAATGCCAAACACAGAACTTTAATGTTAAATGAAGGAGTATGTGGGAAGAGAGGGAGAGACAGGCCAAAAGAAGGAGAAGCATTTTGAGTGGAGTGCAGGAGCAGAAAGTAGAGGTGGGAGATGATGAGAAACAGTGGTGGGGGGTGGCAGAAAAGGGGGGTGGTTAATACTAAGGCAACATAGGGAATAATGGAAAATAGGAGCAAGTGAAAAAGAGGCATGTTTAGGAATGAAGAAGACACAAATGATGTATAGGCAATGCATGTCAAAGTTTACTACTTGATAAAAGGTATTTACTGCCACTGAATTTGCATTGTTTCCTGCTTTAAATCTGGTACAAAATGCTGCAGTATTGGTGTGCATCCTGCTCAACTCTACATTTATCAAGAGCAAATACTAGGAGGCAATATGGTGCAGTGGTTTAAGGCTCTCAGTTTCAAGTCTGGAGACCTGGGTTTGAATTCCACAGCCCCCACTTGCATACTGTGTGACCCTGAGCAAGTCACTTAACTCCCTTGTGCTCCCAGGTTGCACCTGTAAATAAGCTTAGTGTGTTTCTCCTGGTTAAAAAAAATACTAGGTTTAAATGTGGCTTAGGTACAACAAAAAATGAAGTTAAAACTAGTGGTGGAATGGTTGAGCCAACATTTCATGAACAGACATTGATTTCTACATACTCTCATGCAATTTTGGGAATTTAACACACCATTTAAAATGGGCGATTTGTGTTAAAAATAAGCATCTTTTTTTTTAATTGAATTTACAGAAATGCACAATTATGAAAACAGGTAGCACTCAGTTAAAATTTGAACAGCTGAGCAAATACAGTTTTTAAAAATATGCAATGTGGGAATTGATTACATTGATGAAAATATGTAAGCAAATAATGCAAGATTTTGGCACAATTTTGGAAAGATTTCTCAAATGCAAAATTGCAATTTCACTGTTTCACTGCTGGTTAATTTCACTGCTATAAAAATTCATTAGCCACTAGTTACGAGAAAGCTGAGTACAAATGTAAAGATAAAACATGGAGGGACTGCAATAGTAAACAAAGTCCACAAGAAGTAAATATTAAAAACAATGGATCTCAATGGTACAGGGATGCAAAACAGTTAAAGCAAACAGAGTAGTCTGCAGTGTATGCTATATCTAAGGGCAGATCAGCTATATCAAGGAGTTACAGCAGAGCCAGCAAATGAGGACGCATAGATACGCAGAAAATAATGGCAAAAAAAATGCCAGTGGTCTATCCAGGCTGCCAATAGTTCCCTATCAAACCCATAGGACCTATAGTCCATAAAGGTACTAGCCCTCATTATTCACCCTCTTGTTCCTCTCCTTACTACTATGACCTTAGTACCCCTATCCCCTTCATTCTGTCACAGCTGTGTTTGAAACCATTTATAGTTTTGGCACCCACCACTTTGGACAGAAGTCTGTTCCAGGATTTCACCACAGTTTTTGTAAAATAAAACATTCTCATATGCCCCTTGAACATCCCATCTATCAGTTTCTGCTCATGTCCCATTTTCATTTAACTGATACTCTTGTTAAATAATGACTTGCAGCTCCCCCTGTTTATTCCTTTCAGGAACTGAAGGTCATTATCATAGCACACCTCTCTTATCTAGTCTCCAGCAAGTACATGTTCAGTGTCTTGATCTGATCCTTGTAAGATCTATCCTGCTGACTCTTAATTATCCTGGTCTACCTTCGTTGCACCATCTCTACCTCAGGAAGTACTTCTTCATGGAGAGAATGGTGGAACCATTGAACAGCCTGCCCTAGGAGCTAGTAGCGTCACAGACTATTAGAGATTTCAACTTGCATGGGATAGGCATTGCCTACACGTTCGGTTGCAGACAATGTGGGGGGAGGTAGTCTTTTTGGGCAAACCAGATGGATCACATGGTCCCCATCTGCCGACATGTTTCTTATGTTCTTATGTCTTTATAATTCCTGAGGTGAACACTCCCAAACTGGGTACAATAATTCAGGTGCGGCCTCGCCAATGTAAATAAACCTTCTGATAAATACCAGCATCATATCTGCCTTACTCTAGGCCTTATTGCACTGGTTTAATTGTTTAAGGGAGTCACTAATGATGATTCCTATGTAGCATTCCTCAACGGTAGTGCTCAGCTTTCCTCCTCCCATCCAGTACTCTGTCCTGGGGTTCTGCTTCCCAAGGTGCATCTCCTTGCACTTTTTGGTATTGAATTTCAACAACCAAACCTTAGGCCACCTCTCTAGGTTTTACAGGTTACTCTGCATCTCCCTAATTCCCTTCTTTGAAGTCTATCATCCCACAGAACTTCGTGTCATCTGCAAAGAGACACAGCTTGCCCTGGATTCTTTCTCCCATCTTAATGAGGAACATATTGAAGAGGACAGAACCCAGGGTGGATCCCTGTGGCACCCCACTCATGACCTCCCTCTCTTTTGACTTGACACCATTAATTACAATCCTTTGCTGCCTCTCCTTCAACCAATTTCCTGCCCATCTTACTATGTCCTTTGCTGTACTCAGATCCTCCATCCTTTTCAGTAATATTCTTTGAGGCACCAAATTGAAAGCCTTCTTGAAGTTAAAGTAGATTAATTCACAGTGTAGTCCTTCTCCAATACCCTTGTCACCCACTCAAAGAAAACTATCAGGCTGGTCTGACAAGACTTACCTGTCATAAATCCATGTTGTTTACTATGCTGAAGACTGCTGCTCCCCAGGTAGTCCACAAGGTCCTCTATGACCAGCGATTTCATCACTCCGTCAGCAAATTGTCCCTCCCTGATACATAGGGTTAACATAAAGATGGTTACTTTTGTTTTTAAGGGAATCATGGGCCTCCTTCCTCTTATTCTTCAATCATAGTACGTCTACTGACCTTCTTAAGTTTACTAGTGATACTTTCTCTGCCATGGATTCTGGCCTTCAGACAGGTGCTGTCTTTATTGATCTAACAAAGGCTTTTGATCTTGTTGATCACCCTTTACTCCTAATAATTCTTTAATCCATTGGCTTCTCCCCACCTGTGGTTGCCTGGTACAATAGCTACTTATCCAATAGGGTACAAGTTGTCAAATTTAATTCTGCTCTGTCCGACCAGGCTTCTATTAACATTGGGGTGCCCCAAAGCTCTATCTTGGGCCCCCTTCTTTTCTCCTTATTTATCAACAATATCACTGGGGACTTAAGCTTCTGCTCATCCCTCCTCTATGCTGATGATCTTGCTCTTTACTCAAGCTCCAAAAGTATCCCAGACATTAACCAACACCTCTCCTCAGACTTCCTGAAAATATGAACGTGGCTTGCTTTGCATAAGTTCATTCTTAATGTGGGCAAAACCCAAGCTATGCTTTTTGTCTCTGCCTCAAAACTTTGTTCTTGCCAAGACCTACTCCGGGTATCCTGTGTAGATGTCTCCCTTATAGATACTGTCTCATCTTTCAAATACTTTGGTGTTCTCCCTGACCAGTTCCTTGACTTTGACCTTCATATCCAAGCCACCTGTAAGTTCATGTATGCTAAACTCAGTACTGTCCATAAAACCAGCCATGTTCTGACCCTCTCTGCTAGATTGCCCATTGCTCAAGGCATTCTGTTTCCTCCTCTCACCTATGGTATTACTTATGCTACCATCCCTAAATCCACTCTTCACAAATGGGATACACCCTATAATAATATTTGCCAGTACGCCTCGTCATCTGCGCTTTGCAAACATCACTGTCAGCTCTATGCTGAACTTAACTGGCTCTCCCCTTCTGCCATCAGACTCCTCTCCCTTGGCTCCTTGGTGGATAGTGTTGTTAGGTCTCAAACCCCCTGATCTCTTGACTCTTTGCTACTCCCACAGTCTTCTTCCTATGGCCTGTGTTCTGTTGATAAATCCCTGCTACTCATTCTGAGATGCAAAACCTCCAAAGGTGCCTGTACCTTCTCTCACTCTGCCCTGTTTCACTTGAATTCTCTTCCCTTTGGTATCCTTCAGTCGCCATCTCATGCTATCTTTAAAAGGAACTTAGTAAATTCCTCTTTATCTCTGATTCTTGTTCTTGCTTTAATCCCCCCAAACCCATCTGAGCCTGTCTACCTTGCTTCTCTATTTGCTCCTTCATGAACTACATACCTCCCCTATCTCTTCTCTGCTTCCACGTTCCTTTCTCCCTTCGCCTTCTCTCTACTGTTCAATCAGACAGCTCACCTCTTAGCCTCCCTCCACACTTAACTGACCTGCCTACCCTCTTTTCTGTCCTCTCTGTTCTAGCATTATGTCCTGCCTTTCTCTCTACACATTGGTCTCTCACTAATTATCTTTCTGAATATATCGGTTCTGCACTTGCTTCGCTATTTCTCTTGACCTTATGTTCATGTCTTGTCCTAGGATGCTCTGACCTCTTTCTCTCCCTACCATTGTTTTCTGCCTGTTTAGTAATGGTACCTCCTAATTTGCACTTATATCTTTATTCCTGTTTCTGTATAGTGTCTGCCATTTACCCCTGCCATGTTTTTTGCTTTTGGGGTTTTTTCCTTGCTTCTGTATTATTTCTAAGCAGAATGTTAATTAATTGTATGATTGTGTTTCAGCTGCTATCAACTGTTAATTGTTTGTATATTTGTGTCTCCATATCCTATTGTAATACTATTACCTGCCTTGTAACCTCCTAGGTCAGTCATGTCTGAAAATAGTCATTTTTATGGCTAGTACACTCACCTGGTAAACAAAAATTAAACTAAATAAAAAAATATTTTATTAAATTACAAAATCCCCATGGCACAAGGTCCCAAACACAAGGATTACTTAAGGTCCCATACTATAGAAAGACTATTGATTACAAATCTGTTGTCTATAGTGCTGCAGCTTTTTTTAATAGCATCCCTTTGGCTTCAATTAAATGTAGAACTGTACGGTCCTTTACATTTAAGCTTATATAATGGCTTGATTCTGAAACTGACTGCACTTGCTTTCAATCAATGTTGTCCATTCAATGTAATATGTAAGTCATTATGTTTGATTTTCTATTTTGTTTTTATAGCATGTCCTGTTTGGTTGTATGTTTTTATGTAAAACGTGTTGCTTGTGAAAACAGGCAATTTGCTCATCTTGTTAACTAGTGTAAAAATTAAAAAATGTAAATTAAAATTAAAAAAGTTACCCACAACAGAGTTAAGGCTGAGAGGTCTGTAACTAAAATAGCGCAGGGTCTGCACCCAGAAGCCATATAAAGAGAGACTAAAACAGCTTAATATGTATACCCTTGAGGAAAGGAGGGAGAGGGGGGACATGATAGAAACTTTCAAGTACCTCAAGGGGATCGAAATGTCCGGAGGGTAGCATCTTTCAGAAAAAGAGATGTGCAAGAACAAGGGGGCACAATTTGAAGACAGATGGGGGATGGCTCAAGGGCAATGCAATGACTTATGTTTTCACAGAGAGGGTGGTAGATACATGGAATGGCCTTCCTGAGGATGTTGTAGAGTCAAAAACAATGGGGAAATTCAAGAATGTATGGGACAGACATAAGGAAATTATAGTGGGGGCATAGGGAGAAGTAGGCTGTTGGTTAACTGGGATCTACAGCTTATCCAATAGATAGGGAAATGGGAAGACTAGGTGGGCCAAGCAGCCGTCATCTGCTGTCAAAGCCTATGTTTCTATGATTCTGTTTCTCTACTTCTCTTCTTTCTCCTTGGCCCTTACCTAATGGAGCAGAACAATGTCCACTACCCTCCAGCCTTTCAGAACTACCATTATCTGTAATGAAATATTGAATATCCCTACAGTGGTTCAGCCATTTCTACTGCCAGTTCCTTGAATACCCTCAGCTGCATCCCATTAGTCCCTGAGGTCTTACCTGTTTGTAGGACTGTTAGCCCTTTTTGGACCCATTTGCATGTATATACTGGCTGCTTCATCTCCTGGACACCCATTATGGCTACCTCGATGCAACTCTCTTGCAGGGTGAAGGCAGAACAAACTTAATCATTAAGGATGGCTGCCTTTCACACATCCTCCTCTATTACCCTGCCTCTGTCATATAGCCTAACAATAGCCCTTCCTTTCTCTCTTTCTTTTTATCTAATATACCTGACAAACTGCACTTCCATGCCCTAGACCCCCTCCTCAATATGCAAAGCTGTGTTTGCTTTTGCCTGCCTAAGTACCTTCTTTTTTTCCTTAGTTCTCAACTGGTTGTCTCCCCATTCTTCCTTCTCATGCATTTCCTTACCCCCTGTGAAGGCCTTTTTTTTGGGGCCTTCACTGCTTCAATAACTCTTTTCAAAAACCATATTCATATCTAGTACTTCTTTCATTTGGTTACTATTCTCATGTGTAACTTAGATACCTCAAAAATGGCCCCCTTAATTGCCCCTATCTCTCCTCCACACCTCTGATACTGTCTACCCAGATAAGCTTGTTCCAGAGCAACTACCTCACCCTTTTGAAGTCCACCCTTCTGCAATCATGGACCTCAGCCTTCAATTGGGACTTTCCGAGGACCAAATAGAGATATGGTCACTGGACCCTAGTGGCTCCCCTACTTGCAAACCTCCTATTATTTCCAAGGAGGTGAGCACCACATCAAGAATGGCAACCTGCCATGGAATGGCTTGGATGCCAAGGAAGATGGTGGCTTAAACCTCCGGCTCGATCCCTAGCTAACAAAATCCGATGGAATCTGCAGTCTTTCAGGGATCCCTGTCTCCTCTAACATACCTGTGTGTTGCTCCGGTTCTTTAAGTTTACTCAGCGTAGCTCTAGTGCATGGCTAGTTCTCCAGTAAGTAGCTTTGTGGCGCCTTTTACTGTGCAGCTCTCTCCAGTTCTGATTAGGCCATGCAGCAACAGCCTGGCAGGTGTGGTAGCTCATTAATGAACATTCAGCAGTGGCCGACTATCGTCAGTGCACCTAGTAAAAACTAAAGACCTCTTTTTTGGATTTGTGCTCTGTACTGTATTACAATACTGGGACCCTCCTGCTGCTTCGGAATTGTCTCACTACAAGCCAATGCACAACTCCTCGGCCCCAGTCCCAGGGGCACCAATGCTCAACCTATGAACATCAGTACCTCATTACAGCGTATCACTGCTATGTTAGACACCCTCCTGACAAGGGCTGATTCTATATCCACAACTCTAACTGGTACAATAATGGAGGTGAAGGTGCTCAGTGACAAAATTAATGTCGTGGAGCAGCGGGCAGATGATCTGGAAATGGACTGCACTAAAATCTGGCAGAGGCTCGAGGATCACGATGAGAAGCTGGCCACCTTTTGGAGAGCAGAACACCAAGAAAACCAAGGGAGGCATAATAACATCAGAATCCTTGGGTTTCCTGAGGGAGCTGAAGGACAGAATACAGAGAGATTCCTCAATGAGGAGATCCATAAGATACTGGGAGAGAGATGGACAGGCCCAGTCGAAGTTGAAAGGGCACACCGCATACCTAGTGGTACCAGATCTCACCAGGGACCCCTCTGGCCCATCATCACTTATTTACTAAACTACTTTACTAAAGAAAAGATTCTCGGGGCAGACAGAGATAAAGGTGAACTGTTGTGGAGGGGTGCCCGACTATCCTTCTTCAGAGACTTTTTGGTGGAGGTGGCTGCTCGCAGAAAAGCCTTTCTACCTATAAAAAAGCTGTTGGCAGAACAAGGATTTCAGTATGGTTTCAGGAATCAGGCCTACCTTCATGTATCTCGGGAGGGCAGGGACATTGTTGCAGAGATGCCTCAGGAGATTGAAAGCTGGGCCCATAAATATTGGCCCAGGCTATCCATTAGTACTACAGCTCCCAAGAAACTTCAGGCTCCAGGACCTACGTCATGGGACAAATGGAACAAATCTTCAAAGGAAGCCTCATGGGAGGACCAGAATTTGAGGTGGGCTGCGCTACACTTAAATGCTCCCCCCAGGTCCCCTCCACCTCACCGCAGCTCAACAGAGGGAATCGCCTACCACAAAGTTGTCCAACCAGGGTTTGCAGCCCCTTCTTCTCCCACTTTACCTCTGAAAGGCATACACCAACTGACCAGAATAAGGCAGCGTTCTTTCAGTGATCAAGGATCTCCCTCAAAGGGCCCAACGGAAGTGCCGCCAACCAAACAGACTAAAGACAAGCACCACAGTACCAGCTCAGTGGAAGAGATCCCAGATGAGATGCTTGTGGAAGTGGCAGATAACCCGTCATGGGCTGACCTGCACCCGGATCTTGAGAGCCCGTAGACTTTCCAAATGGCCTAGTGAAACCAGGCTTCTTGACCTGTGCTGAGGCTCTGGCCACAGATGACTGGACCGACCCGAGGAATGAATTCCTAATGACTGACTCCTCTATGTTTTATCTCTTTAATTTAGGGAAAACACTGAGCTCCCATTGTCATTAGCAGCTCTGCTATATGAAAAAGTGCCCTGTCAAATTTTTGGTGTCCATTTTCCTGTCGAGAGTTTTGGAAAGGCCATAATGTTGTTTTCTGTTGGCTGCTAATCTGTCTCACAAGCAGTCTGGAGTTTTTTGCTCCCTCTCCCCATTTAATGGTCTCCTGACCTTGCTGGTTCTTGTAAAGAGTCTGGTACCTGCAGCACGTAAGGGTCGGGCACTGAATAATTGCCGACTATGAGATGACATTCCCAGATGGGTATCCTGGGAGGAGGATAGTTGGCATAAACGACCATGTTGACTTGGAACCTTACTTATGCTATAAGGCAACACTCCCTTCCCCCCATTTCTCCTTCCTTTTTGTGCCAATTTCCCCTCCCTTTTTGTGCCCCCCCCCTTCTTCCCTGAATGTTTCTTTATGCATTTATAGCTGGGGAAGGAGATGCGTGTTTCTGGTTGTTTTTTCTCCACATCTCCCCCAGCAGGTGATCTGTCAGTGCGGCTGAGTGTTTCTCCACAGCAGAGCGGAGACTAGCACCTCGTACATTCACCTAGTCACCCTTAGCTTAGTGCTCTATTAAGAACACAGTGTTTTTATTTATACTGTTGTAAAGTTTAAATCCATACCCTGTTTTAGGGTAATTGTTAAACTATATTATCTTGGCAATCAGTTTTTCTTTTTTCTTGCTGGCGAGTTTAAAGTTGTAATATGCCAGTTTTTACTCTTACACTTGGCTTCTGCTGATATTTTCACTAGTGCACAGACCACATCTCTATATTCTCCAACCAAATTTCTTCTTCTATCTCTGGTTAAACTATTCCTGCTTCTCTACTCATTCCGGGCAAGAATGGTGAGTACTTGTCTACTATTTTATTTGGGGAGCATGACGCAGAACACTAACACAGGTATTAACCTTATATCATGGAATGTAAAGGGTCTAAATCACCCGGTCAATTGAACTATGGTCATCAGGCACTTACACTCCTTGCAGGCGGACATTGCACTTGTCCAAGAGACACATCTCAGTGAAAGAACTGTAGTGTGGCTCAAAAAAGCATGGGTTGGCAATGTTTTAGCAAGCTCAGCATCGACTAAATCCAAGGGGTGGCTATTTTGATTAAAAAGTCTTGTCCGTGGGTACAGGAGCAAGTTGCCACTGACAAACAAGGTCGCTGGATAGCAGCCCGCTTCTTGTACCCAGGTGGATGCGTGGTGATAGCCAATATATATGGATCAAATGCAGATCACCTAGACATTTTGCTGGATCTTATTAAAGTGGTGGAATCCTTAACTGTTGATTACCACAGATCCCTATAATGTTAGGTGGGGATTTCAATCTCACCTTAGACACCTTTCTTGACAAATCTAAACCAACCCCCCAAACACACCCTAAAACATTGCTAGCCCTATGGGACATGATAGAGGAATGGGGCATGTCGGATGTGTGGCACAGGGACCACCCGTCAGGGCGTGACTACTCCTTCTTCTCCCCAGTTCACGCAACATACAGACAAATTAACTTCTGGCTGCCTAACTCCCCTGCTGCCAATGATATCTCCTGCACTAGGATTCATAATATCCTAGTCTCTGACCATGAGCCGGTCTCCTGTCACTACATTCCCTCTGGACAGGGTGGGTCAGGCACCAGATGGAGATGCAACCCCCTGTTCCTCCACAACCCCATGTTTTGAGCTATGATCAGGAAAACCACCAGGGACTACTTCTCCCTAAATAACTCCGCAGATACCTCTGCTGCCACAGTTTGGCAGGCTTTCAAAGCGGTGCTGTGAGGGCAAATTATATCCTATTCAGTGCACCTAAATAAATCTAGAAGGACTGAATTGAACAACCTACAATCTGAGCTTGCTCTGTTGGAAGTCAGATTCAGGAACCCCATAGCTGGAATGCCAGACCCGACTCTTCTCCAGGACATAGTTGGGTTAAAATACCATATCAATACTATGCTGTTTCAAAAGACAGAGTGGGCACTTCTTAGGCCCAAGCATGCACATTGGGATGGTGGAGACAAAGGGGGAAGCTATTAACATATCAGCTGAGGAAACAACAGGTGGCCTCCCGAATTCATGCCCTCAAAGATGTGGACGACCGGGTGGCCACCACACCTCAAAAAATCAATGCCTGTATGCAGCAATTTTATCAGCAGCTCTACCAGACCCACTCTACTCTTGAGCCCAACCAGTTAGCTGACCAGTTAGAAGATTTCTGCAAAGCTGCTGGTGTCCCTCAATTATCTGAGGGCATTAGGACGGCCCTAGACAAGCCATTTACAGAAGGTGAGGTGGTGACAGCCCTGTCCAGGTTGTCCAAAGGCAAATCCCTGGGGTTGAATGGGATGACTGCAGAACTGTATCAAACTTTAAGTGTGGAAATTAGCATACCCCTCTCCTCTCTGTGTTGCAGAAGGCTCACAAGACTGGTACATTTCCCCCCTCTATGCAAGAGGCTTTGATTACTCTACTCCCAAAAAAATCCAACAACCCCTTTATTTGTGCTAATTATCGGCCAATCTCCCTTATGTCTGTGGATAACAAGATTGCAGCCAAAATACTCACCACAGGGTTAGTAGATGCTGTGCCCTCTGTCGTCCATTCGTCCCAAGTGGGCTTCACAAAAGGATGGGCTGTAGCTGATAATATCAGGCTGGTCCTGGACCTGAAATGGCTTGCAATGCATTCTAAAGTACCTATGGCGGCTATGGCTGTGGATTTTTCTAAAGCCTTTGATTCCGTTGAATGGCCTCATCTTCATGAAATTTTACTGCATTATGGATTTGGCCCCTACTTTAGACAATGGATACAGGTGCTGTACAATGCCCCTTCAGCGAGGATCTTAACTAATAAAGACATCTCTTCCCCCTTCCCCTTGCAGAGAGGCACCAGGCAGGGTTGCCCCCTGTCCCCATTATTGTTTTTAGTGGCCCTAGACCCACTTACATGCAGAATGTTAGTTACAGAGGAGATCTTGGTCATAAGGGTTGGCCAACATGTATACTTGTCCGCTGCATATGCCTATGATCTGCTCTTAACACTGACCTGTCCAAAGGACTCACTCCCAAAAGTCTTGGAGGTTATGAATGAGTTTGCACAAATGTCCAGATTGAAAAGTAACTAAAATAAAACCAGTGTAACCCCTCTTCATGCAGCCTGTACAAAATCATGACTGCAAAGCCTAAAACTCACCTGGTCCCCCACTTGTTTTTTCTTATTTGTATATCACCATCCCGGCTAATTGGAGCCATCTTGTGAAAGAGAACTTTAATCTTCTAATAATGTCACTAACTGCAGAGGTAAACTGCAGGCATCTGCTCAACCTTTCTCTTCCTGGCAAAGTAGCATCAATTAGTATGCTGCTACTACCCAGAGTAGCATACCTGCTCTGTAACCTTCCTATTACTATATTGTGTTTTGCCAGCTGAATAAACTGACTTCATTCTTCCCTTGAGAAGGCAAAAGCCCTAGATGGAGTCACAGTAAGATGCAGGCACACTGGACCAAGGGTGGTCTGGGGCTCCCATGGCTGCAAGGTTATCACTGGGCATACATTTCAGCACAGGCTACCAAATGGTTTGTCCCTTCCCCCTCTGTACCTCCTCAATGGGTTCTGCTAGAATCCCAGCTGATGCAGAAAATCCCCTTGGAGTTACTCTTGACTGCCACCGCTCTTGACACCAGCAAGATCATTCCAGCTATGAATGAGACAAGGAAAGTGTGGTTCAAGATTATGGCTACCTCTAACACTCCAAAGGTGGCTAGATCTATGCCATTTCATTATCTGGCTCTCTGGCACAATCTACTTCTCACAGTGGATAATAAACCGATCCACTGGCCGACATGGGAAAGTAAGGAGGTACATATTTTTCAAGACCTATATATGCAAAACTCGAGCACGATGATGTCTTTCGAACAACTGAAGGCCCAATACTCACTACCTCCCAATGACTTTTGGAAGTACCTGCAGATCCTCAGTGTAATTCAAAATCTTAATGGAGCATTTATAGTGGATCCGAAGTGGAGTTGGGTATCGCTGCTTCACCATAGAACCTCTTCCAAAGGCCTTGCAGGACAATTTTACAGCACATGGCGGGAGGCACAACTGGACCACACTGAATCATGTAGGGCAGCATGGAGCGAGGATCTTCAAACACCCATTACCGCAGTAGCATGGTTTCAATGCCTTCATTTAGCTCATTCTGCATACCAAGATGTTAGGAGCCAGCAGATACAACTTAAGATCCTCCTTAGGTGGTACCGCACTCCTGCAGTCCTCCACTCATGGGGCATCCTTCCTCACGTACAGTGTTGGAGATGCGGGCAGGACCCAGCAAACATCCTGCTCCTACTATGGGAATGCCAGACCATAGTCCCATTTTGGTCAGCCATAGCAATGGACTGCTCTGGGGTTCTGGGATCTCCCATTGACATCTTCAATCCACTGCTCCTGTTGGGGGATTCTTCTCCCCTGGACTCCTTGCCAAAACCACATAGAAATTGGTTTCTGGCAGCCCTCCTGGAGGCCAAAATGCTGTTGCTTTTGTCTTGGAGACAAGCACGCCCCCCCCCATTCCCCTTTGGCACTCTGCTATGGCAAGATTAGCCATATTCGAAAGGCTTACATATACTAACCGAGGGCAAACTGTTCTTTACTACCAGAAATGGGGACCATACCTAAATTCTGCCTTATGTGAAGTCCGCCCTCCCGTACCGCATAATCCTCCAACCCCCTTCCCCTGAGTGGTGAGATCTAAACTTTCCAGAATGTCCGTAGACTGTTTTGTCGCATGGGTCATGTTCAGGAATACTGAGGAGCTCTTATACTTTCCTTTTCTTAGTTCTATCTTTTCCTCCTCCAATATTTGGCTTACTTCATTATTCTGTTATGCCGCTGTCAACCTATTTCTATAGAAGCTTCCCAGTATGTCAATATGTACCCTCCTGTAAAGAGGAGTGTTGAAAGGTTAAGTACTCAGTTTACATTGTCATAATTTGCAGCTTAGTATGCCAGCACTAAGCTTTTAGTGGATAATGTATGGCAGGGAATGTTTTGTTATTTCTGGAGTTTTAGATGATATATGTATAGCTGGGTCTATTGCACAGGAGATGCTATGTTGTAGGTTAAGTGTCTGTATATTGTATTAGACAAATTCAATAAAACTTTTCTATGATTAAAAAAATGAGAATGGCAAGCTGCCTTGTGGGTACCTCAACCAACAGCACCAGCAGACTGTCCTGGAATGTATCCATCAGGGCCTGGCATCGGGTGTTCCTGTCAGCTGAAAAGTTCCAGTCAGTATCCTGCAGATTCAGATCACCCGCCACTTCTACCATCCACTTTGTCACTCCTCTTCCCAAGCTTCCTCTTCCTTCACCCACAGTGACTTTGTCTCCCCATTATTTCCCCTGATTTATCTATCTATCTACCACAGTCACTATGTCTTCCTGGACATATGGGGCTCTGCCCCCTTCACCTTTTCCTCTATACTTTCTAAACATTGTGTAACTAGGGACTGTCATACCCCAGTCATTATTTACTGAGACTCAAGTTTCTGTGAATGCTACAAGGTTCATCTCAGTGTCTGCATCACTACCTGGAGTTCGCTGATTTTATTACCCATAATCCTGCTATAAAGGCAGGCACCATTCCATTTAACTCCTGATACATATTTGCTTTTTTCCTTGTCTTTCTCCCTTATTCTTCCTAGCCTCTTTAACTTCTTGTCTTCCATATTGATTGCAGACTCCAGGTTCTATGTGAGATCAGCTGCTTCACATTAGCTGCTTTAAGACTGTGCCCAGCCCCTGATCAGGCTCCCCTCCCCATGGCACTGCTCTTCTGCGACTGCCACCACCTGGCTGCTTCACTTCAGCTGCTTTAAGACTGTGCCCAGCCCTTGATCATGCTCCCCTCCCTATGGCACTGCTCCTCTGCTGCTGCCACCACTGAGCTGCTTCACCTTGGCTGCTTTAAGACTCAGCCCAACCAGTGATTGAGCTCCTGTCCCCATGGCACTGCTCCTCTGTGGCTGTTGCCACCTGACTGCTTCACTTTGGCTGCTTTAAGACTGTCCACAGCCCTGAACAGGCTCCCCTCGCCACAGTGCCGCTCCTCTGAGGCTGCTGCTGCCCAGTTGCTTTATTTCAGTTTCTTTCTACTGTGCCCAGCCCCTCATCAGGCTCCTCTCCCCGTGGCACTGCTCTCCTGCAGCTGCCGCTGCCTGATTGCTTCACTTTGACTGCTTTAAGGTAATGCCTCAGTCTGAATCCTGGAGCCTTCATGCCGACTTTGCCCTGATTGGATGACTTCCCACGGAGTCCTCAGCTCTCAGATTTTCTGCTCTATGTTGTCCTTAGCCTACTAGCATAGAAGCTAGAATTAGCTTGAATTTTAGTAGTAGTTGAATTTTCTTTTAAAATAATTGTTTAATTAATTTAGGATCAGCTGCCTGTTAATGCTCTCCACTGCCTGTTTGAATTAATAATCAGTGCTGACCACATAGGATTTACAGCTATTGCGTTTAAACAGATTGTTAGCAAAGTGATTTCACTCCTGTATTAGTTAGTGTCTAAACTGTGATTTCTATTTGTGCTAATTTTCTCCTTTTCCTGCTTTCTTTCTCAGCATCGCTGAGTCCTTAGCACCATCCCTCTGCATTCTTGCTCTCTCAACCTACTGAAAGATTAATTTCAGTCCTTGCTATTTTATTCATTTCTTTTCCTTGTGTCCCAATCTCAGTGCTACTTGTACCATTTCTCCTTTCCATTCTGTCTTTCATTATCCCGCTGTGTTCTCGCACCCACACCCCATCCATTCACTCCATTCATTTCTCCTTATTCTCTCTGCCCCTGCCTCTACTGCTAATTCCCTCCAACCGATTATTTTGTCCACCTCCCCTGCCATTCTCTCTGGCGCCTACTGTCATCTCCTAGAATTGCCCCCCCGGATTATTGTTTCCTCCTGTTAAATAATAATTTTTCCCTTGTTCTTTCAGACTGTACCCAGCCTCTGATCAGGCTCCCTTCTCTGTGGCACTGCTGCTCTGCTGCTGCCACTGCCTGGCTGCTTCACTTCGGCTGCTTTAATATAATTCCTCAATCTGAATCCTGACATCTTCATGCTGACTTTGCCCTGATTGAATGACTTCCCATGTAGTCCTCAGCTCTTAGCTCTTCTGCTCTATGTTGTCCTTAGCCTGCTAGCATAGAAGCTAGAATTAGCTTGAATTTTTCCCCACCCTCCCCACCCATGCACTCTTTAAATGGTTTGCCACTACTAAGGCACTGCCCCTTACAGCTACTATCCAATTAATGAAAGCTGGCAACAGTAACCCTGTCCTAAGGTCTCATTTTCTTGTTTTCCTTTCTCCATAGTGCCTATTTCCAGGTACCTACTGTACTGGCTCCCTGCTATATCTTCCATATATTTACTCCATGGACCTATAACCCTGTGCCACTAATCTGCTCAAATATTGCTCATTTTCTCCTGTGCCATCTCACAATATAATTAGTACCCACTCCAGGTACTTACTCTACTAGCTTATAAACCATGGCACCTACTCTGCAATTACTGCTCCACTTTGTTTAACTCATTGGCACCAACACTGCAACTACTGCTCCATCTTTTCTAACATGCCATTTCCCACAATAATTGTACCTTACCCAAGTACTTACTATACTGACTTATAAACCAGTGACACTAATCACTGTAATTATTGCTCCATTTCTACTGTGCCATTTCTGACTATTACATTATAGCCTCTCAGTCCAATCATATATCCCTGCACACCTTGGCTTCTCCTTACATTCCTTCCCATCCTTGGCCATTTGCTATGCACCACATTCCTCATATCAACTCCCCCTCCTTGAAGCAGGGTACTACCCTCCTGTCAGCCAAGTCCTCCATTCATATCCCCTGTTTTGCTACTCTGACATATGACCAACCTTCTTGGTCCCACTTCCCCTCTTTCCCTATAGCTTCCATCTTCCCCCTCATAAACTCCTATTATTTAATATCATTGCTAAAGCTGCAAACTCCTCCAATACAAATTCTTTACCGTAGCTCACAATTGCTTATATTGAAACCTTGGTATAAGAGAGACAAGTTACACTACCTCATCATTACCTACCCACTACTGCTCTCAGGGGACATTAACCCAAACCCTGGCCCCCACTCTTCTCCCCCTGCTGCTCATACTAACACATCCTTTGCTCCCCCCCACTAGTCCCCAAGTCCTTCACCAAGGCCTCAAGCTACTCCATGTAAATATACGTAGCTTGCTGTCTAAACTTCACCTTCTACAACCTCTTGCTGTTTCTCTTGTCCCTGATATACTTATTCTCTCTGAAACCTGGCTAAATAACAAATATCAAACAATGAAATCGCATCCCAGGTTACTCAATCTACTGGCAAGACCGAGCAAGTAGGGGCGGTGGTATGGCTATGTATGTCTCCTCATCTCTCAATACTAATATCATCCTATCTGCATCCATCCAAGCAACTTACGAAGTGCTCCTCATAAGGCTGTCACTACCATTCTCTCTCCCAATATATGTATCTAGCATTTACTGCAAACCTGGACTATCTACTGCTAATGTTTCTGATCTCATCACTACTATTGTTGCCCACTCCTCTGCTGGTGAATTATACATAATGAGGGATTTAAATCAAAACTGGGAAGCCCCCTCCCTCACTAAACTCTGAAATGACATAACAGCACAGAACCTATCACAACAAATCACCAGACCAACTCTTCAAAACCTCAAGTCCCAAAACCACTCTCTTACCTACTGGGCCCTCACCTCTCACCCACAGAGTCATAAAATCTGGACTACTACCAGACTGACTAGGTGACCATCATATGATTTTCATGGTTCAGAAAATCCATAGGCCCACAGTACCATCAAGCTAATCTACTTAAGGTCCTTTAAGTCTCTTGACCTTGACCCCTTACTCCACAGTCTTGTGCAAACTGACTGGACTCCTATCTCATTGGCCCAATCCGTCGACGGTGCTTTGGACTTCTTCAAAGACAAATTCATTATTACCTGGAACCTATTTGCCCCTATCAGGAGCTCCAGGGTTCATGGCAACCATCTTCCATGGATTACCCCAGAGCTTCTAGCACGCCAACAGGTTTGAGACCAAGCCTGGAAAAAGCACAAAGCCTTTATCAGTGCCATGACTACATGATCTACCATACCCTACAAAACAAATGCACAAAAGCTACTAGGCTGGCGAAGGCAGAATACTTTAGAAACTCCTTCCAAATCAACATTAACTACCCTTCGAAATTCTGGAAGGTTGTAAATGCTTTATTCTCCCCCACCCCGTCCAAACCTCCCCCCTCCTTAAAATAAATACCTTAGTTTCTGACTATCTTACTGTAGCACTGAATTCAACTTTTATTATCCCTCCTGTGCATCCACCCTTTAGCCTCCTTCACCTCCATCCTTCCCTCCCAACTGATTACCAGCTCCTCAAATGCAACTTCATGTAGTAAAGCTTTCTCTTCCCTCACTCTACCTTTCAGATACCCTATCTGCTTTGCTAGCACTAAACCCTTCAAAGGTAGCTCACCTGTCTGCCTTGACCCTAAGTTCCTCTATCACTCTGTCCCAGCAATAGTCACCCCACTGGCTGATATATTAAATCTTTCTTTCACCACAATACCTTAAACCTGGAAACAAGCCGTAGTCCTACCATTACCCATGGGGGGCGATCCTTTCTCACCTGGTAATTACAGCCCAATTTCCCTATTCTAGCCAAACTCCAGGAACACCTGCTCCTGTTGCAGGTCTCCAACTATCTCTCTGATTCTAACTTTTTCACCCCTTTCCAATCTGGTTTCAGGAAACATCACTCTGCCATGACCTCCCTACTTAGGCTAACAGATGTAATCCTCACAGGGATTGATAGTGGCTTAATCTCCTGTGCCATCTCTGTTGACCTTGCAAAGGCTTTTGACATGGTTTCCCATTCCTTCCTCCTAAACAATCTCTCCTCAGCTGGTTTGTCTGACTCTGCCACAAACTGGTTCAGAGCTTATCTTACAGGTAGGATGCAATCAGTCAGGATCGCTGACTCATTCTCCCCCCCTTTCCAAAAAACACTGGGGTCCCTCAAGGATCAGCGCTCGGTCCCATACTGTTTTCCATATTCCTAAATGGCCTCCCATCAGTATGTACCTCAACCTCAATCCACATGTACGCTGACAACACTGTCCTGTTCACCTCAATCTGCTCCATCTCTGATGTTGAAGCCAGACTCCAGTTGAACTTAGACAAGCTCCAACTCTGGCTTAGCACTTACCAACTTTCACTAAATGCCAAAAAGTCTGTCTCCATGACATTTGGCACAAGGCAGACATTCTCTTGGCTCACCTCCCTTCCCTCCTTCCTCACCAGTGATGGGACTTCTTTGGAGGACACCTCCTCCTTCAGATGCCTTGAGGTCTGGCTAAACCATCACCTCAACTTCTCTGGACATGTGGACACTATTCTGAAAAACTATGCCCCAATCTTGGCACTCTTTTCAGGAACTGTAACTCTCTACCTCTTCCAGTAAGGTGCAAAGTAATCCAGAAGATGATTCTCCCTATTTTTCACTACTTGTGATGTAGTCTACAGTGCAGCCCTGAAGTCTGCCTTAACAAGATTGGACTCACTCTTCAACTCCTTCTGTCAATGCACTCTTGCTGCACTGCCACGCACCCACCACTGTGATCTTTTCCACTCCCTTGCTTTCCCTTCACTTAACAACTGCAGGCTGACCCTTATTGCAAAATTCACCTCTAAATTCTTGTTCAACTCCCTCCCCTCCTAGCTCTCATCTGATCTGACTATCCCCCCACCCCCTGAACATTCACTCAGATCCACTGATGCTAGAACACTGGTTGACCCTCACAGACTCACCACTGCTGGTCATTCGGCCTTCTCCCACAACTTCCCCAAGCTCTGCAACTCATTGTCACCTCAAATTAGACACTCATCATCCCCTCACTCCATCTTCTTAGCCCTCATAATTACTATTCCCCAAACTGCTCATGCTCCTAGTTGTGCCATGCTAATTTCCTTGCACTGCTTAATTGCTTCATACCTGCTACTGTAACTCAGCAGTAGCTGCCCCCTTGCACTTGTAAATACTGTTTGCACTTTAAATCATCTAAATTTGTGTTCAAGCATTTTCTACTGCATCGTAATCCATATGTGCCATGAAAGCCTTGATTATGTATCACTGTCGTGGAATCCAATGCCTAGATAAATCCATTTTTTCTGTAGGCTATTGTTATCTAGTTTTCTTTAATGTTTTCACTATACCTGCCAAGAAATTGCTTATCTGGCTTACATTTTTAATGTTCATGTACATACGTCTGCCCATTACCCTTCCCCAGGATGCACTGTGAGATGAGCAACTTGTTTAGTGTGCCTTTCTGGTGAAATGTTTCAATAAATAAACACATTTTGGAAATCGTTGTTTTGGGTCACCTTTTCCTCTCACTGTTGTGAAATTGTGATTCTGACATAAACAATCTTACACTTGTGGTTTTCAAGGGATACCCAAGCTCTGTGAGCCCTTTCCTCAAGCACAGTACTTTTGCAGTAAATGACATGTCATGGAAAAAACTGCATGACAAAATAGCTCCTTGACCTTGACTTACTGTTTTCAGCAACATGCTGCAGCATTTTGCAGTTGCACTTCAAGGTATTGCATTTCATGCTGGTTGGTGACACTGCAGAATGCTGAAAGATACTAATAGCAGCAATTAAAAACATAGTACAGGATACATGGGAGTGTGATTATGTCTTACATTCTGATTGCAGTTTTCATAGTGGCTTGGTGAACTGCTGACACTTGCATACACCCTGCTGATGGCATCTTGCCGTATGGCCTTTATGACAGGATGCCACTTATGTGGGGACCTGCTAGAATGATCCTACAATTAAAGAGTCAATGTCCTGTCTTTGCTGGGCCCCAACATGCAAAGCTAGTTGAAAATAGCAGCAGCTCCTGCTGCTGTCCATAAATGTCCCACAGATCCTGGTGATGCTATAGGGATGAGATCATTGATCCCAACCCCTCTGGGTTATTAATCTGTGGCTCATGCTTCATGAAGTTTTTGGATGATTAAAATCACACTGCTGATTAGTTGGTGCCAGTAGATACATTTAGTATTCAGTGAATACTCACTGAATATTTTAGAGTATTTAGGTATTCTGCTGTATTTGTGTTTTCAGAATACATGCATTCCCACCCCAAAACACATTTTGCTTAACAAAACAGAAAGATTTTATGAGTCTTTAACCCACCCCAGATGTGTTGCACACCATCCTTTCCCCACCTTCAGCATCCAGGAAACACCCCAATACTCCTCCATTGGGTTTTATAGACAGTGGGTGGTGGGATTTAATTTGCTCAGTCAAGGTCAATGGGTCATTTATGTTATTATTTAATTGTTCTATAGTATTTCCCTGGGATTGGAGAGGAAGATGTTGGGTGGAGCAATGATGGTGGGGGGGGGGGGGAGGTGAGGTGTATTCCTGGAGACTAGAGTAGAGATAAAAGAATTGGCAACTTTATCACAGGGCTGGAGGTGGTGATTAAAGATTTTTGAATATACAGTGCAATCCCAATTTACCAAACCATATTGTTCTGGAACTCCCTTTGTAATGAATGTCCATTTTGTCACCCACATAAACTTCAGTTTTGCTGTGGGTGACAGATCATTCATTATTTTTGGCACATGGAACACTGAATTCAGAGGAGTCCCTTTTTATTTTACTGGAGATTAGGGTGTTAAAAGAAACAAAATATCCTTACCTTGCAGCAGAAACTGTGGTTCCTGGACCCCTTACAGAATGGCAAGTGGGTGGTTGTATTACCTTCTGAGTATGAGGTAGGCAAATCCATGGTGCATGATATTAAAGAGGCAAAAGAAAAACTAAGAAACTTTGCCTTGAAAATGCATTTGACACTGAGTTAATGCTGCTGGCTGATAACCTTAGTTCAATATACATATATACACAGTTCTAGCCTGTGCACAAATCCTGCAGTCTATATAGCCTCAGTCTCTAATCAACAAAACTGTGATTCTTACTGTGGATTTTTATTTTTGTTAGGACTGTTAGTTGCCTGTATTTGCTTTTACTGCTAGAGAAGAATAAGGGATAATACTGTTGTAAGCTAACTAGTTTTTCCAGTTGTTTAGCCCAGCCAGACCCTTACTGTTAGAGAAATAAGAGATAATACTGCTGTAAGCTGAGCTAGTTTTTCCAGCTGTTGTAGCACAGCCAGAACTTTACTGTTAGTGAAAATAAGAGATAATACTGCTGTAAGCTGTACTAGTTTGTCCCTGCTGTTTTAGCCCAGCCAGACCCTTATGTCTTTTTTCATTCTCTTCCTGTTTTCTCCCTCCCCAGCAGTCCTCGGCTGGTCCCTGCCTGAGTCTGGGACCTGCCTCCTGATTTAGCTAATCTTGTTGCATAACCCTTTGTTTAATTGCTAATTTTCTAACCCTCCCACAGAGTCCCCAGACTTTTCTCTGACCTCTGTCCCTTTCTCTGGAGCTTCCTGCCCGCTAGGCAAGCACCGCATCCAGCTGCTCTTAATTTCTGAGCTGCCCGCTTTGACTGCTGTGGAGACTGGGAACTCACCCACTGCCACCCAGCCACCATTCTCCAAGCACAGGTAATTTGCAAGAAGACATATGTTCAGCCCTCTGCTGCTGTTGCAGTGAAAACCTTGGAGCATCTCAAAATTCTGGTGCCATCCTACAGCAGTGCCTTCATTGGCTACTTACCATCTTGGCGAGCTCCATGAGTGGCTAGCTGTTGAATCCAGCTTGGCTGCTTTCCCGGACTGTGCCACCAAGCTCAAATTATTTGCCTAGCTCTGGTACAGAGATACACAGTTCTAGCCCATGCACAAATCCTGCAGTCTGTATAGCCTCAGTCTCTAATCAACAAAACTGTGATTCTTACTGTGGATTTTTGTGCACCCCCAAACACCACCTCCCCCACGTCTTATTAAATACACCGAAACCACTCCCCTTTCTGTGCACCTCCTCCCATTGACCATCTCGCCCCAAACAAACTTAAAGCTGCAGAACACCTCCAAGAGTGCGGTCCTGCTTCCACCAGGACTACATCTTTTGGCTGCAACTCCTTTTGTCCTAGCAGCTCCTTGCCCCTTACCTCACCACTCCCTCCTCTCCCCCTTCATAAGGCTGACCTCTCTAAGATCCCTTCTCTCTCACTTCCTATCTCCATTTTCTGATTTCTTCCCTCTGTCTCTTGCTAAAGCCGACCTAACTAAATCTCTACTGCTACTTCGATCTGTCACCCACTCTCTCACGGAAACATGAAGCTGTCACCACCTATATTATGGGCTGTCTCCCTAACTGCTGTGCTGGTACTAATTGACCTCTGTGTTATGGTGCTGACCCGACCAGCAGCACCTGTCCTTCCTCTCCTCCCCCCGTCTCAACCCTCCTCACTTTCTACTAGGGTAAAGTCCACCCTGGGGTACATCTCTCTCTCACATTCCTCACAAAAGTGGAATGTCTCCTCCTTGGTCACTACCTGGCTAACCTCTCCTGGTCTCCCACTATTCCCTCCTGCCCATACTTTCTCCTACTATCACTACTCTCCCTTTCTGTGGACATTGAAAGCAACCCTGGCCCAACAACCTCCCACATCACCCCCCCCCCAGCATCTGGACTAATGCCCCTGGTCTTAAAGTCACACATAATAATATCTGCAGCCTCCAGTCCAAGTTCACTGACCTTGAGGCATGGATTGCTCTTTACAAGCAACATGTTCTGGGACTCACAGAAACATGGCTAAAGCCACACCTCGCTGAGAATGCCTTCCAACTACCTGGCTACTCCTACCTATGCCTAGATGGGTCAGGCAGGAAAAAAGGTGGTGGTGTGGCACTGCTCTTAAGGAACCTCTCTCAGCTAGCATCATCCTATACTCTGACCCTTCCTTCCCTAGTGAATGGCTACTCTCCAGACTGACCCTGGGATCCTGCAAGAAACTCAATATTGGCTGCTGCTACAACTCCCTGTGGCTGGAACTGTAGGACTCACCAGCCTCCTCCAGAGCCTGAGCTCTCTAACTCCCCATAGGGAATCTATCCTGCTAGTGACTTTAATCTAAACTGGCTGAGCTGCCATCAGCCTGACTATTATCCCTGTTAAAGCAGCACAACCTGGTGCAGGCAATTACTCTCCCACCAGACTTAATCCACGCTCAGCCACCCAGGCTACTGAACTGGATCCTCATACATAGGGAGGACTGAGCATGGCACACTGGCACCATGGCTGACTCTATAGCGATCACTCACCAACTATCTCCTCTGGTCTTCCAAGCTAAAGCACCCCCACCCAAATACCTATCCCTCAGGAATTTCAACTGCCCAGACACCACAGATCTCCTCGGGGAGGCCAGGTCCTTGGACTGGTCTGTGCTTTTCCCTTTCAGATGCTGACACAGTGGTTTCCACTTTTGACCCAGACTCTACAAACCCTCCAGGACTGCTTTTTTCTCTGCCACTACCAGACGGGTCAGAGGCAGGTGCTCGTGCTGGGTTTCCAAAGACCTCCTAACCCTTATGAAGGTCAGAGAATGTGCCTGGTTCACTTTCAAAGCTACCCCCTCTCCTGCCCTCTGGGATGCTTACAGGAGCCTGAGGAACAAATGTAAACAACAGGCCAAATCTTTGAAACAGACCCACTTCCACAATTTGCAACAGGCCAACCTTGGGGACTGTAGAAAATTCTGGGATTCAATTGGCATCCTTCTAAACCCCGCTCCAGCAATACTGTGCCATACCTCAACTCCCATGAGGGGCTGCTTACCGACCGTCATGAAGTGGCCAGTGTCTTCAATTGCAAGTTCACCAACTTATCCGTGTACCTAAATAAACTGTCAACTGTCCAGCCACAAAGCCCAGCCCTAATCACGGATCAATTGCTATCCTCCTCCAGCTCTGCCAATCACCCGCAAACACCCCTTTTTATTTTAAAGCCCTCTCCATACATGATGCAGTTAAGCTGCTCAAAGTCTACCTAACCACAGCTCTTCCAGATCCAACAGCCTATCACAAGTCTTCCTTAAACTGATCTCTCCAGCAATTGCCAACCACTCACCTTCATCTTTAACCTTGCCCTTTCCACCTCCCTATACTGACCCATGGAAGATAGCTAAGGACATCCCTATTCTTAAATCTGGTGACCCCATCCTCCGATAACTACAGTCAAATTCCATCCTCCCTCAACTTAGTAAACTGTTCGAGAGAGCGGTCCACAATCAACTCACTGAGTACATAGGCACTCTCTCCTGTTTGCTGATGACCTTGTCCTCTTCCACAGTGACAAATTCACCACCACAATCTCCTTTGTTCTCTCACACAACTATGCTGAGGCTTACAGCTGGTTCTCAAAAAACTCCTCTTAGTATATGCCAAAAACTAAATCCATGCTGTTTGGATCTAAGACCTTCCTTGCCAATACTAAAAACCATGCCCCTTACGTTTTCTCACCCCTGATGGCCCAGCCCTAGAGGGGCGTCAACACCGACAAATACCTAGGCGTGACTACTTAACCCCTTCCTTACCTTCACTGTCCAATCAAATTCCCTTGTTAGAAGGTTCCATCAGAATTTAGGTGTTGCCTATAGATTCAGGCAATACCTCACCCCTGAAGCCAGACTAGCCTTTGTCCGTGGTAAGCTTTTCCCTATTCTTGACTACAATTCTCCTATTTATGTCAGGACCTCTGCTACCACCATGGCCAAGCTCTCTGCTGCCTACAACAGTGCCTGTCACTTTGCTTTATTGGCCCCATTCTCCACCCACCACTGCATCTTCTATAATACCCTTGGATGGTTACCGCTGCAAGGCCACTTTGACCTAGCCCTCAGCTGCATGGTGGACAAAGTCATCTGCATGGCTCAAGAATCCCCCAATTGCTCTCCTGACAACCTGAACTCTACACTGCAACGCCCACTCTAATGGTACTTCCCTCTAGCTGTTCCTAGGGTATCCACCAACATGGGTAGCAGAGCTTGGTCTGCTGCTGCACCATGCAGTGGAACAAACTGCCAGTTGAACTCCACTCTATTGACACTCACTCCAGCTTCAAGTCCCACCTCAAAATCTGGCTCCTGACAAATTCCTCCTGCCACTGCTCCCAGGGGTTACCCACCTACCCACGTTAGACTACCCATGCTAGACTACTCGTCAGCCCACAACTGTAACCTGAGTGCCTTGTTAATTATATTTCCATGGTATTCATGACTTCCTTGCCTGTACATATTGTATATATGTTTTTATTGTTTTTTCTGTGTACTACATTGTATTGTGGGTGCATATTGTATATATTTTCTTACTTTTTCTTCGGTATATTACATGCCCACTGCACTATGTATCAAACCTTGTACACTGTGCCTATGATTGTTGTTTTCTATCAGATCTCTTCATGCCCCATATTGGAGCCCTTGTACTCGCTGTTCTCAATGGATTTATGCAGCATGCTTGTACACTGTGCTTAATATTGTTGCTTGTATCTATTCTGTTTCATGTGCACTACAGTTACCTTGTAATCACTGTCACCCTGTGCCATGTGTTGTGACCCAGGTCGTGCCTGAAAACGTTCCCTGGGATCAGTGCACTCACCCGGTTGTCAAAGTCATAAATAAAAATATTCAGAATCCAGCTGACTAATGAAGACATGTTTGAGTGGGTAGAGTGTGACACCAAGAGAGACGGTCATCCATACATGAATGAAGCCAGAACTGTGGAACAAGTCCGCCCTAGCCCATCCACATCATCAGCTGACAACACTTATGCTGCTGACAGTGATGCAAGTACTGTAGATGAAGAAGAGGAGTATCCACAGATTTCTACACACTCAGAAGCAGTAGAGCACTTTCACAAGTGCCTACTGTGGATGGAGAGTCAGCCAGACTGTGAACCAGTGCATGTTATGCTGGTTCGCAAATTGCGATCACAAGCTGCTTGGAAGTGCATTGGTGTGATTCGGCAAACAAACCTGAATGACTTTTTTCACAAAAAATAACATTTGAATAATGTTTGATCTGATGTCAGCACAAAGCACTTCCCTGTGCCTGATGTCAGCACCAAGCACAAAGCGCTAGCAAAACACTAGCAACAGCACCAAGCACAAAACACAAAGCATAAAAAAAGAAAAAAATTACCGCCAACTTCACTTCCCCTCACAAAATCCCATAGCTCATTAGACTTATTAGTGGGCTGTAAACAGTCAGTAACAATCAGAACCACATAAAGAACCTCATACAGTAGCATATGTATGAATCAGAAATGCTACTACAGCTATTTTTTATTGTGCCCCTGATAATACAAACTCCCGTTTATCCGACCTGTTTTTTTTGTCACTGAAGCAGGTCAGATAAACAGGACTGTACTGTGTTAAATTACTAGAGTGTTTTGAACCAAATACATCTGCCAAACACAGTCAAATACAGCAAGTATTTGGAATTTAGAATTTGAGAAAATATAACTAGTGTTCAGTGTATTCAAAACTTGATTCAGGTTGTATGTGCACCACTACAGCTAAGCAAACAAAGGCAGGAAGATTCAAAGAGTCAAAGCCCTGCCTTTGCTGGACTCCAAAAGGCCTGGTCAGCTAGACCAGTAGTAGCTCCTAACTGCTGATCAAAACCAGAAGAAGAAGAAGAAGAAGAAGAAGAAGAAGAAGAAGAAGAAGAAGAAGAAGAAGAAGAATCAACATTTACGTAGTGCTTTTTGTACACAGTGTATCCCAAAGTGATTAACAAGCAATGCTAGACTGGTAGTGAAGTGACTGAATGTGTAGTGATGGTCATATCGCACATCAACAACCACACCCAGACTGGACAATTGCATGAACCAGTTTTTTGGGAAGGGGAATGTTGGCCAGGAAACCGGGAATGTCCCCTACTCTTTGCAAATAGTGCCCTGGGTTCTTTTACTTCCACTTGGGCACCCACAAGGACAACACCAGGATGGGTAGAAGGTACCTCAGTTTAATGTCTCATCTGAAAGATGGCACACCCCAACAGTACAGCACCCCCCAATACTGCATTCGGATGCCAGTGTTTTAGGTGCAAGTCCAATCCCTGTGTAGGATGAGAACCCATGACCTTCTAATCTAAATACTAAAAAAACTAATCAATCAATTAATCAATCTTTATTGGAAGGCAAATTGAGAGGAGGAGCTCTCTTTTACAGTTGTGTCTGGTACAAGACAACAACAGCACAAAACACTAAGTAATACATACAGTTGCACCATGTAATTACAAATGTTAAATATCGGTTACAGTAAGTGCACAAAGAAGATGAAAATTCAACCATAACAGTCACACTGGCAGTGCAATGTTCTATTTAAACATGCCTTAAGTTGAGTGATTGGTACAATGGTAGTCATCCGTATTGTTTTCTGAATGACATTCCATGTGTGAGGGACCACTATTGCAAGAGTGCATTCCACAGACTTTGTTTGAAATCTTGGCATTACATAATTTGACAATTTGGTGGCTCTGAGTTTGTAAATGTTCAATAATCTTGGATTTTGCTTGCTCAGTAAGTAGGATGGGATTGTATTTGTTATGAATCTATACACAAAAATCTAATAATGCAGCTGTCTCCACTCTGCTAGAGAGTTCCAGCCCACAGCTTCATATAAGTAACAATGATGGGTATTGAATGGCAAACCTGTTATGAATCTTAAGGAACTATAATAGGGGTCAAGTACTTCCAGCAGTGTTTCTGAGGCATTTCTAGAAATGCAGTCCCCTAGCCCAGTTTGAACAAAAAATGAGTTAACCAGATTCTTTCTAACTGGTAGGCTAAAAATACATTGTTACTATAGAAGAATGCTAATAAACCTTTCAGTTTGTTTGAAATATGGGAGCTAAATGTTAGCTGCTCATCTAAGTAAATGGCAATATATTTATAGGCAGCTACTCTAGAAATTACTTTTTCCTCTATAGATTTTAGTTTAAATTGGGTAGAGTCTATGTCCCTCTTGCTGGACAGCATCCATTGTGTTTTCTTTACACTGAGCAATAGTCTGAACTCCATTGGTACTGTATCTTCTGAATTTTATAGAAGTCACCTTGGATTGCATTGATTGCAGAGCTGATATCCTTATCGTGCATGTATAGAATAGTGTCATCTGCATACAGAAATAATTTTGTATCTTCAGAACTGTGCTATGGTACATCACTGATGTAAATCAAAAATAAAAGGGTCCTTAGAACTGACCCTTGGGTTACCTCTTTGTTGATAGATGCCAGATCAGGGCAGTGATCACCTGCCCTAACACACTGTTGTCTGGAACACAGATGAACTGAGAACCACAGTAATATATTAATGGACAATTCAGAAGTCTTAAGCCTGTTTAGTAGAATATTATGATTGACAGCTTTTGAAAAATCTAAAAATAACTGGAGGGGAATCTATTCCTTTATCAAAAGCACTAAACATGTTGTAGGTTACCCTGGACACTACGTTCATCATGCTGTACCCTTTTCTGAAGCCTGACTGATACTTAGATAATACATTGAAAGTAATAAAGTATGAGATTAGTTGTTTATGTACTAGTTTCTTGAATATTTTAACTATGGAGAGAGTATAGATATATGTCTATAACACCCAGGGTCAGAGAGGTCACCCTCTTTGAAAATAAAACCAGTGGCTCATGTTGTGTGGAGGGGGAGCAAATAATTGGCTTACAGGAAAACTACATGTTACAGTGATAAAAATACATGTTGTGTCATTTCTTATCTCTGATTGTTTCTAACTTTCTGTTCCCTGAATCTGTGGCAGGATTTTTTTTAGTTTTCCCTGCCAATTTTATGGCTCCTGGAAGTAGCTAAAGAGGCTTCTTTAATTGTCTTTGATCTGTTGGAATTGTACGAGAACAAATCTGATAATAATGCCAATTAAACCTAAGACCTTCCAGGTGTAAAGGCTTTATTATAATCCAGTGACAGCAATTTATGATGAAAATTGTCACACATCCTGAATGAAAACAGTCTCTGCTTTAGAAATCTGACTTCAGCTGGGGAAGGAGGGTAAACTCTTTTTCAAAGCAGTTAGCTTTCACAAGCATTTGTAGCTGGATACTGTGACCAGATTATAACTAGGATCATCGGCTCTTAGTTCTAGTCTTAAGTCTAATTGACATAATTCTCAGCAGCATTCTGGAAAAATTCCAACATATCAAAGGCAATAAAATAAGCCTGAATGGCTACCTCCAGCAGCCATGAAACAGTGGAAAAGTAAAAAAGGAAAAAGTATTGCTGCAGACACAGGAAACAGAACACTGGAAACAATCAGAGAAAAAAACTCTGTTGGGACTTGATAACACTTTCACTGCAGAACTATGTTTTAATTGGGTATAGGTATTGATAATTTACTAGGCTTTCAAAAGCATCATATATGTGCAATGTGAGAAGGCAGTAAGGAGGGCTGGGGGAATATTGGAATGCATAGGGAGAGGCATCACCAGGAGAAAACAGGAAGTTGTTGGCCCTCTGTACAGACAGTTGGTAAGACCATATCTGGAGTACTGTGTAAGTTCTGGAAACCCCATCTCTGCAAAGACATAGACAGGGTAGAGGTTGTCCAGAGAAGGGCAACTGAAATGGTGCAGGGTCTGCACCAAAAGACATATGAAGAAAGACTAAAGGAGATTAAGATGTATAGCCTCGAGGAAAGGAGGGAGAGGGGGGACATGATAGAAACTTTCAAATACCTCAAGGGAATCAACAAAGTCCAAGAGGGTAGAATCTTACAGAAAAAGAGATGTGCAAGAACAAGGGGTCACAATTTGAAGATAGAGGGGAGATGGCTCACGGGTAATGAGAGGAAGTATTTCTTCACAGAGAGGTTTGTAGATGCATGGAACAGCCTTCCTGAGGAGGTTGTAGAGTCAAAAACTGTGTGGGAATTCAAGAATGCATGGGCAGACATAAGGCAATTCTAATGGGGGGGTAGGAGGAAGTAGGCTGTTGGTTAACTAGGACCTGCAGCTTATCAATTAGATAGGGAAATGGGCAGACTAGGTGGGCCAAGCAGTCCTTATCTGCCATCAGAGTCTATGTTTCTATATGATCCTCATTACAGCTGTTGCTAAGTTGGTTATTCTTTGTCACATGACAGACCAAACTATACCCTCCTATATGTATTTATTTATTTAAAGTTTGGTAACCGGAGAGGCACACTGAGCTGAGGCTTGTTTCAGAGTGTGATTTGGTGGAGGGGGATAAAGGGGCAAGAATACAATATTACAAGATTACACAAGGTCAGGCTGGTTACATTGCCTGGGTACAAGCAAGGTACAGTTACAATGTACAAGTTCCACACACACTAGAAGATTACAACATAGTCTGACAGGTTATAAAAGACTTGGACAAAGGCAAACTACAAGTCCAATGTACAGGTAATATATACAATGCAAGTGATAAGGATAGTAACAAGAATTGAGATATGCATAGTGAGTATGGTGTTAATGTGCAGTTTGTTCAGTTAGGGCACTTAGCTGGGCTTTATTTAAAGTTGATCAAGCCAGTGTTTTGTAGCCTAATAAACAGTAGGGGATTAGCCTGACTGGTAGCAGGAACAGGTGGGAGGTACAGAGCGAGGAGAGGTAAGTTTAAATAGATTTAATCAGGGTAGCAAGAAGAGCAAAGTTGGAAGGAGTTCCAGTTATGAGGGAAGTGGTAGGAGAAAGTGGCTTTTCTGAAGTTTGAGGGGGAAGTGGAAGGGCAAAATAGCAATGGGCTTTGAGTGGAGGTGGTAGGATGGTTGTAAGGTGGAGGAAAGGAGGAGGCAAGGTAGGGGTTGAGCAAACTGAACCAGTATTTGACTGGATAATGGAGGTGCGTGGTTGCAATGGGAGAATAGGAGGGAGTGCTAGGAGGTACAAGGTGCAGTGGTGAATCCTAGAGGGAGCAATTAAGGTGAAATGACAAAAGACATTGAACAGGAAGTCCAGCCTGGAGATGGTGGAGGCAGTGGGGGACCTATATATGACATCAGCATAGTCAAAGAGAGGTAGAATTGTTTTAGTGGAAGTATGTGGCAGACAGGGGTGGAGAAGGCATCTTTATTTCTGTAGAGAGCACCAAACTTAGGGAGGAGCTTAGAATGGATGTAGTTGATATGAGTTGTGTAGTCTAGGTGGCTGTCCAGCCAGACACCTAGGTACTTGTAGTCAGAGACTGTATCCAATGTGGTGCCATCGAGGGTAGGGAAGGAGGGGTGTGTGGAGAGTTTGTATAGTTTTTTTGGGGTGCCGAAAGTCATGGATACAGTTTTTTTGGCATTGACTTTTAATTGATTAGCTTGGAACCATTTTAGAATGAAAATAAAGTCATTTTGCAGCTGTGTTGTTACCATGGGGGCAGAGGGGCCAGAAGTGTAGAGAATGGTGTCATCTGTGTAAAGATGTATTTTTGAGGAGAAGCATACAGGAGGGGAAATTATTTACAAAGACTGAGAAGAGGATGGGACCTAAAATAGACTCGGGTACACATGCTAAAATTGGGATAAGGGAAAGGACGTCTCCAGCCTGGTCACATTAGGTGTGACCAGATAAGAAGGATCTAAACCATTTGACTGTAGGAGGGAAAGGCCAGCAAATTTGAGTTAAGTGAGGAGGAGGGGATGAGAGACAGAATCAAAGGCCTTGGCTAGGTTGATGAAGATGGCAGAGGTAAGGTGCCCTTGGTTCATACCAGTAAGAATGGCATCACGAAGGAAGGAGGCAGTTGAATGATTTTTCCAAAAGTCAAACTGGTAGGGGGAGAGAAAATTTGAGGAGGAGAGGAAGTGTGTGAGTTTGATTAGGACTAGGGACTCCTGGATCTTGGCTAGTACAGGGAAGAGGGTATGGGGTAGAAATTTCCTGGTGAGGAGTGATTGCCTTCTTTGTGAAGGAGGATCACTTTAGCAGATTTTCCAGGCTTGGGGGACTGTGTTAAGGGAGAATGAGAGGTTAAGCAGATGGGACAGGGGATGGGCAATGGCTAGGGCTGAGATCTGAATGAGGTGAGGATTAAGTCCATCAGGGCTAGATTTGTGAGGATTCAGTGATTAAAGTGTGAGAAACATGACATGGGTTGTGATTTAGGAGAAATGAAATGTATTTGCAGATGGAGGAGTGTATGAGGAAGAGGGGGTGGAGGAAAGGGTGCAGGTTGTGAAAAATTTGTTTTGAGTGGAAGTAATGATAAGGGGGTCAGAGACTAGTTTGCCATCAATGAGGAGGGAGGAGGTGGAAGACTTTCTTGGAAGGTTAAAAAGGGAAGAGACTGTTTTCCAGAAATTTTGAGGAGAGTTAAGGTTTTCATGTAAGGTATTTCTGAAGTAATGAGTTTTAGCTGCTCTAATTGCTTTGTGTCATATGTTTCTTAGAGTGCGATAGGTAGAGGAGTCAGTGTGGGAGAGTGAAGCCTTATAGTGTGTCCATGCATGGTCACTAGTGGTGCAGAACTTGATGATGTCAGCTGATATCCAAGGATGATGGTGGTGTCTTACTCTGGTCGTGAGAGAAACGTGTGTTCCATGCTTTATTTAGTATGTGGCAGAAGAGGAAGGATGCAGTGTTGACATCCATAGAAGAGCAAAACAGGGACCAATCAGAAGAAGCAAGATCATGTAGGAGTGCGGAGGTGATAAGGAATGTAAAGATCGAATCTATCGATAAGCAGGGGTAGAGCGTGTAGCAGTAGTTTGATGCAGTAAGTCGTGAGATGGTCACTGAAAACTGAAGACATAGACAGGATGGAAGCTGTCCAGAGGAGGGCACTAAAATGGTGCAGGATCTGCACCAGAAGACATATGAAGAGAGACTTAAGGAGCTTAATATGTATAGCCTCGAGGAAAGAAGGGAGAGGGGGACATGATAGAAATGTTTAAGTACTCAAGGAATCAACAAAGTCCAAGAGGGTAGCATCTTCAAAAAAGAGGTGTCAAGAACAAGAGGGCACAATTTGAAGATAGAGGGGCGGCTCAGAGGTAATTTTAAGGAGTATTTTTCACAGAGAGGGTTGTGAATGCATGGACTGCCTTCCGGAGGAGGTTGTGGAGTCAAAAATCAGTGGTGGAATCTGCATGCATGGGATAGTCATAAGGCAGTTCTGGGGGGGTGGGGTATGAAGAAGTAGGCTGCTGGTTAACTAGAATCTGCAGCTTATCCAGTAGGTAGGGAAATGGGCAGACTGGATGGGCCAAGCAGTCCTTATCTGTCAAATTCTATGTTTCTATGTTTCTATGAATATGTCAGTGAGTGTACCAGCACAGGAGATCTGATGGGGGTATGAAGTCAGAATCCAATCCAGGAAGGTGTGGTTATGGGAGTGGGGCTGGGTCGGGTGGGTTCGCTATGAGCTGTTGGAGGTTTAGAGATTCTATTTGTTTTGTAGTAGGTTTCAGGGCAGAAAAGATCAGTTCAAGTTGAAGTCGCTGAGTAGGATAAGTTCATTGGAGGAGGTGAGGGATGATATGGTGGAGATAGTGTTAACCACAGGGAAGGGAGAAGTTTTGGGTGATGCATAAAGCACACCAATGAAGATGGGGAGAGAGATGGGGAAGGGAGTAGCAGTTTAATCAGGAGGACCCTGTGTACCTTTAGAAGTGACTCTTAGGTAATGAGTAAGCATGGTAGGGTCTGAAGGTAGTAGATGGCTACTCCACCACTACACTTGCAGCAGTCCTGCCAGAGGCGGTGGTAGCTGGGTAAGGAGAGTTGCGAGTCTGACATTCTGGGAGAGAGCCTTGATGGCAGCACATCATTTTGACAAAAGCGAAAACATGAAAGTGAAAATGGTGCCGGCTTTTCATCGACTGGAATGATGGCGACAGTTGCATTCCCACTTCCTCAAGGTGCTATGACCTTGGAGTTGGTATCTTTAGAAAGGGGGGTGTAGGGGGCATAGTCCCCCACAAATACAACAGTCATCATCTTTCCAGTTATTGTAAAGCCGGCACCATTTTCCCTTCCACATTTTTGCTTGCCATGATTCAATGATGCAGAGATGTCAGGGAGTGTTGGGATACCAATTCTTTGAGGAGGTCTATCTTTGGGAGTAGTCTCCTGGCATTGAGGTGGTATAGGGTAAGGCCTTTTGGGAATGAGGAAGATTGTGTGGGATTTGGTTGGATGTCCCTAGCTAGTAGCAGAGTAGATAGAGAAAGAAAATTTGTTCGCAGATTTATGTAGTTTTGACTGACTGTAGTGAGTGGGTTGTGTGTTGGTGTGAAGGAGAAGTGGAGCCTGTGGATGAGCTCCAGATTGAGAGGGGGAGACTAAGAAGCTAGGTAGATGAACTGGGATAGGAGTGGGGGTGGATTTTGTGCAGAGGGGGAGAGCTGAATGGGCAGGGAGACCATGGGTGGTTGTTCATGGCATAGGGAGAAGCGATTGGTATGATGGATGTGGAATGTGTTGGGGTAAGGGAGGGGGGCAAGGTGTGGAGGGGTAAGTGGAAGGGAGGGGAGACCAGAGATGTAGGAGGGCTAGTGCAAGCAAGGAAAAGGTTATATTGTGCATGTTGAGGTCTGAGAGTGGTGAACTGGTGGTGTTTGGGTAATTGGATGGGTAGATGGATGAAGGTGTGTTAAGGGTGAGAGCTAGTTTGGTTAGAGGAGAGAGGAATGGATGTTAGCTTTTGTTGGTGGTTATAGTGAGATCTGCCATGGTGTGTTTGTATGGTAGTTTTGAAATGGGATTATATATAGGAATTATTTGAAAGAACTTTTAGCTTGCAATGGAGGCAGTTGGTAGAGAAATATATGGAGTGTGTGTACTAGTGTTTTCAGAGTGAGACTGGATTATGTATAGGATCGATATGAGTAAAATGCAGGCTGCACCAGGAATGCAATGTGTTGTGGGGTGAAGAGAGTAATTAGAATGAATTCCTAGGAGTGCAGTAACATGATTTTGTTCAGTTTGATGAGTGTACAAGAGAATGTGGGGTGAAGGGTAAACAGGTACTAAGGACTATGATCTAGTAAGGAGACTGGGGTAGTGAAGGAAGAGAGAGATTAGCATATAGAGGTAATATGTTGTACCTGAAGCAATCTGAGAAAGTGTGTGTTGACACATGTAGATAGGTGATTATGTGATTATGGAGTGGAAAAGAGGAGTGGCAGTAGGAAATTCTTTCTGTATTAAGGATGGGAAAATCAATAGCCAGCCTTAGACACCCTTTAAGTATTACCAAAAGAAATGAGAGAAGATACACACCCTTCTAGTTTCTTGTCTGAGGTTACCAGTTTGGGAATTCTGATAGATTTTCCTGAGTATGCCATGTTTTGTTGCAGTATATTGCCTTGTAATATATGGATAGTGAAAATAATACCCCCAAAATGCATACAAAAAATTCCTTGTAATATAGTAGTTAGTCCCGTAATAGTATACTTCCGGTCCTCGTAATAGTATACTTCCGGCCCAATAATACTATACTTCCGGTCCTCGTAATAGTATAGTTGGGATTACCGATGTGACTACTGTGTGAACTGTGTTTTGTTTCTTTTTTTTGTGAGAGAAAGATGCGGAATGGGACTGGGAGCGGGAGCAGGAGTGGGGGTGGTGCGAGCGAGGAGCGAGGAACAACACTCAGGAGTCTTACTAACTCTGCAGACCACAGCGCGTACAGCAGGCACAAGTAAGAAATTAAAAAATTCCTTGCATCCATATATTACAAAAATAACAAATAGGTTCTGATACCAAGGCAGAATTCCATCTCGGGGTTCTGGGGACACTAGAAACCTCTCGAGCTTAAGCTCTCGAGGGTTCTTGTGTCCCCAGAACCTCTGATGGAATTATGCATTGTAATACACCAGAACCTATCTATTATTCTATTTCATATGGTTTCTAGTGCAAACCTTATCCTCTTTCTTCTATTATGTTTCAACGGAATATATAGTATGTAATGGCGCTCTTCTTAATTTTTATTTTCCTCAGAACCAGTCCAGGGCCTGAAGTCGTTCATAGTCTCTTGTTTCCCTCTTTAAAAGCTTTCCTAAGTCTGTTGCATGACAGCAGTTTATTTTTCTTTCTTCTATAATTCACTTTCTTTTCCAAGCTCTAAGCTACTTTCATTCTCCTTGGAATAGCATGTTGGCCACTTGCTATTCATTTTCTGCCTTTAGGATCTTTGGTACTGGACTTCTGATACATTAGACGTTTCAAACAGAGCTGGTTACAATGCTAAAATGGACAGGTGGTCCGTTCTAAATTACTTGCATGCTTGGTGGTTATTTTTGTCCCCATTTTAACTTTGCCAGATGGTTAAAAGGTTCTGTTAATCTTGATATCTCTGGTCCTTGCTAGCATCGCAAAGTTTGCAAAACCAGATTGCAAGCAGGAGAAAACATTGCTACCACTGAGCGGTAGGCTAGTCTTTAATTCCTGTCTTTAATGGTCCCCTTAGTATAATGAACAGCTGGTGTCTTTATTTTTTAGTAATTATGATGGCTAAAATAGCTGTTCCTGACTCCAAAACGATCGATAAAATAATTATGATAAACACTGTTCTCACTCCAGGTGAAAATCAACCAAGCACTGCCCCTGAATAAAATAGCTGAGCGCTGATTTTCCTGCTGAACGCTTTAAGTAGGATCTGCCTGCCTTGAACTACTCCGCATTTTTCTGTGCAACTGTTCATTTTTATTTACTATCTCAGACTGATAAGCAGGTATTTTCTGTGTAAAGATAAAATGAGATATTTAAATGCCTGAGTTTTCTTGAGATAAAGCTTTTGAGCACACTTTTCAGTTGTGTATCTGCATGGAAGCTTGCCTAGTCTTATGAGTCTGTATAGGGAATGGGCGGCCCTAAGTGTACTCTTTTTGTTATGTCAGGAAACTCCTCCCTTGCTCTTTTGGATGGAGTTTCAGTAATGTAGCCCATATGAGTATATTAAGGCAAAATTAAGTTTTCTAAATGTTTGTGTTTTCTAAGAATAAAATGTTTTGATTATTTGTAAAATGAATCAGTGTAAGATAATTTTGTAATAAAATATTGATATTATGTGGGAATAATCTATGTTTTGAAATAATTGATGAGAGTGTTTTTTAGATTATAGGAGGAGCTACAAGCATATAAAAGAATTTTGCTGAGACTCCCAGATAAGATGTTCGTGGGGAAAGGACCTGTGTGATTCTCCCTAGGAGAGCTCTGTGAGAGGTCAGGCACAGATAGATATTGGTAAGATAGCTGTCTATGTTCTAGCCAAGCTGTGCTTTATGGCTTTCTTTTGATTTATTTACTCTGTTTAAACAAAAAGTCATTTGTTTGCATTTTTCTTGATTTGTTCATTTTTTTTTAATAAAAAGCATACATGTAAGGTATGTTGTACCCAATTTGCTGTTTCTGATAAAAATCATTTCAACACCCCACGACACAGAAAATGCTTTGTTTTTTTTAACTCTTTGGCATCAAATTACTTGTTATGATATACTCTCTTTAATGTCCTTATTGCTATATAGTTTTGATCGCCATGACTTGTGGTTCCTGTTCTCTATACACCACAAAGACTTTGTCATAATTGTTTTTTTCACCTCTGTTTGTATTGTTGTTTGCATTTAATAAAATAAAATAAGTTTTAAAAAAAGCCAAATGCCAGCCCGATGGTGCTGAGGGCTGAGGTGCTGGACACCTTACCTCGCGCACTGCCGGCGACCCGTGTTCAGGAATAAGCATGGGCCACCAAGGGTCAGCAGGGATGGAGAAGGAATGAGCATCCGACAGACGTAACTAAAAAAAAAAATAAAAAAAAAGCCAGATGCACAACATCTGTTTTTATAATTTTTGAATGTAGTTTTCCTTTAAGATCCTCCTGGATAATCCATTGCAATTGCCAGCTCCCATGACATGAAGCTTTTGAAGAGGGGCTTGCAATTGCTGCTGCTGCATAAATAAAGGCTTCATGAGTTAAAGAGTCAAGTTCATTCCTTTGCTGGGCCTCAAATCCTAAGCCATCTAGAGTAGCAGCAGCTCCTACTGCTACCTATAAATGTCACAGTGGTGATATGGGGAAGCAGATCGTTAGCTCAAGACCCCTTTGGGGAGTTGTTGACAGATCCTGCTGCATGGAGCTAGGGAAGAATCTGGAAAGCTAACTGCTGAATAGATAAAAGCAACTGGATATAAAGAGTAAAAGTTCCACCTTTGATAGGCCTCAACTGCCTGAGCCAGATTGAGTGGCAGCAGCTCCCTGTCACAACTCATGAATGTCCTCATGATCTTGGTAGTGATGTCGGGGAGCCATTGATGATTTAAAATGACTCTGGGTGACACTTTGGTGGCTTTTTTTTTGCATGAAGCTGGAAGGGGAAGACTGAAAAATTGCTGCTAAACAAAAAGACAGCAGAATTTAGAGTGAAAGTGTGATGTATGCTTGGCCCTGATTGAATGGGCCTGTTGGAGTGTTGTGAGTCCCCTGTTGCTGCCCAAGAATGCCTCTGTGGTCTTAGTGGTTATTTGGGGCAGCCAGTTTCTGGCTCAGAACCTCTATGGGTGACCCAATGCAGGCTATTGCCATGTGAAGATGGGAGGGGAGGAAGTTAAAAAATTTGGTGCTAAGCAAACAAAGGAAGCATTTCTTGGTAGAAATTGGTTGGGTCCTTTGACAGTCAGCAGTTGCCCAATGGTGCCTATGAATGTCCTGATGGACCCTGGCGGATGTGGTGGACTGACCATTAGATCAACACCTCTCAGGGGAACTACTGACAGTTACTGCTGAATGAAGATGAGGGGTGCTAGAAAACACACTGCCAAACAACAGCAATTGGAAAGGATTTTGCCTGAATTCAGTGGCCAAGTACCAGCCACTCCCATTTCCTGAACTATATAAGCAGTTCTTTTCAGCCTCATTGTGAAGCATTTTTTCTTTGCATCCGGAGGCTCTGTCGGTCTTTCCTCTGAGCTGGCTGGGGCCTACCCCTGCACCTGCTGTTTCTGTGTGTCTCTGATGAACTTCAGTGTTTGTTTTCCTGCTTCTGGTTTGTATCTTTCCACCGGCTGTGTGCTTCCTTGTGTTTTGTGTGTCTTGTTTTTGTTCTTGAGCCTTGTTCCCTGTTCTGCGTTGCTGTGTTTTGGTTTTGTCTTTTGGGGCTTTGCTTCTCAGCTCCTAGCATACTGCTACTTACAGCTTATACTACTGCTTTTAGTTACTTACAACTGCAGCCACTGCTACTGTTTATTTCAATTACCATTGTACCCAGTGCTTATGTTTTTACACTGCTGCTCACCACTTTCAAACTACTGCAGTGCTACTGCAATCATTATCTGTGTGTTTCAGCTTAGTCATAGGTGCTGCATGCTGCATACTCAATTGTTTTCCCCTGACACAGGTTTACTCTGACCCTAGCTACGTTGTTTATTCATGCTTAGTGGTGGGCTCAATCCGCTCCGCAAAGCGATTCGCAGAGCAAAGGCGGATTCGCGGAGTGCTCCACAACACGAAGTGGAGTACTTCACGTTATAATGAGGAACGTGACGTCCATTGGAAGCAATGACTTTGCATTGCTCTGCCTCCCCAGGCCACTACTCTGCCAAATTTAAGGCAAAGTGCATTGCAGGCAGTGCACTTCGTCTCACTTCACCTTGTTTTTGAGCTCCAAAGGTGAATTTTGCAGTGATTCATGGGATTACAGGTCACATGGGCTCTATATTGATCTGCACAGTCTCAGTTTGGGGTAGTATGAATAGGAAGGAGTAGGAGACAGTGTGCTCTGATAGGTGTGTCTGTTATAGGAATCCTGTAAAAGCTGTTCAAAAATCATTTTTGCTTTTTTGGGGGGGGATCCAACTTTAGTTCATCGATTGTAGGAAACCCTCCTGTGCTCATATCATCGAGCGTTTTGGTTTTTGTGTGGATTTTGAATGTTAATTTACAACATTAAGTGTGTAGTGAAAGACAGTAAAAGTGTGCTTTGGGGGAGGGGTATCTGTGGTGTAGATAGATTTAATTTGGAGAAATAGTGATTTCTTTCTTTTTGGTTATATTTTTGTTACATAACTGACTGTGTTAATGTACACACAGTAATATTGTCAGTAATAGTAGAAATGTTCTTGCTGTTTGTTGTGTGGATGTGGTGCAGCAGTTCCTTAAGTTCAGGTTGTTTACATTACAAATTCACAATACGTAGCGTGGCATAGTACTGAACTTTTGCATTTTGTGACGCATTCCTCGTTCAGCATTGTACACAAACTGTTCGTGTGTGACTGTGTGTGCAGTATTGCATGCATCAAATAATACACCTTTTTATTGTGCCATGGACTAAGCGTAATTGCAGGCTCAGCAGTGTGAACCTGTAATCCACTGCAGCTGCCTGATTTTGTACTGCGATCATGGTATCTGTTCTTAGTTTTGCTGCTTGTAGTGCACTAAAAATCAACACTGTCTACATTCAGTGCTCCCCCCTCCATATTCAAAGGTATTTTTTACCAGATTGGATTGTTTTTGTGACCTCATCAACACCACTGATTACTGAAGTTGTTTAATTCCATGACAGTCTCAGACTAGTCTCTTATCTGTTGCTGAAACAACAGTTGTTTATTTGGCTCCACATCCAGCGTCCCTCCAATCAGAGAGTGAACATATCAAAATCTGAATTTGGTTATAATATCTGTGGTTGATCCCCCAAAATGTCTGCAAAAACATGTGCAAGCAAAACTGTTTCTCACCATGGCAATGTTGGCAGTAAGATGGTCTGTGGATGTGGTAGTAGTAAGCAGATGCAGAAGTGCATTGCTGATGTGAGGAAAGGTATTTCTCCTGCAATGTTTTTTACAGCCCAATCAGTAGCTTCACTCATAGCTGGAGGAGATGATGTTTTCCCAGCTGGTGGTGTTAGTGTTACTGGTTTTAGTGGTGGTGGAGGTAGTATTAGTATTGTTGCGTCAAGTTCTAATTCTGACCAGTGTACCGTATCCAAAAATATTGAGTGTGAAGCAGTGCAAGTGAGTGGCAGCATAGATGATGTCATACTTCCACTAACATCCCAGTAACTGAACCTGAGGATTCTGATAATCATGTCAACGATAGCATACAATGCAATATTTCTCTACCGTGGCACTTAACATCATGCATATTCCATGCAGTGATTCACAGTGTGGTGAAAAATATCAGGTGATGGTGGTGTAGATGCTGATGATGAATGTGATGATGATGATGATGATGTTGCTGTTGTTGCAACATGCAGTACACATGCTAGCATCCAAGCAGAAGATGTGGATGTGTGTGACATTGATGAATATGATGATGATGATGTAATTGACCCCAGTTGGGAACCGGAGAAAAAGAAATTAAAAATGGCTGTGTTTCAGTCTGTTTGCAGGAATCCCCCCCACCCATAAAAACCTGTGATCTACCAGTTTTAGTTGATGATGATGATGACCCAGTAATCAATATGATAGGTAGTCGTGGTGGTCAATTGCAGTCCAGGTGTGCAGTGCCTGAAACATCATGTGCCCCCCTCAACTTCAGTGCTTAAAATAACGGACTTAAATAAGCCACATCATGGACATGTTAAAAGCAGAGCATCACAGTCCCTTGTTTGGGATTTTTTTGTTCAAGATGCAAATGATGATTCAGTTGCAATCTGCCAGGTTTGCCATGTGCGTGTGAGTCGAGGTAAAAAGGGGAGCCATCTGGGCACAGGAGGACAGCATACACATATTAAGAATAGGCATTTGGCACTGTGGACCCAGCACAAGCTGGCAGCTAATACCACAGCGGGGTGTTCACCGCATCACTGGCAACCATAGCCAGCATGTTATCCCCTTCCATGAATGCTAAGCCCAGTAGGAAGTTAAATGTGTGCAGTAGTGCGGTAATAAGAGCAGAGGATTACTACAGGCATGATGAGGTGGAGGACCATAATGACTTTGAAATGTTGTCCAATGCTGGTGAGAGTAACAGTTTTTGTGGTGGTGGTGGTGGTGGTGGTGGTGGTGAATGCAGTATGTCTAGTGCAAGTGGTACATCAACCCTGGTTGGCAAATCTGGCAAAATAACAGCATTTCTGGGTTTGTCATCATCACCTGTGCAACCGTCTTCATCAAATGTCCACACTCCACCCCCTGCCAATGCCATTCATCACAGAGCACAATCATTTGTGATCAACACACCCCATGTAAAATGTTTAAGTTAGCCCACGGTACAGAGTGTTTTTGCGCATAAGCTGAAGTACCCCCCGAATCATACAGTGTCACGTGAACTCAATGCTGCTGTAGCAGAAATGCTGGCAACTGATCTTTTACCCTTCTCCTTTGTGGAGAATTCTGGGTTCTGGTGGTTTGCTGCACGTGCCTGTCCAAAATGGAAAGTCCCAACTAGGACATACTTTTCTACCCGTGCTGTCCCCGAGTTGTTCCGCACTGTGTCCGACTCAGTAAGACATGCCCTTCAACATTCCTCCTTTCCATTCATCCATTTAAGTATGGATATGTGGACAACTGGCAAAACAGCAGGGAGTTCATATTTGTGTATAACTGCACACTGGTCGCAGGTGCCAGGGGTTGTTTGTGATGTTGGTAGTGTGAATAATCACTGCAGTAACGTGGATTGCCGCGGTAGCAATCTTCCAGGAATTTGACAGCATGCAACAATTGCTATGCGCAGTGTGACCTGTTCACACACTGGTGAAAACATGTTGGAAGTGGTAATGACTGAAATTGACAGATGGCCAAACCCTCTGTCCCTGAGAGCTGGGTTCATAGCAAGTGACAATGGGTCAAATGTGGTGAAATGCATCACGAATGGTGTTTTTTTTTTCATGTTCCATGTATGGCCCACTGATTAAATCTTGTGGTTCAGGAGTTTCTGCAGCACCCTGATATAAAGGAAATGCTGACCATTGCACAACATATCTGCTCTCGCTTTTCAAGATCTGGAAAGGCCTGTGACCAACTGCGGCAGTTGCAGATACAAAACAGCCTGCCTCAGCACCGCTTGAAGCTGGAAGTTGTCACCCAATGGAACTCCACGTTATACATGGCAGAGAGGCTGTATGACCAATACAAAGCCATCTCAGAATATCTTGTTATGCACACTAACTGTGGCAGTTCCGGGGCCTCCATGTCTATGACGACTGAACAGTGGTGGATCATGGACTCTAATAACAATTTTGTGGCCTTTGAACATGCCACACAGGCAGTGAGTGGTGAGTCTGCCTCCATTAGCCAATCAATTCCACTGCTGTGGGTGCTGAGGCAGACATTGGTGAATGTACAGCATAGCCTTGATGTTGCCGGAGATGGTGGTAGCAGTATGTTGCTGCAACACATGCTGACAGTTTTCGACCAGAATCATCACGTTGTGAGCATTCAGCGTGAGTGACAACTTTGCCATAGCAACAATGCTGGACCCAGTATATAAACATGGAATTGCATCAGTACTGGAGGAGGGCCTGAACAGGTAAAAAATATCAGTGGTCAACTGGTGCGCTTGGTTCATGGGGCACAGAAGTCACGTGCCAAGGTCAGCAAATCTCAGCAGCATAATCCGCTGAAGGTGTACCTGGAGGACCATCAAACATATCCTGCAGGGGGAAGGGGACTGCAGTTCCAGGTGGTTTGTCATCCAAAGTGGCTGGTGTCAACCCACTTTAGGAGACTTTGTCCCAAGTGGGTATTTGTGAAATAAATGATTCGGGAGAACAGGATGATGTATCAACAATTGGACTTGGTGCAGCACAGAGAATGATTGAGTCATATTTGTCTGAAAACAGGCATCTGACAATAACTGAAGATCCTCTTTTGTACTGGAGTGGAAAGGTCAGTGAATGGCTAGAGCTGACTGCAGTGCACTGAATACTTCCATGCCCATCCTCCAGTGTAAGTGTTGAGGAGGTATTCAGCTCAGCAGGTGCAATAGTCAGGGATTGTCGGACAAACCTGTCTCCTGCAAATGTTAGTTTGCTAACATTCATTAAAATTAATGAGGTACATACCAGAACAGACTGCAACCTTGGTATTCGTACCCCGGTCGAGTCATGGTGGTCTTGCTGATGTGGAAATGGAGCATCCTGTTGGCAGTGGCTGCCTGAAACAGCCCACCACTGACATAGATGATAACACAATGGAGAAAGAATTTCCCAGTGGTCAGACTTCAGACATCGATGATGGTGAGGGCAGCTTTCTTTATGAGGATGATGATGTGATTAATGTTGGCAGGTTTTAACTGAAGTTTTTAAAAGGCGGTGTGCCCCCCCCCGGACCAATACCGCCGGAACTGATGTTAGCCACTGCCACCATGAATCTGTCTTCCCCCCGGACCACCACCACTGGGCCTGATGTTAGCCACTGCCACCATGAGTCTGTCTGCCCCCGGACCACCACCACTGGGACTGATGTTAGCCACTACCACCATGAGTCTGTCTGCCCCCCAGACCACCTCAACTGGAACTGATGTTAGCCACTGCCACTACTGCCACCATGAGTCTGTCTGCCCCCCGAACCACCACCACCACTGGGACTGAAGTTAGCTACTGCCACCATGAGTATGTCTGCCCCCCAGACCACCACCACCACTGGGACTAATGTTAGCTACTACAACCATGAGTCTGTCTGCCCCCCAGACCACCACCACTGGGACTGATGTTAGCCACTGCCACCATAAGTCTGACTGCCCCCCGACTACCACCACCACTGGGACTGATGTTAGCCACTGCTACCATGAGTCTGTCTGACCCCCAGACCACCACCGCCAGGACTGACGTTAGCCACTGCCACCATGAGTCTGTCTGACCCCCTGACCACCACCACCGGGACTGATGTTAGCCACTGCCACCATGAGTCTGTCTGCCCCCTGGACCACCACCACCACCGGGACTGACGTTAGCCACCGCCAGCACCGCCACCATGCGACTGTCTGCCCCCCGAACCACCACTACCACCGGGACTGATGTTAACCACTGCCACCGTGAGTCTGTCTGCTCCCTGGTCCACCCCCACCGGGACTGATGTTAGCCACTGCCACCACTGAGCCTGAGTCTGGCCGGACCACCACATCCATCAGCCAGAGACACAAAGGTTCTTAATATTTAAACCATAAAGTGAGTATGTGTACTCATGTTTGTTATGCTGCTTCACTTGCTTTAGTTGTATGTTTTGTTTTCTGTAGCTTTTCAGAGCTGCAGCAGTAAAATACATATGGTACACTTCTTTTGTTTCTTTTACAGGGTAAAAAAAAAAATGGCTCCATCGCTAAAACTCATTGGGAATGGTACTGTAGCTGCACTGTACAGAGAGGAAGCGATGTCATATCCATGTGAAATCCATTCTGGTAAGTATGAAGATTTTATTTCATCCATTTCATTGTTTTGTAAAGACTGCAGCAAATATTGAACATAGGTTGTGTTAGTTGACAAGATGTGGGTTTGAAATGTAATTTGACTTTAGATTGAGATTTGAGAACCAGGGAGGGACACATAACAATTAAGTTGTAAGAAGTCATTCATTTCTTTTTTTAGAAACACAGATGCTTTGTTGTTCTGTCAAAGTGGCCTTATCCAAAAAAGTTCTTCAGCATCAGGCACCCCCTTCCCCCTAGCTTGGGCACACATCCAACACGCAGAAGTCGTTTCATTAGATGACCATGACCATCCTAAGACAACTGGACTCCAGAAGGATGCAGATGAAATCTGTGAAGAAGTAACAAAATAAGTTTAGTTAGTTAGTTAGTTTTTGTTGACCGGGTAAGTGCGCTAGACAAATCCTGCCTATTTTCAGGCACGACCCGGGGGGGATACAGATGAATTCCAACTGACCTTGAACCAGATTAAGCTGTTGGTGGTATTTTTAGTGAATGAGGGAAATTTGGCCAGGACACCGGGGAAATTCCCCTACTTGTCAGAGGGGGAATCTCTGCCCAAGATGGCAGACATCCCTGTGGCTGCTGTGGAGGAAGCTATGGAGGTGGGAGTTCTAGTCTCGGCTCCCACCTCGGCTCTTGTGGAGACTGCCAGTGGAATTCTTGTGGATGTACAACAGAATTGTGATGTTCTAGTATCTATTGTGCCTGTCCTGCCGACAGTGCCCGCACCTCAGTTGCTTGACACAGACATGGAACCTTGTTTTCTACCTACAGACGCTGTACTGGAGGATTTTTCCTCCTCTGCTCCTGAAGTGGCTTGTAATGCAGAGCAGGCATTGCGTGAATGCCTGACTGATGCTGAACATAGTTTTACGCTCACTAAAAGAGGTAAACTGCAGGCATCTGCTCAACCTTTCTCTTCCTGGCAAAGTAGCATCAATTAGTATGCTGCTACTACCCAGAGTAGCATACCTGCTCTGTAACCTTCCTATTACTATATTGTGTTTTGCCAGCTGAATAAACTGACTTCATTCTTCCCTTGAGAAGGCAAAAGCCCTAGATGGAGTCACAGTAAGATGCAGGCACACTGGACCAAGGGTGGTCTGGGGCTCCCATGGCTGCAAGGTTATCACTGGGCATACATTTCAGCACAGGCTACCAAATGGTTTGTCCCTTCCCCCTCTGTACCTCCTCAATGGGTTCTGCTAGAATCCCAGCTGATGCAGAAAATCCCCTTGGAGTTACTCTTGACTGCCACCGCTCTTGACACCAGCAAGATCATTCCAGCTATGAATGAGACAAGGAAAGTGTGGTTCAAGATTATGGCTACCTCTAACACTCCAAAGGTGGCTAGATCTATGCCATTTCATTATCTGGCTCTCTGGCACAATCTACTTCTCACAGTGGATAATAAACCGATCCACTGGCCGACATGGGAAAGTAAGGAGGTACATATTTTTCAAGACCTATATATGCAAAACTCGAGCACGATGATGTCTTTCGAACAACTGAAGGCCCAATACTCACTACCTCCCAATGACTTTTGGAAGTACCTGCAGATCCTCAGTGTAATTCAAAATCTTAATGGAGCATTTATAGTGGATCCGAAGTGGAGTTGGGTATCGCTGCTTCACCATAGAACCTCTTCCAAAGGCCTTGCAGGACAATTTTACAGCACATGGCGGGAGGCACAACTGGACCACACTGAATCATGTAGGGCAGCATGGAGCGAGGATCTTCAAACACCCATTACCGCAGTAGCATGGTTTCAATGCCTTCATTTAGCTCATTCTGCATACCAAGATGTTAGGAGCCAGCAGATACAACTTAAGATCCTCCTTAGGTGGTACCGCACTCCTGCAGTCCTCCACTCATGGGGCATCCTTCCTCACGTACAGTGTTGGAGATGCGGGCAGGACCCAGCAAACATCCTGCTCCTACTATGGGAATGCCAGACCATAGTCCCATTTTGGTCAGCCATAGCAATGGACTGCTCTGGGGTTCTGGGATCTCCCATTGACATCTTCAATCCACTGCTCCTGTTGGGGGATTCTTCTCCCCTGGACTCCTTGCCAAAACCACATAGAAATTGGTTTCTGGCAGCCCTCCTGGAGGCCAAAATGCTGTTGCTTTTGTCTTGGAGACAAGCACGCCCCCCCCCATTCCCCTTTGGCACTCTGCTATGGCAAGATTAGCCATATTCGAAAGGCTTACATATACTAACCGAGGGCAAACTGTTCTTTACTACCAGAAATGGGGACCATACCTAAATTCTGCCTTATGTGAAGTCCGCCCTCCCGTACCGCATAATCCTCCAACCCCCTTCCCCTGAGTGGTGAGATCTAAACTTTCCAGAATGTCCGTAGACTGTTTTGTCGCATGGGTCATGTTCAGGAATACTGAGGAGCTCTTATACTTTCCTTTTCTTAGTTCTATCTTTTCCTCCTCCAATATTTGGCTTACTTCATTATTCTGTTATGCCGCTGTCAACCTATTTCTATAGAAGCTTCCCAGTATGTCAATATGTACCCTCCTGTAAAGAGGAGTGTTGAAAGGTTAAGTACTCAGTTTACATTGTCATAATTTGCAGCTTAGTATGCCAGCACTAAGCTTTTAGTGGATAATGTATGGCAGGGAATGTTTTGTTATTTCTGGAGTTTTAGATGATATATGTATAGCTGGGTCTATTGCACAGGAGATGCTATGTTGTAGGTTAAGTGTCTGTATATTGTATTAGACAAATTCAATAAAACTTTTCTATGATTAAAAAAATGAGAATGGCAAGCTGCCTTGTGGGTACCTCAACCAACAGCACCAGCAGACTGTCCTGGAATGTATCCATCAGGGCCTGGCATCGGGTGTTCCTGTCAGCTGAAAAGTTCCAGTCAGTATCCTGCAGATTCAGATCACCCGCCACTTCTACCATCCACTTTGTCACTCCTCTTCCCAAGCTTCCTCTTCCTTCACCCACAGTGACTTTGTCTCCCCATTATTTCCCCTGATTTATCTATCTATCTACCACAGTCACTATGTCTTCCTGGACATATGGGGCTCTGCCCCCTTCACCTTTTCCTCTATACTTTCTAAACATTGTGTAACTAGGGACTGTCATACCCCAGTCATTATTTACTGAGACTCAAGTTTCTGTGAATGCTACAAGGTTCATCTCAGTGTCTGCATCACTACCTGGAGTTCGCTGATTTTATTACCCATAATCCTGCTATAAAGGCAGGCACCATTCCATTTAACTCCTGATACATATTTGCTTTTTTCCTTGTCTTTCTCCCTTATTCTTCCTAGCCTCTTTAACTTCTTGTCTTCCATATTGATTGCAGACTCCAGGTTCTATGTGAGATCAGCTGCTTCACATTAGCTGCTTTAAGACTGTGCCCAGCCCCTGATCAGGCTCCCCTCCCCATGGCACTGCTCTTCTGCGACTGCCACCACCTGGCTGCTTCACTTCAGCTGCTTTAAGACTGTGCCCAGCCCTTGATCATGCTCCCCTCCCTATGGCACTGCTCCTCTGCTGCTGCCACCACTGAGCTGCTTCACCTTGGCTGCTTTAAGACTCAGCCCAACCAGTGATTGAGCTCCTGTCCCCATGGCACTGCTCCTCTGTGGCTGTTGCCACCTGACTGCTTCACTTTGGCTGCTTTAAGACTGTCCACAGCCCTGAACAGGCTCCCCTCGCCACAGTGCCGCTCCTCTGAGGCTGCTGCTGCCCAGTTGCTTTATTTCAGTTTCTTTCTACTGTGCCCAGCCCCTCATCAGGCTCCTCTCCCCGTGGCACTGCTCTCCTGCAGCTGCCGCTGCCTGATTGCTTCACTTTGACTGCTTTAAGGTAATGCCTCAGTCTGAATCCTGGAGCCTTCATGCCGACTTTGCCCTGATTGGATGACTTCCCACGGAGTCCTCAGCTCTCAGATTTTCTGCTCTATGTTGTCCTTAGCCTACTAGCATAGAAGCTAGAATTAGCTTGAATTTTAGTAGTAGTTGAATTTTCTTTTAAAATAATTGTTTAATTAATTTAGGATCGCCTGTTAATGCTCTCCACTGCCTGTTTGAATTAATAATCAGTGCTGACCACATAGGATTTACAGCTATTGCGTTTAAACAGATTGTTAGCAAAGTGATTTCACTCCTGTATTAGTTAGTGTCTAAACTGTGATTTCTATTTGTGCTAATTTTCTCCTTTTCCTGCTTTCTTTCTCAGCATCGCTGAGTCCTTGGCACCCCCATCCCTCTGCATTCTTGCTCTCTCAACCTACTGAAAGATTAATTTCAGTCCTTGCTATTTTATTCATTTCTTTTTCCTTGTGTGCCCAATCTCAGTGCTACTTGTACCATTTTCTCCTTTTCCATTCTGTCTTTCATTATCCCGCTGTGTTCTCGGCACCCACACCCCATCCATTCACTCCATTCATTTCTCCTTATTCTCTCTGCCCCTGCCTCTACTGCTAATTCCCTCCAACCGATTATTTTGTCCACCTCCCCTGCCATTCTCTCTGGCGCCTACTGTCATCTCCTAGAATTGCCCCCCCGGATTATTGTTTCCTCCTGTTAAATAATAATTTTTCCCTTGTTCTTTCAGACTGTACCCAGCCTCTGATCAGGCTCCCTTCTCTGTGGCACTGCTGCTCTGCTGCTGCCACTGCCTGGCTGCTTCACTTCGGCTGCTTTAATATAATTCCTCAATCTGAATCCTGACATCTTCATGCTGACTTTGCCCTGATTGAATGACTTCCCATGTAGTCCTCAGCTCTTAGCTCTTCTGCTCTATGTTGTCCTTAGCCTGCTAGCATAGAAGCTAGAATTAGCTTGAATTTTTTCCTGCCCACCCTCTCATGCCCCCAGCACTCTTAAATGGTCTGCCACATCTGAGGCACCACCTCACAACCACTATCCAATTAATGAAAGCTGGCAACTGTGACCCTGTCCTAAGGTCTAATTTTCTTTTTTCTTTTCTCCATAGTGCCTATTTCCAGGTACCTACTGTACTGGCTCCTGCTATATCTTCCATATATTTACTCCATGGACCTATAACCCTGTGCCACTAATCTGCTCAAATATTGCTCATTTTCTCCTGTGCCATCCTCACAATATAATTAGTACCCCTCCAGGTACCTCTACTATACCTTATAAACCATGGCACCTACTCTGCAATTACTGCTCCACTTTGTTTAACTCATTGGCACCAACACTGCAACTACTGCTCCATCTTTTCTAACATGCCATTTCCCACAATAATTGTACCTTACCCAAGTACTTACTATACTGACTTATAAACCAGTGACACTAATCACTGTAATTATTGCTCCATTCTACTGTGCCATTTCTGACTATAACATTATAGCTTCATCCAATCTATGTATCCCTGCATGACTTGGCTTCCCATTCCTTCCCATCCTTGCCCCATCTGCTATGCACCCATTCCTCATACCAACTCCCCTCCTTGAGCAGTGTACTACCCTCCTGTCAGCCAAGTCCTCCATTCATATCCCCTGTTTTGCTACTCTGACATATGACCAACCTTCTTGGTCCCACTTCCCCTCTTTCCCTATAGCTTCCATCTTCCCCCTCATAAACTCCTATTATTTAATATCATTGCTAAAGCTGCAAACTCCTCCAATACAAATTCTTTACCGTAGCTCACAATTGCTTATATTGAAACCTTGGTATAAGAGAGACAAGTTACACTACCTCATCATTACCTACCCACTACTGCTCTCAGGGGACATTAACCCAAACCCTGGCCCCACTCTTCTCCCCTGCTGCTCATACTAACACATCCTTTGCTCCCCCACTAGTCCCAAGTCCTTCACCAAGGCCTCAAGCTACTCCATGTAAATATACGTAGCTTGCTGTCTAAACTTCACCTTCTACAACCTCTTGCTGTTTCTCTTGTCCCTGATATACTTATTCTCTCTGAAACCTGGCTAAACAATAAAATATCAAACAATGAAATCGCCGTCCCAGGTCACTCAATCTACTGGTAAGACAGAGCAAGTAGAGGATGCGGTATGGCTATGTATGTCTCCTCATCTCTCAATACTAATATCATCCTATCTGCATCCATCCAAGCAACTTACGAAGTGCTCCTCATAAGGCTGTCACTACCATTCTCTCTCCCAATATATGTATCTAGCATTTACTGCAAACCTGGACTATCTACTGCTAATGTTTCTGATCTCATCACTACTATTGTTGCCCACTCCTCTGCTGGTGAATTATACATAATGAGGGATTTAAATCAAAACTGGGAAGCCCCCTCCCTCACTAAACTCTGAAATGACATAACAGCACAGAACCTATCACAACAAATCACCAGACCAACTCTTCAAAACCTCAAGTCCCAAAACCACTCTCTTACCTACTGGGCCCTTACCTCTCACCCGCACAGAGTCATAAAATCTGGACTACTACCAGACTGACTAGGTGACCATCATATGATTTTCATGGTTCAGAAAATCCATAGGCCCACAGTACCATCCAAGCTAATCTACTTAAGGTCCTTTAAGTCTCTTGACCTTGACCCCTTACTCCACAGTCTTGTGCAAACTGACTGGACTCCTATCTCATTGGCCCAATCCGTCGACGGTGCTTTGGACTTCTTCAAAGACAAATTCATTATTACCTGGAACCTATTTGCCCCTATCAGGAGCTCCAGGGTTCATGGCAACCATCTTCCATGGATTACCCCAGGGCTTCTAGCACGCCAACAGGTTTGAGACCAAGCCTGGAAAAAGCACAAAGCCTTTATCAGTGCCATGACTACATGATCTACCATACCCTACAAAACAAATGCACAAAAGCTACTAGGCTGGCGAAGGCAGAATACTTTAGAAACTCCTTCCAAATCAACATTAACTACCCTTCGAAATTCTGGAAGGTTGTAAATGCTTTATTCTCCCCCACCCCGTCCAAACCTCCCCCCTCCTTAAAATAAATACCTTAGTTTCTGACTATCTTACTGTGGCCACTGAATTCAACTTTTATTATCCCTCCTGTGCATCCACCCTTTTAGCCTCCTTCACCTCCATCCTTCCCTCCCAACTGATTACCCAAGCTCCTCAAAATGCAACTTCATGTAGTAAAGCTTTCTCTTCCCCTCACTCTACCTTTCAGATACCCTATCTGCTTTGCTAGCACTAAACCCTTCAAAAGGTAGCTCACCTGTCTGCCTTGACCCTAAGTTCCTCTATCACTCTGTCCCAGCAATAGTCACCCCACTGGCTGATATATTAAATCTTTCTTTCACCACAATACCTTAAACCTGGAAACAAGCCGTAGTCCTACCATTACCCATGGGGGGCGATCCTTTCTCACCTGGTAATTACAGCCCAATTTCCCTATTCTAGCCAAACTCCAGGAACACCTGCTCCTGTTGCAGGTCTCCAACTATCTCTCTGATTCTAACTTTTCACCCCTTTCCAATCTGGTTTCAGGAAACATCACTCTGCCATGACCTCCCTACTTGGGCTAACAGATGTAATCCTCACAGGATTGATAGTGGCTTAATCTCCTGTGCCATCTCTGTTGACCTTGCAAAGGCTTTTGACATGGTTTCCCATTCCTTCCTCCTAAACAATCTCTCCTCAGCTGGTTTGTCTGACTCTGCCACAAACTGGTTCAGAGCTTATCTTACAGGTAGGATGCAATCAGTCAGGATCGCTGACTCATTCTCCCCCCCTTTCCAAAAAACACTGGGGTCCCTCAAGGATCAGCGCTCGGTCCCATACTGTTTTCCATATTCCTAAATGGCCTCCCATCAGTTGTACCTCAACCTCAATCCACATGTACGCTGACAACACTGTCCTGTTCACCTCCATCTGCTCCATCTCTGATGTTGAAGCCAGACTCAGTTGGACTTAGACAAGCTCCAACTCTGGCTTAGCACTCACCAACTTTCACTAAATGCCAAAAGTCTGTCTCCATGACCTTTGGCACAAGGCAGACATTCTCTTGGCTCACCTCCCTTCCTCCTTCCTCACCAGTGATGGGACTTCTTTGGAGGACACCTCCTCCTTCAGATGCCTTGAGGTCTGGCTAAACCATCACCTCAACTTCTCTGGACATGTGGACACTATTCTGAAAAACTATGCCCCAATCTTGGCACTCTTTTCAGGAACTGTAACTCTCTACCTCTTCCAGTAAGGTGCAAAGTAATCCAGAAGATGATTCTCCCTATTTTTCACTACTTGTGATGTAGTCTACAGTGCAGCCCTGAAGTCTGCCTTAACAAGATTGGACTCACTCTTCAACTCCTTCTGTCAATGCACTCTTGCTGCACTGCCACGCACCACCACTGTGATCTTTCCACTCCCTTGCTTTCCTTCACTTAACAACTGCAGGCTGACCCTTATTGCAAAATTCACCTCTAAATTCTTGTTCAACTCCCTCCCTCCTAGCTCTCATCTGATCTGACTATCCCCACCCCTGAACATTCACTCAGATCCACTGATGCTAGAACACTGGTTGACCCTCACAGACTCACCACTGCTGGTCATTCGGCCTTCTCCCACAACTTCCCCAAGCTCTGCAACTCATTGTCACCTCAAATTAGACACTCATCATCCCTCACTCCATCTTCTTAGCCTCTCATAATTACTATTCCCCAAACTGCTCATGCTCCTAGTTGTGCCATGCTAATTTCCTTGCACTGCTTAATTGCTTCATACCTGCTACTGTAACTCAGCAGTAGCTGCCCCCTTGCACTTGTAAATACTGTTTGCACTTTAAATCATCTAAATTTGTGTTCAAGCATTTTCTACTGCATCGTAATCCATATGTGCCATGAAAGCCTTGATTATGTATCACTGTCGTGGAATCCAATGCCTAGATAAATCCATTTTTTCTGTAGGCTATTGTTATCTAGTTTTCTTTAATGTTTTCACTATACCTGCCAAGAAATTGCTTATCTGGCTTACATTTTTAATGTTCATGTACATACGTCTGCCCATTACCCTTCCCCCAGGATGCACTGTGAGATGAGCAACTTGTTGTTTAGTGTGCCTTTCTGGTGAAATGTTTCAATAAATAAACACATTTTCGGAAATCGTTGTTTTTGCGGGTCACCCTTTTCCTCTCACTGTTGTGAAATTGTGATTCTGACATAAACAATCTTACACTTGTGGTTTTCAAGGGATACCCAAGCTCTGTGAGCCCTTTCCTCAAGCACAGTACTTTGCAGTAAATGACATGTCATGGAAAAAACTGCATGACAAAATGGCTCACTTGACCTTGACTTACACTGTTTTCAGCAACATGCTGCAGCATTTTGCAGTTGCACTTCAAGGTATTGCATTTCATGCTGGTTGGTGACACTGCAGAATGCTGAAAGATACTATTAGCAGCAATTAAAAACATAGTACAGGATACATGGGAGTGTGATTATGTCTTACATTCTGATTGCAGTTTTCATAGTGGCTTGGTGAACTGCTGACACTTGCATACACCCTGCTGATGGCATCTTGCCGTATGGCCTTTATGACGGGATGCCACTTATGTGGGGACCTGCTAGAATGATCCTACAATTAAAAGAGTCAATGTCCTGTCTTTGCTGGGCCCCAACATGCAAAGCTAGTTGAAATGATAGCAGCAGCTCCCTGCTGCTGTCCATAAATGTCCCACAGATCCTGGTGATGCTATAGGGATGAGATCATTGATCCCAACCCCTCTGGGTTATTAATCTGTGGCTCATGCTTCATGAAGTTTTTGGATGATTAAAATCACACTGCTGATTAGTTGGTGCCAGTAGATACATTTAGTATTCAGTGAATACTCACTGAATATTTTAGAGTATTTAGGTATTCTGCTGTATTTGTGTTTTCAGAATACATGCATTCCCACCCCAAAACACATTTGCTTAACAAAACAGAAAGATTTTATGAGTCTTTAACCCACCCCAGATGTGTTGCACACCATCCTTTCCCCACCTTCAGCATCCAGGAAACACCCAATACTCCTCCATTGGGTTTTATAGACAGTGGGTGGTGGATTTAATTTGCTCAGTCAAGGTCAATGGGTCATTTATGTTATTATTTAATTGTTCTATAGTATTTCCTGGGATTGGAGAGGAAGATGTTGGGTGGAGCAATGATGGTGGGGGGGGGGGGAGGTGAGGTGTATTCCTGGAGACTAGAGTAGAGATAAAAGAATTGGCAACTTTATCACAGGGCTGGAGGTGGTGATTAAAGATTTTTGAATATACAGTGCAATCCCAATTTACCAAACCATATTGTTCTGGAACTCCCTTTGTAATGAATGTCCATTTTGTCACCCACATAAACTTCAGTTTTGCTGTGGGTGACAGATCGGTTCATTATTTTTTGGCACATGGAACACTGAATTCAGAGGAGTCCCTTTTATTTTACTGGAGATTAGGGTGTTAAAAGAAACAAAATATCCTTACCTTGCAGCAGAAACTGTGGTTCCTGGACCCCTTACAGAATGGCAAGTGGGTGGTTGTATTACCTTCTGAGTATGAGGTAGGCAAATCCATGGTGCATGATATTAAAGAGGCAAAAGAAAAACTAAGAAACTTTGCCTTGAAAATGCATTTGACACTGGAGTTAATGCTGCTGGCTGATAACCTTAGTTCAATATACATATATACACAGTTCTAGCCTGTGCACAAATCCTGCAGTCTATATAGCCTCAGTCTCTAATCAACAAACTGTGATTCTTACTGTGGATTTTTATTTTTGTTAGGACTGTTAGTTGCCTGTATTTGCTTTTACTGCTAGAGAAGAATAAGGGATAATACTGTTGTAAGCTAACTAGTTTTTCCAGTTGTTTAGCCCAGCCAGACCCTTACTGTTAGAGAAATAAGAGATAATACTGCTGTAAGCTGAGCTAGTTTTTCCAGCTGTTGTAGCACAGCCAGAACTTTACTGTTAGTGAAAATAAGAGATAATACTGCTGTAAGCTGTACTAGTTTGTCCCTGCTGTTTTAGCCCAGCCAGACCCTTATGTCTTTTTTTCATTCTCTTCCTGTTTTTCTCCCTCCCCCAGCAGTCCTCGGCTGGTCCCTGCCTGAGGTCTGGGACCTGCCTCCTGATTTAGCTAATCTTGTTTTGCGCATAACCCCTTTGTTTAATTGCTAATTTTCCTAACCCTCCCACAGAGTCCCCAGACTTTTTCTCTGACCTCTGTCCCTTTCTCTGGAGGCTTCCTGCCCGCTTGGGCAAGCACCGCATCCACGCGGCTGCTCTTAATTTCTGAGCTGCCCGCTGACTACTGTGGCGAGACTGGGAACTCACCCACTGCCACCCAGCCACCATTCTCCAAGCACAGGTAATTTGCAAGAAGACATATGTTCAGCCCTCTGCTGCTGTTGCAGTGAAAACCTTGGAGCATCTCAAAATTCTGGTGCCATCCTACAGCAGTGCCTTCATTGGCTACTTACCATCTTGGCGAGCTCCATGAGTGGCTAGCTGTTGAATCCAGCTTGGCTGCTTTCCCGGACTGTGCCACCAAGCTCAAATTATTTGCTTAGCTCTGGTACAGATACACAGTTCTAGCCCATGCACAAATCCTGCAGTCTGTATAGCCTCAGTCTCTAATCAACAAAACTGTGATTCTTACTGTGGATTTTTGCCCCAAACACCACCTCCCCACGTCTTATTAAATACAACAAACCACTCCCCTTCTGTGCACCTCCTCCCATTGACCATCTCGCCCAAAACAAACTTAAAGCTGCAGAACACCTCCAAGAGTGCGGTCCTGCTTCCACCAGGACTACATCTTTTGGCTGCAACTCCTTTTGTCCTAGCAGCTCCTGCCCCTTACCTCACCACTCCCTCCTCTCCCCCTTCATAAGGCTGACCTCTCTAAGATCCCTTCTCTCTCACTTCCTATCTCCATTTTCTGATTTCTTCCCTCTGTCTCTTGCTAAAGCCGACCTAACTAAATCTCTACTGCTACTTCGATCTGTCACCCACTCTCTCACGGAAACATGAAGCTGTCACCACCTATATTATGGGCTGTCTCCCTAACTGCTGTGCTGGTACTAATTGACCTCTGTGTTATGGTGCTGACCCACGACCAGCAGCACCTGTCCTTCCTCTCCTCCCCCCCCCCGTCTCAACCCTCCTCACTTTCTACTAGGGTAAAGTCCACCCTGGGGTACATCTCTCTCCATTCCTCACAAAAGTGGAATGTCTCCTCATGGTCACTACCTGGCTAACCTCTCCTGGTCTCCACTATTCCCTCCTGCCCATACTTTCTCCTACTATCACTACTCTCCCTTTCTGTGGACATTGAAAGCAACCCTGGCCCAACAACCTCCCACATCACCCCCCAGCATCTGGACTAATGCCCCTGGTCTTAAAGTCACATAATAATATCTGCAGCCTCCAGTCCAAGTTCACTGACCTTGAGGCATGGATTGCTCTTTACAAGCAACATGTTCTGGGACTCACAGAAACATGGCTAAAGCCACACCTCGCTGAGAATACCTTCCAACTACCTGGCTACTCCTACCTATGCCTAGATGGGTCAGGCAGGAAAAAAGGTGGTGGTGTGGCACTGCTCTTAAGGGAACCTCTCTCAGCTAGCATCATCCTATACTCTGACCCTTCCTTCCCTAGTGAATGGCTACTCTCCGAACTGACCCTGGGATCCTGCAAGAAACTCAATATTGGCTGCTGCTACAACTCCCCTGTGGCTGGAACTGTAGGACTCACCAGCCTCCTCCAAGGCCTGAGCTCTCTAACTCCCCATAGGGAATCTATCCTGCTTAGTGACTTTAATCTAAACTGGCTGAGCTGCCATCAGCCTGACTATGTATCCCTGTTAAAGCAGCACAACCTGGTGCAGGCAATTACTCTCCCCACCAGACTTAATCCACGCTCAGCCACCCAGACGCTACTGAACTGGATCCTCATACATAGGGAGGACTGAGCATGGCACACTGGCACCATGGCTGACTCTATAAGCGATCACTCACCGAACTATCTCCTCTGGTCTTCCAAGCTAAAGCACCCCCCACCCAAATACCTATCCCTCAGGAATTTCAACTGCCCAGACACCACGAATCTCCTCGAGGAGGCCAGGTCCTTGGACTGGTCTGTGCTTTTTCCCTTTCTGATGCTGACACAGTGGTTTCCACTTTTACCCAGACTCTACAAACCCTCCAGGACTGCTTTTTCTCTGCCACTACCAGACGGGTCAGAGGCAGGTGCTCGTGCTGGGTTTCCAAAGACCTCCTAACCCTTATGAAGGTCAGAGAATGTGCCTGGTTCACTTTCAAAGCTACCCCCTCTCCTGCCCTCTGGGATGCTTACAGGAGCCTGAGGAACAAATGTAAACAACAGGCCAAATCTTTGAAACAGACCCACTTCCACAATTTGCAACAGGCCAACCTTGGGGACTGTAGAAAATTCTGGGATTCAATTGGCATCCTTCTAAACCCCGCTCCAGCAATACTGTGCCATACCTCAACTCCCATGAGGGGCTGCTTACCGACCGTCATGAAGTGGCCAGTGTCTTCAATTGCAAGTTCACCAACTTATCCGTGTACCTAAATAAACTGTCAACTGTCCAGCCACAAAGCCCAGCCCTAATACCGGATCAATTGCTATCCTCCTCCAGCTCTGCCAATCACCCGCAAACACCCCCTTTTTATTTTAAAGCCCTCTCCATACATGATGCAGTTAAGCTGCTCAAAAGTCTACCTAACCACAGCTCTTCCAGATCCAACAGCCTATCACAAGTCTTCCTTAAACTGATCTCTCCAGCAATTGCCAAGCCACTCACCTTCATCTTTAACCTTGCCCTTTCCACCTCCTCTATGCCTGACCCATGGAAGATAGCTAAGGACATCCCTATTCTTAAATCTGGTGACCCCAAATCCTCCGATAACTACAGTCAAATTTCCATCCTCCCTCAACTTAGTAAACTGTTCGAGAGAGCGGTCCACAATCAACTCACTGAGTACATAGGCACTCTCTCCTGTTTGCTGATGACCTTGTCCTCTTCCACAGTGACAAATTCACCACCACAATCTCCTTTGTTCTCTCACACAACTATGCTGAGGCTTACAGCTGGTTCTCAAAAAAACTCCTCTTAGTATATGCCAAAAAAACTAAATCCATGCTGTTTGGATCTAAGACCTTCCTTGCCAATACTAAAAACCATGCCCCCTTACGTTTTCTCACCCCTGATGGCCCAGCCCTAGAGGACGTCAACACCGACAAATACCTAGGCGTACTACTTAACCCCTTCCTTACCTTCACTGTCCAATCAAATTCCCTTGTTAGAAGGTTCCATCAGAATTTAGGTGTTGCCTATAGATTCAGGCAATACCTCACCCCTGAAGCCAGACTAGCCTTTGTCCGTGGTAAGCTTTTCCCTATTCTTGACTACAATTCTCCTATTTATGTCAGGACCTCTGCTACCACCATGGCCAAGCTCTCTGCTGCCTACAACAGTGCCTGTCACTTTGCTTTATTGGCCCCATTCTCCACCCACCACTGCATCTTCTATAATACCCTTGGATGGTTACCGCTGCAAGGCCACTTTGACCTAGCCCTCAGCTGCATGGTGGACAAAGTCATCTGCATGGCTCAAGAATCCCCCCAATTGCTCTCCTGACAACCTGAACTCTACACTGCAACGCCCACTCTAATGGTACTTCCCCTCTAGCTGTTCCTAGGGTATCCACCAACATGGGTAGCAGAGCTTGGTCTGCTGCTGCACCCTTGCAGTGGAACAAACTGCCAGTTGAACTCCACTCTATTGACACTCACTCCAGCTTCAAGTCCCACCTCAAAATCTGGCTCCTGACAAATTCCTCCTGCCACTGCTCCCAGGGGTTACCCACCTACCCACGTTAGACTACCCATGCTAGACTACTCGTCAGCCCACAACTGTAACCTGAGTGCCTTGTTAATTATATTTCCATGGTATTCATGACTTCCTTGCCTGTACATATTGTATATATGTTTTTATTGTTTTTCTGTGTACTACATTGTATTGTAGGTGCATATTGTATATATTTTCTTACTTTTTCTTCGGTATATTACATGCCCACTGCACTATGTATCAAACCTTGTACACTGTGCCTATGATTGTTGTTTTCTATCAGATCTCTTCATGCCCCATATTGGAGCCCTTGTACTCGCTGTTCTCAATGGATTTATGCAGCATGCTTGTACACTGTGCTTAATATTGTTGCTTGTATCTATTCTGTTTCATGTGCACTACAGTTACCTTGTAATCACTGTCACCCTGTGCCATGTGTTGTGACCCAGGTCGTGCCTGAAAACGTTCCCTGGGATCAGTGCACTCACCCGGTTGTCAAAGTCATAAATAAAAATATTCAGAATCCAGCTGACTAATGAAGACATGTTTGAGTGGGTAGAGTGTGACACCAAAGAAGACGGTCATCCATACATGAATGAAGCCAGAACTGTGGAACAAGTCCGCCCTAGCCCATCCACATCATCAGCTGACAACACTTATGCTGCTGACAGTGATGCAAGTACTGTAGATGAAGAAGAGGAGTATCCACAGATTTCTACACACTCAGAAGCAGTAGAGCACTTTCACAAGTGCCTACTGTGGATGGAGAAGTCAACCAGACTGTGAACCAGTGCATGTTATGCTGGTTACATAAATTGCGATCACAAGCTGCTTGGAAGTGCATTGGTGTGATTGGCAAACAAACCTGAATGACTTTTTTCACAAAAAATAACATTTGAATAATGTTTGATCTGATGTCAGCACAAAGCACTTCCCTGTGCCTGATGTCAGCACCAAGCACAAAGCGCTAGCAAAACACTAGCAACAGCACCAAGCACAAAACACAAAGCATAAAAAAAGAAAAAAATTACCGCCAACTTCACTTCCCCTCACAAAATCCCATAGCTCATTAGACTTATTAGTGGGCTGTAAACAGTCAGTAACAATCAGAACCACATAAAGAACCTCATACAGTAGCATATGTATGAATCAGAAATGCTACTACAGCTATTTTTTATTGTGCCCCTGATAATACAAACTCCCGTTTATCCGACCTGTTTTTTTTGTCACTGAAGCAGGTCAGATAAACAGGACTGTACTGTGTTAAATTACTAGAGTGTTTTGAACCAAATACATCTGCCAAACACAGTCAAATACAGCAAGTATTTGGAATTTAGAATTTGAGAAAATATAACTAGTGTTCAGTGTATTCAAAACTTGATTCAGGTTGTATGTGCACCACTACAGCTAGCAAACAAAGGCAGGAAGATTCAAAGAGTCAAAGCCCTGCCTTTGCTGGACTCAAAAGGCCTGGTCAGCTAGACCAGTAGTAGCTCCTAACTGCTGATCAAAAACAGAAGAAGAAGAAGAAGAAGAAGAAGAAGAAGAAGAAGAAGAAGAAGAATCAACATTTACGTAGTGCTTTTTGTACACAGTGTATCCCAAAGTGATTAACAAGCAATGCTAGACTGGTAGTGAAGTGACTGAATGTGTAGTGATGGTCATATCGCACATCAACAACCACACCCAGACTGGACAATTGCATGAACCAGTTTTTTGGGAAGGGGAATGTTGGCCAGGAAACCGGGAATGTCCCCTACTCTTTGCAAATAGTGCCCTGGGTTCTTTTACTTCCACTTGGGCACCCACAAGGACAACACCAGGATGGGTAGAAGGTACCTCAGTTTAATGTCTCATCTGAAAGATGGCACACCCCAACAGTACAGCACCCCCCAATACTGCATTCGGATGCCAGTGTTTTAGGTGCAAGTCCAATCCCTGTGTAGGATGAGAACCCATGACCTTCTAATCTAAATACTAAAAAAACTAATCAATCAATTAATCAATCTTTATTGGAAGGCAAATTGAGAGGAGGAGCTCTCTTTTACAGTTGTGTCTGGTACAAGACAACAACAGCACAAAACACTAAGTAATACATACAGTTGCACCATGTAATTACAAATGTTAAATATCGGTTACAGTAAGTGCACAAAGAAGATGAAAATTCAACCATAACAGTCACACTGGCAGTGCAATGTTCTATTTAAACATGCCTTAAGTTGAGTGATTGGTACAATGGTAGTCATCCGTATTGTTTTCTTGAATGACATTCCATGTGTGAGGGACCACTATTGCAAGAGTGCATTCCACAGACTTTGTTTGAAATCTTGGCATTACATAATTTGACAATTTGGTGGCTCTGAGTTTGTAAATGTTCAATAATCTTGGATTTTGCTTGCTCAGTAAGTAGGATGGGATTGTATTTGTTATGAATCTATACACAAAAATCTAATAATGCAGCTGTCTCCACTCTGCTAGAGAGTTCCAGCCCACAGCTTCATATAAGTAACAATGATGGGTATTGAATGGCAAACCTGTTATGAATCTTAAGGAACTATAATAGAGGGGGTCAAGTACTTCCAGCAGTGTTTCTGAGGCATTTCTAGAAATGCAGTCCCCCTAGCCCAGTTTGAACAAAAAATGAGTTAACCAGATTCTTTCTAACTGGTAGGCTAAAAATACATTGTTACTATAGAAGAATGCTAATAAACCTTTCAGTTTGTTTGAAATATGGGAGCTAAATGTTAGCTGCTCATCTAAGTAAATGGCAATATATTTATAGGCAGCTACTCTAGAAATTACTTTTCCTCTATAGATTTTAGTTTAAATTGGGTAGAGTCTATGTCCTCTTGCTGGACAGCATCCATTGTGTTTTCTTTACACTGAGCAATAGTCTGAACTCCATTGGTACTGTATCTTCTGAATTTTATAGAAGTCACCTTGGATTGCATTGATTGCAGAGCTGATATCCTTATCGTGCATGTATAGAATAGTGTCATCTGCATACAGAAATAATTTTGTATCTTCAGAACTGTGCTATGGTACATCACTGATGTAAATCAAAAAAAAAGGGTCCTTAGAACTGACCCTGGTTACCTCTTTGTTGATAGATGCCAGATCAGGGCAGTGATCACCTGCCCTAACACACTGTTGTCTGGAACACAGATGAACTGAGAACCACAGTAATATATTAATGGACAATTCAGAAGTCTTAAGCCTGTTTAGTAGAATATTATGATTGACAGCTTTTGAAAATCTAAAAATAACTGGAGGGGAATCTATTCCTTTATCAAAAGCACTAAACATGTTGTAGGTTACCCTGGACACTACGTTCATCATGCTGTACCCTTTTCTGAAGCCTGACTGATACTTAGATAATACATTGAAAGTAATAAAGTATGAGATTAGTTGTTTATGTACTAGTTTCTTGAATATTTTAACTATGGGAGAGAGTATAGATATATGTCTATAACACCCAGGGTCAGAGAGGTCACCCTCTTTGAAAATAAACCAGTGGCTCATGTTGTGTGGAGGGGGAGCAAATAATTGGCTTACAGGAAAACTACATGTTACAGTGATAAAAATACATGTTGTGCATTTCTTATCTCTGATTGTTTCTAACTTTCTGTTCCCTGAATCTGTGGCAGGATTTTTTTTAGTTTTCCCTGCCAATTTTATGGCTCCTGGAAGTAGCTAAAGAGGCTTCTTTAATTGTCTTTGATCTGTTGGAATTGTACGAGAACAAATCTGATAATAATGCCAATTAAACCTAAGACCTTCCAGGTGTAAAGGCTTTATTATAATCCAGTGACAGCAATTTATGATGAAAATTGTCACACATCCTGAATGAAAACAGTCTCTGCTTTAGAAATCTGACTTCAGCTGGGGAAGGAGGGTAAACTCTTTTCAAAGCAGTTAGCTTTCACAAGCATTTGTAGCTGGATACTGTGACCAGATTATAACTAGGATCATCGGCTCTTAGTTCTAGTCTTAAGTCTAATTGACATAATTCTCAGCAGCATTCTGGAAAATTCCAACATATCAAAGGCAATAAAATAAGCCTGAATGGCTACCTCAGCAGCCATGAAACAGTGGAAAAGTAAAAAAGAAAAGTATTGCTGCAGACACAGGAAACAGAACACTGGAAACAATCAGAGAAAAAAACTCTGTTGGGACTTGATAACACTTTCACTGCAGAACTATGTTTTAATTGGGTATAGGTATTGATAATTTACTAGGCTTTCAAAAGCATCATATATGTGCAATGTGAGAAGGCAGTAAGGAGGGCTGGGGGAATATTGGAATGCATAGGGAGAGGCATCACCAGGAGAAAACAGGAAGTTGTTGGCCCTCTGTACAGACAGTTGGTAAGACCATATCTGGAGTACTGTGTACAGTTCTGGAAACCCCATCTCTGCAAAGACATAGACAGGGTAGAGGTTGTCCAGAGAAGGGCAACTGAAATGGTGCAGGGTCTGCACCAAAAGACATATGAAGAAAGACTAAAGGAGATTAAGATGTATAGCCTCGAGGAAAGGAGGGAGAGGGGGGACATGATAGAAACTTTCAAATACCTCAAGGGAATCAACAAAGTCCAAGAGGGTAGAATCTTACAGAAAAAGAGATGTGCAAGAACAAGGGGTCACAATTTGAAGATAGAGGGGAGATGGCTCACGGGTAATGAGAGGAAGTATTTCTTCACAGAGAGGTTTGTAGATGCATGGAACAGCCTTCCTGAGGAGGTTGTAGAGTCAAAAACTGTGTGGGAATTCAAGAATGCATGGGCAGACATAAGGCAATTCTAATGGGGGGGTAGGAGGAAGTAGGCTGTTGGTTAACTAGGACCTGCAGCTTATCAATTAGATAGGGAAATGGGCAGACTAGGTGGGCCAAGCAGTCCTTATCTGCCATCAGAGTCTATGTTTCTATATGATCCTCATTACAGCGGTTGCTAAGTTGGTTATTCTTTGTCACATGACAGACCAAACTATACCCTCCTATATGTATTTATTTATTTAAAGTTTGGTAACCGGGAGAGGCACACTGAGCTGAGGCTTGTTTCCAGGTGTGATTTGGTGGAGGGGGATAAAGGGGGCAAGAATTACAATATTACAAGATTACACAAGGTCAGGCTGGTTACATTGCCTGGGTACAAGCAAGGTACAGTTACAATGTACAAGTTCCACACACACTAGAAGATTACAACATAGTCTGACAGGTTATAAAAGACTTGGACAAAGGCAAACTACAAGTCCAATGTACAGGTAATATATACAATGCAAGTGATAAGGATAGTAACAAGAATTGAGATATGCATAGTGAGTATGGGTGTTAATGTGCAGTTTGTTCAGTTAGGGCACTTAGCTGGGCTTTATTTAAAAGTTGATCAAGCCAGTGTTTTGTAGCCTAATAAACAGTAGGGGATTAGCCTGACTGGTAGCAGGAACAGGTGGGAGGTACAGAGCGGGAGAGGGTAAGTTTAAATAGATTTAATCAGGGTAGCAAGAAGAGCAAAGTTGGAAGGGAGTTCCAGTTATGAGGGAAGTGGTAGGAGAAAGTGGCTTTTCTGAAGTTTGAGTGGGGAAGTGGAAGGGCAAAATAGCAATGGGCTTTAGAGTGGAGGTGGTAGGATGGTTGTAAGGTGGGAGGAAAGGAGGGAGGCAAGGTAGGGGTTGAGCAAACTGAACCAGTATTTGACTGGGATAATGGAGGTGCGTGGTTGCAATGGGAGAATAGGAAGGGGAGTGCTAGGAAGGTGTACAAGGTGCAGTGGTGAATCCTAGAGGGAGCAATTAAGGTGAAATGACAAAAGACATTGAACAGGAAGTCCAGCCTGGAGATGGTGGAGGCAGTGGGGGACCTATATATGACATCAGCATAGTCAAAGAGAGGTAGAATTGTTTTAGTGGAAGCATGTGGCAGACAGGGGTGGAGAAGGCATCTTTATTTCTGTAGAGAGCACCAAACTTAGGGAGGAGCTTAGAATGGATGTAGTTGATATGAGTTGTGTAGTCTAGGTGGCTGTCCAGCCAGACACCTAGGTACTTTGTAGTCAGAGACTGTATCCAATGTGGCGCAATGAGGGTAGGGAGAGGGGTGTGTGGAGAGTTTGTATAGTTTTGGGGTGCAGAAAGTCATGGATACAGTTTTTTGGCATTGACTTTTAATTGATTAGCTTGGAACCATTTTAGAATGAAAATAAAGTCATTTTGCAGCTGTGTTGTTACCATGGGGCAGAGGGCCAGAAGTGTAGAGAATGGTGTCATCTGTGTAAAGATGTATTTTTGAGGAGAAGCATACAGGAGGGGAAATTATTTACAAAGACTGAGAAGAGGATGGGACCTAAAATAGACTCGGGTACACATGCTAAAATTGGGATAAGGGAAAGGACGTCTCCAGCCTGGTCACATTAGGTGTGACCAGATAAGAAGGATCTAAACCATTTGACTGTAGGAGGGGAAAGGCCAGCAAATTTGAGTTAAGTGAGGAGGAGGGGATGAGAGACAGAATCAAAGGCCTTGGCTAGGTTGATGAAGATGGCAGAGGTAAGGTGCCCTTGGTTCATACCAGTAAGAATGGCATCACGAAGGAAGGAGGCAGTTGAATGATTTTTCCAAAAGTCAAACTGGTAGGGGGAGAGAAAATTTGAGGAGGAGAGGAAGTGTGTGAGTTTGATTAGGACTAGGGACTCCTGGATCTTGGCTAGTACAGGGAAGAGGGTATGGGGTAGAAATTTCCTGGTGAGGAGTGATTGCCTTCTTTGTGAAGGAGGATCACTTTAGCAGATTTTCCAGGCTTGGGGGACTGTGTTAAGGGAGAATGAGAGGTTAAGCAGATGGGACAGGGGATGGGCAATGGCTAGGGCTGAGATCTGAATGAGGTGAGGATTAAGTCCATCAGGGCTAGATTTGTGAGGATTCAGTGATTAAAGTGTGAGAAACATGACATGGGTTGTGATTTAGGAGAAATGAAATGTATTTGCAGATGGAGGAGTGTATGAGGAAGAGGGGGTGGAGGAAAGGGTGCAGGTTGTGAAAAATTTGTTTTGAGTGGAAGTAATGATAAGGGGGTCAGAGACTAGTTTGCCATCAATGAGGAGGGAGGAGTGGAAGACTTTCTTGGAAGGTTAAAAGGGAAGAGACTGTTTTCCAGAAATTTGAGGAGAGTTAAGGCTTTCATGTAAGGTATTTCTGAAGTAATGAGTTTTAGCTGCTCTAATTGCTTTGTGTCATATGTTTCTTAGAGTGCGATAGGTAGAGGAGTCAGTGTGGGAGAGTGAAGCCTTATAGTGTGTCCATGCATGGTCACTAGTGGTGCAGAACTTGATGATGTCAGCTGATATCCAAGGATGATGGTGGTGTCTTACTCTTCGGTGTCGTGAGAGAACGTGTGTGTTCCATGCTTTATTTAGTATGTGGCAGAAGAGGAAGGATGCAGTGTTGACATCCATAGAAGAGTAAAACAGGGACCAATCAGAAGAAGCAAGATCATGTAGGAGTGCGGAGGTGATAAGGGAATGTAAAGATCGAATCTATCGATAAGCAGGGGTAGAGCGGTGTAGCAGTAGTTTGCGTATGCAGTAAGTCGTGAGATGGTCACTGAAAACTGAAGACATAGACAGGATGGAAGCTGTCCAGAGGAGGGCAACTAAAATGGTGCAGGATCTGCACCAGAAGACATATGAAGAGAGACTTAAGGAGCTTAATATGTATAGCCTCGAGGAAAGAAGGGAGAGGGGGGACATGATAGAAATGTTTAAGTACTTCAAGGGAATCAACAAAGTCCAAGAGGGTAGCATCTTCCAAAAAAAGAGGTGTGCAAGAACAAGAGGGCACAATTTGAAGATAGAGGCGGCTCAGAGGTAATTTTAAGGAAGTATTTTTTCAGAGAGGGTTGTGAATGCATGGAACGCCTTCCGGAGGAGGTTGTGGAGTCAAAATCAGTGGTGGAATTCAAGCATGCATGGGATAGTCATAAGGCAGTTCTGGGGGTTGGGGGTATGAAGAAGTAGGCTGCTGGTTAACTAGAATCTGCAGCTTATCCAGTAGGTAGGGAAATGGGCAGACTGGATGGGCCAAGCAGTCCTTATCTGCCGTCAAATTCTATGTTTCTATGTTTCTATGAATATGTCAGTGAGTGTACCAGCACAGGAGATCTGATGGGGGTATGAAGTCAGAATCCAATCCAGGAAGGGTATGGTTATGGGAGTGGGGCTGGGTGGGTGGGTTCGCTTATGAGCTGTTGGAGGTTTAGAGATTCTATTTGTTTTGTAGTAGGTTTCAGGGCAGAAAAAGATCAGTTCAAGTTGAAGTCGCTGAGTAGGATAAGTTCATTGGAGGAGGTGAGGGATGATATGGTGGAGATAGTGTTAACCACAGGGAAGGGAGAAGTTTTGGGTGATGCATAAAGCACACCAATGAAGATGGGGAGAGAGATGGGGAAGGGAGTAGCAGTTTAATCAGGAGGACCCTGTGTACCTTTAGAAGTGACTCTTAGGTAATGAGTAAGCATGGTAGGGTCTGAAGGTAGTAGATGGCTACTCCACCACTACCTGCAGCAGTCCTGCCAGAGGCGGTGGTAGCTGGGTAAGGAGAGTTGCTGAGTCTGACATTCTGGGAGAGAGCCTTGATGGCAGCACATCATTTGACAAAGCGAAAACATGAAAGTGAAAATGGTGCGGCTTTTCATCGACTGGAATGATGGCGACAGTTGCATTCCCACTTCCTCAAGGTGCTATGACCTTGGAGTTGGTATCTTTAGAAAGGGGGTGTAGGGGCATAGTCCCCCACAAATACAACAGTCATCATCTTTCCAGTGATTGTAAAGCCGGCACCATTTTCCCTTCCACATTTTTGCTTGCCATGATTCAATGATGCAGAGATGTCAGGGAGTGTTGGGATACCAATTCTTTGAGGAGGTCTATCTTTGGGAGTAGTCTCCTGGCATTGAGGTGGTATAGGGTAAGGCCTTTTGGGAATGAGGAAGATTGTGTGGGATTTGGTTGGATGTCCCTAGCTAGTAGCAGAGTAGATAGAGAAAGAAAAATTTGTTCGCAGATTTATGTAGTTTTGACTGACTGTAGTGAGTGGGTTTGTGTGTTGGTGTGAAGGAGAAGTGGAGCCTGTGGATGAGCTCCAGATTGAGAGGGGAGACTAAGAAGCTAGGTAGATGAACTGGGATAGGAGTGGGGGTGGATTTTGTGCAGAGGGAGAGCTGAATGGGCAGGAGACCATGGGTGGTTGTTCATGGCATAGGGAGAAGCGATTGGTATGATGGATGTGGAATGTGTTGGAGGTAAGGGAGGGGAGGTGTGGAGGGTAAGTGGAAGGGAGGGAGACCAGAGATGTAGGAGGGCTAGTGCAAGCAAGGAAAAGGTTATATTGTGCATGTTGAGGTCTGAGAGTGGTGAACTGGTGGTGTTTGGGTAATTGGATGGGTAGATGGATGAAGGTGTGTTAAGGGTGAGAGCTAGTTTGGTTAGAGGAGAGAGGAATGGATGTTAGCTTTTGTTGGTGGTTATAGTGAGATCTGCCATGGTGTGTTTGTATGGTAGTTTTTGAAATGGGATTATATATAGGGAATTATTTGAAAGAACTTTTAGCTTGCAATGGAGGCAGTTGGTAGAGAAATATATGGGAGTGTGGTACTAGTGTTTTCAGAGTGAGACTGGAATATGTATGGTGATCGATATGAGTAAAATGCAGGCTGCACCAGGAATGCAATGTGTTGTGGGGTGAAGAGAGTAATTAGAATGAATTCCTAGGAGTGCAGTAACATGATTTTGTTCAGTTTGATGAGTGTACGAAGAGAATGTGGGGTGAAGGGGTAAACAGGTACTAAGGACTATGATCTAGTAAGGAGACTGGGGTAGTGAAGGGAGTGAGAGAGATTAGCATATAGAGGTAATATGTTGTACCTGAAGCAATCTGAGAAAGGTGTGTGTTGACACATGTAGATAGGTGATTATGTGATTATGGAGTGGAAAAGAGGAGTGGCAGTAGGAAATTCTTTCTGTATTAAGGATGGGAAAATCAATAGCCAGCCTTAGACACCCTTTAAGTATTACCAAAAGAAATGAGAGAAGATACACACCTTCTAGTTTCTTGTCTGAGGTTACCAGTTTGGAATTCTGATAGATTTTCCTGAGTATGCCATGTTTTGTTGCAGTATATTGCCTTGTAATATATGGATAGTGAAAATAATACCCCCAAAATGCATACAAAAAATTCCTTGTAATATAGTAGTTAGTCCCGTAATAGTATACTTCCGGTCCTCGTAATAGTATACTTCCGGCCCAATAATACTATACTTCCGGTCCTCGTAATAGTATAGTTGGGATTACCGATGTGACTACTGTGTGAACTGTGTTTTGTTTCTTTTTTTTGTGAGAGAAAGATGCGGAATGGGACTGGGAGCGGGAGCAGGAGTGGGGGTGGTGCGAGCGAGGAGCGAGGAACAACACTCGGGAGTCTTACTAACTCTGCAGACCACAGCGCCGTACAGCAGGCACAAGTAAGAAATTAAAAATTCCTTGCATCCATATATTACAAAAATAACAAATAGGTTCTGATACCAAGGCAGAATTCCATCTAGGGGTTCTGGGGACACTAGAAACTCCTCTAGAGCTTAAGCTCTCGAGGGTTTCTTGTGTCCCCAGAACCTCTCGATGGAATTACTGCCTTGTAATACACCAGAACCTATCTATTATTCTATTTCTATATGGTTTCTAGTGCAAACCTTATCCTCTTTCTTCTATTATGTTTCAACGTGGAATATATAGTATGTAATGGCGCCCCTTCTTAATTTTTATTTTCCTCAGAACCAGTCCAGGGCCTGAAGTCGTTCATAGTCTCTTGTTTCCCTCTCTTTAAAAAGCTTTCCTAAGTCTGTTGCATGACAGCAGTTTATTTTTCTTTCTTCTATAATTCACTTTCTTTTCCAAGCTCTAAGCTACTTTCATTCTCCTTGGAATAGCATGTTGGCCACTTGCTATTCATTTTCTGCCTTTAGGATCTTTGGTACTGGACTTCTGATACATTAGACGTTTCAAAACAGAGCTGGTTACAATGCTAAAATGGACAGGTGGTCCGTTCCTAAATTACTTGCATGCTTGGTGGTTATTTTTGTCCCCATTTTAACTTTGCCAGATGGTTAAAAGGTTCTGTTAATCTTGATATCTCTGGGTCCTTGCGAGCATCGCAAAAGTTTGCAAAACCGCAGTTGCAAGCAGGAGAAAACATTGCTACCACTGAGCGGTAGGCTAGTCTTTAATTCCTGTCTTTAATGGTCCCCTTAGTATAATGAACAGCTGGTGTCTTTATTTTTTTTAGTAATTATGATGGCTAAAATAGCTGTTCCTGACTCCCAAAACGATCGATAAAATAATTATGATAAACACTGTTCTCACTCCAGGTGAAAATCAACCAAGCACTGCCCCTGAATAAAATAGCTGAGCGCTGATTTTTCCTGCTGAACCTGGCTTTAAGTAGGATCTGCCTGCCCTTGAACTACTCCGCATTTTTTCTGTGCAACTGTTCATTTTTTATTTACTATCTCAGACTGATAAGCAGGTATTTTCTGTGTAAAGATAAAATGAGATATTTAAATGCCTGAGTTTTCTTGAGATAAGCCTTTTTGAGCACACTTTTCAGTTGTGTATCTGCATGGAAGCTTGCCTAGTCTTATGAGTCTGTATAGGGAATGGGCGGCCCTAAGTGTACTCTTTTTATTATGTCAGGAAACTCCTCCCCTTGCTCTTTTGGATGGAGTTTCAGTAATGTAGCCCACATGAGTATATTAAGGGCAAAATTAAGTTTCTCTAAATGTTTGTGTTTTCTAAGAATAAAATGTTTTTGATTATTTGTAAAAATGAATCAGTGTAAGATAATTTTGTAATAAAATATTGATATTATGTGGGAATAATCTATGTTTTGAAATAATTGATGAGAGTGTTTTTTAGATTATAGGAGGAGCTACAAGCATATAAAAGAATTTTGCTGAGACTCCCAGATAAGATGTTCGTGGGGAAAGGACCTGTGTGATTCTCCCTAGGAGAGCTCTGTGAGAGGTCAGGCACAGATAGATATTGGTAAGATAGCTGTCTATGTTCTAGCCAAGCTGTGCTTTATGGCTTTCTTTTGATTTATTTACTCTGTTTAAACAAAAAGTCATTTGTTTGCATTTTTCTTGATTTGTTCATTTTTTTTTAATAAAAAGCATACATGTAAGGTATGTTGTACCCAATTTGCTGTTTCTGATAAAAATCATTTCAACACCCCACGACACAGAAAATGCTTTGTTTTTTTTAACTCTTTGGCATCAAATTACTTGTTATGATATACTCTCTTTAATGTCCTTATTGCTATATAGTTTTGATCGCCATGACTTGTGGTTCCTGTTCTCTATACACCACAAAGACTTTGTCATAATTGTTTTTTTCACCTCTGTTTGTATTGTTGTTTGCATTTAATAAAATAAAATAAGTTTTAAAAAGCCAAATGCCAGCCCGATGGTGCTGAGGGCTGAGGTGCTGGACACCTTACCTCGCGCACTGCCGGCGACCCGTGTTCAGGAATAAGCATGGGCCACCAAGGGTCAGCAGGGATGGAGAAGGAATGAGCATCCGACAGACGTAACTAAAAAAAAAAATAAAAAAAAAGCCAGATGCACAACATCTGTTTTTATAATTTTTGAATGTAGTTTTCCTTTAAGATCCTCCTGGATAATCCATTGCAATTGCCAGCTCCCATGACATGAAGCTTTTGAAGAGGGGGGCTTGCAATTGTGCTGCTGCATAAATAAAGGCTTCATGAGTTAAAGAGTCAAGTTCATTCCTTTGCTGGGCCTCAAATCCCAAGCCATCTAGAGTAGCAGCAGCTCCCTACTGCTACCTATAAATGTCACAGTGGTGATATGGGGAAGCAGATCGTTAGCTCAAGACCCCTTTGGGGAGTTGTTGACAGATCCTGCTGCATGGAGCTAGGGAAGAATCTGGAAAGCTAACTGCTGAATAGATAAAAGCAACTGGATATAAAGAGTAAAAGTTCCACCTTTGATAGGCCTCAACTGCCTGAGCCAGATTGAGTGGCAGCAGCTCCCTGTCACAACTCATGAATGTCCTCATGATCTTGGTAGTGATGTCGAGGAGCCATTGATGATTAAAATGACTCTGGGTGACACTTTGGTGGCTTTTTTGCATGAAGCTGGAAGGGAAGACTGAAAAATTGCTGCTAAACAAAAAGACAGCAGAATTTAGAGTGAAAGTGTGATGTATGCTTGGCCCTGATTGAATGGGCCTGTTGGAGTGTTGTGAGTCCCCTGTTGCTGCCCAAGAATGCCTCTGTGGTCTTAGTGGTTATGTGGGGCAGCCAGTTTCTGGCTCAGAACCTCTATGGGTGACCCAATGCAGGCTATTGCCATGTGAAGATGGGAGGGGAGGAAGTTAAAAAATTTGGTGCTAAGCAAACAAAGGAAGCATTTCTTGGTAGAAATTGGTTGGGTCCTTTGACAGTCAGCAGTTGCCCAATGGTGCCTATGAATGTCCTGATGGACCCTGGCGGATGTGGTGGACTGACCATTAGATCAACACCTCTCAGGGGAACTACTGACAGTTACTGCTGAATGAAGATGAGGGGTGCTAGAAAACACACTGCCAAACAACAGCAATTGGAAAGGATTTTGCCTGGAATTCAGTGGCCAAGTAGCCAGCCACTCCCATTTCCTGAACTATATAAGCAGTTCTTTTCAGCCTCATTGTGAAGCATTTTTTCTTTGCATCCGGAGGCTCTGTCGGTCTTTCCTCTGAGCTGGCTGGGGCCTACCCCTGCACCTGCTGTTTCTGTGTGTCTCTGATGAACTTCAGTGTTTGTTTTCCTGCTTCTGGTTTGTATCTTTCCACCGGCTGTGTGCTTCCTTGTGTTTTGTGTGTCTTGTTTTGTTCTTGAGCCTTGTTCCTGTTCTGCGTTGCTGTGTTTTGGTTTTGTCTTTTGGGGCTTTGCTTCTCAGCTCCTAGCATACTGCTACTTACAGCTTATACTACTGCTTTTAGTTACTTACAACTGCAGCCACTGCTACTGTTTATTTCAATTACCATTGTACCCAGTGCTTATGTTTTACACTGCTGCTCACCACTTTCAAACTACTGCAGTACTGCAATCATTATCTGTGTGTTTCAGCTTAGTCATAGGTGCTGCATGCTGCATACTCAATTGTTTTCCCTGACACAGGTTTACTCTGACCCTAGCTACGTTGTTTATTCATGCTTAGTGGTGGGCTCAATCCAGCTCCATAAGCGATTAGCAAACAAAAGGCGGATTAAGCGGTGCTCCACAACCGGTGGAGTACTTCACGTTATAATGAGAGCGTGGCGTCCATTGGAAGCAATGACTTTGCATTGCTCTGCCTCCCAGGCCACTACTCTGCCAAATTTAAGGCAAAGTGCATTGCAGGCAGTGCACTTCGTCTCACTTCACCTTGTTTTTGAGCTCCAAAGGTGAATTTTGCAGTGATTCATGGGATTACAGGTCACATGGGCTCTATATTGATCTGCACAGTCTCAGTTTGGGGTAGTATGAATAGGAAGGAGTAGGAGACAGTGTGCTCTGATAAAGTGTGTCTGTTATAGGAATCCTGTAAAGCTGTTCAAAAATCATTTTTGCTTTTTTGGGGGGGGATCCAACTTTAGTTCATCGATTGTAGGAAACCCTCCTGTGCTCATATCATCGAGCGTTTTGGTTTTTGTGTGGATTTTGAATGTTAATTTACAACATTAAGTGTGTGTAGTGAAAGACAGTAAAAGTGTGCTTTGGGGAAGGGGCGTATCTGTGGTGTAGATAGATTTAATTTGGAGAAATAGTGATTTCTTTCTTTTTTGGTTATATTTTTGTTACATAACTGACTGTGTTAATGTACACACAGTAATATTGTCAGTAATAGTAGAAATGTTCTTGCTGTTTGTTGTGTGGATGTGGTGCAGCAGTTCATAAGTTCAGGTTGTTTACATTACAAATTCACAATACGTAACGTGGCATAGTACTGAACTTTTGCATTTGTGACGCATTCCTCGTTCAGCATTGTACACAAACTGTTCCGTGTGTGACTGTGTGTGCAGTATTGCATGCATCAAATAATACACCTTTTATTGTGCCATGGACTAGCGTAATTGCAGGCTCAGCAGTGTGAACCTGTAATCCACTGCAGCTGCCTGATTTTGTACTGCGATCATGGTATCTGTTCTTAGTTTTGCTGCTTGTAGTGCACTAAAAATCAACACTGTCTACATTCAGTGCTCCCCCCTCCATATTCAAAGGTATTTTTTACCAGATTGGATTGTTTTGTGACCTCATCAACACCACTGATTACTGAAGTTGTTTAATTCCATGACAGTCTCAGACTAGTCTCTTATCTGTTGCTGAAACAACAGTTGTTTATTTGGCTCCACATCCAGCGTCCCTCAATCAGAGTAGAACATATCAAAATCTGAATTTGGTTATAATATCTGTGGTTGATCCCCAAAATGTCTGCAAAAACATGTGCAAGCAAAACTGTTTCTCACCATGGCAATGTTGGCAGTAAGATGGTCTGTGGATGTGGTAGTAGTAAGCAGATGCAGAAGTGCATTGCTGATGTGAGGAAAGGTATTTCTCCTGCAATGTTTTTTACAGCCCAATCAGTAGCTTCACTCATAGCTGGAGGAGATGATGTTTTCCCAGCTGGTGGTGTTAGTGTTACTGGTTTTAGTGGTGGTGGAGGTAGTATTAGTATTGTTGCGTCAAGTTCTAATTCTGACCAGTGTACCGTATCCAAAAATATTGAGTGTGAAGCAGTGCAAGTGAGTGGCAGCATAGATGATGTCATACTTCCCACTAACATCCCAGTAACTGAACCTGAGGATTCTGATAATCATGTCAACGATAGCATACAATGCAATATTTCGTCTACCGTGGCACTTAACATCATGCATATTCCATGCAGTGATTCACAGTGTGGTGAAAAAATATCAGGTGATGGTGGTGTAGATGCTGATGATGAATGTGATGATGATGATGATGATGTTGCTGTTGTTGCAACATGCAGTACACATGCTAGCATCCAAGCAGAAGATGTGGATGTGTGTGACATTGATGAATATGATGATGATGATGTAATTGACCCCAGTTGGGAACCGGAGAAAAAGAAATTAAAATGGCTGTGTTTCAGTCTGTTTGCAGAATCCCCCCACCGCAAAACCTGTGATCTACCAGTTTTAGTTGATGATGATGATGACCCAGTAATCAATATGATAGGTAGTCGTGGTGGTCAATTGCAGTCCAGGTGTGCAGTGCCTGAAACATCATGTGCCCCCTCAACTTCAGTGCTTAAAATAACGGACTTAAATAAGCCACATCATGGACATGTTAAAAGCAGAGCATCACAGTCCCTTGTTTGGGATTTTTTTGTTCAAGATGCAAATGATGATTCAGTTGCAATCTGCCAGGTTTGCCATGTGCGTGTGAGTCGAGGTAAAAAGGGGAGCCATCTGGGCACAGGAGGACAGCATACACATATTAAGAATAGGCATTTGGCACTGTGGACCCAGCACAAGCTGGCAGCTAATACCACAGCGGGGTGTTCACCCGCATCACTGGCAACCATAGCCAGCATGTTATCCCCTTCCATGAATGCTAAGCCCAGTAGGAAGTTAAATGTGTGCAGTAGTGCGGTAATAAGAGCAGAGGATTACTACAGGCATGATGAGGTGGAGGACCATAATGACTTTGAAATGTTGTCCAATGCTGGTGAGAGTAACAGTTTTTGTGGTGGTGGTGGTGGTGGTGGTGGTGGTGAATGCAGTATGTCTAGTGCAAGTGGTACATCAACCCTGGTTGGCAAATCTGGCAAAATAACAGCATTTCTGGGTTTGTCATCATCACCTGTGCAACCGTCTTCATCAAATGTCCACACTCCACCCCCTGCCAATGCCATTCATCACAGAGCACAATCATTTGTGATCAACACACCCCATGTAAAATGTTTAAGTTAGCCCACGGTACAGAGTGTTTTTGCGCATAAGCTGAAGTACCCCGAATCATACAGTGTCACGTGAACTCAATGCTGCTGTAGCAGAAATGCTGGCAACTGATCTTTACCCTTCTCCTTTGTGGAATTCTGGTTCTGGTGGTTTGCTGCGTGCCTGTCAAAATGGAAAGTCCCAACTAGGACATACTTTTCTACCCGTGCTGTCCCGAGTTGTTCCGCACTGTGTCCGACTCAGTAAGACATGCCCTTCAACATTCCTCCTTTCCATTCATCCATTTAAGTATGGATATGTGGACAACTGGCAAAACAGCAGGAGTTCATATTTGTGTATAACTGCACACTGGTCGAGTGCCAGGGGTTGTTTGTGATGTTGGTAGTGTGAATAATCACTGCAGTAGCGTGGATTGCAGGTAGCAATCTTCCAGGAATTTGACAGCATGCAACAATTGCTATGCGCAGTGTGACCTGTTCACACACTGGTGAAAACATGTTGGAAGTGGTAATGACTGAAATTGACAGATGGCCAAACCCTCTGTCCCTGAGAGCTGGGTTCATAGCAAGTGACAATGGGTCAAATGTGGTGAAATGCATCACGAATGGTGTTTTTTTTTTCATGTTCCATGTATGGCCCACTGATTAAATCTTGTGGTTCAGGAGTTTCTGCAGCACCCTGATATAAAGGAAATGCTGACCATTGCACAACATATCTGCTCTCGCTTTTCAAGATCTGGAAGGCCTGTGACCAACTCACGGCAGTTGCAGATACAAAACAGCCTGCCTCAGCACCGCTTGAAGCTGGAAGTTGTCACCCAATGGAACTCCACGTTATACATGGCAGAGAGGCTGTATGACCAATACAAAGCCATCTCAGAATATCTTGTTATGCACACTAACTGTGGCAGTTCCGGGGCCTCCATGTCTATGACGACTGAACAGTGGTGGATCATGGACTCTAATAACAATTTTGTGGCCTTTGAACATGCCACACAGGCAGTGAGTGGTGAGTCTGCCTCCATTAGCCAATCAATTCCACTGCTGTGGGTGCTGAGGCAGACATTGGTGAATGTACAGCATAGCCTTGATGTTGCCGGAGATGGTGGTAGCAGTATGTTGCTGCAACACATGCTGACAGTTTTCGACCAGAATCATCACGTTGTGAGCATTCAGCGTAGTGACAACTTTGCCATAGCAACAATGCTGGACCCAGTATATAAACATGGAATTGCATCAGTACTGGAGGGAGGGCCTGAACAGGTAAAAAATATCAGTGGTCAACTGGTGCGCTTGGTTCATGGGGCACAGAAGTCACGTGCCAAGGTCAGCAAATCTCAGCAGCATAATCCGGCTGAAGGTGTACCTGGAGGACCATCAAACATATCCTGCAGGGGGAAGGGGACTGCAGTTCCAGGTGGTTTGTCATCCAAAGTGGCTGGTGTCAACCCACTTTAGGAGACTTTGTCCCAAGTGGGTATTTGTGAAATAAATGATTCGGGAGAACAGGATGATGTATCAACAATTGGACTTGGTGCAGCACAGAGAATGATTGAGTCATATTTGTCTGAAAACAGGCATCTGACAATAACTGAAGATCCTCTTTTGTACTGGAGTGGAAAGGTCAGTGAATGGCTAGAGCTGACTGCAGTGGCACTGAAGTACTTCACATGCCCATCCTCCAGTGTAAGTGTTGAGAGGGTATTCAGCTCAGCAGGTGCAATAGTCAGGGATTGTCGGACAAACCTGTCTCCTGCAAATGTTAGTTTGCTAACATTCATTAAAATTAATGAGAGGTACATACCAGAACAGACTGCAACCTTGGTATTCGTACCCCGGTCGAGTCATGGTGGTCTTGCTGATGTGGAAATGGAGCATCCTGTTGGCAGTGGCTGCCTGAAACAGCCCACCACTGACATAGATGATAACACAATGGAGAAAGAATTTCCCAGTGGTCAGACTTCAGACATCGATGATGGTGAGGGCAGCTTTCTTTATGAGGATGATGATGTGATTAATGTTGGCGAGTTTTTAACTGAAGTTTTTAAAAGGTGTGTACCCCGGACCATACCGCGGAACTGATGTTAGCCACGCCACCATGAATCTGTCTTCCCCGGACCACCACCACTGGGCCTGATGTTAGCCACTGCCACCATGAGTCTGTCTGCCCCGGACCACCACCACTGGGACTGATGTTAGCCACTACCACCATGAGTCTGTCTGCCCCCAGACCACCTCAACTGGAACTGATGTTAGCCACGCCACCTGCCACCATGAGTCTGTCTGCCCCCAGACCACCACCACCACTGGGACAAGTTGCTACTGCCACCATGAGTATGTCTGCCCCAGACCACCACCACCACTGGGACTAATGTTAGCTACTACAACCATGAGTCTGTCTGCCCCCCAGACCACCACCACTGGGACTGATGTTAGCCACTGCCACCATAAGTCTGACTGCCCCCCGACTACCACCACCACTGGGACTGATGTTAGCCACTGCTACCATGAGTCTGTCTGACCCCCAGACCACCACCGCCAGGACTGACGTTAGCCACTGCCACCATGAGTCTGTCTGACCCCCTGACCACCACCACCGGGACTGATGTTAGCCACTGCCACCATGAGTCTGTCTGCCCCCTGGACCACCACCACCACCGGGACTGACGTTAGCCACCGCCAGCACCGCCACCATGCGACTGTCTGCCCCCCGAACCACCACTACCACCGGGACTGATGTTAACCACTGCCACCGTGAGTCTGTCTGCTCCCTGGTCCACCCCACGGGACTGATGTTAGCCACTGCCACCACTGAGCCTGAGTCTGGCCGGACCACCACATCCATCAGCCAGAGACACAAAGGTTCTAATATTTAAACCATAAAGTGAGTATGTTACTCATGTTTGTTATGCTGCTTCACTTGCTTTAGTTGTATGTTTTGTTTCTGTAGCTTTTCAGAGCTGCAGCAGTAAAATACATATAGTACACTTCTTTTGTTTCTTTACAGGGTAAAAAAAAAATGGCTCCATCGCTAAAACTCATTGGGAATGGTACTGTAGCTGCACTGTACAGAGGAGCGATGTCATATCCATGTGAAATCCATTCTGGTAAGTATGAAGATTTTATTTCATCCATTTCATTGTTTTGTAAAGACTGCAGCAAATATTGAACATAGGTTGTGTTAGTTGACAAGATGTGGGTTTGAAATGTAATTTGACTTTAGATTGAGATTTGAGAACCAGGGAGGGACACATAACAATTAAGTTGTAAGAAGTCATTCATTTCTTTTTTTTAGGAAACTTACAGATGCTTTGTTGTTCTGTCAAAGTGGCCTTATCCAAAAAAGTTCTTCAGCATCAGGCACCCCCTTCCCCCTAGCTTGGGCACACATCCAACACGTAGAAGTCGTTTCATTAGATGACCATGACCATCCTAAGACAACTGGACTCCAGAAGGATGCAGATGAAATCTGTGAAGAAGTAACAAAATAAGTTTAGTTAGTTAGTTAGTTTTTGTTGACCGGGTAAGTGCGCTAGACAAATCCTGCCTATTTTCAGGCACGACACGGGGGGGATACAGATGAATTCCAACTGACCTTGAACCAGATTAAGCTGTTGGTGGTATTTTTAGTGAATGAGGGAAATTTGGCCAGGACACCGGGGAAATTCCCCTACTTGTCAGAGGGGGAATCTCTGCCCAAGATGGCAGACATCCCTGTGGCTGCTGTGGAGGAAGCTATGGAGGTGGGAGTTCTAGTCACGCTCCCACCTCGGCTCTTGTGGAGACTGCCAGTGGAATTCTTGTGGATGTACAACAGAATTGTGATGTTCTAGTATCTATTGTGCCTGTCCTGCCGACAGTGCCCGCACCTCAGTTGCTTGACACAGACATGGAACCTTGTTTTCTACCTACAGACGCTGTACTGGAGAATTTTTCCTCCTCTGCTCCTGAAGTGGCTTGTAATGCAGAGCAGGCATTGCGTGAATGCCTGACTGATGCTGAACATAGTTTTACGCTCACTAAAAGAAAACTCTGCCAAGAACTTCATTCACTGAAAGAACTTCAATCTCTGAAAGAATTTATGACTCAACGACCTGTTACTTCTCCCCCTGTCGTGCCAAAAGTGTCAGACGGACATGTTATGGAGACTCACCCGTCGGCTGCTGTCCTGGAGCGTTCTGAGGCTCTGAATCCACTTGTTGTTGAGGCTGCTCCCTTTGACTCCCATTTGTTTGTGGAGGAAGGTATCCATGGCATGGAGACTGCTATCTCGCCTCCATTACTGCCGACACCACAGGTCTTGGATTCCCCTGCACGGCTTCCCTGGTCGGTGGACACGGCTCTATGGGGTGCTGGCTGGGTACAGGAACCGGTTGCAGGAAGATGGATTTCCTGTCCGTCTCCTATGCGGTTCCCCAGTCCTGCTGATTTCCCTGAGCTACTGAGTTTGGCTGACAAAGTTGAGGTCTCTCCCGACCCCTTGAGCTTACCGGAAGAACTGGCTTTAACGCAAAACCCTACTATGGCACATCTATTGGGACCTGAATCACAGGCTTTTTCTCTTGCTACATCTCGGGGGGCTGCAGGTACTGTTTTTAAACAAACTGTGTCACACAAGACTGAGCCTAGTCGCTCATTTTCTTCTTTATTCAAGTTTCGATTCAAGCAGCAAAAGACACAATGCAGTACGTCTAGTTTATAAGGGAGTTACCTGAGCTCCTGATCATGTATATGTTGCCATGCAGCTTCTTAAAGACTCATTGAAGTTTTTTCTCATGAAATCTATCGATGATTCACATTTCTGGTGAATCATCTTTTGATATAGCTTTCAAACAGCTTCGTGGTTTGGAACATTTCTGGACAAAATATTCTGCTGGAACACTGCTCTTTTGGACCCCGTTCCAGCAATCCCTCTTTCAAAACCCACTTTAAAACCATTACTGTGTTGTTTCGAAATAGGGTGTTGATGTGGCTGATGTTCTCTATTGGTTGAAACAGCGCTGTAATGCCAGGGTCAGGCGGAAGCCATCCTGGATACAGAAAATAATTGGACAGGGGTTGGAAGATTGGGTTTTGTTGCACCCTATGAGTCAGGTCCTGTACACCTGCTAATTCTTTCTTTATTGGCGGGATAGAGGTCATATTTACCGGTTCAGCCTAAAACTTGTTACTGGTGGTGACCCCACACATCTCAGTAATGTGTGTGACAAACTGAAGTGTAATACATGTGGTGAATTGGGTCATGTGGGGGCACATTGTGTGAACGAGTGTAAATGTAACCTGTGTGATGAACTGGGACATACATTTCAGAATTGTCACTGGGCTGCCCACAATCAGAAGTCTCATGATGGTGGGGTTGATCAGCATTTTATTATTACGCAAGCACAGAAGGCTCGTATACGTGCCACATCGGCAGCCCCGCCCTTGTCATTTTTACAGACTTCTGAGCCGGTCCCTGTGTATGTTGCAGTGCCAGGTACAGAGGGCCAGATGGTCTCCCTTTCTGATAGTACTCTGATTCAGACCTCAGCTAACCCTAAGCCTGCCCAGCCTGTTTTGTCGATCCCTGACCCTCTTCCAGGTCCTAGCAATATGCCCCCTCCTCCTCCTCTTCAGGTATCAGCCAAGGTTGGCTGTCGAAGGTCCATGAGGAACACGTCCCGGGTACTACCTTCCCTTCTAGTAGGACTAGAGTCATCTCCTGTGCCTTTGTCTAACCCTTTGAGCTACTCCAATCTGTCTCAGATGGTACTGGAGGTGAGTCGGACTCTTCCTCCGTAGCTTCATCTCTCCCTGATGGACCTGCTAAATCTGAACTCCAACTAGGTTCTGGTCTTTCTCAAAAGCGGAAAGCTAGGGTGAAACTTAAAGGGAAAAAGGTAATTGGGAAAAGGAAATTGTGATGAGTTTTTCAGCCTTATTTAACTACTATGTCTTGTTTCATTTGTCATACTATTAATGTAAATAGTGTGATACGAATGATGAAGAGATGACTGTTTTTTTCTTTGTTACAACTTTTGCCATTGGGACTTTTTTTATTGCAAGATACCCAATTCCATACTACACAGGAAATCCGACATGCACAGCAAGACTGGTTGCAGGGACCTTCCTTTTGGTCCATCGGCCAAGATTCCTGTTCAGGTCTGGGGATTCTTATTAATGTCCAGGTTCCGTTAATTAAAACTGTATGATGTGGTTCCGGTAGGGCACTCATTCTAGATTTTGAGATTGGGCCCTGTCCCTATCTGGTGATTAATCTTTATGCCCCTCAGACCAAAACGGCGCGAATAGCATTATTTTCTTTACTCCGTCCTTTTTTGCATACTTCCTTTCAAGTTATTTTTTCTGGTGATTTTATTTGTGGATTGAGTCTCCAAGATAAGAGTTATTTTGCAACTACTAGAAAGTTGTTTTGTGATTCCCAGGAATTGGGGAAATTGGTCCGTACTGCCCATTTAACTGACGCTTATTTGTCCTTTACTAAACCACATACCCCTACATTCCAGAAGGGTAAATTGGCAACGTGAACAGATTTTATGTTTTTGTCTAGTACTTTAAATATTGCTTCTGCTAAGGTACAAGCTGTTGAATTTTCAGATCATAAGTTGTTGTCGGTTGGTTTGGGGCCTGTTGCCCCCCCTTCATAAGGGACCTGGACTTTGGAAATTTAACACCTCCCTGCTACAAGTCCCAGCCTTTATGCAGTCTTTGTTGTCGTTTCTTCGGGCCCGTAAATCTGTTTTTATTTGTTATACGGACCCTATTTAGTGGTGGTTGGACACTAAGCATGATTTAGTTGTTTTCTTGAAAAATTATAGCCGTCAGAAATGTAGATGGGAGTATTTAGATTATTTGCAAAAGAGGGTTCACCTTCAATCCTTACTAACTATTGCATATACGACGGGGCATGACCTCTCTCACCAAGTAAAATTGGTACAGGATGATATGTTGCGTTTCCAAACAAGGCAGTCACGACAACTTTATTATCAACAAAAATTTGGTACAGCTGGAACACATGATGTTATATGCTCTTTTGAGGCAAATTCCCGTTAAATTTCCCAGAAAACTATGACGTGTTTAGTTGATTCTGTAGGTGAATTATGCACTTCTCAATTAGATATTTGTCGTATGGTAACAGACCACACGTTGGCATTATTTTCTTCTCCTCCAGTAGTAGCTGTTGATTCTGCAAGTTTATATAATGACCTTGAAATCCCACTCCCTTCACAGTCTCTTTTGGATCAAGTTAGCTTACCTTTATCAGAGCTGGATTTGAACTCGGCCATTTCCTCTTTACCTTTACAGAGGACTCCTGGTCCGGATGGTCTACCGGCCGCCTTGTATAAGGTGATGGGTGACCACTTGGTTTCAGAATTGACTATAGTGTTTAACTCCATGGTAACATGCAAAATTCTTCCTTTGGATTTCTGAAGGTACTTTGATTTATATATATATATAAACAAAAAGGGGATTTACACTCTCTTGAAAATTGGTGTCCTTTAAGTATGTTGAATACTGATTTTAAGCTATTAATGAAAATAATTGCTAAGCGTCTTGTGAGAATAGCAGAGGTGGTTTTGCATCCTGCACAGTCATATTCAGTACCTACTAGGAGAATCTCTGACCATCTGATTCTTCTTCGGGAATTTTTTTCTCATGGTCATGCCAATGAGATTTTGGGATTGGTGGTTTCTGTGGACCAGAAAGCAACATTTGACTCGGTTAACCATGATTTCTTATGGGAAGCACTTCGCTTGTCGCATGTACCGGCAGTCTTAATTCACTGGACTCGTTGTTTTTATAGAACAGCCACTGTTGTACCAGTAGTTAATGGTTCTGTGGGACCAATGATCCCTTTCAAGAGAGGGGTTCACCAAGGGTGCCCATTGTGCCCTATATTGTATGTTTTATTTCTGGACGTTTTGCTTCATTGGTTGAATGCCCACCCTCAGATTCATGCTATTTCTAGCCCTGTCTTACGCTTGCCTTACAAAGCCATTGAGTATGTTGACAATGTCTGCTTTCTTGTAGCTGATGAGCCCTCTGTGGATATCTCTCTTCAGGTTTGTTCTACTTTTGGTATGTTTTCTGGTGCAGTCTTGAATTATGATAAAAGTGTGGGAGTCCGGGTGGGCTCTGCTTTACCACCTTTGGATCATATCGGTCCTTTACGTATGGTGGAAGGCCCTATTCGTATTTTGGGGGTTTATTTTGGGACAGTGGACTCTGATTTTTTATAATTGGGATGTTAAATTAAAGTAGGGTAAACTTAAGGTGGCCCACTGGAATAGGGGCCAACTTGGGAAAAAGAAGCGTGTTTTTCTGATTAAATCTTATCTGATACCAACTTTCCTTTATTTGAGTTATATATTCCCTATTCCTAAACAACTAGAAACTACAGTCCTTAGCTTGTTTTTTCAAGCTTTGGGGAGTAGATTGAACCCAATTAAAAGGAATGTGACATACTTGCCCATTTCAGAGGGCGGTTTACTTATGATTAATCCCCTGTTATTTTTTACCTGTATTTTCCTTACAGCAAACCTCATGCCCTTGTTGATTAATACCCAAAGAGGGTGGGAACCTTGGTTTTATGATTCTTGTAGATTATGGTTTTGCCAATGGGAAAGTAATACCCTGTCTGTATTACAACATAATGTTAGTATACCAGTATATGTTAAGCATATTTTCTTATGTCTGAAACAATGGAAGATAATGGCCCGGATGTTATTGCCTTCCTCTCATAAAGTATTATATAAGACTTTACTTTCAACAGTATGTGCTGTACAAACACCCTTTGATAAATGCCCCAGCCAATATATCCCCTCCCTTTTGTTTTTGTTACGTTGTAAGAGGGTACCTGCCCATATGTGGGACTTTCATTGGCTATCCTGCCATGAAAGAATTAACATGAAGGCAAACCATAAACACAAGCAATTCCAAGACCAAATGTGCTCGAGACTGTTATGTTTAACACAACCCGAAACTATATCTCACTTATTTTTGGAATGTTCTTTTATTCAGACTTGGTGGTCTTTTTTGGCATATACCTGGAAACTTCCCTTGTTTCAGATGGTTTGCTATTTGAATATTGTTTATGGATTTTTTTCCCCTCAGTGGTCTTTCTGGCATATTGATACTTTGAATCTGGTGTTTGTTGTTATAAAATGGAATATATGGATGGCTAGGTGTTTGTTTACATTACAACAAAAAGAATGTACATATATTGAGTTGGAGAAAAAAATTGTACAAGATTTGAAGAATATCTATTTGCAAGAAAGCACTTCTTTATCTGGGTCGCAACTTTTGGAACTCTGGAAGGCCCTTCTTTGGGTAACAGACTCTGATTTTGCTGTGACGTGAATGTATACATCTTAGTTACCCAGTGTTTTTCCTTTGATTTTGTTCTGGAACCTGTTTTTGTGTATTTCTGTATGATTTCTGTTACAATAAAACTTTCCCCTACTCTTTTCGATAAGTGCCATGGGATCTTTAACATCCACCTGAACTACCACCAATCCAGGTAGATGGGACCTTGGTTTAACGTATCATCCAAAAGATGGCACCTCAGAAAGTGCAGCACCCCTCTCATGCTGCACTACAGTGTCAGTACTGGGATATTAACTCAAGTGCCAGATGTGGGAACTGAACCCACAGCCCTCTGATCCCCCGGCCTCAGAGGCGAGTGTGCTACCTACTGAGCCACTGACACTGCATAAGAAACAATTAGAGGCAAACCTGCAAATATGATTCCCCACACCCCCCACAAAAAAAAAATACTTACCTTCATGTGCTTGAGAGTTATCCGTTTCCAATGTCAGCACAAAAAATTCTCATAGAGCACTGGAATGCGCACACCAACAGTTTCTGTGTGACCTGTGATGCAGAACAATACCATGAGTACATATCCATGTCAAACCCTCTCCTCACCTACAAAATACACAACACAACCATATATCTTGATATCTATATATATATATATATATATATATATATATATATATATGTATATACTCACCAAGGCTAGTATTAGTGTATAGCCAAAGGGCACCCTTCAATTTAGTTGAGATGATCACATTGCATTTGCTGGAATTGTCTCGCAGAACACATTGGACCAGCAACACGATGCTCACAGTCATCATTTTATACTGGGATATGTGCTGAAACACTCTTATTCCACTGTGTTAACACTTGTCAATTTTCTGCACACAAGCAGGATGCATTTTGGAGCTGAAAAAAAATGTGGGACTCTATGCCACCACTGCACGCATGACTGAGTGCGCCATTAATTCTGGGGGACTTTGTATGTGCTGAAACAGTCTAATTTCACTGTGTAACCACTTGTCAATTTTCTGCACACAAGCAGGATGCATTTTGGGCCTGCAGAAAAAATCTGGGACTCTACGCCCCTTTTGTGTGTTCTGTGATTGTTGCTGTGAACTCATGATGTCATCCTGACATTTTTACAATTAAAGCAGCATTGCAAGAATGTCCTCATAGTTTTGAACTGTACTTTTTTATGCTACTTCACATTGCCACAGCCACCACTACTTACCTCCTAGTCATGACTTGAATGATATGATTCTTTTCACAATTTATGGCTGCTTTACTTACCGGACTACTTTTTTTCATGTATGAAAAAAAAAATGAGCACACCTTCCAATATTGTTCGGACCAGGTTTGTATTTAATTGCAGCTGCTTTTCAATAACTATTGTTCCGTGGTGTCATAAAACACTGCCTGATGCATAACTGTTAATTGACAACAGACGTTATATATAACAACTAATTGATGTGATGAAGAAAAGCAGAGGAAAACAATGACAAAGACCTGGTCAGCACCAATTTAAAAGTAATGCTCCTTTCATTATTTCATAGATGAAAAAGAGTACAGCAGACTCAACTACTGCAAATTCTCATGTCTTTCCAGTCAGTCAGGATGTAAGTAAAGGAAGTTGTAACATAGCATTAAAAAATATAGGCCAGAGTTCTCAACACATTGTTGCCCTGCTGCTTTACAGAAATTCACCACATTACATAGTTATGGTGATGCACATAAACTAATATGTGGGGGCATTACTCCCACTAGAATATTTCTTGCTCCACAGAGTGCAATACATTTTTGTGAAATCCGCCCATAATTTCATTACAGTGAGTCACGTGACGGAGGAATTAACAATCAGAAAAACCACCTGCATTCTGTCACCATATGTCAGCAATGTTAGGACATGATGCCAGGGGGAGTGCAGGTGCATGCTCACTGTAGTGAATGTCCGGCAGCTATCCCTGTGTTTCCTTATGTTATAAGGTTGACTTTGTGGTAAAATGCGGGAATGTTTCCACTAACAAGGCTCTTCTTACTGGAAACGTGCCCACACGTTTCACCACAAACTGACCATTATAACATAAAGAAACATTCGGAAACCTGCCGGACAATTGGATATTCACTGTAAGGAGCACACACACAAGCTGTCCTTGCCATCAAGTCCTAACGTTGCTGCAGGGGAGGTAGAATGTGGGCAGATTTTCAGAATGGGAATTCCTTCATCATGTCACACACTGTAATGAAATTATGGTCGGTTTTCACAAAAATATATTGCACTATGTGGTGCAAGAAAGATTCCCCTTTAAGGGAAAATGTATATGATTAAACAACAACAAAGAAAAAACACACAAAAACAGTACAATCCAGTAGTAGGTGGGGTCAGGGGTGGTGGGGTGGCAGAAAATCATCCCCTTACTTACTATGGCCATGAAATGCCATGGTGGTCCAGCAGCAGGTGCAGCATTGAAACTATTTGCTGCTGCTGTGCTTCTACTCCCTTCACCTGCTGCTACAAAGCACTGAACTGCTTATTATTTTCTTCAAGCTCTGCCCACACCAGGCCAATGTCAGACTGGGTTGCAGGGACTGTGGCGGGGTCCACTGCAGCAAGGAATACAGGTATTGGGGGTGGAGGTGAACAGGGTGGTGCTGGTGGATGTGGTGGCAGTGGTGGTGGAGCAGCTGCTGTAGTAGCCCTCCTCCTGCTGCTGCGGTGACTGAGAGGCACAACTCCCACCCCAGCAGCACCCTTGGCCACTGCCACGAAAGGACCAGCAGGTGGAGGCCGGTCCCCTTCAGTGGCAGCCTGCCACTCTGCCCTGTGGTGGTTCAGCATGTGGTTGCACTGGCCACTGGTCCCCAAATGTGTCCCACAGGGGCCACAGTGCACCAGCACACCACACACTGCAAACCACCACTGTGCTGTCTCCCCCCACACAGTTAAAAAAACTCCCACACTGGGGAGCTGCAGGGGGGGGACCAGACACAGTCCTCACATGGTCATGAGTCCCACCACCACCTACAATTTCTGGGGCCATCTACTGTAGCTGTGGAGGTGGTGGAGGGGGTGCTGCTGGATCCCCAACAGCTGATGCTACCAGTGGTGGTGGTGGTGGTAGTGGTGGAGAAGGTGGACGCACAGCAGCCACCATTGGGACTGGTGCTGCTGCTGCTCCTGTTGCTTCAATGGGGGAAGCAACACTGGCCAAGAGTCAGGAGCAGTCCAACATGACATGACCGACCCACCCCCCACGGGTCCGCACTCCCCTCCTACTGTGCCCAGGGGCCAGCGACTCACCTTCTCCTAGGTCCATCTTCCTGAAGTCCACTGGCGCACACACACACACACACACACACACACACACAGACAGTGGACATACACACAGTCAGTCACACACACAAAACAAAACATAACTTATAGAAAAAAATTCACTAAAAAAACACACAAATACAATACAAAAACTAAATAAAGATATAGCTTTTAAAAAAGCTGTTTGTTTTCTTCTGGAACTGAATCACAATGAAGTGGCAAAAAGGCAATCAAAACTCCTCTCCTCTCACAAACGCTTTCTCTCTCTACAAATGCAAAGGAGAAAGTGAAACTGCTTCTGTGACTCACTTTCTTCCTGCTTGGCTAAAGCATGTGACTTACAGTACTGCAAGCCATGTGATGTGCCTGTTCTCTTCTCACTTCGCCTTACTTCATGTTAATGCATAATGGCAATGTGAAGTGGTAATAATAATGCAATGTGATCACTTTGCAGTGCCCACTTCACATTGTGCTCTGCTAAAGTGAAGTGCCCACTTTGTGTCCATTTTGCAGGCAGATTAAAAATTCACTGCATCTCTGTCATGCTGTCATTCTACTTGCGGCTTCATTGCCCTGCCTACCTACACTTGCTTTCAGAGCATTGTCTCCATCTTTTATTGCAGTTACAACTCTGAGGTCAGCCTACTAAGCTCCTGCTGAGGCTATTGATATAACTTTGTTACTAAATCCTGCCTCACCACTGAAAATCCTCAGAGTATTTGTCACCTTGATTTGGCTATTCAGGTTTGGCTGGCTTGCCCACAATTCAGTGCTGTTTCATTGCTATTTGTTATGCAGACCTCCGTGCAGATCCACCTATCACTACTACTGTTTATTGACCTTCGTATAGGTCCACACTTGCTTACACAATCATTGCTCATTGTTTACACAGATCATTGCTTCATGCCTACTGCCATCCCCTCGGCTTCAGCCTCTGGGATCCTGCTGCACTCAGTTCTGCATTTGACCTTGCAAGGTCTCAGCACTCGATGCTCATTACAATCTCAGCATGCTGTGCTCCTTCAGCTCACCAACATTTCAGGTAAATAAATTTCTGGGGCATGCCAGGCATTCTATTCTGGTGCAGGGTTCCTGCAGCTGACAGCCTCACTTTGCATTTAGTCCGCATCTCGAGCGTGTCCAACTTGGGGTGGAATCCTTCTCACCTGGCTCATAGCTGGGAATGTCCTCACCCTGGGCTTGGCTTTTACTGCCTGCTATGCGACAGCAGCTCCTGGTGTAGAATTTAAGACTAGCGGTGAAGGGTGGAAAAAGTTACCTCCTTTGTCTCAAGTGCTCCACTATAATGGCTAGCAACTGACTTTAGTGGTTTCCCTAGCAAGGCAGCTTCACCACATTCTCCATACAACTGCCTCTGGTTCACCTGGTTTGATTTTATGGTGGGTAGACCATATGAGTTCCTCAGCAGTTGTTGCTCTCCTCCTGTGCCTTGGTTGCACGTATTGTTGCAGAGTTTTCTTGCAACCTTCCATGGCATTCCCGCTAGAGGGTTTGAGTGAGAGCCTTCCTCCAAATTGGAATATTTTCCACATCCCTTTAATTGGGTTTCCAAATTGCAACTGAAGAGCTGTTACTAAATTATCCCAAGCCTGGAGGGAAGGTGACCTAGGCCTTGGATACCAAGAGGTGTCCTCCTTATAGGGTTTTTTTTTCTCTCCTCTGTTGCCTAAGGTCATAACTCTTAGTTAGCATGGTAGTGTTCCCTATTATCTTAAGTAGGTTCCACTGTTGGATGGAGGTGGAGGATGTCCTGCCATTCCCTCTTTCTTTAGGGGATACCCTTATCTCAACACAAACCATTAGTATCATGCTACGCAAATCTGGGCATTTCATTACGTTATCAAACTGAGCATACCATTATGTTATGAAACATATACCAACAAGAACATTTTTTCCCAAATTTCAAGGAAGTAGGGGGCTCAACTGGGAAAAGTACACTAATACCCCAGGAGCTGATAGCCAATTACAGATAAAAACAAATTTGGGGTCAGCACTTAAAAAAGTAAACTTTTCTTTAAACATCAAGAGATAAGTACACACACAATTAGAAAAGGCATGGATCTCACCCAGTTGTAAGCAGCAGTGTAGGCATGCATGTAAGAGTTGCAGTCCATAGAGCAAAAAAAATGCAACAAGGCAAATGCACTAAATTACAACAGGATGAGATCTATGCCTTGTACTGCACGACAGGCTGATTGAGGAATGCAATCCTTGTTTCTGTGTAGAGCACTAAGCTTTCGGTATAAGGTCTTATGTATTGCATTCGCATGTGCTGACAAGTCCAAATGGTGGGCTAACCAGACCCCAGGTATCTAAAGGCAGATACATTTTCAATAGGAGTACCATTCAGGGTGTGGAAGTCAGGGGAGATTTGAGTTTAGATAGCCTCTGTCTAGTACTGAAAGACATGGAGACTGTCTTTTTTGCATTAAGGAACAGCTGATAAGACTGGAGCCAGTGCTGGCCATTATCAAAATCATGTGGCAGTCTAGCCTCTGCATCAGAGTATGAGGTACTAGATTTGTAAAGGACGGTGTTGTCTGCATACATGTGGATTTGGGCAAGGAGCAGACAGTAGGGAGATCATTAAGGAAAATAGAGAATAATATAGGGACACAAACTGAGCTCTGTGGGATGCCAGTGGTGATAGGGAGTTGTGGGGAGAGGGAGGAGGCAATCTTGACCAATTGTCATCTGCCTGATAGGTAGGATTGAAACCAAGCTGTGGCTAAGGACGTTATCCTAGCAGTAGTGAGTTTTTGGAGAAAAAGGGAGTGGGATAATGTATTGAAGGCTTTAGCCAGATCAACAAATATGGGGGAGGTAACGTGTCCCTGATTCATACTGGTGAATATGAAGTCAGTGAGTCATAAGAGGGAGGTAACATAGAAACATAGACTTTGACGGCAGATAAGGACTGCTTGGCCCACCTAGTCTCCCGTTTCCCTACCTACAGGATAAGCTGCAGATCCTAGTTAACCAACAGTCTATTTCTACCTACCCCCCACAAGAATTTCCTTATGTCTGTCCCAGGCATTCTAGAATTCTCCCATAGTTTTAGACCTCACAACCTCCTCAGAAAGGCTGTTCCATGCATCCACCACCCTCTCTGTGAAAAAATTCTTCCTCACATTACCCCTGGGCCTCCCCCCTCTATCTTCAAATTGTGTCCCCTTGTTCTTGCACATCTCTTTTTCTGAAAGATGCTGCCCTCTTGGACTTTGTTGATTCCACTGAGGTACTTAAAAGTTTCTATCACATCTCCCCTCTCCATCCTTTCCTCAAGGGTATACATATTAAGCTCCATTAGTCTCTCCTTGTATGGCTTCTCTTGCAGACCCTGCACCATTTTAGTTGCTCTCCTCTGGAATGCCTCAATCCTGTTTATGTCCTGGCAGAGATGGGGTCTCCAGAACTGAATGAAGTACTCCAGATGGTGTCTCACCAACTGTCTATACAGAGGGACAACAACTTCCTGTTTTCTGCTGGTGATGCCTCTCCCTATACATCCCAGTATCACCCTAGCCCTCCCTACTGCCTTCTCACATTGCTTGTTAACCTTAAAGTCATTTGATATGATTACCCCCAGGTTCTTTTCTATTTTTGTTGTTGTTACTACCTCCCTCCGCATTGTGTAACCTTCCCTTGGGTTTTTGTTTAACGGGTGCATTATTTTGCACTTTTTTGCATTGAATCCAAGCTGCCATACTTCTGATCATTCCTCCAACCTTGCCAAGTCCCTTCTCATCCTTTCCACACCTCCTTGTCAACCCTGTTTCAGATCTTTGTGTCATCTGCAAAGAGGCATACTTTTCCTTGCAGTCCTTCTGCAATGTCACTTATAAAAACATTAAAGATGACTGGACCCAGTACTGAACCTTGCAGTACCCCACTAGTAACCTCTCTTTCTTCAGAGTGGACTCCATTTACAATTACCTTCTGTGTCCTGTTGTCCAGCCAATGCTTTACCCAGGCTACCACCCTGGGACCCACTCCCAGGCTGATTCATTTGATTATTAATCTTTTTTGTGGGACTGTGTCAAATGCCTTGCTAAAGTCTATGTAGGCCATGTCCACAGCCCCTCCTTGGTCTACTACTTTGGTCACCCAGTCAAAGAAATCAATTAGATTCATCTGACATGACCTTCCCACTGTGAACCCATGCTGTCTTGGGTCCTGTGTCCCACTGGCCTCTAGGTACTCAACAATTATTTCCTTCAGAAGTAATTCCATCCCATTCCCTACTATAGAGGTCAAACTGACAGGTCTGTAGTTTCCTGCTTCTGTATTGCTTCCACTTTGTGAAGGGGAATCACACCTGCTTTCCTACAGTCCTCAGGTACCACTCCATCCTCCCATGATTTGGTGGTAGTGGAATGGGATTTGTAGAAGCCAAACTGGAAGGGGGTGTAAAATTAAGTAGAATGAAGGTAAGGGGTGAGTTGTGTGAGGACAATATGTTCTTGGAGCTTAGCTAGAAAAGGCAGTAAAGAGTTAGGGCAATAGTTCCCTGGGGTAGTGGGATCACCACGTTTGGGGAAAGGAATAATGGCAGAGTGTTTCCAGGTTGAGGTAACTGAGGATAGAGAAAAAGATAGATTTAGAAGTGTAGCTAGGGGGGATGCTACAGCAGGGGTGGAGAGATAGAGCAGATAGGGTCTAGGCGTTCTGAGTTCTTATTCTAGTTGGGTTCAAAGCATGGATAGCCTTTAGAGCATTGTTGGGTGAGATGAGAGAGAATGAGAAGGAGGGAGAGTAAGGGATGTCTTGTGTAGGTTGGGGGTTTGAGGAGGTGGTAGGCATGTGTGTGGGCAGGGTGGTGAGTAGCGAGGAAGCACAAGATGTAAAGAAAGTATTGAAAGCAGATGCAACAGAAGGAGTGTCAGAAAGGGTTGCATTTCCATCAGGGAGGGTTGGGATGGGATTGTGGGAGGGAGGAGAGAAGAGGGATTTGACAACTCTTCAAAACTTATAGGGATGACTTAACTTGGTGTTGATGGAATTGTAGAAATATTCAGATTTAGCATATTTAGAGACCTTAGTGCAAGCATTTCTATGTTGTCTGTAATTGATAAGGAGAGTGTGGGATCTGGATTTCATGTAGGCCTTCCAGCCCTGGTCCGTGGTGTGCATGCAGGCTAGTAGTTCAGCATTAATCAAGGGAAGGTGTAAGTCTATGACCCTTGTTAGTTTAGGAGGAGAATACCGGTCCCAGATTTCCAGGAATTTTGTCTGGAAGTAGGTGAGGGCAATGTTGATTGAGGATGCTGCTGAGATGGGGGACCACTCGGTGTTGTATATCTTATATAGAAGGGGAGCTAAGTTTAGAATGTGAAAAAAATGTAGAGGGATAGTTATTGGGGGGGCTTTAGTCTGATGGACTTCACAGATACCTTAAATCACATGATGATCACTAAGGGAATCTGGGAGAATACCAGAGGCAATTATAAGGTGGGAGTGGGTGGTGAGGGCCCAGTTTATCAGTGTGTTTGAGTGAAGTGTAATTAAGTCAAGTAGAAGAGATAATTAATTGCATTAGGTTTAAGGAATATACTTTGGAGCATACTTTAGAGTTGTCAGATGAGAACCAATCTGCATTTACATCACCAAATACAGTATGTCTAGTTTGCCAGAGGTGGTATGAGACATAATGGTGATGATGAGTTCAGATATGGTAGATGTAGAGAGACCAGGGCCACAGTAAGTGCCAGCTATTTAAAAAGGCATTCTAAAAGGGAGGGGAAGTTTGATGAGAAGGAGTTCATATTGGGATACGGATGATATAGACAGAAACAGAGAGTATTGGAGGATGGAGGATCAATCCATAGCGATGCCTCAAAACTTACTGGATCTGTCTTGTCTGATAAGAGAAGCCAGGAATAGTGAGTTTATTGTCAGGTATTGTATGTGATAGCTAAGTTTCTGAGAGTACCAGAACATCTGGATGTAAATCCATCATGATCTGCTGGAGGAGGGTGAGTTTGGGGAGAAGGCTTCTTATATTGAGGTATTCAAGTTTTAAGAGCTTTGGGAGGTGCATATGGGAAGGGGGTAGGACAAAAGTTAGATTTGATGTCAACTGTAGAGATGAGTAGATGGGCGATGAGCAATTCGGAAAATGGGTTGATCCATTTTGAAGCTATTGGTTGTATAGTGCATGGGGATGGGGGATTGGAAAAGGGAAATTGAAAAAGTGTAGGCTAAATTGGAGAAATGTGGGGTGGGGGAGTATGGAAGCATGGGTAGGCCAGGGGTTATTGACTGGAATAGGGTGAAGAGGGAGAGTAGAATGTGTTAAGGAATAAAATGGGTGGAGTGGTGGGAAAGGGGAAGAGGGTTGAGAGAGAAGAGGTAGTGAGACCAGTGGAGGGAGAAGAGCAAGGCCGAAACAATGGGAGATAATATTATACACTGTAGAGTAGGTGAGAAAAGTGATCTAGTGCAACAGTAAATTGACAAGCAAGGTGATAATGACTGAGGCTCACTGACTAAAAAAAGGTGTGGTACCACATGTAGCCACCAGCGTTGTGAGACAACAAAGGTAAATGGGAGGGAGTACCACTAACAGGTTGAGTGGCCTAGAGGCTACTGTGGTCTACTATGGCATAACTCTATCACAGGGGTCACAGGTTCAAAGCTGACACCAGGAGTGAGGAGAGGAAAAGGGGAATAAGAAGGGGGATTTAACACAGCATACCTAGCATAAAATTGGGTGAGGTGAATATAATGTTACATGTCCTAGAGGGTGCAATAGTAACCTCCAATGGTCAAGTCCTAATGTTAGCTAATGGGGACTTATGGAGATAGCCAAAAGAGTCACGTGACTACCTTTATACTACCAACAGTAATACATATAGTGAGGATTATCCAGACTCTGCGACCTACCCATTGTAAGTTGGACCCAGGCCCTACTCACCTGGTGGTGAGGTGTGTAGATGTTATCAGCCCAGCATTGACTGGTATAGTGTTGGTGTCATTAGAGAGAGGGATCTTTCCAGATCCCTTAAATGAGGTGGTAGTATGCCCCCTGTTGAAAAAGCCCTCTCTTGACCCCGACTGCCCAGCAAATTATAGACTAGTCTTTAACCTTCCTTTTGTAGGGAAGGTTATTGAGAAGGTGGTTGCTCTGCAACTGGAGGATCATTTGTCCAACCACAATATCTATGAAGCTCTCCAATCCTGCTTCAGGAAAAGGCATAGTACAGAGATGGCTCTTGTTCGGGTATTGAATGATCTGATGGCAAGAGATTGGAGGACCCTTTCCATCTTGGTTCTCCTGGATCTCTCAGCAGCATTTGACAATGTGGATCATGGGGTATTGTTCGACTGCCTGCAGTTTTTCTGTGGTCTGAGGGGAGCAGTCCACAGCTGGTTTCGATCTTTTTAGGAGGGCAGATCTCATAGAGTGGTGTCTGGAATTTACACCTCGGCCCCTCATTGGCTGCCCTGTGGGGTACCGCAGGGGTCGGTGTTGTCCCCTATGTTATTTGTGGTGTATATACTTCCATTGGGGACATTATAAAACAGTATGGGCTGAGTTTTCATTGTTATGCTGATGATTCTCAGCTCTACCTGTCTTTTATGCCTGATCAGGAGTCGGATTCCATCACGATGTCTAACAACTGCCTCCTGGGGATTCAGGATTGGATGAGTGCTAGTTGGCTTAGGTTGAATTCAGGGAAAACTTAGGTGTTGATTATGGACCCTGGAGGGAGGACAACAGGGCCTTGGCAACTGGGAAACCCTCGGGTTTATATCTTGAGGGGGGGCCCGCTTCTTGCCTCTGGCCAAGTATGTAACCTTGGCATGACTTTTTACGAAAGCCTGACTATGAAGACGCAGGTGTCGGCTGTAGTCAAATCTGCCTTTTTTCATCTGAGGAACATTGCCTGGGTGAAACACTTGGTTCCACGGGAAGATCTTCCTATCTTGGTCCACGCCTTTGTCACCAGCCATTTTGATTACTGCAATTCCCTCTATCTAGGGCTGCTGGGGGTGGATATCTGCCGCTTGCAGCTTGTGAAGAACACAACGGCCATGTTGTTGATGGGAGTTTCATGATCTAGCCATATGACACCTGTGCTGCGTGATCTGCACTGGCTGCCAATACAGTGGCGGATCACCTTCAAGGTCGCATTATTGACCTTTAAGGCCCTACATGATTTGGGACCTCACTACCTGAAAGAGCTCTTGGTGCCTTACTGTCCTGCCCATTCTCTTCGCTCCTCTGATGAGGGATTGCTAGAGATTCCCAGGGTACATCTAAAGCTGCCTGGAGGTAGGTCTTTTTCCTATATGGCACCAATCCTGTGGAATTCTCTACCTCGTTGGATACGAGAATGCCTAACCATTGAAGGTTTTAAAAAACTACTAAAAACCTTCCTTTTTGCCCGAGCATTTGCTGGTACATAATAATTAAGTGTAGTGTATGATTGTCTGATTTATTGTTTTAAAATGTGATTTTACTGATTTGACTTACTGTAAAAGTGCCCTGAGCTTGAGAAGGGTGCTTAATATAAATAACATTTTACTTTCTTACTTACTAGATCACATGATGCGGCCAGCTATATACCAAATGCCCGCTCAAGGAGGATGGGTGTGGCAGCCACCACATAGCAGCAGTGGGAATCCACAGTCTGCTCCAGATATTACCTGAGGTGACTCAGTAGGCTTACTCTGTGGCTTGGGAGGAGAGAGTGGAGCACTCAGAGCCCTCACTGCAGCAGCTGGGATGAGAGTTACAATGCACAGCCTAAGAATAGGCAAAGAAATAAGAGGTCACAGTGTGAACAGTGGGTGTCAATGTGGGAAAATGGGACAGGAAGGGGGGGGTTGGAGATATCAGTGAGCAACACAAAGAAAGTACAAATACGGCCCAGCAGCAATACATATCCCACACAATCTACACTACATTTGGAACACAGTTTATGCTTCTTGCGGCTAAACATCTGACAAGCATAACACAGCAAATTCCCTTAAAGCACCATCTGAAGATGCACAATAACATCGTCCAGTTAGTGGGTACATAATGGTTGGAAGAAACAATCTGTATGCTCCCTCTGACTGCTAGGAGTCCATGCAGAACAAATAGAGTTTTCATCCACAGTCTGCTCCAGACATTACCTGCGGAGACTCAGAAGGCTTCTTCTGTGGCTTGGGAGGGGAGGGAAGAGCACTTGGAGACCTCACTGAAGCAGCTGGAATGAGAGTTACAATGCACTACCTGTGGTGAGACAATGAAATAAGAGGTCAGAGTGGGAACAGTGCAGAGTCAAGATGGGAAAATGGGACAGGGAAAGGTGCGTTGGAGAAAGCAGTGAGCAGCATAAAGAAAGTATAACTACGGCCCAGCAACCTTAAATATTCCACACAGTCTGCACTACATTTAGAACACAGTTAATGCTCCCTTGTGACCAAACAACTGACAGGCATAACACAGCAATGTCCCACAAAACTCAGTCTCAAGATGCGCAATAACATCAGGCAGTTAGTGGGTATGTAATGACTGGGAGAAACAAAGTGTAAGCTCCCTCTAACTGCTATGAATCCATGAAGCACAAATAGAGTGCTATCTGTCTGCCCCCCAGACCACCTCCACTGGGACCGATGTTAGCCACTGCCACCATTGCCACCATGAGTCTGTCTGTCCCCCAGACCACCACCACTGGGACTAATGTTAGCCGCTACAACCATGAGTCTGTCTGCCCCCCCAGACTACCACCACTGGGACTGATGTTAGCCACTGCTACCATGAGTCTGTCTGACCCCCGATCACCACCACCAGGACTGATGTTAGCCACTGCCACCATGAGTCTGTCTGCCCCCAGAACCACCACCACCGCTTCTGATGTTAGCCACTGCCACCACTGAGCCTGAGTCTGTCTGGACCACCACATCCATCACCCACAGACACAAAGCTTCTTAATATTTAAACCATAAAGTGAGTATGTGTACTCACGTTTGTTATGCTGCTTCACTTGCTTTAGTTGTATGTTTTGTTTTCTGCAGCTTTTCAGAGCTACAGAAGTAAAATGCATATGGTACACTTCTTTTGTTTCTTTTACAGGGTAACAAAAAAAGGCTCAATGTCTAAAACTCATTTGGAATGGTACTGTAGCTGTACCATACAGAGAGGAAACAATTTAACATCCATGTGAAATCCATTCTGGTAAGTATGAAGATTTTATTTCATCCATTTCATTGTTTTGTAAAGATTGCAGCAAATATTGCACATAGGTTGTGTTAGTTGACAAGATGTGGGTTTGAAATGTAACTTGAATTTAGATTGAGATTTGAGAACCAGGGAGGGACACATAACAATTAAGTTGTAAGAAGTCATTCATTTCTTTTTTTAGGAAACTTCCAGATGCTTTGTTGTTCTGTCAAAGTGGCCTTATCCAAAAAAGTTCTTCAACATCAGGCACCCCCTTCCCCCTAGCTTGGACACACATGCAACACGCAGAAGTTGTTTCATTAGATGACCATGACAATCCTAAGACAACTGGACTCCAGAAGGATGCAGATGAAATCTGTGAAGAAGTAACAAAATAAGAAACTATTAGAGGCAAACCTGCAAATATGATTCCCCCCACCCCAAAAAAAAAAAAATACTTACCTTCATGTGCCTGAGAGTTATCCGTTTCCAATTTCAGTGCAAAAAATTCTCCCTGAGCACTGGAATGTGCACACCAACAGTTTCTGTGTGACCTGTGATGCAGAACAATACCATGAGTACATAGCCATGTCACACCCTCTCCTCACCTATAAAATACACAACACAACCATATAGCTCGAGATATATATATATATATATATATATATAATATATATATATATATATATATATATATATATATATATATCTACTCACCAAGTCTACTATTAGAGTACAGCCAAAGGGCAGGGCACCCTTCAATTCAGTTGAGATGATCACATTGCATTTGCTGGAATCTTCTCGCAGAACACATTGGACCAGCAACACGATGCTCACCGTCATCATTTTATACTAGGGTATGTGCTGAAACACTCTCATTCCACTGTGTTAACACTTGTCAATTTTCTGCACACAAGGAGGATGCATTTTGGACCTGCAGGAAAAAATCTGGGACTCTGTGCCACCTCTGCGCGCATCACTGAGTGTGCCACTAATTCTGGGGGACTTTGTATGTGCTGAAACAGTTTCTTTTCACTTTGTTACCACTTCTCAATTTTCTGCATACAATCAGGATGCATTTGAGCCAGCAGAAAAAATCTGGGACTCTGTGCCACCTCTGCACGCATCACTGAGTGTGCCACTAATTCTGGGGGACTTTGTATGTGCTGAAACACTCATTCCACTGTGTTAACACTTCTCAATTTTCTGCATACAAGCAGGGTGCATTTTGGGCCTGCAGAAAAAATCTTGGACTCTGTGCCACCACTGTACGCATGACTGAGTGCACCATTAATTCTGAAGGACTTTGTATGTGCTGAAACACTCGCATTCCACTGTGCAACCACTTGTCAATTTTCTGCACACAAGCAGGATGCATTTTGGACCTGCAGAAAAAATCTGGGACTCTGTGCTCCTTTTGTGTGTTCTGTGATTGTTGCTGTGAGCTCATGATGTCATCCTGACATTTTTACAATTAAAGCAGCATTGCAAGAATGTCCTCACAGTTTTGAACTGTACTTTTATATGCTACTTTATATTGCCACGGCCACCACTAGTTACCTCCTAGTCGTGACTTGAATGACATGATTCTTTTCACAATTTATGGCTGCTTTACTTACTTGACTACTTTTTTCATGTATGAAAAAAAAAATGAGCATGCCTTCCAATATTGTTCGGACCAGGTTTGTATTTATTTGCAGCTGCTTTTCAATAACTATTGTTCCGTGGTGTCATAAAACACTGCCTGATGCATAACTGTTAATTAACAACAGAAGTGATATATAACAACTAATTGATGTGATGGAGAAAAGCAAATGAAAACAATGACAAAGACCTGGTCGGCACCAATTTAAAAGTAAGGCTCCTTTCATTATTTCATACTTGAAAAAAGATAGTACAGCAGACTCAACTACTGCAAATCTCGTATCATTCCAGTCAGTCAGGATGTAAGTAAAGGAAGTTGTAACATAGCATTAAAAAATATAGGTCAGAGTTATCAACACATTGTTTCACTGCTGCTTTACAGAGATTCACCACATTACATAGTTATGGTGATGCACATAAACTAATATGTGGGGGCATTACTCCTACTGAAATATTTCTTGCTCCACTGAGTGCAATACATTTTTGTGAAAACTGCCCATAATTTCATTACAGTGAGTCATGTGATGGAGGAATTACCAATCAGAAAAGCCACCTGCATTCTGCCACCCTATCTTAGCAACGTTAGGACATGATGCCAGGGGGAGCGCAGGTGCATGCTCCACTGTAGTGAATGTCTGGAAGCTATTCCTGTTTTCTTATGTTATAAGGATGACTTTGTGGTTAAATGTGGGAATGTTTCCACTAACAAGGCTCTTCTTACACACACACAAAAAAAATGTGGGGAGTAGTGCAATGTAATGGCTGTGGGGCAGCAGTCTTCCAGGAGTCTTTCTGGAGGCTGAGATGCTGCCCTATTTGAGACAACTCTCTGCCCTGAGGGAGGAAGTTGCCTGTCTTCAGGCCACACTGGACAGTAGTACAGGGACCTTCCCCCAGGCCACACTGGACAGTAGAAAGGGAACCCCCCATCCAAAGAGCACCAGAGCCACCACCACTTCCTCAGAGGTTGCAAAGAAAGCACAGCAGTTGGACCACAGTGGGCTCAGGGAGGGTGAGGATGGTGGAACAGAGGCACCCAGTCAGTTGTTCCACACACACAATCCATACACCATTCTGGGGGAGCATAGCTCCCCTATGGATACTACCCATAGAGAGACTAAGGAGGGTGCAGACAACTGTCACAAGGGAGGCCCTCAGGAAGGAGGCAGAGGGCACCACAGGGAAAGAAAGCAGCTCCTGGTGGGGGACTCAATTATTAGGGGGATAGAACTGGGGGAAGCAGGGAAAACTGAAGTAAGGTGTCTGCCTGGTGCCATGGCTTGGAGGGACAGGAAGCACATCCTTAGGATCACGAGACAAGTTGCATGGGAGTCTGAGCTGGACATCATTGTCCACCTAGGGACAAATGACTTAGCTCATCATGAGATTAGAGCAGTGCAGAAGGACTTTGTAGAGTTGGGGAGGGGCTTAAGACAAGTAGCGCACACAGTATCCTTCTCAGAGGTACTGCCTGTCAGTGGCATGGGTGAGGCGAGGGTACTTTGCACCATGCAGTTTAACAAATGGTTGAAAAAATGGTGTGGAGCACAGGGGTTTGGCTTCACTGGGGACTGGGGTTCCACCTGGAGGGACACCAGCCTATACTGGCAGGATGGTCTGCATCTGTCCAGGAAGGGAACAAGTCTTTTGGGCAATCAGTTTAAATGCTTCCTTGGCAAGCCTTAAACTAGTCAAGGGAGAACATGATAAGCAGCAGGAAAATCCCAGCCTCCCCTACAAAACAGGGTACTAAATGAGGAAAAGACGAAGGTAGAAAGGTCAGTGGGGATGCCGCTACAGAAGGTAAAGCCATCAAAAATGGAGAACAATGAGTACCAATGCCCGTAGTCTGGGTAACAAGCTTCCTGAATTAGTGGCCTTGATGGAGGAGGAAGATCTGGATATCGTGGCAGTCACAGAAATGAAGTACACACAGAACCATGACTGGGACGTAAACATGCAGGATACACTATCCATAGGAGGACAGGGAGGGTAAAGGGAGGAGGGTAGCTCTCTACGCAAGAGAAGAAATCAAAGCAACAGAACAAAAGGGTAAACAGGGAGGAGAAGAAGCACTGTGGGTCAATTTGGAGGCAAGCAATGGCACCACAATCCACACAGGGTTAGATACAGACCCCTCTCAGGGGAGGAAATGGACAAGGAAATGATAGAAAGTATACTTAGAATGGCAGATAAAGGGAGATATTGCTGATGGGTGATCTGAATATGCCAGATGTTAATTGGAGTGCAGTTGCAGCAGCCACTTCTAAGAGTGGGGTTATTCTAGATGCCCTACAGGGGCATGCCTTGAGACAACTGTATTGGATCCCACTGAGAGGAGCAATCTAGATCTGGATCTCTCAAATGGATGAAGAGAGGATCACAGATGTAGAAGTGGGTAGCCATCTGGGAACTAGCAACCATCAAACAGTATGGTTCACAATAAACACAGCAATAGAGTCAAGCCATACAAAGACAAAGGTACTGGATTTTAGGAGGCTGACTTTGCTAAAAATGGGTGAGTGCCTAAGGAATGCACTAGCAAATGGGCAGGAAGGAGGGTGGAAGAACAATGGGGAATAATAAAAACTGCCATCACAGAGGAACAAGCCTTTGTGTAAAGCAAATAAACAAAATGAACGAGGTAAGAAACCACTATGGTTCTCAAAGGAAGTGGCAGTGAAGGTTCAAGAGAAAAAAAGCATTCAGGAAGTACAAGGAATCACAGAAAGAACAGGACAGAGAACTGTATCAGTTAAAGCAAAGGAAGCTGGAAAGGCAGTCAGAACAGCAAAGGCCCAAACCGAGGAAAGATAGCCAAATCAGTTAAGAAGGGAGAGAAACCTTTTATAGGTACATCAGGAGCGAAGGAAGATCAAGGGAGGATAGTGAGGCTTAATAAAGGGAGGAAGGGTGGGCAGAGGGTGATCAGAAAGGCAGAGATACTAAACAAATATTTTTGCTCAGTATTTACAAAGGAAGAGGGAGGTACCTAAAACAAACAGTAGAAACACACTGGATACAGAAGTTGATACCAGCCCGCTTACAGAAGAAAGGGTTCTGAAAGAGCTCTTTAAAACTGAAGGTGGACAAAGCAATGGGGCCTGATGGCATTCATCCCAGAATTCTAAAGAACTAAGGGTAGAACTAGTGACACCACTGACTACCCTCTTTAACAAATCATGGGAGGATGGGGTGGTACCTGAGGACTGGAGGAGGCAGATGTGATTCCTCTTCACAAAAGTGGAGCAAGGCAGAAGTAGGAAACTACAGACCTGTTAGTTTAACCTCAGTGGTAGGGAAAATGATGGAATCACTTCTGAAGGAAAGAATTATTGAGTATCTAGAGGCCAGAGGGCACAGGGCCCAAGGCAGCATGGATTCACAGTGGGAAGGTCTATGCAGACAAATCTGATAGATTTCTTTGACTGGGTGACCAAAGTAGTTGATCAGGGAGGGTCTGTGGACATGGCCTACCTAGACTTTAGCAAGGCATTTGACACAGTCCCACACAAAGATTAATATACAAGTTAGCCAGCAGCCTGGGAGTGGGTCCCAAGATGACAGCCTGGGCAAAGAATTGGCTGGAGAATTAGGACACAGAGAGTAATAGTAAATGGAGTCCACTCTGAAAAAAGGGGTTTAGTAGTGGGGTGCCGAGGGTTCAGTATTAGGACCGGTCCTCTTCAATGTCTTTATAAGCAACATTGCAGAGGGACTGGAAGGAAAAGTATATCTCTTTGCAGATGACACAAAGATCTGCAACAGAGTTGATGCACAAGGTAGGGTGGAAAGGATGAGAAGGGACTTGGCAAGGTTAGAGGAATGGTCAAATGTATGGCAGCTTAGATTCAATGCTAAGAAGTGCAAGGTAATGCACCTGGGAAACAAAAACCCAGGGGAAGAGTACACAATGGGGGGTGAGATACTAACAACAACAAAATGGAAAGGGACCTGGGGTAGTCATATCAGATGACATAAAGGTGGGCAAGCAATGTGAGAGGGCAGCAAGGAGGGCTGGGGAATACTGGGATGCATAGGAGAGGCATCACCAGTAGAAAACAAGAAGTTATTATCCCTCTGTACAGACAGCTGGTGAGACCACATCTGGAGTACTGCGTGCAGTTCTGGAGACCAATCTCATAAAGACATAGACAGGATGGAAGCTGTCCAGAGGAGGGCAACTAAAATGGTGCAGGTCTGCACGGAAGACATATGAAGAGAGACTTAAGGAGCTTAATATGAATAGCCTCGAGGAAAGGAGGGGGGGTGGACATGATAGAAACTTTCAAGTACCTCAAGGGAATCAACAAAGTCCAAGAGGGTAGCATCTTTCAAAAAAAGAGGTGTGCAAGAACAAGGGGGCACAATTTGAAGATAGAAGGGGGGCGGCTCAGATGTAATTTAAGGAAGTATTTTTTCACAGAGAAGGTTGTGGATGCATGGAACAGCCTTCTGGAGGAGGTTGTGCAGTCAAAAACCGTGGTGGAATTCAAGCATGCATGGGACAGTCATAAGGCAATTCTAGGGGGTGGGGGTAGGAAGAATTAGGCTGCTGGTTTACTAGGATCTGCAACTTATCCATCAAGTAGGGAAATGGGCAGACTGGGTGGGCCAGGTGGTCCTTATCTGCCTTCAAATTCTATGTTTCTATGTTTCTATGTTTACTGGAAACGTGCCCACACGTTTCACCACAAACTGACCATTATAAAATAAAGAAACATTCGAAAACCTGCCAGACAATCCGATACTCACTGTAAGGAGCACGCACACAAGCTCTCCTTGCCATTACGTCCTAACGTTGCTGCAAGGGAGGCAGAATGTGGGCAGATTTTCAGAATGGGAATTTCTCCATCACGTCACACACTGTAATGAAATTATGGGCGGTTTTCACAAAAATGTATTGCACTATGTGGTGCAAGAAAGATTCCCCTGGAAGGGAAAATGTGGATGATTAAACAACAACAAAGAAAAAACACACAAAAACAGTACAACCCAGTAGTGGGGTGGGGTCTGGGGTGGGGTGGTGCAGCAGAAAACCATCCCCTTACTTACTATGGCCGTGAGATGCCATGGCGGTCCAGCAGCAGGTGCAGCATTGATACTATTTGCTGCTGCTGTGCTTCTACTCTCTTCACCTGTTGCTGCAAAGCACTGAACTGCTTATTATTTTCTTCAAGCGCTGCCCACACCAGGCCGATGTCAGACTGTGTTGCAGGGACTGTGGCGGGGTCCACTGCAGCAAGGAATCCAGATAGTGGGGGTGGAGGTGGACAGGGTGGTGCTGGTGGCTGTAGTGGCGGTGGTGGTGGTGGTGAAGCAGCTGCTGTAGTAGCCCTCCTCCTGCTGCGGTGGTGATTGTGAGGCACAACTCCCACCCCAGCAGCACCCTCATCCACTGCCATTAAAGGACCAGCAGGTGGACACCTGGCCCCTTCCGTGTCAGCCTACCACTCTGCCCTGTGGTGGTTCAGCATGTAGGTGCGCTGGCCACCCTTCCCCAAATGTGTCCCACCGGGGCCACAGTGCACCAGCACACCACACACTGCACACCATCACTGTGCTGTCTCCCCCACACAGTTAAAAAACTCCCACACTGGGGAGTTGCAAGGGGGGGACCAGACACAGTCATCATATGGGCATGAGTCCCACCACCACCTACAATTTCTGGGGCCACCTACTGTAGCTGTGGAGATGGTGAAGGGGTGCTGCTGGAGCTCCAACAGCTGCTGCTACCAGTGGTGGTGATGGTGGTGGTAGTGGTGGAGAAGGTGGATGTACAGCAGCCACCATTGGACTGGTGCTGCTTCTGCTCCTGTTGCTTCAATGGGGGAATCAACACAGGCCAGGAGTCAGGAGCTACCCAACATGACATGACCGCCCCACCCCCCCCACTGGTCTGCACTCCCCTCCTACCATGCCAAGGGGCCAGTGACTCACCTTCTCCTAGGTCTATCTTCCTGAAGTCCTCGGCCCACACACACACACACAGTGGACATACACACAGTCAGTCAGACACACAAAACAAAACATAACTTATAGAAAAAAATTCACTAAACAAAACACAAATACAATACAAAAACTAAATAAAGATATAGCTTTTAAAAAAGCTGTTTGTTTTCTTCTGGAACTGAATCACAACGAAGTGGCAAAAAGGCAATCAAGCACTGTAACTCCTCTCCTCTCACAAATGCTTTCTCCCTCTACAAATGCAAAGGAGAAAGTGAAACTGCTTCTGTGATTCACTTCCTTCCTGCCTGGCTAAATCATGTGGCTTACAGTACTGCAAGCCATGTTATGTGCCTGTTCTCTTCTCACTTCACCTTACTTCGCATTAAGGCATAGTGGCAACGTGAAGTGGTAATAATAATAACACGATGTGAGCACTTTGCAGTGCCCACTTCGCATTGTGCTCCGCTAACGTGAATTGCCCACTTTGTGTCCATTTCACAGGCAGATTAAAAATTCACTGCATCTCTATTCATGCTCTCATTCTACTTGTAGCTTCATTGCACTGCCAGCCTACACCTGCTTTCAGAGCATTGTCTCCATGTTTTATTGCAGTTACAACTCTGAGGTCAGCCTACTAAGCTCCTACTGAGGCTGTTAATATAATTTTGTTATTAAATCCTGCCTCACCACCGAAAATCAATTTGGCTATTCATGTTTGGCTGGCTTGTCCACAATTCAGTGCTGTTTCATTGCTATTTGTTATGCAGACCTCCATGCAGATCCACCTATCACTACTACTGTTTATTGACCTTCGTACAGGTCCAAGCTTGCTTACACAATCATTGCTCATTGCTTACACAGCTCATTGCTTCATGCCTACTGCCATCCCCTCGGCTTCAGCCTCTGGGATCCTGCTGCACTCAGTTCTGCATTTGACCTTGCATGGTCTCAGCACTCAATGCGCATTACAATCTCAGTATGCTGTGCTCATTCAGCTCACCAGCTTTTCAGGTCAATCAATTTCTTGGGCATGCTAGCCATTCTATTCTGGTGCAGGGTTCCTGCAGCTGACAGCCTCACTTTGCACTTAGTCTGCATCTTGAGCATGTCCAACTTGGGGTGGAATCTTTCTCACCTGGCTCATAGCTGGGAATGTCCTCACCCCGGACTTGGCTTTTGCTGCCTGCTATGCGACAGCAGCTCCTGGTGTAGAATTTAAGACTAGAGGTGAAGGGTGGAAAAAGTTACCTCCTTTGTCTCAAGTGTTCCACTATAATGGTTAGCCATTGACTTTAGTGGTCTCCGCTTGTAAGGCAGCTTCACCGCATTCTCCATACAACTGCCTCTGGTTCACCTGGTTTGATTTTATGGTGGGTAGGCCATGTGAGTTCCTCAGCAGTCGTTGCTCTCCTCCTGTGCCTTGGTTGGATGTATTGTCGCAGAGTTTTCTCGCAACCTTCCATGGCATTCCCGCTAGAAGGTTTGAGTGAGAGCCTTCCTCCAAATTGGAATATTTTCCACCTCTCTTTAATTGGGGTTCCAAATTGCAGCTGAAGAGCTGTTACTAAATTATCCCAAGACTGGAGGGAAGGTGACCTAGGCCTTGGAACCCAAGAGATGTCCTCCTTATAGGGTTTTTTTTCTCTCCTCCATTGCCTCAGGTCATAACTCTTAGTTAGCATGGTAGTGTTCCATATTATCTTTAAGTAGTTTCCTCTGTTGGATGGAGGTGGAGGATGTTCTGCCATCCCCTCTTTCCTTAGGGGATCCCCTAATCTCAACACAAACCATTAGTATCATGCTACACAAACCTGGGCATTTCATTACATTATCAAACTGAGCATCTCATTGTGTTATCAAACATATACCCAACAAGAAAATTTCTTCCGAAATTTCAAGGAAGTAGGGGGCTCAGCTGGGGAAACTGCACTAATACCCCAGGAGCTGATAGCCAATTACAGTAAAAAACAAATTTGGGATCAGCACTTAAAAAAGTAAATTTTTATTTAAACATCAAGAGATAAGTACACACACAATTAGAAAAGGCATAGATCTCACCCAGTTGTAAGCAGCAGTGTAGGCTTGCATGCAAGAGTTGTAGTCCATAGAGCAAAAAATTGCACCAAGGCAAATGCGCTAAATTGCAAAAGGGTGAGATCTATGCCTTTTCTAATTGTGTGTGTATTTATCTCTTGCTGTTTAAATAAAAGTTTTCTTTTTTTAAGTGCTGACCCCAAATTTGTTTTTTGCTATGTTTTCAAACTGCCTGTACTTCTCTACTATTATGTTGGAGTTATTGCTATTACATCACAGTTACTGCTTGATCATATGCTTCACGTTGCATCCTTCTTTTAGATATGATTGTACTACATTTCTTTTGGGGATTCCTAAGGTACCCTTAGTCATGGGAATTGTCTCGTGGCACCTCTAGGGGTGGTGCCTTTTCGTTCCCCTACAGGGTGGTAATTCCTCTGGAATAGAGAGTGCGAACGGCCAAAACCAAACTAATACAGTTGCAAAAGCATAACACTATACTGGCTGCATAGGATAGTGAATTGTAAAGTCTTTTGCCTGGAGTTCAGCAGCCAAGCAGCCAGCCACTCCCATTTCCTGAACTATATAAGCAGTTCCTCCCAGCCTCATTGTGAAGCATTTTTTCTTTTCCCCGCCATCCTCCCCTCCTCCTTCAGCAGCAGCACTTCTCTTCTTAGGGAAATTCCTAAGCTACCTTTAGCCACGGGAATTGTCTTGTGGCACCTCTAGGGGTGGAACCCTCTCCGAGGGTTCCTTGCCTTTCGTACCCCTACAGGATGGTAATTACTCTGGAACAGAGAGTGCAAACGGACAAAACCAAACTAACACATTTGCACAAGCATAACACTATACTGGCTGCGAAGGACAGTGAACAGGATTTAAAGTGTGAAAGTCTCACCTTTTCCAGGCCTCAAAATAGCTGCCCAGGAACATCCTGGTGGTGATGAGGAGGAGCCAGTTGTTGGCTCAAGAGTCCTCTGGGTGACCCATTGGTGATTTCTGTCACATGGAGCTGAGGGGAGAGCCTCAAAATATTGAGCAAACAAAGGTAGCAGGATTGAAAGAATCAAAGTCCTGTCATCCACGCATATGATTTGACTGTCCAGGCTGGAGTGGCTGCAACTCCTTGCTACTGTTCAAACATGTCGTGGTGGTCACAATGGCTTTGTGTGTGAGCCAATTGTCAGCTCAAGACCCCTCTGGGGGGGCTGGTACTGCCATGAGGAGCTGTGAAAGGAGTTTGGAAAATGTAATAATGACAGCACAGCCAAAATAAAATAACTGGTAAGTTATTTCTGTGTTAATAACAGACAAAACAAATATAGAAATGCAATAAGAGATTTCTGCATCACAAGAATCTAAGCTGTATTTCTATAGTAGTTAATTTTGCACCCATACAGTATGTCTGACTTGTTCATTTTATGATCCAACTGACCTTTCTGAGCCTTTTTTTTTTTGCTGATTGCATGACAGCCCCCTCCACTTTAGCAAAGATACTAAATCATTTTCAGTACTTTTACTGTTAACATTTAATTTGAAGATTTTTCATACTTATAAGCATATTTAAACAAAGCATTAGAATCATAACTTTTCACTGAACTAGTAGGACTCTACTAAATATAAAATGCTTAAAATTCTTACATTTGCAGCAGTTGCATTTAATTGTAATGCTTCTTAAGTTTTTAGTATTATCACATTGTTAGATATTTACAATAAATGTTTCACATGATAAAGTATCTATTTTACTATGCGTTTTTTTTTTTACTTTATTTATTTATCCCCTGATTGGTCAGCCCCCATTCACTGACCACTCCAGCACCATCACCCCGGCATCTGCCGGGACTCACCTCCTCTTTCTCCCTTCCTCCCTTCCTCATCTGAGGTGCCCAACTAGCAGGGTGTGGAGCCTGCAGGGGACTGGTGTCATCCTGCCATTCAGCTGCTGCTTTTCTTCTCCCCCAAGAGAGGTGCAGGAGCATGCAATGACGTCAATTGCTGAGCCACGTGTGCTTCTGCATGTTGCATGCCAGACATCTGCTCCGTGTCTGCCTCCTTTGTCTGTGGGTCCACTGTGCCAACCTCCAGGAGCTGCTAGGGGCCAGGCAAGTAGTGGACTCTATCCCCACCCATCCCTGGGAGAGAAGCGCTGTTCTCCAGACTCTCTACTCTCTCCCTCACCAGCTGACCCCCGACAACCCACTTGCATTGCGAACATGGGTTGCTGGTGTGGCAGGAGGTAAGACACCAATGCCTCAGCCCTCCATGCCACTGGGAAGTCATTTTACAATGTGTTTTCAAAAAATCATACTATTCCCAAATAACCTCACAGTTATCTGTGACATCACAGTCATTTGTCATGATTGTCATGCCTCCTGATAAGTAATATGAGGTCATAACAAGAGCATTATGATATCAGAATTCCTAATGAAAGCTGTTTATTCCAATTTCATGGTTATGCTGCAAGACATGCTGCAAATCTAGCAATGATAAGTGAAATTTTATGAAATGTGTTCTCATAATTTGTAAGAGCTATGCATTATTGAAATGATATGCTGAAGTTTGGTATAATACGGCAGCATACATTATATTCCTATAAAAGTGGTTCCTTGTCCTACAGTAAAACACATTTCTAGAGCTAAACCAATTATTTATATTGTTTTTTTGTTGTTTCTTATTTCTATTTGTGAAAAGTATTGGAAATTATATGTGATTCAACAGAAATAATTGTTTGTTACTTACCAGTAATAGCAGTTCTTTGAGATAATCTCCTTCATTGAGGCAGTCATTTGGAACTGTAAGCCATCAGCATCAGGATCACACAGAAGCATTTGCCTAGTTAATGCTACCAATATTTCCATACGTTGTGTGCCATTTATATGATGTTTTATTTATTCATTTTATTTATTCAGTAGTTTTGCCAGGAAAGCATACTGAACAATTTAGTTTGTTTCCAGATGGGTCCTGGGGGGCAGGGGAAGGGGAGCAGTACAAGTAGAATGTATTTGACAACACAGTGCACATGGAATAAATGAACAAGAGATAATAGCAGCCTAATACAGTGTACAGTACATTGCAGCCAACTATCATATTAAGTCATCCAAATGTATACAATATTACATCACAACAATTACAACATGAATACAAGGGTGCAATGAATTCCTGGTAGAATCATGCACCCAGAGTAGGATGGGTAAGCAGTCAGATTTATTAAGAGAGCAACTGTTCTTAGGGTCTTTTTGGCCACCCCAGCAGGACCACAGCCTTGGGAAGCCAGAACCTGTGCTGGGGGTTGGCAGGGGTGATGAGGAGTCAGTGTAAGGTGAGACGTCAGAGGGCTTTGGCAGGAGCAAATAGGAGATATGAGAATGTGTAGGATGATGGAGAGAAATTTGTGAGTGGTGGTATTGTATCCCTCACCAGCTAACCCCCGACAACCCACTTGCATTGCGAACATGGGTTGCTGGTGTGGCAGGAGGTAAGGCACCAATGCCTCAGCCCTCCATGCCACTGGGAAGTCATTTTACAATGTGTTTTCAAAAAATCATACTATTCCCAAATAACCTCACAGTTATCTGTGACATCACAGTCATTTGTCATGATTGTCATGCCTCCTGATAAGCAATATGAGGTCATAACAAGAGCATTATGATATCAGAATTCCTAATGAAAGCTGTTTATTCCAATTTCATGGTTACGCTGCCAGACATGCTGCAAATCTAGGAATGATAAGTGAAATTTTATGAAATGTGTTCTCATAATTTGTAAGAGCTATGCATCATTGAAATGATATGCTGAAGTTTGGTATAATACGGCAGCATACATTATATTCCTATAAAAGTGGTTCCTTGTCCTACAGTAAAACACATTTCTAGAGCTAAACCAATTATTTATATTGTTTTTTTGTTGTTTCCTATTTCTATTTGTGAAAAGTATTAGAAATTATATGTGATTAAACAGAAATAATTGTTTGTTACTTACCAGTAATAGCAGTTCTTTGAGATAATCTCCTTCATTGAGGCAGTCATTTGGAACTGTAAGCCATCAGCATCAGGATCACACAGAAGCATTTGCCTAGTTAATGCTACCAATATTTCCATACGTTGTGTGCCATTTATATGATGTTTTATTTATTCATTTTATTTATTCAGAAGTTTTGCCAGGAAGGCATACTGAGCAATTTAGTTTGTTTCCAGATGGGTCCTGGGGGGCAGGGGAAGGGGAGCAGTACAAGTAGAATGTATTTGACAACACAGTGCACATGGAATAAATGAACAAGAGATAATAGCAGCCTAATACAGTGTACAGTACATTGCAGCCAACTAACATATTAAGTCATCCAAATGTATACAATATTACATCACAACAATTACAACATGAATACAAGGGTGCAATGAATTCCTGGTAGAATCATGCCCCCAGAGTAGGATGGGTAAGCAGTCAGATTTATTAAGAGAGCAACTGTTCTTAGGGTCTTTTTTGGCCACCCCAGCAGGACCACAGCCTTGGGAAGCCAGAACCTGTGCTGGGGGTTGGCAGGGGTGTTGAGGAGTCAGTGTAAGGTGAGACATCAGAGGGCTTTGGCAGGAGCAAATAGGAGATATGAGAATGTGTAGGATGACGGAGAGAAATTTGTGAGTGGTGGTATTGTGGAGGGGAGAGGGGAGAGGGGAGAGCATTTCACAGTTTAAGATAGCATAAGGAGAAGGCGGATTGACCAGTGGAAGTAGAACGGTGGAAGATTCCAAAGGATCATTGGTCAGTGTTACGGAGGGAGTAAGTGCTTTTGCCAGAAGCACATGAGGCAGAAGAAAGATAAGCAGGGAGATTACCAGTCCAGAATTTGGCCATGAAAGCAGAAGTATGGTACTGATGTCTGGACTACAGGGAAGGGAAGGACAGGGTTTGATATAGGGCACAGTGGTGAGTATGAGGGGGGGACAGGAAAATTCAAAATGGCAGAAAGAGTTAAAGAGGGCACCCAGTCTAGCCTGGATAGTTTTGGGAGTGGCACCGTAGACTATGTCAGCATAGTCAAAAGGGGGAAGGATCATTTTCTGCACTACTGCACAACTGGCTGATTGAGGAATGCAATCCTTGTTTCTGTGTAGAGCACCAAGCTTGGGGTATAAGTTCTTATGTATTGCATTCACACGTACTAACAAGTCCAAATGGTGGGCTAACCAGACCCCAGGTATCTAAAGGAAGATACATTTTCAATAAGAGTACCATCCAGAGTGTGGAAGGCAGGGGAGATTTGAGTTTAGATAGCCTCTGTCTAGTACTGAAGGACATGCAGGCTGTCTTTTTTGCATTAAGGAACAGCTGGTAAGACTGGAGCCAGTGCTGGCCATTATTGAAATCATGTTGCAGTCTAGCCTCTGCATCAGAGTGTGAGTCACTAGATTTGTAAAGGATGGTGTTGTCTGCATACATGTGGATTTGAGCAGAGGAGCAGACAATAGGGAGATCATTAAGGAAAATAGAGAATAATACAGGGCCACAAACTGAGCTCTGTGGGATGCCAGGGGTGATAGGGAGTTGTGGGGAGATGGAGGAGGCAATCTTGACCAATTGTGATCTGCCTGATAGGTAGGATTGAAATCAAGCTGTGGCTGAGGACATTGTCCTAGCAGCAGTGAGTTTTTTGAGAAAAAGGGAGTGGGATACTGAATTGAAGGCTTTAGCCAGATCAACAAATATGGGGGAGGTAACGTGTCCCCGATTCATACTGGTGAATATGAAGTCAGTGAGTCATAAGAGGGAAGTAACATAAAAACATAGACTTTGATGGCAGATAAGGACTGATTGGCCCACCAAGTCTCCCATTTCCCTACCTACAGGATAAGCTGCAGATCCTAGTTAACCAATAGCCTATTTTTTCCTTCCCCCCAACAAGAATTTCCTTAAGTCTGTCCCATGCATTCTAGAATTCTCCCATAGTTTTAGACCTCATAACCTCCTCAGGAAGGCTGTTCCATGCATCCACCACCCTCACTGTTAAAAAATACTTCCTCACATTGCCCCTGAGCCGTTCCCCCCTCTGTCTTCAAATGTGTCCCCTTGTTCTTGCACATCTCTTTTTCTGAAAGATGCTACCCTCTTGGACTTTGTTGATTCCACTGAGGTACTTAAAAGTTTCTATCACATTCCCCCTCTCCCTCCTTTCCTCAAGGGTATACATATTAAGCTCCATTATTCTCTCCTCATATGGCTTCTCTTGCAGACCCAGCACCATTTCAGTTGCCCTCCTCTGGACTGCCTCCATCCTGTTTATGTCCTTGCAGAGATGGGGTCTCCATAACTGAATGCAGTACTCCAGATGGGGTCTCACCAACTGTCTGTACAGAGGGACAACAACTTCCTGTTTTCTGCTGGTGATGCCTCTCCCTATACATCCCAGTGTCCCCCAGCCCTCCCTACTGCCTTCTTACATTGCCTGCTAACCTTAAAGTCATCTGATATGATTACTCCCAGGTTCTTTTCCATTTTTGTTGTTGTTACTACCTCCCCCCAGCATTGCGTAACCTTCTCCTGGGTTTTTGTTTCCCAGGTGCATTATTTTGCTCTTTTTTGCATTGAATCCAACCTGCCACACATCTGATCATTCCTCCAACCTTGCCAAGTCCCTTCTCATCCTTTCCACACCTCCTTGTTTATCAACCCTGTTGCAGATCTTTGTGTCATCTGCAAAGAGGCATACTTTTCCTTGCAGTCCCTCTGCAATGTCACTTACAAAAACATTAAAAATGACTGGACCCAGTACTGAACCCTGCAGTACCCCACTAGTAATCTCTCTTTCTTCAGAGTGGACTCCATTTACAATTACCTTCTGTGTCCTGTTGTCCAGCCAATGTTTTACGCAGGCTATCACCCTGGCACCCACTCCCAGGCTGATTAATTTGATTATTAATCTTTTGTGTGGGATTGTGTCAAATGCCTTGCTAAAGTCTAGGTAGGTTATGTCCACAGCCCTCCTTGGTCTACTACTTTGGTCACCCAATCAAAGAAATCAATTAGATTCATCTGACATGACCTTCCTGCTGTGAACCCATGCTGTCTTGGGTCCTGTGCCGCACTGGCATCTAGGTACTCAACAATTCTTTCCTTCAGAAATAATTCCATCCCTTTCCCTACCACAGAGGTCAAACTGACAGGTCTGTAGTTTCCTGCCTCTGTCTTGCTCCCACTTTTGTGAAGGGGAATCACATCTGCCTTCCTACAGTCCTCAGGTACCTCACCATCCTCCCATGATTTGGTGGTAGTGGAATGGGATTTGTAGAAGCCAAACTGGAAGGGGGTGTAAAATTAAGTAGAATGAAGGTAAGGGGTGAGTTGTGCAATGACAAAATGTTCTTGGAGCTTCACTAGAAAAGGCAGTAAAGAGATAGGGCAATAGTTCCCTGGGGTAGTGGGATCATCACCTTTGGTGAAAGGAATATTGGTAGAGTGTTTCCAGGTTGAGTAAACTGAGGATAGAGAAAAAGATAGATTTAGAATGGTGGCTGGGGGGATGCTGCAGCAGGGGTGGAGAGATAGAGCAGATAGGGTCTAAGCCATCTGGGTTCTTATCCTTGTTGGGGTTCAAAGCATGGAGATCCTTTAGAGCATTGTTGGTTGAGATGAGAGAGAATGAGAAGGAGGGAGAGTAAGGGATGTCTTGTGTAGGTTAGGGGTTTGAGGAGGTGGTAGGCATGTGTGTGGGCAGAGTGGTCAGGAGCGAGGAAGCACAGGATGTAAAGAAAGTATTGAAAGTAGATGCAACAGAAGGAGGGTCAGAAATGGTTGCATTTCCATCAAGGAGGGTTGGGATGGGGATGTGGGAGGGAGGAGAGAAGAGGGATTTGACAACTCTTCAAAACTTATAGGGATGACTTAAGTTGGTGTTGATGGAATTGTAGAAATATTCAGATTTAGCATATTTGGAGACCTTAGTGCAAGCATTTCTATGTTGTCTGTAATTGATAAGGAGACTGTGAGATCTGGATTTCATGTAGGCCTTCCAAGCCTGGTCCCTGGTGTGCATGCAGGCTAGTAGATCAGCATTAATCAAGGGAAGGTGTAAGTCTATGACTCTTGTTACTTTAGGAGGAGCATACCGGTCCCAGATTTCCAGGAATTTTGTCTGGAAGAAGGTGAGGGCAATGTTGATAGAGGATACTGATGAGATGGGGGACCAATCGGTGTTGTATAAGTTATTTAGTAGGGGAGATAAGTTTAGGATGTGAAAAAGAATGTAGAGGGTTAGTTATTGAGGGGGCTTTGGTCTGATGGACTTCACAGATACAATAAATCACATGATGATCACTAAGGGAATCTGGGAGAATACTAGAGGCAATTACAATGGTGGGATGGGTGGTGAGGACCCAGTTTATCAGTGTGTTTGAGTGAAGCGTGATTAAGTCAAGTAGGAGAGATAATTAATTGCATTAGGTTTAGGGAATTTACTTTGAAGCATACTTTAGAGTTGTCATACGAGAGCCAATCCACATTTACATCACCAAGTACAGTATGTCTAGCTTGCCAGAGGTGGTATGAGATGTAATGGTGATGATGAGTTCTGATATGGTAGAGGTAGAGAGACCAGGGCAACAGTAAGTGCCAGCTATGTAAATAGGCATTCTAAAAGGGCGGGAATGTTTGATGAGAAGGAGTTCATATTGGGATGGGGATGACATAGACAGAAACAGAGAGTATTGGAGGTTGGAGGATAAATTCATTACGATGCCTCCAAACTTACTGGATCTGTCTTGTCTGATAAGAGTAGCCAGGAATAGTGAGATTATTGTCAGGCATTGTATGTGATAGCTAAGTTTCTGAGAGAACAAGAACATCTGGATGTAAATCCATCATGATCTGCTGGAGGAGGGTGAGTTTGGGGAGAAGGCTTCTTATATTGAGGTATTCAAGTTTTAAACCCTTTGGGAGGTGCATATGGGAAGGGGGGGTGTAGGACCAAGCTTAGAGTCAATGTCACCTGTAGAGATGAGTAGGTGGGCGATGAGCAATTTGGAAAATGGGTTGATCCATTTTGAAGCTATTGGTTGTATAGTGCATGGGGATGGGGGGATTGGAAAAGGGAGATTGGAAAAATATAGGATAAATAGGAGAAATGTGGGGTGGGGGAGTATGGAAGCATGGGGAGGCCAGGGGTTATTGACTGGAATAGGGTGAGGAGGGAGAGTAGAATGTGTTAAGGAATAAAATGGGTGGAGTGGTGGGAAAGGGGAGGAGGGTTGAGAGAGAAGAGGTAGTGAGACCAGTGGAGAGAGAAGAGCAAGGCCGAGACAATGGGAGATAATATTATACACTGTAGAGTAGGTGAGAAAAGTGATCTAGTGCATAGTAAATTGACAAGCAAGGTGATAGTGACTGAGGCTGACTGACTAAAATAGGTGTAGTACCACATGTAGCCACCAGCGTTGTGAGATAACAAAGGTAAATGGGAGGGAGTACCACTAACAGGCTGAGTGGCCTAGAGGCTACTGTGGTCGACTATGGCATAACTCTATCACAGGGGTCACAGATTCAAAGCTGACACCAGCAGTGAGGAGAGGAAAAGGGGAATAAGAAGGGTGAAATAGTGACTAGGTTGAAAGAAGGGGGATTTAACACAGCATACCTAGCATAAAATTGGGTGAGATGAATATAATGTGACGTGTCCTAGAGAGTGTAATAGTAACCTCCAATGGTCAAGTCCTAATGCTAGCTAATGGGGACTTAGTGAGATAGCCAAAAGAGTCACGTGACTACTTTTAGATTACCAGCAGTAATAGATATAGTGAGGATTATCCAGACTCTGAGACCTACCTACTGTAAGTTGGACCCAGGCCCTAGTCACCTGGTGGTGAAGTATGTAGATGTTATTAGCCCAGTCCTGGCTGGTATAGTGGTGGTGTCATTAGAGAAAGGGATCTTTCCGGATCTCTTAAAGGAGGTGATAGTACGCCCCCTGTTGAAAAAGCCCTCTCTTGACCCCGACTGCCCAGCAAATTATAGACCAGTCTCTAACCTTCCTTTTGTAGGGAAGGTTATTGAGAAGGTGGTCACTCTGCAACTGGAGGATCATTTGTCCTACCACAATATCTATGACCCTCTCCAATCTGGCTTCAGGAAAAGGCATAGTACAGAGAAGGCTCTTGTTCGGGTATTGAATGATCTCCTGATGGCAAGAGATCGGAGGAGCCATTCCATCTTGGTTCTCCTGGATCTCTCAGCATCATTTGACACCGTGGATCATGGGGTATTGCTCGACTGCCTGTGGTTTTTCTGTGGTCTGAGGGGAGCTGTCCACAGCTGGTTTCGATCTTTTTTGGAGGGCAGATCTCAGAGAGTGGTGTCTGGATTTTACACCTCTGCCCCTCATTGGCTGCCCTGTGGGGTACCGCAGGGGTCGGTGCTGTCCCCTATGTTATTTGCGGTGTATATGCTTCCATTGGGGGACATTATAAGATGGTATGGGCTGAGTTTTCATTGTTATGCTGATGATTCTCAGCTCTACCTGTCTTTTATGCCTCATCAGGAGTTGGATTCCATCATGATGTTTAACAACTGCCTCCTGGAGATTCAGGATTGGATGAGTGCTAGTTGGTTTAGGTTGAAGTCAGGGAAAACTGAGGTGTTGGTTATGGACCCTTGAGGGAGGACAACAGGGGCTTGGACTGGGAAACCCTCAGGTTTATATCTTGAGGAGGCCCGCTTCTTGCCTCTGGCCAAGTATGTAACCTTGGCATGATTTTTGATGAAAGCCTGACTATGAAGACGCAGGTGTCAGCAGTAGTCAAATCTGCCTTTTTTCATCTGAGGAACATTGCCAGGGGGAAACATTTGGTTCCACGGGAAGATCTTCCCATCTTGGTCCACACCTTTGTCACCAGCCATTTTGATTACTGCAATGGCCTCTATCTAGGGCTGCCAAGGGTGGATATCCGCCACTTGCAGCTTGTGCAGAACACGACGGCCATGTTGTTGATGGGAGTTTCTCGATCGAGCCATATGACACCTGTGCTGCGTGATCTGCACTGGCTGCCAATACTGTGGCGGATCACCTTCAAGGTCGCATTATTGACCTTTAAGGCCCTACATGATTTGGGACCTCACTACCTGAAAGAGCTCTTAGTGCCTTACTGTCCTGCCCATTCTCTTCTCTCCTCTGATGAGGGATTGCTAGAAATTCCCAGGGTACGTCTAATGATGTCTGGAGGTAGGCCTTTTGCCTATATGGCACCAACCCTGTGGAATTCTCTACCTCGTCAGATATGAGAATGCCTAACCATTGAAGGTTTTAAAAACAACTAAAAACCTTCCTTTTTGCCTGAGCATTTGCTGGTACATAATAATTAAGTGTAGTGTATGATTGTCTGATTTATTGTTTTAAAATGTGATTTTACTGATTTGACTTATTGTAAAAGTGCCCTGAGCTTGGGAAGGGCGCTTAATATAAATAACATTTTACTTCTTACTTACTAGATCACATGATGCGGCCAGCTATATACCAAATACCCGCTCAAGGAGGGTGGGTGGGTGTGGCAGCCACTGCATAGCAGCAGTGGGAATCCACTGTCTCCTCCAGATATTACCTGTGGTGACTCAGCAGGCTTATTCTGTGGCTTCGGAGGAGAGGGTGGAGCACTCGGAGCCCTCACTGCATCAGCTGGGACGAGAGTTACAGTGCACAGCCTGTGAATAGACAAAGAAATAAGAGGTCACAGTGGGAACAGTGGGTGTCAATGTGGGAAAATGGGACAGGAAAGGTGGGGTTGGAGAAATCAGTGAGCAGCACAAAGAAAGTACAAATACGGCCCAGCAGCCTTACATATCCCACACAATCTACACTACATTTGGAACACAGTTTATGCTTCTTGCGGCTAAACATCTGACAAGCATAACACAGCAAAGCCCCTTAAAGCTCCGTCTGAAGATGCACAATAATATCGTCCAGTTAGTGGGTACATAATGGTTGGAAGAAACAATCTGTAAGCTCCCTGTGACTGCTAGGAATCCATGCAGAACAAATAGTTTTCATCCACAGTCTGCTCCAGACATTACCTGCGGAGACTCAGCAAGCTTCTTCCATGGCTTGAGAGGGAAGGGAGGAGCACTTGGAGACCTCACTGAAGCAGCTGGAATGAGAGTTATAATGCACAACCTGTGGAGAGACAATGAAATAAGAGGTCAGAGTGGGAACAGTGCAGAGTCAAGATGGGAAAACGGGACAGGGAAAGGTGCGTTGGAGAAAGCAGTGAGCAGCATAAAGAAAGTATAACTACGGCCCAGCAACCTTAAATATCCCACACAGTCTGCACTACAATTAGAACACAGTTAATGCTCCCTTGTGACTAAACAACTGACAGGCATAACACAGTAATGTCCCACAAAACTCAGTCTCAAGATGCACAATAACATCAGCCAGTTAGTGGGTATGTAATGACTGGGAGAAACAATGTGTAAGCTCCCTCTAACTGCTACGAATCCATAAAGCACAAATAGAGTGCTAATCCACAGTCCACTCCAGACATTACCTGCAGTGACTCAGCAGACTTCCTCTACAGCTTGGGAGGGAAGGGGAGAGAACTTGGACCCCTCTCTGCAGCAGCTGGGATGAATGTTACCATGCAGTCTGCAGTGATTTAGCAGGCCTCTTCCAAGGCTTGGGAGGGGAGGGGGGATCACTCTTAACACTCACTGCAGTGGCTGGGATGATAGTTACAGTGCACAGCCTGTGGTGATTCAGCAGGCATCTTCAATGACTTTGAAGGGAAGGGGGAGCACTCAGATCCCTCACTGCATTGGCTGGGACATGGGTTATAATGCACAGCCTGCGTTGACTCAGCAGGCTTACTTCACAGCTTGGGAAGGAAGGGGGAGCACTAGGAGCCATCACTGCAGTGGCTGGATGAGTGTTGCAATGCACAACCTGCGTTGACTCAGAAGGCTTCTTCTATGGCTTGAGAGGTGAGGTGGGAGCACTCAGAGCCCTCACTGCAGAGGCTGGCACAAGGGTTAAAATGCGCAGCCTAAAGTGACTCAGCAGGCTACTTCTGCAGCTTGGGAGGGGAGGGAGTAGCACTCGGAGCCCTCACTACAGCGACTGGGAAAAGTGTAACAATGCACTGCCTGCAGTGACTCAGTAGTCTTCTTCCCCAGCTTGAGAGGGGAGAGAGGAACACTCAGAGCCCTCACTGCAGCGGCTGGTATGAGGCTTACAATGCACAGCCTGCAGTGATTCAGGAGCTTTCTTTCTCCATGGCTTGGGATGGGAGGGGGGAGCACTCGGAGCACACACTGCAGTGGCTAGAATGAGAGTTACAATGAACACCCTGCGGTGACTCAGCAGACTTCTTTCACAGCTTGGAAGGTGAGGTGGAAGCACTGGGAGCCCTCACAGCAGTAGCTGGGATGAGCATTACAATGCTCAGCCTGTGGTGACTCAGCAGGCTTCTTCAGAGGCTTAGGAGGGGAGGGTGGAGCACTTGGAGCCCTCACTGCAGCAGCTGGGACAAGGGCTGCAATGCATAGCCTATGTTGACTCTTCAGGCATCTTCCATGGCATGAGATTAGAGGGGGCAGAACTCAGAGCCCTCACTTCAGCAGCTGAGATGAGGGTTACAATGCACAGCCTGCCGTCACTCAGCAGGCATGTTCCATGGTTTGAGAGGTTGGGGGGAGCACTCGGAGCCCTCACTGCAGCTACTTGGATGAGGGTTATAATGCACTGCCTACGGTGACTCAGCAGGCTTCTTCTGCAACTTGGTAGGTGAGGAAGGGAGGACTCAGAACCCTCACTGCAACAGCTGGGATGAGGGTTAAAATGCACAGCCTGCAGTGACTTAGCAGACTTCTTCCATGGCTTGTGTAGGGAGGGGGAGCACTCAGAGCCCTCGCTGCAGCGGCTGGGATGAGGGTTACAATGCTCAACCTGTGGATTACTCAGCAGGTTTCTTCTGTGGCTTGGGAGTGGAGGGGGGAACACTCAAAGCCCTCACTGCAGCAGCTGGAATGAGGGTTAGAATGCACTGCCTGCAGTGACTCAGCAGAGTTCTTCTGTGGCTTGGGAGAGGAGGATGGAGCACTCGGTGCCCTCAGTGCAGCTGCTGGGATGAGGGTTACAATGCACAGCCTGCAGTGACTCAGCAGGATTATTCCATTGCTTGGGAGGGAAGGGGGAGCACTCAGAGCCTTCACTGCAGCAGCTGGGACAAGTGTTACAATGCTCAACCTGTGGATTACAGAGCAGCTTTCTTCTGTGGCTTGGGAGTGGAGGGGGAACACTCGGAGCCCTCACTGCAGCAGCTGGAATGAAGGTTAGAATGCACAGCCTGCGGTGACTCAACAGACTTCTTCTGTGGCTTGGGAGAGGAGGATGGAGCACTCAGTGCACTCACTGCAGCTGCTGGGATGAGGATTACAATGTATAGCATGCCATGACTCAGCAGGCATGTTCCACAGCTTGAGAGGTGAGGGAGGAGCACTTGGAGCCCTCACTGCACTGGCTTGGATGAGAGTTACAATGCACAGTCTGCAGTGACTCAGCAGACTTCTGCAGCTTGAGAGGTGAGGAAAAGTGCACTCAGAGCCCTCACTGCAGCAGCTGGGATTAGGGTTACAATGCACAACCTGCTGTGACTCAGCAGACTTCTTCCACTGTTTTTGGGGGTACTCAGAGCCCTCACTGCAGTGCTTGGGATGAGGGTTTCAATGCAATGCCTACAATGACTCAGCAGGCTTTTTAGGTGGCTTGGGAGGTGATGGTGAGCAATCAGAACCCTCACTGCAGCAGCTGGAACAAGTGTTACAAGGCACAGCCTTCAATGACTCAGCAGACTTCTTCTGTGGCTTGGGAGGGAAGGGGGGAACACTCAGAGCTCTCACTGCAGCAGCTGGGATGAGGGTTAGAATGCACAGCCTGCAGTGACTCATCAGGCTTCTTCCGTGACTTGGGAGGGAAGGGGGTAGCATTTGGAGTCCTCTGTGTTGCGGCTGGGGTGAGGGTTACAATGTACAGCCTACAGTGACTCAACAGGCTTCTTTTGTGGCTTGAGAGAGGATGGGAAGCACTCAGAACCCTCACTGCAGCAACTGGGACAAGTGTTACAATGCACAGCCTGTGGTGACTCAGCAGGCTTCTTCAGTGGCTTGGGGGGGGGGACACTTGGAGCCCTCGCTGCAGCAGCTGGGATGAGAGTTAGAATGCACAGCCTGCAGTGACTCAGCAGGCTTCTTCAGTGGCTGGAAATGGGGGAACATTTGGATCCATCACTGCAGCAGCTGAGATTGAAAGTTAGAATGCACAGCCTGTGGTGACTCATCGGGCTTCTTCCATGACTTGATGGGGGAGGGGGGAACACTCAGAGCCCTCACTGCAGTGGCTGGGATGAGGGTTACAATGCACAGCTTGCGTGGATCAGCAGGCTTCTTCCGTTGCTTGGGAGGAGAGGGGTAGCACTCAGAGCACTCACTGCAGTGTCTGAGATGAGAGTTACAATGCACAGCTTACCGTGACTCAGCAGGCATGTTGCATGGCTTGGGAGGTGAGGGTGGAGCACTCGGAGCCCTCCCTGCAGTGACTTGGATGAAGATTACAATGCACAATCTGTGGTGACTCAGCAGGCTTCTTCTGCAACTTGGCAGCTGAGGAGGGGAGCACTCGGGGCCCTCACTGCATCGGCTGGGATGAGGGTTACAGTGCACAGCCTGCGGTGACTCAGCAGACTTCATCCATGGCTTGCATGGAGAGGAGGAGCACTTGGAGCCCTCACTGCAGCAGCTGGGATGTAACAATGCACTGCTTGAGGTAACTCAGCAGGCTTCTTCTGTGGCTTGGGAGGGGATGGGGCACACTCAGAGCCCTCATTGCAGCACCTGAGACAATTGTTACAATGCACAGCCTGAGGTGACTCAGCAGGCTTCTTCAGAAGCTTAGGAGGGGAGGGGTAAGCACTCAGAGCCCTCAGTGCAGCAACTGGGATAAGGGTTGCAACTCACAGCCTATGGTGACTCAGCAGGCTTTTTCTGTGGCTTGGAAGTGGGAGCACTCAGAGCCCTCACTGCAGCAACTGGGTTGAGGGTTCCAATGCACAGCCTGCAGTGATGCAGCATTCTTCTTCCACAGCTTGGGAGGTGAGGGGGGGAGCAATCAGAGCCCTTACTGCTGTGGCTGAGCTGAAGGTTACAATGCAAAGCCTGCAGTGACTCAGCAGTCTTCTTCTATGACTTGTATGTGGAGGGGGGAGAACTCAGAGCCCTCACTGCAGTGGCTGGGATGAGGGTTACAATTCATAACCTGTGGTGACTCTGCAGGCTTCTTCTGAGGCTTGGGAGAGGGAGGGGGAGCACTAGAAGCTCTCACTGCAGCAGCAGGGACAAGGTTTACAATGCACAGCCTGCAGTGACTCAGCAGGTTTCTTCTGTAGCATAGGAGAGGAGGGGAGTACTCAGAGCCCTCTCTGCAGTGCCTGGGATGAGGGTTACAATGCACAGCCTGTGGTGACTCAACAGACTTCTTCCATGGCTTGGGAGGGGAGGCGGAAGCATTTGGAGCCCTCACTGCAGAGGCTGGGATGAAGGTTACAATGCACAGCCTGTGGTGACTCAAGAGGCTTCTTCCATGGCTTGGAAGGGAAGGGGGAAGCACTCACAGTCCTCACTGCATTGGCTGGGATTAGGGTTACAATGCATAGCCAGCAGTGACTCAGCAGGCGTCTTTCTTGGCTTGTGAGGTGAGGGGGGTGCACTCAGAGCACATTGGTGACAAAAATTCCCACACCAGGGACTTAACATTCACTGCCACCACCGTGGGTTTTTACCAACTGGACCCAGGGAAATGTGTTTCTTTCCTCCTCCTTTGCACAAGGTCAGGAAAGTCAAATGCAATAACTGTGGGTAGATTGCCCCTTCAGAGATGGCCTGCAAACAGCGTCCAGCAGAAATAGTAGAATTACCCCTTTAAATAATATAAGCAGTTACTGATTCTATAAAAACTGATGCTTTACTAAAAGACTACAAGTATTTACAACAGAATTTATGTACAGTCAGACAAGAGGATTACAGTTCACTAGAAAGGACAATAAATGAAGTTACACTAGACAGGTTGCAGATAGAAGAATCTGAGCTATTCTCACTTTAAAAACATATTATTTTACCCGCTGCTGTCTGAAGAAAACAATATTCCATATGCTGTCTTTCTTACCAGACGTCTAGCTGTCAGGCTCTGGGGTTTCAGCTGTTCCAAGTCCAAGAGGAAGTGCTTTCTTACAGCACTTCAATTTATTCCTTACTCCTGTGGGGAGTAGAGGTGGGCGATGTGCCTAAAATTCACTATGCGTGTATTTCGCATAGAACCCGAATTTCAAGTAATTTTCAGCCTAGCGAAGTGAATAACTTTACATCTCGAAAGTAACGCAAAGTTCCCACTATTGTCTAAGCAGTTCGCATTCCTTCGCCTTGTTTTTTTTGCTATTGAAGGTGCAATTTACAGTGATGCATGGGATTCAAGGTCACATGGGCTCTATATTGTTTTGCACAGCCTCGGTTCAGTGTAGTGTGTGTTGTGGAAAGCTGGAGACAGTTTGCTCTTAGAGCTCTGAGACTGAAATCATTGAAAAACTTTTAAATGTGCATTTTTGCCACAAAGTGTTATGTCAAAATTTAGTACATCAATTGTAGGAAACCCTTATATGTTTATAATATTATGTATTTATTGATTTTCTGTGAATATTTAATGTTAATTTAGTACATTCAGTCTCTGTACTGACAGACACTGTAGAAGTGTACTTTAGGGAAGGGGCAAATTTGTGGTGTAGAAGGGAGATTAGTGAGAAAGGTAGTTTTTCCAACTTTTGTTGGCTAATTTTTTATTATTTGTGTGTTCAGGTACACACAGTACAACTTTACTTAATTTTGTATAGTTCTTTTCTGTTTGCTTGGCATTTTTCAGTCATTTTAAAAGACTGTCTGTTTTGTAGTTTACTGGACAATTAAAGTTTCTGTGGCTGACCTTTAATCTGTGTGTGTGATTCACTTTCTTGTGGCACTGCAATAGCAGTACTCTGAATTTCTCAAGCTGTCTGTAATATTCTTCCCTATTTCTGTGTAGATAAAGCTGTTCCCCCGTCCCCCGGAAAACAAGCTGTTGAGTTTTGATTTTTGGATTTTTGAAATCTGGTAAAGGTCTTGTGTTACTCGTGACTGTGCGGCTGCATCTCTTTTATTTTTTGCTTCCCATCCCCTCAAAACAGCAGAAATAATAAGTTGCTGTTAATTGTCTTTGTAATCTTAAAAAATGCCCACGATGAGACAGTCATGCAAAGCTGTTTCTGGCTGTGGTGCTGCTGCCAAGAAGACTATTAGCAGTGGAAGCTGTTGTGATGATGAAGCAGGTTCACTGGGGCTAGTAGTGAGTCTAGCAGTGTTAAGATTAGTGGTTATGGCCATGGTACTATGCAGCAGAAGGGAAAGATAGCAATTGATGCAAGTAAAGGGATTTCTCCAACTCTGTTTTTCACAGTGAAATCAGTTGCTTCAGTACTGGTTGGAGATGCAGTTGACCCTCTGTTAGTAAAGTTAGTAACAGCATGGTTGATAACAGCATGAGTATTGCTACAAGTTCAACCAGGGCAAACTTATCAGGTGGGAAAAATGGTGTTGAATCTGCAGACTTGAGTGTAGTTGATGTCCCACTCCCCACAGTAGTTGAACATGATTCTGATCATGCTAATTACTCACAGTCTCATGTTTCTACTGATCTTGAGGTTAGGTCATCCTACTTTGTTTGTGCTCCTGTTATATGTCTCAGGACCTCCTTGTGAATGAACTTGCTTTATGGAGTTATTCCTGCAATAAACTTGAACTTGAAACATTCAGATGTTGATGAAGTAAGTGTGGATGATAAGTATTGAGGCTGTGGTTAGAATATCTCCACAGGAGGACAGCATCCAAACTGAATTTGTAGATGATGATTATGATGTTGATGATGCTAGTGACCCCATTTGGGAACTGGACAAAAAGAAAGGGAAGGTGGATGTTTGTGAACAGTCTGTTCATCAACCCCCCCCCAAAGGTTCTGATGTACTGTAGCTGTGTCTGTTGCTGACCCTGAAGTCATGTCATAAAGTTGTGATGTTCAGTCAAAGTCCAAGTGTGCACAACACCAGAAATCATGCAGTACACCCCACATTTCATCACCAACAAAACTGCTGTTACATATGCAACCCCAGAAGTGACATATGAAGAGTAGGGCTTTAAAATCACTAGTCTGGGATTTTTTCATACATGATGTTAGCGATGAAACAGTGGCAATCTGCCAGCTTTGCCAAGCACATGTGAAGCATGGTAAAAAGGGTAGCCATCTGGGCACTGGGGGCTAGCATACTCATCTCAAGAGCAGGCACATGAGACTGAGGACTTGGCACCAGAGCGCAGCTAATGCCATAGTGGGGCATTCACCCTCATCCACCTTAGTGAGCATGGTATCCCCTTTCTGTAGTGTAAGTAGCCGTGTCAGTAAAAGTCATTCAGGGCCCCCACTACCAACCACTTTGACCACCTCTCTCCATGTTAAGTAAAACTTTAAGTAAATCAAGACTCGAACAAAAAAAAATACTAGTAGAAATACTAGCAAAAAACTACACTAAATAAACTAAGTAAACAAAATCAACAACCGTTTTTCAATAAATAAAGTTTTAAAATACACTAAATTGCCTGCAAAACTTTTCCAACACAATACTAAAACTTAGAGGCACAAAAAAGGAGCAATAGCTCAATGATTTTTGCAAAAAAAGCACACTATTCACACACTCCACACAATGCTGCCTGGCCTGCTCCTTCTCAGAGAGAAAGTGAAAGTAATTCACTGACTTACTGCCTAATTAACTGCCTGCTCGCATCATGTGACCTGCAAACAGTCAAACATGTGATATGTAGGTCGTTTCTTGCCAACTTCACCTTCTCAAACTGTAATGCGACCTGAATGTGAAGTGCACAACGTGGAGTCCTTTAAACAAATTTTGACTTTTTAATGTAACTTTCACGTAGTGCTGTGCAGATTCAAAGTTACTCACTTCGGGTTAACTTCGCAGGTGAATTTAAACTTTACTGCATCTCTAGTGGGGAGGGGTCTCACCCCCTTTGAGTGACAGTCCTCCACCGTCCCCCACAATGGGTGGGCCCGTGTGTGTGTGTGTGTGTGTGTCTGTATGTATGTGTGTGTGTGTGTGTGTGTGTTTTTATGGATTGACAACATCATTCAGGCCAGCTGGCTCACTCCACACTTACCCCTGCTCTGTCCACGTTTATGATTCTGTTTTGAAGAATGTCCAAGGTGTGTAACCCAATGCTTCTTGCCTTTTAAGCTGACTGAGGTGTTCAAACTGGCACTCTCCAATCTGCCCTACAGAATCTGTGGCTGAATGTTCCCAAGGGAACATTCCACTGGTCAACTTTTGGCCAATGTTTCCCTTAAGACCTGTCTGATCATGTGACAACAGAAATCATGTTTTGTGCCCACTTATGACAACAACATTATTACATTAACAAAATACATTACAAAAAGAAATTACTAGATCAATCTGGTAACATGTCCGTCACATCTCACCCCCTCAGGAAATGAAGGCATGTCTCTTTTGGGTGACCCCCAAGAGACACTGCCACTCATGTAGGTCCTTGGGAACTCCTGAAGGAACATGGCATGCACTCAGCCCTGCCTTGACAGTTCATCTACACTGACATTCTGCACCCCACTTTGGTGCTGCATGATCATATTATATAACTGTAGTACCAAACCCCAGGGCAGTAATTTTGTGTTTTGCCAACTAGGCTTATGTAGCCATGTCAAGGGGTTATGATCTGTGACCACAGTGAACTCCCTCCTGTAAAGATATGGCTGCAGCTTCTGAAGGGCCCGCACTATCACCAGACATTACCTCTTAACTGTGGCATATGCCCCTTCCCTAGACAGAAGCTTCTAGCTCAGATACATTAGGGGTGCTCCTCCCACTGCAGTGTAACCTGGCTCAGGATGGCGCCGATCCCATGGTCTGAGGCATCCACATGCACTATGAACTTTAGGTCATAATTGTGGCTAGCAAGTACGGGTGACCCACATAATGCCTCCTTTAACTGTCAGAATGCAGACTCACAGTCCTCTGTCTAGAGAACTTTTTCAGGCCTTCTCTTTCTTGTCAGGTCTGTTAGGGACTTGGCCACATCAGTGTAGTGAGGGACAGGCCTCCTGTAGTACCCGGCTGTTGCCAGAAATTCTCTTACCTGTTACATTGTGGCAGGGGTGGGCCAGGCCTGGATGGCATCAATCTTCGCTGGCTCTGGACAGATGCATCCACTGCCCACCCAGTGCCCAAGTTAGGATATGTCCACCATGCCTACTTGGCATGTTTCTTGCTTAACTGCCAGACCTGTGGCCTTCGGTCTGTGGAACACCACCCTCACATGACTGTCGTGATCCTCTCTTGTCTTGCTGTACATGGTGATGTCATTCATGTAAGCCAGTGCATATTCACCTGTCCCAGCCAGGATGTGATCCACAAGCCCTTGGAATGTTGTAGGCACATTCTTCATCTCAAATGGCATTGCTGAATTCAAATAAGTTTTATGAGGTAATGAAAGCAGACCTCTCCCTGCCTGCAGGGATTAACAGCACCTGTTAGTAGCCCTTCATCAGGCCTATCATATTCTGGAACCAGGCTCCCCCAGCCATTCCAAGCTCTCATCCATTCTGGATATGGATTAGGCAGCAGACTCCATACAGCCATTGAGACTCTGGTAGTTGACACAGAATCTTGTGGTACAATCCTTCTTGGGGATCAGAACCACAGGAAAAGCTCAGGGGCTACTGGACTCCTGGGTCACTCCAAGGGCCAGCATCTCCCTGACTTCTTCCAGCATTATCTTTTTAAGCCCCTTGGGTACCATGAACAGGGACTGCTTCAGCGGACCTTGGGCCCCAGGGTCCATGTGGTGTTCATCGATTGTGGTGTACCCCAGATTTCATGTGAATATGTCCCCAGTTTCTCACAGCACCCCCCCTCATCTCTTCAGCCTGAGCCAGTGCCAGCTGCTCAGAGAGGATGAGGTTATTTACTGAGGATCCCTCCCAGGCTTTCCTGAGGAGGTTCACCATGGGATCAGTTTTGTTCCCATCCTCCCCTTCTAGGCTGTGTGTGGGTGATGATGTGCGATATGGCCGCCACCACACATTCAGTCACTTCACTACCAGTCAAGCACTGTATGTAAAGTGCTTTGGGATGTATGAATAGTGCTATATAAATGCTGATTATTCTTCTTCTTCTCTGGCATGCTGCACACGACAAGGATGTGGTTGGCCTTATATCTCCTCAGTTTTCCTACATGAGACAAGCTAAGTATTATACCATACTAGAAGAGAATGGGAGACTAGAACTCTGTCCAGACTAACAGGAGAGGTAGAGATTCAGTAAAGAAAAGACCAGTGGATATGTGCAAAAAAGAAGACCAAACATGCAGTAATTGGCAAGTCTTCCAGAATACACCACTGTAAAATACAGAACGTGACAGGTGTTGGGGTGTACTTTGAATGTACCCGTATATAGGAGAGTATTTTTAAGATTTACAGTTCTTGTTAAGAAACTGACATACAGTACCTTGTAAAGATTTACAGCACCTTGTTCAAGGACATCTCCCTCTTTAAAACCACATGCCTTTGTAATGATTCCTAAGTAGTACCGGAGTGCAGCACAGGAGGAAGTTCAGACAGGAGGGTGATATAATCCCAGAAGTCAGCAGGCCATGGAAGATGGCAAGGCCACAGTCAACCCATTTATGGGACACCAGATGCAAACCTTGGTATTTAGGGAAAGTGGCAGCATAGCATATAGCAAATGTAAAAACAGAATGAAGCTAAAGCACAGAGGAGGCTATGCCATGGGTAGCATACCAACTTATAAGACCAGGAAACACCTTAAAAGTCTTCAGAAACAAACTGTAATGCAAAATACCAGCCATACTGAAAAGGTAGTACCCAGAAACAGGGCTATGTACCAACATGGCCATGAATAAAAACAAAAATTGGAAATACTAGTTGCAGTTTATAAAGCAATCAAAATAAAAGTATAAGGCTCAATGTGCATACATAAAATCTGTACATAAATCTGCCTGTATCAAAAGAGGAAGAAAACAACCCCAGAAGGAGTAAAGCATAATACAGCACAAAGAAAGACAGTACCTTATGAAGAACAGAGTATGGGTACAGAGTGAAAACCCTATCTTTGAAAACAAGAAGGAAAAGAGGATCCACAACCAGTGACACTTCCAAATGGTGTTCACGTGCTCTAGTGGAGCCCATGGGGTGCCTCTAAGGGGTAGCTAACCTTGACACTCATATCAAATTCCTGAAAGCTGCACTCCAATGGAAATAAAAGATGCTCATTTGATACAGTGAGTCAAATTCTCAATCTATTTAGCATGGTGCTCTTACAGCCTGAGTCACTGTCAGTCACCTGACCCATTTACTAAAATGCATTTACTTAATGATTTATTGTCCACATGGTTTCAATATTGCTTAACTGAAATGCAAGCCAATGTTTTAAGGGATATCTCCTCTTTATCAGGGCTGGCAGTTACTAATAAAATCATAGATATTCATTTTTAATATACATGTTATGTGTATTAGCTTTGTAACACATATTGTGGCATTATTTTACTACTAATGTACAGTATTTCTGGGCAGGACCTAAAAATGGCCACTCAAATGCTTTTAAGCATTCCTAATTTTTTAGACTATTTTTCTTTTAACACTGGATTCAAGTGGCAAAAAATCATGATAAGCTACCATCACAGATAATCAAATTGTCACCATGACCAATCCATTTGATTGCTAGACATAAGCACAAAACTAGAATCAAGTAATTTCCTCCAAATGGCTCAGAATGAAAAATATCATGTCAGGGACAGTGCTGACCCCAAAGGAAAAACCCAATGGAGAGCCAGTGGTAGTAGTAGAATGTGCAAATCCCTTCTGGACTAGGGTGCAGAAGCAACTCCCCCCCCATGACAACAGTGGAAGAAGCAATTATTCAAAACTGTGCAGAATGTAGTGTCCACATACAATGCCCATAAGGCTGGGGCAGGCTGTTGACCCTGGTGCAGCAGGACCAGGAAATTCTCTCATTAAATTCCCCTTGGCCACATTGAAGGTAGAAATGATAGAAGAGCCCAGAAGTCTGAAAGGTGGTGAGTATCGGAGCATAACTAAACCTGCCCACCTGAAAGGTAGTATTGTGTCCAAAAGATAGACAGGAAAGGGCTTAAGAATGCCACTTCCCAAGGAAAATCTAACCCCAGGCCAAGTGGTACCATGGCAGAATGAGAAAGTCAGCATCAAAAGCCTGACCATGGCAGTAAAACCAATGACAGAAACCAGGAGCATGAGCAAGCAGAACCTGAAAAACATAGGGGAGAGCAAAAAGCATCTAATGTGACAAGCAGCAGTGGCATAGGAAATGTATGTTAGCATCCAAGCCATGGACAACAAAAGGACATGTGCAAGGCAACAGGTATGGACAGGACATCAGGTAAGCCTACCACAACAGGAGACAGTGACTGAAAATTACCACTGCTGACAATTAACTGCTGAAACATAAAACAGGTGAAAAAAAGTCCATGCTTAAGTCTATGGTAGCAGAGGCAAAAAGGTAGGCATTCTATGGCAGCAAAGCACCATTGGTCTTGACAGAAGCATGGTGCCAAAACAAAGGCACTATAACTCTATATGAGAAGCAGCCACAAGAGCCACTGAGACAGTTTCAGCCAGAACAAAGGTAAAAGAAACAGGACATAACACATCCAACAGCCACAAGCTACTGGCAAGAACTAAGGTGGTGCCAAGTTTCTAGGGTGACAAACACCACTCAGAGTGGCACCTGCAGGAAGACAGTGAGATGTAGAAATCTTTTAAGTCTCAGGCCCTCAAAAAAGTAGTGGGACAAGAGTCAGACTCATGAGTAATAAGAGAGATGACCTACAAGATCCAGACCACCACATCTGAAAGAGCACAACCAGGAAAACAACAAAAAAGAATGGCACACAACTCAGAGTAGCTACATTAAAAAAGTATGTTTATGGTGGCATTAGGCACAAAAACAAGGATGCCACTGACACAGAAACAGCACCTCCTTTGTAGCACCTCATGCATGAGTCTTTATCAGGGCAGACATTTGAAAGAACAAGAGACACTTCCCAACTGCTGTATTGGGAGATATGTAACAAACCACGACCATGTCATGATGTCGCATGCTTTAATAGCATACAACATTATGGCTAAACTGGTGCAGCACTGTAGCTGTGAAAGAATGGTGCAATACCGCATATACTGCTGTATGTGGTATTGCACCATTCACACTTTGACAGGCAGATGATAAGACCTATGCTGGGAGTGGGTTCTGCCAAGCAGCTGACGTGGCTCACTGGACTGAGCCACAGCAGCAGGAACCCAGGCGCTGTGTCTGGGACCAGGTATGATTCCTGGTCCCAGAAATATTTTAGTTTTTTTTAAACATTGTGCACTCCCCAAGTTACCCCCACCGGAGTTGAGAATCTTTAGCGGGAGGGTTTGGGGCAAAGCCCCACTTAATGGGGTGTGTGGGAGTGGAGCCCCCCACAAAAAAAAAAGACTTATGCCTCATAACAGAAATCTTGCTGCATTGGCAGCATGATTTTGCCATCCAACATAATGTCTTGAGACATTATGACCCCTTGCCTAACAAACCCCATGTCAAATGAGTAAAAAATGATTAAAATGCCAGACAACAAAGATATTGATGATTGGGACTGATTCAACAATGGATGGTTGGTACCATAAGTGAGGGGATGTCCCTGGATCTATACAGAGAATGGAGTCAAAAACTTTCTGTATGGAGAGCAGTGAAGGAGATATCAGCAGTGCATCCACAAAGTTAACATCATGATGATTTTAATAATAGACAAAATGTGTGAAATAATACCTCAACAGGGACCAGTGACTGGATGGCTAATAACATCAGGTCACCTGAACATGTTACTAACAGCAGTGCCAGCAATTTGAAGTATAAAAGGACCAAATGTCTGTGAAGCCATGACATGCTAGCAACAGTGGTTATGGTGGCAGCGCTGACAGTGAGAAGGATGATGGTAAGGGTGGTGGTAGGCCCAAAAGCAACCCAGAAAATGGGGCCAGAACCCACTGCATGTCAAAATATTTAACCAAATGACATACAGGTCAGCATAGAGCTACCACAAGAACAGCTACAGTGGGGATGCCACCCAGGAAATCTCAGACTATCTCATGCAAAAATGGCAGGAGTAGCTGCTACAAGATGAAAGTGAGCTCTGGCACACACCATGAAAAATGCAGGTGTGAAGACAATAACAAGAATGCTGACCACAGTGCTGAAGTAACAAGGAAAAGAGATGATAAAGTAACAGACCCATTTGTTAAGTGAAGCCAGAGGATGACATGTGAGCAAAAATATGTTATATCAAGCCAGCCCAGTGGCGCTGAGGGCTGAGTCACTGGCACCTTACCTCGTGCTATACCCGTGACTCATGTTCAAGAATGAGCACGGGCCATCGGGGGTCAGCAGGGGAGCATGATTGAGTGTCCGAAGGACTGCTCTCCTTCTCCGGGAAGGGGGGTTTCTGGTGGTCAGTGCTTGCTTGCCCTCCAGCGGAGGCTGGAGGACAGGGCACCATACCACAAGCTGGGGAGGAGTCAGGCTAGATGCCTGGAGGAAGCACATGTGGAAGCATGCATGCTCCTCTCTGTTGGTGACATTGCATGGCCCTGACTTCTGGGGAGAAAACAAGGAGGAGAAAAAGAACGCTGTCATGTAGGATGGCATAGGGCACCTCACAGGCTGCATCCATGGCTAGAAATGGCACTGGCCAATGAAATCTGAGCTTTGGTGGGGGAGTTGGGGACCCCCCCACTGACCCCACGGGGGGGTAAGCCCTGGGGTCAGATCAGCATTGGCTGGTAGGTACCGGGGGGTGGGGCTGGGGATGCCCTCCTGAGGGATAGCTGGCAGCAGGAGAGAAAAATAAGTAAAATATATATATATATATATATATATATATATATATATATATATGTTATACCATACAAGGGCTCAAGTCAGATATTTCAACTAACCAATACATCAGTGGGGACAATCAGAGCAGTATGAAAGGGGATGACTGCAGAATGTTGATGGCACAGATGGCAACAGTCTCTGGAGTAAAATAAAACAGTAGCCAAAACAGCAGCAAGAATGATGATGAGCTAAAGCCAGGGAATGACTAGCAAGCAGAAGGCTGTGCAAGCATAGAGCTATGGGCCAGCATGAGAACTTGAGCATAGAGTCAGCAACCAGCTGTGGTGTCATAAGGACAGTGGGAGAAGCAAGAGCAGATAGTGAGCATGGCAATGGTAAAGAAGGCAAGTATCTCAGGAACAAAACAGAAAATTCAAAAACACAGCAAGAGCAGCAAAGAGGCAGAGCCAGATGACACCCTACAAGCAGAATGCCATAGGCCAGCATCAACATCAGAGCACTGAGCAGCAACTAACAGCATTTTCATAATGGCAGTCCAAATGGCTGGAACAAATGACAAGAATGCAAATTAAATAGGCACAGTTTTTGGAGTAAAACAATGAACAACAAAAGATAACAGCAGAAATGTCAACAAAGCAGAGTGAGGAGATGACCTTCAACCAGGGAACCATGGGCCAGTAATTGAACCCGAGCACAGACCAGCAAATGAACATGATATCATAATGACAGTTAAAACATCTTGAGCCAACAACAAGAATGAGGATGGCAAGGACAACAACAGTTTGGGGAATAAAACAGAATAGAGTCAAAGACTACTGCAGATGCATCGATGAGAAGCAGAGCCAGAAGATGACCAGCAAGCAAAGACCTATGGACCAGGATTAGGACCAGAGCCCAATGTTATCAGCAGATCTTGATTTCACAAAGACTGTCATAAGAGGCTGAGTACATGACCAGAACTTGACCACAGGAGAAACCTGACATTGTATCACTCAGACATGCTGGGATAGGAGCACCAATGGCAGACAGCCTGTTGGATGATGGCATAGCTGGACTGGAAAGGTACAACCCAGAGGTAGCAGCACTAATCGTGAAGAGGAAGACCAATGAGGGGTGAAGCTGGAACTGAAGAGCAGCAGAGCAGCCCAGCACAGAACCAGGTCCAGGACCATGTGGTTTGTTACACAATAAGAGTTGTGCAGAAAATCAGCAAACAGTACCAGAGCAGTGATAAAAAAGCAATGGCTTCATCAACTACAGTGGCAAAAGATACATAATTACAAAAAGAGCACAGGAAAAGAAGGAAAACTTCTGCAGTCAAATTTGATTTCTTTTGGATGCTGTGAAGTTGTCAGTAAGAGAAATAAAAACTGAGGCAGAATGGGGAGTCTTACATTATATATGATGGTTCTGTGTTATTTGTGCTATTAAAATTATGTTTCTTTTCTATTTGTATTATACTTTGATTTCTTTTTTTTCTATCTGCTGTGTTGCACTGAATTTTCTGCATCCACTGATTACCTTGAGTTTTTGTATTGTTCTGTATTGTAAATTCTGTTATTCTACAGTACCTCATTGTAACCCTCCTATGTTGTGTCCGAAAATAGGCACATTTCTTTATTTAGTGCACTTATATGGTAAGTAAAAACTAACTAAAATAAAAATATGTTGTTCAGTGCCCATCATACTGCACATCAATGCAGAACAAAAGACTCTACACTCACCATACCAAATAAACTGCTGAGAACTTTAAAGTGCTTCCATGAGATTTTAATTTAAATCCACAGTTGTGCAGCGAACACACAAAGGAGTGCTGGGAACAGGACACCATCTCAATGTTTCACAAGAACGCTTGCTTTGTCAAGAGACTGGCGATGCCCCACTTTGGATGCCTTCTATAACTCTGATCATAAAGATACAGGCTTCAGAGAGTAAATTTAAAAAAGTTTAGCCAAATAACAAAGTGAAGTGCAATGATGTACAAAAGACAAAACAGTTATTACAGGCACAAACGAAGATCAAAACAGTTGCATGTTGATTAGAAAAAAAGTGATTTTCTGCAATTTGATATTGTGACAGGGTAGAAAACAATAAGGTTCCTGGGAAACACTCTCAAAGAGAACATACCAGACACCATTTTAAAGAAAATGAAATCTGATTTTAGTATCCGAATAAAACAAAATAAAACAGCTCGTATTCAGCTTAATAAACATTTCAGTTCAGTCTCTTTCTATCTCAGCTTGCATCTAAAACAGAAAGCTCTGTCTCTATCCCTTTATTGGGACCAGGTGTTGCCTTTAACACCTCCCCCACCCCAAAAAAGAACATTCAACAATCAGAACAAGCAGTGCAGTAAGATTTTAAAAGGGCAATTTGAAATCAACAGGTTTTGGTACAAATCCTTCCAAATAGCTTGTCAAAACCTGCATTGCCTTTGTTGCACTGTTGTGAAGTGGTTAGTGTTGGGTAAGTTACTTTTTCTATTACTTTCTATTTCTTTTGAAAACTTGTTCCAGAAAGCTCTGTGCAGTCACTAACAAGGATGGATAAGTACTAGAAGTAATACACCTTACAATTATAGTTACTTATTTCTTTTTATATAAAAACAATACAAAAATAACAAATAACTACAAAAAATGAAATGTTTTGAAAGTAATATGTTAGTTACTAGTTACTTTCAAATAAATGTACTCAGTTACAGTTATGTATTTCTTTTGTATAAAAAGACATAAGTAATTATAACTGTAAGGTGTATTACATCTCCCAGTACTTCTCCATCCTTGCTAGTGACTGCACAAAGTAATAAAAAGTAATAGAAAAAGTAACTTACCCAACACTGGAAGTCGTTTAAGGGTAAAAGGAATGTGATGGACAGACTGTCACAGATATCAACTATAATTTATTCACCAGCTTAGTGTCACAAAATATAGTTTCCACATCATCCTAGCCTAAAATCTGAAAGACAGAAGGAAATAGCAATGCATTAATGTGAGATAAATACAATATATGTTTGCTGGGATTTCGTTTGCACTAGGGCCACAACTGTGGAACTGAAGCAGATTTTTTGGAGGACAGACTTAGGCAGTGGGGCTATTGAGAGCAGGATATTATCAGGGCTAGAGATAGAGCTAGTGTGACTAACAGTGAACCACGTTCGACTCCAAAAAGCATTACTGATATTTTGTAATCGCATGCACTTTGTCACTACCTTTAGTGCCATATTAGGGAGGTGGAAAACACTAAAAGAATTTGTGCCTGTAGTTACTGTTTTGTCTTTTACACATCATTGCACTGTACCTCATTATTTGGCACAAAGTTTAATTTAATTCAGTCTGGGCTGCCTGCACATTTAAGACTGAGACCAATATAAGATGAGTAAACATCAAAGGAAGCATTGCCAATCTCTTGACAAAGCAAGTGTTCTTGTGAAACATTGAGATGGTGTCCGGCTCCCAGTGATCCTTAGTGTGCTTGCTGCACAATCATGAATATGAGCTAAAATCTGACTGACACACTTTAAAGTGAATGCTCAGCAATTTATTTGGTGTAGTAAGTGTGAAGTTGTTTGTTTTACATTAATATGTTACAACTGTCTGTATCACCCGTCATTCAGAGAGGCGTTGTTTCTTGTACTTGATACTGTAAGTTGAGGTGGATGGCCCTAGCTGGGTGTAAGTTTCAAATTGGTCCTGAGGTTGCTGAGTTACAGTTCCTATGGTTTGGTACTATGGAGAGAGGAGTTCTTGAAGATATCACTTTTAATATGTTTTACATATGTAACTGTACAGCAAGGGTTTGAGTTGTATAATAAACTAACACCAAGGTGAGTTGTGAGAATGATACATTAACACTGCCTTCAGAAGACAGAATTTCAATTATTAGATAACATCCCACAAAATAGAATGTCTATTTTCATTTATAAAATGGGTAAACTTAGAAACTGAAAAATAAATAAAAATGGCAACTTTCTTTTATTAAAAAAAAGACATTTTCATTCAAAATACTGCTTTTCTTGATTTTGCTGCTCTCAGGGAACTGCTGCTTAGGCAAGTCTGGGAGTATTACATTCTGTTATTTTTTATATTTTTGACCATGAATTATTTTCACAAATAGCATTAACATGCATTGCGCTGTAATGCAGAACAATGTAATACCTCATTATTAACACAAAAACAGAAAGGCCTGGATATTCAAACTGCGCCATTCTGAGGCGCAAGCCCTTGCGCTGCTCAAAATAGTTGCGCAGGGGTGTGGCCGAGTGATATTCAAAGGAGTTGCGCTATTGCGCAACTCCATGAATATCCTCCCCACTGCCACAGCACTGGCGCGATGCGCCAGTGGAACTCTGGCGCCACCGCGAAGTTGCCAGAGATGAGCATTAAACTTGCGGTGGTGAGTACCATTGCATATGCGCAAATTTCCGATATTCAAAAGGTGACATGCAAATTGGGCCATAATTTATGCAAAGAGGCGCAGGGGGCCATTGCATCTATTTAGGCCCCATTTGCATACCATTTTCATGTAGTCGCCGGTCGAGGACTTGCATACAGCCACCCTGCCGAGCAGCCATCGAGGGCCGGCGCACAATGCAGCACCTGATTGCGGGCATTACAGGTACATGTAACACCCCCACACCGCGTACCCGAAGCGATCGCGGGCATAACGTGTATGAACCCCCAATGTGCGATCGCGGGCAGGAATGTAACCCCCAACCCGATATCTCCCTGGTGGTCCAGTGGGCCGTGAAAGCCCGATCGCGGGCAGAATCATCACAAACCCCAAACATCTCCCTGGTGTCTAGTGTCCCCCCCACCCATGAAGCCCCTCCACCCCTCCCCCGCGGCGGTGAGCGACAGCATCCACCCGCCTGCCGCCCGCGCCGCCCGACTGACTGTCGGTAGGGCTGCCGCCCATTGGTGCAGAGCTACAGCCAATGAGCACAGCCCATACCGTGGGTCACCCCATGAGCTCCTTCAGCTTTTCCAGAACCTAAGGACATACTCCACTATGTTAGCTTCCTGGGTGGCATGCTTGCCCTACCAGTCTTCCCAGATCAAGTCTTGGGGCCTACATACCTTATGTCCATATAAGAGTTTGAAGAGGAGAACCCTGTCCAGATTTGGGGTACCTCCCTGTATGTGAACAACAGGTAGGGAAGGTATTTCACCCAGTCCCTCCCATGCTGTTCAGCAAATGCTTGGAGCATCAAATTTAGGGTACCATTAAACCTTTCCTTGAGCCCATTGACTTGTGGGTGATAAGGTATCATTCATCTCTACACCACTTCACACTTCTTGCACAAACTCTTCACCATGTCCAACATGTAGTTACTCCCTTGATCAGAGATAACCTCCTGTGGGAAATCTGACACAGGAGAAAATCCTTAGCAAGGCATCTGCCACTTTCTCTACCTTAATTAAGGAGAAGAAGACTGTCTCTGGGTATTGGGTGGTGTAATCGACCACCATCAGGATAAGCTTTTTCCTGGAGGTGCTTGGGATATTCAAGGGTCCCACAATATCCATTCCTACCAATCTTTAGCAGCTGCTCACAATTTCCCTGGGGATTGACAACTGCCAACCCATTATCTCTCCCTCTGTCCTCACATCCTGTGTATACAACAGTCCTTGGTCCCCAAATACCCGATGTCTCATTTAACCTCCCTCTGTCCTTTCAGATTCTGCAGAAGCCCTCAGCCTATTCAAACTAGGATCAGTCCTCTGAGTGGCTGCAAAATCTTTACATTTTCCCACAACAGGGGGACATGCCCCATTCAGTATCCTAAACTAGAGTCCATAGCTCTAATGTCAGAGCATTCAGAGTCACTGCCATCCCTAACCTTCTGACCATTTGTTACCCCTCCTCCCTCCTCAGAGTAACGTTCTGTAGCTGCTTGGTGAATGGCAACTTGGGAAATTCCTACTTCCCTTTCCCTTCTCTCCATATCAGGAGACACAGCCTGGTTAACCAGCCTCCTATTCTTATCCAGATGGGCTTCTGTGGGATCAGGTAATCACAAATGGCCTTAGTCGTCTGACTGTGTGTAACTGCACACACTGCCCCTTTCAAGAGATTGTTCCCTATAAACACATCCAGGGTGAGGTTGTCTGCCACTGCCATTTTTTGCACACTCTTCCCTGTTTCACCCCAATCCAGGAGAACACTAGCTAATGTCAGGGTTTTCTCCTCCCTAATAAATCCCTTCACAGCTACAAACTGATTAGATATAAGTTGTTCAGGTTCAAAAAAATCCCATTTTACCAGGGTAAGAGATGCCTGTGTCCCTTAACCCATGGGTCTGCACCCCATTTACAGTAAGCGGGTGTATGTGCTCCCTCATGTTCACAGACATACTCTCAAGGATACAGAGTGCACCCACCTCCTTTTGAGGGACACTTTGTCCACTCTGTGCCTTTTTAGGATACTACCTACTGTAGCAAGATGTACTGGCTGCTTACAAAATCAACATTCTTCACATTTTGTAATCTAGGAAATTCCTTTTGGGTAACTTGGGGCTTTCCCATTCCTGCAGAGACATTGAGGGTTTTAGCTGCCCTGAAGTCACACTCTTCCCATTTTGCACTGCAGCACCTGCTCCCCACTTCCTTCTGAGCAAGCCTGCTCCTGGCATATCGACCCGAGGCTCAGTAGCTTTGTGCTGTTTTGGTGTGCTTTGGGGTCTTTGGGCCTTATACTTACGCCATTTCATATGAAAATACGATGAGCATTAGTAGCAGATTTGGAGGTGCGGTCACTGTGGGCAAATGCAGGGCACGCATCAGTAGATGCATCCCTCATTCCCCAATAAGGCAGTTGCAGGTGTTGACAACAGACATACCTCAAGTGGTGACAAGATCAAAGAAAATGTTCCCTGCAATCATGCAGCGGCACAATAACATGACCCCCGACGTGCCTGTCCTGATGAAACCATTCAATCAACATGGCGGCACTGACTCCCGCTGTGCGCAGTGCTCCAACCCACTTCATTAGCCAATGGGAGGGCCCACTCATCATCGGCATAATGCCCCCCTCCCATTTCAAGTGTATGCAGATGGGGTGCCCAATCTCCTTCGACATCATTAGCCCTCAACAGTCTTTCTTTGCCGATAGGGGCCCCAGTCCCTGTCAGCTTCAATCCCCCATCCCTATTTATTTTCCCAACAGGGGAGCCAACTCCCCATTGGCACAATGCCTCCCCCACTTTTGTTGTGTGCTGAGGGGGGTGCCCAATCCCCCTCAGCTCATCCTCCCCTTTGGTATGTGCCAATGGGGGTGCCCAATCCCCCGTTGGCTACAGCAGCCCTCCAAAACACTCATGTGGCATGCTGGGAGCCCACACCAATGTGCCAAATGCCCCTGAAAACCAAAAACCATCCCACAATCTTTTATTTTTTTTAACATGTGAAAGAAGAAAACGGACCCTCGAGGTCTCCCTGCTCCCAACCCACACCTACTCTCTGTGTGCCCTGACTCCCCACACCCCCTCACCTCATACTTACCTCTGGAGCCCAGTGCAACAATCTTCGGTGGACCGGGAACATTTCTGCACTCTTCAAAGCCGACCGCGAACTGAAGAAATGTCGGTAAGCTGTATAATGGCATGAATAGGGTTTTTTCGACTTTGGTGCACATCTCGGCTATTTTTGGGAATTTTGGCACTACATTTTCAACATGGGGTTATTAGCACCCTCCTCATGAATTTAGTCACTGTCATGGCGTTATTCATTCCTGAAATGTGATTTTGTGGTCACTGCACAGAATCACCTTTCGGGACGATTAACTAAATGACAGTGTAACTATTTTGGGGTCTCAGAAAATCTATGTTGCAAATTTGGTGGAAAAAATCCAAAAATAGCTGTTTTACGAGTGTGCGTTTCCACATACATTCGTAACTTCATGAATTTGTAATACTTTCAATCCAGATTTTCAAAATTGGCATTTTCCCGCACCTCCTTATGAACAGTACAGCTGTCATTTTACATATCATGGCTGAAATGTGTTTTCACACGTCTGACGCAGAATAGCATGGTCACTGTGCGAAATCAGTTTTTGGGACAATTTTCAGAAATAACGGTGATACTGTTCATGAGCAGAGGTTCTAAAATGCCTATGTTGAAGATTTGGTGATGAACACCCATAAAATGATTGTGTTACAAGTGTGTGTAGTGCAGTTTCCACACACCCTTTTAACTTTGCAAATTTGCAATATTTTCATGCCAGATTTTCAACACTGGCATTTTTTCACACTTCCTTATGAACACTAAGCTGTCATTTTTCACATTCTGCACAAAATGTGTTTTCACACCTGTGGCTCACAATGGCGTGGTCGCTGTGGGAAATCAACTTTTGGGACAAATTAACAAAATAACAGTGCCACTGTTCATGAGAGGAGGTCCCAAAATTCCTATGTTGAAAATGTAGTTAAAAAAATCCTGAAAATAATTGGGTTAGGGACGTGTGTTGCTCAGTTTCTAGGCATGCTCATGACTTCACCAATTGTTTTATATTTTCACTCCACATTTTCAGTGTTGCCATTTTTTACACTCCTCATGAACAATTCAGTTGTCATTTTTCACATCCTGCCCAAAATGTGTTTTTGTCCCTGTGTCACCAAATGGCATAGTCGCTGTGCAAAACCACCTTTCGGCTAACAAACTGATAGTGCTGCTCTTCATGAGGTGGGGTCACAAAAATCCTATGCTGAAAATTTGGAGTGAAAACACCAACAAATGCCTACGGTGTTAGAGTTTCCAACTGTAACACCCCACCCTGTAGAGACTGACCGATGTCAGGATTGTGACTTAGGATCATTGGCTGTAATGTTCACGCAATTTCACCCCACCCCACCCTGCAGCCAGTGACAGGCATCGAGGTCTGCCTTGTAGTGTTCATCCCTAAAGTTCACCCCATTCTACTATACTGCACCCACCTCAGCATATTTCCTTATGAAATGGCGTAAGTATAAGGCCCAAAGACCCCAAAGCACAACACAACACTTGTTAGTGTCTACAGGGTAAGGTGAGGTAGAACGGCATGAGCTTTATAGCTGATGGCCCAAAGGCACACCCCAACACCTGTCAGCCTCTGCAGAGTGGGGGTGGGGTTGGCTTCAGTTCAGTACTTTACTGTCATTCCTACTATACATCTCTAACTCCTGCACTACCAATGCCAATACCAGCAAGACAACATTCAGCATTGACAAATGCTTGTTTTTTTAATGGTATAAGATTTGACTGGGCCATCTTCTTCAAAAGAAAGTTAGTTTATGCAGAACAGTTGTGATTATTGTTATGATGGGAGAGGAGGGAAGGAAGTTGTCTCTTAACTCTGTGTGTCATATGTACTCAGGATATTTTCTAATTAAATGACATCACTTTCTTTATTCCTGACATGATCTTGAAGGCAATGTCTAAAGAAATACTTAACCTACTGTATTAACATAATTTTTATATTATTGTAAAGCTGCCATTCCCAGCTTTAAAACAGTGTAAAGTTTATGTTCATAGGACAAAATTGCCTCAGAACTCACCATTAAAATTCACATCAGGAGTTGAGAACAAAAAACAATTTACTCAGGAGGACATGCTTAGCTTTAGGGGTCTCACACTGTAGGTGACACTGGAGCCTCAGTCAAGCCAACAAGGGATGAACTTCTGACTATATGAGGGGGAGATCCAAGATAGCCACTGGAGTGAATGTTGGTGCAAGGGCTGACAGGCTCTCCAGCGTTGTTATTTATTTATTTATTTTTTTTACCAATATACTATGTGGATAGTCCAGTTGTATGCTGAATCTGCTCTTGGCACTTCTTTGTTTATGAATATTCTCTTGAAAACCCACAAAACAGTTTGAGGTCCGTACTGGGAAAATAGACACTCTACTCCCTTCTTTGCTGTGTTTTCCCTCTCTGTGAATAAATTAACTAGATGGCTATGTCAAGGTGAGCTTGAAAAAAAGAGCCATTGGCGAAGCAAGGGTAGGACAAAACTTCAAAATGGGGCAAGAAAGGTACTGTATTGATACATTTTTGATTGGCTTAGGCAGGAGATGTGACACAGCCATTAGAGATGCAGCGAATTTAAATTTCGCCAGCGAAGTGAACGGAAGTGGGCACTTCACAGAGTGGCCAGTATGAAGTGCCCACTTAGCCTTGTTATTATTACTTTGTGTTGTCATTCCACCTTAACAATATTGGCAGTCCCCCACACACAGTCACTAGAATTAATGTGCATCTTCAAAATGCTACTGTTGTCTTGTCTCCAGAAAATTCCCCAGTGCTGATGAAGTGAAATGAGAGCGTAACAAAAAATGCAAAGTCTCCCAGAATTAATGGCACACTCAGTCATCTGGGAAATGGTCAGACAAAGGGCAGGATCCACAGAAGGGGGAGAAGGATCCATAGCTGCGGGAAAACCTTGGCAGTAGTTGGAAACCACTTGCAAAGCTGCAGGTCACCCAAAGCTGTGGGCATTGATGTAGGTGGAGCCGGAGTACGACCGGCACCACAGAATATGGCAGCTTGCGGATGCTGTTACCATGGATAGCACTGCAGCTGTGGGAGACTGCTACGGGCAGAGGAACCCGCCATAGCACCCTCTGCAACTGCCGTGGCTGTGAATCGCAACCGCCACAGATGCGGACGATTCCAGCCCACAATGGCAGTTATGGAGGGAAACATTAAAAGTTTGTCTTTGTGGATCTTGCCCAAAGTCACCAGAATTAATGTCCATCTCCAAAATGCTAGTGTCTTGTGTCCAGAAAATTCTCCAGTGCTGACAATGTGAAATGAGAATGCAACAAGACATGCAAAGCCTCCCATCTTAAAGATGCAGTGAATTTAAATTCCACCAGTCAAGTGCCCATTAAGTAGGCACTTTGTGTTGTCACTCCACTACGCAGAGTGGCCAGCATCAAATGCTCACTTTGCCTTGTTATTCTGATTATGACATCTCATTGTCTTACTGCCTTAAACTGAAGTAAGGAGGAGAGACAACAATATTGGCAGCCCACGGGCCCCAATACATCACATGGCTTACAGTACTGTAACTCACATGCTGTACAGGAACGTGAATGCCTATGGCTGTAGTTCCCTGATGACAATGACCTGTATCACAAAACTCCCCGATTTGAAAACTCATATCAATGAGTACAGTGGTGAAGTCTAGCGAGACACTACAAAACAGGCTTACATGATGCAAGGAACTAGTAAAAAAATTAATTTTGTGATTTGTGATGTGATTGTGAATCATGACTGCATTTGTGACTGTGAAACATGAATTTATTTTTCTCTCGGACTTGGAGCTGATGAGTGTATTGGAATGTGAATGCCTATGGCTGTACTTCCCTGATGACCTGGCTGTTCACAAAACTCGCCAGCTTGAAAACTCATACTAATGGGTACAGTGGTGAAGCCTGGAGAGATACTACTGCAAAACAGTAATTTTGTGATTTGTGACATGATTGTGAATCATGTGCACCACAACAGTACGTCAAAGGAAAGCCAAAGAAACAACTGTGACTTAAGTAACAGATGGAGATTGGGCCCTAAAGAGATGCAAATGCACAGAGAGATTAAAATTGCACTGTGCACTAAAGAGATCCAGACACAAAGGCAAAACACCACCTAACCAGTGCTCACCATCAGAAATCCAAATTTGGAAAATAATACCTTTTGCCAGTTGGGGGTGGGGGTAGTGCATGGCAGTAACAGTCCACTACTACCAGTAAAGATACCACAAGCAGTACAAAAAATGCATGCAGGTGCAGTGGATAGCAGGTTCACACTGCTGCAATTACTGTGTGGCACAATAAATGGTATCTGATTTAATGGCACTCATGCATCGCACACACACTCACACACACACACACTGCAAGTAATGCGTAGCAAATTGAAAACCTTTGGTAATACAACCAAATGTTTTAAACAAACTGAAATTATACACTGCTCCACCACAACAATCAGCAAAAAATGCCAAGAATTACTGAAAATATTACTGTGTGTACATTAACAAAGTTATACAAGAAAAATATAACCAACACAGAAAGATTGCCTTTTTCTCCCAGTTAATCTACCTACACTACAGATACACCCCTCCCCAAAGCACACTTCAGTGACACAGACTGATTGTTCTAAATTAACATACAAAATCCACACACACAAACAATAAACACTCGATGATATGAGCACAGTAGGGTTTCCTACAATCAATGTACTAAATTTTGAGCAAAGAAAAGGAGTAAAAAGGCTTTTAACAGCTTCTAGAGGATTTGAATGGCAGAGCTCTGAGAGGAAATTGTCTCCATCTTCCATTACACACACACTACACAGAACTGAGGCTGTGCAGAACAATATAGAGCCCATCTGACCTGCAATCTCATGAAGCACTGCAAATTCGCTTTGGAACTCAATAACAAGGCGAAGTGATGCGAAGTACATTGATTTCAGTGTTACTTCGCCTTATAATTGGTGGAGAAGTGGTTTGGGGAAGGCTGAGTAATGCAAAGTCATTGTTTTCAATGGACTTCACATTCCCCATCATAACGCAAAGTAGTCCACTTCGTTGTGGAGCACTTGGCGGATTCCATGTTACTCCGTGAATCACTTCGCAGAGCAAATTTAGCCCACTTTGCCCACCACTAATAGCCATTGAAAGGCACAGAAGCTGGTTTTGATGACGGCCCTTCAGGGGGAGTGCCAATAGCCGATTTAGTAAGATCCTAATGACCTTGGACTCTACCAACTGGTGCCACTCCCAGCTGCAGTCTCTCCCCTACTGCCATCACTGCAAGTACATCCTCAGCCTAATAAGGAACTCAATGGTTCCTTTAAACCACAGGATGAAACAGGTACTGATATTGTGGTTTACAGAGATGATGTGTGGGCCATAATAACAACAGCTGCACCAGTCTGACTACCTTAAAAGGACTTTATGAATATTTTAGATTTGGTGCAACACCCTACAGTTACACCTCAGGAAAATAAAAAAAGCAAGAAGGTGCACACTGGGATAATAATGCTCACAATATACCAGCAGCTATGAAAACAAAAAAATCGAGCACTCACTAGTCAACTACGTTAAGACTCCACAGCTCAGAAGTCCATTTAAAATGTTTATTAAAAGAATTCAGATCCACAGATAAACTGTGCACTCTTAATGCAGTTCAGATTTTGAAATCCTTTATCAAAGGCTGAGACACAAGTAAAATACACTATAAATAATTATTAACTGACACATTATGACATCACAAACATACACTTTAAATTGATTGGTGCATAACAGTATAAAACAATGAAGTCATGACACAAAGTTCAGTTGATTAATTGAGAACTGCAGTTGACAGCATATTATTTAGAGTAGAAGTTAAAACAGCATCTTATAGCAAAAAGAAGATTGGATGGAAGAAATGGAGGGGTTAAACACTTAAAAACAGAGTCAAATCCTTTATCATCTTACCAGAATAAATATTTGAGCAGCTATTGTAAGCCTGCATCATGTAAAGTCAAATATGGCAACTAAGATTCCATTTGTGCACATGCCCATACAGCCATTATTTTCTTTCTATAAAGATCTTAATTCAGTCTCTGTATTGAGACCTAGGGTGGGATATTCAGAAGTGTGTGTCACAACACAGTTGCACCATGTGCAACCCACTGATGTGCCCGGACAATATTCAAGGGGGATTGAGCCTGGCACAAATCCTGATCGCGGAGCATCAGTAATGTATCTGGCACAGGTGGGGTGCATGCCCATGCATACCCACACATCCGATATTCAGCCTGGGATGTGCTGAGCCCATGCATGCACAACACCTACCTGCGCTGCACACAGGTGAGCCAAAAAAAAAAGGAGCAACAGCTGGCCACCCACAGGTAAGCTGCCATATTGCAGGGTGCAACATGGCAGCTGCCACCTGTGGGTGGCCCTCCGAGCTCGGCGGCACCTCTGTGGTGGCACCCCTATGCCCAGTGTGTGGGCATGTGTGAAAAAATAGTTCTGTCCTGGTGGTTTCAGTGGACCTGTAGCGCTCGCATCGCAGGCATCGGTAATATCTTAGTGACAAACCAATTCAACCATTTTGTGGGCGGTACCTCCCCATGCACACTGGGCCCCCACCGCTCGCTTCCTGGTCAGCAGCAGGGTGGCAGCTCCCCTGCTGCCACCCGCTGCCCGCTGACTGACTCCGTGCGGTGGGCTGTCGCCCGTTGGCTCATGCTGAGGGACCAATGGGCATACAGCTCTACTGTATGGAGTCAGTTAACGATGTGGCGGGCTCAAGTGGTGAGGGAGCTGCTGCCCGCTGCTGACCAGGAGGAATGGGTCAGTGAGGCTCAGTGGGCAGGTGGGGAGGGGGATACTGCAGGACCACCAGGGTTGGATTGTTTGTCATAAGATTTTACTGACATCCGTGATTGGGCAGCAAGCGGTCCACTGGACCACCAGGATATAGGACTAATCTTTATAACATATGCCCGCGATTGGGCTGTGAGCGTCCACTGGACCACCAGGAATATGGGAGGATAGTTGTACTGTACATCTGCTTGTGATTGGGCTGTGAGCGGTCCACTGGACCACCAGGGATATGGGACTATTCATAATTACATATGCTTGCGATCGGGCAGTGGGGCACTTTGCCACTTGTGCAGGGGGCGTCGGTCCCCAACGGCTGCAGCCTGGCAGGGTGCCAGGTGCAAGTTGCCGGGGATTGGCACACCTGCATGCAAATGGGGCCATAATGCATGCAAATGGCCCCATTTGTGCCTTGCATACATTATGACCCCATGTGCCCGGGCACTTTGGAATATCGCGTTAGTTGCGCCTATCACAATGACACTTGTGCTAGCTACATCCCCTGCTCCACTCTGCCATTTGCACTGGTGCAGTGCCACTGCACCATGCACACTGTGGGTGACCAAGGAGCGATACTCAACGATGCTGTTCCATGGCACAGCTCCATTGAATATCACCTGTCAAAGCCCCTCATTGTCAAGTTGCGCTGTGTGCCCAGGATTGCGATACAGCCTGGCGCAGTCTGAATATCCTGCCCAGGATCTCTTTCTGGCACATAATTTTAAAATCCAGGTTTCTCTTTTTAATAATAAATTGTTAAAACTGCCACCTCTTGGGTTTTGACAGACCTTATATATCACTGTAAAACTGAAACAATGCTCCAATTTATTTTTAGCTTCTGCTATGTGAGTAGCTGTAGCATACAGAGGATCCCTGCACTCTGTTGCCATCATTTGTTTACCTAACTTCTATTTAAATTGGCAGGTGGTTTTTCCCACATAGAAAGCATTACAGGAGCACTGTGCAAGATAAACTACCCCTGCTGTGTTGCATGTCATCAGTTGTCTAATTTCAAAAACTGTTTCTACGTTGGCACTAGTAAAAGTATAACAAGTATTACAGTGCATGCAATTTTTACATTGCACATAGCCCTTTTTCTGTTCTGGCCAGGTAGGTGTTTTCTTATCTATAAAATGACTGTACACAAGCATGTTTTTAAGAGTTAATGCTCTTCTATATGACATGGAAGGAGGTGTTTGTGTTAAAGTTTTCAGTGCAGGTTCACCGGCTAACACATTCCAGTGTTTGTTGATGATGTTACTTATCAAAGGAGCATGCATGGAATAAGTTGTAACAAAACTGAACTTTTTGTATCATTTTCTTCCTAGACTCTGGTCTGTAACAATGCTGACCTCTTTCACTGTTCTGCTGTCACTCGGGCATTACTGATACTTAAATTGTTATACCCCCCTCATTTGCAGTCTTAAATCATCTGCTCCTCGTTGATAGGCAATCTTCATGCTAAAATGTAGTTTTGTCAGCAGGAACTGACCTTTCAGAATCTTATTCATGTTGGCCTCTACGCACTAATTGGTGGGTAATATGTGCCTGTGGCGCGTACCCCACCTGAGCAGCTCTGTATCTGTGGAGATCTGCAGGTGGCCACATTCACAAAGAGTGGCCACTGTGTGACTGCCATAGGTGGCCCCACTCCCCTAGCATGCAGGCACATGGGGGGCCATTAGGTGTGGTGCCACAGATCTGGGTTGGTGGACAATCAACTGCCTGACCCAGACCCCTTCATGGATCTCCTGCGCCTGTGTGTGTTGGTTGAGAAGCCAGCACATAGAGTGCCACAGTTGCTGTGGAGGTCAGGTGCCTGGATGCCACCCACAGGCCCCCCAGTGAGCCCCACAAGCCGGTGCTTCCTCAGTGGGGGTGCGATGGTCCCACCTCTCAGCTGCAGCCCATAGCTGTCACTCCTGGGGGGTCTGCGTAACAGGCTCCATGCATTTATGGCTGCCTTGACCTGGCATAGGCGCTGACACCTGTGTCCAGAACTCTGCACATTTGTGCATCCCACGGAGTGCCAGCAGGCCCCCTGTGCCTTCTCTGGCATTCATAACTGGATGGCTGCCCCCCTCTGTGGCAGATCCAAGGTGGCATGTGGTCCTATGAGTGGGGAGCTACCATCTGGTTGTGAATGCTGCACAGGGGGCACAGTTGGTCCAGATGGGTGTGGAGTGCGCTATGCACCACAGTTACACGGCACCTACTCACTCTGCACTTTTGTGCATAGGGCCTAATGTGCAGTGGATGGCAAGTGGAAGCCATGAGAAGACTGTTGCCATTCACGTCTTTCCTGTACAAGTCATTCTAAATGCCAAGTGTAGTGTTCTTGCATAGTGTAAGATCCAGAAAGTCAATAGAGCCCTGACTGCTTTTACATGTGAATCTCAGTTGTGTATTTGTACCATGTAAGTAATGTATAAAATCTTCTATCTCAGATGATGTACCATGCCAATTAAATTAAAAGCACATCATTAATATAACAACCCCAATAAATCATTTTGTCTCTGAAGGGGTTCTCCAATGCATCTGGTACAAATTCATTCTCCCATAGCCCCACTTAAAGATTGGTGACAGAGGTGGAGCATGTGGCCCCCATTGCAGTCCTCTTCACCTGTTGAAAATGTTTCTTTATCGAATATAAATACATTATATTTCAAGACATATTCTAACAATTTAATAAGAAACTCAGTCGGTGGATTAACGTTATTGTCGCTGGTGTTCAGAAATGATCCTTCAGCATCAAGGGGTCCATCATGAGGCATGTTGGTACACAAGGATTTAATGTTTAAGGCTGCCATAATCACATCTTCTTTAAAATAAAAATCTTTGCAAAGTTTCAAAACATGTTTAGTACCCTTGATGTGAGAGGGGAGGATGTCAACAAAGGGTCTTAAAAACAAATCTAATTACTGTGATAGTGGCTCAGTCAAAGACTTATGCCACTTACCATTGGCCATCCTAGTGGTTTTTCTTTATTCTTATGCACTTTAGCTAAAGTATAAATGTGCCTTGAACTGGGCTCGTAGTTATTAAAAAATTCTTTGTTTTACATCAATAAAACCCTTGGGGCCAGATATTCAAAGGTTAGCATGGGGCACAAATCCCTTGCACTGGACTAGCACCGAATCTGTGCCCAACTGCTATATTGAAAAGGGCATTTAGTGCCGGCGCTAGGTGTTATTGCCAATGCTAAAGTATAATGTATGCAATGGAGGGACTGAGGGGAGGGGTCCTGAATGCCAGCACACCAGCATATTTAAAAGTATAGCACCGCACTTCAGGCATTAGTGCAACCTGTTGTGTGGCACTGAATACTGCTCAGTAAAAGCCGGCGGTAATGTGGCAGCAGTGCCCCCCCCTCCAAAAGCACAATTCCCGATCCCTGGTATCTGCCCCAAGACATAATTTCCCCTGTAGTCTAGTGGTCCCCCAACCCCCCCAGCATGTATCCCAACCCACATTTGAAATAAAAATAATTTGTTTCCCTGATAGTTCAGTGGTCCCCCACCCCAGCGTATCCAACCCCATTCTGAATGAAAATAAATAATTTCCCTGGTAGTCTAGTGGTCCCCCGACCCCAGAGCGTATCCAGACCCCATTCAAATGAAAATAAATAATTTCCCTGGCAGTTTAGTGGTCTTAGCCCATCCAAAAAGCATCCCAGAGCTGGCAGTACCAATCTTTCAATCTCAGTCGGCAGTCAGCCATGGTGCTGAGAGGAAGGCTGAGAAGGTCGCATGCTCTGGGATGCTTTTTGGATGGGTGGGGAGTCACTACCAGGTGGGGGGGGATCACTAGACTACCAAGGAAATTATTTATTTTGATTTGGAATGGGGGTTGGAATACATGCTGGGGTTGGGGGAACCACTAGACTACCAGGGAAGGTATTTATTTTCATTCAGAATGGGGATTGGGATACATGCAGGGGTGGGGGGACCACTAGACTACCAGGGAAATTATTTATTTTGATTCATAATGGGGGTCAGGATACATGCTGGGAGTGGGGGGACCACTAGACTACCAGGGAAATCATTTATTTTAATTCAGAACAGGGGTTGGGATATGTGCTAGGGGTGGGGGACCACTAGACTACCAGGGAAATTATTTATTTTCATTTGGAATGGGGGTCAGGATACGTGCTGGTGGTGGGGGGACCACTAGACTACAGGAAAGTATTTATTTTCATTCAGAATGGGGCTCTAGGATATTTGCTTGGGGGTCGGATATGCTTGGGGTGGGGATGCTAGACTACCAGGGAAATTATTTATTTTGATTCAGAACAGGGATCGGATACATGCTGGGGTGGGGGAACCATAAGACTACCAGGGAAATGGATTATTTTTATTTATAATGGGGGTCAGGATACATGCTGGGGGTGGGGGACCACTGGACTACTAGGAAATGAATTATTTTATTTAAATAAGGTTGGGATACATGCTGGGGAGACCACTAGACTACCAAGGAAATTAATTATATTTATTTAAAATGCATGTCGAGATAAGTGCTGGGGGTAAGGGGACCACTAGACTACCAGAGAAATTAATTATTTTTATTTAAAATGGGGTCAGGATTTGTGCTGGTGGGGGACCACTGGACTACCAGTGAGTGGAACCAACACACGGGGAAAAGGGACCATGATGGCTGAGAAGGGCTGCCTGGCCCAGCCTGTCTGCCCAGGTCCTTATATACTGGATGGCTGCACTGCACAGCCCAGTGACCCCACATCTGACATCCCCACCCCAGCAGGTTTGCCTCATGCCTGCCCCATTCATACTTAGGTTCAACCCACACCTGCTGTGGGCTTCCCGTTGGTGTGGGGTGGGGCATTATCCAGGGCTCATGTGGCCACTGGTAGTGTGTGTGTAGTTAGGGTTGAGGAGCCATTTCTATGTTAAACCCCAAAACTTTGCACCTTAATAACTTTGCAACCGGTTGATGGATTTGCCTGAAATTTGGAATTTATGATCAAGAACCATAGGCCTTGGGATATGCCAAGTTTCGTACTGGTTGGCTATACGACTGCGGAGTTATTAAGTGTGATCTGTGCGCGTGTTTACGCTTTTCTGGAATTCTGTGGTCGCCCCTATAGGTCGTACGGTTTGTGTGACCGGCCCAAAATCTTCAGGGAACGTGCAGCCAGGGTCCCCAATGTGCCTTTCGAAGATTTCATGAAAAAATATTAAATGGTTCAAAAGTTATTCAAAAAACAGTTTCCCATTATAAGTCAATGGGAAAAGTTAACAAAAAGTTCAACACTTTCGCAAATGCATTTTTACTTCCACTTGAAATGGAGCCAGTTACTACCGCCGTCGGCCATTTTGTTTTCAGTTGGTGATCAGAAAATGGTTGGCATTTAAATTTGGGACCCTCTAGCAACCTAATTTTTTTGTATTCACCTAGTCGAGCCCTGAGGATGCTTGCCATGTCTTTATTTTGTGGTAAACACCCCAGAAATATGTTTTTCAAATTTCTGAAAAGTATCAAAAATTACTTTCGTAGTTCACAAAGTGTCGCAAATTTTGCGAATTTTCGCAAATTGCAACAGTAATTTTCTAGTCTGTGGGAAAATGACAGCAATTCTTTGGCACTGCACTGCAAAATAACAGTTGGGAGTTTTGGGCTGAAATTTGAAGGGAACGCAGCCGACATCTCACAGATGTGCATTTCAGTGTTGTATTGAAAAAATATTACATGGCAGCAAAGTTATGGCACTCCAAAGTTGACAGTTTTTCCCATAGGATAACATTACGGCGCCCGACACTTAGCAGAAATCATTTGGAGCCCTGCTGCAAAATACCGGTTTGGTCTTTTTTCCTGACATTTGAAGGGAAGACAGCCAACAGTACACAGATGTGCCTTTCAGTAGTTTGGTGAAAAAATATCACATGGCGGCAAAGTTACGGCACTCCAAAATTGACAGTTTTTCCCATAGGATAACATTACGGCGCCCGACACTTAGCAGAAATCATTTGGAGCCCTGCTGCAAAATAACGGTTTGGTCTTTTTTCCTGACATTTGGAGGGAAGACAGCCAACAGCCCACAGATGTGCCTTTCAGTAGTTTGGTGAAAAAACATTACAGGGAGGCAAAGTTATGGTGCTCCAAACTTTTCTTTTTTTCCCATAGGATAACATTACGGCGTTCGCCGCTTTCAGGGCCCGTATCTCGAAACGGAAAAGTAGATATGGACTTTTCGTCGAAAACTTTTAGCCCCATTATGGGGCTAAGATTCAAATTAGCTAAGGACAGTTGTAAATAATATGACTTTTACATTTTTTTTCTACGTCGTACGGTTCCTGAGATATAATGTATTTAGTATTCCAAGATCTCATTTTCTGCGCCGATACTCATTATTTTGCATACATTATTTGTACTCACTGTCTTTCTCAATGCAGGTTTTGGTGAAAACCAGCCTGTGCGCTTACATTACTGTTACTGTTACCCTTTCCGCTTGCGGATCCGTACCCGTTTCACTTACCATTGACGTCTGCACCACCATGTGCGTTATCCTTTGCGTTTTCATTTGCACTTGCGTTTCTGTTATTTTTTGCCATTTCTGTCTACAGTACTGTTTATCTTACTGTTTCACTTTACATCACCATGCCCATTGACATTTCTGTTTGCAGGCACTATGTTACTATGTGACAACACATCACGTGGCAGACTATCTCGTCTCACGCCACCATGATGCTACCTTTCTGTTCTCATTCGTGCTTTGTGTTACCATGTGCGCCACTGTTAGCATTTCTGTTTGATTTGCTGTCCCTGTTAGTATGCCACAACACATCATGTAGGGAGCGTGGGGCCGAAGGGCCCAGGCCTGCCGCTGCATTACATTCACTATTTCTTGTTATCATTCTCAAAAAGAATGGATTAGAGGAAAACCCATTTAATGCATTAGTTAGGTTATGCCACGACAAAGTGAGGTTCGCTAGCTGGGTTGAAGACCCCTTGACCCCTGCCCAACCTCAACCGGCATTGGGTTGCGTATTGGGATCGTGGGGTCCCAACTTCACCCCATTCTCCTATACTTCTGCTGCTTTACACATGTCATGGGGTGAGAGTTAGGGCTGATTTATCCTAATGCGCACCCCATGCCGCCGGTTGGGGGTGGGCGGGGTCCAAGGGGGGTTTTCTAAACTTTAACAGCGAATTTCCTCACTTTTGTCACTGTGGAACAACCCTAACTAATGCATTAAATGGAGTTTTTTGCCTCTAATATATATATATAAAATATGGTTGCACAGTAGTGCTACCATAGTTAGGGTTGAGGAGCCATTTACATGTTAAACCTAAAATTTTGCACCTGAATAACTTTGCAACTGTAAAAAGGAGTTACCTGAAATTTGGAATACATGATCAAGAACCACAGATCTTGGGATCTGCCAACTTTCATAATGTTTAGATATACGGCTGCAGAGTTATTAAGTGTGATCTGTGTGTGCATTTACGCTTTTTTGGAATTCTTTGCTCATCTGTACAGGTCGCATGGTTTGCGCGACCAGTCCAAAATCTTAAGGGAACGTGCGGCCGGGGTCCCCGATTTGCCTTTTGAAGATTTTGTGAAAAAATATTAAACGGTTCAAAAGTTATTCAAAAACAAGTTCCCATTATAAGTCAATGGGAAAAGTAAACAAACAGTTCAACAGTGTCGCAAATGCAGTTTTTACATTTGCAAATGACCCTTTTACTGTCGTAAATCCATCATTTTGTTTTCAGTTGGTGATCAGAAAAATGCATGGCATTTAAATTTGGGACCCTCTAGCAACCTAATTCTTTTTGTATTCACCTAGTCGGATCCTGAAGATGATAGGCATGTCTTTATTTTGGGGAAAAACACCCCAGAAATATGTTTTTCAAATTTCTGGAAAAGTACTTTCCAAAGTATTGTGTGGGCGTGGAGCTTACTGTCAGATAGTTGCAGCTTCCGCAAAGTTCGACAGTACTTTTCCAGGCTGTGGGATAATGACAGCAAATTTTTTGTTACCCTGCTGCAAAAGAACGGTTTGTGTTTTGGGCTGAAATTTGGAGGAAATGCAGCCAACATGTCACAGATGTGCCTTTCAGTGTTTCGGTGAAAAAATATTACACGGCAGCAAAGAGACGGTACTCCAAAGTTGACGCTTTTTCCCATAGGATAACATTACGGCATCTGCTGCATTACAGGAATCATTAGGAATCTCACACCACCTCTTTTCCCCTACCCCTTTTACACTACCCCTTTTTTCTGTTTTCCTAGTTTGTTCTCCAACCTACTTGATAAAAATGACCCCCAAGTCCCATTACCCTAGCTTTATCCCTCCAGTACTGTTTGTTTCTTTCCTTTTAATATAATCTAGGTCAAATGTCAATTTTGCCTTGTACATATGTAAATATTTGTATACCTGTTTCGTTCATAAATCTTTGTATTTGTGTTCAATCAGTACCATGTCTTTTGTGTAAAACTGTAACCTTATATTGTTAAGACCAATCAGGTCCATCTTGTAAATGAGCTATGCTCAATGATGCTCGCCTGAATAAATAAAGATTTTGATTGATTGATTGATTGATTTGTCGCCTTGCTGCAAAATAACAGTTTGGTCTTTTGGGATGACATTTGAAGGGAATAAAGGCAACATCCCACAGATGTGCCATTTAGTGGTTTAGTGAAAAAATATTACAGGGAGGGAAAGTTATGGCACTGCGAATTTGTCTTTTTTTCCATAGGATAACATTACAGCATGCATCGCGCCTTTCAGGGCCCGTATCTTGGAAACTGTGTGAGATATGGACTTTTCATCAGAAAAATGCTTAGCCCCCTAATGGGAACTAAGCACAAAACTAGCCAGGAAAGTGATAATTCATATGACTTTTAAATTCTTTTTCTATGTCGTACGGTTCCTGAGATATAAGCAAGTTAGTATTCCAAGTCCTCATTTTCTGTTCCGAGAGCCATTATTTTGCATACATTCTTTGCACTCATTGTCTTTCTATATGCAGCTTCTGGGGAAAACTATTGTGTCTGTTTCTATAACTGTTACCCTTACCGCTTCTGCTTGTGGTTCTGTATCTGTTTCAGTTACTTTTCATGTCTACGCCACAGTGTGTGTTACCCTTTGCATTTTCATTTTCGCTTGTGTTTCTGTAATTTTAACAATTTGTGTCTACAGTATTGTTTGTGTTTGTGTTTCGCTTTGTGTCACTATGTGCATTACCATTTGTGTTTGTGGGCACTGTGTTACTATGTGACAAGACAACATGTGGTGGAAGCGCTGGGCCCAAAGGTCCCCATGCTCTCATAGCTGGTCTCATCGCTGTATTACATTCACTATTTCTCAGTACTGTTTATCTTTGTGTTTCCTGTTTGTTAACACGTGCATTATCATTTGCATTTGCTGGCACTGTGTTACTATGTGACAAGAGATGACATGGTGGCCCTGTGCTCCATTGCTGTATTACATTCAATATTTCTCAGTACTGTTTATCTTTGTGTTTTGCTTTGTGTTACCATGCGCATTAACATTTGTGTTTGCTGGCACTGTGTTAGTATGTGTGAAGACATAATGTGTCAGGGCGGGGCCAGCCGTCGTTGTATTAAATTCACAATTTCTCAGTATTGTTTATCTTTGTGTTTTGCTTTGTGTACCATGTGCATTTGCTTGCGTCACACTGTGTTAGTATGTGTGAAGACATCACGCCAGCGCTGCTGTATTACATTCAGTATTCTCAGTACTGTTTATCTTTGTGTTTCACTTTTGTGTTACCATGATATTACATTTGTGTTTGCTGGCACTGTGTTAGTATATGTGAAGACATCATGTGGTGGGAGCGTGGGGCCAAGGGCCCTGCGCTACTGTTGCTGTATTACATTCAGTATTTTTAGCACTGTTTATCTTTGTGTTTCGCTTTGTGCTACCATGCGCATTAACATTTGCATTTGCTGGCACTGTGTTCGTATGTGTGAAGACATCACATGGCAGAAGTGGGGTCTCAAGGGCCCTGCGCTGCTGTCACTATATTAGATTCACTATTTCTAGTACTGTTTATCTTTGTGTTTCGCTTTGTGTTAACACGCAGCATTAACATCTGTGTTTACTAGCACTGTGTTACTATGTGACAAGCGATGATGTGGTGGGACTGCGGGGCCCTATGGGCCTCACGCTGCCATCACTGTATTACATTCACTATTTCTCACTACTGTTTATATTTGTGTTTTGCTTTGTGTTACCATGTGCATTACCATTTGCGTTTGGTGGCACTGTGTTAGTATGTGTGAAGATAGCACATGGCAGGAGCATGGGGCCCAAAGGGCCCTGCACTCTCGTCACTGTATTACATTCAGTATTTCTAGTACTGTTTATCTTTGTGTTTCTCTTTGTGTTACCATGCGCATTAACATTTGCATTTGCTGGCACTGTGTTAGTATGTATGAATACATCATGTGGTGGTAGTGCAGGGCCCAAAGGGCCCTCCACTCCCATTGCTGCATTACATTCAGTATTTTTCAGTACTGTTTATCTTTGTGTTTCGCTTTGTGTTACCATGCACATTAACATTTGTGCTTGCTGGCACTGTGTTAGTATGTGTGAAGACATCACGTGGCAGGAGCGTATGGCCCGAAGGGCCCTGCACTACCGTTGCTGTATTACATTCAGTATTTTTCAGTACTGTTTATCTTTGTGTTTTGCTTTGTGCTACCATGCACATTAACATTTGCATTTGCTGGCACTGTGTTAGTATGTGTGAAGACATCACGTGGCAGGAGCGTATGGCCCAAAGGGCCCTGCACTACTGTTGCTGTATTACATTCAGTATTTTTCAGTACTGTTCATCATTGTGTTTTGCTTTGTGCTACCATGCACATTAACATTTGCGTTTGCTGGCACTGTGTTAGTATGTGTGAAGATATCACATGGCAGGAGTGTGGGGCTCAAAGGGCCCTGCGCTCCCATCATTGTATTACATTCACTATTTCCAGTACTGTTTATCTGTGTGTTTAGCTTTGTGTTAACATGTGCATTAACATTTGTGTTTGCTAGCACTGTGTTACTATGTGACAAGAGATGACGTGGTGGGAGTTCAGGGCCCAAAGGGCCCCCCACTGCCATCACTGTATTACATTCAGTATTTCTCAGTACTGCTTATATTTGTGTTTTGCTTTGTGTTACCATGTGCATTAACATTTGCGTTTCGTGGCACTGTGTTAGTATGTGTGAAGACATCATGTGGCGGGAGGGCCCTGCGCTACTGTTGCTGTATTACATTCAGTATTTTTTAGCACTGTTTTTCTTTGTGTTTTGCTTTGTGCTACCATGCGCATTAACATTTGCGTTTGCTGGCACTGTGTTAGTATGTGTGAAGACATCACATGGCAGGAGCGTGGGGCTCGAAGGGCCCTGCGCTGCTGTCACTAAATTACATTCACTATTTCTAGTACTGTTTATCTTTGTGTTTCGCTTTGTGTTAACACGTGCATTAACATCTGTGTTTGCTAGCACTGTGTTACTATGTGACAAGCAATGATGTGGTGGGAGTGTGAGGCCCTAAGGGCCCCACACTGCCATCACTGTATTACATTCACTATTTCTCAGTACTGTTTATATTTGTGTTTTGCTTTGTGTTACCATGTGCATTACCATTTGCGTTTGGTGGCACTGTGTTAGTATGTATGAAGATATCACATGGCAGGAGCATGGGGCCCAAAGTGCCCTGCGTTCTCGTCACTGTATTACATTCAGTATTTCTCAGTACTGTTTATCTTTGTGTTTCTCTTTGTGTTACCATGCGCATTAACATTTGCTTTTGCTGGCACTGTGTTAGTATGTATGAATACATCATGTGGTGGGAGTGCAGGGACCAAAGGGCCCTCCACTCCCGTTGCTGTATTACATTCAGTATTTTTCAGTACTGTTTATCTTTGTGTTTCGCTTTGTGTTACCATGCACATTAACATTTGTGCTTGCTGGCACTGTGTTAGTATGTGTGAAGACATCATGTGGCAGGAGCATACGGCCCGAAGGACCCTGCACTACCGTTGCTGTATTACATTCAGTATTTTTCAGTACTGTTAATCTTTGTGTTTTGCTTTGTGCTACCATGCACATTAACATTTGCATTTGCTGGCACTGTGTTAGTATGTATGAAGACATCACATGGCAGGAGCACATGGCCCGAAGGGCGCGCAGGCGGTGGATGCTGTCGCCCGCTGGCTGCGGGGGAGCGGGTGGATGGGCTTCTGTGGGGGGGACACTAGACACCAGGGAGATGTTTGGGGTTGTGATGATTCTGCCCGCGATCGGGCTTTACGGTCCACTGGACCACCAGGGAGATATTTGGGTTGGGGTTACATTCTGCCCGCGATCGGTCAACACTGGGGGTTCATACACGCTATGCCCGCGATCGGGCTTCGGATATGGGGGTGTTACATGTCCTGTACTGCCCGCGATCGGGCTGTGGGAGATGTGGCGGGAGTCAGTTACACCATGCCCGCGATCGGGCTGGTGGGGGGCAACAGGAAAGAGTTGGGGCCAGCCAGGTGGCAGCTGCTGTGTTGCGCCCTGCAATGCAGCAGCTCACCTGTGGGTGGCCCTCAACTTAAGCCTTTTTAAATTAAGGTTGTGCAGGCGCAGGTTGGGGTTGGCGCATGCACAACTCTGCACAACCCCGACTGAATATCGGCTGCGCAGGTTATGCATGGATCCTTCCCTCCTGTTGAGCATGCATTCATTTGCATTGTTTCTTTGCGCGCAACCTGATGCCAGTGGGCGTAACTGCCTCCTGCTGAATATCGCAGAATGGCACATCTTGGACTTGCGCATGCGCAACCCTGTTGCGCATGGCGCAACCCTTTTGAATATCCAAGCCAAAATGTCAGCAGGCAAAGGTTATCAACCCACCGGTCATCAAAAACAAGAGTATCACATACAGTAGCTGTGATATTTGACACATACTGCAGCTCAGTACATTCAAGGGAATTCACATTTTTATAGGTATTCACAACCTTAAAATATTAATGGATACCCTAGACTCATTTATAATAAGGGTTGGACAGGACAATAAAGAAAAGGACCACTTTTTTTTACTTTAATAGCTTTGCCAGCATTTTGAATGTAAGGCTAGCATTTGTTAGAGTGTTAGCATCTTGTGATACTCTCAATAAGCCGTGATATTTTGTAAGCATTGATGTAGTAATGTGATTATAATACTGCATATGGTCAGTCCTTGTAATTCAGATAGTCATACACTTTTTTTCCCACAAAGCCTTTTACCTGCAGGGTTGTCACAGGCAGGCTTTCAGCCCTGTCCCTACCCTCTCTCACTCTGCAGCTTTCTCCTCAATCCACCGATCCTAAGATCCCCCATGGACTACTCCCCATGGCAGGGCTGGGAAAATGAGGGTCATGTTTCCCCCACCCAGTGACACAGTCCAGATGGGACCATATGAACCGGCAATGGTGGAAGGTAGAGGAAGGCTGCACAAACCCATTATCTGTTTTCTCCCGTTTGTTTATTTGATTCTAGGATTACAAATACCTTTGAGACGAAGCTCTTCTACAAAGGTTCTACGTCAGTAGGTACAGGCATACAGGTCATACTGGTTACATACATGATAAAGCAAATGGCAACATAACCATCATAACATGATATTACTAGGACTTTACAGGAAGCATAAATTGGAGGATGTAGGTGACACAATGGGAAGATGTAGGTAACAAACAAGGAATGAAAAAGTTAGTGTGAGGAGGCACTAGGAAAGGGGGGGGCAAAGAAAGGCAGCCAAAGGGCTTTTGTCATGACAGAGCAGGGGTAAGAGCAAAAGTTGGGCAAGGTAGGAATGAAGTGCTACATAGGTTGTCCACTGCAGACAGTACAGGCTCGGGGAGAGGTGCATTAAACAGGCCATTCACAGGTACTTGAGCCTGTTAATGAGAGGTGGAGCTTGTTCTTGAACATGCCAAGTTTAGGAGAGTTAGAGTTAGAGTTAGAGATAGTCCCCTTGCTACAGAGACAGCAGTCTGTGCTTGTTTCTGAACATGGGTCTACACTGTGTGAGAGATATGTTACATAGGGCCTCAACCCTCAATGCCTCTGGGCTGGCAGCCATATACTTTTTTCCTGTCATTCAGAATTCTGACACCAGAACTCCCATGATTCACAGTAATGATGTCAAACCTGTGAACTACTGTATTGTACTACATGGTACATTTTCTTTTTTTCTTTTCCCATAGGCAAGTAGCAGGTGCTGTAACTCATAATAAGATCATTCTTACATCAAGAATCCATATTATTATCAATCTGACATCAAAAAGATGGTATTGCAGATATGAATCATTAGTATGCTTACAGGCAACTCAGCTCATCTTTTCAGCACAGGTGAGAGTGAGCTGTAGAGACTGCTGCTGTGCTCTACTGTCACTGTTTGAAACCTGCATTTGAAACTGTAACAGGAGCAGAAGAGATTATCATGATGGAAGAAGTCTTTTTTCCCCTCTCCAAGATGAATTAAATATTTCTCAACTGTCATGGCTTTTGCAATGTGTCTCTTTATATTGCAGAGTGAGCGAGCTGTGCAAATGTCTGAGTAGGGTGGTTACAGAGTATGCAAATGCATGAGCTGTGTCATTGGAGCAAAGTGAAATGCAGATCAGGGAGTGAAAGCGTGTAGCTGTGCAAATGTGTGGGCTGTATGGTTGAAGTAACATAAAATGCAGGTCAGAGAGTGAGTGAGAAGCTTAGTCAGAGCATAAGAGAGCTGCATGAATGTGCAAGTGAACCAAGTGAGGAAGCTTAAGTGAGCAGGGTGAGTTGATGTGACAAGGGAGTGAGCAGGGTATAGATGTGAACTTTCCATGTATTACAAAAAAGAGAAGAATTTGTATCTGTTTTGAAGCCACAACTCCATCCTGGGATTCTGATGGCATCATACACCTCTGAAGTTTTACTGTTGAGGTTTATGATGTCATCAGAATCTCTCAATGGATTTACAGCTCTGTAAAAGATAAATACCAATCAGTTATTCTGTTTGCTGTTTTAGAATGTTCATGTCCCTGAAACTGTGCCCAAACTCTTCTTTTACTGTACTCTACAGAATATTGAGGTAAACAATGCCTGCTTGATTCACATTCTACTGACTAGGAAAGGAATCTCTTCATCTCTGACAACTTTGAACTCCATAAATAGTGTCTGACCTAATATTATGCAAAATAAATGATAGTCCGACTGTAAATTATGTGCTCTGTAATTCCATTATTGGGTTCTGGTGACATTTATAAACCACTAGAACTTTGCTGTCAGGGTCTGTGATGTCACCATAACATCTCGATGGAATAACAGCCTTGTATTTCAAAGTTGGCTCTCATTTATTCTATGGCCCAGGTATTTGCACTGGCACAAGTGTGGACTTGTGCCAAGGAGCGATATTCAGTGGGAGCCAGTGTGCAGCTGAAATCTCATTGTGCTAATGAGCAACTATAATGAATGCAGGTGCAAGTGCAGGGGGTGTGCCCATGAATATCCAGAGCAGTGCGATATTCAACCATGAAACCATGGCACAAGTGCAGAGCAAGTCAGACATACACTGAGCAGACTTGTTCCTATAAATACAGGGTGCAAGTACGCAGAAAGCACTTGCACCAGGTGAGAGGGAATGAGAGAGAAAGAGAGAGAGAAAGAAAGAAAGAAAGAAAGAAAGAAAGAAAGAAAGAAAGAAAGAAAGAAAGAAAGAAAGAGGGAGAGGGACAGAGGTGGCAGTGAAGAGGGAGACAGGGGCAGAGAGAGTGTGAGAGACAGGCAGACACAATGCCAGGCAATGCACCAGGGTGGCACACAGCCCACAGCAGCCAACTACCCAGGGGGATATAGGACAGCAAGGGTCATGGATAGTGTGACCTGCAATCTGGAGTCCATAATGAGGGGTGTGAGGGGGCAGCAGGAACAGTGACATGGCCATGGAAGGGCCTGTTGGCGGTATGCCCAACACAGGTGGTACTGCTCCCACATCACTGTCAAGCAGTACAGTGACATGGAGATTGTGGGCCGGTACCACCTGAACAGGGCCTTTCTGAGGCAGTTCTGTGAGCTGTGCAGTGATGAGATGCAGGCACCCACCAGACGGAGTCATGCCATATCTGTGCATATCACAGCCTTGCATTTGTGGCACCAGCTCCCTCCCCCTCTCCCCTTGCCCTCCCCTCACCCACCCATCCCCTTTCTTTGTAATCACCCATACCAGTGGCCACTGGCCACTGTCCCCTGTACTCTTTTCATCCCGGTCTGACAATGGCACCTTCCAGCTGGCTTCCACTTGACTTCTTCCTACCGAGTATACCATTTCACCATTGACTTCTGATAGATGCTAGCTAGTGTTGTCCTTCTTCAACATATTGTCTGCACTATTTATGTACAAGGAATCTGTATGTTATGACTGCTACCATTGTTGTATGTTACCCCCCATCCTCCTACGTGGAACCTTTGTAAACGAGCAGTTCCTAATCGAAGGTACTTGTAATCCTAGAGTTTAATAAATAAATAAATAAATAATATCCGTGGAGATGAAAGTGATGGCTGTCATGTGCCTGCTCACCACTGGCACCTTTCAGAGACCAACAGGGGACACCACAGGCATAACCCAGTCTGCCACGTCCCGTCTCCTCACACAGTTCCTCAATGCTCTGCTGCCACTTGCGTCAGAATATATCCATTTCCCCAGCACATAGGTGGAGAGTACAGCAACCATGCAGGACTTCCACAGGGTAGTACATATGCCTGGCATGATTGGGGCCATTGACTGCACCCATGTGGGCATCCACATGCCACCTGACCCTGACGGTGTGGCGTAATCAACAGGAAGGGTAGACAAGTGTCAACTGCCAGGTGGTGTGCGATGCCATGGATGCATAACCAATGTATGCGCCACACATCCTAGGAGTGCACATGATGCATTCATCTGGCACAGCTCTGTGCTGTGCCACATGATTGAACATGGGGTTATCCCCATGGGCCACCTAGTGGGTGAGTATAGCACAGGCAAGGCGCGATGGGAAGAACATACCTTGGGATGGGGGAGGGCTGGGTGTGCATGTTGGCGTGGGCACCAGGGACAGGCAAGGGGTGCAGTATAGCATAGCAGAGGACTAACCATGTCATTATCCACACAGGGGACAGCGTCTATCCATTGCAGCCCTGGCTGCTCACCCTCTGCCGGCACCCATCATCCCTAGCAGAGGAACACTACCAAAGGCACACGCCAGCACACGCAACATCATTGAGTGAGTCTTTGGCATGCTGAAAGCATGGTTCCATTGCCTAGACAGGTCAGGCACTGCCCTACAGTACAGCTCCTTGAAAGCCTGTGGCCTGTTCCTGGCCTGCTGCATACTGCACAACATGGCCATTGACCGTGGGATAGTTGTCGAGATTGATGAGGGTGACAGTAGTGGGGACAATGGAGGAAATGGGCTGGAAGGAGGTGGACAGCCACCCACTAGGCAGAAGGATCCTCGGCTGATCCTGCAGGCAAGACATCACAGGGACACCATAGCATGGGAGCACTATGGTGCACACAGGTAGGTGATGCGATACACCATGCATAGGCCACACAAACAGGTACATCACACATGCAGGGGTGTGCATGGCAATGGGTGTGCACAAACTGAGGCAGGAAGCAAAGGTAAGGGTGACAGGGGCACACACACACACACAACCACACACAGCACCCCTCACAGCCCCTCCCCACACACACAAGCACCCACACACAAACATAGGCATGGGTATGTGGTTTTGAACATATGAATCACATCGGTGCACAGGCGCAACAGGTGCAAGACTGTTGTCATCATGCCCACCTCACACAACCCAGTGGCTTGGCAAGCACGCACACAGGCAGCATGTGGCATGACACACAGGTGTCACACCTGTGGTGGGCACACACCCACTGCCCATGTACGCACTGGGCAGCAGTTGCAGACTGCAGGTGGGGTGGGCCACACATCAGGTTCACTGCATGGAACCATGGCCACCATGGCCATGGGAGTGGCCATGCCTGGGCCGATCGTCAGCCACAGGCTGCGCATCAGCCATCGTGGGGTGCAACAGCCCCCCAAGGGTTTAACCATGGGACTGCAACCGTGTCCACACAGAGGTGTTGAGGCATCCAAACAGTCCAGCCCTGGGTGTGCCTGGGATGCCAACATCAGAGCCTGGCATTGACTGAAAAGGGTTAACCTGATGCTGGGTAAGTGGGGTGGACAGCACACTGTGGGGGTAATCTGTGCCGGCTATGCCCTGTGGCAGCCAGCAGCATAAAGTCATCCAAGATCACAGTGGCAATGTGATCCAGGGATGCATTCATGGCCTTCTGCATGCGCTGCATCCCCGCCAGGATCTGCACAATGACCCTCTCCTGCTGCTTGGCTAACTGGCTCACCTCTGCGCACAGTGTGTGCACTCCAGTGGCAAGCAGCACCTGTTGCTGAATGGACATCTGCAGCAAACAGGTGTGCTCAGCCAGTGGGTCAGCATCCTGGGGCTCCCAGGCTGGATGTTGATCCCCATGTAGTGACTGGCCACTCTGCACAGCCCCCCCCTCTGGTGGATGCTGCACAGTTGGGTCTGCAGGGGGATTGGGTATGGTAGGCATCCCAGTGGTGGACCATGTGTCTGGCAGCCCTGTGGCACCTGCAACCTGCTGCTGTCACCAGTCCGGTCACTGCATGCCAGCCAGCACCTGCGTGGCCATACCACCTCCACCACAGGGCACAGCCAGGGCAGCACACACCACTGCACTAGCAGTGGTGGCGGGCAGCTCTTCCACCACTGTCAGAGCACTACGCATGCTGCCTGTGTCAGTGGCCAGCAGGGACATCTCCTCCACAACAGTGGCCATGCTGTCCAGGATGAGCATTATGTCATCATCAGTGTTGGATCCTGCCCCAATCTCTGTCTTTGTGCACAGGACCCCAAGGCTGGCATCCTGCAGGAACACATGCAGAGCCTCATCTGACCCCAGGTCCAGGACATCCACCTGCACAGTGGTGGTGAGCTGCAGCCTGTCAGGCCCTGGATGCCCATGGAGGTGGAAGGCTGGTCCTCCGGGGCTGATCCAGTGGCCACAGCTGTCGATGGTGCCAGTGCCCCATCATCTGCACGGAGGTGTGCTGGTGCTACAAAAGAAAGAGAGGTGTGTTAGTGATGCATTGCTGACATGTGCCCTCCCACACTACCACTGCCTGTGTCCTGCAGCATGGCATGTGCGTGGGTCTGCACACTTGCACATGACAGGCATGCCAGCTGCATGCATGCCAGCATGGGCATGGACACACCCTCCATGCCCCCAGCTGTGCATGTCTAACATACTTACCATGCAGTGATGGGTTGCCACCTGTCTGGAATCTGCCACCAGGCACACCCTCCACCGTGCTGCAGCAGGTGGTGGCTGCCACCAACTCTTCCTGCCCCATGAGCAGTGACGCATCTGCAGGCCCCCCTCTGGTTGCATTCTGGGATGCACAGATGGCCACAAACTTCTCCTTGATGTGCCTCTTGTCCATGGCCACCTTCTTCCTGCACTCCTGCGCCGAGCGCTAGTGGCTGCCCTGCTGGTTGACTCATGCCACCAGCTCCACCCAGGCCCCAGCCCTGGCCTGTGGTATGCCCGTGGCACCACTCAGCAGATGCTCCCTGTCAAGGTAGGCTTTGACCAGGGCCTCTGTCTCTGCCTTTGTGAAATTTGGCCCATGCTTGTGGTCAGGCCCACACTCCTCACCCTCCTCACGTTCCGACATGTCGCTTCCTGTGGACATCGACAACACAGTATGCCAGTGGCAGCATCACCCTGTTCCATCTCCACTGCTGTACTGGCTGCTCCCAGTGAGCTGCAGCATCATGTGCAACTTACCCCAAAAGGATGCAATACCAGTCCATGGCCTGTGCTGTTCCATGGTGCTTATATAGCGCAATGGTAATGACATGCTAATGCCCCCAGTGCACCACGTATTGGCTGATGAGCTCATTTGCATGTGGCATCTGAATATCATGATTTTGCTTCATGCACAATGAGATTACTCCAGAGGAAGTTACAGCGCAAAGCATATGCATGCGTGGTGTGCAGACATGCAGTGCACATGCTCCAAATGGTATAATGTTGTTTATCACGTGCTGTGCACCAACTGCACGATGGGGGCCATGGCACATGATACACCAGGCCTGCTATCGTGCACATGTGCACTGTGTGGAGGCAGGTGACCCTGAGCACTGCTGTGACTCCTGGGTCACTCCCTCACTCATGACCCTGCCTAGCCACACCCATGCCATGCATCCCCGAGACTGCGCGATGGGCAGAAACAGTGTATGTTCCCTTGCATCGTGCATCTGGTGCATGTCGTGGCCACGTGAACTTACTTCCGCCATTTTTCTCACCGGCTACAACTCGCAGCATGGTGCAGCAATGAGCAGTGAGGGCAAAAAACTGGACGCAGGTCAAGCTGGTGAACCTGGTCACCTGTGTCCAGCCCCACACACCCCAACTGTTTGCTAGGCACCCCTGCAGCAGCCCAGAATTGTGGTGTGGCAGGGGATTGCTGCCACACTGCAGCAGTGGACCGGGATGGCCAGGATGGGAGAGCAGTGCTGCCACAGATATGGAAACCTCATGAGGAGGGACCCAGAGTGCCTGAGGAGGCTGGAGGCATGTGTCAGATGTGGGGCTGTGCCACAGCCAGGTGAGTATGCCCATATTGCATGTGTGACCTGGTGCTGTACTGTGGTGTTGGCTAGGCTGTCTGGCATACACTGCAGAGAGGTGCACTGCCATCATTCGCATCACAGGGTGGTGTTGCCAGCCACCGCTTGCGTTGTGATGCAGCTGTGTGGGATGTGTAGGGCAGGGGTTCACCCTGTGCACAGGGGTGGGGGCTGGTGGGTAGCTGCTGTGGTTGTTTACTGATGTGTACCTGTCTATGTTCCATTCCCAGGGCCTGAGAATCACCTGAGGGTGGCAGCGGTAGCAGCAGGTCAGCAGGCCACATTGGGGCATGGAGGCAGCAGAGGAGCAGCTCTGGCACCAGTGGGGCCATGGAAGGCAGGTAGGCACTGTCATGGTGCTTCACACATTACATAGGGGGTGGCGGTGGTGTGGGTGTGGGTATGGCTGCCTGTGCTGTGTGCTGTGGCAGCTGTGTGTGCTGCACTGTGCATGGTCGGGTGGACCTCGTGCAGTGGGGACAACTTCCCTTGCACTGTTGTGGTGTGCTGCGTTGCTGGCAGGCATTGGCCCACCCCCCTGCTGGAGGCCGGTACGGGCCCTCTGGGGGGGGGTGTTCCCATTGTCCATTGCTTGCTGGGAGTGGGCATAGTTCCTTGGGACATTACACTGATCACCTGTCCTGTCCCTTGTCATAGGTGTCCGGCGTAGAAGATGGAGGTCCGTGTACTGACGACTGCTCCGGCAGCTGATTTTGATCACGTCTACAAACATGGAGGCTGTGCTTCAAATACACTGTATGCTGCTGGAGGAGTGGAGGCAGGGAGGGCACCAAGGGGTGGCAGGCCATGGCCACAGATGAATGTTCCCCAGCATTCCCCTGTTTTTCCTGCTGTACCTCCCCCTACCGTCCTTCATTCCACTGTACAGTCCCTGTTCCCTGTCTCTTTTGATGCATTCCTACCCTTTCCCACCCCCTTGTTGCTGTATATAATTTTATGAAAAAATATATCTATTTTGACTTACCTGCCTGTGTCAGTGTCTGCTTTGCAGGTGGTGTGAAAAGCCATGCTGTAGTGGCCCAGTGTCTGTCCGTGTGGTGTGAATGTGTCGGGGTGCATATTGTGCTTCTGTGGTTTACTGCTTTGTGCTGTGGTGTGTCCTACTGTGGTGGTGTCCCTCCTTGCAGTAGTTGGCTGTGCCTTAGGGTGCCTATGGGGTGGCTGTCAGGGGTGTGCAGCGGGTGTGTGCTTGATGATGTCACATGGTCATGGTCTTTGGTTGGGTACTGGCTGCACGCTGTGTTGGGGCCCCAGCTTGGTATTGTGTGGTCTGTCCCATGTGGTCTGCTGTGTTACGTGGCTCCTGGCACATTCCATGCCTACTGTGTGGGACACCTGTGTGGCACGTGTGTGTGTGTGCTTGGCTGTGTGGTTCTGGGTGTGGCCTGCTATGATCTGGGTGTGTGTGGGGGGGCACAGCCTGCAGCCTGGGAGGCTCCCTTGTTACATAGATACATAGATACATAGACAGTGTCGGCAGATAAGGGCCTATGGCCCACCCATTCTGCCCATTTGAGCTTGTAAGTTCAGTTTGCCTCCATTGGCCATTGCCACCTCCTGTTGCCTATGTTCTGTGCCACTGTTATGTTCTGGGGGGGGTCTGGGTGCCTATATGCACCCTGCTGTTCTCTGCTGGTGGTGGCCTCCTATGGCCTGTCACTGTGCTTCCCTGGCTCTGTCCCTGGGTCTCTTTTCTGTGCCATGCCCCCTTCTGTTGCTCTGCTGCTCTTCTTCCACAGTTGTGCTAGAGCATCTTTTTCTGTGCCATGGCACAACTGTGTTTGCGCCATGGCACATCTTTGGTTACACCATGGTGCAACTGTGCCATATTCAGCCGGGTTGCGCTGGCGCAGTGCATCCAGTGCAATCTCTGAATATGGTTCCTGTTGTGCCACAGCACATAGGATTTGCACTGTGCCAGTCTTGTGCCAGCCTTTGGCGCATTTCTGAATATCTGGGCCTATATGTTTTACTGTATAAAAAGTAAAGATTGGACAGTGACTCCTTTTCCCACATTTAACATGTTGTTTTTTTCTCAGAACAGATAACACAAACATGTTTTCTCTGCAGATACAATACTATCAGTATCAGACTTGGAGACTAATGTTTAGTCCATCGAAAGACTTGCTTTGTACTTTTACAGCTCACAGATAGAAAGTTTCAGATTATGAACTTTGATAACTATAAATTAACCTCCATTAAGTTTAACCGGGTAAAATAAGGTACAAAATATTTTGTTGCCATCAGTTTAATTTACTGAGTACAGTGTGAAAGTGTCAAATTGTAGACAATATAATTCATGACCTTATTATAATATATCAGGTTTGGTTTCATGAATTAAACTTCTAACATTTATTTAAAGGTGCCCATGAAATATACACGTTTCATGCTTTCTAAAACTGCTGTACAGCCAGTGTTCTGCAATTCAGATATCAAATTCATAAGATATACCTTGAATAGCCACATATTGAGATTGACTTCAGAAAAACAGTGCAAAGTTGTGCTATAATGTATGTACATTATTTTTATGAAGAATTTAATATCTGAACTACACTCAGTTTATTCCAATGTGAAAAGTATGCTTGCATAATTAGACATTTATTTAATGTACAGTAGTAATACTGTACTGTATATCAAAGTTCCATTCCTTACATAACCAGCAATTTGTCAAATAGATTTTAGCAGCTATCAATCCAGTGATACTATAGTATGCATGTACTTTTTAAGACTGATGTCAGCAGCCAGTTTGTCATTATTAATCCACTTTATTTATTGAATTGATGATATTGTTACTTCAAATAAAAAGGATAAAAAATGCAACAGAAAAAAGTAACATAAAACAATGTTTCATTAAAAACGTATAATGATTAATATTATGATGGAGCTAGATGATAAGTTACAAAAACATGAAAGGAAGAAGGTTTTAAAGGAAAAAATCCTATACTGATACACACTGCCTCCAGTGGAAACACATTGCCTTTACTAACCACATTCAGCAATCTGTCACGTTGTTCAATGGGACATTGCTGAATGAGGTTAGCAAAGGCAAAAAGTACTGTGGTGTGAATGATGAAATTAATGTTCATGAATAAACCCCATAGAACCACATAAGCATGCCTATGCTTCTAGGTACAGGCAGTAGACAGACTGTAACCATGGTTTGAACTTCTGAAGCTCTCAAAAGAAAACTTTGACCATAACCTCTTTTGATATGGCTCAAGACAACTTGCAATGGTTAGTTAAGAAAATCTTGCATGCCACTGCTGAGTGTTGGTTGTGTCAGCCACAATGGTTCTAGCTCCCATTGGGCCCTGTTACTCCCCTACCTCAGGTCAAAGAATGTGGCTCTAGATGGAGATACTCTAGAAGATAAAAAGGAACTGGTAAGTAAATTTCCCTTTCATACTCTCCAGTACAGCTAATCTAGTGTTATGATTGAGACATGATACATTAAATTTGGGGAACACAAATAATAGGGTACAGTAATGGCTTGTACTTACATAATTGTATTGTTAGGTTTCTAGTGTTCAAACTTGCTTCCTCATGCAGAAAGGCAGGACAGTGACATTGGCTTTATTGAAAAGATGGCAATGGCAATGTCAATTTTATTTATATAGCGCCTAATCCATGAGGCTCTAAGTACCATACAGTAGATAACAATAACAACAACTGAATAACAGAACTATAAATTATTTAAAATCAAGAATCCAGGCTAAAACAAAAATTTAAAAAATGGATTTTCAAATATCTTTTAAGAGCAGCCAGGGAAGGTGCACCTCTCACCTCCCTGGGAAGGGCATTCCAAAGAGTCAGGGCTGCTAGACCAAATGCCCTTTCACCTGAGAATTTTAACCAAGATCTGGGAATGGACAAGAGGTTTGTCTCCACTGACCAGAGGGCAAAACCAGGAGTGTATGGCATCAGAAGGTCTTGCAGGTAGCCCAGACCCAGACCATGCAGACCTTGTACATGATCAAGAAAACATTGAAACTAATGCACCACCTGACCAGGAGCCAGTGGAGAGCACAGAAAACCAGCATGATATGCTCAGAATGGGATGTCCCAACAACCAGCCAAGCCTTTGCATTCAGAAATAGCTGCAGGTGATGCATCAGCATCTCGGATAACTCAAGGTAGAGAGCATTACAGTAATCCCACCTAGATGAGATCAGAGAATGCACTATTGCTGCCAGACCAGAAAATCAAGAAATAGCTTGATAGAATCAATGTTACTAAGATGGCAAAAGTCACTGTAGACAATAGCTTACACCTGGAATGCCAGTCAGCTTGGAGTCCACAATGACCCACATATTCACTCTCCCGGTGGCTTCTGATTGCCACTCACTTCAGCTGTGACCCTGTGATTGGTTCCCTTTCAAGCCAAGGACTCTGCTCATTCCTCCAGCAGCCTGGGACTCCCTGCTCTCTCAGACCTTGGTATTTCTCACTTTTTCCACTGTTTCTCCTTCCAGCTACTTTTGTTGCCAGACTGCCTTTTCTCTCTGCTCTTTTGACTGTGTTTTTACTCCCAGTTTCATTACCTTGCTGCTAAACTGTAATTTCAACGGTGCCACTTTAGACTGTACTAGAAGACTTTTGTACTGAAAGGGTTTAATCACTGTTAAATTGCTTAAACAGTACTTTTGCTTAAATTGCTTAAGTTACATTATTGTTTTCTTCAACTTTTGCCTGCTAACTGTTCTACCCCCCCATGATTCACAGCACTGACCCACCTTGTCTCTGCTATTCCTTAATCCCTCTTTTGTTCATGCCCCAGATCACCTTCCTTTGAGCCTTCTCCTGTCTCTGGCCCCCTGTAGTGCCTCTGTCTTCTGCTCCTGTGCTGCCATAGCCCCTTTTAACTGTCCTATTCATTGTAATTGCTTTTGTCCCTTAACTTGCCCAGCGCTGTTCCTGTCCATGGTCCTGCTCTGATAAATATCTACAGCCTTTCTTTTTTCTTCCAGCTTTCCTTGCCCCAGAGTGAGTGCATCCCTCACAGTGCAGCTTCCAGAAATGCCACCACCCATGCTTTCCACTGCCGCTCCAATAGAGAAGCCTCAAGTATGGACTGCTGAAATCCCGACTTCTTTGAATTTGGCACTTTTTCTTCAAATTGGCCTTCACTCTGTTGATGGCTACTGATTGGCCACTCGTTTCAGCTGGGACCCTGTGATTGGTTCTCTTTCAAGCCAAGGACTCTGCTCATTCTTCGAGCTGACTGGGACTCCCTTCTCTCCTGGACACAGTATTTCACCACTCCTATTTTATCCCGGCCCCTAACCCACACCCCCAGCACTCTTTAAATCCTCTTGCTGCACTCTGGGCCCCTTCCAGCAGTGAGAAATGTAAAATTACAGCATACTGACTTTGTTGCTTTTATTCTCTGCCCCTATTATCTGTCGTTCCAATATTCCAGTGCCACCTCTTGGGTTAACTGCGACAAGTCCCACAACTATGGTCCTATTGCTGTTAACCTGGCAAATATGGCTTTGTCTTCTTGTTCTCCACTCATTATTATCCTGCTAGCCCTATGCTCTCCTCTCACCTACTCCTCAGTTCCATCACCACACCAGACTGGCCCCTCTCTCCCCACTTTACTCCAGCCCACTGTGCAAATCCATGCAGTGACTCTCTCTCCCACCCTTACTGCATGGATACACTACCCTAGCCTCCCAAGTGCCTCCCTACCATTCACTCCCTCCTACTTCTCCTTGATACAGCTACTAAAATTTCAATCTCCCCCCTCTCACCCCACCCCCTCTCCTTCATCGTTAACTAGATCTCAGCCATGGTTTAGGAGTGTGAAAATCCACTTTATGATCATTGCTTTCCTGCTTCTCTCCTCTGGTGACAACCCCAACTCTGGGCCATGCTCAATTGTCACCCCTGCATCAGCAACTCCTGGCAAATCCCTAAACAACCCCTTAGCCCTCCACCACAGCCTAAAACTCTTACATCTAAATATCCACAGCCTTCTCCCAAAACTCAATCTACTCCAGCCTATAGCAGTCTCTCTTGCTCCGGATGTTATTATCATTTCTGAAATGTGGCTGAATAGCAAAACTGATGACCCTCAGCTCTCCATCCCCGGTTACTCATTAGCCAGACTAGACCGTCCCACTAGGGGAGGAGGGGTGGCAGTCTACGTCTCCACTGCCATTCAATTTACCAAAATATTCACCCCTGTAGAACCCAAAGCCTATGAGGCCCTTATCATAAAATTATCCCTACCTTTCTCTGCACCTATCTATGTGGTGGGTGCTTACTGTCACCCTTGCCTCCCTACCACTGCCATTTTGGATCTCATCAACACCACAATCTCCCGCACCTCCTCAGGTGAAACTTATATATTGCATGACTTTAACCAAAACTGACTTTCCCCCTCCTTTATCAAGACTCAAAATAATATCAATGAACAAAATCTATCTCAGCTCATTCTGGAACCCACCCAGTTGAAACTTAAATCTGGAAACCATTTCTTAATAGTCTAGGCTCTCACATCTCATCCCCATGGGGTTATCAAATCGAGCACTCTCCCTAATGCCATGAACAATCAAGTTATGACCTATTTGGTGCCAAAATTCATAAGGCCAAGGCCCCCCTAAAACCCTCCTTCTTTGGTCATACAAACCTGGGCCCCAAACTCCAAGACTTAGCTCTCACAAACTGTAAGCCAACTGCAATGGCTGACTCATTAGATGAAGCTTATAGCAATTTCCAAAACAAATTCCTAGAAACCTGGAACCATCATGCCCCTTTGCATCATCCCAAGGTCAGGGGTAACCACCTCCCTTGTATCACCCCTGAACTCTTAACCTGTCATAGAGCCCAAAATCACGCTTGGAGAACTCACAAAGCATCCATGCTCCCCCATGATTATAACACATACCACTCCATGTGTACTAGAGCCACCCATTTAACAAAAGCAGACTATTTCTGCTCCACCTTTCAGTCCATCATAGACAAACCCTCGAAATTCTGTCATGTTATTCACTCCCTGTTCTCCCCCCACCTCTTTTCCCATCCCCATCCTCCAAGTAAACAACAATCTCCTTGATGACCACCTCAGTGTTGCTATGGAATTTAATTCCTATTTCACTACCTGTGCCTCTACTATCCTTACATCTCTACCCTCTGTTCCCCCATCCTGCTGATCTCCCCTCCCTACCATTCTTCCTTGCCCCACTCCTTCTCCAGTATTTCTTGCTTCAAAATCTTGGATGCGCTATATGCTCAAATCCCCTCCATAAGCAGTTCACCAGATGGGTTGGACCCTAAGCTGCTTTACTTATCTGCTCCAGCTATCGCTGTCCCAATGACTGACCTTCTCAGCCCTTCCTTCACTACAGCAGACATCCCAACTGTTTGGAACATGCCACTGTACTTCCTCTGCCCAAAGGAGGTGATCTTTCTGTTCCTTGATAATTATCATCCCATATCTCTCTCCTTTCCACTCTTGCTAAGCTTCAAGAGCACCTAGCTCTCTCCCAACTCTCCTCCTAACTCTCTGTCTCTAATCTTTTCACTCTGTTCCAGTCTGGTTTCCAGAAGAATCATTCCTCCACCACCTCCCTGATTAAGCTCACTGACTCCATCCTCTCTGGGATGGACAGTTGCCAAATCACCTCAGCCATCTTTGTTTACCTTGCAATGGCTTTTGACACACTCCCATAACCTCCTTTTGCACTCCCTCTCCTCGGCTGGCCTTTCTGATTCTGCCACTAACTGATTTCAAACCTGCCTGGTAGGCAGAACTCAGTCTGTCAGAATTGCTGACTTCACATCCTCCTCCTCTCCCTATTAATACTGGTGTACCCCAGGACTCTGTCCTGGGCCCTGTACTTTTCTTAATTTTTCTCAGTGACCTTCCCTCAGTCTGCTCATCCACCTCCATCCATTGGAGAGGGAGTCCTCTTCACCTCAGGCCGATCTACCATTGATGTACAGACCAGGCTTCAGCTTGACTTCAACAAAGTTCAGCAATGGTTCTGCTCCCATCAACTCTCTTTCAATGCCAAAAATACTGTCTCAATGACCTTTGGCACTAGGCAGAGACTTTCTAGGCTCCCCTCACTACCCTCCTTCCATACCCTCGACAGGACTGTATTGGAAGACACCTCCTCCTTTTGGTACTTGGGGGCTTGGCTTGACCAACATCTCAACTTCTCTGAACAAATGCCATGCTGAAGAAGCTGCACCCCAAGCTCAGTGCACTGTACTGGAACTGCAGCTGCTTACTGCTACTGGCTAGACACGAACTTGTCCAGAAGATGATTCTACCTATTTTCAGCTACTGTGACATAGTTTACTTTGCCTCTCTTAAGTCTTCCCTAACCAGATTGGACACCATTTTTAACTCGTTCTGTTGCTTTGCACTTGATCCCCGCCCCCATCACTGTACCCTCTATCGTTCCCTGGATTTGACTTCTCTTGAGAACCCCCACCACCTCCACTGAACAAAATTTATATCTAAATGCTAGTTTGGAACTCTCCCCTCAGGCAGTATAGTGCAGTGGCTTAAGGCTCTGAGCTAGAAATCTGGTGACATCCAGCAGACCAGACCTGGGTTTGAATCCCACAGCTTCCACTTACATACTGTGTGACCCTGAGCAAGTCACTTAACTTCCCTGTGCTCCCAGAATGCACCTGTAAAAAAGCTTTCGGCTTAGTGTGCTACTCCTGGTTAAACAACTAAAAAAAAAAAAATTACCTCCTCAATCTCCTCACTCACCTGTCCCACCCACTCCCTTAGATCATATGATTCCCGACTAATGACAGTTCCTCATTGTGTAACCTCAATAGGCTAGATGGATTTCTCACACTGCCTCCCTAAACTATGGAATGCCCTTTCCCCCCAGATTCACTACTCTTTCTCCCCCTACTCCTTCTCTTCTTGCCTACACAACTTCCTCACAGTGAATTGTAACTGCTATTAGCCCATCCCCTCTTCTAAATATCTTCACTTACTAGTCTGTCGCCATCCCTATTTTTTTGTGACACCAAACATCCATGAAATGATTTCCAAATAATTATTCTGAATGCACTTCTTTGGTACTCAGTACCTTAAAGGTTAAGGTTCTATTGCACCATGCTCTGCTATAATCATGTCCACTTGTAGTTATGATGTATGCATTGTGTGGTATACCTATGTCCTAATTGCTTACTTAATGATCACTTGGTATGTATTGTGCTTACTTATGTACTAATTGTTTAACTGATGATTGTTTGAATGCATCGTATGTACCCCCTGTACCCCTTCCCCAGGACACAATGGGAGATGAGCAGCTTTTTGCCCAGTGTACCTTTCCTAGTGAAACATTTCAATAAATAAATAAAATAAAAAGATTCTTCACTCTACCTGTGGCACAAAGGGCCATGTTGTCCAAAACAGAAAGGGCTGCAGTAACTCTTGTTGCCACAGAGCCTGACTAGCCCCGCTCCACCACTAGCACTTCCATCTTGGAGGGGATTGAGCCTAAGCCAGCTAGCACTATCCAATCATGGATTTCTCTAAGGTACTCACTCAGTTCAAGGGCAGCAACACTATCATCAGGGGTACCAGACACATACAGCTGGGCATCATCAGTTTAGCAATGAAACACCAGACTGTAGTACCTAATGATCTCCTCCAACTGCAACATGTACATGGCAAATAGCATGGGAGCCAGAAACACCCAATGAGGTATACCATAGGAATGATAGGGCTCAAACCACTGCAGCACTGTTCCTGAGAGTTCCACATAGTACCAAATGTGATCCAGCAGTATCCCATGAGCCACCATGTAAAATGCCAGAGAGGTCTAACAGGACAAGAATGGGACATTGTCCACTATCCCTTGCTAAGAGGAAATCATTGTGCACCCAGACTAAAGCAGTTTCCATACTATGGAGATGCCAGAAACCAAATTGTAAAGGCTCATAGATATTGTATTTCTTAAGGTGTAGTTCTAGTTACACCACCAACACCTTCTCAATCAACTTCCCAAGAAAGAGAAAGTTTGATACAGGTCTGTAATTGAAGATATCATTAGGGTCCAGGTAAGCCTTCTTAATGAGAGGACTTACCACAGCCTTTTTACAGGCAGATGGAAAGACACTCTCCCAAAGGAAACACCTGATGATCTCCACCACAATTGTACTGAGCAAGTCCTAGCATTCTAAAAGAAGTCTGGTTGGCCCAGGGTCCAATGCACAGTAGGTGGCAAGCAAGCAAGAAACAACCTGAGGGACATCATCCACAGAAACTGTCTTGAACTCAGCCCATGAAAATGGGCTCCTACATCTCATGAATAATGAACACTGTCAACTGATGGTAGGCTGCTCAGGGAGATCCCAGCCTGGATGGTGGACACTTTGTGTAAGAAGCACTGGTAAAACTTCTTGCACTTTTCATGAGAAAAAGCTCTATAAGACTGCAGACAGATGGGTATTACTAGTCTGTCCAGTGTTGAAGAACTGAGCAGGCCAGATCTTTCCAGCAGCAATCACCCATGACAGGAACATTGACTTTTTCATGGTGACTGCCCAGTGATACTCACCGTAGTGAGTCTTAAGCACCAGTTTGTCCTCCCCTGATCTCTGCCAACAATGCTCCAACCTCAACCCCTTAGTTTTTAACCTTCTTCAGTTCTGCATCACACCAGGGTGATCTGAGGCAGAAGGTCAAGGGGCTTAAACAGAATGGTGCTAGGTAGTCGACAGCAGAAGAGAGGGCTATGTTATAACCCTCCACAGCTGTCTCAACCCCCATCACACAAGCCATCTGCATGCTCAAGATGTCAAATACCACCAGGATACTCTGAGGCTCCAGATTTCTAAAAGAGCAGTACCTGACCATTTCCACAGTGGAGGTTAAATGAGTTTAATGGGGAGCCATGCAAAGGAACTGAATGACATGATCTGACCAAATGACCAGATCAAACTTGACATCACTGATGTTAAAACTTGTTGAGATGACAAAATTTAAGGCATGGCTGTGCTGGTGGGTACTGGTGGTGACTGCCTGTACAAAGCTCAGGGATGACATCACCTGGAGGAACTGCATACCAAAAAGAGATGTTTTATCATTGACCTAGGCATAGAAGTCACATAAAAACAAAAGTTTGAGTGACATCAACATCTGATCAGCCATAAAAGCCTCTAGTTGCTGAGGAATTTATGGCCAAACCAGAAGGATGGTATATGAGCACGAACCTGCAGCTTGTACCTGGCCCACCTTTTATGGCCACACATTCTAACAATCTGGTCTTTCCCAAGGGGTATACCAATACTCTAGAAGATAAAGTGTTACTGTTAAGTTACTTTCCTATCTTGCTAGAGTCAATAGCCTCCAAAACACTCACTCACTGAGTACCAAAGCAGGTTACAGATAAAAAGATGAAGGTAGTGAGTCATGAGTACCCTACTGCTAGGGCATACTGCTCAAAGAGCACCTATTGTGAAACAGTCCTCAAAACACAACAGCATATAACAGAAAAAGGGAGAGAAGATAAACCCAACCATATAGAAGAATGGAGGCATCTCCTGTTGCTGACATGTGTCCCTAAATTGCTGGTTTCTACAATGGCAAGCCCAAACAGCAATTTATGGTTAGTGTAGCAGAGCATGTTAAGGCAATTGAGGATTTAAATTTTGACTGTGACATGACTACCAATATTGCAAACAATTAAATCAGAGGACAGCATGGCTTTCAGTTCATCAGCATAAAAAAAATAATAATCCCAAATGTTACAAGTAGTGATTTCAACCAAATGATCCTAAAAAGGATGCATGTTGAATTTACAGTATGGGAGTAAGGGTCTGTCCAGGTCTTAATCATAAGACTCAGTTACATCCTTTTTGCATAGACTGACACATTTTTGCCTTTATGCCATAAGTAGCAAGCTGTTAAGATAGATTGTTTTTCTTTTGGAATCATTGTTAGATTACTGGCTACATTCCTTGTGCTTTTTTATTCCCCCTGCCATTTTTCATCCATTTTCCTGTTGTTCTTCTGTTATTGATGTACTAGTATTAATTTACTAGTGCAGTAGTTCTGATAACAATTCAATCTGTTCTTTTACAGGTATTACTAATCTGGCAGGTATTTTGAAAGAATTGGCTTAATGAACTCAGAAATTTAGGCTTATTGCCATATACTAACATACTATTTACCAGCATGATTAGGCCTTATGGTCTATCGAGTCTCCTCGAACCTCAGATCCCTAGTTGAGTGCCAAGGCCCTCCCCTCCCTTGTGTTCCAGAAACCCTTATCATCCATCCCCACTCCCCTGGGACAGGCCATCATCTGATACATCCACTTTCTGTGTCTGTCCCACCCCATCTTGAAGCTCTCCACTGTGGATCTCTGAACCAGCTTGCCAGGCAGTGCATTCCAAGGGTCCACCACCCTCTCAGTGAAAAACCTCCTCCTCTTTTCCCCCCTCACCCTTCTACCTTTCAACTTCAAACCATGCCCTCTGGTGATACCTCCCTGCTTTAGTCTAAAGATCCCCTCCATGTTTACCCTATTTATTCCCTTGAGGTACTTGAAGATCTCAATCATGTCCACCCTGTCTCTCTTCTCCTCCAATGAAAACAGGCAGAGCTCCTCAAGTCTGTCCTCATACGTCAAATCCCCTAGCCCTCGTATCATCTTAGTTGCCCTCCTCTGTACCCTCTCCAGGAGCTGTATGTCTCTCTTCAAGTGTGGTCTCCAGTACTATACACAGTACTCAAGGTGTGGTCTAACCAGTGCATTGTACAGTGGCAGAATCACCTCCTTGCTCCTAGAGGTGATCCCCTTATGATGCATCCCAACATCCTGTTTGCCTTGCTAGCCACTCTCCTGCACTGCTCAGAGTTATTCATACATGCATCAACCATGATCCCTAGGTCTTTTTCCCCTATTGAGGCCTCCAGCACCTCCCCTCCCAGGGTGTACCTGTGTTTAGGGTTTCCCCACCCAAGATGCAACACCTTGCACTTGGTGATATTGAAATTTAATTTCCATGTGTGAGCCCAGCTTTCCAGGGTGTCCAGGTCCCCTTGCAGGGCCAACCTCCCCTCTTCTCCCTCAACTTCTGCTCCCATCTTGGAGTCATCAGCGAAGAGACTCATTTCACACCCTATACCCTCCCTGATGTCTGATATGTATACATTAAACAGGATCGGACCCAGGACCGAGCCCTGCGGTAGCCCACTACCAACCTCTCTAGGGTTCGAGAGCTTCCCACAGACCACTACTCTCCGGATGCTTCCAGCTAGCCAGTTTTGAATCCATCTGACCATCAAAGGGCCTACTCCTAATCCCATAAGTTTCTCCACCAGACCATTGTGGGGGACAGAGTCAAACGCCTTGCTGAAGTCCAAGAATAATATATCCACAGGCTTTTCCCTGTCCAGTTCTGATGTTACCCATTCGTAGAACTCCACAAGATTGGTTTGACATGATCTACCTGGCACAAACCCATGTTGCCGACTATCCAGACCTCCCACCTCCTCCAAGTACACCCCCAATTGTTCCTTTAGTATACTCTCCATTAATTTTCCCACCACCGAGGTCAACTGATGAGTCTATAGTTACCTGGTACTTCCCTCGACCCCCCTTTATGGATTGGCACCACATGTGCCTCTTGCCAATCCCTAGGTACCCTCCCTGCCTCAAGTGACCTGTTGAAGAGCTCCGCCAGGGGTGCAGCCAGTATGTCCGCCAATTCCCAAAGTACTCTCGGATGAATGCCATCCGGCCCAGGAGATTTGTCTTTCTTTAGGGCCTTGAGGTCTAACCACACCCTTTTGGTGGAGATAGCATCATCCATCCCCTCCATCATACTGACCTTTTTATCCATATCTGGATGTGACACCCCTGGGGTACCTCTCCCTCCCTCTTGCTCCATTTCTGTTGCTCCCCTGATCCCACTCACTGCCACTTCTATCCCCATCGTGCCTTGCTTTGTAGATATCCCATCCCCCTCCCTAGTGAACACAGAGGCAAAGTACTCGTTAAATACCTCTGCCTGGTCCCTCGCCTCTTCCACCCACCCTCCTTCGGTTCTCAATCTGCTGAGATGGCCCTTAGTTTTTCCTCCGCTCCCCAATATACCAGAAGAACCCCTTTTCCCCTCCATGTATCCCCTGTGCCAGCCGCTGCTCTTTACTGGACTTTGATCCCCTCACCATCCGGGTGACTTTTCTAGATGCAAGATGGTACATTTCCTTATTCCTATCCCCTCTTGTTGTTTTATATTTTTGTAGGCAGCCTTCTTTTCTCTGACCACTACTTGTACCTCACTGGACCACCAGCATGGTTTATGTGACCTTGTCCCTCCCCGTTTCGACTTTCATGATCCTGACTGCCTCCATGAAGTCCCCGTTTATGACCTCCATCTCCTTTCCACACTTGTCATTGATGTAATCCCTTCAAGTGATCCTTGAGAATATTTCCCATGCCCACAAGTCTGCCCCCTGAAGTCCACTGCCAGTGTCCTAGATCTCCCCTCCCCCATGCTTATTTGAAACCAGACAGTATTGTGGTCGCTCCCAGTCAGGGGTCCTCTACAACCAGGTCCCTTACCAGATCCCCATCTGCCAGAACCACGTCCAGGACATGCCTCTCCCTTGTGGGCTCCATCACATGCTGTGTTAAGAACACATCCTGGAAGCCGTCCAGCAGCCTCTGCTCCTTGGCCACCTTAGAGGACATGGTTCCCCAGTTTGTACCTGGCATGTTAAGGTCCCCCATCAACACCACTCCTTCCCCTTTTGGTCCACACTGGGCAATGATGTTGTCCAGCAAACCATCATCTAGAACATCACTCATCCTGGGGGTCCTATATACTACACCCAGCTTGACCTTATCTCCTGCTGGGGATCGTAAGGTGACCCATAAGGCCTCTACGTTTCCCTCTACCTCTTCTACCCTAGCAATTTCTATGTCATCTCTAATGAACATAGCGACTCCACCTCCTCTGCCCTCCTTTCTATCCTTCCTAAGCATAGTGGACCCCCACATGTTTAGGTCCCAGTCATGGTTTTTGTTGGCCCACGTCTCCGTGGCTGCCACCACATCCACCCCCCCCGAACAGCATGGCCTGGAACTCTGGCAACTTATTTCCCAAGCTCCTGGCATTTACTAACAACAACACCCACCCCTTATCCCTGATCCCCTTTGTTGAACCCCACCCAGGTTCCTTATACTTCCATCCTCCCTCTGCTCCTCCTGAAACCTCCACCCCACAGTCTGTTTCCTCCCTCCCCCCTTGGGTTTGAAGGCTGCTCCCCTCATCTGGAGGAGAGGGCTTCTGGTCAGCCCCTCCTTTATCCCTCCCCCCTCACAAGTTTAAACCCCACCTTTCTTGAATGTAGTCAGCCATCCCCTGTTTAAGGACTTCCTTCCCTAATGGGGCAAGATGAAGCCTATCCTTGGTATACAGTCCCTTATCCTCCCAAACTCCTTTCCAGTTCCCTAACACCCCCAACCCACTCTCTTCACCCCACTTCCTAAGCCAGTCTTTAACCTCTGTGATCTTCATTTTTTCTCCACTGAGGCCTTTGGTACTGGCAATATCTCTGAAAAGGAGATGTTGAGTCCATTATCCCAATAGACTCTGGCAAGTTCTTGGAACCTTGCTTGGATTTCCAAAACGCTATTTCCCTCTAGATCATTAGTTCCCAAATGCACCAGGAAACGGTTTCCTCCACAATCCCTAACCAGTTCCATACACCATGAACTTTGCTCTGTGCACTGTCTGCCCAGAGATACTCACTACCTTCACCTGGCTATGGCATCCACCCCCCTGTCCCTCCCACTGGATACCCCTAATCATCGAGTCTCCCAATAACAGAACCTTAACACCGCCATCATCCTTATGGTTACCTCCTCTATGCCCTCTCAGCCCCCCATCCCCCCCTTTATTTGTGCTCTCAATTCCATGGGAGTCTTCCTGTCTTATTAGAGACCCCCTTGTCACCCTCCTCTTTCTACCTCCCTCGTTATTTTGCCCATTTAACTCAGACCCCCTCTGAATAGGTGTCCCCTTTAATCCTCTCTTATCCGAACTATTTATCCTGGCCCTGATGGTTTCCCCTTCCCCCACATTGCCATCCTCCCCCCTTGTAATAGTACCCCTGCCTCCAGAGGCTCTCTGTGGGTCCCCTTTGGCTAGGGCCCCATCCTTGGTACTGACCCTCCTGCTGAAGGGGGGCTCCTCTCCCACCTCCTTGTCTCCCAGTTTCTCTCCAGTCTTGCTCTCCTTCCTCATGTCTGCAATATGTTGCATCTCCCCCATCTGCTTAACATTTATGTTTCCCCTTCTCCCTCTGGGATTATTTCTATCCTTTCCATTGCCGATCTGTGATGCCCTATGGGTATCCGACTACCTCCCCCTGGCCTCTGTATAACTTTCCTCATTTCCACCAACCAATTCCTCCCCATCTAGGTTGCTTAGTAGCTCAAATTTATTGTGACACTCTATGTCAGCCTCCATCAAGTAACCCGAGTTTCCCCTGACTTCACCTCTAAACTTCCCCTCTTCTTCCCCTCTTGCTCTGTTCTCCTTAGGAACTCCCTTCCCACAGTCTGCTGTTTTAAGCTTCCCCCCAACAGCCCCTCCCTTCTCAATGTCTGCTCTACTAGGCTTCCCCACAACAGCCCCTCCTGACTCTTCCCCCTCCACTCTTTTTCTATTCGGAATGTTCACCCCGTACGCTGTCCCCTTAGCATCAACATCCCTATCTAAGGGTCCTCTGTCCCTAATATCCCCCCTCCTGCTTGCTGTAACATAATGTCCTGTAATTTCAGAGCGTTGCCCCAGCCTCTCCTCAGCCCCACCCTTCTGCTGCCCATATCCACACCCCTTATCCTTGGACAGCCCCCCCATCTCCCCCAGCTTATTCCTTAACCAATATACTGTACCTCACTCCTGATAGAAGATAGCTGTCTACAGAGTGGGCAGCCTCCCTCTTTCCAGGCCCAATTGAGAATTATTGCCATCCCACAGCCTGTGCAGCCTACAACCCTTCCGAAGATGTCTGCCATGGTGGAATATGGCCACCCTGTTTGTCCCCCTCTGTTTATAATGGCACACCCCCTTTTCTCAGTCCCTTCCCCTGGAATACAGTTTCTCTCTATACTGACTGCAGTTATTTACAAACCCAATTTTAACCCCACCAATAAAGTTCCCAAGTCTCACAAACACATACAGTCCAGTGTGAGTGTGTCCAGTCCCACTAACAGTGTGTGTATGCAGACATCAGGTACCGTATGATGTCACAGGTCCACCAGTTCCTGTTGCTTCAAATTTCAGTCCCAAACAGAAATACAGCCCTTCAATCCCAACCCACAGAGCTTTTCAGTATTTAAGAAGCCTACAAAACAGGGTGGGTGGAGGGTCTTACCAACACCAGGCAGACATCACATTTAAATTTCACTCTAATTATCACTGCCAAACAAGTGTTCCCAAGCCTCAAAAGTTACAATATCACAGCCCAAGTAACAGTTCTAACTCAAAGTAATAATTTTTAACACATAGAACTAATTTCACATACAAAACTATTCAAATATTTCAGTTAAAACAGAATATAACCCCAGACCTCTGTCCTTACCATCCTCCTGCTTATGTTCCCAAGTGAACAATGAAAGACAAGATATGTTGGCTATTATGTGCTAATGCTTTATCTAATAGCACATTTCAAATTGTTTTTATCTTTTGGTATATTTTTACACTTGCACCTTCACATGAAAGGGTTTCTCCTATTCATTTATATGGTGCCCTATTTTCATCCTATCATAATTGTATAAATGAGTCAGCTGTTTAAAGACTTCCATATAGGGGGATGAGGAGAACAAGACATATTTAACCTTGTAAAAATCGATGAAATTTGCAAAATGTTTAGATGTGTGGCACTATATGACACTTTGTTTCTCCAATAAAGGAAGGTGTGTGTTGCATGCCCATTGGATTGTGACATTTCCATCTGTACAAAAGATTACAGATGGAGGAGGATGAGTGCCCAGATTTATTTTCTACTTGTGATCTCTATGTACTGGGAGCACCTCTGAATTATAGGTGCAGCTTTATTTTTCTGCCAGTGTTTAGGAAGATCAGAAGCACATGCCCAACCCATAGCCAGTACCCCTCCTACAAGCCTGAGCTCTAATAAGGTAAATAGAAGGTGCACAACCCCTTTGGTATTAGCCTCTTTCATCAACCTAATGTTTACAATGATTTTTGAAGGGTGCCTAACCCTGCTCCAGTACCCTCTCCCATTCACCTGATATTTACAAAGACCAGCTGTGGGTGCCAGCCCCACAACTGGTACCCCTTTGTGCTCTCCCCATGTTTATGAAGACTGGTGATGGGTGCAAAACCCTGCCTCCATCATGCCCAATGCCCAGCTGATGGTTATAGAAAAAAATTGGGAGAGTAAAGTATAGCCATCTAGTTAGATACCTGTTCATTTAGTCAGTATTTTATTCAGTCTTATTGATAACAGTCATGCTGACTAGTAGTAGTAAAGAAGTGACATTTTTATTCATATCAAGGTATGAACAAGGATGAACTTGATTGAGCCAAAGCTCATTTGCAAAGAGGTCACACAGCGTTATGTTACAAAGTAGCACAGTATTAGAATTCAAGAAATAATTTTTAAAGAACAACAAACAATAACATTTAACACAACAAAACAAAAAAAGATAAGTATACAAAATAGAAAATAATTACAAATAACCCAAGAAATAAGCATTGAAATGTCTGCCAACAAGCAAGAAGTTCTTTAGCTTAGTCATCATGCCATGCTTTTATCTCATCCCACCTAACCTTACCTGATACTTGCCTCAAAGTATGTGGAATGCTATTCAAGGTCACTGGCAAAAGATAGAAAAATGAGGTTCTTCCTATTTCCTATTTACATCTGTGGACCACTAGGTCCAATCCTGTTGCTGATCTTAAAGAGGCCTTTTCCTGTCTGTAAAACTATTGGCTAATATATACTCTGGAAGTTGTCCTCGAATGCTGTTGTACATAAATGAGATGATGTATCCAATCCTTTGGTCACTCAACCTCTGACATCCTAAGTCAGCATATAGTTGGCAACTGTGAGTCATATAGGAAGCATTCACAACTTGACATCATAACCAGGTGCCTACACAGCCCCAAGTGACTCATCCAAACTGAAACAGCATTTTCACAAATTTAGGTTTTAAAGTAAAACAAGCATTTGTCAATGCTGAATGTTTGCTTACTGGCATTAGCAGTGGAAGTGCAGGAGTTAGACAGATGCAGTACAGAAATGGCAGTAATGTATTGAAGTGATGGCAACTCCACCCCCACCATGCAGAGATGGACAGGCATTGGGTTGTGCCTTTGGGTCGTCGCACATAAAAGGGTCACAACATTTCTCCTCACCCTACCATGCAGGCATTGACAAGTGTCAAGCTGTGACTTGGGGTGTTTGGGCTTTATACTCACCTCATTCCATAAGGAAATATGCTGAAATGGGTGCAGTATAGGAGAATGGTGTGAACTCTATGGCCAAAGAGTCCAAGGTGCACTTTGACTCCTATCACTGGCTGCAGGGTGGGGGTGGGGGTGGAATGGCGTGAGTATCAATTCTTGTGTGGATGTTTTTTAACCAGATTTTCAATATAGGCATTTTGGGACCTTCGCTCATGAACAGTGTTACTGTGATTTTCTTAATCTGACCCGAACAATGATTTCCCACAACAAGCGCGCTATTCTGTGCTGGAAGTGCGAAAACACATTTTGGCCAGGATGTGAAAAATGACAGCTGCACTGTTCATAAGGAGATGTGGAAAAATGGCAATGCTGAGAATCTGGAAAAATATTGGAAAGTTGAGAAGGTACAAGCGTGAGTGAAAAATGCGCAATGCACATTCGTAACACGCTCTTTTTATGAACTTTTGTCACCAAATTTTCAACATAGGCATTTTAGGACCTCTGCTCATGAACAGTGTCACTTTCATTTTCATAATGTGTCCTGAACACTGATTTCCCACAGCGACCATGCTATTCTGCGCCAGCACTGCGAAAACACATTTCGGCCAGGATGTGAAAAATGACAGCTATACTCTTCATAAGGAGGTGCAGAAGCATGGCAATTTGGAAAATCTGAAGTGAAAGTATTATTAATTCATGACGTTATGAGCGTGCATGCAAACTTTGCAATGCATGTTCATAACACAGTTATTTTATGGAGTATCGTCACCAAATTTTCAATATAGGCATTTTAGGACCTCTGCTCATGAACAATGTCACTGTCATTTTCTTAATCTGTCCCAAACACTGATTTGCCACAGCAACAATGCTATTATGTGCTGGAAGTGCGAAAACACATTTTTGCCAGGATGTGGAAAATGACAGCTATACTGTTCACAAGGAGCTCTGAAAAAATGGCAATGTTGAAAATCTGGTGTGAAAATATTGCAAATTTGCAAAGTTACGAGCATATGTAACAACTGCACAATGCACGCTTGTAAAGCAATCATTTTTTGGATTTTTCCCACCAAATTTATAACATAGGCTTTTTGAGAGCCCACTTCATCAACACTGGCACTGTCATTTTGTTAATCAGTTGCAAAATGGGACTCTGTGCAGTGACCACAAAATCACCTACCAGGGCCAAATAATGCCATGACAGTGTCAGAATTTACGAGGAGGGGTCCCAAAAACCTCATTTTGAAAATTTGGTGCCAAAATTTCAAAAAATGCCTGAGATATGCATCAAAGTTGAAAAAACACTATTTATTCCATTATACAGCTTACCAGCATTTCCTCAGTTCGTGGTCAGCTTTGAAGAGTGCAGACGTGTGCCTGGTCCACCGAAGATGGTCGCGTTGGATTCCGAATGAAGTATGAGATGAGGGGAGTGTGGTGAGGCAGGATGCTCAGTGGGTGGGTGCGGGTTGTGGGAGGGGGCAGGGAGACTGCTGAGAGACCGTTTCCTTTTTCCACAGGAAAAAAAAAATTGCGGGACCATTTTTGGTTTTACAGGGGCATGTGGCACACTGGGGTGGGCTCTCAGGATGCCAATGGAGTCTCTTTTTGGGGGGCAGCTGTAGCCAATGGGGATTGGGGACCCCCGTCAGCACACAACAAAAGTGGGGGGGTGACATTATGCCAACAGGGATTGGGCACCCCATCGGCACACAACAAAAGTGGGGGAAGGGTTAGATAATGCCGATGGATGTGGGCTCCCCATTGGCAAAATCAACCTTGGGGCAGTGAAGCCGATGGGGATTGAGGCCCCCGTCAGCAAGCAAACAGGGTGGGGGGCATATGCTGTCGAGGGGGATTGGGCACCCCCTCGGCAGGTGGGGGCTTAATATTGTTTGTGAACATGACGGCAAGCTGCTGCCATGTTCACAGGCAGTATCACTGTAGCTAGGTTCCACCCAGCAATGATGGGTCACTTCGTCATTGCAGTGAATGGCTTATGCTGCAATGACGAGGCAGCCCGTGATTGCAGTGGCTGAAACCTTGCAAGGTTGTGGCACGCTGGATGAACTAGTGTCAGCAGCAGTGTGCCATGGCATTGGGGAAACTGGGTCAAGCCTTTAAAGGCTGTGGGGACACTGGCTACAACAGCGCCACAACCTGATTCTGGAATGCTTCCGCAATATGTTTCTTGAGCATGCGCACAATCAACATAAAAAGTTAAGTTAAAAAAATATTCCGTGATGTTACTAACCTGAATAGAACAAAATTACACATTTTATATATACTGTTAGAGTGTAAGGTGGTTGTGGAATTAATTCCTACAACAAACATTCACAACTGATTTAATCTCGCTTTACTCTCCACCTAGTACTGTATTCTGCAAGAAAAAGGTACATACCACCTAGCGCCCAGATGGCAATAACTACTCATGGGACCCACATTCAGCTGGCATTCCCAGTCTCCTGCCCTTTTCTGCTTGGTAGCCTATAGTACTACTACTATATTAATCATCCTATACAGGAGATGCATACTACGGAAAAGGACATCCAGCAGTAAGTGTAAGCACCACGCTACACAGCTGCAGTTGATTTTTTGTAAATGACAGTTTGTCTATTTGAAGTACTGTAGTGTCAAAGTCTGAGATGGAACTCTCCACGTTATCAGCAATATAGAACATCATATCATGGTACTAAAGGTGCCTAAGAAGGTCTATATGAGTAATTATGCTGCCAGAAAGAAGCCTGACAGGCTTTCCCTGACAATGAAAATTGAAGTGGTTTGAGAACTGGAGTATGGGACACAGCATCTATGAATTGTAGTGAGTAAGAAAAAAAAATGTTCCACTCTGGGGAACAAAACCAGGCCTCTTAGTGTCTATTGCTTTGTAGCTCATATATCTAACACTGTACTAAGCTTCCTTATCAAGAGTTGCATGCTGTGGCAAAGGACATCCAGCAATGAGTGAGGAACACCACCCCAAAAAACATGGTTGCAGTGAATTTTCATTATGAACAGTCTGTCTATTTGAAATAATGTTCCTGAGCTGCAATTAAACCTCAGAAGCTGAGCTGGAACCTTTCAAGTTATCATCAGTATAGAATGCCAGACTTGCTGAAAGTCTAGCACTAACATCAGCAATGGCATCTAACAATATCTATCATACTACATAAAGTGATTAAGAAAGAAAAAAGTTCAACTTTGGGGATCGAATCCAGGTCCCTTGCCCTCTACTGCTGTGTAGCCTGTAGCTTTACTGCTTTACTACACATCCAGTACAGAAGATGCTTGCTGTGGCAAGAGGACATCCAACAGTAAGTGTAGGATTTGTACCAAACAACTATTGTTTTTGGTTTGGCCCTTTAAGTCCTCACTGCACTGCTTGTTCTGGGTGTTGGATGTACCACAGGGGAGGGGTTTTAAAAAGCAACACCCAAGCCCAATGAGGGAAGAGAGAAGGAGGTTTCTGTTTCAGTTTCAGTAGAAGGAAGTAGAGACAGAGAGAGAGAGAGAGAGAGAGAGAGATTGAAATGAATTGTTTGTGATGCTGAATATAAGCTGTTTTTCTGTTGCAGAAAGTAAAGCAGACTTCATTTAATTTAAATTGGTGACAGGAGTGTTCTCTTAGAGAGTGTTCCCCTGAACTTGCCTGGTTTGCCACCATGTCGCATGTGATTGGCTTTAGCAGTAGGATTGGACTTCCTCTCATCTAAATAGGGTAAGATGGACTCAGACAAAGTATCAAAAAAGGCTGACAGAGCAGCAAGCACAACATGCGCTGATGCAAAGGGACTACATAGCTTAGCATTCACAACAGCAGGCTCAGAGAAACCAAACACAAGTGACACAGCAGGCTCAGAGGGACCAACAACAGGCACACCATGTCCAGATGTACAGGGACTGCAAGAGCAAGAGCAGTTCCAGGTCAGGTGCAGAGAGATAAGTAGCAGGTGCAACAAAAGATGCAGAGAGATCATCATCATCATCAGCAGCAGCAGCAGAAGTTCATGAAGCAGGTGCTACAAACACAGGAAAAAAGAGTGCCCCAGGTCCAGGTTTCAGGGAATCCAGTCACTGTTGGATCCCACCCATGCTAACAAAAATGTGTCCTGAGGATGACCCAGAAGATTACCTTGTGACTTTTGAGAAAGTTGTAAGTACCACTGCCAGGCCATGAGAAAGTTGTTTTTTGACTAGAGATGCCCAAATTGCATACTGAAGCCTAACTGCCACCACCAGAAACTATGATCAGGTAGAGTGGCGCAGTGGTTTAAGGCTCTGAGCTGCAAATCTGGAGACCTGGGTTTGAATCCCACAGCCCCCACTTGCATACTGTGTGACCCTGAGCAAGTCACTTAACTTCCTCGTGCTCCCAGGTTGCACCTGCAAACAAGCTTTCAGCTTAGTGTGTCTCACCTGGTAAAATAATTGGTAAAAAAATAAAGAGGTGGCTATCTTAGAACAGGTAAGAATAACTAAAGAGAGATTCCGACAAAACTTCTGCACCTTGGGTTTTATGGTTGGAACATTACCTAGAGTGCTGGCATAAAAATGACAAGACTTGGCTTCTCAGTGGTTAAAACCACAGGTATGCACTAAAGAGGAGATTATGGATTTGCTTATATTGGAGAAGAACCAGAAAGTTTTACCAGACTGAGTCCATGATTGGATAAACTGACATGAACAGACCACTCTGGCTGCAGCAGTGAAAATCACAGAACATTACCTGGAAGCTGAATGACCAGAGGTCACTAAGAACAGCAGAACTCATGGCAAACCTTGGGTAGTGACCCAAGGAGAAGATTCCTGGAGATGATGGCAGAAAGGGCTTTTGGGGAGATGAGAATAAATGTGCTAGTATGTAATCATAAAACTGTAAATGAACCAAGCACCATCCCATTGGACTAACAAATCAACCACACCCGAAAGCAAGAATTACAGAGGCTGGTAGAGAATTTTGGAGATGTAGTCTCTCAAAAACCAGGATGAACACATTTGATCTGCCACTGCATAGACACAGACCATGGTGTCTGGGTCCACCAACAGTCATACAGACTACTAGAAATAATCCAAGAGACAGTAGGTGAGGAAATAAAGTCTATGTTGTAGTTGGGAGTCATTGAGGATTCCCAAAGCCCTAGTGTGCTAGTCCCAAAATCAGACTGGACCACACTATTTTTTTACATTGTCTGTTTATCAAGCTCTGTTCCACCAGTCTACTTCATTTGTCCCTCCACTAGACTCAGCCCCATCAACTACCTTCTCTAGGAATTACCATCGTTCCACTTTTACCCAGGTGTCTTAGCCCCATTGGTGGTCTCCTTTATCAGGATCCTTAAGGTGGACTCAGGCCCCTCACAGAAAGTCAAGCCAGCCTTAGTGGAGTAGTGCCACAGTTAGTGGTGCGAGGCCTGTGAGCTGAGGTAGGGAGTCATCCTGTAAGGTGGGGTCTTTTTCTTTGTTTCTCCCAGCCCAAGACACGGGAATGCTAGAGAGGCCAAGGGACATGATGATCATGGTCATTGCTCTAGCCTCTGTCCTACATCTCCCCTTCCCAGTGCCCTCAGCAGCATGGTAATCCATGGTCACCCATATGGCAGTAGAGCAACATGATTAGCAGACTTCCTTTCCAGTGGCAGGAGATCATCCGTGAGAACACTTGATCCTCATTCCTCTGGAAAACCCCCAACAGCTCAGGCTCATTCCCAAACTCAGGTCGCCAGCATTGTCAGTGGTAGCACTCCTACTGTGCCCGAAGGCTGGCTGGACTATCCAATTTTGAATAAACTTTCAGAAAGTTAATGCTGCATCCAAGTTTGATGTATACCCTATGCCAACTGTAGATGTACTTTTTGACAAACTGGGGAAAGCACATTATTTTGGTACCCTGGACCTGACCAATGGGTGTTGACAAATCCCATTAACTCCTCAATCCCTTGAGACCTTTGTCCCCCCTTTTGGGCTATATCAATTTGCCATGCTTCTCTTCAGATTGCATGGAGCCCCAGTCACATTCCAGAGAATGATGGGATGCATCCCTAAGGGCTGTATGCCACAGTGCACCTGGATGATGTTTTCATAGTTAGCCCTGATTGGGACAGCTGCCTGCAGAATGTGGCCACCTGTACTTCAATCACTCAGGAAGGCAGATCTCATGGCTAATGTCACAAAATGTGCCCTAGGAAGGCAGGAGGCAAAACACTTCAGGTGTAGGGTTGGGAACATTCATGTATGCTTGGTTATTGACAAAATAGAGACCCCAGCTGATTGCTCTAGCCCAACTGCTATGAAGCAGGTTAGGTTCTTTCTTGGAGTTGCAAGGTATTACTGCCAGTTCATTCCAGAATTTTCAACCTTTGCTACCCCACTGACTGAAGTGACCAAGAAAATTGCTTAAAATGAAGTCTGTTGCCCACCTAAATTTCAAATGGCACTTCAGGCTATCAAGAATGTGCTTTTTCAGGGGCCAGTCATCCAAAGTCAAGATTTCAACCTTCCCTTTATTTTGCTCTAAGGTGGGGCTGGAGGTAGTGTTATCACAAGATTTTGAGGATGAGATTCAAGCCATCCTGTATTTATCTCTCAAACCTTTTTCCCCATGGATCAGTGGTAAGCCATGCTGGAAAAAGAGTGTCTGGCAGTTTACTGGGCAGTGGTTGCCCAATGCTACTAAATGTTGGGACAAACGTTTACCTTTATCATTGACCACAGCCCCCTAGTGGTTACATGCTATGCGAGATACCAATGCATTTGTCACCAGATGGTATCTAACATTGCAGCCTTTTTCATTTGATGTGCACCACCAGGCAAGTACCCAGCATGGTAATGCAGATTTATTTTCTCTTTGGAGAGTGGGTCTCTATTGGTCTTTACCATGTGTGCCACAGGCATGACTCTGAGAGGTAGGGTATTGATGGAATTTATGTCTGTCACACTCCTTTTACCAGTAAAACACTTCACAACCAAGTAACACAAGCAACACTGTTTTGAAGTGGGGCTGTGATAGGATTTGTACTACACCCCTACTGTTTTCAGGTTAGCCCCTTAAGACCTCATTGCACTGACTGTTGAGGGCACTGAGTGTACCTCAGGGGAAGGGTATTAACAATCAACACCTGGGACCAATAAAGGGAGAAAGAAGATGGTTTCTGCTTCAGTTTGATGCAAGTGGAGACAGAGAGACTGAACTGAATTGTTTTTAACCTGAATACAAGATGTTTTCTTTTCCTGTTACTGAAAGTAGATTTCATTTAGTTTAAAGGAGACAGGGAATGATTTTTACATAATTAACAGCTCTTCCATCTTTTTTTCAATGAAAGTTATGTAATCTGATATGCGTTGACCAATTTTTGATACATAAATAACCTAGCTTTAGTGTGCCTTTAGATATACATACTGTAGAATTCCACTCTGCTCACCAGCTACTACTATTTCTTTTCACATTGCTCAGACATTCTATGACATCAATAACACCATTCCATGCTATTCATCTAAATGGCCTGAAATGGTGTTATTGATGTTGTAGAATGTTCAGGCAGCAGGAAAAGAGAGAAAAGCAGCTGCTAAGGAGAGAAGGATTCAGGGTAGATACAAAGGTAACAAAATAAGATTATTCTTTTAACAAAGGTAAAAAACATGTCAAGATACTGGACAGACAACAAAATGACAACAGGAGAGTACAGGTTTCCTACCCTTTCAGAGCCACGCTGTATGTATTCAGTGCACTGTAACTGCCAATTAATGTAAATAAATTATTCTTTACTTTTCTTTGTAAGTTACTGCCTTCACATCCTCTCACAAATTAGATGTTTCATTTAAAAGAGATTATCCTGATGTGCAAAAAGTTCTAATATAATTAAATAACTGGGTAACATGCTAAAATAAATAATAATCTTGCTCCCACTTATTGGACTTTGAGGACTTGTGCTACACTGTTGTTATTTAGCACATTACATAAGTGAAGCTGCATGGAATGATTTAAATATAGGGATGAATGACATCAGCAGTACTTTTTTCGCAACAGTATCACCTGAGTTATTGGGAAGAGCCAATGCCATCTGTTGTTGCTGGAGGAGCAATTGCTGATAATTTCATCTATGTCTTAACTTGCATTGCAGCAGTTTGAAAAGACAAATTGCAAAAAGGAAGTGCTCCATTTGCTGAAGTAAGTCAAACAGGATCCCTTTTCCCCTCCTTATCACAACTACAGAGTCCTTTACTTACATAAAGTATGCACCTATACTCTGAAGGGGGAATGGAGAACATTGGATCATCATTATTTTTATTGTGATAAAGGCAACATTTATGTGAACCTCTCTTTTTGTTAGGTAAACAAAGTACCACTTTAAATTAAGTGCCTAGATAGTAGTCAGTCAACAAACAGTAATAGTGAAAATGCCTTTGCCACTCAATAAGATGTTAATGGGACAGACATCACTACATTATAAATGACAATTATAAAATGGGCTTACAAAATTGCATAACCTGATTGGTCAGGCTGTTTTTTTTAGCCATGTGTAAATCTCACAACATACACATGGATAAAGTCCCAGCTGATCACTGCCAGACCCATAACATCCGTGCAGTGTCTCCTTGGGCATCTGAACATTCGCGTGGTCAGAAACTGCTATTTATTTTAAACAGTGATCCGACAGCCGACAACTGTAGTAGCTTCAAATATAAAAACCCATACCACAGCCTCAGAGTTATAAGAAAACCAAGTAAAGCTAGTTTAGCAAAATGGAAAGTACCTCTTTCCAATTAATTGTTGGTTCCCTGGATGAGTTTTTCTGCACAGTTGAACTCGGTAACCCAGATGAAGAAGTTATCTCGTCGACCACTACCAAGACCCACAATGACTATGCACAGTCAGCCACAACCCACGGGGCCACAGTATTTTTCTATGCAGCAACAGGAGAAAACTCAGAAGCCACACATCTAACAAACAGTGCAGGAGAGATATTTGAAGTGCTTCTTCCTGTTCTGTCACATCCATTCCTCCCTAGGGACGATGGAACTGATGATGTGGTGAGTAGCCCTCCCACAAATGCTCACTCAACTGCAGCAACCATATCGGGGGAATGTCTCCAATAAATATGCAGGATCCACGAGAGGTAAGGCCATCTCCTCCCTCTGTATGGAAAAACATTGTTTAAGCTTTAACTGTGGGCATGACTGTGTACATAAGAGAAACACTCCCACTCTGTGTCATCCTACAGTTTGTATCTTGTTTCTTTTTTGTAAATGAAGTTGTTACCCCCCCTAAAAAACAATACCTGGAATTAGCATTGTCACCTTCTTTTTTGTAGGACTGATTATTGTTTGATTGTGCCTTAATGTTCAACAAATATGATGTAAGTTAAAAGTTTCACTGTGCAGCCTACAGGGTTATTTTATATCAGCATTTTTTTTTTATTGTGTCCAAGGAATTCTACCCATGCTTAGCATTTAAAAAGGGTTGTCAATGTATAAAACTGGAACTGTTTTTCCATAGGTGGAGGAACAAATTAATAAAAACCATTAAAAAAAAAAAAAAAAAATATTAATTTAGTTGCAATAAATGCTGTCTGTTTTTCTTGATTTATTTTATATGCTATCTTGGCCTGCGGCCTCATGCCACCCCATGCCCCAGGAGTGTATAAATCTCACAGTAACACACCCCCTGTTTTGCATTATTGTTTAAATGCACATCTAATAAAATATTTCTCAATGCTTTAAGGGCAACTCTGCACTTCAGCATGTTGTTTCATAAATAAAATGTTTCAGCTGTTACAATTTACTAGTGGATGAATTTTTTTTCATTTTCAGTATTTCTTTCCATGATTTACTGTACAGCACATATTGGTAGTCCGGCTAAAATGTCTGTATAGAAAACATTTAAAAACATTTACCTCTCTCTTGTTAACCTTACAGTGTTTTGGTTTTATGACATAATAGTGCTCACCATGACAACAAACTGTGATGTCACAAAAATCAATTGTGTGATGAGCGGGGAGAGTCAGATACATTTTGAAAGACTCAGTGAAATAATTACTGCCATATCTACAATATTTAGTACACCAGCAGCAGGAAAAGTAAAAGAATAACAAATAACTGGAAAACAATAAAGTTAAAACAATAATTAGTGGTAAATGTAGTGTTTTTAAGCTTTTTATTACAATAAAGAGTTACTCTTTAAGATGATAAAATGAGCTTCAGAATCCTATCAAAATTATTGGTTTAAATACATTATCTGATCATACATTAATCTCTGGTATACAAGCCCTTCATTTCTAACCAGCTCAAGTCTACCTAGCAACAACCAAACCAAATACAAAAAAAAATACTTTTTACATTAAAATAAAATATTTTCACTTTTTTAAACAGAAAAAAACAAACAAACAAACAGCAAAGGCAAGAACAGAGGAAATGATAGCCAAAGAAGTCAAAAAGGGAGATAAAAACCTTCTATAGATATATCAGTGAACAAAAAGAAAGACCACAGTGGGTATTGTCAAACTCATGAAGGCAGATGGAGAGACCACTGAGGATGACAAGGACAAAGCAGAAATCCTAAACAGATATTTCTGCTCCATATTTACAAAGGAGCAGGATGGCTGCTGACCCACCATTACAGGAGACAATAAAGGTGGCAACAGAGTATACTCAAGACCCTTTACAAAAGTGGAAGTCCTAAAGGAACTGGAGAAGCTCAATACAAACAAAACCATGGGACCAGACGAAATGCACCCTAGACTTCTAAGAGAACTAAAAGAAGAATTGGTGGCTCCACTGGCTGATCTTTTTAACTTGTTATTTGAGCTGGGTGAGGTCCCACAAGATTGGAAAATATCGATAGCTATTCCTCTACACAAAAGCAGTAGCAGAGTGAGTGCAGGCAACTATAGACCAGTAACCCTCACATCAGTTGTAGGCAAAACAATGGAAACCCTTCTCAAGGACAGGATTACATCCTTTCTCAAGGACAACAACAAATTAGACACTAAACAGCATGTTTTTACCACAGGAAAGTCATGTCAAACCAATTTACTTGACTTCTTTAACTGGGTAATCAAATTAGTAGACCAGGGAGTAGTCAATCAATCAATCAATCAATCAAATCTTTATTTATCCAGGTGAACATCATTGAGCACAGCTCATTTGTAAGATGGACCTGGTAAGGTCAAGGTTCAATTACATGGTTACATACAGTTATACAAATGCACACAATCTAAACTAATATATACAGATTTCAATATCAACACTGTCTAAGTCTACATCCTAAGCATAGCAAACAATACATAGTTACATATAGTTATACAAATGTACACCATCTAAGCTAATATATACAGATTTCAACATCAACACTGTCTAAGTCTACATCCTAATCATAGCATTCGATACTTCATTGCTGAAGCATAAAATAATAATGGACAAAGGGGGGAAGCAGAAGTGGAGTGTCTAGTTGATGGGGATCGTGGACGGTGGTAGGTGTTTATGATGTGGTAGGATAAATGTGGCTTGAGAAAGGGCGGGGGCTTGCACTGGTGGGTTGAATGACAGGGGTGTAGGACTATGATGTATGTCAGGGAGTAATGGGAGATGGATGAAAGGCAGGGTGCAAGGAGGCCGAGGGGTAGAGGCTCTTGAAAGGTGGATTCAGTCCAAGAATTGGCTGTCTGAGGAGGGGAAGGATAAGATTAGGAATACTCTAATGCTTGTGGAAACAATTACATTTTTCTTGGAAAAGCCTCGAATACAGATGTTTAAAGGATGTAACTGTTATATAGCTGTTCAATTTCAGGGTCTTCTGTAGCATATTCCATAATGTAGATAATACATTGCTGATAGCAGATCTCCCATGTCAAGTACTGAATTTGGGCACTTTAAGCACGATGAAGTTAAGGCTTCTTAGGGCATAATTGCTTGCTGTGACTTGTGTGAAGCAGTCTGAGATATAGTTTGGGAGCATCTTAGATAATGCTCTGTGAGTCCATAGTGTGGCATTTCTGTTTCTTCTGAATTGGAGTGATGTCTAACCAACTGCAGCGAAGAGCGAGAGTGATGGGCGAAGTGGCCCCAATTTGCTCTGTGAAGTGATTCGAGGAGTGAAGGTGAATTCACGGAGTGCTCCACAATGCGAAGCAGAGTACTTTGCATTATAATGAGTAACGTAAAGTCCATTGAAAACAATGACTTTGCATTACTCCGCCTTCCCAAACCACTATTCCACCAATTCTTAGAGTGAAGTACATTGAAAACAATGCACTTCTCCTCACTTCACCTTGTTTTTAAGGTCCAAAGGCAAATTTTGCAGTGATTCATGGGATTTCAGGTTACGTGGGCTCTAGATTGTTCTGAAGAGCCTCAGTTTAGGGTAGTGTGTGTAGGAAGCAGTAGGAGACAATCTGCTCTGAGGGCTCTCTGTGATTCAAACCTTCTAAAAACTGTTAAAAAAGCCCTTTTGAGTCATTTTTTTTCTTTTGCTGAAACTTTAGCTAATTGATTTAAGGAAACCCTCCTATGCTCATATCATTGAGCATTTATTGTTTGTGTATGGATTTTGAATGTTAATGTACAACATTCAGTCTGTGTACTGAGAGACAGTGGAAGTGTGCTTTGGGGGAGGGGCCTATATGTGGTATAAGTAGATTAACTTGAAGAAAAAGACAGTGCTTTCTGTTTTGGTCATATTTTTCTTGTATAACTGCATTAATGTACACACAGTACTATTTTCAATATTTCTTGCCATTTTTTTTGCTGATTGTTGTGGTGCAGAAGTGCATAATTTTAATTTGTTTAAAATATGTGGTTATATTACTGAAGTTTTCAATTTGCTATGCATTACTTAGTGTGTGTGAGTATGTGTGAGATGCGTATCATCAAATCAGACACCTTTTATTGTGCCACATAATAATTTCAGCAATGTGAAGCTGCTATCCACTGCAGCTTTGTGATTTTTGTACATCTTTGTGGTATCTTTACTGGTACTAGTGCTAGTGACTGTTACTGCAGCAGTACACTGCCCCCCCTCCCCCACAGAACACCCCAACCGGCAAAGGTATTCTTTTCCAGATTTGAATTTCTGATGGTGAGCACTGGTTAGGTGTTGTGCCTTTGTGTCTGCATCTCTTCAGTGTGCAGCGCAATCTTAATTTGTCTGTGCATTTACATCTCTTTAGGGCCCAATCTCCATCTGTAACTTAAGTCACAGTTGTTTCTTTGGCTTCCCTTCAGAGTACTGGACAGGTGTGGTGCATAATGCTGCATGAACATTGTACTCATTAATATGCATTTTTAAGTCAGGACCATCATCAAGAGTCACTTGTGATACAAATCATGTTCTTCATCATCACGGTCACAAATACAGTCACAAATCACGATTTACGATCAGGTCATGAATCACAACATTAATTTTTTTACTAGTTACTTAGATGTATTGTAAACCTGTTTTGTAGGATCTCTCCAGGCTTCACCACCCCACCATTGTACTCACTGATATGTGTTTTTAAGTCTGGGAGTTTTAAGCTAAAGCTCTTCGGGGAAGCACAGCCAAAGGCATTTGTGTTCCCAATACAGTTTCATACTGGTTATCTCACACTGACACCGAATCACGTTCTTCATTGTCACGGTCACAAATACAGTCACAAATATTAATTCAGGATCATGTCATGAATTACAACATAATTTTTTTTCCTAGTTACTTGGATGTATTGTAAGCCTGTTCTGTAGTATCTCTCCAGGCTTTACCACCCCCCATTGTACTCATTGATACGTGTTTTAAGTCTGAGAGTTTTAAGCTACAGCTCATCAGAGAAGTACAGCTGTAAGCATTTGTGTTCCCAATACAGTTTTATACTAATTATCTCACACCGTGGACACCCAATCACATTCTTCATTATCACGGTCACAAACGCAGTCACAAATCACGATTCACAATCACGTCACGAATCACAACATTCATTTTTTTAATAGTTACTTGCATGCATTGTAAGCCTGTTTTGTAGTATCTCTCTAGGCTTCACCGCCCCACCATTGTACTCATTAATACATGTTTTTAGGTCGGGGAGTTTTGTGCTGCAGCTCATCAAGGAAGTACAGCCATAGACATTCGTGTTCCTTCTTGTACAGCACGTGAGTTACAGTACTACATAGTAACGCAGAACCCGAGGACTACTACACAATGTGAAGTGGAGTACTTCACTTCTTAATGAGGAATGCGAAGTCAATTGAAACCAATGGCTTTGCATTATTCCGCCTTCCCCAAACCATTTCTCCACCAATTTTAAGGTGAAGTACTTTGAAATCAATGTAATTCACCTCACTTCACCTTGTAATTGAGCTCCAAATGAAATTCTGCAGTGATTCATGGGATTGCAGGTCATATGGGCTCTAAATCGTTCTGCACAGCCTCCATTCTGGCCTGGGTAGTGTGTGTGTAGTGGTAGCTGGAGACTGTTTACTCTCAGAGCTCTGCGATTCAAAACCTCTAAAACTGTTTAAAATGCCTTTTTGAGTCATTTTTTTTGCTCACAATTTAATACATTGATTGTAGTAAACCCTTCTGTGCTCATATCATTGAGTGATTATTGTTGTGTGTGGATTTTGAATGTTAATTTAGAACAGTCAATCTGTGTATGGTGAAATGTGCTTTGGGGGAGGGGCATATTTGTGGCGTAGGTTCATTAAATGGGAGAAAAAAGCAGTCTTTCTGTTTTGGTTAGATTTTTCTTGTATAACTGTGTTAATGTACACACAGTAATATTTTCATTAATTCTTGACATTTTTTTGCTCATTGTTGAGGTGCAGCAGTGTATAATTTGTCTGTTTAAAATATTTGGTTATATTACTAAAGGTTTTCAATTTGCTACGCACAACTTGTAGTGTATGTGTGAGTGTGTGTGTGATGCATGCCATTAAATCAGACACCTTTTATTGTGCAATAGAGTAATTGCAGTAGTGTGATTATGAACCTGCTATCCACCACACCTGAATTAATTTTTTATATTGCTTTGTGGTATCTTTACTGGTAGTGGATTGTTACTGCCATGCACTAATCCCCCAACTGGCAAAATGTATTCCTTTCCAGATTTGGATTTGTGACTTGTGTGCACTAGTTAGGTATTGTTGTGCCTTTTCAAATGCATCCCTTGAGTGTGTACCGCAATCTTAATCTGTCTGTGCGTTTGCAGTGCACCATTGATTCTGGAAGACTTTGCAATTCTTGTTATGCTCTCATTTCACTTTGTCAGCACTGGGGAGTTTTCTGGACACATGACAGTAGCACTTTGGGGATGCACATTAATTCTGGTGACTGTGTGGGTGGGGTGCTGCCAGTATTGTTGTCACTCTGACTTACTTTGCGTTTGAGTGAAATGACAATGCAAAGTAATAATAACAAGGCAAAGTGAGCCTTTCCTATGGGGCACTCCACGTAGTGAAGTGCCAATCTGAAATGGCCACTTTGAGTTCACTTTGCAGGCGGATTTTAAATTTGCTGCATCTCTACCAGGGAGGTGCGGTAGATGTAGTGTACCTGAATTTCAGCAAAGCATTTGACTCAGTCCCACACAGAAGACTGTTAAACAAATTAGCATGGCAGTAAGACATCAGGTAATAAACTATGTAAGGAGTTGACTTACTGGTAGGACTCAGAGGGTATTAGTGATTGGCTCACTCTCAGAGGAAAGAGACATAGCTAGTGGAGTACCATCGGGCTTAGTTACTACCCAATCCTATTCAATATCTTCATTAGTGACATTTCTGATGTACTGGAGGGCAAGGTGAGTTTGTTCACAGACAACACAAACATAGGAAACAGGGTGGACACCCCAAGAGGAGTGGAGAAAATGAAGACTGACCTGGAATCTCTAGAAAAATTCTCAAGAACATGGCAACTAAACTTCAGTACTATAAAATGCAAAATCATGCACCTCGGAAGGACTAACACAGGTGTGGATTACTACCTAGGGGAGACAAACTGGAAGCCTCTAAACAGGAAAGGGATCTGGGAATAATTATAACAGATTACCTAAAAAATGACCAAGCAATGCAAGAAAGCAGCACTGAGGGCAAATTGCATGTTGGGATGCACAAGCAGGGGGCTTACCAGCAGAGAAAAAGAAGGTCATTCTTCCACTCTATAGATCAATGATGAGGCCACACCTGGAGTACAGTGTTCAATTCTGGAGACCACACCTTAAGAAGGATATTACCAGACTTGAAGCAGTGCAGAGGAGGGCTACTAAAATGATTCATGGATTGCATGACAAATTTTATGCAGAGAGGCTATGTGAATTAAACATGTACTCCCTGGAGCAGTGGAGGGAGTGAGGAGGCATGATCAAGAACTTCAGATTCCTAAAAGGAATAAACAAGGTGCAGGTCCAGGACCTCTCCCATATCAAAAATCACTCTAAAACCAGAGGGTACAAAATGAAGCTTGAGGGGGACAGATTCAAAGGCAACACATGAAAGTTCTTCTTCACTGAGAGAGTGGTTGATCCATGGAACTGCATGGGCCCCTTCGGCTTTCACTTTCTATGTTTCCATGTTTAAACAAACAAACAAACAAAAAAAAAAACAACAGGGCAGAGGTTTTTCATAATTAAGCCATTCTCTCGTTCATTCAAAGGCACTCAACCATTATAATCAAAGTCACATATTGTACCTAGCAACAATCTAACTAAAAAAAATAACCTTTTTTACATTTAAAAAAAAAATTACATTTTATAAATGCGATAACGTACTCCAGGGCAAGGGTTTAATGAGAATGAATGCATTACCCAGATGTACTGCATGTCACTCAGCCATTGGTCTTGTGTCTTCCAATTCAACCAGGGCATGCATTAATTCTCTGGAAGTGCATGCCCTGATGTGGTTTACTGCTTACTTAGTATGTGGTTATATAATGGGAAAGAAGCATTAGTATTAGATGACACAAAAAAATGTACATTTATCTTTGGCTACTTGGCTACTAATTTCATACAGCCCAGGCTAAAATTCCAAAGCACTGGGTGCAAATCTTTGTCTTCACATAATAGCAAAGGACATAAATGATCCATTACATAGCATCACTGCAGTTTAAATAGCAAGTGCTATTACATTTTTTCTTGCTTTTTCGTTAAAAGATTTAATTGATCTTTTTTGAAAATATTGTCATGAAATTAGTTCAGCTGTTACATAAACAGTACAGAACATTACCATAGTACATAACTATCTTTGAAATGGATTGAATCAACTTTAAAGTTATTTACATAAACCCTTTAGGAAATACTATGTAACCACCTAGTCCCCCAGGGTTACTAGAATCCCATCAGTGTTAGTGCTGGGTAGGGAAGGCAGCTGGTGAATAACTGGTTAAATGTTTTTTTACCTGCTCCCTCTCTGTTTACTTGGGCTCAGCTGAGATGAGAGAGATGATGTCATTTAGAACTCTTGCAACAGCATAAGCCACGGTAACTGTGTGTGAGTGGGGAGTTTCAGAACTGTCAGTGAATCAGTGTCAGAGAGTCTGTGAGTTGAGTACTGAGTGAGCAGTTGAAGGAGTGTGAGCTACAGTGTGGGCTCCTAGAGGAGAACCTATTTTCTCACCCAAGTGCTGAGAAACATCTGCCTGCCAAGAGAAGTGGTGGAAACTATTGTCTAGCAGGAGTTGCTGATTTGTTCATCCCCTGTGAGATGAAAAGGACTGCCAAGATGGATCTGAGGAGCAATCCCTTGATTTTGATCCAGGACTTGAAGCTGCCTGTTTTGTTACAACAGTGAGTAATCTGATTTTGGGTTTCTCAGGAGGAAAGTACATGTGATTTTGGGATGTACTTTGACAAAGGGAAATATACACCAAGTATGTTGTATGTTGAGACTGTTCTCATCTTTTCTTAAAGTTGGCTGACAATCATGGAGTCCCCAGTGAGGCTCGACATATTGTTAAGGACTTTAGTTTACACTCAGAAGTAGTGTGTTTCAAACGCTGAATGTGAAAGTTATTCCAAGGTGCATTGTTCTACTGTTTTACTAAAAGTCTGAGGTGTAACTGAAAGAATGGCTGGGAATGGACATGGAAGCAAAAGGTGGACAACCCCATCTGGAGTGAACAGTTCGGCACTACAGGTTCTGCAAGGGTGGCTGCTTATTCAGGACATGGTGGCTAATGCCTGAAGAGAAAGTTTACCCCCCCCCGGTGTGGATTGTGCTAAGTTTGAGCACCAGTGTACTCCGTCATAGCCAGTTACCACATTGAACTGTTTAAATCCTCTGCCATATGGGAACTGTGTGCTCCGTTGTGGCCAGGGCAACTAGAAGAAAATGTGTTTTTCAGCTGAGGCCATTGCCGCTGAAGAAAGCTCAAGATCCTATGCAATATGGGATATTTAGAGTTTTTGTCAGTGACAGACTTTTGTTATTCTGCCATTGCCTTGTATCTCAAAGTACAAACCCTTGGGTGTCCTCCTTTGCTTTTGTGTACCATCTTTGGAATAAAGTCACACTCTAGATCCCAACCTGGTTTGGACATTCATGTTACAGCTTCCTGTGTGGAATTACTGGGTACCCCTCCAGAAGTTCAGACCTAGCATAGCCCAAGCAAAAAGTTCTCTCCTCAGTACCTGGGTATTTTGATCATTTGTAGTATTGCTTTTGTACACCCGCACCCCTTTCTGACCTCTAGAAGTAACAAGCCTGGTATACATTCCCAAAGCTAGTGATGGTACCAGAAAGTGTACAAAGTAGTTTGGGTATCCAGTCGAGGGTACCAAGGGGTAGCTTACTGTGCAAAGTATCAGAGGGATGGGGGTTACAACTAGTAGTAGTAGACATTTACTGTTCTTTTTTAAACCATTGCAATGTCACACTAAGACAATTAAATAAATAAGACAAATACATATATCATAACAAAAAAGAAGAGGGAGAAATCCAAAGGCATTTGGATTTAAATTATAATTATATATCTCTTAAATGTTATCTCACCTTTAATAGAACATTTCATACACTGTCCAGATGGCTAATACATTCACAGTACAAAGTAGTAGTAGTAGAAAGCATTTACTGATCAGCATAAAGCCATATACAATATAAGAATTTTAAAACCAAAATACAGTACATAAAATCTTTAAACAACAAACATTAGCATATCTTATAAGTCTCTTAAACTCAAATATTAAAATGCCAGCTTGGTAATAAAACAAACATATTTAATGAGTTGTCACAAGTATGCAATAACGCTAATTCATGCCCTTACAAACTAGTTGTTTGAAGGAACTTTGCCAAAAGCTCAACAGTTTTTTTTCTCTGTAGCTCTAAACAAATAATTCAACAAATCAGAAGGGGGGTGACTGAGACCACCAAGCAACCCTCCCAGCCATTTTTTCCTAGAGAATTCATAAAGAGGACAAAAGAGTACAACATGTTTTAGATAATCTATTAATTCCATTCCGCAGTTACAAAATGGTGAAAAAACAGTCTTATTTTTATATCTATGCTGTATATAGTTAGCAGCATAGCATTCAGTCCTGATTCTTGTATATATCCTTCTTAACTTAGGACATGTTTCTCAAAATAGCATGAAGACTTAAATGTCTTACAGTGTTAATGGAATTTGAGCATAGAAAGTTGTGAGAGCAATTTACTTTCTTCCAAATCACTGTATCTTAGTTTGACATCCTGTTCAACTTCTGAAAAAGGTATAAGATAAATTTTATATAAAAAGTGTCCTAGCCCAGCTGGCATAATAGTTTCTTTGATAAGCCGAATACAGGGATGTACAAACCGCATATTAGTCATCCTTATACTTTCTTCTAGGCACATTCTAGGGTATCTTTTTTCCAATAAGGAAAAAAGTTTCAATACAGTAGTGTTTGTTTTTCCAGTATAAGAGAAAGCAAAGAGCATTGACCCAGTTCCAGTGCCAATATACATTTCGGGGTTCCTTGAAGTTGCATGAGAATATATCTATACAGATTATTTAGAGTAACCTGTAGTCTTCCGGACTCTGTATGACCCCACACCTCAGAAGCGTATAACATGCTAGTTCTTATTTTTGCGTTTAACACTCTCACCATTCCTTTTGCTGATGATTTCCCTATTTTATTGTTAAAAATCTTCAGAGCATTTCCTGTGGATCTCATTTTGTTTTGTGTAATATCCAGGTGTTTAGTCCAGGATAAATCATGAGCAAAACAAACTCCTAAATAATCATATTGCTTTACACTATCAATGTTTACACCATTAATCTTGAAGGTTAAGATGTTATTTATTTGTTTTCCAAACACTACTATATTAGTTTTACTATGATTAATCCTAAGTCGTAACTGAGTACAAAGAAATTAAAACTTCAGTAATTTCTTTTTCAGACCCAAAGCTGAAGTGGAGAGTAATACCAGATTGTCTGCATATGCAAGACTATCTATCCTGCAGTCTCCGACCTTGGGGACATGAAAATGAAAATCTGTGATCTGATCCAAAATAGTATTTATGTATATGTTAAATAACATTGTGGCTAGAATACACCCTGTCTAACCCCTACATTCGTTGAGAATTTTTCAGTTTCATGCCCATATTGATTATACCGCACACTAGCCCAAGTATTTTCATGAAGCCTATTGATGGTGTCAAGCAAGGTACTTTCATGATTTCATTCTAAAGTATCAGGACGCTATATATAGATCAAGCAATAACTCAACTTCAGCTTATGGAATTCTTATTAACCTGGGTACTAATGCAGTCTATGAGGTCTGCAATTTCATGTGGTAGACAATTGGACATAAATAAAAAAACTGATCCATATGGACTAGACATATCCTAGAGTTTCATGATTAATATTATTTAAAATCATGTCAGAGATTGGAGGCTTACTTGTTCATTATCCCTTACCTGAACAAATGCATTTCCCATGATATTAATCAAAAATCATAAAGCCATCTTTTTGAAGGGCACTCCTAGGGACACTCACTTTGGCCAGGTGGTGAAGATTTTTCTGAAACCTATTTGGGTGATGCTAGTCAGACTGTTGTCTGGAACTACATAAGGGTTCCACCAAACAAAGCTACCAGCTGCAGATCAGATAAGCCCTGAATATGTCTCCCAATGCCTATTCAGTGAGATTAGACTAAAGTAGTCCCTTGTATTATTTCACCCTGAGCTGGGAAAGCTTTCCTTTTTGGCCTTCTACACCAACTGGGCCTTTAACAGTCCCTAAAGACTAAATATAGAAGAGAGACTAGGTTCTCATCTACTGTCCAGTGCTAGGCAACATTTGGTTCTGTCCTAACTTTGTGTTCTGACACATGAGGCTAGAAGTCTTCTCCAAAATCTGTCATACAAAGTGATCTATGCCCAGGACTACAGAGACTATCCCAAGAGTGCTCTCCTACTTCTGGCTATTACCCAGAGAAGCTACAACCACATACTAAACACACTTGAGAAGCAGGGAGTTAATGGTTAAGTCAATCACCAATTGTTAGAGTCCCAAGATAACTCATAACTCATCAAGTTTCACTGACTGATTGAGTATACTTTACATACTGTAGGTCCTAAAAATTAACCCTATATAGACTAACAATTTTAAAATCTGCTTTAGTTGTTAAGTTCATGTTAGACACCTGCAATTTCATATATATCTGGAAGCCTTCCACTGAAATAGTGGGCTCAATTCTCAAAGGGTCAGGAATGACACAAGGACCCTATTTTATAAAGTGGATGCAGGGCTTGTGGCTTGCCCTGCATCCAACACAAAGGGGATCGCAGATGCACCAATGCTCCTCGGATGTAGAGCGGTCCGATTTTCAAAGGGGTGGTGCATTTACAAAAATTCCCCCACTTTATGGCTACCTGCACCAAAGGGTTGGAGAAAGCGCCACCATCCCAGACGCAAGGTTAGACCTGGGTAATGGTGGTCTAACACTTGCATACCAGGTTCTGTACTTGCTGCAGGCTTTTGCAGCACACTTGGTTGAAAATTATGCTTGTCACAAGGTGTGATGCAAGTTGTAACTTGCGTCACACACCCCACCGCAAGTTCACTGTGGGGCCACATATCCCTTTTAAAATCGGCCCCAAGGTGCTTGTGTCAAAGAGTCATGATGTAAGGGACTCACTGTGCCACATCTTGTGTCACTCCCATTTCTTCAAAGGAGCTTGTGGCAGCAGGGTGATTCAATGTGCTAGACAGCCTTGCACCCATCTTGTGGCATATCACAGGCAGTGCAATGGTACTGAGGGGTGTTGCATCAGTAGGTGGCTTCCACATCCCCTAATGTAGAATTCTGCAAGGGCACTAATGTTGGCAATGCTAGCCCAGAGTTAGACCACCTCTGAGCTGTTCTAATGATTCATTTGCCAAAATGGGTCCCACCTTCAGACCCCAAAGGGAGAAGCAGCCACAGCCACACAGGGGCAATGAGTGATGTGTTACTGGTGAGCCAGGTGGTGTGGCAATGCACAGGAGCCACCATGGTGGTGTGTAGGGCACAATGCTATGGCCCACACAGCTGATACTGGGAGGCTTACGAGGACCCAGGGCCCACTGCCTGCAGTACTGCCCATTGGTGTTGATGGCTGTGAACTGCTGCTCGACATGGATCACTGGACAGCTGCACTGCTGGTAGCATGATGTGTTGTCAGGGCGTGTGCCCTCTGCAATGCAAGGGGCACATGTGGAGCATATGCAGCATTCTGCCCACCTTGCTGTGGAAGGGCAAGGATGCACACAGACATGCCAGCCAATGGTGCCACTGCTGGCAGAATGCATTGATGCCAGCTGTAGGGCAAGAATACTGCAGTGGACATTAACTCTACACTGTGTGCAACACAGTTCTGCTGGTGCTGTCATTGCCACAAGACTGTCCCCACAGTTTGAGGCATTCCTCCTCCATACACCTTCCTTTGACACATGGGTGTGTTTGGAACAAGTGGCAGAACTTTGGAGCCAGGACTCATCCAATTTGAGAATCAGGTGCAGGGTCCCTGGTGCACTGGGGATTGGTGCAAACTGATGTTTGTCACAGCATGCGCAGATCTTTCAGAATCCAGCCCAGTAAATATCTAAATTACAGGACAAAATAAAATTGAAAAAAGTTATAAAGATACCATTGTACAATGCTTATAGCAAATTCAAAAACCTTTTAAAAAACATCTAAAATAATAACCACATTTCCATAGCTGGCCATAACTCCGAAGCATCAATAATCGATGTCCAAATATTACCCAATATGAGAACTGCATAGCTATGGTCTCTGTCATACTGTTATTGTTTATAAATCTAGATTCAGAGTTCTTAGCTTGGTAGTTTTTCTGCATGCTCAAAAAGGTCTTTGCCCAGACATGTGTGGGCCCCTGTCAAGAAGCTGAACCTTCAAACCTTTTTTCTAAAAGAAAAACCTTTTTCTTATACCAAGGGCCTGTGACATCATTGGCTTTTAGACATGCCAAAAGTAAGAGGAGTGATTCAAACACCAAAAGCTTCATACCAAAAGTTATAATCCAATTCCAGTTCCTTGGCCAGCTCTCATAACAAGTTTAGAGAAATAGTGGGACATTATGATAATTCTTGTAGTCTAACTTCCCATGTTTTTATCTCCACATCTCTGACTCTCTTTACTCAAGTGTTTCTTGACCCAGAGCTCTCCCTTGCCATCACTCTTCTGTAATCCTACTTTTTTAGGTAGCCTACAAAATAAATAAAAAGATAAATTGCTGTACTCAGCAAAGCATTTTCCATATCAGGAAAAAAAAATCAGTGTCCTGGCACAAGGCATTGCTGACATACCTGTTTTAAGGTTAAACTGTGCCTGTCAGCACATATAGCATTCCAATCCCTTCTGGCACCATTCACTGAAGTCTCCCTCTCCATATGGGTGTCCACCTGATGATATTCTCGTCTGGGGCTAAGATGTTTTCTGTACCACGGTGAATTGGCAACCCAGATTTAACAAAGTCATTTGCCTGCTGCTAGCCTGTTAGTGCTAGGAAATAATCTTAAATGAGCAAAAACACCAATACATAGGCAGTTACCTGCCAATATATAATAAGTGGGGTCAGCACCTAAAGTACTTTCCACTAAATGGCAAAACAGACCAATGGTAGCCAAAAAAGTAATGCTAAAGTGATTTAATGTAGAGAACATATGAATGTAAACAGGAAAGATCTCACCCACAAGTGAACAAATGACATTCCATACTGCGGGGCATACCAAAACAATTCTGGCCACTTCTAGTAATTATGGATGCAGAAGAACATTTCCATTTGCCAAAGCAACTTTGGATATCCAAAAAACAAAATCAGACTTAAACTAAAGTCAAAGTTTTTGAAACCAAGATAGTTTGTTAGTTTAAAACTTCGACACAAACTCCATGTCCAAGAAGATCCTGGTGGCTTGTCTGGATCATTGCTACCAGAATTGGGAGTCTCACTCCTTGCAATATATTTATCAGTTCTCAGGATCTATTAGGTTATCACCAGATGATATGGAGGAGTGGGGCAGCAAGATGGGGATGATGCTGCTCTGCTCCACAACATGCTAGGCTTGTGCTTTGCAAAACTTTCTAATAACAACCTTTTTCTTCTGTTTTTTGCATAGCCGATGAATGAAACCGATGCTATTTTGTCATTGTTATGCCATTGGACTTGAAGCAGCAAGTCTTTAATAATAAATAACCTCGGATTTGGAGCCATGGTAGAATGAGTATGATGGTGTCCAAGGCAGCCGAATGTGGAGAATGCATGGATCCTTCTGCCTTAACTTTTTACAGGCTGACTTGGGAATGGATCTGTGATGAAACATAAAGGGGGATGAAGGCCTGGAAGGAGAAGGATGTGGCATTTAATGCTGCTATGTGCACATAGTAATTCTGAAAAGGTATGCCGGCGTTACCTAGGGGGTTAAGACCAATAAGCAGTGGGTTTTATTCCCCGGAGTTACTGCACTTAGAGGAGCATTTTTGTTTGTCTGTTACAGGTTTCTACACCACTGGAGAAGGGAGAAGAAAGAAAGGAGATGGTACCTTATTGCTGAAAATGAAGGGGGTTGTGTTTCACTCACTCTGAACTTTAGAAGAGAGAGGGTAGCACAAAAGGATTTTCCCTGACTCAGAAAAAGGAAAGCTTTGGATAAGGGCATTTTGGTCTGGACTGGAACCTTGGATGGAGGTTTGACGAAAGGCGGAGATGCAGTTTTTTACGATGTGGTAGTTTGGTTGGGTACAACTACCTCTAAAAGGTATTGATTTTTATATTTTAAGGTTGTCCCAGATATGTCCTGAATTGACAGTTGAAATACTCCAAATACTTAGGAATTCTAAAAGAACTGAAAATAGTATGATATGATAGACCCTGAATTTTTCATGAAGGTTTTTTTCATTATAATCTACTATTTAAATTTATATTTTTTTCTCCATACAGTCTGAACTCCAGTGATATTTATGTTTGAAACCACCCCGTAAACAATGTGCAATCATGTGTAATTGAATTCAAAGGTGGATGAGTAGTACAAATGAACACCCCACTATAAAGGGAATTGCTGCAGAGAGGCCTTTTAAACTTTGTCTTATTTAGATTATTAAGTAACTCAATTTGATGTAACCCTTTGTAGGGTAATTCCTTGATGCTCAGGGCAGTAGATCTGTTCTGTAGTGGTCCATTAATTCTGCCCGAAATAAGGAGAAGCATTTTTCAGGTTCTCTTGCCAGTTTTCATTCATAAGTATTTAGTAGGGGATATCAGGGGTTATAACAAGGACTACTGTTCCAAATGTGCATACTATGGCAGGACCTGTTTTTTTTTCTTGCTTTTTTTTTGGCATTACAGCTTCTCAGGACTCTAACCTCCATGTATGGTAATTATGGTCAATTATTAATTTATAGGGAATATCCACCTAATAGACAGGGGCCCAGATATTCAGACTGTGCCGGGCAGGGGCACAAGCCTGGGCGCAGTGCTACTGGGATGTGCCGGGGCCAGGACCAGGTGATATTCAACGGTGATGCACCATGGTGTAGCACCACTGAATATGGCACAGACTGTGCATGGCACAGTGGCTTTAAGCTGGTGCAAGCCACAGATAGGGAGCACGTGTATGTGCCAGAGCAAGTGCAGTTGCGCTAAGTGCAGCACCCGTGATATTCAGCAGAGGGCATGCAAATGAGCCCATAATATATGCAAGGCACAAATGGGGCCTTTTGCATGTCATTATGGCCCTTTTTGCATGCCTTATGCAGAGCAGCCCGGTGACTTGTGCCCAGTGCCCTGCACAGCATGACATGTGCACGGTGGGGTCCTGAGGCATCCCCTGCCCCATAGCCATGATTGTGGTACAGTGCCATAACACACACATCTCCCTGGTTGTCTAGTGGACCCCCCTCCCTCCTGAGTCCCCCAGGAATGTATAATGTGACATGCCCTGGCAGTCCAGTGGACCCCCCTGCCTGATTCCCCGAGTAATGTATAAAACATCACTCCCTGGTAGTCTAGTGGACCCCCCCTCTTGCCCGATTCCCTGATAGATGGTATATCACTGAAACGTAATTTCCTGGTGACACAGTGGCACCCTTCACCACTCCCACCCACACAGGATCTCCTGCCCACTCCGCTTCCTCCGTCATCAGCGGGTGGCTGCAACCTGCCCTCATACTGCCCATCCGCCCACCAAATGACAGGTACAGTATGGGCTTGCAGGGCATACTGCACTAGACAGTCCCAAATATATGAATGAAGTCATTCACATACTTGGGACTGTCTAGTACAGTATGCCCTGCAAGCTCATTGGTCCACACTGTGGACCAGTGGGCTTACAACCCATACTGTACCTGTCATTCAGCGAGCAGCTGGGCAGTATGCAGGCAGGTTGCAGCCGCCAGCTGATAATGGAAGGTAGTGGGATGGGCAGGAGGTCCTGTGTATGTGGTAGGGGTGGTGGGCGCCACTGGATCAACAGGGAATTATGTTTGGTGATATACTGGCAATCGGGGAATAAGGTGGGAGGGGGTCCACTAGACTACCAGGGACTGTATTGCTGTACATTATTAGGGGACTCGGGAGGGAGCGGGATCCACTAGACTACTAGGGAATGTTTTACTTTACATTTACCACAATTGTGGCTATAGGGTGGGGGGGCACTAGACTAACAGGGACTGAATTATTATACATCTACCGTGATAACGATAACAGGAGGGAGGGTGGTCCCACTAGACTGCCAGGGTTATGTGGGTGCTTTTTGACAGTGTTCTGGGTTGGCAGGTGGCCACCCACGGCTGGTGGCTGCTGTGTTATACAGCAGCCCACCTGTTGGTGGCCAGGAGTTGTTCCCACTTTTCACAGGCTCAACTTTGAGCCCCCCTATGTGGTGCAATGCAGGGCTGCACCAGCATATGCTCTGCACATCCCAGGCTGACTATCAGGATGTGCCACATATGCATGGGCACGCCCCCTCTGTTCCACCCCCCCTAATGATTACATTGCACTCCGTCGCATCAGGATTTGCACTGCACCAGGCAGCCTTTTCAAATATCCTGCTGGGGTGCAATGCAGGGTTGCGCTGGCACAACTCTGTTGCTCCATGCACAACCCCTTTGAATATCCAGACCAGGATGGATTAGTATTCAGATGCTAGTATGATAAAGTGTTACCAAATGGCACTGAGGGTGAGCTCAATACTTGTAAAACAGGTGTCTTTTTATAGTAACTACTATGTGCAGACAGAACTCTCCTGCTGGAAGGACTGAAAATCTGAATGGGTTTATTATTTTTATGTATTATCAATTAGTGTACTTAATATGAATCTATAGATCAGAGTGTGTAGTAAAAATCTAGTTCAGAATGTTTATTAGTGAAAATTTTACTTGAATTCAATGTATGTAATATTGAAGGTACTCAGGTATAATTTGCTTAATTATCAACATTTGTGGATGTTTAATGATATGTACCTACTTTTATATTTCTGTTTTTATATATTTTGTATAGTATATACACTGTTTGAGATCAGTGGCTCAGCAGGTAGCACACTTGTCTCTGAGACCAGGAGATCATAAGGCTATGGATTCTATCCCCACACCAGGCACTTCTGTAAAATCCCAGTACTGACACTGTAGTGCAGCATGAGGGGGTTGCTGCACTTCTGAGGTGCTGTCTTTCGGATGAGACATTAAACTGAGGTCCCATCAGCCTGCTCTGGTGGTAGTTCAGGTGGATGTTAAAGATCCCATGGCACTTCTCGAAAACAGTAGGATAATTTGTTTTAAATGAAAACATAATTTCAGAAACAGAAAACAAAAGAAAATGCACATACTTATTTTGTTACCATTAACATTCACAGCATACACCAGAAAAGAGACATCCTTGTTTTATACAGAAAATAAAATGCCTCCTTATGTTACTGGAACATCATTATCTGTTATCCAGTGTGCATTCCTACATAGTTGTAATAATCTGTTCTTTGTCAAATGCTATGACTCTACATAATATATCCTTTTCAGTTCCTCAGTTATTTTATCTAATAATTTAATATGTGTAAAGGTTTTCTGCTGCAGGGTGTACAAGCACCTAATATTCCAAATGAACCATTTGATCATTGCAAAAATAACATTGGGTGCTCTTGTCCCACTTTCCCCATATTCTAGTATAATGACTATATATCAATACATTATAACTTACTTTTTCAAAGCATTTCCCCCCCTTTGCAGAGCTACATATTTCCAAAAATATTTTATGTACATACATGAAAAAAACAGATGTTCCACAGATTCTATCTCTTGAATGCATTTTTGCCTGAGACACATACGATCTTCTATCTGCTTATGCTTTTGATTTCCCCTTGTATTCAGCTTATCATGACAACATAATCAAATAACATCCACCTTTTTAGCTGGTATATGTTTTTCAGTAATGAGTGCTTGTACAAAGTTTAAACATTCCGCTGGACATTTAGGAAAGACTTCAGGTTCAGAAAAGTGAGAATACAGAATTTGTTTCTATAGATTTTGCTTTGAGCTTGTCAATACTTGCAGTGGTGTGATTTTACATGCTTTTAATTTGACATACATATCTTTGAGATACCCATTGCTTGTGCTGAGGCTTTAATTATTTTTAAATTACCAGCAGTCCATAATGTAAACCAGTTAGAGTGCATAAGAAAGGAAGATTCAACCCACAGCTTTCCAGGATTTTGTACTATGGATTTAATATTAGAGTGCAAATATTAGCAGAAAAAAAACACTCTGGGGTTCACCAGGTTCAGCCCTCCTTTCTTAACTGGCAGGTATAGAATATTACACTTTATAGGATTTAGGCGGCTGCCCCACACTGACTGGGAAAAATGCTCAATATGGTCGTTTCTCTTTCTCAGGATTGGGGGAACACATTGTTTACATGTAGGAATAATGGCAAAAGGTAAGTTTTAATTAAATATATTCTTTTGGTTTTGTCGAGTATCTAGAGGCCAGAGGGCACAGGACCCAAGGCAGCATGGATTCACAGCAGGAAGGTCATGCCAGACAAATCTGATAGATTTCTTTGACTGGGTGACCAAAGTAGTAGATCAGGGAGGGGCTGTGGACATGGCCTACCTAGACTTTAGCAAGGCATTTGACACAGTCCCACACAAAAGATTAACATACAAGTTAGCTAGCCTGGGAGTGGGTCCCAAGATGACAGCCTGGGTAAAAATTGGTTGGAGAATAGGACACAGAGAGTAATAGTAAATGGAGTCCACTCTGAAGAAAGGGGGGTTACTAGTGGGGTACCGCAGGGTTCAGTATTAGGACTGGTCCTCTTCAATGTCTTTATAAGTGACATTGCAGAGGGACTGGAAGGAAAAGTATGTCTCTTTGCAGATGACACAAAGATCTGCAACAGAGTTGATGCACAAGGTGGGGTGGAAAGGATGAAAAGGGACTTGGCAAGGTTAGAGGAATGGTCAAATGTATGGCAGCTTAGATTCAATGCTAAGAAGTGCAAGGTAATGCACCTGGGAAACAAAACCCAGGGAAGAGTACACAATGGGGGTGAGATACTAACAACAACAAAATGGAAAGGGACCTGGGGTAGTTATATCAGATGACCTAAAGGTGGGCAAGCAATGTGAGGGCAGCAAGGAGGGTTGGGGAATACTGGGATGCATAGGAGAGGCATCACCAGTAGAAAACAGGAAGTTATTATCCTCTGTACAGACAGCTGGTGAGACCCCATCTGAGTACTGCGGCAGTTCTGGAGACCCAGTCTTCACAAAGACATAGACAGGATGGAAGCTGTCCAGAGGAGGGCACTAAAATGGTGCAGGGTCTGCACCAGAAGACATATGAAGAGAGACTTAAGGAGCTTAATATGTATAGCCTCGAGGGAAAGGAGGGAGAGGGGGACATGATAGAAACGTTCAAGTACCTCAAGGAATCAACAAGTCCAAGAAGGTAGTATCTTTCAAAAAAGAGGTGTGCAAGAACAAGGGGCACAATTTGAAGATGGGGGGGCGGCTCAGAGGTAATTTAAGGAAGTATTTTTTCACAGAGAGGGTTGTGGATGCATGGAACGGCATTCTGGAGGAGGTCGTGGAGTCAAAAACGGTGGAATTCAAGCATGCATGGGACAGTCATAAGGCAATTCTAGGGGGTTGGGGTAGGAAGAAGTAGGCTGCTGGTTAACTAGGATCTGCAGCTTATCCAGTAGACAGGGAAATGGGCAGACTGGGTGGGTCGAGCGGTCCTTATCTGCCGTCATATTCTATGTTTCTATATGTTTCTATGGTTTTACTCATTTTCCACCTGTTCCATGCTTGTACCATACTCCTGCTGTGTTCTGTTTTCTTATCCCAATTCAGGATATCCATAGGGGTTGCCATGTTAAAAAAAAATCCCAATATTTTTATAGGTTCATTTATTAATGTAATGCCAGCTACTTGTAGAATGTCTGTCTGTTGTCCTAATTTCTTACCCATGCACTTTGCTATATTCAGCTTAGCTCGATATATTTTGCCATATTTATCGCTTATTGTAATATTTTCATTAACTGATTGCTCACCATTAGCTAGTATGCAGAAGTCATCCACATAGGCTAATGCAGAGAAGGTTAAAGGACCTGCAGGCAGTACAAGTGGGTGAACTGCAATACCAGAGGTTATTGATCTGATTAAGGGGCCGATACAGAAAGTGTATAATAATGGGCTTATTGGACAGTCCTGCCTTACTCCCTTATGTACTGGAATTAAGGGTCCACAGTATCCATTTATTACAGGGGTAACTGTTGTATTTTGATAAAGTGTCTGTAACCAATTAATAAAGGTAGCTGGGATGCCATATTTTTGAAATGTATGCCATAAAAAATTGAGACTAACTGTATCAAATGCCTGATGCTGGTCCAATGATAAAATATATCCATCAAGGTGTAAAGCATTATTTATAACAAAAAAGTTCCTTAGTAAAATCAGCTGGTCATTTATTGCCCTACCAGGCACCACACATGATTGCATGGGAGATATTAAATACTTTACTACTTTCATTTTAGGAGACTGAGAGGCCTCCAGTTACTTCATTTTTGTTTGTCTTCTGTCTTATGTAGAAATATCATGATGCCCTTTGCCATTGCTAGAGGCATGTCTGAATCAGGTGAAATAGCATTAAATACTTTAGCCAACTCTGGTGCCAAACCAGCTTTAACGATTTTGTATAATTCTGCTGCAAACTCATCCTTCCCTGGTGCTTTCCCTTCATTTAGTGAAATGAAAGCTAGTTCCACTTTTGTTCTGTCAGTATCTCTAAAGATTTCTGTCTCTAGCTCTTTCAGATATACTGGAATCTCTAAAGTCTTAATAAACTGCTGTACATCCATGTCTTTTGTTTTTGCTCTTTTAAATAGATTGAGTTTTGAGATACTACCTTAAGGATTGCCTTAGTAGTGTTATGTATTTTATCATTATCATCATAAATTGCAAAACATTTCTCTTTTCTGGACCCGCTCTGTACAGCTAGAAAAGGGGCATATTGTTGCAGTTTTCCCCGTGTCCCAATTTTTTTTTTTTTTTTTAACATGTCTGTTTGTTTTTTATAATAATTTAGCATAGATTGTTTAACACTACTGATCTGATCCAAGAAATTATGTTTCATGTTCTGAGCCAATGACATTAAATGTTGTAGTTGCTGTCTCTGTTTTAGGTATAGAAGATACTCATTGCTAATGTTAGCTTTATTTATTGTCACTAGGAGAGTTTTTAAATCTGTTTTAGTACCCTTCCAGCATAAAATTGGATCATCATGCATGACAAAGACAGACTTCTCTTATAATTATGAAATATTATAGTTGTGTTATTTCAGCCTTTTGTAATAATGAGTACAATTTCTATATTCCTGCACCATGTGTTAAGGGGGGGTGGGGGTGTTCCAATTGTCATACTTACCTCAGAATGATCAGAATATTCTACCACTGTAGTTTCTGCTGCAAGAATGAGGACTGCTTTATTAAGGAAGAAAAAATATATCCTCATAGCCAGGTTACCTTTGTGAAAGGTGGGATCAGCTTTCTTATGTTTAAAATAATATGCATGTATTAGCCCTACTGTGTGTATAGTGCTTTTGAGACACGCCATGTCACAAAAAATATTTTTGTGGCAGTTCCCTTTCTTCTGTCTTTTGAGGACAGCACACAGTTGAAGTCACCCCCCCAGACAATATTTTGAGAGGTGAACAGATATGGCAAAATTTGTTGAAATAAACTGACCCTATCAGCTTTCTTCTGTGGAGCATACACATTTATTACTCTAGTATATGCATTTTGATACTTCGAATCCAGTATCAAAACTCTTCTTGGTAATAAATAGTGAGTTTTATAATTTTAACATGGGTATTGTTAATGAATATTCCAACACCAGTACAAGCCTCTAATCCTATGGACCAGTAAGATGGCCCTGTATACCATTCTTTTGCAGCTAGCCCTGTTTCTCGTGTAGCGTGTAACCTTGCGTCTTGTAAAAAAAATAATATCTGCTTTCCTAGACCTGATGTGGGAAAATACAGCCCCCTCTTTTGTTTATTTTAATGCTGTTTACATTGATGGTGCTTAAAGTAAGGGTTTGCAACATGAATTACAGTAGAGAATGGAGCTTCACTTATTCTCAAGGGAGTTTATTTTCTTTAGGTTTTCGTTCTGCCTTTTTCTCCCTCCTGCTTTTTCGCTGCTTTCTGTTTACCTTTTGATTTTCTCTCAACGTCACTTATCTCACTATCTGAAACTTTTTGTTGGTGTCCTGAACTGACAAATGAGTCTTCCTAGTCATTTGAGGCTTCAGGATTCCTAAGTAGTGCAGCATATCTATTTGAGGTGGTGCTATCCATAACCTTTGCAACTTTAGGTGCTGGTTTCTGCCATACATGATGGTGCCTGGTGATCATTTTTTGCACTGCACTGTCTGGGGCTTGGGGGGGTGGCATAGATGTTTTTTCTGAAGGGGCCATGTGGAGTCATATCCTCCATCACCTCCATCTCTGTGGCATGCATGCCCTCCGTACAGTTAGTAATACTCTTCCTCTGCTGCTCTGCATCTAACACTACCTGTACTTTCTTAGTTCCTTCAGATTCTACCTCAGATTCCTGTCCTTCCATCTGTTCTTCTGACTCTCTTGGAGGGGTGGGGGCTGCTTGTGTTAACACACTCTCTATTTTTGAGTGAGCTCTCTGCGCCACTGCAACCAGCAGGCACTGTTCTTCAGAGTCTACATTATCTGTTGGCATGTGTGCTGCCCAAGGATATGATGTTTATGTGTGGCCCCTTGATTCACACAAATTGCATATAGGTTTCACTTCTACAGTGGTTACTTGTAAGCCCCAATGAGTTATAGATGGTACTGCATAGTTTATCGCAGATGTTACTGATGTGCCCAGGTCTACCACATTTATAGCAGGTCTTGGGCTGAACTGCATAAAAAAAGCACCCCTCTATCTCTGCCTAGAAAAAAAAGCAATTGGGTAGATGTTCTAAACCAGCATTAGTAGATCATAAAATGACTTTAATTCTCCAACCCCCAGTCCAGATATGTTCAGAGTCAAATATTGATTCTGGATGGCTGATTACTCTACATCTTTGCTTGATCCAATAAGTGAGGTCTGTGACACTCACCCCTTTATTCCTGAATAATACAGTGATAGTCTTATGAGCAGGTTTTGTTACTGGTATGACTTCAAATGGTGACAAAAGGGGGGGTGGACTTCATGATATGATATGATATATGATATGATATGAAGGGACGGGGGGACATGATAGAGACATTCAAGTATCTGAGGGGAATCAATAAGGATGAAGCAGATGGGGTCTTTAAGTTAAGGAGGGAGAGGGTCACCAGGGGCATGTGCTAATAATAGAGGGGGGGAGATTTAGGAAGGAAATGAGGAGACACTATTTCACAAAGAGGGTGGTATCAAAATGGAATGCCCTACCAGAATGGATGGTAGCATGTAAATCTGTGAACAGTTTCAAATGGGCATGGGACAGGGAATGGGGAGAATGAGGGTGGGGAAGGTGGGGGTGGCAGTGGGATGACAAATGGGAGGTAGGTGGGGCAGCTGCAAACTAGGGGTGCTAGCTGCACACTCAAGTAGACATAGATAGACCCGGTGGTTTGTTTCTGCTGTCACATTCGTATGTTCATATATAATGTCCAGAACTTTTCCAAATTGTTCTGCATTTTGAAACTTATGTCAAACAAGTCTTCTCCTGACACATGGATAAGCATGTATATTTCTGCTACCTGAAAATGCATGCTGTCTTATAGTAATGATCTTGCCACAAAAAGTCTGTCTGGAAACACTTTGAGACCCCCTTTATAGATCAATTGCACTGCATTGTGCCTCCTTGCTGGATAAACTGGTTCATGAAATCATGAAGCATATGGACATTGTTGCAGACTCTCCTACTTAGATCCCCTGTTGTCACCATTCCCACCATAGGCAGTTAAATTAATATCATTCTGTTCTGTATTATTCATGACATCTTGTGCTGCTTTTACTGTTGCCTGTCTTTCTGTTGCTTGTATAGGCCCCTCTGCCTCATCGCTATTTATCAGCTACTCCACATTCCTATTTACCTTCCCCAGCTGTAATGTGGAATTTTGTGTTAATGCCAGTTCTTGAGGTAATACTAAAGGGGAGCTAGTTATGTCTTTGGATACTGTTGAAAGATGCTCAGTTCTATCTGTTTGATTAGCTACAGCATGTTCCATTCTCTCACCTATAGGCTTCTGTATTGATTTCATACTGCTCATTTTAAAAGCTGCAATGTCTTGTTTGGTAATAGCAGAAGGTGTTCTTACCCTTGGTATGCGAATAGGCAAGAAGCCAGAAATCCAGTTACTTTCAGAAGATGCCTTAACCCAGCCAGTTGCGTGTAGCACTTTGTCCACCAACCAAGGAGCACTGTTTGCTGGCTTGGTTTCTGCTCAAGTCAACGTTTTCCCAGATAATTTCACTGTAGGTTTAAAAGCTGTCTTTTTCTGTGATGTGAGACTTCCTAGGCATGCTGCAGATGAAAATACTGTTGCAGTCTGTTGGTCTTGCACCGTCTGGAAAATCATCTCTTATACAGTACTTAATCCAGCTGTTCCTGTGCTCTTACTCTGGGCAGCGGTTGCATTGGCTGTACAAGAGCCTGTAGTCTTGTTGCTAGGGAGGGCCTCCTGCATCTCAATAGTGTCCCATAAGTTTTTACTGAAACTGTCCATAATTAGTTTTTTCCACTCGTTGAAGCAGGCTTCTTCTCTCCGCAAGAGCTCTTATAATGTCTCTGTATTATTAGGTCGTACTCCAATATTATGAATAACAGTGGTAGCAGGTATATTTTGTTCAGTGTGCAGTCTTGTGATCTCCATCTCTTCCATATCAGTATCTTTAGATTTCTCCCCTTCAGGGTGTCCTGTGTCATTGAAAAATATCTGTCTCTTGTTGTTTCAGAGCAAAGGAGGAGACCAGCTCCTTGGCCTCCCGCAAGTCCATCTTGACAGAGTTCCTCAAGCAGACCACCCAATGGCAATAGTTTCCCATACTGGAGAGTAGGGGAATTTCCCTGGTGCCATGGCCAAATTTCCCCACATTCACTAAAAATACCGCCAACAGCTTAATCTGGTTCAAGTTCAGTTGGCATTCATCTGAATCCCCCTCCCCTGGGTTGTGCCTGATAATAGGCAGAATTTGTCTGGTGCACTTACACAATCAACAAAAACTAAAATAAATGAATAAAAATGAATTTATTTTTTAAATTATATTTAATGTTATAATGGTTTATCTAAACTGATAAACAATAAACAACTTGAACTATACATTGGCTGGAAGCTGCTCGTGTATTGGTGTCTTTGCTAACTTTGTCATGATCCAGAGGTAGGTGCACCACTTAAGTGTTTAAGCTCCCTGTTTCTGTGCCTCAGGAAATTTTGTTTGTTTCTCTTATAGAAATATACGTGTGCTGTATACATGCAGAATGCATGCCACATGCTTAATTGTGCAATGTCTGCATGTAGTTCTCATACATAAAATGATGCTAAATGAACCAGGTCTAAAAAGCAAATCAGGTTCACATGCTGCAAGCTTTAAATAGAAACATAGAAACATAGAATTTGATGGCAGATAAGGACCGCTTGGCCCACCCAGTCTGCCAATTTCCCTACCTGATGGATAAGTTGCAGATCCTAGTTAACCAGCAGCCTAATTCTTCCTACCCCCACCCCCTAGAATTGCCTTATGACTGTCCCACGCATGCTTGAATTCCACCACTGTTTTTGACTCCACAACCTCCTCCAGAAGGCCGTTCCATGCATCCACAACCCTCTCTGTGAAAAAATACTTCCTTAAATTACCTCTGAGCCGCCCCCCTGCTATCTTCAAATTGTGCCCCCTTGTTCTTGCACACCTCTTTTTTTGAAAGATGCTACCCTCTTGGACTTTGTTGATTCCCTTGAGGTACTTGAAAGTTTCTATCATGTCCCCCCTCTCCCTCCTTTCCTCGAGACTATACATATTAAGCTCCTTAAGTCTCTCTTCATATGTCTTCCGGTGCAGACTCTGCACCATTTTAGTTGCCCTCCTCTGGACAGCCTCCATCCTGTCTATGTCTTTGCGGAGATTGGGTCTCCAGAACTGCACGCAGTGCTCCAGATGTGGTCTCACCGGCTGTCTGTACAGAGGGATAATAACTTCTTGTTTTCTACTGGTGATGCCTCTCCCTATGCATCCCAGTATTCCCCCAGCCCTCCTTGCTGCCCTCTCACATTGCTTGCCCACCTTTAGGTCATCTAATATGACTACCCCAGGTTCCTTTCCATTTTTGTTGTTGTTAGTATCTCACCCCCATTGTGTACTCTTCCCTGGGTTTTGTTTCCAGGTGCATTACCTTGCACTTCTTAGCATTGAATCTAAGCTGCCAACATTTGACCATTCCTGTAACCTTGCCAAGTCCCTTCTCATCCTTTCCACCCCACCTTGTGCATCAACTCTGTTGCAGATCTTTGTGTCATCTGCAAAGAGACATACTTTTCCTTCCAGTCCCTCTGGAATGTCGCTTATAAAGACATTGAAGAGGACCGTCCTAATACTGAACCCCATGGTACCCCACTACTAACACCCTTTTTCAGAGTGGACTCCATTTACTATTACCTCTGTGTCCTATTCTCCAGCCAATTCTTTACCCAGGCTGTCATCTTGGGACCCACCCCAGGCTGGCTAACTTGTATATTAATCTTTGTGTGGGACTGTGTCAAATGCCTTGCTAAAGTCTAGGTAGGCCATGTCCACAGCCCTCCCTGATCAACTGCTTTGGTCACCCAGTCAAAGAAATCTATCAGATTTGTCTGAATGACCTTCCTGCTGTGAATCCATGCTGCCTTGGGTCCTGTGCCCCTCTGGCCTCTAGATACTCATCAATTCTTTCCTTCAGAAGTGATTCCATCATTTTCCCTACCACTGAGGTTAAACTTACAGGTCTGTATTTTCCTGCTTCTGCCTTGCTCCCACTTTTGTGAAGGGGAATCACATCTGCCCTCCTCCAGTCCTCAGGTACCACCCCATCCTCCCATGATTTGTTAAAGAGGGTAGTCAGTGGTGTCACTAGTTCTACCCTTAGTTCTTTTAGAATTCTGGGATGAATCCCATCAGGCCCCATTGCTTCATCCCAGAATTCTAAAAGAACTAAGGGTAGAACTTGTGAGCAGCAGGTAAGCTGGTGTGAACATCTTCTAAAAATTACATCAGGTTTGTGTGTTGCATGCTTGACATGAGTGCTGCAGTTAAGCTGGTATAAATATCATTGTACAACGGCAAAAAAAAATCCTGGACTCTGATTGGTCAGTCTTGGGCTGGACCCATGATGTTATCCCAGCACAACATCATGGGTCTAGTCTCAGCTTCACTGTGAACCTATAGATGATCATTTGCTTGATTTGCTTTGCTTGATTGTTTCAACTTCTCTTAAAAAATACAAAAATATTTTTCCACACAAAAACATCTTTAAAATTATTTTTTTTAATTCTGTACAACAATGAGCCATTGTATAACAGCAATAATGACCTCCAGGGTGTGTGTCATTTGGGATAATGTCACGCCTCAGTTATTGGATGCACTCGGCCTGTGGCCTCGTGCCCAACCACCTGATGCGTGAAGTTATCCCAGCACGGCACACACCCAGTCGGCATTATTGCTTAATTTAAACATCACATCAGGTTCACATGCTGCATGCTTGCCATGTGTGCAGTAGCTAATCTGGTGCAAATCTGATCTAAAAAAATACCTCAGTTTCTATTTCTTATACTACTACTAGCAATTAGAGTAATTAAAGTACATTTTTATTTGAATTCCCAGAAAACTTAAGTAAACTCATTAATTCTGATCCTTTTGCAGGTTGTTTAATGGCTTTTGATTTTTTCATTAAATCGCCATTAATTTGTAAAGTATTGTTTGCTTACTGCATTAAGTGCCTATGATATAGCCAGTCAACATCCCCCATTCCAGATGTATAAAGAGGGACATCTGGGTTGTGAAGCCTATCCTTTTCATTTTGAACAATGCAAATCCCTTATGCATATTTAGTGCTACAAATGTGTTTCTCCATAACTGTTTCAGATCACTTACTTTCCCTTCATCATTCTGTATTGAGCATATACACTATGGCCATGCCCAGCACTCTTTGTGCATGGGTGCCATTTAGGTAGGGCAGAGGGAGGTAGTTGCCTCCCCTCCCCCCATTTGTGCCAAGGTCATTCTTATGGTGTGGCAATAATGGTGTTAAATTTAGATTTAATGTTTTTCACAATAAGTGCCCACCTGGCCTGTGTGTGCTCATGCTACAGGTACTCTCCAGACTTGACTGTGTTTGTACTGTGTTGTCCATTCTCACCACCTATTAGCGATGGCACAATCACAGGTGATGTGGATGAGCTCCAGCAAAGAAAGAGTCCTTGAGTCTTGCAATTGCGACACTATCTTTCCCACCACAGAGTAGACAGGCTGTACACTAAAGCTTGGAGGAGTCAGTGAGCACTGAACTCTCAATAGCAGTGTTATGGCAGCATATTTTTTTTGGTCTACTCTTAGTGAGTTTCCATCTCCCCTGGTGGCTGAAGGGGCAGAGGGTGAGCTAGAAGCTAACTCAAGACTAGGCTGCCTACTTACTCTACTTGCTCAGTTTGCTAAAGAAACAGCACAAACCCCAACGGCAGCAAGCTAGGCTTAACAGCAGTGGTGACAGTACTGTGGGTGACCTTCATAGGCCTTGATCAGTGCAGTGCAGTGCAGCAGCAGCCTCAGCAGCAACCAAGCAAGAAGCAAGCAACCCAGGTTGAGTGGGTTTGGTTGGTGAGATGACTTGTTTGCAGACCACGTTGGAGACTTGTGATGGTTGGTTCTAGTAGCCAGCTTCTTGCAGAAGGAAAATGGGGGAGTTAACTGAAAACTGGGCTTGTGGCACACTGTGCCAGACTGCAGCTCCTGACCATATGGTTGGGTAAGTTAAAGTAATTATATTTTTTTTACAGGGGGATTGGGGAAGGACTGAACTATTGATGTCTTGTTCATGTTTCTTCACCTTTGAGCAGCTTCATGACCTATAAGGAATGATTATTTAATGAAATGGAGTTAGGGAAAAAAATCAGGACAAAGTTGTTTTTTTGGGGAGAGCAGAATGTCAGCCAGGGAAAAAATCAGTTAGTAACTGGGTGGGTTTAAGCCCAAATGGGATGCACTGCTCCAAGGTATATACAGATGAATCTTATACATTTGAATTTTTCCTGATTTGCATATCACTTTTCAGTCAAAATGAGTAAGTTGTACCTTTTGGAGATGTTACAGACATTCTAGAGCTATCGCTTGCATTTACTGACAGTTGAGTGGTATGATATGCACTGTCTATTGGAGCCCCACTATAGTCAGGCTTATGCCCCCCTCCAGTGAAGCTGACCTCCACATCCCCACACTCAGGCTCATTATGACAAAGGGCAAAGGAGACTGCAGGGGTGTGCACCATTGAAATTAATGAGGATATGCTTTTATTAATATTTTATACATTATAGATGCAGAGTTGGAGATTGATGAAGGCCACTGCTTAACTAACAAGGGCCTTGTTAGTAGAACAGTGGCCTTCATTATTCTCTAACTCACCATCTTAATGCATAAAATAGTAATAAAAAATAACTCCATTCATTTCTAGGGTGTATGCCCCAGCACTCAGATCCATGGACATCATCTCTTAAAGACTCCTGCCTCTGGCTCCCTAGTATTTAATTAAGAGACTTTTTACTTATATCTATACTTGTTGGGTTGTCTGTAGCAGGATGGCCATACCCACTGTAGTGTGTGTGTGTGCATGGAAGGGGGGCTTCCCATTGGGTGGGTGTCAAGTTATTGCTGCTTTTGTATTTGCACCTTTAAGTCTGTTTGTGTGGAAGCATTCAAAACTATGAGAGAAAATAATAGCAGTATAAGTCAGACATAAGTAATTAAGTGGTTTTGTGGGTAAGTTTGTTTTGGTGGTGGGAAAAACACATGTTTCCCATTGATATGTGTGCTACAGTTCAACTGTGAAACAGAGATGAGTAAGAGAAGAAAACTGAAAAGCATAACAGTGGCTACAAGCATGCCGCATACATGTAGATGTAATCAGATACAGTATATATTGACGTACAAGTGAGCCCTATGTGTGCAGACAGTATGGCTTAGTGGTTAAAGGTACTGAACTGCAAGTCAGGAGACTTGGAGGCATGAAGACCTGGATTTGAATCTCATCAGTTCCCACTTGTTTATGGTGTGATCCTGAGCAAGTCACTTAACTTTTTTGTGTGCAGTTATTAGTGACAACTTGCTTATTGCATGCATGCCACATGCATGCAGTCTTTCCCAACTGAACATAAATATCATGGTTTCCACACTTGCTTGCTGCACACATGCCACAGGCATGCAATCGGTTCCAATTTACCATTTAAATCATACTTGCAGCATGCATACCACTTGAGTAGTTTTATGTGTGGAGCATGAAAACAGTTCGTATAATTATTTCTGTAAGGATTGCTACAATTTATCCAGAACTCTGGTGTGAGTTCTGTAAGGGATAGGTCCACATACAGAAAACATGGAAGCCAATATAGGGCACCCCATAGCTGAAAGCATTTCATTTTCAGATGAAGTAGGCAACACAATTACATTACCTGTTGATCAAATCCAAGCACTGTTGTCAGGTGCAGGTTTACAGTCAAATGAGGTGTCTATAGATTTTTGAAGTTTAGAGAATTTAAAACAAAAACATGTCAGATTTAATTTACATGCATCATTCTTATCACAATGCTGGAGAGACAAGTGCATCACCCAGGGAATGAGAATGAAGAGACCCCCATCATTCAGCATGGATGACAAAGAATATTTGCAGGATTGGAAAAAATATTAAATAAGTGTATCATGCACTTAATGTTGCTACTATCAAAAAAGCAAAAAAAAAAGAGGCTGAAAAGGCAGTAAATGAAGCTACAGTGCTAGAGCCTAAATTAAAAGAAAAATACACAGCTGCATTATAACTTAAACTCCAGAACTGACAAAACTATAGCAAAACTTCAAACTGAGCTTGTTGCCTATAATCAGAAAAAGTACTAAAGAGGCGACAGTGACTATAAACAAGGAACTGTATATTCCTGCCATGGCACCAGTGGGTGTAGAAATCCCACTGTTAGGAGTAATGTTGATTTTCCAACTGAGGGCCTAGATATTTCTTCAGGCCCAGACAGTGATTTTGAAGAAGGATTAGGAAGAAGTCCAGCACAAAATGGATGTTTTTTAAGGAGGAATGCAGATACTACGACACCAGAGACTCTAATAATAATGAGTGGAGACAAACAATGAGGGGGTGGAGTAAGATGAAAAAGGAGGCTTGAGAGGAGGAAGAGGATGGAGATGCTGGAGAGGGAGACAGAATAGGGAGAACATTTGGAGGTCACCCAGGAACAGGAATCCTGACTAGAGGTCATAAACCTTTCCCAGGTCCAACTTTCAGGTACTCAAACAAAAGTACTGTGCAAAAGTTTGAGTTTCTTACCCACTAACAACATGAATAATGTTAAAATAGAAGTAGACCCTTTTCTCTTCTTTAGAAAACTACATCTAAAAGATTTTTTCCCATAATAACCCCACCTCCACTACAGTGTGTAATGTAACCATCCTAGGTAAAGAAGTAACAGAATTAAAAAAAAATCCACATTTTACCCCATTCAGACCAACCACATCCTTACCAACTGTAACAATCTTGTGGCCCAAGATGTACAAAAGCTGTTCAAAAGAAATGTATTTGTTAAAAAACAAACAGAACATCAGTATTTCTGAGAAGAAAGCATTTAAAAATGACAAGAAATGCCTGATATTATAATCAAACAGACAGATAAGGGAGGTGCAGTAGTGATTTGGGGGAGAACAGAATATGTACAAGAAGCTATGAGACAGCTTTCTAACATAGATTTTTATGCAAGACTACCAAGATACCCCACAGAAGACATAAAAAAGCAAACAGATCAGTTTATTAATAGGGGTAAAAATATGGGTTGGATCACACAGAAAGAAGATTTTTTAGAAGTAAAGCTCCCAAGAAAGCCTGTGCTGTACTTGCTACCAAAGATTTATAAACAAATGAGACCAGTAACAGTCAGACCTGTTGTGTCTGCAGTAGGGTCTTTGATGGAAAATATGTCAACATTTGTGGACTTATTTATCAAGAAACCAGATCCGATGTTGAAGTCATACATACAATACACAAACATGGTGTTAAAAATCATAAAAGAAGCAGACAGCGAAACAACAGACTGGCTTGTGACAATGGGCGTTATTCACAAAGATGCACGGAGTCAGCACATAAAGGTGTGCGTAGCTCTGTACATGTGGGTTTTCCATTTGGAGACCGCATTCACAAAGCAGCAGTCCCCACCCAGCAGCCAGCTGCTGCCACACCACCCAGCACGCAGGTACATGGGGGCAGGAGTGCAGACCCCAGTCAGTGGCCAATCAGCTGCCCATCCTGGGTCCACAGTGGATCCCTTGCACTGGTCTGGCACCATCTTGGAGGGGGTGTTTAGAGTGCCAGTACAGTCGCTGGGGGTGCATATGCTGTCCGTCTGCCCCGGCCCAATCACCATCCCCCAATGACATAAGCACACTCCTGCAGGGGTCTGCCAACCCCCCCGCCTGCACCGGTAGGTCCAGCAGTGGAAACCAGTGGGGGTGCATAGCCACTGTGACTGCCTTCCAGCCATGTAGCCACTGGGACCTCGCTGCATGGCACCTCACCATTAGTGAATAGTGTGTGAGCTTGACTGCTCCCTGCAAAGGCCCTGGCCTGCCCACACATGGGGCTCCATGCTTGGCTGGGGAACTCATGCAGAGGGGAGAGTGTAACTGCATTGTGCATACTGCGTTGGGAGCAGGTGGGCTATGTGCCTGGTTTACATAGCAGTTGCCCATCTGCACCATATGTGAATAGCACCCAATAGATGTAGAAATCCTATATTCCAACATCCCCTATGAGAGGGGTTTAAATGCACTGGTAAAGGCACTAATAAATAGGAATGTAATGCTGCCCCTACTGACTACTTAATAGACTTGGCAAGTTTTGTATTAGAAAAACACTATTTCACTTTTGATGCAATTTCTATTTCTAGAAGAATGGAACAGCTATGATAACTACTTTTGCCCCTTATCTGGCGAATATCAATATGGGTGAATGGGAGGAGATGTTAATTTATGATAGAGACCAAAACATATTTTTGATAGAATAAAACTGAAAAAGATACACTGATGATTGCCTCCTCATATGGAAAGAAGATGCAGCAGGCCTACATAGCTTCATGGAATATATTAACAGCACCAATAGAAACCTGAAATTCACCCACGAAACAAGCCAAGAAAAGAATCCCATTTTTAGACATTCTCATCACAAAAGGAAAAAGGTACTTGGAATCCAGCCTTTACAGAAAACCTTTAGCTAGAAATATGCTATTAATGAGACATACAGTAGTTGCCACCTGCCATCCGTCACAAGCAACATCCCTAAAGAACAATACATAAGAGCAAGGAGAATTTCATCAATGGATGCAAGTTTTAAACAAGTCAATTGTGACCTGACAGGAAGGTTTTTGGAAAGGGGCTACAAACCCATAATCCATTAGGGTGTTTTAGAAACATCCAGAAATTTGGAAAGAGAACAATTTTTACAAGGAAGAGAACACAGAGAAAATGAGGACCATCTCATCTTTGTAACTCAGTATAATCCATTGGCCAATAAAATTGGCAAGGTGATTCATAAACACTGGAGTGTTCTCCAGTCAGACAGTAGGCTTGATCATTTGTCTCACACATTACCAAGAGTCACCTACAGAAGAGGTCAAAATTTGAAAGACACTCTGGCACATGCTACATTATCTGCCCTTAAGGAAGATAGAGGAACATGGCTACCAGGACCTCCTTATGACAATTTTCATTGTGGCCACTGTGTGCATTGTTCCAGCACATACAACACACAAACGTTAAACCACCCATATTTAGGAAATACATTTGACATAACTGATTTTATTAACTGCAGCACCATGCGAGTGATATACATGCCCACATGTCCATGTGGCATGTCTTATGTCGGCCAAACAAAGAGATCAGTAAAACTACATGTGGGTGAACACAAGACAGCGATTAGAAACCAAAACATAGAGTATTCCATTCCCAGACATGTCATGGGTCACCAGCTACTCCAACGTTGATAGGAATTGAACAAGTAAACCCAGACCAGAGAGGAAGGGAGGAGATTTCGATACCAAAATGCTTCAAAGAGAAACTTTCTGGCTTTACACACTTAACACTTTGGTACCAAGGGGGCTGAATGAATGGCAATCATTCATAGAGTTATCTTACTTAAAGCAACACCCCCTTTTCTGTCCTTGTTTGTTCTCTTTCAACAATTTGCTAATAACAGTGGGAAAATGATATAATTTTTTTGGGGGGAGGGAACAACAGAGGCACGACTTTATGACTCTGTGATATTTTGAACTGACATGATCAGATGTTTTGCCCCAGTTCTCTATCCATATGGGCATAAAACTGCATGTTTTGAAAGACAGATGTCCATCACGAGGTATGACCTTCATAGTTCTAGCTCCAACATCCATGGGCATGACTTTTTCGCTCTGTCTTAAGTGTTAGTTGTTTCACTTTATGAGGTTATATTTCTATATACTTCCAGCATTTAGGAGCAAGATTTTCCTGCTCTGACCCCTACAGCACGACATAAGGGCAAGAACTTGCTGCTCTGCCCCTGTCATCATCAAAGCAGGTTCCCCCTGTTTAAGCAAAGGTTCTAGGAGTGAATACCACATAGCAGAACATGCCTGATTGATCACTTCAGATATCTGCTTAGGGGAGCACTCTGCCCCAGGCTCACTTGTAATATGTAGGGACATGATTGGTTCCGCTCTGCCCTATACATCATAAAGCATATTTGGTTAAGACTTTCCTGCTCTGCCACATGTGCCAAAAAGGAGGCATGACTTGCAGCTCTACCTCCCAAAAAGTGCTGCAGGAGCCCCAGGCTCATTTGCAATATACACAGGCTTGACTGATCTGCCCTATACATCATAAGGCATGATATATGGATAAGACTTTCCTGCGCTGCCACATGTGCTGTAAAGCAGGCATGACGTGTAAGATCTACCTCCAAAAAAGACTTTAGGAGCAAAGTTTACGGGCAAAGTCACAAGAAGAATCTTGCTGTTTAAGCTTAATATTTAAGGGCACAGCCTCCTCTGCTCTGCCTTAAAAAAGGAAAAAATAAAGGCATGACTTTCCTGATCTGCCCGCTAACTTCTACTAAATGGATTGTTCTGTCACCTCATAAAAATCATTAGGACAAAATGGCATGACTTTTCTGCACTGCCTGACACAATTGTACATAATACAATCTGTCTCATGCTGCCACCCTTGTTCTGGGCAAAAAATGTAACATAATGAGCTGCTTAAAAATGTGCTGACTTTTTAATCACAGGATTCTATTTTTTTATTGTTCTTTTGTATATCCAGTGGACTATTCTGGGTTCTCCCTCTTTAAGTGCACCATTTATTAGCTCCTCAGTTTCTTAGGGTGCACACTCTGAAGATGACCAGTAAGGTCGAAACGTAAGAGCGCACTCTGATGACGTCACTCATGTAGGGATGCCCAAACCACCAGGACCTAATTAAAAACAGAGTTTGTGTCTAAGTTCAAAACTAACAAATGGTCTTGGTTTCAAAAACGTTGACTTTAATTTAAGTCTGTTTTTGATTTTTTGGATATTCGAAGTTGCTTTGGCAAATGGAAATGTTGTTCTCCATCCTTGAGTACTAAAAAGGGGCCAGTATTGTTTTGGTACTCCATAGTATGGAATGTCATTTGTTCACTTGTGGGTGAGATATTTCCTGTTTACATTCATATATTCTCTGCAATAAATCACTTTGGCACTACTTTTTTGGCTATCTTTGGTCTGCTTTGCATTTAGTGGAGAATGCTTTAGGTGCTGAACTTGCTTATACATTGGCATGCAACTGCCCTTGTATTGGTGTTTTTGCTAACTTTGTCATGATTCAGAGGTAGATGCACCATTTATGTGTTTAGAGCTCCCAGTTTATGTGTTCCAGGAACTTTTGTTTGTTTGCAAGAATCTGAAATTATTATTTTTTGGCATTCTCACAGCTATGCAGCTCAAATGAATACTTACTTTCATTCACCACCAATACGGTAACAATCCCAACTGAACTTTCCCGAAGCACCTGGAATGGGCAGCTATACACTATGACAGATATGGAGGAGCTCCACTAAATTCAGCAAAGTCAGCAAAATAAATTACTTAAAAGGTAGAAGTAGGCCAGCCCAGCAGCGTGGAGTGGTGAGGCCTCATGCCTTACCTTCTACCATGTCAGCAACCCATTTTCATGATGCAAGCAGGTCACTGGGGGGTCAGCTGGGATGGGAAAAAATTGAGTATCCGGAGAACATATCTCCTCTCCCGGGGAGGGAGGGACATGGAGACTGGCGCATCTCTGACACCTAGCAGTGGCTGGGTTTCTGAGCACATGTGTCCCGTATGCAAGGAATGGAGGTGGAGCAGTCAGTTGGTGTGCTGTGTGCAGAAGTGTGCACATCTCAGCCATTGCCAACACCCACATTGCTCCACCTATGGGGGGGCGGGAGTAAAACAAGGAGGAAAAATGTGTCCTGGTCATGGCATTATTATGCCGACCCCAGCAGGTGCCACTCTCATGATTAACAGGCACCTGTAGCACAGGATCCATTTTCGGCAGGTTAAGGGATCCCCACCACCCCATCATGGAGGAGTAAGTCATGGAGGAAGTAGGAGGTGTACTGCAAGTGGGGATGGGGTTGGGGGGGTCACGAGATGGAAAGCCTCCCAGGACAAGGAGCAGAAAGAAAGTATTAAAAAAAAGGTAGAAGTGGCAGTGATAAAAATAAAATCTCATGAATGAAACACATAGCAGAGCACAGAGCAGAGCAGTATTGTCATTATTTTGCTGCTCTTCTCTCCAAGGAAATATGTATACTAAACATTAATTGATTGTTCAATAAAATAAGAATGACTGTCTTAATACAAGTTTTTTAAATGCATAATTAACTATCATCAACAGCCATGTTAAAAATATACTGCAGCCCACCAGTCTGCTGGCACAGAGGCATGATCAATGACTGTGTTGCCGATGAACCAGGTTCAGGAATGGACCCAGGAGTCAGAGGGATGGCTGGGAGGAGTAGGATTGAGCATTTGGGGGACTGCTCTCCTACTTCGGGGCAGATGGGGTTGAGTGACCGATGCACGATGACCCCCTGGCAGAAGATAGGAGTTCCACTGCAGTTGATGCCTGCATGTTTGGGGGCAGGGCAGACATGAGTCTTCATAGCATGTCCCTGTCCCTTCAGAGTTTACAGCATACACAAAAATGCCAGCCTCCCTCTAATTAAGCTGGCTCCATTGCTGTCCCCTCTGGCCACCAGAGTTTACCATTCGGAAGCCCCACTTGGGGGGGGGAGGTAAGCCCGAATATGAGGGAGCAGCGGCTGGAGCCTGGCTGAGCTCATACAGGGGCTTGGGAGCCAGCACACAAAAAAAAAAATATACTGCAGCCTACTGTGCCCCACTGACATCCTATTATGTGGCAAACTTTTTTTTAACTATATTGTTATTAAACATGGTTTTGGCCACATAGATTAAAGTGATGCCAAAAAACAGTTATCTTTGTAATATAGTATATGCATCAACTTTGAGCAAAATGTCCCACATTGCTATGCACGAAAACTGGGGCATACCTGTTAACTTATAAATAAGACAAAAAGAAAGGTTTTGATAGCTAATAATGTTTTACTAGTGTTCAACATTGACAATTGCTGTCTAGTGAGTTATCAGTATAGTTCAGTGCTGCACTATGTAAAGGTTAAGTAAAGCACTCATTTCTGCAGCAGTATGCATCTTGTAGCTATACATTGTCCTGTGGTCATACACTGAAGTTAGTATGGATGAATGGTTACATGAACCACAGTAAATAGATCTCATTCTAAAAAGATGCAGTCTTCTACTGTTTGTAAATTGTTTTTGTTCTGCTTGAATTCAGGTGAACTTTGGAATGTGAAATCAATTCTGGAATAAGCAGATCTCAGTGAAGTGAAAAAGAATATTATTTCATCCCCTTGGGAATACCTCAAGAAAGAAGTCGATAACAGGGACAGCTGAATAAGTAGTAAAGATTAGAAATGTAATATAAATGAATTCAGCCAGGCATTGTCCTTGATACTACTCTTTTCTTTATGAAAGTGGTCTTTAAATGCTGTGTCAGTACCGTTACTATTCAGCCCCTCTGACCTTGTACTTTTATGACTAATATCTGACAGCTTTCAAAGAACATCTATCATGACATGATGCTTCTGTACATGAAGTCATCATGACTGTATGCATGCAATATGCAATAAATAAAGGGCTGGAATATATGTCAGACTATACAGCATAGTGGTTTCATATTTACAACCACTTGTCAGATGCCAGATGGTCCCAGTAGTGAAAGATAAATGAAGCTTAAGAAAATTTTATTTTGATTAAGGGCATGAATGAAAATAGCATTAATGACATTTGTGTATCTTGAACACTTCTTAGTTGACATCTTGTTTTCTGTTCACTATTATTTTACTTCCATGTTCTATGTTAGCATAGTAGTTTAAGCTATGTTTAATATTTCATTAATAGTTGTGGTTTATTGTTTGATTAGTTTTGAAACCATTACAAACATTATAAATAAAATACATCTATTTAATAAGTGTAAACATAAATTCACCATAAATAAGTCAGGGAAAGACAAATCATATAGACAGATTTAAGAAACACAGAAATAGCTGGGAGAGTCTGCCTTTTCATACTTTTAAAACATGGCTTGTAACTAATCATTTGCCATCCAAAAGAAAAAACATATTTTTCTACTTTGCCACTGTTAGCATCAGCTTTAGGATCTGTTATTCCTATTTTAAAATAACTATGTATTTCTAATGTAAGTGTATATTATGCTATAGCTTAATATAGGAAACCTTACTGTTTGGAATAGATGTGCTGCCATGTATTGGTTAGTAATGCTGTACTAATTGCTAGTGGAAATTCACTGACCAGTGCTTTTTAGCCGTCTTTGTAATTTAGTATTGATGAGTGAAGAAATATGTGTGTGTGTGTGTGTGTGTGTGTGTGTGTGTGTGTGTGTGTACAAAAGAGACAGGAGACAAGAAAGAATTGCATTTCTAGTGGCTTGTACAAGGTTAGAAAACTGATAAGAATCAGATGGGGTGCAGACTGAGCTTTAAGAATTTCAGCTATTACCACATCATGGATTGGTGGGTCATTGTGGCAACTAATACTACTTGACTATTTCTTACTGGACCAGGAGTTTGTGTTAGGAAGGTAAGTGGTTTCTATAGACATTGTTGGGTTTGGGATGGAGCTGCAGGGTACAACATTTTAGCTATATAGCATATGAGAGGACCAGGAAAAGAGCTGGCTTGGGAAATGACTGAGGGAGTATGAATGACCACTGGACTAACCCATACCACCTTGTGGAGAGGGAATTTTTTTTTAATAATAATTTTAAACAATCTGTGACCAAATAAGAAATACTGAATATGTTGGGGCTCCAACTAAAGCTTCTCACACACATTTACCCATAAGGTCACTAATGTAAGGGTGATTTTTGATGTTGATGCAATGCAATATAATACAGCAAAAGTTTATTATCTTCTGAAGCTTTTGCTAGGAATATTAGAGCATGGCTGGGGAAAAAAGGAAATGTTTGTAACATGATTACAAGTATAAAACAAAAGTGTATATTTATTTATTTAGTTTTTGTTGACCAGGTAAGTGCACTAGACAAATCCTGCCTATTTTCAGGCATGACCCGGGGGAGGGGTATACAGATGAATGCCAACTGACCTTGAACCAGATTAAGCTGTTGATGGTATTTTTAGTGAATGAGGGAAGTTTGGCTAGAACACTGGGGAAATTCCCCTACTCTTTTCGATAAGTGCCATGGGATCTTTAACATCCACCTGAACTACCACCAATCCAGGCAGATGGGACCTCAGGTTTAACGTCTCATCCGAAAGACGGCACCTCAGAAATGCAGCACCCCTCTCATGCTGCACTACAGTGTCAGTAATGGGATATTAACCAAAGTGCCAGAGGTGGGAACTGAACCCACAGCCCTCTGGTCTCCCAGCCTCAGAGGTGAGTGTGCTACATACTGAACCACTGACACTGACTATATACTCTAGGTAACAATGTGTTTGCTACTTGATAAATGGTCTGAAATAATAAAAAAAAAAAAGAAAATCCTTTAAAAACTATTATAGGAATTGTAAGTATTCGTCAGTGGAATGTTCCTGTCCACCTATGTATTTTTGAAACTTGAAATATGAGACCTACACACTCCAGCCTCTCCTATTCCTTATTATTATAAGTTTGAACACATATACATATATAATATATATATAATATATAATTTATATATAATTTCTATGTATTATGTATCATTGTCACCTGTCAGATATCAGAACATTCCAGTAGTGAGAGAAAAATAAAGCTCATAAACCTTTTCTAGAAATTAATTTTGGTTTACAAGAAAAACAATTTCCATTAAGGATATGAATAAAAAAATGTCCTTGATGACATTTGTTGGTTCTGGGACACTTCTTTGTTTAATATGTTATATTATGTACTTAGAGTAGGGATTTGAGAGTAATACATTTTGATTCCAAAATAACATGAATAATAGGCTGGCCAGTATGGGTTTACAAATAATAGATGCTGAACACTTTAAAGAGAATTTGGACTCAGTTTAAAATTCCCCCCACCCCCATTGGGCAAGGTTAGTCACCTGGTCACTACCTGTTATCTGTCATGCATCGCCACCCACCACCTCACTTCACTGTAATAGTAGATGAGATCAGGACTCATGGAGGGAATACATAAATGAGTTCATATCCAATCCAGTATTGTTGTCTATATTATGAGTTGCCTAGTGTTGCTCAGTGATGCAAAAAAGTGGGGTGCAGGCTGAGCTGCCAGGATTTCAGCTATTTCACATTACAGATTGGTGGTCAGTGGGGCAACTAACACTACTTAGCTTTTTTCTTATTGGGTCAGGAGGTTATGTTAGGGAGGAGGGTAGTTTCTAAGACATTGTTGGGTTGGAAGAAAGCTGGCAGATTACTAAATTTTTGCTATACAACATATAGGAGGATAAGGCATTGACCTGACATGGGAGGTGACAGAGGGGAGTATGAGTGACCATGGGAGTAACCCTAGATACCTTGTCGAGAGGAAAATGTTTTGTTTAAAGAACATTATTAAACAAAGTGTGACGAAATAAGCAACAGATAATGAATATGTTTGGACCCCAGGAAAGAAAACTTGTAAGTATTCAAGTACAGCTACTTACACACCTGAAGGTCCAGAAGTTCTTACCCACAAGGTTGCTAATGTAAGGGTGATGTTTGACGCTGATGCACTATAATACAACTTCAGTTTATTATCTTCTGAAACTTTCGCAATGAAGATTAGAGTTTGGTTGGAGAGAGAGGAAATGTTTGTAATATGATTACAAGTATAAGACTGAAGTGCATGTACTTATGTGATTGATATTTTCAAAATGATCTGAAATAGAAACCACATTAAAAAAAGAAGAACATTTTTAAACAGTTTTGGAAATGTAAGTCTTTAATGGCATGTACCTATCTGCCTTAATGGTTTTGAAAATTGAAATGTGACACCTACACACTCCACATATTGACCTCCACAATAACTAATTAGTGTTAAGTTTGGACACACATATTATATATCATTTTAATCAATGAGACCTTATTTTCAATTAGTAGTACTCACAACTATAAAAAATAGGCATTTCGGGAAGTCATGAAACTGACGTAAAAATTATGCAGTGAAGTGAGGATACATTGATAAATCTAGTCTGGGCCCCCACGGCATGTAGGTGCTTTCTCATTGTCAAATTGTCTGCTATTGAAAAATACAGAGTTTCATCCATGTATGTCATATGGCACTGATTGATCAAACTTGGCTTTTAGCTCCTTTTAGTCCCTTTACCTCATCACCATATCCTAGAATTTCTATTCTGAGCTTTGTACAAGTCCTTTTTGTGTCCAGTTTTCTCCTGAATCCTAAATGATGGACCCCCTAACTTCTTAATCATGAGAACTAATTACTTGTATTTTTAACAGTGTATTCCAGCTGGAAAAATGCATTTTTTAGCTAGCAGTGGGTCTTTATGAATCTGTTGCATGAGGTTGGTAATTAAGAGCACAGGTAGAATTTGTTGAAAAGGATGCTTATAGCAGCCACAGAATAATCAATGAGGGAAAATGGCCAAAATGTGGCCTCCCTCTCTAAACATCAGCCAAAGGAAATTTATCCTTAACTAAAATAATGTATTTTGGGGCTGGCCACATGGCACTGGGTGATGGGGAATCACCTGGCATGCTAGCGACCCAGGTTCATGCCTGAACCTGGGATGGCAGGAGTGGAGGCTGTCAGGGAGGGCTAAAGAGCACCCTTGGATCCTCTCCTCCCAGGAAGGAGGGTCAAGTGCACACTGCCCCTTGGTGGCTTCTTGCAATGATTGTGGCATTGCACATTGAGGTGTGGTTGACCACATGTTGCATGTGCGATTGTCCTGGATGCTGCAACACATCCCCCTTCAGCACATCAAAACAGCCTTAAATAAAGCCTGCCATCTTCTTACTGGTGCTGACCAAATGACCCACGCTTGTGATCTTTACTCCCAGGCCAACTGGCTACAATTTGATGGCAGGCTCAGATTTCAAACCTGATTGCTAAAAAAGTCAGCCTTGGTATGATGCCACCCGGTGTTCAGGCCCTTCTGACTCCTCCCTTAATCCAGCGAGCTACAAGAAACTCCTGCAGCCAGATGTTCAGAACCTCAAGGTGCCGTACTGCACTAAGATAGTGTGCTTTCACATACAGAGCCCCACACTGAAGTAATTTACTGCAATCTGATATATTAAATACAACCACGCTGGGTTCCTTCAAACATTTGCTATTATAGCGCCTAGTCGCTGAGGCTACCTGTGACTGCTACCACTAAGACTGCCTCCCTACTCCATTCATGCACCTTATGTCTCAGGCTCTACCCGCATTACCTTACTGCACCATCACCCTTTCAGCACTTACTCTCTGCTACCCCTTCCCTGCTTATTGCCACCTATACCTTTCCTCCCATGTCCTTCCCTGTCACCCACCTCCTTTCCCTTCCCTCGTCCACCTCCCCCTCCACTTTTGACCTGTTATACCTTCCTACCCTTAGTAAGCTAGCTATAACCTGACTCAAGTATATCTTGTACACTGCCTCCATTGTTTAAATGAATTGTACTGTCTGTTTGAAGTGTATTCATTTAAAATCCCTTGTCTCCATCGTTTACCTGTCCCAATGTGTCTAGTCCCACCTCAGTTTTAATCAGTATTTTTTCAGCGAACCTATGGCTTTTGCTGTATTCTACCTAGATGTATTCAGGCCTGGTGACACTTGCAATGTACCTGTTATTGTAATTGTTATTATGATAATGTTTTTCTTTTGATGTGGAACCTATGTAAAGAGCTGTTGCTCAAAGGTTTCAATAAATAAATAAAAACATGCAACAGTGGATGAGGGAAGAAAGCCAAGAAAATTGCTGCTTAGCTATCCAGATGATGGCAGTCCACCCTCACATCATCGTGACAGCCCGGGATGTCCGTGCTGCACCCTCACCATCCCCAGTGAGGATGGGAGATGTGCCTTTGGGCACTGACAGTCTCCACTCCCAGTCATGACCACGGGAAGGGACGCCCCTGTCAAAGGGAAACCTTGGGTTGGCTGGGGGGATGGCAGGATGAGGGGCAGCAGACAGCAGATGGAAGTAGCATGGTGGAGGGGCTTAGCCACCCAAAGGAATGGTTGGCTAGGCTGGCAGAGAGGCATAAAAAATAACACAAAAAATTATTTTTATTGCTATGCAATTTTATAAAAAGTGTACCTATGACTGCTGCTAAGAAATGATTTGCCTCTAGGGATGAGAGGAGTGCAGAGCAGAACTGAGGGATTACAAGACTAGAAATAAAAAACAAAGGCAGGACTGAAAACAGGGATAGTAGCAGGATTTGCAGACAACACCAAAGCTTTCATCTAGTACAGTAATGGAAGGAGGAAGGTGAAAGGAGGGACCGAGCTGCTGGCTACAGGAGAACAATGGAAGAACTACTGAAAGAGCCATTTGCTATGGCTGAGATGCTGAAGGAATACTTTGCTACAGTGTTCATTACAAGGCAACCTGGAGAGGGAGGGGACTAATTGGTAGGGCCCACAACATCAGAAGTAGCCATTATGCAGCCTATGGACATTACACCAACTTTGGTAACTGACTACCTGGTGAATTTAAAGCCAGACAAGTCCCAAGGAGTGGATAGGATATGCCCCAAGACAATAGGTAATCTACAGCAACAACTGATGGGGCTGCTTGCAGTAATCTTAGGAGTTTGGCTAGACAGATTTGGTGCCACAGGGCTGAAAACTGGCCACTTTGGTCCCCATTTTCAAGAAGGTGGTATAGTAGGAACCTTGCAGCTACATGCTGGTCAGTCTGACATCAATGTTAGATAAGATCAATGAAGCTATTTTAAAGGATAGAAAAAAATGAAGCACTTGGCTAAGGCTAAGGCTCTTGCCCTTGTCCCAGCATGGCATAATGAGTGGCACATCATTGCAGACCAACCTGATCTCCTTCATTTATGGGGTGTTTTATTTGCATAACTGTGGAATCCCAGACTATACCACCTCATACCCCCAGAGGCAAAATGTACACTGCAAACAACATCAGAGACAAAGCTGAGCCTTGCAGACTGCCACAAAGTACAACAGTCACTTCTAAGGAACATTACCCATGGTTACATGCTGCTCTCTGCATGCCAGAAAGGACTCAAAACAGTGCAACAGTGTAACATCGAGTTACCCTTACTTTCTGAGCAATCAGTCAAAGCCTGATGATATACAATGTCTAATGCCAATGAAATATTGTGGAGAATGACTATCAAGTATTGCCCCAAACAAACTGAGTAGTCTAGATGTAGGTCCTAAAGTAGTAAAATGGTTGGCTTAGTGATAGGAGCCAAAGAGTGGTGGTAAATGGAGTACACTCTGAGAAGGGCAAGGTGACTAGCGGGGTGCAGCAGGGGTCAGTATTAGGCCCGGTCCTCTTCAATGTATTTATTAGTGACATAACAGAAGGACTAGAGGGAAGGGTATGCCTATTCACAGATTACTCAAAAATCAGCAACAGAGAAGACATAGCAGTGGTGGTTGATGGGAGGATCTCAAGAAGTTAGAAGAATGGTCATGAGTTTGGCAGCTATAATTCAACACGAAAAAGTGCAAAATCATGCATGTAGGGCACAAAAACCCAGGGGCAACATACCAACTCGGGGGGGGGGGGAGTATTAGCAGTAACAAAACAGAAAAAAACCTGGGGTTATCATTTTGGTTACTTGGAAGTAGCCAAACAGTGTGATAAGGCAGTTGGAAAGGCTAGCATAATTCTGGGATGCAAAGGGAGGTGTATCACTAGCAGAAGGAGGGATAAAATAATGTTCTGTATAGATCACTTTTGAGACCCCACCTTGGGCACTGTGTACAGTTCTGGAGGCTGGCCCCATCTCTGAAAGGACATAGATAGAGTCAAAGTGGCGCAAAGGAGGGCAATGAAAATGGTGTAGGGCAAGCATCAGAAGCCCTACAAAGAACAGCTTAAGGAATTAAATATGTACTCCCTAGGAGACAGGAGGGAACAGGGGATATGATAGACATTCAAGTACCTCACAGAAATAAACAAGGTACAGAAAGGGAGCATTTTCCAAAGGCAAAGATGCTCAAGGACAAGTGGTCATAATATGAAGCTAGGGGGATGCTCAGAGGAAACGTGAGGAAGTTCTTCTTCACCGAGAGGGTGGTGGATGCATGGAACAGCCTCCCAGAGGAAGTGGTGGGGCTAGAATGGTCACAGGATTTAAGAATGCAATGGATAGAGATAAGGGAATTTTAGATGCAAAGGGGAATGTAAGCCAGAGTCCAAGTAGGGTCTCCAGGGGCACTATAGGTAGAGATTTTAGGACAGACTAGGTAGGCCAAGTTGTCCTTATCTGCTGACAACTTCTATGTTTCTATGTTTCTTGCAAGGAAGAAATTATGCACCACATTTGCCACAGTGGTTTCTGTCCTGTGTAAAGATCTGAAACCTGACTGGAAGGGCTTGAAGATGTTATAATGAACCAGGTGCACCTCCAACTGTGAAACAACTACCTTCTAAATTACCTTCTTTAAGAAGGGAATGTTTGCAATGTAGTTAGCCAGGACCGCTGGTTCCAGAGATGAATTCTCAAATGGAGGGACCACCACCACTACTTTATTCAATGTGGCAGGGAATGAACCCTTAGCTAGGGAGCCCTGGACAATCCTGGCCTCCATAGGAACCAACCCCTTACAGTCCACCATTAGCTAGGTTGGTCCTGGGTCCAGGTCTAGGATGCAATAGTTATGTCACAGAAAAGACCTCACTCATGATATCTCCTGGTATGAAACTGACAGAAACTCCATTCGGAGTATGGGTATTGCTTTGTGCAGATGGTCTCTTCCACTGTTTGGAATCCCCATTAGCAGATTGCTGTTATGATAGAGGATACTCTATCAAGGAAGAAAGCATAAAAGTAATCACAAAAACTATGGAAATAGTCCCCCTGGACTGTTGACAGACTAGATGTAAAAGTCTTTCCACAGTGCTGAAGAGCTGAAATGGTTGATTCCTTCCCGTTTTTATCAGCCCTGACAGGAGCTCTGTTTTCATCTGAGTGAGTGCCCTCTGATGAACCCTATGATGGGTTCTCAAAGACAGCTGGTCCTTCGTTGATTGGGATCGGGACCTCAGTTAAGCACAGTGGCAACCATCACCAACAGTAATCATATTAATGGCAATAGAGTGCAATGATGCAGTACTGATTGTAATAGCCACATTCAATGAAATATGATTTTAGCAATACTGAACTTACTGCATGAGCCACAAAGGCACACTGCCACTCTGTGTTTTTTATTTATTTTATTTAAGCATTTGGTTACAGAGAAAAGCACACTGAGCCGGGGTTTATTTCCAGGTGCGACCCAGGGGGAGGGAAAGTAAGTATACATGCACTTTGAGAGAGACAGACAGCTTGTACGTGTTACATATATATAGTTTAATTTAGATACACACAGTAGTGGTGCAGAGACATTCAGTAATGTACAACAGTAATGGGTATTTACAATAGCAAGGGACAATTGGCATTTTTTATACACCAGTATGTACATACAGTATGTATTTACATAATTTACACATCTGAAGAACAGGTACATCAACAATTACACGTATTACTCAACAGTACACCAAGTCCTCAGATATGAGGAGTAGATTAGGCATTTGCTTGACGGGAGCACATGGGGGGAGGAGTAGGCGTAGCTGCTGTTTAATAAAATAGTGTGAGGGGGAGTTTATGATGGAAGGGGAGACTTTTTTCCACAGGTAGGGGAGCCTATAGGAGAAGGAATATTTACCAGCTGAGGAGGATGGTCAAGGCAGAGTGAGGGAAGCGGCATCCCTGTGCCTCAGTCTGTACAGGGAGTGGGAAACCATGGAAAGGCACTCTGAAAAGTAGGAAGGTAGCAAGTTGAACCAGCATTTGGATATAAGATTAAAGGAGTGACTGTAACATTGATGGGAAAGTGAAACTAAGCCTAGAGGCATGCAGAGGGAGCAGTAGTGAGTTCTATGGGGGGGGGGGTGTTTGTTGCGAAGCGGCAGAAAGCATTCTGGAGGGTGTCCAGTCTGGATAGGGTTGATGCTGCGGTAAACAGTTTTCAGAAATCCTCTGTACTGCAAGGTACTAGCCCTGACTTTTGGATTTGGTACCAGTGGAAGCTGATTTCCAAGTGGCCCACACTATCTCCTGCTGAACACATCTCTAACTACTGTATCTCCCTCTGTGTCTCTAGTTGAATTTATGTGCTAGGGTTTAATAATGCGTTTAATCCTTACAGTCATTTTAAGTTCTGAGTTTATATATATATATATATATATATATATTTATTTTTTTAACTGTTGACTTTTCCATTAGCAGATTATATCCTCTCACCACTAGAGGGCTATATCTCTATCTCTTTCTCTATCTAGTACGTAAGCCATGTGGGTTTTCTTTGCCTTTATCGTGCCTCTCCTCCTCCTCCTTGCCCTGCCGCCTCTTCTCTTTCCTGGTCCTAGCCACCCCACCCCACCCCACCCCACCACCCTCTACTCTGGTTTCCACTGCTACTCCAAGGGAACTCTCCACTTCCACTCGAGACTTGTGCTTGGTGCACAGTCTGGATATTCCTGGTTACTTAACCCGACCACTACTCTCAACAAGTGTGGCCACCTTTCTACACTGTACCACCTTGCAGTCCATATGGGATACAGCCTGGAACCTTGCAACTTCTACTCCAGGAAACAACAATCAAAACTATCTCTCAAAGAGCTGAGACTCTGCTCCTTAAAACTCCTACTCCTCCTCCTTCTCATCTCAGGCAGCGTCCATCCCAATCCTGGCCCTAGAAGCTCAGGCCACACACAAACTCCAGGTGCCCTTATCCTTGCAACCATTAATATCTGCAGCCTACTACCAAAGCTGGATGCACTCCAAGCCTTCATATGCAACATAACCCTGACATCCTTGCAGTGGTGGAAACTTGGCTAACACCTAAAGTTCCTGACTCAGCAGTAACAATACAGGGCTACAATGTCCACAGGCTGGACCGGATATCCAAAAAGGCAGTGGTTCAGTAATCTATATCAAAGACTCCCTGTCTTGGCACCCTGTAGCAACTCCATCACTTTCTGCCTCGGCCCAGATTCTGCCAATAAAAATCGTCCTAGGTCCCAACCATAAAGCCCTGACCATTGTCTCCGTATACATCCCACCCAGGGACCCTAAACATGGATTCAACGACGTCCTAAACTTTATCAACTCTCATCCTCCCGAAGCTGGACTTATTCTACTAGGGGATTTCAACATAAACTGGTTAGCATCAAGTGCCAGTGCCTATAAAGACTCCATCTCAGCTGCTAACCTCACGCAAATGGTAAACTCCCCTACTAGGATTAACTACAAGACTGGCACCAGTACCCTCTTGGATTGGGTCCTCACTACTCACCCCACAAGGATTTCTCGTACGACCATTCTCCCAGACTCTCTCAGTGACCACTCCCCAGTCATGTGTGCATGGTCTAACAAATTCCTTACGCTCCCTCCCAAAATTATCGCTAGCAGAGTCCTTCCTAGTGGAAAACTTCCACATCTCAAACAAAACCTGCTTCTACAAGACTGGCTACCCATCTATGAAGCAACAGATGAAAACTTGGCTATTGATCACTTCATCTCAATTTTCAACAAAGCCTGTGACCTCTTTGCGCATGCTAAAAGGCGCAAAACAAAATCTCTCTCTAACCCATGGGTCACCACGGCTCTTCTCTCACAGCTGAAACTAAGAGATCACCTCTGGGCAGTTGCCAGGGCCACTGGCAAACAATTGGACATCCAAAATTACAAACAAGCACGAAATGCCTGCACAAAAGCCATACGGCTAATGAAATCCACCTATTACAAAGACGATCTCAACAATACATGGGGAAATGGTCGTGCTTTCTGGAACAATATCAAGGATGTCACAGGGAAGCAGCCAAAAAACTCTCTGGCCATGTTAATGGTTGATTGATCCTCAACCCTCGACCCCAAGGTGATCGCAAACATCTTTAACACGGCTTTTTCAGACCTTAGTGCTGTTCTACCCCATGACTTTTTCGAAAACAGGGCCTACTCCCCAAATACCTCAGTCCCTCAGTCTAACCATCCCCCTCTTCTACTTCAGGGAGGTAAGGCTGAATGAAGCTTGCCACTATATTACTGCAGCTATCTCTAAATCTAGATCTAGTAGCGACACTCTGGACCTTAAGCTTCTGTTGCTCACCCTCGATGAGGTAATTCATCCATTAACAAAAATCCTAAACCTCTGTCTCAGCTGTGGAAAATTCCTGGACCTATAAAAAATAGCCACCGTGACACCCATCCATAAAAGTGGGGACAAGACAAATCACTCAAATCATCGCCCTATCTCCATACTGCCCCCACTCTCTAAGGCACTCGAGCGCATCATGGCTGATCAACTTACCGACCACTTGGATAAATACAATATACCTTGTCCACAACAACACGGCTTCCGGAAAGGTCACAGCACCACCACAGCCCTTTTTGAGTTCACTGGAGCTTTGCACAAATCCCATGACAACGGCCTTCTCACAGGGGCCGTTTCGTCGACCTCTCCAAGGCCTTCAATACAGTACACCATGGACTACTAATACACCAACTACTGAATGCTGGGCTATCACCTGACTCTTCTCTCTGGTTTAAAAGCTACTTAGAAAACCGGTAACAGACAGCAAAAATTGCGGATGCTCTTTCTAACACCCTGTCTTTTCGCTCGGGTATCCCACAGGGATCCATACTGGGACCCCTCCTTTTTAGCCTTTTCTTAAACTCCCTTCCTTACCACTGCTCTGAGCAGATCATACTATATGCCGATGATGCTCTTATATTCTCCACTCACAAAGATCCTGCAACTCTTCAACACAACCTTCAACTTGGTTTCAGTTCTGTAGAGACATGGTTTCTTAATCATAAACTGGTCCTCAATGACAAGAAAACCAAATCTATGCTCTTCTGCAGCTCTCATAACCCACACAAGCTACACCACTTGGCTATCTCCACCACCCAGGGGAACACTCTAGATCAGGTGGGGTCCTTCAAATACTTAGGGATACAGCTTGACCCTAATCTCTCCTATGGACTTCATGTAGATAATGTAGCTAGAGCTGCTAATACCGTCTTGGTCTCCACTACAAACACAGACCACACCTCCCAGAAGCTTTGAAGATTGCAGTCCTGAGCTCTGTGATCTCTGTAATAGACTATGGTCTCATCATTTATGGCTCGGCCACAACCACAACCCTTAGATGCCTCTCAACTGCCTTAAATAAAGCATGTTGGCTCATCACTGGTGCTCACTGTCTCACCCACACATGTGACCTGTACACTCAGACCGGCTGGCTCCAACTATCAAACCGCATAAAGTTTCTCACCTGCTCCATGGTGAAAAAAATCTACCTTGGCCTTGCACCTTCTGGGGTCTCAACTCTGTTACAACACCAAATTAACAAATGGTGCCTTGGGAGATCCATGCTACAGCTACTGAAAGTCCCCCACTGTCACACTTCACAGGGACAACGCTCTTTTGCTTATCGAGTGCCACTCTGGTTCAATGGCCTCAGCCCAACCATCTCCTCTGCCCCAACTATTGGTATGTTTAAAACTAGGCTCCGGGACTATCTCACTACCAACAGCTCCTGTGACTGCCAACTTAACCTTGTTTCTCCACCTCCCTTTCTGCTGTAGTTGTCCCCCCTCCCCTCCTCACTGGATTCTACCCTCACATCTTGGTATACCCAATGCTGCACTTTTCACCCTCTCCCCGCCATTCCTACATTCCTTCTCCCCCCCTCCCCTCTTCCCTCTCCCTATGACTCTGGCACTTCTTATCTGTCGTCTATTTTCTCTGACAAATGCCACTGGCTGCCTTGTTACAATGCTACCCTTGAATTGTATTAATCTGTACTCTGTTTGCAACGTCCACATTGTTGTAATGTCTGTCTTGATGTTCCCCATAATTTGTATTTCTCTGACGTGGAACCTTTGTAAAAAGAGCCAAGGCTCAAAGGTATTTGTAATCCTAGACTTGATAAATAAATAAATAAATAAATAAATAAATAAAATGCAGTAAACCACATATGCATAATCAAAAATGGGAATGATCATTTTGGATAGGATTTCACTTCTGATAGGCAGCGGGAGAGCATTTCTATTAAAGTAGAGCATATCTAGTTTGGGGCGTAATTTAGAGGTGATTTCATTTTCATTTAAACTTTTATTCAAAAATTGAATAGGATAGCTCAAGCTGAAACAAGTCATTTCCAGTGAGGTCCTTTTTGTAGAAGTAATTGCTTATACGTGGTTTGAGAAAGTCAAATGGGGGTCCAGTCATACACTGAGGTATTTATATTTTGTGACAGAGTCCAGCGGTGTCCCATTCAGTTATGTGATAGGAGGGGGTGGAGGAGCTGTGATTAGTTTTTGTACTGTTCTGAATGTCATAGATATAGTTTTGGAGGTGATTAATTTCAGTTGGTTGTTCCTGAACCAGCACTGAATGTTATGGTAATTGTTCTGAAGGGTGGCTTGGACAGGACCAGAGGTGAACAGAATAGTGTCATCCACATACATATGTATGTGGGAATTAGTACAGGCAGAGGGAAGGTCATTTATGAATAAGGAAAACAGGATAGGGCCAAGATCTGTTCCTTGAGGCACACCCACAATAATTGGGAGTGGTGGGGATGTGGAGTCAGTTATTCTGACTGATTGGTGTCTGTTGTTTAGATAGGATTGAACCACTGGACTGTGATGGAGGCTAGTCCTGCTGACACACATTTCACCAGGAGAAGATGGTGAGAGACAGAGTCTAAGGCCATGGCCAGATCTACAAACAATGTAGCTGTTAGCTGGCCTTGGTCTGATGCAGTGTGAATGTGATTGGTGGCATGAAGCAGTGAGAAGACTGTGGAGTGTTGTTTTCTAAATCCTGATTTATAGGGGGGAAGTAGTTTGATAGCTGTGAGTTACTCAGTAAGCCTGGTTTGCACAAGATATTCCTGTACTTTAGCAAGGGCTGGGAGGAGGGAAACTGGCCTGTAATTATCAGGCAGTGAGGAATTACACAAGCCAATTTCCAGGCTTGTGGTACCATGCTTGAGGCTGAATAAAAGGTTTAGGAGGTGGGTTAGTGGCTTAGCAATTGCTGGCACCAATGGAAACAAGAATTTTGGGTGGATCCCATTGGGACTGGACTTGGAAGTATTTAGTGAATGGAAGGCATTGAGGATCTCCTATTCAGAGATGGGTGTGAATTGGAAGCTGTTGTTGCTGGTGTGGGGGGGGGTCATGGGGAGGATGGAGGGTGGTCACCAGGTAGGGCACAGGAGGTAAAAAAAATGTATTTAGTGTAGCAGCAATGCTGATAGGGTCGGTGCTAGGTTGGCCATTTTGCTTAAAAGCTGGGGTGTTGGATTGAGCAGGGGGATCTATAAGGGAGTGTACTACTTTCCAGAAGTTGGAAGGTTGCACATGTAGTAGTTGGTATCTGAAATAGTCAGCTTTTGCTAGCCTTATGGCCTTGGTGCTAGCATTGTGGAGAGGGTTATAGTCTTGCCTAGCTTGTGGGGTAAGCTGAGATTTGAAAAGGGTCCAGGCTTTGTCCTGGGTCTTACATTGGGCCAGGAGAGGTGCTGAGATCCAAGGGTGATGGCGCTTTTTTGCCCTCAATTTTTTCAGAGGGGTATGGGAGTCCCAGAGTCTAGTAAATATGTGCAGAAACCAGGTTAGGGCAGTGTCTATGCCCATTGAAGAATATACCTGCTGCCAGTCAGCATGGCTAAGGTCATCCAGGAGTAAGTCAGTAACTAGTGTGTTTAGAGGGCATATTTTTATGTATTTTGGGGCTGATTTGGGCAGGTGAGTTTTCCTAGTGCAGAATGTGACACAGTGGCCATTTAGAACACTTGCAAATGCACCAGATGAGGTCATTCTGTGTGGTGAGAGGAGAGTACCCAGTCAACTAGTGAACGGTTTTAGGAGGAGGCATTGTAAAGGTTGGTTCTGTGATCAACTGGGTAAGACTGAGGGACTCAATTTTGGAGATGTGGGCCTTGGAGGAGGGGGCAAGCCAGTTCAAGTTGAAGCCACCCAGTAGTATCAGTTTCTCTTTTGCTGCTAGGGTGGGTAAGGTGATTAGACAAGCAATGAGGAAGTGATGGGTGAGTCGAGGTGAGGCATGGATCATGCCTATAAATATTGGGAGTGTGCTGGGGAGGGTGAGTTGTGTGAGGATAAATCTGTGGGAGCCTTGGCATGATTTCCTTTTGGTGACCAAGCAAGATAGAGGCTGCTTTATGCAAATTGCCACTCCTCTGCCTCTCTTGCCATGGTCTTGTTATAGCAGTGTGTAGTCAGGGAGACTAAGTGAGGAGTCAGGGGTCCTAGCAGATAGCCAAGTTTCTGTCAGACATAGAATATCAGGGTTATGTTCCGTCATTCAGCATTTAACAAGGTCTAGTTTGGGCAGGAGGCTTATAATGTTCATGTGTGCAATGGAAAGACTTTTGTGTGAGTTTAGAGGCTGGGGTTCCAATTGAGGTCCATGGGTTGGTGTCAATGTCCCCTGCAAGGAGTAGGATGAGATGGAGAAAAGAGTGTGTTGCAGAGAGTTTACTTCTCCTGATGGATAGGATGGCTTTTGGAGCAGTTCTGGCAGACCAGATTAGGGATGTGGTTGATACCATTTGAGGGGGTATGATACTGGTGCAAGCTTGGAGGGAGGGGGCAGGATGACTGACAAAATGGGGGCAGGGTTGGTGGTTGAGTAGGGGGGGAGAGTGATAGTTGGAGCTGGGGGTGGTGCTAGGAATAAGCATTTGATGTTTAGAAATGTGGGAGCCAAGGGAAGGAGGTGCAAGGCAACGAAAATGGAGAAGAAAACCTTGTGGAGGTCCATTTATGTGTAGTACTACTTGCTGCCACTTGCTTTGCAGGATAATAAAGTTAGAGGGAGGGTAATGCACTAGCAGGCTGTGTGGCTTAGAGGTTAGTGCTGCGGACTATAGCCAGCTCAGCTACAAGAGACACAGGTTCAATGCTGGCTCAGTGAGTAGTAGGAGGAAAAAAGGAGAGTACAGTGGCTGCAGCAAATTGAGGTGAGTGCAGGATCAGGAAATTACTGCAGGATAAGGAAATAACACAAAGTAGATAAGGTTAACTAAGGGGAGGGTGTGTATAATGACACAACTCCCTCAGAGCGGTTAGAATTAATTAAAGATCCCTGCTGAAAGGGCTGTAGCACCCGGTAAAAACAGAAGACAGTTGTGGCTGCTGAGACGATCAGTTGCTGACCTCCAATAGGAGGAGTACCCAATTAAAGTCCTTTTTTTTAGTTTTACACTGCCTAGACCAGCAGCTGTTCTACTGTGGTACCTTTTATTTTTTTTATTTAAAAGTGTAACAACTTGCAGTATGAGTCCTATGAGAAACGAGACTCATTTACAGAATGTCCCAAGTCATGGTAAACTATTACAAAAAAGCCACAAATATGACATAAAGATTAAATCCACAAATATGAACAGAAACAATCACTGGTATAAAAGATACATCTTGGTTGACACATACATTTATGAAAAACAAGTGCAAAGTTGGTTCTGTAATAGTAGCTTTTTCAAGCTACTGTATGCTTGAAGACGTTCAAGGAGCAGGAGTTCCATACCAAGATGAGGAGTTTATTCCAAGAAAGAGGGACATTGTATGAAAAACTATCCCTTCCAAAGTGAGTTTTACCTCTGGGTAGAACTAAACCATGGTTTGGAACATCACACAAATTATGACTAGAAGTAGAGGATGCAAATCTATCGGGATAAATAAGATGGTGTGGAATCATTTACAGTTTTATAAATCAAAGATAACCAATTGAGGGTATGTCGAGATGAGGGAGAAAGTCAATCCAAATGAGTAAGTAACATGCAATGAGGTTCTGTCCTTTTCCAACTCAAAATGAATCACATAAGTTGAAAATAGATGGCATCCATTAAAGAGAGGCTGGAAGCCTTGGCATTTTGATAAATTGTATCACCATAATCTAAGATGGGTAAGATTGCCTGGGTCTTTATTAGTTTACAATCCAAGAGAGACAGGCAGTGCCTGGCCCATTTTAAATGGACCAAGCACTGCCTAGTCCTCAAAATAGTATGGTAAATATGGGATTTGAATGTCAAGGTGTAATCAAAAATAAGGCCAAGGTATTTCAATTATTGCACATGCTGTAAGGGATCATTCTTTAAGGTAACAGAAAAACTAGATGTTTGATTCAAAATAGACAGGAACCCAAATAACATTGTTTCAATTTTTTACTGTTGAGTAAAAGGTTAGAAGAGAACCAGTGAACAACCTTATCAAAGTCATCATGAAGAATATTCATTAGGAAAGTAAGGTTTTTGAGGCCAAAGAAAGCACAGTATCATCAGTGTGAAGATGAACTGTGCTATTACTGACCACTGAAGACAAAGGGTTGACAAACAGATTGAAAAGAATAGGACCAAGAATGGAATCTGGGGGAACACCTGTAAGTGAAGGTCTGTCTGCTGCTACTGCTGTAGGGAGGGTGAGGAGTGTGGCATCTGAATACTGGGAGCAGCCTGTGGGAGAAAGATAAGAAAAGATCAAAAGGTCATGAAGGGGACAAAGGAGGAGTCAGAGCGGAAACCAGAACAAAGACCTGGAGGGGGGCAATGGCAGTGTCTGCCAGCACGCTGAGAATTAGCAAGCAACTTCTTGGCTCTAAGCACTTACTCTAAGCACTGTAACATCCAGTGAAATAAACAGGACTGCAATCATGAGCAAGTACAAAACCCCAACACACTAAAAGCACTCCCTCCGGTTAAACATATGCCAGACACCAGCAAATGTTACTTAAAGTTCCCCCTGAACTGATACAAATGCCTCAGAGTGGCTAGACTCAATGAAAGAATCCTCCTTTAAGGGCTGTAGCACCTGATAAAGATGGAAGACCGTTGTGGCTGCTGAGACAATCAGTTGCTAACATCTGACAGGAGAAGTACCCAGTTAAAGTCATTTTTTAGTTTTACACTGCCTAGCCCAGCAGCTGTTCCACTGTAGTACCTGGTAGTAGGGTCTGACTGCTGCTACTGCTGTAGAGAGGGTGGGGAGCATGGTGTCTGAACACTAGGAGCAGCCTGGTAGTAGGGTCCATCTGTTGCTGCTGTTTTGTAGGGTTGGTGGGGAGTGCAGCATCTGAATGCTGAGATCAGCCTTGTAGTAGGGTTCACCTGCTGCTGCTGCTGTTGCTGTAGGGATAGTGGGAAGCATTGTGTCTGAATGCTGGGAGCAGACTGGTAGTATGGTCCATCTGCTGCTGCTGCTGCTATAGGTAGGGTGGGGAGCATGGCGTCTGAACACTGGGAGCAGCCTGGTAGTAGGGTCTGTCTGTCTGCTGCTGCTGTATGGAGGATGGGGAGCATGGCATATGCCATGTGTGTTGGCTATCTGCTCCAGTCTCGGCACTAATGTCTTCATCTGCCTTTACACACCATTGAGCTATCATGGAAGACCAATGGGTAGTGACAAAGAGATATAAGGGTGTCATCTACAGTCAAAAGAGCTTTATTTTATCTCTGCATGACTACATTCACACCCTCCATGTGAAGAGTAAAACAAGTAGAGCTTTTAGATTGTAAGCTCCTGACACAATGCCAGGGGTCAACTGTGTAATTTCAAGCGTATCCACACCGTTGCCTGACTCTCCAAATTCTTGATAATAGGAAATTTATATTTCAGCCCCTCTCCTTGACCCCTTTGCTTGATTTCAGAGGCAGTAGCAATCCATTTTCCTGGCAGTCAGCTGGACCCCTCTCCCATCATGTCCCTCACACAACACACTCCCCCATATGCTGAATTAATAGTATATAGTACCTCTATCTGTATTTAAAGGAATGACTGACTGGATGCATGATCACAATGGAAGGGCAGGGTGGTGATATCTTTAGTGATGCTATGCAGCCTATCTTAGTGGCAGGAGATGACAATTCAAACCCTTTACATGTTTTATTCTCTTGATCACTGCAAGTGTGTAGGGCTGTGAAATGATTGGACTGTAGCAAAAGAGTAGTCAAGAGATAATCCCTGTCCACCAAGTGAAGGAATATGGTTGTTTTTATATTTTTTCCTGTACCTACCTCCAAGCCAAATACCAAACAAAGAATACTGAATCACCAAAAAGTTGGAGTCCAGAATATAATATTCATCCCAGTTATTCAGGAAAAGGTATTCCCACAGCCCTACATGTTATGTTATACCACACTTTGCTGTTGATATTGGACCCTAGTGGTTACTTCAACTCTAGTTCTTTGACTATCTCAGTGCCTGACAAAACCAGATTAAAGGTGACACACTGTCTTGTCAATTCCCTGACCCATTGCAAAATAAACAGGCTTGCACCACATCCACCAGCACCTGTCTTCCAGTACTGCTTGTTACCAGGATTCCCTAGTCCATATCTAGCATAGTCACTGCGACAATTTCACCAACTGACCACTCCACCGACCCTCCTTCGACAAGGTCCCTTGGGGTGAAGTACCTCTCTCTCTTCGCTCCTCCTTGACCCTCTAGTGACGAGGCCCCTTGGGCTAATGTATCTCAAACCCTCAACACTTACCTCTTACTCATCACCCTGTACCTTCCTGGAAAATTCTGGCACGTGTTGTAGATCACCTGCCTTGTTGTTTTCTTTTGTTATATAATGTACTGCATTGTATGCATTTGTCCTTTAATTACTTGTTTACTTGTAATACCAACTGGTGTCAATGTTTTTGTGTTACCTGTTGTTGAACCTATGAAATTAACTTAATTATCTGTTTACTTGCAATACCAACTGTTATCACTGTATTTGTTTTATCTGACATGGAACCTATGCATTGAGCTTGTTCTCAAAGGTATTAATACGAATTCACAATAAATAAATATATAAAATATTTAGGTCACCCACCAGCACCACCTCTCCTTTGACTTAGATTGACATCAGCTTTAAAATATCACAAAATTCTGCAGTCTATTATAGGGAACAGTGTGAGTCAATGGCAATTAACCCTTTTTATGTTTGCTTGCATGCATGCACAAGAAACATGTGGCAGCTTAGGGGAGAAGTGGGTTGTCGAGGTGCAGCACTGTTGCTGCCAGTGCTGCCACTGCTTTTGTGGGCTTGGCTGTGTGTCACCAATGCACGCTCACGCTGGCAGTGACACTAGTTTTCAAGTGTGCCACCAACCTGAAATGATTTGGCCGCCGCAATCGTGGAGTGTCCCATCATTGCAGCGTCAGCTTCTCGTTCCATCCTGAGCAATCTGTATGAGATAGATGAGATGTCCATGTATGTAGTTTGCCAAGAGAAGCTGGTGCTGCGATGCCATGGGTGGACCCTGAATGTGGCAGCAAATTGTACCTTTTCTGGCAGTATATTTGTCTTCCCAGTCAGATTACTCACTCTAAAATGCATCCTCAGCAACTGAGTTCACAAACTGTTAGTGCACACACTGTCACACATCCACCGAGCACAACTGGGCTCAGAAGAGGAAAGCCAATGAGGGTAAGAAGCAGCGCTGGATTAAGGAAGGGGGCAGCAAATGCCCAAATGCCCTGTGCCCCCCACTGCACTGCAACCACAATTGTTTTGTTTTCCTCCCTCCCTCCCTCTCCCCTTTAGCCTGGTGACACTGTGCAGGCAGCAAGTACCCCAGGTCCCCCACTGCACCGCAACTGCAATTGTTTTCCTCCCTCCCTCTCCCGTCTAGCCTGGCACCACTGTGCAGTTTTTAAATTAAAGGAAACCTGTCTTTTTTTTTGCTTGTTCTATCTGCGACTCTCTTTCTTGTTCTCTTCTGGCTGGTCTGCTGGACTGCACACTATCTGTAAGAAGGCCTTCTTTCTGTTTCAGACCTCTCACTCTTTTTGGTGACCAAGTCCAACCAGGAGTCCAAACCGACGGCATTCTACTGCCAAAAACAACATGCGATCAGTGGTGGAGTGGCAAAGTTTCAGTTTTGCAGTTCAGAGGGACAGCAGCACTGCAGCAGACTTTTGGTCAGCAGACCAGGTCAGCTCAGCTGGGCTAGTCAGCTGCCCCCTCTCCATCCATCTTCTTGACTGAAATTCTCCTCCTCTCCAGTGACCATTCCAAAATTGTGGTGACAGTAAGGACTCAGGAGGACTCAGAATTTTTATTTATGGAGCCAGCCAGCATCATAGTAACAGGCATCAAACAAGTAAGTTTGTTTTGTTTGGCAATGTGTGGGTGGTGGAGGGGGGGGGATTTGCCTAGGAAAAATATATTGTAGTATTTTTGTTTTACAGAGCCAGCCAGCAGCTGAGCAAGGTAACACCAAGCAACTAGTTTGTTTTGTTTGGCAATGTGTAATATGGGGGATCAGATGGTGATTTATGAGCTGTGCCTGGGACAAGGTGGTAGTTTCAATTTTAGTCGATTTCTATCACTAATGAGACCACTCACTAGAGGAAGGTCTGGGTTTGATAACTTTGTTCAACTGACATGAATGTACCTAAAGCCTCTCCCAAACCTGTACATTTGTTGTCTCATTTTGTAGAGTGAAGGAAACTGGGAGATTTGTCTGACAAAAAGGTGCAAAACTGTCATCTGGATGTATGTTTGAAAAATAGTGGTCCTGCTTGCATCAAGTTGCATGTTGGTTCCCCTCTCAGAAATGAGTGTAAGTGTGATCCAGATATTTTAATTGACTTCTCCCATTTGAGGGCTAGGTTTACAATATTTATTACAGATCAAGGGAGCACTACCGACCAATCAGAGGGCTCCTTTCCCCTGGGCGTGAGGCACTCTTATTCCATTATTCTTATTCTGTTTCACTTGCCTTCAGCTTGAGCCAGAACAGCTCAGCTTCACTTCACTGTTCTCGTTCAGCTGAAGGCACATGAAACCATTCATTTTCAGCAACGAGTGGCTCTGAGAGACGTATTAACACATAAAATTGCTACTTCTATATTCTTTAATGATACCTAGGGAGTAGGATGTGAATGTAGTGATGGTTTTATTTTAATATAAGCTGCTTTATGAGGTAGCTAAATTTGAATGTGGTGGTGGTCAAGTGGCTTGGTTAAGAGAGCCCATAGTCTCAGTTGATGTCCCACACCAAACCAAGATTAATAAATAAAGATAGCTGTTGTGTTTTGGACTCCTATTTAATGTCATTGTTTTTTTTTTTTGTTTGTTTTTTCACTTATTTGAAAGAGAGTGACCAAGAGTGTTGCAAACACAGAGGTCACATTGTTTTTTTCTGACTGCAGTTTGCTAAAACAGAGCTGCATAACAGTAAAGAGGGCTAGCACCAGGTAACTGCTGTGGTGCTATAAATATTACAAGCAAAGCTTGAAGAATACAGAGAATAAAGCACCCACAGCAAAACGTGTTGTAACATCATCAATTGCTCTAGTGTCTGTTCATACACCTGGTTCGGGAGTTTGTATTGCTATGCATTTTATTAATAATTGAGATTTTCTTTTATCCTTTTTTTTTGTGGTGTTTTGGTTTGTGGGTGCTTTATTCTTTGTATTCTTAAAGCTTAAAACAGAGTTGTAAGAGATATACATGAGTGACTGAAAGGTAAGAAGGTACAATGTAATGGGAGAAAACCAGGGAGAAAATCTACACTAGTAATTAGAGGGCTTTTCAGAATTTGAGGGAAAAATAAATACAAGTTTTGACAATTTTTAATGCTTTTTACTGATCGGTGTGTGTGGACTGTGGATGGTGGTGAGTATGAAAATGTGATAATTTGTTATTTGTAGAAGTAATGGCAAGTATATGTAGTAAATAGATTCACCATACTTGGCTGTGAGAATGTTTTTAAAAAGTTACTGGGTGGCATTGATAAATGAATATAGATCAAACACAGCTGCACCAAATAAAGAAGAGTCAATAGTTCTTGCATACACTCTCACAAACACAGTAGTAAGGCTTCATGCACACCTGTGAACAGAGGACAGCCAGTCTGATATATGTACTTAATTATTTATTTATTGCAAATAGCATACTCAGCAGTAAAACATACAACTTACAGGACAGCAGCATCCTGGTATATGTCTGTTGTTGTCCTGTAAGTTGCATATTTTACCACTGAATTTTCTATAGGCAATAAAATAATTGTGTAGATACCCCAGCTTGGGTGTCCTCTATTCAAGAGTGTGTGTGAAGCCATAGTTTTGTGTTTGAGATTGATACCTGAATGCATAATGTCCTTTTTGCCAGAAGATATACAAACTAGTACAGTTCCTGTTTCTGAATCGCAGTCTTTTGGAATCATCTCGACCAACCCTGATTCAGGATGCTTCCCAATCATTTCATTAGGCAAGCCAAGATGATCTTTATTTATAAAGCACCCTTTTCCAGTGGCTCAGGGCACTGAATATACAGTATAAATCAAATAAAGTACAAAAATTAACAGAAGATAATACCAGAAATAAAATACAGTGACAAATAAAATACAGATCTGTGAAACCTAACTAGCTGACGAATGCATCGAAGAGCCCCCAAGGGCACCCTTGTAGCTTCTGCAGTGGAGTAGTGGTGGTGGTGGCATACACATTCTAAAATGTATCAAAATACCCCCCAAAATGCACCACAAAGAGTGAAAAATCCTTTAGCTTATGCGGACCTAGGCGGCCTCCAGACTCCCGGCCTTATTTTATAGAAACATAGAAACATAGAATTGGTCAGCAGATAAGGACCACTTGGCCCACTTTGTCTGCTGATTTTCCTACCTGCCTACTGGACAAGCTGCAGATCCTAGTTAACCAACAGCCTATTTCTTCCTACCCCCGCACAAGAATTGCCTTATGTCTGTCCCACACATTCTTGAATTCCCCCACTGTTTTTGACCACACAATCTCCTCAGGAAGGTCATTCCATGCATCCACCAACCTCTCTGTGAAAAAAATACTTACACTGCCCCTGAGCCGTTCACCCTCTATCTTCAGATTGTGTCCCCTTCTTCTTGCACATCTCTTTTTCTTAAAGATGCTACCCTCTTGGACTTTGTTGATTCCCTTGAGGTACTTAAATATTTCTATTGTGTCCCCCTCTCCCTTCTTTCCTAAAGAGTAAACATATTAAGCTCCTTTAGTCTCTCCTCATATGGCTTCTGTTGCAGACACTGCACCATTTTAGTTGCCCTCCTCTGGACTGTCTCCATCCCGTCTATGTCCTTGTGGAGATGGGGTCTGCAGAACTGGATGCAATACTCCAGATGGGGTCTCACCAACTGTCTGTGCAGAGGGATAACAACTTTTTGTTTTCTACTGGTGATGCCTCTCCCTATACATCCCAGTATCCCCTTAGCCATCCCTACTGCCTTCTCACATTGCTTGCTAACCTTTAGGTCATCTGATATGATTTTCCCCAGGTCCCTTTCCATTTTTGTTGTTGTTAATACCTCCCCTCCACCCCCACTGTGCACTCTTCCCCTGGGTTTTTATTTTCTGGGTGCATTACTTTGCACTTAATCTAAGCTGCAATGCTTTTGACCATTCCTCCAACCTTGCCAAGCCCCTTCTCATTGTTTCCACCCCCCCTTGTGTATCAGCCCTGAGGCAGATCTTTGTGTCGTCTGCAAATAGGCATACTTTTCCTTCCAGTCCCTCTGCAGTGTTTTAGTTGCATGCCTTGCCTAAAAGATCATCACACACCACCTATGTTCCCCCTAAGGTGTCCGCACATGCGCTCGCACAGCAGTCAGAAACAACCCGCACATGGCTTCAGTAGTAGTGCACAAAGCAGCTGACAGGGATCCTCATGTTCATGAAGTAGTGACTACAGTCATCACTCAGATTTAAGACTCAGACAGCAGGACATGAAAGTGAATGGGAAAGAAACATTGTATGCCCACCCTGAGGCCACAACATTAACTTTAACAAGCCAGCAGTCTCCTCTTTGCTCCACTTATTGAACAATGGAACTGATCGGCAAAATTCAACCAATCGGCTTTGCAGTTACAACAATGTTTTTGGCTTGACACCTCTTTTCAGTAAGACAGTACTTGATAATGAACAGTATTTCCCTGCTGGTCACAGAAATGGCATGTTTTATTTGTTTGGTAGATTACCCCCAACAAAGCAATGCGAGAGATTCTCTGACATAGGGTATATATTATATTATTTCAGTTTTAAAGTTGCACAACGTCAGTGTAATCTGCCTCCTCCCCAAGCAGCATCTCACATACAAAATGTGTTTATGATGGATTTAAAGCCTCACCTTTGAAAGCGTGTTCATTTTTTTTTCAGTAGAAGAAAATGGGAAAACTATAGTTTTTGTTTACAATAAAAACATCAAAGCAACCTACTGTCTGTTTGTGTCATTTTTTTATGTATTTGTTTGGGGCTGGGATGGGTATAACTTTCTCAATTAGCAGGCTGAGACACTGACTGTACATATGTCTAGAGAGATGAGATTGCGCTTCTCTTTAAAACAGGGTTTAACATTATACACACATTTGAGATTCAATGAATTAGTGCTTGTAAAAGGTTGCCCATATTGACTACATGGGGATAGTAATTCTAAAATGGACAACATGAAATAGCAGCACAAAAAATGTCCTTTTCATTTAATTTCATAAATTCAGACTGCGCTTAGTATGGATCCAGAATGGAAGAGAAATACAGTCTCCTAAATGTATCTCCTCTCTCATATCACACTGACTCACTCACTACATTGCAAAAATACATTTTGAAACCCCCACTGAGCTTGACAATACCCAGCATAGTCATTGTAAACCATACCTAGGGTAAATGACATCACATACAATTATGCATGCTTCCATCAAAGATCCCACTGCTAAGTACTGCTTTAAGAAGCTGTCCAACCCTGAATATCACATTGCCATAACAGTATTAAATGATGTACTTTTGGAGTTGGCAGAGTTGTCTAAGATGTTTCAGAAAGTGGTCTAACAACAGTTGAAACATAGCACAAATTTGACAGTGCTGAGGTGCAACGGCGATAGGCGAGGATGCGTCACGTGATACAGGAGCAACACGGCATTATGAGGTGATAATGCCGTGTTGCTTCTGAAGTACAGAAAGTAGCCACCAGAAGCAAATAAGCAGGGTTCACAGGTGGCACGGTGAAAAAAGAAGAGCAACACAGTCGTAGAAGAGCAAGAGAGTAGTGCAGATAGGCAGGGGGATACATAGAAGTGAGGGACATAGGTGGGAAGAGGGATACGGGGGCACATCCGGGAATGCATTCAACTTCAACAATTTTACCATCCACGGCACAGTAAACTTTAACTATGCTGAAGGAAAGACACACGGAGAGCACACCACAGACACAGGATAACTCCAAAAAGGTACAAAAACGAGTAGTGTGCAAGACAGAGCGAGCAGCATAGAAATACAAAATCGAGTGAGGTAATAACGCTGCCCGTATGCAAATCAGACATGCACACACTCTGCACACAATGAAAACGAGAGAATCGCAGTCATCCCAAGTTACCTAGTAATGAAACAGCTGCACAGAAATCATTTAAATGTGCAGCAATCGTTAAGAAAGAAACCAGAGTTCACTGTATTGAAAAACAATAATAACGACATATGTATGTAAGAAAGTACTGTTGAGAAATGTGAAAGTAACATTAAAAAAGACAGCAGATCATATCAGTCTCATAGTCTTTTCTGTTCTATGAGTAGCAAGATGTGTAGTCCATAGTAAGCATAGTGATTTCCATGTTACAAGTGCATTAATTCCCTCTGAAGGTGGCATCTAATGGGAGTTAATGTATGGTTGTACTGTTGTATGCACTCGGCCACCAGCCTTGTGCCACAACAGTTCCAACCATGCATTAACTCCCCATTAGATGCCACCTTCATCGGTGATCAATGCTTACTTGAAGCTGTACAGATTGCTAGGGCAAAAATAAAAAAAAGATCAGAAGCCAGTACCTGGGTGAAGCTGTCTACTGGAGCCAACCAGTAACACTGCTTTTGGCTAATTGCACAGCTGAAGTAAGCACAGCAGCAATTTTGCAATTCCCTGGCCTGTTATGTGACCATCTGGATAGCTTATTTCCTGCAGGTGAACTTTCTGACTGATCTGCCTTTGATTTTGCAGCAATGCCACATTGCAGCTTTGAGTTTGGCTTACTGTATCAAATATTGAGAGACTGTATAGCAAATATCAGGACTATTTATTTTCATCAGTGAACCAGGCAGAAATTGTTAGCCAGTACAATGACTTCAGATTTATAGTTGCTGAAAAAATAAAGGGAGGATCATTAAAATCCTTTACTGACATGATCCACTTTGCTTTGACTAATGTGTAGTACAGCATGGTGGCTAAACTTATTGATGTATGTGCTACATTCCAAGCTAAACATGAAGCTATCATGCATAGAGGTTCCTACACAGTCTTATCCTTCCCCAGAAGAGATTCTCCATAGGGAGGTGCAGAATGAGAAGGATACGATAGCACAGAGAAAAATCTTGGGAGTGATAGAGGATCACGTACTGAAGCAGAGAGAAGTATGGCTAAGTAGGACCATAACTATCTTTGGGTAGAAGGTTTCACTCAAGGATTCTCATAGGAAAGTTAGGGAAGATTTGTTGCTGCTCTTGGAAAGAGCATTAGGATTTTATATCTCCAGAAACATGGTGGAGTCCATAAAGTTATGTGGAGATCCTGAGTGCACAACACAAATTCATGTTACATTTAAAAATCCTCATACAGCTAGCAGCTTGCTGTCTCTGGCCAGCAAGCTGGATTGTTTAGAAATACATTTAGCTAGCACGTTAGACTTGGGTGAAGTCTTTTCATGGTTTAAACAGACTAAGGATAGTCCAAAATCAATCTTAGCGGCAGATAACCCCCAATTGACTTTGGAAATCTAATTGACTCTAGTACCTACTCGCCGCTGACAGTTATTGATTAAGCCTGACAAATGCAGCCTGTAGATAATATCAAACAAATGAACTCTGAATGCCAGCTGGATTTGGATAAAGGGAGCTGGGAATCGAGATGTGGATGCCCTTTCTATACTTTCATGGAATACTGAAGGCATCCATCTTAAAACAATTGATTATGAAGTAGTGAGATTTCTGGATAATTTTGATATTATTGGACTGCAAGAAACATGGAGTACAGAAAATGTAACTCCCAGATTGGCTGAATATTCTGTCTTTATTCTGCCATCAACTAAAGATAAAAAGTTTGGAAGGTTTAAAGAAGGTATTTCCTTTTTTATCAACACTTTGCTAAATTTTCAGGCTCTAATGATTAGCAAGGGACAAGAGAAGATCATTCTGTGCAATATATACTTTTCCCCTCGCAATAAAGCTACTGATCCCGCTGACCTTTTCATACAGGATCTGAAAATGGCACTTGACTAATTGTCAGATAAGAGTATACCTTGTCCTATAATATTTTGGGAGACTTTAATGCCACAATTCCTTCTCATTTTTTGGAGGATGTATATTGAGATATGATCCATACAATATCTATAATTAATCCAAATATCTCATATACTAGGACTTCTCAGGATCTAAAATCTAACCTCAGAGGTAGGGAACTGTGAACAGGCTTGGCCAGTAGAAATTTCTGTATTTTAAATGGGAGAACTCAGGGAGATCTAGTTGGATCCTTAACGTATAGAGGACCTACTGGTTCTTCAACCCCTGATCAGGTTTGGACCAATCTGGAAGCAGTAAAGCTGATCCAAAAGTTAGAGGTCATGGATAGATTGGAATCAGCACACTGTGCTATTATAATTAACATCAAATGCCTTTTTGGAACTTTAAGGAGTGAGGCACAACAGCAAGAGAGTCTGGAAGTCATAAACAAAAGAAGAATTGGATGGGAGCAGATTCATCAAGCTAGTTTCAAAGAAATTCTTAGTACAGTTAGGTGATATTCATGAGTTGTTGCTGAACAAAAGTAAGGCCTTTAATATTTTGGAGAATTGGGACACTATTCATTCTTTACTTGGACCTAGATATAAAACAACCTACCATCCTAGGTTCCTTTATAAAACGTCTTAGTTTAATTCGGTATGCCTATAGGCAAAGAAAGAGTTTGGAGGAAAACTAAGATAGCATAAGAAGAAAAGAAGTCTGCAGCAGATTTCAAATTGTTAAAGAGTGAAAGAGAAAAATATAGGAAAATTCTCAAACGGGAGAGATATAAACATACTCAGGGACTTTGGGAAAAACTGAGGCAGGCTGTTTTAGATAGGGATGGAAGGCGATTTTTGGAATATTGTTGCCCAGGAATATAATAGATATGCCAATAGGATTGAAACCTATATTACACCTGAGGTTTGGGCATCTCATTTCCCCAAGCTCTATTATTCTCATGAAGAGCAGGAGACACCTGATGCTTTCAAAATACAGGAGGATGAAATTTTTCCAAGACCTATCTTGATCACAGAGGACAACATCCAGATGGCACTGATTGGCCTTAAGGCAAATAAAGCACCAGGGCTCCTAGGTAATCTCTATAAGGTTTTTACCAACTGATGGATTCCTTTTCTTCTTTTGCTGTTTAATGGCCTGGTTCGGGGTACTCTTACCCTGCCAGTTGGGCAGGTAGTGTTATCTTCCCAATTTTTAAAAAAGAGTATCTGAATGACCCAAGGATGTATAGGCCTATTAGTTTGATAAATGTTTCACAGAAGATTTTCTCTAGGATAGATTTGGGCAGATTGCTGTCATGGGTCAAGGAGAACTCAGTATTGACTGAGGCACAGAACGGTTTCCGGAAGGAGTGTTCTACAGTACACCATTATTATGTGCTTCAGCATCTGATCTGGAAGTATACAAAAGTGAGAAAAAACAGATTATATTGCTGTTTTGTGGACTTCTCCTTGGCCTTCATCTGGATTAGTAGAAAAATCCTTTGGGCTACATTAAAGGATCTGAAGTTGGAGGCCTCACTTCTTGATGTTATTAACAGACTCTATGAAAATATGTGGGCAAGAGTCCAGTATAATCAATATGGTCATCTAACTGATAGATTTGAGACAAATGTGGGGGAGCAGACAGGTGTACTGTATTTTGGCCCCCACTCCATTTAACATCTACATTAATACAGTCTTGGATCAGCTAGGTAACCCAGATTTTCATACTCCAAAAATTAATGATCAAAGGATTGAATGTTTAGCATATGCAAACAATTTAGTCTTGCTCTCTACTTCAGTCATAGGTCTTAAAAGAAAATTGGCTCACTTTGAATCTCTCTGTTCTCAAAGGAAACTAAAAGTTAATCTCGGCAAGACCAACGTTGTAGTTTTTAGCTCTCAGACAATGAATACGGTAGGCTTTTGGCTAAACGATAACCATATAGCACTGTTAAGTGTTATGACTATTTAGGTGCCCATTTTGCCTATAGCCTATCTTGGACCAAACATTTGGAGGCTATTCAATTTAAAATGGGATCTTCTGTAAATGCCCTAAAAATATTTAGTGGCACGATGGGAAGATGCCGTGGCGAGGGTATTAAGAGCTGTTAATGCCAAATAAGAATGATCAATGTTATATGCTCTGAAAACTGGGATCATACTAAGGTTAGAGAATTAGAAATAATTCTGAATAAACTCTATATAGACACCTTAATATTTTTAGATGGAGCATAAGCTGTATTCTTGCCTTGGAGGTAGGACAACGTTTCTTGCTTCTCTCATCTGTGAACGACAGATTCTCTTTCTGTTGAAATATTTTCTTTTGCCCCAACAAAGATATCCCAGAATGTGTGTAGTGGAAGCCATCAAATTGGCCAGCATGGGATATGTACATCCCTTTATTCAACTTATTAAGGAAACAATAATGCTGGCTGGGTTGGGCCACCTCTTATATAAAATTTACACAAGATCATTAGAGGAGATTAGGCAGGATGTCAAATAGAGGATTATTGACTTAAGACATCAGTTTTTTCTATGTTCAACTCTCCAAGCTTAAATTATATGGATTCTATAAAAAGGTAAAGATTTCCTGGGGATATGAGCCATATCTCTTTTTTTAACCTGTCTAAACAAAGAAGAATCTATACAAGATTTGGAACTGAAAACTATAATGCTCAATACATTCATTTCAGACAAAACAGAGGAGGTACTTCCTCCATATTGTAAATGTGGAGTGGGGACTATAGATGATCTCAAACATGTAGTACTCTTGTGTCCTAGGTATGAATCAACTAGGAAAAAACTGCTGGGTGGATTGTTAGGGGATCTCAGCCACTCCCTGGAGGTTCATTTTGAATAATTGTTTACTATGAAAGAGAAGAACATGATAGAGATCTTTGCAAGATTTTTAATCTTAACTCATTTGTAAAGTTTATTAGAGGGACTTGAAGTCCTGTGGAGGTTTTTTATGTGAAAATGTACTCTGTTAAATTGAATTGCACTATAAAGATATTTAAGTTCCTTGTTGATTTATTTATTGCCTATTTATATTTACTATGTATTTTGTCCTGATTTTAGTATATTGTAACTGCTTTATGCTGAATAATAAATTGTACTACTACTACTACATTCCAAGCTTCTAGTGCTGACTGTGAAAGAGGCTGCAGCATCATGAACTATATTAAGAGCAAACAAAGAAACTGCTTGGAAGAAATCCATTTAGATATGCTGATGCAAACAAAACTGTTTTTAACATCTGGTGGAAAATGGATTTTAATAAAATATAAGTCCACTGGATGAATGGGAAAGACAGGACAGAAAAACAGTAAATGTTGATTTCTTAGCAATACATCATCAGCAGCACCCCTTTTAGATGCATGCAAGACTCTTTAAAGTGTACATAATTTACACAAGTTTCCAGTTCATACTGTTATGGCGTACAATACACATCCAAGCTTCGGACTGCGTTGGAATGTATATTTATACTTTGCATTGAGTATTTGAGTGTTTGGTTATGTTTTCTACTGTTTACTGACAATAAAATATATCACTTGTTTGGGCAACCCAATTTGCGCACATGAATCATTTTTTTTTGCACAAAGTGCTGCACACACATATCAGACGCCCACCCACAGAGACTAAAAATTAGAGGGAACATTGCACGCCACTGGTGCTTATAGTTTAGTGAGCATATGTTATGCTGTAGTGCTCCACCTGGCCCATGTGAGAGATGGTTGTTTATTGTAGTGTTTATTTGGACTATTAGTCCCGAGGGAGTGAGAATTCTAAGGGACAGATACATGAACTTGCTCTAGGAGAGACTCAGTAATCTCTTTTTTTTGAACAATTACAATACATTTTATCATGGACTTTCATGTCATTTCTACTGTGGGTTCTTGTTTTGTATTTTATTTATTTGGCTTGGGAGGGGTTTGGGATTTTTAATTGGTTGGGGGGGTTTGATTAATGTATATTGTTGTTTTGCAGTATTTATTGTCTTTTATGGTTGTTGTGCAATATTTGTTGTTTTGTATCATGACTACTGCTGTTGGGAATTTAGGCAGGGACTATGTGTTGGGAGCAGTCTTCAGTGGGCAGGCACTACTCTCCCCTCCAGGCTGAGGGGTCTATGTCCCTTCAAATGTCCTCCATTGCCAGCTGAGGTCTATAGGCACTGTCGGGCCTTAGGGATAATGTGGAGTAGTTGGAGGGGTAACAGCTCCTGTCCTGGTGGGGGTGTGGAGCTGAGTGGGCAGATAGGGGTAGTGGGTTTGAGAAGGTGATCTGGGGTGAAATGGGTCCAGGAAAGAGATTTGCCCTGCCTGGTTTCCATACCCAAGGGTTCTGCTGTCAGTGGGCAATTAACATGTTCTTCCATGGACAGTCACCCGGCTTAGGCACTGTTATGCAATGCCAGGTCTATAAAGAACAAGACAGCAATATTTGCTGATCTTGTTGAAATATCAGACCTGACTTGCATCACTGAGACAAGGCTGGACAAAAATGTTGGACCTGTATTGAGAGAGCTTAATATGTATACCCTTGATGAAAGGAGGGACAGGGGGGACATGATAGAAACTTTTAAGTACCTCAAGGGAATCAACAAAGTCCAGGAGGGTAGCATCTTTCAGAAAAAGAGATGTGTAAGAACAAGGAGGCACAATTTAAAGTTAGAGGGGGGACGGCTCAGGGGTAATGTGAGGAAATTCTTTTTCACGGAGAGAGTGGTGGACACATGGAACCACCTTCCTGGAGAGGTTGTGGGGTGTAAAACAGTGAGGGAATTCAAACATGCATGGGACAGACATAAGGCAATTATAGTGGGGGTTTGCAGGAAGTAGGCTGTTGGTTAACTAGAATCTGCAGCTTATCCAATAGGTAGAGAAATGGGCAGACTGAGTGTGCCAAGCGGTCCTTATCTGCCTTCAAAGTCTATGTTTCTATTGGAATCAGCAGTTCCATCTGGGTACTTGGTGATACACCACCTGAGGTTGGATCATGAGGGCGGGGGTGTGGCCATCTGTTTCATGATGCAGCTGGGTCTTATAGATGTACCAGTGGGGCCTCCAGAGCCTTTGAATGCATCATGGGCACAGGTGTGGGTTGCAGGACACTTCTCATCTACCATCCACCTGCAGATGGGAAAGCTTTCCTACTGGAAGTTGAGGGCTTTGTGATCAAGGTGATATTGGAGTCCTCCAGGTGATTGGTCCAGGGGAATTTCAATGCCTGAACTGATGATGAACTCCCGCATTTTGGTCAGAACGTCCTCCAACTAATGATTTTGTTGGGCTTTACAGAGATAGTTACCGCTATGACCCATAATCAGGGTCACTCTTTGGATCTAGTGTTCTTCCTTGGGATGGAAGTCTCCAACTTGGTGGTGGAACCAGTTGGCTGGTCTGATCATCACACTATAGACTGTCACCTTTGGAGATGATCTGGTACTGCCCTTTAAGGTGTGTGACCCCCAAAGGTCTAATGGCAGTGCTAGATCTATCGAGTCGGCCATTGGAATACTGTGATTCAGGGGACCTGGCATTGTACTATAATAATATGATGTCAGGGGGCCCTGGATTTTATAACTCCTATTCATGTTCATCCACTCACTCTTCATCCTTGATCCCCTTGGTTTGATGGGACCTTGAAAGAGTTGCGGTGAGTGGGGCGAAGGCTGGAATAACATTGGCAGAAATTCGCCCCTGTGGGTGGCAGGCTTAAACTGATTGCCCATTATTTGGAATATCAGTCAGCAATCTCTCGTGAGAAGGCAGATTTCCTGTCCAGGGAGATTGCTGCAGCAGGGAATTGACTGGCTCAGCTCTTTTGAACTGTCGATAGGCTGTGCAATCCAACCTATCTTCAGAATTGGAGAGTTTTCACAATCTAAGTGGGACGAGTCCACTTAAGTCTTTGCTGATAAGGTTGCCAACATTAGGTGGGAGATCCATCGTACACACTCCAGGGAGTACTGTGAAGGTCGATGGGAAATCATAGGTACCCAGCCTATCTGGGTGAGCTTTGACCAGCCGGCGGTCATGGATATCATGACGATTGTACAGGGCTTGAGACCGACTTGCTGTGGTTTGGATTCTGGTCCAACCCGCCTCTTGGTGGAGTGTATGGAGGTCATCTGGCCAGTCCTGGTGGAAATAGTCTGGTGCTCATTGGAAAAGGGTATGTTTCCTGGCCCTTGAAAGAGGTGGTGGTGACATGCCTCTTGAAGAAATCTTCCCTTTGTCCAGACTGTCTCACATATTACAGACCAGTCTCTAACCTACCCTTTGTGTGTAAGGTTATTGAGAAGGTGGTTGCATTGCAGCTCGAAGACTATCTTACCACACATGATGTCTATGATCCTCTCCAGTCTGTTTTTCAGAAGAGGCATAGTACCAAGATGGCCCTTGTTTGGGTACTTAATAATCTTCTGTTAGTGAGAGATCAAAGAAGTCATTCAATCTTGGTTCTTGTTGATCCTTCTGCAATGTTTGACACCATGGACCATGGGGTACTACTGGAGTGCCTGAGACTGTGCTGTGGACTGTCTGGGACAGTCCTCAGATGGTTTCATTCTTTCCTCACAGGCAGAAGTCAGAGAGTTGTGTCAGGGATTATTTCCTCAGCCTCTTTGTCCCTGGACTGTGGGGTGCCCCAGGGCTCCATTTTGTCTCCCATGTTGTTTGCGGTGTATATGCTACCATTGGGAGACATTATAAGGTGGTACAGGCTGAGGTTTCACTGCTATGCAGATGGCACTCAGCTGTACATGTCCTTTGTGCTGTACATGTCCTTTGTGCCAGAGAGAGATGATACTGTCTCGGTCTTCAACAACTGCATAGCTGAGACTCAGAGCTGGATGAGTGCCAGCTGGTAAGGTAGAACCTGGAAAAGACTGAGGTGTTGGTAGTAGACCCAGGTTGTTGGGTAGAGGGGTTAGTTCCTGGCAGCCATCTGGGCTTATACTGGATAGTAACCAGTTGAGGTCGTCTGAATGAGTGCGGAATCTGGGTGTGGTTCTTTTTTTTTTTCGTTATTAAACATCTTTATTAATTTCTACAAAAAACACCTCAATACAGATACATAGTTGAGAGTGCGAAATGGAGGAATATAGAACAACCAGACACTAACTCACCCATTCATTGGAAAAATAAAATCCTCCTCCCCACCCCTCCAAAGGCTACATGCATAAGCACACCTAACTTGCCAGCCCTGAGGTGTTCTGAGGGCCAGGCCTCCACGTCATAAGGGCGTTTCAAAGAACTCCAAAGTGCCGTGTATGCTTTCAATCTATTCTGCATACAAGCGATATGTTTTTCTAATTGTACTGCCAAGGTACATTCTGTTACCACTCCAACAAGGAGGGAGCTTTATCACTAGTCCAATGCCTTAAGATTACCAATTTAGCCACAGCGGATAAAAGCGACATTTGGTCCTTTTTAGCCTTGGAAGTGCCAACTGGAAAAAGGCTCATCAGACATACCTCAGTGGTAAACAAGTTTGTTAAGCCAAGGATAGGGTCTAAGAGATTGTTGATAGCCCGCCAAAGGACCTTGGGTGTGGTTCTTGATGACACGCTGACTCTTTAAGTTTCAGGTGTTGGCAGTCATCAGGTCCTCTTTTTACTATCTGAGGAAAATTGACTGTATAATGCACCTGTCTTCCATCTGATGACCTTCCAACATTGGTCCATGCCTTTGTGACCTCTTACCTTGACTACTGCAATGCTGTATACCTAGGGCTCCCGGGGTGGACCTCCGCTGCCTGCAACTGGTGCAGAACGCAGCAGCCAGGTTGTTGACTGGTTTGTCAAGATCTAGCCATGTCATGCCTGAGCTTTGTGAACTGCACTGGCTGATGGTGAGGTGGTGGATCACCTTCAAGGTTGCTTTGCTGACCTATAAGGCCCTACACAGACAGGGACTGTGTTATTTGCAAGACCTTCTCTGTTCCTATTGCCCCATCTGCCCACTCCATTCCACCAACAAAGGATTGCTGGAGATTCCCAGAGTCTGTTTAAAGATCTCACTGACCAGAGCTTTTTCTTTTGTGGCCCCAACCCTGTGGAATTCTCTACCTTGTCGGGTTAAAGAGTGCCTGTCCACTGAGACATTTAGTTCCACGTTAAAAACGTATCTATTTGATTTTGCATTTGCGGATGTTGGTTAATGCATAAGTCAGTGTGCTGTCTGTTTTACTCTTAAGTGTTTTATACTTTATTTCTATGTTCATTCTGTATAAACGCTTTGGTATTGGAAAAGCACTTTATAAATAAAGTCTGATTGATTGATTGAGCAGAACTGGTGTTTTCTCCCTTTTCTGTCTCCTGAGATTTTGATGGATGGCTGGATGAGCGGATGGACAGACTGGAAAGCAGGCTGTGGAGCTTCTGCTACTGCTGGTAGAAGATGGCTGCATGCAGCTGTAGTGCCGCCGTCACCACTGCTATGAGTAGGATGGATAGGCCGGCAGTGGCAGCAATGTTGCTGACTGGCTGCAGAGAAGAGCGAGAGTGAGAGAAAAAGAGAGTACACACGACACACACTCATGGAGTTATAGCGGAAAAGACAGATATTAGTAGAAAAGCATGCTCAGCCTCCTTGTCTGCTGCTGCTGCCACTGCTGCTTCCACCAGAATGGCACTTTGCTCACTTCACATTACAGGAGCCACACAACTCAGGCACATAGCAATGTGTGCTTGCTCATCTGCTGCCAGCAGAAAGCAGCTGTCCTCTTGCCTGCCTCTCTCCCTTACTCTGTCAGGTTGGCTTTTCCTGTAACAGACAGGGTGCTACTTGGAGGGAGAGAGATGATATGGGAGCAAGAAACAGAGAGGATATAGAGCGGCAGAGCTGCGACTTGAGACCTGGACCCACTTGCCCTCTCTCAGCCACAGAGGCCCCCCCCCCTCGGTCACGCTACTCCTGCCAGCTGTGAGCCCCAGCCAGCAGCTGCTCTCTCCACCAGGAACCTCAGGAGGAACCTGGGGCTGACCATGAACCATCAGCCTGCTTGTGCCCCAGGGTCCCCATCTCCCATTAAGCGAGAGACTGCACAGCTTGCCTCGGTGATCGGCCTGTGACAGCGGAAACAAATTCCATATGCCCTCCTCAGTAAGTTCACTGCATGCCTCATTGTATTTGTTATTCACATAGATTGCTAGTGTTGGGGGGGCTGAGGAGGTACGGATAGACCCAGGTGTGTAGCTGGGACTCCATGTTGCCCTGCATTATTATAATTCTGAAAGTGTTGACAGACTAAAGTACTGAATTGGATTTCCTAATTTTGACAGCCATTACCATGTTTTTATTTTTTGTGAAATGGCATTTTAACTTGTAGGTTTCCTTGACATTAAATGAAAAAAGGGACCGAGTTTTGAAAGTGTGTTCTTCGCTGATCTGGGAGCCAGGCAGTTGAAGTTACTACTGAACAGAATGACTTCTATTGCACTTAACCTGTTTATTGGAACTTTTGAAATGCATATGCATATTAATCTTTAGAAAAATGGATTCTATCGACCTCTCAATTGTAGCAGCATCAACAGTGCTGTGGTTTCAGGTGCTTCCTCTTGCCCTGTTTTTGTGTGTTTCCCTGCATAATATCTCTATTTAGTGGGACTAGGGGCAACACTGATCTCATCAACATCTTGTTATCAAGTTTATTGCAATTTTTCATCTGATCCTATTCTTTATTTATATGCTATCCACTTCCAACAACCAGCTAATTAAATCAACGGCATGATTTGAGATTTTATGGGGTTTTTTATGTTGTTGAGGACAGAGAACATCTCCAAGAAAGGCATTTAGAGTCATAGACTAAGTCTTAAATCTCCTGTCTGTAAAACATATACATTTTATTATAATAATTGCATTCCTGAGATCTCTGAGCAAACACCAGCAGGGAAATAATTTCTGACAAGTGTAACTTTTGTCATTTTGTACACTAATATTTTGCCTTTTGTAGGCAGGAGTTGTCTATAACCTGCACATCTAATGGATCTGTATACACACTGTTCACGGCAAAATGATATAATGTGACAAAATAACACTTTAAGATATATTTCTCCATCTTGAACAAGAGATGTGTCTTCCAAACTTTAATCTTGAAAACAAGATTTGATAATGTCATACTAATCACCAACCTCCCCCTTTTAAACTGGTATAGGTTGCCCTTTACAAAAGTTGTACAATAGAGATATATAAATGCAGAGGAAACTCAGCCCCTTTAATGAAGAGTATAAAAAAAAAAAGCCAATTATTTAAGTACGAGAAAATAACAAAGGGCACACTAAAAGGTCTACTGTGGCTTTAATTGGGTGTTTTACCCTGCATGCTTTAACACACAACCTCAATAAACTGCATGGCACTGAATGCGGCTGATTATAAATTCAGTGAGGTGCATTTATGGCAGATGAACTAAGATTAGTAAATATGTCCAATGGGCCATTCTCTGTGAAGCAGCTCGCAGATTTTAACAGCCGTATAACTGGCCCATACTAACAGGTCATACTTTACAGATCCTGAAGTCCAACTTCTCAGCTGTTCTTTGGTCACCAGTAAAGTCAATGTGATGTGGCATGACATGACTGAGAATATAACTGCTTACAGTTGAACTAGAGCACCTGTAACTAGAGAATCACTATAAGACAAATAGAACTGCAGTGGTTAACTGAAGGGTACAAATCAGCACACCAGCATAAATCCCGGAAGTCACTTCTAAATTCTTAAAGGGAAACAGTGGAAAAGGCACAGCTTTACCCAGGCACTACAACAATTCCTGATAAGTGCTTTCAGATGGTAACATTTTTTAACACATAACTCTAACTGATTTTTAAGTGATTTAAACAGTAGCCTGCAACTTTCACTTTCTATTGCTGGCAGCCACCATTTCATGAGTAGCAGAGAGCTTCCTGAGCTCACTTTATGCTAATGTGTCCTGCCAACCAATAGCTGAGGTCAAACAGGCATATTAGCCTACAGTGAGCTCAGGAAGCTCACTGCTGCTCTTGAAATGGCTGCTGCCAGCAACAGGAAGTGGAAGTTGTGGGTAGCTGTTCTAAATCATTAAATAAAGTTGTTACTGTCTGAAAGCACTAATTGAGAGTTTCTGCAGTGTCTGAGGAAAGCTTTGTCTTTTTCATTGTTTCCCTTTAAGGCATTTTATGGGCATGTATTATCACCTGTTCAGGGTTGTTTTGATACACATTGTGATAACAATCTTCACTGCCTTAATTTTTGGAAGACCTTTACATATACTGGGGTAATAATTTGTGTAACTCATTCTATGCAGAAGAATATTTTCAGATAAATAAACTGGTCTGATTCCTAAGGATCTTAAATTAAATGAAAGTATTACAGATACTGCCAGAAGTTTTTTTTTTCTGGTACCATTGCAATTTCTAAAGTACAGGAAACTACCATGGTGTTCCTTCACAGATTGAAATACCTACAGAGTATCTATAAACATCTGTAAAGTGAGTTATAAATAATTGTAATGTGGCTGCCTCCACCCTGCATGAATCCTTTCTGAGGTGCGGCCTGAGAGGGTGTATATGTTGATAGCTCTCAGGCTCTCCTCATAGGGATTTAGGTGCAACCCCTGCACGATTTCAGTTGCCCTCCTTTAGACTGCCTCTGCCCTGCCTTTATCCTTTCTTAAGTGCAGTCTCCAGAGCAGGACACAATACCCTAGCTGAGGTCTCACCACTGAGTGATACAGTGGCAGCACAACCTCTTTTCTCATGTTAGATCTCTCTTCCAGTGCATCCCAGCATCACACTGAACCTACCCTATGCTTTGCCACACTGTCCTGTCACTCTGAGGTCATCAGACATGATAACCCCAAGGTCCCTTTCCTACTTAATGACTGACAGTATCCCCATCATGTACTAAACTGCTGGGTTCCTGTGCCTTATTTGAAGGATTTTGCACTTTTTGGCATTGAACTGTGACTGCAATGTTCTTGGCCACTCCCTGACTTTCTCAAGATCTCTATGTATTCTTTCAACCCCCTCCTGATTGTCCACCCTAATACAGATTTCAGTATGATCTGCAAAAATCATACTTTTCCTTCCAATCCATCTGCAATGTAACATATAAAGACACTGACAAGGACCACTTACAGTACTGAGCCCTGCAGTGCCCCGCTACTGAACCTACCTTCATTACAGTGAGTGCCATTAACAGCCACCCTCAGTCGCCTATTCATCAACCAGTTTCTAAGCCAATTCACATCTTTTTATCTCCCCCCATCAGCTGCTCAAATTCCTAAACAGTCTCATGTGTGACACAGTGTTGAAGGCCTTGCAAAAGTCCATATAGGCTACATCCAATCCCCCCAATCTATTTCACTGGTCATTGAGTCAAAAAAATCAGTAAAGTACACCTGACATTACCTCCCCCCATGAATCCATGTTGCCTTTGGTCTTGCAGCCCATTAGATTCAAGATGCTCTGCCAACATTTCCTTTATGTATGTTTCCATCAATTTATGTACATAGAGATTGGTAAAAGGTAGGATTCACTCACCAAAGTTACACTTACAATTTTGGTCACTGAGTCCTACCATTTACCAATCTGTATACACATGAATATCTGCTTGATTTGTAACAGGACTACTCCCTATAATGGAAACGTTTTGCTTTTCTACCGAGTTGGCTGCGCTGGCTTCTAATTCTTGTTTCCATTAATTTTCCCACAACTGAAATGAGGCTGAGTGGCCTACTTTATTTATCTATTTAGTTTAGTTTTCTAGGTAATGTGCATTAGATAAGTAAATGCCTATATTCAGGTATGATCCAGGAGAGTACAACAGGGAAAAATATAGCAAAATAATGCATAATAAAGGTAACGGCCAGTGACAGCAAACCATGGTAAATATTGAAATCAAGTAACAAGTATGGACTAAAATACAGTGATACTGTATATATAAATAAATATAAAACACATACATTGAGGTAAACATATCATTTCACATGGCAAGTAAAACCTCAGGACAGGATTCCTGGTCAGTGGACTATAACAAGAAAGAAGCAACTTGAAATCTATTCAGCACAATGGCAGGCTAACAAACTCAGCAACTGCCTATATTGGGCCGATTGTGTCTAAGGGAATGGAGTTCAGGGTATAGAGAAGGCCTGTTCCCCATCTTGGATGCACATTTTGTGACATGCAGAAGAGCTGTGTCTGCAGACCTAAGAGAGTAGACTTATCACGGTGTTGAAGGAAGGGGAATGGGTGTGTCTAGAGATCTACATAATTTATCACTGAGGCAGCCCAGGGACTAAGAATGAACCCCTGAGGTGGATAGCCAACACAGGGAAGTGTACAGAGATCAATGTGGCATGAGCCATGAGGAGAAAAAGGAGAAATGGAAGATGTTAATAGAGGAAATTTTCCACTTAAGTGTTGATTTGTAGACATGGATATAGATATCTGGCCATATTGCAGGTGGGGTACTATTTTATTTATTATAGGGACATGGTACCACCCCTATAGTTATATGTGGTTCAGAGCTCAGTGCATGTGTTACATACTGCATCTACATATTTGTTGGTTTGAGTTTGGATACAGAGGCCAGACCAGTAAGTAGAATGATGCTTTCAAGGTATATTTGTATGAATGAATAGTGCTCGGGTACTTAGGAATGGACATGAGTAAGTCAATGAATACAGTACATGATGAGCTGACAGTAAGATAGTGCTGATACTGGAACAGATGAGTTATTTGTTATGAGTTGATGGTTTGGATTTACTCTGTATCCCACCATAGGAAGGATGGTTAGTTGATTAGGATGTGACACCCCCTTGGTGGGATAAGAGTGCTGGAGAAGGAGGAGGTATAAGGGGAGGATGGAGGGTGAGTGCGTCTTGCTCAAAGCAGAGCAGCAGGTTCTGCTGCTTAAATAGGTTATGGGGGAGGAGCTCTTCCCCCATATAACCTTAGGCAGAGCCTCCAATTATATGTGGTTCAGAGCTAAGTGCTTGTGTTACATACTGCATCTACATAATTGTAGGTTTGAGTTTGGATACAGAGGCCAGACCAGTAAGTAGAATGATGCTTCCAAGGTATAGTTGTATGAATGAATAGTGCTTAGGTACTTGGGCATGGACATGAGTAAGCCAATGAATATAGTACACAATGAGCTGACAGTAAGATAGTGCTGATACTGGAATGGATGAGTTATTCATTATGAGATGATGGCTAGGCTTTACTCTGTGTCTCACCGTAGGAAGGATAGCTAGTTGATTAGGATGTGACACCCCCAAAAATAAATATGATATCCACAATTATCTCCTCCAACTCCAGAGAGTATGGCCGGCATCACACAGGAGAGGAAAAACCCCATTAGGAGGAAACCACTGAGGACCACTATGGTTCTCAAAAGAGGTGGCGGTGAAGGTTAGGGAGAAAAAGATAGCATTTAGGAAGTATAAGGAAACACAGAAGGAGCAGGACAGAGAACTGTACCAGTTAGGCAGAAGGAATCAGGGAAGGTAGTCAGAATAGCAAAGGCACAAACTGAAGAAAAGACAGCCAACTCAGTTAAGAAGGGGGATAAAACCTTTAATAGGTATATCAGGGAGCATAGAAAGACAACGGGAGGGATAGTGAGGCTGAACAGAATGGATGGTGGGTGGGCAGAGAGTGACAGTGAAAAAGCAGGGATACTGAATGAATACTTCTGTTCAGTATTCACAAAAGAGGAAGTGGGGGAGGTGCCTAATCCAATTAACAGAAGCACTCTGCAGAGGGGGGTCGATCCCAGTCCTTTCACAGAAGAAAGGGTTCTGAAAGAACTCCTAAAACTGAAGGTGGACAAAGCAATGGGGCCAGATGGAATTCACCCCAGAATTCTAAAAGAATTAAGCAAAGAAATAATTACACCACTGACTACCCTTTTTAACAAATCATGGGAGGATGGTGTGGTACCTGAGGACTAGAAGAAGGCTGATGTGATTCCCCTTCACAAAAGTGGGTCCAAGACAGAGGCAGGAAACTACAGACTTGTCAGTTTGACCTCTGTGGTAGGGAGAGTGATGGAATCACTTCTGAAGGAAAGAATTGTTGAGTACCTAGAAGCCAGTGGGTCACAGGACCCAAGGCAGTATGGGTTCACAGCAGGATGGTCATGTCAGATGAATCTAATTGATTTCTTTGACTGGGTGACCAAAGTAGTAGACCAGGGAAGGGCTGTGGACATGGCCTACCTAGACTTTAGCAAGGCATTTGACACAGTCCCACACAAAAGATTAGTAGTCAAATTAACCAGCCTGGGATTGCGTCCCAGGGTGGTAGTCTGGGTAAAACATTGGCTGAACAACAGGACACAGAAGGTAATTGTAAATGGAGTCCACTCTGAAGAAAGAGGGGTTACTAGTGGGGTACTGCAAGGTTCAAAACTGGGTCCAGTCCTTTTTAATGTCTTTATAAGTGATATTGCAGAGGGACTAGAAGGAAAAGTATGCCTCTTTGCAGATGACACAAAGATCTGCAACAGGGTTGATACACAAGGAGGCATGGAACAGATGAGAAAGGACCTGGCAAGGTTTGAGGAATGATCAGAAATATGCCAGCTTGGATTCAATGCAAAGAAGTGCAAAGTAATGCACCTGGGAAACAAATACCCAGGGGAAGATTACACAATGGGAGGGGAGGTAGTAACAACAACAAAAATGGAAAGAGACCTGGGGGTAATCATATCAGACGACCTTAAGGTTGGCAAGCAATGTGAGAAGGTGGTAGGGATGGCTGGGGGAGACTGGGATGTATAGAGAGAGGCATCACCAGCAGAAAACAGGAAGTTGTTATCACCCTGTACAGACAGTTGGTGAGACCCCATCTGGAGTACTGTGTCCAGTTCTGGAGGCCCCATCTCTGCAAGGACATAGACAGGATGGAAGCAGTTCAGAGGAGGGCAACTAAAATGGTGCAGGGTCTGCAAGAGAAGCCATATGAGGAGAGACTAAAAAAGCTTAATATGTATACCCTTGAGGAAAGTGGGGGAGGCATGATAGAAATGTTTGAGCACCTCAGTGGAATCAACAAAGTCCAACAGGGTAGCATCTTTCAGGAAAAGCGATGTGCAAGAACAAGGGGACACAATTTGAAGATAGAGGGGGGACGGCTCAGGGGCAATGTGAGGAAGTATTTTTTCACAGAGAGGGTGGTGAATGCATGGAACAGCCTTCCTGAGGTGGTTGTGGGGTCTAAAACTGTGGGAGAATTCAAGAATGCATGGGACAGACATAAGGCAATTTTTGTGGGGGTAGGAAGAAATAGGCTGTTGGTTAAATAGGATCTGCAGCTTATCCTCTAGGTAGGGAAATGGGCAGACTAGGTGGGCCAAGTGGTCCTTATCTGCCATCAAAGTCTATGTTTCTATGTTCTATGTTTCTATGACCCATGGCTGCCCCTGCCTGTCCTTTTGGGCATACTAAAGGAGCATAATCCTAATTAATTTAATTATTAGCTAGTCCAAGTTGCAGATTACAGATGATCCAGTGGAACAGTTCACAGTTAGAGATGAAAGGCCAGGAACAGGCTTCCAAGTCTTGCGTGAGCAAAACAGGTAGCTGTATGAACTCGTGAATCATCCAGGTAGATGAGCACTGAGCTGAGCATTGTTATAACACGTCTAACAGTTTCAGGATAGGGCTAAAATAAGGAGGTCCTAAGACTAACATGATAAATAGATGAATAGAGAGTACATATATATCCAGGCTCTGACACTGGCGGGCAGGATGAAATTGAAGTAGTCCAACCTCAAGGCTTATGAATTTCATGGCATGGTAGAATGGCTTGAGATGAAGCTAATGACTGATGAACCCAGGTCAGGTAATAAGATGAAGAGAGTAGAATTTATGCTCAAGTCATGATATAGAAAGCATACAGCAGTACAGTTGAGCTAAATCTGAAGCAATAGTGCGATGTTAGGAAGCATCCAAGGAAGTATAACGGGGCAAGCACAATAGGTAAGGATGTGCGGCTGGACCACGTAGGTTAGGAGATGAGGTAGTCAGTAGCAAGTAAATGGACCAGGTTGGTCAGCGGATAAGTAGTTGAATGTGGCAGCTAGTCCCACAGCTAAGATGCACAGTTGGACCCTCATTGATCAGCTGGTGAGGTAAGTAGAGTGGCAGCTAGCTCCATGTAGCTTGTTAGCACAGCCAGACCTTTGTAAGTCTGCGGGTAAGTAAGCAGAGTGGCAACTAACCCTCATAGGCTACTATACGTAGTTGATCCCCACGTAGGTCGGTTGATGAGTAAGTGTAGGAAGTTCAGAATGGCAGTCAAGCTCATAAGTGTTAGCAGGTGCAGTGGAGCCCATGTAAGTCAGCTGGAATTAGCAGGAATGAATTGTGAGGGTATGCAGTATATCTATGGTGACTTCTATGAAAAACAGTCAAATCCACAGATGAGCATATGCCATCCGCATAGGTTGAGTTGTACTTGTTGAGTAATTTTAGCAGATGAGGAATTCTTTCTGAGGAGGAGTTTGATCGAATAACTGTGATCCAGTAGGAGAATATGGTTTTGGAGTCTATGCCAAGTTAGGGTAGGAAAATCCGGTATGAGGCAGAAGTATACGAACCTCCAGGCCCAGACTGGGCGAGGCAGGCTGAGAGAATTATGAACCTCCAAACCCAATGCGGGGCAAGGCAGGCATAGTGTACAAATATTCGGACCTTCAGGCCTTGAAGGCGAAGCAGGTACGAGGTAGAGTATATGAATCTCCAGGCCCAGAACTGGGTGTGGCAGGCTGACAGATATTATGAACCTCCATGCCTGATGCTGGGTGAGGCAGGCATAGTGCATGAATAGTTGAACATCCAGGCAGCAATGCGGTGAGGCAGGTGGAGTGACAGCAACTTTGGAAGCTACCAAATGAGCACTGAGAGCTGATCTGAAAAGAGTGTGAGTGTGGGGCCCTTGCAAGTCCAAATATACATAGGTGGCAGAGTCCAGGCAGCTAGGGAAGAGCAGGAAGCAGGAATGCGATGAATACTGCGGGCTGTAAGTAGCGAGTAGTAAGCAAGGGACCTGTACGTTGGTCAGTAGTAGTAGTAGTCATTGGGTTTGCATGGCATGCAGAAGCAGAGAAAGTAGCAAGTAGTAATACTGAATAAATGCAGAAGGTACGTAGTGGGGATCGATGAGGAATGTAAATAGCAGAGGAGTAATCTGACCCTCCTAGAGTTGTATGTTTGGTGACCAAACAGGGAAAGCATGGAAGCATAAAATAATGACCAACATTAAATGCAAACTTGTTCCTTCTTGGAAAAGGAGTCTGACAAAGCAAGAGACATCCTCTGAATGATGTTCAACAGCCGGAGTTTGTGATGCCAATAGCCCAAAAGAAATGAGAACCACCATAACAGAGAAGGAAAACATAGCAGCCGATGCCTGCAGGAGTCAGAAACTCTGGCATGCCCATGATGGAGAAAATGAGAGATCAGCATACTGAAAGGTGCAGATGTGGCAGTCATGGCCAGAAAAAGGCCAACAGTCACTGGCTGGAAGCTTGATGAAAATCGATTGCCAGTCGTCCTGTCCCAGAGTCAGCCACCAGTCAGCTTTGGGCAAAGTGAGCTCCACAGAAGCTGTACGCCAGGAGCTTAGCTATGACAAGCATCCAGTCTGGGAGTATATAATGTTTTTTAAGAACTTAAGTCCAAGGTATAGTGCTAATGCTTGAATTAGAACTTGTAAACTGGATATGGTTTGTTTCATGACTGGAGCAGACATGAGCAGCCATAAGAAGGGAAGCAGTGCCTGCAAACACTCCCATGTGACCAGAGGAGGGAGATTGTACAATGCATTCTTAACAGCATGAGTTGCAAGCTACATAGTGAAAAGAGACTATTGTGAGCCTGGCAAGTAAGGCTTGCAAGGATCCTGAATGTCACAGAGCAGCTGACATAGCAGTTTCTTAACATTCTCCAGAGAATTCCGAAATGTGACCTGCAGTACCAGCAGTGGGCTACAGTATGTGGACACTCCACTGAAACAACGAACTAGCTGAGAGAGCTAGGTGGCAGGTAAAGTTAGGAATGCTTCAATAAACATCCTGCAAATGTATTGTCTTGAGCCCAGACATGTAAGCATGGTGACATGTAGATTATGACTAGAGTGAACATGTATACTAGGAAACCTGGTTCCGAACCAGTTACCTGCGCAATGGCGCATAGTTCAACGTAAGAGAGGGTTTGAAGTTGTCAGTGATCCTGACGGAAGCATCTGAGGTGTCCAGAAGTGATAGCAATGGTGGCGGTAGGGCGGGAGTCCACAGGGAATTCAAACTGAGCTCGGTTCTTGGAGGTGGCATGCGATCGCAGTATAGGAGTAGCAGTACAAGAAGTGAAGGCTTGGAACTCCGCACGACACAGCAACGCAGGTAGAATGCAGAGTAGCACTTAACGGCAGCCGGTAAAGCAGTGAGCAGAGACTGTATGGAGGCACACAGGTAGAAAAGGAAACAAGGAAGCAATGGCAAGCTGCAATTGTAGAGGGTCCAGAACCTGAACACCCCGTTGTAGGAGAAGCTGCGAAGAGTAGTCGCAGAACAGCAGCACGGCTGGGAAGTGCCATGAACAGTAAGGTCCCAGGAGAAAAACAAAATGATGGCACTAACTATGCGATGCTGCAATGCTGGAGGCAAAGCAGAAGAACCCACCCCAAAAAACAAAAACAGAAGAATGGGAAGGGAGGGCGGGGAGACAACAAGAGCCAGAGAGGAACAGGAGGGGCAGAGAAAAGCACAAGCACAGAAGGGGGGGGGGCAGGAGAAGGAGCTAGCTCCAGTAAGCAGCACGGAGCAAGCGCAGTGAGTACATCTTGCTCTAGGCAGAGCAACAGGGTTCTGTTGCTTAAATAGGATATGGGGGAGGATCTCTTTCCCCATATAACCTTAGGCAGAGCCTCCAATTAATGCAAAGTACGTTGTTTAATGTTAAACCCGTTTTTGTACATCGTTTGATGAAATAGCACAACATTTTATATGCATGTTCAGGTTGTTAGAGTCTCAAGCCCTGAAAAAGTTTGTCACAGTATCTTTTTTGGTTTTCAAGCTACAGAGTGCAAAAAAACATGGTTGGTTTTCCTATGCTTAACAGTGGGTATTTTTTGCACTCACCTACAGCACATGACATCACTTGCAGTGGGCAGATAGACTATTTTATCACAAATGCACATAAGTAAATCTATTTTTTCTACATATAAACATGCTTTTCTCAATAGTCAAAAAGTAAAAAAAAAAGGAGTAAATTTTATAAGTGCAATAAGGCACTCGGGTATGTGTAAACCATATTTTACAGCATGGCCAGCAGCTGAAGTCACTCAACCTTCAGCCTTGTGCCTTACTATGCCCCTGGCTGTGCTGTTAAATATGATTTACACACACCCCTTTTGTGCCTTATTTCTTACATAAAACAGCCACAGTGCCCCTTTCCACAACGTTGCTCCTGCAACTGGCCACACATTCCCTCAAAGACAACATCAAGGGTGCCCAATCCCCATGTCGGCATGTATCCCCAACAAAGCCACATTGTGTTACAGTGGGAGCCCACTTCAGTGTGCCCAGACACTTTTTTATTTTCCTGAAACCAGGATGCCCACTCCCAGTGTCGGATGCCCCCCACCCTTCAAGCTCAATTTCTTTGCTGACGAGGGTGCCAAATCCCCATCAGCCTCATGTTTCCCCTCCCCTCAAGCTTGCCAAGGTGGTTGCTCAATCCCCATCAGCATCATGTCCCCCCAAACTCATGGGGCACACTGGGAGCCCACTCCAGTGTCCGCCAAGGTTTTTTTTTTAACCTATAAATATTGAAAATGGTCCCCAGGAGTCTTTTTTTTTCAACTGTAAAAAAGAAAACAGTCCAATGTGATCTCCCCATTTCCCCTTCCTGCAACCCAATCCTCCCTCTGCACACAAACTTCCACACATGCTCCCTCACCCATACTTACCTTCCAGAGGTTGAGAGCAGTGCTTTTCTGTGGATTGGGACACTTCAAAGCCAAACTAAAAACTGAGGAATCAGGTAAGTGCTTTATAATGGGAATTAATAGGGGGTTTCAACTTAGGTTGATATCTCAGCCATTCTTAGGAATTTTCATCCCAGATTTTCAACATGGGGTTCTTGGGATCCCACCTCATGAACATGTCACTGTCATTTTGTTTCTTGGTCCCGAGTGGTGATTTTATGGTCACTGCATGGAATGACCTTTCGGGACCGATTAACAAAATGACACTATCACTGTTCATGAGATGGGGTCCCAAAAAGGCCTCATTAAAATTTTGGTGAAAAAATACCAAAAAATGACCACATTATTGGCATGTGTTGTGCATTTTCTATGCACGCTTATAATGTTGCCAATTTTTAATCTTTTCACTCCAGATTTTCCACATTGCCATTTTTTGCCACCTCCTTATGAACAGTACAGCTGTAATTTTTCACCTCCTACCCAAAATGTGTTTTTGAACCTGTGGTGCAGAATGACATAGTTGCTCTGTGAAATCTACTGTCAGGAAGGATTAACAAAATTACAGTGCCATTCTTCATGATGGGAGGTCCCAAAAATCCCATGTTAACAATTTGCTGACACAATTCCAAAAAATGACCACATTACGGGCGTGCATTACATAGTTTCTATGCACACTTGTAACTTCACATATTTTTTATATTTTCACTCCAGATTTACAACATTGGCAGTTTTTCACACCTCTCATGAATGGTACAGCTGTAATTTTTTATATTCTTTCTGAAATGTGTTTCACACCTGTGGAACCAAATGGCATACTTGCTGTGCGAAATCAGCTTTCAGGTCTGAGTAATAAAATTATACTGCAACTGTTCATGAGGTAGGGTCACAAAAAAGCCCATTCTGAAAATTTGAAGTGAAAATAAAATCAAACGCCTGGGCATTAATGTTTCCAACTGTAATGCCCACCCTGTACAGACAGACAGGCATCAGTGTGTGTGACTTGGGTTCATCGGCCGTAATGCTCACAGTATTCTACCCCCACCCTATAGCCACTGACCAGTATCAAGGTGTGCCTTGGGGTCTTTTGCCCTAAACTTCACCACATTCTCCAACATTGCACCCATCTCAGTTTATTTCCTTATGAAATGGGTTGAGCATAAGGGCTGAAGACACCAAAGCGCACCCCAACACCTGTCAGTGTCTGCAGGGTGGGGTGAGGTGGAATGGCATAAGCATCATGGCCGATGACTCAAAGTCATGCCCCCAATGCCTTTCAGTCTTTGCGGGGTGGGGGTGGGTGCTGGCATTAGTTCAAAACTTCACTGCCACTTCCTAGTATGCATTTCTCTAACTCCTGCACTACCAATGCCTATGCCAGCAAGCAAACATTCAGCATTGACAAATGTTGTTTACTGCAGAATGTTGTGACAAATCATTTCCTACAAGTTACTGTTTTGCATTGTGGTTGGCTCCAATGTATGTCTTCCTGATCTCCTCCATAATTCTCTTTTTTCTTCCTCCTAGTTTGGTGGTCTATTATATCTTCCTGATCTCCTCCATAATTCTCTTTTTTCTTTCTCCTAGTCTGGTGGTCTATACACCACTCTGACTCTTATCTTTTCACCCACTTCCATTGTCATTTGCAGCCAAACTGCTTGAAATCCATGTCCTGCCCGAAGAACAATATCTTCTATGTACTCTATGCTTTTACTAACATAAAGTGTAATCCCCCTTCCTGCCTTTTTGTCTATCCATCCTGTGGAGTGAGTAGCATGGTACTGAAAGGCCTCAATCATGGTTTCCTGCTGCCCATGTTTCTTTTATGGCTAACATGTCCATCTTAACCAGTGCTGCCACTGCCTGGATCTCACTCATTTTATTCCCAGGGCTTCTGGTATTTAAGAAGACTACCGTACAAGACCTGTCTCCTACCCATACCCTTCCCCTAACCAGACCTACCATATATGTATTCCCTGCATTTTTCCATGTTTGTCACCTCTCACTCTCTAATGTAGTCCTCAGTGTCTGATGAATGCCACTGCAACATCCATATCAGTTGTATATTACTCTTTCCACTATTTCCCCTAGTAGTTGGGGAAGTGTGAGCTAGGGCTGCATCATCTGAGTTTTCCTTGTTGATGCTCTTGTCCCAGCCTCCACATCCTAGTTTAAATCTTGTGAAATGAATGACTGAAACCCAGCCCAGTGTTTCTGTCTCCTTCTCATAAGGATGAAGGCTGTCCACTTTAAATATGACTTTTTTGGCACTGATCAAGTCGGCAGATATTTATTGGGCCAGCTGTCTCTACTTTTCACCTTTGGGAAGTTTTAGACAATGGATAAGGAACAAGACTTCTGTTATATCAGTTGTTATTTCTGGTTCCTCAGTTGATCTGACCTGCAGTACAAAGACCTGGCTAGGTTATGATGCCTGTCCTATTTCTGAACCTGTGATACCAACTAGATTTTCCATGGTACACTGCAGAAGAGGGATCACAGTGGGGAGTGTGGTGGCCATCCATATTAGATCTGACTTGAACTTCACTGTGCACCAAGTGGGAGAAACATTGTCATTTGGATATGCGGCTGTATGTGGGGGTCCAGGTACAGACTGTAAGATCCTCCTTATGTACTGGCTTCCTGGACACAAGGGAGAATTACTAAGGACATTGTGAATTTCATCAACAGTAGTGTTTTGGAGTTCACCACATGACTAATTCTGAGTGACTTCAATGAATGGGTTAGCAACAAACTCTTGCATTTTTGGCAGGATTTATTTTAGGTGATTAAATCACTGGCCTCACACAAGTAGTTACTTCTTGGAGACTGGTGGCCAGACTGGAAAGATACAGGCCTTCTATGAGGGAGACAGCTTGCATCCTTCTAAGAAGAGGACCGCATTCCTTAGTGGGAGGTGCAAATGTTACTTGAATGATTATTTAAACTATCGGTGGGGGCTGTAATACCAAGAGAAGCAGGTTTGCCCTCCCACATGATGAAGCAGCAAGAAGGGAGGGCCCAAGGAGAGGAAGCTCCCACAGGGCAAGGGTACAAGAAGAAAGTGGCAGGAAAAGGGCCAAAGACAAGGGGTGTATAAATCAAAAATGCAAAAAGAGAGGAGAAAAATGACAAGAAATGGAAAGAGTAGCAAGGGAAAAGGGGATCAGAGGGAGCTTCAGGGAGCAACACAGGCAGGGGAAGAAAGCAAGGAGGCGTTCAAGGAGGGAGTAAGGTATGGCGAGCCATGAGGGGCAATGTAAGGAGTCTAGAAAATAAAATTCTGGACCTGAGGGCTATCATGGAGGAGACTGGCCTGGATTTGGTGGCAACAACACTCATGATTCGCTGATGGCCATGACTGGTACATGGCCATAGCAGGCTACTTCTCTGTTCAGGAGACAGGGAATGTAGGATGGGAGTAGTGGTTGCACTATATATGAGGGAGGGAATCAAGGTCATGGAAACACCCAAAGGAAATAGATGGGCTGGAGGTGCTGTGGGTCATCCTGTAGACAAGAGCTGGCAATTCTATCTGTACAGGGGTTCTATAAAGACCCTCGGCACTGGGAGCGGAGTTGGATAAGGCACCTGTGGAAGACATCATAATGGCTAATAAGGAAAGGTGCTGCTAGTTGGGGACTTCAATCTGCCAGATGTGAATTGGAGTCTTCGAGCAGAAGCAGAGACATCTTTAACTTACTACAAGGGGCTTTTCTCAGGACTAGGGTGGGGCAGTACCATTATTGCAAACAGGGACAGCAATGCAGACCTCACAGAGGGCAGTCCCATTGAGGAAGGGGGGTGACGCATATTAAAACTAAGGTCAGTGGTGGCAGAATAGGGAGGGACAAGGGACAGACTGGATGGCCCTAAAGGACTTTTTCTGCTGACAAAATCTGTTTCCATGTTTCTGTCTATGAAACGGAGGGCAACCACATCAGGATGAGGGTCCTGGACTTTTGAAGGGTGGATTTTAAGCAAATGGAAGACTGCTTTAGAAACTGACTGCAATTTTCAAATAGGACGTTACTTATGTTCTGACAACAAATGTGTGAGAGTAGACCAACTGAAACCAGCAGCAAACAGCCAACCCCAAGAACTACACCCCCCAGTGACTCCTGTCACTTGGCCTCCATGCCTGTCCTCCACCCCCTTTGATGGTCCCACTTCACCATCCCATACCTGATATGATCATGAATAACCCCAAAGAGTTTTTTTTGCTCATTGCAGTCCTGTACTTCCCTGAGTCTCCTGCCATTTTTCTGGCCGCTGCACACAAAATGCAAAGACAAACTATCTTCAAAAGGGTAAGATGGAGGCCGACCCGGTGGCACTGAGGGTTGAGGTGCTGGACATCACATCCCATGCCATGCAGGCGACCTGTGTTCAGGAATGAGTGTGGGCCACCGGGGTTGATGGGGGGGGAAGGACTGAGTGACCCAAGGACTACTCCCCTTCTCTGGGGAAGGGGAGTTCAGTGGTCAGTGAACACCTCTCCCCTAGCAGAGGCCGGAGGTTGCACACCAATGCTGTCATCATGGGGCAGACACCTGAAAGAACATGTATGGGAGGGTGTGCACTACCACTGCTGGTGTCATTGCACACTCTGCCTCTGAAGGGAGTACACAGGAGGAAGAAAAAAGATTGCTCCAGTGGATAATGGAGGGCATCTCACAGGTCCCACCCCTGTATAGTCACGTCACTGTCCAAACTGGATCTGGTCTTCAGCAGTGTTTGGGGTGCCCTGCCAGCCCCGTCATGGGGGAAGCCCTGGGAATATTGGTCAGTGTTGGCTGGTGAACTTTGGGGAATGGGACTAGTGGTTCCCTCCAGAGATAGGGCTGGAGCAAAAAGGTGTATAAAGTGAAAGCAAAAAAAAAAATGAGGTGAGATGGGAGGTGGAGTGCAGAGCTGGCCACTGTATCAAGCCAAACAGAGACAAGAGATTGCACCTTTGGCATGCCTTATAGAGGCACAATTCAGTCACAAGCAAGTGACAGGGAGAAACCTCTTGTCCAAGTTTGCATGAGCTGCTGCTATTGTAAGGTTTGATGGGAAGTGTAGTTTAGCAGGAACAAACTAGAGTCTCCAAGCATCATCCTCATCCCTACTTTAAGCACCATCAGAACATCAAACGAGTGAGCACAGCAGTTAAGTGAGCCTGAAACAGGTATGCTGCACAGATTGCTGGCTGGCAATGTTGTAGCTGCAGTCAGACTCTGCCATTTGCCAAAACCAGGACTTTTGGTGTCCCATGGCTTGGGGACATGGGTGTCAGGACAAGAGGTTCAGAACTGGAACTGTCCCATGGAAAACAGGATGGGTGACAACCATAGATCACTGGTAGGCTCAGGAGTTCAAGTTGACAGCAAGGAAATAATGTGGCTAGTGTAGTGGTGGGTGATGGGGAGACAAAGGAACAGCAAGGATAGCACTACTGAGATGGACAGATATGGTTCATTTCCACTAGAAGCACTCAAAGAAAGAAGACAGTCTGGGTATCTGGTCACATGCTTCCAGAGTGCCTTCTCTCTCTCTCCTAGTTGTAACAGTACATCAGTATGGTTATGTCACCATTCAGCTGTAAAAAGAGATCTTTATTATACTGTTGGGTAATGACCATAGTGGTGAAGGAAAAAGGGTGGTATTCTGCAGGCATAAGGAAATTTCAAAGGGAGGAAAACAGGGAGGTCTGCCATGTGAAATAGAAGGAAGGAGGTAAGGCAGTGAGAGGGAAAAGGTGCAGATAAAGGAAAGGATAGCCAAATGGGGTAGCCAATTGGGGATAATACCTTCTTTAGGTTCATAACTGAGAAGAGGAATGCAATGAGAGAGATAGTGAGGATGAGGTGGATAGCAGGAGAGACTGTGCAGAAGGGGACCAAGAAAAATCAGACATTCTAAGCAGGTATTATACTTCTGCTCAGTCTTCACATTGGAAGGGGATGATGGACCACCATAAAGACTAAAATCAGTTTTCAGAAAAGTAAGTTCTAGATAAAGCAGCAGTATCAGTGGCTCACTAGGTAGCACACTCACCTCTGAGGCCAGGAGATTAGAGGGCTGTGGGTTCAGTTCCTGCATCTGGCACTTGGGTTAATATCTCAGTACTGACACTGTAGTGCAGCATGAGAGGGGTGCTGCCCTTCTGAGGTGCCGTCTTTTGGATGAGATGTTAAACCGAGGTTCCATCTGCCTGGATTGGTGGTAGTTCAGGTGGATGTTAAAGATCCCATGGCACTTATCAAAAAGAGTAGGGGAATATTTTATTCATAACTGAAAATAACATATAGTCAAATCAAAAATTCACATACAAAATCATAAATGAAAAAGCAAAATAAGCAAAGGAGTATTACTTCATACTGAAAACCTGAAACCAAAATTGTTATACTGTAAAAATACCCCTCCCTACTAAAAGAGTGGGGGAATATTTTATACAAAACTTAAAGCAAAATACATACATAAAGGTGTTTTGTCACACAAAGTCATGGTACAAAAGGAAAAGAAAACATAAATAAGTATTCCATCATACATGCTAATACAAAATTCCATATTTAGGGTATGCTGAACTCCCTCCCCTTCCACCAAAAAGGTAGGGGTTATACCATCCTGAAAAAGAAATATGAATGAATTAATACAAACAAAGTACATAAAACCCCATTTGTTTGAGAAGTGTTGAAACTCCAACCACTAAACCAGTTGGGGACTAATGGAATCAGAAAGAAAAAAACCTCAAGAAAGTAGTGAAATGAACATACTACAGCAGCACACATTAACTCACACCACTAAAACAAATCCTTGATACATATTCCCTTTAATCCCTCACATCATTATCACAACCCGTGTATAACCAGGTCATATTTCTCTATCAGAGTCTATATAAATCCTGGTGTACTCTGTCTAATTCTAATGCCTGTCATCATACCACATCTTTCTGTATACTTAGCAAGATCCGGTTTCCTGATCTCAGCTGTTTTCAAAGAGTCAGACCACATTGAGCATGCCAAAGTTGATAAGTTATGAAACCCATTAAAAGTCAAATCGTGGTCACATCATATATGACCCAAGAGTCAGGAAGCACTCCCTCAGTCCATATATCAGGTGACTGACCTTGGAAAGGTTTCAAAGGCCATTGGGCATGAAACTTAACCAAAAGGAAACAGCAAAAGGACAATCAAGTAAGAAGTGTGAAAATGTCTCAATCATCCCCACCCATGTTTCACCTCTTGGACAAAACCTTTCTGCAAGTTCTTTGTGTTTCAAATTACCTTGAGCCTCTAATTTTTTATGCGTACATAACCACAGGAAATCCCACAAATAGTGTGGAATTCTTTTACTAGTTAGAAAAAACGCTTTTGAGTTTTGATCTGCAATGGACAACTCCTGGAACCAAGGAGAGACATCAAAAAAAGATTCTACTACCCACGCATATAAAGTTTTCCGGGAGGAGGAACAAAGAAAGCTTTTAACAACTTTCCACAATTTTAATTTCCCAATAACCCCAGAAAAATGTCCTGGCAACTGAGACATTTTCATTTGATGAGAAAGAAAAGTGGAGGACTCCCAGTTCTCCAACAAAGGTCCAATACTATCCTCAACCCAAGGGGTCCAGACGTTAGGTACCTTAGTTAAAAGAGGCACTAAATTATAAAAAATAAAAGAAACATATAAAAAAACTGTTGGATTCAACATCCCCAGCCCACCCTCATTTTTAGGTAAATAAGTAATACCTCATTTTACAGGGTTTAATCTACTACCCCACAAACATTGAAAAAATACACTATATACTGAAGCTTCTAAGGACTGCAGGGGAGGAAAAACTGCCACCAAAAACAAAAAAATATGGTGATAAGTAAGTTTTAATCAAACAAATGCGTTTGGACTTTGACATCTGCCATTTATTCCAACTGATCACTCTTTCCCAAACCGCAATCAATTGCATGTCCCAATTATATTTTTGAGGGTCTGCACCACCAAAATAGATGCCTAATATTTTCCTATAACTCAAATCCACAGGTATATCCCAAAGTAAGGAAACATCAGCTGCATCATATCCCAAAGGCAGGATACCACTCTTTAAAGTATTAATAACCGACCCAGAAACTGCTGAAAAGTCCTGCAAAATAGATGGAGCAAGTATAGCAGAAGATTTATCAGCCTAAAAATAAACCCAAATCATCAGCATAAGCAACAGTGATAATCTGCCTATCATTGCAACCAACTGAAAGACCAGTAATCAAATCCATTGTATTTAAAGCATGCAAAAGTGAGTCCAAGGACAAGATATACAACAAGAGGCTCAGGGGACAACCCTGTCTCACACCCCTATGTACCATAACAGCTCTGCCTACCCAACCATTAATACTTGGTAAGAGACTAATGCCTCGATAACATGTTTGAAGCCAGGCTAGAAAAATGGATGGCAACCCATAACACTTTAATGTTTCCCAAAGGTATGCATATTCTACTTGATCAAAGACTTTTGTTTAATCTAGACAAACAAAATGGCCAAACAATTCCCGTGAATCACTTTTATACATAACCTTACAGAGAAGAATAACGGCATCTTGTATCCGTTGTTTTGGGATACCGCTGTATTGAGAAGGATGTATAAAGTCATCCAAAACTGTCCGCAGACAGTTACTTAAAATCTTCATCAAAATCTTATAATCAGTATTGAGAAGCGACAATGGTCTCCAATTTTTTAAATCACCCCAGTTCCCACCGTTAAATATTAAAAACAAAAGCCCTTCCAGCATACTGTCAGGAAGTTTCTCACACGCTAAACAATTATTAAGAACCACACCCAGCTCCGATCCCAAAACTTCCCAAATCTCCTTGTAGAGTTCATGAGTAAGCCCATCTGATCCAGGAGCAGTCCCTTATTTAAATGACCAAATAACCTCTCTTAGTTCCAGCTGTGAAAGGGGCTGTATCAAAGTAGCCTTTAAATCCGGTGATATCTGAGGTAGATCCCAACAGACCAACTATTGCTGCATGGCATCCAATGGAAGGGGTCTGCTAGTAAAAGTTTGGGAGAAATAAGTATATATTTAATTTAAAATATCATTATAATCCATAACCTGTCCTCCAGCCGATGTAACCAAATATGTCATACTGCAGCATTCTCGGAGAAGCTGTATTGATTCAAATGGCAACTTGTCTTTGGATTTCCCATTAGACCTATAATTATGTTTCTTTTCCATATTTTTCATGACCTCCAACTGCAAAAGAGCCAATTCAGTTTTTAAATGTTTAATCATCTTATGACAGTCATTCCCCAAATATTGCTGAAAATTCGTCCACAATTTAATACAATCCCTTAGATAGCCTAACTTGTCATGTTTAAACTTCCCATTTATACAATCCATTTTCTGGAAGAATAACCTAATATCCTGTTTAGTTTCCTCCCACCATTGGTTACTATCATCATAAAAAAAAACAGACTTACATGCCTGTAGAAGAGATCAAAACCCCTCGCTAACCGGGGGAATATTTAACAAGGTAACGTTTAGTTTTCATATCCCAGGACCCCAGCTGCATCTCTAGGAGATCACCCAGCACAAGCGTTAAAAGCCTATGGTCAGATGTAGCAACTTCTTGCAATGACATTGATTGCACAACCAAAGAGGATGAAAGAAAAAAATAATCTATCCTAGTTGCCCGAAGGCCACAGAAATAAGTGTTGCAGTTATCACTAGAAAAGGAAACAAAGGCATCCACAAATCCTACATCCTTTATAAGCTGAGCAAGGCATATTGCATCACAATAGAATTTTTTCCCCAAAGCGGACAAAACCTGGGAAGGTAATGAACAGTTAAAGTCACCCCCAAAAATGACTGGATAATTAGTACTCAAGAAGGGGTAGAGGGATTGAAACAAAGCTGCTCTATAGTGTTTAAGTTGGGGGGCACACTGTATATATTTATTAGGCGAACAATTTGGCTTCCCCATCTAATATATAATAACAACGCCCTGCCTTCCAACAGCTCCAAATGATGTAGCACCTGAACCCTAGATGTAAAAAAACAAATCCCAACCCCAGAATATAATGCATCCCCTTGTGACCAGAAACAATCCCCCACCCATATCCATCCACTAGCCGCTGTGGCCAACTCTTCAGGAGAGTGCAACTGAACATCCTGAAAAAAGACACAATCCAAGTCACTGGTAAGAAAATCGCAAATGTACTCCATCGTTTAGCAGGGGATTTAATGCTGTTGACATTCAGGGATGACACACTAAACCGAAAAAGAGCCAGGATTCAAAACCATGCAGGACAAAAAACTTTACTTCACTTTACTGGAAGCTCTTGTTACCCGACCGCTTTTGTTGTCCTGAGATCTGGATTCTATTTGGCATTCCAGTGGTAATGGAGACTCAGTGGAAACAAGCATGTCTTTATCTTCTAGATCAATAGGATCTTCCATTAAAACATTAAACATGTTCGGGTCTTCCAAAAGAACAACTGAAATATTTTTTTAGACTTGGATTTCAATTTTCATGGTTTCCCCTTCTTCCCTGACACCAGAGTGAAATCTGTACTAGTTGAAATATGCCCAGGGTGATGGGGGTTGGGGAGATCATTGGTAGCACTCACTTCCCCAACGATAGGATCCGCATCCAAGGGGATAGGAATTTAAGGAACATCAACAGGGTCATGACAGAAAGAGTCCACAGGGTCCTGTCATTGTGCAGCCTGAAATCCCTCTGAAAGAGGCATAGGAGGTCCTCCCCAAAGGGAGACTGACCCTGTTTCACAGCCAATCGTATGTAATGGTCCTGTACAGCAAAGTCTGCCTCCTCTGTGTTTTTCACTGCTATGGAGCAAGTTTCAAATGTATGCCCCACATCATCACAAAGATTGCAGTTTGTTTGCTGAAAACAGTGGGCACTAGGATGTCCCACTTCCCCACAGTGTGTACATTTTAATACATCACAAGAAGTACTAATATGTTTCGTGGAACCACACTTAAAACAGACTCTAGGCTGCCCAGGGTAAAAAAGGAAACCTTTATCCCTACCAATGGAAAAACAGTTTGGCAAATGAAGGAGGTCTAGATCTGTGTGGTGTAACTTAAATAGGAATTTCCACCCACCATTCCAAAACCCCTCTGCATCCATAATGGGCATAGGATTCGCCTGAATATCACAGCGTTTCTCCAGCCAATGTACAAAATCCACAATATTGACTCCTTCACTTCTGAAAAGGATCGTTATGACCCTAAATGGTTGTTTTGTCAAAGGTAGGACAATAAAATCAGACCAAAGGGATTAGTTTTAAGGTTGATACATCGACACCAAAAGGTCTCCAACAATGCTGGCATACGAAAACTGATGTCAAAAGTGAACTTCTTTCCCTGGACATGAATCAATGCATAGACCTCTGAGGGAGACAAACCCATGCTTTTTTTAAGCAAGATTTTCCTGACTTAAAATCTATCTGTGGGATGTTCACGGGGGCCCACATATCATAAGCAAATGGCATTACACCTTTTTGCAAGTTCCACAGGCTGATGAAAATGATTCGCATATGTAGGCTTTTTAGGTTTCCCAGTGTTAGCAACAGGCGTAAGGCTAGGAACATTAGTGGGGTCTGTAATTTGTTCTCTATCCTGCCTACCTTCCAGTTCAGAAGGAAGGGCAGAAAGATTGTCTGGAGAAGAAACATGCACGCCTTTCCCAACAGAGTTCAAAGAAACAGGGTCAGTACTTATCTGTGGGGGAGATCTTTTCTCTGACTCAGGTACGTTAGGGTTCAGTCTCCAGTGCCCATCTGACAGCGGAATCCACCCTGCATCATGCAGGTCCTTGTCCAGTGATCAAGAGTCTTCTGCCTCGGCACTCTAGTCTTGCCATGGAGGCAATTCGTTCCCAACTGTTTGTACTCCAGGCCGCTCGTCAGCTGCAAGAAATTTAATTGGACCTGCAGAAACTGCAGAGCCCGGTGAGTTCTCTGAACATTTGTGCTTTCTGTCATCCTCCTGTTTCTGGTGCTCCTTTGATATCTGTTCACTAACTCTGAGCAGTTCAGCTTCCAAACACTGGAGCTTTTGCTTCAAACTCAAATGCATATTTTCCTCTGCTGACGAGGGACCTCTGACTCGGGGGATTTACTGGCCAGCCAACGGGTGCATCCCAGCCACCTCTGTCTGCAGCGGATCCCTCGGCCTGTATCATCAATAAAGGATCCATTACTTCCTGGGCCATCACAGCCCGATCCATCCAGCCATCCACTTCCAAGACCTGCCAAGAAGTGAAACCTCCTCACAGTCCAAGGGTCTCCCTACTGGAAGAGTAGGGGAACATTTTATTTAAACTTGAAAGCAAAATATATATACAATAGCGCAACTGCACTCAAAATCATAATGTAAAAAAACGAATAAGAAACATAAATAAGTATTTCATTATACATTCCTTGCAGAAATCCCCATCCTATAAATCCAATTTATTAAGTACTGAACAGCCCCTCCTTGCTAAAAGGGTAGGGGAATACTCTACTCGAAGCAGCAAAGCAAATATACACAGGAATGTATTTAAACATGCAAAATCTGAAAGGAAATCAGGAGGTAAAATTAAGCTATCCACCAGAAAAAAAATGTTTCACATAAATATGACATAAAATTAGAATCCTTCCCTTCCTACTAAAAGAGAAGGGGAACATTTTCCTTAATGCAAAAACATTTGCACAATAATTTGTACTGCACACACATCCTAGCACAAACCAAATATTAAACAGAAAATAATATGTCATCATGAATGAAAGAAAAACCTCTCCCCTTCCCCACTGGGGAACTAAAGAAGTGAAGGCCTTTACTCTAAACAGCCTATGGTTCTCTCCAAGTGTCATGAGATCAAAAAAATAAACCTCACCCTGTGTCTAACCAAGACTTATTCCTCCACCATAATTTGTACAATTCAGGAAGGGCCTTACTCTCTTCCATATTCTGCCACCTCAGCACCGCTTTCTGCAGTAACAGAAATACTTGTTCCCCAGGCAGTTGTTGCTGTCGGAGGGACCAACCACATCTAGCCAGCCACAGTTGATAACTAATGAAACTAATCAATAATCGAATTGTAGTATTATCAAATTTAATCCACACTCCTGGCAACACTCTGTCAATCCAGATCTGAGGTGGTTGATCTAGAAAAGGATTGAAAGGCCATTTCTTATGGAATACCTCCCAAAAGGATACTGCAAATGGACACTCTAAGAGAAAATTTGAGAAAGTCTCTATCTTCTCTATACATTCTTTCCCTCTGGGACAGGTGCGCTCATTGAGCCCTTTATGTTTTAAATTACCCCGAACACCCAATTTCTGGTGTGTGCATATCCAGATAAAGTCCCTCATATAACTTGGAAGTCTTTTGCTGGACAAAAATAAGTTTATCAAAGATTGCTGGGCAATGGTTAAGTCTGAGTACCGTGGAAAAGCATAATAAAAGGAGTTCATTATTCAACTATACAATGATTTTTTTGAAAAGGTATGAAGATAAGTCTTCATAACTTTCCAAACTTTCAATTTACTTGCCACTTCCAAAAAATAACCTGGCAAATGAGCCACCCGGGTCTGATATGGAAGGGGAGCAGATGGATCCCAATGAAACAATAGGGGCCTGATTTCATCTTCTACCCAGGGGGTCCATAGTTTCACAATCTGTTTCAGCAAAGACACAAGATTATAGGAAATAAAAGTAACATAAAAGAAAACCACTGGGTTCAGCATACCTAGGCCTCCCTCCTGTACGTGTAAATAAGTAATGTCTCTCTTAACAGGGTTCAGCCTACTGCCCCACAGACATTGGAAGAACACACTAAACACTATAGTTTCAAGGTTCAACAGGGGAGGGAAGACAACAGCTAAATGCAAAAAATGGGACAACAAAAAGGTTTTAATCAAGTAAATACATTTTGCCTTAGACATCTGCCATTTATTCCAGCAGTCTACTTTCTCTTTGGCTGACTTCAAAAGCAATTTCCAATTATATCCCTGAGGATCGTCCCCACCAAAGTAAACACCCCAAATTTTCCTATAAGTCGCATCCACAGGTATCCCCCAAATTATGAATACATCACTAGCATCATACCCTAAGGGTAAAATAACAATTTTCTGATTATTTATTCTAAATCCTGAAATAGAAGAGAATTTTTGTAAAAGAGAAAGGGCAGCATTCGCAGAGGATTTATCCATACCAAAAATCTCTAAATCATCTGCAAATGCTAAGGCAACAACTTGCCTATCCTCAGAGCCCACTGAAAGACCGGTTATTGCTTCCTATCCATGTAGTGCATGCAACAATGGATCTAATGATAACACATATAATAAAGGGCTGAGGGGGCAACCTTGCTTCACCCCTCTACAGACTGAAACTGCTTTACCCACCCAACCATTTATACTTGGTATAAGGCTATTTCCTGTATAGCAAGTCTGTAGCCACGATATAAACATAGATGATAACCCAAACACTTCAATGTCTCCCATAGATAAGTATATTCTACGTAGTCAAAAGCTTGTGATTGGTCCAAGCAAACCAAATGTCCAAATTATTCTTGTGTTTCTTCCTTATGTAAAATTTCTCATATCAAAATAAGAGCGTCTTGGACCCTTCTCATAGGGATACTGCTAAACTGAGACAGGTGCACAGCCTGATCAATGATGCCTGCCATTCTATTACTCAAAACCTTCATCAATATTTTATAATCGGTATTTAGGAGTGAGAGTGGCCTCCATTGTTTTAAATCTTCCCAACATCTCCCCTTAAAAATCAAAATCAGAAGTCCCTCCAACATACTTTTAGGGAGTTTTTGTTGGGATAAACAGTTGTTTAAGCATATTTCAAATTCTGGTCCTAGAACATCCAAAATGTATTTATATACTTCATGCGGGAGGCCATCGGACCCCGGTGCAGTACCAGTTGTAAGTGACCAGATGACAGTTTTTAATTCAGCTTGTGAAATGGGGATGGTCAAAAGATTTCCAACTTCCAGTGGAAGCTGTGGTAAACCAATGCTGGCCAACCATGTCCGCATCTCCTCTACCGGTAAGTTCTGGCTAGAAAGAATGTGGGAGAAATGGGAGGTAATTTCCTCCAGGATACCTGCATTACCATATACTTGATCTCGGGAAGAATTATTAAGGTATTCCATATTTTGTCATTCCCGGAGGAGTTGCAGGGAATCAAAAGGTAAAGTATCTTTAACTTTCCCACCAATACCATATTTTTGTTTATTTTCCAGAGATTTTAGGGCCTCAAGTTGTTTACTTGCCAAAGCGGCTTTAAAATGTTTAATCTTCTGCAGGTCTTCTTTCCCCAAATTGGGCCTAAAAGACGTCCAGAAAGTAATGCTATCCCTCAAAAAGGAACTTCATCACGCCGAAAACTTCCATTAATATGCCCCATATTACAGAAAATTTTTTTTATCTCCTGTTTCGTATCATCCCACCAAACTTTACTATCTTCATATAAGAAAAAAACTGATTTCATGCTTGGAGTACTGATAGGAAACCTTCGTTCTCAGGGGGAATACATAATAATATAACATTTAATTTCCATGTCCCTGGTCCCCGCCTCTCTTCCAGGAGATGACTAAGGACAAGAGTTAGTATCCTATGGTCAGAAGAAGCTACATCCTGTAAATGGACCATTTGAATTTTCAACAAGACTGTCACAAAAAAATAGTTGATTATGGAGGCTCGAGGGCCACAAAAATACATGCAATGCTCATTTAGAGGAAGAGAATCAAAGGCATCCTTAAACCCTACGTCACGAAGAAGTTGGGCCAGGCAGTGAGCATCAGAATAGATCGCTTTGTTTGAAGAAGTGGTAAATTGCTGGGGCAAATTAACATTAAAGTCCCCACCCAATATCATTAAATGGGTAGTCTGTAATAAGAGGTAAAGAGATCAAAAAAGGAGCACTGTATCATATTTAGTTTGAGGTGCATAGATTTTGATAAGTCTTATCAACTGATTTTCCCATTTTATGTCAAGCAGTAAAGCTCTACCTGGCTGTAACTCCAAGTGATGTACTACTTTTATTTTATAGGAAAAAAAACAAATCCCTATCACCGAACATAAATCATCCCCCTGAGACCAAAAACAATCTCCCCAAAACCATGCAGATGAGGCTGCAGCTCTCTCTGCCAAGGAATGTAACCGCACATCCTGAAAGAAAATACAGTCCAGATTTTTATTTAAAAAAAAGTGCATATGTACTGCGACGTTTCGCAAGGGATTGAATGCTATTAAGTTTCAAAGATGCCATGAGAAAGGAAAATAGATCCATAGTTCACATTTGTTTGCTGCTTCACTTTACTTTACTGGAGGCTCTTGTCACCCTTCCACTCTTAGCTCCATGGTTCGAATGATCGGTGTAGTCTGAGCAGTCATCCTGGGTTTCAGCCAGTGTGTTTCCTTCAGCTGGGAGCACCGCAGGATCTAGTTCCATAGGAACAGCTGCCAGGGCAGTAAACTTGTTCTGGACCTCCAGAGGGGCCTCAGGACAATGTTTTTTTTGACTTAGATTTTAATTTGGCAGATTTTCGTTTTTTTCCCTGAACCAAAGTAAAATCTTCATTTCCGGTGACATTTTCCAGGGGGGGTTCCATAATGGGGTTGCTGACAATGGGAGTGGAAACAGTCTCTTGTCGATGGGCAGTAGTGGCTAAAGACTGGGTCTCGGGGCCTTGGCCCTGGACTGGGGGGTGCACTGAAGATCGTGTCTCAGTGACAGGGACAACTGCTCCAAGAGCCAAGGGTTTCAGCTCCCCAAAGGGACTTGGCCTTGTTTTATAGCTAAACGAATGTGGTGGTGGTCTTGAACCCCAAAATCAGCATCCTCTGGGTTCCGTGCTGCAGAAGGACAGTCCTCAAAAGTGTGGCCAAAATCATCACAAAGGTTACATTTTGGCTGCTGAAAGCAGTGGGCACTGGGGTGACCCAGTTCTCCACAATGAGAGCATTTTAAAATGTCACAAGAGGTACTGATATGCTTTAAGGAGCCACACTTAAAGCATACCCTAGGCTGACCCAGATAAAATAAAAAACCCTTATCCCTTCCAATAAAGAAACAGTTGGGCAGGTGGATTAAATCATGGTCATTATGGTGTAGCTTGATGCAGAATTTTCACCCTCCATTCCAAAAACCCTCTGCATCCTTAATAGGCATAGGATTTCCTTGAATGTCACATTTCTTCTCCAACCAATGCACTATGTCCACAATATTGACCCCTTCATTCCAAAATAAGATAGTAATTAACTGAAAGAGCTGTTTGGTAAGGGGCAGAACAATAAAGTCAGACAATAGGGGGTTCGTCTTTAGGTTACTATACCTGCACCAAAATGTTTCCAGCAAAGCAGGAGTACGAAAACTAATGTCAAAAGTGAATTCCTCCTGCACATGTATTAGTGCATAAACTTCAGAGGGAGAAAACCCCATACTTCTTTTAAGCAGAGCTTTTCTCACGTAGAATCTATCTGGAGGGTTTTCATGAGGGCCACATACCGTAGGTGAATCGTGTTTCTCCTCTTAGCCAATTCCACAGGCTTGTGGAAATGGCTGGCATATGTCAGTTTTTCAGGCTCCCCAGGGTTTAAACCTGGGTTGGGACCAGAAATAACAGGGGCATCCATTAAAAAATCAGGACTTTCAGCAGAATTACTTGCTTGACTCTCATAAGAAGCAGAAGTAATATCAGTAGGGAAATCATTAGTGTTTACTGCATTTTCAAGTATAGGTACAGGTTCTTCACTTATCTGAGCTGGAGACCAGCTGGCACTTGTAGACAGTACAGGGTTAGGCTTCCAGTGGCCGTCAAAGAGCGGAATCCATCCCACTGCTAATAGGGCCTTGTCTGGAGACAAAGAGCCCACCTCCTCTGTACTCCGGTTTCGCCTAGGAGATGAATCAGCTACCTCACGGGACTCCAAGGGCCTCTCCTCTGCTGAAATCATCTTTGAAAATCCATCCAAACCTCCGGCACCTGGAGAAGTATCAATCCTTTTCTGTTTTCAATCCTCTGCTTGTTGTAGACCTTCTGTCATCAGCTGCTCACTGACACAGATCAGTTCTGCAGCCAAACACTGCTGCTTCTGCTCCAAACTCAACTGCTCACCCATTTCTTGTGATGAGGAACCACCATTACGAGTGATCTGCTGGCCACCCTCAAGGTGCATTCCAGCTGCCCCTTCAGTGGATCCCTCAACTTGTGCACTCATTGTACTCAATGAAAACTTTTGGGCTTCCTCAGCCCCTGCCATCCGTTCACTACCAGGTCCTGCAGAGGAATGAAGTGTCTCGCAGTTCAACTGGCCCCCTCCTGACAGAGTAGGGGGACATTTTTATTGAAACACATAAGAATCACATAAAGAGAGCAAAAAAAATAACAAAGCAAACATGTTTTCCCAAAAAGAAACCATAAGTCACAATTGAACATTTGATAAACTAATGAAACCCAGGAAAATCATAAAACCCCAGAAAAAGTACAATACAAACCCTAAACAAACTACTCTATTTAAATTTGATAAAAAAAGTGAGACCCTTCCACCATATCAAAACCTGATGTGCAGAATACAACAAACAATCTGATTTATAAATATTCTGGAGCTCATTGCTAATTAATATGCTCAGGCAATCATAAGACATCCTATTTTGATGTAGTACCCATTGACATCGGTCCTGCCATAAATAAAAATCTAATGAAACAGAAAAAAATAATTAAAGTGTCTGCGTGAAATTGAGAGAAACCTACTCCATATTTACCCACTACGAGTATATCATGAGTCAAGAAACGAAGCCAGTTTAAATGCCATTTGGTGCCAAATAGTCCCATAAAGCCACAGTATAAGAGTAGTATAATAGAAAATGCTCCATAGTTTCTGTCTGTGCTATGCACTCCATATAGGGACAATTTTGTTCAATCAGACTTTTATGTTTAGCATTACCCCTCAAATACAATCTCCCATAAACCATAAGCCAAAGGTTTTCCCACATTTTCTGTGGTATCCTTGCAAGCATCAATTGGTGTAAAATGTAATGATTATCATCTGAGGGGCAATTTTTAAAACTGGGTTCCCTAGGGTAGTTTTTAGACATTATGTCCTTATAAAAGTTTTTCGTGGAAAGTGTGGTGAGAATGTTTTTCATAATACTCCATTTATATCATTTCTGGGCAGAAGGTAAAAAATAGGGGGGAATCCAAAGGCGGGGATGAGGTTTAGGTGCTAACTGTGACCATGATTTAAGATATACTGCTAAGGCTTTCCCCATCCAGGTATTAGGGATTATATTTGTGTTCTGTAATAAGATACTAAAGGAGTGTTTAAAGAATAAAGCATGGAAGAAAACTACAGGTTCTATCATGTTGAGACCTCCTTTGTTTAATTCCAAATAGGTGTAATGTCTTTTAATGGGGTTCAGTTTTGAACCCCATAGCATTTGAAACACAAACTATGAAGTCTTGTCTCCAATTTAGTAGGTAATGGGTATAATAATGCTATATACTGTAAAAGTGGTAGGATAAACTTTTTTAAAATGGTTATACATTTTAGTTTGGATATTTTCCACTGACGCCATCTATTTACTTTACATTCTGCTTTAATTATACCCAATTCCCAATTTCTTTCGAGTAGATTTTGTGGCCTGAAGGTAATTCACAGAATTTCCAGAGGGTCAGAAGAAATGGAGATTCCATGCCACAGGGAGTCTTTCTGAACCTCAGGCCCTATAAAAAGACTTCTGCTTTTATCCATATTCAATTTTGCATTAGAGATTGACTGATATATAATGCAATTTCATGTAAGAAACTCCTGATCTGTTCTGGGCTTGAAAAGAAAGCACAGATATCATCTGCATAAGCTTGTATGCATAAGGCCTCTGGGATGCCGAGACCAGTGAGGCCTGTCCATTTCGGGGATGATAAAACTGTGTGAAGTAGTGGGTCAAGGGAAAAAATATATAACAAAGGGCTTAAGGTGCACCCTTGATGGACACCACAATGTACCGGAAAGCTATGTCCTACTATACCTTTTATCATAGGTCTGACTGTAAAAAAAGAATATAGTAACCTTAATTGGGTTATAAAAACCAGAGGTATTTTGTAGGTTTGTAATATTGAAAATAAGTAATTGTGGAGAACTCTGTCAAAAGCTTCTTCCTGGTCCATTGCTACTACACAACCTAGAAGCCCTGAAACATTACAGTGATAAATTACATCTCTCATGGTGCATAAGGCCTGTTGAATATTCTTATTAGATAGACCACATTACTGAACTGGAGAAATCACAAAAGAGGCATAAGCTTTCAGACAAGAATTTAGAATATGTGCTAGCACCTTATAATCTGTGTTCATTAAAACTATAGGCCTCCAATTTTTTATTTGTGAACGATCACCTTTTTTAAAAAGGTAATACAGCAGCCCTTCAGAGCAGGACAGGTGTAAAGTGTTATTAGAGAACCAAAAAGCATAAGTTAAAAATAAACAGTCTATTAACTGAAGAATGAAGACTTTATAAAATGAGTAAGGGATGCCATCCAAACCAGGCACAGGATGAAGCCATAAGGCTTTAATGGCTTGTGAAATTTCTTCTTTAGTGATGGGGATTTGTAATTTTTTCATTTCTACTGGTAAATCAGGAATATTTACCGATTGCAAATACTTTGTTATATCGGCTGATGAAATATCTACATTTGGACTAAAAGAGCTGTAATGCCTCTGGATTTCGGTTTCTAAATCTTTTAAAGAAGAAACTGTCCTGACATCTGGGGTATTCAAAGTTTCCATAGAGATTGTATTTTTTAAGGTTTTACAGGCCTCGTAGGGGGTCACCTATGGGGGAGGTTTTTGAATTATGATACAGCATTGACTGAATAGATTTTGCTCTGTCATTTTCAAACAACTTCATAGCATCTTTTATAGTAGAGATCTGAGAGGTATAATCATATTTAGAAAGATTTGCCAAAGAAATTAGTTTATATAATTGTCGCCTGAGGGATAAATAGTGCAAGAAATCAGTACTTCCCTTTTTTTTCCATATTTGGAAAGCCAGTTCTTAATGTCAGTTTTAGTGTCTACCCACCATTCTCCCTTATCAGTATACAAAAACTCAACAGATAATCTGGCCTGGAATAAGGCTATTATTTCCTGAATGACCCATTTGTCTTTCAAAATAGAGACATTTAGTTTCCATCATCTGTGTAGAGTAGTACTAGGAACAAAATGATGCATAGAAAAAAGTAATAATAAATTATCTGAAAAAGTAAGAGGAATGACAGATAAAGAACCTTTGGGAACATTTGTAGAAATGAAAATATAATCAATAATAGATACATAACTGTTGCATTTATAAGTAAACTTAGGACCTTTAACATGCAGCAGATGACAATTATATAACCCAGCTGTAGAAGCCATTTGAAACAGGGCATTTGAATCACAGTATATTTTTCTGTTGTCGCCTTTTTCCTGCTTATCCCCTGTGGGTAGGGTACAATTAAAATTCCCACATAAAAATGTTTTGTAATGCGTAACCAAAAAAGGTTGGATTGTATTAATAAGGTTGACTTTTTCTGCTTTTATTTGGGAAGCATAAACCGAAATGAAATGACAGTCCATATTATTCCATAGACCATCGAGAATCAAAACCCTCCTGGGTATTAAGTCATACAATTTCTGCAAATTAAAGTTGAAGGAATGAAAAAGAAAACCCACACCATCAGCAGAGTCTCAGCCAAAAGACCAATAAGATGGACCCCAGACCCTTTCTCGCTGTAAAAGGAGCACCTGTTCTTCTGTGTAAATCCAAGTCTCCTGTATGGAGCAAACATCAATAGCTTTATCATGTAAGAATTGAAAGACCACACTTCTTTTTTCATAATTCAATTAACTATGTACATTTAAAGATCCAATCAATCCTTCAGCCATTCAAACTATCCATGTGAGCCAATACACAAAGGGAGGGAGAGGGTGGCCAATGGGACGAAATGGAGAAAGAGGTGAGGGATGGATTTGGGGAACTCCCATTGGAACCTCATAAGTTGACAAAGCAGGTTCAGCTAGGTCTTGTGCCTCCTGAATGAGAATCTCAGGGCTTATACAACTAGCTTTATTACGTGCTGCCCCAGGGCATTCCCCCAAATTGTGACCATATTCCTCACAAAGGTAACAGCGAGTATGGTTTGCACATTGTATAGTGCTGTGCCCATTTTCACCACAATTGTTGCAACGGGGTTTGTCACAGGTACTGGAGAGATATGTATGGGAACCACATCTGTAGCAGGCTCGAGGCTGGCCTGCATAAAAACAGACCCCCCAATCTCTTCCTAGGAGGAAGGAATTTGCTATATGCTCTATACCTGTTTCCCCCTGTCATAACTTTACCTTATACTTTCATCCTCCTGTTCAGAAAAGCTCGCTGTCAAGAATAGCCTCAGGTGTACCTAGAACCTCACATTTTTAGGCTAACCAGTATGAGATATCTTCAGCATGAACCCCTTCATTATGAAACATAATAGTGACATATTTAATCAAGAGCTTTGTTAGTGGGATTACTACAAAGGGGGTCCATGTTGGAGATGTCTTCACTTGCCCATACCACTCTCAAAACAGATCTAGTGCATAGGAGGTTTGAAAACTGACATCATAATTATCCTCGCCAGAGATGTTAATAAACACATAGACTTCCTTGGGAGAAAAATGTAGGGAGACCTTCAACAAAATTTTACCAACATGGTACCTATCAGGCCTTTCCTCCAACCTCCCCCCTCTCATATCTTATCCTGACAGCATTCCTACGAGGAGCAGCTACTTGCTTTGAGTTTGAAAATAATTTGGACAATAAGGGTTTAGGGTCCCAAACAGGATCTGAGACTGAGGAAGGGGGGATTTCCCTTATCTACAGTTGGTCCTGATTTTTAAGGTGGAAAAGAGTCAGAATTTTGAGAGTTTGAAATAGGTGAGACCTCATGAGGCATGCTTAAAGCATGAGGGATGGTTTGTTCAGGAGAATTAGGTGCAAATCTGGAGGAAACCCCAGGCTGCCATTCTGCTGTAGACTGTGAAAATGGAATATCCCATGAAGGGTCTGGGGTCCATTGTCCTGCCTTTGATCTGGTCCATCCTGCCCCTGAAAGTGCCTTTTGGGGTGACCATTCGTCAATCTGCTGAGGGGCTGAAGAAATATTTTTCTAAGGATCAGCGTTAATAAAAGCATTGTCAAGGGGGGATTCAAACTGGGGTTTCTTGACAGAATCATCCTCTATTTTCTGTCTTTCCTGTTGCTTTTGCTGAACTGTGTGTTGTTCTGTTTTAATCAAAGGTTTTGGTTTAAAAAAGAATTCTATGGCACCCTCTTGAGAAGTTGGTCGGGTTTGATAATGAATGTCCACCCCCTGATTCACAGCCATTGGTTGCTTAAAAATGAAACCCGCAGTTTTTGACAAAGTAACCCATAAGGTAGGCTTTGCAAATGCTTTAGTTCGTGAGAATACATTGCTATTAGAGCAAACACTTGGTGCCTTAGGAGAACTTACATGCTTCTCACATGTCAGGCTCGCACTAGCACTGTCGGCTTGACAAGCCGTAACCAAGGGATCCTCTCGAGTAACCAAGAACAGCTGTGTTGGTGAAGTCTGTGGCTCAGAACAGACCGGGAGCTTCAACTCCAAAAGTGAGCGAGACTCGTCATTTTCCTTGAAATTAACAGTGTCCACAGTTAAGGTGAAAGAAGTCGAATTACTCATCTCAGGCTCTGGGCACATATCAGAGAAGATATTTTCACTGCCAGCCTTAATAACTAATGGTTGTAAATGAGAATTTTTAGACTCACCCGACTCATTTGGGGTGGTTTCAGGAACAATTATGTCATCCGAGATTTTGATAGGCGTGGGAGCTGAGCTGACAGCAGTCAGGCCAGACTGTAGTGTAGCAAGTTTTTGTTCCAGTTGCTGTTTCTTCAAGAAATGCCATTCTTCTTCTTCAAAACAGACTGGTTGCAAGAGCTTTTGTTGTTGTAAATCTAGGTTAATTTGTAAAGATGTTTCCTTGCTTAAGATGGGTTCCATTCACAAATCTTCTGTAGAAATATATAGATCCATGATATCTTCCTCAGAAATAGTAGGACATGTTATTAAACTTCGATCTTCAGCCTCTACCAAACTCAGATCAGGAGATGAGGCCTGCTCTCCTGTCTGTAGCATGACTGCACCCTCCAGTGCTCCAGGTGAAGTGGACATTCTGCAGACCAACAGCCTATCCCCCTACTTGCAAGAGTAGGGAAATTTCCCCAGTGTCCTGGCAAAATTTCCCTCATTCACTAAAAATACCACCAAGAGCTTAATCTGGTTCAAGGTCAGTTGACATTCATCTGTATCCCCCTCCCCCGGGTTGTGCCTGAAAATAGGCAGGATTTGTCTAGTGCACTTACCCAGTCAACAAAAACTAAATAAATAAAATAGAGGGACTTGCAGCTCTGAAAGTGGGCAGTGCTATGGGGCCAGATGGGATACATCCAATGGTACTGAAGAACTCAGTGAGGTACTGGCCACCCCACTGATCACTTATTCGACAGCTTACTGAAATCAGGTGTGGTTCCAGAGGACTGGAAGAGAGCAGATGTGGCCCCTTTACGTAAGAGTGCCCGCAGGGTGGAGGCTAGCAATTGTAGGCTAGTGAGCCACAAATCACTGTTGGGGAAATTAATGGAAACACTATTAAAGGAAATTTTGAAAGAGTATCTTGAATAAAAAGAACTGCAAGACCAAAGACAGCATAGATTCATATTGGGGGGGGGATCATTTCAGACAAACCTGAATGATTTATTTGACTGGGTAACCACGGAAAAATATCAGGGGAGAGCAGCGGACTTAGCCTCTCTATGTTAGCAAGACTTTCTACACAGTGTCGACCAAGAGGCTGATGAAGAAATTGAGCAGCCTAGGTGTGCGATTCAAAGTGGTGAACTCGGTTGGAAATTTGTAACTGGATAGGCAACAATTGGTGGTGTTCGATGGCAATCACTCAAAGGATGGAAAAATGACTAGGGAAGTGCCGCAGATTCAGTACTGGGACTGGTCCTCTTTGTTGCCTTAATAAGTGACATGTAGATAAACTGGAGGGGAAGGTATGCCTTTTTGCAGATCATACCAAATTATGTAATAGGGTAGAAGATCAGGAGGGGAAGAAAGAATGTGCAGGAATCCTAGATGTTCCATGTTAGAAGGGCGAAAGAATAACTGCAAACCGTCACAACAGTGCTGAACCTACAGCACAAACACTTTTTGGAAAGTGTCTTCTTGTGGGGAGCTTTGCCCCCCACACACCCTTCTGTGTTGACACTATGGTTCCTTTGTTATTGTGATGGTTCATCATTATTCGTTCACCCTTTTTATGTGATACCAATCTGAGAAAAATTTAGGATTGATAAACAACATGGCAGTTAGAGTTCAATGCCAAAAAGTGCAAAATCATTCACCTAGGGCATAGGAACTCAGGAACTGAGTTCAAGATGGGGTGGAGGTACTGCCAGTCACTAAGCAGGGAAGGGGCCTTAAAGTTATTATATCTGATGACCTTAAAGTTGCAGGGCAGTGTGGCAAAGCATTGAGTAGGGCCAGTGTGATGCTGTGATGAACTGGGAGAGTGTAAGAGATTTAGAGGTCCCTGGGGATGCAAACCAGGGAACAAACCACACAAATGGCCAAACTCCCAATAAAACCACTTTATTTGATACCAAAAAATGCAAATATATATACAAACTGTACAAAGGCTGTAGCTTCAGGCAACAGAGTACCACTATAGGCATAATGAGAACCTAGCCAAGAGTTCCTGCTCTGTCAGTGGTTCTGTGCACACTGCTAACAATCTGGCTAACTCACTGCTAAATAACTGTGTGACTAACACTATCACCAACAGTAATAACCACACCCCTCCTTCAAAATTGTTAAATATTTAGACTATTTACAATGGATGCATCCTAAAAGACATTCTACAGCCCACATAAACACAGATAAAACGTTTTGACAAAACATTCCCCCTTTTAAAGGGTTTCAAACATTAATATTACAGCTATATGTTTAATTGTCAAACTTCTCCCTGATTCCACCACTATGACATCACCAGTGTATAATTACGAGACAGAAGAGGCCAGCCACACCCTATAACAACTACTGTACCAGCATCAACCTAACTCCATCAAGAAACAAACAACTTTCCAGACTTCTCTGATAATTCCAGCCTGGTTTTTAAAAGCAGGTATGCTTGTAAATTCTGGCTTGTAACAGTGACAGCAGAGCTAAAAATGTTTAGCTGTTTTCTCTGTCAAGCTGGAGCACCAGGAGGGTGTTATATTGTTAAGAACAAGAGTGTGCTAGTTTTATAGACTGCACTGCAATTCAAGCTACAGCATGATTCCTTCAGTTCTCCCTTATAAAACAGGCTCTGGTCAGAGCTAAAATGTCTGCAGGATTTGACCTGATAAGGAATAAATGTAGTGTGCATGACCCATTCTGAGTAGCCTTCTCGGAAGTTCTCATTTCCCCTTGATCTTCTGTCACCTACACAAACATAAAACTACATAAAAACACATTTTATAGGGTTGTCAGTTTGTGGTAAAAGGGTGAAAAAAACATTTAATTAGAGTGAGGGAGCTGTTCTACAAATCCAGTCTGCTTCATCAGTCTGAAATATTTTGCATACAATAGAAGGACATCAGTATTTGTTTTAAGTGAAAAGGCGTTCTATACAAAGAGAAGAAAATGTAATAAAATTATCTCTACTTAGTTTTAGATCTGTTTTTTTTTCTGTATATCCTTCAATGGAGATGGTTATATTATTGCATGGCTCTTCGATTTAGGCACCCCTTCATTATTAGGCCAAGCATTGGTCGTGTTTCTGGACAGTAGCAGAACAATGCTGCTGTAGATGGGGAATACACTAACACTGCCTACATAACACAGCTGGCCACCGAGTCCTGGTCTGTAATTACAGACATTACATTACAGCTGCATTACAGCTTATAAGATCATCAGTGGAGGCATGAGTCGCGACTGCTTATGGAGCTGCCATGTGCATGGCAACCACAAGTGTGCCGCATTAAGTGACGGGCTGTCTCCAAGTCTCAAAACTCAGAAATACATGACACCTCAAAAGGTACCTCCAGTGAAAGAAGGTGTACATTGTACCCTGAAGTTACAGTTACTGCTACCCATCACTGTGTAGTATAATAGGCCTTCAGGAGGAAGGCTAGATGTCCAATAGTACTTCGCTTCAGAGCCACGTGTGGGACCACTGGCACCTCATAGGCAGGTACTCCAGAAAATGTTAATCTGTGTAATACAAGCTCTGCCATGGGTGTGGACTGGAAGGGTGCTTGGGGGAATTGGTCTGGGGGATAGGGGAATTGGCTGGGAGTGGCACTGATGAGCAATATGTCCCATGGTCAGATCTGGCAGGGCTGTGAAGACCAGACAGCCTGGACCCAGAATACTTATAACTGCTCAGAAAAGACAGCTGTCTGCTATGTCCAGGACCTCTAGGTTCAGCTCAATGACTAGTAGGCCCTCCCCCCCTCTTGGAGGGAAACCATGTTAGACTACACACATGATCCCCTGGAATGGCTCTAGGGACAGTTAATACTCAGTCTCAGAGTGGCCACCTTGCTCTGGGGCATTGCTTTTTTGCCCATTCACTGGACTCAGCCCAAACTACTTCCTTGGGCCTGGCTACCTTCATCCTAGAGGCTCTAGACATTGCATGTGCTTAGTATTCCCACTAATCTTAAAAAGCTGCACAGGCTACCAAATGTGTCCAGAATGAGTTGGAGAAATATGTCTGAGACACTGAATGGCCTATAAGACAGACATTTGGTGCTTTATTCAGAGAGTGTGGGGACCAGTGGTTGGGGGGGGGGGAATTTTTTTGAGTGACAATGACAGTTGGATTATATATCTGTATGTTGTACAAGGTAAATATTTCATGGAATTACAATCATCTGGATGCCACACTCCTCTTTTCTCTGTCAACCTAGAATGTGTTGCCTCACTAGCAAACCCTAGTAAGGCAGACACCCATAATTCTACCTGAGGGCTGTGCAGAGTGAGCAAATTATATAACTCTCTAACATCCCCCATAGTGAGACACCTCCACCTTGCAAAAATGCTATATATTCCTGGTGACTAATGTAGTCTTAGCTGGTATGGGACATGGCATCCCTCCCACACACCCTTCCCAGGATGAATTCACATCAAGAGTCCCCTCAACAAAGGCACCCCAGCCAGGCAGGGTATTGAACTCCAACTGAGGTCCTGATTAGTGGGACCTCCCTCTGTAATACTCAGTTTACTGTGGCTGGTGATGATTAATGGACTCCTCTGCAGTGCACTACCAAATCAATGACTCAGTATCACACACTGGACAGTCTGCCTGCTGAAGCTAATCCTCTCTCCATGATTGTTGTTAGTTAGCCCACCCATTATCTATAATAGAAATACACACTAGTACCCTAACCACAAGGGCTTCCACCCGCCCTTCCTTTCTGCTCACCTCTCTCTTTCAGCGTTTCTCTATCCTCGCGTCAGTGCATTGCTCCAGCCTCTCCAACTGTCTCATCTGTTGTAAACTGTTGATCCCTCAGGGGCTGGCGTGAGTGAGAGCATGAAGGTCGAGTCGCAGCAACGAACAGCTAAAGTAACAGAAAGAAACACCCTCCCTAACGCAGCTTTGCTCTCTCGTTGACTCCTCTCCTAGCTCTGATTCAGAAATGCAGTCAACCTCTCAAGGCAGCACACATTGGCAGCACAGCTCTGTCCAACACACCGACTCCCAAAATTTGAGAAATAAAAACCTAGTCCTGGCTCTTGCTCTCACACAGGACAAAGATCAGCTGGGAAAGCCCACAAAAAATAAAATGAGCAAAAGAATGCTGACAGCCTGAGAGACTAGCATGCTCTCCTGCCACCCCTGCTGATCTCTGCAGCATGCCATGGAGCGTCGGGCGTATTGGTAGCTACACCCTTCTACACTGCCTACATAACACATCTGGTCACCGAGTCTTCATCTGTTAATAACAGACATTACATTACAGCTGCATTACAGCTTGTAAGATCATCGGTGGAGGCATGCGTCATGACTGCTACCATCTGTGCTCACGAGAAAAACAGAAAAAGCATACCTAAAACCAACGCAACTACAGTCCCGACTAATACGCAGTTCTTTCTCAGGGAGCATTTGAAATCGCATCCTTTCCCAGATTTCTTCATCATGATTGAAAATTAGAGTTCTGTCAGCGCCAGGTAAAGGGGCCAATACTGGAACAAATCCTTAAAATGCAAGTCCATTTTCAGTGATATATATGGTACTGCATGTGCTGTCCACTCTCTACGAACATATGAAATTTGCCAGCAGATAAAGACCTAGAGGTCTATCAATTCTGCTTGAATGTGCAGCTAGCACCCCTTATTCTGAAGCTGCCCCTCCCTTCCACCCTTCCCCTTCATTAACCCTTCCCTTGTCCTGTCCCATCCCCTTTTGGAGCAGTCCAATGTTCTACTGGATACCACTTCTGCAGGTAACGCATTCCACCCAGCCACCACCCTCTCTATAAAACATTGTCTCCTCATCTCCCTCCTGAACTTTCCTTCCTCCAGTCTCATATCATGGCCCCTGGTGGCCCTCCCCTCCCTTACTTTGAACAGCCCTCTCTACCCATCTTGTTTATTCCTTTCATGTATTTAAAGGTTTCAATCATGTCACCCCTGTCCCTCCTCTCCTCCAGTGAGTACATGTTCAACTCCTTCAACCTCCTCTGGTATGATAAGTCCCCCAGCCCCTTGATCATCTTTGTCACCCTGCACTGCACCCCCTCCAGTAACTTAATGTCCCTCTTCAGATACGGGCGCCAGTACTGCACGCAGAACTCCAGGTGTGGTCTAACTAATGACCTATACAGTGGCAGAATCACCTCCTCCCTCCTCCAGGATATACCCCTTGCAATACAACCCAGCATTTTGTTGGCCTTTGCAGCTGCCTTCCTACATTGTGCTGAGTTGTTCATTGACCCTGTATTGAGCACACCCAGATCCTTCTCCTCCTCTGTCTGGGCTAGATGCACTCCCCCCAGCTGGTAACTGCTCCTTGGGTTCTTCATACCAAAATGCAGCACCTTGCACTTTTTGGCATTAAACCCCAGTTACCAGGTGTCTGACCAGGTTTCAAGCTTTTCCAGATCATCCTGCAACCCCTGACATCCCCCTAGGTCATCCACCACCATGCCTACCTTGGTATCATCAGCAAACAGACTGATCTTGCTCTTGATGTCCCATGATATGTCTGCAATGAATATCCCAAACAACACTGGTCAAAATACTGAGCCCTGTGGAACACCGCTCGTCACTGCCCTTGGGTGTGAGACCTCCCCACCCACCACCGCCGTCTGTTGCCTTCCCCGAAGCCAGTTTCCTACCCATCTCACCAGCTTTGCACCCCCCTGTGCCTACTAACTTTCTTCCCAGCCTTCCATGCGGCACAGAGTTGAATGCCTTACTGAAGTCCAGATGCAGGACATCCACTGCATGGCCCCTATCCAGTTGCCTAGTTACCCAGTCATAGAACTCCACCAGGTTGGTTTGGCAGGATCTGCCATGTATGAAGCCATGCTGTCTGCTGTCCTGTAGTCCTTTGGCCTCTAGGAGGGCCACCAGCCTCTCCTTCAGGATAGTCTCCATTAGCTTACCCACGATGGATGTGAGACTCACTGGTCTGTAGTTTCCCTGTTCATCCTTGGGACCACTCTTGTGGAGGGGCACCACATGAGCCATCCTCCAGTCCTGAGGTACACACCCCGAATGTAGTGAGGCATTAAATAGGTCTGCCAAAGGCCCTACAAGGACCTCTTCCAGCTCCTGCAGTACCCTGGGGTGGATGTCATCTGGGCCTGGTGCCTTGTCCACCCTCAGTGCCTTCAAACTCTCGTGAACTCTGCCCTCCATGATTTCCCCATCTGTCACACCTTCCCCCCTGCTTCTGCCATTTCTCACACCTTGGGTGTCACCTCCCTCTTCTCTTTAGTAAATACTGAGCAGAAGTGCTCATTTAGTGCTTCTGCCTTATTACACCATGCTTCCACCCAACCCCCCTCCTTCCTAATCTTTACTATGTGGTCCTTACAGCTCCTTTTCTCCCTGATGTACTTAAAGAAGTCCTTCTCCCCCTTCTTAATGCCTTGTGCCAGCCTGAGTTCCGTAGATGCTTTGGCTCCCTTACTGCCCTTGTCACCTCCTTCGATTCTGTCAGTACTCCTCCCTGTCCTCCCCTCCCTGTTTTCTTGTACTTCCTAAAGGCAGCTCTTTTCTTCCTTACCTTTTCCATGACCTCCTTGCTCAACCAAGCTTGGTTCTAGCCCTAGCCTTCTTGCTTTGCTCTTTGCAGCAGGTTTCAGTTGCCTCCACTATCCCAGCTTTATGAGCTCCCACCTCTGGTTAGTGTCCATACTAGATTGAATTCTGGCCAGGTACCTTTTACCACTTCCCCATCCTCCCAAAGTCGGCCGTCCTGAAGTCCAGCACCTTATGCCAGATTCCACTCTCTTGCCATATCCAATGTGAGCTATACTGAGTGGTGGTCACTCCTTGACAGCAGTCCTCCACTGTAAGTTCTCTCACGAAGTCCCCATTTACCAGCACAAGGTCAAGGGTATTCCCTAACCTGGTTGGTTCATTGACCATTTTCAGCAGGGAGCTGTCCTGGAAGGCATCCAGCAGTACCTGCTCCCTTCTGTTCCTGGTTGTTGGGGTACTCCAGTCCACTCCTGGCAAGTTGAAGTCCCCCACAATCACCACACTACCCTTCTCGCAGGTCCTCCTGATCTGCCCCGCTAGTTCCCTGTCTAACTCCTCCATCTGAGATGGTGGCCTGTACACCACTCCATTTCTAAGAATCTATTCTTGGAATCCTGGATTTGCATCCAAAGTGACTCCGTGCTACCCTCCTCCACTTCTCTCCCACACTTCCAGTCCTTCCTTCACATATAGTACCCCCTCTTCCCATCACCCTGTCCCTAGTGAATAACCTGTACCCTGGTACAGACAGGTCCCAGTCATTGTATTGTGGCCCATGTTTCTGTGATGGCTGCAATGTCCACCTCCTCCTCTGCCATGAGAACCTGTAACTCTGCAGTTTTCCTCCCAAGGCTCCTAGCATTAAGGGTAACCACTTCACCCGTTTCCACCACTCCATCCACCCCCCTTTCCTAGCATCACCAATAGTACTTGCCATTGTCCTTTGTCACTGTTATGGGGGTAAGCTCACATGGTTTCCCAACCTGTGGTCTCTGCATATCTCTTCCCCAGTTGCCACCCCTACTCCTAGTTATACCCAACTTCCTCTATGTACTCCTCCATCCTCTGTTTCAACACTTTCTTTCCTTCCTCACTCAAGTGTAGTCTGTCCTTGGCATGGAGACTACTGTCCTCCAGGTCCCTCCCACCCCCCACAACAGCCCACCCTTTAGCACAACACCAGGTTCTTAGTCATCCATTAAATTCCTCTATTCCTCAGCTTTCTTGTTGTGCTTGCCTTTGGCACTGGAAGTATCTGAAAAGTTACTGATCTTCCTGCCCCTCACATAATTGTGCTAGTTCGATCAAACCTCCTCTGGACTATATCTACTGTCTTGTCAGCCAGGTCATTTGTCCCAAGATGTATAATTAAATGAGGCTTGTCCCTACCCCTTCTAGCATATTTCAGAACAGATTATCCCACCCTTTCCTCTGTCATTCCTGGCATGGCCTCCACCCAAATGCAATTATGCCTCTCCCCCTTGCTACCCCACCTGACTCCTCTTAGTATTGAGTCCCCCAGCACTAATATTCCACCCTTCTTACTCCCTGCTTGCTTCCATTCATCTACCTTTCTCATTTCCAGCTCCTCTTCTTCCTCCTGCACATTATTTCCCCCTTTTACCCCTGTTGCAATTCTCTGAGCAGAATTTCCCCTGCTCCAGTTTGGTCCAGGCATTTATCAATTACTCCTCTAAATTCATCATTTCCCTCCTCCTCCTTCTTCCTCTCTAGCAGTGCAAAACTATTTTCTGAAGACCCTTCACAAATGCCCACCCTCTCTCTTCATAGTAACCTGTTCTCTCCTTTCCACACCATGACTTTGCCACTTCTTCACCTCTCCCTCACAAGTCCCTATCTCCTCCTTCCATTTGTCTTTTGTCTCTGACCTGGTTTCCTGGCAATCATTCTTCCTGACCTGGGCCTTTGTCTCTGCTTCCTTCTTCTGACCCCTCTCCTCACCACTGTTGGCTTAAATTGCCCTCCCTCATCTCCCTTCTTCCTCCTCCAGTACTGGGCTAAATCCACCCCAATCTGCCTTGCCTGTCTTAGTTCCTCCTGCAGACCCTCAATCTCCTTTCTAAGTTTTTCATGTGGTTGCACACTAAACATCCTCCACACTCCAGGCAATTTTAGAAAGATTGGTGCACCACAGTTGTTGCAGCCTACCACCCTACCCATTGCTGTTGTTGCTCACCAACAACCCCACCCTTCCAGATGCAGGATACCAAACACTCCCCAAGTCTCCCCTCCCCTCTATCAGTGCAAAGCATTATTTTCTTTGTTTCCCTTACCTCCTTTGTTGTACACGTTTAGATATATTGAGCAACTGCTTTTTATATTCCTATCCTTCCTATCCACACTCAAAAAGAGACTTTAAGTAGCCATTGCACAACCATCTTCAAACTCCTACTCCTCCTTTCCCCAATGCAATATCAATGTGAAGAAGTAATAATGAAAGCTCCTAGCTTTGCATTTACTTCCCTTCTACTGAGATAGCAGTCACCTCTTCACTTGCTGCTGTTCCTTTCCTGGATGTCTGCTTCTATGACAGGTGCATATCCTTTGCCCGTTTGAGAAGTGATGTCAGAACCCCTGGTATAAAGGAAATCATGGACAGGTGGTGGGGTGAGGGGTTTGGAGGTGGGACCAGCCCAAGTCTTCCAGAAACAATCAGGTAGCTGAGGCCTCTGGTCAGACCATTAGCACCCTTCCCCCACTCTGCACTAAAACTTTGCAGCTAGTGAAGCCAGCAACAATGAATCACAATTCTACTCAAAGCCCCCCAAATAGGTTTACTACCCAAATAAACAGGACTTCAATTCTAACAGCTTCACCAACGACACATCAAAATAGGCTTGGAATTAGAAGATATAGGTCTCCAATTCAAAGAAACAGATCCAGGTAAATCACACCAATTACATTTTAAAACAGAAGAAATAGGCCTCCATAAATGCAGCCTGCCACACAGTGAATCATCAAACAAATGAGCCCACTTATAGCTACCAAAACAGGTTTCAAAATTCCAACAGCCCCAAACAATATCCTACTAGCCCCTTAGTAGTAAGAAAGGAAAGAAATAACCTTCTACCAAGTAGAATCCACAAGAAACAATATAAAAACAACAAGAAGAAGCTACTGTACTGTAGATCTGATCCTGTCCCCCTTCGAGTTCCTTCTGAGAAGCCAAAGCACTGACACCACACCTGATTCAGCTCTGCCTCCCTAACTGAGTGAGACCTGGCCAGACCATTAGCACCCTTCTCCCACTCTGCACTAAAACTTTGCAGCTAGTGAAGCCAGCAACAATGAATCACAATTCTACTCAAAGCCCCCCAAATAGGTTTGCTACCCAAAGAAACAGAACTCCAATTCAAACAGCTTCACCAACAACACATCAAAATAGGCTTGGAATTAGAAGATATAGGTCTCCAATTCAAAGAAACAGATCCAGTTAAATCATGCCAATTATGTTTTAATACAGAAGAAATAGGCCTCCACAAATGCAACCTGCCACACAGTGAACCATCAAACAAATGAGCCCACTTATAGCTACCAAAACAGGTTTCAAAATTCCAACAGCCCCAAACAATACTCTGCTAGCCCCTTATTAGTAAGAAAGGAAAGGAATAACCTTATTTCACTCTCTTTTTGGGTGTACTGCTCCATTGTGCTCCCGCTGGTCCCGGCTCCTGAAGGGCAGGATGAAAGTGTAAAAGCAGGTGCCCTGCTGGATACGGCTGTATCGCCACCCGCAAAAGTTCATGGATTGTTAAACCTGACTGTGATGGGTGTGGGGAGGGGGTGGAGGCATACAGCGCACAGTTTCTCAGCCTGCATCCTGTGATTTCTGCAGCTGTAGTCAAGTGTGCAGTTTCAGAGTTTATATTTTTTTAAATGTTGGATTTCCATTATGTTCCCTAAAAATAATTTACAGGTGGCTAGGGACTGCATCCTTTGGTGTCCCAGAGAAGATAGGCTGTGTGAGTTTGCTGCTAACGAACAAGCAGAAAGACATCTGCAAACGAAAACCTTATCTGCTGTCCAGTATTAAAGAGGGAGCTAGGATGGGGATACGGGAATGCAAAAACCAGTTCAAATATGAAAGATGGAATTGCTCGACTTCATCCGATTTCTCAGTGTTTGGATATGAGCTCACCAGTGGTAAGTCACCATCATAATAAATAACAATCCTCGTGGAGTCCTAATGAGGACGGGAGTTAGTTTCACTAATACTGTAAATGTCTGTAATGTCTGTGGCTACAGCATCTGAATAAAAGCACAACTCAATTGAACTTAACATTTGTTAAATATGCCTTTCTGTTTGGTCTAGCACAAGTTCTTTATGTAGAATTGTTTATTTTAGGGGTTTATGTTGAATATGTATTTTTATTTATTTGAAGTATGTTGTTCAGGATGAGCAAACAGAGCACAGGAAGTGCTTTTTCCAGTTGCGACAGGGGATACATAGGAGAAGCAGAGGAGCAGTTCACAAATAATACATGGTATACAACAGGTGCAGAATCAGATACATACACACTAATAGATAACAATAACCACAATAAAGTTTTGCAGTGGAGACAATTTGCAGTAAAAAAGAAGCGAGAATACTTATTACAGTGCACATTATCTTTCACTCTCTCTCAGGCTATACTGCTCCATTGTGCTTCCGCTGGTCCTGGCTCCTGATGGGAAGGATGAAAGTGTAAAAGCAGGGGCCCTGCTGGATATGGCTGTATCACCACCCGCAAAAGTTCAGGAATTGTTAAACCTGCCTGCGATGGGTGTGGGGAGGGGGTGGAGGCATACAGCGCACAGTGGGAGACTGCAGGAGGGTTTGTTTACAACCATAGTAAACTGTAGTAAACTCCGTGTGGGGCGGAGTTGGGGTGGGTTGAACATACTCTGTGGGGGATGGCACCTCTGGAGACATGAAGCAAGAAAAATAGGGCTGTTTAACTATCATGCCTTATACAGTCAGCGTAGAACTTGGGCTGGGCTCTCCACAGAAGAAATACTGTTGTGCGGACAGAAAACATGACATAGGTCCTTTTCTGATGCAAAACATCTCCAGGCTCCACCCACTGCAGACATAAAAACCGGCATTCAATACACAGTTAGCTCGAAAAAGCCGTAAAAATGCCTCTCACCCTGGTCTAGCTCACTTCCTTAACCTTTACCTAGTCTATAATAAAAGAAATAAAATAAAATGTAGAAAATAAATTAAATACAAATAGAATGTTAAAATAAAAATAAAATCAACAGACTAGTACTCAGGCTAGCTCAGCTCAGCCGCCATCTTCAAAAAACCATGATAAACTGAACCACCATAAACTGAACCCCTCACCAGTAGTCTAGCTGCCCCGTCCCCATGTGATAGTATAATAATCAGCGGGTCAACCTTCGGAACCAGGTAAGGGCTCGACCACGGTACCAAACCACAGGCTTCTGACATCAAACTGAAAAGGACCAAAGGAGTCAGGGGTACCAACTTTTATGAAAATGTGAGGGTACCAATTGCCAGTAGGTAGACTTTTTCAAGCAGCCAGGTTCCTTAGTAATCCTTTTCTGTATGCTGCCGTCAGAACATTGAGAGTGTTTTAAGCCCCCCAGCACCCTTGGAGTTGGCACCTATGATAATTATTAAATCTGAATCCCACCCTGTAGTTTAGTGACCCCCCATTCCAGTGTGCCCGTTGTCTCAGTAATGCACACTACCCCCATCCCATGCAGTCTAGTGCCCCCCTTTCCCGATCCTGGAAGTGGCCCAGAATATATTATAGCCCCTGTCTCTGGAGGGCGAGTGGCCCCACATCCCCATAGGTGCTGGCGGAGTTTGTTACACAGCTCATTGCTTGCTGTTTTGTATAACTACCACTTTAAAAGATATTTTGGTTGGCTAGGTAAACTCAGTATCCAAGTAAAATATTTGAATTTTGAGCCTCAAGCAATTTGCAAATGAGCTTATATGACAAGTGGTTGCCTAACCTGTTATATTGTGCCAGCAGTTAATCAGCAAAATGACAACTTTGTCCCATAGCCCTTAGAAGTTTTGCTCACTTTGCGTACACAATGCTGATGATGTCAGAGGGGATGTCTAAACTATTGTTTAGTTTCATGGATGCTGAACTGTAGAATCAAAACTGAAGCTGTGTTGCCAAGGTGCCGGCTAAGCATAGGGTATGCAAGATCTGTCACAGAGTCTGAACTAGAAAACAAACCTGTATGCTATAGCAACAGCCATCCAGTAGGTTAGAACGTAGGGTAGTGCTTCAGCGATTGCATCGATGGGTCTCGGACGGTGGGTCAAGAGCTGAGAGGACACAGTGCAGTGCCAACACCGAAAAGTTCCACGACTTTGGATTTACCTCATAGCACATAAGAATAAGTAAACAGCATCAAAATCTAAATTAATCTACTAAATACAGTAACAGCGTTATGTGTACAGATGTGGACATTCCTCTGCCTCACTTTTTTTTAAATATCCAGCACTCCAGTTATACTGGGATGTTTTTAATTCACTGCCTTTTTGTCCATTTTTTTGTTACTTAACCAGGAAGGACACACCTGTCTGCGATGGGTGTGGGGAGGGGGGTGGAGGCATACAGCACACAGTGGGAGACTGTGGAAGGGTTTGATTACAACGATAGTAAACCACAGTAAACTCCATGTGGGGCGGAGTTGGGATGGGTTAAACATACTCTGAGGGGGAAGGCACCTCTGGAGAGATGAAGCAAGAAAGATAGGGCAGTTTAACTATCATGCCTTATACAGTCAGCGTAGTACTTGGCCTGGGCTCTCTGTGGAAGAAATACTGTTGTGAGGACAGAAAACATGACGTAGATCCTTTTCTGATGCACAACGTCTGCAGGCTTCGCCCACTGCAGACGTAACAAGCAACAGGGAACTGGGAGAGAAAAACACAGCTTGTTCACAGTGGTGGAGCAAAGACATCAAGGAACTGCCTTTACTCTCAAAAAAAATAAACTGAGGAGACTGCACCTCTCAAATGGAGGAGTCAAACAGAAAAAATACAGCAAGATGGGAAGAGTTAAAACACTTAAAACACGTAAAAAGACAAATGGGCTATCACTAGCACTTTGTCATTTACAGCAGAGAAGAGTGTTGTTAAAAGAAATAACACAGAAATACTGAAAGGAAAAAAATAGAACAAAGCAGAGCAACTAGCCCACTGGTGCAGCGGTAGATCAACCGCTTGTGATGTTGGCGACCCAGGTTCAGGAATAATTCCTTGTCATGGCATGACTGGCCAGGGGGAGGAAGATTGAATGCCCTAGGGCTACTGTCTTCCTCCAAGGAGGGAGACCTGTCATTCCCACTGCAATATTGCCACCTGGGTGACTATTGGTGGCAGTGCAGCTGGGAATGCCAAGAGGGAGGGGAGGAAGTTGGCTAGGATACAAAATTGCAGCACATCTCTGCGTATGCATGACTTTTTTTTTTTTTAGGAGGTAGTATAGCATAATGGTTAAGGGCACTGAGTTGCAAACCTGGAGACCTGGGTTTGAATGTCATCAGATCCCACTTGCATACTGTGAATCCCTGAGCAAATCACTTATCTTCCTTGTACTCCCTGGCCACGCCTGGAGACAAGCTCTGGCTTAGTGTGCCTTTCCTAGTTAAACAATTTCACCTTTCCTTCTTCCTGGACATTCTAGTATACTGCCATCCTCAGGGTTGGGAGAAAAACAGAAAATTAATCCTCACTTCTGTCCCTGGTGATGGGCCCCAGTGCCTAGCAACCAAATTGATCCTGAGGATCCCAGACAGGACCACCTGACACAATTTGTGTAGGCAGAGAGAGGCCAGTGTGCTCTCCTTCCCCACCCGGGGGGAAAACCATGGCTGGATGGGGGATGGTCTTCTGGCCACACCCAGGAGCTCAACATAGCCACAAGAAAACCTTGGGAGTCCCTGAGAGAGAGGACTGGTGGCAGAGTTGAAGAGGGAAGAAAGAGAAAATAAAATAAAAGAGAATAAAGCAGACAAGCAGGCAGGAGTTTCTCAGGGCAAAGGGCTAGGTAATACATGGCCCATTGGCTTCACCTAATCAGGGTTCACACTTCTCTGGCTATATTTTCATTGCTGGTACACTTTTTAGTTTATCCTCTATGCATAGACCAGATACACCTCGTGACAGCTCTTCTCTGGCATAGGGCCTTTTCCTGGGTACGCTCAACAGCTTCTTCAAATATGCCCCTGCACTGAAGAAACCAGTACACCGTGAACACCTACACAACATTGGGCTTCTCTCAGAGGACCTCATGTGCCTTCCTGGCCACCATTATGCCCCTTGGCAGCTACAGAAGAAGAAGAAGAAATGGGCAGAGAAAAAGAATAGAGAAATACCAAGAAATGGGGGAGGGGCAGCACAACAGAATAACTCTCGCTCTCCCTCTCTCTCTCTCTTAGACTTTGCAGTTCGGTGAGTGCTGTACTCTACACCCTCTGAGAGCGGTATCTCCAGTAGAAGGAGGGAGGTAGTGCTACCCCTGTATCACTCACTGGTGAGACCTCACCTAGCATACTGTGTCCATTTTTGAAGAGAAGATTATGATCTGTTATAGGACAAAGTCAGCTCCTAGCAAATAAAACCTAAGGATGTTCATGGCTCATTTTGCCACAAGTCATTCTTGTTCAATGGTGGAGTACCTTTTCTCTCTGTCATGCAATTTTCTACTGATATACAGTACAGAAGGGGGTGTGCCTTCTCATCAATATTCTGACTCAATTTCTATTACAGACAGATGCATCAGAAGTAGGTTGATATATATCTTCTTACCCTGCATCCACCTGGTTAGCATTTGCTTTTAATTATACATTTGACACTTCTAATGCATGGCTAGCAACTAATCTTTGTTAAATGGTGGAGTACCTTTTCTCTCGGTCGTGCAATTTCCTACTGATATATAGAATGGGTTGTGCCTTCCCAACTGTATTCTGACTCAAGTTCTGTTACAAATACTTGTCTCAAAAACATTTTTTTATCACATGGTCATAACACATCTGCTGTTTTGAGGCCTCTTTCTGATTACTATGGGCCATTTCAATATACTTTGCTAATTTGCAGGATAAGAAAGAAATCTATGAGCCTACCTCTGATGCATCTGTCTGTAACAGAAACTGTTTCTCAAAGTCTGTACTTCTCAGAACAGGTTACTGAGCATAACGAAGCTTTGATGGCCCAAAAAGCTTCATCACACTCTGAGGTCCATTTCACATTATTCTGGTACAATTTTTCAGAAGTTCAGTGAGGGGAGTAGCTAACCGGTAAAGTTAGGAACAAATCTTCAGTAGTCATCAGCCAGCCCTAAAAACGATCTGACATGTTGCTTTGTTTTAGGGAAAAGGCTGTTACCTACAGCTTCTGTCTTTGTAATCTCTTGCTTTACTTCTCCATTTCCCAATATATAACCTAAATATCTGGTTTCCTGCATGCCTAATGCACACTTGGTAGGATTAATGGTCAGACCTGCATTTTTTATGGATTGGATAATTGCTCGTGCATGTCTTCCAGGTGGCTTTTCCAGTCAGGGCTGTACACCACAACAGCATCCAGATAAGCAGCACAATAATCTTTGTGAGGGGCTAAAATTACATCCATGTACTGCTGGAATGCAATGGGTGCACCATGTAAACCAAATGGCATGGTGATAAACTGATAGGATCCAACAGGAGTGACAAATGAAGTTCTGTCTCTGGATTCTTTAGCTAGGGGGATTCAACAGTAACCCTTTGAAAGAAAGAGGGTACTAAGGTACTTGGCACTTCACCGTCTGTCCACCAAATCAACTATCCTGGGCATAGGATAGCTGTCAAATTCAGACACTTGATTAAGTTTCCTAAAATCAAGGCAATTTCTTATACCACCTTCTTTTTAGGGCTGTGGGCAGAGCCTACATCCATTTTGGGATTGGATCCTAGATGTAAAAAATAGTGGAACCTTCCATTGGACATTTGGAAGTATCCTTCCGAATGTCCAACGGAGCTTGAACCGCTCCTCCATGATCGGCCGCTACTGAATAACAGCTGCACTATTTCAGCTGTTACTTCCACATTCAGGTGCATAAACAGTGCATGTGCAACTCACACGCATGCGCAGTTTCACTGGCGCCATCATGTTGTGAGTGATAAAATGCCATTCACCATAACTGCACATGTGTGAGTGCCATGCATGCGAAGTTGCATCACTGCTGCCAGCTCCATGGCATTCTGTGGCCCCCCAAACTCATGTGGCACACTGAGAGCCCACTCCAGTGTGCCCAAAGATTTTACTTTTACCACCAACATCAGGGTGCCCAATCCCCGTGTCAGCATTATGTGATCCCCTCACTCCATGCAGCACACTGGGAGCCCACTCCAGTGTGCCTAAAAGTATTTTTTCTTCCTTGCCGACATCAGGGTGCCCAGTCCCCATGTTGGCATCATGAACAACCCCCGAGTCATGTGGCACACTGGGAGCCCACCTAGTGTGCCCAAATGTTTTCTTTTTTTGTTTTTCTGTAAAATAGAAAATGGTCCCTTGTCGTCCCTCCAGTTGTTTTTTTCCTGTAAAAAAGAAAACGGTCCCTTGTCATCACTCCAGTCCCCTTCTCTCATCCCCACCATCCCACTGAGCACCCACCTCCCCACACCCCCACCCCATACTTACCTCCAGAGTTCGGCACTGTCATCTTCTCTGGACCAGGACTCATCTGCACTCTTCAAAGCCGAACCGCAGACTGAAGAATCAAAGGTAAGCATGCTGTAATGCCATTCAATGGTGTTTTCAACTTATGCTGATAAATCAGCCATGTTTTGGAATTTTTTAGCCCAAATTTTCAACATAGGGTTCTTGGGACCCCATCTCATAAAAACTGTTACTGTCATTTTGTTACTCAGTCCCGAAAGGTGATTTTGTGGTTGCTGTGTGGAATCACCTTTCGGGACCAATTCATGAAATGACAATGCCACTGTTCGTGAGGTGGGGTCCCAAAAACCCATGTTGCAAATTTGGTGACAAAATTCCAAAAAAATTGCTGCATCATGAGCGTGCATTGCACTGTTTCTATGCATGCTACTAACTTTGTCAATTTTAAATATTTTCGCTCCACATTTTCAACATTGCCATTTTTTGCGCACCTCCTTCAAAACAGTACAGTTGTCTTTTTCCACAACCTGCTCAAAATGTGTTTTCGCACATGTGGCACAGAATAGCACATTTGCTCTGTGAAATCACCTTTCAGGACAAGTGAACAAAATGACACTGGCACTCTTCATCAGGAGGGGTCCCAAAAAGGCCATGTTGAAAGTTTGGTGCAACACCTCCACATGCGTAACTTTGGTCATTTGGTAGCACTTCACAGCCCTATCACCTCTTGCTAGAACTCGTTTATTTACAGTCACCACAGGAGATGACGAAGCACTTCTCGATTCTTCAGTAATACCCAACTCTTTCATTTTTTTGTGTTTCCTGAATCACATCTGCTCTTAACCACTCTGGTATTCTGTATGCCTTTTGTCTGATAGAGTAAGCTTTCCCTGTACCTATTATGTGCTTGACCCCTTTTGCTCAAAAGTACTTTTACATGCCTTTCCCAAGTTATACATTTCTACAGTCTGTTCTGTGGTTAAGGAAACATTTATCTTTACAGCATCACAAGTCACAATCTGTTCCAGTCTATCATAAGCTATATCACTATCTTCTCTATTAGCTTCTGGTAATACTGACAAAGCAGCCTTCGATGTTTTTTTTCAATTCATTCCATTGGGAGGTTAGTATGGTATGTCTTGGTAGAATTTTTCTATCAGGTGTCTCAGTCTAATACAGAAGTTAACTGTACCAGTATGTATAACCACTTTATAAAGGCCTTGCCACTTCATTAACAGTTTATTTTCTGAAGTGGCTAAAGTAACAAGACCTATTCACCTGGCTCAAAAATGTTTTCTTTTACTCCATGGTCAAAAAACACCTTCTGCTATTTTGGGTCTCCTCCTGATTCCTATGGACAATTTCAATATACTTTGCTAATTTATTTCTCATTGCACACATAAAGGCTATAATAGATAATTTTCTGAGTGGGGTTATCTTCCCTTATAAAATGAGAAAGGAAAATCCTGCATCCTGTTTAGTTGTTAGCCATACATTAGAAGTGTCTAATGCATGGTTAAAAATATGTGCTGGCCAGGTGGATGTAGGATAAGAAAGAAATCTATGAGACACTGAAATTTAAAAAAAAAACTGTCAGTCACCATGTTTCCCCTTGCTCAGCTCATGCATATAAATAGACTTATTAGCACACATAGGAAAATCAGTACTGATGAATTTTGTTAAAATTAACTAAATAAACTTGGATATAGATCACATATGAAGTTTTTTATACAAAATGCAGTATGATCTGCTCTGATGTTCTGCTCTCATATTTGAGTTATGATCATTCTTAGAGTCATAATCCCAGCTGTGGCTGCAGCAGGGTACAGCCCCACTGCTTTCTCATGGCAAGTCTGACTTTAGTAGATTTATACAGAAAAAAAAGTGCTCACATTAATAAAAAAGCTCTGTTCTCTTGTCTGCAAGCCTGTTAGTCTTTCTCGACCCAGCCACCAGACCAACCACTGTTCGTCCATTCACCTGATCTTTACCTCCTATAAACTGTGACTGTCTCCTCCCACGGCTCCTCCCCCTCTGTGTTAGTGCCGTTGTGACAACTTTGCAACTTAACTGGCGCTTATTGATAATTCAGAGTCTCACATAACAGTATTTTAGAATGTTCCTCAGTTTCACAAATGTGAAAGACCTTGGAACTGCTTGAATAAAATAATACTGTTTGTTGAGCTCAAGCTAGAAGACCATCCTGATTCATCTCCGTAGTCCTGCATGGCCGGCCACCCACTCAAGGCACACAACAGTAAAAATTAATTTAAAAACAGTAAATATTCATTTCAAAAGTGTTTATATTCAAAATATTAGCAATTTTGGCTCAACTGTAGTGCCGTGCTTTGCCAATGCCAAGCTGGCTTGCCCACCTGCTCACTCACTCACAGCTCAAACTGTAAAGACACTCACACAGTACCATCCACCCACTCAATCGCTCTATCAGTGTAATTTTATTTAAATCACAAACTAAAGTAATAAAATAAAAAGCTACCATTTATAAAAGTATGCGAGTGGATGTGATTTTCTGGGACTGGCATAGGACAAAAGGGGTCTGTTAACTACAGGACCCAATGTCAGAACTACAACTATGGAAGCCTACTTAGGCAAACGTCTTTAGGTAAAAAGAAAAGGCATTAGGTCCTAAATATGGAGAAACTATTTTATGTAAAAATACTTCAAAAATGTTACTTCTTTTGTATTTGAGGCTCTTAATTCTTAAATATAAACTAATTAAATACACAGTTCCATTTTATAAGCGCAATAAAACACTCCGGGGGCGTGCATTAGACATTTCTAATGCACACACTCTCATGTCCTACTGCTTACATGTTTCTTTTATAACACCTAGTGGCCCCCTAGGTTGTTTGCCACACAGAATTTCAAAGGGTGAAAAACCTGTGGCAATTCTTTCTACTTAAAAAGCAGTTAAGGTAAATACTGATCCCAGGTCTTCCCTTTACCTTTCACAAACCTTCACAGCATGCATTTTAGGGTTTGATTAAAATGCTGAACAAGACCGTCAGTCTGAAGTTGACAAGGGGAAGTTCTTATGGCACTGATATCTACAGTAGTAATCAGTACAGCTCCTTCAGCAAGGCAGCACCAAAATTACTACCATGATCAGTAATAATCTCTTTAGGTATGCCCACTCTGCTGAAAATTTTGGCAAGCTCTGCTGCCACTTTTGGGGCAGTCACAGTGCACATTGGAACTGCCTTTGGGTATCGAGTAACACAGTAATAGAATACCAAAATGAATCAGTTGTCCTTTTTGCTTTTCTCTAAGGGACCAACCACATTCTTTTCAATTTCCTCAAAAGGTATGTCTATCCAGGGTAAGGGTGCCAGGGGCATCTTGTCTTTCTATGGCTGCAGTAGGTGGAGCCCTGCAGCCATTTTGGGACCATCCCGAAAAAGGAGCTGACCACATACTATCTGCTCCTTTTTCTTTGGAGTTCTGGTAGTGGAGGTGGACACGTGTCCACTGCACTACTTTGTTTCCCACTGACCCCTTTCTCACTGTGCTACCATGACTTTGTGCAAGTAACACTACCTCCTGTTGGAGAGCACAGCCTGCATCCAAGTTGGTTGCAAAATATGATTCTGCAGAAGCAGACAGCCAGTAAGAGAACGAGAGAACAATTAAGGAATTTTTAGCATCTAAGTAGTTAGTGCAGTGATGGGCCGAAGGGATTCTGGGAGTGGCAGTGTTCTCAGTGACGTGAATTAGCACTTGCTCACTCTGGAATTGTTACCTGAAGTGTCTGACTGGTAAGATATCCATATTTTCACTGTGCCTTCTGTAAACACTTCTTCCTGCGGAAGCCCCCAGCCTGCATCCAAGTCGGTTGCAAAATATGACTCTACGGAAGCAGACAGCCAGGGAGAGAACAATTGAAGGATTTTTGGTGTCTAACTGCTCCAGCTTTTTGGAATTCTCTGCCCTGCCATCTCCAGAAGGCACCATCACTGGAAGCATTTAAATGCAAACTGAAAACTTTTTTTTATTTAGACAAGCTTTTCTTGGGTCTGAGGTAACTGTTTTAACTGCTTTAGATGGAGAATTATTTTAATTGCTTTATGTTCTGGTTTTAATTCTTGCATTTTTTTTAGTTTTATTGTCACTGTCTTGTTATTTTATGCTTGTATTTTAAATGTTTTGTAAGGGCTCCCTTGGTCTTCGGGCAAGGGTGCCCTAATTAAATAAAATCTACTACTACTACTACTACTTAATGGCGGTGATGGGCTCAAGTGAATGTAGGAGTGGTAGTGTTCTCGATGACATCAATTAGCACTTCCTCACTCTGGAATGGCTGCCTGAAGTGTCTGACTGGTGAGATGTTCATATGGTCACTGCACTCTCTATAACACAAGAAGTTGTCATGACAGCCTGACAGTTCTAAATTTCAGTATTTTCTAGATTAAGCCTAAATTGCAGTAAATACATGCAGTTTAAAACTGGGCATACTTTACTTTGTTTGTACTGTATTAACCTAGTTAAGGGCCAGGAGTTCCTTTGATACATAAACAGCACTGTGTTTTCAGCTGCCACATCTCACTCATCGAGAGGAAAGTTAATTAATAGTGCAACTCATGAGTTTTGCAATTGAACTAATGAGGTAAGATTTGTAATACATTTCAATGAGGGGGGAAAGAAATCTTGACTTTTTATTGCCCATTTTGATGTTTTGACCTTTGATAGCTAGATAGTTTTTAAACATACTAATAGTAAATGCATCCAAAATCAGTTCTGTTACTTCATGCCTGTGAAACTGCTGAAATAAAATAGAAACACAAGGAACATTAAACAGTTGTGAAGTTTTAATTTATCTTTGGCTGAAGTCCCAACATCTTACACCAACACCTTACAGGTGTTGTCTGCTATCCACTGCTGTGTAGTCTGCACTGCTTCTGCTGTTTCTCACAATACAGGCATTACATTGTACAGGCTGCATGTTGGTGACCAGTCTCCTTTGTTTGTCCCAACACATAGACACATGATTGATTTGCATACAAGGGCCGACTGTTTTTGCAGTGTTGTTTCTGTCTTTCGTTGTTCATGTGCTGACATGTTTTCTTGACTTTTCATAGGTGTATTCAGGGACACATGTTGAGTAACATCTGTCCTTGTGATAGGTGTTACTGCTGAGAGTGGTCAGGGCAGTTATAGCAGCAAAATCCAAAACCATATAAGAACAGAAGGTGAGGCCTCTGACAGCAGTGGACCACAACACTGCCACTATCACTGAGCTGGTGGGCCTACTGTAGGGCAAGAGGGTGGCTCAGCAGGGGCAAGAGGTGGAGGCCAAAGATGATGGCATCGATTCTAGGCAGTGAGAGGAATCTACCATGCCAGACTGCATGGTTATTTTGTTTCTGTCTGCTTTTATTTTTCATTTTCTGATTTGGGGATGGGAAGGCTGTGTCCTGTGCGGGTATTTTTATGTTTTTTGAGAAAGATCATGTCTGTTTTATTTTATTTTATGGATTTTTCTTTGATAGGACTTACCTTTGTTGTTAACCTTTATTATCCTATCAGTTTTTATGGCTGCAGTGGTTGTAGCCCTGCAGACATCTTGTGAGCACAGTAGAGAAAAGGATAATCAGATATGGACCGGATGTTTAAGTAGTGGAGGTGAACTGCAATCACCATTCACCGCACTATTTAAAAGTCCGGTTGGTAGAACACGGAACTTTCCACTGTGTCCAAGATGGTCACTGGAGTTTTCTGTGCATGCATGCACTGAACTCTGGTGGCTATCGTACACAAATATTTGTCTTCTGAATAGTCAGGAAAAGGTATTTGCATTGCCTCTGCCTGCTGTTCATGATGATTTAAACATGCCTATGTTTAAAACTGCCTGTATGGGGGGGGTATCGAAACATAGAAACATAGAATCTGACGGCAGATAAGGACTGCTTGGCCCACCCAGTGTGCCCATTTCCCTACCTAATGGATAAGCTGCAAATCCTAGTTAACCAGCAGCTTACTTCTTTATACCCCCAACCCCTAGAATTGCCTTATGACTGTGCCATGCATGCGTGAATTCAATCACTGTTTTTGACTCCACAACCTCCTCCAGAAGGCCATTCCATGCATCCACAACCCTCTCTGTGAAAAAATACTTCCTTACATTACCTCTGAGCTGCCCCCCCATCTTCAAATTGTGCTCCCTTGTTCTTGCACACCTCTTTTTTTGAAAGATGCTACCCTCTTGGACTTTGTTTATTCCCTTGAAGTACTTGAAAGTTTCTATCATGTCCCCCCTCTTCCTCCTTTCCTCGAGGCTATACAGTACATATTAAGCTCCTTTAGTCTCTCTTTATATGTCTTCTGGTGCAGACCCTGCACCATTTTAGTTGCCCTCCTCTGGACAGCTTTCATCCTGTCTATGTCCTTGCGGAGATTGGGTCTCCAGAACTGCATGCAGTACTCCAGATGGGGTCTCACCAGCTGTCTGTACAGAGGGATAACAACTTCCTGTTTTCTACTGGTGATGCCTCTCCCTATGCATCCCAGTATACCCTAGCCCTCCTTACTGCCCTCTCACATTGCTTGCCCACCTTTAAGTCATCTGATATGACTACCCCCAGGTCCCTTTCCATTTTTGTTGTTGTTAGTATCTCACTCCCCATTGTGTACTCTTCCCCTGGGTTTTTGTTTCCCAGGTGCATTACCTTGCACTTCTCAGCATTGAATCTAAGCTGCCATACATTTGACCATTCCTCTAACCTTGCCAAGTCCCTTCTCATCCTTTCCATCCCACCTTGTACATCAGCTTTGTTGCAGATCTTTGTGTCATGTGCAAAGAGACATACTTTTCCTTCCAGTCCCTCTGCAATGTCGCTTATAAAGACATTGAAGAGGACCGGTCCTAATACTGAACCCTGCAGTACCCCACTAGTAACCCTCCTTTCTTCAGAGTGGACTCCATTTACTATTACCCTCTGTGTCCTATTCTCCAGTCAATTCTTTACCCAGGTTATCATATTGGGACCCACTCCCAGACTGGCTAACTTGTATATTAATCTTTTGTGTGGGACTGCGTCAAATGCCTTGCTAAAGTCTAGGTAGGCCATATCCACAGCTCCTCCCTGATCTACTACTTTGGTCTCCTAGTCAAAGAAATCTATTAGATTCATCTGACATGACCTTCCCACTGTGACTCCATGCTGCTTTGGGTCCTGTGCCCCTCTGGCCTCTAGGTACTCAACAGTTCTTTCCTTCAGAAGTGATTCCATCATTTTCCCTATCACTGAGGTTAAACTAACAGGTCTGTAGTTTCCTGCTTCTGCCCTGCTCCCACTTTTGTGAAGGGGAATCACATCTGCCCTCCTCCAGTCGTCAGGTACCACCCCATCCTCCCATGATTTGTTAAAGAGGGTAGTCAGTGGTGTCACTAGTTCTACTCTTAGTTCTTTTAGAATTCTGGGATGACTCCCATCAGGCCCCATTGCTTTGTCCACCTTCAGTTTTAAGAGTTCGTTCAGAACCCTTTCTTCTGTAAATGGGCTGGTATCAACTTCTGTATCCAGAGTGTTTCTATTGTTTGTTTTAAGTACCTCCCCCTCTTCATTTGTAAATACAGAGCAAAAATATTTGTTTAGCATCTCTGCCTTTTCACAGTCACTCTCTGCCCACCCCCTCCCCTTTATTAAGCCTCACTATCCCTCCCTTAGTCTTCCTTCACTCTCTGATGTACCTAAAAAAGGTTTTATCCCCCTTCCTAACTGAGTTGGCTATCTTTTCTTCTGTTCGGGCCTTTGCTGTTCTGACTGTCTTCCCAGCTTCCTTTTGCTTTAACTGATACAATTCTCTGTCCTGCTCCTTCTGTGATTCCTGGTACTTTCTGAATGCTTTCCTTTTCTCTTGAACCTTCACTGCCACCTCCTTTGAGAACCATAGTGGTTTCTTATATCGTTTTGTTTTGTTTATTTGCTTCACACAAAGGCTTGTTACCTCTGTGATGGCAGTTTTTATTATTCCCCATTGTTCTTCCACCCCTCTTTCCTGCCCATTTGCTAGTGCATGGCACCCCCCCATCAATTTTCAGCCCAGCTTGCACATTTTATTTCAAATTGCAGACACTTGTTGGCAACCATTATGATTAATGTAATCTCACAAAAACAGAATGCCAGTAGGACCAACTACTGTGACTTGTGTAATAAAGGCATCTTTCCTTCAAGTCGTGGGAGGTGCTGCATTAGTCTGTAAGGCGCTTCTGGGTCCTGTGACTCAATCAGGTGGTTGGAGTCAGTAGGAAGCCTGCAAAGTATAGTCAAAACAACAGACTCCCCTTTTCACTTCCCTGAGTGAGTTTATTTTTTTGGTTTTGGACCCCTTCTGTTGGCTCAGACTGGTCTGGCAGCAGTGCTACACTGGTGCATGAGCATTGCTGGTGGCAGGTTTGTGTCGGAGTGCAAGGAGTACCTGTTTAAAGTGTTGGTGATGGGGGAGCTCAGTGTGAGCAAGATGAGCATCATCAAGTGCTATATCCATCATCTGTTCTCTCAGCACTACCTGAAGACCATCGGGGTTGACTTCGCACTGAAGGTTATGAACTGGGATAGCAAAACCCTGGATTGGTTACAGCTGTGGGACACTGTGGATAAGAAGGACAAGGCGCAATCCTAAAGTGCCTTATCCAACTTTAGCCATTGGTGAGAGGGGAGCAGTCAGTGAGGAGTTCTGCTCAGCAGAGATTTTTTGTCCTGGCTAACTCTGAATTAGAAATGTATTCAAATGCTAAGTTTAGAGCATACACTGAACTGATGGTAAGAGAATAAAGTTGAATGCTGCTATCAAGCCTTCTTTTTCAAATGAGGTGGCCCATTCAAATGCAAAGAGATTTCTACAGGAGTTGAGTAAGTTTGTTTGTCAGCTTCCCCTCCTACTGTTTGTGCCACTTCCTATATTTGTACCTGTGGCTACTAAATCAGTAATTTGGCTACTAACCACTTTTAGTCCTTTTGCCAAAAGCAGCAGTGCACACTGTGCCTTACTCTTCTTGTACATTCTAGTTGCTCCATTACAATCAGTGGAGTTTGTATTTTATATCTTTTTTTGTTATTTTAAGTACAGCATTATTTTTATTTATTTAGCTTTTGTTTACCTGTCACTGTGCACCAAAAGTAATTGTGCACTGTGGCTTTAAGACTGCTTTTTAAATGTGCCTGAAAATAGGCAAAGTTAATGCCTAGTGCACTTACCGGTCATCAAAAACCAAACAAATAAAATAAATAAATACATTAACTTTCTGGTTTTTATTGCACTTCCGAAAGAAGGCTTTGGGCAAGCAGAAATGCTGGGGTACTCAACCATTTTTTGCTGGTTTGCCTGAGTGTCTTGAAGGAATAGATACACATAGAAGCACTCTCCTTGCTTGAGTCTTTCATTTTGTCAGTAAAGCATTGCTCCTTTGTGTGGTTTCTGATCCAGTTGCTTGGAGGATGCCTAGCTTAGGGTGAGGGTGCTGGTCCATCAGTGGGAAAGGTGGTTCCCGGGTGGGGTCACCTGTATAGAAGGCTGTCCCTGGGGGAGGCTTGTCAGTGCCATTGAAGGGTAAACCAGCTGCAGGAAGGGTGATTGGCAGGAAAACTGGTGCAATGTTTGGGGATTGGGGTCCAGCTATGGGTAGAATGATTGGCTGGGGGGGTCGGGAGGGGACAGCTGCAGAGACGGTTGTCTGTTGAGGGTAGCTTCACTGTGGGATTGGAGAGGTGGTCCAGTTGCAGGGAGGTTGCTTGGCATGGAGTTGAAGGCTGGACCAAGATGCAGGGTAGGTGGTTTTTTAAGGGAGAGGCTGGTCCAGAACCTGGGGGGTGGTTTAGCTCCAGGTAGGGTACTCAGCTTGGTGGACTGGTCTGTAATTAGGATTGCAAACTGTGGTCCCTGGGTGGGGATAGGGAGGTTGTTTTGTGGCACTCAGAGGTTGTCCACCAGTATTGAGTGTGGTTGACTGAGAAGGGGAGGCTGGTCCAGTGTTTGTGGGGATGGTGGTCCCATTTTAGATAGGGAGGTTGCCTTGGGAGATTTGGTAAAATGTTTCCTTTTACCAGGTATTACCTGAAAATTGTCATGTACTGTAATTGTATTGTGTGCTTACATGGTTACCACAAAATAAATGAGAGTACTTTGCTGTCATGACAGAACTCTCGGAAAGGGACTGAGGTGCCGGACACCACACCTTTCCCCATAGTGGCAGCCAAGGTTTTCCAAAAAGCTGAAAATTCTCTGCAGAAGCCCAGGTACCCATCATTTGCCAGTTCTTTTTTCATTCAACTTCATTTGAATGTATTCCTTCTTTATATTTTTCTTTTGCATATGTTAGGGTTTTGCCATCTCCATGTTGTGATACCCTTCCTACTTGTGCTGTTTTTGCCACCACTATATTGCATGTTTTTAGTTCTGCCACATTGCATTCTGTGCACTGATCCATATTATTGCATATTTACATTTTTGTGCTGCTTTGTTTTCCTTTCCTTGCATCTCCTCTTCCATATCATATCAGCATTGAGGATGCTAAGCTCAGCAGCTGTTCTGTGCTGGGGAGAAGGTGAAGATCTGCACCAGGAGATGGGGTGTGAGATCCAGCAAGCAATGGGAAGCTGACCTCAGAGGGCAGTCAAGGTGTTTACCACTGCTGTGTCCTTGCTTGCAGTTTTACACCTACAAGTAGAGATACAGCAAAGTTTAACTTTGCCCGAAAAGTTACCTCAAAGTGGGCAACTTCGAATTCGTGTAGCACTATCTGAAATTCCCATTAAAAGGTTGAAATTCACCTTTAATGGACATCACTTTGTCCACTTCATGTTAACTTCAAGTTACAGTTTGAGAAGGTGAAGTTGGTAAGAACAGCCCACAGATCACATGTCTGACTGTCTGAAATTCACATGATGCAGGCAGGCAGTTATTAAGGCAGGAAGTCAGTGAACTAGTTTCAGTTCTTTTGCAGAAGAAGCTGTTTAGTCAGCAGTGTTGGTGAGCTGTGAGCTTTTTTTGCTCCAGTAGCTCTCAAAGTCTATCTATTTAGCATTTTTTGTGCTTAAAAGTTTTTTGACTCTTTTGTTTCAGTTTTGCAGCCAGTTCGAGTCAATTTGAAACCTTAGTTTAGTTTAAAAAAGTAGGTTTTTTGTTACCTAGTTTTAGGTACTGTAGTTTGAGTCCTAGTACTTTTACTAGTATTTTTTTTGTTTTATTTTTGATTTACATTTAATTTTTGTTAATATTGAGAGAGGTGGCCAAAGTGGTCGGCAGCGAGGGCCCCAAATGCGTGATGGCCTGGGACAGCAAATTTGTCTTAACTGAGGCACTATTTCGACCACGACTGCTGAGGCCCCTAAGCAGCAGGATCAGCAGCAGCCTGAACTCCAGCAGCAGCAGAAACCACAGCAGTAGCAGCAGGAACCACATCAGCAGCAGATTGTTGCCCTTCCACCAGCTGTTGCATAGCAGGCTGCAGTATCTAGTGCCTGCCCCCCACTGCCTGTACCTGGTCCTCTATGCAGCTCACCCATGTGGCAATTTTTCATCTCCCTCAATGGTGACCCTACATTGGTTAAGTGAAAGCCATGCCAAGTGCTTATATGTCATGGTCACAAGGGCAGCCACTTGGGCACAGATGGGCAACAAACCCACTTTGTACTGCACCACCATGCCGAGTGGGAGGCAAAGCTACAGGAGCTACCATTCAGTCCTGTAGTGAAAGTCATTGAAGCGGGAGTGTGCCCGCCTGTGCAGTATTATTGAAAAATGGAAAAGGCAGCAGAAACAGTGGTGGCTCCCACAGCTGTCTGCGAGTGTGACCCATCACAAATGCCTGCTACTCAGACTGACCTGGCTGTGTTATGGAGTGAGGTGGAAGCCATCCGTAAAGTTGTTGAGGGTGCATGCCAGCAGCTGAATCAGATTCACAGTCAGAATTCTGAAGTAATCAGCATGTTAAGAACATTTACTGGTGATGGTCAGCCCCAGCCCCCGCATGGCCAGTAAAAAAATATTATTTAACCAAATCTCCCCCCCAAAAAAACTGTCCTCTGCTTTTCCTTTTGTTCTTCATCAATTTTTTTTTCTCATTCAGACCAAGTATGTCATTTATGTTCAGTTGTTTTCTTCCTGATTTTAATTTTGTTAATCCTGTATTTCTCGACTCTCATAATGCTAAATCTGATTCCCCAACTCCCCCATATGTCCCCCCACCCCATTATGCTTTCAGCAATAGAAATTTTTTTGTTCTTACACCTTACTTTATTATATTTAATAAGCCATGTGGTTCCCAACTTTGTGGACACTGCGTGCTTTCATTTCATTTCATTTGCAATTGTGGCACCAAAACATCCTCTTCAATGCACTTTTATTGCAGAGTGCATTGCGTTACCACAGTTTTACCTGTAATGAAAGCACGCAGAGTCTGCCATTTTGCCAACCCTCGGTCATTTAAAAAATAAACTAAATTAAACAACAACTCCAAAAATACTTGTTACTTTTCCCAACATTTTTACAGGGGAGTATTAGTCATATGTGGATTGATCACTAATACTGCATGCTGAATGATGTAACAAGATATCAGTATAATCCAGCCACGTTCATAAGACAGTAAATTATAGGGGGTGGTTGATTGTCATGGTAGGTCACGTTATGGTATTTTGATTGTAGTTGTTGTGGCCCATGGGTATGTATACTATGAAAATGTATGTAACACATTAAACAGTAACCAGAAAGTAATAGAGCATGACGATTAATGCATCAGTTCAGGAATGCAGTTACAATTTTGACCGGTACTTTTTTATTCTATTTATTTTGCCCCAATCTAATAAATTGTGTATATGTACTCTATCCTTCTTTGCATGATTTATTTTATTCTGCATTGCTCCATTTTTTAAATGAGAAATAATAAAAGTAGTGTTCATTGTAATGTTACTGTGACCTGGTTTTCATCAGTATTCCCAGCTGTTTTTGAACAGATACTATTCCATCATGTCATGTAGCACAGTTTGCTGCACATGACTTCATTGTAGTACCAACAGAACTGAATTTAAATAGTTGTTGTCCAAAAGTGTCGGTAAAAATTGTAACCGCATTCTTGTACCGATACTTTCATTGTCAGGATGTATTACTTTTTGGTTACTGTTTACTGTGTTAAATTTTCATAGTATACATACCCACAACTACAATCAAAATACCCTAAAGTCATCTACCATGGCAATCCCCCCCATAATTTCCTATCTTCTAAATGTTGCCAGCTTATAGTATACTGTACATCATTTAGCATGCAGCATTAGTGTCCCAATGTGAATAATAATCCCCTGAAAAAATGTTCAGAAACTTAACAAGGATTTCTTGATGCTCATAATTCTACATCCCCAGCTCCCACAAATGTTCTACACCCAATTATGGTTTCAACAATAGAAACATTTTTTTATTATTACTTTCTTTATTTTATTTTTTTAAATTCCCATAGTCACCAACTTTTCAGATGCTGTGTGCTTTCATTTCATTTGAACTTGCAATGCCAAAACACACTCTGTAATATACTTTTATTGAAGCAGGCAGTGCATTGCCACAGTTTCACCTGTAATGAAAGCACACAGTGTCTGCCATTTTGCAGACCCTATGACATTTAAGAAATAAAAGAAAGTAAGTAAGAACTCTGAGAAACTTCCTTTCAATTGCGGAAAGCATAATGGTGCTGTGATAGATTTGTGAGAAGTGTGATTTAGATTAGAATTGTGACTTTTTTCCTTACATTTGGTTAAAGCAGTAGTGCAATAATGACAATGCCATTAAATCACCTACCATGCCCCCCAAATATCTTATATTGTGAATGTCTCACTGTTTTAATTTCATGAAAAGTCCAGATGAAGAATAATGCCAGAAATTTGTCACAGTGCCCGAAGTGAGAGCATTGCCTGGTGACGACAGTTGCTGCTGCTGCTGTTGCCCTGCTGTTTTAATTTTATGAAAACTCCAGATGAAGAATAAGGCCTGAAATTTGTCACGGAGTCCCAAGTGAGACCATTGCCTGTTGACGCCTGCTGCTGCTGCTGTTGTCCCACTATTTTTATTTTATGAAAAGTCCTGATGAAGAATAATTACAAGAAACTGTTCAGAAAAGTCATAAGTATTTTTGAAGCACTGCTTAAAGCATGCACTTATAGCCAGAACTCTGCATAAGTGTCCCAAGTGAGAAAATGGCTTGCTGGTGCATGCTGCTGCTGTTGTTCTGCTGTTTTCTGCTGCTGTTACTATACAGTGTATTGTTAAATGATGGTAGCCACAGATGACCATGGGTTGAACTATAATTTGATGTTCTGGAAAATTCTGCTGCTCTGACTGAAACATGCTGCCCTATGTGTGTATTCATACCAATAATGGTAAGTCATTGAACGTGTCACTGTCATGTTTTTTCAGAGACACTGACATTTAATTTGTATTGAATCTTGTTTTTTGTTGTAAGCAGTCCATCGTGTTGTTCCTTTGCAAGGAATCATCATCATACAGTACATATTGAATGTTTCCCCTTCACTGGTGTGTTGGCCATGATCACATTCACATGCCATACATATGTGCCACCATCTAAAGTGATACTGTAAAATTATTATTTTTTTCTGGGGGGGTTGTGTGTGTATACTGCTGTGAGTAAGTGAATTATAAGCATTTCTCATTACTGTTGGTTCTGTTCACAAAAAGGGGTTACCAAGGCACCCATCGCTTTGATTGAATTGTATTACAAAAATAAAAAATACAAATTCCTTAATGAAAGTGGTGCTTTTTAAGGGTAGTTGGTAGAAGAGATAGGTAACAATGTTTTTTTTTTTGCAAGTACATCAATAACATATATTTTTTTCAATTTAAGTTAATTTACTGCTGATTTTCTTGCCTCACAATGTGACAGTTAAACCAATGTGTTTGTTGTTTGCTACTGTAAATTCATTTTACTTCGCAGTATTCAAACTAAAGCACTGTGTTGCTCAAAACATCTTGTTTTAAGATAGCCACACTTTCCTGACCCTTTACTTTATTATCTTTGGCTGCAGAGATGCTCAATAGTTTCTGTGATGGGTGTAACTCCTCCTTTGTTACACCCATCACAGTGAACCCCACACTGCCTTCCAGTCAGTTATTTAAAATTCTTGCACTTTTCCTGGCTCTCTGGATCTCTCAGCTTCTGAGAGAAAACATTGATTTGTCCATGACTCCTAGCACCATGACGCTATGTGGCCATTTGAGCCCTCACCGGACACGGTGTCCTAGATTTTCATATGTTTGTACATCACAAGTGGAGGGTCAATCTGGTAGCCCAGCGTGATTCTTGTCTCGTGTCTGTGAGGGAAAAGCAGTTCAAGTTGGTGGCAGTATAAAAGCCACATTTGTGACCAGATCTTCCTCTTTTCCTTCACATCCAGTGAGAGTTAAAGAGCCATGTGTTTGACACTCCTCAGTGTTACAACCATCATGAGGTGAGTGACTAGTTGCAACCATCATGGGGGACAAGTGACATTTAGCTAAGTGGGCAACCGAGATCGATCCCATAGGATCAATTGTTCACTGGTGGCAGTAGTATGCAAGTTCTCTGATTTTGGAGATGGGGGGGGGCTTTTCATTTCACTGATTGAACTTGCTGGAGTTAGTGAAACACGCAAAAACCTGTGGTGTTTCTGATCGTCCATCACATTCTCTCATGAGTGTTTTTAGTGAGGTTACAAATGGAGCCAGTAAGTATATATTTTAAAAACATTATGTCCCTGTATTGTCAAGTTGTAAGCTCTGTGGTTTGGTCCCAGCCTATTTACCTGCATTTTTGTTTGTACATGTTCCCCTTTGAGAGAGATTAGTAGTGGAGATCTCCTCTGGACAGTTTTAACTCAGAGGCATAGATTGCATGGCAACAAAAATAGTAAATGCTTGTTCAATTATCCTGGTGTTTTGTTCTGGATGTCAGAGCTGTAGTGCAATAAATTTCATTTTGATGCTAACTGTGTGAGCTCCAATGCAGCAACACTGCACAGCCTAGAAGGCAGAAGCTGTGAATGAACCTAGTACATCTAACAGATGGACCTGGGTTTGATTCCTTCAACCTCCACTTGCATACTGTATGACTCTAAGAAAATCCCTAGACCTTCCCTGTGCTCCCTGATCATCCCTGAATACAGGCACCTGTGCCTAGTGGGCCTTACCTGGTCACCATAGAATAAAATAATTTTAAATGTGCTTTTAATTTAGTTGATGTTCTAGTTTACCAGGGTATTTTTTTTTTTTGCTGCCAAATATTTTGATGTACCTTCTGTGTCCTGTTGTATTATTTTTATTTCAGTATTGTTTAAAATCTCCTTCCCAGGAGCTCCTTGTAACTGAGCTGTATAGGTGGTGGAGTGATTTTACTCATGGTCTGACACAAGGGATCATCAGATGAAGGCCTAGGACTCATTGTTTTGTCATTACAAGTAAGTGTGAGAGGGGCAGTGACTGAAATAATATTTTGGGCATTCTTTGTAATTGTTGTCCACACGTTTGTATGGGGGTGGGGTTGGGGGATTAATGTACTGTGAACTGTGAATGCTTTGTTTTTTATTTTTAATTTTGGAGTAAATGTTATATAGTAATAATGTATACAGAAACAGTGAAAACATGTTTTGACCCTGCCTGTGTGAGCATTCATATTTGACCTTCCTGAGCACCATGTGGCTTCCCTGCTGGTGGGTGATAGTTGGAGGGTACTCTTGGTGCCTTTGATGCTGGTCTCATTATGGCCAAATATGAATGCTCACACAACCTCAATGCTTCTGATTGTCTGAATCATTGTGTCTGGGTAAAATAAAAGAAGTGGTGTAGCTATGCTGTGGCTATTATGCTGGCCTGGGAGTGTGTCCCAGCCAGTCTTTTGACTCGGCCTGTGACAGCATTCATATTCAGCCTTCATGAGTATAATGAGGTTTCCCTGCTGGTGGGTGATAGTTGGAGGGTACTCTTGGTGCCTTTGATGCTGGTCTCATTATGGCCAAATATGAATGCTCACACAACCTTGATTCTTCCAATTGTCCAAATCATTGTGTCTAGGTAAAATAAAAAAAAGTGGTGTAGTTATGCTGTGGTTATTATGCTGGCCTGGGATCATGTCCCAGCCAGTCTTTTGACTCTGCCTGTGTGAGCATTCATATTCAGCCCTCATGAATACCTTGCAGCTTCCCTGCTAGTGGTTTGTGGTTGGGGGTACTCTTGGTGCCTTTGATGCTGGTGGGGTACTTAACAGACTGTTAATCTAACTCTTGGAAGTGCCTTATTGCAATTTTAAAAATTTATGCCATGGTGATTAGGCTGTATACAACAGTGTAACAGAGATTATTGTAAGGCTTTTGGACTCCTAACGGTCAATCAGATTGCAGCATTTCTGAAAATCTTTTTATAATATCCCATCTTTTCTTCTGTCAAATTGTCCTGAGTGTTCCATGCCTCTCCCTTGATTGAAGGATCATGTGGAGTATGCATGCTGTCTCTTTCGTACCATCAAATGGCCTTGAGTACTCTTTTCCTCTCGTGTCGAATGGTCTTAAGTGTTCCATGCTGTGAAAAATAGTTTAAAGTAGTATAATTATAATAAACATGTTGTTGTTTAATGTAATGTCATGTTTAAAAAGCCTTCAGTCTACATAAGTAAACCTTTTTACTCAATAACAAATGTGTGGTGCCCTTTATTACACTAGCAGTGATGTGTGGTGTGTCTTGTTACACTCACCATGGTGTGTGGTGTATATTGTTACACTCATCATGGTGTGTCTTGTTACAATCATCACACTAGACCCCATTTTTCTTGGGAACCTTAAAACGTTTTATCTTAAAACATTGTGATTTTTTTCATTATGGGTCATAGTATCTTAACCTGTATTACACAACTCATCTATGGTCAATTTGAAGATGTCACTCCCATGTCACACTTTGGTAACCCCTTTTCATGAACAGACCCTGTTTTTTTTCCTTTACATACTCGGGTCACAGCACACACATTCATGACCCTAGTGATGAAATCATGTTGCCACAGCACATGTCTTCCACATGTATCTGATTGTTGACTTCTGCTGTAGGAACAATGTCAAGCCATAAAAGATAAGCACTATTTTTTGGGGGGGGGAGGAAGTTTGCAGGAATCATTGAAAAACAATTTTCATTAATATTTTTGTCTTCTTTCCATGTCTTCAGTGTATCCAAACTGTTGTCCATCTTCAGATTGTAACATACCACCCATCCACAGTACCTCGATGCTACCTGCAAACAGATGAAGAAGAAATTATCTGAAGTTCATTCCAGTACCCAATTCAGTATCAGTACCCAGTGGAGCTGTTCCTGTCTTTTGTTTCATCCATCATCTGGCCTGTATGTCGCAGCTGTTAAATACTTTACATCTGCAGAAAGCAAGGGAAATGGAAAAAAAAAAGGAAAGCAGCCCTTGCAATTCTCAGTGCCACAGTTGCACCCACTTGGAAATTCTTTGTCTATGACTGCATCAGCAATCTCAGTGGAACACCATTTGATGCTGCTGCCAGGATGGTCTGCTTTACCCACACTATTCAGCACCACCATCATCATGACTGGGCACAAACATAGATGTGATTGTCCTGCTTAGTATGTTCCACCAAAAAAAGCTGAAGTGGTGTGATTCATGATCATGGAGATGACCATAAAGAACGTGATTTGTCTCGTGAGTCATGATGTGAGTCATGAACTTGGCACTTGCAGTGCTTCTCACAGCACCAGGAACTGGATGGAATTGAGCTTTTCCAAACAGTTGCCATTGAAAATTTGAAATACCTATGGCAGCACTTCCCTGAACAAAACAATGTTCGCACTGAGATTATATCAGCTGGATTAAATAGAGATCAATAAAGCTCAGCACACACATTTCAATATTAAAGTTTGTGCAAATTTATTTTGGCAGGGTGCCTTTCGAGACCAAGCTTTATGTTTCAACCAAAGCGTGTCTTTCTTAGGGGCGGATCTAAGCCCTCAAACGTGACACCATTAATACAATCAGATTTCAATTAACCAAATTAGTGTTTTCCAAATAAAGATATACATACATCTCAGTGATCATGTGGGATTAAGATGCCAAACAATAGCTTTACTCCCCCCTGAATTTTTTCCTAATCTGCTCTCCCTTTCATTTTCATTTTTTACTTTCTGTGATCAATTTTCTGCAATTATTATCATGAGATTTATAAACTTGTAAATTAATGTGGAGAATAGAGTGACCTTTTGAAGCATGGTTTGATCTTCCACGTGTAAAATGATGTCAGCAGCTTATTTTGTATTTTTATACGTAGTTCATCTGACGGAAGTAAGCTATCACTTTAACTTATTTACTATTAAGACTATAAATAAAATAGCACTGTGCATATAAAATTAAAATCATTTAGAAGTGGTATAGCTTACAGAATGGTTGTAAACTCTGTCTTTTTATATGTTTTCACATGATCACTGAGATGTATGTATTTCTTTATTTGGAAAACATGGTTAATTGAAATCTGATTGCATAAATGGTGTCATGTTTGTGGGCTCCTTAGATCTGCCCCTAAGGAAGACCAGCTTGAGGGTTGAAGTGCAGGGCTTGGTCTTGAAAGGCACCCTACTGAAATAAATTTGCACAAGTTTTAATTTTGAAATTTGTGTACTGAGCTTTTTTCATTTTTGTTCATTTGAGTTGGCAAGCTCTGCTCAAGCACCACCAAACTCCCTGAGCACACTTTCCTGAGTGTTTGTTTGGATTAAATAGAGCCAGCTTGTTGTGAGGACAAAGATTCAAGTCCATCTGCTAGTAAGTCATCCTACAGAACATGAACAGGAACAGAAGCATTGTACTTGACCAAGGATCATGAGTGACATGGCATGATAACTGGGTGTCCTCCTGATTCATGATGAAACCAAAGATTAAATAAAAAACCAGGGTTGGACCACACAAATGGTGTGATTCATGATCATGATGACCATGAAGAATGTGATTTGCCATGATGTGAGTATGATGTGAGTTATGAACTTGGCACTGGCAGCGCTTCTCAGGGCACCACAATCAGTACTCATACCACTATTGGAACATTTAAAGTCATCCTCCTCATGCCTGTAGTAAACCTCGGGTGTTAATTCACAACTTTTACCTACATGGCTACATGCTGTTACTTGATGACTAACTGGCAGATTTTATTTCAGACACACACACAGAATTTATTTCACATACCACCTATGCTAAGGGTGATGCTGCAGGCACTGCTGCTACCCATACAGATTCAGGGACCTTGCCTAGCCTAACCCTCTCTGACACAGTACTTTTTCCCTTCAAGAATTTCTTTATTTATTCCACGTGATGTGACGGAATGCCCTGCCCACAGAGCCAAGGCTTATACCCCACTGATTTATGTGGCTTATACACCACAGTCAGAAACACCTTTGCCTGATCATGTCTTTCTGGGCATTTTTTTTAGATTACACAGAGTCACCAAGAAAAGAAACACGTTTATTGCAACAAGTGATTGTTCTAATTTTCTGGGTTGCTAACAAATTCAAGAGAATTCACAAGACAGTACAATGCCAAACATACTGCAATAGGTAAGTTTCTTTATTATGTCTTTTTCTTTTGGTTCAATGCTATAATATGCAATGAGAGACAGTATTCACGGTACTATGGGGAAACACATGATAGTGGTACAGTGAAAACAATTTCAACAGACTGAACACAGGCAATTATCAGCAATGTAATATTTACTCAGTTTTTGGTGGATGGGAAGCCAAAAAATAACAACAATGACTTCCAGATGGAAAGTGAGCACTAAAGAGGTGTAGCCGCACAGGCACAACACGACCTTAACCAGTCTTCAGAAAAATAAAAGTGGAACAACAATACCTTATTTGGCGGGGGGGGGGGCATTTACACCAGTAGTTAGATAGAAGTAGGAAAAAATATTGTAGATGGGCTAAGACATTAAGAATGCTGCTATTATGGTGGTGCAATAAAATGCATCTGACTTGACAGCATGCACACAGACTAAAGGAAATGAGTAGAAACTTTAACAGTTCAGTAAACTACAACAGTCTTTTAAACAGACTAAAAAAATGCACAACAGCACAGCAAACAGCAAAAACTGATACAAAACTTATTAGAAGTATTACTGTGTGTACCTGAACACACAAATACTAAAACACTAGCCAACAACAGTTGGAAAGACTGCCTTTCTCACTGTGAATCTCCTTTCTACACCACAGATCCGCCCCTCCCCAAAGCACACTTCTACAGTGTCTGTCAGTACAGAACCTGAATGTACTAAATAACATTCAATATTCACACACAAACAATAAATGCTCAATGCTATAAACACACAAGGGTTTACTACAATTGATGTACCAAATGTTGACACTAAATCTTGTTCCAAAAATGCCTTTTAAAGGCTTTTTCAATGGTTTGATTCTCAGAGCTCTGACAGCAAACTGTTCCAGCTTTCCATTACACAGACTGTGTTGAACTGAGGCTGTGCAAATCGATATGGAGCCCATGTGACCTTAAATCCCATGAAGCACTGCAAAATTTGCCTTTAAGAGCCCCCAAAAGGTGAAGTAACTTAAAATCCATAGAGAAAAATGGGAACTTTGTGTTATTTCGATATGCAAAGTTATTTGCTTCCCTTTACAAAGTATTTAGTGAAATCTGAGTTATTCATGAAATACTATGTGTAGCGAAGTTTATGGACTTCACCTACCTCTTCCTGTGAGGTCAGGTGACATCCACAAGGCTACATTCTGAGTCACTGACTCTGGTGGGATTTGAACCTGGAATAACCTGCTTCCAGTTCATAATATCTATGCTTGTCCTGCAGCTCTTGTATCTCTGGAACACTTTCTGTACTCTTGTTTTTGTCACTTAGGGTCACAATTTTTTCCTTTTTTCTACAAGTCTGACATGACTCTGACCCTTGTCTGACACAACATGAATACCTGCATATCAGATAACTATTGTTGTATATTTAACCTCCCATATCACTCTAATTGTGTTTATAAAGAACTACGGATTCTTTGTGACCCCATGGCAGTTCTTCTTTCACGAGTATGACTGGACATTGACTTATTACCCCAGTCCCAGGCTTCCAGGATCCAGATAAAAGATCTGTTATCTATGCAAGGTAGTTAAGCTAAAATGCTGCAGCTGCAACTGTCTTTGTCTGTCCCATTCACCCATTTGCATTGCCTATACCCATGCCACCTTGCATATCCCTATGCCCCTTTGCATTGCCAATTCCCATTGCCTCATTTGCACTGCCTGTCAATATTCTCTTGTTTGCAGTGCCTCTTCCTGTTACCTGATCCCATTGCTCCTTTGCAGCACTGATCCGTGTTGCCCATATTGCATTGTCTGTCTCTGTAGCCCTCATAAATTGTCTGTTCCCATTATCCCTTTTGCAGTGCCCTCACTTCCCTATAACCTCCATGCATTGCCTGTCTCCATACTTGCCTTTGCACTACCTATCAGTATCCTCCCAGCATTATCTATCCCCCTTTCCCATCAGCAGAAATATAAAGACAATTACATTTATTTTATAGTGTACACAACTGAAGCTAAGATGAAAATGAGAGAGTGCTGTTCTGGGGGTGTTAGCAGCAGAGTGGGTGGTCAGCTATGGGGAGGGGGGCTTAGGGAGAAATGCAAGTACAGAAAGGGTGCTCAGATTTAGGTGGTTGCAGGGATGGGGATGGTTCAAATTCAGGGACAGTGGTTGACTGTTGGGAAGGGAGGAGGCTGGTCTGGGGGCAGGAAGGTAGGTTAAGATTCATAGAGGCAGGCTCAATGGGAGTGGTGTCCAGGCAGGGAGGGAGGGTGGTCTGCTGGGGAGAACAGGTTGGTATGAATGCTGGAAGATTGGTTGGCAGGACATGTGGATTAATCCAGGTGCTGAAACAGTTGTCAAGCTGCATTGAGTTTGGGCAGCTGGGAGGAAAACCTGGTCTAGGACCTGAAATGTTTTCTAGCCCAGCTGTACTGCAGTCCTTGCTTTCATCCCCTGCAACCTTGACATTAGGGTACTGAGCCACCACTGCCCTAAGAATCTCATGCTCGGCCCACCATCATAGCCTCAGGATCCCATCCCATCCCCCCCGAAATGTCTGGCAGGCTTTCATATTTTCCACCTAACTAGAGGATTTACTAAAGTGAATTGGTAATTGTTTCTGTAGACAGAACCACTTTTATAGGTCTTCCCACAAAACCAATGCAGCCCACATCCTTGCTCTCCTTTCCCCTCAATCTGCAGATTGGGGCCAGTGAACACTCATAACACTGCAGCATCAGCTGACATCCTCATGTATGTTCCACTCCCTGACTATTTCACTGAGTGAAGACTGAAGCTGGTGAACACAGAGCAAGTCTGTTCTTTTGCTGTAAGAATCCAGATACACAGGGTGGGCAGATACAGTACTATTGCCAGATATGGGAAGGGGATGTCCAGCTGAAAAGGGTGTCCAGTTTAAAGAGTGTCAGGGCCTCAGAGCAAGTCTGTTTTTCTGTTGTGGGAAGGATTAAGGTGCAAGGAGCTGGCAGATGCAGAGGGGACTCAAGCTTCAGGAGGAGGGAGGCTTGCTGAATGGGGAGGGGGGGTCCAGCCAGAGGGGAACTGGTCCCATACATCAGACTTGTCCTTCATGGGAAAGGTGCTGGCACACTGGAAAGGTGTTGTGAACTATGCATTTAATGCAGAAATACAAAAACATACAATGGGACCAATCCTAAAATGGTTCCCAGTCTGTCTGCACATGTGGAGGACCAGGAACTGCCATGGAATGCTCCCCTAAGCGCAGGATGCAGACCATTCGATATCTCACATTTTATTTTCACCAAGTTGTGAGGTATGTGATCTGCAGGCAGGAATGGTGGTCTGGAGAGGGGGGCCAGCTTAAGGGAGGGTGGACTGCCAGGGGTTGTGTTGTGCAGGGATGGTCAGTCCAGTTCCCGGTAAGGTCATTTGGGAGATGGGGATGTTTCAACTCCAGGAAGGGTGCTCAAATTGGGGAGGACTGTTCCTTGGGCAGGGCAGCTACTCTCAGGGGTTGGAGCTACACAGAGGGTGGTGGACTGGGGCTAATTCAAGGTAGAGATATTTATTTTGAGACAGGGTGGGTATCAGCAGAAAGTGGGAGGGGTGCAGGTATTCATATTGGGGCAGGGTGGGTATCAGCAGATGGTAGGAGGGGGTAGGGGGAATTTTAGATGGACAGTGTGGGTAAAGCTAATGCAAGGAGGGGGGCAGGGGTATTTGTACTGGATCAGGACAGGTGTAACCTGATGGGAGGGGAGTAAGGGTATATGTATTGGAATATGGAGGGCATCAGTAGATGAGAGGAGATATATAAATACTCATACTGGGACATCAGCAGATGTGACAAGGGACACAGTGGTATTTGTATTATGAAAGGGTGTGCATACCATGGCAGTGTATACATACTGGACCAATGGGTTCCAGTAGAGAAGAGGAGGATCAAGGATGTTTTGCAAACTGGGGAGGGAAGGGTGTCATCAGATGTGAGGGACTGGGGATATGCATAATTATTGGGGCAGAATGGGGGGGCCTTGGGATGACATAAATTAGACATACCATATCCCCACACAAAGAGTAAGGAGAAAGAACAAAAGTGAATTATCTGTACCCAATTAGACAAACACATAGAGTGGAGTCAGAAACATAGATGGACACACAGATAAGAAAAATACTTTATTTTCAATTTTTCACTGCATTTATTATCATAGTCATATATTATTTACCAAAAGAATTAATGACCCTGCCCCCACCCTTGCCTTCTCCAGACACCAAAACTAGATGAAGGATGCTACTCACCACTCATCCGATAGAGGCACTTGGAAATGGAACTAGGGCCTCTCAGTTCACTTCTTCCACCAAATATCTATGACAGGTGCACAGGTAGCAATAACAGTGCAGGACAGAACCTGAACACCTAATGTTTAGCCCAATTAATCAGGAGCTTTGTCAAAGGTAGCTCAGCCACTCAGCGGGCTTCTCTTTAAAAAGTGACTCATTTGCACATTTAGAACCCTGATGTTCTAGTGGCTCAGCAGTGTGTATTCAAAGACTGAAGCACGTGATCAGTGACAATTCATGCACCATCAGCATTCCAGAACATTTTAAGGAACACTGTCCCACAAATTAAGATTCAGACAAAATGAAAAATTTATATTTTTGCTTGGTAATCTGTCCAGATGAGTCACTGCTTAAAGAGAAGCCTGGAGAGAAGATGAGCCACCACTGATGAACCCTTTGATTGCTTGAGGTGGAACCTTAGGTCTGTGGGTTCTGTCCTGCACTGTTACTGCTTCCTTTGCACCAGTCTTGGACATTTGGTGGAATAAAGGAATTGAGAGGCACCAGTCTTGCTTCCATGTCTCTTTTAGCTGTCACATAAGTAGTGGCTGCTGTCCTTCATCAACTTATTGACTGAGCCATTTGGGAATAACACCACCATCCTTGTGCTCACCCATCTATACACCATCCCCACTTTTTTTTTCTTCTCCAGATACCCTCCACAACCACTCAAACCACACTTTACCTCGATTTCTGCATTTTGCAGTGGAGCCTTGGTTTGCCCCTAGGAGTAGAGTATGGAGTTGAGCCATGTGTCAGGTGGCATTTTGAGAAGGCAGACAACCTCTTCCTTTCACAATCATGACAATGTCACTGTTACAACTCCTCTTATTATTTTTTTACTTTTTGCCTCCATGCTATTTATGCCCAACAATTACATAACAAATACCAGCAAACAAATGTTCGACATTGACAAATGCTTGTTTATATGGCACCCATTTCCAAAGGCTCTGTGACCTCACAAAACAATGGAGTTTGGCCTTTATGGGGCAGACCAGGTTGTCCTGGTGCACCCCTTCCCTCCTGCATAGAATGGTTGTGCTCAGAAGGGGAAGGGGAAGGAAGGGTGGGGGCTAAGGGCCAGAACAATGGGCAGGTAGCAGGAAGGGGAGGGGTGAAGGGAGGTACATAAGGGACAGCACAAGTGGACCTCAGCCACTTTTTGCTGTAGTTTTGATCTACATCAACTGCAGCACATCGGATTGGCAAATTCTTTGAGGTTTGTTCACCAGGAGAGAGAGGTAAGGAAACAAACAGTTGATATTGCAGGAAGATATGTTGAAGTGTTTAAAAAAAGAGAGAAGGAGAGGAAGAATATATACAGTATTAAGATAAAACATGTTACAGAATACAACTGAGCAAATGTGAGGGATCCTGAGTAGTGATGAGGATCAGAATGTGGATGAGAGAGCAACCCAGGACCACATGGGGCGATGCACATGCCTCATGGGGGTCTTGTTGTAAAGACTTTTGATTATTATGATGCTTTGTGGTACTTTGAAGACTGTTTTTTTGCTGGCAGCTAAGAATTTGTATACCTGAAAGAGCCCCTGAGCAGGGGAGAGGGTGCGTGAGCAGAGAACACATGGTGTGGCACCACGTGCAGTTTTTGGGATGTGGTAACAAAGCATTTCCATGAATTTGCTTTTTGCAGCAGTTTATCCCCTTTGTGTGGCTGTCTGTTATGAATAGTGGGCCTGGAAGAGGCCGTGGAGATGGGGGGAGTGAGCGCGAGCCAAGACCACGTGGTGTGACATCACACGCCACATGGGGGGTTGTAAAACCCCTTTTTATCCTTGTTCTGGAGCTCTAGTGGCTGTTTGGTGGCCTTTCTGGGCCTGAGGATGAAGGGGAGGCATAAAAGAGGCCCTGAGCCTATGATCAGCGTGGCGTGAGTAACACGCCACGTGGGGTTTTGCTAGACAGGCACTTGCCTTTGGTTCTCAGCTTAAGGTGGTGCTGGGAAGATGTTTTGTTTGATGTTTAAGATCAGGAGGCCTTGAAGAAGCTTTTGAAGCCAGGAAGGGCGAGTGCAATCCTGGGACCACGTGGCGAGTGTCACACGCTGTGTGGGGGGGCTGTAATAACCCTTGTGTCTTGCTCTTGTGCACTTGGGTGGTTTTGTGGCCTCTCAGTTGCCTGGAATGGATGATAGGCCTGGAAACGGCCCCAGCACATGGACCACATGGCGTGCGTCACACGCCATGTGGGGGTTCATAGGAGAGCACTCGCCTGGGTTTTTTGGGTGGCTACTGGGGCAGGGTGAGGCATTTTCATTTGGCAAATAAGAAGAGTAGGCCTGGAAAAAGCCCCTGGAACAAGGGAGAGTGAGTACGACAGGGGACCACGTGGTCTGACATCACACGCCAGGGGGTTGGGACAAAAGTGTGCCCATGTGATAGGGTGATTTCCATGGCTCTGGGGGTCCACCCTTTGTTGAGGCATACTGGGGGGGAATAAGGGGCCTGGGAGAAGCCAAGGGCAGAATCAGAGGGATCGTGACCCAGGACCTCACGGGTGACATCCCACACTGGTGGTTGGTCACATTGGAAGCGGTGCCTTCACTTTATTGGGGCTGCTTGCTGTTTTGGCCCTTCCCTCCTTTTTGGGTACTGCGAGTGAAAAGAAACTGGCACCGGCAGGAATATGAGGGAAGGTGGCCAATTATTGGACCACACGGTGCGTCCTCTTCCTATAGTAGGGATACTGACTGGGGTGCCTTGGTCAGCCCAGGCAAGCGGGGAGGCAGGAAAATGGCAGCATTCAGAAGGAGGAAGCTCCTGGGGAGGCCAGCATAGTGCAGCCTTGCTGAGGGATGGCAGGATGCTGCTAGAGGCTAAAGGCCCCCCAAAAAAACAAAAAACTTTTTTTTTGTAATTATAAATAAGAGGAGGCACTTGAGTGGAGGACAAGGAGGGGTGCAGGGTCTTTCACAATGCAGTCTCGGTAGGTCATGGCTGAGAACAGCCAAGGGACCCGGCAACCTGTCAAGCAGGATGGGGGCTTCGCTGATGGCCTGGTCTGTTTTAAGGGGGCATGTGGTGTGAAGGACAGGAGGAAGACATACAAAAACGTACAGATATACTAATAACCCTGTTTTTCTCTTTCTGTAGTTGTCTTCACAAAGCAAAGATAAGATGGACATGGCCCCAAAGAAGAGCAGGCCATCAAAGGAAGATGCTTACAAGGCTATAATTGAATTGGCAGAAAAGGCAAACAGAATGTGGGAACTGGTGAAGGGGGAGGAACCAGGGAGGCCCGGGGAGAAGAGAAAAGCAGGCATGGGAAAAGGTGGCAGGGGGAAATGACCAGCCAAAGGGCTACATAGTCCCACTAGGGTACCACCGGTAATAGCGGGGCCCGCCAGGGCAGTTGATCCAGTACCTCTGTGGCCTGTGGACCCAGTGATGCCAGTACCCACCCCAGATCAATGGGGGATCTCCCCAGCTGAACCCAGACATGATGCCCAGAACGGGGTGTTCCCTCCGCAGACCCCAGTAGCTCACCCTCCACCTCAACTGCAGGGAGAAGCAAGGGGAACTTTGGAGGACTCCAGGCAGCTTGGCCTGGACAAGGTTACAGGTAACACATTCAGCGCAGTGGGTGACAGTATAAAAGAATATACAGGGCAAATTGTGGTGGCATTGGGGACAGGAGGACTGGGACAGATGGAATCAGCTCTGGCGGAGATTAGGACAGAGAAAGAGGTGCCAGAAAAGAATGAAAAGGAGCAGAGAGAGAAGGAAAAGGTACAAGAGAGAGATAGGTGCACTTGGGATGAAGATAGGCGAGCATGTGCCACTGGCCACAAAGGAAAAAATATGGAAAGGGGAATATGTGGATATATTCACTTTGGTGAGCTGGGAGGTGGCAGCCAAGTACGAGGAAACTGATGGCATAGGTAAGAGTGAGATGGCCGTGGCCATAGTGCTTTTAGGGAAAAAAAGAGGATGACAAGTTCATGAAAGGGAAGACTTGGGATGGGTGGTTCCTAGGTTTTGCCACTTTTTCAGCCTTCATTCTGGAAAAAAGGCTGGAGCTAGGCATCCCGCTCATTACTTATTCATTGATAATTCGGAGAGCAAAAGCAAAGGGGGTGGGTGGGGTTATACTACGATGAATGTTTTCAGCAGAGAATGGCAACATTTGGGGACGTGAGATGGGACACCAAGCAGATAGATTTGTGGGTGGATTACATAACAGATCAGTCCACACCCGAAGGTGAGTGGGGCAAAAAGGGGTTTACACCCCAGAGATGCTGCTGGGCTTATAACAGGGCCTTTTGATCATGGCCTGAATGTCGTTTCCGGCATGCTTGCTCAAAATGTGAGGAGGGCACCCGGCAAGCAAATGTAGAATGACATGGGCCCAGGGAGCACAAGGGCATGGGGGGCAAGGATCAGGTCAACAGGTTTTTTGAGATGGCCAGGGGTTTAAAGGGAAAACATGGAACGGGGAGGGGGTTGGGGAATGGGAATAGAGGGGTCAGAACCACTGAGGGAAGGAAGGTAGGACAAAACAAGAGGGTGGGGTCGGGAGGAGTGGCAGGGGGCACAACAGGGAACATTTTGGGATGGCCTGGACCCCCATCAACTTGAAGGCATGGACAGTTTGCTTGGACAGATATCTGGACATGAGCGTGCGGGATATGATTTTAAGGGGTTTTAACACAGGTCTTTCATTGCAGTGTAGGGGACCCAGGCAAGTGAGGGAGGTGAGCAACCTTGGGTCAGTAAGAGGAAAGGAGGAAATGCTAAGACAGAAGATAGAGAAAGAAAAGGCAGCAGGTAGGGTAGAGGGCCCATTTAACACCCCCCATTGCCAAACATGCAGATCTCGCCATTGGGTTTGGTACCCAAGAAACAAGAAGGGGACTACAGGGTGATCCACCACCTGTTCTATCCGGAAGGGGAATCGGTGAATGGGTTCATCAGTGAGGAACATAGTAAGGTGATATATGCGACACTAGAGGACACAGTCCGGATAATCCAGACCACAGAGGATGCATGGATGGCAAAAACAGACATTGAGTCTGCTTTTAGACTGCTTCCGGTCAGGAGGGAGGACTGGGATCTATTGGGCTTTAAAAGTGGAGGACAGTATTATTTTGACAAAGCAATGCAAATGGGTTGTTCCACAGCATGTGTTACATTCAAGGCATTTAGCACATGCTTGCAGTGGATATTCCAAGAAAAAATGGGTTATAAGATGGTCATCCATTATCTGGATGACTTTGTTTTCATTGGGAAGGGTGAAAGGGAGACACAGAGGATGTTGGGTAAGTTTCAGGAATTGTGCTGGGAGCTGGGGGTCCCATTGGCACCAGAAAAAACAGAGGGACCCAACAGGGTTATGGAATTTCTGGGGATCGAGCAGCGTCAGACTGGCCTGCCCGGATACCCGGAAATTTCTGGGTGGGCCCCCCTCATTACTGTAATCAGCAATACACTGTTTGCATGGGGGGGGCGCAACAATGCGGTCATGAAAACATCTAAACTTCACTCGTTTGCATGGGGGGTGCAACAACGCGGTCATGAAAACATCTAAACTTCACTGGGTCACGGCTGAGGGCTGGGCTGGCTCGCCTCATAATTACAGCGTCTGTGGGTGGACGGTCGCGAATCGGAATCCTAAATTATAATTAAACACATTGGCTAGTAGTAGTGGCTCACCTGTTAACAGTGCCGGGCAGGGGGGTTGGGCCCCTTTGTTGTGCGTGCAGCACCAGGCAGCAGGTTAAATCCATTATCCGCTTCAGCTCCAGCAGCCTATGTAGGTTGCGGGGGAAGGGTTCATCTAGGCACAGGAGGGCTAGCTGGAGGCAGTGTATTGCTCAGTCAGACCGCCCCTAATGGCAGCATCATGCGTCGCATCGTCACCGCACCCAGGACGCGTCACCGTCGCTCTAATGACATCACTGTGCGTGAAACAACAGCGCAGGCACTTAAAAGACCCCTGCAACAACATTCAGTCCTTTCCAGCACTCGGGGAGACCAAACTGCGTAGCATCGTTGTGTGGAGTAGTTTGTCCCGTTCTCCGCACTTTGAGTTGTCGGGGCTGCAGGCGAGGATCCGGATTTCCTAGAAGTTGTGGTCGAGGAAGGTTGGTGTGCACATCTCTTTGTAAAGCATCCAGCTGGATGGGGATGGGGAAAAGAAAAGTATTGTAAAAGGCATGCATATTACATGGCCCCAATCATAACTATTCGTCCCAGGGGTAAGGCTCTGTATGTGGACATAAAGTAGTTGTGTCTGGAACCTCTGTGTTAAGAATTGTATTTTTGTGTTTTTTGTGGTGTGTTTTTTTTGGTGTGTGTTTGTGCAAGCTACTATGACTGATAGTACCTAGTATATTCAAATTAGTCATTAGGTTTGAAGTTGGGATTGTTAGTGGAGCTTTCAGTTCTTGGTGGCACTTGTTTTTGCACTGCCTGGCTGAGAAAAGGCTTTACTGATGGCTTCCTGCAATCTGACCTGAAATGACTTGTAGGAATCAGGTGGTACATCTGGATCAGTTGAAGTGCATGCCATATGAAATTGCAACACATCACATGTGTGACAGTTAAAGTAGTTGTGAAAAGTCTGGAGCAGATTCCCCAGAATTCTCTCAGTCAGCCCTAGTGGAAGAATTAGTAAAAGGATTTGCTTAGAAATGTATGTTTGTGCTGACTCTGACTGTGTGGTTTCTGTAGCATCCATTTACACCCTGTAATCTTTGTAGGAGTACTTTTGTTGTAGGCCCAGTCACAAATTAAGCTGGCATTGTAATGGATAAAACAACTATTCATATTAAAGAAGTAATAATCTTACAATGGTACAAGCAAGTCTTTAATTTCTCTAAAAAAAAAAATTCCTGTGGGTGGACTGGAAAACGTCCCAGAGGAGTGTTACTCATTGGCCCTCCAGTAGTAGGGAAGATCCTTAGTAAAAGAGGTTGTCAAGGAAGTGGGCACATTATTGCTTGTCATCAGTGGACCTTCTATTCATAGGTCTAAACCTGAAGAAACTTTAAGGATTTTTTTCCAGCAGGCATGAGAACTCAGTTGAAGGATCATTCTGTTTATTGATGAGATGGAATTCATTGAGTCCTAAAAAAGGGAACTCTCTCCCTCCGGTCACTTAGCTCCAAATGTTGCAGCCCAGCTGTTTCTCAGCCCCGGCCTTCCCGACCATCTTCTTTTGCACAGAACTGAAAGCCAGTCTGTTAGTCTGAAACTGATCTGGTGTGGTGACATGTCTGGTATGGTGGGAATGGACCTTTGTGGGACTGCCTACCTTGATGAGGTACATAGGCTAGTCACAGTGCAATATTGTAACCAAAAGCCAGTCTGTTAGTCTACACCTGTTGGTGGTGTGCTGCTATATAGTAGATAAAATGACACTTGCGTCGGGTGAGAGGGCATGGGTGGGGGAGGGGTAGCTCACCCTAACTGGGGGTGGGGGTTAGTAGGGGAATTCAAGAATGCATGGGACAGACGTAAAGCAGTCCTAGTGGGGGGTAGGAGGAAGTAAGCTGTTGGTTAACAGGATCTGCATCTTATCTGTTAGGTAGGAAAATGGGCAGACTAGGTGGGCCTTAATATCTGCCGCCAAATTCTATGTTCCTATGTTTCAGCTGAACCGTTTAACAGTACTACCGAGCACGCTCACCCTCGGCTGGTTCGGTCGACGAGAGCGTGATACGGGTTCCGTTCCAGTGCTTATCGTGGTCAGTTCGTGACTTCGTGGAGGACAGAAATCCAGGATTGGAACCAGATTTTTCCTGCAAGACACTGAACCTGAGCAGACTGTGGGCACCACCACATATCCAGGCAGCATCTCTGGACCCAAAAATCAGCTTCTCCAGGGTAAGGTAAGAATTTAACTTTCAGATGCATTTTAACATTTAAGCTGGAGACTGTGCAGTGGATCATGGTTTTGTGTTAATGGTGGTGGATGGGACCAGGAGGGTCATCATGGGGGTTGGGTTGTATTGTAGTCGCTAACGCTACTGTAGTCAGTTATGGGCCTGTGGGGGGCATGAGTCGTATGCTGGCAATGCTGCTGTCGGGAACAAACCAGTTTCAGTTCCTGGACTGGGGGTGTAGTCACTATGAGCCTGTGTGTGTGGGAGGGGAGTGAGACTGGATGCTGCTCTAAGCAAACAATGTTGGTGCATGGGCTGGACAGTGGAAAGTGATTGGGGTCCAGGCCAGGCTGCTCCACCAGTTAATGGTGTAATGGTCAGGTCAGGTCAGGCAGTGTTCCTTGCAGATTGAATCTGGGCTGGTGATGAGCAGCCCTGCTTGGTAAATCTCCTATTTGAAAAACCAAGTGCACAGCAGCAGCCAGTGGGGAATGGGGCAAGGAGGGAAATTGGGTTCTGGTTTTCCTGGCCTGTCTGAGCATGGAATGGAGCTGCTGTATGGGCTGGAGTTCTGACCATCAAGTAGGGTAGTAATGTTAACTTGTGTTGGTGCAGGTGCTGGTGGAAGAAATGGGCCATGGACCCCGGTCGCCACGGTGGGTGGATGGGGTGTGGATGGAGTGGGGGTGGGTGTGGACGGTGGGTGGGGTATGGTTGACGGAGCTTCTCTCATAAAGTAATAGCTTTATTTTATTTTCATCTTTCTGTGGGGGTGGAGCATCCAGGAAGTTAAATAAAATAATTACAGACAGTTGCTAATATGATGTTGTGCATGACTTTTTTTTAAGTAATTTTAAAGTTTTAGAGGATAAGAACTTTAAAGGGCTGTGCAATTCACGTCCTGCTTCTGTTTTGATGTGTATCGGACCTTTGACTTGGATTTTTCATTCCCTGATTTGGCAATCCCTACTCTTGTCTGGACTACCTTTCCCCCACTCTGCTGTATAGCAGGGTGACTTTATGCTTATCCCATGCACTTTACTGAATCCCTGTACTGTTCACTTCCACTACCTCTGCAGGTAGGCTGTTCCATGGATCCACCACCCCTCTCTGTGAAAAGATACTTCTAGGATTTTCCCTAGGCCTCCCTTCTGCTTCATGTACCCTTGTCCTTGTGCCCATTATTTAAAATATGCTTCCCTCCTGTACCCTGTTTATTCCTCAGTCTTTCCTCCTAAGGCTTGTGGGTGCGGTCTGCAATTTTTGTTGCTCTTCTCTTCTCTGGACTGCTTCCATTCTGTCTTGATGCCTTCCTGAGATGTGGTCTCCAGAACCAGACACAGTATTTCAGATGAGGCCTCACCAGTGATCAATAGTGGCATCAACTTTAGTCCTACTGGTTATGCCCCTTCTTATGCACCCATGCCCCAGCATTTGGTTTGCTTCCACTGCTTTTTGCATTGTTTGGCTGACTTCAGGTCATCGGATATTATAACCCCAAGTCTCTCTCCTGACTTGTAGTGGACAGAACCTGACCCCCAACACCCCCCATCCTGTTTCCTCCCTTGGGTTTGTGTGTCCCATGTCCTTTCTGGAGATATGGCCTCCAAAAACTGGACACAGAACTTCAGATGAGGCCGTCATGCTCAGTTTCTAGGAGACCCCCACACAATGGCATGTGACACTAGAAGGTGAGCATGGGTGTGCCTTATTGGCTGTGAGCTCAGTTTTTTTATATTCAATGCCAATTTTGACAAAGGAATGCTGCTGCTTCACTAACAAGGACCTTATTAGTCAAGCAGAGGCATTCTTTGTCAAAATCTGCACACAACCAGATAAAAACTGCCCCTTAGTCAGTGAGCACACCCCACGCTCATCTTGCATTGTAGGCAAACAAGTGCCTGTAGGAGTCGTGTTTGTTTCTAAGGAATTTGGAGCTTCTACTGCGGGCTTAACTCATTGAGACCCCAAGACCCATGTAGGTGGTAGCAGAAAAGATATTCCTGAGGTCTTGTCCACTGAGGACTCACTGCTTAACTTAAATATTAACAAACCGGAGTGGTGTAATTGACTGCATAGCACCATTGGAAAGGTAATTTTATGCTTGAACAGCTTTGGCTCATACTTTGTGTGTAGCACTTACGGTTCAATTTGAGGCATTAGCATTTGTGACATGCTGATTATGGCTTGCTTTTGCTCCAAAAGCTCCAGGTTACACTGGTAAAGGTATACAGGCCACCTCCACATGTGGTGGGATTCTCAGAGTACCTGCGGTCTCGGTGAGTTGTAGTTGGTCAAGCTGCATGTATGTTCAGGTTTGGAGAGAGTTTAATGAACCACAGCTCTTGCTTTTTAGCCATGTTTTCGGCCTGTAGTGCTGGTTGACAGTTCAGCTATGAGAGGTTGTGCTTCATTTCTCAAAGTTCTGTAGGTACGAAACATTGCATGTTTAAAATATAGGGCCAGATGGAATGTCATGGAACTGCTTTCACCTTGAGGCTGGTCATAGCAGTGGCTGCTTTTGGAAGCTTGTGCAGTTTGATCTGGATGTAGCATGCTACATGCAAATAGTTTCTACTTCTGTCTGTGGCTTCACCTTCTCACTCCTATCTCTAGGATTCTCTGTGCCTGTCCTATGCATCTTTTTCAACTTCTCCATTGTTAGCCCCATCAGCTCCACTGGGAACTCTTTTCCATGTATCCACCAATTCTTCCGGTGAAGTAATGATGCTTTATGCTGCCACTTAGTCTACCCATTCGAACCTCATGTCATGCCCTCTCATTCCTCTGCCTCTCCTTTCTAAAGATGCTATCCCCAGTGCCCTATTTATTCCATTGAGATATTTGAAGGCTTTCTCGTTGTTGGGTATGTGTGTGTGTGTGTCTCTCTCTCTCTCTCTGTATTGAGGTCCTGTGTTCTCTCTAGTCGTAATGCTTTTTAGTCCCGCACCATTTTTGTCCATTGTGGCATAGATTTGCCATGAATCCACTGAGAAAAATGGTTTGGCGTATACTGATGTGCCATTTTGGAAATGGTTGGCATTACCTCCTGTTTTGCATAGAGCTTTGCTATGCTATACCAGCATCTAAAACCTAGTTTCAACATGTCTTCATTTTTCATGGAAAATGAGTTCAAGATCCCACTCAATGCCTGCGCTATCATGGAGTAATGTGGGGGATGTTCTTTGGGTTCTCTTATGTATAGAGAAAGAAATCTGTTTAGTGGTACTGGTCAACCACTCATGTTGTTGTACAATTGTCTCGCCATATAATCTAACTCCAGATTACTGTAATGGGCAGGTAAAAGCAGCAGGAACAGAGTGGACAATGTGGTGACTGACAGACTGAGCTTGGTGCAGCACATCACTGGCAGTGTAGCTTGACCAGAGGAGCAGAACTAGCAAAGGTAAATCTGGTTGAATTTTGGGTTCAGTTATTTGTCCTTTCTGGTTCTGTTTGTTGCATGTTTGTCGTGTTCTTTTGGTACAGTTATTGCCTTTCAGATAGAACAGTTGTCTGGAGGATCACCTTATTGCGTGGTAGAAATCAGTCTTCATGATGTCTGAGCTGAGCAAAGTCAAATCTGGTGCACAGAAACAGAAACTGGCTAACTTGTCTGCACTGGTGGCAGCATCAAGTGATCCAAAACAAAGGAAGCTATTGCTTTTACATACATATACAAAACAAAGCTACTACCACACAGAACAAAACTAGTCTTGAGGACGCAGTTGAAATACAAGGTAGACAAACTGTGGTCTCAGTGTGTGAGCAGCTGCACTGCTAGTCAGAATCTAAATACTCAGCAAATACAGCCAGTGGATTCTGCAAGGGGAACATTTGTGCCACTTGATGTTGTGAAGACTACAACCTTATTTTCAATGCCCCAAAAGGTCTGCCTGCGAACATGAAAAGGTTGCCTTTGTATAGAAGGCATCCAGTTCAGCCCGGATTCGCAGATGTTAAAGTCCTACCATACAAACCGTCAAAATCCACACATCGGTTCTTCCTGGAGCAACAAAGTTATACCAAGGAACTGGGTCACTGTACAGGTGGTTGACTGTTTGCGTGCATTCTTCCACTGCAGTATCTGCATGGCATTTTCAGATGTGGAACTAGGTGTTACAGTAGATACCAAGACTTTAAGCACATCTACCAAGGCATGATAGAACATGAGGATTCCAGAGCTCACAATGCAGCTGATGCGATGATTCGGCCTGTTTAGTGGATGCTGATGTTGAAACGCTGGTGAACAAAAGATATGGTTGAAAGTCGGGGAAGTGTCCAGCAGAAACATAGATGTCATGGAGAATTATTGAAGTTGTCAGTTTATTGACGCCAGTGCCTGCCATATCGTGGAAAAGATCTAAGCTTTATACAGTGTGTAGGACCCATCACTTAACTATGGACATTTCTTGGAGCTGATTCTTCTGTTGTCCCAATCTGATGTTCCTCTGAATACACACATCCAAAAAGCAGAGCTAGAGCAAGAGAAGGAAGCAGAGAATGGAGAAAGAAAAAGGACACTTCAGAAGCTCGTGGTCAGGAGGGTTGATTACCTTCTGCTCAAAGACCACCGTGAATCAAATTATTGAGATTATTATGCAGATAATCAGAGACAGCATTGTAAAGGGTGCTATGGACCAGAAGATCAGCATTCAGATGGATACCACAGTGACATTGGTGTGACTTGACCAGTCGGCTATCATTCTACTGTATGTGAAGGACCTTAAAGTTCATGAGTGTCTCTTTGCTGTGGTTGAGGTGCAGGACACTTCTGGACAAGGAATGCACAAGGTTTTGAAGGAGAACTTTGAAATGCATGGACTTGATATGAAGAACATCGTGGGGAGTCATTTGATGGTGCAGCCAACATGCGGAGCTTAGTCCAGGGTTACGTAGCTTGATAAAAAGGATTCACCAAACAGTGTCTATACCTGGTGTTATGCACATGTTCTCAATTTGTGTGTCTCAGATTGTAGAAGCAGTTGTGGAAGCAAAGACATTATTTTCTTTGCTACAAAGGACATCCGTCTTCATCTAGTGAATCGCATAAAAGGATGACTATATGGAAATCTAGCATTGATGGTACGGACAGGACAAACTCAGACGGCTTCAAAAGATTGGTGGAAACCAGATGGTGGGCAAAACCTAGAGCACTGGTACGCATCTTCGGAACATATGTAAACCAAGAGAAGAATCTGTATGTGTCACTTCTCCAGACTTTGCTTTTTATTAGTACCTCTGGAAAGTTTGATGCTAGTGTTGCCAGTGAGGCAGATTCACTGTTTGACAAATGGAAGAAGTTTGACATCATTTTGATAGCCTTTGTGCTCATGAAGATCTTTACAGTAATTGGGCCAGTATCAAAGTATCTGCAGACTAAGGCACTAGACTATCTTTCAGCATGGCGCATGGTGGATCATGCCAAGATGGAGTTGCAACAGTCTGAATTTATAAACATCAGCAAAAGCTTCTAACTTTGTTGCTGGAAGACAAGAAGAAATTGATGAGTTGGGTATTGATATTGACCTTGAGGATCATCTGCCAAATAAAAGGTAGCCAGAAGAAGAGAATGCCAGGGAAAATGTCAGTGACGAACGAGTGGCAGATCCCATGAAGCTATTTGAATGTGAGTGTACACTGCATTATGGATCAAGTTCGATGAGCTTAAATGATCGCTTTGATAACAACAAGCAACTGATTCTGGATACCAGCTGCATGGACCCACATCACTAAAGTATAATTCAAGGTGGCATACCAGATGAAAGTCTGCAGAAAGTGGCATTGTTGGCAGAAGTAGACCGTAGCAGACTTAAACTGGGTTGTTAACGTTTGCTAAAATATTCAGACGACTGCCAAAGATCACTGCCTGAAGAATACACTGCAGATGTGTTGACAGAGGATGTTGACTTTCATGACTCTGAAGACTCCGACACTCGTGAAGGTGAAACTAGTGACCAGAATGAGCAACGAGAGAAAAGAGATTTGCCAGACAAATGCAAGTCCTGCAAAGAATGCCTAATGTGCTGTTATAAAATTTTGGCACAGTACAACATGCACTCATCTGCATTTTCAACCTTGTTCGTTGTCTACGAGTATTTGTTGACTTTATCGTTTACCCAGGTGTCCTGTGAGAGAGCTTTCAGCAAGCTAAAGATAATAAAGACTCGACTGCGCTCAATGCTGGGACAAGAGAAACTGGAGGCATTCATGATTATGGCCATTGAGAGAGACCTTCTTGATGGAGTGCGCACAGAAGATGTCATCCAGAAACTAATTCAACGATCTGAAGCATACAAGTGAGTACTGTCACCCTGACACTGGAAGGCTACTGCTACTGTCACTAGAGGGCCGAAGCTGGATGCTGGGTTCAGGTACCCAGGTCCAGAAGGATTCAATGGATTAGACTGGCCACTGTGGGGGGTGCTGTGGAGCCCGAGCTAACTGTCAGCAAAATCTATTCACTCCAAATCTTTACTCTAAAATTCAAAAATTAACCATTGGTAGAGAGAAAATCGAGGCGATTTTGAGAAAATCTGAAGAATACCACCAGGAAGTATGCTATGGGTAATCCTCGTAAAGAGAAAGGTGGTGGTCCGGGATCAAAAGCCACAGGATCCTCTCACTCTGCTAGGACCGATCTGACTGTACAGGCCTCATCTGCCACGGAACCCGAAGAGACCTTTATTGTCGATTGGGATGAAACTGCAGAGGCAGATATCTGGTCTCTGACCTGAACTCAAAAGTGGATGCATACAATTCCCGACTGACTGTAGTTGAAACGTCCGTGGAACAACCTAAAAGTGAGATGGAGGAAGTCAAAAAACAGAGAAGGCCATGGTAACTACCGTGAACCTGATCAAGGAAAACACGCACTTTTGGGCTAGGTTAGAGACACTCGGAAACCAGGCTCGATCCACGCATATTCGGATTTTAGGAATGCCCGAGGGGATAGATCACCTGGTGATGTTTATCCAAGAGTGGCTTCAAGAGAAACTGTCTGCAGAAGAACCCCAGGCTCATTTTGGCTTGCAAAAAGTGTACAGAATTACACCTTGAGGATACAGGTCAGATTCGGGCATGCCACGCACCCTGCTTTTGGTGATAGACAGTGTTGGGACTAGAGACCACATTCTGAGATTGGCCCGTCGAGCGGGTTCTCTAATGCAAGATGAAAGGGCGGTTTATTTATTTCCTGATCTAAGCTATGTGACTCGCATGCGAAGGAAAAAGTTTGATGGAATTAGAAGGCGACTTAGAGAGAATCATATCCCTCACGCAGTGCTCTTCCCTGCCAGGTTGTGAGTGGTATATAACAGGAAGGTCTGGATATTTTCAGATGCTGTGAGCGCCTTTATATGTATTTCAGCCTTTCCTGCTGAGCTTTGCTCCAGACTATTCGGTTTTTCGAGCCATTATTAAATAATAATTGCTTAGTGCTGGAAGGCTTTCTAGGAGCCCTAGTGTAAAATGTGATCTCAATTTTTCAATATCTTCTTAAATCCAGTTGGAGATTTTTCTCAAATTCTGGGCTTTGAGTAATATAGTTAAACATTGATTTAGCTGCCAGATTTCACTTTATTTTAGGAAATACCTTTAGGTTTTTAGTATGACGCCAATAGCCTGAGATCAGGCAGGCAAAAGCTGGACTTTCTGTGGACTTTAGTTTTTTTTCCTTTTGAATAAAGTCACACTGCTCATGGGCTTAATTTATGCAGCATAAGTCTTGGATATATTTTTAAATCTGGCTATTTAGTTTTCCCCCATATGTGGTATCAACATATCCTTGATACACTAATCCTATGTTTAAAGGGCTGCGTCCCTAAAATTGATTTATGTATGGACTGTCATGGATACAATGTTTTGTGGCTTTGATATAAAGCAACTGAAAATCTAAAATAAAGTATATAAAAAAAAAAGACTGGCTACTGTATTTGCTACCTGGAGTAGTGATCTTGTCTGAACTGAAGAAAGGGATATTTACCATGCTGGTCTTCGCTGTAATGTGAGCTGAGTGCATGCAGAAGAGATCCTGAAAGCGTAATTGCGTGGAAGTATACATTTTTAATTTCTTCTGACTAAAAACCATTGTATGCACTGTTCTGGTTATTGGTTTTGTTTGTATGGAGACCTTATCATTGAATTTGTACTTTTATACTTTGTATGTGGTAAAACAGATGCACAGTTAGTTTATTAAAATAAAAATTACACTCAGGACACTGTTGGCAGACTTTAATGTATAAGTGATCAAATGACAATGAAACACACAATGGATACACAGTTCCATTTTATTAAAATACAAATTACATGACACTGTTGACAGACTAAAGCATAACTGATCAAATGACGATGGGAAACGTACAACAGATTTTACTGTGCAGCTAATGTTTAGAATTAGGGGAAAGTGTAGGGAAAGATTAGGACAGAAGACCTACTTTTGTGTAACAAGCTCTTGAGTCAAAGGCCCATTTTCAAGTCTTTCCATGCAAACCCTTTTTCTGAACCCTTTCTTACCATGGCTGGGCCTTTGACCACCCCTTACCTCCCCCCTTCCACCCTCAGTTGCAACATCCTGGCAGCTATTTCCCTGCTTTGGCTAACTTGAGCACCAGCTTGGCCTCCCTTCACTCTGGCACTATGCATTTTGAGTTTGCCCAATTCATCAATTTCTATGCTAGTTCATAAGAACTATCACCAACCATTTTATATGTGCTGCAATTAAACATATACATTGTCACCCTCACTAACACCACCACCTGTGCTTTTCCTCTTCCCTTTTACTCTGGTTGCACCTGGCTGGAAATGTGCCATGACTAGGTGTGCATAGTACCAATTTGATTAAATTCATGTCCCACAATACAGTGCAGTTTAATACAGCAGCACTAACATCAATATACAATAGAACACTGTTACACTGTTTACACCTCTAGATGGCATTCAATTGTCCTTTTGAGTCTGACATTTTGGGTTGCATCTAATTTTATTGCCTTTGTAACCAGTCCCTGAATCCCCTTTACTCTGCAGCTGCTGCTCTTTCACACTGCCTGAACATTCTGTGACATCAATAACACCATTCTAGACCATTCAGATGTATAGCATAGAGTGGGTTATTAACATAGAACACTTGCACATGACTCAGTAGCTGAGTGAAACTGTATGCAAGTAGATCTGAGGGCAACCCAAAGTAAAATTACAAATTTTTCAAAACTTTGTGAAAATGCCTTGGTATAAACTTTTCACTGTGTATATAATTAGCGGACACACCAATCTCTTCAGATGAGCGCAACCTTATTTCTGTCTTAAGGCAGAGCATTGTGAGTTACAGCCTCATGTTCCTTTATTGGGGCTAACAATAGCACTGTAACAATCATGTTGGGGTCACATAGGCTGCTTTTGGCAGAATCTTAGCATAACACACTTTGCACTGCACTTTTCTCCTGTTACATCATGTTGCCTCACAAATTGCTCAGAGAGGAAAGGGTAGGGAAAGTAGGGCCTCAACCTCCGGAGGTGCCTTGCTAGGCGTTGAGCTTAACCATTGATTTTGTTTGAAAGGGAACTCTCTGCTCACCTGCAGCCATGTAGCTGGATAAATGTAATGTTGCAGGATCACTTAATGAAACAAGTATTGCTAAATTGGTAACCTGCTTTCCTGCAGTATTGCTGCAGGTGGGACTAGCAGGTCATGGCTAGCAGCATTTTTGCAAGGTAGCAGAGTTCACTTTAAATCAATGGGACTGAAGCCTCCGAAATAATGAATATAACTTTACCAGTAATGTAATAGCTTTCTTCATAATATACAATAGCTTTCTTCCAAATGGAATACATGCTGACATCTTGTACTTGGCTACAGCATGCCGTGGTTGGGGCCCCCATGACCCTAACAGGGCCTCCCCTGCCAGTACCAAGGCCCCCCTGGGCCCATTTCTAGGTGGGCCCTTTGCTTCCCAGTCCGACCCTGGGATCGAGATAGATGCCCCGAGCAAAGTCTTTAGACTACCAGAAAAATAAGTAAAGAAATTGAAGGAACTAATCCAGGTACATACCAGCAGGAGATGAGTCTAACTAAAGTTGGTGCAGCAGGTACTGGGGCACCTGAGCTTCGCATGCAGGGCCATCGGACCAGGAAGGGCATTCACAAAGAGGTTAGCCAGGGCTACAGTAGGGGTCACCAGACCACATCACTGGGTAGACCTGACATGAGGTGTCAGGGAGGATTTTAAAATCTGGGAAGAATTCCTCAGGGAGCACAATGGGTGCTCTTTCTGGCAAGAGGAGTGGCTATACAACACAGACCTCGACCTCTACACAGCCACTGCTGGGGGGTAGGCATGGAAGGTTACCTGAGGGGTAGATGGTTCGCAGAACCCTGGCCTGCCAGTTGGGTGAAGGAGGGGAAAGTGAAAGATATAACATCACTAGAGATCATGCCCATATGGGCGTGTACCTTGGTCTGGGGGAGGAATTACTGGATCAGAAAGTGACATTTTGGTGTGATAATAGAGCAGTGGTGGATGTGCTGAACAACAGGGGAGCCAGGTCAGGCACAGTCATGCAGGTATTATGACTTTTAGTTTCAAGGGCTTTGCAGCTGAACATGTCATTTAGAGCACAACACATAGAAGGGGTACACAATACCCTGGCTGACAGCCTTTCATGTCTGCAGCTGGACCGTTTTCAGAGGCTGGCATCAGCAGCGGAAGAACTAAAAACACCCATACCAACGAACATCTGGGACGTTGGCAAGAAGGAGCAGAACTGTTGTTTTGCAGCTCATGGGTGCCTCGGACTCTGAGGGCCTATGATGGGGCCTGGCGAGTGTTTCAAAGATTCAGGGCAGAGCACCAGATGGAGGTAAGTAGGCCACTCACAGAGGAGCAGTTGGGCATGTTCACCGTGGAGCAGTGGAAAAAAGGCACAGCTCACACCACTATGGGAGTCTATTTGGCAGGGATTAGTGTTATCTGCAGTCTAAAAGGGTGGAAGGACCTGACAAAATCATTACTCATCAGAAGAATGATGCAAGGATGGAGCAGGTTGAAACAAGGGCTAGCAGATAATAGAAGGCTGATAGGGGAGCAGTGGCTAATAAGGCTGCAGGACGTGCTTCCGCAATATGCAGCTCAAAGGTCGAGGCCCAACTATTTCACACAATTTACATGGTAATGTTCGAAGAGGCCATGAGAGTGAGCGAGGTGGTAGGCTATGGGAGAGAAGACAAGGAAGGGGGGTTAGAATGGGAAGATGTAAACTGGGGGGTAACAGAGATACAGATCAAGATAAGGAGGTCAAAAATGGATCAAAGTGGGCATGGTTGCATAGTGATGCTGAAAGGGTAAGCAGAGGGTACGATATGCCCAGTACAGGCTCATAGAAACATAGAAACATAGAAGTTGATGGCAGATAAGGACCTCAAGGCCCATCCAGTCTGCCCATTTCTTTTTCTACCTTATAAATGTGCCATCGGCCTTTGCTCTGTCAGTGGCCTATCTATTCATACTCATTTGTATTGCTCCCTTATGCCTATCCCATGCCTGTTTGAAGCCCTGCACTGTATTCATAGCCACCACTTCTTGAGGTAGGCCATTCCATGCATCCACCACCCGTTCTGAGAAAAGAATTTCCTCATTCCCTTAATCGGCCCCCCTCTAATCTCATGCTGTGTCCTCTTGTTCTGCTATTTTTCTTATATTTAAACATGTTAGACTCTTTCACTTTGTTAATGCCCTTAAGGTGTTTGAATGCCTCGATCATATCACCTCTCTCCCTCCTTTGCTCAAGGGTATACATATTGAGCTCCGTTAATCTGTCCTCATACTGTATGTCTTCTGATGCAGTCCCTGCACCATTTTGGTTGCCCTTCTCTGGACTGCCTCAATTTGGTTAATGTCCTTGTGAAGGTGTGGCCTCCCAATACTGCATGCAGTACTCTTGATGGGGCCTAACCAGTGTCTTGTAAAGAGGGATTATTACCTCACTCTTACGACTTGTGATACCTCTACTAATACACCCTAACACCCCCTAGCCTTACCTACTGCTTTAGAGGTCTGCTTGGATGATTTCAGGTCATCAGTGATGATGATGCCCAAGTCTGTTTCTTCCTTTGTGACTGCTAGCAACTCCCCCTCCCAGCCTATAGGTGGCTTCAGGGTTTCTCTTTCCTATGTGCATGATCTTGCACTTCTTTGCATTAAATCCCAGTTGCCACTCTTCTGACCATTTTGCTACTTTATCCAGATCTCTTCTCATTCTGCCCACCCCATCTGGATCATCTACTCTGTTGCAGATCTTGGTGTCATCTGCAAACAGACAAGCCTTACCCTCTAGTCCATCTGCAATGTCACTAATGAAGATGTTGAAGAGGACTGGCCCCAGGACTGATCCCTGAGGTACCCCACTTGTGACTTGCATCTCTTCTGACTGTGTACCATTTACCACCACTCTCTGTTTTCTGCCCGTCAACCAGTTTGCCACCCAGTTGACCAACTTCTGACCCACCCCGAGCCTACCCAGTTTATTTATCAATCTTCTATGTGGAACAGTGTCAAAAGCTTTGCTGAAGTCAAGGTAGGTGACATCGACTGCTCCCTCTTGGTCCACCACTCTGGTTACCCAGTCAAAGAAATCTATGAGATTAGTTTGACAGGACCTTCCTTTTGTAAACCCATGCTGTCTTGGATCCTGTGCCCTTTGGATTCCAGGTGTTGCACTATCCTTTCCTTAAGGAGCGCCTCCATAATCTTGCCCACTACTGAGGTAAGACTGACTGGTCTGTAGTTCCCTGCCTCCTCCCTGCTACCACTCTTGTGGAGCGGGATCACATGAGCCCTTCTCCAGTCTTCTGGGACCTCTCCCGTGCTCAGAGACTCACTAAACAGTTCTGCTAATGGCTCTGCTAGTTCTGCCCTTAGCTCCTTAAGTACCCTGGGATGTATGCCATCAGGTCCCATTGCCTTATCCACCCTGAGCTTAGCAAGCTCTTGTAGGACCCTTTCTTTTGTGAAGGGAGTAGTGCTCACCTCCCTCCCCCCTGTGTCCATGCTGCTGAGGCCCCGCCCTACCTTCTCTTCAGTAAATACTGAGCAAAAGTATCTATTTAGGATAGATGCTTTTACATGGTCCTCCTCCTCACATGCTCCCTTTTCTCCATTAAGCTTAGCAATACCCCCTCTGGACTTTCTGCTTTCACTAATGTATCTATAGAAAGTCTTATCACCTTCTTTTACTGTTCGTGCTAGTGTTTCCTCAGTTTGGGACTTTGCCTGCCTTACTGCCTTCCCTGCTTCCCTTAGGGCAGTTTGGTATGCCTCCCTATCTTCATCCCGCTGTGTTCCTTATATTTCCTGAAGGCCAGCCTTTTGGATCTGACCTTTCTGCTACTGTATTTGAGAATCAAAGTGGTTTCCTTCTTCTTTTGCACTTCCTTTTCTGTCTAACACAATGGGATGTTGCTTCAAGTATTGCATCCTTAATGCTTCATTGCCTGTACCCTTTCACCTGTGTTTCTTTGCCAGGGCTAGCTTAACTCTGTTGGCCATCTTGTCAAAGTCAGCTCCTCTGAAGTCCAATATTTTGCCTTGGAATGGGATGATTTAGATGTAGTAGCCAAACTGAACCATACCATGTGATGGTCACTGGCCCCCAGGTGACCTTCTACCTGGAGATCTGTGATCCCTTCCCTGTTAGTCAGTACTAGATCTAGGATAGCCCTGTCTCTTGTGGGTTGTTGTACCAGTTGTTTGAGGCCCTCCCCCTGCAGGGAATCCACTATGTGTCTAGTTCTGGCAGATGTTCCTGCTGGTATTGACCAATCTCTATCCATCTCCCATTATCAGAACCTCCCCTTTAACTGTCATGTTTTGTATATCTTCTAACAGTAATGTGTCTATGTCATCCCCCTGGTCTGGGGGCCTGTAGACAACCCCAGTTCTTATGGCTGTCCCATTTCCTGTTTCCAGGGTGACCCACAGTTCTGCTGGCTCCTTATGTGTATTCTGATTTTCTGTAGCTTTGATATTTTCATTGACATACAGGGCCACTCCTTCCCCCCTTTTTGCACCTCGGTCTCTTCTGAACAATACATAACCAAGTACTGAAGTCTCCCAAGTGTGGTTGCTGGTAAACCACGTCTCACTAATTGCTACTATGTCCAGTTTAGCCTCTGACATTATTGCCTGCAGGTCTGAGATCTTATTTCCCAGGCTGTGAGCATTTGTGTACATGATTTTCCATTGGCCAGATTTCGGTGTGTTAGTTGTTGGGTGAGGTTTGGCATTAGCCCTGTGCATCATATGGGGAGACTAACCTTTTTTCTTACCTGGTGATGCAAATGAACTGCAAACATGCTGAATCCCTGTTTGACCACTAGCTGAGGGGGGAAGGTTGTTCTTCCCATTCGACGTATGGGGTGCTGCACCCCTCTCCCCATTTGCTAGTTTAAATATTCTGCAAACATGTCAAACTTCTGTCCCAATGCACTGACTCCCTCCTTAGTCAGATGCAGTCCATCAAATTTAAAGAACTTTCGCTCCCAGAACTGTTGCCAGTTCCCTACAAATCTGTGTCCTTTTTCCTGGCACCAGCCCTTGAGCCACGTGTTTAGCTCTGTGGGCTTTCGCCGCAGGGCATAGGAACAGGATGGGGAAATTATTTGTACATGGTGATGGAAAAAGGGTCACTGGCTACCAAGTCACAGCATTACTCAAAAAGGGCATGCAATTCATGGGGGAAGACCCAGCTAATTACTCATCTCATTCCTTGTGGATTGGGGCTGCCTCACAGTGGGCAGCAGCGGGAGAGATGGTGAATGGGATATTGGAAAAAGGATGCTGGTGATCGGCCAGTTATAAGAGATACATTACAGCATTGAAGTGAAAAAAAAAACAATAATTTTGTTCGAAGGTGGTGCTCCTGGTTTGAGCTGCAGAACTGGGGGTGGCAAGACATGGAAAATGGTGGTGGGAGGACACATACAAAAAAAAAGAATAATGAGGGGGAGAATATAGGTATGACACTATGAGCATGTGTAAAATAATGAATTTTGCTTGAACCCCATAGGTAGAGGAAGGATCACGGAAGTCTGGATCTGCAGCCATTCCTATATTTATTGGGCTGGAAAAAGAGCAGAGAAGAAGGCTGGGGGAAGGCAGCTGTACCAGGATGCAAGATAGTGTAGGTTGGTCTGGCATGGCATAAGAGGGATGAGATGGGCACAGCTGCTTCCAACCTTAAAAGAACTCAAGGGACGATGGCCCAGTCCAGACCTCATTATTTACATCTAGGGGGCAATGACCTTGCAGGCAGACCTTGGGTAGACACATACTTACAAATATAAAGGGATTTAGGAGCAATTCAACAGTGGTGGCTGCAGGTGTGCATTGCCTAGTCAGATATGATACCACGGAGGGTGTGGAGGCAGGAGCACAGCCAGAGAGCAGTAGAGAGGGCCAGGAGGAAGATGAATAGGAGGGTTGGGATGTTTGTAAGGCAGATGGGAGGACAGATGATACTGAGAGGGGTAGAAGAATGGGTAGAAGATTTCTACAGGGCAGACGGTGTGCACCTGTCGGACCTAGCCATAGATATATTCAATACAGAAACAATGGGCTTTATAGAAGCATGGAGAAAACATGCAAAAAATGGAATATAAAAAAAGGGGAGGAAAGAAAGAAGGAATAAAAAGGATATTCCCTGAGGTAAGGGAGAATGGTACCATAAGTATGGGGGAAGCCAGCCATCCATGCAAGCTGGAGACTGGCTAGTGGGGAAAAGGGGAGGAGGGAGGGGAAGAAAAAGGAATAACAAAAGAAGAGGAAGAAGATGAAGGAGAAAGCGGTCTCGGTTTTCACCATTACCTAACAGAAAAGGAGAAGAAGAAGGCACCCAGGTTTTCACCTGGGGGAAGGATAATCAGAGATTGATATATGGATGGAAATAAAAAATAAATTGAAAATATGATAATAAAGAAATTGAAATGGAATTATGAATATAAATAAATTGCCAATCTGAGCATAACAACGATGGTCTCTGTCTTTTTGTGAGGGAAAAGGGGGGAATCCAGGACAATGGAATTTGCCCTTTAAGAGGTAGACCAGGTTGTCCTGGTGCACCCCTTCCCTCCTGCATAGAATGGTTGTGCTAAGAAGTGGGGGGGGAGGAAGGGGAGGGGCTAAGGACCAGAACAATAGGCAGGTAGCAGGAAGAGGATGGGCGAAGGGAGGTACATAAGGGACAGCACAAGGGGGCCTCAGCCACTTTTTGCTGGAGTTTTGATCCCTCCCACCCTAGGCAGAGCAAGAGGGGAAGACAGTCAAGATGGGACTGTATGGTGGGTCTGTCAGGGTGGATGACAGACGCATCTGGTCGGACAGTTTGGACTGCCAAAGGTGGATGGCATGTGATAATATGATTATGGACTGCCAAAGGTGGATGGCAGGAGGAAAAGGGGGGGGGAAGGTGGGGGGAGGAGGGGAGGGGGGAAGAAAAAAGGAATAACACAAGAAGAGGAAGAAGATGAAGGAGAAAGCAGTCTCGGTTTTCACTGTTACCTAACGGAAAAGGAGAAGAAGAAGGCACCCAGGTTTTCACCTGGGGGAAGGATAATCAGAGATTGATATATGGATGGAAATAAAAGAAATTTTGAAAATATGATAAGAAAGAAATTGAAATGGAATATGGAATTATGAATATAAATAAATTAAATGCCAATCTGAGCACAACAAACAATGGTCTCTGTCTTTTTGTGAGGGAAAAGGGGGGTATCCGGGGCAATCAACAAATTCAGTAAAACCATTTAGAATAAATATAATTGTGCAGAAAATTATTCAGCAGTGCCAGGCCAGAGAAAAGCGAGCTCACCAGATACCGAACAGTCTTGTTTAATAATGGAGGAGAACGGCAACACTGCCTGTTCACCACACTATTTTGTCCATCGGTGTCAGCGGAACACGGCACAGTCAGTCATATCCAAGATGACAGAAGGAGTCTAGTGCACATGCACGAGTCATCACACATGTGCAGAAAACTCCAGCAGTTATCTTGGACACAGTGGACAGTACCATGTTCCACCAGACCTCAGATGCAACAGTAATGGCTCTTGTTGAGTTTGTTTAGTCACTGGGGCTACTTTTTGACGTTCAGCACAAGAACTGCAATAGATAACAACATCCTCATGGATCACAGGCCAGTAAAAACTGTACACCAATCTTGCAAGCGTGCAATCCATCCCTGAGTGACCAGCAATAGGACTATCATGTGCTCTCTGTAACAATTCGTTTCTATACTTGGTTGGTTATGACCAACTGTTCTATCTGTTCCTGTGTCTGAGGATTAACACAAACTCTGTATAGTAGCCTAATACATTTTTTAAACATTGTTTCACCCCCATCTACTTAAAATAACCTATGGGAGAGACATTGTTAGTTTGCTCTGAAATAAAATCACAATCAGTTTAGTCTCAGCATTTTCATGTATTAACTGCTTATGTCCATCGGTGTTTAGTTCTTTCTGTCCTGGCCTTCTGGCTTTTTTTTTTCTATTTTTTGCTGTTTTTTGGGAGCCAGCCACCCTACTATTCTGCTCCAGCCCCTGGACAATCTGCCTTATTCCCCTATTTGCCTTGCCCCCACTGATACCACCTGGCTTACCCGCCAGGGTGGGGCTACAAAACTAGACAGGCCCATCTGCATTGGGAGAAGATGTTGGTGGGAACCACAGCCGACATTGCTTCCCTGGTTTCCTTCCTCAGGCCGGGGTTCAAGGCCAGCAATGCCTCAGAGCCGTAATTGGTTGGCAGGGAGGTAAGCTTCATTCTGGGCAGCCAGAGATTTTCTGAGTATGCTGCCCTGGGGACAGGGATGTGCAATGATGTCCAGCATCCACTTCACCCTTCCTACTGCCAGTCACTGCAGTGCCTTCAGCCTCCACCAGAGATCCATCAAGCACCAGACCCTCTACCTCTCCCTCTCCCCAGAGAAGGACAGCAGTACCCAGGATGCTCAATCCTTCTCCCTCAGCTGGCCCTCAACTCCCTGGGTCCTTTCTGAAACCTGGGTCATCGGCTTTGCAAGCGGAAATCTAACTGCTGCACAGGTGGGCTGGCTCAGCCTTCTGGCTCTTGGAGCTGGTCTCATACAAGTCTGCATCTAAGTTACCAAAAGTAAAAATGTCCCCATCATTTGAGACTTTCTTTGTTTGTGCTCTTGTCATCACAACTGCTGAAACTGCAGATTCTGCTCACTTTGTGATTAAAGCAGTAGCCATAGACATGGTCAGATATTTCCAGATATTTTGTGAAATTTCTAGAGTTTCTCTCTGCTGCCCCTACTGTGGAACTGGAAAAAGCAAGAAATTTCTCTAGAAATATCACAGAAATTTCAGGAAATATCTGACCATGTCTGTGGCTGTGACTGTAACTCATAAAATCCTGGAAATTCAATTCCAATTATCACAGGCATTGGTAACTTTAGCGGTACTCCCACTTTCTCTTGATGTGACACTCCAGTAATGCACAGAGTCACTTAAGTGGTTGAATACTATCAAGCATCCCTATGGATGCAGATGGCTCTAGTACCTGGTCATCTTGCTCAGTTCTTTCCTAGAACTTCAATATGCACCATAGTCTGTCTGCTTCCAAAATCTATAAGTCCCTTCACTGTCTTTTCCCCCAACTTTAACATCTGTTAAATACTTGCCCCAGAGTCACTTGCTTAGAGTCACTTAAGTGGTTGGATAGTATCAAGTGTCCCTATGGATGCAGATGGCCCTAGTACCTGGTCACTTGCTCAGTGGTTTTCCCAGAATGTAAACATGCACCAGAGTCTGTCTGCTTCCTGAGTCTATAAGTCCCTTGACTGTCTTATCCCCCACTTTACCATTTGTTAAATACTTGCCCCAACTTGCTAAGGCCAAATCTGCTCCAGTGTTGCCCTCCTTATTTTTGTGGCAATTTCTTGTAATATGGCCTGACTTATTACAGTTATAGCAAGTAAAGTCTTTGGGTGCAGCTTTGTTATCCCAACTAGTGTTCTTATCTGTTCTGGAGTTAAATGAGGAACAAGAGAGTATTATCTGCCCTTGGCTGTTACTTTGCTGCTGCGTGATCTGTCTGGCCATATGACAGTCTTTAGCCAAAGAAACGGCTTTTCCCCAATTTTTGGTCTTTGTTCTTTTACTCAAAGCTGCATGTCTGTAGGAAGGATGTTGACAAACATTTTCATTACAAGTGTGTAGATGATCTGTGGGACTGTTTCGCCCTCTGGCTGCACCCATTGAAAAAGGAGTTGTCTGAGTCAGTTGAAGGCTTCTTGAGGATTGTTGACTAAGTTGTTCTTCAGTGACTGGAATCTCTGCCTGTAGGTCTCTCTGGAGTTGTCATATGGTGCACAAAAGCTACCAGACTTACCAGGTCTGAATATTTTAAATAATTTTTTCTCAAAAACATCAATTCCCCTCCAAATTCTGGAAAGTGGTCCATGCCCTATTCTCCCCCCTTCACATCCACCTCAACCTGTGCTTAAAATAAACAACTCATTGGTCTCTGAACCATGTGCAGTGGCTCAAGAGTTTAACTCCTATTAAACCTCCTGTGCCACAGCACTTCTAAAGTCACTCCCCTCTAACCTCCCCCATCCTCATCCTCCCACACCAACTATTCAACTCCTCCATGCCCATCCTTCCTTCTTTTTTTCTGCTGTCACCCCAGAAGAAACACCAATGGCCCGTATCTCTCATAATCCTTCCAAAGGCTCATTGCCGGATGATCATGACCCTAAACTCCTCTACCTTTCAGCTTCTGCTATAGCTTACCCTCTCTCCTTACTCTTAAATCTTTCCTTATCATCCTCATCTGTCCCTTCATCCTGGAAACATGCTCTGGCCCTCCTTCTCCCAAAGGGTGGCAACCCCTCCTCCCCTGCAAATGTTCACCCAATCTCCCTACTACTTACCCTTACTAAACTCCAAGAACACATGGTCCTCTCTCAGCTGACCTTCTTTCTCAGTGACTGTTCCTTGTTTACCCCATTCCAATCTTTTTTTTGGAAGAACCACTCCACTACCACCACCCTACTCTGGCTCACTGACTCCATCCTCACTGGGATCGATAATGGCCTCATTACCTCTGCCATCTTTGTTGACCTCACCAAGGAATGCAACACAGTCACCCATGCCGTATGTCTTGACTCACTTACGGCTGCTGGGTTGTCTTCTTCTGCCCAAAACTGGTTTAGAGCTTACCTCTCAGGCAGAACAAAATCAGTCAAGATCCAGGATACAATTTCTCCCTCCATCGGTATTTCAACTGGAGTCACACAGGGCTCGGTACATACTGGACCAATGGGTGTCAGTAGACAGGAGGAGGATCAAGGATGTTCTGCAAACTGGGGAAGGGAGGGTGTCATCAGATGTGAGAGGCTGGGGATATTCATAGTTATTGGGTCAGGATGGGGGGCCTTGGGATAACTTAAATTAGACATACCATATCCCCGCACAAAGGGTAAGGAGAAAGAACAAACATGGATTATCTGTACCCAATTAGAAGAACACATACAGTGAAGTCAGAAACATAGATGGACACACAGGTAAGAAAAATACTTTATTTTCAATGTTTCACTGCATTTATGATCATAGTCAGATATTATTTACCTAAAGAATTAATGCACCTTTCCCCCCACCCTTGTCTTCTCCACACACCAAAACTAGATGAAGGACACTACTCACCACTCATCCGATAGAGACACTTGGAAATGGAACTAGGGCCTCTCAGTTCACTTATTCCACCAAATGTCTTTGGCAGGTGCAAAGGTAGCAATAACAGTGCAGGACAGAACCTGCACACCTAATGTTTAGCCCAAATAATCAGCAGCTTTGTCAGAGGTAGGTCAGCCACTCACCGGGCTTCTCTTTAAAAATTGACTCATTTGCTCATTTAGAACCCTGATGTGCTATTTGCTCAGCAGTGTGTATTCAAAGACTGAAGCAAGTGATCAGTGACAATACATGAACTATCAGCGTTCCAGAACATTTTAAGGAACACTGCCCCACAAATTAAGGTTCAGACAAAATAAAAAATTCATATTCTTGCTTGGTTATTTGTCCAGATGAGTCACTGCTTAAAGAGAAGCCTGGAGAGTATATGAGCTACCACTGATGAACCCCCAGATTGCTTGAGGTGAATCCTTAGGTCTGTGGGTTCTGTCCTGCACTGTTACTGCTTCCCCTGCACCTGTCTTGGACATTTGGTGGAATAAAGTAATTGACAGGCACCACACTTGCTTCCATGTCTCTTTTTGCTTTCTCATGAGTAGTGACTGCTGTCCTTCATCTACTCATTGACTGAGCCATTGGGAATAATGCCACCATCCTTAGGCTCGTCCACCTACCCACGTTTCACATTTTTTTTCCTATCCTTCTCCAGATGCCCTCCACAACCACTCAAATCACACTTTACCTCAATTTCCACATTTCACAGTGTAGCCTTGGTTTGCCCCTAGGAGAAGAGTATGGAATCGAGCCATGTGTCAGGTGGCATCCTGAGAAGGAAGACAACTTCTTCTTTTCATAATCATGACAATTTCACTGTTATAGCTCTTCTTACAAATTGTTTACTTTTTGCCTCTACACTATATATGCCCACCAATTACACAGCAAATACCAGCGAACAAACGTTCGACATTGATGAATGCTTGTTTATATGGCACCAATTTCCAAAGGCTCTGGGACCTCACAAAACAATCAACAAATTCAGTAAAACCATTTAGAATAAATATAATTGTGCAGAAAATTATTCAGCAGTGCCAGGCCCTGAGAAAAGGGTGCTCACCAGATACCGAACATACTTTTTTAATAGTGGAGGAGAACGGCAATCACTGCCTGTTCACCACACTATTTTGTCCATCGGTGTCAGAGAAACATGGCATAGTCAACCATATCCAAGATGAGTGAAGAGCCTAGTGCACATGCACGAGTCATCACGCATGTGCAGAAAACTACAACAGCCATCTTGGACACAGTGGACAGTGCTGTGTTCCACCAGACCTCAGATGCAGCTGTATTGGCATGTGCTAGAGTTTGTTTAGTCACTGGGGCTACTTTTTGACATTCAGCACAAGAATTTCAATCGGTAACAACATCCTCATGGATCCCAGACCAATAAAATCTATACACCAATCTGGCAAGGCTGCAATCCATCCCTGGGTGACCAGAAATAGGACTATCATGTGCTACCTGTAACAACTCATCTCTATACTTTGTTGGTATGATCAAATGTTCTATGAGTTCCTGTGTCTGAGGATTAACACAAACTCTGTACAGTAACCCAATATATTTTTTAAACATTGTTTCACTTTGTTTTTATTTCACCCCCACCTGCTTAAAATAACTTTGGGGAGAGACATTGTTAGTTTGATCTGAAACAAAATCACAATCAGTTATGAGTCTGTCTGCTTCCCAAATCAATAAGTCCCTTCACTGTCTTATCTCCACTTTAACATCTGTTAAATACTTGTCCCAGAGTCACTTGCTCAGAGCTACTTAAGTGGTTGGATAGTATCAGCTGTACCCATGGATGCAGATGGCCCAAGTACCTGGTCGTCTTGGTCAGTTCTTTCCCAAAATTTAAACATGCACCAGAGTCTGTCTGCTTCCCGAGTCTATAAGTCCATTGACTGTCTTATGCCCCACTGTTAAATACTTGCTCCAACTTGCTAAGGCCAATTCTACTCCAGTGTTTTACTCCTTATTTTTGTGGCAGTTTCTTGCAATATGGCCTGTCTTATTACAGTTATAGCAAGTAAAGTATTTGGGTGCAGCTTTGTTACCCCAACTAGTGTTCTTATCTGATCTGGAGTTAAATCAGGAACAAGAGGGTGTTATCAACCCTTGGCTGTTACTTTGCTGCTGTGTAGTCTGTCTGGCCATATGACAGTCTTTAGCCAAAAAGCAGCATTTCCCCATTGTCTGGTCATTGTTCTTTTACTCAAAGCTGCATGTCTGAAGGAAGGATGTTGACAAACATTTCCATTCCAAGTGTGTCGATGATCTGTGGGATTGTTTTGTCCTCTGGCTGCACCCATTGAAAAAGGAGTTGTCTGAGTCAGTTGAAGACTTCTTGAGGATTGTCGACTGAGTTGTTCTTCAGTGACTGGATTCTCTGCCTGTAGGTCTCTCTGGAGTTGTCATATCATTTTAGGATTTCTCTATTCATAAAATCATAGTTTTCTGGCTGCACAGTGTCCATACTGATATAGGCAAGTGGGGCTTTCTCTGTCCGGAAAGGTTCTGGCCTGATTGCCCTTTGAAGCTTTGGTCATTGGCAGCCTCCTGAGGCTCTTTTAAAAGTGGTCAAATATGTTTTGATATCCTCTGAATGACACAGCTTTGAAAGTTTTTTTTTTATCATAGAATAATTTTTATTGTTTAAATGAACAACACATCCAAAAACAGGAAAACGTCTGCCAACATAAGGCTTAACATAATAGCATACACATGTCATTGTTTGACACACACATTACTGTAACTTAGATCTCATATCTTCCTTATAAAACAGCTTACAGCACCTAACAGCCATAATACAACATAGTTCATCCATCTCTCATGCTCCTATTTGGGTCATATGGGTACCGCCACCCCGACACAAAGTTTCCCGTACCCTGCTCGAGTCAAGTATGTGACTAATATCCAAGCCCTAAAGAGGTATATAAAGGGAGGCAGATCACCCCCAACCTCAGCGTAGCACCACCAGAACCATCCCCAAACTCACACATGGGTCAACCACCTATACTAGTTTAGCACATAACCTGGGCCGGAACTATGCCACTGATAGAGGCCCAATGGAGTAGTTACACTACCAGAGAGGAGTGAGGAGCCTGACACACAGTCGAGTTAAGATAGGCCTCCTATTTGTAAAAATAAATGGGAAGCTGCCCTCTCGCAGCATAGGTTAACCTTTCAAAGGTAGCTAGCCTGGAAATGGCTGCATGCCATACCAAAATAGGCTGAGACGGAGGTTGCCGCCATTGTCTTAGTATGAGCCGTTTAGCCTCCAGTGGAACCACAAGGACCCAGTTCTGATGCTGTGGACTCAAATGTGCTAACGGGGCCCGATCTCCCAACAACAACATGGAGTGTGAGAGGTCTATAGGCTATCCCACCACCCCTGAACAGTCCATTGCTACCGCTGACCAAAAAGGAGACAGCACCTGGCATTTCCATAGGAGATGCAAGGTGTCAGCAGGGTTGTGCTCACATCTCCAACATCTATCATGTGAGATAACCCCCACTTAGACAAGATAGCAGGTGTTCTGTACCACCTAAGCAATATCTTAAGCTGAATTAATTGGCATCTAGCATCTTTATAAGTGGTGTGCGCTGCATGAAGGCAGCGGGACCAGGTTTCCCGATCAATATAACTACCAGTTTCTGTACTCCATGCTGACCTGCACGACTCCATGTGATCTGATTGCGCCTCCCTCCAGGTACTATAAAATTTGCCTGCTAGCCCACGAAAGGAAGGTTTTAAGTTCAGCAAGGACAGCCAATGCCACTTCGGATCCTCTTTTCTCGACCAATCAGCGGCCTGCACTGCATTACGAAGTTGCAGGAACCTCCAGAAGTCCTGTGCCTTTAGCAAATAGCGTGCATGCAGTTGCTCAAATGACATTAAGGTACTACAGCTTGGTAGATAGAGGTCTTGCACGATATGAATCCCTTTCTCTTCCCACGAGGCCCATGACAGGGGCTTATTGCCAGCTCTGATCACAGCTTTGAAAGTTTAATGTCTTTTAAGTTGTTTGTATTTTGTTGATCTGCTGGATTTGTACCAGATCCTTCGGCTTTGATAGTTTGCAAGGCATCCAGCCATTGCTGCTCCTTTCGCTGCATTTCTGTTTTCTCTGTACCTTTTAGATGCTGCATCTCTTCTCTTCTTTGCGCTTCTACTGTAAATATTGAAATCTTTTTCTGTCTTTCTCAGTCTCTAGTTGCTGTATAGCCCACCATTTAAAGATGGCAAACATGCCCTTAGGTGTTGTCACACTCTCTGTTCTTCTTCTTCTATCATTGGTGCTGGCTATATTGTCTCAGTTTGGACTTTAGTTTCTGCTTCTAGCTTGACTGCCCTTCTTCTTAAAATCGCTTCTGTGCTTCTTGTTGCAGGATCCATAGCTCTTTTTTTTTTTGCAACTTAAATATATTTTTTATTAGGTTTTTCTGTTTACAGCAAAAGAAAACTAACATCAATCAATAACAACAATATTTAACAAGGGGGTTGAGAAGTACAAGAGAAACAAGCATTTATCAATGCCAAATGTTGTCTTGCTGGAATTGGCATTGGTAGTGCAGGAATTAGAGAGATGCATAATAGGAACGGCAGTGAAGTATGGAACTGATGCCAACCCCACCCCGCCCAGCAGATACTGACAGGCATTGAGGTGTGCCTTTGGGTCATCGACTATAATGGTCATGCCATTTCACCTCACCCTACCCTGCAGACTCCAACAAGTGTTACATTTTGCCTTGGGGTCATCGCGCCTTATGCGCATTCCATTCCAAAATGAAATAGTTTGAGATGGGTGCAGTGTAAGAGTATGGGGTGAACTTTGGGGCCAATGAGTCCAAGGCACACCTTGATGCCTGTCACTGGCTGCAGGGTGGGGGTGGGGGTGGAATGGCATGAGCAATTACACCTGACAATCCAAAGTCACACCCCTGATGCCTGTCAGTCTCTACAGGGTGACGATGTTATGGTTAGAAACCCTAACACCCTGGGCGTTTGTTTGTATTTGCACTCCAAATTTTCAACATGGACCTTTTGTGACCCCACCTCATGAAAGTATTTCGGACTTCTGCTCATGAGCAGTGGCACTGTGATTTATTTAACCTGTCCTGAATGATGGTTTCCCACAGCGACGGTGCCATTCTGCCCCAGACGTGTGAAAACACATTTCGGGCAGGATGTGAAAAATGACAGCTGTACTGTTCATAAGGAGGTGTGAAGAAATGGCAAGGTTGAAAATTTGGAGTGAAAATATTAAAAATTCTCAAAGTTATGAGCATGTGTGGAAATTGCACAATGCGTGCTTGTAACACGGTCATTTGCTGGAATTTTTTCACCAAATTTTCAACATAGGCATTTTGGTCTCTCTGCTCATGAACAATGTCACTGTGATTTTCTTGATGTGTCCTGAATGTTGATTTCCCACAGCGACCATAGCATTCTGCACCAGATGTGTGAAAAAACATTTTGGGCAGGATGTGAAAAATGATAGCTGTGCTGTTCATAAGGTGGTGTGACAAAATGGCAATGTTAAAAATCTGGAGTGAAAATATTAAACATTCTGTAAGTTACAAGCGTGTGTGAAAACTGAGCAACACACTCTCATAACACAGTCATTTTGCGGAATTAATTCACCAAATTTTTAACACAGGCATTCTGGGACCTCCACTCATGAACAATGTCACAGTGAGTTTCTTAATCTGTCCCAAACATTGATTTCCCACAGCAACCATGCTATTCTGCACCAGAAGTGCGGAAACACATTTCAGCCAGGATATGTAAAATGACAGCTGCACTGCTCATAAGGAGATGTCAAAAAATGGCAATGTTGAAAATCTGGAGTGAAAATATTAAAAATTCTCAAAGTTACAAGCGTGCATAGAAACTGCGCAATGCTCGATTGAAACACAGTCATTTTTTGGAATTTTTTCACCACATTTGCAACATAGGCTTTTTGGAGGCACATCTCATGAACAGTGACACTGTCATTTTGTTAATCTGTCCCAATAGGTGATTCCACGCAGTGACCATGAAATCATGTTTTGGGACTGAATAATGAAATGACAGTGACTGAGTTCATGAGGTGGTGTTCCAAGAACCCCATGTTGAAAATTTGGAACCAAAAGTCACAAAAATGGCTGAGATATCCACCTAAGGTGTCAGCGTGGCTCAGTTGGTAGCATATCTGCCTCTGGACCAGAAGGTCATGGGTTCTTGTCCCACACCAGGATGTACTTGCACCTAAAAATCACTGGCATCCGAGTGCAGTATTGGGGGGTGCTGTACTGCTGGGGTGTGCTGTCCTTCAGATAAGACGTTAAACCGAGGTCCCTTCTGCCCATCCTGGTGGGTGTCTAGGTGGAAGCAAAAGAACCCAGGGTACTCTTCGTAAAGAGCAGGGAACATTTCGGGTGTCCTGGCCAACATTCCCCTTTCCATAAATCGGTTGATGCAATTATCCAGGCTGTGTGTGGGTGATGATGTGCGATATGGCCACCACCACACATTCAGTCACTTCACTACCAGTCTAGCATTGCTTGTAAAGGCACTTTGGGATACTGTGTATGAAAAGTGCTATATAAATGCTGATTCTTCTTCTAAGTTGACCCCCCCCCATTGATGCCATTCTACAGCTTACCATGATTTTCTTCAGTTCACGGTCATCTTTTGAAGAGTTCAGATGTGTCCCATTCCACCAAAGATCATTGCACCAGGCTCTGAAGGTAAGTAGAGATGCAGTGAATTTAAAATTCCACAGGTAAAGTGCCCATGAAGTGGGCACTTCATGTTGTCACTCTGCTACGTGAAGTGGCCAATGCAAAAGGCTCACTTTGCCTTGTAATTATTACTTTGCATTGTCATTCCGCCTTAATGCAAAGTAAGGTGAAGTGACAATAATATTGGCAGCCCTTCACACACACAGTCACCAAAAGTAATGTGCATCCCCAAAATGCTCATATCTTGTGTCCAGAAACTCCCCAGTGCTGATGAAGTGTAATAAGAGCACAAGAAATGCAAAGTCTCCCAAAATTAATGGTGCACTGAGACGTCATGCGTGCAGTAGTCACACACAGTCACCAGAATCAATGTGCATCCCCAAAATGCTACGGTCTTGGGTCCAGAATATTCCCCAGTGCTGACAAAGTGAAATGAGAGTGTAACAAGAAATGTGAAGTCTCCCAGAATTAATGAATTATGAGCCCCACCTCATGGGTCTGTGTGGGTGGCTGCTTGTGTTTGTCTGTGTCTGTAGCTTAGTTTTTTGGGATTTACAAAATTTTCTGCTTGGAGTAACTACACCATTCTTGCTCATTACATCCATGAAGGTCTCCTGGACTGGATTTCTGCAGACCATCACCACCAGGTATTTGCATTTTCAGGTTAAAATCAACTTTTTGGAAGCTATCCCAAGCAAAACAGAAGTCAAGCAACTAAGTCTGACAAATTCAGTGACTCTGGATCCTGCTTGAATCCACATTTCCATCTGACATTCTCCTAAGGGATCTGTATGTGGGCTTTTAAACAACCTCTTTAAAATAATAAAGGAAGCATAAGGACAAAAGGATTTCACATCCTGCACTTGTACTTGAGTAAGTGTGCCCTAGGCTATCAATGTAATGGGACAGGGGAGCACATGCCTGCAAACTCTTGCATAGCCAAAGCCTCTTGTCAAATCCTTGCCTAGCTGTGATCCTGGGTGACCTGTATCACAAATTTTACCAATAGCCCAGGACATTTAAAAATTTTCTCTCTGAATATCTGCAGCCTTCTCTCCAAACTGCCACAATTTCAGGCCTGGGAGGCTCAGATTGATCCTGTCCTCATCTCTCTAACAGAAACATGGCTATCACCAAAGATCCCAGACACAGCAATTGCCCTTCCTGGATATAACCTGTTTCAACAGGACCATACCTCAAAAAGGAGGGGGGAGGGGTGTCTGGTTTACCTCAAGAGTGACATCAAAGGGCACATACTGCCAATTAGCTTCCACACTAAGGAAGCACAGGTTCTAACACTAAAACTTAATATTGACCAACAAAACAAAGTGCTACTATTATCCACTGTATACCTTCCTCCTGGGACACTACTCACTGGCTTCCCACAGCTCATAAGTCACCTCGAACAGAACAAACTAAACTGGGAACATATAATCCAAAGGGACTTCAACTTTAATTGGCAAGCACAGGATACAGCGACAGCTAGAGACCAAATAGCCGGACTGTACCTGACCCAACTGGTCACACAACCCACGAGACAAAACTACCGTACAGGAACCAGCACCCTTATCAACTGGCTATTCTCCTCCTGTCCTGAACATATCACAGAGGTAACAGTCCTACCTGACACCATTAGTGACCACTCCCCTGTACTACTTACCTGGACTAACAAGTTCACCAAGAGTAAGCCTAAGGCCACCAGGAACAGATCACTAAGGCCTGATCAGCTAGACTTCTTCAGGTACTACCTAAAAGGGATTGTCTGGTCCCCACTGGATAGAGTCATGGATGGAAACCAAGCACTGAATTACTTCTGCAGTATTTTGACTAAAACTTGCGACACCTTTGAGCCTTACAAAACAAAGAAAGTCAGAGGAATCCACAACCCCTGGCTGTCCAGCCCTCTAACTGAATGCATGCGACTCAGAGATCACCTGTGGCATATGGCAAAAGCCACCGGGAATCAAGCTGACTCCCAAGCATATAAGGCAGCTAGAAATACCTGCACAAAACTCATACATCAGGCGAAAGCAGCTTACTACAATGACCTCCTAGGAAAGACCTTGTGTAGAGGGAGGGAGTTCTGGGACTCTAAAATCTCTCATGGGTAGAGCCTCAAGGGCCCCACTGTCCCTTATAGTTACCACCTCTGGCACATTGCAAGACCCAAAGGAAATCACTGATGCTTTTAATGTTGCATTCACGGACCTGAGCAATGTGTTGTCACCTGAATACCTGAATCATGCCCTTGCAGGCAAGCAGCACAACCTCAACATTCCATCACCACGGGATCATTTTACCCCACCATTCTACTCCAGGTAACTCTCCACAGGTGAGACCATCAAATATATCAAACGGGTCCTTGTTAAGGCCAGGATGGGAAGTGACATGATTGATATGAAGATGGTAGCACTGACATTAAACAAACTTGTGGCACTGCTCACCAAGGTATTCAATGCCCCTCTGAGATCTGGCATCTTCCCTGACAGGTGGAAAGAGACTATACTCACACCTGTTTTTAAATCAGGAGACAGAGCTAATCTAGCAAACTTCTGGCCCATCTCAATTTTACCCCCCCCTCGCCAAAGCACTTGAAAGATTGGTCTCAGAACAACTGAGTACCTAGAAAAGCATAGCCTTCTCTGCTTGCAACAACATGGATTCCGACAAAACCACTCCACCATTACCATGCTAGTAGAGTATACCACTAAGCTTTATGGGGCCCTGGATAAAGGGATGGTGGTGGTGTCTATCTTCATAGACCTCACCAAGGCCTTTGAAACAGTCAATCACCAAATGCTACTGAAATGTCTCCTCTCTACAGGATTGTCAATAAAATCTGTGGCCTGGTTCCATAGTTACCTAACCCATATATCTCAGTGGGTTAGGATTGGCAATACAATCCCTGAGCCCAGGGAAGTAAACCAAGGGGTTCCCCAAGGTTCTATCTTCAGTCCCCTCTTATTCAACTTCTTCATAAATGACATGCCTTCTACCTGTTGTATGCACTCTGTACTCTGTGCAGACGATACTGTTATCTCCGTCGCAGGGAAAGACCTGGGAACAATTAACTCTGAACTTCAGCTCAGTTTTCATTCATTGGAATCCTGGTTCACCTGAAATACAGAGAAACATAGAAACATAGACTTTGACGGCACATAAGGACTGCTTGGCCCACCTAGTCTGCCCATTTCCCTACCTAGAGGATAAGCTGCAGATCCTATTTATCCAACAGCCTATTTTTTCCTACCACCCACAAAAATTGCCTTATGTCTGTCCCATGCATTCTTGAATTATCCCACAGTTTTAGACCCCACAAGCTCCTCAGGAAGGCTGTTCCAAGCATCCACCACCCTCTCTGTGAAAAAATACTTCCTCACATTGCCTCTGAGCTGTCCCCCCTCTATCTTCAAATTGTGTGCCCCTGTTCTTGCACATCTCTTTTTCTGAAAGATGCTACCCTCTTGGACTTTGTTGATTCCACTGAGGTACTTAAAATTTCTATCATGTCCCTCCTCTCCCTTCTTTCCTCAAGGGTATTCATATTAAGCTCCTTTAGCCTCTCCTCATATGGCTTCTCTTGCAGACCCTGCACCATTTTAGATGCCCTCCTCTGAACTGCCTCCATCCTGTCTATGTCCTTGCGGAGATGGGGTCTCCAGAACTGGATGCAGTACTCCAGATGGGGTCTCATCAACTGTCTGTACAGGGGGATAACAACTTCCTGTTTTCTGCTTGTGATGCCTCTCCTATACATCCCAGTATCCACCCAGCCCTCCTACCGCCTTCTCACATTGCCACAACCTTAAGGTCATCTGATATGATTACCTCCAGGTCCCTTTCCATTTTTTTTGTTGTTACTACCTCCCCACATTGTATAATCTTCCCTGGGTTTTTGTTTCCCAGGTGCATTACTTTGCACTTCTTTGCATTGAATCCAAGCTGCCATACTTCTGACCATTCCTCCAACCTTACCAAGTCCCTTCTCATCCTTTCCACTCCTCCTTGTGTATCAACTCTGTTGCAGATCTTTGTGTCATCTGCAAAGAGGCATACTTTTCCTTCCAGTCCCTCCGCGATGTCACTTATAAAGACATTAAAAAGGACTGGACCCAGTACTGAACCCTGCGGTAAACCACTAGTAACCACTCTTTCTTCTGAGTGGACTCCATTTGCAATTACCTTCTGTGTTCTGTTGTTCAGCCAATGTTTTACCCAGGCTACCACCTTGGGACCCACTCCAAGGCTGGTTAATTTGACTACTAATCTTTTGTGTGGGACTGTGTCAAATGCCTTGCTAAAGTCTAGGTAAACCATGTCCACAGCCCCTCCCTGGTCTACTACTTTGGTCACCCAGTCAAAGAAAACAATTAGATTCATCTAACATGACCTTTCCACTGTGAACCCATGCTGCCTTGGGTCCTGTGCCCCACTGGCCTCTAGGTACTCAACAATTCTTTCCTTCAGAAGTGATTCCATCACTTTCTCTACCACAGAGGTCAAACTGACAGGTCTGTAGTGTCCTGCCTCTGTCTTGCTCCCACTTTTGTGAAGGGGAATCACATCAGCCTTCTTCCAGTCCTCAGGTACCACACCATCCTCCCATGATTTGCTATAAAGGGTAGTCAGTGGTGTCACTAGTTCTTTGATTAATTCTTTGAGAATTCTGGGGTGAACTCCATCTGGCCCCATTGCTTTGTCCACCTTCAGGTTTAGGAGTTATTTCAGAACCCTTTCTTCTGTGAAAGGACTGGGATCGACCCCCCCCCCCAGAGTGCTTCTGTTAATTGGATTAGGCACCTCCCCCACTTCCTCTTTTGTGAATACTGAAAAGAAGTATTCTTTCAGTATCCCTGCTTTTTCACTGTCACTCTCTGCCCATCCACCATCCATTCTATTCAGCCTCACTATCCCTCCCTTTGTCTTTCTACGCTCCCTGATAAACCTATAAAAGGTTTTATCCCCCTTCTTAACTGAGCTGACTATCTTTTCCTCAGTTTGTGCCTTTGCTATTCTAACTACCTTCCCTGCTTCCTTCTGCCTTAACTGGTACAGTTCTCTGTCCTGCTCCTTCTGTGTTTCCTTATACTTCCTAAATGCTATCTTTTTCTCCCTAACCTTCACCGCCACTTCTTTTGAGAACCATAGTGGCTTTTTCTTTCATTTTGATTTGTTTATTTGCTTCACACAAAGACTTGTTGCCTCTGTGATGGCAGTTTTGATATTTCCCCATTGTTGCTCCACCCTTCCATCTAGCCTGTTTGCTAGTGATTTTCTAAGGCACTCTCCCATCTTGTCAAAGTCAGCCCTTCTGAAGTCCAGAACCCTCACTTTTGTATGGCTTGACTCTGTAGCTGAGTTTATCGTGAACCACACTGTTTAGTGGTCACTTGTTCCCAAATGGCTAGCCACTTCTAGATCTAAGATCCTCTCACTGTCCCCATGTGAGAGTACGAGGTCTAATATTGCTCCCTCATGAGTAGGTTCCAAAACTAGCTGTCTGAGGCATGCCACCTGAAGGGCGTCAATAATGGCCCTGCTTTTGGATGTGGCTGCAGCAATGGTGCTCCAGTTAACATCTGGCATATTAAGGTCCTCCATCAACAGTATCTCCCCTTTCTCGGCCATCCTAAGTATGCCTTCTATTATATCCTTGTCCATTCCCTCCCCCTGACATGGGGGTCTGTATACAACCCCTGTGCTGATTGTGGTGCCATTTCCAGTCTCTAAGGTGACCCACAGCACCTCCTCTCCTCCGTGTTTACTCTTTTGTTCAGTTGCTTCTATCCCATCCCTTACATAGAGAGCTACTCCCCCCCTTCTGCCCTCCCTGTCTCTCCAGAAGGTTGTGTACCCTGGTATGTTAACATCCCAGTCATGGTTCTCTGTGTACCATATTTCTGTGACTGCTATAGTATCTAGGCATCCCTCTTCCATCAAGACCACCAGTTCAGGGAGCTTGTTGCCCAGACTAAAGACGTTGGTACTCATTACCCCTCATTTCTTGATGGCCTGCCCCTTTTTGCCCCATCCCTGTCCTTATTGCGTTTGTCACTTTCTCCATTTACCCCTGCACTTCTCCCTATTGACATTTCTATGTTGGTGTCTACCTCACTTAGTACCCTGATTTTTTGAGGGGGTAAGATTTCCCTGCTCCTTTCCAGTGCCTCCCCGCTTGGCTAGTTTAAATGCTTGCCAATGAAGTATTTAAACCTATCGCCTAGAATCCTGGTTTCCCTCCTGGACAGATGCAGACCATCACACCAGTATAGGCCTGCATTCATCCAGGTGGACCCCCAGTCCCCAATGAAGCCAAATCACTGAGCTCTGCACCAGTTTTTCAACCACTGATTGAATCCCATGGTGTGGAGCACCCTAGCCTCATCTGTGCCATAGACAGGCAGCACCTCCGAGAAGGTTACCATGTGTGCTATTTGTCTAAGGCCCCTCCCCATCTCCAAAAATGCTTTTTGCACTGCTCTGATCCCTTTCTTAGCCAGGTCATTTGTCCCTAGGTGGACAATGACATCCAGCTCCCTCCCCTGTGCAGCTGCTCCTGTGATCCTGAGGATTCGCTCCCTGTCCCTGCAAGCCTTGGTGCCAGACAGGCACCTTACCTCCCTCTCCCCTTCCTCCCCCAGTTCTACCTTCCTAACAATGGAGTCCCCCACCAATAGTTGTATCCTTCCCCTGTGGGGTCCCATGCCACCCTCCTGTGGGTCTCCTTTGTGGAGGTTCCCAACATCCTCCTTGGTCTCCACTGTGGCTGCCTCCATAGGGGAACCACACTTTTACAGATTGGCATAGAAATTGTGGAGAGGTCCAACTGGAGGGATGCACCTCTGTTCCACCACCCTCAACCTCCCTGAGCCCACTGTGGTCCAACCACTCCTCTTTCTTGGCAACCTCTGAGGCAACGGCAGTGACCATGGTGGTCCCTGGGTGGGAGAGGAGGTCCCACAAATCCTGGCCAACTCAGCCTGGAGATGAGCAACCTCCTTCCTCAGCCCAGAGAGGTGCCTGCAGATGGGACAACACTGCATCCTCCAGAACGTCTCCCAGAAGACGGCAGCTCCACAGCCACTGCACTGCACCACTCCCATCATGTCTTTTTTCTGGCCCCCAACTGTTGTTTGAAATATTTACTCTTTCCTCTGTTTGTTTATTTTCTTTTTTTCTTCCTCTACTTACTTACTGCCTCTGTGCCCTTTTAGCTCCTGATCTTCCTGTTCTGAGACAAGAAGTTCCTATACTTCTCAGTAGTCTCTTACTTGCTCAGAGTCAGACTTCCAGCAGCTGGGGGGGGGGCGGAGCTATTCTTGCCCTTCTAGGATGGTGAGTCTTTGGTGGCTCTGTGATCACTCACTTCCTGCTCCCAAACAGGAAGTTCCTGTTGTCAGTTAAATCCTGTTCCTATAAAAGTAGAACTGGTTTAGGGTGGGGGTGGAGGGGCAGGAAGGGCAATATAGTCCCAGTAGAGAAGTTTTAGTTATACCAGTAGCTCCTTCCTCCTGGTGTTCTGTCTGTTCCTGGCAGAAGCTATCTAGGGCAGTGCTTAAATCTGGTTTTAACCTGGTTCCTTCTAGCTAAGCCACTCCCCCTACTTTTCAAATCTTTCTACACTTAGTTAATTTCACAGATAACAATTCCCTTCTGACACCTGTGACAAGCACCTAGATAAGTACACAGATAACACAGATAACAGATAACAATTTACTTCAACTACCTCTGACAAACACACTAACTCTTTTTTTTACCCTAAATTGAAGGTCCCAGAACAAGAGTTCTAGTTCTTAGTCCCAGTAAAGAAGTTTTAGTTATACAAGTAGTCCCTTCCGCCTGGTGTTCTGTCTGTTCCCTGGCAGAAGCTATCTAGGGCAGTGCTTAAATCTGGTTTTAACATGGTTCCTTCTAGCTAAGCCACTCCCCCTACTTTGCAAATCTTTCTACACTTAGTTAATTTCACAGATAACAGTTCCCTTCTGACACCTGTGACAAGCACCTAGACAAGTACACAGATAATAGATAACAATTTACTTCAACCACCTCTGACAAACACACTAACTCTTTTTTTTTTGTACCCTAAATTGAAGGTCCCAGAACAAAAGTTCTAGTTCTTAGTCCCAGTAGAGAAGTTTTAGTTATACCAGTAGCTTCTTCCTCCTGGTGTTCTGTCTGTTTTCTCAAACTGCTACTCAACTGCAAAAAGACAAAAAGCATGCTTTTCAGCACCACACAGAGCAAGATTCGAGGGTCATCACTGCATATACTAAGTAGCGAAGGAGAAGTACTAGACTAAGTCAGTACATTCAAGTACTTAGGGATTCACCTTGATGATACCCTCACCTTCACTGACCATTCTGAGCAACTGGCAAAGTCCACCAACATGAAGCTTGGCATCTTGTACAGACACCGCACATCAATGACACTGGCCGCCCTGAAACTTGTAAAGTGCAGTTCATTTCTCTCATCTGTAGATTATGGCCTTGTCATATATGGGGCAGGCACAGACACAGTGCTATAAAGGGTCAAAACCATCTTCAACAAGGCCTGCCGCCTGGTCCTGGGAGTACACAAAATGACTCACTCTTGTGACCTATACAAGGAAACTGGCTGGCTCCGACTCCACCACAGACTCCAATACCAGGCCTGCATCCTTGCAAAAAGTCCCTGATGGGGTCCATGCCTAGTGCTACTTCAGCCCTCTTTGAGCCTGAACAACCATCTAAATGCACAAGCAGGGCCTCTAGGGGTGTCCTAACTGTTCCCTTCAAATTAACCACCCTTGGCCAAAGATCCCTCTCCTACTGTAGGCCTAAATGGTTCAATGATCTGCCTGCAGACCTTGCTGACTCCCCCAGACTTGGCCACTTTAAAAATGAACTTCAATCTTTTTTTGCCAGCAAATCTGACTGCCTGTGTTTCTGTTAACTCATGGCCTCTGACAGTGGTTCTTACACCCATCAAACACTACCTTCTCTCACTCCCACCCTCCTGTTCCACAAGTGCCCACTTCCCCCCTCCCATCTCCCACCACCTACTACCTCCCCTTGACAAAGTCTCACTTTGGCTGCTAAAACTGCATTTCTGCAGACTGGGAGCACCCTGTCTGAACTGTAACATGATTGTTAAACACTGTACTGAGCTTAATTAGTGCTGCATTAATATGTTTCTCTGCAAGTATGGTCCTGTTCCTCCTTACTTCTTGTACCCTGCTTAATGTTGTTACTGCACACTAATAAGACATGTTAGTTGATGTCTTTCTGTTCTGCAATGTTTTATCACCTGTAAATGTCTTGTATTCCTTGTTGACTTGGAGCCTTTGTAAACAAGCCCCTGGCTCAAAGGTATTAATCTGAGTTTTAAATAAATAAATAAAATAAATGGCACTCTCAGTCATGTGCACAGTGGTCACACACAGTCACCAGAATTAATGTGCATCCCCTAAATGCTACTGTCTTGTGTCTGGAAAATTCCCCAGTGCTGATGAAATGAAATGAGAGGGTAACAAAAAGTGCAGAGTCTCCCAGAATTAAAGTTACACTCAGTCATGTGCACGGTGGTCACACACAGTCACCAGAATTAATGTGCATCCCCAAAATGCTACTGTCTTGTGTCCAGAAAATTTCCCAGTGCTGATGAAGTGAAATGAAAGGTTAACAAAAAGTGCAAAGTCTCCCAGAATTAATGGTGCACTCTGTCATGTGTGCAGTGGTCACACACAGTCACCAGAATTAATGTGCATCCTCAAAATGCTACTGTCTTATGTCCAGAAAATTCACCAGTGCTGACGAAGTGAAATGAGAGTATAACAAGAAATGCAAAGTCTCCTAGAATTAATGGTGTACTATAAATGCACAGGCAGATTAAGATTGTGCTGTGCACTCAAGAGATGCAGACGCAAAGGCACAACACCTAACCAGTGCTCACAAGTCACAAATCCAAATCTGGAAAATAATACATTTTGCCTGTTGGGGGGTGGTAGTTCACAGCAGTTACAGTCCACTACCAGTAAAGATACCACAAAGCAGTATAAAAAATTCATGCAGGTGCAGTGGATAGCAGGTTCACACTGCTGCAATTACTCTATGGCACAATAAAAGGTGTCTGATTTAATGGCACGCATCGCACACACACTCACACAGACTACAAGTAATGCGTAGCAAATTGAAAACCTTTAGTAATACAACCAAATGTTTTAAACAAACTGAAATTATACCCTGCTGCTCCACAACAATCAGCAAAAAAAAGTAAGAGTTTCTGAAAATATTATTGCGTGTACATATAATCAAAACAGAAAGACTGCCTTTTTCTCCCAGTTAATCTACCTACACCACAGACATGCCCCTCCCCCAAAGTACACTTCACAGTACACAGACTGACTCTTCTAAATTAACATTCAAAATCCACACACAAACAATAAACACTCGATTATATGAGCACAGGAGGGTTTCCTATAATCAATGTACTAAACTGTGAGCAAAACAAAATAGCTCAAAAAGGCTTTTTATGTTTGCTTGCACGCATGTGCAAGAAACATAGTGCCTTCATCGTAGATTTCAGAGGTGTGTCACCTCCTCCTCCAATTCAGGCACTGTGCTGGCAGGCGCGGCCCCTGTAAGCTAATGCATTTTGGAGCTGTCTATGACATGCTCCAAAATGCAGTGGCATACAGTTGAAAGGGGGAGCTACGCTTGAGTGAGCAGCGATAAGAAGCTGCTCACATGCAGCTCCCCCCCCAGCCGCAGGCGTGTGCACCCCTGCATGCAGCGTATAGCCGACGGGGTGCCCAATCCCCGTTGGCTCAGCTGCATCGCCTTGGTTCCCCCCAGTAGTTGATGCCATGCTGGAGCCCACCCCAGCGTGGCAATCCATCTTGTTGCGACGGGGTGCCCAATCCCCATCGGCTGAATGCGCCCCTCCCCCAAAGTCCTTGTGCCACCTGGAGCCCACCCAGCGTGGCAAACAGTCCAACGTTTGTTTTTTATTTTTTTGCCAGCGGGGTGCCCAATCCCCCATCGGCTGGGCGCCCAAGTCCTGGTGCCATGCGGAGCCCACCCCAGCATGGCAAGCAATCACGACGTCTTTTTTTGTTTTGCCCTGTAAAGCAAAAGCGGTCCCACGCTGCTCAAGCTCCCTCCCACAACCCGCACTCCACCCACCTGCGCACTCCAGCCTTCCCACACCCCCTCACCTCATACTTACCTCCGACTCCGCGTAATGATCTTCGGTGGACCGAACACGCCTGCACTTCTTCAAAGCCGACCGCGAACTGAGGAAATGCCGTAAGCTGTATAATGGGCTAGATAGGGGTTTCAACTTTATTGCATATCTCAGGCATTTTGGGGAATTTTTGCACCAAATTTTCAACATGGGGTTTTTGGGACCCCTTCTCATGAATGATGTCACTGTCATGGAGTTATTCGGGCTCGAAGGGTGATTTCGCGCAGTGACTGTGCAGTGACTGCGAAATCACCCTTTGGGACTGAATACCACCATGACAGTGACATCATTCATGAGAAGGGGGCCCAAAACCCCCATGTTGAAAATTTGGTGCCAAAATTCCAAAAAATGACTGTTTAACGAGCGTGTGTTGCGCAGTTCCTACGCAGGCTCGTAAGTTCATGAAATTTCAATATTTTCACTCCAGATTTTCAACATTCCCATTTCACCACACTGTCTTATGAGTAGTACAGCTGTCATTTTTCACATCTCACCCAAAATGTGTTTCCACCCTTGCAGCGCAGAATGGCGCAGTCGGTGTGCGAAATCAATGTACGGGACAAATTAAGAAAATCACAGTGACACTGTTCATGAGCAGAGGTCTTGAAATGGCTATGTTGAAAATCTGGTGAAAAAAATCCTAAAAATGACTGTTTTACGAGCGTGCGTTGCGCAGTTCCTACTCACGCTCATAGGTTTGCGAATTTTCAATATTTCCGCTCCAGATTTTCAACATTGCCATTTTTCCCTTCTTATGAGTAGTACAGCTGTCATTTTTCACATCTCACCCAAAACGTGTTTCCGCCCATGTAGCGCACAATGGTGCAGTCGTTGAGCGAACTCAGTGTATGGGACACATTAAGAAAATCACAGTGTCACTGTTCATGAGCAGAGATCCTAAAATGGCAATGTTGCAAATTTGGTGACAGAATTCCTAAAAATGACTGTTTTATGAGTGTGCGTTGCACAGTTCCCACGCACACTTGTAGGTTTGCGAATTTTCAATATTTCCACTCCAGATTTCCAACATTGCCATTTTTCCACACCTCCTTATGAGCAGTACAGCTGTCATTTTTCACATCCTGCCCAAAATGTGTTTCCACCAATGTAGCGCACAATGGCGCAGTCGGTGTGCAAACTCAATGTATGGGACACATTAACAAAACCACAGTGACACTGGTCACGAGCAGAGGTCTTAAAATGGCTATGTTGAAAACTTGGTGAAAAAATGCCTAAAAATGACTTTTACGAGCGTGCGTTGCACAGTTCCTATGCATGCTCGTAAGTTTGCAGATTTAATATTTTCACTCTAGATTTTCAACATGTCCATTTTATTAAACTTCCTTATGAACAGTCCAGCTGCAATTTTTCATATGTCTCCCAAAATGTGTTATCGCACATGTAGCGCACAATGGTGCTGTTGGTGTGCGAAAGCAATGTTTAGGACAGATTAAGAAACTCACAGTTACACTGTTCATGAGCAGAGGTCTTAAAATGGCTATGTTGAAAATTTGGTGACAAAAGTCCATAAAATGACTGTGTTACGAGTGAGCATTGTGCAGTTTCCACGCATCCTCGTTACTTCATGGCTATGTAATATTTTCAGTCCAGATTTTCACTAGTGGCATTTTTCAACACTTCCTTATGAACAGTACAGCTGGCATTTTTCACAACATGGCCGAGGTGTGTTTTCACACTTTCAGTGCAGAGATGCGTGGTCGCTGTGCGAAATCAATGTACGGGACAAATTAAGAAAATCACAGTGACACTGTTCATGATCAGAGGCACCAAAATGCCTGAGTTGACAATCTGGTATAAAATATCCCCAACCTACTTATATAACGGGTGTGCGTTGCACAGTTTCTATGTACGTTCGTGACTTCACCTTTTTTTAAAATATTTTTACTACACATTTGCAACATAGCCATTTTTATACCTCCTCATGAAAGAGTACAGCTGTCATTTTTTACAGCCTGTTCAGAATATTTTTGCACCTGTGCTGCTAAATGCCGTAGCCACTGTGCATAAGCAGCTTTCGACTACCAAACTGATATTCCCCCTGTTCATGAGGTGGGGTCACAAACCAAACATGTTGAAAATTCGGAGTTAAAATACCAACGAATGCCTGAGGTATTAGGCTTTTCAACTAAATCACCCAACCCTATAGAGAACGACAGGAATCAGGGGTGTGACTTGGGATTCTTGCCTGTGATGCTCGTACCATTCCACACCCTGCAGTCACTGAGAGGCATCGAGGTATGCCTTGGGCTCTTCGGCCCCAAACTTCACCCCATTCTCCTATATCGCACTCATCTCACTGTATTTCCTAATGAAATGGGGTGCGCATAAGTGCCAAAGACCCCAAGGAACACGTCACACTTGTCAGTCTCTGCAGAGTGGGGTGTGGTGAAATGGCGTGGCCGTTATGCCTGACTACCCAAATGCACACCCCAATGCCTGTCACTCTCTGCAGGGTGGTGGTGGGGTTGGCTTCAGTTCAATACTTCACTGCCATTCCTATTACGCAGCTCTGTAACTTCTACACTACCACTGCCAATGCCAGTAAGCAAACATTCGGCATTGACAAATGCTTGTTTTAACAGCTTTTAGAGGATTTGAATCACAGAGCTCTGAGAAGAAACTGCCTCCATCTTCCACTACACACACTACACAGAAATGAGGATGTTCAGAACAATCTAGAGCCCATGTGACCTGCAATCCTATAAAGGACTGCAAAATTCACCTTTGGAGCTCAAAAACATGGCGAAGTGAGGTGAAGTACATTGATTTCAATGTACTTTTCCTTAAAACTGGTGGAAAAGTGATTTGGGGAAGAGGAATAATGTGAAATCATTGTTTCCAATGGACTTGACATTCCCCATTGTGACGCAAAGTACTCCGCTTCATATTGCGGAATACTTTGCAGATTCCTCATTACTCTGTGAAACACTTTGTGGAGTGAATTTCGGCCACTTCACCCACCACTAGAGGAAAGTATGAGGTGGGGTTTGCAGGGAGGTGGGGTGCACAGAGGATGGGTGTGGGTTGGGGGAAGGGCGCTCCAACTCAATGACAGACCGTTTTCTTATTTTCAGGAATGGACATTGCAGGACATTTATTTACAGGTGAAATTAATCAACTGTTGGGCACACTGAGGTGGGCTTCCAGTGTGCCCCATGACTTTGGGGATGTTATGTTGGCCACGTTGGAGTGGGCTCCCAGTGTGGCACACAATGGGTGTGGGGTGGGACGGGGGCAGGAACATGCCAACACAGTCAGCTTCAGAGCACAGGAAGCACACTGGGGTGGGCTCCCAGTATGCCACACAGTCTTGAGGGGGGGTTATAAACATGTTAACAGGGGGTTTGGACACCCCCGTAGTTGGCTTTGTAAGAATCGTGAGAGGTGAACGGTGACAGTCACCATGTTTATTGAAATGTTTCAGCAGGCAAGGCATGCCCTTCAATGATGGGGCACTCCCTCATTACAGCAGTGAAATTCTTTCAGGTTGGTGGCACACTTCTCAAGAGCTGTCATAGACAGTGTGCTCATTCACTGGTGCCACAGAGACCAGCTCAAAAAAGCAGTGGTGCCGTTGGCCACAACACAGCCGCAACTCCACAACCTGCTATTCCAGCAAGCTGTCACAAAATGTTGCTTGCACTGAGTGTGCAAGACAACAAAAAAGGAGAATAAATAAATAAAGAAGAAAGAAAAAGAAAAGGACAATCCTTAGTCCCCCCTCCCCGGTGCATCACCACAAAAAACTTTGGTGGGTTACCTAGGTTATATAAGAATGCAATGCTATTATGTCAAAAACGCATACAATTTCCTCCAGTATAACTTAACTCTAGTTCGCTCACAATTATAGTTCCCTATCACCTTTTCTGCTACTATTGCTGTTAAATATTCTTGTACCCATTGCGAATATGAAGGTGACCAGGTGCCCAGCCAGTGTCTAAGTATAATCAGCTTAGTTACTAAAGAGGTTAAAGCTATGTAAAACTTATGTGGAGGTTTAATTATGTAAGCAATAATACCTGACAGGGTGGGCATTATTGAGAAATACAGAACTGCCCAGGGGTGTAATGAGGCCCGACGCTGCAGGCGGAGGGCCTTATAACCCCGGAAGGTCCGGTATTTCCCCAAAATGCCCACCCTGTCGGGTATTATTGTGCTTAGAAAATGGCTTTCTTACTACGTTTTAATCAAGTGGTAAAAGAAGAGAGGAAATGATTATAAAAAATGAATACCATTAGCAGAAACAAAAGTATTGAAAAAGTAATCCATGTTTCTTTAAGGCTGCTGTAGGTCCTGTTGCTGCTCCCCACAGCTATGACCCCCCCATGCACACACATACACTCATTCACCTGAAGAACAAATCCAGTAGCACTTTGTGGACATCATTTTTAAGTTTTGTCGTGTTTTTGCTACATTTTTTTTTTAAAAATTGGTCTGCAGTTGCACGTTGCGTCTGTTGAGCCCACGACCTGTGGATAAAAAGTATGTGCCATGAGGAACAGACCTGAGGTAAATGATGTTTTTTTAAAAAAAATTGGATTGAATAATTGAGGGAGCATTGTGCTTTAAGGGAGTTCTGGCATCTGTGGAGGCAACATGGTACGGTTTTAAAAATCCTGCTTCTCACCGAGAAGCTGTTCGGAGCAACAGCTTCATTTTAATTCTGGTTAAGCTCCATACTGCAAGTGTGGTCGGGAGAGTGCAGCTGTGAGAAAAAAAAAAACATTTTGTTACTCTTCCTGACTGCAGAATAAGTGCAGTGTTTGTTTTTTTAATAAAGAGGGAGAGAGCAAATACTGAAGGAGCGAGTGTTTGTGTTGGGGTGGGGTTCAGTAACTCCTTCTAAGTGAGAGAAAAACATGGCAGGAATTTATAATTTTATCAAGTGCTTTCAGCCAATGACAAATTAGGCTGAGTACTCTTGTACAAGGGTATGTGGTGAGGTGGTACTTGGGCTGGTACTTACTTTTAGGTGGGCATCTATTAAGATATAAGTGCCCAGCTAGGAGGCTGTATCAGCCAGTCAGAATCTGGAATCCATTCTGAAATTTTCTAAAGTAGAATAGTCCCCCAAGAAGCATATTTCTGGAGTAAAATATTCATTATGTTCCAAGATTGGGGCTATCTTAGCACGTATCATATCCCATAGTCATTTAGAGGGTGGGCAATCCCACAGCTTATGGAATAGGGTAGCATCTGCCATTCCACAGCCTGAGCACTCTGGTGAGGACAAATTTTTTCATGCAGAACAAGGTGTAGGGTGTCAGGTAAAGGTTATGCAATATATTAAATATATAATAATGGATGGGGAAGTGTTCTTAATGAGAAATTAATTGTTGGCCAAGGTGTGGGGTGCTACATAAACCCCAAGGGTGAAGCCTGATGGGTTTATTAAAGCATCCCACACTGAGGGCAATCATTAATTTAGAATTTAATCACACTTCCTCATCTTTTATTTGTTATAATTGCTGGTCAGCAATTTTTTGCCACACTGGCTTCACTGGGAAATACACACACACACTCGCAGACACATACACACACACACACACACACACACACACACACACACACACAGTTTCTTGGTTCCTTTTTTATGTACATCTGCTTTTCTGTTTTATTTTATTTATAGTTCTTTTGTTTTAAGTTCTTGATTTACATCGTGGTTGGCATTGAGCTTACCTGAGTGAGTGAGGTTGGAGCTGTTCCCATTTCTAGTTGTCCAATGTGACTTTGGTATGGCAGGAACAACTGGATAGGGTTCCTTCTATCTTTTTTTAATTTAAACTGTATGTTACTGTGTGTTACAGTTGCCAGTAATGTTTTTAAAAATGAAAAAAGAACATGAACTCCTGGTCTGGAGGATCCTTGCTCTGAGGGATAAGCCGCCATGTTTTTTAAATTGTTTAGCCTACCCAGGAGAAGAATGTAGAGCCAATCAGGGTGTGACTCTTGTGTGACTGATGTGGCCTGTGTTTGCCATTATAACCCATGAGTTATAACAGCAAATTATAACTGGCTCAGCCTATGGAAAAAATTCCTGGCCAGTTATTACATTGCAATAATCTTAAAATATCTTGTTTAACATAGACATAGGTGGAGTTCGAGACAGTATGCCAGTGAGCGGATGACCATGAAAGTCCTACAGTAAAAGATTTTGACAATAGTATGCAGCAGAGGAAATCAGAGAATTGTCACAAAGTATAAGGGCCTTATAAATAGCAGATATTGCTTTCTGCTTGCTAACATGTTTGATAAATTCTTGGAAAGGCGAATGGGACACAACTGGCGACAGGGTTGATCCTAAAAACTGTTTGATACAGTTAGTGATTTGTATATACTTAAAGATAAAAGTAGGCAAGGAGCCAAAATGGTTCCTTACCTCTTGGAAAGAGATGACTTTATTGTTAGCTATCAAGTCACCCGCCTTGATGTTAGAAAAAGATGGCCAAAAGGATGGTGGTATGGGCTAACCAGCAATGCATACATTATGTTTTTCAGACAAAGGTTGGGTCATTATCCTGGTAATAGGTATTTTTAGCATTTTACATAATTGGAAGTGGCTCTGAAACTCCAGCCTATTGGGGAGTTACGGAGATCCTCAGAGAGTCTAGAATAGGGGAGATAAAGTAGGGATTCTAGGGAGATATTGTATTTCTTAACCAACAAACATTCTATATCCAACCAACAGGAAGAGTGGGAGGGCAACGTGGGTACTTCTCCCCATTTTAGGTAGTTTGTGCCATACAAGGCTAAATAATACTTAAAAAAATCTGGTAGTTGCAGCCCCCCGTATTTGTATGGTCTACACAATTTCCCATATGCCCCACCTAGGTTTGCCTAACCAGAGAAAAGAAAAGCATAGTGATTATATTTGGCAAATAAAGGTTCAGCATACCTAGGGGATAGAACAATATTGGAAGCACACGCATTTTATCCAAATTTGCCCTGCCACATAGGGATAGTGGTAGATGTCTCCATCTGTTCAAATCCTTCTCAATTTACTGGATCAAGGGGTCCAGATTTAGGGCCCTTACTTTGTGAATGTCTTTGGAAAATTTGATACCCAGATAGTTCAGAGCCAAAGTCTCGAACTGGAGACCTAGTTGCAGACAGAGGGATTTGGGATTGAGGGTGGAGATGGGGTATATTACCATTTTAGCAGAGGTTAATTTGTAGCCAGAGAAAGTACTAAAGGTCGAAATAATTTTCAAGGCTTCTGATAGAGGTACAGTAGTCCAATCAGAGAGATGGAGCATAATATTGTCTGAGGACAATGATAGTTTATATGAGCTTTTCCCTATGGTTGTACCTTTAACACTGGGGGATAGGTTTACCCTTCTAGCTAGGGGTTCAAGGTAAAGGTTAAATAGGTAGTGGGATAAGGGACAGCCCTGGCAAGTACCTCTAGACAGCTGGAAGACCTCAGACAATTCATTGTTGCACAGAATCTGTGCAGAGGGAAATGTATAAGGCACTTTTATTCTATTTATGAATTCTCTTGGGAATTTATAACTCTCCAAAGCTCTAAACAGATAGGGCCATGAGACCCACCCAAATGCTTTCTCTGCATCCAGAGAGACCAGCACAGTATCTTGCATGGTCTCTCCAGACACAGAAAAAAAAGTAAAAGTTTACTGAAGTGTTCACTTGAATTCCTGCCCACCACAAAACCTGCCTGTTCTTTTCCGAGTAGGAGGTCCCAATTCGAGGAAAACCTAGATGCTAATATTTTGGCATATAGTTTAATATCATTGTTAATCAATGATATAGGGTGATAGTTTTCAGCCTTAGAAGAATCTTTCCCAGGCTTGGGCAACAACACTATACAAGCTTCACATAGTGATCTATCCATTGGGGGATGGTTGCTTCAATACTTGAAAAGAGTGGAAAGAAGGGGGGCTATTAATTCTTTATATTTTTTCCAAAAAAGGGTGGTAAACCCTTCTGGACCAGGGGCTTTGTTGGCGGGCAATGAATCAATGGCTGAGGACACCTCTGATTCTTTGATGGGCCCTAGCAGAGATTGAATTTGGATGTCTGTAAGGGACGGCAGGTGGGATGATGATAGAAAGCGTTCCTGGGCTGCTACGCTAGTTTGATCGACTGGAGTGACAGTATAAAGTGTTTGGTAAAATTTAGAAAAAATGGACACCATCTGCCTTGAGTCTGTAGTCCACAAACCTGTCTCTTGGTTGGTCAGTGAAGCCATCCATTTAGAGCTGGATTGTTGTTTGATTAAGAGAGCCAAAAGCTTACCAGCCTTATTGCCTTGTACTATATATGTTGCTTTTAATTTGGCCGCAGCCTTGTCCTCTTTGTCTAGGAGAAATTCTGAATATAGTGTTTTCGTTTTTGCTAGCTCCTCTCAAGAACAATCGGGAGAAGAGCTAGACAGGTTCTGCTCTATAGCTCGGATTTGACTAAGCTACTGGTTCACCTGAGACTGTCTCCTTTTCTTCCTAAGAGATGCCAACCGAATAAGTTCCCCTCTCCATGTAACTTTATGACTACCCCAAATTATATCAAAGGGAATTGAGGCATCTTGGTTACATTGGATGATTGACATCATATACTGTTTAAAATGTGCTGTGAGATCTGGATCCTGTAGAGGCTGGTTATTCAATGACCATGTATGGGTCATTAGGGGAAGGAGGGCACATTTAAAGCTAGCAAGATTGTTGAATGATCTGATATGACCCATGCCTGGATTTTATTATCTATGACCCCTTTTGCTAACTGCTTACTGATCAGGAAAACATCTATCCTAGACAGTACTCTATGTGGTGTGGAAAAAAAAGTGAACTTATGAACATTAGTGTGGGTGAGTCTCCAGGGATCCACTAACCCCATTAAATCTGAGAATTTTATTAGTGTCCTCTGGCCATGGACAAACTGGATTTGGTGCAATAAGTATGGTCTATATCATTCACCTGGACAAAATTCCAGTCGCTGCATAAAATGATGGGTAGGTGGTTAAAGGGTGCCGTGACTGATGTTAGGGTTGGAAAAAAGCGGGGTGTATCCAGATTGGGGCCATATACTGAGCCTAGGATAAGTTCCGAACTTCCTAGGAGGCCATGTATAAAAACATACCAACCCTCGAAGTCTTTAATTCTTACTTCATTCTATTGTCCTTCTCACCTTTTACTTTCCAAGTAATGAAGGTAATTGCATTAGCCATTATACATATTATCCAGCTTTGTGTTATAACCATAAACCTTAGGATTATCGTGATACGCCCACCCCTCACACACCCCCCCCAAAGTACTAAACAAGTCCCTGAAAGCACCCCATCAAATAATAAACATTCATATATTTTGGGATCCCAAGGTAAACTAGAATAAATGAACTATATAGACAAAAGTTCTTACTACCTAGGCCCCTGGCCTACACCTAAAGACACAATGATCCAAAACTGGGTGAGGCTAGCCTCCAACATCACTCATACATCAAACTGTGGTTTTGATCCCCAACTGTGATCACTGTGGATACCAACTCTGTAGTGATTCAATCCCTCCCTGATAAAGTTTACTTGTAATGTAGCTATATGGGGGGAGAGGTAGTACTAGGTTCTGCTGAACCAGATATAAGACCTGAAGAAAGAACAACTGAGAACATTTAATTAGGTAGAGTCTCTCTTTAACCTTTTGCCCATGACTAGTATTATCTAATGAACATCGTAAAACTATATTATAGTCCTTAAAGATAACAGGGCCATAATGCTGAACCAGCAGTCTTAGTATATAGTTTGCAATATGCTTGTCCGTAATGCCATCTAGTGCCTTGTAGCTGAAAATGTCTCTAACAAAAAGAACCTTGAGAAGCTCGGTAAATGCTCAATGGCCTTACATACATTGAGCTGAATATTTAAAGATTAGGACAGGCTACAATTTAAAAGAAGAATATTTTTACCAGGCTTCTTCAATTTAACTTAGGATAGACAGCTCTGCAATAATAAACTTTAATAGATCAAGATTGGGGTCATAATGTATTTTAACTACCAGATGGCTCCCATGTTGTTTCTAGATTAGAAAGGTAGCAGTCCCTTAACCAAAGGATTTTGAAGGGTCTCAGATTCTTCTGTGGGTTTGGGATAACACAAAACTGGGTATAATATTTTGCTTGAGCCAACGTTGTCGATTCTCCAAGAATGAGCTCAGTTCATGATATGCTCTTCCCAAGGCTGCAGTCAAATAGTCCTTGCCCCATTACAAACTCCATCTTCAGGGTTAGATCTTCCAGTCCTCTTGTTTTGGGATGGAACAGGTCAGGAAAGAGTTGTTGCAGCTCTGCGGCTGCTTGTTCTGCTGAATCATAATGCTTTTAGCCTGCCTCAGTGGTTACTTCAAGGCACAATGGGTAAAGCAATCTATGTTTCACTTGTGCAGCCAAAAGCTTGCTTAGGAGAGGGTGGTACACAGATCTAGCTTGGCACACTGTAAGTGTGAGGTCTTGCACTATTTTAATGCATTGACCTGCATGCATTGTTGACTCCAGTGCTCTTAGTTTCTTTCAGATGTGCTCCCGATGCAAAAAGTTTAATAATTTGAATATAAATTGGCCTTGGAGGGTCCTCCGGTGGAGGTTTAGCCCTGAGGGCTCTGTGGGCTCTTTCAATTACGTAACTGGGGCCATTGAGGATGGCTCGACTATTTTGACACAGAATTTCTGAACAAATTCTAACATATTTGGGCCTTCCTCCCCTTCAGGCAACCCAAGTATCACCAAGTTGTTACACCTATTCCTCCCTTTTAAGTCGTCCACTTTAGTTTCTAAGGCAGCAAATGATCTTCTCAGATACACTATCTCAGGGATGATGCTATTATGGTGATCCTCCAGAGAAGAAATCCTCATTTCTGCATCAGCTGCCCTGGTAGATAGCTCCTTTAAAGTGGGTTTAATTTCTTTCATTTCCTCCACCGGGGTAAGTACTGCCTGCTTAATTACTGATAAGTCCATGCAGGCTTGAGCCGAGGTGATGTCTTCTGATGTTGGAGGAACGAGGTAGAGTGGTGAGGAGCTGTGTCAAGGGCACTTGGCCTCTAGGGCCACTGCCTAATTTTCCTCCCCTTCAGAAGACATTGGCAGTAGTTGCGGCACTGAAGTGTCTCTTACAGTATGTTTGCTTTCCCAGCCATACTGTAATCCTTGCTGGTTCAGTGCAGGTGTTAACAAAGTCCAGAGGAAAAAGTATCGAAAAGGGGGGGGGTTTATTTAAACTTTTCCATGATGTCTGGGAGCTCCAATTAAGTGCTACTAGCACACCGCCGACATCAAGTGATCTCCCAATGCTCTCTTCTACACTTCTCCGGTACCAGATCTAGGACCCACATACAAAACTCCCGGCTTAGAGTTTGCATGGTGTAAATCCCACTTCAGTTCCATGCTCTTTAATTTTCTAAGACAATTTTTTAGTATGACAGAGTACCCATCCTTGCACTTCTCCTAAAATCTTGCCAATCTGTCCTGCAGATATGCAGTAATACGTTCTGTTCTGTAAATTCTAGTGATAATTGCTTGCCAGGAGCTTATTTCAGGTGGTTGTGCAGACACCCAATCCTTAGAAACAGCCTGTTTCATTGTCAGTATGAATAAGTAGACCAAGGAGTGAGGGGCAAGACACTGACCCTGTGTAGGAATATACAATATCACCATTATAGGGCAGACCAAGTCCTTGTGTAAGTACAGCTTTTCAGATTTGAAGTGATATTTTGTTCCACAATGGGTTCAGACTTGGGCACAACCAGAACACATGGGTCTGGTCTGCCCGCTGGTTCCCACACCTTCATCAACAGTGCCAGCAAGTATCTGGCAGGTATTTAGCCAGGGTGGCGAGTTTCAAAAAAATCTGGACCAGCACTTGCATACAAACTTGCACTAAATGGTGGGCAATCTAATTTTTACAGCAGACTAGGTATACTTCAGCTATCTGTCTAGGGAATCATGGAAGTTAATTCTTTGTTCCTGCTTTTTAAAACTGAAGAAGTTGAATCACCAAGGTATTCCTGAAGACCTGAGCAGAAGTGGCCTATTAAATGGTCTCAGTTCGTGTCCCCCAGGGCATTTAAGAGCAACCGCAGGAGCAGCAGCATGGGATCAGGAAAACAAAACTTTTTTTGCTTTTAAGTAAAAGATACTGGGCCCTACGCACTATCAGTTAGTACATGCCGAAGGCGCATATGTCACCCACGTAGGGTTGCACCTGCAGACAGGTGTGCACTGCAGGCATTCACCATCGGCTGCCACCTGTCTGCACAGTACTCTGCAGGATGGCTGGGGGCAGAGTTGCAGTCCCAGGTGGGCATCCAATGGGATGCTTGTCCCAGGTCCCAAAGTCGATCCCTCATACAGCAAGGCATGGGTCTGGGGAAGTCAATGCCTACTGCAGGCACCCAGAACTGCATGCCCATGCCCCAGTGGCCAGCCAACAGTTGGAATCCTCCCTATACACATGGCTGTGCTGCTGGCTGTCCATTCTTGCAGCACCACTGGGAAGGTATGTTGCCAATGAGGAAGGTATTGCTGAATGTTGGGGGACCACTGGCCACCGGACAGCACAGTTTTGGCAGGGTACTGGCTCGGGGTCTTGTTTGCATGCTGCAGGGCACCTGTGTGTGTGGGGGGGGCTGTACTGAGCAACAACATGGTCAATGCAATAATGGATTGGGAGATGGGGGTCTGCCTCTGGCAGTCCAGAACAGGACAGTGTGATTTTGTGGGAGGCAGTGGTTCCCTGCTACCCCATGGATGGGGCCAACCTGGGTTATGGGGTCATGGTACTATGGGACACATGGGCAGCCACCCAATTTGCATTCCCAGCCCTCCTGTTTTACCCAGTGAGCTCAGACAGCATGTGGGTGTCGATTCCAGGTCCCAGTGTGCACCGTGGGTGATGCCCATGGGGGCACACAGTGGGTTACAACAGGGTCTACCTTGGTGTAACCTGCACCCTACTCCACGTCCCTGCACCCAGCACATTGCAGTTTTGTGCATGCTGCATAGTGCTGGCATGCCCCCAGCATGCACCTCACCCACCCCTGGCAGGTAGCTATCTGTGTGGCCGGGAGTTCAGCTGTGTAACAGATGTGCACCCTTTTGATGAAAGCCACATGGACACCACTCAATGGCATTTGGATGTAACGATGCCAACATGCCCAGTTTACGTGGTGTGTTGGCACTGTGCATAGCACCCACTCTATGTTGTAACCTGCAAGTATCTGAAGTGTTCTCTCCCCATCATCCCAAACTGAGTCTGAAGCCTCACAAAAGAGATCACTCCCCCGTCATCAACAAAACGACAGATATATGTAAGACCAAACTGCCTCCATCTGACAAAAGTATGGTCAGTTTGTACCATGTATTTTTTTGTTGTTCTGTCAGCTTCAGTCAGTTACTATATTAATCTTCCTCTCCCTCATCCTTCCAGCTCTTATTTTCTTTGAAGGCTGCTGCCACTGTTTGAGTTCCTACATTATAGCAGGATTCCATGGTGTTAGGCAATGTATGGTTGAAGTCATGCATAGGGTGAATCCTGTGACTGTTTCTTTTTCAATGTTTCTTTAGCAGGCAGAGATAAGACATTAGTGGTTTGCAATACTGCTACTCTACCCCCATGGACAGATTAAGTAAAACAGAATGTTGCAACTAAAGAGCTAGAACTCGGTCAGACGTGATTGGGGAAACATTGCATTATAATACTGTAACTTAATTTCTTTGCAAATTAGTGTGCAGCTTTCTTCCTTTTGTCTCTGAATATCTAGCTTTCATCCTGTTTTGATCACCAAGGAGGGTTGTCTGTATACTTTCTGTCTGTTTTATTTCTTTACCATCCCCCAATGTAGGCATTGGAGAGTTAAGGATCAGGTCCCTTTGTGTAAAGAGGTTTTAGGTTGCTTTGGCCCAATTTCCCTCTAAATGTTTAGAAAGAACGGAAATAATCACTGTCAAGAATGTATCCCTTCATGGACTTTGTTGATGACGGAAGGTAGGATTCTCTTTCAATAGACCTGTTTTGGGGTGCTGTAAAAAGTAAGGCTATTAAAGTAAAATGTTTGTGCTGCAGTGCCATGTACCCCCATGACTCCTTTCTGTAATCATTTTTCCATGACTACACAGCTGCTGTTTTACCCTGCCTGCTCTCCAAGGCAGAGAGGAAGGATTTTCAATAACAAGTATATAATAAAATATAAATATAATAATAATAAATGCGATATAAATATATAATAAATACTAATAATAAATATAAATATAAATAATAATAAGGGGAACATTTTCAAACAAAATAGGACCAATCAATACAGATTTAATAAAACTGAGTGTCCTCTTCCACACAGCACAACTTCATGTTTCAAATATGCTAAACCTAGTCTTCTCTTTTCTTTCTCTGCAAATTTTGGGAATGGGCTAGGATTAGAAAAAGCTTTATTAGGTCAGACTATGATAGTGGGAGATGCTAACTTACTAGAAGTAAAATGGGAGAGTAACGAGGAAAAGGAAAGAAAGAAAACTTACTAATAGATGCCCTGTCTAAAAATAGCTTCACACAAATAAACATGGCACAGATGTGTGCATACCTTATTTTGAATATTCACTGAGTTCTCATTAAGGGAGCAGTACAGTGCTGTTGTTTTGGGCACTGAGCTGCAAGCCTGGAGACCTGGGTTTGAATCCCACAGCCCCCATTTGTATACTCTGAGACCCTGAGGAAGTCACTTAACTTCCTTGTGCTCCCAGGTCGCACCTGGAAACAAGCTTTGACTAAGTGTGCTGGTTAAACAATTTCCTCTTTCCCCTTCCTCCCTTTCATATCTGGGACCCCAGTTATTCATTATTTTGTGATTTGCTATTCGTTATTTGGCCACTGGAACTGGCTGGGAGACTACAAGATCTCCAGAGACTTCTTGTACAATCAGAGGCCTTTTTGAAACTTACTGAAGGCAGGTCATGTGAACCAGACATTGCAGAAGTTTCAGGCAGGAGAGGCAGAAGACTTCAGCTGCTTCAGAGAAAGAACCAACTTCCATACACTTGTTAAAATTAGGCAAAAATTAGAAATCTTGACAGTTTTTGGTCCCTCTCTAAATTCCAAGATAGAGAGGGTAATTTTTGTCACACCTTTGTGTGCTAACTTTCAATATTTCTCAGGAGAATTGCTAGGATTGTTTTTCCTCCGTATTAGGCTTGTTTCTGCTCTGCAAGCAAAATCAATCAGTCATAGGCTGGCTGATAGGGCTTGTTTTGGGGAGTGTTACTGTTGTCATTTTGCTATAGTTTTCTTACTTGCAATTATTTATTGTGAAAAAGCAGTCTACTTCTATCCACTTGTTAAAATTAGCCCCAAAAACAGAACTCTTGACCGTTTTGTTCCTTTTCTAAATCACAAGTTAAAGGAGAGGGTAAATGTTTCACACTTCTATGTGATAATTTAAATCTTAGTGTTTCTGAGGAGAACTACCAGGAAAGAGGCCAGCCAGGAGAGAGAGATGATTGAGCATCCCAAGGATGGCTATTCTCACAGAAGTGGGGGCACAGACAGTATCCCCTGTGGGACTGACACAGTTTCCTAGTATACACTGGGTGGTGAGTGACAGCTGAGCTGAACGGATGTGTGAAAAATGAAAAATTAATTAAAATGGTTGTAAAAGATCTGTAAAAGCAGGCAGCCTTTTTATTTGTGAGATAAATAATTGTAAGTAAGAAATGGGTAGCAGGATGATGAAAGCAGCAAGAACAGTCACCTAATAAAGCTGAATCAACAAAATGTTGCGGCAATATGAGAAGAACTGGGAAGCAATATTTTGAGAATGTTGTTTTTGTAGGCTTTATGTAATAGTGGCGTGGTGAGTGTTGCACTGTGCAGTGCACCCAGTTTCACAACCTCATTGTTACAAAGTCATAAAATGAGTAGCAAGTTGATCGCACCTACTTGGTTTTGATTCAACTTTGGGCTATTATACGGTAGCTGTGTTTTTGTTCAGCATCCTTGCTGTTTTTAAGAAAACTGATAATAGCAAGTATTAAAATAACAAGAAGAGAAGTTATATCTGGTTCAGGAAAAGTTCATATATTAAATCACATTATAATGAAGCTGTGTGCATTAAACACTGCAGGGAAGAAACATTGGGGGAAAAGGGAAATTGTTTAAACAGGAAAGATATGGTAAAACAAAGCTTGTTTCCAGGTGTGATCTGGGAGCACAAGGAAGTTAAGTGACTTGCTTAGGTTCACATAGTACACAAGTGATGGCTGTGGGATTCAAACCCAAGTCTTCAGGTTAGTGATGGGTGAAGTGGCCTCAATTCGCTCTATGGAGTGATTCACGGAGTGAAGGCAGATTCGCAGAGTGCTCTGCATTGCAAAGTGGAGTACTTTGTGTCATAGGAGGTAAAGCAAATTCCATTGAAAACAATGGCTTTGTGTTAATCTGCCTTCCCCAAACCACTACTCTACAAACATTAAGGTGAAGTACGTTGAAAACAATGTACTCCACCTCACTTCATCTTGTTTTAAGCTCCAAAGGCAGATTTTGCAGTGATTCATGGGATTTCGGGTCACATGGACTCTAGCTTGTTCTGCACAGCCTCAGTTCGGGGTAGTGTGTGTAGGAAGCTGTAGGAGACAGTCTACTGTGAGAGCTGTCTGCAATTCAAACCTTCTAAAAGTTGTTAAGAAAGCCTTTTTGAATATTTCTTTTTGCTCAAACTTTAGTTCATCAATTGTAGGAAACCCTCCTGTGCTCATATCATCAAGTGTTTATTATTTGTGTGTAGATTTTGAATGTTAATGTACAACATTCAGTCTCTGTACTGACAGACATTGGAAGTCTGCTTTGAGGGAGGGGCATATCTGTAGTGTACGTAGATTACCTTGGAGAAAAAGACAGTTCTTTCTGTTTTGGTGATATTTTCTTGTATAACTGTGTTAATGTAGACACAGTAAAATTTTCAATAATTCTTGCCATTTTTTTGCTGATTGTTGTGATGTAGCAGTGCATAATTTTAGTTTGTTTATAATACAGTCAGACCTGGTTAATCTGTGCCTTGTTAATCCATATGTCTGACTATCCATATGAAAAACACTACATACAGATTTTTTGTTGGGCTGTTGACCTCTTTATTATCACTGTCTGGTTACTACGTAAATTTGTATTACGTAACAAAATTGGCAAACACAAATGTGCATGGATTAACCTGGTCTGACTGTACGTGGTTATATTACTGAAGTTTTCAATTTGCTATGCATTACTTAGTGTGTGTGTGTGAGTGTGTGTGTGACGCATGTCATCAAATCAGACACCTTTCGATGTGCCACATATTAAATGCAACAATGTGAACCTGCTATCCACTGCAGCTGCATGATTTTTGTACTCCTTTGTGGTATCTTTACTGGTACTAGTACTAGAGTGACTGTTACTAGAGTATATTCCCCCGCGCCCCCCAACTGGCAAAGGTATTCTTTTCCAGATTTGAATTTCTGATGGTGAGCACTGGTTAGGTGTTGTACCTTTGTGTCTGCATCTCTACAGTGTGCAATGCAATCTTAATGTGTCTGTACATCTGCATCTCTTTAGGGCCTAATCTCCATCTGCAACTTAAGTCACAGTTGTTTCTTTGGCTTCCCTTCAGAGTACTGGACTGGTGTGGTGCATATCTCTACATGAACATTGTACTCATTAATATGCATTTTTAAGTCAGGGCCATCATCACGAGTCACTCATGATACAAATCATGTTCTTCATCATCACGGTCACAAATGCAGTCACAATTCACAGTCATGTCACGAATCACAAAATTCATTTTTTTACTAGTTACTTGGATGTATTGTAACCTTGTTTTGTAGTATCTCTCCAGGCTTCACCACCCCACCACTGTACTCATTAATAAGAGTTTTTAAATTGGGGAATTTTGTGCTACAGCTCATTGGGGAAGTACAGCCATAGGCATTCACATTCCCATACAGTTTCATATTGGCTATCTCACACCAAATCACATTCTTCATCATCACGGTCACAAATACAGTACTGTCACAAATCACGATTCACGATCACATCACAAATACAAAATTATTTTTTTTTACTAGTTACTTACATGTATTGTAAGCCTCTTTTGTAGTATCTCTCCAGGCTTCACTCAATCACCACCACCGCTGTACGCATCAATAAGAGTTTTTAAATTGGAGAGTTTTATGATATAGGCGCAGCTCATCTGGGAAGTACAGTCATAGGCATTCACCTTCCTTGCTGTACAGCATGTGAGTTACAGTACTGTAAGTAGTGGTGGGCGAAGTGGCCCCAATTCACTCCGGAAAGTTATTCACAGAGTATTGTGGAATTTGCGGAGTACTCTTTAATGTGAAGAGGATTACTTTGCATCATAATGAGGAATGCAAAGTCCATTGAAACCAGTGACTTTGCATTATTTCGCCTTTCGCAAATCACATCTCCACCAATTTTAAGGTAAAGCACATTGAAATCAATGTACTTCACATTGTAATTGAGCTACAAATGAAATTCTGCAATAATTTATGGGATTGCAGGTCACATGGGCTCTAGATTGTTCTGCACAGTCTCAGTTCTGGCCTGGGTACTGTGTGTGTAGTGGTAGCTGGAGACAGTTTGCTCTCAGAGCTCTTCTATTCAAAACCTCTAAAAGCTGTTAAAATTGCCTTTTTGAGTCATTTTTTTTGCTCAAAATTTAGTACATCAATTGTAGGATACCCTTCTGTGCACTGCTCATATCATTGAGTGTTTATTGTTTGTGTGTGGATTTTGAATATTAATTTACAACAGTCAGTCTGTGCACTGTGAAGTGTGCTTTGGGGAGGGGTTTATTTGTGTTGTAGGTGGATTACCTTGGAGAAAAAGACAGTTCTTTCTGTTTTGGTGATATTTTTCTTGTATAACTGTGTTAGTGTACACACAGCAATATTTTCAGTAATTCTTGAAATTGTTTTCCTGATTGTTTTGGTGCAGCAGTGTATAATTTGTCTGTTTAAAACATTTGGTTATATTACTAAAGGTTTTCAATTTGCTATGCATTATTTGTAGTGTATGAGTGAGTATGTATGTGATGTGTGCCATTAAATAAGACACCTTTTATTGTGCCACAGAGCAACTGCAGCACTGTGAACCTGCTATCCACCACACCTGCATGAATTTTTTGTACTGCTTTGTGGTGTCTTTACTGGTAGTGGATTGTTACTGTCGTGTACTAATCTCCCAACCAGCAAAAGGTATTCCTTTCCAGATTTGGATTTGTGACTTGTTGTGAGCACTGGTTAGATGTTGTTGTGCCTTTTCATATGCATTTCTTGACTGCACAGTACAATCTTAATCTGTCTGTGCATTTGTATGTGCACCATTAATTCTGGAAGACTTTGTATTTCTTGTTACGCTCTCATTTCGCTTCGTCAGCACTAGGGAATTTTCTGGACGCAAGACAGTAGCATTTTGGGGATGTACATTAATTCTGGTGACTGTGTGTGACCACTGCGCACATGACTGAGTACACATGCAACATTAATTCTGGGAGACTTTGCTTTTCTTGTTGTGCTCTCATTTCACTTTGTCAGCACTGGGGAGTTTTCTGGACATAAGACAGTAGCACTTTGGGGATGCACATTAATTATGGTGACTGTGTGTGTGTGTGTGGGGCTGCCAATATTGTTGTCACCTCACCTTAATTCTCGTTAAGGCATAATAACGTGAAGTAATAATCACAAGGAAAACTGAGCCTTGCATATGGGCCAGTCCGCGTTGTGAAGCAACAACATGAAGTGCCCACTTTGTGGGCATTTCACAGGTGGAATTTAAATTTGCTGCATCTCTACTCCAGGTTTGCAGTTCAGTGCCCTTAACAACAGTGCTATACTGCATAATCTAAGTGCATCCACTGACACTCTGAGTCAGGTGATCTCAGCAGTTCATATACAGCTGTGTATATACCATGCTATACACAGGTTACAGTTATAAAGACAGTCAGCAAATTCAGACTTGAGTGACTATGTTTCTGTTTTCATGTGGGTAATTTATATTTGTACCCAAGTAATGGCAAGTTAAGCTTGATGAAAACAAAGTGTTGGATGTTTTTGGAGTTTAGTGTTAGATAGTGAGGCTCAGCAACATCTCCAGCTGTGCTAGCATCCTCTTGATTAGCATTCTGGTATGGGGGCAAATGATGTATCTCACAGCCAGTTGCTCCAAGTGAGGGGATGAATGCATCTGCTGTGGCCAGTAGCCTAATGGATCAGCCTGAAATAACTCAAGAGACTCCACAGAATAGCTGTTCAAGATATTTTCCACAGAAAAAGGCAGAGACTGTGTACTCTTATGTTGCTCTTGATGTAACGGCATGCCAAACAGTGCCCAGTCCCTCCCATTAGTGCTACTGTCAGTAATAGATATTTCTTCCCCATCTCCACCAGTGGAACCAGACCTGCCAGATGGAATTCCTTCTCTCATGACCTTCTGTGCCAGCTACCAGTGTAACCAGTTTCCTCATGCAACCAGTCAGCTCATCACACATCTCTAGCCAAAAATGAATAACTCTGTGGTTATCCATAGCCATGCGAAGGAACTCACATTTAAAGCAAGGATTCAGCACAGATGCAAAAATATGGCTGTAATTCTGCAGCCCTTTAGAAAATCTAGCATCCAGTGCAGCTTGCAGCTTCTCAACAAGCACAGATGCTCCATCTGGAATCTTCCTGTTTTACCCTACATATGTCTCCATGGATGCTTTCAATACATTCTCTGCTGAGATAATCTGACTCATAATGGCAGTTGATGCAGTTAGATCATGGGTGCTCATCTTAAATGGCTAAAGAACACTCACCATGGAGTCAACCAGTGGCCACTCATGGTGGCATAGGACTCCCCAATGATGCTGACTAGTTTTCAGCTAGAGGAGAAAGAGAAAGGGCCTTTAGCTGCTGATTGTGTTTGTAAGTTGATTTAAAGTAGTTTTTTTTGCTGCCATTTCTGTGTGTTGGACATTGTATTTGAGGTCTGTTCCTAACTGCCTTTTTTGTGCTTTAAAATTTGGTTTGGGCAGGATTAGGGTATTCCAGTAGACAAACTGGTGATTGTGTGTTTAAATGTTGCTCTCTGGCCTGTAAGTGCAGGCATCATATTACAGGGATCAGTGATGTTAGAAAGTGATGGTTAACCAACATCTCATTCAGTCTTCAGCTAGAGGAGAGAGAGAAAGGGCCTTTAGCTGCTGAGTGTGTTTGTAAGTTGATTTAAAGTAGTTTTTTTAGCTGCCATTTCTGTGTGTTGGACATTGTATTTGAGGGCTGTTAACTGCAGAAGCAGTTGGGGTCTGGCAGAGGTTGTCTGAATCTTCTTTCTTTGAGCAGTTGGGGACAGGATTTACTTGCTGGATAAGCATTACATTCTTTTTCAGTCTGTGAAGGAACTAGAAGGGGAAAAGATCAGATCTGTTCCAGTACAGTAGCTTCTTCTTCTTCTTGTTTTTACATTGTTTTTTGTGGATTTTACTTGGTAGAAGGTTATTTCTTTTCTTTCTTACTACTTCTAAGGGGCTAGCAGGGTATTGTTTTGGAGCTGTTGGAATTTTGAAACCTGATTTGGTGGCTATAAGTGACCTCATTTGTTTGATGTTTCACTGTGTAGCAGGCTGCACTTGTGGAGGCCTATTTCTTCTGATTTAATACCTATTTGGTGTGATTTAATTGGGGCTGTTTCATTGAATTGGAGACCTATATCTTCTCATTTCAAGCCTATTATGATGTGTTGGTGAAGCTGTTTGAATTGGAGGCCTGTTTCTTTTGGTAACAAACCTATTTTGGGGGTTTCAAGTAGAATTGTGATTCATTTTTGCTGGCTTCACTAGCTGCAAAGTTTAGTGCATAGTGGGGGAGGAGTGCTAAAGGACTGACCAGGGGCCTCAGCTACCTGATTGTTTCTGGAAGACTTGGGCTGGTCCTAGCCCCCCAAACCCTCACCCCACCCACCTCTGGTCTGTGATTTCCTTTACACCAGGGGTTCCGACATCACTTCCTCAAATGGGCAAAGGATATGCACCTGTCATAGCAGAAGCAGAAATCCAGGAAAGGAACAGCAGTGAGTGAAGAGGTGACTGCTATCTCAATGGAAGGGAAGTAACTGCAAATCGAGGTGCTTTAATTGTTACTTCTTTGCATTTCTATTGCATTGTGGAAAGGAGGAGTAGGAGTTTGAAGAAGCTTGTGCAATAGCTACTTAAAGTCTCTTTTTGGGTGTGGATAGGGAAGATAGGAATATAAAAAGCAGTTGCTCAATCTATCTAAATGTGTACAACAAAGGGGGTAAAGGAAATTAAGAAAATAATGTTTTGCACTGGTAGATGGGAGAGAGGGGAAACTTGGGGGAGTGGTTGGTATCCTTCACCTGGAAGGGTGGGGGGTCACTGGTGGGCAACAACAGCAATGGGTAGGGTGGTAGGCTGCAACAACTGCGGTGCACCAATCTTTCTGAAAATTGCCTGGAGTGTGGGGGGATGTTTAGTGTGCAACCACATAGAGAAACTTAGAAAGGAGATTGAGGGTCTGCAGGAGGAACTAAGACAGGAAAGGAAGACGGGGGATGGATTTAGCCCAAAACTGGATGGAGGAAGGAGGGGAGATGACAGAGGGTGATTTGAGACAACAGTGGTGAGGAGAGGGTCAGAAGAAGGAAAGCAGAGACAAAGGGGCCCAGGCCAGGAAGAACGATCGCCAGGGAAACCAGGTCAGGAGACAAAAGACAAATGGAAGGAGGAGATAGGGACTTGGGAGGGGAGGCAAAGAAGTGGCAAAAGTCATGGAGTGGAAAGGAAAGAACAGGTTACTATGAAGAGAAAGGGAGCAGGCATTTGTGAAGGGTCTTCAGAAAATAGTTTTACACTGCTAGAGAGGAGGAAGAAGAAGGAGGAGGAGGGAAATTATGACATTAGAGGAGTACTTGATAAATGCCTGGACCAAACTGGAGCGGGGTGAAGTTCTGCTGGGAGAATTGCAACAGGGGAAAAAGGGGGAAGTAATGTGCAGGAGGAGGAAGAAGAGGAGCTGGAAATGAGAGAGGGAGATGAATGGAAGCAAGCAGGGAGTAAGAGAGATGGAATTGTAGTGCTGGGGGACTCAATACTATGAGGAGTCAGGTGGGGTAGAAAGGGGGAGAGGTATAGTCGCATTTGGGTGGAAGCCATGCCAGGAATGACAGTGGAAAGAGTGGGACAATCTGTTCTGAAATAAGCCAGAAGGGGTAGGGACAATCCTCATTTAATTATACATCTTGGGATGAACGACCTGGCTGACAAGACAGGAGATACAGCCCAGAGGAGGTTTGAGGAACTAGGACAATTATGTGAGGGGGCAGGAAGATCAGTAACTTTTTCAGAGATACTTCCAGTGCCCAAGCCAAGAACAACAAAAAGCTGAGAATAGAGGAATTTAACGGATGGCTAAGAACCTGGTGTTGTGCTAAAGGGTATGGGCTGTTAGGGGGTGGAGAGGGACCTGGGAGGACAGTAGTCTCTATGACAAGGACAGACTACACTTGAGTGAGGAGGGGGAAGAAAGTGTTGAAATAGAGGATAGAGGAGTACATAGAGGAAGTTGGGAATTTAAACTAGGAGCGGGGGTGGTAATTGGGCAAGAGACATGCAGAGACCACAGGCTGGGAAACCATATGAGCTTACCCCCCGTAACAGTGACAAAGGACAAATGGCAAGTACTATTGGTAATGCTAGTAAAGGAGAGCAGGATGGGAGGGGGAGGGAAGGGTGGAAGGTGGTTACTCTTAATGCTAGGAGCCTTGGAAGGAAAACTGCAGAGTTACAGGTGCTCATGGCAGAGGGAGAGGTGGTCATTGCAGCCATCACAGAAACATAGGCCACCCAATACAATGACTGGGACCTGTCTGTACCAGGGTACAGGTTATTTTGTAGGAACAGGGTGATTGGGAAAGGAAGGGGGGTGGCACTATATGTGAAGGAAGGACTGAAGTGTGTAAGGGAGGAAGGGGATGAGTGTAGTACGGAATCGCTTTGGATGCAAATCCAGGATTCCAAGAATAGGATTCTCAGAATGGGAGTGGTGTACAGGCTGCCATCTCAGATGGAGGAGTTAGACAAGGAACTAGTGGGACAGATCAGGAGGACCCACAAGAAGGGTAGTGTGATGATTGTGGGGGACTTCAACATGCCAGGAGTGGACTTGAGTACCCCAACAACCAGGAACATAAGGGAGCAGGTACTGCTGGATGTCTTCCAGGACAGCTTCCTGCTGCAAATGGTCAGTGAACCAACCAGGTTAGGGCATACCCTTGACCTTGTGCTGACAAATGGGGACTTTGTGAGAGAACTTACAGTGGAGGAACCACTGTCATGGAGTGACCACCACTCAGTATGGCTCATATTGGATATGGGCAAGGAAGGAGTGGAATCTGTCACAAGAGTGCCGGACTTCAGGAGGACTGACATTTGGAGGATGAGGAAAGTGGTAAATGTGTACCTGGCTAGAATCCAATCTAGTATGGACACTAACCAGAGGTGGGAGCTTATAAAGCTGGGCTATAGTGGAGGCAACCAAAATCTGCTGCAAGGCCCAGAGCAAGAATGCTAGGGCTTGGAAACTGAGCTGGTTGAGCAAGGAGGTCATGGAAAAGATAAGGAGAAAAAGAGCTGCCTTTAGGAGGTACAAGAAAACAGGGAGGGGGAGGACAGGGAGGAGTACTTGACAGAATCGAAGGAGGTGACAAGGACAGTAAGGGGAGCCAAGCCATCTACAGAACTCAGGCTGGCACAAGGCATTAAGAAGGGGGAGAAGGACTTCTTTAGGTACATCAGGGAGAAAAGGAGCTGTAATGACCGCATAGAAAGGATTAGGAAGGAGGGGGGTTGGGTGGAAGCAGGGTTCGATAAGGCAGAAGCACTAAATGATTACTTCTGCTTGGTATTTACTAAGGAGAAGAGGAAGGTGACACCCAAAATGGGAGGAATGGCAGAAACGGGGGGGAAGGGGTGACAGATGGGGAAATCATGGAGGGCAGAGTTCGGCAGGGTTTGAAGGCACTGAGGGTGGACAAGGTGCCAGGCCCAGATGGCATCCACCCCTGGGTACTGAAAGAGCTGGCAGAGGTCCTTGTGGGACCTTTGGCAGACCTATTTAATGCCTCATTACATTCGGGGTGTGTACCTCAGGACTGGAGGATGGCTCATGTGGTGCCCCTCCACAAGAGTGGCCCCCAAGAATGAACCAGGAAACTACAGACCAGTGAGCCTCACATCCATCGTGGGTAAGCTAATGGAGCCTATCCTGAAAGAGAGGCTGGAGGCCCTCCTAGAGGCCGAAGGACTACATGACAGCAGACAGCATGGCTTCATACGTGGCAGATCCTGCCAAACCAACCTGGTGGAGTTCTATGACTGGGTAACTAGGCAACTGGACAGGGGCCATGCAGTGGATGTCCTGTATCTGGACTTCAGTAAGGCATTCGACTTGGTGCTGCATGGAAGACTGGGAAGTAAGTTAGAAGGCACAGGGGCGGGTGCAAAGCTGGTGAGATGGGTAGGGAATTGGCTTCAGGGAAGGCAACAGAGGGTGGTGGTGGGTGGGGAGCTCTCACACCCAAGGGTAGTGATGAGCAGTGTTCCACAGGGCTCAGTGTTGTTTGGGATATTCATTGCAGACATATCATTGGACATCAAGAGCAAGATCAGTCTGTTTGCTGATGATACCAAGGTAGGAGGGGTGGTGGATGACCTAGGAGGATGGCAGAAGTTGCAGGATGATCTGGCAAAGCTTGAAACCTTATCAGACACCTGGCAACTGGGGTTTAATGCCAAAAAGTGCAAGGTGCTGCATTTTGGGATGAAGAACCCAAGGAAGAGTTACCAGCTGGGGGGTGTGCAGCTAGCCCAGACAGAGGAGAAGGATCTGGGGGTGCTTATTACAGGGTCAATGAACAACTCAATGTAGGAAGGCAGCTGTAAAGGCCAACAAAATACTGGGTTGTATTGCAAGGGGTATATCCTTCAGGAGGGAGGAGGTGTTTCTGCCACTATATAGGTCATTAGTTAGACCGCACCTGGAGTACTGCATGCAGTACTGGAGCTCGTATCTGAAGAGGGACATTAAGTTACTGGAAGAGGTGCAGTGCAGGGTGACAAAGATGATCAAGGGGCTGGGGGACTTATCATACAAGAGGAGGCTGAGGGAGTTGAACATGTACTCGCTGGAGGAGAGGAGGGATAGGGAGGACATGATTGAAATCTTTAAGTACATGAAAGGAATAAACAAGACAGGTACAGAAGGGCTATTCAAAGTAAGGGAGGGGAGGGACACCAGGGGCCTTGATATGAGACTGGAGGGAGGAAGGTTCAGGATGGAGATGAAGAGACACTTTTTTACAGAGAGGGTGGTGGCTGGATGGAATGCGTTACCTGCAGAAGTGGTATCCAGTAGAACACTGGATTGCTTCAACAGGAGATGGGACAGGACAAGGGGGAGGGTCAATGAAGGGGAAGGGTGGAAGGGAAGGGCAGCTGCAGAATAAGGGGTGCTAGCTGCACATTCGAGCAGACTTTATAGACCTCTAGGCCTTTATCTGCTGGCAAATTTTGTATGTTCGTATGTCCATTTGGTACTGACATCCTGGTGAGAAAGACCAAGGCGCTGTTGCACATCTCTTACTTGGTTAGTTCCCTTTATAGGGTGATGAAAATGAACACAGATGCAGCATGCTGTAGAAACATTCTTGCTTGCATCAGCAAAGAGTTGTGCGGATTTAACTACTAGCTCCAAGGTGTGGGCAAATCAATGAATGCTGAAAAAATATCCATCAGCACTTGCTTTCATAATACTGTATTTGCCCTGTTATCCTTGATGAGAAAATCCACATGTAGATCATTACCATCTGTCCTTGACTGCAGCATGTCTTGAAAGAATGCCAGGATGTTTGGTGATGTGTGGTCTTTCTTCATTAACCCAATGTTTAGAAGAGCAGACATGAAGTGATTGCCAGATTGTGGAGGGATGATGGGAGATCCTGGTGGGGTAGTGGTGCGGGGTGGGTGAATTGGAATGATGGGAATGAGAAGAAGCCCTGGGGTGAAATGGATCCAGGAAAAGGGATCTCCCTGCCTGGGTCTCATACACAAGGGCTTCACTTTGAGTGGGCAAGTTGCTCAGTCTACCTCGCCCACCTATCCTACTCTGGTGGTGTTGTGCAATGCCAGGTCAATAAAAAACAAGACAACTGTTATGGGGTCATCTAGATGATCTCCAGCATGGCTTTGTTAGTGGCAGATCATATCAGACCAAACTGGTGGAGTTCTACGGAAGGGTGACTAGTACACTGGATCAGGGCAGGCCAGTGGATGTCCTCTTTCTGGACTTCAGCAGGGCATTTGACTTGGTGCCACATCCCTGGCTACTGAGGAATCTGGAGTATATAGGGGTGGGGTGCTGATGGTCAGGTGGATAGGAAACTGGTTAGTGGGGTGTGTACAGAAGGTGAGGGTGGGGGGAGGTCTCATCCTCTAGGAGGGTCATTAGTGGGTCCCTCGGGGTCGATACTGGGCCCACTCCTGTTTAATGCCTTTATCTCAGACATCAGAAGTGGTATCAGGAGCAGGATGAGCCTCTTTGCCAGTGACTTGAAGCTGTGGCAGTGGTGGAAGGGGAGGAGGGAAAGCTGGCACTCCAGGATGACCTAGAGGCTCTGGGGAGGTGGTCAAGAGCATGGAAGATAAAGTTCAATGCTGGGAAATGCAGGGTTCTATACCTGGGTGCCAAAAACCCGACACATAAATACACCCTGGGGTGGGGAGGCTCTGCAGGTTTCTAGGTGGGAGAAGGACCTCGGGGTGGTGGTGGATGCCAAAATGAATAACTCAGAGCAGTGTAGAAGGGCTGTAGCCCAAGCAGATAAAATCATGGGGTGCATAGCCAGGGGGATAACCTCAAGGAGTAGAGAGGTATCCCTTCTGCTGTACAATTGCCTGGCTAAACCACACCTTGAATCCTGTGTACAGTTTTGGTGTTCCTACTTAAAAAGGGACATTGCTCTTCTGGAGAGGGTCTAGAGTAGGGCAACCAGGATAGTACTGGGACTGGGGGAAAGCTTTATGAGGAGAGGCTGGTGGAGCTCAACCTGTACTCGCTGGAGGAGAGATGGAACAGGGGTGATATGATAGAGATCTTCAAATCTCGCAAAGGAATAAACAGGGTAAGCCTTGAGGGGGTTCTTCAGCTGAGGGAGGTAGGGACTACCAGGGATCACTCAATGAAGCTGGAAGGGGGCAGGCTGAGGAGGGAAACAAGGAGACGCTACTTCACTGAGAGGGTGGTGGAGCCCTGGAATGCATTGTCCGGGGACTTGGTGGGTGCAGCAACTGTGGAGGGGTTCAAGAATGGCTGGGAAAGGTGTAGGGGAGGATGCTTCCCAGAGCCCCGTTGGGGGTGGGGACCTTGTAAGGAGGAAGGGGCAAACAACGGTGTCCTGGAATGGCACTGATTATCGAGCAGACTTGATAGACCATAGGGCCTAATCTGCTGGCTTCTTAGTATGTATATTAGCATTATAGCTGATCTTGTTGGTACAGCTGACCTGGCTTTCATCATTGAGCCCTGGCAGGATGAGAACGCTGGCAAAGGTGTTGAAATCGGCAATTCCAGCTAATACACCACCTGAGAGAGGATCGTAGGAGCCAGGGAAAAGCCATCTGTTTTAAGTCAAATCTGGGTTTTGTAGATACCCCAGTGGGAGTGACCAGATCCTTTGAATGCATAGTGGGAGCAGGTGTGGGTTGCAGGATGCTTCTCATCAACCGTCCACCAAGGGGTGGGAAGGAATTCCTGCAGGAAGTCACAGACTACATTGTCGACCTAGTGTTGAAGTCCCCCAGATGGGTGATTCTGGGGGACTTCAATGCTTGAGTCAATGATGAGCTCTTGCAGTTTGGGCAGGACTTCCTCCATCTGATGAGTTCATTGGGCCTGACACAGGTAGTTACCTCTGCTACCCATAGTCATGGTCATTCATTGGACCTGGTCTTCCTCTTGGGGAGGAAGATCACTGACCTGGTGGTGGAACTGGTCAGTTGGTCGGACCATCATACTGTATGGTTCAGATTCAAGGTACCCCCAAATAGACCTGCTCTGATGGAGATGGTCCAGTATCGCCATTTTAGGGGTCTGACCCCTGATGGTCTAATGGTTGTGATGGACCTATCAGGCATGTTGAGTTTATATAGAGAGATTGGGGAACTGGTACTTACCTACAATAAGGCTGTAACAGGTGCCCTCGACTCTCTATCTCCTATCCATGTTCGCCCCCTCACTCTTCACCTGAAGGCCTCTTGGTTCGATGGGACTTTGAAGGAGCTGAGGTGAAGTGGTCAAACGTTGGAACAATTCTGGTGAAAATCTATCCTGATGATAGACAAACTTAGATTGATAGCTCTTTATAAAGACTATCAATTGACAACCTCCTGTAAAAAGGCAGAATTCCTGTCCAAGGAAATTGCTGTGGTGAGGAATTGACCTGCTTATCTCTTCCAGATTGTCAATAGGTTGTGCAATCCAACTTGTCTTCAGGTACGGGGAGCATTTTCACAAGTTAAGTGTGAGGAGTTTGCTCGGTTCTTCGACAATAAGATTGCTGCCATTGGGTTGGAGGTCCGTTCAGTGACCTCAAATGAGTATTGCATGGATTGGCATGAGGTGGCAAGCTCCTGGTCCAGTTTCAGCCAGTTGGTGATCAAAGACATTGTGTGGTTCTCCAGGAATACGCCCAACCTACTGTAGTCTGGATCCGGGCTCAATGTGCCTCTTAGTGGGGTGCATTGAAGTCATCGTCCTGGTCCTTGCTGAGATAGTCTGGTGCTCATTGGAAACATGAGTGTTTCCAGACTCCCTGTAGGAGGCGGTAGTGGTACCCATCCTAAAGAAATATTCTCTTGACCAGGACTGCTTAGCTAACTGCAGACCAGTTTCTAACCTGCCCTTTGTGAGCAAGATTATCCAGAAAGTGGTTGTGGTGCAGCTGGATGACCATTTAACATCTCACAATGTCTACAATCCTCTCCAATCTAGGTTTAGAAAGAGATGAAGTACCGAGACTGACCTTGTTTGGGTACAGAATGACATCCTGATAGCAAGGGATTGGGGAGCTTTTCCATCTTGGTTCTTCTCGATCTTTCTGCAGCATTTGACACTGTAGAACATGGGGTGCTGTTGGGAGTGCCTGCGTATTCTCTGTGGACTGTCTGGAACAGCTATCAGGTGGTTCTGATCCTGCCACAGTGGCAGGACTCAGAGAGTGGTGTCGGGGGTTTATTCCTCTGCCTCTCTCCCTCTGTCATGTGGGGTTTCACAGGGCTTTGTGTTGTCACCCATGTTGTTTGCAATACACATACTGCTGTTGGGAGACATTATAAGGTAGTTTAGGCTAAGTTTTCACTGATATGCAAATGATACTCAGCTCTACGTGTCCTTTGTGTCCAAGCAGCATAGAATGGTCTCAGTATTTAACAGCTGCCTCTCTGAGATCCAGGATTGGATGAGTGACAATTGGCTGATGTTGAACTCGGACAAGACCAAGGTGTTGGTGGTGGAGCCAGGTCTCCATGGTTTGGGGTTGTCAGCAGGCCAACTATCCGGACTTTGGCTCGGGGGTGACCAGATGCTTACCTCTGACCAGACATGAAATTTGGGCGTTGTGTTCAATAGCAGCCTGACATTAAAATCTCAGGTGTCTGATGTTGTTAAGACCTCTTTTTTCCATCTGAGAAACATTGCCTGGATCAAGTACCTGGTCCTGCCTGGCAATCTTTCTATGTTGGTCAATGCCTTTGTAACCTCATACCTTGATTACTGCAATGCCCTATACCTAGGGCTACCAAGGGGGTTGATATTCACTGATTGCAGCTAGTGCAGAATGCGGCAGACAGGTTGTTGACTGGCTTATTGAGATCTTGCCAAATCAGTCCTGTACTCTGCAGCCTACACTGGCTGCCTGTACATTGGTGGATCACCTTCAAGGTTGGGTTGCTGACTTATAAAGCCCTACATGGAAAGGGTCCACTCTACTTGCAAGATCTTCTCAGCCCCTACCACCCCCTTTGCTCACTCTGTTCCTCTGATGAGGGATTGCTAGATGTTCCCAGGATTCAATTGAAGGCCTCTGGGGCCTGCTCTTTTGCTTTTGTGGCCCCTACCCTGTGAAATTCTCTACCTCATTGGATCAGAAAGTGCCTGACAGTTGTAAGTTTTAAAACTGCCTTGACAACTTATTTTGTTCCTTCTAGCTTTTCCTGATCTTAATTATAGCTAGTTTACTGCCAATTTATCTTTATGATTGTTTTAAAATTATTTGGTTTTAATTCTTATTTATTGCTGTTATATTGTTTTAGTGTTTATTATATAGCACTTTGATCTTTTTGGAACAGCGCTTACAAATAAAGTTGATATCAGATGAGAGCAAGTGACACAAGGATCAAAGGAAGAATCCACAACTGGAGACATAGGTGTTTGCATAAACCAGTGTGCGGTCAAGGAGAGATATACATGCATGAAATTTGTACTGCTCCAGATGTGTGAGTTGCAGTGGAATATTCTACCTATAGCCTCTTGAGTTGTGCGTCAATTCCTATTCTTTCACCCTAGCATATCTTTGGTAATATAGTGCGAGAAAATGTAGAACATGATGGGAGCTTGTACTATGGCTGCAAGTGCTGCAGACGTCTATAAAAGCGAGTATCACCCACAAATAAAATGGGTTTTAGACCAATGCCATCATTTCACATATGGGCTGTGTGATGTGCTGAGCTGTTGGATGGGACAACTGGTATTTAGTTCTGGTTTAGAATGCTTCCACTATTGGCACTGACTGTGGATGTGGGATTGCCCACACTTGCCATATGATGTGGAAATAGCAGTAGACTGGTGCCTGGGATGAGATTGAAGGACTCTTTGGTATTTCAGAAGATGGAGTGGTCACAGCAGCGGGAGCAGCAGCATTTTTCTCAGAGGCACAATATTACAAGAAAATAAGAATGCGCCAGTAAAAGGGGACCATATGATCAATCTAGTCTGCCCATGTGGGCTACCCTAACCTAGCCTTTTTTCCTTCCTAAGTTATGTGGCATTGCCAGTGTCAGTTTCCATGTCAAAACAGCACTGGCAAAATGGTGCTCACAAATATGAGCGAGGGAATAACAATGACTTCTAAAACCACAAACAGCACAGCAGCGCAGGACCAAAAAATCAAAACCAGTGACCTGAATCACTGACTGGGTCTCCAGTTGTCTTTCTGAGAGGGACCTGGCAGCCCCCCCCACCAAATATATATTCATCATCAGGAGGATGCAATTTGGTGATGGGGAGAAACTCTGGAAGGTAATATTCTCTGGGGATGCAACTTGGGGAGGGTGACAACACTGGTAGGGGATGAATTTAATATTCTCACTCCAGGTGGTGGCCTAATTTGGGGACTGTGAAAAAGTTGTGGGGGGGGGGGTCATAAAAAAATTACCACTCACAAGGTTCAAACCATAGCCTGCTGTGTGTAGCGACAGCATACACTGATGGTGACTCTAACCTCTACACTAGACTGGCAGAACAGTTTGTAGCCCACAATGGCTACATTACATAGCTCGTCTACATCACTGTCTCCATTGTTAATCCCTTGCTAAACTAACCATTCACTGTAAAAAGGCTGTAGCTAACATTCTGTTCACTATTATGACTTTGCTGTTTTTCCCTCACTGTTTTTCCTTCACTATCTTCATGGGATGCCCCAGTGTCACTATCACCAATGCCTGCATCATGAGCGAAAAATGGGTCTGAGGGAACCACAGGCACAAACCATAACACCTTAAAAATCTGCGGATGTTTTATCTTTCGGTGGTTCATTAAGGAAGTGGTTGTTAAATTTGCCAGATATTTCCCCTTACCAATAGCTGTACTGCACAGTTGACACACACCAACACTAAGCTACATACTGTACCTGATCTGAAGGAAAGTCCCAGGAAATGCAAGATCTTATGCTCGGACATGGTAAGGTTGTGACATGATCCAATTGCTGCAATTCACACAGTGAACTGGCAGTGAATGCATCCTGCCCTGTCTCCACACCAACACTAGGCTACTTGCCCGATCTGAGAGAAATCCATGGGAAAATGAAAGCTCTTCTGTCAGGACATGGTAAGACTGAAGCCACTGACTATTCACCCTTTCCCTTAGTATACTAGCATTGACACCACCTGCTGGCAATCAGGCAGAAATGCACAGTTCAAACTGGACTATCTTTTTTCATCTTTACTTTTATTTTACATTTTTTTAATATTTTTTTCTAAATATAATAATACAAAAATAATTTTAAAATACTATCTACAATTTACTAATAGGAACCCATGTCATAATTGCAATAAGGCACTCCAAGGGGTGTGTTATGTTGGGATAACAGCCCTTCTCGGGTGATGGAAACACTTGGCTTCACCTCATGCTTCAACCCACCTGAGGTGATAGCCAAAGAGGTCAAAAAGGGTGACAAGGAATTCTATAGATATGTCAGTGAGAAGAGAAATACATCAGGAGTTATTGTTAGACTCACAAGGATGGGTGTGGAGATCACAGAAAATGACAAGAACAAGGCTGAAATCCTCAACAGTTACTTCTGCTCTGTATTCACCAAGGAGTAGGAGGAAGGATGCAGAACCAGCAATGCAACACACAACAAGGAAGGAGTCAGAATACACTGGGGTCCCTTTACAAAAGAAAGGGTCCTAAAGTAACTAGAGAAACTCAATACAAACAAACGTCATGGGACTAGATTAAATTCACCCTAGATTACTAAAATAAATAAGGGATGAGCTGCCAGCTCCCCTGGCTGATCTTTTCAACCTATCATTTACGCTGGGGGAGGTCCACCAAGACTGAAAGAAGGCAACAGTTATTCCTCTGCACAAAAGCAGGAACAGGGAAAGTGCAAACAATTACAGACCAGTAAGCCTAACCTCAATTGTGGGCAAAATAATGGAAACACGCTCACATTCAACAAGTGTCCGCCTCTGTTAACACCAGCTTGGGGATCCTATACAGACATAGGCACTGCAGTCCTCTGCAGGCATTGCATCTGGCAGTGTCCTCCTCAATACTTCCCTTGGTGGACTATGGCATAGTAATTTATGGGTCTGCTGACCATACTGCCCTGTGCAGCATCAACCTCACCCTTAACAAAGCCTGTTGTCTGGTCTCAAATTGTAACAAGCTAACCCATACTTGTGAGCTTTACAAATCTAGAGGCTGGCCAAACTTCCAAAATAGGGTTAAGCATCACACCTGCCTTCTAGCAAAAAAGATACTACACAAACTAGCACTGATAAGCCTCCACCCTCTAATTAAAACAGTTTCTCTCAGGAAGGCACCAAGACTCTCACCTAATACCTCCCTTCTAGTACCCCACTGTAGAACCTCCCTTGGGCAGCGGTCTTTTCATTACCGTGCCATTCAGTGGCTAAACAACCTACCACCCACAATCTCCCATACATCCATTTTGGGTCAGTTTAAAACTAGCCTCAAGTCACTCCTAAACTCTGCAGCATGTGACTCTATATAACTTTTTTTTTCACTTAGAGCTGCTTCATGCTTACAATACCTTGTTACAAGCAGGATCCACTGCTACAGCAATTAGATAGCCCTGGCTTAGGAACTTGCTCTTCTCTTGTCCCAAGCTTTTGGATCCTCAATTTCTCAATGTAATATATCTTGACTCTGGGCCTTTTTTTGTAAGACCATCCGTAACTGAACTACTGTTCAATAAGTACATAAGTGTTGACCCAGGACCTTTTTATGATCCCTGCTGACGTAACCTTTCATTGTACACTGTGCCTAATGTCTTAAGTTTTGTAACAATTGTTTCAGTTTGTACTGTGTAAAATGTTTAGTTCTGTACCGAATGCTTAAGTTTCAGTACTTTACATATGTTTACCCTGTGTAGTTTACTTTCTATTTCTTACTGACGTGGAGCCTTTGCAAAGGAGTCTATGACTCAAAGGATTGTAATTCCAATTTCTTTCAATAAATCAATAAAATAAGTAAAACCCTGCTCAAGGAGAGGATTATATCCTTTCTAGAAGAAAAAATAGACATAAAACAGCATGGCTTTATAACACAAAGGTCATACCAAACCAATCAGATAGACTTCTTTAACTGGGTTACTAAAATAATAGACCAGGGAGGAGCAGTAGACATAATATACCTGGATTTCAGCAAAGCCTTTGACTGAGTCTGACACAGAAGGCTACTCAACAAATGGGACAGAAATGGAGTAGGACAGCAAGTAGTGAAATGGGTAAGGAACTGACTCACTGGAAGGACACAGAAAGTACTTGTAAATGGTTCACTTTCAGAAGAAAGAGGAGTAGATAGTTGAGTGCCGCAAGGATCAGTGTTCAGTCTGATCCTATTCAATATTGTTATTAGTGACATAACTGAGGGACAAGATGGGAAGGTGAGCTGATTCACAGATGACACAAAAATGATCAATAGGGAAAACACTCCAGGTGGGGTAGAAAAGATGAAGGCTGACCTTAAGGATCTGGAAAAATGGTCAGAAACATGGCAACTAAAGTTTAATGCAAACAAATGCAAGGTCATGCACCTAGGAAGGGCCAACCCAGGAGAGGACTACTACCTGGGAGGAGTAAGACTGGAATCTTCCAAACAGCAATCTGGGACTAATTATAACAGATGACCTAAAGATGTCCAAACAGTGTGTGAAAGCGACACTATGGGTGAATGCCATGTTGGGCTGCATAGGCAGGTGGATCACCAGCAGAAAAAAGGAGGTCATCCTGCCAGTCTATAGCTCTCTGGTGAGGTCACATCTGGAGTACAGCATAAGGTTCTGGAGACCACACCTAAAAATGGATATCAACAGACTGGAGACAGTGTAAAGGAGAGCTACAAAAATGATACTTGGCCTACAGAACAAAAACTATGAAAAGCATCTACAAAACCTGAACATGTACTCCCTGGAGCACACAAGAACTAGGGGGCACAACATGAAGCTGGAGGGGGGCAAATTCAGAGGTAACACACACATGTTTTTCTTTACCAAGTGGGTGGTGGATGCATGGAACAGGCTTTCTTAGGTAGTGGTGGGGGCAAAAACAGTTGTAGGTTTTGAGAATGCTTGGGACAGGTACAAAGGCACCACCACACTGGCAAAGGGGTTTGGTACATCACCGATTTCAGAGTCCTCTGGCACAGGGCTTGTTCCCAGCCCTGCGCTGTCATTTGAAAATCCTGCCCCGTAAATCTGAATTTTAGCAGAGCCTTTGATACGGTTCCACACAGAAGGCTAGCAAATAAATTGGAGCAAACAGGCATAGATCAGAAATTGGTCAACTGGATAAAAAGCTGTCTACAGGACAGGACACAGAGAGTTATGATAAATGGCACCTTGTCACAGGAGGGGAGAGTAACCAGTGAGGTTCCACAGGGATCAGTGCATAGCTCAATCCTTTTCAACATATTCATCAGCGACATCGATATGGGACTGAAAGAGAAAGTCTGCCTGTTCACAGATGATACAAAGCTCTGCAATAGGTAGACACACAGGAAGTAGTCCAAGGAATGGAAGCAATTCTATGAAAGCTGGAGGAATGGTCCAACAACTGGCAGCAGACATTCAACACCAAAAAGTGTATGGTAATGCACTTGGGTAACAGGATCCCAGGAAATAAGTATGTTCTGGAAGGGTCGTAATTGGAAAAGATAAAGATGGAACAGGATCTTTGAGTTATGATATCAGTTGATTTAAAGGTAGGAAAGCAATGCAAAAAAGCAGCACTAAGGGCAAATGGCATCCTTGGATGCATAGGTTGGTATATTATTAGCAGAAAGTGTGAGGTAATTATCCCACTCTATTGGTTCTTGGTAAGGCTGCACTTGGAGTACTGTGTACAATTCTGGAGGCCACACCTAAAAAAGGACATAGAAAGTCTGGAATCTGTGCAGAGGAGAGCCACCAAGATGGTACAGGTACCGCACCTTGAACCTTATGTCAAAAGGCTCAGTTAATTAAATTTATTCTCCCTAAAGTACAGAAGGAACAGAGGAGACAGGACAGAAATATTAAATTTCTTAAAGGGATAAATGCAATACACATCAGTAACCTCTTTCAGGAAAATAGGACTGCATGTACAAGACGTCTCAACTTACACCTGGTTGGTGGTAAATTCAGAACCAATGTTAGGAAGTACTTTTTCACAGAGCAGGTCATGGACCCTTGGAACAGTCTGCCACCTGAGGTCATGGTGGCTAAGACTGTCAGAGAATTCAAATGGGCATGGGACAGTCAATGTAGTCACCTCAATAAGAGCAGTAGATGGGAGGGTAGACATCTTGGGGAGACTAGATGGACCGCATGGTCTCCTCTTGCCAGCAAATTCTTATGTTCTTATGTCCATTCACTATTATTAAGCTAGTATCCAGGAAGATGGGAGAAACTTCTAAACTCTTCCATATGCAGGGGAAATGATCTAAAGAGGTCATTTAGCAAAACAAGAATATAAGCAGGAAAGGCATTAATCTTAATCTGAGATTGTCCATCTGCTATAGCTTTAATGTAATTATTATTTTTATATGTAATGGTAATGATTCAAAATAAATAACACATAATATTGTGGACAGTAGGAACCCCTGTCTAACTCCATGAAACATACAGTGGTTTTGGTTATATGAAAGTTGACTTTGAAATATGCAGGAGATGAACTGTAAAATAATGTTATAATATTTAAGATTATTACAGGAAATCCAGATGCTATTAAACCAGTAAACATGAACTGCCATTAAAGCATATCAAATGCTTTTTTGCTATGTGCTGCTAGTGATATTGAGTCTTGTTATTCCCATTCATAATTCTAATGCTTTTTGTACTAATTTTAAGACACTGATGTATAGAGGAGCCGTTTACATATCCTAACTAGTTAGGGTGTATAACTTCACCAGTCCACTAGAACTCTACTACTGGGACCTTCAATTATGGTAAAAAACAAACAAAACAAAAACAAAAGTTAGTGTGCTAGTCTGAGTTGGGGGAAGGGAACTGTTATCTCTGCTGTTGGCTAGGTGAAGAGAAGAGCTGTAAATTAGGTGATGTGGCTCAAGCAGCTGAAAGTCAGGTGTCTGCATTCAAAACTTCCCTAGTTAGCTTTTGGCACAGCAGTAAGAGGAAGAAGGCAGCTGCTAGAACTCCATTACTGGGACTATATATCCCCCCACCTCCCTCCCTCCCACCCACCACCCATAGTCAGTTCCACTTTTATAGGCACTGGATTTGACTGATAACAGAAACTTCCTGTTGGGAGCAAAAATGGAGTGATCACAGAGGCACAAAAGACTCACCATCCTTGAAGGAAAAGAATAGCTGTCTCTTGACCCCTAGCTGCTTCAGGTCTGTCTTTGGGAAAGTAAAAAGAAGACTACTGAGGAATACAGGAACTTCTTGTCTCAGAACAGGAAGGGTAGGAGCTGTAAGGGCATGGAGGGAGTAGAAAAATAGGGTGAGAAAAAAAGGAAAAAGTAAACAGAGAGAGGAAAGAGCAAGCATATAAAACAACAGTTGAAGGTCCACAAATAAGACATGATGGGAGTGGTGCAGTGCAGTGGCTGTGGATTGGCAGTCTTCCGGGAGATGTTCTGGAGGATGTAGTGTTGTCCATTCTGCAACCATCTATCTGGGCTGTGGGAGGAGATTGCTCATCTCCAGGCTGAGTTGGCCAGGATTCAGGGGACATCCTCTTCACCCAGGGAACCACCATAGCAGCCACCACTGCCTTAGAGGTTGCCAATAAAAAGGAGCAGTTGGACCATGGTGGGCTCAGGGAGGGTGAGGGTGGTGGAACAGGAGTGCATCCCTCCAGTTGTACCACTCCACAACTTGTATGCCATTCTGGTAGAGTGTGGTTCCTCTATGGAGGCACCCACAGTGGAGACCAAGGAGGATGCCAGGAATCTCCACAAAGGAGACCCACAGAAGGGTGGCACAGGAACCCACAGGGGAAGGAAACAACTGCTGATGGGGAACTCAATTGTTAGGGGATAGAACTGGGGCAGGGAGGGGAGAGGTAAGTAAGGTAGCTGCCCAGTGCCATGGCTTGGAAGGACAGAAAGCGAATCTTCAGGATTGCGGGAGCAGCTGCATGGAGGAGGGAGCTGGACATCATTGTCCACCTAGGAACAAATAACCAGGCTGGGAATGGGATCAGAACAGTTCAGGAGAAGTTTGTGGAGTTGAGGAGGTATCTTAGACAAGTAGCATGCATGGTAACATTCTCAGAGGTGCTGCCTGTCTATGGCATGGGAGAAGCTAGGGTGCGTCACACCATGGGATTCAATCAATGGTTCAAAAATGGGTGTAGAGCTCAGGGTTTTGGCTTCATTGGGGACTGGAGGTCCACCTGGAGGAATGCAAGCCTATACTGGTGCGATGGTCTGCATCTGTCCAGGAGAGGAACCAGAATCCTAGGTGATAGGTTTAAATGCTTCATTGACGAACATTTAAACTAGCCAAGGGGGGAGAGCATTGAAAAGGAGCAGAGAAATCCCAGCACCCCCAAAAAACAGGGTATTTAGAGAGGTAAATACCAAGATAGAGAAGTCAATAGGGAAAAGGGCTGGGGTAAATGGAGAAAAAGGAAAAGGCAGTAAGGAAAGGGATGGGGCTAAAAGGGGTAAGGTCATCAAAAAATGGAGGGCAATGAGCACAAATGCCCATAGTCTGGGTAACAAACTCCCTGAACTAGTGGGCTTTATGGAAGAGGGACTCCTGGATATTGTAACAATCACAGAAGCATGGCACACAAAGAACCATGACTGGGATGTCAACATACCAGGGTACACAATCTACAGGAGGGACAGGGAGGGTAGGAGAGGGGGAGGAGTAGCTCTCTACATAAGGGAAGGGACAAAGAAATGGAACTAAAGGGTAAACAGGGAAGAAAGGAGGCACTGTGGGTCACCCTGGAGACAGGAAATGGCAACACAATCCACACAGGGGTTGTATACAGATCACTGTCTCAGGGGGAGGAAATAGACAAGGAAATCATAGAAGGCATCCTTAGGATGGCAGAAAATGGGGAGATATTGTATTGTTGATGGGGGAACCTGAACATGCCAGATGTTAACTGGAGTACCTTTGCTGCAGCCACATCCAGGAGCAGGGGCATGTGCAATGCCCTATAGGGGGCATGCCTCAGATGGCTAGTATTGGAACCCACTCTGGAGGGAGCAGTATTAGACCTGGTACTCTCACATGGGGTTGGAGAGAGGATCTCAGATTTAAAAGTGGGTAGTCATCTGGGACCAAATGACCACCAAACAGTGTGGCTCATGATAAACATAGCCGTAGAGTCAAGCCATTCAAAAGTGAGGGTAATGGACTTTTGGAGGGCTGACTTTGGCAAAATGGGAGAGTGTCTCAGAAAAGCACTAGCAAACGGGCAAGAAGGAGAGTTGGAGGAACACTGGGGAACATCAAAGCTGCCATCAGAGGCAACAAGCCTTTGTGTGAAGCAAATAAACAAATCAAAATGAAGGAAAAAAACACTATGGTTCTCAAAGGTATATTGACGGCACAGTGATGGGAATACCATGAAGACCATCAGAGCAACATTTTCAGCAGTTCGCTGTGATGGTCTCCATGTATTCTGACACTGTTGCCACCAGGGTCTTTGGCCCTCTCCCTGAACTAACTCCAAGTGGAGTTAGTATTCATTAGTGTGGGGGTGCAGTGGGTAAAGTCACTGCATGGGGGGTGTGGGGGCCAAGTCCCCCACAGAAAACAATTGTTCCCCCATCTATGGCACAACACCAATTGGTGGTGTTGTGCTGTCACTGTGCCGATGGTTGACACATTTCTTGTCGCCACGGCATGGTGGAACCATTCTCAAAAAGGTGGCAGGGAAGATTAGCGAGAAAAAGATATCATTCAGGAAGTATAAGGAAGCAGAAAAGAGGCAGGACAGAGAACTGTACCAGTTAAAGCAGAAGGATGCAGGGAAAGGTGTCAGAATAGCAAAGGCCCAAACAGAGAAAAAGATAGCCAACTCAGTTAAGAAGGGGATAAAACCTTTTATACTGTAGGTACATTAGGGAGTGAAGAAAGACCAAGGGAGGGATAGTGAGGCTTAATAAAAGGGAGAGGGAGTGGGTTTGCAGAGGGTGACAGTGAAAAAGCAGGGATACTGAATGAATATGTCTGCTCAGTATTCACAAAAAAAGAGGAGGGGGAGGTACCTAATCCAATCAATAGAAGCACTCTGGATAGGGGGGTCAATGTCAGTCTATTCACAGAAGAAAGGGTCCTGAAAGAACTCCTAAAACTGAAAATGGATATAGCAATGGGTCCAGATGGGATTCACCACAGAATTCTAAAACAACTAAGGGGAGAACTAGTGACAAAACTGACTACCCCTTTTAACAAAACATGGGAGGATGGTGTGGTACCTGAGGACTGGAGGAGAGTGGATGTGATTCCCCTTTACAAAAGTGGGAGCAAAGCAGAGGCAGGAAACTGCAGACCTATTAGTTTGACCTCAGTTTTAGGGACAATGATGGAATCACTTCTGAAAGAAAGAATTGTTGAGTACCTGGAGACTGGGGGGCACAGGACCCAGGGCAGCATGGATTCATAGATGGAAGGTCATGTCAAATGAATCTAATAGATTTCTTTGACTGGGTGACCAAAGTTGTAGACCAGGGAGGGGCTGTGGATGTGGCCTATCTAGACTTTACCAAGGCATCTGACACAGCCCCACACAAAAGATTAATAAACAAATTAGCCAGCCTGGGAGTGGATCCCAGGGTGGTAGCCTGGGTAAAAAATTGTCTGGACAACAGAACACAGAGGGTAACAGTAAACAGAGTCCACTCAGAGGAAAGGGGGATTACTAGTGGGGTACCGCAGGGTTCAGCATTGGGACTGATCCTTTTTAATATCTTTATAAGTGACATTGTGGAGGGACTGAAAGGAAAAGTATGCTTCTTTGCAGATGACACAAAGATCTGCAACAGGACTGATACACGGGTGGGAAGGTGAAAAGGATGAGAATGGTCTTGGCAAGGTTGGAGGAATGGTCAAAAGTTTGGCAGTTTAGATGCAGTGCAAAGAAGTTCAAAGTAATGTAACTGGGAAACAAAAACCCAGAGGATGAGTACACAATGGGGGGGAAGTACTAACAACAACAAAAATGGAATGGGACCTTGGGGTAGTCATATCAGATGACTTATAGTAAGCCAGCAATGTGAGAAGGCAGTAAGGAGGGCTGGGGGGATACTGGGATGTACTGAAACAAGTGTCACCAGTAGAAAACTGGAAGTTATTATCCCTCTGTACAGACAGTTGGTGAGACCCAGTCTGGAGTACTGCATGGAGTTCTGGAGGCCCCATCTCTGCAAGAATATAGACAGGATGGAGACAGTCCAGAGAAGGGCAACTAAAATGGTGCAGGGTCTACACCAGAAGCCAAAATACAACAAAACATTCTGCAGCTAAACCATCTAACCATGCTTTTTATTCTATTATTTTTTTTTTTTGGGGGACTCTATAGCTTCTTTAATTTCAGAAATGAAGAAATGTTTATTATCTATTTTTCTATTTCTATTATTGGACATGGTGCTTCTTGTATGAAGTCCACAAGTCATTGTTCTGTTAAAGTATTTGTTTTGATAAATAGTTTTATAGAGTAGCAAAAAAGCATTACCTATTTCCATATCAGTATAAACAATCCGATCCTTCTCATCTTTAATATGAGGTATGATATTTTTTCTCTATTTTTTTAATCATGGGCTAATAACTTTCCAGACTTTTCTCAATTAAATAAAAGATTGTTTGTCTTTAATGTTTTCATGTCAGACTGTATTTCTGATTGAATATATCCCGTATTGTTTCTTGTATCTTGACGTAGTGCATTATCAAATTGCTTTAACCTTCTGTTATTATTTTATCAGTATCTAATAATTGTATATGGAAGTCATTATTTTTTCCCTTTTATTCTTGCTATTTTGATAAGATATGCACGATATATAACTCCTTCTGGTAGTTTTGAAAGCCTCCCATAAAAGTGTATTACTTTCTTTGCACCATTATAGCTACAGAACTGATATTTGTTGACAGTATCTGTCATTCCTGTATTAAATTTGTGTTATCTTAATCAGTTCTCAAAACTCCATTGTGCAGATTTACTTCTTACTGTAGAAGGAATGAAAGAAAGTACAACTGTAGCAAGGTCTGAAATAATGATTGGTAATGAAGCTATACTGCTCATATTATTTATTAATTTCTTTTATCAAAGCATGTAATCCTGTCTTGAATAGAAACCTATAGGTTTGGGAACTAATGTGAATGATGGATTGTGATGGCACCATGTATCAATTAGATTGCAATCTTTGAGATATTCATTGAATATGCATGCTAAGTTTTTATCATCTAATGATGCTTTAGAGGTTTTGTCTAATGGATAGAGCTGTGTGGAATGAGACAAGTCTGACTTTTTGAAATGTTGGTGAAATTCTGCAAAATTGTGTGGAATTTAATTTGAATTTTGAGGAATTTTTAAAATGTAGTACATTGGTCCTAGCTTGGCCGTCGTTTAGGTTAGAGCTCAAAAGTTTGGCATGATCATTCCTTTTTAGTAGGCCCATAAAGTGCCAAATATCATGAAATTTGGATGGATAGTTGCAACATTATAAGAGCTCAAATTCTGCCCTTTTATTTTTTTGTGCAAAATTTCATGAATATTTTTATCTGCATATACCTCAGCCTTCTATTGGGTCTGAGATCTTAAATTTTGCATGAGTCCTTGATTATAGGTGTACTAACAATGTGTCATATTTCAGGACAATATGATGCATCATCTCAAAATTATATGTGCTCAGAATCTGTCATTTTATTTTTTGCATGAAATTTAAAGAAAAAAAATCATCTGCATATAACTCAGGCACCTTAGAAGCTATAAATGTGTGAAATAGCACTAATAAGCTTTTTTTAATGCTTATACACTGATTTAAATATGGAGAGATTTGGATAAGAGATTTTTAAGATACAAGGGTTCAAAATGTTACTATGTAAATATCTGCAAATTTTGTGAAAACTATGAAAAATGTGGATATTTGTAAGTTTGCTGCTCTTGCAGGCATAATCTTAACATTTGACATGCACATCTATAGTCATTGTATCCTCGTGTCTAACGCAACTGGATAATTGGTTTAGCAGTTTTAAATTTGCAGTAAAAAAACATATCAGACCTTAGCTCACTCCTTCCCTCTAATTTCTTCTACCCAGTCCCCAGCACCCCCCCATACCCCGTTCTACTTACTTCTGGGCCCTCTTCCCATATGAAGCCAAGCCCTACCTCCTCCAAGCCCTAAACAGTACCAGTCACAGCAATGACATGGTGGACCTTAATCTACTCTGCCGGGTCTTAGATATGGTACTCTCCCCTCTTACATAGAAACATAGAATTTGACGGCAGATAAGGACCGCTTGGCCCACCCAGTCTGCCCATTTCCCTACCTAACGGATAAGCTGCAGATCCTAGTTAACCAGCAGCCTACTTCTTTCTACCGCCACCCCCTAGAATTGCCTTATGACTGTCCCATGCATGCTTGAATTCCACCACTGTTTGTGACTCCACAACCTCCTCCAGAAGGCCGTTCCATGCATCCACAACCCTCTCTGTGAAAAAATACTTCCTTAAATTACCTCTGAGCTGCCCCCCCATCTTCAAATTGTGCCCCCTTGTTCTTGCACACCTCTTTTTTTGAAAGATGTTACCCTCTTGGACTTTGTTGATTCCTTGAAGTACTTGAAAGTTTCTATCATGTCCCCCTCTCCCTCCTTTCCTCGAGGCTATACATATTAAGCTCCTTAAGTAGCTCTTCATATGTCTTCGGTGCAGACCCTGCACCATTTTAGTTGCCCTGCTCTGGACAGCTTCCATCCTGTCTATGTCTTCTTGAGATTGGGTCTCCAGAACTGCACGCAGTACTCCAGATGGGGTCTCACCAACTGTCTGTACAGAGGGATAATAACTTCCTGTTTTCTACTGGTGATGCCTCTCCCTATGCATCCCAGTATCCCCCCAGCCCTCCTTGCTGCCCTCTCACATTGTTTGCCCACCTTTAGGTCATCTGATATGACTACCCCCAGATCCCTTTCCATTTTTGTTGTTGTTAGTATCTCACCCCCCATTGTGTACTCTTCCCCTGGGTTTTTGTTTCCCAGGTCCATTACCTTGCACTTCTTAGCACTGAATCTAATCTGCCATACATTTGACCATTCCTCTAACCTTGCCAAGTCCCTTCCCATCCTTTCCACCTCACCTTGTGCATCAGCTCTGTTGCAGATCTTTGTGTCATGTGCAAAGAGACATACTTTTCCTTCCAGTCCCTCTGAAATGTCGCTTACAAAGACTTTGAAGAGGACCCGTCCTATAACACTCCTCAATCACTCCTTCTGCCTCAGCCAGTTCCCCTACACCTGCAAAACAGCAAAAATTACCCCCATACACAAAAGTGGTGACTGTACCTTCACTGGGAACTATAGGCCAATATCCATCCTCCCACCCCTTTCTAAGGCCTTAGAAAAATAGTATCAGAGCAGCTCTCAGACTACCTCATCACTCACAACCTCCTCTGCATGGAACAGCATGGTTTCTGCTGAGGACATCGCACCCCCATGGCCCTCCCCCAACTTTCCAACTTCATACACTCTGCTTTTGACAAGGGGCACCTAGCCGGTGCAGTATGTATTGACCTGTCAAACGGCTTTGATACTGTCAGCCACTACCTCCTCCTCTTCACCCTCCAACAATTAGGACTCTCACAGAATGCTCATGCCTGGTTTGCAAACTATCTCTCATTCCACTCTAAGTGCATTAAAACTAATGATGCCCTCTCTGGTAGCCACCAGGTCCACTCTGGTGTCCCTCAGGGTTCTATTCTGGGGCCACTGCTTTTTAGTCTGTATCTAAATGCTCTCCCTAATACATGCACGGAAAAAGGACTTCTTTATGCTGATGATGTGGTACTGCTCACAGCACACTGGGACCCTGCCCCCCTACAAAATGCCCTTCAAACCACATTTAGTCTAACTGAGAAATGGTTTGTTGAAAGTAGGCTGGTTCTGAACGTAAAAAAAAAAACATGCTCTTTTCACACAACCAAACTAGATACAAAGGCTCCCCCCCTACGAATTTTGTCAACACACTAATTGAGCTACCGTACCGCCACAGGGACTGTCTTCCCCCCAGAAGCCCTGAGGCTGGCCATAACATCCTCTGTCCTATCCCTTGTAGATTACAGCCTCCAGATCTACAGGGCTGCAGACAACACTGCCCTCAACAAAATCAAGTTATCTCTCAGCAAGGCTTGCTGCCTGCTAACAGTTACAAACAGACTCACCCACACATGCACACTGTACTCCCTGGCAAATGTACTCAGCTTTGATGAAAGTTTGCTGTACCAGTCCTTTCTCTTTGCCAAGAAGATTATAAAAGGTTTAGCCCCCCCCCCCCACCCCCACCGGTCTGGCAACTATCATCTGTCCTTCTCTCCCCACCTTCCCCACCCATAGTTCCACCACACACTCTCTCCATGTACCCAGATTCAGGACCTCCCTAGCCCAGAAGGCCTTCCACTACATAGCCCATGCTGGGTTTAACTCCCTCCCTGCTGCAATCACCTTGGAACTAAGGACTGTCCCATTCAAAACAGCTCTTCACCACCATCTCTTTGCCTCCTGCTGCTGTAACTGCCCATAATTGCAGTCCCCACTTCTACTCCAGACCTTGCCTGACTAGGGCTCCCCCCCCCTTCCCTTTTTTTCTTACCCTGCTCCATAGAGTTACTGGGTTATTACTTTGCTCTTCAAATGCTGCTTTATCTCTGTGAAAACTGTAATGATAACCTTAGCTCATACCTTGTATAGGACTTACTATACCTGCTTCTTAACCCTATAAATAATGTAAAATTGTACTGATAACTTAGCTACTACCTTGTATAGGCTTTTCTACACCACCAATGTATCTTGTTATATGTTTGTCTACACTGTCCTATGTACTCCAATGTGGAGCCTTTGTAAATGAGTCTCTGACTAAAAGGGTTGCAATTCTCATTCCTTAAATAAATAAATAAATCAGTAGCATTTTCTCGCGTATTTATGGTACCATGTATCACTACTTCATTTGATAAGCTGGGCTAAGCTTTTTGCAGTCCTGCTGTTCCTCTCTGGGTGACTGTTTCCCCTCCTCTTCTCCTTTTACATAGCCAAATTGACTCAGTAAAACTACTGGTCCCACTGATATCCTCTTTTTTCTTTACTTTGACAAATTTCCTTTAAATGTAAGCTACCTTCTACTTTTCCTATTGACCTACCTGGTTGGAATAGTCGGAATTCTTCCTTCCTGCTGTCCAGTACATTGTCTTCCCCACTACATCTTTTTGAGTTCTTCTAAGTCCTAGACTTGCATGTACATCAAGCTCCCTGGATCATAAATTTACTGGCTGTGATCCTTAAATATTCTGCATTCAGGTTAGAATTGTTGACACTCTGTGCTTCCTTGCTTCAACCTGGTGGTCTTCCACTGTTGTGCCACTCAGCTCAGCTGTCCATTTCTTGGTGAAACTGTGTGTCTAACTCCTGAACCTGGTGACCCGCTGCACTACCTGCCTCGTACACGCATATCCTTTAATTAGAATCCCACATATAAGGCAGAGTGAAATTAGCAAATTCCTGTTTTATAGAATTTTTCATGCAATTCTACAATTTTCACAAAGACTCTTGGGATTTGACTTTAAGTACAGATGTTATGTTGCGATTTACGGTAACAAGCAATTAATAAAACTGGTTCACATAGTCTCCTGGTAAGATCTAAGAATGTGCCAAATTTAATGGTATTGCATTCTCTAGTTTTAAAGTTTCAGGGGTTTATAAATTTGTAGTTTACTTTCTTGTAAAATTTATTTTTTAAATGTTGTGAACGTTTGACAACTTTTAATTCAATCCCATTTAAAGCTGCAAATATGAATTTTTCAGAAATGATCATGTAGTGTAGTAGTTTAAATGGTTCAGCTCTGGTTAAATTTGGATATGTTATTTTAAAACTAAAGGGAAGCAACTGAAATTTAAATTTTGGCTACATGTTTGGCAGGCTGTAACTCAGTCCCATTTGAAACTAGAAATCTGAAACCATATGCTGTACATATACATATACAAACGTAATGATAACCTGTATAGCTGTCAACGTTTATAACATTTCAATGAATATTATTAAAATTATACTAAAATTAGAGAAAGCTAACTTTTGGCAAAATATTTGACTACATATAACTCAACTCCTTTTGAAGCTTGAGACTTAAAACAAGGTGCGTATACCCATGTTGGCTGCTTCTCTAAATCCTAAAATTTCAGAGAAATTTGGACAAGAAATATTACAATTATTTCAAAAATAACTGAAAATTAAATTTTGATTGAATGTTTGGCCAGCCATAACTCTGCCACATTTCAACCTATGACTCTGAAATGTGGTACACTTTTAAGTTATTGGATACAGTTTATGTTCCAAACATGGTGTTGTTTTGAAATGTACTTTAAAATTATAATGAAATAACTGAAACTTTAAATTTGGCAAAATTATGCAGAATTTTCATAAATATTCCACCAAACTTCATAGAATCAGAATGGTTATTCTGCAGGCATTCCAGGGGCAGAATTTTATATTCTGCTCAGCTCTACTAATGGAGGATTTGCAATAACATTAAAAGCTCTCCCCAAGATAATATTAGCATCCCCTAATGTCAATAAACCTAGAATTATCTGTGCTACAAAATCAGAATATAAAATAAATGGAGCATAAAAGGACCCTATTTATAATCTACATCATGAATGTTCCCTTTGTTCATAATATGTCTTTGCTCATCTGCAAAAGAATGTTTCATATTTAAAAGGTATTTTTTTAAATTATAACATATCCCTTACTTGTGTTATTTCCTAATGAATAGTACAGTGTATATATTTAACTCATGGGCCTGGATATTCAAAAGGGTTGTGCATGGCACAACAGGAATATGCCATGGTCAATCCACCAATGTGCACCTGCACAATATTCAAAGGGGCAAGTTGCAATGCACAATTCCATATGCACAGGGGTGTATCGGTAATGTATGCAGCACAAGTGTGGGGATGGTGCCCATGCATATGCGTCACATCCCAATATTCAGTCCGGGATGTGCTGCACATATGCTGACAGAACTCCACCTTGTGCCACTCAGGGGGTGCAAAGATGTGCCTGGAAAAACCAGGAACAAATCCTGGCCACCCACAGGTGAGCTGCCATATTGCAGGATGCAACACGGCAGCCGCCAGCCGTGGGTGGCCTGTCACCCACTCAGAACACTGACCACAAGCTCCCTGCCCTGGGAGCATTGTGCCCCCCATCGCTCAATTGTGGGAAACTGTAGTAATGGCCTCCCTGGTGGTCCAGTGTAACTCCCCCATTGCCCAAACATGGGCATAAGTAATATTAAAGTACCTGGTGGTCCAATGGAGACACCCCCATTGCATGATGGTTGGCATGAGTAAAATATATTACCTGGTGGTCCAGTGGTAGCCCGCTCCCCACCTGCACACTGAGGACTCCTACCACCCAACACCCCCCCATCATCGGTGGGTGGCAGCACCTCACCTGCATGCTGCCCACCTGCCCACTGAATGACAGCATACAGTAGAGTCTGTATGCCTATTGGTCCACTGCATGCACCAATGGACGTGCAGCCCATTCTGTACTACGCAGGCCCGGTATGTTAATGAACGTGTTTACTATCAATCAATCAATCTATCAATCAGCAATCACCCATAAGAAGGCATAGTTCCTGTCCGGGGAGATTGCTGCTGCTCAGAATTGACCAGCTCAGCTTTTTTGAACCATGGACAGGTTGTGCAACCCAACCTGTCTTCAGGTTCAAAGAGCTTTTTCACAGATTTAGTGTAATGAGCTTGCTCGGTTCTTTGCGGAAAAGGTGGCCAGCATCAGGGTGGAGATCAAACTGGCACACTCTATGGGAGCTGATAGTCGTCAGTGTATGGTCACTCCTCCTTGGTTTTCCTGGAGTTCTTTCAAGTGGCTGTAAATCATGGATGTTGTGTGGATTGCCCAGGGTATGCACCCAATGTGCTGTAGTTTGGACCCAGGCCCAACCTCCCTGATTATGGGTTGTTGTGACACCGTTGGTCCGGTCCTAGCAAGAATAGTTTGGTGCTTCTTAGAGTCTGGTGAGTTTCCTAGCTCCCTGAAGGAGGCGGTAGTGACACATCTCCTGAAGAAAGCTGCTCTGGACCCAAGCTGCCTTCCAAACTACAGACTGATCTCTAACCTTCCCTTTGTTGTGAAGGTAATTGAGAAAGTTGTGGCGCTGCAACTGGAGAATCACCTGACCATCCAAGACATCTACGAACCTCTCCAGTCTGGTTTTCTTAAAAGGCATAGTACTGAAACTGATCTGGTTCTGGTGCTCAATGATCTCTTGATAGCAAGAGATCAGAAGTGCCTTTCCATCTTGGTGCTTCTTGATCTATCTTCAGCTTTTGACACTGTGGACCATGGGGTGCTTCTTGAGCACCTGAGATGCATCTGTGGCCTGTCTGATGCAGTTCTCAGTTGGTTTAAGTCCTACCTCACTGGCAGAACCCAGAGGGTGGTGTTGGGGATTGTTTCCTCTGAGCCATTCTCTCTGCCATGTGGGGTTCCTCAGGGCTCAGTGTTGTCCCCCATGCTGTTTGTGGTGTATGTGCTGCCCCTCGGAAACATTATAAAATGGTATGGGCTGAGGTTTCATTGCTATGCTGATGATACCCAGCTCTACCAATCTTTTGCACCTGACCAGGATAGTGCATGTTTGGTATTTAGCAACTGCCTCACTTAAATCCAGAAATGGATGAGTTCCAGCTTTGAATTCTGGAAAGACTGAGGTGATGGTGGTGGATCCTGGTCACCAGACAGAGGGTTTGGGGGCTGGCCAACCCACCAAACTTTGTCTAGGGAGTATCCAGATTCCTTCCTCTAAATGGATGCGAAACCTGGGGGTGATTCTTGATGATGGACTGACACTGCGTTTGCAGGTGTCGGCAGTCATCAAGTCCTCTTTTTACCATCTGAGGAACATCACCAGGGTTAAGCACCTTGTTCTATCTGGCAACCTTCCAACATTGATCCATGCCTTTGTGACCTCACACCTTGACTACTGCAACTCCCTTTATCTAGGGCTTCCAGGGTTTGATATCCACTGCTTGTAGCTAGTGCAGAATACTGTGGCCCAGTTGTTGATGGGGACCTCACATGCGAGTCACATCACACCAGTGCTGCACAAACTGCACTGGCTGCCTATTCAGTGGTGGATCACCTTCAAGGTCGGGCTTTTGATCTACAAGGCCTACATGGACTGGGCCCGGACTATCTGAAAGAGCTCCTGTTTTCTTACTGCCCCGGATGACCACTCTGCTCAGCTGATGAGCGGTTGGTAGAGATTCCCAGGATGAGTCTTAAGTCATCTGGAGCCCGTACATTTATGCATGTCGCCCCAGCCCTGTGGAATTCTCTACCCTGTCAGATATGTGAGAACATGACCATGGAGGGCTTTAAGAAGGCCCTGAAGATGCATCTATGGCTGAAAGCATACCCAAACTGAACATTTTATTTTATTTACTCTGTTATTTTGAATACTGTATATTTTATTGTTTTATTCGCTTATTTATTGTTCAGCATCTTGATATCTGAAATGAGCTTTATAAATAAAGCTTATTATTATTATAACTTCCATGAGACTGTTAAAACTCACAGCCACAATTCTATATTAACCCTTCATATACTATGTATCCAGTTTATGCTGTCATGCCATCATACAATTGCTTTTCTGTTTAATGAAGATTTTTAAATACCACAATGTGCCTCTGTACTGTGTTTTACATTCATTTCTGCAGCACAATTTTTTGATATAGTATGAAGCTGTCGGCTCTGTCTGACACCATAGTTGAGCTTGTCTGGGCTCCTTTGCTGGAAACTCATTTTTGATAGTCATTCCCATCTGTTTCTATGAGATGCTGACATTGTTTGGGATAAGGGGTATGTAAAGCTACTTTACACTTTGTTCCATTGCTAAAACTTGCTACGTTTGTGTTACTTTCTCAGTATTTAGCTTAACTTGTGCTTTTATCTCTGTTATTTACTTTTAGTCTAGCAAACATTGCAAAATCAGTCTAATTTGTGGAGGGTGTTTGGGCCATGCCCCTCCTCTATCTATCACAGCTTCAGAATGCCTAATCTCCTCCACAATTCTGCCTACTCTCCATCTTTTTCCTTTTAAATGTTATTCCAATCACCGCACTGGGAAATGCACAATGGAAGTAGGTTTTGATTGTACAGCTTGTAGTTCCTACTAGAAATATTTCCTGAGCTGTTTACTCCATATATACTAATATATGACAATGCCAGAAGATAAAGACCACTTTGGTCAATTAAGATTGCTTGAGTGTGCAACTCTGTGTTGTGTGTATACCAGAGCTGCCCCCTCCCTATACCCCCTAGATGTTGCATCCCTCCCCCCACATCTCCTTCACAAGCCCTTCTTCCTGTTACAATCCTCCCTTTCACCTTATCCCACCCCTCTTAAAGCTGTCCACTGTCCTAGATTACACTACTTCCTCTGTGAGCTCATTCCACACAGGCACCACTCTTTCAGTAAAAAAGTTTCTCCTTATCTCCCTTTCAAATCTTCCTCCCTCCAATTTGAGATTCCCCTCATTTTCCGATTTCCCCTGATGTTGAAAATGTCTTCTATGTTAATTTTATTTATATCTTTGAGGTACTTAAAGGTTTCGATCATGTCCCCCTCTCTCTTTTCTCCTCCAGAGAATACATGTTGAGCTCCCTCAACCTCTTCTGATAGGGTTTGTCCTGCAGGCACTGTATCACCCTTGTTGCTCCTCATTGCACCCCCTTCGGTAAACTGATGTCCCTTTTCAAGTGAGGGTGCCTGAACTGCACACCATACTCCAGCTTCAGTCTCACCACTGATCTGTACAGCTGCAGTAAGACCTCCTTCCTCCTTGAGGTGAATCGTTTGGCTATGCACCCTAGCAACCTGGGGGCTTTAGCAGCTGCAATATTGCACTCAGTAGAGTGCTTCAGTTCCTTAGTGTTGACCTCCTTTAGATCCCTCTCCTCCTCCTCCGTCCTAGCCACCTGAAGCTCCCAGCCAGTATTCTGTCCCTGGGTTCTTTGCTCCCAGGTGCATAACCTTATACTTTTTGGCATTAAAGGCTAACTACAATATACCCAACCACTTTTTGAGCTCATCCAGGTCCTCCCTGAGTTCCTTTCTCCCTTTCGTCATGACAACTCTCCCACAGAGCTTGGGGTTGACAATGAAAAGGCAGATTTTACCTTTTATACCATCTGCTATGATGCTAAAAAAGATATTAAATAACACCAGGCCAAGCTCTGAGCCTTGTGGGACCCCACTGGTTACAGGTCTAAGCTTCAAGATTTCACCCACAACTACCACTATCTGACCTCTACTATGAAGCCAGTCCCTGACCCATCCTACCAGCTTTGCCCTCTCTCTATACCCTCCAGCTTACTGAGCAGCCTTTTATGTGGTACTGAGTTGAATGCTTTGCTGAAATCCAGGTACAGAATATCAACTGCCTGGCCTCTGTCAACAGTTTATATACAATATATATTATACTATTTACTGCTTTGTTGCTTAGGGAATGGCAGAGATGTTCCACAATGCTAACAGCTATTTCCTGTCTGTGGTCACCATGTCAACAGTTACCAAACCCAGTAGGGTTGCCACCTCTGGATGATGCAAAAAAAATGGATACTAAATCACACCCTAAACTCTGACCCTAGCTCCACTCCTTTTCATGACTGATCATGTATTGATCTTCCTCCAAAATCATTTGTTAAGTCAGTGAAGACTTTAATGGAGCAGACATACCTCTCAACCTTTCAGCATTAAAAATCATAGCACTGGCCTTCAAAAAATCATAGCACAGGGTCAGAATGTGGAGCACTTTCTTATATTAAACAATATTATGTCTACAGATAGTGTGCCCCATATAGTAAGTGATAAGGAATATTTCTATCAGCTTAGTTCCATGATTTAATACTTTGTGTATCCAGAAATAGCTCTAACATTATGAGGAACATCGGTAAACTTGTGAGGAGCAAGGGTAAATTTGAGTGTGAAAATCATAGCGCTATGTGGAATTCATAGCAGTTGAGAGGTATGGGAGCAGATAAAGACAGTACATGAAGCGACAGTTCAACAGAAATATTAACATTTATTTATTTATTTATTAGCTTTTGGTAGCCGGGTAAGTGTGCTAGGCAACAGACCTGCCTATTTTCAGGCAACGACCCGGGAGAGCACAGGACATTGGTTACAATATGCAGAAATGCACAGACATAATATAGGTGTACAGGAGCAAAACAAGATATACATTGGGTAGCACAGTAATAGTTACATAAGGGTACATTTTAGGCATAGATCATAATAAGGATGAAAAATAAAGCAATTAGGGTAACCATAAGACAGCTGAGGGCAGTAAAGACATCAAGGTTCATAGCCACCTAGACAAACGTATTGCATGGGTTACCTTTAAATTTTCTAGATGCTCCCCATTTATTTATTGAAATTGTTTTACTATGTAAATATACAGAGATAGAAGAAAATCTTATTTACATATGTGATTTTGGGAGAAGTGCAGGTGGAATACTGCAAACTGTATAGAAGGATGAATTGATTGCTTCTTATAATGTGTACTAATGTGTATATATATATATATATATATATATATATATATATATATATATATATATATATGTGTATATACACACATATATATTATATATATATATATATATATATTTATATATTTTTTTTGATTTAGTTCCTTTTATGTTCACATCACTATTTCAAGGCCAAAGGAAGTGACCATACTTTTCTTGTTAGGGGAAAAAATAATTTAAAATGTTTAAAAATGCTTAAATTCTGGTAGAGATGGAAAAGTTTACCAATAAATAAAAAGCAGAAGATGAATCTCTTACTATTATAAAAGGTAGGGTCAGACTTTTTGCCCAGCTTTGCTGCAATGCTGCATTAAGATACAGAGTGGGAAAGATTAAATGAAACTGCTGACTGTCTTAATGACCATACTTTACACTTCATAGGTTGACTGCTTTTTCAAAGAAAGGAGTATATTGACAACAGAACTTGTCTGTAGCCTGGACATGCGGCTGAAGCAATGAATGAGATGACATAATCTGTTTCAAGAGTATGGGAGCACTCAAAATTGTTCAACAATCTGACGATCTCTACAAAAAACTGGATAACCAGGTAGGAATTCTGTAAACTAGATTATCAGGTAAAAACCTAACAGGAGGCAATCCTAACACCTGGCCATTCCCTAATAGAAATTACACCTGCAAAAGAAATCCCATTGCTACCATACATTTTCAAAACTGGTTGGGGGTACACAGAATCCTGTAGAGAAAGAGAGACAAGAGGGGAGAGAGAAAGGGACTAAGTAGGGCAGTAATCGGTGGGCAGGGTTGAGACAGGGAGTGGAGACAGTCGAGCAGCAGGGAGCCTTGTTCCACTTCTTTTTTTTTTTTTTTAGTTTCTTAGCCAGGAGTAGCACACTAAGCTGAAAGCTTTTTTACAGGAGCATCCTGGGAACACATGGAAGTTAAGTCCAGCCACCAAGACTCCCTAGCCTGTGAAGGGTACCACAGCCAGAAGCAGCTGGCCCCTTCGTTGCAGGACATGGCTCTTTCCTCTGCTGCCGTCCCCTCCTCACCTGGTCACCTCCTCTTTAGCTTAGGATTCCCTAGCCTGTGAAGGGCACCAACATAGCCTGAAGTGGCTGACCCCTCCATTGTGGGATGTGGTGCTTTCGTGTGCCATATCCCCTCCTCGCCTCGCCACCTCCTCTTCAACTAAGGATTCCCTAGCCTGTGAAGGGTGCCACAGCCAGATGTGGCTGGCCTCTCCATTGCAGGATGCAATGCTTACATCTGCTGCTGTCCCATCCTCTCCAGGCTGCCTCCTCTCCAACCAAGGTACACTCCTTCCTGCACGCTGAACCAGCTTGAGCTCCAGCGCCAGCTTTTCTCCTGATTGGCTGAGTGACTGCCACAGGTGCTCAAGGATTGGCTTACTCGCGGGGTGCCTGGCTGCGATTGGCTGGGTCCCCAAGCCTACTAGCCTGAACTCTAGCTTGGTCCTTGCGCATTCCCTTGAGTGGGACCAGTGCTTTTCAAATTTCCCTGTGTGCATTTTGCACAGTAATATTTTTCTTTCTGACCTACTTTCATGTTTTCTTACTGTTAATTGATAAAATACTGTTAGTCAAACCTTGTTACTGTTAGCCGTCAATGTGTCTGCAGTCAGTTTCTGATGTTTAGAAGCTTGCTTGTCTCTAATAATTTTATGTCTGTTAGAGAGTTTAGTGCTAGATGATGAAATACGATTACAGTTGTTCCATGAAAGTTTTAAGCCTTCTCTGCACTGCCTTATTTTCTCCAATGCCTCTCTCTCTCCTCTCTCTCTCTCTCTCTTTCTCTCTCTCTCTCCAGCTCACCTCCTTGTAAGCAGCCTGGGCACAAGCTTTCTCTCCAGCCCCCTGCTCTGCATCTCACATCCAACCCTCACCTGAATTTCACTGTCTGTGCCTCTCTCTGTCTCTTTTACTCACTTAACTCTTGTTCCACTTTTTTTTTTTTTTTTAGTTGCTTAGCCAGGAGTAGCACACTAAGCTGAAAGCTTTTTTACAGGAGCATCCTGGGAACACAGGGAAGTTAAGTGACTTGCTCAGGGTCACACAGTATGTAAGTGGAAGCTGTGGGATTCAAACCCAGGTCTGGTCTGCTGGATGTCACCAGATTTGCAGCTCAGAGCCTAAAACCACTGGGCTATACTGCCTCCCTCATCTTGCTATCTAGCCACCCTCTCTCTACTTGTGTCTTCCTCTGGCTCCCTGCTGCTCGACTGTCTCCACTCCCTGTCTCACCCCCGCCCACTGATTACTGTCCTACTTAGTCCCTTTCTCTCTCCCCCCTTGTCTCTCTTTCTCTACAGGATTCCCTAGCCTGTGAAGGATGCCACAGACAGAAGTGGCTGGCCCCTCTGTTGTGGGATGCGATGCTTTCCTCTGCCACTGTTCTCTCCTCGCTGGCCGCCTCCTCTTCAACTAAAGCATACTCCTCCCTGCACGCTGAACCAGCTTGAGCTCTGGCACCGGCTTTTCTCGTGATTGGCTGAACAACTGCCATAGACACTCAAAGATTGGCTTACTTGCAGGACACCTGGCTGTGATTGGCCGAGTCCCCAAGCCTGCCAATCCGAACTCGAGCTTGGCCCCTGCTGCGTTCCTTGGAGTGGGACCAGCACTTTTCAAATTTCTCTGTGTGCATTTTGCACAGTAATATTTTCCCAACCCCGACCTTTATTAACCCGCCCACCTCCCTGGCCCCAACCTCTATTAAATACGTGATAGCTCCACCCTAGTCTGTCTCCCCTTCTCCCATTGGCCTCTGCACTGGGTTCAACGCCCCAGCCTACCTTCCAAGTATCTAGCATAAGGGCAACAGCCCTGTCTGCAGTTCAGCTTTTTGAACACTCTCCATGAGCTGCAAAACTGGTATCACCCTCCTTGCTTGCTGGATCTGACACACTCTAAGTGACTAGACCCAGCTAAGGTGGCCCCCTCAGCAACGACTCAAACCACAATCTACTGGTTCCTCCTGGCTACTTTCTACCTTACTCCCTGTTGCAGGTTATCCAACAGTGATCTTGGTTTCTACTACAATGAACCTATGTGTGGCACTCCTTATGATGGTCCTTATGGCCTTCCTACTACTGGCTACAGATGCCTGTTCTATGCTACTCGCTGCTGACCACCGAAATCTGAACCTTTCCACAACACTGCTTAATAGCTTTGTCACCCAGGTCTCGGTGATGGTTCATCAAATCTCTCTTACGAGTAACATTCTCCTGTCTCTACTATCTAAATATGAATGCAGACTGCTCAGCTTATTGGTACACTCCCTCATACTGCAGTCATTACGCTTGTTCCCCCAGTCTCCCCTCTACTCACCCTTATCCCCTTGCTAGTGATGTTGAAAGAAACCCTGGACCCATAAACACCCATATCGACCACTCTGATCCCACCTGGGTAAACCACCACAGGCTAACTATTGACCACATGAACATCTGCATCCTGCCATCAAAAGTCCCTGAACTTGAGGCTTGGGTATCCCTATATAAGCCACAGGTGTTAGGACTCTCTAAGACCTGGTTAAAGTCCTACCACCCAGACTCCTCCCTGCAGTTACACGGTTACTCACTTATACACCAGGTCTGACCAGGAAGAAAAAAGAGAGGGGGCATGGTCCTCTATGTGCAAGAGCAGATCACTTTCACCACCATCAAATGCTCCTCTCCCACCTCCTTGAGTGAATGGCTTCTTGTTGAACTTACCTTGGGCGGATCAAAAAAGCTCTACCTGGGTTGCTGCTACAACCCCCCAATGGGAGGGGGTCACAGGCCTATCGAATTTCTTAGATGGCTTAGCTAGCACTACACCACCGAGGGATACAATCATGCTAGGTGACTTCAGTCTCAACTGGCTGGACACCTCTGCACCTGACTATGCTAACACCATGAAAGAGTATAATCTGGAACAAATTATCTCCACCCCCACAAGACACAATGCATTCTCACACAACCACTCCCCAATAGACTGGATTGCCACAAACTGGGCCAACCTGATCCTCCAGGCAGGCACTATGTCTGACGCAATCAGCGACCACTCCCCAACCAATGCCACACTGTCCATCAAATCTTGCCACCCCCCTTCACAGGATCCTGTCTTTTAGAGACTTTAATCGCACTGATCCTAAGCCCATCCTCAAGGATGCTTGGGCAGTAAATTGGTCCACCCTCTACTGTCTCACTAACCTCTCTAACGCAGTCACTCTCTTTACCTCCACCATTTCCCAACTCCTGGACACTCATTTCCCCATCAAAACCAGGAGGGTGAAAGGGGACTGGTTGTCATGGGACCTGCTGGCACTAATGAAAGACAGAGACAAGAAGTGGAAGGTTTATAAGGCTTCACCCTCTCCCAACTCTGGAATGCCTATCAACAAATATGCAATACCTGCAAACAGACTGTGAAAACGCTCAAGTGAAAATACTACCTTAACCAGCAATGTAACAATCTCGGCAATCCACATACATTCTGGGCATCTGTTGGGTCTCTCCTCAATACCAAAACCAACAGGCAGATCTCTCAGCTCTCATCCCCCTCTGGCATGATTTCTGACCCTGCAGAGATTGCCAATACCTTCAATGCAAAGTTCACCGATTTATCCCCCTATCTGTGTAAACTCCCCCTTACTGGCCTCTCCTGCTCTAAAAGCCCAGAAAATCACCCCGTTCTCTGCCTCTACTGCTACCCTGCTCCCACCATTCAACTTCAGGGTCATTGGGCATAAAGTCACCACCAAACTCATGAGGTCTTCACTGACCACTGGAAGTCCTGGCAGCGATGGCCTATAACCTGCTTTCCTAAAACTTATTTCCCCTGCAATTGTTAAACCCCTCACTTTTATTTTCAATCTTGCCCTTACCATATCCACTGTTCCTGACTTGTGGAAACGTGCAAATGAAAACTATCAGCCTATCTCCCTCCTCCTCCATTTAAATAAACTGTTGAAAATATCGTCTACCACCAGTTTTCAAAACACTTAGAAAAATGCAATCTCCTATGCCCACTCCAGCATGGTTTCTGCAAGTGCTGCAGCACCTCCTCTGCTTTGGCCATCTTCTCTGATCATGTTCTGAGGAATATGGACCAGGGCAGAACCACAGGTGCAGTCTTTGTAGACCTATCCAAGGCATTCAGCCTTGTGGACAATCACCTCCTCCACTCAACCCTGTTGTTTTTTTGGCTGCTCTGCAGGCACTGCTGCATTGCTTTGCAGTCATTTATCCAACAGGTTACAGTCCATTATCATTGGCAAAACATCCTCGGCTGCTCTCCCAGTTCACACTGGGGTCCCCAGGGGTCCATACTCGGACCCCTGCTTTTTTCAATATTCATCAATGCTCTCCCCAGGGACACCATCAGTTGTAAACTGTTCTTCTATGCGGATGACTTGGTCCTCTATCACAGTGCTCGAACGGCTGAGTCCTTCTCCTCCACCCTCAAACAAAACTATGACCAGGCCCACCAATGGTTCCTCTCACTTAAACTCCTGGTAAATGAAAAAATGCCAAGTCCATGCTATTTGGCTCTAAATCTTTTCTTGCCAAAGCTGCCAGAAGCAACTCCACCATCCAAGTGCTCACTCCCACAGGGCCTCCCCTTGAGAATGTTCAATCTTTCAAATACCTGGGAGTCACCCTTGACCCATCCCTCTCCTTCACTGAACACATCAACAATACTCTGCTGAGGATACACCAAAAATTAGGCTCTGCGTTCCATCTAAAAAAATCTCCTGTCTTCTGAGGCGCACCTTGCCATTGCGCATGGCAACTTATTGCCTCTCTTGGACTACAGCTCCCCTATCTACTACCTCGTATCTGCTACCCTGCGCACATGGCTTACTTTGACATACAACTCTATCTGCCATTTCATCCTCCAAGCCAACTACCAGACACACCATTGCTCTCTCTACCAGTCCCTAGGGTGGCTTCCACTACAGGAGTGTTTCGACTATACTATAGTCTGCCTAGTGGACAACTCACTCAGGAACTTGGTCAGTCCCCCTATGCACAACTCCAGAGGGAAAGAGTGGTTTTGAGGTTGCTCAGGGCATCCTCTGCCCCCCTTTTAGATAGTGCCCTGAGGAGCTTCCACTGCCATGGGCATGAGAGCCTTATCCATCTCAGCTCCCTCCTTTTAGAACAAGCTCCCACCATCAGTCCACTTGTCCTCCTCCCACCTGGCTCTCGAACAGAGCCTAAAAACCTGGCTATGGACTATGGCAAGCTGCCATTGCACCCAAAAAACACCCTAGAGCCTTGTAGCCTACTTCACAAGCCTCACTGCTCCTATCCTCTTGCCTCTCCAGCTTCCCCCATCACTCTCCCTCACTCTACAAACCCCCACTTGCCTCACTCCTCTATTCCTAGTTAGTCCTTCCATTTGGTTATATAACCAGCACTGCATGTGTATATACTGTTTATAACTTGTTTTTTTCAACCTGCACGGTATGTTTATAAACTATTTGTCTTGTTTCAAACTCTAAGTATTATTTTATATAATGACCTATCTGCTGTACATTTTCTTTTTTTCCTTACCACTCTATGTTGTCACGAGTGTGTATCAATGCTCTGTATGTACAAACCATATTTGCTGTCACATTCTGGCCCGGTTCATGCCTGAAAACTGTCCACTGGACCAGTGCACCCACCTGGTTACCAATGGCATAAATAAATAAATAAATAATCACCCACTCCCGCTCAATCACCAATTACCCTAAACCAGCAGTGTGTGCACAACCCTAAAGCTGGTATCCACCCTACTGCCTGATCCAGCTAAAAAATAAAATCAGTAGTAGGTGATCAACCACACTGCTAATATCACACCCTTTCACTCAATCCATCTAATGCAGAATTTCAACACTGGGATGCCAGAACCCCAGTGCTGGCAAACATCCCCTTCACACATAGAAACCCATCGATACACACTTTGACACTGGGGTGTCCAAACCCTGATGCTGCCAAACAACCCACCAGTAGTTGAGCATCCAGTCCCCAGTGTTGGAACCTGTAACAAAGACAACCATCCTCAATGTTCTTTTTGTTTTAATATATGAAAAGCAGAAAACCATCCATTGATGTCTGCTAGCTTCCAACAAGCCCACCCAGACAGGGTTTTAAAAATGCTACCAGTCTTGATGATAAGGTGAGGTCAAAACAAGACTAAATTGAAAATTTGGGATCCTAGCCATCCTGGTGGCCCAGCGAAAGGACATTGCATTATCATGCTGATGACCTTGGTACAGAAGCAAGTCTAGGAAGCTGCATGAGAAAACAGGCCAAGGCATAGACAGTTGCTAATTGAAACTGTGTCTTGGCTAGGGAAGGTTGACGGTGGGTTCTACCACCACAGTGACCCATGCAGCAGGGCAGTGAGCTTGTTCCTGTTGCAGAGCAGGCTATGGTTGGCGTGGCTGTCTGTGGCATCACCCTTACCAGGTGAGAAGGGAAGGAAGAAAAGGAAGGGAAGGAAGGGGTAAATTCCAGCAGCCATCTACATGATAGCCGGGTTTGGCTCTATCTGGGTATATCCCTGTGAACAGGATACAGTATAACACTGAGGATGTTTAGCCAGCTGGGAGAAAAAAACTAGAATGAGAAATGAAAATTTAATGTCAACATGTCAAGAAACAACAAAATTATAAAGAACCACTGACATTTTTTAACATTTACTTGTAACTTTGCCACTTTTCCAGATTTTAGTGCCACATTTTTAACATGTTCTTTTTATAACCCCACCTCATGAATATGACAGGTGTAATTTTTCATGTCCTGTCCAAAAATTAATTTTTGTGTTCATACTGCAAAAATGACATTTTGGTCAGGATTTCATAAATGACTCCTCTCAAGTTCATAAGATGGTGTCACAGAAAGACTATGTTGAAAATTTGCCGTGAATGTGTAATGAGCTTTTTTCAAACAGGTTGATTTTTAGAGCAGAGCACTGAATAATTATGTCTGCCTCCCTTCCCTGCAGTTTCTGCAATTGCTGGGTCATAATGGCAGGCTTCACTGAGCTGTCAAAGTGGACTTTGATTAGACAGAAACTGAACACTCACACAGCTGCTCACCTGCCAAATAATAAATAATGGTTATAGAATAATTGGAGCCACAAATGCTAATATGTGGCCAAACAGTCCATATAAAGAATTCCCCACCCATGTGGTAACAACCAGAAAGAAGATAATTAAAGATAGAAATATTGAAAGTTTTATTAGTCCATTAAATAGCTTTGATCCCTTCTGCAGTACTTTATTATTGCCTTAATTAAACATACCACTTATTAATCTCGGCCTAAAGCAACTTTGTATCCACTAAATGTATGCCGATGGCAAATTATAAAAGGAAAATCTACTGTGGGTATAGTAATTTAGGCCTAGTATCAGGCTCACACATAATCTTCTTATTCATTCTGTTGCTTTGAAGGGATAACTGCAGACTTCATTATATTGTGCCTGTCAGTAGAAATGCATCCCATCAATATGCAATAGCTTGAAGAAAAGAATTGATGGAATATGCTGTTGGTCAGAAACAATAGTTTGCTTTTTATTAATCCCCACATTGTTGAAAATAATCTACAGTGTTCAGCCCATTAGCTAAAAGCATTTAGGTAAGCATTTTGTTACACAGCTGTACATTCTGTATGACACAGATAGATAGATAGATAGATAGATAGATAGATAGATAGATAGATAGATAGATAGATAGATAGATATACAGACAGAGACAGAGATAGACAGGCATACAGACAGACAGACAGATAGACAGACAGACAGATAGACAGACACACAGACAGATAGAGAGAGGAGAGAGAGAGAGAGAGAGAGAGAGAGAGAGGCAGACAGACAGACTAGTTAATCTTTATTTCACAAAGAATCCTTTAGGCAGGTGCCTATTTTCAAAGGGTTCAGAGTCAGGTCCAATAACACTAACTCATGCAGACATTGTTCCACAGTACAGTCATAAATACAAACATAGAGATTCATTAACAAAACAGTACATATATTACACCAGTATATTTATAACAGGAAGCAGGTTAATCACCGGATGCAGTATACAAGGTCATATGTAGTATTTACAGATTCCAGATGCAGAACGCGAGGTAACCAGCTGTGTTTTAAATGACATAATTGAGTCACCCATTCTTACAGCATCTGTAAGGTCATGTTATTTATTTATTTATTTGTTTATTTATTTATTTAGTTCTTTGCTTTTGGTAACTGGGTAGGTGCTCTAGGCATAGAGATGCCTATTGTCAGGTGCGACCCGGGAGGTTACAAGTTGAATACATAACAACAAACAATGTGAAAACAGTACATCAAATGTGTGAAACAGAGGTTTGCAGGTTGAAATACAATTAACTTAGTCATTAGGAAAATATAGTTTGAGACAAAATCAAAATAACATAAACAAGTGCAAATTCAACAATATAAAATGTACAAAATTGGTGGAATGTATGCATAGAATACAATAATGTGCCATTAAGATTGAAAGAGTAGGAACACAGTAAGTCAACTAACAAGTAAACCAGGACTAAGGGTCCGAAAGATGAAGTATTAGAGTAGTAGAGAAGAGGTATGAGCTACTCAGTGGATATGTTGAGGTGGGAGAGTAGAGACTAAGAAGGATGAGAAGAAGGTGGGAGGGGTATAGCATAGGAAAGGGGTAAGGGATAGAAAAGTGGAAGGATGAGGGCAAGAAGGTTAGGTGAGGGAAAGTCCAAGGGAGAGAGCAGCTGTAACTAGGTGGGGGAGGTAAAGGAAGTGGATGATCTAAGGTGGGTGAAAGCACGTGCAGGGGTTTGATACAAGTAAATGATTACGGTGATGTTTCTTGAAACAGGCATGAGTGGGAGAAAGGTGAATAGCTTGAGGAAGGGAGTTACAATATTTAGGAGTAGCATACGAGAAAGCTCACTCACCCATACAGGTTTTACATCTGGGTATGTGGAGAGGGGTTTGGTCATTTGATCGGAGATCATAGGAGAAAGTTTGTGGGTGCAGCATGGAGGCAAGGGATTGGGGGTGACATGATCTGGCTATACCATCAATAAGAGATCCAAAGGACTGGAGTCAATAGGCAGCAGGACAGGACCATTTTAAATCAGCAGAGAGCTGGCAGTGGTGCTTGTGCTGAGGGGATGAGGAGGCATAACAGCAGATGTTATTGTAGGTGGTATCCCACTTGTGTAAAGAGGTTTTGGTGGTGCCTAAGTAGGTGACTGAGCCATAGGCCAGTGCTGGGAGGAGAAGGCCTTGTGCAATAGCAAGCCTGGCTGATGGGATTAGGGCGTAGCTAGTCTTGCAGGCACCCCCAATTTTAGCATTGACAGATTTACAGGTGGTAGTAAAGTGTTGATCGAAGTCTAGTGATTCATCAAGCAGGATGCCCAGGTACTTGAAAGAGCTTGTATTGACCAATGGTGAACCATCTGTGCATGAGATTTTGAGAGCGTCTCAATTTGCTCGAAGTCTGGCTTAAGAGCTAAGGAGCATGGAGTGTGTTTTGCCAGCATTAAGAATGAGGTTGTTTTCTGACAACCAGGACTGTATGTGGAGGAAATATGAGGTGAGAGACTGGTTTATGTCTGAGATGTTCTTAGCACTGTAGTAAATAACAAGGTTATCAGGGTAGAGCAGAGATGAGCAAGCTGGGGCATGCGATGGGAGATCATTAAAGAAAATTGAAAAAAGTAAGGGACCTAGAATGGATCCCTGTGGAACACAAATGTGAACAGAGGAGAGATCAGATAAGACAGAGTTGTAATTTATGGCCTGTTTCCTGTTGGACAAGTATCTATTGAACAAGGTCATGGCGTCTGTGCAGAAACCAAGTTAGTGATGTTTTGTAAAGAGACGGGTGTGGTTAACAAAGTCAAATGCCTTGGTTAAGTCAATGAAAAGTGCACCAGTCAGGAGTCCATTTTCCATAGTGGTATAGATATCATTTGTGAATTTTGGGAGGGCCGCGTCCGTGCTATGGCCTTTGCAGAAGCCATGCTGGGAGCCAGAGAGGAGGTTTTTGTTCCTGAAGTTATGAAATTGTTTGTGTTGCCACTAAGTTTTCAAGAATTTTGCTAAGAACAGAAAGAATAGCTATGGGTCGATAGTGGGCAAATTATTTAGGGTCACCTTTTTTAAAGATGGGTGTTATCCTGGCTATATTCCAGATGTTAGGAACTGTGCTGTGGCACAGTGACAAGTTAAAGACTTTGGCTAGGGGGGAGGCAATGTGAGGGGCAGCGAGTTTCAAGAGCCTGGGTTCAAGACAATCTGCACCAATACCAGTGCTGTCAGGGATGGTGTGTAGCATCTTTAGAACTTAAGTTCTGTTTATGGTTTGAAATTGGAAAAGTGGATGAGTGAGCAATGATTCAGAGTCCATGGGGGGAGGGGAGAGATTTGTACAAAGGGGAAGCAGGACGGGTTACTTGATAAGTCCGAGAAGTGGAGGTTAAAGGAGTTGGTGATAGTTGTGGGATTGTTACAATGCATGCCATTTAGTAGCATGTCATTTGTAGAACTCGTATGTTTGGCTCAAAGGAGTGTTTTGATAAGTGACCAGAATTTCTTGGAGTCACCTGTGGTGGCATTTGTCAGTAGATCTTTGCAAAAAGGAACTTTTGGCCAAGCAAATATTCTTTTTGCAGGAGTTTCTCCATGCTCTGTAGTCATTATAGTCGGATTGAAGCCCAGAAGCCTTGAAACGCCTCCAGCTTTTGTCCCTTGCCCTGATTTGAGTAAGTAGGTCTTTATTGAGCCACTTTGTTTGTTCTCCACATACACAGCATGTGATGTGGGGAGATGTCCTGAAGAGATCCAAACCAGGTTAAGAAGTAGTCTAGGGCTGCCTGGCCATCAATGGCAGAGTAGATGGAGGACCAGTCAATCACTGAGAGATTGTGCATAAACTGTGCCTAATTAAAGTTAGCTAGGTCATGGAAGGTTATGCATTTAGGGGGAGGAGAAGGTCGACTGGTAGAGCACGAGATGCAGTAAATTGGAGAGTGATAACTTATTGCATCAGTGAGGGGTCCTGAGGAGACTATACTGTCAAAACAATTCATTAGGGCCCTTTCAATTAGAGTGCTGGACAGTGGGCAGCCATGACCCTAGTGGGGTTGGTGATTAGCTGGTGGAGGTTGTGGCCTTGTATTACATTGTGCAGGGATTTATTTGCTTTACTGATCCAGTTTAAATTTATGTCCCCTAGTATGAGGACTTCATTGCGTCTGATGGCAGTGTCCACCTGGGAGAGTAGTTCCTCGATGCCAGTGGTGCCACCAGTGGGGGGGGTTACTTATAGGCACATACTATGTGAAATTTCTTTGCATCAAGTTAGAGAATTGCATGAATAGATTCACAGTGGGGGAGGGAAAGTGAGACATTGTGAGATAGGACTAGATGTGATTTATAGAAGATGGCAACACCACCACTTCATTTTGATGAAGGCCTGTCTCACCTAATAAGTTTATAGTTTGGTAAGGAGCAGACAGAATCAGGGGTAAAGAGTTTTAGTCAGGTCTTGGACAGACAAAGAATCTCTGGGTAATATTGAACAACCCATGCCTAGAGTTCAATTAGGTTATAGGGAAGGTTACTTATGTTCAGGTGAACAATGTGAAGTCCCTTGGTGTCCTGCCACAAGTCATCAGAGCAGGAGATGTGACCTGGTGGGCCTTGGTTTAGCTCATTGTCCCCTGAAAGTATTAGAGGAAGAAGGAGCAGATACCACAGTTTATGAAGGATAAAAGGGGTAGGCAGAATAGGGTAACATATCATGGACTTATGAAGGGTATAGGCATATGGTAGATATAGCAGTGGTGGACAAATAGGGGCATGATGGCATGAGGCTTGTAAGGCCTTATAAGCATGTTTGAGATGGTAACATCTTTAGAATATGTGGAATGAGCCTCCAAGGAGGATGTGCAACACACCAGTGAGAGCCATAGAAGAGGACCAAGAATTCAGACTGGCAGCAAAACTACATGTAATTGGGGAGCCATATGGTTGTCATGTGAGGAAGCAATAGTAGGATAGATTGGTTAGCAAGGCAGAACTAGTTTTGGGCATGAAAGTACAAGGCAGCTAACATAGAAACATAGAATTTGACGGCAGATAAGGACCGCTTGGCCCACCCAGTCTGCCCATTTCCCTACCTGATGGATAAGCTGCGGGTCCTAGTCAACCAGCAGCCTACTTCTTCCTACCTCCACCCCCTAGAATTGCCTTATGACTGTCCCATGCATGCTTGAATTCCACCATTGTTTTTGACTCTACAACCTTCTCTGGAAGGCCGTTCCATACATCCACAACCCTCTCTGTGAAAAAATACTTCCTTAAATTACCTCTGAGACGCCCCCCTTCTATCTTCAAATTGTGCCCCCTTGTTCTTGCACACCTCTTTTTGAAAGATGCTACCCTCTTGGACTTTGTTGATTCCCTTGAGGTACTTGAAAGTTTCTATCATGTCCCCCTCTCCCTCCTTTCCTCGAGGCTATACATATTAAGCTCCTTAAGTCTCTCTTCATATGTCTTCCGGTGCAGACCCTGCACCATTTTAGTTCCCTCCTCTGGACAGCTTCCATCCTGTCTATGTCTTTGGAGACTGGGTCTCCAGAACTGCACGCAGTACTCCAGATGGGGTCTCACTAGCTGTCTGTACAGAGGGATAATAACTTCCTGTTTTCTACTGGTGATGCCTCTCCCTATGCATCCCAGTATCCCCCCAACCCTCCCCTTGCTGCCCTCTCACATTGCTGCCCACCTTTAGGTCATCTGATATAACTACCCCAGGTCCCTTTCCATTTTTGTTGTTGTTAGTAGCTCACCCCCCATTGTGTACTCTTCCCCTGGGTTTTTGTTTCCCAGGTGCATTACCTTGCACTTCTTAGCATTGAATCTAAGCTGCCATACATTTGACCATTCCTCTAACCTTGCCAATTCCCTTCTCATCCTTTCCACTCCACCTTGTGCATCAACTCTGTTGCAGATCTTTGTGTCATCTGCAAAGAGACATACTTTTCCTTCAGTCCCTCTGCAATGCGCTTATAAAGACATTGAAGAGGACCGGTCTAACACTGAACCTCGCGGTACCCCACTACTAACCCCCCTTTTTTCAGAGTGGACTCCATTTACTATTACTCTCTGTGTCCTATTCTCCAGCCAATTCTTTACCCAGGCTGTCATCTTGGGACCCACTCCCAGGCTGGCTAACTTGTATATTAATCTTTTGTGTGGGACTGTGTCAAATGCCTTGCTAAAGTCTAGGTAGGCGATGTCCACAGCCCCTCCCTGATCAACTACTTTGGTCACCCAGTCAAAGAAATCTATCAGATTTGTCTGGCATGACCTGGCTATAGGGGTTCGTGTGCAGAAAACTCAGTTTCAGAGCTGCATTGCAAGTAGATAATAATGTGAGATGGCAAGGTTTGGAAGGAGTATTTGAAAAGCTTCAGGCACCCTCTGTTGGAGATGGCATATAGGCTGCTAATGGGAAAGTGAGGAGTTAGTCACATGATTCCCTCACACTATATAATAGAGGCCAGCAAAGTGTGGGAGTGGTGGGGGGCTGGTGGGGAGAATCCGCGTAGCAGTTGCAGGAAGAAAGAGGTTCATTCAGCATGCAAGGAACTAGTGAAATGAGGAGCTGCACTTTCTTTCACGGTTTTTCCAAAATGGCAGACTCCTCGTTTAAACCTAAACAGCAACAGAATCAGCCGCAAACTATGAGTAGTAACATATTTAAAATACTTTTGGGGTCCCTTGGCTCAACACACAGGGAGATCAATTAAAAATGTGGAGCTTCTCTCAAAGATATTTAAAACTGCAGCAGTGAGTTATCAGAGAGAAATCAGGTGCTGCAGATTGTGTTCCGGTGTTAAATGTGGAGCTCTTTGTCTTAGCACACAGTGAAATTAATTAAAATGTGGTTCTTGTAAGAATATTTAAACTGCAGCAGTGAGTTTTAATACTAAATCACGTGCTGCCATTTGGACTCCAGTGTGTGTTGATTTGGTAAGTTATTCACTGGGTGGGCTTTGCTCAAATTGATGAACTCCTAATGAGAATTCTGCTCCAGAGTAAAAATTGTTAACTCTAGTGTATGTTCCAAATCAATTCAGGCTCCGGTTAAGGAAAAGGATTCAACTTAGGCGCCAGACCACTTTGTTGCAGCAGGCAGGGCTTTTGCTAGAAATTAGTTAATGAATTTAAATTTTGTGGCTTCAATTCTCACTGAGTGAATAACATAGAAACATAGAAGTTGATGGCAGATAAGGACCGCAAGGCCCATCCAGTCTGTCCATTTCTTTTTCTACCTTATAAATGTTCCATTTGCCTTTGCTCTATCAATGGCCTATCTACTCATACTCATCTTTATTGCTCCCTTATGCCTATCCCATGCCTGTTTGAAGCCCTACACTGTATTCATATCCACCAGTTCCTGAGGTAGGCCATTCCATGCATTCACCACCCTTTCTTTCAAAAAGAACTTCCTCACATTACCCCCTAATTGGTCTCCCTCTAATCTCATGCTGTGTCATCTTGTCCTGCTATTTTTCTTATACTCAAACATGTTAGACTCTTTCACCTTGTTAATGCCCTTAAGGTGTTTGAATGTTTCGATCATATCACCTCTCTCCCTCCTTTACTCTAGGTATACATATTGAGCTCCATTAATCTGTCCTCATATGTTTTCTGATGCAGTCCCTGCACCATTTTGGTTGCCCTTCTCTGGACTGCCTCAATTTGGTGGTTACCTTCACTGAAAGTGAGTAACCCCCCAGAGAGTACTTACAGCTGTATCCCTAGCTAATTAAATCTCTTCAAAAAGGCACCAAAATTCAAATGTAGAGACAAAGGCTGTGGCTCACTTCAGGACGGTGTTCTGAAAATCTTGTACCTTTCGGGTGGGTGCTTTTGGTCGGGCGGGGTGTTTGCTCTGGGGGCAGGGTGTCCTCCTCTAGCCGAGGCTAAGGAGAAAGAAACAGGGTGGGCACACAGGTTAAATAGGATTCGGAGGGGAACAGAGAAAAACAGTAATTGGAAGAGCTTAGAAGGAGGGAGCAGAGAGGGTGGAGGAGAGAAAGGAGAGAGTGCAGAGTTAAGATACAGGTGACCAAGCCAAGATAGTATAGAAATATCTAAGGGTATAATTTTGGAATATCTTAAGAAACTGTCAAACTAGCAAACACAGGAAATCGATAAACAGCAGAGTACAAAATAAGCTCCAAATGAATAATGAACAGATATCTTAAGACAGCATTGTAAGATAAAACAATCATTCAAGCACAAAATCAGTAATTGCAGAGTTAAATCAGCTTCTAAAATTCCTGTTCCAACAGTCTGAGGCAGTGCTATCACAGAAATGATTCCACAGCTGGTGTGCCACACTTTGTGTTCAGCACATGTGAAACTAGTGAAATGAGGAGCTGCACTTTCTTTCATGGTCTCTCCTAAATGGCAGACTCCTCGTTTAAGCCTAAACAGTAACAGAAACAGCCACAAACTGTGAGTAGTAATATGTTTAAAATACTTTTGGGGTCCCTTGGCTAATCACACAGGGAGATCAATGAAAAACGTGGAGCTTCTCTTAAAGATATTTTAAACTGCAGCAATGAATTATCAGACAGAAATCAGGTGCTGAAGTTTGTGTTAAATGTGGAGCTCCTTGTCTCAACACACAGACAAACTAATTAAAACGAGGAGCTTCTTATAAGTTTATTTAAACTGTAGCAGTGAGCTTTAATACAAAATCAGATGCTGCCCTTTGAACTCTGGCGTGTCCAGATATGGCAAATTATTCACCAGGTAGGCTTAACTCAAATTGAGCAACTCCTAATGGGAATTCTGCTCCGAAGTAAAAAATGTTAACTCCAGTGCATGTTCCGAATCAATTCAGGCTCCAGTAAAGGAAAATAATTCAAATTAGGTGCCAGACCACGTTGCAGCAGGCAGATCTTTTTCTACAAATTAGTTAAGGAATTAAAATTTTGGGCTTATTTCTCACAGAGCTAATAAAACACTTCAGTGAAAGAGAGCAACCCCCCCCCCCACAGAGTATTAATGGTTGCATCCCTAGCTAATTAAGTCTCTTCAAAAAGGCGCCAAAATTCAAATGTAGAGACAAAGGCTGCAGCTCACTTTGGGATGGCTTTCTGAAAATCTCATACCTTTCAGGTGGATGCCTTTGGTCAGGCGGGATGTTTGCTCTGAGGGCAGGATACTCGCCTCTAGCCAAGGCTTTTGGGTGGGTGCCTTCGGTCAGGTGGGGTGTTTGCTCTGAGGGCAGGATGCCCTTCTGTATCCGAGGCTTTCAGGTGGGTGTCTTCAGTCGAGCGGGGTGTTTGGGTGTTTGGTGTGCTTGGCAAATCTGTATGAAAGGGAATTGTATCCCAACACAGTTCTCCTCCCGGGTAGCAACAATGAGTGCCATGCCATGCTTCTAGTAGCATACCTGTTGCCAATATAGGTAAACATACAGTAGACTTAAAGAAGCCAGAAGGGGAAGGAAACATATTCAATTCAGTGTTTTACAGTAACTGGTAATTGCTCTTTTTCTTTTAAACTTAGATTGTGGGCTTTTAGTGGCACTGTACTTTCTTTGTTGTCTTTACTTAAAATTGTTTTTGGGCTGTTGAAAATTTAAAACGTAGTGGTGGTGTATTTCTGTGCTGTCTTTAATTGCTGCAAATTTTCACCCCCTTCCCCAACTCTTAATTATATGCCCTGTTAAATCTGATTGACAGGAGCTAAACACAGGGTATAGTAAGGGGTGTGGAGTAGGAGGGGCATAAGGGGGAAGAAGCCCACCCTCAGCACGAGAAGTGTTTTGACTCATTTATTTATTTATTGGTTTATTTTCTTTTTTTTAAAGAAAAGTATCTGAGGATCAATGGCAGGATTTTTAGGACAGTAAAGTAATAGAAACAAGAACCCAGAGGAAGAATACACAATTGGGGGGGAGGTAGTAACAACAACAAAAAAGGAAAGGGACCTGGGGATAATCATATCAGATGACCTTAAGGTTAACAAGCAATGTGAGAAGGCAGTAGGGAGGGCTGGGGGTATACTGGGATGCATAGGGCGAGGCATCAGCAGCAGAAAACAGGAAGTTGTTATCCCTCTGTACAGACAGTTAGTGAGACCCCATCTGGAGTACTGCATTCAGTTCTGGAGACCCCATCTCTGCAAGGACATAGACAGGATAGAGGCAGTCCAGAGGAGGGCAACTAAAATGGTGCAGGGTCTGCAAGAGAAGCCATATGAGAGAGAGACTAAGGAGCTTAATATGTATACCCTGAGGAAAGAAGGGAGGGGACTTGATAGAAACTTTTAAGTACCTCAGTGGAATCAACAAAGTCCAAGAGGGTAGCATCTTTCAGAAAAGAGATGTGCAAGAACAAGGGGACACAATTTAAAGATGGGGGCGGTTCAGGGCAATGTGGAGGAAGTATTATTTCACAGAGAGGGTAGTGGATGTCATGGAACAGCCTTCCTGAGGAGGCTGTGGGGTATAAAATCTGGGGAGAATTCAAGAATGCATGGGACAGACATAAGGCAATTCTTGTGCGGGGTAGGAACAAATAGGCTGTTGGTTAACTAGGATCTGTGGCCTATCCTGTAGGTAGGGAAATGGGCAGACTAGATGGGCAAAGTGGTCCTTATCTGCCATCAAAGTCTATGTTTCTATGTTTCTAGAAAGGGAACTAGGAGAGCTTCAGTAGCAGACAAGTAGTGGAATAGCAGTATAATTGCAGTATAATGTGGGGAGTGGTGCAATGCAGTGGCTGTGGGGCAGCCATATTCAGGCAGACCTTCTAGACACTGAGGTGCTGCCCTATCTGCATGCATCTCTCTGGACTGTGAGATGAGGTAGCCAGACTCAGAGCGGAAGTAAACTGGGTCAGGAGTACCATCACCCCCATCCAGAGACCACCCAGTCCAATGCAACTGCCTCAAAGGATGCCAAGAACGAGGAGCACTTGGATGACAGTGGGCTCACGGCAGGTTAGAGCGGTCAGGCAGAGGCACTTCCAAGATCCTATTCCACTGAAGAACTCATATGCCACACTGGCAAACGGGGACAACCAAATAGAGGTACCTAGAGAAGTGGAAGGAAAGGATATGGAGATTAGCTAAGGAGGTGACCTCAGCGGGGAAAGCAGTGGACCCCAGAGGAGAAGGAAGCGAATCCTGGTGGGGACTCCATCATAAGAGGGATCCAGCTAGGAACACAGGAGGGGAAGGACAGGGAGGTGAGGTGCCTACCAGGTGCCACGGCATGGAGGGATGGAAGGAAGATCCTGGGGATCACTGGGAAGGCAAGACGGGAGGGTGAGCTGGATGTCATTATCCACCTAGGTACTAATGACCTGGCAAATGGGGCGCCAAAGGAAGTTCAGGAAGAGTTTAGGAAATTGGGGAGGGGTCTCAAGCAAGTAGCTACTTCTGTCACTTTCTCAGAAGTACTACCTACGAGAGGCAAGGGAGAGCATAGGGATGCATGCACCAGGAACTTTAACTCATGGTTGAGGAACTGGTGCTGTGAGGAAGGGTTTGGATTCATTGGTGACTGGGGACCCACTTGGAGGGATGGAGGTTTGTTCAAGCCTGACGGCCTGCATCCATCCTGGAGGGGAATCCAAGCACTCAATGATAAGTTTAAATGCTACATTGACAAGCATTTGAACTAGCAAATGGGGGTGGCAGGCCAGCAAGGAGGGTACCTACTTGCTCACCCCCCAAAGCTAGCAGTGGAACCAGTGAGCCAGAGGACTGGCTATCTCTACAAAGCAGTGTGCAAAAGATGGAGATTAGCGCCCAAGAGGTGGATAGGCAGAAAAGGGGCAAAATTCAACAGAAGGGCAGACAGCAAGGAGAACCAGGGATAAAGGACAACCAAGGAAGGGGCTTGAGTAGAACAGAAAAACAGTCTAGGGGAGGTCAAATCATGGAATGCCATGTGTGCAAATGCCAGGAGCCTTAGCAACAAGATGGAAGATCTGGAGGCTGTCATGGTGCAGTCAGACCTGGACATTGTGGCCATCACTGAAACCTGGTGTAATGATAACCCTGACTGGGAGATGGCCATACCTGGCTACAACATATTCAGCAGAGACAGGGCAGGCAGGAAGGGAGGAGGGGTGGCACTGTATGTGAAAAATGACATAAGGGCCACAGAGATCCAGGAGGAACAAAATGGGGGGAGAGATACTGTGGGTTAAGCTGGAAAGGAAAATGGGGACAACCATCCACACAGGTGTGATCTGTAGACCACCAGCCCAGGAGGAAGAAACAGATAGGGAGCTGATGCTAGCCATCCAAAGGATGGCAGACAAGGGTGAGGTAGTACTGGTTGGAGACTTCAATATTCCAGACGTGGGCTGGAGCATCCCAGCAGCAGCATCAACTAGGAGCAGATTTATCCTGGACTCCCTTCAGGGTGCCTTCCTCAAGCAACTGGTCATGGAACCAACTAGGCAGAAGGCAATACTGGACCTTGTGCTCACAAACAGGGACAGTGTGATGGGGGTAACAGTGGGGGAGCACCTGGGGAACAGTGACCACCAGTCATTGTGGTTTGAAATCACAGAAAGAGCAGAACCAAACCACACAAAAACACGTATCCTGGATTTTAGGGGGGCAGACTTTGGGAAAATAGGGAGATACTTGAAAGAGGCATTAAGGGGAATGGGGCAGGAATCAGGGGTTGAGGAACAGTGGGCAGTATTTAAAATGGGGATTACAAGAACAACATAATTATGCATTAGGCAGGTTAGCAAGAGGAAAAGGAAGAGGAGGCCATTATGGTTTTCCAAAGAGGTAGCAAAGAAAGTGAAAGCCAAAAAGATTGCATTCAGGCAATAGAAAAAGACACAGGCAGAAGGGGATAGGGAGAAGTACCAGGAGAAGCAAAGGGAGGCAGGGAGGTCAGTAAGGGAAGCCAAAGCTCAGACAGAAGAACACATTGCAAAATCAGTGGGTAGAGGGGACAAAACCTTTTACAAGTACATAAGTGAATAAAGAAAGGCAAAGGGAGGGATAGTGAGACTGAAGGGGGAGGATGGGGGCCGCATGAAGGATGACAGCAGTAAAGCTGACATATTGAACAGGTATTTCTGCTCAGTCTTTACTGAGGAAGAGGAAGGTAATGGGTCTGAAGGGAGTACAAGGGGTGAGAATGGTGTAGAAATGGACACAAGTCCCTTTACACTAGAAAGGGTCGTGAAGAAACTGAAAGTAATAAGAGTTGATAAAGCAATTGGGCCAGATGGGGTGCACCCCAGGGTCCTTAAAGAACTAAGAGAGGTGGTGGCTGAACCTCTGGCTATCCTGTTTAGCCGATCGCTGGAAACAGGGGAGGTACCCAAAGACTGGAGAACAGCAGATGTAGTCCTCTTATACAAAAGTGGGAACAAAGAGGAAGTGGGAAACTACAGACCAGTCAGCCTCACCTTGGTAGTGGGGAAGATCATGGAAGCACTACTGAAGGAGAGATTGGGGGAGCATCTGGTTGTCAATGGACTACAGGACCCAAGGCAGCATGGTTTCACCAGGGGGAGGTCATGTCAGACCAACCTCGTTGAATTTTTTGACTGGGTAACTAGGGAGGTGGATCAGGGGAGGGCAGTGGACATGGCTTATCTGGACTTCAGCAAGGCCTATGACACTGTGCCACATAGAAGACTATTACACAAACTGGGGAATATGGGTGTGGGCAGGACAGTAGTGTGGTGGGTAGGTAACTGGCTGGGTGGCAGGACACAGAGGGTGGTGGTAAATGGCTGTCACTCCACAGAGGGAAGAGTGGCCAGTGGGGTACCACAGGGATCAGTGCTGGGACTGGTCCTATTTAACATCTTCATCAGTGACATTACGCAGGACCTAGAAGGCAGAATTTCACTGTTCGCTGATGACACAAGGCTCTGTAACAGAGTAGACACACCAAAGGGTGTAAACAGAATGAGAAGGGACCTGCAGAAACTTGAAGAATGGTCAGGTGTTTGGCAGTTGAAATTCAATACAAAGAAGTGCAAGATAATGCATATGGGGCACAAAAACCCTGGCACAATATATCAGTTGGGGGGTGAGGATATAGCATGCACCAAGCAAGAAAGGGATCTTGGGTTATCATCTCTGATGACCTCAAGGTAGGGAAACAGTGTGACAAGGCAGCAGGTAAAGCAAATAGGATGCTAGGATGCAAAGGCAGGGGCATCACCAGCAGGAAAAGGGAGGTCATAATTCCACTATACAAGACACTAGTGAGGCCCCACCTGGAGTACAGAGTACAGTTCTGGAGACCTTACCTACGTAAGGACATAGACAGGGTAGAGAAGGTTCAGAGGAGGGCAACAAAGATGGTGCATGGATTGCATCACAAGTCCTATGAAGACAGGTTGAAGGAACTGAACATGTACTCCCTGGAGGAGAGGAGGGAGAGAGGGAATATGATAGAGACATACAAGTATCTTACAGGGAGGAACAGGATGCAGGAATACACTATTTGTAAGTGAAAAAGATGTTCCAGGACTAGAGGGCATGGGATGAAGTTGGAGGGAGGATGATTCAGAAGAAACGTGAGGAAGAATTTCTACACAGAATGGGTGGTGGACAAGTGGAACACCCTGCCAGAGGAAGTGGTGGGGGCTGAAACAATAACGGGATTTAAGAATGCGTGGGATAGACATAAGGAATTCTGGAGGTCAGGGGTAAGGGGCAACAGACTTCTAGGAAAACATAAACTGAACTTACAAGCTCAAATCGGCAGACTGGGTGGGCCATAGGCCCTTATCTGCCGACACTGTCTATGTATCTATGACTGCAGGACTGGGGAGAGCAAGTCTGTGTTGCCCATGACCAGGATGTGGTAGAGAACTTTGAGTTGAAGTTTAAAAGGTTTAGCTTACTATATAGGTCACTTGTATTCATATCAGCTCTAAGGTCAAGCACAAACTGTCAGGCCTTGTTAAGCAGCCACTTTACCCTGAGCCAGCACCCCATCATTAGCATAATACCATAGTCAATGATGCTTATGTCAAAGTGTTGGACAATGAGTTTTTTTTTCTTTTTTTACTTCTAGTAAGAGGTTACTTATGTATGCATATAGGAAGCCAACTCTTGTGTTTACTGCCTTTGCTAGGTTGTCCACATGATCAGAGAATGATATGGCACTGTCCAGGAAAAAGGCAAAGGTATTTGAATGTTTTTACCTGCTGAAGAATGGCACAAGTGGTTGTTGGTATGGTTGATATTGTAAAGCAAGAGGAGAAGTCTAACTTACAATGACTGCATACAGCATACAGTTTGTCTTTCTCATATTCATGACTAGAAGGTGGTCCAGGTTCATGTCATTATAGAAGATGACAGTATCATCTGCATAGAAAATTATGTGGGAGGACTTGCAGACAGCAGTTAGATTATTAATTAACAATAAGCTAAATACCAGGGGGTCTAGTATGGAGTCCAGAGTGACACCAATCTGTCATCCAATACAGCCTCCCTGCATTTAACTGTTTGTGGTCTACTGAACACACAGTCCTTAAACCAGCTAACTCTTGTTCATGGAGAGGCCCAGATATGACAGCTTATGGCAGAGGAGAGTATGAGTGACAAGATCAAATGCCAGTTCTCCACATTCCAGAGCAATATGCACTGACTCAATGAACTCAAGTAGAACAGTCAACGTGCTAAAATTCTTCCTGAAGCCATGCTGTTCTTTGACCTGTAGTTCATGCTGCCTAAGAAACTCCTCTAGCTGGCCAGTTAGGATCCTTTCCAGTATTTTGTATAAAGGAGGAGGATGGAGATGAGGCAGTAGTTAGCAGGTGAGTTATCATCACCACTCTTCAAAACTGAGACCACATGAACTTTATTCCAGGTATCTGGAACTTTACTAGTGGCTGGAGACAAGTGGAAGATTTGCTGCAGAGGGTAGGTGACTTACCTAAGACCAAATTTGAGGAGCTTCATGTCTATGTTGTCCAGGCCCAGCCTGCTCTTAACTTTTGTCCTAGACAAGTAGAAATAGAAATCAGCCCAAGAAAGCTGTTTGAAATAAAAATTAGGCTAACTATGCTCACCAGGTAAATCACCTAATGAGGCAATGTGGGTGTGGGTGGCTGATATATAGACTAGTAGGTCACTATATGAATTATTACATTTGTCACCATTAACAGTGGAACCATCAAAGACTATAGAATTAGGCAGCAACTTTTGGCATTCCCCAGGAGTTCATTTATGCTGCCACATAGTCTCTTGGGGGTATTTAAGCAAATTGAACTGCTAGGATTTATAATAATTTACCATGGCTACCCTGATGAAAATGCTTATCAGGTTACCTAACTCCTTGTTTTGTAGAAATTTACATTGGCCATTTTTCTTACACAGATTCCATGATCTATCATATTTCTGGAATAAGGATTTAATGGCAGAAGTGTACCAGGCTTGAGAGTTCCCTTTCCTAACAATGTGTTTGACCAGTGCAATGATATTGCAAAACCTGTTGAAATGCTGAATAAAGTATTCAAGAAACATATTAACATCTCTTGTATGCCTTTGGAAAGACCGGTCACTTTATGGCAGTGGGTTTTTTAAGTAAGGGAGCTTCTGTGGGCAGAAAACCTGAGCAGTTGAGGTGGTGGGCATACCTTTGCAGAACATCTTCAGGTGAGAGGGGAATGACCACAAGAAAGTTAGGCAAGGCATAGCTAGAAATTATTTTGTCCACATGGCTGACCAATATTCCATTAAGTAAAGCTACAGCTCCTGTTTTATCATTTACTCTGGCTGGTTTGTTAATTTCCTGGTTAAGGTAGATATTTACCAGTTTGCCCCTATAGTCTTTACTGTTACTTGCAAACCAGTTAGAATTAAAGCCCCCAACCACAATTTGTTCAAGCTGCAAGTTTAGGCTTGAGATAACCTTGGAAAAGCAGTCAAAATCACTTGTGACATTTTTAGGTTGAACAGTATATAGGTAATGAGAAGGCTGATGTTTTTTCCCCTATGAGGCCAAGCTTTAGGTTAATGACAAGGAGCTCACATCCAGATGGTTTGAAGCTAAGAGGGAGTCTGCAGGGTTTTAGATATGATTTAATATACACCCTCCTCACTTTCTACTGGCCATATCTACTCAAAATAAGGTGTAGGTGCCAATTTCAATTTATCTGTCCAGAATTCTGCTAGTGAGCCAAGTTTCTGTAACATCAGCAACATCAACCTGGTTGTCTGTGGCCAAAAGTTTAAATTCATTAGACTTGGGCATAAGGCCCCTTGGGTTAATGTGGGCCACTTCTAGAGAACCCTAAAAGATGACACAAGAGATACTGGGCCTGGATTAGGATGCATATAGTCCCTGAGGATGAGTAGCAGTTTAAACAATTGTCTAAGGGCTTGGTACAGTTTACAGGAGCTGGAGACTATGCATGCACCCTTTATTTTGTTTGTCACTTCACTTTACAATACTACCTAAAAAAATGCTGAGTTGTCTCAACAGCCTGGCTAACATACCAAGAAGGACACATGGTGCACATAGACAAACCTATGGGCACCAGACATGATATTCTAGAGGCATTAACAAGTGGTAAGGCACTAATAGTAGGACATGTTTGACTAGGCCTGATAATGTTGTAGGACAGGTGTGGCTGAGGTGAGATGATAAGGAAGCCCATAAAATAAGGATGCGTGCTGCAACCAACCTACAGAAATGTAGTTTGGGTGGGCATCTTAGTCTAAATAATTAAGGGTTACTGTAGCGAGAACAGCTATATATTGTGTTGGCACCAATTACCTGGGAAAATCTTTACTTTGGAATTAAATACTCAGCCACCCAGAGAGGGTGTAGTTGAACTTTATAAGGGTCTCTAAGTTTCCTGTATGCCAGTAGACAGCAGAGGTGTAAAGGCTAGTACACAAAGGCAGGCACTACTACTGTATAATTAGATTACAGAAAGATAACACTTAGCAGTCCTCAGCAAATAAAATAAATGCCCATAGCAAATAAATAAAATAAATGGCAGTAGTGGGGCTACCTACATAGGGTGTTTCAAGGATATAAAACTTTTGAAAGAATCCAAGGCTATTTAGAGTAACCCCAAAAGTACATTAGGAACACAAGTATCACTAGCAGTAGTGAGAAAGCACAACCCTGAGCACATAGCACTCAAATGAGTAAGAAGGTAACTGGCACCTGCTATGCCACAGACTTTTCTTGTTGTCACGGCATAACCTGATATTCAACATTTACAGTCACTTGAAAGGTCAGCCAAAGTAGAGAGCATACCTGTTTTCACTGTATAGTGCTTGAGTTTATTTCAGTTCCACATGAGGTGTTTGAAACTTAAAGTACAGCAACAATTATCCAGGACAATACACAAAATCCTCCTGACCCCCTCCACTCACAGCAGCTCCTACGTCACCTGACGCATTTCACACACAAATGCATTTTATCAAAGGCTATTGTGGTACTGAAAACAATGCTCCTTTATCCTAAACCTTAAAGACACAGTAGCAAAAACTGCCAATAGTAATCAAAGGGTCACAATTACATATATCAAACAATTACAAAACTGTGTTAGTCTAGATTAAAATTTGGACTTAACTTTTTCCCCATTTTTTTTTGTATGAAGGCATCCTTTTTCATATGCTTTTTCAGTTCACATACAAAAAAGAATTCCAACATATGAAAAAATAATTTTGACTTAGATATTTGCCCATTCTTTTTCCGTATGAAGGTATCCTTTTTTGCATGGCTTTTTTTGTTCATATAAAAAAAGAATGCCCTTATATGAAAAAAGATTTTGGACTTAGTTTTTTCCCACACATTTTAACTTCAACAAGCCATAACCACCTCAATATTTGGACTTAAGGCACAATCCATATATATAAAAAAAAGTCATAATAATTCTACAAAAAAAATACAAAATCCTCCTAGAAACATTAGAGCCTACATAAAAAGAAACATACAAATTAAAAAATAAAATTCTCATATGATGACATTGGAACTTTAATAAGTCAAAACTCCCTTAATATTTGGACTTAAAGACAACCTATATAACAAAACAAAGATTTTAATAAGTACTGCAAGAATAACACATATCCCCCCACTAAACATTTATGGGAAGTAGAAAAAAAATACAAAATGAAAATTCCCATAGGATAACATTGCAACTTCAACAAGCCATAACTCACTCACTATTTGAACTTATGTGACAATTTATATATCAAAATAAAGCTCTTAATCTGCATTTCCACGGTAGGGGCAGCAGAGAGAAACTCTTTAGAAATTTTGCGAAATATCTGGAAATATCTTACCATGTCTGTGGCTACTACCGTACAAGAATAACAAATATCCTCCCTTAAATATTTAGGGGCAGTATAAAAAATAAACAGTAAACAATGCAAATTTACTTAGGATAACATTGGTACTTCAACAAGCCATATGTCCCTCAGTATTTGGACATAATAGGCAATCTATATATCAAAACAAAGGTCTTAAAAATACTATAAAATAACACATAGTGTCCCCTAAACATTTAAGGGCAATACAAAAAAAATGACAATTCCCACTGTATAATATTTGATTGACAACAGGCCATAACTCCCTCAGTATTTGGACTTAAGAGACAATCTACATATTGAAACAGAGGTCATAATGAGTACTGCAAGAATAACATATACCCTATCCCCCCCCCAAAAAAATGTAGGGGCAATATAAAAAAAAAAAAGACAATAACAAATGAAAATGTCCATAAAATAACACTGAAACTTCAGCAAACCACAACTCCCTCAATATTTGGACTTAAGGACAATCTATGTGTCAAAATAAAGGTTTTAATAAGTGCTAGAAGAATAATATGTACCCACCCAAGCATTTAAGGGCGATATATAAGAAACAATAAAAATGCAAATTCCCAGAGAATAACACTGGAACCTCAACAAGCCATAACTACCTCAATATTTGGACTTCAGGGACAATCTAGGTATCAAAACAAATGCCTTAGTGAGTACTACAAGAATAACATACTGTACATTCTCCTCTAAACATGTAGTGGCAATATAAAAGAAACAATAAAAAATTCAAATTTCCATATGATAACATTGAAATTTCAACAAGCCAGAACTCCCTCAATATTTGGACATACAGGACAATGTACATATCACAACAAATGTCATAATGAGTACTGCAAGAATAATATATTGTACATTCTTCTGTAAACATCTAGTGGCAATATAAAAGAAACAATAACAAATTCAAATTTCCAAATGATAACTATGGAACTTAACAATATTACTGTACCTAAAACAATTTCAGAGTTGTCCCAACAGCCTGTCTCCCTTACCAAGGAGGATGAATGTTGTACATACACAAACCTATGGACACAAGGCATAATATTCTAGGGGCCAAAAAGTCAAAACAAAGTTTATTGTTTAGCAGTTAGCTGTTACAATATAATACACCATAAATACTTTAAAACACAGTTTAAAAAAGAGCTAATTTCTTTTCACATGTGAATCCTATTTCACATTTCTGGTATTTAATATTTCTGGGGCTTCTTTCTTCATATTAAGGTACTTTAGACAACGTTGTCTTATCCATCATTAAATTAGACATCAATACACAAATTATCTACTTACTTATAATGAATACATATTCCATTTATAATCATGGAGTTATAAGTATTCTTTTCTTTACTAATTGCATTGAAGTAACCTTCTAACTTCTGAACAGTATTCACATCCGCAGTATGGATAAGTATATTCGTAAGAATCTCCTGTTCAACTTGATATACAGTTAATACATGTATTAAGCCAATATAATCTTTCCTTTGTATAATATGTGCATTTCCATAGGACATGATCTAGGTCTTCTCTATTACATTCAGTGCAATCACAATTGTCAAAAAGATCATCATCTTTATTACCTTTATTGTACCTTTATTTTAAGACATTACTAGCAAATTGTTCAAACTTATATCTTAAGAAAATTGATCTTAAATTTTTGTCAGTTAGTATATCTAAATAGGGCTTAAAGCCAAAATAAAAGTTATTTCTGTTATACCATCATGAATAACTTGACTCAGAGATATAAGTTAGATCTTGAGCGTTCCAGTAATTAATAACTTTTTTGGCAATATACATTTTATAATGTAGACTCAGTACTATTTCTTTATCTATAGAGTTCTTTAGGGTCAATATGGAAAGCTTTTTTAAAAGGTTCAGAACCATAGTAAACCAACATTCATTTCTATAGCCTAGTTTAAACCAGATTTCTTTTTCTATAGCACATTGTTTGATAATCATATGTTTCGGTAATCTTGTTATTTTTATCCAATAGTTTAGCTTCCTAATTTCAATCTTGGCTCTTATATCTGATAAGCCTAATTCTGCTCATAAGTATGCTGCAGGACATGAGTGTCCTAGTCTAAGAGCAGATCTTAATACATTATTTATTGATACTATCAGTTGAGATATTTTGTAAGCATTAAATTCCCAGACTTCTGCACAATAGAGTATTTGTGCTTCGGCTTTTGGTTGCAAAACTTGAACTAGAGGCCTTATTGAACACCCTCCATATATGTAATTAAATCTTGCAATACTGCCAGTCATTTTCCTAATCTGATCACATAACACTGTGTGATGGGAATTCCATTTACACTTTGCAATAATGTCTGTCCCTAGATAAGTATAGTTCTGCACCACCTCCAATTTATGATCTTCAATTGTCAAATAACCAGACAGATTTTGTCCCCAAAAATAATAACTTTTGTTTTTTCTAAGATTAATTTTCAGTTTTAGTTTTGTGGCTTGAGAAGAGAGATCATTTATCTTGTCCTCCAAACCTTTTTTAGAGAGAGAAAATAATACAAGGTTGTCTGTGTAAACTAATAGTGGGCAAAAATCAGCTCTAATTTTAGGAGAGTCAGAGATGATATCTTCTGCTCCTCTTAACATTTTGTCAATATATAGGGAGAATAAAAGTGGAACCAGAATGCATCCCTGGCAGACTCCCTTATTTATTTTAAAAGATACAGATAAACTCCCTTTAGTTCCCAGTTTCTTATGCTAGCCCAAGATTCATGGTACAATGTTGTTACCAAATGAACCAAATTTGTATCAGTTCCTCTTTCTACCAATAAAGACCACAGTATACAACGTGATATTAAATCAGAAGCAAATGAATAGTTGACAAATACCAAGTAAAGTGTTTGTTTACTCAGTATTACATATTTCTCAAGGAGGTGATGCAGAATAAATACTTTGGCCGGGATATTCAAAGGAGTTGCACATGGTGCAACACTGTTGAACCATGTGCAACCCACTGATGCGCCCCAGGGCATTATTCAAAAGGGGAATGTGTGCCGCGCAAATCCGAATGCGCTGAGGTGCACCAGTAATGTATGCGGCGCAAGTGCGCGGGCATGCCCATGCATATTCGGCACATCCCGATATTCAGTTTGGGATGTGTGGTGCATATGCAGGCACACACCTGCATTGCGCCTCACAGGAGGGTGCAAAGATCCGCTGACAAAAAACAGGAGCAAGGACTGGCCACCCACAGGTGAGCTGCTGTATTGCAGAGCGCAACACGGCAGCCGCCTGCTGTGAGTGGCCACTCGACCTTCCAAGACACAGGCTGGGCATTGGCCCCCCCATGCCCAATCGAGGGCATTGGAAATGTAAAATATCCCTTGTGGACCGCTCCCAAGCCAGATCACGGGCTATGTAGAAATATAGTTATCCCTGGTGGTCCAGTGGACCATTTCCAGCCCGATCGCGGGCTTATGGAAAATAAATGTCTCCCTGGTGGTTCAGTGGACTGAATCCAGCCCGATCGCAGCCTTTGTAAAGCAAAAGGTATTCCTGGTGGTCCAGTGGACCTGTCGCCAAGCCTGATCATGGTAACTGTAGAAGAAAAAGCCCTGGTGGTCCAGTGGACCGCCCGCCAATCCCAATCGCTGCCATTTTAGAAGAAAAACCTAGGTGGTCAAAGTTGCCCCTCCCACCACCCACTCCTCAGACCACCACCCCACTCCCCTTCCAGTCAGCGGTGGACGGCAGCTCCCCATCCATAAGCTGCCCGCCGCCCACCAAATGACAGTGTACAGTACAGCTGTACGCCACCATTGATCCACAGCGTGGGTCAATGGGCATGGAGACCGTACTGTACTACACAGTCCCAATATATGAATGAAATCCATTCACATATCGGGACTCTATAGTACAGTACGGTCTGCATGCCCATTAGCCCACGCTGTGGACAAATGGGCGTACAGCCATACTGTATGCTGTCAGTCAGCAGGTGGCTGGGTGGCTTGTCGATGGGGAGCTGCCACCACGCTGATCCGGGGAAGGGTGGCAGGTCTGAGTGGGTGGGTGGGAGGGGTTACCACTGGACCACCAGGGTTTTTTCTTCTACAATGCCCACAATCGGGCTTGGCGGTGGGTCCACTGGACCACCAGGGTTACCTTTTACTTTACAAAGCCTGCGATAGGGCTGGATTCAGTCCACTGGACCACCAGGGAGGCATTTATGTTCCATAAGCCCATGATTGGGCTGGGAGCGGTCCACTGGACCACCAGGGATAATTATATTTTTACATAGCCCGTGATCAGGCTGGGGAGCAGGTCCACTGGACCACCAGGGTGTTTTTCATTTACACAGCCCATGATTAGGGCATTGGGGCACTTTGCCACCATGGTGCAGGGGGTGTCGGTCCCCGATGGCTGCAGCCTGGCAGGTCGCTAGGTGCAAGTCACCTGGGATCAGCGCACATTCATGCAAATGGGGACATAATGACATGCAAATGGCCCCATTTGTACCTTGCATGCATAATGGCCCATTTTCATACTCACCGCTGAATATCGTGGTTCCAGCACCTAACACTACTGCACTTGCACTGGCGCATCCTCCTGCTCCTCACTTGCCACTTGCACTGGCGCAGTGCAACTGCACCATGCACAATGCAGGCAGCTACTGTGCCATATTCAGTGGTGCTGAGCTATGGCACAGCACCATTGAATATTGCCCTGTCCACGCCCTGGTGGATCCCAGTTGCGCAGTCTGAATATCCCGGCCATTATCTGTTATAGAAAAGTTTGTTCTGAATCCTGCTTGGAATTTTGAGATTCCACCAGTTTCTCTTACCTTTTCTTTTAATTTATCTTATGCAATTTTAGAAAACATCTTTAAACTAGTATCTAGGAGACTAATAGAGCAATACATGGCAGGATCAGTCAAACTGCCCTTTTTATGCACTAGTATTATATTTGCTTCTTTCCAGGTAAGGGGAATCTCATTGTTTCAGATGGCAGATAAGGATAGCTTGGCCCACCAAGTCTGCCTATCTCCTTACCTATTGTATAAACTCCAGATCCTATATGATCTATAGCTTACCTTCTCCTTCATACCAATAGGGTTGCCTTCTGTCTGTCCCAAACATTCTTGAAGTCACTTACTGCTGAGCTGTTCCATGCATCCACCATCCTTTCTATGTCAAAATACTTTTTTCACATTGCCCCTGAGTCTGCCCTCCTCTAGCCTCATGTTGTGACCTCTTGTTCTTGCAGATCTCTTTTTCTGAAAGATGCTGCCCTCCTGAACTTTGTTAATCCCCTTGAGGAACTTGAAAGTTTCTATCATAGACCCCTTCTCCATTCTTTCCTCCAGTTCATACATATTGAGATCCCTTATTCTCTCCTCATATGGTTTCTGGTGCAGTCCCGTCACTATTTTTGTTGCCCTCCCCTGGACAGCCACTACCCTGTCTATGTCCTTCCAGAGATGTGGTCTCCAGAACTGCACACAGTACACCAGGTGAGGTCTCACCAAACGTCTGTAGAGTGACATCACCACCTCCTGTTTTCTACGGATGATACCTCTTCCTATGCACCCCAGCATCCCACTGGCTTTCCTTACTGCCTTCTTACATTTATTTATTGAAACAATAAATAAATAAGTAACAAAAAAGAAACACACAAATAACCATGCATGCACAGTAGTGGAGGGGGGATCAGTAACAGTATTTCATGATCAGGACACTGGAGAATTAGACAAAGGTGTGGCAGCATAGATGCAATACAACGAAGTACAAGATCATGCACTTGGGCTACCAAAATGCAGGGGAGAGGTACATGATGGGGGTAGCTACTGACAGCCACCAAACAGGAAAGGGACCTGGGAGTAATCATATCTGATGACCTAAAGGTTACAAAACAGTGTGAGAAGGCTGCTGGGAGAGGAAGTAGGATGCTAGGATGCATATGGAGAGGAATCGCCAGCAGAAGGAATGAGGTGGGGATGCCACTGTACAGAACAGTGATGAGACTTCATCTTGAGTACTGTGTCCAGTTCTGGAGGCTGCATCTCCAGAAGGACATACACAGACTAGAAGCAGTTCAGAGAAGGGCAACAAAAATGGTGCAAGGACTGCACTAAAAAACATATGAGTACAGATTGAAGGATCTCAATATGTATTCCCCGGAGGAGAGGAGGGAGAGGGGAGATATGATAGAGACTTTCAAATACCTCAAGGGCATATATAGTGTACAATAGGGTAGCATTTTTCAGAAAAGATGTTCAAGAACAAGAGGCCATGACATGAGAATTGGGGAGGGGGGGGGATTAGATTTGGGATAATGTGAGGAAGTAGTTTTTTCATTGAGAGGGTGGTGGATGAATGGAACAGCCTCCTTGTGGAGGCTGTGGGGTCAAAAATGGTAGGAGAATTTAAGAATGCATGGGATAGTCATAAAGGAACCCAACATAAGGGAACCATAGCAATAAAAAAGAGAGGGTAAGCCACAGATCAATTAGGATCGGAGGTATATGAAATAGGCAGGGAAAATGGGTAGACTGGGTAGGTCCTTCTCTGCCGACAAATTCTATATTTCATATTCTATATTTCTAAAACATCAGCAGTGCAAATTGATAAAAAGATGCCAAGTGTTCAAGTCATGGTTAACGTGAGCAAGAAAGCTCTCAAGCACCTGAATAATCAAGCAAATGGTAGACCATCACAGTGCAGAGAGAGGCGAGGCATACAGCCATCCCAAAGGGAAGGAGCCCAGAACTGGCATGGGGGGAGAGAAGAAGCAGGTCAGGAAAAGGGCTGACAGATGCACGATGGAGGTGAAATGAGTATAAGCTGTCACTTTAGAGAAGACTTCAGAGAACATTTAAAAACATTTTCAGTACTGTTGTACATTTTAGGAAATTTAAAACCTGAGCTACAGTGTTTTATGGGCATTCTGCTTGTCTGGAGAGGGACTGCATAACCTATAAGTTATTATCTACTAAATGTAGTTACTAGGTCTCAGGTCTCCCTCCCCCCCTTGGTTTGCTTCTTTTGTTTCTGGAGTCATGCAGTAGTATGTCACCCCAACATACTGCATGACGTCATCGAAGCAGCAGTTCCCTGCTCCCAGGTGGGTGATTAGGTAGTTGCCTAGAAACTGTAAGTACACACAGCTTGGCAACTATCTAGACACTTGTCTGCGTGAGGGCATCTGCTACCTCAATGATGTCGTCAGGGTGTCGGATGCTGATAGGCTGTGGTTAGGATCTGCCCTCTAGCCCAGCAATAAAAAGGCTTTCGGTAACAGCATTAAGTAGAGTTCATCATGTGCACTGCCACAGTGATGATCGGCCAGTAAGGTAAAGCAAATGTATCAATACATGTCTTGTGCGTCTTTTAAGTTACACTTGCATTTTTGATATATTTAGCTTCATTATAAATATGAAACAAATGGGCACAAATAATGTCTTGGCTGCAGAAGGAGAATTAGACAACATCTAAATGTTTATTTTCAGTAAAAAAAATTAGGGACACATTGTGTCACAGATGTAAAATAAAGCAAACAAATTAAATGGTATGTGACATTGCAGGACATTTTTTAAGTGAAAGTCTTGAAATAACAGCAGTGATGAAAGGGGTTATCTATGCTAAATGATGTGAAAAACAAATCTGTTTAAAACAGTACCAGAAATGTTGTTTGCCAGTAAGGTTTAAAAAATGAAACTGTAGCACATGCATTTTAAACACACGGGGCTGGATATTCAAAAGGGTTGTGCCATGTGCAATAGGGTTGCGCCTGCGCAAGTCCGAAATTGCGCCATTCTGCCATATTCAGCAGGCGGCAGTTGCGCCCCCCCCAAGTCAAGCTGAGCAACAGCGCAATGCTAATGAAGGCATGCTGAACTGGAGGGGGAGGAACCATGCATAAACTGCACAGCCCGATACTCAGCGGGCTGTGCAGAGTTGTGCAGGTGCAACCCCCAACCTGTGCCTGCACAACTTTGAGCAAAAAAAAAAAAAGGAGTAAGTCGAGGGCCACCCACAGTTGAGCTGCCGCATTGTAGGGTGCAACACAGCACCTGTGGGTGGCCTCGACATACTCCTATGCCCCTCTGCAGCCCAATCGCGGGCGTATAGTAACCCTCCCCAATGGCCCGATTGCGGGCATAATAGAAAACCCCCTCCCCAAACTGGCCCACGTCGCGGGCATAATAGAAAAACCCCCTCTACCCACTGGCCCGATCGCGGGCATAGAAGTAAAAACCCCGTCCCCTGACTAGCCCGATCGTGGGCATAGAGTGTAACTCCCCGACCAGCCCGATCGCGGGCACAAGTGACAAAACCCCCACCCCACTAGCCCGATCAGGGCAGAACAAATTTCAACCCCTCAAGAACATATCCTGGTAGTCCAGTGGACCCTGAAGCCCGATCGCCAGCATTAGAGTACACCACTCCCCCAAGGTCCACCTACCCTGGTGATCTAGTGCCCCACCCCACCACCCATGGAGCCCCACCACCCCACCCTCCCGTCACATATCTGGACTGCCTTGTACGGTATGGGCTGCATGCCCATTGGCTCTTGCTCTGAGCCACTGGGCGTGCAGCCCCAGCGGAGCAGTCAGTCGGCGGGCGGCGTGGGCAGCAGGTGGGTGGGATGCTGCCGCCCGCTGGCTGATGGGGGGCGGGTGGTGGGGCTACTTGGGTGGTGGGGGCCACTAGATATCACCAGGGTAGGTGGACCTTGGGGAGCGGTGGACTCTAATGCCCGCGATCGGGCTTTGCGTCCACTGGACCACCAGGGATATGTTCTGGGGGAGGTTGAATCTGTTCTGCCCGTGATCGGGCTAGTGGGGGTGGGTTTTGTCACTTATGCCCGCAATCGGGCTGGTCGGGGGGGTTTACACTTATGCCCGCGATAGGGCCAGTCAGGGCGAGGGTTTTTTTTGTCACTTATGCCCGCGATCGGGCCAGTCGGGGGGGTGGGGGATTTCAACAGTTATGCCCGTGATCGGGCTGCAGGGGGCGTCGGTCCCCAATGGCTGCTGCCTGGCAGGGCGCCAGGCGCAAATCCTCAGGGATCGGTGCACCTGCATGCTAATGGCATGCAAATGGGGCCATAAATAGATGCAAATGGCCCCCCGTGCCTTGCATGAATTATGGCCCAATTTGCATATCACCTTTTGAATATCAGAAATTTGCGCATGGCGCAACGGAACTTGCACCACCGCATCTTGAATGCTCCACTCTGACCACTTGCGGTGGCGCAGGTTCCACTGCGCCATGCACAGTGTTGATGGTCAGGTGATATTCAAAGAGCGTTTCAATAGTGCAACCCCATTGAATATTGCCCCGGCCACACCCCTGCGCAACTATTTTGTGCAGCACAAGGACTTGCACCACAGAATGGCGCAGTTTGAATATCCAGCCCACTATCTGTAATACGTGATTACTTGGTGAAGCAGTATTTCCTCTATGTGTCAATCTTTTCATTCAGGAATTACTATTTAAATCTGAAATTTAGAAACAGTGTGAAAAAACACTTTACACTGCATACTTATGAACAGAGTTTTTAAGTAAAAAATTAAAATTCACAATAACATTCTTCTAAGAAGTGAAACCGTGCCTTAAATCGGTCTATCATCCATTATACAGGAACTGGGATACTAAATGATTAGAATCAACAGGGGCATGCTATCAATCTCCTGTGATACCCAGATATGAGCTAGACCAATATTATCTTTCTATACACTGCAACTGCCACTTAAGGGTGCTAATGCAGGGTATGCCGCGATCGAGCAGTGACATTTTGACAGTGAATGACATTATAGCAACAATTCGATGTTGCCACTGTAACGTACCTGTGAGACCCTGGCAATGATTTTTCCGGGTCTTGCACCCTCCCTGAATCCACTCTGACTTGGTGTTGAAAGCTTCAATCACGGGGGACAGAGCCCCAGCATGGAAGGCTTGGGGTCACAGTCCCCTAAGAAAAACAAGCTTTTCACTAGACAGCTTTATGCCGGCCGAAATTGCGGTCGACATAAAGCCGACACTGTAATGTCATTCAACAACCAGCATCATAGATCCCTATCACAGAGGTTGCTACTGTACTTTTTAAAGAAAATAGTGACAAAGGTTGGAGTTTATTAATGAAATTGTAACTAATGATGTGGAAAAGGGAGATATGGTATATGAATATTCTAATTAGAGATATAAGGAAAAGTTAAAGAAATGAACTATAATACAGTTATGGATGAATACAAAATACGGATTGTTATGTATTTAAAATTATAGATGCTAGCCTCAAAAGAAACCCATGTAGGGCCAAACACTGGGCATAGTCAGGGGATCACAGTGTGAAATATATGGAATAAAATAAATTGTACTTTTACTTATGAGTGTGACTGGTACTTTATTGACATTGAGAATATTCTGCTTTTCTAGCCCCATCTACATATTTATTAAAGAATTAAAGAAGGGAACCCACCTACCTCTGTGCTTTTATGTCAAAAGTCTCACCACAGGATCCGGGTGACAGAGGGTGTTAAAGAAGGCTTTGAGATGTGGCTGGCTTTCCTGAACCATTTCAATGGAGCATCAATTTGGCCAGAAGTAACCACCAGCCAGGAGCTTGAGCTGTTAATGAATGCATCTGGTGTCTTTGGATTTGGAATTTTCTTTCAAGGGGAGTGGTATACAGGGCAGTGGCCACCCTTCAGGATAGGGAACAAAAAGGACTGAACAAACAGATTATGTTGTTAGAATTTTTCCCCATCATAGTCACATTTGTAGTGTGGGGTGAGCACTATTAGGATAAGAAAGACAGACAACACTGGGGTGGTACGTACCATGAATGGGTAATTAAGTGCCAAAGACCTTCTGGTGGACATCATGTGGGTTTTTGTGCTAAAATATTTGTTTTTTAGTTAAGCAATATACCACAAGAGGGTATGGGTGATGCTAGGATTTACCCACACCTGGTGTGTTGTTTGGTCATGAGGCCGCAGGCCGAGTCAGCAAAACACACCAGGTGTGGGTTAATCTGGCATCACATAGCCTTGGAGGATATTGGGATTATACAGTGTCCCCTTTTTGGTGAGAGAAAAATATGTTTTTTATTTTAATTTTATATCATTTTATTGATTTTATTAGTCCACCAGAAAAATTGTTCCCATAAGAGCGAAGTGTAACAGGGGAAATGAGAGAGACAGGGATCTTGGCTGTCACAGGCATTCTATTAAGCTGCATTGTGGCTTTTGAGATGTGGTATCTCCTGCATTTGCTTCTGCGATCCTCTCGTTTGCTCCAGGACCCCCCCCCCAGGTTTTCATTGCTGCAGAGTGGCTTCACTTATAGTAGTTGTCAATAGCAGCTCCTTTGCTGCTTTTCATCCTTGAACCCACCCCTAGGCTTTTACATTAGCCACAGGAGTGGCTTCACTGACTGGCAGCCCCTACCACCTGGCACACTCTCTCCACGCTCCAGGGTTTTACATTAGCCATGGGAGCGGCTTCACTGACTTGCAGCTCCTGCCACCCAGCACACTCTGTCTCTGCACCAGGCTTTAAATTATTAACAACAGGCATGACAACCAAGATGAGTGAGAGCGAGTGAGTAGTGGTGTTCTTGGAGTGGAGTTTCTTTTTGGTGGGGCGGGGGGTTATGATTGATAGCTTTGGTAATCACCAGGGAAATTGAAGAGCAGCAGTGGCTTGTCTTGGGAATGGGGAGATAGTGGCAATGCAACAGAGGCAGGATGTAGTGGCTGTTAAGAGGAGCAGAACTGACCACAATGGAAGGTGGAGGGAGTGAGAATTAATGGATTTGGGTGCTAACGATGTCGTGGGAATGGGTGATGGACTGTCAATCTGTAAAACTTGTTTCAGGAGTCAGGGTTTACTGATGGTAAGTGAGGGAGCAGGTAATTTTGGTTGCTTGAATTTGGCAATTTGGTAGGCGGGACAAACAATATGGCAGCTGATTGCTTTGAAGTAGCGGTATCGGAGTGATATGGGTAAAGAGGGGGCTGGCTGTCTGGCACTTCTTCATGTGGGGTGATGGTAGGATTCATGCATTGTAAATCATGCTAGCCAGCCAATCAGGAAGCAGTATTTTAAGAGCCATTGTGTAATACCCAATTTAAAGCTGTGCACGTGTCAGGAGTGGATAACAGTATTGCTGATGTGCTTTCTCATTTGTAGTGGCAGAGGTTCCAGGAGCTGGCCCCAGAAGCAGAGGTGCATTCCAGAGTAGTCTCACTGTACCTCTGTGAGTTGGGGATTCAGAAGCCTGGAAGTTACTCAGGAATTTGTGAGCACCCTGAATGTGGAACATACCAGAAGGGTGTTGAGAACTTCCAGAGTGTGCAACAGGCCCAGGGGTGGCAGAAGACATGGCCCATCAGAATGGATCAGCTATGCCTCTATTATTGCAGATGAAATGAGAAGGTTGGATGCCAGGGGCAGTGGACCAGTATTTGGCAAGCATTTTATGATTTCTGAAGTCGCTGGTCTGGAGGACAAAACCACGGGATTTCAAATCTTCAAAATGTTTGAGACATGATCCCATGGTACTCCAAACTGACCAGACAGACATCATCAAATTAGTTTAGTCCAGCTGGATTAGGTGTTGGGCAAACTACTGAAGGTTTGCTCCTTACCATCGGATGCTTTGTTGTTCGCACACCAATCTTGGTGGCCTTCTGTGAAGCCTCACGGTTGTCCAAATTGGTCCAGCAGAGTAAGGCACCAGAGCATGCAGTGGGCTTGGAGGAAGAGGACTTGGATGTGACCCAGGAAAGAGTGGGTATCTGCAAAGGAGCAAGACAGACAGGATGACTCAGCGGCCTCTCCCACAGGTGCAGTGGGACATACGGACCTGGATTCTGCAATACATGACCATAAGGGCTAGTGGAGGGGGTCATGTTCTTCCACCATGGAGATGAAACTCTGCTAAAGGCATTCCAGTTTTGCAACATTCTAGAAAAGGCAATGAGAGTGTTGGCTGTGGACTAGGTAAAGTTTAACACTCATTCCTTCCACACTGGGCTGCCGAAAACGTTAGGGCTAAGTTGCTGACAGATGGTCAGATGCAGATACTTGGGCAATGGAGGTCACAGGTTTATGAAGGGTATGTGCAACTACATTTGCTTTAACCTTCTTGCTTTTTTCCTTGCAGGTGGCTATTCCATATAGAGAAAGTTTTGTTGCATGGGCACTCCATCCATTGGGTGTCTATTCATGTAAGATGTATCTCTGGGTGTGAGAACCTTTCCTTGTATCCTTAGAAATGATGAGTATGCTGGCATGGACATTGAGTGGTGAAATTAGATGACTTGCTTCTGTGGGTCACAACCTAAGCTCAGAGCAACAGGGTCCTCACAGCATTTTTGTGGTGTATCTGGAAGGAAAGGATTTTGGACTTATGAAGTCACTTGAACTGTTGCATCAGATGAAGGAGGACCTGGATTTGCTTTGGGAAGCTTGGTCCAGGGTGCATATAGTCTTGTCACACATCATCCAAATGAGGTACTGGCAACATGTGAGAGACACGACTGCAATCAACAAAGCACATAGGTTTACCAACCTGGTCATGTACAGTTTTGCAGACTCTGTTGGTAAGCCTGTCCTAAAGTATGATGATATAATCACTGCTGTACTCCTTTATACCTGGGATGGTGTGCACTTGTCAGACATATGTTATGATAGGTTTGTAACTGGCCTACAAAGTGCTGTAAGGAAATTTCTAGCATGAGTTTCGAGGTGGGGAGTGTCAGGCATGGGAGGAGTGATCATGCTGTGGTAGCAAGAGAGTCTCATAAGAAGTGTACAAATAGGGAACAGGGGAAACTCACTTCTCCTGCAGATCATTCTTCCTGAGACTGACAAGAGCAAAAGTCCCAAATGGCTGGCGTACCTCCTGCAGGGGGCTGTGGAGTGGGATAGACTCTTCAGGTATATACTGCATATGTAGTGCTATCAAATGGGGGTGGGGCACACATTACATGGCCCAAATACCACCCATTATGCCTAAGAGGCCAAAGTTTTTCCAAAGACTTCCCTTTGTCAAATCCCCCTTTGGGTTAATGGGATGGCCAAGGTTAAGTCTGACTATCTAAAGCTTCGCTACAACTTTCTTGTTGGACAAGTCATGCAATCGCTGTAACTTGGATTACAATTTTGTTTAAACAAACACATGGTTCTGGCCATTTTCTCTAAAACATTCTGTATATCTCAATTTCTTTCGGTGAATGGGGTGTGTGGCCTGGTAAGAGAAACATCATGAATAGTTTTTTTTAGCTTCATAAACAGCAGTTAGAAGTTTCCCATCCTCACACCAATGAAGTTATGACTCCCTCGCCATCATTCCAGGAGCTGCAAAAGACTACATTTTCTATCTCAACCATGCTAACTCAATGGTTGGACTTCAGTAGCAGAGTCTACTAAACTATTGTAGAACAGCATGGAAGCAATAGTCCACCTTTTTTGCCTTCCAAAATTGAAAGTCTCTGATGTATTCAGTTCTTCAAATCCTAGCCTTTGCATCATATTGCTCACAGGCCTTTACTATCAAAAAATAAATATCAGGCATTTCATTCTCCTTTATTTTCATCTATCCTAGCTACTCCAGCTCATATTTAACCTGTCTGGTGGTTAGTTCATTACTTCAAGACCTAAGAAAATCATCTCCACAGAAAAGCACCCTCAAAGAAACCTATAAATCATACTCTATACTGCACACTAATGGATCATTTGAAAATTAAATCGTTGGTTTAAAAACTAATCAGCACTTATAAACTGCTATGAGCTTGGCCTTCTTTAAATTCCTAAGACCTTGAGAATTTATGTCCTTTCTCCTTAGCTGCATTCAGTCCAGTAATCCATTTGTTTAATGTAAGTCTCCAAAACATATTCTTCAACCACTTTATTCTTTGTTTATTGATATCAAAACAAAACTAGAGTAATAGAAGAGTTTATTACTTGCACTCAGTTACAAACTCATGTCATGGTGTCCCATGAATGTCTTTATTCTGTTCCAGACAATGGACAGTTATCTTGGTACCTAATGTCCCATTATGACCTCTAGAAAAATACACTATCATGACTTCAACCTGGTTCTTCTATCACATCAAACTGTTTCTTACATGTCTGGGTTATGATTCATCCCAAGTTGCTGGCTACATTTTGAGGACTGGAGTAGCCATATCAGAATCTAGGAAAACATTCCAGCTCACATTATCAAACCCAGGGGTCCATGAATTTCTTTGTGCTCAAAACTTACATTAGAGATCCAAATTCTGAATGTTACCAATTTTGTCAACAATTAGCCTCATAAATTTATTCATAGAAGCCTAGAAAAAGGCTAACCCATTAATCTTGGATCTGCAGAGTTTCCTCTGCAGGGTTTATTTTCTCTCCTGTGTGTATTGGGTCATTTCATTGAGTTGGAGAATGCATGGTCTGTTACAGGCACACTTTGGTATTTGGCTCTTTTATCTAGCTTTTTACTTTAGCCTCAAAAAACTGCTCCTTACACCTCTACGAAGGGTAAAAATCCAAAGTAAATGAGTTAAGCCCAATAGACATATACAGTGAGTGATACTGCACAAGCACTTACAGGTATATGTCTGAGAGCTGCCCACAGAATTGAATGGCTATCCTGTGGTTCCATGAGAGGCTAGCAAACTCCCTCCCATCCCTACTTATACCCCTTTCAGCCACACAATTAAAATCTAGTGTTTAACATGCCTCGTCTATCCCCTCCTACTTCTTTGGCACTCTTTTAGCTACAGCTTTTCCCCAATGGTATATTATGTTCCATCAGGTGACAGTATCTCTTTACTCTCCAGTGCATCACCTCCATGGCACTGACTTTATTGTTGGGGTTACATCTTTCCATGTAATTGCATCTTACTTCCACAGTGTGTCAGTTTCAGCTGTCAGCCATGCACATCTACCAGCTCCATGGTGCTTCACCTGTTTTCCCTTCTGGGGCTCTGGTTACACCACAGTACTGTATCTGTGTTACTTTGTAGACACCATTACAGTACAGAATGTGTGCTATTAGAAAGATATGGGGAAACTTCTGAATCCCAACTTTGTGTAAATAAAAGAATAAATGCCAAACTTAGGATTGCTTTTATTTTATGGTTACCAAACAAAGCCAGGCCATCAAAGTGAAGGAAAGGTGATCCTGTAACTTGACCAGTATCACTTAATCTTCTACTTAATGTATGAACCTACCTTCTCATTGTATGGACCTGGGCTTCTCGTGATTGTCAGGGAACCTATTGTGGAATATGTTTCCCAATTTTCTTGGTAAATACTTAGAAATGCCCAAATTATGACTGCTTTTATATGATGCTTACAAAACAAAGTAAGGCCATCAAAGGAAAGAAAAAGTCATCCTGTAGCTTACGTGTCACTGACAAGTGCCATGTAAAACCACCATCTCCTTATTGTATGAACTCAGGCTTCTGGTGGTTGTCAGAAGACTCACTGTGGAACACGTTTCTCAATGTTCTTGTTAAAATAACAAGAAATGCCAAAGTTATGACTGCTTTTATATGATACAGTATTTACCAAACAAAGCCAGGCATTCAGAGGAGAGAAAAAGTTGTTGTATAACTTGACCGGCATTTTCTCTTTCTTGTGATGCATTTTGCAACTCCATCATTCCTTCAGTACTCTGGTTAAGCTTACAGTATATAAAACCCACAGTGTCAGGGACTTCTTTTGTAGCAGGGCTGAGTCCTGTAGCACCTTTTGAAGGGTGAAAATCTCTCAGAGTCAGAAAGAGTAGACAACTGTACCCCTTACTAGTATGAAGTGGTGTGTCACATAGTCAGCATCCTTTTATGGCAATCTAAATACAGATACTAGTATTAGAAGGATGACAGCTTGAGGCCATGGATCCCAACAGTTTCCTGTTACTTGGAGGAGGGTCTTGTCTCATTCAAACCAACTGTCATAATAATGCATAATATAAATTATTCTTTCAGTTGGGTCTGGATATTGACTTCATTCACAGTAGTGCAAGCTATGATCAGATGCCTGATCCTGCTGAATTCTGCAGGAAACAGTGCAGTTCTTTGGCAGTTGTCATGGAGGAAACTGTGGCATACTGGGGCACTGTGTCTTATTCTGGTAGACATCACCGAACATATCCTATGTCATCAATACTGATTCGAATATATGTTCTTATACAAATTATTTTACCATGATAACCAATTTAAGATGCATCATGTTGTTTTCAGAGGGTTCCTGATGCTACTTATTTCTACAATTGAGTGGACTTGGGCAAGAATGGGTTAACTGATTCCCAAGGACTCACATGTTGTAAGAGGGTCTGAACCTGAAATCTTTCAGTTCTCACAATGGTACTCTTACTACTAGATCACACTGTCTCTCTCATTTACTCTAACCATTCTACATCATTCTATCTCTAGCCATGGTTCCCTCTCTTCTTATTGGCAGTCGTATGTTTTATCTGTTTTCTCAAACCCCTCAAATCTGACCATTCATCATCTTCTCTAAGGTACCTTTAACTTAATGGAATGTCATTCCTGCAGCACCTCTATGAGTGGAACCCTCCTCAAAAGGATTTCTATGGCATCAAGTTACCCACAAATGGTGATAGTCTCAGTAACAGGGACAGGGAGTGTGAGCAACCAATTATGTACTACATGGGCATTCATACTACCTACAGTTTAAACTCAAACTACCAGCAGTACTAATTCAATCTGCTTTGCACAAGCACTCCATATTTAGTTGCTTGCTGAACCTGCAAATTGTAAAGCTATTTCTTAATGTTTGGTGAAGAGGGTCTTACTTATCACATCAACACTGAGTACTACTTAAGAGTGCATAAACCATGTGTCCTTTGGATTCTCTTTTCTTTGCAGCCACCATCCTCACCCTTCCTCTGGCAGTATACCTCTCTCCTTCCAAGCATCTTCCCTAAGGCACCTTAAGCCTATGGAAATTTCTTACCTGCAGCTCCTCTATGGATTGAAGCCTTCTCAAGAGGGTCTTTATGCTAAAGGTTGCATGCTCCCTGTCATTGCATTTGGTGGCCAAGGCAGTGAGAGGAGGGCTGCACCTGTCATTGTATGAGATCCACATGGCACAGAAAACTATGGAAAGGGGAGGTGGCAGGTTGACATACTCAACCTGATGTGGACAGTGCAGGAGGGACTGCTAGATGCTATGGAGTTAAATGGCAGTGAGCAATCGGGGGATGCCACTAGACAACAGGGAAACATTCAATTTATACAAGGCAAAAAATTGGAGGGTGGGAGTGCCACGAGAAACAAGGGAATGAGACCAGTGATCAGAGGGTGGGGGTGCCACTAGACACCAGGGAAATATTTGCTTAATAGCTGAGCCATGGATAAAAGGGTGGGAGGTGCCACAAAATGATTTCTGCACTTTTACAGAAGTGAAAGTCTGACTTTCACACAAATTCTGCTGACAGATGTTTTTTTTTTAGCACAGCACTAATGGTACCTCAAAATGTCTGTACTCTAATTAACAGAGGCAGATAGTGTGAATAGCCAATTACATGTTGCATTAACACTCAGACTACCTACAGTTCAAACCCAAACTACAAACAGTACTGATGTCAATCTACCTTGCACAAGTACCGTTCTTAGTTACCCACCGAAATAATGAATTGTAAGGCTATTACCTGGAGTTTGGTGGGGCAATGGGTGACACTTGCCATGCCTCCTCTGGGCACTAATTAAGACTGTATGCCCCAAGCAGGGTGATTCACTATCCTGTGGGAAAAAATGCCTATGCATAACACTTTGCCAGATAGTGGCAACTTGATGGACTAGCAGACGGATGATGGTTTATTCCTAATTTATGTATACAGCCAGTTCAGCCATGTGTATCTCCCTTCTGACATTACACGTATTGTCCTAGTGACCCAAAGCAATGAACTCCCCTGTCCAGCACAACACCATGGGTTTTAGCTAACCCTGACTCTTGCCAGACTTGATTTCTACTGATCAACCTAGGGATTACTTAAGACTCTGGGTACCCATACTCATCTGGAGCACTTCCATGAAGGTTCACATACGTATTGCTCCTTCCCATGTGTTCTCCTATGGGAGTGAATCAGCAAGGATCCTGGTGACCTCCTTTAGGAGAAGGAGACCCACTACTTCTCCCTTGTGCCAATCATGTCACCTGGTCATTCAACCCCTTGATACAGGAATATTTCAGTCCCCCCCCCCACCGGGACTGGCCCCTGTCAGGCCTCTCCTCACTCCAGGCAGGGGTGAGGAGAGTCGGGGATCCCTCTAGGTTTCTCCCTCTGCTGGTTCTTCTTTTCTTCCAGAAAAAGCTCCAACACTGGCCAATCCATGCTGTCAGTTAATCTCCCCTCTTTATAAAAATAAGAAGATGGCAGGGCAATGAATATACATGCACAGGCTACTGGTGGGCTGAGCCAGGATTCACAGGACATCAACCCCCTGGCATCCTGCCTTCTTACTTAGGCACAGTAGGAAGTAAGTCTCAAGAGCAGTCTTAACCTTTCAAGTGCTCTCTAGTAATCTGCCTGAAGCTTGGAAGAAGAGAGTGGCTGGTTTCACATATAAAATAGGAAAAATACTTATAGAAGAGCCATGTTCTCAAATGATATGAAATCATAAAGTTGAACTGTCCCAGAAGCATGGGATCATAGTCTCTGGGCTAGACAGTGAAACCATTCCCCCAAGGAATTTTCAAGACTATGATTTTTGAAAAGTTTGTTTCATAATAATTTGGAATTTAGTTGTTTGCCGTTTGCTGATGGTAGCTTCTGTTTGGTACAAGGTCACATGTGTCATCAATTTTCATAGAAACTGAAGGGCAATGATGAAGGGGTAGGGATAGCTTTTCATGTAGTAAATCTAAGTATGTGACTAGAAATAATGGCAAATTGGTTATCAATAAAAAAGATTTTTAACTTTTCTTATCATATGAATATAATCTAGAGGTTCATGAAGTCAATAGTAACATAATTATAAAGTCACAATTTTGACCCGACAGTTTTGGAAATCAAATAGACTGCAGATGGAGATATATAAAAATATTTTCTATTAATTTTTTATTGCATCAATGAATATTGAAATAGTTCTTTTAGTAGAAAATAATTCTGGAAAAAGCAAAGTAAATAATTGCTATTTATTTTTTCTGGACTTGAGACAGCATGTCTGATGAGCATCCTGTAGCACTAAAAGCACCTAAATTGAGACAGACAAGTCACCTTACTGTAGAGAAGATATACATAATTCACAACAGCAAGAACAAGTCTGACATAATAATAAGAGCTTTGACATCCACCAGTCAGTCCAAAATTGAAAAAGTTGCATGTAGGAGACAATTGTTTCATGACCCAAGTATCAGACTTGATGACATGTGCAAGAACATACCTGTTGAACTTGATGCAGATAGTGAAAGACTTTCACTTTCGCCTTACCTAGTATGGGAGAAACAGTTGTGTTTGAGAGGAGATTCAGGAGAGAGAGAGAGAGAGAGAGAGAGAGCTAGCAAAAAATCATATAAACCTTTTGAATTTGTTTCATAATTAGCTGACATTTTTGTTATTTAATAGCCTATTTGTTGTCTTGAGTTGTGTTTATGCAACTATTCCAGTCTAGTACTTGTTAATTGTTAATTGTGTGTGTGTGTGTGTGTGTGTGTGTGTGTGTATGTGTGTGTGTGTATGATAGAGAAAGAGATAGACAGACAAGAATGGAGAAAGGTGGTTTTCATCCATGGAGCGGAGATCGTGTAGGTGTATGCACATGGGTGGCACCCTGGGTCTGAACTAGAGCACCTTCCAGGTTAGTGGTCCCCTCCCTGAAGCAGGAGGTAGTGGTACCATGGAAACACCACCTCCAGTGGCACCTACCAGCGCCCATCCCCCCACCAGCACCATCATCTACCACAGCCCCTGCACCAGTGGCTGATCAGCAAGTGAGGGAGGAGCCACAGCAGTCGCAGCCACAGCAGCAGGTTTCTGTACCCCTGGCCCAAATTGAGCACCACCAGGAGCCATCAACAACATCTGTGGCCCACTCCCACCTGTGCCCAGTCCTCCCTGCAGCTCATTAGTGTGGGAGTTATTCACTATACTGCCTGTGGACACCAGTGAAGTGCAATTTGTGTGGTGTGGTGGTGTGCTGTGGCCCCAAGGGAAGTCATCTGGGAACAGGTGGTCAGCTCACCCGCCTATACAACCACCAGCATGCAGAGTGGCAGGCCAAGGTTGCCGAACAGGGCAGGAATGTGCCTGCTGGCCCTGCCTGGCAACAGGTGGCAGCATGGTGTCCACCTGCACATGGTGTCAAACTGGGGTGGGCCATGGAGCAAGTGGCTGCTCCACAACCTGCAGATGACAGTGGCAACCCTGCAGGAATACTTGCCACACATGCTGATTTGGGCCGGTTGTTGAGTGAGTTGAACCATGTGAACCACTGGATTGACAACATCGAGCAGTGGTTGGAGTGCATTGAGGGGCACCAACTCCAGATTATAGCCATGGTTCTACTGTTTCTCTTACACCATAACATTGATTATTAATTTTTGTTTGTCCTTGCACCCACCACCGTCTCCTTGAAAACATAGTTCCTGATATTACCCCTGATCCATCACCCCTCTATCTTTAAATTTTGCCCCTTTGTTCAGGCACATCTCTTTTTCTGAAAGATGCTACCCTCTTGTACGTTGCTGATTCCCAATTGGTACTTGATAGTTTCTATCATGCTCCCGCCTTTCATTGTGGTTATATATTTAGCTCCTTTAGTCTTTCTTAGTCTGACTTATGGGGCAGACCCTGCAACATTTTAGTTGCCCTCCTTTGTGCAGCCTCCATCATGTCTATGGCCTTGCAGAGATATGCTCTCCAGAACTACACACCGTACTCCAGATGAGGTCTGGCTGCTGTCAAAGTGTCCCGAAAATGCCACACTCTGGATCAAGAGAAATAACATGATAAAATGTGCTGAAAAGTCTCAATTATTTCCTGACGCACTGCTTTATGAGGGCACCCACTTCAACAACAACAATGGCACCTGCTGCTGCTTCTGTACTTCTCTCTTCTGCTGCCTGTGCTGACTGGGCTGAAGCACAGTGTCTTGCCAAATGATGATAGCCACAGAGTACCATTGTGTGAACAATGATGTGATGATGCTATGACAGACCGAAAGTCTGCTGCTCTGGCTGTAACATGATGCCCTACATGTGTGTGTACTCATACTACCATTGCTAAGTATGTTACTCTACCTTGCATGCTCATGTTTTTTCACAGTACCAGACATTTAATTTACATATTCATATATATATATATATATATATAAATATATATTTATGTATACATGTAATCATTGCTGTTTTTCTTTCACAGGTCATCCAGTCATACTTGGGTTGTGCACTTTTTGGCTTGCTGTGGAATTTTGCTGTAGGAAAACTGTTAAGCCAGGAAAGGTAAGTATTTTTCTTTTGGGGGGGGGGTATCATTTGGAAGCAAGTTTCATTAATTTTTTTTTTTACATCTTTATAGGTTTTCTTTGTATCCTCCGGAGTCATACAAGTTGCATGAGTTCTTATCTGAAGAAAGCACCAATGGCAGCACATAGCACCAACATGTTACCTGCAAACAGATGTTACTATTTATACGTCATTGCACTAACACATTCTGTTCTAAGCTTGGCTGTTACTGTCTGTTATATCCAGTTTAACAGATACCAAGCTATTAGTAAGCCACACCAAGACCAACTAACAAGTTTAGTATGTGTGACATGCACTGGTCCACTGTCTTTTTTTTTTCAATTTAAAGTTTAACATTTTACAGTTACAGAGAATAGATCTATAACATGATAGACAAGCATAGTAATACAATTATAGAAAACACAAGATCTATCCTCTCCCACTTATCCTCCCTCCCTCCCTTCCTGACCCCCTCCCCACCCACCCGCACAGAGCACTATAAGCAAGTCATAACATACATGGAAACTATACCTCAGACAACAGGTTATAAAGAGTAGAGGGACTGCAGTGGGCCCCAGATTCTGTTGAATGTATTGGTTCTATTATGAAGACTAGCGATAGGGCTCTCTGTTCTCAAATTAGCCAAAAACTCCTGCAGCCATTCTGCGTAGGAGATATCTAGATTATCTTTCCAATGCTTTAATACCAGTTTTTTCACAGATGAAGAGATCATGGCTATTTGATATTTATGAGCCAGAACTGAAATAGAAGAGAAATCCCTTAATATACATATGTCTGGCGAGAACAGGTCAGTCAAACCCAGAAGAGGATCCACTGTCTTTAATCAAGGCCCACAAGGGGGCTATTTTTGGGCAGAACCAAAAAATGTGGAGGAGATTGCCTTCATCTCTTAGACATCGAGTACATGTGGGGGAAGGTATGCATCCCAATTTAGCAAGTTTTTGAGGGGAGTAATAAAGGTTATGCAATATATAAAACTGCATGAGTCTACTGCTATCCTGGGAAAGGAATCTGTGACAATTTTGCCATAACAATGACCAGTTAAGGTTTCTAACAGGGAAAAAAAGAGGACCAGTATGTAGAGGGACTGAAACACTCAGGGAAAAACCAATCAAATAAGGAACTATATAGATTAGACACTGCTTGAGGGCAGCCTGCCAGAGGATTTATATCTGTGAGGAAAGCTACTTTCGGAGGTTGTGGAGGTGTAACTCCTATCATCTTAACCAGAAGGTGATATAACTGAAAAACCTGAAAAAAACAAGTATTAGGGATATCTGCTTTACACATAGGGTAGGATATTCAGAATGCGCCAGGCAGGGATGCAAGCCTGGGCGCAGCGCAACTGGGATGCACCAGGGGGTGTGATGGGTGACATTCAAAAGTGCTGCGACATGGCTCAGCACCGTTGAATATGGCAATGTGGTTGCCTGCATTGCCCATGGTGCAGTGGCACTGAGCCAGCGCAAGTGGCAAGAGAGGAGCAGGGGGATGCACCAACACAAGTGCAGTTGCGCTAGGAGCAGGAACCATGATATTCAGCAGTGGATATGAAAATGGGGCCATAATGCATGCAAGACGTAACTGGGGATATTAGCATGTCATTATGGCACCATTTGCATGGAGGTGTGCTGATCCCTGGCGACTTGCACCTGGCGCCCTGCCAGGCTGCAGCCGTCAGGGACTGACACCCCCTACACATTGTGGCAAAGTGCCCCAATGCCCAATTGTGGCCATCAGTAAAATAAAACACATGTCCAATATCCCTGGTGGTCCAGTGGTTCTTCCAGCCCAATCGGGAGACATCGGTATAATAAAAGTCATTTAAATTATCCCTGGTGGTTCAGCGGTACCCCTCACCACCCACAGAGACCTGCCACCGCTCCCCCCAGTCAGCACCAGGTGGCAGCTACCCTCCCATAAGCTGCCTGGCCACCGCCCGACTGACTGCGTATAATCGGCTGTCGCCCATTGGTCCACAGTGTGGGCCAATGGGCGTGCAATATACTTACTACATTCCCAATATGTGAATGGATCCATTCACATACTGTATATGGACTGTGTGGTACTGTATGGTCTCTGCGCCCTGTTGCTTCACTGTGGACCAATAGGTCGAAGCCGCATTGCACGCAGTCAGTCAGCGGAGGCCGGACCACTGCGGTGGGGGAGCTGCAGCCCGCCACTGACCGGGGAGAGCAGGTGGCAGGTCTGAGAGGGTGGGCAGGGAGGGGGGGTACCACTGGACCACCAGGGATAATTTAAAAAGTTATTTTATTATAATGATGCCCGCGATCGGGCTGGAAGTGGTCCACTGGACAACCAGGGATATTGGACATGTTTTTCATTTTACTGATGCCCGCGATTTTACTGATCCCCACCCTTCCTACATTCCTTCCCCCCTTCCCTCTTCCCTCTCCCTATGACTCTAGCACTTCTTATCTGTTGTCTATTTTCTCTGACAAATGCCGCTGGCTGCCTTGTTACAATGCTACCCTTGAATTTTATTAATCTGTACTCTGTTTGCAATGTCCACATTGTTGTTATGTCTGTCTTGATGTTCCCCATAATTTGTATTTCTCTGACGTGGAACCTTCGTAAAAGAGCCAAGGCTCAAAGGTATTTGTAATCCTAGACTTAATAAATAAATAAATAAAGTGGTCCACTAGACCACCAGGGATATTGGACATGTATTTTTATTATACTTATGCCCACGATCGGCTGGACGTGGTCCACGGGACCACCAGGGATATTGGATATGTGTTTTATTATACTTATGTCTGCAATCAGGCTGGAAGCAGTCCACTGGGCCACCAGGGATATGTTCTCTATTACTATGCCCGCAATTGGGCATGAGGGGGTGCAACGCTGACAGACCCTGGCTCCAGAGCTCGGGTTGCCACCCACAGCTGGCAGCTGCCGCCTTGCACCCTGCAATAAGGCAGCTTACCTGTGGGTGGCCATCCCTTGCTCCTTTATTTTTTGGCTCAACTTTGAGCACCAGTGTGCAGTGCAAGTAGGGGTTGCACCTGCATATGATCAGCACATCCCAGGCGGAATATCAAGATGTGCCAAGTATGCATGGGCACGCCCCCCTGCACTTGCGTTGCATACATTACTGATGCACCCCGGCACATCGGGATTTGTACAGCGCAACATCCATGTCTGAATATCGCACTGGGGCACATCAGTGGGTCTTGTCTGGCACAACACTGTTGCACCACGTGCAAGCCCTTTGAATATCCGGCCCATAATGTCTGGAGAGGAAAGCCAATGCCCTGTCTCTGGCACAAAATAAGAGAGTTGGCAATTTCCAAGCTGGGGGAGCCACCCAATGGGGAAGGGTTTACCCTCTATCTTGAGATTAGGATTCTGCCTCAGATTTTGGGTAGGATCTCTGGTATGCGTGTATTTTAAAAAGGTACATAACTGAGTGTGCACTCTGATAGATGTAGCAATTGAGAGAGTTTTAAGTTTAGTGGGCAGGGAGTTTAATTTGGTGAAGAGTAGAGTAGAAGGGGAAAAACCCTGTTGCTTAATCAGAGATATTTCAATGTGGAGTCAAACAGGGTAATAGGAGAAAGGATCCTGAACCGGGTCGGAAGACAACCATCTCAAATATTTATTGGTTTGACTTGCCCAGTAATAGAGACCTATGTGAGATAATTTAAGTCTACCTTTTAATTTGGGGTCTGCCAGTTTATGAAAAGCTAGTCTAGGTTTTTTACTGGCCCAAATAAAGTCAGGGATAAGGCTATGGATTTTTCTAAACCATGTTAAAGGGAGCCAAATATTTAATAGGTTCAGGGGGTAGAAGAGACATGGAAAAATGTTCATTTTAATTGGGCTGATTCTACCCCAAAGGGAAATGGGTAGGAGGGACCACCTTTTCAGGTCTTGGCTAATCACCTGAAAAAGGGAATCGAGGTTTAGATGCTGGAGATGGGCTGTACTCCTTGTAAGAACAATATCTAGATAACGCAAAGTGTCAGACTTCCATTCAAGTCCAAGGTCTGAGGTGGCAGATTTTGAGACTCTGTTACTGAGAGGAAAAACTACTGACTTTTCCACATTTAACTTGTAATTAGACATTTCACTGAATTCCTCAATAATCCTGAACATTGGTGGAATAGAATCCACTGGGTATGAAAGTTGAAGAAGTAAATCATTTGCATAAGCTGAGACTTTAATTAGTTGGTTTTGAATAGTGATACCTTGGACTTCCTCAGAGTCCATCAGTCTGAGTATCAGGGGTTCTAAATATAAGTTAAAAAGGAGGGGGATAAGGGATAGCCCTGCCTAGTGCCAGAGTACAAGTGGAACCGTTCTGATATTACTCCATTGCTGATATCCGGGCAGTTGGGGATTTATAGAGGGATCCAATCCAGTTCTGAAACTTATGGGGAAAGCCAAAAACTTTTAAAGTATGCAGTAAATAACCCCAGTTAACCCTATCAAAGGCCTTCTCGGCACCCAGGGACACCAAGGACATAGGGAGTTTGGAGTCCCTGGAGGCCAAGAAGACATGGGACAGCGTACATAAATGGTCTACTGAAGCCAACATGCTCCTGTCCTGTAAGGAGTGGGAGAACTTTATTTATTCGATCAGCCAAAATCTTGGATAATATTTTAATATTTTGGTTTAAGAGTGAGATTGGTCTGTAGCTAGATACGAATTCCGGACTTTTATCAGGTTTGGGAAGAAGCACAATCAATGTCTCAAACAGGAGTATATCTACATCAGCTCCAGAAAGTATATGCTGAAAAAGGGGTAAGAGGGCTAGGGATAATTGTTTTATAAATATTTTATAAAAGTTAGGGGAAAAACCATCTGGTCCAGGAGTCTTATCTGAAGGGAAGTCTTTAATAACTCTTTCCAATTCCACCTGAGAAATGGGAATAGTCAAAAAGGTTTGCTGGTCTATCCAGAGGGTGGGCAAGAGCGAGTTTGATAAATATCTGTCCAGTTCTGGTTCTGTTGGGGGATTTGTCATGGGACTATACAAAGAGGTATAGTAGGAGGTAAATTCTTTACCAATTTCAGATGGAGTTGTTTTCATAGTGTTGTCATCCAAAGAGTGAATAAAGGCTGTCAGATGGGACGAATCCTGCTGTTTAACTCTAAGGGCTAACATACGGCCAGCTTTTTCACCGTGATCAGTGTATGAGGCCTTGGTTTTCAGGACAGCAAATTCTGCTCTCTCTCCCAACAATTCAAGGTAGGAGTTCCTCAGTTTTACTAAATCCAACCTGACTTGCTCAGTGGATTGAGGTGAGAGTTTAGATTCTAGCACCTGAATGTGAGACAAGAGAGTGAGAAGTTGATTGTCCCACTGTTTTTTCCTATGGAAAGCTAGGCTAATTAGTAGGCCTCACAAGAATGCCTTCAAAGCACACTAAACCACATCTGGTTTACTGGAGGGGAGGCAGTTAACTGAAAGGGAAAAAGGGATTTGTTCTGATATGTAAGAGACAATCATGGGGTCTTTTAGTAATTGGTTATTAATTTTCCATCACCACCCATTTTTGGGGAGAGGAGAGAAAGAGAGCAGGGAGAAAACCATGGCATGATTGGGGGGGGGGACCTGGATGGATTGAGGAGTCAAGGACTCCTGGGGTAAGGGATTGAGAAATAAGCAAATAGTCGATACGCGAGGAGGTGCTATGCACCAGGAAAATAAAAGTGTATTCTCTGTCAGATGGATGAAGGACTCTCCAGACGTCATAGAGACCAGCCTGGTCAAGCAGATCCCAGAATGCTCGTTGAGCCAGTGAAAGGCCTTTACTAGAAGAACCAGACCTATCCATCAATGGATCAAAGGCTAAATTTAGATCCCTACCTAAAATTGTTGGCATGGACAAAAAAGGTATCAGTTCCTGGAGAAATCATGCAAAAAATACAGGGGAATCAATATTAGGACCATACAGACTACCGAGGAGGATTTCGGAGGTGTGGAGCTTACCATGTACCAAAATGAATCTGCCCTGCGGATCACATTTGGTTTGGATCTGAGTGAATGGAACAGACTTATTTATTAAAATCAGAAGTCCACAGCACTGAGAGTTTCCCATGGCAGAGTATACCTGCCCTATTTGTTGCCTCCTCATTTGGAATGCTTCAGTATCCAGCAAATGGGATTCTTGTATGAACATAATATCCGATTTTAAAAGCTCTAAATGTTTCAGGATTTTATATTGCTTTAATTTTTGCCTGGCACCCTTTACATTCAAAGTTGTAATCCTTTTATCCCTAGCCATTTTTCCTTAATGAGAAAAACAGTACATTTCCTGTCGGTCCAACAGAAAACAAAAGGGGGTAAATGTAGTAATAATACAGGGTTAGTCTCTGTGCTACCCACCCTTCCCACACCCAAGCTCACTTTCCCTGTAACCCAATACAGACAAAAAAAATCTAAACATAGCAGTAAAGCCAACCCTCCTCCCTTAAATACCCATCCCACCCATCATTCCCCTATTAATATGGCCCATTAAAAATAGTTCATCAATCCCAGTCCTTCCCCCCCAGCCACCCGTCCCTTTCACAAACAAATTGAACTTCGCTAATCAGCATCCACATAATTAAAGTCCTTACTTAAACCTTAGACTATAAATAGGGTATTAACTGTAATAACTCTTATATTCCTAGTACCATTCCAACAGAAGAACCTTCGATCCCTGGCAAAATAGCTGAACTAGGAAGCCATTGGAGGAATGGGGTAGGATAAACAAAGGAGTAAACATTAACAACTGATAATGCCATGTGTCTAGCTGCATAATAAAATAAACAAAAAGGATTGCTTCCCCCCCTTTTTTCCTCTTTAAAAATATGATCCTCACAATTCAGCTGGAAAAACATCAGCTATTAAAGATCTTCATCACTTAGCATAATTAACCCCAGAAGTATACCATCGAAGAAGTAGGAAGTTAGCATTGACAACATGATAATCTTGGCAAATTATATACCAGCTACACAGCAAAAGGTTTCAAGGAGTCTCGCTGAAGAATCTGCAAGCCCGAGGCACCAAAAAACTTGTACCAGGACAAGCAGTAAGCAGATACATCTATAATAGGAAACTAGGTTCTGTTCTCCAATTTCCATTAAAAGAGTAGCGTAGAGTAAAAGGAACTGAGCTTGTAACGGTCTGCTGCACCCTCTTGTGGACAAAGGTTAGTAATGCATCCAATTACTTGGGATCTCAATGCAGCACGACTATGTGAATGTTGAAAATGAGCTTGCTTCTTGTATCGGGGGAGACTTTGTACATTGCTGGTGCTACCATAAGCAAAGGAAACAAGTTCTGTAGCTGGTTTGTGGATACATTAAGGAACAAGAAAGTCACCCTCCTCCCTCCACGTCTTCCCCCATTTGGACCAGAGAAATTGCTGCCAGTGTTCCAAAGGGCGCACTCTGATTCCTCCTTCATAGGAAAGTTTTACAATCATGGCAAAACAGGAGAAAATTAGATGCTTTGATTACATATTTCGTCAGAGACTCTTTACATCAGAATACTGCCACAAAGCCCTCACATGTCAATGAACAGGTCAGGAAAGGATACTTTAAGACTTGCTGTTGCTGATTTCTGATCCTTGTAGGTAGCCCAGCAGCCAGACATAAGGACTTGTAATCTGGTCAGGTATCTCATTCTGAATTTAACCCCCGCAGCTATTAACTTAGTCATCAGCTGGTGGAAAGTTGCTTTTCTTTGCCTCACAAATAGCAGGAGGTCTTGTGCTACTCTGATCATTGCTCCTTCCCACTTTATTTCCTGGAGGTTTCTAGCTTTAGTAAGAAAATGCTGGTGCTCCTGATAATTTAAAAAATGGAAGATGAATGTGTGGGGGTGCTTCTGGGCTGGAGGTGGATGAAGGGCATTGTGGGCTCTTTCTATTATATACTTAGAGCTGTAACGGGATGGTCCAGCCACTTTTTCAATGAACTTCTTGGTGAAGACAATTGGATCAGGCCCTTCCTCTTTCTCTGGTAGCCCGATTAACACAGCATTGTTATGGCGGCTGCGACCCTTCAAATCTTTGACCTTGTTCTCTAACGTAGTAAGCCGCTGGCAGGTCGCAACCAAATCTGATTCCATTTTAACTTGTTTCTATTCAGTGGAATGGATACAGGCTTCATTATCAGAGGTCTGGGAAGAGACGTCTTCTAAGGCTTAAGCAAGCAACTTAATTTCATCCGTGATTTGTCTCAGTTCTGATCAGAATGGCTTAAACTCCAACCAAGAAAGGAGCCAATGTAAGGGGTTCCATTTCAGGGTTAGAGGAGGGCGATCCCTGAGAGATTGCAACAGATGCAGCCTTCGGCTTCTTGGGAGCTTTCTTGGATGTGGAAGGAGGGGTATTCTTAGGAAGTGATTTTTTTAATTTCAACTTCCATCAATCCACTCCAAAAAGCAAATGAAGAAGGTGATGGTGATCAGGTACCAAAGCAAATCTACCCACCACTGAAAAGGCTAGGTTTTGAGGTTTCTTTTAATGAAATAAGCGATCGGATGGCTGGAGCTAACTCGGGAGACTGTTAGCTGGTGCTCTGCATCACATGACTCCCACTGGCCCACTGTCTTAACTTAAGTTACATTACAAGATGTCTTGTCACGACCCGAATAAAACTTTGTTCAACCCCATGGCCTGATGAAGCAAGACAGTGACTGATGTGCATGAAAAACATATTATCTGCCTTACATGTCACCTACTTTGTATGATTTACACTGGCTTGAAAAAATGAAATACCTAAAAGAAGAGATGAAATAAGATTGATATATTTACCTGAAACTGATATCCTATAGATGGTTGTAGACAGTGATGCAGTATTCCAGTCCTCCAGTCCTGCTACACTGTTTGAAACTGGAAACCTGTAAAAACAGAAAAAAAGTTGCCTGTGTATGTTTCTCAAGTGCTTCTCTAAAATGATAAAGGAAGCATTCACACAGCTCACGGAAACTCCATAGTATGACAAATTAGTACATACTCACTGTAATCTACTGATAATAAGAAGCGTGGTGGCTGTGGCTAGATGCGGGCTCCTTCTGGCAGGGCATGGGCACAGGAACACATTCCCTCTCACTGCCATACAGACTGGTGGCTTTGGCTGACTGTGGGTTACTTCTGGTCATGAGCACAGGAACACATTCCCTTTCACTGCCATATGGACTGGTGACTTTGGCTGACTGTGGGTTACTTCTGGTCATGGGCACAGAAACACATTTTCTCTCCCTATTAGACAGACTGATGGATTTGGCTGGCTGCAGGTTACTTCTGGTCATGGGCACAGGAACATATTCCCTCTCACTGTCATACAGACTGGTAACTTTGACTGGCTCCAGATCACTTCTGGTCATGGGCACAGGAACACATTCCCTCTCACTGTCATACAGACTGGTGGCTTTGGCTTGCTGTGGGTTACTTCTGTTCATGGGCACAGGATCACATTCTCTCTCCCTATTAGACAGACTGGTGGATTTGACTGGCTGTGGGTTACTTCTGTTCATGGGCACAGAAACACTTTCCCTCTCACTGTCATACAGACTGGTGGCTTTGGCTGGCTGTGAGTTACTTCTGGTCATGGGCACAGGAACGCATTCTCTCTCTTTCTATTAGACAGACTGGTGGATTTGGCTGGCTGAGGCTACTTCTGGTCATGGGCACAGGAACACATTCTCTCTCCTTTCTAGACAGACTGGTGGATTGGGCTGGCTGTGAGTTACTTCTGGTCATGGGCACAGGAACACATTCTCACTCACTGTCAGACAGATGGCAGGATTGCTGGATATGGTGTGTTACAGTCTTTCAGTGTCACTCAGGAGGAAGATAACTTTAAATGGCAGGATTTTAAGTGGCTGAATGTATTTGCTAATTACAGCACACATTCTGATAAAGAGCAGATACCCACTGTCAGGTACCCAGTCCCCCTCAAACATATATAATAGCGGACCTGCTCCACTGTTGAGGGGTATTAAACATTCCATGCACTTTCCTCCAGTTAAAAAGTTATAGCGCCCCAAATTTGCACCCCCATAAAAACAGAGCCATGTCTGACATGCCCCCAGGCAGGTACCCCCAGCCCCTTTTTGTGATGTCAGAAAATGAATATTGAGTGTGCATTCCATTAACCTGTATGTATGTGATATTTCTATGGCTTTTTGTACTATTTATAGGTGCCATGTAGAAAAAACCAAAGCAGTTGCTGGAGTAACAGTCCCTGTTTACTGGAGTGATCACTTTCATTTTCCCAAGTGGCAATTCTAAATAGTACTAAAAGTAACTGAAAAATTGTGCCAGTACTGGTCTATGGAGCATTCACACAGCCTTCATTTTCTGACATCACAAAAGGGGGATGGGAGTACCTCCCTGGAGGCGTGTCAAGCACAGCTCTGTTTTTATGAGGTGTACATTTGGGGTGTTAAAACCTTTTAACTGAAGGGAAGCACATGGAATTTTTAATACCCTGCAATAGTGGAGCAGGTCGGCTATTATATATGTATGAGGGGGGGCTGGGTACCTGACAGTTGGTATCTGCTCTTTAAGTGTAATCACAAAATGTATCAAGGGGAAGGTAAAACAGAATGATTGTGATGCATCATTATTTGTGCAAATCTGAATTATCAAATGAGACTGAGTCAAGAACACTGGTTTTATTTTATGAAAAACAAAAACTGTTCCATTAATAAAATGTGACAGCCTTTCAACTCATTAACTTAAGTTCCAGCAACATCCACCTCATCCTCATCAAACTGGAAGCTGTCCTCACAGTTATCAAGGTTGGAATAGTGCCTAGTAGGGAATTATTTGTCCATGATTGCATCATCAACCTCAATGGTAAGCCGTTTGATGCTGCCACCAGGATGTTCTGCTTCTTCCACATCATCAGCACAGCCATCATCATGACGGGGTATGAACACAGACGTGGTAGTTTGAGTGGGTATGTGACCATCAAATGCTGACATTTCTTGGTAAGAGGTTGGTACAATGGTCACAAACTATTGTCCCCACAGAACTGAATACCATCTCCACACTTGTACTGGAGATTAGGCTGGTCAGGTACTTCAGTGCCACTGAAGTCAGCTCTGGTCATTCACTCACCTTTCCACTCCAGTGCAGCAGAGGATTGTCAGTTACTGACAGATGCTTGTTTTCAGACAAATACGAGTCAACTATTCTCTGTGCTGCATGCAGTCTTGTTGTTGACTCATCCTTCTGTTCACCAGATTCATCAATGTCATAGATTCCCACTTGGGACACGACACCCCATAGTGGGTTAATGGCAACTGGTTTTGCTGACACCCCACCTGGACCCGCAGCTGCCTTACTGGATGTGCTTACTAGTCCACAGTGACCTTCAGCCTTGTTATGCTGTAGTTTGCTATACTTGGCATGTAACTTCTGTGCCCCATGAACCAATTGCACCAGTTGTCCACTGAGATTTTTAACCTGTTCAGGCCCTCCCCCTAGTAAGGATGGAATTCCACATTTGTATCATGGGTCCAGCATTGTTGCTATTCTGAATTCAGCACATTGCAGAATATTTGTGATGTGGCAATTTTTCAGTCAGATACTGTCAGCATGTGTTTAACTAACTCACTGCTTGAACACTCTCCGGACATATCAAGGCTACACTGCAGATTCAACAAAATCTGCCTCAGCACCCACAGCAGTGGAATGGCATGGCTTATGGAGGCAGTTTGCCACTCACTGCCCATTTGGCATGTTCAAATGGCCTCAAAATTGATATCAGAGAGTCCATTTACTTTATTTATTTATTTGTACAATTTCGGATTTACAACCTTTGAGCCAGAGGCTCGTTTACAAAGGTACCTTGTCACAGAGAGGACAGATAGAGTTACAAGTTTACAGAGTTCATGACAGTAGTAGACAAATGTTACACAAATGGTTTCATACAGAGAACAATTTTAAACAATTCAGTTGTTACAAGGTTCATCAGATACAGATAATAGTAGAGGGCAGGGAAACAGGGATGGCATGGGGGGAGGTGTGGTGTTGATGTAGCCCAGTGGGCATTGTCTGGTGCTATGTGGTAGTAGTACAGTGCCAATTAGTGACAGAAGCAGCTGCGGGTATTAACTAGTTGGTTACAAAGGGTTGTTTTGAATGTGGCAATTTTGGGGAGTTGGATATGGTTGCTGGGAGGGAGTTAAACCAGATTGGGGCTCTGTAGTGGAAAGACCTCTGAACATGGGTGGTCCTAGTTCTGGGGACCAGTAGAGTGGTCTTGTTAGTGGTTCAGGTAGTGACAGTGGAATGGGTATGCTGAATGGAGGCAGACACCTCAGGTGGGGAGAGCCCAAGCAGAATTTTCTTAGTTAGAATGCAGGTTTGGTAGCAGAGACGTTCATCAAGGTTAAGGAGATTTGCCTTGTCATAGAGCTGGCAAGTGTGGGTGAGCCTGGAGGCACCAGTTATTAGCCTGCAGGCCTTGTTTAGGGTGATGCAAATTTTGTTAAGGGTAGTGGTGTCAGCAGCGCCATATACCGGCAGGCCATAATCCACAAGGGACAGAATTGAGGATGTAACGGCAAGCCGGAGGGCATCGGGAGGGAGGCAGTCCTTGTGGCGGTAGAGAATGCCAAGGCGGGTGTTAATGGCAGATGCAAGGGCATTGATGTGGGCATGAAAGGTGAGGGCTGAGTCGAAAGTGACCCCAAGGTACTTGTAGGAGTAGACTTGTTCAAGCGGTTTTTTGGTGATAGGGAGGATACTGAGTGGGTTGTTGCTGGCATTGTTTTTGGGAGGGGGGGTAAACAGCATTGTCTTGGTTTTTTTTTAAATTAATGATGAGTCTGCGCTCCTTAAACCAGGTTTTGACATCATTGAAGGAGTGTTGTAGGGAGTCCTGGAAGGAGGTGGGTTTTTTGTGGGTGGCAAAAATAATGGCATCATCGGCATACAACAGAATATTACCAGTGCAGGCTCTGGGCAGGGTGTTTAAAAAGAAACTAAACAATAGGGGGCCCAGGATGGACCCCTTGGGTACTCCTGAGTGGATGTGTCATGTTTCTGAGAGTGTTCCATTGATTTTGACACACTGGGAACGGGCCGATAAGTAGCTCGAGCATCAGGCGAGGGGGCCAGTGGAGAAACCAATGTGACAGAGTGCATCTAGCAGCAGAGGATGGGAGACAGTGTCGAAGGCCTTAGAGAGGTTAATGAACACTGCTCTGGCTAGGGAGCCAGCATCCAGGGAGGAGTGCAGGAAGTTGGAGAACTCCATTAATGCCGTGCCAGAGCTGTGACCAGCACAGAAGCCATGCTGCTCCGGACACAAGATATTATGCTTAGCCTGGTATTCTGTGATTTGATTGGCAACCACGTTTTCTAGGGCATTGGAGAGGGGAGGAAGAATGGAGATAGGCCAGTAATTGCTGGGGGTGGACCTATTGCCCCCTTTATGTATAGGTGTGACTATGGCAGTTTTCCAGGCAGAGGGGAATTTTCCCAGACAGAGAGACTGGTTAAGTAGGCTGGCGAGGGGGACAAGGACTTCATTTAGGACTAGCCGGAGTATTTTGGGGTCTAGGGAATCATTGCTAGGGCTGTTACACTCTAAAACTTTAAGTAGAAAGGTCTGGCTTCCTGGGCAGAAACCTTGGGTAAGTGAAACCAGGGACACTGGAGGACTGGGGGTGGTAGGTCAGGGGTGAATCAAAGAAGTTACTGGGGAGAAGAGAGCTAAGGTCAGTAAAGGAGGAGTTCAGGCAGTTGGCAATGCAAGCCGGGTCGGAGGAGGTAGAGCCATCAATGGTGAGCTGGGGTGGGGGAGGAGAGCGAGTTTTCCCGTTTAGCTCATTGCTATTGTCCCAGAAGGTCCGGGCACTTCCTCAGGAGGAGGCAAGAGTGGCCTGGTAGTGGTCTGCCTTGGCTTTACGAATGGCCCATGTGCACCTGTTTCGTGTGGCATTGTAGGCCTGTCTATCAACAGCCCAGCTTGTTTCAGTGGCTAGGTGCCAGAGGTTGTTCCTATTTCTGAGCATTTGGAGTAGGGCAGGGGAAATCCAAGGTGTGTTTTGTTTTTTGGATCGGGTTTTGGAGAGAGGTGCAAAGAGATCACAGGCCATGTTAAAGGGTTGCAAGAAGAGAATAAGGGCGGCATCAATGTCTGGTGTATGATGGATGGGAAACCAGTCAATCTGATTGAGGAATTGCTTGAGTTAAATCAGTCCACCTAGGCGGAGGTGCCTACAGAGTGAGGTCTGGGTTATGGGTTTACGGATGGGGGCAGCCCAGAAGAATAGGATAGGGGAGTGGTCACTTAAGGAGTCAGGGAGGACCTGAATGTCCTTGATTTTATGAGGTTGGTTGGTGATGACGGCATCCAGGATGGTACAGGTTCCTCTCATTGGGTTAAGTCTAGTGGGCTGGTAGACAAGTTGTGTCAGGTCTTGGGCAGCAAAGTTGTCCCTTATTGGGAAAGTGGAGGGACTGAGCCAGTTCACGTTAAGGTCCCCCACTAGGACTAGATCAGCCTTATGGGGAAGGCTGGTGAGGTAATCCAAGATAGCTGTCAATCCTGGGTTCTGGTTCCTTGGGGGAATGTAGGCGACAGTGAGATAGAGTGAGCTCCTGGAGGGGTCGGGGGTGAGTCTGAGTGTCAGGGTCTGGGCACCATTCACAAGCATGGTGGTGGGGAGCGCCTGTCCAATGATGGAGTCACAGGTATAGATCGCTCAACCACCCCCGTGTTTACCTGCATGATCCTTACGGTATAAGGTATAGCCTGGGAGGGAGACAAAGGAGTCAGGGGTAGACTTGGACAGCCAGGTTTCTACTATGGCTATAATGTCTGGCTGATGTAGCATGATCCAGCACTAGAGAGCAGCAAACTTTTTCAGAAGGCTACTAATGTTAAGGGAGGCAATGCAGAGGCCAAAGAACTTAGATGGTGGGCTGGAGGGGGCAGGGCCAGGGTTTGGGTGTATATTACTGGGTAGGAGGAGTAGTAGCAAGACCAGAGTCCTGACCAGGGAGTGACAGTATGTAAACCTTTTGGGGGTATACTTAGGTGCAGACGGGGCCTTGAGAAAAGAGGGGATGGGCAGGGTTTGAAAGGCAGGGAATGTGAGGAAGACATGAGTCCATGGGGATCCAGGGTAGTCAGTGGTGGTGGGGTGGCTAGGAGGTGGATGCTGGGGACCATGAGGCGCCACTGTTCTGTTGCCATAGACATCGATGCCCCTGAAGTGTCACAGCTAGTGTGCATTACTAGGTATTCCGAGATGGCTTTGTACCATTCATATAACCTCTCTGCCATGTAAGGAGTTGAGTTCCAGTGCGTGACAACTTCCAGCTTGAGGCGGTGCTGAGGAAGGCTGTTTTGAATCTGCAGCTGCCGAGGTTGATAACAAGCCTTTCCAGAGCATGAAAATTGTGCACAGATGCAGAGTGCAACTGTCAACATTTCCTTAATGTCAGGGTGCTGCAGAAACTTGTGGACCACAAGATTTAAACAGTGGGTGATGCATGGAACACGAACAAAGCCACCATCGATGACACATTTCACCACATTTGAGCCATGCCACTGACTATAAAGCTAGCTTTGAGGGACAGGGGGTTCAGCCACTCATCAGTTTCGGTCAGTAGCAAGTCATGCATGTTTTCACCAGTGTGGGAACTAGCCACACTTCACATTGCAAGTGTTTCATGCTGTTGAATTCCCAGAAGGTTGTTATCATGATAGTATGCCTTACTACACTGATCTACAATACCGCCAGCACAGACAACCCAGTGTACCTGTACCCAATGTGCAATAATACACAAATATGAACTGCCTGCCATTTTGCCACTTGTCCACATATCCAGATGATGGATGGTGAGGAGGAATGTTGAAGGGCATGTCTTACAGACTCTGTCACAGTCCAGTATAACTCTGGGATAGCACGGGTGGAAAAGTATGTCCTGGACAGGACTTTCCATTTGGAACAGGTGTATACAACAAAATGCCAGAATCCAGAATTCTCCACAAAGAAAAAGGGCAAAAGGTCAATTGCCAGCATTTCCACTACAGCAGCATTCAGGTCATGTAACAACGCATGATTGGGTGTGTATTTCATGTTCTGGACAAAAAGACTCTACAACATGGGCTGAGATGTTATCCATTTTGCACATGGTGTGCCAAATGGCTCTGCTCTGCGAATGGCCATGGGTGGGGTGCTTTTGCCGTGTGATGAAGAGGGGTGCACAGGTGACACTGACAAGCCCACAAACGGTGTTATTTTCCCTGCTTTAAACACAGGTTGATTTTGGACTAGAAATACTGCTGCATAGACCACCACCACTGCTGCTACTCTGACCACTACTTGACAACAATTCAAAATCATCACCCTCCTCATGCCTGTTGTAGTCTTCAGCTGTTATTTCACCACTACTACAGACATGGCTACTTTGGCTACTTACAGTCATGGAAGGGGATACCATGCTTAATAAGGTGGATGAGGGTGAATGCCCCACTATAGTCTTATCTCCCATCTGGTGCCAAGTCCACAGTGCCATGTGCCTGTTCTTCAAATGTGTATGCTGGCTCCCAGTGCTCAGATGACTACCCTTTTTACCACATGTGACACATACTTAGCAAAGCTGGCAGATTGCACCTGCTTTATCACTTGGATCTTGTACAAAGAAATTTAAAATGAGGGATTTTGAGGCCCCACTTTTAGTTTTCACAGGTCTCTGATGCTGCATATTGTACTCCAGTTTTTTAAGGTATGCTGACGCTACCTCAACATTTCAAGAGCAACCAAAACTACAGCAACAACAGTGCCAGGTCATTGCAGTGTCAGCATGGGACCCCTTCACTGCAGGTGAGCAGGGCGTCTCATCGTCCCCCCTGAACACCCCATCAACCAATGTGGGGATAGGGATGGGGACATCGGGGAGTGTGACATCTACTACACTCTGACTCATGGTCAAGGCTTTAGACTCCACAATATTTTGGAAACCAGTTAACTTGTTGTCATGGGTTAAACTTGGGGCAATAATCATGCCATCAGCAACTTCACTGCCACCAGTGGGGACAACAACATCTCCAACAATGATTGAAGCTACTGATTGTGCTGTGAAAAACATAGTCAGAGAAATCCCTTTACTGGCATCAACTATGAACTTCTGCTGCATACTACCATGCCCACTGCCACTGTTGCCACTGGTAGCAGTGCCATGGCCAGAAACATCTTTGCATGCACATCTCTTTGGAGGCATTTTTTGGGATTAAACAGAAAATTCACAACAAATTGAGATTTCTGAACTTTGGGGTGGATGGGAAGCCAAAAAACAACTGTAGCTTATAAATGCAGACTGGGCCCTAAACAGATGCAAATGCACAGGCGGAGATTGCACAATATAAAGAGATGCAGCTGCACAAAAACACTTTAACCAGTGGTCACACAAATCCCAAACTGGAAAAATAAATTATACCTTTTGCGGGTTGAGGGGTGGCTGCTGTAGTAGCAGTCCACTTGCTAGACAGAAGGAAGCAGTAACAAATACTGCAGATGGATAACCGATTCAGAGTGCTGTGATTACTGAGTGGCTCTGGCACAATAAAATGTGTCTGACTTGATGGTATGCAGGCACACTCACACACTACTACAGGTAATGCACAGAAAATTTAACAGTTCAGTACACTATATAACCAAATCTTTTAAACTGACTGAAAATATGCACTGCACCACAACAGCAAAGAATTATCAAAAATTAATACAAGTATTACTGTGTGTACATGAACACACAAATACTAACACACTACTACTACCCAACAATTAGAAAGACTGCCTTTTTCACTGTGTATCTCCCTCCACCACAGATACGCCCCTTCCCTGAAGTACACTTCAACAGTATCTGTCAGTACACAGACTGATGGCTCTAAATTAACATTCAAAATGCACACAAAAACAATCAGCATTCAATAATATAAGCAAAGGAGGGTTTCCTACAATCTATGTACTACATTTTGACCAAAATAATTGAATCAAAAATGATTTTTTAAAGCTTTTTTGACGGTTTGATTCTCAGAGCTCTCCAGCTTTCCACTACGCACACAACACAGAACTGAGGCTGTGCAAGACAATCTAGAGTCCATGTGACCTGCCATCCCATGAACCTCTGCAAAATTCACCTCAAAGACCAATAAAAAGGTGAAGTAAAGTGAAGTCCATTCAAATCAATTGCATGTTGTGAGAAAATTAAGGGGAAGGCAGTAAAACAAAGCAAAACAATGCAAAGTCCATTGCAGTCAATGCACTCCGCATTAAAATTAGAAGGCAGAGTGATACGTTTCAGATTATGGAGCACTACGTGAATTCAGTGCTAATATACGAAGTGCTCTACATAGTGAAGTTTGGGAACTTGGCCCACCTCTAATCCTAATTACAAAATGGACAAGTTGAAAAACAAGTTGATCAAACACTTTGGTCAGAGGATAAGGTTCTGGCAGCCAAACTTTCGAAGTGAACTTGTTTACTCTGATGAGCTCTCAACTGGTCAAGCTGTGGAGATTGCATTTGAATCAGCTGCATTAGATGACAGGAGACTTGAAGAGGCAGTGACTCTTTTGCATCGTCTCATCATAGATTCCTTCAGGAAATCACAGGAGCTTCACTAGCCATCTTCTTCAGGTTTCCTGCTGTCCAACACCATCTCAACCCCAGATGTGCTTATAAAATTCCTGGCCCACCTCATTTCTGGCTGATCTAATTCTATGACCACTTCAAGAAGAAGAGAGAGGTTGGTGAATTCAGTTGGTCAATATATTTTCTATGCAATGAGTTGTGGTCAATGGAAAATGCCAAAACAACTTGCCCTAGGAATGACTGTAAGATACATCACTGGTAGTACTGAAATCGTGAGTATCCTCGACCGCTTTGGACACTGTGTGTCCTATTCAACCCTTTTGGAGGTACAAACTGCTATGTGTGATTGCATTGTTGAAAGTGACAGCACTCTACCTGTATCCATAGACACTGACAGAAATATCGTGATGCATTTTCTCTGGGACAATTTTGATCTTAATGAAGAACCCTCTTCTGGTGCTGGCACTATGCATTCAACTCATGGTATTGTAATGCAGGGAAAGGCAGAGGAATGCCTACCTACATCTGTGGGCTCTAACCAGCCCAAAAGAAAAAATAAATCTGTTAAATACAAGCTCGAAGAGCTTGAGCCATGCTTTGTTAAGCAACGTGTTGAACCAAACCTGGCTGTAATTCAAACTGCTACCTCTGTTTCAGAGATTGTGAATGAAGCTTGTGTTTCAGATTTCATGTGTTTTTTCTGCAGAGACCAGATATATGACAGAACACAATCTGTTCCTGGGTGGACTGGCTGGGTATCTTCCACAGGGGTCAGTCAGAATTAGTGCAAAGAAAAACAAGTGTTGACTTCAGGGCACCAAACATCTCTTCTTTTACAGAGAACTCCACTGTTCATCATGTACTGCAGGTATCACACAATGCTACCAGAGAGGTTGGCCAGCAGTACACAATTGTTGCTTTTGATCTTGCTGTTGCAAAGAAGGCATATGCTATCATGTGGAAGAATGCATGCCAGTTCAGTGATCTCATTGTGCGACTTGGTGTTTTCCACACAATTTGTTCATATTCAGGAGCCCTTGGGAAATTGCTACATGGTACTGACATTGCCGACAACATCATTGAGTCAGAGGTGTGTGCCAGTGGTTCTATTGAAAAAGTATAGAGTGGCATACACTACAACAGGGGCATCCGGGTGCATAAGCCTACCCTTAAGGCACAAAGAAACCTCTTTGTGCAACTACTAATGCTTTCAGAACAGGACAACTTTAGCATGCAGAAGGCTCTCATCTATCCATTGAGTCCACTTCCATGGTCATTAGCAACTTTAGATGACCTATATGTGAAGACAGAGAAAACCACCCTTGTTCACAAACTTGAAGATGAGACAGCACTCAGTACAATGATTTGGGATAAAGACAAAGTTTACATCTGTGATGGCAATGCACTTCTCCAGTCAATGACTAGTCTGCTGTAGGCATTTGGAGATCTAGCCGAATAGGTCTTCAGTGCATTACCAAAGATACAAAGGCTGGACTTTGCAACAGACACCTAAAAATATAATTTCATATAGTCAGCTGAATGCAGAAGATGAGGATCATCAGATTCTTACTTAGTGAAAGGTCCATCAACAAAGGTGCCAAGAGATTGGAAATCCTTGCTCACAAATAATGACAAAAAGACAAATTTGATCAAGCTTCTTCTCAATGAGTGGCGAAAGGAAACATATGCGCCAAGACTAATGGGTTACATAGAAACATAGAATTTGACAGCAGATAAGGACCACTTGGCCCAACCAGTCTGCCTATTTCCCTACCTAATGGATATGCTGCAGATCCTAGTTAACCATCAGCCTACTTTTTTCTACCCCCAACCCCTAGAATTGCCTTATGACTGTCCCATACATGCTTGAATTCAACCACTGTTTTTGACTCCACAACCTCCTCCAGAAGGCTGTTCCATGCATCCACAACCCTCTCAATGAAAAAATACTTCCTTACATTACCTCTGAGCTGCCCCCCTCCTCTATCTTTAAATTGTGCCCCCTTGTTCTTGCACAACCACTTTTTTTGAAAGATGCTACCCTCTTGGACTTTGTTGATTCCCTTGAGGTACTTGAAAGTTTCTATCATGTCCCCACTATCCCTCCTTTCCTCGAGGCTATACATATCAAGCTCCTTTAGTTTCTCTTCATATGTCTTCTGGTGCAGACCCTGTACCATTTTAGTTGCCCTCCTCTGGACAGCTTCCATCCTGTCTATGTCCTTGGGGAGATTGGGTCTCCAGAACTGCACACAGTACTCCAGATGGGGTCTCACCAGCTGTCTGTACAGATGGATAACAACTTCTTGTTTTCTACTGGTGATGCCTCTCCCTATGCATCCCAGTATCCCCCCAGCCCTCCTTACTGCCCTCTCACATTGCATGCCCACTTTAAGTCATCTGATATGACTACCCCAGGTCCCTTTCCATTTTTGTTGTTGTTAGTATCTCATCCCCCATTGTGTACTCTTCTCCTGGGTTTTTGTTTCCCATGTGCATTACCTTGCACTTCTTAGCATTGAATCTTAGCTGCCATAGATTTGACCATTCCTCTAACCTTGCCAAGTCCCTTCTCATCCTTTCCACCCCACCTTGTGCATCAACTCTGTTGCAGATCTTTGTGTCATCTGCAGAGAGACATACTTTTCCTTCCAGTCCCTCTGCAATGTTGCTTATAAAGACATTGAAGAGGACCGGTCCTAATACTGAACCCTGCAGTACCCCACTAGTAACCCCCCTTTCTTCAGAGTGGACTCCATTTACTATTACCCTCTGTGTCCTATTCTCCAGCCAATTCTTTACCTAGGCTGTCATCTTGGAACCCACTCCCAGGCTGGCTAACTTGTATATTAATCTTTTGTGTGGGACTGTGTCAAATGCCTTGCTAAAGTCTAGGTAGGCCATGTCCACAGCCCCTCCCTGATCTACTACTTTGGTCACCCAGTCAAAGAAATCTATTAGATTCATCTGGCATGACCTTCCCGCTGTGAATCCATGCTGTCTTGGGTCATGTGCCCCTCTGGCCTCTAGGTACTCGACAATTCTTTCCTTCGGGAGTGATTCCATCATTTTCCCTATCACTGAGGTTAAATTAACAGGTCTGTAGTTTTCTGCTTCTGCCCTGCTCCCACATTTGTGAAGGGGAATCACATCTGCCCTCTTCCAGTCCTCAGGTACCACCCCATCTTCCCATGATTTGTTAAAGAGGGTAGTCAGTGGTGTCACTAGTTCTACCCTTAGTTCTTTTAGAATTCTGGGATGAATCCCATCAGGCCCCATTGCATTGTCCATCTTCAGTTTTCAGAGTTCTTTCAGAACCCTTTCTTCTGTAAATGGGCTGGTATAAACTTCTGTATTCAGAGTGTTTCTATTGTTTGTTTTAGGTACCTCCCCCTCTTCATTTGTAAATACTGAGCAAAAATATTTGCTTAGTATTTCTGCCTTCTCACCGTCACCTTCTGCCCACACCCCTCCCTTTTATTAAGCCTCACTATCCCTCCCTTGGTCTTCCTTCGCTCCCTGATGTACCTAAAAAAGATTTTATCCCCCTTCTTAACTGAGTTGGCTATCTTTTCCTCAGTTCAAGCCTTTGCTGTTCTGACTGCCTTCCCAGCTTCCTTTTGCTTTAACTGATACAATTCTCTGTTCTGATCCTTCTGTGATTCCTTGTACTTTCTGAATGCTTTCTTTTTCTCTTGAACCTTCTCTGCCAACTCCTTTGAGAACCATAGTGGTTTCTTACATCGTTTTGTTTATTTGCTTCACACAAAGGCTTGTTACCTCTGTGATGGCAGTTTTTATTATTCCCCATTGCTCTTCCACCCCTCCTTCCTGCCCATTTGCTAGTGCATTCCTTAGGCACTCACCCATTTTGGCAAAGTCAGCCCTCCTGAAGTCCAGTACTTTTGCCTTTGTATGGCTTGTCTCTATTGCTGTGTTTATTGTGAACCATACTGTTCGATGGGCAATAGTTCCCAGATGGCTACCCACTTCTACATCTGTGATCCTGTCTCCATCCCCATTTGAGAGAACCAGGTCTAAGATTGCTCACTCTTGAGTGGGTTCCAATACTAGTTGTCTAAGGCATGCCGCCTGTAGGGCATCTAGAATAACTCCACTCTTAGAAGTGGCTGCTGCAACTGCACTCCAGTTAACATCTGGCATATTCAGATCACCCATCAGCAATATCTCCCCTTTTTCTGCCATTCTAAGTATACTTCCTATCATTTCCTTGTCCATTTCCTCCCCCTGAGAGGGGGGTCTATATACAACCCCTGTGCGGATTGTGGTGCCATTGTCTACCTTCAAATTCACCCACAGTGCTTCTTCTCCTCCCTGTTTACCCTTTTGTTCTATTGCTTTGATTCCTTCCCTTATGTAGAGAGCTACTTCTCCTCCTCTTTTACCCTCCCTGTCCTCCTGTAGATAGTGTTTCCTGGTATATTTATGTCCCAGGCATGGTTTTGTGTGTACCATGTTTCTGTGACTGCCACAATATCCAGATGTTCCTCCTCCATTAAGGCCACTAATTCAGGAAGCTTGTTACCCAGACTACAGGCATTGGTACTCATTGCTCTCCATTTTTTGATGGCTTTACCTTCTGTATCAGCATCCTCACTGACCTTTCTACCTTGTTTCTTTCTCTTTTAGTACCCTGTTTTGTAGGGGGAGGCTGGGATTTTCCTGCTGCTTATCAGTGCCTCCCCCCTTGACTAGTTTAAAAGCTTGCCAATGAAGCATTTAAACTGATTGCCCAAAAGACTTGTTCCCTTCCTGGACAGATGCAGACCATCCTGCCAGTATAGGCTGGTGTCCCTCCAGGTGGAACCCCAGTCCCCAAATGAAGCCAAACCCCTGTGCTCCACACCATTTTTTCAACCATTCATTAAACTGCATGGTGCAAAGTACCCTCACCTCACCCATGCCACTGACAGGCAGCACCTCTGAGAAGGATACTGTGTGTGCTACTTGTCTTAGGCCCCTTCCCAACTTTACAAAGTCCTTCTGCACTGCTCTAATCTCATGATGAGCCAAGTCATTTGTCCCTAGGTGGTCAATGATGTCCAGCTCAGACTCCCGTGCAACTGTTCTCGTGATCCTAAAGATGCGCTTCCTGTCCCTCCAAGCCATGGCACCAGACAGGCACCTTACTTCAGTTTTCCCTGCTCCCCCCAGTTCTATCCCCCAATAATTGAGTCCCCCACCAGGAGCTGCTTTCTTTCCCTGTGGTGTCCTCTGCCTCCTTCCTGAGGGCCTCCCTTGTGACAGTTGTCTGCAACCTCCTTAGTCTCCTCTGCAGGTGCATCCATAGGGGAACTATGCACCCCCAGAATGGTGTATGGATTGTGGAGTGGAACAACTGACTGGGTATGCATCTGTTCCACCACCCTTACCCTCCCTGAGCCCACTGTGGTCCAACTGCTGTGCTTTCTTCACAACCTCTGAGGTAGTGGTGATGGCTCTGGTGATCCCTGGATGGGGGAGGTTCCCTTACTACTGTCCAGTGCGGCCTGGGGGAAGGTTTCCTTACTACTGTCCAGTGTGGCCTGAATATGAGCAACTTCCTCCCTCCGAGCAGAGAGTTGTCTGCAAATAGGGCAGCATCTCAGCCTCCAGAAAGAATCCCGGAAGACTGCTGCCCCACAGCCATTACATTGCACTACTACCCACATGTCTGTCTACCTTCTTGGGTTTTTTTTTGTTTTTGTTTTTGTGTGTGTGTGTGTGTGTGTGTGTGTGTGTGATTGGTTTGTTAAAAAGAAATATACATATTATATAATGTGTATGCTTATATTGTCAATGCAGTGTTCTAGAGAGGATATGACAGTGATATGCACCTTGCCCTCTTGAGGAAATGATGTCAGAACCCAAGTATAAAGGAACTATTTCCAGGGGTGGGTTGGGTAAGAGGTGGGAAGGGTTTGGGCCTAAACTGTGCCCTCATGAAACAATCAGCTAACAGCTCTGACCTACTGCTCCAATGAGTGCCTTCCTATCAGCAAAATGCCCTACATGACAATTTGACAGAGAAAATACCCTGCTAATCAAACAGAAAAATCTAAACATCCAAGTCAGACACAGGTAAACCTCCCCAGCCCCAAAACAGCCTGGTGACTTGTGCTCTGAAAGCAGTCAGCCCCAAAACACGTCAGCTATGCACAAGGACAAACACGGTAAACAGTATTCTGTCCCTCTGGGTTTAAACTCTTCCTGCACTGAAAATGTTAACAATTGTAACAAAAGTAAAACAAGGTCCACCTCCCTCTGTTGATTGAAAGACTGCCTTTTCTGATAATTCTAAGTTCCTTAATTCACCTTTCAGTTAGAAGTAATTTCCACCTGAAGAATATTAACTTTCCTAAGGAATCTGCTGCAAACCAAATACAATTGTAAATTGTAAGGTTCACCTCCCTCTGTTGTGAGCACAACTCGGTTTCTTGCAAATCCTAAGTCCAGTGTTGCAGCTTCCAGCCAGAGGTATCTTCACCTGAAGAATATTAGGTTTTCTGATGAGCCTGCTAAAAAACCTACTTGCTTACAGTATTTTTGTTATCAGGTCTGTAAGACACTTCCAAAGTTATTGGCTGATAAGTAGCTGTGATGTAAGCACTTCCTGACACAGTCTGGCCTGTCCTTTTAATGCACACAGAGATAAACAAGAAAAAAAAAAACAGTTTCCACCCCCTGGGGCACTGTGGTTTTCAAATCCTTTTTGTCTGTGAGGAAAACTTTATCCTTTTGATAAGCCTTGACAGAATCAAAACACAGAGCCACCCTGTACCAGAGTTTTCTTTGTCTCAGGAAAAAAAAATGGATATGCAAATGTTGCTTCACTGATTTCATGCAGCTGCATCAACATCCTCAACTGTCATCATCAGATCACAAGACACAGATGCATTTCTGCTGCTGCTGTACTATGGCAATCAAATACAGATGAACATGTCAGGTTCAGTGGCTCAGCAGGTAGCACACTCACCTCTGAGGCCGGGAGATCAGAAGGCTGTGAGTTCTTTCCCCACACCAGGCACTTGGGTTAATATCCCAATACTGACACTGTAGTGCAGCATGAGGGGGGTGCTGCACTCCTAAGGTGTTGTCTTTCAGATGAGACATTAAACCGAGGTCCTGTCTGCTTGTTCTGGAGGTTGTTCAGGTGGATGTTAAAGATTCCATATCACTTCTCGAAAAGGGTAGGGGAATTTTTTATTGAGAAAATTTCAAAACAAATACAAAAATTGTATTGCATCATACAAAATCATGAGAAAAAGAAAGTGAAAGCATAAATACGTGTTACCACAAATATGACATTTTAACAGAAATAATCCATATTTGTACAAAAGAAAAAAACCCAACCCACCCCCTGAAAAAGGTTGAGAAACCATACTAAATTGAGAACTTCGTACAATAATAATAATAACTGCAGTCAACTTCATACAAAAACCTAAAAGAAAAAGAAAAATAACAATAAAAAGAACAACAATGTATTGATACTCAAATAATACAAAAACTTAAACAATTATCCCGTATCAAGCCAATGTAAAAGTTTCCAGTATTTCTGGAAAATACCTGATGGAAGATGTCTTTTCTCCGCCAGATATATTTTTTGTACAGTATAGTGAATTTTCCAAAATAATTGTTTTGGAGAAATAAATTGTTGCTGCAAAGACCAAATACTTCTTGCTTGCCAAATATGATATTTAAAACAAGCTAAAATAACAAACATGGTATCCAAAAAAATAATCACACCAAGATACCGGTAATATTCCAAAAAATAATGTATCTTCAGTAATATCCTGGACAGGAAAATGTTTCCACTGAAGGGAAATAAATTCCCAAAAAACAAGAATATAAGGGCATTCAAAAATAAATGAGGAACAGTTTCTATTTGAGTATGACATATAATAGATCTGGGACATCCTCTAACTGATATTTCTTTATGTTTCAAGTTTCCCTTTACATTTAATTTTAAATGGGCTGTAAGCCAAACCACATCCCACATGTAAGCAGGAATTCTCATGGAAGTAAGCATATTACCAATTTGTGATATTTTAACGCTAGAAAATACAGAGAAATGTGATGGAATTAAAAAAGGATTCCATAATTTTTCCATATAAAGTTTTCCTATTATATAATTCTAATTGTACTTTACAAAGCCCCCATGTTTTAATTTTGGAAAAACAGGGTTTAAAATGTATAGGAAGACCCACTAAGGATACTTGTTTAGGAAGACCACTGCCGGATTCCCACTGTAATAACCATGACGCTACTGTCTCCCATACCCAACTATACCAAATTTTCTCCTCTTTTCTTAATAGTGGACATAAATTTTTTGACACAAATAAAGTGAAAAAGAAAACAATGGGGTTTATCATCCTAATCCCTCCCAACTTAAAATCCTGATATAATATACCCCTCTTAATCGGGTTTAGTCTACTCCCCCAAATAGCAGAAAAGAATATACCATAAAGTGTGGTTTCAAGAGAAAGAGGAGTTGGAAATAAAGCCCCCAAATATAAAAACATACTCAATAAATAGGTTTTAACCATATATACCCGTTTCTTTTTGGACATTTTCCATTTATTCCAAATATTTACCTTAGATTTAGCTACAGACAACAAGAGTTCCCAATTATAAAAAGCAGGGTCTTCCATACCCCAATACACACCTAATAACTTTCCAGGGCCAACACAAATTGGAATATTTGGAGTAGCCAATTTTATAGAAACATCTAAATTTAAACAAAAATACTTACTTTTGGAGAAATTAATGCTTGAGCCCGAAACCTCCGCATACACCAATAACAAGGCATCCGTGGCTTGGCACGATGGGAGATCTGCCAAAGTGAGACAGAGATCATCAGCATAGGCAATTGTCTTTATTTCTAAACAAGTACTACTAAAAGATAATCCCTAATATTATCATTAGCATTTATTCCAGAAATAAGTGGTTCCAAAGATAGAATATATAGTAAAGGGTTTAGAGGACATCCTTGTCTAACACCCCTGGTTACAAAAATAGACTCACCCAACCACCCATTTATGAGAGGGTGGACAAAGCTTTATTGTAACATGTCTTTAACCAAGAGATGAAAGGTCTTGGAAAGTTCATACTTTCTAGGCAGCTATAAATATGTATGAGAAACACTGTCAAAAGCTTGTTTTTGGTCCAAGCTAAGTAAAACCCATAAGGTCACCCGAGTGACTTCTAGAAAAAATCTCCCGTAAAAGAATAAGACCATCCTGTATGGATCTTCCTGGAATTGAACAAAATTGGGTGGGATGGATCACAGTTGTCAGACAAAGTGATAAACGATTACTAAGAATCTTAGAAAGTATCTTGTAATCACTATTCAACAGAGTAATAGGTCTCCAATTATTTAAATCTGTCTTATCCCCTTTTTTATGTAAAAGAATAACTATACCTTCATACATACTAGGAGATAACAGGCCCAAATTTAAGCTATATGCAAACAAGTCTGTCAATTCTGTCAAAAGGAAAGGTAACAGAAGTTTGTACATTTCATTCGGTAATCCATCAGAACCAGGAGTCTTATCTGAAGGGGAATTTTTAATAACAATTTCCACTTCCTTACTTGAAATAGGTTGCAACAAAGTACAGACTAAATAATCAGGAATTCTCTTTAAAGAACAAGAGAGTAGCCATTCAACTACATCTGATTGAGGTGGGTTTGGCTTTGCTGAAAACAAACTATAAAGCTGTATATATACTTCTTTTAGAATGTCTTCTTTTTCAAAAATACACTGTCCTGAGGATTGTTTCAAGGACATTAAATCTTTTTTTTGTCTGGACGCCTTACAAAAATCAAAAGGGTTTGTATGTGCTCTAGAACCACTAAGTCCAAACCTCTGTTCATGTTGCAAAGAAGACATACGATCATATTGTAGCTGTGTTAAATATTGTTTTAACGAGTGAAATTCCCGCTCATCATACGGCTGACCTTTTATCATACAATTTTGGAAAGCTAATAAGGAATTACGTGCTAAAAGATAAGTCCTAGTTTTATAACTACCCAACAGTCTACCTATTTTTTTGAAATACACCTGGAAATCCTGTTTTGTGTCTTCCCACCATGTATGTTTATCATCATAGAGAAAAAATACTGATCGCCTGGCTTCAATAATTGCTTGAAAACCTTCCCTGACTATGGGGATATCTAATAAGGACATATTTAACTTCCAATAACCCATACCTCTGGATGTGTTATTGCAATTTGAAAGGGTAACACATATAAGAGCATGATCTGATGTGGCTACTATATCAACTGATGGATCACTGGTCTGTAATGAAGATGACACAAACCAATAATCAATCCTAGAAGATTTGTTACCTTGAAAAAAGGTGTGTGGAGCAGGAGATGATTCCGGGAACACATCTATTAAACTAGATTGGGTAATTAGGGATCTCAGAAAATGTGTATCACAATATATTTTGGAAAAGGATTGTTTGTTCCTAAAGTGTGAAATGTTAAAATCTCCCCCGAACAATATATTTTTACAAGAAAACAGATAAGGCCGAATCTGTTTAAGTAATGCTATCCTACCAGCCTTAGACTGTGGGCCATAAATATTTAGGAGCCGAAAATCTAATGAAGCCAAGGTAACATCAAGCAATAAAGCACGTCCCGGTAAAATATCCACAATATGGGTAACTGTAATTTCTGGGGTAGTAAAACAAATACCTAAACCAGAGCATAGATCAATTCCACCTGACCAATAACTAGGGCCCCATATCCATGCCTCCGAAGCAGATTGAAAATCCTGTGTGGAGTATAATCTAGTATCCTGAAAAAAAACAATGTCATACTTCAAATTTGAAAAAGTTCAAAGTAGCCAATAACTGAAACCTAGAGCGATATGCTAGTGTGCAAACTAGCAAGTCGGATTGTATACTCAGAGCCAGACATAAAGTGAAAAAGATCTATGAGGTTAAGGTATAAACTTAGCTAGTCTTGTACTTTTCCTTGTACCTTTTTTGGACGTAAAAGTATGTTTCTTTTTAACAGTGCTAACTATTTCCGAATCTGACTGAATACTCAATTGTGAGGAAGCCAAGGAAGTGGAATCAGAGTCATGATCATTGCCATCGTCCTGTTCTGCCAAAACTGAGTATCTGTTTTCTGAAACCGGTACTCCCAACACCGAAGGAGCAGTAATTTGCCCAGAAGATCCAGGTTCCACTAAGGGGGCATAATGTCGGACAATTTAACATTTACTGAAGTGTTTACCGCTGCAGCCTTTGACAAGGTCTTGTGTTCTGCCTGGTTTTCCGTACCCTCACTCAAAATAGGAAGTTGTACAGGTACAGAGGAGGGGGATGCTGATTACCTTGTATTGTAGGCCTCTGAGTTTGTGCTTCTGAGGGACCAGTGACTATAGATTTAGTAGCCTTATGTACATAGTAATCTTGCACACCATAATTGGCTTCCCCAGTGTTATGGGCTGCCCATGGACAATCCAAAAGCAGTGGCCTACCTCTTCACAAAGGTTACATTTTGGTGTATTGATGCACTGATTACCTGTGTGACCAACCTCCCACAATAAATACATTTTAGTATAGAACAGGAAGAACTAAGGTGACGTAGAGACCCACATCTAAAACAGCGTTTGATTTGCCATGGATAAAAAATAAAACCCTTATCCCTACCTATATAAAAACAATTAGGTAGATGCTGCAAACCCTCTGGAGTCTGACGTAACTTAACTTTTATCTTCCATCCACCATTCCAAAACCCTTCAGCATCCAAAATTGGATCCGGGGTACCTTGCAAGTCACAATGTTTCTCCAACCAGAATAAAATGTCAGAAATATTAACACCTTCATTTCTAAATAAAACAGTAATAACATCGTAAAAGGTTGTTTTGTTAGGGGAATAACCTGAAAGGGTGTCCATAAGGGATTAGTCTTAACAGTCATATGTTTAATCCAAAAACGCTCCAGTAATTCAGGTGACCTGAAACTAATGTCAAAAGTCACTTCTCCAGGAGCATGAATAAGTGCATAAACTTCTGAGGGAGTAAAACCTAAAGACTGCTTGATTAGGGTACGACCCACATAATACCTGTCAGGAATCGATTCTAAGCCACCCATATATCTTAACCGAACAGCATTTCTACGCTTTGCAAGCTCTACAGGCTTTTAAATAAGTCAGCATAAGAAGTTTTAGGGTCTGTAGTTAAGGTCTGTGTCGGGTTGCGCTTTCCTGAGCAGCATTCTCCAAAACTGATTTTCCCAGAAATCACAGTTTTAATAATGGAAGAATCTTGTACTTTGATTTCCTCATTTTGAATAAGTGAAGGATTACCTTGCGCTTGCTCCTCTATTTCGAAGTCTGCCCAGCTCCTGGAAGCCTCAATTTTGCACTTATTTTGGATGTTGCTGAAGAATTTAGTAAGGAGGCATGTGGCAAAAGAGTATTTGGGAAACTGTAGAAGTCCATTCCCCAAACGACTGACTCCAACCAGCGCCTCAGCTGGCCCGGTGACCATCCGGGACCTCCAGGCAGTTCTGAGTCATCCATAGCAACCGGACTGGTTACCTCAGTTGGTTCTGTATCCTTTGCAAAAACTTTAAGTTGTAATGTAGAATTTTTATTATCGGGCCATGCTCGCTTTTTGTCTCTTTCGACCTCTGACTGTATATTTTTAATTCTCCTCCAGAAGAAAGAGCTGGTGCTGCAAAACAGTACGCTTATTTTGAGTTCCTGTGGATTCTGAGAGGAAACAGCTGTTTAAAGTCGGAAAAAATATTGTAGGCGTCGCAGATAAACGAATATTATCCACCTCAGTTATCTCTGAGGCTGTAGTTGCTGATTCACCGGCAATAGCAGGCGATACAGACAAAGCTGGTAAAAACTTTTCTCCTTCCAGAGAAACACCTGCACCGGCAGAGTCATCCTCTTGAATGGGCTCCTCCATCCTGCTGAAGGGCAGACAGACGTCACCCGCCCACAGAGTAGGGAAATTTCCCTGGTGTCCTTTCCAAATTTCTTCCATTCACTAGAAATTCCACCAGCAGCTTAATGTGGTTCAGTTTCAGTTGGTTATCATCTGTATCCCCACCCCCAGGTTGCCCCTGAAAAAGGGACTTCTTGTCTCAATGGGCTTACCAGGTCAACAAAAGTCAATTAATAAAGTTCAATAAACATCTACTTTGACACAGGAGTGGCAAATAAATGTCGGCTTTTGAACATCAGAACTCTTATCCAGATTCATGGTGCTGAGATATGTAGTGCACTGATTGCACTGCATGCATTTTCAGGATGTGACAACACAAGTGTATTTGCTAGGAAAGGGAAAATCAAACTTTACAACATCCTGCGAATACAAAAGGAGTATATGGCAACTTTCCAAGCACTTGTTGACACAGAACGTGTATCGGATGCCATCCACGCTTACCTTGAAAGATTTGTCTGCTGCTTGTATGGGCAGCTGTCACATACTGATATTAATAAACTTCTCTATGACATTGCAAGGCAGAAATTTCACACAGGAAGCAGCCAACTATTGTCAAATTATGATGGCATTGATCTGAGTCTACTGCCTCTATATAGGTCAACATTGAGAATGCATGTACTGAGAGTGAATTACAAAGCCCTTGTCTGGAAAAATGCCCATGTGTCACACTCTAACACTACAAGTCCTGAAACACATGGGTGGAAACTTGATGAAACAGGAATCCTGGAGTATGACAGGTGTGACGGTGACATCATACCACAGGAACTGGTGGACATTTCGTTCCAGGAGGAGACCTTGATTCAGTCAGATGAGAAAGATGACAATGACGTTCTTTCTGCCAGCTTGACAGATGAGATCTTTGATGCTGAGAATGAAAACAGTTGGGATGAAGACCATAACTAAATTATAGTTGCAAAGATATGACTGTTACAGTGTGTCAATTTAATCATACACTTATACAAGTATTGTTATAACTCTATATTCTGATAACACCAATTTCCATAGTTTCAATGATATTGCAAAGTACTCATGTATACATCAATATGACATCATTACTGATGTTACCATTGAGCTGAATCTTTTCTTTTTTTTATTCAATAAGCTTTATTGATTTCTGGTTTAACAACAAAATAAAATGTCCTCATAGAAGGGATAACAATTAGGCAACCAAGGTGGCTACTCAACGTAGCAACATAAATCAGTCAACACTCCCCTCCCCCATACCCCCTCCCAATTCCCCCCCCTTACTTCAATTCCTTTCTTAACCCCCCCAGAGCTAAGTGTTATTCACATATCATTCAGGTAGTACATTCGAAGCAATGGGCCTGAATATTACTTATTTAGGGCTTCCATATGGTGAGCAGGGCGTCTAATGATCCCCAGCTATTCTGGTATGATACGTATCTGTTACGCATTAGGCAGATATGTTTCTCCAATTGGAGTGCCAACAAAGCTTCCCTATGCCATTCCAGGACAGATGGGGATGTATTATCCTTCCAGTGCCTCATTATAATTAGTTTTGCTGTTGCAGCAGTCAGGGCCATATGGGCTTTCCTAACCTTTGGTGTGCCCTGAGGAAAAGAATTCAATAAACAGACTTCTGAGGTAAATAAGAGGTCAAGCCCCAAGACTGGGTCCAAAGAGTGTCTAATTGCTTGCCAAAAACGTTGCACTTTCGGGCATGTCCACAGCATATGGAGCAGAGTACCCAGCTCGCCTCCACATCTTGTGCAAGCCGAGGAGGACAGTTGCCCCAATTTGTGAAGTTTCATTGGGGTAAAATATAGGTTATGCATGATGTTAAACTGAATGAGATGCACTCTATCTTGTTTAATAAATTTATAAGAATTGAGCCATAGTGTCTTCCAGAAGTCTGCATCTGTGCCCAAGGGTATTTCCTGAGCCCAATAATAACAAATGCCCTGAGGCAGATTTTGTTGTAGGGATTGTAGCTTTTTGTAAGCTAAGGAAATTGCACTGGGCTGCCTAGCCAGTTTCAAAATGGTAGATAATTCCACAGTATCCGGTAAAGGAATCTGGGTTTTTCCAATATGGGAAACTATGGCATCCTTGAGCTGTCTATATTGGAAAATATTTCTGTCATGCACATTGAATCTGTTTCAAAATGTGGGGAAGGAAATTATTTCCCCACCAGCATACAGCTCTGCGGCTTTCTTCCCAACCAGAATGGGCCAGTAGGACACTGGGATAGGCTTGAGCCTGATTTTAAAGTGAGGGTTGCCCAGCACTGGTTGATCTAGAGAGGTATGCCAATTAAGGGAAATACTCACTTGCAATTGGTGTAATGCTTTAATAGACCATCCTAGCGGGGTACACCTTAAGGGCTTGGGAATTGCACATGGGGTGGTATACAGTAAAGAGGAGAGAGTACATTTGCATTTGGCTGCCAGATATTTCTCTGTTTCCAACCACCCTGGTGTATATTCTTGCGAGTTGACAACATGCATCTCCTGAACCCAGTGGGCTAGCCTACTGAGGTGATGGGCACAGTAGTATGAAAAAAAGGAGGGGACAGCAAGACCACCCTGCCGCTTTGGAGCAGTTAGTTTAAAGTATGACCTTCTGACTCCTTTACCTTGCCACATGAAAGTGTTCAACATGGACTGCAACTTGGTAAACCATTTTTTAGGTAGGAAGCAGCCCAGCATACCCATTGGGTATAGAATATGGGGTAACACATTCATCTTTACCATGTTGATCCTCCCCCAAAGTGACAGAGGGAGCACTCCCCATCTGTCAAGATCAGTTTTAATTGTAGTCAATAGATCTGAGAGGTTGGCTTTTATCATGGAGGTGATATCTCTTGTCACTTGGATTCCCAAATAGAGCTGAATCTTTTCTAATTATAATAAAGTCATAGATGAGTATGTAAACTTTTTTATTGATACCCATTTTTTTCATTATTTGACTTAAATATATAGACTTAAATCAACAAAAACTACCTCTACCCCATCTTTGTTGTTTTTTTCTTTTCTGATATACAGTGGTCACACATGTTAGCCTCTAGCAAACAAAAGCTACCATTGCCAGATGGCAAACAAGTATATTCTAAACTATTACAGTGTGAGCTTCTAAAAAAGCAATGTCTTGAAAAGTCCCTATAAGGGAGGAGGGGTGTTAATGATAGCCCACGGACTGTCAGTGCATCACACTGCCACCTGGTGGTCAGGGTTTGCATGAGAGCCCTGGAATCCTGTACTGGTACTGACCGGAAACCAACAGCTTTACAGAGCAAAGGAGTTCATCTCTTTGCGGGTGGAGAGGGCATGTGATGTCTGATATTTACTCTTAACATCAGTTTAGCAAGGAGTAGCAGTAGTGCCTAATGTGAAGACAGTCAATTGCACACTTTCCAGGCAATACAGCCACATGCATTTGAAGAAAGTTAATGTTCACATTTGCATGTGTTTGTAATTTTCATAGTATTTCTTTATTCATTTTCAAGAACTTTAATTTTCTATCTGATGCATTAGGAGCGTTGATGTACCAAAATTTATTGGTGAGCAAAATTCATTTAGTTTTTAAAGTGCACACTTGGTAGCTGGGGTCCGGAAGTTGTCACGTTATTTAAAGTAGATTACTGTATTTTATGTGGATGCTATTGTATTTTCAAATGGGTCTGTAGATTTAATGAGACCAAAATCACATTTTAAAATGTATTTAATTCTAACAACAATAACTTTTTTGAGGTTCGTATTACTTGTAAAACTTCTGGATACTTATAGTTTGGAATAGTTCTCTCCTTCAAGACTTGATTTTGGCCCTTGAGATTGTCCTGTTATCTAGAAACATTGTAATGTAGTATTCTGATGATGGGGTGGACTTAGGTTCCATTTTGTCTGATCTCTCTGCAATATGGCAATGGATAAACCCAGTCTGAGTATAGACCATTTCACGCTTTTCAGCTAAATGCTACCCATACTATGTTTCTCCTCCAAACCTGTCCACTGACAAAGATCTCATTCTCAAATGCTCCTAATTTACCTCATGGTCTGTTTTCAGGTGTTGTGGTCTCCAGCCACCTTATATTTCACCACACAGAGTAGTAGGCATTTTTCATGTGAATATCAGGAGTGTACCCTCGATGCTCATTCATCTGAGTCTTATGGTCTAACATTACATACCTTGCATCCTAGGCATACATGACCTGAGTCTACTATGAACAGTAATGTGAAAGTTAGGATCTCTGGTTATTAATCAGTCCACGGACAGAATTATTGGAAGTGTGGTGGCAGAGTTCTCTTCTGTATATTCATCAGCCTCAACTGTGACAACATTGTTCATGCTACCATCTCCTTCTCTCAGCACCTCCTTCTCCTTTGTAGTCTCTCTTTTCCCTTCTCCCTTCCTATACTCATTAGCATCATCTATTTCATCACAGAAACTAAGCCCAATTGCATTACCAATACTCTTATATCCCATTTTGCTCCATTTCAGGTGAGCTCCAGGTATATGTTGACCTTAAGGTTAATTGACTCTCCCCCTTGAAAAATATTATCAACAGGCTGAGGGTGCAGAGGGTTGAGGCGCTGGATGCCACACCTTATGCTACACCAGCAATCCAGATTAGGGAATGAGCCTGGGTCATTGGGGGCTGGCCAGGGGGAGAGGGGAGCAGGAGTGAGCAACTGCTTGGCAGCTCTCCTCTCTCAGGGAGGGAACTTGTCACCCCCCCCACAGTTCAACTGCCCCCCAGGTGGAGGCCTGAGAGTAGTGCAGGTGGGTGGGCAGCATGCAGGGAGGATGCAACAGAATTGCAGTGTGCATGTGCCTCCACATGTGTACACACGGCCATGGCATGGGGGGGGAGAAAATTCCAAAAATGGAGCTGGCAGGCTCCATGAAGCTCTGACTGCAGTCCGGGTGATCAGGTCGTGTTTGAGGATGGATGCCAGCCCTCTGAGGGAGGGTTGGAGCTACCTGCCAGCTGCCTGGGATATTAATACAATATAGAAAATAAATAAATACTAGCCAAGGTGGGCCTGGTTATCACAGAGGGCTGAGGTGCTGTGCACCTTGCCTCTTGCCATGCTCAAGACCTGAGTTTGGGAACAAGCTCAGGCTTCTGGGGGTCATTGGAGGGGGCAAGGCAAGCATTGGGTGGTCGCCTGGCAGCTGTCTTTTCCTGAATTGGGTTGGCAGGCCAGCTTTGTTTTTGGCTGTCACCAGAAGGAGGTCTGGGAGCAGCTCATATGATACAGGAGTATCTTACCTAGGTCAGTGGGGGGGGAAGGGGCATGGTGCTGGGACAGATGCACTCATCCACTTGCATGCAGCGGCCTGAGCTTTTCTGCAACTAGGGGAAAGGGAGAAAAATCAGTGGAAAAGATATGGCATGGCACTTGTCAGTGACAACCTGCACACAGTTACTTCACCCATCACATCACCAGGGACCTGATGGCAAACTAGAATAAGGCTTAGGGGGCAGAGGATATCCCACTCCTCCTCACCCCACCATGGGGAATAATCCATGTGGGTACTCACCAGACAGGTTATCCTAGAGGGAGATGATAAGTTGTACAGTATGCTGGGGCAGGGCCGACAGGAGCCAATCTGCCTAAGGCAAAGGAGAACAGACAAGATATAGGAAAAAAAGAAACATAATATCGACTCTAGTGAATTGTTCAGTTTCATGCAGCTAATTATCATGCCCACTAGCTCAACCTGAACTCATTCCACCATTTCCTTATCAACTGGGTCATATCTTTACATCCCCACAGTATTCTTTCCATTAACATCCATACCGCAGCTTTCAGCAACCACAATATGATATAACTGTGTCTACATGATCTGTCATGCCACAGCCACTCCCCCAGTGTTTGTCTGATCAGGTTTGATCAGGTCCCTCTATTTCTCCTCCCTAGAGTTCTAGATGATCTTCAGAACACTAACTTGTCACTATTCTCTGTACCCATGAATAGTGATGATGTTCTTTCGTACATCCATTCAAATTCTTTGCTAATTGGGGCAAACATTAGGCCTCATGTTCATGGGTCATACCTTCCTTTTATCTCTACAAAGCTTATTGATCTGCTTAACTCTTGTGTCTCAGCCTGACATTTTCACAAGCCTCTGGCTTTCCAATGTCTTGCTGAGATACTGTACAAACAACTATGAAATATTAGCACCAAGGTCCAAAGAAATGCCAAATCAAATTATTAGCCATCAGATTTTACAGAAATTGTAACTCCCCTGATAAGTTCTGGAAAGTTATACATTTCCTGGAAGGTTATTCATTTCCTTTTTAACCCCCTATTCAGTCAATAATCTGTGTTCTCAAACAAGAGAACACAACCATCTCTGACTTACCTGAAGTTGCAAATGCTTTTAATCAATACTTTATTTCCTGTGCTCCCTCACACCTCCCTCCCCACTTCTACTTTATTTATTTAGCTTTTGTTTACCGGGTAGGTACACTAGACAAGTAGTATGCCTATTTTCAGGAACGACCCGTGAGAGTACAGAACATACAGAATACATAAAAGGCAACTTAGGAGATACATCTTCCACTCCATACCCTTCCATTCTTCTGCACTCCACCCCTATATCCACCTCTTTTCTGTGCTCCCCAATCTCTCTTTTTTGGTCTACCCTGGCTGCCTTGCTCACCCAAAGTCCTTCTGATTGAAAGGGCCTGGATGGCCTGGATGCAACCTTTCTCTATATCTCTGTTCTGGCTATAGCTATACCTGCCCCTCTCTTTCAAATCTTTCTTTTCTGCTTGGGATCCTCCCCATGACCTGAATGCAGGCCATAGTCCTCCTTTCTCCAAATGAGTTAACTCTTTCTCCCTGGGAACTACTGTCATATCTCCATCCTTCCTGTCCTGGCCAAGGTGCAAGACAACATTCCTACTCTCTCTGCTTTTCCCACTCCTTGACTCTTCCTCCTTCTTCTTTCCCTTCTAGTTAGGATTGCACAAACATCACTCCTTTGTCTCCCCCCTCCTGTCCGTCACTGACTCTGTATTGAAAGGCATGGGCCAGTGACAAATCACCTCAGTGTTTTCATTGATATGGCAAAGGACTTTGATGCTGTCCACCATTTTGATAAGCTAGAGGGGCAGGACAGTCCAGTCTGGTGGTTAGTTGTTTTCAGTCCCACCTTTTGGACCATCACCAGTTGGTACAGGTTTGTAATGACCTATCAGCCCCTCTGCCCATTATGTCTGGCATCCCCTAAGGATCTACTCCCTACCCCAATTTTCTTCTCCATTTTTTAAATGTCTTCCATACCATCTGTGTTTCCTTATCAATCCACAAGTATGCGGACAATACAGTACTCTTTGTCTTTGGTGCTTCAGTCCCTAAGTTTAATTTTTTGCTCCAGTGGGATTTTGACAACATCAGGCACTGGGTTTGCTGAAACCAGATCTCACTAAATGCCAAAATGACTATCGCCATGGCTTTTGTAACTATTAATTTTTGTACGTGTTGTTAGTTGAGTAGCTACACTAGGCTGAATGCTTATTTTCAGGCATGGCCTAAGGACAAATATTGTATTTTACAATACAGAATTCCAGACAATTAATGGAAATAAACGTATAATGTCAGTAATAAAGATAAAGAAATTGTACTGTAAGACACACTCAAGCTGAATTGATAAAATTTAGGCACAGTCACATACAAACTGGGAAAGTTAGTAGCTCCTTAACATTATTTCTTGTTTTTTTTTTATTACTGTTTTATGCCCCTTCTTTCTGGCCACTCTGAATACCTCAGGCCCTCCAAGCAACCCCCGAGCCTCCCTGGTTGTGGTCACCTACCTACAAGGAGCTCTGGCTTCACCCACCATATGGGGTCAGGGTTGGGAGGCTTTCCCTGAAATTGTGCATTTTGTCAAGTAAGCACCATGATCTGGAAAGATGAGGACCCAATGCGATTCCACAGGCCATCATCATCGAGGTGCTGAGGCCATTTTTCTGTGTTTCACTTTGTGCCCTCAGGAGGCATTGCCTACATGGACTCCAAGGAGATCCCACCCATGCTGTACCTGGGCCCATTCACCAGTGTCAGCAATGTTTCCTCCATCCTATGGCCTCTTCAGCAGCACTGCCACCTGTGGTCACCCAGGTGGCAATATTGCGGTCAAGGATTGCACCTTTCCAGCCTGGAGGAGGAGAGCATCCTCTGGGACACACACAGTCCTCCTCCCCCCCTCTGCCAGCCCCTGATGACTTGAACTTGTTCCCAAACTTGGGTCACCAGCGTTGTGAGCAGTAGCACTTGCACTGCACCAACAGGCCAGCTTAGACTGTCTTACTTCAATGAGCAAATATTCCAAAAAACATGGAGCTGCAGTAAGTATGAAAATGTCATTTGTCCAGTTTTGCTGGTAAAGAAGTCTTCATTTAGTAAATTCTTATCAGTAGAATTCACTAACTTTGCTTTTTTCTATTTTAGATAATTTCTGAATAAGACTTCAGGCTGAAACTTCAATTTTAATTCTAGTTTCTATTTTCAGTGTGCATTTATTATTACCATTTTGTTTGGAATTTACTGTTTGCACATTTGTGACAGGATGATTATGAGAGGCCAAACACTTGGGTTCTTTGTTATGGATAATTATGGTAGCATGGTAGCACCACTATATTTAAGGATGAGTAGGCTGTTTAATGTTAACCAAAAAAAATCCAAAAGGGGTCAGCACAATATAGTCTTTTTTAATAATTCAATAATGTAGCAGCAATAAAAGGCATAGCAACAACACACAGTACCATTAGGCACTAATCTCACCCAAAACAGAATAACACAAATGGAAGTGTCTTGTAGCCAGCCGTTCAAAAGGCCATTTACAGGTGCAGTTTCACCTGTCCGGAAGTGCATGCATGCCTTAGGTCTTGGTCGCATTGCATGAGATTTTCGGCAGTTAATGTTCCATTTTGCATGTGTTTTGACTGCTAATTTCACCTAGAATTGGTTAGTATGCCTTATTGGCTATCCGGTTTCGATGTAGATGTAAGTTTTTTGATGGATGCACCACACCGCCACTTGATCACAACGAACACCAACTATGTGAAACTGCACCTGTTAATGGCCTTTTGAACATCTGGCTGCAAGACATTCCTGTTTGTGTTTTTCCACACCTGCACTTTTATTCCGTTTTGGGTGAGATTAGTGCCTAATGGTACTGTGTGTTGTTGCTATGCCTTTTATTGCTGCTACATTATTGAATTACTAAAAAAGACTATATTGTGCTGACACTTTTGGATTTTTTTTGTAGATCAGTTTGTTCAGTTCAGGGTAATGTGCACTCCCCTGTTATAGTTTATACTAATGAGTCCCCTTAATCTCTGAAGATTAACTGAGATTTTTTTTCCCTTTTTTCTAGTTTATTGTTAACCCCCAATTTTTCCCCTTTAATTACTTCCCAACCATTCAACAGATTTTCATGAAATTATGCATGAGCAGTCTCACATGGCACATCTCTGGATCTGCCAAGCCTTGTTCGAGTAGGATGCATGGATTCCATGTTTTGGATAGAGCAAAAAGTAAATTTTTGTAAGCTTTTTCCCTTTGGTTTGAATGGGTTTTTGTCTGTCACCTCTAGTGCCCAGATGGCTTGGAATTTTTGGATGAACTTTAAAGGGCGAAAAGGGGCTGACCCACATATGTGCCTTTTTCTGGTTTGGTGAGAAACTATTAAACCATTCAAAAGTTATTTCATTTTAAAATTGTCATCAATTGGTTCTGAGAATGCTCAGTAAGCACCTCAAGATAGCTGTGTGAAACAAAAAAAAAATTCTTTTTTGTATTGACGTCATCCTTTTTCATGAGTGGAAAATCCTTTTTCATTTGGCCGCCAACTTATTTTTCATTTTTCCTAAAATTTCAAATTTGGAAATTCCTAAAATGACATTCGGTGGAGCAACCAACACATGTAGCTGGCTTATCAGGATACTTTTAGCACCATTCTGCCATTAAGTGTTTGAGAAATGACTTTGAAATGCTATTAATCCTTTTTCACACTGCGTGATATAAAAAAAAATCTGTTTTTGTATCATGAGTAATGAAAAAAGGCCTTTTTTGTTAGCAGAAACTCCTTTTTTTGCTTGCCTGGATCATTTCCCTGGTGTCTAGTGGCACTCCCCATCCTCCAGTCACCCTCCCCCCTTATAACATTATTTCTCCCTGGTATCTAGTGGGATCCCCCACCTTCTGATTGCCCTCCCCATAGTTCCTTTTTTATGAACAACATATTCTGTATTTCACCCTGGTGTCTAGTGGCTCTCACCACCATCTGATCACCATCCCCATATATTGTTGTTAATTATCTGGTGTCTAGAGGTACCCCCCAGCCTCAACTCACCACACCACCATTATTTATTTATTTTCCCTGGTGTCTTGTGGCACCCCCAACCTCACATCACCGTCTACATTATAATTTTGTTTGGATCCCTGGTGTCCAGTAGCACCCCCCAGTCCTCATCCCCATCATGTTTTCTATCGCTGGTGTCTTGTTGCACACCACCACCCTCCAATCCCTTACTGTCCTTCTGTTACCTGTAATAAAGAAAATGGTCCATTGATGTTTCTTTCTACTAAGGCTATAAATAATAAAGTTCTGTCATCAATCTGCCCCACCCTGTCCCTGACCTCTGACGGAGCACCCAACATCCCACAACTCCCATACCACCACACCCCATCACTCGCCTGAACAGATCAAAGGGTGATGATCCACTCTCCCACTGAAGACATGTCTTGCTGCTGAAACCGCTGACTGCTATATGACAAACTAAGATAAATGCAGTGCAATGTGTTTTAATGGGGTTTTCAACTTTGATGCATAACTTTCTCATTCTTGCATATTTTGATCCCAAATTTTCAACATGCCCTTCCTGACACCACACCTCAGGAACACTGTCAGGAGAATTACTCAAATCCAGCCCAGAAGGTGATTTTGCAGTCACTTTCATGATCAGAGAATATTCACTGCATGTGTCCATGAGGTGGGTCATAAGAAGGTCATGTTGAAAATTTGGGCTCAAAACATGTAAAAATGGCAAAGTTATGCACACACAATCACATTTTCATAAGCACACATGTAACTTTGGTACTTTTAAATATTTTCACCCTACACTTTCAACATAGCCTTTTTATTAGACCATGTCATGAACTTAAAACTATCATTGTTCAAATCCTGCCAAACCTGTATTTTCACACATGTGGCATGGGGTGATGTTGCGGTGCTGCAGGGTCACATTTTGAGGGGGATTTTGAAACATTCACTACTGTGTAGATGAGGTGGGGTAATAGCAAGAGTATGCTGACAATTTGGTTCCTGTTGTCTTACAAATAGAAGTGCAAGGCCTGGAGGGCTCTACACTTCCACAGCAACATATGTACACATCTAAGGAGGGACTGGAGCACAGGGACCAGAGGGCCCTGCACTCCCACAGGAAAACAAGGATATGATCAATCTATGGGAAAAATGACAGATAATCGATATATAGACAGATAGATAGATAGATAGATAGATAGATAGATAGATAGATAGATACATTATTTATATAGTGCCTCTTCATGGAGACCTGGAGCACTGAACAATTTTTTTAAATCAACAATCAACAAAGAATTTCCAGCTATACAATGCAAAATATAAAACAGCAAATCTATCTATAACATAAAACAGCAGTCAGTACACTTACAAGACCTTCCATAATTGTAAATGATATAGGTCATAGGCTTGATTAAATAAAAACATTTTAAGCCCTTTTTTAAGGTTTCCACCAAGGCTGCCTTCCTCAAATATCTTGGCAGTGAATTTCACAGGGCTGGTGTGGCAATGAAGAAACCACGATCCCCAGAATGCTGCAACCAAGTCCTGGGAACCACCAGGAGGCAACTGTCAGAGGAATGGAGAGCACAAGCTGGGCAGTGAGGAACCAGGTGGTCTTGCAGATAGTCTGGTCCCCAGCCATACAGGACTTTATTGGTTAGTAATCCGACCTTGAAGGCAATCCTCCACCTTACTGGAAGCAAATGCATTTCACAAAGGACAGGCATATATGAACAGATCTTGAAGCACCAGTCAACAGTCTGGCCACCACATTCAGCACCATCTGCAGATGATGGAGATTGCCTCCAGATAGACCCAGGTACAGAGCACTGCAGTTATGTAATCTGGACATGATGAAGACATGTACTAGAGTGATAAGGTCATCGATTGGTATCTGGACCCAGATCAGAGCAATGTTCTTCAAATGGTAGAAACTACTTTGGATGATGGCAGACACCTGAGCATCAAGTGTTAGACCATCGTCAAGGACCATGCTCTGATCCCTGACCCAAATAGAGGGGGTCAAGAAAATGCCTCCCAGTATCAAACCAGGGTTATTCCCAGACCCTACTCCATCTTGTCAATGGTCTGGGTCCAACACCAGTACCTCTGTCTTGTCTGAGTTGAGTCTTAGCCAGTTCTGAGCCATCCAGTTCTGGATCTCCTCCAGGCAGCTGTTAAACACAGAGGCTGCCATCCATTTTCCAGGTGCGCAGGACCAGTATAGCTGGGTGTCATTGGCATAGCAATAAAAACCCATCCCATACTGCCTAATAACATCTCTGAATGGCAGCATAAACACTATGAAGAAGAGAGGCAACAAGACCAACCCTTGAGAAACTCCACAGGGTAGGGGCGTTGGACTAGATGAGGATAACCCTACCATCACACTCTGCACTCTACCCATGAGATAGGACCTAAACCAGCTGATGACATTGCCAGTTAGTCCACACTAGTTCTGCAGTCAGTCCAGTAACACCGCATGGTCCATGTTGTCAAATGATGCCAAGAGATCCAGGAGAACAAGGATGGTATGTTCTCCCCTAACTCTTGCTATCAGGAGATCATTCAGTCCCTTCACCAGGGCATTCTCTGTGCTATTCCCAGGTCTAAATCTATAATACAAATACTCATAAGTGACAGAGGATACAAGATGAGTCTCGAGCTGTATGGCCATCACTTTTTCTAAAATCCTCCCTAAAAAATGGGAGATTTGAGACCAGTCTGTAGTTGGTAAGACACTTCAGGTTCAATGTGGGTTTCTTCAAAAGGGGTTGAACCAAGGCCTCTTTCAAGGCCATAGGAAAGACCCCACTCTGCAAGGAACACCAGATGATCTCAGCAAAAACATATCCAATTAGGCTAATGCAACCAACCAAAAGTCAGGTTGGACTTTGCTCTAGATCACAATAGGATGGTTGCAGCCTCAAGACTATCTTGACTACTTCATACACTCCAACTGAATCAAACTCACCCCACACAAGAGGGATTCCCCAACACATTTCAGGTCCAACCCCTTAAGCGCTTTGAACAACACTAGAAGAGATCTCAGTCCTGATAGAGATAACTTTGTCGGCAAAGAACAGAGCAAACTCTTTGTACCTCATGCTTGAACTTGTTCCTCCTGTACAGATTTAGGCTGGATGTAACAACCCGTCCACCATCTGAAAGAGCTGAGCTGGTCTGTTCCTTGCTGCAGCAATCACACTTGGCAGAAAATCCACCTTTTGGGGGGAGATTGCCCCTTGATAGTCACTGTAATGTGACCTCAAGGCCAATTTGTCCACCATCAGTCCAGATCTTCTTCAGCATTGCTCCAGCCCCAAGCCCGTTATCTTTAACTCCCTGAGTTCACCATCAAACCAAGGGGGCTTCCAGTGAGTAGATAAAGGCTGGACACAGATGGGTGCAACAGAGTTGAAGACTTCAGAAACATCCCTATTAGAGGCCACCTCTGCCTCCTCCACCCCCACTGCATAGGCAGTTTCCATGCTCAATAGATCCAGCACCACCTGTAGTCCTTTTGGGGACAATCCCAGCAAAGGGTGGTACCGGTCCATCTCCATAGAAGATAGGCCCTCGGGGGGGGCCCAAATGTGAAACTCATGGTGCTATGATCTGACCAAATGATCAGATCAATCCTGAGGTAATCAACCCCAAGACCCAGTGTGAACACCAGGTCCAGTGTGTGACCATGCGAGTGGGTCGCCGAAGTGGCAACCTGCAACAGGCCCAGAGCTGCCATACTCTCTCAAAAAGTAAGGAATTTCTTTGAAAAAAACTGCATTAATGCAACATTTAGGATTAAAGTGACAGCAAAAAAAAGTTGGGAAATGTGGTTTTAGGGTTCCCAACCCTAAAGCTCCACCCCTACAACTAAAACAAAAAAAGTATGCAGTCTTCCTAGGTGTTGTCAACCTTGAAACCCACCCCATTCTATACAGACCAAACACATACATACTGAATGGGGTGAGCTTTAGAGTTGACAACACCAAGGAAGACTGCACCCCTGATTTGTTTTAGGGGTTGGGTGGGGCTTTAGGGTTGGAAACCCTAAAACCACATTTCCCTACTATTTACGCTGTAGCCTCAACCCAAAATGTTTTTTCCAAAGAATATTAAATATAAAGCATTTCAAGTCATAAGACCATTTTGAAAGAGGAAAAAGCAGGGACAATTTGAAATATTAACTGCAGTGGTGTTTGTAGTAATCAGAATAAGAAATGATTCTAAATATCTAATTTTAAGCAATATTCCTCTTTTGCAACATAGCAGCTGTACCAGAGAGCAGTAGGACAGTCTGATCAGCAGCAGACCCTGGGTCATAGCCATCCTTGTCGGGGGGAAGGGTGTGCAGCTATTCTTGTATGCAAGACAAATATCAAGTGCCAAACAGGTGGGGTTTAAATTACTATTTCCAACTAACCTGTGTGTTTCATTTTTAGCTTGCAACATCCTGAAGACAGATTTTGGACTCAGCAGCTGATTTGTGTGGGTAGGTGGGACATAAATGATTAGACCAATATGAGCTGATCAGAAAACCCTGTGCAGTATATAAGGAACCACTCCTAATGTGTGGCAGAACATAAGTGGAACATAACAGGAGTGCAACAGGTGTAGAAATTAACATCTTAAGCATTGGCAGTCATCCACGGTGACATCATGTATGGGGGAGCTGGTCATTTATGTTGTTGCACTCACTGCAGGGGAAGGGTAATGGGTAGAAGTCAGGACACTAGTGAGAATAGGAGCAACACCTTGTGTTGGGTAAGGTGAAATAATGCTTCTAGTGGGACATTAAGGGAAACATCTAAAGGGAGTAAAGAGATAGAAAAAAGTAGTAAGCAGGAAAGCAAATGAACGCAATGGTAAATAAGTCAGAAGACACCCTATCTGGAGTAGGGTGACATAGGAAAGACTGCCAGTAGGTTCAAGGGGGTTGAAACAATCACAGGTGCAGTAAGGAACAGGAGGAAGAACATATAGCCAGAAATTGGAATGCTGCAGTGCAGTGAGTGCAGACCAGGAGGGAGATGATCTGGAGACTAAGGTGCTATAACAGATGCACCCACCTTTCTGCTTTAAGGGTGGAGGTCATCAGACTTCAAGTGGAGCATAGCAGGATCCAGATGGCCTCATTCCCTCACCCCAAGGCCACAATGTCCACCATCACTGCCAAGAGGATGCCTCAGGGAAGGATGACTAGCTATACAGTGATGGACTCTGGTAAGATGGGAAATGTAGGGTATGGACCCATTCCTGTACCAGTGCAGCTATGCAACTCCATCACCATTCTGGCAGCATGGGAATGCTCAGAGGTAACAACTGTAATAGTGGCATTGGAGGATATGGGGATCCCCCAAAGGGGGGGACCCAAGGTCGGTAGAAGAGGACATCAATAGAAGAGGAAGCAGTTTCTGGTGAAGGACTTGATTGTTAGGGGACTAGATCTGGGAACAGGGAGAGGAAGGAAAGGGAGGTAAGGTGCATATGTGGCATCACAGCTCAGAGGGATTGTCAGTGGATCCTAAGGGCTGCTAGGGTGGCAGGAGAGGGGAGAGAGCTGTATGTTACTGTACACCTTGCAACGATGACCTAGCTAGGATGCAGCATGGATTGTTCAGGGGGAGTTCAGGGAACTGGGAAGGGGCCTAAAACAGGTAGGACACATTGTGACCTTCACCAAGGTGCTACCTATATATGGCTGAGGGGAGGACAGAGAACTCTGTATCAGGAGCTTCAACTTATGGCTGAAGGAATGGTGTAGAGAGGAAGGGTTTGGCTATATTGGGGACTGAGGAAAACCTTGGAGGATGTGAACCTATACAATGGTGATGACCTGCATCCATCTAGGAGAGAAACTGCCGTTCTCAGTTGACAGTCTAAATGTTATCTTGATGGGCATTTGAACTAGCTGAGGGGGGTGGCCAAAGGACAGAGGGAGGCATATAGTGCTCTCCACACAAAATGAAGCAGGAAGGAAGGAGGGAGAACCTGAGAGGACAAAACTCATATAGGAAAGAAGTTCAATACAAATGAACTAGAATTGGAGACAAAGGGGAAAGGAACAAACATAGTAATACAATAGGGAAAAATGTGGTAGGGCCAAAGGAAGGAGGGTTGCAAATAAGGTGGGAGAAAGTTGTGGAAAGCCGTGTGTGCAAATGAAAGAAGTCTTGGAGATAAGATTTCAGATCTTGAGGCTATCATGGTGGATGTGGTAGCATCAAAGGAAGGAAGGAGGGTTGCAAATAAGGTGGGAGAAAGTTGTGGAAAGCCATGTGTGCAAATGAAAGAAGTCTTGGAAATAAGATTCCAGATCTTGAGGCTATCATGGTGGAGACAGACCTGGACATAATGGCTATCACTAAGGAAATGAGTACAGTAAAGGGACATGGTCATGCCAAGACACATGTAGTTCAGGAAAGTTAGGGAAGGAGGAAAGGGGGGGGTTGTGTTATACACATGGGAAGATATCAAGGCAACAGAAATGCAAGGGAGTAAGGAGGGTCTGGAGGTATTGTGGGTCACCCTGGAAGCAGCAGCCAGAGCTTCCATTCACTTGGGATGATTTACAGACATCCAGCACAAGAGGAGATCTGGACAAGGAAATGGGGGACACCATTAACAAGGGGAGGTACTGCTGATGTGGGACTTCAGTCTATTGGATATTGATTGGAGCCTCACAGCCATGGCTCAGCTATAAGTAGAGTCATCCTACACTTCCTGCAGGGGGTGTTTCTGAGGCAACTAGTCAAGGAACCCACTTCCGATAGGACATTACTGGAGGAGCTCTTCAACTGTGCCTTAAGAGGTGACCCTATCATTAATCCTGATGGCCACCCCCCCCCCAGTAGGAGATTCCTATGGGGTTCAACACTAAAATTGCTGTTGACTATGATCTTGGCAGCTAAAAAAAGGTGATTACCAGGCTGGGGCACACTACTCATGCTCCTTCCATAGAGGAGTGTGGAAAAATACTTTTGATAATCTACTACATGGAAAAATTGACCTATATCTTAGCTAACAAATTGTGATTATTCAAAACCAGTTGGCAGAGATGGATATTTTATTAGCTGGATAACCAGAGAGACCTCTTCCTATGAGGAGACTCCCCTTTTCTTTTTCCTCTTCTTTCTCTTCCTTTTCCTCTTCTCATTCATTTCCTTTCTTCATTTCCCTTTTCGCTACCCTTCTAATCTCCAATCCAATTCCAAAGACAAGGTACTGTATGTGTACTAGCCAACACTGTTGACTATATACCTACCTTTGAGTCTATAGTGGCTTGTCAATTTATTCCTTACCGGCACACTCTTGGACCCAAGATAGATGATTATGACTTTTGCAATGGTTTCTGGATATACATATCATCCCATGCAAAGAGACATCTCATCACCCACCCTTATCAGGGATGAGCTGAGAAGTCAACATTGCAAATATACTGCCATATAGACAAAGGCATAGACACAAAGCAACTTACATTCGTCATGATGTGTTTATTATGTCAGTAATGGGCTTTGTTACTGTGCAATGTGATGAGAAGACTTTATCAACTGCTTATCCTTTTCCCCTTACATGTAACCTTTTTTCATTTTTTTGTAGTCTTTTAAAAATTTAATAACAATTAAGTTGAAGAAAAAAGAACCACTGGAAGGAGGGCAATAGACACAAGTCCATTTGAAGAGGAAAAAGTGCAAATCTGATAGTTTACAAGGCTATGGAATCAGATGGGATACATCCAAGGGTACTGAAGGAGCTCAGAGAGGTACTTATTTCACTTCTGACAGCCTTTTTCAATAACTCATTAGATACGGTGTGGTCCAAGAGGACTGGATAAATGCAGATGTAGTCCTGCTCCATAAGAGTGGCAGCAGGCAAGAGTCTTGCAACTACAGGCCAGTCAGTCTGACATCTGTTGTGGGGAAACTAATGGATCAACTTCTAAAGGAATGACTGATACATTACCTTGCAGCCTGTGGGTTACAGGACTCCATGGTTTCAAAGGAGGGTGATCACGTTGGACAAAACTGATACATTTTTTTGACTGGGTGACCAGAGAACTAGATTGGGGGGAACAGTGAATGTGATCTACTTAGGCTTCAACATGGCTTTCGACACAATGCCACATAAGAGGCTGAAGGTTCATAAATAAATTGTGAAGCTTCGGGGTCAGAACCAAGTTGGTACACTGGGTACGTAGTTGACTAACTGATTGGTGACAAACAGTGATGGTAAACAGAACTCATTCAGGGGAAGGGATAGTGATCACCTGGGTTCCTCAGGGCTCAGAACTTCATCCAGTCCTCTTTCATGTCTTTATAAGTGACATTGCAGAAGAACTGTCAGGAAAGGTGTGCCTCTCTTCAGATGACACAGAGCTCAGTAATGGGCTGGACACTACAGACAGGGTGGAGAGAATGAACAGAGACCTGAAAAATTCTGAGGATTGGTCAAGGGAATAGCAGCTGTGTTTCAATGCAAAAAAGTGGAAAATCATGCACCTTGGGTGCAAAAAGCCAGAGGCAGATTATAGAATGTGGGGAGATATCAATGGTCACTAAATAGGAAAGGAATCAAGGAATGATCATAACAAATTACCTTAAGGTGGCAAGGCAATGTGACAATGCAGTAAGGATGCCAGGGGGATGCTGGGGTGCATAGGAAGGGGTATCACCAGCAGAAGGAGGAAGGTGGTGTTGCCACTGTATCAGCCTTTGGTGAGACCACACCTAGAGTCTGGTATCCAGTTCTGAAGACCCCATCTCAGAAAGGACATAGATAAGGTGGAGGCCATCCAAAAAAGGGTAACAAAAATGTTACTGAGGCTGCACTATGGGTGGATGAAAGTTGCGAATTCTGCGGAGCGTCCACGAAATTTAGTGAAAACTTTTTGAACTTCCGCCATGGCAAAATTGATATCTTCCACAGATTTTTGCCAGTTTCCATGGACTTTTTTGCAGAGCTGTGGATTAATACATTAAATTGTGGAATTTATTCCATCCACAGTTTAATGTATTTTTTCATATCCTAACTATTATAAACAGGCTGGTGGTGTCCAGTGGTCCCCCCACCCGCCGATCGCGGGTCCCACCATGTGAAAATAACACCCTCTCCTCCTCACACTGGTGTCTAGTGCCCCTTCACCCACCAATCACTGGTCCCATTTAAAATTAAACTCCGATTCCTGGTGTGTAGTGCCCCCCCCCACACCTGCTGATCGTTGGTCCTAGTCAAGCAAAAAAACCCCAATCAGTCCCCAGGTTTAGGAAAAATAAATGTTTGGAGCTGCTCAACCTCTTTTTTTGAGCTGAAAGAGTACTAGGTGCTGCACCGTGTCATGTACACCCCCACCCACTGATCATGGGTCTCATGTAAAAAAAATCCATCCCTGGTGTCTAGTGGTTCCCCACCTGATGATCACTGGTCACATAAAAAAAAGTATACCTCCACTCCTCTGTCCCTGGTGCCTAGTGGTCCTCCCACCCATCAATCATGGCCCCACAAAAAATTATAATTTCCTGGTGTCTAGTGGACCCCACCTCCCTATCCAAGACCCCAAAACAAAACAAAAATCTGATCCATTCATTTTTCTTTCTGTAATCTGTATTATTCCCTGGTGTCTAGTGGACCCCGCTCCCTAGCCCCATCCCCTGTGCAAAAAAAACATAATCACAATTCCCTGGTGTCTAGTGGATCCCACACCCCCCACCCAGACAGTTATTCTCCCACCACCCCACTCCCCCACTCCTGAGTGGGCCACCTGCACAGCCCTCCTCTCTCCTCCACACCTGGCAGCCCACTGAATTGTCAATGAATGAACGCATACTTGTGTTTAAGCACATGCTCATTCACTGACATTTCAGTGGTCTGCCAGCCATGGAGAAAAGAGAAGAGCTGCACTTGTGGCCTGCTTCAGGTCAAGTTGTGGGGGGATTGGGGTGGTAGGGGAAAACTGACTGGTTGGGAGGTCCACTAGACACCAGGGAATTGTGATAATCTTTTTTTTTACAGGGGGCGGTGATAGGGAGGGGGGTCCACTAGACACGAGTGAATAATAAAGATTACATAAAGAAAAATGAATGGACTGGATTTTTTTTGTTTTGTTATGGGGGTCCTGGATAGGGATGGGGGTGAGCTAGACACCAGAGAATTGTAATTTTTTGTGTGGCCATGATCGACGGGTGGGGGGACCACTTCATACCAGGGACTCAGGAATGAAGGTACACTTTTTTTTTATGTGACCTGTGATTGGTGGGTGGGGGCCACTAGACACCCGGGATGGATTTTGTTTTGCATGGGACCTGCGATCTGTGGGTGTGGGCACAAGACATGGACATTGGGGTGCTTTGCCCTGATCAGATTCTTTGCAGTCTTGGAAATGCAAACGAGACACAGACTAGTGGCATATTTTGTAATACATCTTGTTTATTACATAAAGGATAACAGTTGCCCGAAGCAGGTCTTACCATTAGACACTAAGAGCCGAAAGTTTCACAAATACCCAAGGAATGAAGAAGATCTTGATGGGAATACATAGAACAGCTGGTTATGTACTATGATTATTACCATGGTAACTTAGAAGACTAGATACATAAAATAAACCTTATTGGCTAAAAGTTAGGTGGCTCCACAGTATTATCTTTCCTTATACATTATTTGTAAAGTCAGCTAAAAACATGGAACAAAAGATTCATACAAGGTACAGGAGATAGTGCAATAATACATAAATCCAAAAGGTGGTAGTGCAGTCTGTATAATGACTTCTCAAAATATAACAAAGACACAAGTGTGTTGGCACATTACATGCTGTTACTAAGCAAAGTAAAATGGAATCATAATCATAATGTTTTCCCTGACTACTTACCCTTGTACAGTAAGCGACAATGCCCTACAAGTTAGTAGTCATTTGTCATAAGATATATATATATATATATATATATATACACATATATATATATATATAGATATAGATATAGATATAGATATAGATATAGATATAGATATAGATATATGTAACATAAGGCTTGTCTAAGATGCACAATGGGATACCAAGTAGAGTGTGGGAACCTTGCATAACACACCCCCCTCATTTCCTTACTGAAAAGGCAACAGCTGTATGGGAAAGTAGTGGGAACAATCTCCATCATTTACAGACCCGACACATGAGCCTTGTAAAGGAACTTCAGTTGTTCACAATGTTGTTTGAGTGTGCATCTTAGAATGCAAAGTGCTAGTATCAAATATGCAATTAAAATTGCTTGAATAATAACAAAATCTTTAAAAGTGAGTTCTAACCAAGTATTCGAGAGTGCAGTATCTAAATCATCTTCATGAATAAGTGTGTTCTGGTAATCTCCAGCTTTGGGGATATTATTGCTGATGTAGATGAGATGTGTATCCTTTCTATCTAGAAGGGATTTCAAGGTTAATGTCAGTGGGTCAATATGGACATCAAAAATGGGTAAATACTGAAAGAGTGCAAGCATATATTCAGGGTCACTGTCGATAACAACTGGTTCCACAATGGGAACAGGAGTAATAACTGTATGACCAATAACTGTAGTTTGATGGGAATAAAACAGAATTCAGGAGATTTAACCTTGAAAGTCTTCAGACTGCATGAAGAACTTTTATAATTGGTAACAATGCAGTACTGACCATCAGAATTGTAAGGCATTTTAACAGTAGGAACCCTCCACTTTCTCAGTTGAATTAGGCAGGTAAAAGATTGATTTGTGAGTATTGTAGTCATGTGATGGACCTCTCCGGCATAGCTCTGGTAAAGGCATCCAGTGTTGCCCAGCGGTGATGCTGTTGATGGTGCCCTGGGAGTATCAGTATCATTTGATTTAATGTCCTAGTCCATTGTAAAGGACCAATCAGTACTGCCCAATGAATAACCACATACTGGTTTGATGACATTGAAAATATCACAATGACACAGATAATGGTATCTCTTCTTAGCACAACAGTCCATATGAGGTGCTACCTAAGCTTCAAGGGTGGGATAGAAAACCAGAAGAGATGGAAGTTCAATGTGTTCTCTGTAGATATCCTCATCAAGGTGCCCAATAGAGTGATTGGAGGCTAATTAATCAAAAAGAGCTGTAGTGGGATCAAAACATTGTAAAGATACAGTAAAGGTCACAAACATAGTGTCTCTGATGGTGCATTAATTGGAATTATAACAGGGTCCCCTATTGGGATGATGGGTGACATAACCTAAGTTACGTGCAATTGACATGGGGATAGATAGTGACCTGGAAGTGCACATTGTGATGCAAGCAGTGGATTACAATAGGGATAGTTCCATTTAGCAAGTCTTATGTTATGAATAATATCTGGGATATGTTCAGATTTCAGAACACAGAAGAGATTATTGACAGTGGTTATGACATAAGAGCCATAGCCAGAGCACAGGAGTTCCCTGGCAATATACTGCTTGTCTGCCTCCTTTTTATTCTGTTGGACAAGTTCATTAATTTTATTCTTAGTATCTGTAAAACTCTTGGCAATACTGTACATGTCATACATGGTAAAGTGTTCTTCCTGACTAAGCCCACCTACACCATGCCATAATGGTGGTAGTATATCATTTTTCATGCCATCCTGGAATTTGGATATTTGCATAGTGATAGAGACAATATCTGCTCTGTTCCAGGTGGACATGCCAGTTCTGAAGAGAGCGGAAATAGTGCCTGTGGCATGGGTGACATCAGCAGTATCATGCCTTCTACGAAAGAAGGGAGGTTTGGACTTTTTCTTGTCATTAGGGATTGGCTTAGGCCTGAATAAACCTAAGTGTTCAGTAGTACATGTACCAGCTACTGGGTCTTGTGTACATGGCTGGTGTGCTGCAAGACTGTCTAATAATATAGTACTGATAAACTTAGATGTGTTTGTATTATGGCACATACCAAATTCAGCCATATTTCAATAAGTAAGATTAAAAATAACTGGAACGTGCATGTACTGCACATTGTTAACATGGGTACCAAGAAGACAAGTGGCAATAAGACCACTGGTTGGTCCAGATTCCTGTGGGGAGACAATCAGCCAGTTCAGTTTCAGTAAGGGGTACAACAGTCAAGAGCATAACTGCTGTAGCATTGTAATGATAACTACAAAATTCTTTTGCGGAGTCTTGTGGGAACCTCTCACAAAAAGCAGGGTCAATCACAGCAGTTAGATTATATTAACCAGAATGTCTGTGACTGACTTGGCGAATGGACAGTATACCATTTGGGTCAATGTTGGTATTGGGACAACCTTGGAAAGTGATTTTTGCAAGGCAGGTGACAGGGAGTGTTTTTCCCATTGTTATCAGTTTACCATTCAATTTCAAGGGAAGATTTGTCAGGGGCCACAATTGCAGCAGTGAGGTAAGCATCTTTGCCTTCCTGGACAGTAATCAATTTGTTGGGAACATCTATGCTAACTCCTTCAGGGATGGTGGTGTTTTTTTCTGCTGGGGTCATGTATCTTCCCTGATGATGATGAAGTAGTGGAAGGAGTTGCCTTAGACATTGGTTGCTTTTGGATATAGTTTTCATATCCCTGCCATGGACAAAGGAAATGCTCCTAGGAGAAGGACCGTCAAATGCACGATAGCCATCTCGCAGGAATATCTGTAAGGAAAAAGAAATGGTTGTAGGTAAATTCTGCACAATGGGGTTAGGAAAAGTAATTATGCTCCTTTATACAGTTTCATCTGGTTTGCATGCAACTATTTCTCAGTAAGTTTCTTCTGATGAAGTAGTCTAACTTGATAGACTGCAGGACTGAGTTTTTTGACAATGGGGTAGGGTCTTTCCCACTTATTGGAGAAGGAGTGTAAGGTGAGCAGATCTGAGTACCATTACCTGATCTCTGACTTGCCTGTCCACTTCTTGTGCGTGTTTGTCAAATTGGAGTTTGGACTGTTCCTGAGCCTTGCCCATATGGTGTGCAGCATACAAATGGGTTTTAACAATATCATCTCTGAGTTTTGCACATATTTATCTATGGACACTCTGTCTTCAGTGAGTGTGTTCAGATCAAAGAACAGGTGTTCAGGTAGTCTCATGGTTCTACTAGTCATCACCTCAAAGGGTGTCAACTGGGCAGTGGCTGAAGGAGTATCTCTAATTGCCATAAGGAGTAAAGGCAGAAGGAAATCCCATTCCTTGGGATTATCCTCAATAAATTTGAAAGCATTTGCTTAATCCTTCTGTTGGCTCTTTCTACCTGACCTGGTGATTGAGGGTGGTTGGGTATGTGGAACGTCTGGTGTACCCCTAGAAGTTCAAGTGTTTCTTGCATCAACTCACCTGTAAAGTTGGTTCCTTTGTCAGATCCTACCTTAAGAGGTAAGCCCCATCTGGAGAACAATTGTTCTACCAGAACTTTTGCAGTTATCTTGGCTGTACATTCTGAGTGGGGAAAGCTTCAACCCACTTGGAGGATAGGTCAGTAACCACAAGTGCATACTTGCTGTTCCTGCTGGTGTTGGCCAGGGACCAATAAAGTCGATTTGAATCTCATGCCAGTGAACAGATTGTCTCTGGGGAAGTAGTTTGGTATTTTACTTGGTTGGGGCTGGATTATTCTGAGCACAAATCAGGCAGTTCCCTATGTAGTGTCTGACATCCTTGGTGATGCCTGGCCACCAACCAACAGTTTTCAGTCTCTGTAGTGTGTTTTCCACCCCCTGGTGTCCACCAGATGGGGTGTCATGACACTAATAAATGAATTCATATCTCAAGGATTTAGGGACTACCCACAGCTTGTAGTGTGAGTCGTCAGACTTACAGTTGTAGACATAGACATGGTCATATATTTCCAGATATTTTGTGAAATTTCTAAAGAGTTTCTCTCTGCTGCCCCTACTGTGGAAATGCAGAAAGCAGGAGATTTCTCTAGAAATATCACAGAAATTTTAGGAAATATCTGACCATGCCTTAGGCTGTGACTGTATACCAGATTAGCTTATTGTCCTGGGACAGATGCAGCTGGTTTGCATGTCTTTTGCAAGGGTTGTGAATAGGCAGTTCTTGTTCAGTTCCTTTGTCAAGGAACCTGAGCACTTCTCTCGATTGAGGGTCAGACTTCTGTGCTGTGGACAGGTCCAGTGACACAAATGGTTCAGGCTTCTTCTTTATAGCAGCTACCTGTACAGCTGCTAGAGCATCAGAGTGAGCCATTTCCAATGTCTTCCCTCCCCCCACAGAGCACCCTCTTTGGCAAGATTGTCTGCTCTATCATTGAAAGAATGGTATGGATCGGATTTTGAATGGGCCTTCACTTTATGAATAAACAGTTTGTGTTTAAAATGTTGGGTCAATTCATGAAGAAATACAAAGAGTGTTTTGTACTTCACTGGGGTGCCATCAGAAGATGCAAAAGAGTTCTTCTGCCAGAAAGATAAAAATTTGGTTAGGGAACAACAGATCCAATTAGAATCTATAAAGATGATGGTGTCCTCGATGCCATGTTGTATCAGTTTGAGAGCACAGTCCACAGCTGTCAATTCTGCATAGTGAGATGATGCAACACTGCAGTGTTTGGAAGCATGTACTGTGTTACCATTAGGATACATGATGAAAACTCCAAATCTGGCTACCTGTTCTTGATAGTATGAGGCAGAGCCATCAATAAAGACATGACACAGGGAGGTGTCAGTAAGGAGTTTTGGAGTAGCAGAGAGAAAAGGGCCTGATTCAGGCAAATCAGGTGGTTGGAGTGTGCAGTTATGTGTGTTTCCTTGGTACAAAAGTCCATCAACTAAAATTGAGGGCATCTTGGCAGTGTGGACCTGTATGTCACGGTCCTGGAGAAGAAGAAACCAGTGGGTCAGTCTGGTGTTAGATACTGATTCATCCTTTACTCTGCCTTATAGCAAAAAGGTTGTGGGGGTGTGGTTAGTGTTCAGAATGATAGGTGAGTGCCCAATGATATACACAAAATGTTTGACAGCCCAGTAGGTGGACAGAAGGTTTCTTTCACAAGGGCTATACTACTGTTCTACTGGGGACAACAATTGAGATGCATAAGCAATAGGTCTCAAGGTACCTTTCACTTTCTGAGCAAGGACTACAGACCTGGCAATGTCTTAAGTGGCTGATTACAGATGGAAAGGTAAAGATGGATTGGGGTTTACTAAGGCTGGTGCAGAGGCCAGGGCCTGTTTTAAAAGTGTCACAGCCTGAGTGTGGATAGGGCCCCTGTCCAGGGATCATCCTTTTTCAGAAGCTCATACAGAGGGGCTGCCTTCTGTGCAAAATAGCAAAGTCCCTGGAAAAGTTGACCATTCCTAGGAAAAATCTGAGTGTTGCCACACCGGTGGGTAGTGACAAATCTTGTAGGCCTTGGATCTTCTTCCTAGATGGGCTCCTGACCTGTTCTGTTATGCACAGGCCAAGAAAGATGACTTCTTTCTGGTAAAGGTGTGCTTTTGCAGGGTTACACTTGAAGCCTGCCCTCTGTAAGAGGGTCAGTAGTTCATCAAGGAGGTCAAAATGTTGCTTCTTGGTCACAGTTGCCTACAGTAGATCATCCACATAATGCAGAAGACATTGTGGGCCAGAGAAACCCTCCAGGGCATTCATCTTGTGTAGATGGAAAAGGGAGGTGCTATTATGGAATCACTGAGGCAAGCAGGTCCATGTGTACTGTCAACCCTCAAAGGTAAAGGCAGTATAGCACAGTGGTTTAAGGCTCTGTGCTGCTAACCTGGAGACCTGGATTTGAATCCCATAGCCTCCACTTGCATACTGTGTGACCCTAAGCAAGTCACTTAACCTCCTTGTACTCCCAGGTCGCACCTGTAAACAAGCTTTCAGCTTAGTGTGTCTCCCCTGGTAAAAAAATAAATAAATAAGTAAAAACTTATATTGACTTTCCAGAGCTAGTGGCAGTGACTAAAAGCCATTGGAGATGTCAAGGGCACTAAACCATCCATGGTCTGGGGTTAGCAATTTGAGCACATTGGGTGCTGATGCTGCAGAGCATGAACAGCTAGGAGTAACTCGATTACGTCTCCTGTAATCAATAGAGAGTCTTCAGGATCCTGAGAGCTTTTCACTGGTGAAATGGGTGAGCTGGCGGTCGAGACACAAGGCCTGATCACACCTTGTTTAAGGAGTGACTGAATGGTTTCTCTGGGTGATGGTAATGTCTCATCAGGAAAGGGGTATTCTGTTTGCCTATCATGTGCTTGGCCTGGAATTTCAATGATGGTTTGCATTCTCCCACAGTCATGCTTGTGTGTGGCAAAACCATCCAAATGTTTCTGCAGGATGGGTAGGAGTTTCTTGAAAAACTCATATGGCTGGAATAATAGCTGCAACAACATGCAAATCAGAAATCATGACAGCATTTTACTGTCCCCTGATCTTGAACAGAAGCATGTTAGACAAATCCACTGTACTGCAGGAAAATCAATAGCCAGAATGCTGGGATGATCACTTAATACCATGAGGTCAAAGGTATGGGTCGTCTTAAGGTTGTCTGTTACCACAGAAAGTATAATAGAGTGGTAGGTGAATAGCCTTGAGCCATCCACACCTGATGTACTAGTCCTCCATCTGGTGGAAAAGGAAGAGTTTGCTGGATCTTCATCATGCAAAACAGACACAGCTGTGCCTGTATCTAGCAGAATCATCAGTTGGCAGACCCTGACCTTGGCCTCTGTACAAGGCCTTCGGTTTCTGTCAAGAGTGAACTTGTTCACAATACAGACTGGGGTCTGTAGTTGTCAATCTGAACTGCTGCTACCAGGAAGCTCCTGGAGAAGTAGGTTGGCCTGCTCTTGCCGGGCCTCTTCTAGGTCTTGCATAGCTGTAACAATGATCTGAGAAGGCTCCTGTATCTCCTTGGCCTAGTGAGGCCTGCTCTGCTGGAGCTAATACTGCGATGGTACGTGCTGGGACTGAGTCCATCACTGACCGGACATGCCCAAGAAGGCTGTGGATGTTGTTGTTCTACTCTGTGATCTCACGGTAAGAAGGCCCTGATCAATGATTTTGATTGTCCTGATAGGAATTAGTGGTGTTTTAATTCCACTTGTTATTGCTATTATGGTTCCAGTTTCCACTTCAGGACTGGGAGTGCTGTTTGCTATCTTAGGATGTGTCCTTTTTGTCTTGGGCCTTGCCCTCCACTGTGTAGTGGGTTGTGGGCTCACCAGTGGATTGCACCGTGGCCACCTTTTTTGAACTGTAATTCAGATCTCGGAGGTAGAGCTGGTAAACCCACTCGGTCTTCCAGACAATATCTGCAAATTTGTCCATTCTGGGGAAAATCGTGGGGTGATCCTTTTCACAGATAGCCAGCATCATGTTGCAGAGGTACAAGTTCTTGTACTCAGTAAGGTCAGCATCTGCAGCTTCTTTTGAAAGCTGTTTGCCAGTATGGTAGGCCATCCATAACCTCTGATGGTATGTCGCTGGGCTTTCCTTGGCAATTTGTTTTATGGGGTAGGCCAACATCAAGCCAACCACACCTCACTTGTGTGCAGAAATGAGCTCTGCTGCAATCACTTCAAAATATGCATTTGTGGCTTGGCGGGCCACCTCTGGGAGTTTCACCCAGAGGTCAGGGTCTATGGTCTTCTGGAGGATCTGTACCTGGTAGGCTATGAGCAGGCTGAGCATCTCACAACTGTAACACACCTTCTCCAAATGGCAACTGCGATTGTCACTGGGTCTCATGTGGGGGGTGGTCACTACACACCAGGGACTGGAGGTATATATATATATATATATATATATATATATGTATATATGTTGCAAAAAACTCTGTTTAATGCATCAGTTAGGGTTGTTCCACAGTGACAAAAGTGAAGAAATTCAGTGTTAGAGTCACCACCCCTTGCACCCCAAGACCACCCCTTCCCCACCAACAGGCATCGGGGTGTGCATTGGGGTCATCAGTCCTAACTCTCACCCCATCCCATGTGTAAACAAGCTGAAGTGGTGCAGTATAGGAGGAGTAGAAGTGAGAGTTACAACCGTGATGCTTACCGTGCCTGTTGGTGGGGACGGGTGGGTTTGGGGCAAGGGGTGGCAACCCTAATACCAAATTTCCTCACTTTTGTCACTGTGGAACAACCCTAACTGATGCATTAAACAGAGTTTTTTGCTGTGTATTTTCCTTCTTTTTGACAGTGATCAGTTCTACAGATCTTTTTGCCACAGTTTAATACATTAACCCACAGCCGGTACATTTATTCCACCCTTTTAAGGTGGAATTTCTGTGAAAGTTGTGAAAATCATTTCCAAACTTTCACAGAAGTGAAAGTCGCACTTTTGCAGAAATTCCTCTGGCAAAATGTATTTGTCTCACACCCCTAGTCTTCACCAAATATCTCATGAGGAGAGACTGACTGATCTGAACATGTAGACCCTGGAAGAGACAAGGTAAAGTGGTTACATGATATAGACCTTTAAATACCTCAAGGGGTGAATAAGCTAGAGGAAGGAAGCATTTTTCAGAAAACAAGTCTATGAAAATTAGGGGGCATGTAATGAAGCTGGAGGAAGAAATTTAGGAGGGATGTAAGGAAGAATTTTTTTTTAACTGAGAGGTTCTGGATGCCTGGAACTGTCTTCCAGCAGGGCTTATGTAGGTTAAAACAGTGGTGGGCTTCAAGTACGCACAAGATAAGTATAAAGGAAAACTGGTGTCAAAGTAAAGGGGGAGGAGGTGGTCGTAGACTAAGCAGAGGCTGTAGTGGCAGAATAGGCACAGAAAAGAAGAGCAGACTAGGTGGGCTAAGCAGTCCGTATCTACTGAAAAAGTTTATGTTTCTCTGTTTCTGTTTCATGAGTTGAATTATCATGGCATTTAATTTGTAAACCTTTGCCTAGATGTTTCATCTTTGACTTACAATCAAAAAAATAATTGTTTTGATTTACTTACACTTCAGGATTAGGTTGTTATACACACACTGGTTCAGAATCGATCACAAATGAAATATAGGTTTTGGTTAATTTCTGATACTGTATATCCTTATAATGCTTGTAAATAATATTATTAGCATACACTACAGCTTTGCTTGTGTTGCTAACCAATGGTAAATTATTTATAAGTAGTGAAAAAATTATGGTCCTCCATACAATGGATCCTTGTTGGACCCCAGCTATGACAGAGACTACATCGACTTAGTATTGCATCCAGACTACAAGCCCCATAAAACATTTTAACCCTTGTTGTGTCACTTGCATGTAGACACGTCCTAAAACCTATATGTTCTAAATCTTCTGGCAGCTTAAGGGTTAACAAAAACATTTTAAAACTCTGCTACATACTACTCTTAAAACCGTTTTTAAAAATGTTTTAGTGCTAGCATGGTTTTGCTCACATGTCTGGACAGGAGTAACCACATTTTAAGCTGTATTGAGTTAACTACAACAGTTCTAGCTAAAATTTGTAGAGGCAAGCACAGTTCTGAGAGTCAGAATTAACATGACATAGTTACAGAGAGAACAGGTTTAATACCAGCAATGTGGACACCCTAAACCATTATAAAAAATGGTTACTGAATCATAGGGGTTCACGGATATCTAACTTTAGCCAGATATCGGGTCTGGATACCCTTTATGTGCTACTCAATCAGTTCCGGTTATTCATTGGGTCGGAAACAATAAAATAATACAACTTGAAATATTTTGTTTTATTAATGAATACTACAAACAAATATCAGTATATAAAAAGTTGTATTAAAGCCATTTTTATGTTGGTTAATGCATGCGTGGCCAACATATTGCGGTAGTAGTAGCAGATTTTGAGGCACAGTCACTGTTGGCCGAATGCAGGGCACACATCCCTCATTTCCCAATCAGGGAGCATGCAGGCGCCACATCAGCAATTTGGAATGTGGCCACCAGACCTAACAAAACGTCCACTGCATTGAGGGCAGAGCTCTCATGCAGCATGACCACAACAGGCCTCCTGACGTGCACGCAACACCTCCTGTCAGAATGCCGATGGGGAAGCCCACTCCCCATTGGCATAATGACCCCCCTCCAATTTACAATGTATGCTGAGGGGGTGCCCAATACCCCTCGGCATCATGTGCCCCCCAACAGTTTTTCTTTGGTGACGGGGGCCCAATCCCCATCGGCATAATGTCTCCTGCCCCCACTTTTGTTGTGTGCAGAGGGGGGTGCCCAATCCCCCTTGGCTCGTGTCCCCCCTTTGGAATGTGCCAACAGGGGTGCCCAATCCCCCGTCGCTACAGCATCCCCCCAAAAAGACAGTTAGGTGGCACGCTGGGAGAAACCCCAGTGTACAAAATACCCTGTAAAAAAAAAATGTCCAATGTTTTTTTTTTTAAACCTGTAACAAAGAAAACGGTCCCTCATGGTCTCCCTGCCCCCTGACAAAACCCGAGTCCACCCTCTGTGCACCCTACCTCCCCACACCCTTCTCACCCCATACTTACCTTTGGAGTCTGGCGCGAAGATCTTCAGTGGACTGGGAACACGTCTGCACTCTTCAAAGCCGACCGTGAAATGAACAAATGCCAGTAAGCTGTATAATGGCATAAATAGGGTTTTTTTAAACTTTGGTGCATATCTCGGGTATTTTTGAAAATTGTGCCACCAAATTTTCAACATGAGGTTATTGGTACCCCTCCTCATGCATTCTGTCACTGTCATGGCATTATTCCCTCCAGAAAGGTGATTTTGTGGTCACTGCGTGGAATCACCTTTCAGGACTGATTAACGAAACTGACAGTGCTACTGTTCATGAGGGGGGCTCTCAAAAAGCCTATGTTGCAAATTTGGTGGAACAAATCCCACAAATGGCTGTTTTATGACTGTGCATTGCGCAGTTTCCATGTGCGCTTGTAACTTTGTGAATTTGTAATATTTTCACACCAGATTTTCAAAACTGGCATTTTTCCAAACCTCCTTATGAACAGTACAGCTGTCATTTTACATATCCTGGATGAAATGTGTTTTCGCATGTCCAGAGCAGAATAGCACCGTCGCTGCATGAAATCGGTTCTCTGGACAGTTTCAGGAAATGACGGTGACACTGTTCATGAGCAGACGTCCTAAAATGCCTATGTTGAAAATTTGGTGACAGAATTCCATAAAATGACTGTTTTACAAGCATGAGTTGCGCAGTTTCCACACACCCTTGTAACTTTGCAAATTTGCAATATTTTCATGCCAGATTTTCAACACTGGCATTTTTTTACACCTCCTTATGAACAGTACAGCTGTAATTTTTCACATCCTGCCCTAAATGTGTTTTTGCACCTGTGGCACACAATGGCATGGTCACTGTGCAAAATCAATGTTTCGGACACATTAACAGAATCCTACTGCCACTGTTCATGAAGGGAGGTCCCAAAATACCTATGTTAAAGATGTGGTTAAAAAAATCCCTAAAATAATTGGTTTATGGACGTGTGTTGTACAGTTTCTATGCATGCTCATAACTTCACCAATTTTTCAAATTTTCACTCCAGATTTTCAATGTTGCTATTTTTTTACATCTCCTCATGAACAATATAGTTGTCATTTTCCACATACTGCCCAACATGTGTTTTCATCCCTGTGTCACCAAATGGCATAGCTGTTGTGCAAAACCACCTTTCAATAAACAAACTGATAGTCCGCTTTTCATCGGTGGGCTCTAAAAGCCCATATTGAAAATTTGGATAGGATTCAATTAGCACTTTCATTTGTAGAGACTGACAGGGTCGGGGTGACTTGGGATCATCGGGCTGTAATGCTCATACCATTCCACCCCCCCCTACCCTGCAGACAGTGATAGGCATTGTGGTGTGCCTTGCACTGTTCGACCCCAAAGTTCACCCCATTCTCCTATACTGCACCCACCTCAGCATATTTCCTTTTGGAATGGGGTAAGTATAATGCCCAAAGACCCAAAGCACACCACAACACTTAGTGTCTACAGGGTAGGGCGAGGTGAAATGGCATGAGTGTTATAGCTGACGACCCAAAGGAACATCCCAATGCCTGTCAGTCTCTACAGGGTGGGGGTGGGGTTGGCGTCATTTTAATACTTTGCTGCCATTCCTATTATGCATCTCTAACTCTGGAACTACCACTGCCAATGCCAGTGAGACAACATTCAGCATTGACAAATGTTTGTTTTTATCAGAGTTACAGTGTAACACTAAGCACAGCAGTCATTGGCAGAACAAGGGATTAAGTTCAGTGCAGCAGTATATGTGCTGCAGATAAAATACCGGAGCAGTGTGCTGCTCAAATCCCAGATGAAATGCAGGATCATGTAAATCAATTAAAAAGAAACAGTATAGCCTGTGCTTATATTGGCAACTACAAACTATGGCTGTTACAGTGATACCTCAGCAGCAGCACATCAGTATTGTAAAATAAAATGTAATGGACTACAGTAACTAAATCCATTGATGTATTATGTTAAGTTCAGTGTGGCAGTAAAAAGAAGCAGTGCAGTCAGTGCTTATATATCCCAAACTACAAACTACAAACATACCAGATCAGTGTGTTGCGCTAATCCCAAATGAAATGCAGGATATAAATCAGTTTAAAAGAAGCAGTAGAGCCATTGCTTACATTGCCTCAGCATTATATATTGTAAAATAAAGTCTAACAACAATATTTACATGTGTGTAGCTTATGCTTACTGCAAAATAAGCCTCAGGAAGAAATAGGGTATGGCACAGAACAGATCTGATTTTTTTTGGGGGGGGGGTGGGTTCAAAACAAAAATCAAATTAGTATGATGTAACAAAAAAGTTATGCTACAGCTACCGGAACATAAAACATCAGGTTTCATTTTGAATTCAATTTTGTTTTTAAAATAGAAGCATGTTAGCATTTTCTGGAGACAATTGAAGGCGTTGATCCGTGATGATGTTTCCAGCCTCTCTAAAAACATGTTCATTCAGGACACTTGTAGGTGATGCTGACAGAAATCTTTTTGCTGTTTTGGCTAAAGTAGAAAAATAGTGATTGTTTACCTTCCAGTACTGCAGAGGATCAGGTGTCAACTTTTTGGGAAGAATACTCTCAGCTATGTAGGTATCATGTTCCCTATTTGTGTGTGGTCTCTGTTCGTTTTCCAGTGCTGTAAACAAAAAAGTAAGGGTTAAATTTACAGGGACATGAAAGAAGTGCCACATCAATGAACAAACAAAATGCATACAATTCTGTGGGATTGAACTGGTATAGCTGAAAGTCTCCCATGGAACATCTGCTTCAATTTTTGTATCCATTTCTACTGATGGTACAAGCAGTTGTTGAGTTGTGCGACGGACAACTTCAGGTTCCTCCAGCAACCGTTTTACAACTGCCTTGGCAAATGTTTTTCCACTCTCAGTCTGAATGAAACATAGCTTGTAACGGCAAACAAGAAGTGTTGATGTTATCAATGGCATGATATAGCACTGTGGATGTAGGTATGACATCCACCACACAAGCATTATCTAAGCTCAGTCATTTGGTCTTATTTTCAAAAGGTTTCAACACTACACACACACTCTCAGCCAAAGACCACTCTGAGGATACAAATATTCTGTTGTCTGTTTCTGAAGTATAGACTGTTAGTAGTCTGTGTTGCTCAAATAAACAGTCCATCATATTGTTAGAACTATTTCATCAAGTGGTAACATCTTATGTGAGTTGGTGGACAGGGAGTTGAAGTGATGTCTGAAGTGCAGTCAGTTTTTCAGTAGCAGATGAAGAGTGCTTGAACTGCCCAACAATTCCACTGCCAATGGCTAACAGATCTTTGCTGATTTTTGTTTTATTATGGCTTTGTTCACTATCAGTTGTAAGGTGTGAGCCATACAACTATCGCCAGGCACAGCAACTAATTTTATTGCTTTTGCAATAGTAGGAATGCTGTCATGTATTACGAGGTACCTGTGACTGCTTTTGATGCACCAACTATCAAGCGCTTGCAGAAATTCTTTAGGCAGGTTTTCACCTGTGAGGCAATCTCTCAGGTGTTTCAATTCAATCATAGCGCTGCGTCTCTTAAAGTCAGCATCAACCCAATGAGCTGTGATCTCCAAATAAGACAGTGTTGAAAACTCATTGGTCTAGGTGTCTGTGGTAAAACTTAGAGTATTTACTTCACAGACAACAGCTTTGATTTTACTAATTCTGGAATACATTTCCGGGACAATTTGGTCTGAGAAGTACGTTCTTGAATGTATAGTGTACCTAGGCTCTAGTACAGAAAGTCACCATTACAATCCTAGGTTATCAACTATGTAGAATGGCTGCTCATCTATAGCTATCATTTTTGTAATTGTCCCATGATCCCCCACCAGAAATAAACTCTCCGCACCTGTTATGTTGGATGTACACTGGCAATATTTATTAAAGGCATGCAAATTATATTTACATTCCCAACTTCATATTTCAACAGTACACAGTCAGTACAGTAATAACCAAATTCAGTCCACTTCTTCCCTCTGGAAACTTTCTTCCAACTTGATCCTCTTCCCCTTGCATGTTGCGCCTAGGGGTCTGGACACCCTGAATCCAGCCCCCCCGCATCATCACCAGAACCAGGTACCACCACTAGGTACCACTACTCACCAGGGCTACACCCACACAAGGTCAGTTCCTGGGCCACACAGCACTTGGTCTGGACCTGTAATCCGACCCTTAGTTTCTATCCCCTTCCCCATCCCCGCTTACTTCCATGTCTGGGTTCCTTTGCCCCCAGCTCATGCTGCCTACCCTCCCCTCTCCTGCCCCCCTTTTCCCATTCCACTCCCCACCTTTCCCCTTTTCTTCTCCTTTCCTGTGGGCAACTTGCTGCCCCCTCACCAGGGCTTGTTCCAGCCCCTGGGACCATCTGCTGCCCTTCTGCAGCTCTCCTGATCCCGTACCGGGGCACACCGGGGTACCATGTTTTTATACCTTCAATTTCCTTGCCATGCCAGCCAGAGCCAATCCCAAAGACCTAGTACCGGGTAGGTGGGTAGGGCTTTTTTTACAAGCAAAAGAGGGAGACCTGAGGGTTGCAAGCCCTTAAGTAACCCCTCTGGGACCCACCACACCCCCAATTAGCCCCTCCCCCAGCCAATCAGCAAATTGCAACACTCTCCTAGCCCCATGTCATTTGACCCTCTCTAATGTCACTGGTCTCTCCCCCTTTCCATCCCCCTTCCCTTTGCCTTTTCTGGCAGGGGGACATTAGACAATCTTGCTTGCTTTTTGGTAGCAAGCCCCATTGTCTTATGATCCTCCACCAGAAATAAAACTCTTCACACCTGGATGGATGTTCAATGCACACAGTACAGTAAAATAACAACCAAACTCAGTCTGCTTCTTCCCTCTGGAAACTTTCTTCTGACTTGATCCTCTTCTCCTTGCATGTTGAGCTTCTGGGTCTGGACATCCTGCCTAGGTTCCTTTGCCCCCAGCCTGTGCTTCCTACCCCTACCCCCTCTCCTGCCCCCCTTTTCCAATTCCGCTCCTCCCTTTCCACTGACCTATCTCCAGTTTGTGAAGGATGATGGGACTCCCCCCTTGTGGACTAGAAACAACCTATAACCCTCCTTAGTACTACCTCCCCCATATCCCCAATGGGCCTCACTGCAAGGTGCATGCCTACCAGACATATAACATCCCATCCGCCCTGTAGGCCTCGTCTCCCATGGATGAACTGTCCCTGGGATGAACATGGACCACCCACCTCTTTATCCAGTTCTCATTACTAACGTGCTCAGTTTTGTTTGTTTTCTTCCTTTTCCCTTGGCCTTATGTCTTATGCACTCATCTGCCCAGTGGGATGTGGTTGCTGACCAACACTGGGCCCCCCTGGCCACTGGCCATCGACCTCCTCCACATTGACCATTATGGCCTGGACTGGAATCTCTCCAGGGCGTAATGCCCCTCTCTGTGCCCCCTGTTACGCCTGGGTTAGGCCCCCTATCATCCCACATACACCTCACACTATATTCCTGGTCTATTATACTGTAATGCTGCTATTTTGCACTAACATATAGATATAAGTACCCATCATATAAGCATGAGTGCCAAAAATGTGCTTTGCTGCTAATATTTACTAACGTTTACAGCCTGCATAAAATTAGAATATGCATAACTATTATTCCTCACTATACTGCATTATGTTTGTCTTTTACATTTATTCCATATATAATCTACCTAATCATTAATAAGATGATTCTGAGGAATCATCAGTGATTATTGTATACGTATATTCTCACATAATTATATATAGTGTGTGTTTTACAATCAGGCAAATATGCCACATGTAATAGAGCCCTGTCAGCACTTCTCTTTGTCTAAGCAAGCTGACAAAAAAAAAAACAACAACTTTGTTATGTCTTATACACAAGCAAAAAATGCCATGTGTAGTTTAAACCAGTCAACATTTCTTTTGTCCAGACTACAATGCTAATGCAAGCATATTCTGTCTCATATGATACTCATTAGTAATTCTGTCTTGTAAGTCATTATCCAATACATAATGGTTCTCATATCCATAACTATGTTGTAATCTCTGCTGCTATACTGTTATCTGTAATATTTAGACTTCTGTAACCTAGTTCCACATGCAGAGAGAATGAGATCAGAAAAAAAAAACACAAGATCTTAGAGAACCAAGATCTACAAATACTAAACATTAGGACCATTCTTCAAGAAAATGGTAAAAAAAAACATCTCCCTTGTGATTTTCTCTGTCACATGCTTGGTGTAAGTAGTATAATAAACTTTTTTAGCACTCCTTGCTTGTTTACAAATGTTTCTTGGCAGACTCCAAAGACACAGAAATCTGTATTATTATTGTTTACTCTACTATATAAAATTGTTTATGTAACACCCCTAAATGACTGTTACTGCAGGCTGGCCTGCCACCTGCACCCACCATTCTTCTGCAGGGGTGTGGTCATGCCCTTACCTGCCTCTGATGCCTTACTTCTGCCCCCTGTTGTGGTTATGTCCGGGTCAAATGCTCCCTTCTTTCCAAGGCTGCTGCTTCCTCTCCGCCACAGAGAGGAATGCATACCCCGCTGGATCCCTTGCATTTTTGACCTGTCATGGGAGAAACCAACTTCATTAGCTATTGGGCCTCTACCTCCAGAACCTTCCAGGGCCCTGACATGCCAACACCCCACCTGCTTTGCACCCCCACCTCGGGCTCCCCCTTTTCTGCCTCAGTGCAGATCCCATCCTGGTGTGGCTACACTGCTGCACCACATACCCCTTCTCCCTTCTGAACAGCCCCTGATCAGGACTATCCAATATTCCCCTATGCTCCCTTGCCACTTGACATTCTCTGTCAGATAGGCATGGGTGGGCTATCACTTACTTTGAGGTGCCCACCCCTGCCCCCCTTCAAAATTTCCTTTAGCCAACCATCCTTGCACCAGCAATCTCCCCATGATGTGTCGACTACAATCACTACTCTCCCAGATCTCTCTGTCCCTTGCGACCATCCACCAGACCACTCAACTGGTAATGACTTGCAGCCATCCCCTGACTTAACCAGACCTCCTTTATTTCTACCACTGAACCCTCATGGCGGAATGGTCCCTCTGTTCTCACCCCATCACCTGCAACCCAGACCAGCAGCGCCTTCCTCCTCCAGATCCCCCATGTTACTCACCCATTGATCTGATTTCCCTTGTCCCTTTGGGGGTCAGAAACCTTCCTGACTCATATTCTGTCAATTCCTATTGGCCCCAGCACCATGGGCTGGGACCTCCATTTCCTTCCACTAATTGGGATCCCAATGTGCCCACACAGTCCTCAACCTCCCCTTGAAGCCTCCCAAATGACCTTCTGTAGGATAATTTAAAATAGTTTGCAATGCCCCAGATGTCTTGCTTGTTCATGCCTCCCTGCTCACCAAACCTCTTGTTACCGGGCCTACCTTCAAAGGTGTGCGTCACTGTTTGATCAACTGCAGCTCAAACAGTGCGGGGCTTGGAAGTGGCACACCCCCTGCTTGGCCAGGCTGACTATGAGCCCTTCTTCCTGCTTTGAGAGGAGAAAACCTGGCATATGAGAGGAGCCAAACCTCCTCATACTACCACAGCTGGCATATTCCCTCAAAAAACACCCTTCAGCACCCAGCTAATCAGTGCCCTTAACAACCCTCTTCTCATTGTCCCAGGTTCTGCCTGCTGCTTACTCTGCTGTCAGTCACCCACTGACTTCCATTTTCAACCCATCCAGGCTCTCCATCCTCTATTCATGCCCAGCTGGCCTGCCCCTCCCTCTCCCTTCCAAATCTTGTCCCCTTCCCCAGTAATCAGCCTTGCTTTCACAGAGGTTCCCCATGTTTTGAACCTCAATAGTGTCACCTGGCTCTGGGGTTCAAAAATCCCCTCCCCACAAGCTAGTCCACCAGTACCATCTCCTCCCTTAACCAGATAGCTTCGAGCAAGGCATCTACCCCCAAGGGATGCAAAGAGTGTCCACCCAGGCACGTCCTCCCCATCCATTGCCCCTGGGCCCCCTTTGGTTTAACATCACCCTTCCCCAGCCATATGGCCATGCCCCACCTCTGTACTATCCAGGACCTGCCACAGCCCTGAGGATCCCTAAAATGCTAGTACCATCTCCATCAGTCCTTGAGGCCACATGTCACCCACAGCCCCTCCACCTACCTTAGGTCACCCTCCAGATTCTCCCCATTTCTGCAATGCACCCCCTCCATCTCATCACCCGGTCAGTTCTTATGTTGGTGAGCACCACAGCCTCTGATCTGGCCAATAGTGCACATGCTTATGATATGCTTCACCTAATACCCCCTTTTTCCACTATGTGCCCTACCAACTTAATTCCTTTACCCTGTCTCATCAGCTGACACCCCGATCACCTATTTCACCTCCAGTAGCCTGCTGGTCATCACCCTGTGCTCCTAATGTCATGCTCCTCATTTTGGCCCTGCCCTTGCTACCTTCTCTTCACAGGCTCTCTTCCTCAGTAGTGTAGGTTCCGTGACCTTGGACTGTAACAATGTTTCCTCCATCCTTACCTGCTGTGACACCTCCCCTCAAGGAGCTACTTGCACCATCTCTCCTCCTCCCCCCTGGGTAATCGCAAAAAACAGCAGAAGATCTCCCTAAGCCAACTTCTTTAACCTTTTATCTGTTGCCATCCCTTTTATTCCTGGGTCTGCCCACCTGGGATTCCTAAGGCCCTCTCCTCTGCCTACTACCCCCGTCTTTTCCAGATGGAACCTGCGGTGGATGGGCCAGGGTGAGTAGCCCTAAGAACTAAGTGACTTGCCCAGGGCTACACCAATGCAAATGGATACTGTGGGATTCAAAACCCAGGTCTCCAGGTTTTGAAGCTCAGAACCCCAAACTTCAGCACCATATTGCCACCTGAAAGTCATTCCTTTGACTGGATTAGGCCCTCTCTCATCTGCCTGTGTTCAGTTCACCAATCCACCTCCACCGGATCACCTTAACAGTATTGCCGGTGTGACAGAGGCATCCAAATACCCTGTGGCAAATCTAAACTGTGCCCTATCTCATGATCCCCCCAGTGACCAAGGCAGACCTGAGTTACAACCCCCCAGCTCTCGCACTCTTGGTAGAAGAGGAAGTTCACACACAAAACACTACCATGCCCCTTATGTTTAACCAATTGTATTGTAACCCTTCTAGCCATGGCATAGAGATTAACACTTCTACATTTTCTTCTTAGCTCCCTCTGTGTACAGCCTGCCTTACCCACCTTGATATGATGCTGTCGTGTAACTGATCCATATCATTGCCATGCCCCCTCCTGTGGTGCTATGGAAGAATCACACTATTTGGCTTGGCCACAACCATCTGACCTGCTCCAACCCATGCACAACATAACACCGGTGACCATGCCAGCACGGTGCTGCCACCTCCTACTTGTTCCACCTTACCCTCACCAGGACTGCCCCCCCAGGTGGTACTGTCCACATTCAACTGCTGTGCATAAAGGTTCCCACTCCCTTTATGACTAAAGCTACATTCTGCACCATAAGACAAAAATTATGTATGCTACCTAGCACCTGTGCAAAGTTCATACCAGTAGCCCCACTCTTATATTGCAACTGGGGATACCAGCTCCCCAAATGGCAGTGTGACTGTATAAGCAAACAGACACACATACCTGGTGACATTCTCCTTATACCTAGCAATAAAATGGGAGGGCAGGTCCCCTACACCCCATGACCCCATCTCCATAGAGATCATGCTTGGAATCATCACAACATTAATAAGCTATGTTGCATCAGTTTACCATTAGATACTTACTTCCTGATTTTTACCCTTTTGTTCGGCCTTCTTCTTACCTCCCCCTGTTCCCATCAAGAGGTCTGTTGGTTGAGCTACTTGCCACACATGCTCATTAATAGGCTACTCCCCAGCTCTGACCAGTTTTGTCATGCCCCTCCCCCATTCATCCATGGTTTGTCCCCCTGGTGGAATCCCCACACTTAACCTGCGTACCAGCCACTAAAGAGCAGTAGTACCCCACAGAGGCAAAACAGGGGTTACTGTACTTTTAGCACCAGAATGGGGGTATTGTGGCCATCAATCACACTTCACCTACTGCTGCGCTCACTCACTGTCCCCTCCTTTGCTATAGCATCAGATTTAAATTACCCACTGAAATAATATACAGTACATATTATTAAAAATGGTTTGCATCTTTTACTAGGTCTTGAACTGGTATATGACAAGAATTTTACAGTTTTAGTAAACGCCTGCATGGTGCATAGTCCTCTATTTAGTTACTCAACAGTGCTTGATATGCCACAGAACTGTTTCTGCTGAGCTTAGGGAGTGTGGTTTACTGGCTGCTGAATCAGTGGGATACATGTGCCATTGATGACAGCAGCTCTGCTTGGGTTGATGTAAAATTGATGAGCAGGCTGCCAGTATCCACAATGTTCATGCATTTTACCCCCCAAATGATCCATACATTTAAACTATTGCTAAGTCAGGCAGCGTCAGCAATCCCCTACTCCAAACTCTCTCCAACCGCTGCCCCCCCAAAGCACTTCCTCGTCTCTTAAACTGATAGGGGAGGCATTAGTCAAGCAATAATTATGAGGCATGCAGTAAGAACAACTGCACTGAGCCTTTGCCTTTGCCCCAAAAATGCTCCAGGCCCCTTCAGAACCCAATCACACAGCCCCCCCCCACCTGCCTTGGGCCCGGCTGGCTGCGTCTCACCTCTCCGCCCCAGGTGGTATGCTCATTTGTTGCCCTTACATCATCTCTTCAAACCCACCCGCCTGCCCCTCAGCCAGCCCTCGCATTGCAGGTCTTTCATAGAATGCCTCGCTGCTCCCTCCCCAGTAAACCCCCATGGGCATGCAGTTCCAGTGACACACATTCCCACTCAGGCCAGCATTCTCCATTTGGGTAGTCTTTTACTTATCTAAGACAAACTCCCCGCCTCAGGCCTGTGCCACTCTGCTGGCTTGCTCCATTTCCCTGCTGCGACGTGGCCGAAGGCCCGGACCAGTTCACAACTCTAACTAGCGGCCGCACCGGCCTCTGGTTCTCCCCCCAGCATTAGTGGGCACCTTTCTGACCCTCCAGCACCACTAGTTGCTCTGTGCACAGTACAACCCCAGCTTACCCTATACCCTTAAAAATCCCCCACACTTTTTGTTTCTTTTTTTTTATTTTCTGGATCACTTTACAACAATCACTTTGAATCCTTCCCCTCCCAGAACTCAAACCCACCACCGGCAGCATTCAAACCCTGTAGCTAGCACACTAAGAGGCAGCTCCACTTCAATATTAAATACATTTTATCTATCCACTTTTTTTATTAATTTTTTTTTTAATTATCCAAACACTAAAGAAACTCCTGCTTTCTTACTTTGCCATCCCACCCAGGTCTGGTGCCCGGCCTACCTTTCCCTCCTGCCAGGTCCCAGTCCTCTGGTGACCTTTCCTGAGTGGCTCCCATGGCCCACGGATCTACCAGTGCAAGAAGTTCCCTTTCTGCAGGCCTAAAACCTGCACTATCAACCCCGGGGCAGTTACTAGCCTGCTGGACCCCTGACTCAGCCACCTGGCTGAAAAACCGTCCCACAGCCCACGTGGCCTGTACTCCCCCCCCCGATCACCTGACCTGGCCCCATTCAAACATTGCTAGACAAACTCCAAACAATGGGGCCTTCCATCGAGGTGCCCCCAGAATGCCACTGCACTCCCCAAATTGCACAACAACATTCTTCCCTTCCCTTCCCTTCTCCTCAGAAACAATGGCCACTGCAGGCCCGAGACATGCCGAGAATGTATTTGGAAACACGGCCACCACCCTTGAAACTTTTCTCCGACAAGGTGCTGGGTATCCCCCTATGATAGCCCTGTCCTACCTTACTCCCACAAAATGGTTGCAGCTATACAGCAACTTGTCCATATTCGCTACTGACAAACAAACATCTTCCATGCTATGCCAACCCCACAAATCGTGGCTGCAGTGTAGTAGCGGATGCCGCCAGGCCGCACAACCAGCCAAAATGCCTACAAAAAACAGCCCATTCAGACCTCCCCTGAGTGCTCCTTGAACAACAACTATAAAGGGGGGGCTCAGCATCCAAACAGGGATCCTGTATGGAAACCAGCAAGCCAAACAGACCGCCCACCTTTAGACTGCTTGGCCATCTTGAGACAAAAACCTAAGCTGACTTCTACTTCCCATGCTTCACCCGCTTCCCTGCTCCCTACATTCATTTTATTCTATTTTTTTTTGTTAAACCTCCGTATCTATTCTCCCAAACACAAAAAAAAACACGGGGGGGGGCCTGCTTGGCCTAAGGCCTAGGATCCCTGGCTAGTGTCTTACCTTCTCATTTGCCAGCAAAGTGCTAAGAATGTTTTCCCAGCAAAAGAGGGAGATCTGAAGGTTGAAAGCCCTTAAGTAGCCCCTCTGGGTCCCTCCCAAGCTCCCAATTAGCCCCTTACCCCAGCCAGTCAGCCAATTACAACACTCTCCTAGCCCCTGGTCATTTGACCCTCTCTTATGTCACTAGTCCCTTCCCCCTTTCGATCCCCCCTTCCCCCCTTCCCCTTTGCCTTTTCTGGCAGGGGGAATATTAAACAACCTGGCTTGCCTTTTAGTAGCAAGCCCCATTGTCTGAGTTATAGTAATTGTACGTGGACTGTCATGTGTAAATGGCACCAAGTGAGCAATACAAGCCTTAATTGTCTGGTTCTCCTTTTTAATCTTTTTAGCAGGAGGCTCATAAGAAGTTTGTCTGCTCAGCTCTTTCTTTTTCTTTTTCAGACTGTATTTCCAAAAAAATTCAGCTTTGTGCTTCTTACATAGATAGTTAAACAGGCTAGATGTCCCATAACCTTTAATTGAGGAGCAGCAACTTATAAATGTAGGCAATTGGCACAAACTACATTTTGCCTTAGAATCATTCTCATTTTCTTGCGTGAAATATTTCCACACCAAACTTTTTTGAGCCATTTTTAGTAAAGGTCTGAGGGCTGTTGGCTGTAGAGTCAATCAAATTTGGATCAGCAGCATAATCAGCAGATTGGCAGTGTTTAATTGCATTTACCATACAGCATAAAAAACCAGCAACTGCCCAACCACTTTTATAGGGGAGCATCCGATCGCACTGGATACTGTTGAAAAGTGAAAAAATCCGACCATTTCAATAGATCAAGTTGGATATTCATGTATCCCTACTGAATAGTGTGGATGTCCTGAAACGGTTCAGCTAAACTGGTTTTAAAAAGGATTTTCAAAAACAGTTCTACAGTGTGAACATGGCCTAAGTGTCTTAGTGAGTGGCTGGAGTAAAATTTCAGTTTTTACCACCCACATTGATGTCACAGTCATGTACTGAAAACTTTTCCTAAGTTTTCTACACTATTCAACAACAAATACCTTCCTCTCTCGATCTGCTGGGAGACCAGCATGAGATGATCATGCTAGTCTGTGACTTTGTGAATATGATTTACAGTGCTGCCTCCAAGACCCCCCTTGCCAGACTGGAGACCCTTTTCCATCCTTTCCATTCCTTCTGTTTATTTATCCTTAATGCATCAACCCTTGTACATCACTGCTTTCTTTATGCTAATCTCTCCCTTCCTCCTTTCAGACCCATTGCCTCAAACACTGCACTGCCTTTCTGACTAAATTCTGTCTGTCCATTGTTCTGTCATATTTCTCCTCTTTCCTTAACTGCTCTAGCCCATTCTCCTATCACTCCCCTCTTCTGCTGCTCATGCCTTCCATAGTGCTAGCTACAAATTTACAACTGATCAGTGCCAGCTTTCTCTATATCTGTCCTACCATGTGGAATGACTTCTGTTTCCTTAGCTGACTCTCATCATCACTCCAGTCCCTCAAACCTCTCTAGCTAGCACACGTCTCTAAATCTAAACTGTAAAGGTTCATATTCTGGCTCATCCTGGTAGCCCTACACCCTGTTATCACCACTCTTTTTTAACATATCACAGCAAACCCTGAAACATTTGTAAAGGGCATATTTGTTCAACTCCATAATTAGTTTCATTAATCTAGAAATGTGTATATTTTATTTCTCAGTCTTTTAACTTTTTTTTTGTAGCTGTATTTGCTTTTGACACTTTGTTTCTGTATTCTTCCCTTTGCAACCCCTCCATCTGGTTCCACCTGTTAATGAGCTCCATCTCAGTGACATGCTCCCAGCGAAGAAAATAGATAGATAAATAAATAAAACTTATGCTGAGTAACCCTCATGGGCATCCTTCCTCAGGAATCAACCTATTCCTGCTTTAATAGTCATAATAGTGCTAGTTTTGACAACCACTCTGGGCAGGCTATGCTACATGTGAACCACTCCTCTCTGCAAAGTAATGCTTTTTAATGCATGCCTTATCCTCCCCCTCTCCTCAGTGTGAGTGCACATCCTGCAAGTTTGTTTGCATTCACCACTTCAAACATCTGTGTGCACACCACCCTATCTATTCCCTTTAGTATGTGCATCACTGTCATCATGTCCCCTCTCAGTCTTCTCTCCTTTTTCCTACGCTAGATAATGTGAGTATATTCTATCTGTCACTGTACCCCTTGCTCCCTGTACCACTAATCAGCTTGGTAGTCCTGTGCTATACTCTCCTAGTCTCTTCAATGCCCATTCTGTACCGTGGTGTCCACCAGTGAATGCAGTACTCCAGAAGTGATCTCACTCAACCTTGTACAAGTGGAAGCTCAGCTCACTAGCCTGGCTCCTAGAGCCCTCCTGGTGTACACAAATGTTTCTTTTGTAATACTAATTACAGTACGGTAGTACATTGTATACATGGCTTTAGTTTACTGTACACAATTACACTTAGATACCTTTTCTTCATTGAGCTGTCCACTGTTGCACCACACAGTGCATATATGTGACCCAGATTACTCACTCTAAGTGTAGTACCATCTACAACCCTAAATTAAATCAAAGTCTCCATTTGGTGAAATGTGACCCTGAGGTGCAGGTCCCTCTGCAAAACATCTCCCAGCTGTGTCTGCTTTTCTTGCCAATTTGGTGACATCAGCAGACATTAACAGCCTGATGACCTCTACTTCCAAGCCATCAATACATATGTAAAAGAAACACTGACCCCAGAACCAATCCTCAGAGTACTCCCCTCAGAATACTCATCCAATTGGAATAGTGTCCTATCACCACCACCACCACTCTGTGCTATCTATCCATCAGCCAATTTGCTGTCCACCTTCAGTATAGGACCCTGTCATGTTGCTATAATTTACTGCACCAGGACATGCGGCTTACTGTACCATGTAGGTGTTTCGTTTGTTTTGGAATGTGTAATGTACAGTATCTAATGTATGAACACTGCAAGGTTCCTCCCTGTACCTTTTCTCCCCTTCCCCGGGTAACAACTGGAAATGAGCTCTGTGCACTGTGTGCTTACCTGGTAAAAACATGTTTCAAATAAAATAAACATTACAGTGCTTTCATCATGTGTTTTTATGCAGTGCAGTGGTAGAGGCCTTGTTGAAATGCAAATATTCTGCCTTCATTGCCCTGATAGAAGGTAACCAGGTTGGTATAGCAAGATTGGCTTTTTGTGAAACCTAGTTATGCATTAGCGAACAGCCCATTATCTACAATGTGCTGAACCACTTCCACATCTTTATGACTGACTCAAACACTTTGGAAAGCACCTAGGTAAGGCCTATTGGTTTGCTTTTACCTGGGTCTGACATCACCCCTTCTTGTATAGTAGCAACTGGTATGGTATAGTGTGGTATGGCATGGCATGGTATGGCATGGCATGGCAAGACATGGCAATGCATGGTATGGTATGATATGATATGATATGTTATATAGCATGACGTTACGCTAAGTTATGGTATGGTATGGGTATTTATCTCTATATCACCTTACGCATTTGTAGTTATACTTGTCTTTTGTCAATGAACAACTGCTATGAAACTGTTCACTATACTGCTGTACAACTGTAAAATTGGGGACAATTTGCTCTGCCTTTCTCCAATTTGTAATCTCCTGGTTCTCAACTAACAACAGGCATGCATTTGTCTACTGTGCTTACCTTGTCAGTAAAAACTAAATTGATAGACTGGAAATAATGTGTTAATTCATAGGCAGACTATGCACTGGTATATAGAAACATAGAAACATAGACTTTGACGGCAGATAAGGACCGCTAGACCCATCTAGTCTGCCCATTTCCCTACCTACAGGATAGGCCACAGATCCTAGTTAACCAACAGCCTATATCTTCCTGCCCCCCACAAGAATTGCCTTATGTCTGTCCCATGCGTTTTTGAATTCTCCCACAGTTTTAGACCCCACAACTTCCTCAGGAAGGCTGTTCCATGCATCCACTACCCTCTCTATGAAATAATACTTCCTCACATTGCCCCTGAACCGCCCTCCTTCTATCTTTAAATTGTGTCCCCTTGTTCTTGCAAGTCTCTTTTTCTGAAAGATGCTACCCTCTTGGACTTTGTTGATTCCCTTGAGGTACTTGAAAGTTTCTATCATGTCCCCTCTCCCTTCTTTCCTCAAGGGTATACATATTAAGCTCTTTAGTCTCTCCTCATCGGCTTCTCTTGCAGACCCTGCACCATTTTAGTTGCCCTCCTCTGGACTGCCTCTATCCTGTCTATGTCCTTGCGGAGATGGGGTCTCCAGAACTGGACACAGTATTCCAGATGGGTCTCACCAACTGTCTGTACAGAGGGATAACAACTTCCTGTTTTCTGCTGCTGATGCCTCTCCTATACATCCCAGTATACCCCGGCCCTCCCTACTGCCTTCTCACATTGCTTGCTAACCTTAAGATCATCTGATATGATTACCCCAGGTCCCTTTCCTGTTTTGTTGTTGTTACTACCTCCCCATCCATTGTGTATTCTTCCCTGGGTTCTTGATTCCCAGGTGCATTATTTTGCACTTTTTGCATTGAATCCTAGCTGCCATATGTCAGCTATTCCTCCAACCTTGCCAAGTCCCTTTTCATCCTTTTCACGCCTCCTTGTGTATCAACCCTGTTGCAGATCTTTGTGTCATCTGCAAAAGGCATAATTTTCCTTCCAGTCCCTCTGCAATGTCACTGAAGAAGATTAAAAGGACTGGACCTAATACTGAACCCTCGGTACTGCACTAGTAACCGCCTTTCTTCAGAATGGACTCCATTTACAATTACCTTCTGTGTCCTGTTGTCCAGCCAATGTTTTCAGGCTACCACCCTGGGGCCCACTCCCAGGCTGGTTAATTTGACTAATAATCTTTTGTGTGGGACTGTGTCAAATGCCTTGCTAAAGTCTAGGTAGGCCATGTCCACAGCCCCTCCCTAGTCTACTACTTTTTGTCACCCAGTCAAAGAAATCTATTAGATTAAATACGGCATGACCTTCCCGCTGTGAACCCATGCTGCCTTGGATCCTGTGCTCCACTGACCTCTAGGTACTCAACTATTCTTTCCTTCAGAAGTGACTCCATCACTTTCCTACCACAGATGTCAGACTGACAGGTCTGTAGTTTCCTGCCTCTGTCTTGGTCCCACTTTTGTGAAGGGAATCACATCCTTCCTCCAGTCCTTGGGTACCACCATCCTCCCATGATTTATTAAAAGAGTAGCCAGTGGTTTCACTAGTTCCTTCCTTAATTCTTTTAGAATTCTGGGGTGAATTCCATCAGGACCCATTGCTTTGTCCACCTTCAGTTTTAGGAGTTCTTGCAGAACCCTTTCTTCTGTGAAAGGACTGGGATCGACCCCCCTATCAAGAGTGCTTCTGTTAATTGGATTAGGCACTTCCTCCTCCTCTTTTGTGAATACGGAGCAGAAATATTCGTTCAGTATTCCTGCTTTTTCACAAACCATATACAAAAAGAATTGTTTATAATATGTTATAATGCTTGAAAATACATTTTGAAAGCAATAACATTTGAACTGTCAATCGTAGAAATTTATGTTTTTTTATTAAAAGCTTGGAATCTGATCAACATGTATAGATCCTAAAGATTCAGTTCTCCTGTGTTGCTACATGTCTATAAAGTATATGCGTAACCTCTAGGTGGCGCCATCCCAAGGGCTACTACCCCTGCTTGCATGGCTAGTAGCAGGCTAAGGGGCCTGGGTTTTGAAACTGGTGCCTCCACCCAGAAGTCATGGATGGCAGTGGTCAAACTAGCCAGGGCACAGCCCTCCAGGGCACCGCAATCCACCTCCTTCCCTGCCAGTGGCCATAACAGTACACAATAATTACTTTCACAATACTCCTGATATGCTTTGCAAGTACCCACACAGTTTGCTCCTAACACCAGGGCCAGTTTCTCCTGTTCGACCCTGGGGACCCCCTGTAAAACAAGGTTAGACAGAGCAAATGGCAACAGTACAATACTTCGAGCACAAACTGAAACCACAGTCTGGTTATATGCAGAAAACAGTAAATCTGATTTATTCAGGGGGTTTGAACAAGGGAAGGGTGTAATCAAGTTAATTAGCTTAATTGCTCTATGAATCACACAGCTGCGCATGCAGTCAGAGTCTCTAACAGTCACATTCTCTGGGTACCCAGGTGAAGGAAAAGGGGGCTAACCAGGACTGTTGCCTTGGGTAGACTGGTGCTGCAGCTGGTATATGATGGAAAAAACAACTTGCACAACACGCTATTTGTAATCTTGAGTCAGATAGCTGAGTTAGTGAAGGAAAAGAAACAACAAAACAATCAGATGACATACTTAGATTCAATGGTAGTTGCGGGGAGCTACCCTGATGGTTACTCACGACACCCAGGAATGGACACAGGATGGACGAAAATTGAGACAGTAGATGAACTCTCTGGAGTGCCAGGAGAAGCAGGGCCCACACAACTCGCCGAGGCGTCATTCCTGCCCAGGTGTGGAGCAGGAGGCTGATCCCTGGGCTGGTCTTCCATTGATGGCTCACCTCCGTGCAGTAGGGTAGTCTGGCAGGACCCTCGTGGCAAGGCCCAGCCGTATGGAGTTAACCATGGATTCAGTCCGTTTGAGCAGGCTACAGTTTTCAGCAAGCAGAACACAGTCAGCAACATGGGGAACCAAGTCATGATCCCCTTTCAGTACACAGCACATTTATATGCAAGGAAATCTTACTATACCAGGCAAAATGATCATGAGTCATGATCGCACAGTCTCTGCTTAAACTGGGAGCTGAGAACTAGCTGGGGTTCCTATCAGGCCAATCTCATGCAGCAAAATCTTCGGTCTTTCACAGACCGAGCCTGGTCACACTTCAGTGGCCTACTTTGTTCTCACTACTTCAAATTTAGTCTGAAACCACTCCCTTCTCTTTCTCAGGGGAGTAGGCAGACATGCAGGCCAGAAATCAAGCCTTTCCACAGTTCTCCCGTGTGAACTACTATGCAGACGGCTGCTTGAACTATCACGAGCTGCTCCTCTCTCAGCTTCCAACTTAGATCTGGCTAGCCAGCAGACAGCTCGGGGGATTTCCCCTTAGACCCAAAAGGCTCGGTTTGTTCATTCTGTTGTCAGTCAAAGCAAGAGCTCCCCCTTCAGTTACAAAAAGGCACCAACAGCCTAAAACTACAATTCCCAAGCCTGTACTCCACACGGTCCTTTCAGACAGGTTCCATTTTATAGTCCCCAGGTACTGATTGGTCCAATTCTGTAGTTCAGAATCAAAATGGTGGAGATAATCAGAACAGTCCTTGCTGCAAAGAAGGCAGGTTAGAACAAATTACATTATCATTATCACTCTGAATTATTTTCAGCAAATAGTTACATCCTTCAACAGAGCTCCCGCTGCACAATCAGCGATGGCAGAAATGGAACTATTTTCCAGCAGCCTGGGTGGGACTCGAGCATGGAAACACTCAGCCCCCCTCCAGATTAATATTACTGCAAACTTGGCAGATCTTAAAGTGACAGTTTGCAGAGGCTACACAGGCACTCTTTAGCAATAACAGTTAAATGGCTATAGCACAGAACACCAACCTGGCAGTGAGCATTTAGGCAAGCTCATGGAAGACTTTTCAGGAACCCCCATTTGTAGGGGGGTTACACCCTTCCCTGCCTGGAGAAAACTTGGTGTCCGCGTCAAGTCGGTACCATCACAATAATTGCAGTTGCAAATTATACTATACATCTTTACCATTAGCAGGTTAGGCCTGTGACTTCTAAGGCACCAGTCAACATATTTAACCTTTACTATACACATTCTCTGCATTATACAGTACAATATCCATTCTGAATTACATTATGCATTTTTCACACAGGTAATTTACACATTACTATACTGAATCAGGTAATAACTTCCTGTACAGTGAACAATGTGAGAGGGGGCCCTTCCCTATCTGCTAGCCTGGGGCTAGATGAGGTAGGAGCACCATACCTAGAGGGCAGGGCAATCAACTGGGAATTGGTACTTAGACTTAGTTTGGGCAGTGAGCTCTGGGAAACATAAACCCCCTTATGGACCAAATTGAGAGGACAGATCCACTGGCCTCCCAGGGGAGTCATAACTAAAGCACACCACAGGCTTGACAGCTCGGCCAGTCATTCTGGAGGGAACAGCCTCAGTCTCTGTACTTTCAGCAGTAGCCTTGGGGCTTTCATCACTTGTGAGGGGGCTCTCTGCCTGGGTAGGAAGGTTCAAACTTGGAGCACTGTCAGTCCCTGGCTCGGTAGATTCTGTTTCTACAACCGTTTGCTCACTTGGAGGGCACTCTGCCACTGAAAGGGAATTATCACACTCAAAGTATCCTTCTGGTTCTGGCATATCACCAGAATGACTCATATCATCTGCTCCCACCTCAGGCAAATCATACAGTTCCACCATACACAGAGACTCAACATCTTTAGATGTGATGCTTTGCACTTCACTTCCTGGGAGTACTGGCTCCAAGGATGAAGCTGGGGGGTTAGGCAGTCCAAAAGGCCCAGCTTCATCCCCACAATTAATCATGAGGTTACCTCGAAACAGCCGGCTCAGTTCATAAGAGGGGTAATAAGCATAGTTGCACTCACTCTCATCAGAAGGGGACTGACAGTCATTATCATTCTAGACTTGCAGTGGAGAGAACCTTAATTCTGTGACCACTGGGGTAGGTTGACTCTCTCTTTGTTTTGAAGCAACACTAGTCACTGGTCCAGGGAGAACAATCTCTGGGGGGTTCAGCCTCAATCATGACTTGGTCAATAGGTAGTAAGTGTTTAGGGTGCATGGTCTTGACAGCTTTGGAGTTGTTTTCAGGGCACACTTTGTACACGGGTAAATCATCCAACTTGCCTACTACTATATGGGGAAGGTGGTGCCATGATCAGCAATTTTATGTTTACCATGCAGTCCCAAATTTTGCAACAACACCAGGTCAAAGCTCTTGAGCCTTTACCTTTTTATCATGTCTCTCTTTGTTGGCTAAATTTCTCTTAGCGGCCATTGTCTGGGCCAGTTGATAGGCATGATTCAATTGCGCTTTCAGTTTTTGTACATATTGTAGATAATTTTTGGCTTGGACCCCATCTGGAGAGACTCCAAAACAGACATCCACAGGCAAGCGAGTCTCTTTCCTGAACATGAGGCGGTAGAGAGAGAACCTGGCAGCATCATTTTTTGTGCAATTATAGGCGTGTACCAAGGTGCTAATCTGCTGGCTCCATTTATTCTTGTCTTTTGGATGGAGGTTGCCTAGCATGTCTAGCAGGGTGCGATTAAAGAGTTCTGGTTGTGGGTCCCCCTGTGGGTGATAAGGTGTGCTTCTTGACTTTCGCACCTCCCATAGAGAGAGCATTTCTTTGATTAAGCGACTCTTAAAGTCCCTACCTTGATCAGAATTAATTTGCTGGGGGGCCTCTGTAGTGGACAAATACATTTTCCACTAGCAACTTGGCCACAGTGGATGCCTTTTGATCTTTGGTGGGGAACGCTTGAGCATACTGTGTGAAATGATCCATAACCACTAACACATTACCAATGTTTCACTGGTCAGGCTCCAAACTTAAAAAGCCTATGCATACTAATTCCTTTGGGGTGCTGGTGGTGATTTTGACAAGGGGGGGCAGCCCTTTGAGGCAGGGCTTTTCTCTGCAAGCAGTGACTACAAGTACTTATATGGTGCTCAACATTTTCCCCCATCTTAGGCCAGTAGAATTGCAATCGTACTAGCTCAAGGGTTCAGTCGATACCAAGGTGGCCCATATGATTGTGGAGGGACCTTAGCACAAAATCTTTGAAGGCTGTGGACAGGACCCATTGTTGCTTATCTCCTTGGCCACACCAATCTACTGTCTCTCTATACAACAACTGATTCATCAGCTTCAACCTGGGGCCTTCTTTGAATAATAAAGCAGTTAGCAAGTCAGAGGAACGTAACCTGGACACATCTTTCCCTGCACGGAGGGCATCAAGGGCGGGCTGAATCATAGGGTCTTGGGAGTGAGCCCACTGAATGCTGTCATTGTCAAATTGAGGTAGTGCACTAATATCTAGAGCAGGGAAGTGACATTACGCAGTGGTATGCATGTATCAGAAGGGCCCAAGCAATCTAGTAAGCAATCCACTGTGTCTGCAGACATCTGTTCATCTTTATCAAACTTTTGGAACAAAGCTCGAATGTCAGGCTCAGAGATCCTGACCCAATCACTCTTGGAAGTGGGTCTTCATGACAGGGCATCAGCATCGATGTGATTCAGGCCTGACCTGTATTCAACAGCATAATCATAGGCAGACAAAGCAGAACGCCACCGATACCCTGTGATGTCTAACTTAGCTGAAGTCTGCACATAGATCAATGGGTTATTATCAGTCTTCACCAGTATCTTCTCCCCATATAGGTATTCATGGAACTGGTCAATGATGGACCACTTTAACGCCAGGAATTCCAATTTATGCACAGGGTAATTTCGTTCTGATGGGGTCAGACTCCTACTAGCAAAGGCCACTGGTCTCAAACCATCCTCATGGTCTTGATACAGCACAACTACTAAACCTTGTAGACTAGCATCGGTATGCAGCACATAGGGTTTGGTAGGATCAGCATTGACGAGGATGGGGGCATGGGTGAGCAGGTATATGATTTTGTGGAAAGCTGCTTCACAATCAGGCATCCAGCCAGGCCTGAAAAGTTCACCTGGGTGGAAGTATACTCTGGCTGGTCTTGGGGTGCCCCCTTTCTTGTACTTACAGTTCGTGGGAGGGTAACCCTGGGTAAGATTCAAGAGTGAGTGAATCACCTTGGAGTAGTCCTTTATGAACCTGCGGTAGTAGCCACAGAACCCCAGGAAGCATTGAAATTCTTTCAGATTGTGGTGCTGGGGTCATGTAGTCAGGGCCTCAACTTTACCGGGATCAGCCTCTATCCCCTCTGTGTATACTATGTGCCCCACATACTTCACGGAGGTCTGGAAAAGCTGGCACTTGTTGATGGACAGCTTGAGGGCGAAATCCTCCAGTCAGTCTAGTACTTTGAATAATTGACCCTCATGCTCCTCCAATGAACTTCCAAACACAATGACATCATCCAAGTACACCAGGCATTCCAACAAATTCATATCTCCCACTGCACGTTCCATCCATCACTGAAATGTAGCCAGGATACCCGATATCCCCTGTGGCATCCTCAGAAACTCATACCCCAATGGACAGATGAAGGCTGTTTTCTCATGGTCTTCTGGGGCAATGGGGATCTGGTAGTACCACCACGAAGATCCAACACTGAGAACCATTTGCTCCCATTCAGACAGTCCAGAGCATCTTGTATATGGGGCATAGTGTATTGATCAGGGATGGTCCACCAGTTCAAGGTTCAATAATCCAGGCACATTCTCACAGACCCATTCTTCTTACGCACAACCACAATGGGCGAAGTATAGGGGCTCCTGGACTCTTGTATCACACCAGCTGCAAGCATTTCCTGCCGGTGTCTTCATACATCATCTATGTCTGTTGGAGCTAAGCGCTGAGAGTTCTCATGAAATGGCAGTTCATCGTGCAGGCGAATGTGATGCTCTACACCCTGGGTACATCCCACGTCCCATTCCTTCAACGAAAACATTTGGTCTCTCTGGGCAAGTTTCTTGCTGATTCTAGTCTTCCATTCAGCGGGCAATGGGGAATCACCAAAGTCAAACAAGTCAGGAGTCATTTTATCAGTCTCATCAGGGTGCTTGTTGCTGGGTAACACTGCAGTGTCTGCGCAGTGTACCGTAGCTAGGGTGCAACCTCAGTTCACCTGGATCTCCCGATCTGACACATTATAAACCTGGACCATCACACATCATGCGTAGGCATGAGCAGGAGCTGGCAAGATGCTGGGCTTGACCAATAATCCTTCTGGCAATTTTCCATCACCTGGCGCATCCAACAACAGCATTTTATTCTTGACATCTTTCCTTAGGTGGACCTCCCCTTACAGGATACACTGGGCATTAGGGGCCAGCACCATCGACTCAGGATCCTTCTTCCATACAGCCCACAATGGTTCATCCTGGTCTACTTCCTCAGGATTCTGCTACAACTCATAGGCACTCTTGATCAGAGCTGGAATTCTCAGAGCCCTACCAGTCCAGTGCCCCTGTTTCTTGCAGCAGAGTTGTGCCAGTCTCCCAAACATATGAGCGTTTTTCCCAATTAGCAGGGGAACCCCATCATACAGTCCAGTGGGGGGGACATACTAAAGCCAAGGTCTCGACTTGCTCCGCTACTCCAGCCACAGAGGTAGGAAAAGACAGCCAGATCCGAATATACCCTGAGTACGGATATGACTTCTCACTCAGTCCCCAGACATGCAGGCCTTCCAAGGATTATAGGGGCACATCAGGAAGGTGCGCCCTCTACCAATCTTGAAACATTATAGTCACTTGAGATCCACTATCATGCATGGCTCGGGTAGACACACCATTCACTTTTACTGTTGTTTCCATTGAAGGATCCACCACCTCAGACCACTCAGGCGGCATGGTCTTAGAGGTCATGTTGGCAGCAGCCTTTGAAGAATAACTTTTTTGAGTGGCCCCACCTGGTGGCCAGTTATTAGTCTGTCGAATCAAGGCTAATAGTCTAGTACAGACCTTCCTCAGATTCTCTGGTGAGTGACAACAGAAATGGGTGTGTCCATCCTCCCCACAATGGTAGCAAAAATTGGGTTCTCTAGGGTCTCTGGGGGGTCACGGGCCATCTCCCAGCTTTTGTACACCAGGGGCACTTGGCTGTTCCCCTTCACTAGCAACTTGCATCCTTGATCTTCTGGATCTTCGCCAAGTTTGGGGGTTTGTGTGGTTCGTAGTAGGTCCCCCACCAGGGTTCTCAATTTGCATACTTCTTCCAATATGTTACCCTCAGTCTGGGTTTCTGAAGAAACAACATGCACCCCCACCCCACTTTTGGTCTCAGGGGGTGCCTGATAAAGGTCAGTTTCTCTAGCTGCCTCAGTCGATTCTTTACTTAGTTCCCTCAGCTGCTGTGCCTCATCTGTGTCATTTCTTTAAGGGTCTGGCAGGTACCAACCCTCCTTGATCAGTCTCTGCCTCACGAATCTCTTTCATAAGGTGACAGTACTTGGGAGGAATAGCCTTCCTGCCAGGCAACTTTAGTTTCTACATCATCACACTGGAGTACCTGGCTGACTTGAGAATGTGGTTCAATCTGACCCAGTTCAGTTCTTTAGCCAGCACCCCTCCTTGTCTGTGGGACCTCTGCAGAGCCCTCTCAATTCTAGTAACAAATGCAGACAATTTCTCATTTTTCCGTTGCTTAGCAGACTTGAATTTCCACAGCAAATTGTCCCCCAGCTCAGTGCTTCCAAACACCCCTTCCAATGCAGAGAGGTATTCAGTCACAGTAGCCCACAAGAAGTGGATGGCCTCCAGTGCAGGGCCCCTTAAGCTCTCCATAAGTCTCTTTCTCATTCCCCCTCAGAGCACTGCCATTCCTATACCAAGGGGGTAGCATAGTCCATCCATGTTTCCAGGTCATCCTCCCCCATAGGCACTGGGATTGTGCCTGAGAAAAGTCTGAGTTTATGGTATGAGTCCAAATGTACAGATGGAATTATTATGAGGGAGGGGACTACAGAGGAGTTCTTATGGGGAAGCAGGAGATGTGGCTGGGGACTGCAGTGGTGTGTGTTCCTCGGAAAGGTCTAGCACCTTTACTAGCTCTTGAGCAGTTCATCCTTCAGATGCTAATAACTTGAGCAACTTGGCCTTAAACCCATCTATACTAGGGGACCCACCTGGGGTAGCCAGATCACTATGCAGATGAATGACCCTCCACCCCTTCTGGCAGGATAACATGGGGTACCTTCTCTGGATCTATAGGAGAACTGCAGGAGAGTAAAACTATCATAGTCTGCTCAAACAGGTCTGAATCCCTTCCCTTCACTTCAGCTTTGCCCAAACCTTTAACATGTTCCACAGCTTCTATAATATCAGCATTAGTGGTTCCTAAGGGGACATCCAGTAACAGGAGGGTCTGTCAGGGATCTATCCCCTCAGCCTTGCTCCACCCATCATTTGGTGCACTAACAGCTTGTGGGGGGCAATTTTTTTTTTTTATTATTACATTTTCTCCTCTGCAGCCACAGTCCTGCTCTACATCCAGCCACCGTTCCAGTCCACCACTGACCCCGAAGCTCATATGCCCAGCTGGCAGGTGCAACTACATCTGTGAAAGGGGGGCCCCCCGATAGCCACCCATGCCCGGCAAGGAACCAGTACAGGCACATGCCTCCAGGCATCGTCGGCCGGTGGAGCTGCCGCTATCAAGCTGCCTCAGATTTGTGCTGCCATTTTCCCCTGTTCTTTGTCCCCATTGGGACCACAGACATACAATGGCATCCACACACATAAGTGCAGACATCTACTATGCTCCCCCCCCCTCCATTACATTGCAGCATGCAGTACCTCCGGGCATCCCCAGGGGTCACCACAGCACAGTGCAGAGTCCCCATCCCACCCCAGGACCAGGAGAGCTGTCTCCCGATGCTCAATCCCAGTCCTCCCCTGCTGACCCCCGATGACCCAAGCTAGTTCCCAAACCCATGTCACTGGCATAGAGCGAAGTGTGGCATCCAGCACCTCAACCCTCAGCACCAGCAGGCTGCCCTGTGGGGGGCAATTTTGAGCCTGGGCATAGCAAGACCCTACATCTTCTCACCAAAGCAGAACATATTCGGGTAATTCCCTTCTTTGGCCACTAGAGGATGCTAATCCCAGTGGTGCCTCCAAGATGTAATCCCTAGGTGGCGCCATCCAAGGGCTACTACCCTGCCTGCGTGGCTGCTAGCAGGCTAAGGGGCCTGAGTTCTGAAATAGTTGCCTCCATCCAGAGGTCAGGGATGGTAGCAGTCAAACTAGCCTGGGCATAGCCCACCAGGACACCACAACCCCCCTCCTTCCTCGCCAGTGGCCAAAACAGTACACAATAATTACTTTCACAATACCTCTGATATGCTTTGCAAGTACCCACACAGTTTGCACCTACCACCAGGGCCGGTTTCTCCGGTTCAACCCTGGGGACCCCCCTGCAAAACAAGGTTAGACAGAGCAAATGACAACAGTACAATACTTAAAGCATGAACTGGAACCACAGTCTGGTTATATAAAGAAAACAGTAGATCTGATTTATTCAGCGGGTTGACCAAGGGAAGGGCATAATCAGGTTAATTAGCTTAATTGCTCTATGAATCACACAGCTGTGCACGCAGCCAGAGTCCCTAACAGTCACACTTTCTGGGTACCCAGGTGGAGGAAAAGGGGGCTAGCTGGTACCGTTGCCCGGGGCAGGCCAGCATTGCAGCTGGTCGGGGCTCTGTGATGGAAAAAACAACTTGCACAACACAGTATTTGTAATCCAGAGCCAGATGGCTCAGTTAATGAAGGAAAAGAAAGAACAAAGCAATCAGATGACACACTTAGATTAAATGGTAGTTTCAGGGAGCTACCCTGATAGTTACTCATGACATCCAGGACTGGACACAGAATGGATGAAAATTGAGACAGTAGATGAACTCTCTGGAGTGCCAGGAGAAGCAGGGCCCACACGACTCGCCGAGGCGTCGTTCCCACCCAGGCGTGGAGCAGGGGGCTGATCCCCTGGGCTGGTCTCCCATTGATGGCTCACCTCCGTGCAGTAGGGTAGTTTGACAAGGCCCTCATGGCAAGGCCCAGCCACATGGAGTTAACCACGGATTCAGTCCGTTTGAACGGGCTGCAGTTTTCAGCAAGCAGAACACAGTCAGCAATGTGGGGAATCAAGTCGCAATCCCCTTTCAGTACACAGCACATTTATATGCAAGAAAATCTTACTGTACCAGGCAAAATGCTCCCCAGTCATAATCACACAGTCTCTGCTTAAAATGGGAGCTGAGAAGTAGCTTGGGTTCCTATCAGGCCGATCACATGCAGCAAAATCTTCGGTCTTCCACAGACCGAGCCCGGTCACACTTCAGTGGCCTACTTCATTCTCACCACTTCAGATTTAGTTTGAAATGGCTCCCTTCTCTTTCTCAGGGGAGTAGGCAGACATGCAAGCCAGAAATCAGGCCTTTCCACAGATCTCCCATGCAAACTACTATGCAGATGGCTGCTCGAACTATCACAAGTTGCTCCTCTCTCAGCTACCAACTTAGATCTAGCTAGCCAGCAGACAGCTTGTGGGATTTCCCTCAGATCCAAAAGGTTCAGTTGGTTCATTCTGTTGTCAGTCAAAGCAAGAGCTCCTCCTTCAGTTACAAAAAGGCGCCAATGGCCTAAAACTACAATTCCCAAGCCTGTACTCCACGCAGTCTTTTCAGACAGGCTCCATTTTAGAGTCCCCAGGTACTGACTGGTCCAATTCAGCAGTTTGGAACCAAAATGGTGGAGATAATCAGAACAGTCTGCGCTGCAAAGAAAGCAGGTTAGAATAAAGTACATTATCATTATTACTCTGAATTATTTTCAGCAAATAGTTACATCCTTCAACAGAGCTCCCACTGCACAATCAGCGATGGCAGAAACGGAGCTATTTTCCAGCAGCCCAGGCAGGACTCGAGCATGAAATCACTCAGCTCCCCCTCCAGATTAATATTACTGAAACTAGGCAGCTCTTAAAGTGACAGTAAGCAGAGGCTACACAGGCACTCTTTAGCAATAACTGTTAAACGGCTATAGCGCCGAACACCAATCAGGCAGTGAGCATTTAGGCAAGCTCATGGAAGACTTTTTGGGAACCCCCATTTGTAGGGGGTTACATATGTGATATATAATAATATGTTCTTAAAAGTAATAGGATTTTAACAATTTAGTGAACCATTTTATATTCTTTTATATCGATATATGGTAACTGCAACAATTTCTTATTGATCGACTAAGCTAACTCCAAGCTTCATTAAAAAAAAATTCACACATTAGGTTTCTAGCCCTAAAGATTCCAATATGACAGGTGAATCTTTTCCCTCTGGCAGCTTATGAAGGCCAAAAATATAAGCATATAGACAAAAAGAAATTATGTTCTAAAAAGTCTGACTTCAGAACAGTTGGAGTGAGAAACCTATTTTTTTTTATTGAAATCTTTGGCTCTAGCCATTAAGATTTAGCTCCATAAATACTGTTTTTGTGTCAGTACTAGCTGAACCTGTTTTTCCAGAATAGTACTGATACATTGATGAAATACAAGAAAAAGTTGCACCAGGCTTGTAGTGCTCTCAAAATAATTACTACAATTGGAAAACAACAAAATCACACTTGCCCCGTTGTAGTGAGCAGACACCACTCTGTTGGAGCTTATGTGCAAATATACAAATGCCCACATACTGTACCTGACACATTTCAGACTGTGAAATCCTTTGGTCAACTACAAATACATAGTGTCAATTCTATTTTTTTCATATCAATAGACTGTATCAATAGCATTTTTTGAATTAATACAAACAATTATATGGTTTTAAAAAAATTAAAAATAGTTGTCAACTTTTTTCTGAATTTTACTATTATGAATCAAATAGATTTCATAGACTGGGTGACTTGGGAACTCTGTCAGGGGAGTGCAGTGGACATGGCCTATTTAGACTTTAGCAAGGCTTATTACATGATGCTGTATAACAGGCTAATTAGGAAGATAATCAGCATAGGAGTGGGATCCATAGTGGTAAACTGGGCTAGAAACTGGTAAAGGATAAGAGACAGAGGGTGGTGGTTAACTCATTCTAAAGAAAACAGTGTGATAAGTGGGATACCACAGGACTTAGTAATGGGACCAGTTTTCTTCAATATCTTCAATATCTTTACAGGGGACATTGCAGAAGAGAAGGAAAGAAAGGAATGCCTTTTTGCAGAAAACAGCAAATCTGCTATAGAGCAGATACTCAGGAAGGGGTGGAAAAATGCATAGGGATCTTGGGTAATTTGAGGAATAGTCTAAAAAATGGCAGTTCGGTTCAGAGCCAAAATGTACAAAATAATACACCTAGGACATCAAAACTCAGGCATTGAGTAAACAATTGGGGAAGTATTAACAATCACAAGGCAGGAAAGTGACCTCAGGGTTATCATATCTGAGGACTTCAAGGAGGCAGGACACTGTCCTTGCTTGGTTTACCATACTCTTGTATCTGCGTCCTATTACTGCCCCATAGTTTTGAAAATACATTTTGTATACCAGTTTGATACATTCCATCATTAATAACTCACACTCCTTAGAGGTAACCTCCAGAATAGTCCCTCCATCCTACTCAAATTTGGGGGTACTAAAAATACGTGAAGCACCTACAGGGCCCTGAAAAAAATCAGATATGGAATGTACACTCATTTCATGTACTGTATGAACACTCACATTGGGACATTTGCATGTTTCTTTTATACAATTGGCTCTGTGGGAGAACTTGTAGTAAAGCAAGTCTTTACAGTCAGTTTTTCTGTTGCCCAGCAGCAGGGCAACGACGGCTAATAAAATGTCTAAACTAAAGGAAACATTTGCTCATTTCTATCTTCCATCAAATTGAAAAGGTTTTCCAACTGGAGTGGAAGACAGTCTTCTCACCAAACTTTGCGAACATGCAATCCTGCATCTTCATTTATACTCAGTAGTTCAAATGCTAAATTAGGGGTCACTACAAAGAAATTGGGGCCATGGACCTCAATTTCCCTTTGTGGAAATAACTCTGATGTTTCTCATTAAAACCCGTTGGTATGTTTACAAGATGACAGAAGTTGTATTTTATGCTTAGATTAGTCCTTTGGTATCATATGACTATTATCCAAATTATTTGATGGTGGCAAACTGGTCCACTGTACATCAACTAGTTTTAGAGGGACATACTGTATAAAACAATAGCAACATACTGGATAATTACTGATAAACAAGTGTTACGTTTCTGTGTTATTATGCAGCTCTGCATGCTGCATAGCCAAGAAAAATGAAATACCGTGGAGCTTGCCAGTGACTGCATCACACTAGTGACAAATTACTTTTCATCAATCACAACTGGATTGCTTTAATTTGGTAAAAACTCTTACACATATATTGATTATTTCTCTGAGTGTGTGAACAGTTCTAAAGAAATTCTATTATGCGGTTCCATTTAATATACCTTTCCTCTATTCTCTTTTCTAATAAATGCACTTTCATTTGTTATTGTGTCTAATCTGTCACTCTGTCTCTTTTTTCATAGCTCAATATTACAAGTTCAGTCTTGCGTTTTAATATTCATTTCTTATGTTCCACACAGATATTTGCAACCCATGGTTTGGGGATTCAATAAACCAAACTTGAGCCTGAAAAATCTCCAGGGAAACATGCTCTAAGGCTTTTGAAGGTTGTTTCCCAGTATAGTCTCTCAGAGTGCTAACAGAACAAACTCTTCCTATATGATCCAGACCATTCTTCACTTATGTACCACTGCAACATAACTTTGTTGAGTGGTCATCTTACAACTATAAAAAATATTCATGTAGGTTTCTGAAAAATTCATAAGGATGGACAAAGTGGATGATCTGATATCTTCTATTAGACCAGGAAGACAGTTTCAGATTACAAGCTTTCAGACTACACAGAGCCCTTCATCAGGTCTACAAGCTTGAAAAATCCATAAGTCACATCATGCAGCACATTAACCAAGTCCTGCTTAATTATCAGAAAAAGAAAGGACCCACCCCACAAGAAATTTACAGATGTATTTTATAGTACTGTTTTGCACAATGTTTAATATGTAAGCAACTTTGTAATAGTATACTTGCAAGTCCCCAAGAAGATTTACTGTCTATTAAGAGTCTCAACTATTTTTGTAATGAAAAGTGTAGAGTATAAGTGTATCTTCATAAAAAAGTGTGCAAAGTGCATACTCTATAAAAATGCAATGTTCTTCTAAAATGTATTTCATAATGTGATATTGCAGGAATTCTAAGCAGCCAAATGACATAGTAGACCAAAATCCAAAAATAAAACTGAGGTTACTTTAATCACAACTTAAAAAGATCACAGGCAACATTTTCAAAGCTGGAGCGAAGTGCAAGGCAAAGTCCCCTATTGGTGAGCAAAGTTGCGTGACATGGGCAGAGTGGTATAATGGAACAGGAGCAGAGCCAAGTTTGCCCATGCAAAGTTTGTTCATATACAGTATCTCCATGGGAGCACAGGACAATAAAGGAGCAAAGTGCATCCAAACCTCCTTGCTGGCCTAGGAAGGAGGGACAGCCAGTGGAAAGACATGGGAACTCCACACAGTCACAGGATCAAGCAAACATTTGCACAGGGCAAAATTGTTTGCTCTTAAGACACACAGCCCCATAATGGAACTATGATATGCAAAGGACCACTTTGCCCATGGATGGGTCAGAGAAGACATTTATTTTATTTACTTATTTATTATTTGGTAATCAGGTAAAGCACAAGTGCCTGTTTTCAGGGGTGACCCTGGAGCACTGTGGAGGTTAAGTAACTTGTTAAGAATCACACAGTTTGCAAATGAAGGTTGTGGGAATCAGATCCAGGTGTGCTGGATGTATAAAGCTCATTTGTACCTTGTTACTCTAACTGCTAGGCTATACTGCCATTTGTATGTCAGTATGATCTTGTTATGATATGAGGAACACAAATCTGATCCTCCAAACTGGTGCTGGACAAGTGCTCCACACTGCTGCCTGTGATTGACTTTGGTGCTGGTTCAACAAAGGAGACAGCACACAACACCATACCTCTCAAATTTTCCTCATTATGATGGATGTCCTTCAATGTCTCCCATAAAAGTGCTCCATCCCACATCTTTCCCACATAAAGAAGTTGCTGCCAAACAGAGTAGCTGCTGTAACTGCAGACATGTACAGAAGAAATTAGAAAGCAAAAAAAAAAAAAAAAAAATTTTGAAACAAAGTTAAACTATACACACAGTAGGGTAGTGATTTCTACAGAGTTGTAGCTTGTATCCCCATATATGAAGCTGTGTCCCACATTATGAAGGCCAGTGTTCTACATTGCCACTCATGCTGAGCATCACTGTCCCACATTATCAGTAACCAAAGGCTGAGAGGTATGCATAACACAGGAACCCCCATACTGTAGCTGCAGACATCCCTAGCATCCAGTGGTCCTTCCTCATCTGATTCTAGAATCAATTTACTATAAACATCCCATCATGCCCATTGTCCCCCCATCCATCACCTAATCCCCAAAACAATATTAATTATTTATCCCTGGCATCCAGTGGCCCTCCTTCAGCTAAGTGGCCCCCATTATGTCTCAATTTCATATACAGTTGAAGCCGCTTAAAGGGGACGCCTCCATGGACAACTAATCGTCCACTTTAAGCGATCATCCCCATTATCAGATGCAGCACTACACAATACAATATATCATTAACTAGGTTCCAACACAGACTGAGACAGACACAGGCACATGGCAAAGTGATTACAACCCTTTTCTGAATTCTTGCTCTGTAAAATCTTTATTAAACAAAAATGTAAATTAGCACTGAAACAGTACACTCCGGCACACTTATCTGTCTGATGGAGTCTTGCTCATTTTTGCAGACTCCTAACTCCCAACTCTGGTTGTTGCAGACTCCTGACCACTCGTTCTGAATCCTCTGATCCAGGAATTGAGGGTGTTTAGGGCATCAAAGATTGTGGCAACATTCAGATTCCCATCCGTCGCATCATCCGTGTCCATGTCAACAAAAGTCAAGAATTCCGGCACGGGCACATCGGCCATTAGATCCTCCTCAGATAGAGCTGCAGCACATCCACCTTTCCCCTTGATTCCCCAAAATAGCAAGCGATATAAAATAGCGCTTGGACCAGATCACTCACATCATCCATTTACACACAGGCACCTGTGAAAATCGCGACTGCAGCAGAGTGAGCACCTGCCAGAAAATAATGACTAAAGCAATGACCAATTCACACCAGATGTAAGCATGATTAAGATGCGTGGCTATCTCGGAAACTTTTTTTTTTAAACCGGACCAGAAACACAAACACCCTTGCTAACAGCACTTGCAAACCACAGGTGTAGGGCTTCATCCACTTGCTTTTATAGTCAGCTGGTGTTAACTGGCTTAAGTGGCTAATTGTTTCTCAGTTTCTGAGTAAAGTACCACCTGATTACCATTAGCACCTCAATTAAGGTGACACTTAACAGGTGGAAGTTAAGAGCAAACTGAGGAAACTGAGGAAAAAATTGTCCCCATAAACAGGTTTGCTATGTCCCCTTTAAAGGTGTGAAGGGCCCATTGATTAACATTGCCACTAAATCGGTGCCCAGGGGATCTTTCCCTTTAAGCGAACGTCCCCATTAATAGCGTCCCAATTAAGTGGCTTCAACTGTACAGTATATATAAATTGCAAAAAAACATTGTTAATACTCTTGTTAGGGTTAAAGTGAAAAAAGTAGGGAAATGTGGTGTTAGGGTTTCCAACACCTAAGACCCCACCTCCCATCCTGCAGGCAGCAACAGGCATGGCATGTGACTTGGGGCTGTCAGCCCTACCACTTACCCCATTCCATGAGTAAGCAAGCTGAGATGGGTACAGTATATGAGAATGAAGTGAACATTAGAGTTGACAACTCCAAGGCACAACCCACCACTGTTGCTGCCTTAAGGGTGTGGGTGGGATGTTAGAGTTGGAAACCTAATGCCACATTTCCCTACTTTTGTCCCTTTAGCCCTAAACTAGTGCATTAAAAAAAGGTTTTTGCAATGAATTTCCTTAATTTTTGAGATACTACTTTTTATGTAATTATTTTTTATAAATGCATGAGTGTTTTTCTATAATTAGTTTTTATAAATGCATGAATTATTATAATCATACCATAGTCATTGGGGGCTGTGGGATTCCCAGGTCTCAAGGATCATAGCACAGAGCTTTGGCAACTACACTACATTGCCTCCTTTGATATCTCTGTGTCAATGGGGGTGACATTGTGTCAATGGTGGTGGCATTGTACATCAATGAAGACATTAAGGCAATGGAAGAGCAGGAGGAGCAAGAGGAGATGGAGGTCCTGTGAGTCACACTGGATAAACAGACTGGAGCATCATTAAGGCTAGGGGTGATATACAGCCTCCTTCACAGGGTGAGGAAGGGGATAGGCAGCTGATGCAGGCAATGAAACAGATGGCACTTAAGGGAGAGCTTCTGCTAGTGGGGGACCTAAACCTCCCCAGTGTTGACTGGGAGATTCCAGCAGCAGTATCAGCAAGGAGCAGAGGGATCCTAGAGTCACTACAAGATGCTTTCATGCAACAGCTGGTCAGGGAGACCACTATAGGAGATAACATACTGGACGTGGTCCTCACCACCAGGGAAAGTATGGAAGAGGTGGTGGTGGGAGACAGCCTTTGTACAAGTGATCACAAGATAGTGAGATTCAGGGTGATGATGGAGATGGAGTCATTTCGGACCAACACGAGGGTTATGGATTTCAGGTGGATGGACTTTACCAGAATGAGGAAGATATTTAGGGAAGAAATGGAGGGGAAGAGGAATATTGGAGACATGGGGAAAGTATGGGTATCTATTAAGGAGGGGTTACTGAAAGCCACTGAAACTTGCATTAAGAAGGTAAGAAAGAGAAAAAAAGAAGGAGGCCACTCTGGTTTAACAGGGAGGAGGCAGGGGCAATTAGAGAAAGGAAAATGGCTTTCTAAACATATAAGAAGACCCAGAGGAAGGAGGACAGGGAGGCTTATAGGGAGAAGCTGAGGGTGGCAGGGCAGAAGATATGGAGGGCTAAAGCTGACGCTGAGGAGAAGATGCTAGACAGGCCAAAGGGGGGGTACAACTTTTTTTAGGTATGTGGGGGAAAGAATGAAGGTGAGGCAGGGAATAGTTGAGTGGGAGAGGGGAATACAACTGGAGGATGACTTTGAGAAAGAAGAGGTGCTTAATAGCTATTTCTGCTCAGTCTTCACATTGAATGGGGAGGGTAGGTGACCCGAGTTAAAAGGGAGGATTAGGGAAGACATAAGGGTGGATTGTAGCCTGTTCAGCAAAGACAGGGTAAGAGAGGAACTAGACAGGTTAAAGGTAGACAAGGCAATAGGGCCAGACAGCCTGCACCGAAGGGTAATCCAGCAACTGAGGGAGGAGTTGGTGGCACCTCTGGCAAGGCTGTTTAACTTGTCCCTGGATACAGGGTGTGTGCCTAGTGACTAGAAGAAGGCAGATGTGGTGCCACAGCATAAGGGGTCAGCAAGGAGGAGGAGGAGGAGAATTATTGCCCAATCAGTCTCACTTTGGTGGTGGGTAAGGTGATGGAGGTAATAATAAAGGAAAGGATGGTAAACTACCTGGAGGACAGTGGCCTCCAGGATGATAAGCAGTATGACTTCACAACTGGGAGGTCTTGTCAGAAGAACCTAATAGAGTTCTTTGACTGGGAGATGAAGGTGGTTGATCAGGAAAGGGTGGTAGATGTGACCTCTCTGGACTTCAATAAGGCTTTCTGCACCCTCCCTCACGGAAGGCTAAAAAATAAGCTGGAAAGCTTAGGAGTGGGACAGGAAATAGCTAGGTGAGAAGAAAACTGTTTAAGGGACAGAAGCCAGAGGGTAGTGGTAAATTGGGTACATTCCAGGGAGATTGAGGTGATGAGTGGGGTGCCCCAGGGGCCAGTACTGGGACCCCTCCTGTTTTAATGTCTATATCAGTGATATAGCGGATGGGCTGGAGTGGAGGGTGTGCCTATTTGCATATGATATGAAGATCTGCAATAGGGTGGACACCCAAGGTGGGGGTAGAGGCCATGAGGGAGGATCTGAAGATTCTGGTAGTGTGGTCAGAAATCTGGCAGCTGTAATTCAATGCCAAAAGTCTATAGTGATGCACATAGAAACATAGAAGTTGATGGCAGAAGGGGACCTCTAGGTTCATTTAGTCTGACCGTTTGTTTTAGACCTATTTTGACACTCTAATTGCTGTTTGTAGTCAGGGCTCCCTTGTGTCTATCCCATGCATTCTTGAATACCCCCTACACTGTTGACCTCCAGAACCACTTGGGGCAGGCTGTTCCAGGTGCCCACTACTCTTTCTGTGAAGAAAAACTTCTGGTGTTGGTAGAGAACCTCCCTCTTTGCAGCCTGAGGTCATGTCCCCTGGTCTTGGAGACCTTCTTGAAGTGAAAAAGTTCATGTGCCTGTACCTTGTTAATGCCTTTTATGCACTTGAATGTTTCAATCATGTTCCTTCTCTCTCTCTTCTCTGCTCCAGGGAGTACATATTCAGTTCCCTAAGTCTTTCCTCTTAGGCCATGTACTACAGGCCCTGAATCATTTTTTTCACCTTTCTCCGTACTGTTTCCACCCAGTCAATGTCCTTCCTGAGGTGAGGCCTTCAGAACTGGACTCTGTATTCCAGGTGAGACCTGACCCGCGATCCATGCAGTGGTAGTACCACCTCTCTCCTCCTGCTCGTGATTCCCCTCCCAATGCAGCCCAGCATTCTGTTGGCTTTCAATGTTGCCTTCTCACACTGCTTACTAACCTACAAGTCATCTGAGATTATGATTCCCAGATCTCATTCCCGGTTTGAGGCCGCCAGTCTTTTTGACTACTAGGTAATACTCCTTTATTGGATTTTTCTTTGCTATGTGCATGAACTTGCACTTTTTGGTGTTAAATCTCAGTTGCCACACTCCAGACCATTGTTCTATTTTCTCGAGTTCAGCTTCCATCTTGCTCACTCCTTCTGAGGTGTCCACCCTGTTACATATCTTGGTGTCATGGGTCATAAAAATCTGCAAATTGCTTACACTCTGGGAGGAGGTAATTAAGGCAACTGAGCAGGAGAGGGATCAGGGGATTATAATATTTAGCAACCTTAAGATAGGAAACCAGTGCAGCAAAGCAGTGGGAATATCAAATTGAATGTTAGCATGCACTGCAAGGGGGCATGACTAGCAGAAGGAGTGAGGTACTGATGCCTCTTTATAAAAGCATTGTGAGGCTACACCTGGAGTATGAGATCCAGTTCTGGGAACCACACCTACGAAAGGACATAGATGGGATTGAGAGGGTTCAGAGAAGGGCAACCAAGATGGTGTATGGTATGCAGAGGAAGTCATATGAGGAGAGGAAGAAAGAATTATATCTGTACCCATTGGAGACTAGAAGGGAGGGGGGGACATGATAGAAACATTTAAGTATGTGAAGGGGATAAATAAGGTGAGGGAGGAAAGCTTATTTAAAATGAAGGTGGGGATAAAACTAGCGGGCATAGTCTAAGATTAGAGGGAGGAAGATTTAGAGGCAATGTGAGGTGGAGTTACTTCATGGAGAGTGTGGTGGAGGCCTTGAATAAACTACTGGAGGATGTGGTGGGAGTTGAAATGGTGGAGGGATTCAAGAGGTCATGGGACAGACATAAGGAGTTGGCAAGTGTGGTAGAAGGTGAGGTCCTGTGACATAGGAGATATGGGGGGGGGCATACTTAATGGGCCAGAGGGGTTCTACTGCCATCTGGATTCTATGATTCTATGTTCTCTTATCCTATGTCAAGACTGATCCAAGTGAATACAGCCAATAATAGTTTTCTTTTTCTCAGTATTGCCAACATTTTTTTTTTAATTTACATATTTCTAAGACATGGAATTGTCTGAAACTTTTGCAATTCAAATAAATGCAAAATTAATACTCTGGAGTCATGTGATGTCTCATTGAGGGTAGACGCTCTTCACCTCGGATCCCTATCTTCGTGTCATTTTTCAATAGTTCAAAGTAATTATTTCATACACTTGTGAGCTGTTATCATGTTCTACAGTTGTTAGACACTGCGCTTACTTAACTGAGGTATTTCTACTGCAAATACCAACGATATGGAAGCTGACATGAAGCCAGGTCCTCCACGCTATACACCTCGGAAAACTCCGGATAAGGCCACTAAGCATTCTAGGGACCAAGGCTCGAGCTGTACGCCATCCTCTATGCAACCATCTACGGCAATACTGCTGTTGGAAGAAAAATTCCTAGAAGAGTTCCAACCACTCCAAGATTCTATAAAAAATCTAATAGAGGAGCTGAAATCCTTGCAGATGGACTTGGGGGACCCGAACTGCCGGTTGGTGACACTGAAGCCCTGACGTCCTCACTTGAGTGTTGGAAGGATAGTATTGAGCCTGATCTCACTTCCATCTGGCATAGACTGATCAAGATTGATACTAAATTGAAGGATCTCGAAGGGAGGTTCAGATGAAATAATTTGATCATTTTCGGGCTCCAAGAGGAGGCAGAAGGCTCCTCTCCAATTTTGTTTACCCAAAATCTTCTTCAGAGGGTAGCATGCCCCTCTTCGAATAGCTCCATGTACATTGTAGAGAGGGTGCACCGCTCCCTTTGCCCAGAGCCACCAGTAGGATCCTCACCTAGACCCTTGATTCTTAGGCTTCTCAACTATTTGGACAAGCAGCACATACTGTTTTAGCTCAGGGCTCTTAAAAAAATTACCTGGGAAGGAAATAAAATATGAGTTACCGAGGACTTGCTGGCCGCCACCAGGCAGAAACATGCATCCTTTCATCCCATTGTTTCCAGATTCATTGCAGCTGGAATATGGTTTTGGATGCTTTATCCATCATGGCTCTAGGTATTGATTGTGGGCACCTGGTACTCCTATGAGGACCTGGACTATGCAAAAATGGAACTTCAAAAATTGCTGCCAGATCTCTTCACTACCCACTGAGGGAATTGATCGGCCCAACTGTGCTTTACCTAGGATTCTGACTTGAAGATCAGTTTTGGATAGTAGTATCTCTCCTCAATGGCGGGGTGAACTCCAGCTTTAAGATGCCTTGATCTTTATTTTCTTTATTATTTATTCCCTTCAGTTTGACTTATTGTCTCTTATGTGTTGTGGATTACACTCCCCCAAGAATTTCCAATTTCTTTGTGGAACTGTGAGGACTTAACTAGATTTGACCAAGAATTCTAGTTTGATCCTGTGGAGCTTTCTGCAGTTCTCTTTGGACTACAGCAATCATCCCGTTTCACACTAAGAATCATCTTCGGATCTAATTTCTGAGCTGCTCTGGTGCATGGAGTGGTGGCTCGAGTAAATAAAGCTATTGCTTGTGGGCATTTGGTAACCACTTTCCTTTCTATGTGGACTTGGGCTATAAAAAAATGGAGCCTGAAAATTGTTGCTGTAACTCTTTGCTGTCTACGGAGGAGTCTGGCAGACCTGATCCTGATTCAAACTGGGATTGAGTTGTAATGACTTTACATCTCCTACATCAAACCCGTCAGTTCTCTTCTATAATGAGATACAATTTAGGGTCAAACGTGCGAGGATCGAGGATGGAAGATTTTTGCAGAGGCTTTGCTGACCTTGCTTTGATATGGGATTTTCATTCAGGCATGTTTCATGGCCTTGACTTAGACTATGGAGTGATGCTTTTTTGCAATGCCCTACTGTTCGGAAAACTGTTTAGACATGGTATGGCATGTGTTATTAGTCCATTCATGTGTTTGAAGGCCACTGCAGGCTTTAGTACATCACTGTGATAATAGAATGAAATCCAAACAGTGTGACACTCAAACAGTGACTGAAAATCCAACTGCAGAAATTTAGAGCATTAAAGCATTTATTCTTGAATGAAAATTAACAGCACAGACTATGGCACTCTGCTCCTGCACTTTGGCTCTCCCAGTCTTCCTAAGGGGGCTTGACCAAAGAGAAAAATATCTGAGCATATAAAGTCAATTTTTGATGACATCACAAACAAAATGATGTTTCACATTTAGTTAATCGATGGAGGTTTGATCAATGACCTTTTGACCTCCCACACATCTTAACTCAATTGTTTACAACACTGTATTTCACATATCATACTGTATTGTGCTCATGCATCTCCATACTTCCACTTAACAACCAATGAAGTCCCTTTGCATGTGCTCTTCTTCAAACATTCTGCACAGTCCCAACTAGTGCCATGTGCAGGAGTCATGTGCTCCCCCTGGATATTTCATCACAATGTTTGTGATGAGTCAAGATGCATCACAAATCACCTGGCAGATGAGTGAATGATGTCTTTGCCTGTTGATGAATGACTCACACATGCACCCTCCTGGTGCTTTTAATGCCACAAGAGTGCACTCAGCTGCACTGATAACCACTTAGGATAGCTGACTCCAACAACTGGATCATGGAGTGATGCACTGAGCAGGGCTTTCATTGCTGGTAACTGGTATGGTGTCTTGGATGAGAAACCATTCTACTCACTGGACAGACAGCACCTTACTACGGGAGTACAAGGATGCCCAGGGACAGGATCAGAGAATAACTTAAGGAGAATGTGTATTTAAATTTAGCAAAGATGACTGTTATGGGGCTCAGCACCCAAAGTTTTCTCATGGAGGGGGCTGGAAGACCATCTTCAAGATTATGGCCAGATTAGGAAAGCTGGCCTGGGAGAGAAGTGTGGAAAGGGAGGGAGAAAATGCTTAGGTAATATTAATAAAACATGGTGAGGATGCAGGGAAAAAAAAAGAGGGAAAATTGGGCTCAGTAGAAGAGCAAAACAGTGGCCAGAGAAAGAGGGAGTTCAGGGAGACAGAGAAAGGGGTGTGGGAATGAAGGGAAGAGGGAGTGTAAGAGAAGGCAGGAATCTTGGAAGGTGGTGTCTATCAATGCCAGCAGTCTGGGAAATATGATAGATTACCTCCAAGCCATGGTAATAAAGGGTCCTCTGAATCTGGTGCTGGTTTCACAGAGACCTTGGCAACATTGAAACATGGCTATGAATTCTCTTTTCTAGAGTTCGCCCTCTACATGAAAGATAGAGTGGGGGAACAGGGACAGGGGTGGCACTTTGCATCAAGAAAAGGATCAGAGCCGCAAGGGAAGACATGAAAAAGAGACAGGGACAGGGAGAAAATAGGGGTGGGTGGTATTTAGGTCCCAAGACAATGTAAAACCACAGTTCAGGAACTAGATGATGAGTTCAGGGGCGCATCAGATCAAGGGGAGGTGGTGATTGTGGCCAACTTCATCTTGCTTTACATCGATTGGAGCATCCCACATGCAAGTAGTAGTAAGAGCTAAATGATCCTGGATGCAGTCTAAGATGGGTTCTTAACCCAGTGAGTGATATAGATGATCAGAGACCATGCTTTTTTTGGACTTGGTGTGACAAACTGTAACCAAGTCAGAGGCATTAGCGTGGCTGAGTCCCTGGGAAGCAGCAATCACCAGTCAGTGTGCTTTCATACAGACATGGAAAAAGAAGTGTCATGTATCATGGACATCAAGTGAGTCAGTTTTAACAGAATGGGGATTAGGGTTGCTCAGAATACAAAAAATAGAACTAGATTCATCCAATTTATGGATTTAGGATTTTTGGATTTAGAGTGCAAAACTCCTAAATCCTATACTAAATCCTAAAACCTATTCTTACATAGGCAATTAGAATTTAGGATTTCAACTCTGAATTCTAAATCTGATTTTTAGCTCCATTTAATATTTAAAACAGAACTGGATTAGGACTTGGAAGTTTCAAAAATCCTAAATCCAAAAATTAGATCAGAATCAATCAATTCAGAGCATCCCTAATGGGTATATATTTGGGGGATCACATGGCCAAGCTCAGGGCAACCACAGGGATGGAAGAGAAATAGTCCATAATCCAGAATGGTGTTCAGAATGTCATTAATACCTATCTTAAGCAGAAACAGAAAATGGAAGGAGAGCAAGCACTGGAAATAAAAAATTCCAGGAGAGGTTAACAGTGTCATGGGGAAAAGAGAGCTACCTTCAATATATTTAGTAGGACTCAGAAAGATAGGAGGACATGGTGCACTACCTTAAAAAGAAAAAAAAAACATTTAGCAGAATAGTATAGAAGGCCAAGGCAGAAACAAAGCTGAGGATAGCAAAGGGGCCAAGGTACTGTAGGTGACCAGACATTCTTTCATTACATCCAATAAAAGCGAATAATGAAAGAAGCTATTGTCAGGCTGGAGAAAAGGCCTCAGTGGAGGGAGACAAGACAGTAAAGGCAGCAACATGGGATGGATACTTCTGCTTAGTATTCATGAAGGAAAAAAGATGAAACAGTCCCACAGGGACAGATAGGGATAAGGAGGGAGGGGGGAGTAAAAATGTACATGAAGGTAATTTCAAAGGAAAGGGTCCAAAAGGGGCTTAGGACCCTTTTTTAACAAATCAGTGTTGGGCCAAATGTTATGAACCCTAGGACAATGAGGAAACTGGCAGCAATTTTGGCACCATATCTGGCTGACCTGGTCAACAGCTGCCTGGACACAGGAGAAGTGCCACAAGAATGGAGGACCATGGATGTAGCACCTCTGCATATGAATCAGGCAAGGGATGAGCTGGGACACTACAGAACAGTCAGCTCAACATTGATAGTTGGAAAGCTTATAGACACAATTCTCATGAAAATGTTGATAGAGTTCCTTAAGGTGAATAGCAGAGGTGCAGCATGAGTTTATGGCAAGGAGGTCGTGTCAATCAAAACTGATCTACTTCTTGTACTGGGTTACATGATGATGGAGAAGTATCAAGCAGTGGGCATACTGTACCTGCACTTCAGAAAGGCCTTCGCCTCAGTCCCCCAAAAGAGATCAGTCAAGACATTTGAGGACCTGTGGGAGGGTGACAAATTGACAAGATAGGTTAAAAACTCACTGGGAGGGCAGAAACAAAGGATGGTGGTTGAGAGGGGAATAATCAGGAAAGAGGGGGTCACCAGCAGTGTCCAACTGGAGTTACTGATTGGTCCAGTGCTGTTTAATGTGTTCATGAATGGCACTGTGAACAGCATAAAAGGCAAGATCTGCCTCTTTATGGACAGCACCAAGCTCTGAGTGAGGGTGGACACGGAGGAGGGGTCAGTGATCTGAGGGTGGACCTAGTGAAGTTAGAAAGATGGTGCGGAATCTGTCAAATAGGGTTTTATTTAGTTAGTTTTTGTTGACCAGGTGGGTGCATTAGGCATATATTTGGCTATTTTCAGGCATGACCCAGAAGGTTACAAAGGCAGACTTATACAGTACTCGTAGAAGACATTTACAAAGTACCAGAGATATTGCAATCTACATACACACATTCATACAAAGTTGCCAGCTGATTAGGCCCAATGGTCTATCTCGTCTGCCCGAAAAGCAGTTCACTGTTTTGTTACCAGTGCTACTCAACCTCCCTTTTTGCGACCTTGACTCCCAACCCCCCCACTCATAGAAACATAAAAACATGGAAACATAGACTTTGATGGCAGATAAGGTCTGCTTGACCCACCTAGTCTTCCCATTTCCCTACCTAGAGGATAAGCTGCAGATCCTATTTAACCAACAGACTATTTCTTCCTACCCCCACAAAAATTGCCTTATGTCTGTACCATGCGTTCTTGAATTAACCCACAGTTTTAGACCCCACAACCTCCTCAGAAAGGCTGTTCCATGCGTCCACCACCCTCTCTGTGAAAAAATACTTCCTCACATTGCCCCTGAGCCGTCCCCCCTCTATCTTCAAATTGTGTCCCCTTGTTCTTGCACATCTCTTTTTCTGAAAGATGCTACCCTCTTGGACTTTGTTGATTCCACTGAGGTACTTAAACATTTCTATCAAGTCCCCCTCTCCCTCCTTTCCTCAAGGGTATACATATTAAGCTCCTTTAGCCTCTCCTCATATGGCTTCTCTTGCAGACCCTGCACCATTTTAGTTGCCCTCCTCTGAACTGCCTCCATCCTGTCTATGTCCTTGTGGAGATGGGGTCTCCAGAACTTGACGCAGTGCTCCAGATGGGGTCTCACCAACTGTCTGTACAGGGGGATAACAACTTCCTGTTTTCTGCTGGTGATGCCTCTCCCTATATGTCCCAGTATCCCCCCAGCCATCCCTACTCCCTTGTCACATTGCTTGCCAACCTTAAGGTCATCTGATATGATTACTCCCAGGTCCCTTTCCGTTTTTGTTGTTGTTACTACCTCCCCCCCATTGTGTAATCTTCCCCTGGGTTTTTGTTTCCCAGGTGCATTACTTTGCACTTCTTTGCATTGAATCCAAGCTGCCATACTTCTGACCATTCCTCCAACCTTGCCAAGTCCCTTCTCATCCTTTCCACGCCTCATTGTGTATCAACCCTGTTGCAGACCTTTGTCTCATCTGCAAAGAGGCATACTTTTCCTTCTAGTCCCTCTGCAATGTCACTTATAAAGACATTAAAAAGGACTGGACCCAGTACTAAACCCTGCGGTACCCCACTAGTAACCCCTCTTTCTTCAGAGTGGACTCCATTTACAATTACCTTCTGTGTCCTGTTGTTCAGCCAATGTTTTACCCAGGCTACCACATTGGGACCCACTCCAAGGCTAGTTAATTTGACAACTAATCTCTTGTGCGGGACTGTGTCAAATGCCTTGCTAAAGTCTAGGTAGGCCATGTCCACAGCCCCTCCCTGGTCTACTACTTTGGTCACCCAGTCAAAGAAATCAATTAGATTCGTCTGACATAACCTTCCCGCTGTGAACACATGCTGCCTTGGGTCCTGTGCCCCACTGGCCTCTAGGTACTCAACAATTCTCTCCTTCAGAAGTGATTCCATCACTTTCCCTACCACAGAGGTCAAACTGACAGGTCTATAGTTTCCTGCCTCTGTCTTGCTTCCACTTTTGTTAAGGGGAATCACATCAGCCTTCTTCCAGTCCTCAGGTACCACACCATCCTCCCATGATTTGTTATAAAGGGTAGTCAGTGGTGTCACTAGTTCTCTGCTTAATTCTTTTAGAATTCTGGGGTGAATTCCATTTGGCCTCATTGCTTTGTCCATCGTCAGTTTTAGGAGTTCTTTCAGAACCCTTTCTTCTGTGAAAGGACTGGGATCGACACCCCTCTCCAGAGTGCTTCTGTTAATTGGATTAGGCACCTCCCCCACTTCCTCTTTTGTGAATACTGAACAGAAGTATTGATTCAGCATCCCTGCTTTTTCACTGTCACTTTCTGCCCACCCACCATCCATTCTATTCAGTCTCACTATCCCTCCCTTTGTCTTTCTACGCTTCCTGATATACCTATAAAAGGTTTTATCCACCTTCTTAACCGAGTTGGCTACCTTTTCCTCAGTTTGTGCCTTTGCTATTCTGACTACCCTCCTGCTCCTTCTGCCTTAACTGGTACAGCTCTCTGTCCTGCTCCTTCTGTGTTTCCTTATGCTTCCTAAATGCTATCTTTTTCTCCCTAACCTTCACCGCTACTTCTTTTGAGAACCATAGTGGCTTTTTTCTTTCATTTTGATTTGTTTATTTGCTTCACACAAAGGCTTGTTGCCTCTGCGATGGCAGTTTTGATATTTTGCCATTGTTGCTCCACCCCTCCTTCAAGTCTGTTTATTAGTGCTTTTCTAAGGCACTCTCCCATCTTGCCAAAGTCAGCCCTCCTGAAGTCCAGAACCCTCACTTTTGCATGGCTTGACTCTGTAGCTGAGTTTATCGTGAACCACACTGTTTGGTGGTCATTTGTTCCCAAATGGCTACCCACTGCTAGATCTGAGATCCTCTCACTGTCCCCATTTGAGAGTATGAGGTCTAAGATTGCTCCCTCATGAGTAGGTTCCAAAACTAGCTGTCTGAGGCATGCCACCTGAAGGGCAACAAGAATGGCCCTGCTTTTGGATGTGGCTGCAGCAAAGGTGTTCCAGTTAACATCTGGCATATTAAGGTCCCCCATCAACAGTATCTCCCCTTTCTCTGCCATCCTAAGTATGCCTTCTATCATATCCTTGTCCATTCCCTCCCCTGACATGGGGGTCTGTATACAACCCTGTGCTATTGTGGTGCTATTTCCAGTCTCTAAGGTGACCCACAGTGCCTCCTCTCCTCCCTGTTTACTCTTTTGTTCAGTTGCTTTTATCCCCTCCCTTACATAGAGAACTACCCCCCTTCTCCTCTCCCTGTCTCTCCTGTAGGTTGTGTACCCTGGTATGTTAACATCCCAGTCATGGTTCTCCGTGTACCATGTTTCTGTGTCTACTATGATATCCAGGCATCCCTCTTCCATCAATGCCACCAGTTCAGGGAGCTTGTTGCCCAGACTATGGGCATTGGTACTCATTACCCTCCAATTCTTGATGGCCTTACCCCTTTTTGCCCCATCTCTGTCCTTATTGCGTTTGTTACTTTCTCCATTTACCCATGCACTTCTCCCTGTTGACATCTCTGTGTTGGTGTCTACCTCACTTACTACCCTGATTTTTTTGAGGGGGGCTAGGATTTCCCTGCTCCTTACCAGTGCCTCCCCCTTGGCTAGTTTAAATGCTTGCCAATCAAGGATTTAAACCTATCACCTAGGATCCTGGTTCCCCTCCTGGACAGATGCAGACCATCATGCCAGTATAGGCCTGCATCAGTCCAGGTGGACCCCCAGTCCCCAATGAAGCCAAATCCCTGAGCTCTGCACCAGTATTTCAACCACTGATTGAATCCCATGGTGTGGAGCACCCTAGCCTCATCTGTGCCATAGACAGGCAGCACCTCCGAGATGGTTACCATGTGTGCTATTTGTCTAAGGCCCCTCCCTATCTCCACAAATGCTTCTTGCACTGCTCTGATCCCTTTCTTAGCCAGGTCATTTGTCCCTAGGTGGACAATGACATCCAGCTCCCTCCCCTGTGCAGCTGCTTTTGTGATCCTTAGGATTTGTTCCCTGTCCCTCCAAGCCATGGCACCAGGCAGGCACCTTACCTCCCTTTCCCCTTCCTCCCCCAGTTCTACCTTCCTAACAATGTAGTCCCCCACAAGGAGTTGTTTCCTTCCCCTGTGGGGTCCCATGCCACCCTCCTGTGGGTCTCCTTTGTAGAGGTTCCCAGCATCCTCCTTGGTCTCCACTGTGGGTGCCTCCATACAGGAACCACACTTTTCCAGAATGGCATAGAAATTGTGGAGAGGTACAACTGGAGGGATGCACCTCTGTTCCACCACCCTCACCCTCCCTGAGCCCACTGTGGTCCAACCGCTCCTCTTTCTTGGCAACCTCTGAGGCAATGGCAGTGACCCTGGTGGTCCCTTTGGTAGGAAAGGAGGTCCCACAAATCCTGGCCAACTCAGCCTGGAGATGAGCAATCTCCTCCCTCAGCCCAGAAAGGTGCCTGCTGATGGGACAACACTGCATCCTCCAGAACATCTCCCGGAAGACTGCTGCTCCACAGCCATTGCACTGCACCACTACCATCATGTCTTTTTTCTGGCCCCCTAACTGTTGTTTGGAATACTTACTCTTTCCTCTGTTTGTTTATTTTCTTTTTTCTTTTTTTTTCTCCCCTACTTACTGCCTCTGTGCCCTTTTAGCTCCTGATCTTCCTGTTCTAAGACAAGAAGTTCCTATATTTCTCAGTAGTCTCCTTTCTTGCTCAGAGTCAGACCTCCAGCAGCTGGGGGGGCAGAGAGCTACTCTTGCTCTTCTAGGATGGTGAGTCTTTGGTGGCTCTGTGATTGCTCACTACCTGCTCCCAAACAGGAAGTTGCTGTTGTCAGTTAAATCCAGTGCCTATAAAAGTAGAACTGGTTTAGGTGGTGGGGTGGAGGGGAGGGAAGGAGGGCAATATAGTCCCAGTAGAGAAGTTTTAGTTATACCAGTAGCTCCTTCCTCCTGGTGTTCTGTCTGTTCTCTGGCAGAAGCTATATAGGGCAGTTCTTAATTCTGGGTTTAACCTGGCTCCTCCTAGCTAAGCCACTCCCCCTACTTTGCAAATCTTTCTACACTTAGTTAATTTCACAGATAACAATTCCCTTCTGACACCTGTGACAAGCACCTAAATAAGTACACGGATAACACAGATAACAGATAACAGTTTACTTCAACTACCTCTGACAAACACACTCTTTTTTTTACCCTAAATTGAATGTCCTAGTACAAGATTTCTAGTTCTTAGTCCCAGAAGAGAAGTTTTAGTTATACCAGTAGCTCCTTCCTCCTGGTGTTCTGTCTGTTCTCTGCTCAGAACTCCCCTGCTATTGTCTTTCCTTCCAACCTGTACCATGCCCCTGTACTTGTCCCATCCCTTCTTGAATCCACCTACAGTTTCCATTTCCATCAGCTCCTCTGAAAACTTATTCCAGGGTGTCACCACCCTCTCTGTGAAGTAATACCCCCTCACATCCCCTCTGTTCCTTTCCCCCACCAGTTTTAGACTATGGCTTCCTTAGCCCTCTTCACCTTCAAATTGAGCACACCCTCCTCTTTTACCGTTTTGATCCCGTTCATATATTTAAAGATCTCTATCATATCACCCCATGCCTTCAGTCCTCCAGGGAGTACATGTCCAGTTCACTAAGTCTGTCCTCATAAGACATTTCCCCCAGACCAGGGATCATCTTTGTCGTTCTTTGCACTCTCTCCAGTACAGTGACAGCCTTCTTTAAGTGAGGAAGCCAGAACTGCACACAATATTCCAGGTATGGTCTGACCAGTGAGCTGTACAAGGGGAGAATAACCTCCCTGCTCCTGAACATTATCCCCCTAGCGATACACCCAAGCATTTTATTTGCTTTCGCAGCTGCTGTCCTGCACTGCTCTGAGTAGTTCTATTTGGTCAATTATCACTCCCAGCTTGGAGACAGTCAGCCATTCTACCCCCAAATGGTAGCTCAACCCCGGGTTCCTAACTCCAAGATGCAGAACACTACACTTATGAGGGTTAAAGCCTAGCTGCCACATGTGTTCCCAATTTTCAAGCCTCCCCAGGTCTTCCTGGAGCGCCCTCCATCCTTCCTCACTGTCCACCTCAGCTCCCAGTTTAGAATCATCAGAAAACAGGCTCATTCCACTCCTGACTCCCTCACCAATGAACACATTGAAAAAATAGGGCCCAATACCGAACCTTGTGGGACCCCACTGATGACTCCTATGTAAAACAAGGCCTCTCCCCCTACCACCACCCTCTGCTGCATGTTGCTAAGCCAGTTTGCAACCCACCACAACATTTTCTCTCCAACCCCAGGTTCCTCAATTTCCATATCAACCTTACATGTGGGTCCGAATCAAAAGCCTTGCTGAACTCCAGGTACAGGACATCTACTGGCTTTCCCCTGTCCAGGGATCTTGTCACCCAGTCAAAGAATTTGACTATATTTGTTTGACATGATTCCCACAGACAAACTCGTGTTGATTTATTTATTTATTTAAGTCTAGGATTACAAATACCTTTGAGCCAAGGCTCTTTCACAAAGGTTCCACATCGGTTGAGTGACAGTAGGAGAGATAACAATTTAAAAACAATACAATTTGAAAGAAAAATGCAAATTGAAATGGGGGAGAACAAAGCAGGTTACAGTCATTTCCAAACATAAGTACATACATACATGTACTGTGCTGTTAGGAGCCATAGGAAAAGTAAGGTATACAGGATTATGAAGCTAGGTAGGGACAACAAAAACAGGAGCAGACAGTGGCATTTGTCAAGTAACAAAAAAAGTACTAGAAGGGATGGGGGAGGGTATGGAGGGAAAGGGGGAGGAGTGTTAGAGGAGTTAAGCGGGGGTAATAAGTGCTAGATTAAGAGGAGCAGATTAAGGTTGACAATCACAGGAGCTGGATGCAGAGAGGAGTAGGTGGAGGTTGGATTTGAAGGGGCCTAGCTTAGGCAGTGAGGAGATGTAGCTGAGGCCATTTAACCAGCTGGGAGCTCTGTGAGCAAAGGACCTTTGCCCCTGGATGCTGCGGCAATGTGGGATGTGCAGGAACTGAAATTCAAAGCCCCTGGTGGGACACTGATTTTGGGCCAAACAGAGGAGTGCTTGGACACCTGGGGAGGCTAGACCAAGTGTTATTTTTTTGGCCATTAAGCAGGTCTGGTACTTGATATGGCTTGTCAATTGGAGACAACCAGTTTAGGCATATAAGTCGCAGGTGTGGGTGAGGCAGTGGGATCCAGTGATCACTCTGCAGGCATTGTTTAAGATCAAGGATACACACCTAAGGGCGGTGGCAGAAGTCAAGCCATAGATGTTCAGGCCATAGTCGATTGGTGAGACCACGGACCTCTGTATTGTGATCCTTAAGGCATCTGTGGTAAGGCAATGCCTATGCCTGTAAAGAAGGCCAGTGTATGTATTTGCAGCTCTGGAGACATTGTCTATTTGGGTGGCGTATGATAGATTACTGTCAATAGTGACTCCAAGGTATTTGAATGATTGAACCTGTTCAAAGGCTGCACCAAGGCAATTAGTGAATAAGAGGGGTTGAGACCTGTGTTTGTTGTGAGAGCTGCAGAAAAGTGTAGACTTGTTTTTTTTTATAGTTGAGGACTAATTTATGCTTCCTAAACCAGTTTTCAATTGCAGAGAAACCAAGCTGAAGATTATTTTGAAGGTGGAGGGGTCCTTGTGGGTGGTAAAAATGACAGCATCGTCTGCATAGAGAAGGATTTGTTGAGGAGACGATTGCGGGAGACTATTCAGGAAGAGGCTGAAAAGGAGTGGCCTGAGAATGGAACCTTGAGGGACTCCTGAGTGAACAGGTCTTTCAGTGGAGTGGACATCAGCAATCTTCACATGTTGGGAGCAGTTTTCCAGGTAGCTCTTGAACCAAGAAGAGGATTCATGGGAGAGTCCAGTGCTTTGTAACTGTGTGATTAATTGGTGATGGTGGATGGTGTCAAATGCCTTGGACAGGTCTATGAAGACTGATCCAGTGAGGAGACTATTGTCCAGAGACTTGTGGATAGCACCAGTGAATTCGAGGAGGGCAGATGTAGTGCTGTGTCCTTTTCTGAATTTGTGTTGTTGGGTGCACAAGATGTTGTATTTGTCCAGGTATTCTGAGAGCTAGTAAGCTACTATACGTTCAAGGGCCTTAGAGAGAGGGGGGTAGTATGAATTTAGGCTGATAGTTCACATGTAGTGCCCTGTCCCCACTCTTGCAGACCGGTGTAATAGTGGTGGATTTCCATTTCTTGGGAAACTGTCCAAGGGAGAAGGAGAGGTTGAAGATCATAGTTAGAGGTGATAGGACTTCATCAAGAGTAAGGGATATCAGTTTAAGGTCAAGTGAATCCCCACATGTCCTGGATCTGGCAATTTCCTTACTGATATAATTGTGGACTTCAGGCATCCTGACTGCTTTGAAGTAGAACGGGGTGGTTAGCAGGAGGTGGGGTGGTGGTGGAGGATGATGGTGGAGTATCATCATCAAAGAAGTCCAGTGGGAGAAACTACTGAGATCTGAGAACGGGATGTTGAATGTATTAGCAATAGAGGTTGGGTCGAGAGTTATGAGCCCATCAATATCCAACATGGTAGGAGAGGTTTGAGATGACTTCCCCGTGACTTCTTTGAGATTGCTTCAGAAGGATTTCCCCTTACACTAGGTGTTAGTGAGTGCTTCGTTGTAATATATACTTTTTGTCTTGCGGATAGATTTTGTACATTAGTTATGAGCTCATTTGTAGTTGAGTATGTCGGCTTGGTTACCTGTAGCCCGAGCCCAGTGCCAGAGATGGTCCTGAGCTTTTTATTGTGCTAGGAGTTCCGCGGAGAGCCATGGGATACAGAGGCCTTTTACTTTACGCTTTTTGACGGGAGCATGAGAGTCGCAGGCAGCGTTGAAGGAGTTGATGAACAATTCTAGGGCCGAGTTGACATTATTTGTGCAGCAGATAGGAGACCAGTCCTGCTGTCTGAGTCAAGATTTAAGGTGTTTCAGCTGACGCTGGAGAAGGACTCTGCTGCTGATTAATTTTGGGGGGGGGGGCATGCTGAATTTATTTGACCATTTGCAGATGACTGGGGAATTTCGCTTAGTGAGTCTGGAAGGACAGACACATTAGAGATATGGGATAGGGGGCTGGCCAGGATCCAGTCTAGGAGGGTACTTGAGCCATTTTTGTAGTTGTGCCTGGTAGGGCAGTCAACCAACTGAGCAAGATTGGTTGCTTCAATGGCATCCTTGGGACCCCCTATATCTGGCGCCAGACAACTGATGTTGAAATTGACCATTAGCATAGACTCAGAGCCAGGAGATAGTGAACGGATGAGGTCCAAGACCGAGTTAAGGCCTTTAAGTTGCTCTTTTGGAGGTATGCATACAGCAGCAGCAGTCAAAGTTTTGTTGTAGGCCCCAAGCAGGATTCTGATGGGAAGGATCTGTGAGGATGTATCTGAGATAGGGGTACATTTAAGGTGGCCACGGAGAGACTCTTTAGGGTATACAGCACAGCCACCCTCTCTTTTTGAGCTCCTATCAAGTCTGAGCACGCTGTAGCCAGGCAGTGTGATTGCCATATCAGGGATTTTGGGTGAAAGCCAGGTTTTGCAATTGTAATAATATTGGGGCTGTGTTGGTTAGAGAATATTTGCAAGGCATTGAGCTTAGGTAGGAGGCTATAGACGTTGAGAGTTGCGAGGGTGAGCATCCCAGAATGAGTCATTTTGTAGTCTGAGCGAGTGGTTTTAGGGCCAGGGTTGGGGTGAATATTCCCAGATAGTAGCAGCAGAAGGAACAGGAGCTTCAGAGTACACCAGTGCAGTTGTTTGAGGGTGGATTTGTTTGCCCGTTTCCTGCAGGAGCAAGGGTGGAGAGGTTGCCTATGGTCCCGGAAAAAGGTCAAATGTGCCAGTGGTGTGAGTAGGAACAATCTGACATATGGCACCCTGCCATTGTTCCAGTAGTGCTGCCAGCCATTTGTGGTTATGGTTGAAACTGGGGAGACCAGTCTGGATGGACGAATGCCCTTATTTAAGTAGATGAGGTCAATTTGGTAGTCCAAAGGTCGAGCAGGGAGAGAGGCTCCAAATGAATAGAACAGGGGTAAAAGATAGAGAAAGATAAACATACAGAGAGGTAGAAGGTACCAAGCCATTATGCACAGAAGTGACAGACGGGGTACCCTATGAGGACAAGGGAGGGAGAAATTTGACAGTGATGGCAGGCTAAGAGAAGGGGAGAAGGGTGGGAGGGAGGAGAAGAAGCAGAAGCACTAGTGATAAGCTAAGAGGGTGAGTGGTAGTGGTGAGAGACGAGGGAGTAGGGAAAGAGCAGGGAGGGTGGGCAGCAGAGAAGGAGGTCCAAAGATTGGTAGGTCCAATAAGGAACAGTTAGGGCGGTACTCTTGAGCGAGTTAGGTGAAGCTACAGCCTATTTAACCAAGGAAGAAGGTGGGGAGGGGTGGGCACACATTTTCAGCAAAAGCCATACAATGCTATGGGCACAAAAGCCCAGAAAGGCAGTTTACAGTACAGAGTTTACAAGGCAAATCAGATGCCGAGCGGAAAGCGGGTGACCAATCCATAATACAGTGCAGCAGGCAGTGGCCAATAGCAGCCACTCAGTGCTTCCTAGTGCAGGCAGAAGGGCTTACCCAGATGAGGATGGCTCCAAGCGCCGAGCTGAGGTGGATTGGGCAGCTGGCTGTGGTGGTCACGGCCACTCAAGTGGTAGCCTGATCAGGGGCTGGTGAAATCTAAGGGAGGGAATCAGCGACAGATTAATGAGGGGGTGCTTTGCACTGAGGAGTGCAAGAACAAAAGGGTGATGTAGAAACACAGAGAGGGGGCATGGGGAACAGACAGAGAGCAGGAAGATTAAGGAGGTGCAAAGAGCAGTTGGGGGGGGTCATAGCCAGAACCCAGACAGAGAAGCCTAGGGAATGGTACCAAAAGAGGATAAAGGAGCAAGTTTAAACAGTGGGAAAAATAAAAGATTAAATGCAGAGGGGAGTTGGGAGAAGGGTAAGTTCAGTGGCAAGTAGAGAGGGAAGGCAGGAAGTCGAGGGCAGGCGGGTGGGCTAAATTAATAACAGTCTTAATAAGCAAATGCAGTACAGTTAAATGGCAGGAATTAGGCGAACTGAGCTAGCAAAGCACATTTACGAAAATTAAGAGGGGAGACAAGAAATCCTAAAGGCAGGCTGGCTAAATCACTAGCAGTCCGTTTAACAAAAAGTTTCCAGAACAGTACGCTTAAATGGCAGGAATTAGACTAGCTGAGCTTAAGAAGCACTAAAGATGCAGGCGGTACAAATTTTCATCAAAAGTTGTACAATGCTTTGGGTACAAAAGCCCAAAAAGGCAGCTTACAGTATAGAGTTTACAAGGCCAATCAGATGCCCGAATGGAAAGCTGGTGACCAATCTGCTATGAGTTACAGCAGGCGGCAGCCAATATGAGCCACTTAGTGCTTACTAGTGCTTACAGCAGGCAGAAGGGCTTACCCAGATGAGGCTGATTCCATGTGGCGAGCTGAGGTGGATTGGGCGGATGGCTGTAGTAGCCATGGTCGCTCGAGTGGTAGCCCGATCAGGGACAGGTGAAATCCAGATGAGGATGACTCCAGGCAGCGAGCTGAGGTGGATCGGGCAGCTGGTTGTGGTAGCCACAGTTGCTCGAGTGGTAGCCCCGATCAGGGACTGGTGAAATCCAGATGAGGATGACTCCAGGCAGTGAGCTGAGGTGGATCGGGTGGCTGGCTGTGGTAGCTGTGGCCACTTGAGTGGTAACCCAATCAGGGACTGGTGAAATCCAGATGAGGATGACTCCAGGCGGCAAGCTGAGGTGGATCGAGAACTTGAAAACCATTATCCTCCAGGAAATCCACTATCCTTTCTTTTAAGAAGTCCTCCTTCATCTTCCTCACTATGGATGTCATATTGACTGGTCTGTAGTTCCCTGGTTCATCCTGAGGTCCACTCTTGTGGATTGGCACAATGTGTGCCATCCTCCAGTTAAGAGGAACACATCCTGATTGTAGGAAGAAATTGAATAGAACTGTAATTGGAGCAGCAAGGACATCCTCCATTTTATTTAGAACCCTGGGGTGGATGCTGTCTGGCCCTGGGGCATTATCAGTCCTCAAGAACTTGAGATCCTCCATCACCCTCCCCATCTGGATCTCACCATCTATGAGAGCCTCCCCAACCCTTAATCTAGCCACCCCCTACAGAAATGGACCATCTCTTTCCCTAGTAAAGACTGAGCTGAAGTAATTATTAAGCACTTCAGCCTGCTCTACCACCACCTCTACCCATCCCCCCATCTTCTTCAGCCTGTTATCTGCACCCCACCCATCTTTTTCTCCCCAACATGTCTGTAGAATTCTTTCTCCCTCTCCATTATCCCTTGCGCTAACCTAAGCTCCTTTTCAGCCTTGGCAGTTCTTACCATCCTACTGACTTCCCTGGAGATCCTGTGATATTCCTCTCTATCTGCCTCTCTGTGAGAGCCCTTGTACCTTCTAAAGGCCATTCTTTTGTTTCTCACTCCCTCCTACACCTCCCTTGTCCACCAACAAGGTTTCCTAGCCCTAGACATCTTGTGTTAGGATCTTGCCCAGGTTTTTGTGTCCTCCAGGATGCCCAGCTTCAGGATTGCCCACTACCTCTCTGTGCAAATTCAAGGTTTGAGTTTCCCTAAATGTTCCCTGAGGATGGCAGCCATCCCACTGAAGTCTGCCCTCCTAAAGTCCACAACAGTGCTTCCATTGTATCCCCAGGTGTAAGGGGAACCATACCACTGAGAGGTTGCTCCCCAACAAAGGGTCTTCCACTACCAAGTTCTTTACTTGGTCACCATCTGTAAGTACCAAGTCCAGGATGTTTCCCCCTCTTGTCGGCTCCGCCACCAGTTGAATCAGAAATTCATCCTGGAAGGCATCAAGCACCCTTTGCTACCTAGCAGAAGTAGATGCCATGGTATTCCAGTCAGTTCCTGGCATGTTAAAATTGCCCAGTATCACATTTTGGTCCCTACCCCCATTGCATTGTTTCTTCATGTTGTCAAGCAATTTGCTGTCCATGTCATCCAGTTGTGATGGAGGCCTATAGACAACCCCTAGATTTATTTTCCTTCCCTTGACATCCTGTAAAGTGGCTCAGATCACCTCCATGTTCCCTTCCCCATCCTTCTCTGTGCTGCACATTATCTCTTCTCTAATGAACAATGCCACCCCCTTGCAAACTGTCCTACCCCTTCACATGTGCTCTACCCTGATACCATCATGTCCTATTCGAGGTACTGTGTTGCCCAAGTTTCTGTGGCAGCACCCACATCCACCCACCCCCCACCAACAATGCCTGCAACTTTGACATCATGTTCCCCAGACTCCTTGCATTAATCAGGACCACCTTCCAACCCATCCCACCATCCTACCCTGTCCTCCCAACTTCACTACCCTTGGCCCAGTTCAAGTCAGATTTCTCCTCCGCTACTCCTTCTGATGGGGGGAAGGCCTTTATACCCTCCTGTGGTGTTCTCTACTATTCTCCTCCTACTATCAAGCCCTCCCCCCTCAACTTGTTTACTTCCCACCTAGCACTAATATAATCCTCCAGTTTGTTCTTTAGGGCATCCTTTACCTCCTTACTCAAGTGTAGTCTGTCCCTAGGAAACAGATCTTTATTATCCCATGTACAACCCCATTCACACACCAATCCAAAGCCCATAGACAGACACCATTCCCTCGACCTGTTGTTAAATTGACACATTTTCTGTTTCCTTTCTAAAGTGCCTTTGGCACTGGCAAGACTTCTAAGAATGGGACAGTTCTCACCTCTGCTATACAAATTCTTGCCAACTCCCTGTACCTAGCTTGCACTTCCTTCATACTATTGTCCACCAGATCATTGGTGCCAATGTGTATTCAAGTATTCCTGACATGGAACCTTTGTAAATGAGCTTGTAGCTCAAAGGTTGTAATACAAGAATTCAATAAAATGAAATTAAAATAAAAAAATAAAATGTGTACCACAATGTGTGGCACCCCCTCCATCTTTTCTTACAAAAGAATGCACCAGGTGTAGGATCCTGTGCACCATCATTCCCAGCATACATTCCACCCTAATAGAGCTCCTCTTACCTTAATGGTTCCCTACATATGATTGCCCTGATAATGGAGTCCCCCTATATTAGGACTCTATTTTCTACTGTTCCTGTATGTTCTATATTATCACCCACTGCTATCTCCCTGTTTGATAACTTTGGCTATTCCCCCCTGGCCTTGCCCCGTCTCCCCTCAGACCTCACTTGCCCATTTCCTACCCTTGTCCCATCCCCCAATGCCTTGCCCTGGTTATGTACCTTCTCCCCTTGCTGACCACTTCCATCCTCCCTGAGCCCTCTCCTCCCCCATATAGCCTCCCCTTCACCACTCTCCCTATTATCACTCTTTCTACCTTCCTTCTGTCTTACCACCCCATCAAGATCCCCTTCCCCCCATCCAATTTCTTCCCTCCCACACTATTGCATACTGCTAGTCCATCTTGCCTAAACCCCTCCAGTTCCCCCTTCCCCATTTAACCCCCTCGGGATCTTGTTTGACCCTCCTTCTACCTCCCTCTCTGTCCCTGACCCATCACTCTCTGCCCCTATCATACCTCTTTGATCATTGCTGTTCTCTCCTCATAACACCTCCACACTCCCCTGCCCCCCCCAAATTGTTATGACAGTCTTCCCCTGACCAACCAGAGTCAGTAAAATTTTGCCGGGGTATGCACCTATTCGTTAAAATCTCGCTGTTTGCAGTTTCAAACTCATATCTCATCCTGGCCTTACCATTGCTAAATGCAGTTCCTATCCTTGGAAGAGCACCCCTATTGCTGACTGCTGCACCCACATTTTCAAGAGCACCTCAAATCTCTCGTCTTCTGCTCCTGACCACCTCCTGTAACTCCCTATTATCCTCTCTTTCTTCATCCCCTCATGCTGTCCTCTTTTGAGCTCCCACCCTGCTGGACTGTTTTCATCCACCTTTGTCCTCCCCATGCCTCACAATTGACCTTTCTTCCCTTACCATGTAACTTGTAACACCAAAGCCTTGTCCCTGCATGTTTTGCTCCCCTAAATATTCTCTCCATCTCCCTCTTCAGAATTCAAATTTTTTTCAAATGCAAGACTCTCACACAAATTAGGCAAGCCCTTGTCCTCCACCGTGTGTCCATATGTATTGCTGTTTCACAACCATTGCCCCTCACTGTCCTCCTTGGAACCATACCTTCCCCATCCTCTCTTCTCCCCCCCCACACCAAACTTCTCTACTTTTCCAGTACGCCCTCATCATCTCCCATTAAGGTCTTAACTGACCACCTACTCTCCCTCACCCCTTGTTCTGCCTCCTAGTAACTACAGGCCACCTAGATGATACTGCACTCAGTTCCTAGACTAAAAGTAACAGCAGCCAGAAGTGCTACATTTCCTGGGACCCTATTTCCTATGTCCCAGATGTTTTCCCAGCATAAGATTAGATGTAATTCACACTACATCTAGCAGATGTCACTACCCACTAGAAGTAACAGCAGCCAGAAATGCTACTTGTCCCATAACCCTACTTCCCATGTCTCAGACCTTTCCCCAGCATAAGATTAGATGTAGTTTTCACTCCTTCCTGCAAATGTTTCAGACCTTTCCCCAGCATAAGATTAGATGTAGTTCATGCTCCCTCCAGCAGCTGTCACTACTTACTGAGCCTTGGATATTTTAGAAAATGGAGGGATGGAGCTTAAGTTCAAGAATATCTTGCCTACTGCTAAAGTTGTCAGTGTGGCCTAGTGATGAGAGCTGCTTACTACAAAGGGGGGCCATCTGGTGCAGCCTGAATTCAAATCAAAGGCCAGGCAATAGCCTGTACAGAGCATTTAATAATGGGAATTGTGGTGACCTGAAAGAAGTGTACTAAGTGACTAAACCTATAACAGGGTATAGAGGGCAGTGGTAGTCCTATTCTATTGAGCACGAGGGAGGTTACAAAATGATTCACAGCAACCCCTGGTGGTGAGGTGGTTCACCTGATAATGGGAAAAGTGGGTTGTAGGTTAAGTGGAGAGCATGTGATACAGTGACACCCATAAAGAACATGCCCGCCCAGGGCTGGGAGAGTATGGGGTGGGTGGTGGGGCAGCCACCATGGGAGCAGCAGTGGGTATCAACTGCTCCCACTGCATACCTGCAAGCTGAGTGCAGGCACCTTTGGGAACGCTGGTGATCTGCCTTCCCACCACTGCTTCTGGCATGTGAGACCTCCTGCAGCTCGGCTCCTAAACAATATAGGAGAAAAGACATCCATGAGTGCCCAGACAAAGGATTGCTGGAGTGAGTGGAAGACTGCCTTGGGGTGGGTAGAAACACTCTCTAGCACAGTAATCCCGACCAACCATGCAGGGTCTGGTTATCTGTCCAATTTGCAATCCCCTCACAATGCAGACACATTTGAGACAATCCCCACACAGTGCCAACCAAAGCTCCCCAAAATACAGTCCCTGCACAATGCAAACACAGTTTTACCTCACCAACCACAGTTGCAAGTACAATCCCCAAAAGAAATATAAGCAGTGCAGAGAATGACCACACAGTACGCCTTAAAGTCCCTTAAACAGTCAGTAAGAATGTGGTCTCTCAATGCAGCTTCTCCACTGTTGCCCAGCTGAAATAAGCAATCAGGTAGCATCCTCTGACAATACAAAAATACTTTAAACAACTGCTCCTGCCTTATATCTTCAAGTTGAATTCAGGGTCTTTTGGTAACACTGGCAATCCACCTTCCAACCAATGCTCCTGGTGTGTGGGCCCTCCCGCATCTCTGCTCCTGCAAGCTGAGTGCAGGCTCCTTTGGGAACTCTGGCAGTCCACCTTCCGACAGCTGCTCCTGGTGTGTGGGCCCTCTTGCAGCTCAGCTCCTGCAGGCTGAGTGCAGGCTCCTTTGGGAATGCTGGTGGTCTGCCTTCTGACAGCTGCTATGGGTGTGTGGGTACAAGTTAGATGATACACACATTAACATTAATCACAGGGATAAATATTACAAAAGTAACAAATGTAATAGAGTGCAAAGATAAAAGATATTTAACTTCATAGTGGTGAGCATATACCATGTTACACTGTAGTATGTCACATTCATAAAAGCACGTGGCTGGGGGTAGGTTATGGTAAAAAGCAGAAACTAAGCAGTGTCACAGCAGAGGCTGTGGTACAGTATCTTTCTGCATTAAAACGAGACTATTTTACTTATTTTGATATTTCTACTGGGCGAGTGTGTGTTGGGAGACTTGGGGCTGTTGAATGGCAACAGGGCCAGGAAGCAGGAAGTGGGTGGAGAGCTGTAGTCCAACGTTGCATTGGACTAGAAGGAATAGCTAAAAACACTGTTTTTTCATATCTATTGCAGCAGTTCATATACTTGCAAAGTAAATGAACAATAAGACACTTTATACATTAAATATATCTGTTCTTTTGGGTGCAAACACTGGGTGACTGGTCACGTGACCTTGAGGACTAAAGGACAAAATCCAAATACCACCAACAGCTTAATCTGGTTCAAGGCCAGTTGGCATTCATCTGTATCCCCCTCCTCTGGGTCGTGCCTGAAAATTGGCAGGATTTGTCTAGTGCATTTACACGGTCAACAAAAAACTAAATAAAAAAAAATCCTGGTCACAGGCTCAGTCCATTAAAAGGAGTCTAGAGCAAGCACAGCAATTCTAAAAAGCAGAAACAAAGCTGTGCGACAGCAAAAGTTGTGCGGCAGTACCTATCTGAATTAAAACCAGACTTTCTTACTTATTTTGATATTTCTACTTTGTGATTGTGTGTTGGGAGACTTGAGGCTGCAGCATAGCAACTGGGCCATGAAGCAGAAAGTGGTTAGAAAGCTGTAGTCCAATGTAGCACTGGACTACAAGGAGTAGCTAAAACCTTGTTTGTTTTTTTTTTCAAATCTATTGCAGCAATTTGTATACTTGCAAAGAAAATCAACAATAAGATATTTTATAAAATCAGTAAAATGACCTAACATTCTAATGGTTGTGTCTCCCTGGTACCACAGGAGCTAAGTCCTATATATAACAAGTTGTCTTAAATGTTTGAAACATTTGAATTATTTAGGCAAGTTTAATAGAGAAATATATTAAGGTGGTTAAAATACAACAAATAATCAACACAAAATGGAAGGCTATAACACTTCGGATAACATTTTACTATAGTGTGTAATGATGGTACTACTGTTAAATGCCGTTGTTGTGTGATGTACACGTCAAGTGAATCCGAGTCATCCACTGATGGCTTTATCTGCCAGAAATGTATAGATCTATGGGATGGTTACTGTGTGAAGTAAATACTTTAAGAGAACAGGTTAAAGGGAACACACTAAAAGAAATGAATGCCATGCCAAAAGAGAAAAGAAAAAGAGACTCAAAAATAGAAGGAGACATAGATGAATCAGAAAACATGCCACAAACAAATCAAACCAAACAAAATGACGTAGATTGAGATTGGACTACTGTGCAAAATATGTCCAAGAAAAGAGGGCAGAGAGTAATGGGAAATAGTGATATTTCATTATCAAATAGATATGCCCCATTAGAAGACACTGATGGAAGTGAACAGAAAATATGGAAAACTAAGGTACATGTAATCGGGACTCAGTTCTGACAAGAACTGATTCAGTGATTTGCAGCAATGACAAGATAAACAGGAAAGTGATCTGTCTCCAATGGGCAAATATATATAAGATGTAAAAAATATACTACCCAAATTCACTGAACACCAAAGAATGAAACAGACAGTTGTGGTACATGTAGGCATCAATAATGTCAGGAAAGATCACAAGAAAGATATAGTAGCTGAAATAATTGATTTGTGTGTCAACATAAAACATCTGGGCAGAAGGCAGTAGTATCAGGTATCTTGCCTATTCTAAGGGGGCATGAGGGAAAAATCAGCTCTATACAAAAGATTCCTATTATACTGGGAAACAGATGTTCAAAGGAAGGAATTACACCATCACATAAATACTTGGGAGGCCTTCTATAAAAAAACACATATGCAAAGGACGGTCTACATATTAGCAGCTCTGGGACCAAAATCCTAGCAACCGTGATAAATATGAATATCCCATCTGTACATTTAAACTAATAACCAAGGGGGGGAAGGGGAAAAAGCAGAACAAAACAAAAGTTTGGGTATGAATAAAAAACAACAACAAAAAAACATAATCCCTAAAGGCATAAACTGTATCTTAATAAATCCTAGGAGTCTTAAAAATAAAAATGAAGAACTAGAAGTTTATTAAAACCAACTGGCAAAGCCGACATAGTCTGTATAAAAGAAATATGGTGGACAGGTAATGATGAATGGGCAACAGAAATCCGGGGATATCAATATATCATTTAGATAGAATAATAAAAGGGAGGAGTGGCAGCATATATATCAAACCCAGTTCAGTTCAATTCAGTTTATTTGTACAGAATGTATAACAACTATTTTGTTACACACAAAGATTTAAAATCCAGACAATTTACAGTCCATAGTTATTACACATACTCAAGCTTACAGTAACATAAGCTTCACATTTACATTTATAACTTTATCCTTTATAACTTATCTAGCTCTTTCTTATATTTACATGTTATATTTTAAAACAATGGACAACATCTTAATTAGTTTTCCACTTTAATTCCGTAATAACTTTATGTGAAAAACTTGCAACTGCAAAAATGTCCACGCATGTGTCTGTGGTTAACATAATTTCCATTTTCTTGTCATTCTCTAATACTCCATAGATATTAAAAATTTGATTGGCCATAATAATGTTTCTCTATCTGCCTTAAATGTCGGGCATTCTAGCATTAAGTGTTTTGTCATTAATTTTACCATATCTTCACATCCACACAACCTGCTCTGTCCCCTAAAACCAGTTGACCATCTATTAGTCAAAATTCCCATTCTCAATTTGGACAAGGCTCTTCTATGCTTTATGTTCTCATGTATAATGATGTATTTCTCAGCCTCAAAATTTTGCTTCACTCTCTTAAATGTGATATATTCCCAAGCATCTTTTATACTTCCAATGTCATGTTGCATTACTTCATCACCAGATCGTTGACAAACTATATCCACACATCTTCCTGGCTTTAAAGACTTTTTATATATATATATATATATTTGTATGGCAACCCAATTTTATTTAGTTCCTGGTTTAGCTTGCCAAACCAGCCCTCTTCATATGGCAACTTCCCCTATTGGGTTTACAACCAGCATTGATGTAATAGACTATCTGGTGATGATGTCATTATTTTTGTACAAAAGGTTATACATCTTTCTAATATTTTAGTAGCAATTGGGAGAGTTCCAGTTTCTGCACAGACCACAACATTAAGTGTTGATTTGGGGACACCAAGCACATTTTTTAAATATTTGTTTTGTACTGATTCTAGCTCCTTAACATTGCAAAATAAACCCCACACTTCTGAATCATACAAGAGCTGAGAGTTTACCTTGCACTCATAACATTGGGCCACATCTGAATTTTTTTGCTAAAGTATTTGCAAATCTATTAATCCCTAACATTGTTTTTACATAGTTACTTTTAATTTTATTTATATGGGACTACTGCCTCATATTTGTACTCAATATAACTCCTAGATATTGGAATTCTATTATTTCTTCTATATCATTCCCTTCTATTTTCCAGTTATTTATATTCCTCTTTCCTTCTCCAAAGACTATTATTTTTGTCTTTTCTGTATTTAATTGTAATCCCAATTTTTAAGTGATTATTTTACTGATGTCATAGCTCTTCTTATTCCTAATGGGATCTGAAATATTAGAACTGCATCATCTGCAAATAATAATATCTTAATAGGTACAGAATTCACCTTGGGTGGGAATGATTCAACACTTTCTAGGTTTTCTACTAGAGTCAATATACACATTAAATAAAGTTAATGCTAATATGCACCCTTGCTGGACCCCTCTAATTGCATTTATTTGATCTGTTACTGCTCCATCTTTCCCATATCCTAAGACTAATTTTGTATTTTCATGCAATACTTTTATCATATCAAACAGATCTTTGTTTTTCCAATTTTCTTCTAAAATATCCCACAAAACTGACCTGTTTACAGAGTCAAAAGCCGCTTTGATAGCTATATATGCTGTATGAATTTTTGTCTTTTTCCAGTGACATATTTATCTGATATATGTCTCAAGATAAAGATCTGTTCAATAGTACATCTTCCCTTGCAAAAATCTGCTTGATTTTTAGACACTATATTATTATCCTCAATCCAAAATTGCTATCTACTTAATAGTAGTCTTGAAAAAAATGTTTGCATTTATATTTCAAAGTGTTATTGGTCTATAATTTTCTGGGAACAATAATGATCCTTTTTTATGTAATGGGACAATAACTCTTGAATCCAATGTTCTGGGACAGTTTTTGTTTGTAGTGTATTTTCTTACAATGGAACCAGAATATCGGCCCACTGTTCTGGGTTGGATTGGTACATTTCTTCCCTGATGCCATCCAACCCTGGAGCTTCAATTTTTTTTTTTGATATTTAATTGCTGCTACTACTTCCTCTTTAGTAATCTGCAGCCAATTGACACTGCAAACCCTATCTCTACTCACAATCTTATTTTCTGTAGGAAGACATATATTTGTTACACCAAAACATTTTTCAAAGTGTGATTTCCAGACCCCTGGGGGTATCACAGCTTCTGAATTATATCTGGCCTTATCAGAACCATAAACTGGAAGATTCCAAAATGCATCACTTTTATTATTTTCTATAGATATTTGTAGTTTATTCCATAAGTCATGATTAAAGGTTTCTTTCTTACTTTTCAAAAGATATCTATATTCCTTTTTTTCAAATGTTTAATGGCAATCCTATCTTCTATTTGGTTATAATTTGATATACATTTCCCTATTTGTTTACTTAATCTCTGTTTCCTGTCACATTCACTATCAAACCATTTGACTTTGTATTGTTTATGTTTTTTATTTTATTTTTGTAATTTGCTTATTCCCTCAAATATCCATTTCTCTACATCCAGGTATAATTCCTGTATATTACTTGGTCACAAATTATTTTTTTAAATTTCCAATACTCTTCCAAAAGTTTACACTTTAAGTCTCTAATTTTTTGTTTTTCTAAGCGCTCCATAAGTATTTGTACATTAAATGGAGTCCATTTTATTCTTTTCCTATTATAAAGTAGTATTTTATTATCCACCGAATCAATCAATTCCAGATATTTAGTTATTATTTCACCTGATCCCTGCAAAACCACTTTTATAGTTCTATGGATGCTGTCCTAATGTTCTAGTACTTTTAGACTTAACACATTTTTATAGGAAAAGACATCCACCACAACATAGTCCAATATACTTCCACCTTTTTGATGATTGTGAGTCAATTTCCCACTCCTGTCACCTCTACATCTTCCATTTAGCATTCACATATTCAATGTATTTAAACATTCTAATAATAACTCTCCTTGCTTATTAATTCTAGTGTCTAATGAATTTCTTATAGGGATTGACATAGTGTTATCCAAATTCCAATTTCCAGTTTTTTCTTCCAGGACTGCTCCAGTGCGGGGGTTAAAATCTCTGCCTATTAAAATAATTTTTCCCGGATATTGAATTTCCAGCTTAAAACAATTTGCTTTAAGGCCTCCAATGAGGTTATAATAGAAGCTTCAAAGGTATGCGGAGGGAAATACATATTTATCAAGATACAAACAATATCATTCTTCCATAATACAATCATGCCTAGAATAAAGTTCCTAATATCCTTGATAATACATTTCCATTTCACTTCCTGTCCAACTCTTATAAAAGTACAAATTCCCCTGGCTGATCTTCCATATTTGCTATGTTTCCTTGCTGCAATATCCCAACACTGATAACCTTCCAGTATACACTCATCATGTGTGTTGGCCCATGTATCTTGCAACATTAGTACTGGAAATTTGTTTAAAAATTTTACACAACCCACATCTCTAAATTTACCCACTAACCCTGTAATGTTCCAACTCAGAATTTCTAGATTTTTTTTGTGGTGCGTCTATGTTTTTTTTTTTTTTCAGTTAACATACTTCTATAGAATCTTCCAGAACATAGAGGCGATTACTGTCTTGTACACAGTAACTGTACACTATTCCTGAGTTTGCATCCTCTTCACTTTCCAGTAGATCAACTTCCTCTTCACTCATTAGGACTATACTGGTGTTAATTCTAGTCCCTTGTTGTAGTCTCCCACATATTGTTTTTCCTTGTTCCTAGTGGATCAAATCCTCTTCTGGTAAAATGACATGTTCCAGTTCATTTGAGATCATATAGGTTGCGATTCTTTGCAGTACCTTTACGTTACTTTTTTCTTGCTTCTTTTCTAATTCTTTCTGTACTACATAATTATTTTCCCTTTTGTCATCTCCTTGTTTTTCATCATGGGTAGACTCTATTGTAATTGTTTCTGCTTTCATTCCTAGTTCTAAGAATTGTTCTTTTTCTACCAGCAGCTTACATCTCAAAATAATAGACTTAATAACAAGACATATCCAACCTTTCTCTTTTCCTGCGTGGTATCTATACACAGAGCTTATATCAGACCATGCAAAACTCTTACCTAATATGCCTTCACAGATGTTATAAACTGCTATTTTCAAAGTCACTACATTTTCATTTCTCACTTTAGGTATACCTTTTAAGTATACTGTGGGAAATAGCACACCCTTTTCTATTAATTTTTCTTTGTTTTTACTTCCTATCTTTTTTCCATTGTCTACTCTTTCTCCTGCCTTTATTTGTTGCGATATACAGACAGGGACAGGGATAGTTTCTTTTTTTGAAATTAGCAGTTTTATTAAGTTTATAAAATACAAAATGTCAACAGATATCTTCCTTTAAACTATGACTGGGACACACAAACAAGGGACAGGGATAGTTTCTACCATTTGGTATTTTTTTTTTATTCCATGCTAATAATTCTTCTATTACTCCCAATCTCCTCTGGTTTCTTTTCTTGTGATTTGTTTCCTTGCTTTGTTTTATTTGGGACTTCCTACCTTTTTCTTTTTATCTCTAGCATCCTTCTTTTTTTTTAAGTTCCTTCACTATGTTAGCTGTTTCTCTCACTTCTCTGTTTTCTATAGCCTCTGTTATTGTTCATATTGGTCTTTCCTTTACCTTTTCAGTTGTTATAGATTTATTTTTCCCCTTTTCTTCTTGAATCATATATTATTTTCCTTTAATATCCTTTGTATTATTTTCCTGATGATGTTCCTTTATAGATAATGTTCTACTTAGCTGCAATGTAAAATTTTGTAATAATTTGTTATTTAAGTTAATTCCATCTCTTATTTCTTTCAGTAATTTTATTGACTGATCCTCCTTCAGGTGTATAGAGTAATTTCCATTATCATCAGTACTTTCTTGGCCTTCCCATAGCATTTCTTCACCATTTCCTATAACGGAGATGAGTATATGCGAGATGTCTGGTGGTTGAACAGATGGAGGATCCAAGTTGATTTTTTTTTCAGTATAGGGAGTTAGGAATGCATCAAAATCATTTAGGAAGGACCTGCTAGGAAACTGGTGTGATTTATCATTGCATTCATTTTTGTTTGCAGCATTTTCTTCTTTGATGTTTTAGATATTTTATCCTCCTCCTTTTGTTCCCAATCACTATATTTACACTTAGATTGTCCCATTTTCTGTCCTTTACTTATATTGTCCTATCATGTCTTCTTGATTCTCCGTGATCTGAACTACTGTCTCAATATGCTTTTCTGCTCCCACATTTTGTGTTTCTCCTTTCTCTATATCCCTTATTGTTTTTAACAATGGATGATCTTATGTATTTCCCACTGAGCTTGATGTGTCTTTAATTGGCCTTATAGGGGAGGAACTTAAGGAGGGTAGAGTAGAGCTTTGTATTCTTAAAACCTCGTTTCTGCCTACTAGGTTTATTTTGCTTCCTGGTTCCAATATAATGTGTTATCTTCCTTTCATCCAACTCTGTGTTATTACTCTTTTGCCCTCCTTTGACACATTTTAGCTCCTTTGTTTGCTTCCTACTATATGTCTTAATATTTGAGGCAAATCTTTCTTTTTTGATAGCCTTGTTTCCATAATGACAATCAATTTATCTGTCAAATCAACAATTACATATTCAAAAAGAAAAAAGCCAATTCAGGATAGTTACAACTTACAGGGAAAAATTCCTCTCAGCACTCAAGATCCCCAAATATCCCAAGAAATTAGCATCTAAAAAATTAGCATCTAAATTCACAGTTTACAAGTTTTATTAATTAGAGTCTTAATTTACTCTCCTCAATAGCATAACAACTCATTCAACCTCACAGGTCACAGGTGAAAGATATAGTATGTAGGTAACATGCAATGTATAATTAATATGTCCTTAAAATTCTGTTTCTGATAATTCTGATAACTCCTTTATATATGTTTGATTGTGCAAATCTTGTTGTTTAATTCAATCTCACCCTCTTATCTTAGTGTAGACATCTGAAATAGTCTCTCCTCCTTTTTCTTATACAGCTCTATAATGTTATAATTGGCTGAGTCCCAAAGGGTTGAAGTTGAAATTGTAAGCTCCCCATGGGAATACGTTCTCCAAGAAATATAGCTCAGAACACCAACATGCCCAGTCCTGCCCTCAATAATTGTTGAGCACTCTATAAATGGGAACAGATCAAGTTTTTAGTAATCCCATAAAGTGCATACTTCTAGCGCTCACATTAACAACCATACTGATAGCCACTTAAAATCTATTAAAATATAAAAACAGCCTGAATCTCTGTCAGCTAACTTATTTTGTTTTTCTTTCCTTCTTATTAAATATCCTTTCTACTTATACCTTTTAAGATATGAAATAAACCCTCTTTTATTTTACCCAGCTTTATTTGGATTTCTTTCTTACTAGCTCATTTCCATGTGTAATCTCTTATCCACAGTGGCCTCAGTACTCCTTTCTTACAGCCTGTCTCCTTGTTTTCCTGCCAATCTACTTCTCAACAAGGAAGTTGTAAAAACTTGGCAATGCTCTAGGTGGCTGGCTGATTTTTGTTTGTTTTTAACCACCGATTTTACCATCGAAGAGTCTGACTGCACATCCAATTTCCTTTTGCAAGTTTAGGGGATAATCTCAGAAAGAGAAAAGCTGTGACTACAGCTACTTTTATTCCGCTCCCCTCTAATCTGGTGCTGCGTGATACTGTGCTGCTTCTAATCCACATACAGTGTAATGGCGATCTGCTAAAAGAACACCACACATGAGCCTTTATTGTGGTAGGTGGTGCATAGTCATGTGACCTATTAGCACAAAACTTTAAAACAATTATATCCTTTAAAAGCTTTTAAATACTTTTTTATATGAACTAAACTATCAAATTTAAAATTTTGAAACAAATATAAACTGGATCTTTTCTCTCATGTGCAATAAAAGCTTAAGAGGAGGTCAATTTAATAGGCAATGCAACATATAAACTTTTAGAAAATGGGTCTGAGAATCCTAGCCTTCTGATTGGCTAGGATATTGATGTCAGTGGGAAGATATTTCTCGATAGATGCCCATTTAAAAATAAGTTCCTGTTCAGCATGCCCCATTACTTCAGATATTTTTGGCACCCTGAATCATGAACCTTGTCAACGGCCATTGTTTTACTGCTTGGGAAGCAGATGACCAAGTGAGGCTGCGGTGGCCCCCCAACCCAACTGATGCACAGTACTTATTATAAAAAAAAATTAAATGATAACATAAAGTCCAAATATGTTTTTTCTTCAACTCTTACCAGCAAACAGTGAAAAAAAATTGGTGTGCCCCATGGTCCCCAAAGATTGGGCAATCCATTACATGCCTGATGCTGGGCAGTGCATCTCTATCTATGTCTATCCACAAGTCACGAAAGTGTATGACCATTTCCTGGCCTGATTTACCACATAGATACATAGATACATAGACAGTGTCGGCATTGAGCCTGTAAGTTCAGTTTATATTTTCCTAGAAGTCTGTTGCCCCTTACCCCTGACCTTCAGAATTCCTTTATGTCTATCCCATGCATTCTTAAATCCCATGATTGTTTCAGCCCCCACCACTTCTTCTGGCAGGGTGTTCCACTTGTCCACCACCCGTTCTGTGAAGAAATTCTTCCTCATGTTTCCTCTGAATTGTCCTCCCCTCCAACTTCATCCCATGCCCTCTAGTCCTGGAATATCTTTTTTGCTTAAAAATAGTGTATTCCTGCACCCTGTTCCTCCCTGTAAGATACTTGTATGTCTCTATCATATTCCCTCTCTCCCTCCTCTCTTCCAAGGACTACATGCTCAGTTCCTTCAACCTGTCCTCATAGGACTTGTGATGCAATCCATGCACCATCTTTGTTGCCCTTCTCTGAACCTTCTCTACCCTGTCTATGTCCTTACATAGGTAAGGTCTCCCAGAACTGTACACTGTACTCAAGGTGGGGCCTCACTAGTGTCTTGTATAGTGGAATTATGACCTCCCTTTTCCTACTGGTGATGCCCCTGCCTATGCATCCCAGCATCCTATTTGCTTTACCTGCTGCCTTGTCACACTGTTTCCCTACCTTGAGGTCATCAGAGATGATAACCCCAATATCCCTTTCCTACTTGGTGCATGCTATATCCTCACCCCAACTGATATATTGTGCCAGGGTTTTTGTGCCCCATATGCATTATCTTGCACTTCTTTGCATTGAATTTCAACTGCCAAACCCCTGACCATTCTTCAAGTTTCTGCAGGTCCCTTCTCATTCTGTCTACACCCTCTGGTGTGTCTACTCTGTTACAGAGGTTTATGTCATCAGCGAACAGTGAAATTCTGCCTTCTAGGTCCTGCGCAATGTCACTGATGAAGATGTTGAATAGGACTGGTCCCAGCACTGATCCCTGTGGTACTCCACTGGTCACTCTTCCCTCTGTGGAGTGACAGCCATTTACCACCACCCTCTGTGTCCTGCCACCCAGCCAGTTACCTACCCACCACACTACTGTCCTGCCCACACCCATATTCCCCAGTTTGTGTAATAGTCTTCTATGTGGCACAGTGTCAAAGGCCTTGCTGAAGTCCAGATAGGCCATGTCCACTGCCCTCCCCTGATCCACCTCCCTAGTCACCCAGTCAAAAAATTCAATGAAGTTGGTCTTACATGACCTCCCCCTGGTGAAACCATGCTGCCTTGGGTCCTGTAGTCCATTGACAACCAGATGTTCCACCAATCTCTCCTTCAGTAGTGCTTCCATGATCTTCCTCACTACCGAGGTGAGGCTGACTGGTCTGTAGTTCCCCGCTTCCTCTTTGTTCCCACTTTTGTATAAGGGGACTACATCTGCTATCCTCCAGTCTTTAGGTACCTCCCCTGTTTCCAGTGATTGGCTAAACAGGATAGCCAGAAGTTCAGCCACCACCTCTCTTAGTTCTTTAAGGACCCTGGGGTGCACCCCATCTGGCCCCATTGCTTTATCAACTCTTATTACTTCCAGTTCCTTCAGGACCCTTTCTCATGTAAAGGGACTTGTGCCCATTTCTGCACCACTCTCATCCCTTGCACTCCCTTCAGACCCATTACCCTCCTCTTCCTCAGTAAAGACTGAGCAGAAACACCTGTTCAATATGTCAGCTTTACTGTTGTCACCCTCCACGTGGCCCCCATCCTCCCCCTTCAGTCTCACTATCCCTCCCTTTGTCTTTCTTTTTTCACTTATGTACCTGTAAAAGGTTTTGTCCCCTCTACCCACTGATTTTGCAATGTGTACTTCTGTCTGAGCTTTGGCTTCCCTTACTGACCTCCCCGCCTCCCTTTTCTTCTCCTGGGACTTCTCCCTATCCCCTTCTGCCTTTGTCTTTTTGTATTGCCTGAATGCAATTGTTTTGGCTTTCACTTTCTTTGCTACCTCTTTGGAAAACCATAATGGTCTCCTCTTCCTTTTCCTCTTGCTAATCTGCTTAATGTATAATTCTGTTGCTCTTGTAATCCCCATTTTAAATACTGCCCACTGTTCCTCAACCCCTGATTCCTGCCACATTCCCCTTAATGCCTCTTTCAAGTATCTTCCCATTTTCCCAAAGTCTGCCCCCCTAAAATCCAGGATACATGTTTTTGTGTGGTTTGGTTCTGCTCTTTCTGTGATTTCAAACCACAATGACTGGTGGTCACTGTTCCTCAGGTGCTCCCCCACTGTTACCCCCATCACACTCCCTGTTTGTGAGCACAAGGTCCAGTATTGCCTTTTGCTGAGTTGGTTCCATGACCAGTTGCTTGAGGAAGGCACCCTGAAGGGAGTCCAGGATAAATCTGCTCCTAGTTGATGCTGCTGCTGGGATGCTGCAGTCCACATCTGGAATATTGAAGTCTCCAACCAGTACTACTCACTCTTGTCTGCCATCCTTTGGATGGCTAGCATCAGCTCCCTATCTGTTTCTTCCTCCTGGGCTGGTGGTCTATAGTCCACACCTGTGCGGATGGCTGTCCCCATTTTCCTTTCCAGCTAAACCCACAGTATCTCTCCCCAATTTGTTCCTCCTGGATCTCTGTGGCCCTTATGTCATTTTTCACATACAGTACATCCATCAATGAATGCCACAAGTACTGCTGCTATGTTGTCTCCTAACTGTGCTTCTCTTGAAACTACTGGCACACACACTACACCATAAAAAAAATCTCTTTTATGTGCGGTCACCCAATATCCCGGTCATGTATTCAGAGCCCTCCCACACCTGGCAGCTTCTGTCACAAACTTCATGCCAGCAAGGTCCCCCCCTCATCCCAGGCTAAGGAATCCCCAATAGTACAAAAATCAAAACTGGCAGTGGGACTACTTTATTACAAAATTTATTTTAAGCTAATTTTTTTACTTTTATTTTTTATTTTTAATTAAACTTTTTTTTGTTACAGTGCCCATTTTCTAAGCACAATAATACCCTCCAGGGTGGGCATTATTGGGAAATACTGGACCTTCCAGGGGCTATAAGACCCTCTGCCTGTGGTGAAAGGCCTCATTACTCCCCTGGGTGGTCTGGTATTTCCAAATACCACCCAACCTATTGGGTTTTATTGCTTACATATTCGCATTATCCGACCTTATTCAACTACAGTGGTCTCACCTGTACTGCACCTATTCTACCTATTTTACCTATTGAAACCCCTCAAAAGAGGCCTGTTTTTAAATCAGAGCAGTCTGTACAACACACAAAAGCTCCAATATACTTTAAAAAAAAGCAAGCAAGATGGGGCAGACAAAAAGATTCTCACAGTTTTGCAGTTTGGAAAGAACTTGACTTTCTCCTTCCTTTCTTTCTCTTGTCCTGTAATTGGTGAAAATGGTGAGAAACTGGTGAGAAACTGTATAGAATAAAACCACAACTTCTTGTTTCCTTGCCAGCAAATTCACTCTTTAGGTTCTGTTTTCAGCTGTTTATGATCTTTTCTGATTGTTTTCCCCTCTAGTCCTCAATCCTCAGTTTTCCTCTGTTCTCCATTCACTGGCTCGCTGTTTTGCTTTTTTCACAAAGCTCCAATGCTCCACAATTTCTGAGCACTCCATGGCATTTCACAGCTCTCCAATGGTCTCTCTTCCTTTCTGTCTGGTGAAGACTCCTTCCGGCCCCCTGTGGGACTCATTGCTCTCAGACTCCCATGACAGCTGGCTTCACTGCTGCATGAACTCCAGCCTGGTGGGGAAAAAAAATAAAGCAATGAAACAGAGTCCTGTTTGTTGCACAAGATAGCCCAGAAAAGAGCAGGAATCAAAATATGCTATATAGGCAACAGTAGCATACCTTTTATAGAAATGTTTTAAGCTTTTCTGTGCTTTGCACTCTACTCCACAGAATGCAAGCATGAAGCCGCACCACCTCCATTGTGAAAAAAATCATATATCAAACCCTATAAAGGCCAAACTTATAACAGAAAAAAATGAAAGGACAGGTTAGTAAAACAGAAACTATATGGATCAAAATACAAACTGAAAGGGACAAACATATCATACTAGGTCTATGCTATAGATGACGAAATGGTGAAAATGAGATATCAGAGGAAATTATCAAAGAACTTGAAAAGGTATGTAAATTGGGCCATGTAGTGTTTGTAGGAGATTTGAACTACAGTATAATGACATTAATTGGAACAAAATGGAAGCTACAACCCAGACAGACCGTCTTAGGGTACCTGGTTCATTCTGGTGGGGTGTCAAACAGACGAGGCATACTGATGAGTCCTGGTAGGATGAAACATGTGTCTATGTCATCTGTTAGCACCCTTTGCAAACTGTGTGAGAGGCCTTTTGGCATAATGCAATTCTGCTTAAAGTTGAACCAGCATAACATTCTGTGGTGATTTGCATATGCAGCCCATGATGCTTTGCATTGTGTGGGCATGTGTGATTTTGTATTTTCTTGAAACTTGGCTTCCCAGCCAAATGCCCTTTGGGGTAACCCTTGCCTCAGTGTTTTCACACAGAGGTTCTTTGTCTTTTAACAATAAGTTGTGTTGCTTTTCCAAAAACTGTACAACAATTAGACCTAAAACAACACATAACAACACCAACATGAGGAGAAAATATATTACATATAGCTCTAAATAAAGATGATTTAAATATTATTAATTGTGAGGTCCATGCACCTCTTTGAAATATTGACACAATATAGTATCCTTCGTTCTTGAGGAATACAACCCAATAAATAAAGGGTGTAGGGAGATTTACAACTTTAACACAGCAAATCAAAAAAGCATCCATGAAGATCTAACCACAATAAAATGGGAACAAGTTTGAAGGAATAAAAATGCTAGCAAAATGTGGGATAATTTTAAAACACAGATTTTCCAAGTATGTGATCAGTATATAAAGCAAATTAAAAAAAAAATTAACAACGGACGTGTAAAACTGCAATGGCTCACAAAGAGTCTAAAAAACTAATAAAGGAAAATGTAAACTCTATAACACATATTGCAAGAATAAAACAGAACAAAATTGGCAAACATATAAAAAAGCTTTAAAGCAATGCAGTTATAAAATAAGAAAAAACAGAAAAGGGAAATAGGACTAGTAAGTAATGCAAACAAGGATAACATCAAACACTTCTGTGGATATGTCAGTTCCTTAAGAACCACAAATAGTGGACTATGCTTAACAATTTTGAGTTATCACCAAATTTGTCATCATGCTAACTTGTGCCATTTTACCATGAATGAATTAGTTCAAGTGTTTGTTTCCTCCTTGGCCCTGGTCTGTCATCATACTATCCTCATCTACTTTCCCGCTCTCTCCAGCCTCCTTTTCACAACTCTACACAGCATTCATCAACAATCTACATGCAATCATACTATAAAAGTCCTAATACCTCTTTCCCCCTGCCTGCAGGCCCCCACCACCGCATCTGTTCTACTTACCTATCCTTCGGTCTACACTTCTCACAATGTTATCCTTCACTCACATATTACATACCCCTCCTGGTACCCCATCTGCCATTAGTTGGTGGTTCTCAAAGCCATTTTCATGACTAGTTCTAGTGACTGCCCCTGGTAAATGAACTAACTGGTACTTCTATACAGAGAATATGGTTCACATACAGTTGCATAGTTCAATGGTGAACCTGCTCCCTTGTACATGAATCCTCCTCTGTTATGGCTTGCCTTGTCTTCCTTTTTATCATTTGGCTCTTCTATTACTGCACCACTGTGTTTCTGTTTATATACTTATTTACGTGTATTGATATGTTTTTATGATGGATGATACCCTGACCCTGTTCTAACCAGGTCCATCTTGTAAAAGAGCTCTGCTCAATGATGTTTGCCTGGATAAATAAAGATTTTTATTGATTGATTGCTTAAATTGAAGACTCCAAGGACATGGTTGACATTTTTAACGCATACTTTGGGATTGTTTTCTCGAAAAAGTAATCATACACAAGAGATATACCAGTGCACAATTCCACAATGGATGAGATTACTTTAAAGTGTATAAACAACAAAATTCAAGCCCTGAAATTTACTCATCAACACCTGATAACACATATTCTAAATTATTAGCACCACAAGTTGCTAGTCCACTAAGACTATGGTACATGAAAGCACTTTCAAAAAAATGAAGCTCCTGCAGATTGGCTATCAGCCATAGTTGTTCCAATTCATAAAAAAGGAAGCAGAACTAATTTTGTAAATTACAGACCTATGAGCCTCACCTCAGTACAAGAGGAAAGATTATGGAATCTATACTAAAAGATATGATAAATCAACATATAGAAAATAATTATACAGATGGTCAGCGGCATGATTTTACAGCAGAGAGGTTGTGCTTAACAAACTTTTGTTTTTATGAGAAAATATCAGCATCACTGGATAAGGGGTCAAACATGGATTGCATTTTCTTGGACTTTGCGAAGGCCTTTGGCAAAGTGCCTCATAGAGCCGTAATAAAAAAAAACTGACAAATAAGTAGGTAGATCATAAAATTATTGACTGGATTCAAAGCTGGCTGAGTGGAAAAAATCAGAGAGTTAGTATAAAGGGATATCTGTCTGATCTAATAGGGGTGGTGAGCAGTGAGCTACACGGCTCAGTTCTGGCACCCTTGTTGTTTCAGATATTTAAATCTGACATGGGGAAACAAACAATAAGCTGGCTAAGTAAATATGAAGATGACATAACAACAGCAAGGATATGAAATACACAAGCGGATATTAATGCACTCCAAAATGAACTGGATAATATATCAAAATGATCAAATGCATGGAAAATGAGTTTTAATGTTGAAAAGTATTGTGTAATGCATTTAGGGCATTACAACAAGGAAAACATATATTTTCTGAAAGGACTTCCATTAAGAAAAACAACAGAAGGAAAATACTTGGGGATAATAGTGCTGTGTGGAATACAGAATTCTGCCAGCAAAATTAGCACAGAATGACCCCACCAGATTCCACCAGAATTTCACTGGTTCTTCTGTGGAATTCTGCCTACTTTCATCTGTGGAATAATATTCTGCAGAACAGCATTTTTCCACAGAAAATTATTCTGCAACAATTTCCACAGAATAAATTGAGCTTTGCCAATCATTTTTTTCCACAGAAAATCATTCCCAACTATTTTCTGCTGCAGAATTCCACCATTCTGTTTCTGGAAAAATTGAATGGAATTCTGAAAATTCTGCAGAATTTCATTCTACCAGAATTTGAAAATTCTGCACAGTACTAGGGCATCACAATAACAGGAAAATTGACTTATGACACACATTGTAAAACACATATTAATAAGGCTAAAATACTACTTTGTTCAATTTAAAGAAAATTCAATAGTAGAAATGAGAGAGTGATAATGGCATTAATATAGGTCATATGTAAGACCAATTCTGGATAATGGCAGCCAGGCATGGGGCTATATTACAAAGGGGATGGCAGATGGGTTGGAAAAAATTCAAAGACTAGCAACCAAAATGATCTATAATATAAATACCTTGTCATACAGTGAGCATTTTCAGAAGCTAAACCTCATGCCTCTGGGTGCAAGAAGAATTCAAGGCTACTTACTATTATGTTATGATATCATGTAGGAGAGCTATCTGGTAAATGAACTAAACCTTGAATTCATAAATGATAAACTAAGTACCAGGGGTCACCCTCTGCAGCTTAGACACAAAAGATTCTTCACAAATAAGAGAAAAGCCTTTTTCACACAGAGACTGATTAATCCATGTAAATATTACCTCTAGAGATAATAGTAAGGACAAAAAGCAGTTTAAAAATTGACTTTATACTTATATACTAGCAGGAAATACTTTGTGCTATTATGGGTGAATGGTAGAAGCTCACATGGGCATACCATGTCCTTTGCTCCCTGACCCATAGTATGAACCTTAGCATAGTACAAGTACAGGCAAGAGGTAGTTACAATAAGTGCAACAAGTTCTGGTGAGAGTGGGAAGGACAGAGCAGGGGTACATGGATTAGGGGCAAGCACATGAGAACGTTGGAGCTGGTAACAGTGTAACTGGCATCTGAAGGCATTGGTGACTTGGTACAGGCATATGAGAGGTGGGATGCTGTTCCATAATTTAGGGGTTGTGGTAGAGAAGGCCATTTCACTGAACTTAGACAGATACCTGGGAATAGATAACTGATCAGAGTCTGAGAATTTAAGGGAGTGAGGGTTTTTGCAAGGCATGAGATGGGAGGCTAGGGAGTGGGGCATCTGGTTCAGTAGCATGCTGTGAATTATTCTCCTGAGTGAGAGGTCCCATTAGGCTGGCCAATCTAGTTTACTGTAGAGGTTGCAATGGTGGGGGAAGCAATTACAAGCAAGGGCAAAATGACAAATAGTGTTATTTCTCATTTCACATTTATGCAGCAGAGTGCTAGAGGCATGGGCAAAGACTAGCAGGCCTTAGGTTAAAATAGGTAGGAGTAAGCATCCTGCAGTAGTCATATGTGTGGATGAGGTAAGGTTAGGTCTAGTCTGATAGGGTGTGCCAATGCTGGAGTCAACTGTCTTACAGACAGAGGATATGCAATTGGAAAAATCATGGGAGGTATATATTGTACCACCTAGATACCTAAAGGCAGTGACAGCATCTAGAGGGGAGCCATTATCACAGAGCACTGATAATGATGTATGCGTGTGTTTTAGCCAAAGAGCATGACTTTGGATCTAGTATGATTCAAGATAAGGTTATTTTCTTAAACCATGACTGGATGGCCACATAATCAGAGAATAGGGCTCTATTGATGATGAGTATTTCAGAGGCATTGCTAGGGAACAAAAAGTAATTGGCATATAGGAGAGGGGCGCTATTTTAGAAGCAGTGATTGATTGATTTAACATGCAGGAATAAGAGTAATGGCCAGAGTACAGACCCTCAAGGGTTGCTAATTGGAGAGGGAAGATAATCACAGTAAAATGAGCCAATCCTAACTCGCTGTTGCCTATTGGAGATGTAGCTAGTAAATCAGGGTAGAGCATGTTCATATATCCTTAGGGTAATTATCTTGTTGAGAAGAATGGAGTTGTTAACCCTGTTGAATGATTTTGTAAGATCTATAAATACAGCACCAGTGTATTTGCCTTTATCAAGAGAGATATATATACTATTTTTCAGGGTGAGCAATGTGGTAGTAGTACTATGGCTTTTGCAGAATCCATGCTGGGTGGGGCAGAGGAAGTTATATTTGTCAAGGTAAGAGTTAGTTGGGTGTCAACAATTTTCTTGAGTACTTTACTTAGAACCAGTAGGATGGCAATTGGCTTGTAATTGGATATGAAGTTCAATGTGAAAACATGCATGGGATATGGATTCAATGTGAAAACATACAGGGTCAGTCACATTGGTGGAAAGAACCACTGGGCTGAGTACAGACTAAGAGGCATGATGGTCACAGTGTCTGATGAAGAGAAAGTCAAGGGATTGCAATCCCTTGGTCACAATGTCCAATGAGGAGAATTATCAAGGGACTGCAATCATGAAAAATCTGACATCATTTGCACAATGCTTCAAGGCAGGAACAAGGGCAAATATGATGTTGGGTTGCATCAGTAGAGGCTTCACTAGTAGGAGGAAAGAGGTCATACTGCCAGAGTACAGGTCACTGGTGCAACTGCAGCTTGAGTACTGTGTACTGTACTGGAGCCCCTAGCACAAACAGAACAACCTGCTAGAGATAGTCCAAAGAATATAATATGCTTTATTTATTATGCGCCTTTCAGGCATCAAGACGCCATACAGTAAAAGAATAAAAGCCAAAATTTATGATCAGAGATACCTGAAGGATTTAAACAAGATTAACTTCAGGGATCATTTTCAGTAAGAAAAAGAAAACAAGAGGGAAGAGCAGCTAGCTAGCTGGAGGATGCCTCATGAAGGAACCAGAAAGCACATATTCACAGAGTGTGGTCTCAGGAAAGAAGACATTTCCAGAGTAGGTGGTAAGCAGAAAAAGAAACGATTGGAGTTTAAGAAGGGGTTGGATAAGGTCAAAGGGAGGGTAATGATGGTGGGGTGGAGAGAGTCGTGTATCATAGGTTACATGACCTCCAGTCTGAGCAGACTCAATAGACCATACAGTATTCTACTGGCAATGCTTACATTCTTGTCTTTCAACCTAAATAATACACTTTATGCTCAGCAGTGCCTTGTAGGGTGTATTCTTGGATTGACATTTTCTTTATGAAGCTGGAAAGTATACTGAGAATTTGATCAATGAGTATGCTGATGTATGTCAGTCATGATTTATTAAAGTTTCAGTTGGCTGTGGAACTGCACAGTAAGCCAACCTTTTGCTGTTTAATCTTTCTGTACTTCAATGGAAATAGCACAGGGAAGAGGCTCCAGAATATCTGTATAAAATGTTATGGTTTAATAATACTCCACAGGTTACTGCAGCTACTTTGAAGGGGGCTGTTAAAATCACTCAGTGGGGGAACTGAAGTCTACTGTATGGCTGTGCAGCAACAAAAACAGTGGATGTTGCAGCTGGAGGAACTGGAAGCCTGTCCTGCTCAAAGACCGGCATCCCACAAAGGCAGCAACTCAGCAGCCTGGGACTCCTTTTAAAAGGTCAGAGTATAACTGGAGTAAATTGCTTCCAGTAAAACTGAATGACTGCTTTGCCAAATTAGGCAGACATGACAGTAAGTGAAAGACAGCAAAGAGATTGGATTTTAGGCTGTATCAGTAACATAAATCTTACCACATAATGCAGGTCCTTCACCTTGATTTTGGGTGAGAAGTGGACAGAACAAAAGAAATAGCAGATGTAATTAGGACTTAATATAATACTTTTTTTGCTGTTCTTAGAAGTAAAGAGATCACCAGATGGGAAAACTTCATATCTAACATCACCTTATCCAAGGTAACTGCAGACCACAATCTCTTGTTATCTAAGCCGATTATCATGTAAGAGGTGCTTGCTGTCTTGAAATTGAAGTCAGATAAGAGCTGTGAAACTGATAACTTCACCAGGAAGTAGTATATGAGCTTTAGCGATATCTAGGTGGCACCACTTTTGATAGTCTTTATTGAGATTCCTGCAAGTGGAATTATCCCACCCTTCTGGCACCTGAGCATCATTTCATTAATTTAAAAAGAGGAGAAATATGTGACCTTCTGAAACTTTTACCATACAATCTCAGTCCTTCTCTGAAACTACTAATTATGTATGGCAATAATTGTCAGGTGCTTTGACAATATCTTGCCAGAAATTTTAAACGTTGATCAAGATGACATCATAAAGGGAGGCAAACACAGGACAGCATAAAACACACACTGATTTCACTGATTTGTTAAACCACCTTCAGATGATGAAGACTGGGGCCCTGTTGATGGTTGTTGATGAAGAGAAGGTATTTGAAAGGGTCTCTTTTCCATATCTCATCAAGATATTAGAGAAACATGACTTCTGCCCTACCTTCATTCAATGAATTAAAGGTACTTAGTCCACCCCATATTCCTGCGTCAAAGCAAATGGGCATGTGGCTTCACATTTGATCTTTGGAGAAGAACGAGATAGGGCTTCCCCTTGTTGTCACTTTTATTTAGATTCTACTGTGCAGTTGTGGCAAAAGACATTGCCAGATATTTCCAGATATTTCATGATATTTCTAAGAGATTCTTTCTGGTGGTTTTACTGTGGTATTGCAGGAAAATTTGGAATTTCTCTAGATATATTATAGCAACTTCAGGAAATATCTAACCATGTCTTTTGCTGTAATTGTGCACTGAACCCTTACCCGTATGACGAAGATGTGCTACTGTATGTCACAAAACCAGATCATTCTCTACCGCTTTTAGTAGTAGTAGTAAAATCTTTATTTTTATACAGGAATGAGATGGTACAATCACACTATTATGACCAAGGTCCTGTTTTCAAAGTAGTCCTGTTTATAGTTTAGTTACATTAAAAAATTTATAAAAAGAAACAAATTACACTTAGGACACTTGTTTAGTAATTTTACATAACAGACATTTACTGTATACTTTTGTTTAAAGACATTACTAAACCTATTTAAAAAAAGTGTCTAACTAACCTACCCTAATTATGTTATCTTAGAGTTATAAAAAGACAAGTTGCACTTAAGATACTTATTTAGTAAGCAAGTATAGCAAATAATAATATTTATTATTCAAAAACATTTCTAAACCTGTATTAGATATTGTCTGACTGGCATGCCCTGACTGTCGTATATAACAGATATAGAACAAGCATTTGCCAATGCTGAATGTTGTTGTGCAGGCATTGGCAGTAATAGAGCTAGAGACACATAATAGGAATGGCAATGAAGTATTGAAGTGATGCCAACCCCAACCTCACCCTATAAAGAGTGACAGGCATTGGGGTGTGCCTTTGGGTCATCAGCTATAACGCTTATGCCATTGTATTTCACTCTACCCTGTAGACACTGACAAGTGTCGGGTTGTGCTTTGGGGTCTTTGGGCATTATACTTACCCCGTTCCATAAGGAAATACACTGACGTGCGTGCAGTATAGGATCGTGGGGTTAACTTTGTTGCTGAACAGTGCAAGGCACACCATGATCCCTGTCAGTGGCTGCAGGGTGGGGATGGGGGGGTGGAATGGCATGAGCATTACATCCAATGATCCCAAGTCACACCCATGATGCCTGTCAGTCTGTATCGGGTAAGGTGCTACAGTTGGAAACCCTAACATCGTAGGCATGTGGTGGTAGTTTCACTCCACATTTTCAACATGGGCTGCTTGTCAGGCCACCTCATGAAAAGCAGCACAATCACTTTGTTAGCTGAAAGGTGATTTTGCACAGTGGCTGTGCCGTTTGGTGACAAAGGGATGAAAACACATTTTTGGTCAGGATGTGGAGAATGACAACTATATTGTTCATGAGGAGGCATAAAAAAATGGCAACTTTGAAAATCTGGAGTGACAATATGAAATATTGGTGAAGCAATGAGTATGCATACAAACCGCGCAACACACGTCCGTAACCCAATTATGTTTGGGAGGTTGGTAGCCACATTTGTAACAAATTCATTTTGGGACCTCCCCTTATGAACAGTGGCAGTGCAATTTTGTTAATCTGTCCCAAAAGTTGATTTCCCACAGAGACCAGGCCATTGTGCGCCACAGGTGCAGAAACACATTTTGGGCAGAATGTGAACAATGACAGCTATACTGTTCATAAGGAGGTGTGAAAAAATGGCAGTGTTGAAAATCTGGCATGGAAATATTGCAAATTTGCAAAGTTACAAGGGTGCGTGGAAACTGCACAATGCACGCTTGCAACACAGTCATTTTATGGACTGTCAGCACCAATTTTCAACACAGGCATTTTAGGACTTCTGCTCATGAACAGTGTCACTGTCATTTCCTCAAACTGTCCCATAAAGCGATTTCGCACAGTGACCGTGCTATTCTGTGCTGGACGTGTGAAAACACATTTCTGGCAGGATATGTAAAATGACAGCTATACTGTTCATCAGGAGGTGTGGAAAAATGCCATGTTTGAAAATCTGGAGTGAAAATATTACAAATTCATGACATTACGGGAGTGTGTAGAAACAGCGCAATGCACGCTCGTAAAACAGCAATTTTTGGGAGTTTTGTCACCAAATTTGCAACATATGCTTTTTGAGAGCTCACCTCATGAACAGTGGCACTGTCATTTTGTTACTTGGTCCCAAAAGGTGATTCTGCAGTGACCACAAAATCACCTTTCGGGCCTGAATAATGCCATGACAGTGCTAGAATTCATGAGGAGGGGTCCCAAAAACCCCATGTTGAAAATTTGGTGTCAAAATTCCCAAAAATGCCTGAGATATGCATCAAAGTTGAAAAAAAACTATTTATTCCATTATACAGCTTATCGGAATTTCCTCAGTTCGCGGTCGGTTTTGAAGAGTGCAGACCTGTTCCCGGTCCACCGAAGATCGTTATGCTGCATTCTGCAGGTAAGTATGGGGTGACGGAGGTGTGTGTGGAGGGACAGGGTGCGCATTGGGTGGGCATGAGTTGAGGGAGGGGGCAGGGAGACCACCGAGGGACCGTTTCCTTTTTCCACAGGTACAAAAGAAAACACATCAAGGGACTGTTTTTCTGTTTACAGGGGCATGTGGCATGCTTGGGTGGGCTCTCAGCATGCCAACGGAGCCTTTTTTTGGGGGGACAGCTGTAGCCAATGGGATTAGGCACCCGTCGGCACACAACAAATGGGGAAGTTAACACAAGGAGAGGCGGGGGACCAGAGCTGAGGGGGATTGAGCACCCTCGGCATATAACAAATGGGGGTTCTTTATGCTGACAGGAGTAGGCTCCCCATTAGCACAACCACATTGAGGACAGGGTAAGCTGACAGGAGGATTGGGCACCCCCAACGTCAGCAGTTTGGTGGGCAGTATGCTGCCATATTTGTGTTTCCGGGTAAGCACATTGGGAGGTCTGCTGCATGTGATGAGCTTTGCTTGAATTGCAGGGGACGTTTCCTTAGATGTGCTTGCCCGGGTGGTGTGGCGATGGCATGCAAGCTGATTGGGGAATGAGGGATGTGCCTACTGATGCATGCCCTGCATTCTCCCAGCACTGACCACACCTCCAAATCTGCACTACCACTAGATGTTGGCTGTGCAAGCGTGCCAACATAAAAATGAAATGCTTTTGTTTGACATCTCAGAAGATTTAGGGAGTATCTCCAGTTACAAACTGACGTATACTAGACTAAACTGATGTTAAATGTTTACTTCCCTTCACATAGCTTGTAAAGCAAATAATCCTTCAAGTAAGATAAGCACACTATCAAATATCTAGGGGTTAAAATCATGAGGACCATAATAATGCTTTATTAATAAAATTATGAACCACTAACAGCAAGGCTCAAAGCAGACCTGCAGTGTGGGACCTGGCCCCTAGGATAAATCCACAGGATCTTGGTAGTGACAATGAACTCAAATAACTTGTAGATTATTTTTACGTGTATCAAACTTTACCAGTGAAGGTGCCATCACAAGCTTTTTGTCCATGGAATACTATGATAGTGAAATTCATCTGTGAAGATAAGACTCAGAGTCAGATTCAAAACATTAATGCTACAAAAGGACAAGGGGAGGGTCTGGCACTCTCAGTCTTGGAGAAATACTACTGGTCAGCACAATTACACACTGTAAACTATTGGTGCAGCCCTACTTATGATGCTAGGTGGGCAGACCTGGAATTAAAATCATGCCAAGAGGACCAGCTTAAGATTTATTTTTCAATAGGAAGTTTCCTCTAAATGGAAACCTCAAGTGCAAAGACAGGAACATTAGTGTATCAAACTTTTACAGAGACATGGGACTACATTTTGCATGCAATACCATACCTGACTACTTTATCAATTTAAGTCTGATTGTTCATTCTCTCTGGCTCAGACAGTGGTTTACACCATGTTAGTATCAGGATATTTTCACTCTGAGGCAGTTACTGCAAGATGGTGCCATATAATCATTTGAAGACCTTATTTATTTTATTTCATTTTTGTTGACCAGGTAAGTGAACTAGACAAATTCTTGCCTATTTTTCAGCCACGGCCCAGGAGGGACGAGGATACAGATGAATGCCAACTGACCTTGAACAGGACTGAGCTGTTGGTATTTTTAGTGACTAGGTGGAAATTTGTCCAGGACACTGGGGAAATTCCCCTACTCTGTAGGAGGCTCCCTTACATCCTGGCATTCTGCCAAGATGGCCAGTGAAGGAGGAGCTGTGTAGGACATGGAAGTGATGAAGGCAGTGGACTTGGTCTCCTCCCCTGTCTCTGTTCTGAAAGAGACCTAGTCTTCTACGGATATTGTGCTGCATCCTGCTGAAAATATTCCTTCTGAACCTTTGGCTACTTCTCCTGCTACTACTGTGTGGATAACTGTGTGCAGTGTTTGACCATGGCTCCTTCATCTACTTTACAGACTATGCCTATGACATCTTCTAGCCCTGCTACGACAAATATATGTGAGTCTTCTACTGTTTCTTTGGATGTGGATGTCTTGCTTAAAGTTGAGTAACAGTGCTATTTTGTGGTTTGTAGTAGGGCGCAGGTGTATGAGGGCAAACAGGTAGCATGACACCACAGCAGTTCTTTATATGCTTCAAACTTTTATTATATAACAAAATTTCTTTATATTAGCAGGATGCATATTTTTACAATGACTATCATTGTCGCTCCAAACAATCTGAGAAAAGTCATTATACATCAGGCTTCTTCATCCATTAACAGTATTTCCAAACTTCATCCACATTTTATCTCATAGAAATTGGACCTGCACCTTTATCCTTCCATCTGGTACGAGATATGCATACAGTCTCACTCCTCAGAGCACCTTTAAGTAGCAGTTTAATAGCATTCCCCGGAGTTCACCTCCAGACCCAAAGTCAATCTAAACTATCAACTAGCTGTTCAGCTTTTTTATACTCTAAAGGGGGTCAGGTGACCTTAAAACCGCACCCCTACATAATGTTCTAACAATATTTCTTTATTTACTACCTATTTATTTTATAGAAAGAAGTTATACCCCTTTAAATTCATATAAGAACAAACTCTCCAACTCAGAAGTAATTTATACCCCTTTTTAAACATTTTAAGCTTTATTTCTGTCATTAGGGAAGCACCACCCCTTTACCCACAGTATTTAGTAATGACCAGGATGGCCAGCTGGCTCTTAAGAGCATTCTGAAACAAAGAGAGAGGAACTGCAATTGGAACCCAGCAATGCCAAAGAACTGACGAAACCGCCGCCCGCAACAAACACCCAAAAGAGCTCAAAATATCACCCCCAAACACTTCATCGTTCCACGGTGTGTAAAAATTATACTAAGGGTTTTAAAACATCAAGGTATGATTAATAAAGAGCTAGAAGAAGGAATACCTGCTCAATGGTGCGTATACTCGCATCACCGTACTGAAACTCAACAGCGTTTCTATGTACAAACATCCACATTCCTCTATGCTGTTACTAATAGTGTCTAACGGGGAAAAACTAAAGAATTGGGAGGTTGCTTTCATATTTTCAGGGTCTCTAAAAGGTACTTTCTTTTATGGGCGTAATTCTAAATCACCAGGACCCTGAACACAGTGCCTTGAGCTTTTTACATAGCTCTCGAAAGTGCAGCAAACTTAATTACCGTGCTCAAACTAAAGAGACTAAAAGTATTAAACAGTGCCCTGCAAGGAGTCTCTTGAAAAAGGATGGGGGACAGGAAGGAAAACCAAAAGGTTCTCAACACTATTGCGAAGCTTGCAAAGCACAAGCAAGCCCATTTCCCGATGGCTGATATTTCAGCCCGTCGGCATACATTTCAATCTGCCATTTTCTTCTAGGGAGACTGACTCACCCTAAGAATATAACACCAGCTGACTATTTTGCTACTGCTTTCAGCCAACGGCTAAAATATATTTTAACCCAAAAAGGGATTATAGAAAGGGATTTCTGATAAGCGGCAAATCAGAAAAAAATACCATACAAAAATAAGAGAAAAACGTATATACATCAAAACGTCTGAACGAAGCAGACCGTTTTTAGTATTTAGAAAATTCCTGACCTCAAAATGTGACACTATTAATGGTGTCTTTCAATTTATACCTAGCAAAAGCTCTTTTCTTCAATTTATTGAGCCATTGCATCTAAAAGCTAGCAGGGCTCCCTACTACCTGCAGCCTTTTCAAGGGAAAGTTCCTCCACTGGAACAAAAATGCTAATCGTTACAGCCCAACTCTACACAAACATAACATTCTAGGGCAGCTGTAGATAAACCAATAAGAGTAAGCTGTTGGCTGAACGTTCTCACTACCAGAATATATTTTTAAGCTGCACGAACGTGCGCACGATCGCACAGTCATGCCGCTATAAAGATCGTTCCAGCTGCAACAGCAACAGGAAGAGCTGCTCGCAGGGGGTGAATTAATTTGAGATTTTCTCCATTACCTCCTAGGGACTACATCAAGGAATAATATTTTGCAAATGAGGGAAAAACAATTATATTAGTTTTAAACTTGACTAAAGAGGTCCTCTCTCTTATTCTGAGAAACCCCCACCTTCATCCAGCATCTATAAAATATAACTCTGTCTCTCCCAAGGGGAGAACTCCCAAACACTCCAATACAAGAAGAAAACAAACAGCTAGCACAACATGTTACTTTTCCCCAGATCTCACAGAGCTACTCTGTGTCATGGTTAGACAACGTTTGTTAGCCCTTAAGACTCAGCCTGGTTTTGTGCCTGCTACTAATGACTCACCAACTGGGAATGCTCATTCTGATGTCTCATTGCCTATTCTGACACTTCTGCATTCTTTGCCTGTTGCTGTGGACTCTCCCCACTCCTGACCACCTGCACAGACTGCACCTCTTGCTCAGCTTTCTTTAGAAATTTCTTCTGTGCAGGAGTTTTCTGCTTCATTGCCTGCTTCTGCTCTCCCTGATACCTCACAAACAGCAGACTGGTCTGTTATGTCAGATCTTGAAGCAGCAGGGTGGGAGAAGGACCCAACTGTAGGGACTTGGCGTTCTGGTTCTTCCCCGATCTGTACTAGGCCACCTGAGACTGTCAAACTTCTGGCCCCTCCTGCTCCGAGATGCTCTGCTGATTCTATTGACCTTTCCTTGCCCACTGAACTCCTTCTGACTCAAAATCTGACTTTGCATTTTGGTCCTGCTACCGCGATACCTCCTGATCACCAGACTCCTCGGGACCCTGAGTCTCGCCCTGCTCCTGCTATTTCTACTGTTTCTACCCCTAAATCATATGCTGCATGTTTTCAACCCCCTGTGCATCAAGCAAAGAGACACAACGCTGTTTGGCTACAATATTTAGGGGGCTTATCTGACTTTCCTGACCGTCTTTTTGTAGGTCGCACCCTTCTAAAAGATTCCATGCAATTTACTGCTTTTGAAATTCGTGCCTTAATTCATGTTTCAACTGAGACTCATTTTGATGCCAGTTTTAAAACTGTTACTGGTTTGGAAAAATTTTGGAGAAAATATCAGGATCTTAAAACATCTCCCTTATGGTCACCCTTTACTGCCATTCCTTTAACTAAACCTACTCAGAAAACCGTTACTATTCTATTTCGTAATGAGGGTGTGAGTCTCAATGATATTACTGTTTGGTTAAAGCAAAGATGCACTGTACTTTCTGACCCAGAGGCTATATTTGATTCTGAGAATATCTGTACAGGGGGGTGGAGAGCGAGGGTTATGCTTCGCACTTCTAATATTGGGATTCAGCATCTACCAAATAGCTTTATGCTAGGGAAAGACAGGGGAGTTCTTTTTTACCCCGGTCAACCAAAAGCATGTTACAAATGTGGATCTCAGAACCACATTAGTAGCGTCTGTGACAGGATTAAATGCTCTGTTTGTGGTAACATTGGCCACACAGGTTCTCAATGTGTAGATGAACCTCTTTGTGTCCTTTGTGACGAATTGGGGCAAACTTTCCAGACTTGTACTTGGGCAGCTCATAACTCCCCGACTCTTGCTGATGGGGAAGAGCAACGTTTGATTATTACTGTTGCACAACATTCTCATTTGTCTGACACTCTTTCTAGACCTCAACGCATACTCCCCCACCCTCTTGTGCCTGCTATTGACCCCTCTTCTATTTTGCATGGACAATCTGCTCCTGTTTCTTCTTTGAAACCACAGGCCCCTGCTGTTGCTGTCCCTCCCCCTGCCAATGATCTTGCTATTTCTACCTTGGAGGAGGTACCTGTTCCTGTACTACCTAGTACTTCTGGGACTTCCATGGACCCCCCCAAACCTTTTATTAGAGTTACACAAGGATCTAAGAGAGGGACTTCTCCTTCCTCTAAAGCCCTTAAATCCTCTACTGTGACTCATGTGAATAAATTTGAGGTTCTACGCCAACCTCAGGACAACACGGACTCTGACACATCCTCTGTTCTCTCTTCACACCCTGTTGTAACTACTGATACAGAGGTGACCATTGATAATGTTGGTTCTCAAAAAAGGAAAGCTAAGACAAAACTGAAACATAAGGAAGGTACCCCTAGAAAAGGTAGGCCAAGGTGATTTATTTTTTTTTTGTTTTCACTTTACCATTTCCTATGTCACATGTCTTCTGCTTTCTCAGTGCATAGTGTTAATGTTAGCAGTATAAAAAAGCACGCTAAGAGGAATGCAGTTTTTTCTTTTTTGTCTGGCTTGATGGCTGGCTTCATCCTCTTACAGGATGTACATTTCCATGCTCTTTCAGAAATTTCCAGGGCCACATGTGCCTGGACCTCTGGGCTTTCTTTTTGGTCCTTTGGACAGGACTCTTGTTCCGGTTTGGGTATTTTATTTAGTATACCTGATGTCACTGTCATCAAACTGTTGGATATTCACCTGGGTTGGCTTCTTTTGTTAGATGTTTTGTTTTTTTCTGTCCCTTTCCGAATAATCAATATCTATGCCCCCCAATTAAAATCTCATAGGATTGAACTACTGAAACTAATTCAGCTTTATTTATATACGTCAATGCATGTAATTTTTGGGGGTGATTTCAATTGTGGGTTGTCCACCAAAGATAGGTCTTCTACTTCTAAGACTACTAAGTTGTTTTGTGACACAAATTTTCTTAAACAATTGCTTCATTTCACAGGTTTACAGGATGCATATTTGTCTTTTACTGGTCAGCATGCTCTTACTTTTCACAAGGACCACCTTGCAACCCGTATTGATTTTTTCTTTATTTCTTCCCATCTCCAACTTTCTGATGCTGTTATTCAGGTTGTGGAATTTTCTGACCATAATTTATTGTCTATTTCTTTAGGCCCTTCCCTAAAATCCAATTTTGGTTCTGGCATTTGGAAACTGAATACTTCCCTGTTAACTGATTCACTTTTGTTATGTCACCTGACTGATTATGCCCACAATCGAAAATCTGTATTTTTTTTATATGATACCCCCTGGGTTTGGTGGCAGGATAGAAAGTCTGGACTCCGTACTTTTAAAAAAAATTATAGTAAACATTGCCATGATTCCCTATACTTTCTTTACCACACAAACAGATGACAACTTCAGAAATTACTTACTTTGTCTCATAACACTGGCCATGATTTTTCCACCCAAATTAGTAATCTTAGGAAGCGCTTGATGGACTATCACCTTCTGAAGGCTATTTCTGTCCAACATCAACAGCGTTTTGGGACCTCTGGTACCCGTGACACTGTATGTTCACATGCTTCTATTCGGAAAACTGTAGAGAGCAAAACTTTTGATACGCTGTTTGATGACACTTTCACCAAACTCACTGATATTTCAGATATCAGACACCATGTTACTTATTATACACAAAAGCTATTTGGTCCCATGCCCCCCCCACCCACCGAATCCATAATGGACTACCTTTCTTTTTTCCAAATCCCTGATGTACCCTCCTCTATTGTGGACATGTTGAATGCTGAGATACAAGCACACAAAATTGAAGCAGTAATCAGGTCTTTACATCCAAGAATGATGCAGGCCTGGATGGTCTCTCCAGTGAGCTGTATAAATAGTTTTCTACTGACCTGAGTTCTGAATTGGCTGCAGTTTATAATTCAGTACTACAATACAAAAATCTTCCTTTGGACTTTAACATTGGTTGTTTGTTTTAGTTACATAAAAAAAGTTATAGAAGATTGCTCTCCAATTGGAGACCTTTATGCCTCTTGAACACTTATTTTAAAATATTGACCAAAATTTTGGCTCTCAGACTTTAAAAATTGGCCACATATGTGATTTCTCCCACACAATCTTGCAGTGTCCCTGGGAGGTGCATACAGGACCATCTTATTTTACTCAGGAAAATGACTGAACTTGGTAATTCTAATATTTTATGTGGTTTCATATTCTCACTGGACCCACGACAGGCTTTTGATTCAGTACATCATGATTTTTTATGGTCTACTCTTAGACATTATAAAGTCCTTGATTATACCCTTGCCAGACACCAGCTGCTATACTGCTCTGCTGCTATTGTTCCCCTAGTTAATTGATGGAAAGGCCCTATGCTTCCTCTACACAGAGGGGTTAGAGAAGGCCGCCCCCTTAGTCCGCTTTTACATGTTTTCTTTTTAGATCCCTTACTTCATTACATTAACACAGCTCCAACAGTTATGCCACTTTACTATGCCCCATTTTCCATTTTGGCTTATGCAGACGATATGAGTCTGATGGTGGCTGATGTTGCCTCTGTAAGTTTTGCATTATGGCATTGTTCCAAGTTTGTGGCTGTTTCTGTTGTGGCCCTTAATCTGGATAAATGTGTAGACCACAGGCTGGGTCCCCCTATTCTGGGTGAATTTACTGTTGACCTGAAACTTTGTGAAGAGCCCATTAGAATTCGAGGCATTTTGTATGGTAAGGGTCCTTTGGACGTCCTTAACTGGACACCCAAATTAGATTATGCTTAACATATGGTTGCAAGTTGGAATTCCTGGCAGATGAGTTAAAAAAAAGGATTTATATGATTAAAACCTATTTGCTTCCCCTCTTTCTCTTTTTAGCTTATGTCCCCCCCAGACAATTTGAAACCAGATTGCTTAGTCTTTTTTTTCAAGCCCTATGGGGTAGTCGCCTGAACCCCATTAAATGCCAGATTACATATCTACCTATCTGGGACGGAGGCCTAGCCATGGTCCAACCTGTTTTTTTATACTAGTTCTTTTTTTGTTCAATAATATTAGGCCCCTTCTGGTTAACCAGGATTGAGGGTGAGAACCTTGGTTTCTCGAATCCTGTGGTCCTAGGTTTCACAAATGAAAACTCAAAAAATTGACAGTTTTGATGCATTACCCCAAGTTTTCAGCTTATGTTAGGGACAGTTGTTTTTGTTTGAAACAGTGGCAGGTCACCAGCTGCATGCTGGTGACTGTCTGTAGGAAAGCATTATATAAACATTTAGTGGACCGAGTATGTTTGGATATTGTTGTTTTTCCTAAATGTCCTACCCAACATCTCCCTGCTTTGCTCACTTTACTCCATAATTCTAGGGTTCCCCAAAAGATGTGGGACTTACATTGGCTTAGTTGCCTTGAACATATCAACGTCAAATCCAACCATAAAAATAAAATGCTGCAGGATAGATTTTGTTCCAGACCTGAATGTCAGCAACAGGAAGAAACTATTTCACACCTTTTTTTTTCCTGTACATTTATTACTACTTTTTGGACTTTATTAGCTGCCAGATGGCGTGAACCCTTGTTTGCTCTCATTAATTATGAAATGTTGATGAATGGCCACCCCCTTGGTCTCGTTGGAATGTTAACACGTTGAATCTGATTTTTGTAATCACCAAATGGCATGTGTGGAATGCTCATTGTCTATTTAATTTACAGAATCAGGATGTGTCTCTTCTCACCATTATTCAGAGAATTGAACATGATTTAAAGAACATATATTTTTCTGAGGCAGAATGTTTGCCATCTGATTCTTTGTTGGAATTATGGACACTATTATCTTGGATTACTGATTCTGATTTTCCTGTTGCATAATTATGTTGTGTATTATTTTTTCTCTGTATTGTTTTTGTTCTATTTTTTGTTCAGTTGATATTCAGTAAAATCTTCCCCTACTCAGTCAGTATGGGGAACCCTTGTCCACCACTCCCAAGATGGCGGATGGCTGGACACATGGTGGAGGTGATGCTGGAAGTCTACCTGAATCTTCAATGGTTATTACAGAGGAAAGTCCAATTGCTTTGGGAAAAACATTTAAATCAAGCCCCCTTAGCGAAGGAGGCACAGATCAAACAAGAGGAACAAATGGATGTTCAAAACATGTCTATTAATTCCAAACAATCTGCAAACAATGGAGAGGTATGTCCACAACAAGTAATTCTATGTGACAGCAAAGCAGCAACTACAAGCTTACAAGAAGAAATATTACAGAAGGCTTTAAAAACCAACAAGGCATTTCTGCAAAAACTTCCACAGGAAGATGAAAAACGCTCTGATATAGACAATTTTTCCACTGCACTGGTGACTAGTTCCTCATCCTTTTCTACACCATCCAAGCTTACTCCTGTTAATACTGTGACTCTGTCTCTGACTCACCAGAGGTAGTCTGACTGCTAGGCAGCACTTCTCCATATCAGCTTCTACTGCAGAGAGGGCATACAAATGATTCTCAAGAACCAGGAATGCCTTTGTTACTGAAGGCAACTCTGAAAGTGGCAGGATGGCAGCACAAATCTGACCAGCACCCATGGACATCACCTGGCCCGATGAGGGCTGAAAAAATAATTAAAAACTGCTCCAACTCTGACAAGGACAGTACAAACAAAATCACTGTTTTCTTACAGAACTCTAAAAATTAACTAGCCAGTTCTGCTACTGACAACACGTCCATTGTTAAGGATACACCTGCACATATGGGTTTTTGTACCACAGGAGCCTCCACATCAGAACACTGTCCCAGGACAAGAAGAGGAGAGAACATTGATGGACACAGCTTCCACTTCAGGGGTACCTAAACAACTTCATATGTCAGATTTGTTTAAAAATATGGGGGAGCTGGCTCAGCATAGAAATGCTGTCCACCTAAAATTTAATGGTAATGTTGACACTGCTCCAGACAGGAAAACAGTTCTGCATAAAATGTTGAAAGATGCTATGGGTATTCACCCAAATGAATTATTTGCTGTAATTCATGTGAAGGGGGTGGTAACATATGACATTAGTTTTAAGATTAGCCAGACATTGGATCATTTTTGGGCTAAATACCCACAGGTTGTAAATACTAATCTATGGCAACCTTTTTTTCCCATTCCCCTGACTAAACCTACCATAAAAACAATTATTCTATTGTTCAAGAATGAAGGGGAAAATACAGCTGACTTGCAATACTGATTGAAGCAGAGGTGCACCATTCTAGAAACCCCTACCCCCATCCTAGTTGAAGACGTAGTTTGGACAGAGAATTGGAGAATTACGGTTCAGTTAAACCATTCTGATCAAGGTATAATCCATCTATCAGGGAGCTTTTATATAGGTAGAAACAGAGGGCTCTGTTTCTCTCAAGATCAACCTAAGATGTGTCACAAATGTGAAACCAAAACTCATCTTAGCTCTGTATGTAAACTCTGTTTAGAATTTGGTCATGTAAGTTTGGATTGCCCAAACTCCAAAAGTGTAACTTATGTGAAGAAGAAAGGCACTCCTATCAGTGGTGTCCCTGGACAGAAAATAAAAGACTGGATAGGATCCAGCAGGACCCATTTCATCTGATTTAGAAATGTCAGGTGTTGCAATTAAAGAAAAAATCAGCTTCTGTTACTTCCCTGGTGACTGATCCCACCATTGTCCTAACACCTTTAGATAAGGTAGGAGATTCAGGGGAACAAGAAGTGACCCTCTCTACTAGTGGGCCAGCTCAAGAGCCCCAGGCCCCCCCACCACTAGTATCCACAAAGTTCTGGAAAGGCCACCCCCCCCAGAACAAATGTCCTTTAATCCCATGGTAACTAAAAAGAAAAAAGAGAAAAGGAAAGCAGACCATATGCCTCCTAAGGGAAACACGGTAGTCACTAGAAATAGATATCAAGCCTTGGCAAAAAGAAGGCAGTGGGGTGATACCAAGGAGGAAGAGCAGGATTCAGACTCCTCTTTGGCATCCTCAAGGCTAGATATTTTTTCAGACTTTTAGTCTGAGGCAGTGCAAAAAAGGGAAAGGAATATCACCGAAAGGTCCCCTGATAGTAAACTTATCCTGCCCAACCTTTTTTTTTTTTTAACCCTCCTCTTTAACCTCCTTTCCTACCCTGGTGTCCACTCCTTCAGACTACTCATCCCCCTTATGCCACTTACCAGGATCTGCCCCTAGAGTGCCTCTCTCCTCCCTTCTTCTGCACATTGGGGTCTGTTCTGGGTTCGGTAGTCTTGGGTGGAGCTGTCTTCATCTAGGACCACCGAGGGGTTTTTCCTTTTTTCTCTCTCTACCCCCCCGAGGACGTCGGCACGTAGGACTGACGTCCAGACAGATGGCGTACTGACGTACACCATTGTCAAGTGCCCTTGACGTCCTCCTCTCCCCGGTTCTTGGCTGCCTGTGCCCCAGAGCCCAAGCTTCCACCTGCCCCGGAGCATCGGGTGCATATATAGCACCCCGGGAACCCACCCCTTGAGGAGGAGAGCATCCATTGGGACACTCGATCCTCCTCCTCCCCTCCGACCCCCGGCAACCCGAGACCGTTTCCGAACCTGGGTCGCCGGCATGGCACGAGGTGTGGCGTCCAGCACCTCAATCCTCAGTGCCACCGGGCTGTCACTGCCCAACCTTCTTAAGCCATGGGTGGTAACCAACATTTCCCACCTCACATTAAATTTTTGCAGCATAAAAACATATAAAAATGCCAGACCACTTTAAAGTTCTTAAAGAATCTCCCAAATAACATTATTTTCATCCAAGACACTAGGCTGAAATCTAAGCATGAAATATCCCAGGTAAAAAAATGCTGGCCATTGGGTCCATCATTCTGGTCTCAGGGTCTAGATTTATGTGATGGAGTGGGAATCTTACTGAAGGGTTATCATTTCACAATGCATAGAGTGGTTGACATAAACCCAGGTAGGGACCTTCTTTTGGATGGCTGCATTGGGGAAATTCAGTTTAGATTTTTGAATATCTATGCACCTCAAAGCATAGCAGCCCAATCTGATCTCTTCAAGCAGATACAGCCTTTTTTACACACTAGAAGACATGTTATTTTGGGAGGAGATGTCAATTGTCCCTTATCCATAGCAGACAGAGTGGGGTGCACAACTAAACTTTTTGGTGACACCAATTGCTTAAAATCCATTCTGCCAGTGCTGGGTTTCATGAATAGTTTTACAGAGATTGATCAGAAAGGTGCAAAGACATTTTTTAAAGGAACCCTAGAGACCAGAATAGATTATCTTTTTCTATCCAAAAACCTACAAGCAAAACATGCCCAAACCATTCCCTGTGTCAAATCAAAATCTGATTAACTTTATTTGTAAAATAGCGCTATTTCCCAAAGAATCATAGCTCTAGTACAGAGAATAGTAAAGCCCAGTTAAAATTACATAAAAACATCTATAACAGGCTTATATAAAATCAGAAAACTCCAAGTTAAACAAATGAGTTTTCAAAGCAGAAACCTCAGATCATTTTCCAGTCTGTTTAACTTGCACAACAAAATTTAATGACAATTTTAGTTACAAAAAGGACTCTAAGTGGATGTTAAATAACTCTCTCCTATCATAGCCATGCATAGAGAAAAACATTTCTCTCCTTAGTGGTAGCAAGGTACTCAGTTCTAGAGGCTTTTGATAACATAATTGACTGGTGGGTGGACACAAAAAAAGAATTAAAATCCTTTTTTATTAATTTCTCAATTAGAATTTCAAAGACTAAGTACCTAGGCAATCTTACTTTAAGAGAACAGTTATTTTCCACTATTTTCAGAGACTTCAAAAGCAATTTAGAATTAACATCTGAAATAAATAAAATAAAGGCAGAAATGGCAAAGCTTCAGTATAATAGCGCCGAATATCTAAAACGGGAGGCACAATTAGCGACTCAAGGCTTCAGGCTATCTTTAGACATTTTTAAAAGTTGCCAGACTAGAGTCCATCACACAACCATTGAGCAAGTTTTGGATATTGATTAACTTAGAGTTTATATAGACGCAGAGCATATAAAGAAAACTGCTAATAAATATTTTAAAAATATGTTTGGTATTCCCTTTCCAGCCACTTGAGATCCTGCTTACTTAAGGAATCTAGATATCCCAAATTTAGATAACAAAATTAAGTATACATTACTAGCCCCAGTAACCCCTGATGAAGTGTTACAGGCAATAAGCCAACTGAAAAAAAAAATTATTCACCAGAAGCAGATGGCCTCACAGCTGAATTCTATCTGAAGTTTATGAAATGGTTCAGCCCTATTTTATCAGATGTCCTTTCTGAGATTCTTAGCTCAGAAACATTCCCAGAGAGTTTATCTCAAGCCTTAGTGATATTGTTATTTAAAAAAGGAGACAAAAGAAACTTAAAAAAATTGAAGGCCCATAAGCCTCTTAAATGTAGATTACAGAATCTTAGCCTTAGTTCTCCTGTCCAGATTGTCCCCAGTGGCAGAAATTGTGATTGGTCCTGTGCAAACATATGCCATTAAAAAAAGGTCTTTATTTAACAACCTATCCTTTTTGAGAGACATTATGTCTCATAGAGAAGGAGTGGACTCACAGTGCTTAATCCTGGTCCTTGACCAGGAAAAAGCATTTGACAGAGTAGACAAAAATGATCTCTTTCAAGTTTTGCAGGTGTATGGTATTCCGTAACAGTTCATTAAATGGGTATCATTATTATGTACCTCCTCCAGTATGATTCCTTATATAAATGGAACCCCAGGAACTTTATTCCATAGTATAAAAGGTGTAAGACAGGGATGACCCCTTAGTCCCATCCTCTGTGTTTTTCAAATCACCCCCTCTTTAGAAAGATATTAAATCATCCCAAAATTCTGAGGATAGTGCTCCAGGATAACAGACTAGCACCAAACATGCAAGCTTATGCAGATGACCACTGCATCTGCACTGTCCCATCTTGTGATCAAACTGCCTTAAAAAGGGTAATTTTGGACTTTGCAAACATCTTAGGTTCCAAACTTAATTTCAAGAAGAGTTAGGCCTTTATGTTTCCCCCTTCACCTGACTTAAAGGATCCCAAACAGTTTGCAAATATTCAAGTGACAGTTCACCAGTGAAAATTTTGGGGATACAGTTTGGAAGCCAATACCATGCTACTCTAAAAATGGTCCCAAGCTGCCCATAAGGCAGAACAGACAGTATTTTCCTGGAAAAACCAGACTATTTCAAAAAGGAAAACGGCAGCATCATTATATACACTAGTAATCCCAATATTTCTGCATTTTGCAAAGGTTTTTCCATTGTCTCTAAATCTGGAGGCAAAAGTTAAGAACATTTTTTTTCATGGATTTTGGGACAGTAGATTAAACCCCATAAAAAGGTTACACACATCACAATTATTGCCTGGGTGGTGTGTGGATCGTGCACCCAGTGTTGTTTTTCTTTTGTATTTTTCTGTACCAGAATTTGGCCACTTTACTAAGCAACCCAGGTTCAATGTGGCTCAGAGAAACAAAAGCCTTAATGGAAAATTTCCTAACAGCCTGGTAGCCCACCCCCCTTGCTCTTCCCTGAAACATGAAAGCTTTAAAAATTCCTTTTTCCTTTTCTTCAACTTGTAAAAAGTTGAAACAATGACAAATTACTCCACAGATGATATCTAGTAATTCTAGATGATCTTTGTACTCTTTCACTTTAAATTCAAACTTTTATAATGCTCTTCAAAAGTTACTGCAATACAAAGAGTACATTACCAACATATATCTACAGCTCACTGATAAAAGAACCCCTATGAAAGTCTGGGACATCACCTGGCTCTCCCATCACAGTAGATTGGGAGTCAGGTACTCCTATAAACATAAAGTACTAGAGGAACATATGTGTCCAAGACACACATCGATGGGTCTCTTGGAAACTCAGGAACATTTTTACTTACTGTGCCCTTATGCTCAGCAGTTCTGGGATCTGATTCCCTCCTCTTGGGGAGATGTATATTATATTCAAATTACCTATGAGACATTGGTGTTGGGTCTGTTTCTACCTTCTCTTTCAAAATATCATCCAAGCACACTGAGACTATTCTTTTCTCTCTGTAGATACTACATTTGGCAAGCCATGTGTGCTTTTATTTTACAGCAAAAAGAGTATTCCACACATCAAGTGCAAATACAAGTGATACAAAACCTAAAAAACATTTATGAAAGAGAGAGATAGAACTGAAAAATTTTAAAGCAAAATCTACTGGAAACATTTTGTTTGGTTTACAAACAGTTTCTACTTCAAGTGTGTATTTTTTCTTTTTTTTTTTCCTTTTCTTTTTCATAAATTACCAGTAATTATTGTATAACAAATTGGAAGGTACAGGATGTACTTGACTGCTGTACGTGGAAAAAATGAAAATAACTATTTTTTTCCTAAAATAAAAAACTCCCCTACTATTTTCCAGAAGTGCCATAGGATCTTTAACATCCATGTAAACTATCACCAGAACAGGCAGATGGGACCTCAGTTTAATGTCTCATGCAAAAGACGGCACCTGAGGAGGCAGCACCCTCCTCATGCTGCACTACAGTGTCAGTATTTGGAATATTAACCCAAGTGCCTGGTGTGGGGATAGAACCCACAGCCTTCTGTTTCTCAGAGATGAGTGTGCTACCTGCTGAGCCACTGGCACTTAGCTATATGTTCAGCCTTCTGAGATCTGATTTTTACTGGCTTCTTCAAGTCCAGCTTCTTGTGTTGTTTCAGGCAGACTGGAAGCATTTACAAGCAAAGCCAAAACCTGTAATGTACTGTACCTAATTACTATAGCTTGTGATGGTCAGACTGGATTATTTTCCAGTTAAATAACACTCTATATGAAATGGAAATAACTGACATGCCTTATGTGAGGCTGAAATGGAAGCAGGATCTGCAAGAGCAAATCTCACATACTTAATATAACCAAATCTGTATCATGTGGTATAAAACTAGTAACCCAATCTGGCATGAAAGTGTATGAAACCATAATACCAATTTCTTTCATGTCCCTGTTAAGCAAACAACGTACAGGGAGGGAAAGGCAAGGCAAATGGTATTTATATGGTACCCTTTCCCGTAGGCTCACAGTGATGCACAATCAATGCAATAAAATAAATACAGTCCAACGCCGTTTATCCAACCACTAGTTTACTGAACCTCCCTGTCTATCGAACCTGCTGAATTTCACCCTGCTGCTCCCATTAACAGTACTATACTGTAACTGCAGTAATCAACACTTCATTAGCAGCAATTAACAAGTGATGGCAATAAACTACTGTATTAACAGCTTTCAATCTCCTTGTTATTGTTCCAGGGTTACTGTGTCAGTGTCTGGGTAACACTTCAGAACCTGTCCTGCATCAGTTGGTACTGGTACACTTGTTTTTAGCATTCTGAACATTCAGCTTGACTAGTTATAAAGCAATCAGTGTGTCCTCCAAATTCTTCACGTCTACGCTTGTACTGCTGTACTGTGCAGAAGTTAAGAAATTTGGTACTAACCTTTGTGCCTGTCAGTGAAACTGTACTGTCAGTCGTGCTCAGTTCAAATCTCAGGCGTACTGTAGGGTGAGAGATTTTATAGAGCTAGTGCAAGACAGGGCAGTGACGGCAGACAGCAGCACCATCCATGACCTGACCCCCATCCAACCACGTGTAGAGGTGGGTGAAGTGGCCCCAGTTCACTCCATGAAGTAAATCATGAAATGAAAGTTATTTTTCCCGGAGTGCTCCACAAGTCAAAGGGGAGTACTTCTCATTCTAATGGGTAACGTGAAGTCCATTGAAAACAATGACTTCACATTACTCTGCCTTCTCAAACCACTACTCCACCAAACTTAAGGTGAAGTACATTGAAATCAATGTACTTCACCTCACTTCACCTTGTTTTTGAGCTCCAAAGGTGAATTGTGCAGTGATTCATGGGATTTCAGGTCACATGGGCTCTAGATTGTTCTGCACAGCCTCAGTTTGGGGTAGTGTGTGTAGGAAGCTGTAGCTCTCTGTGACCCAAACCTTCTGAAAGCTATTAAAAAAGCCTTTTTGAGTATTTTTTTTTTGCTGAAACTTTAGTTCGTCAATTGTAGGAAACTCTCCTGTGCTCATATCATTGAGCATTTATTGTTTGTGTATGGATTTTGAATGTTAATGTACAACATTCAGTCTGTGTACTGAGAGACAGTGGAAGTGTGATTTGTGGGAGGGGCGTATCTGTGGTGTAGGTAGATTAACTTTGATAAAAAGACAGTTCTTTTTGTTTTTGTGATATTTTTCTTGTATAACTGTGTTAATGTACACGCAGTAATAGTTTCAATAATTATTGCCATTTTTTTGCTTATTGTTGTGGTGCAGCTGTGCATATTTTAGTTTGTTTAAAATATGTGATTATATTACTGAAGTTTTCAATTTGCTGCACATTACTTAGTGTGAGTATGTGTGTGATGTATGTCATCAAATCAGACACCTTTTATTGTGCCACATAGTAATTTCAGCAATGTGATCCTGCTATTCACTGCAGCTGTGTGATTTTTCTATTTATTTGTGGTATCTTTACTGGTACCAGTACTATTGACTGTTACTGCAGCAGTGCAGTACACTGCACCCCTCCCCCCCGGGGCCTGCCCCAACCTGCAAAGGTATTCTTTTCCAGATTTGAATTTCTGATGGTGAGCACTGGCTAGGTGTTGTGCCTTTGTGTCTGCATTTCTTCAGTGTGCAGACAATCTTAATCTGTCTGTGCATTTGCATTTCTTTAGGGCCCAATCTCCATCGGTAACTTAAGTCACAGTTGTTTCTTTGGCTTCCCTTCAGAGTACCGGACTGGCGGTGCATAATTCTGCATGAACATTGTACTCATTAATATGCATTTTAAGTCAGGACCATCATCAACAGTCACTCGTGATACAAATCACGTTCTTCATCATCACAGTCACAAATGCAGTCACAAATCATGATTCATGATCACATCATGAATCACAACATTATTTTTTTTACTAGTTACTTGGATGTATTGTAAGATTGTTTTGTACTATCTCACCAGGCTTCACCGCCCCACCATTGTACTCATTAATAAGAATTTTTAATTCGAGGAGTTTTTTCCTGCACCTCATTGGGGTAGTACAGCCGTAGGCATTCGCATTACCAATACAGTTCCATATTGGTTGTCTCACACCCTTGACACCGAATCACGTTCTTCATCATCACAGTCACAAATGCAGTCACAAATCACAATTCACGATCACGTCATGAATCACAACGTTAATTTTTTTAATAGTTACTTGAATGTATTGTAAGCCTGTTTTGTAGTATCTCTCCAGGCTTCAATACCCCACCATTGTACTCATTAATAAGAGTTTTTAAGTTGGGGAGTTTTGTGCTACAGCTCATTGGTGAAGTACAGTCGTAAGCATTCACTTTCCCATTACAGTTCCATATTGGTTATCTCACACCATCAACACTAAATCATGTTCTTCATCATCGCGGTCACAAATGCAGTCACAAATCAAAATTCACGATCACGTCATGAATCACAAGATTAATTTTTTTACTAGTTACTTGGTTGTAATTTAAGCCTGTTTTGTAGTATCTCTCCAGGCTTCACCACTCCACCATTGTACACATTAATAAAAGTTTTTAAATTGGGGAGTTTTATGATACAGGCTCAGTTCATCAGGGAAGTACAGCCATAGGCATTTGCCTTCCTTCCTGTACGGCATGTGAGTTAAAGTACTGTAAGTAGTGGTGGGCGAAGTGGCCCCAGTTCGCTCCGCGAAGTGATTCACAGAGTAATGCGGAATCTGCAGAGTACTCCACAATGTGAAGTGGAGTACTTTGCATCATAATGAGGAACGAGAAGTCCATTGAACCCAATGACTTTGCGTTATTCCACCTTCCCCAAACTACTTCTCCACCAATTTTAAGGTGAAGTACATTGAAATCAATGTAATTCACCTCACTTCACCTTGTAATTGAGCTCCAAATGAAATTCTGCAGTGATTCATGGGATTATAGGTCACATGGGCTCTAGATTGTTCTGCACAACCTCAGTTCTGGCCTGGGTAGTGAGTATGTGTAGTGGTAGCTGGAGACAGTTTGCTCTCAGAGCTCTGTGATTCAAAACCTCTAAAAGCTGTTTAAAATGCCTTTTTGAGCCATTTTTTTTGCTCAAAATTTAGTATGTTGATTGTCAGAAACCCTTCTGTGCTCATATCAATGAGTGTTTATTGTTGTGTGTGGATTTTGAATGTTAATTGAGAACAGTCAGTCTATGTACTGTGAAGTGTGATTTGGGGAGAGGCGTATTTGTGGTGTTGGTACATTAACTAGGAGAAAAAGGCAGTCTTTCTGTTTTAGTTATATTTTTCTTTTATAACTGTATTAATGTACACACAGTAATATTTTCAGTAATTCTTGACATTTTTTTGCTGATTGTTGTGGTGCAGCAGTGTATAATTTGTCTGTTTAAAACATTTGGTTATATTACTAAAGGTTTTCAATTTGCTACACATTACTTGTAGTGTGTGCATGAGTGTGTGTGATGCGTGCCATTAAATCAGACACCTTTTATTGTGCCACAGAGTAATTGCAGCAGTGTGAACCTGTCATCCACTGTATCTGCATGTATTTTTTATACTGCTTTGTGGTATCTTTACTGGTAGTGGATTGTTACTGCCATGCACTAATTCCTCAACTGGCAAAATGTATTCCTTTCCAGATTTGGATGTGTGACTTGTGAACACTTGTTAGGTGTTGTTGTGCTTTTTTGTATGCATCCCTTGAGTGCACAGTGCAATCTTAATCTGTCTGTGCATTTGCAGTGCACCATTAATTCTGGGAAACTGCATTTCTTGTTACACTGTCATTTCACTTCGTCATCACTGGGTAATTTTCTGGACACAAGACAGTAGCATTTCATCAGCACTGGAGAATTTTCTCGACACAAGACAGTAGCATTTTAGGGATACACATTAATTCTGGTGACTCTGTGTGTGACCACTGACTGCATGCATGACTGAGTATGCGATTAATTCTGGGAGACTTTGCATTTCTTGTTACTTTCTCATTTCACCTCATCAGCACTGGGAAGTTTTCTGGACACAAGACAGTAGCACTTTGGGGATGCACATTAATTCTGGTGACTGTGTGGGTGGGGTGCTGCCAATATTGTTGTCACTCCAACTTACTTCACGTTTAAATCAGAATGACAATTCAAAGTAGTAATAACAAGGTGAAGTGAGCCTTTCCTATGGGGCACTCCACATAGCGAAGTGCCAACATGAAGTGGCCACTTCGGGTTGACTTCGATGGTGGATTTTAAAATTGCTGCATCTCTAACCACATGACTGCCTACCCTTAAGCAGCATGCCAGGAGCACAATTGATCGGCAGTCACACTCTCTGTCTCTGTTTGAATAATAACCTGCAGAATGAGCTAGCAGACCATCAATCAATAAAATTACTGTAGCAGCACTACCATTGCTCCACTCAACTCATGCCTGGGACCAGCAAGACAATGCAGAAAACAAACAGAACTGACACCGACCCATAGGCTTAAAAACAAGTAAGCATGCAAGAATGCTGTGTATTTAAAGTTTGCTTCATGTTTTAGCCATGGCAACTTTAGAAAGGGTAGTTTAGCTTGCTACAGTATACAAAGTGGGGAACCCCCATCAATCAAACTCTTAATTATCTGAACTGAACTGATGTCTCCCAAGCAGTACGTATAATCAGGGTTGGACTGTAGCAAAAGTCATCATTGAAAATATCATAAATAACACCGAAAAAAACATGAAAAATACTTACCTTCTTATTAAAAGTTAGCTGGGAAATGCCTGAGTAAATACTGAAAATATGTTTTCAGTGAGGCTTTGAATGCCTCCACTCTGCAGGCAGAGTGGACGTTCCCAGGTAATGTATTCCAAAGCATGGGAGCTGCCACACCAAAGATACTAATTACTAGAAACTGTCCCAGTACTAATACGTCCTCCATACAGAACTAGCATAACTTGGTAGAACAGTTATTCCATGGAGACTAACTCACCTGCAGCAATAATATGCACTAACTTTCATTAACATTCAAACAAGTTGGATACATGACATCATGCAGCCTCAATCAGTCTTTGTTCCATGAATCACAGAAGGCCCTCCTCAAATTGGTTGACAATGAGTCTTTGCCCCTCCACCCACTAAATCCCCATCTCTCACTCTCCCCCATTGAGTTTGATGCAATACATCTCTACCCCAGTCTAAAAGCTGTATCCCTACTTAGATCTGTAAGTGCTGGATATGCAAGGTTTCCTTTTATTTATCACATAAAAGATGAGTAAAAAGTCTTAGGAAGGATGGGAATATGTTTAGCTAGGATACACATTGTTACTTTAGATCTTTGCCTGTCGAACCTTCTATGACAACGCTTGTAAGATTTAGGTCTTATGGATGTCCTGTCAAATGCATTACATAAAATGCTAATTTAGAACAGGCTTTAATTTCGTTATTATTCTATTTATGAGCTAATACTGATTTGTATTGAAAGAGATGGAAGCTCAATGGCTATCATGGCTTGTATGAACATGCACATCTTCCAACAGAGCCTTATACTACTCAAACAGCTGTTACAGCAGACAAAGTGAGAAGTTCCATCTTCTCACTGTCTCACACTTCAGCCACCCTGGGGCAGGTAATTTTAGATCTGCAGGTCCTACAGTTGTTAGGGGTCTTTCTAAAGAATAAGAAATGCCCAAGTATAAGAAATAAGAAAAAAACATGGCATAGGTTTACCACATGTGCAAGGACATTTAAAGGCATGAGGCCATAGGCCAAGTGCCTTCAACTCATGGGCATGTGGTAAAGCTAGTACAACCAATGTCTGTGAATGTCTTATTGTTTAATTAAATGTATTTCTTCTAAAACAATAATAATATATACTTATAAAGAATTGAAAAAGTAGCTAGATATTTTACATTAAAATAAACAGTTCTTCTCTCACCAGGGATTGGTGTGTGATTTTCAGTTGATTTGTTATTGAATGTACTACCATAATGTTTAACATTGACTTAATAGATATTACCTATTTTAAAACAATTAAAACTTCCAATGTTTTTCTTGTTTATTTTACAATGTGCTATGATTTTTTCTGAATGTTTATTGTTACCTGTTAAATGGCCTCAGCCACGAACTCTCCTCACTGCCTAAGCTAGGGTCTTTCAAATTTAACCTCCGCCTCGTCCTCTCTGCCTCCAGCTCCTGTGATTGTCAACCTTAATCGGCTCCTCTTAATCCAGAACTTATTACCACCTACTTAATTCCTCTAACACTCCCCCATTCCCTCCATTCCCCTCTTATCCTTTCTAGCACTTTTATTTTGTTACTTGACTTATGCTGCCAGCAGCTAATGATTGTGTTGTTCTGTTCTAGCTCTTAATTTTGTATTCCTTCCTCTTCCTATGGCTCCTAATACCACAGTATATGTATGTATGTACCTATGTGCTTGGTAATGCCTGTAACCTGCTTTGTTCTCCCCTATTTTAACTTGCATTGTTCCTTCTAATGGTATTGTTTGCATATCGTCATGTCTTCTATTGTCATTTAAACTGATGTGGAACCTTTGTTAATGAGCCTTGGCTCAAAGGTATTTGTTTTATTTTTATTTATTTGTGTCTAGGATTCAAAGTACCTTTGAGCCAAGGCTGTTTTACAAAGGTTCCACGTCATGCTGGTTATAGGGTAACAGACACTAAAACATAAAATAGTTACAGGTACATGGTTTTAGACAGTAAATTTGCTTGACAAAATCAGACTGAGCGATGAGTAACTGAAGAAACAATAGGAGGAAGACGGCAAGAAGGGGAGAGGGCTGAGGGTAGGGGAAGGCATAGGTGCAGAGGGTCAGGGTGAGGTAGCCGAGGGGCCTTGTCAGGACAGACACAGGGCAAGTGCATTAGAAGTTGCATTGGACAGCTAAGTGCAAGAAGAGAGGGCAGAAACTGACACCTATAAGGTCAGAAGCAGCATAGGGAATGAAGATGTTATGGGATGCAAGCACAGGTGGAGGTGCCAGTTATGGAGTGGCAGGGCTTTTTTTGAACACTCCAAGTGTTACTGTGGATGAGGTGTCACTAGGGAGCTCATTCAGCCAACTAGGAGCCCTGTATGCAAATGACCTTTGGCCTTGGGATGTGCAGCTGCAGGGGATTTGAAGGATTTGGGACTTAGAGCTCCTGGTGTTGCAGTTGATGATTTTGGGTTTGAAGAGGGTGCTGACTCCTGGTGGTGCCTTTCCCATCATGATTTTCTTAGCAGTGATGCAGGTTTGGTATTTGATTCAGTTGTCCGGTTGCAGCCAGCCTGCTTTGGAGTAGAGGTCGCAGGTGTGGGTGAGATGGTGGGAACCAGTAATGAGTCGGCAGGCTTGATTAAGGGAAGTCAAAACATGCCTGAGAGATGAGGTTGTGGCAGATCCATAGATAATGAGACCATAGTCAATAATGCTGATGATGGAGCTCTGGACAGCTATGGACAGAGCTTCTGGGGTTAGATGTTTCCAATGTCAGAATGGTAGACCCATCCTGGTGTTGGCTACTTTTGCCACGTTATTGATGTGTAGGACATAGGAGAGATTACAGTCGAGGGTGAGGCCGAGGTATTTGAAGGTATGAACTTGTTTGAGGGTGATCCTTGCTTGGTTTTAATGGAGAGCTGATATTGCTTGTGTTTGTTTTGGGAGCTGCAGAACATCATGGTCTTTGTTTTTTTCTGGTTAAGGATAAGTCTGTGTTTTGTGAACCCATTTTTGACTGCAGAGAAGGCCTGTTGGAGGTTATCTTGTAGATGGACTGGATCATGGTGGGATGCCAGGATGACAGCATCATCCATGTAGACTAGGATCTGTTCAGGGCAGGATTCTGGCAGTGAGTTCAGAAAAAGGCTGAAAAGGAGGGGGCCCAAGACTGAGCCCTGTGGGACACCGGACCGGACTGGTCTTTGGTCTGAGAGTGTGCCAGCAATTCTCACTTTTTGGAAGCGGTTGTCTAAGTAGCTTTTCAATCAATCATTCAAAACTTTATTTTTAAAAAGCGCTTTTCTCAAACCAAAGCGCCTGTACAATTTCATAAAACAATAAATAAACAAGGTTTAAAACTATTATAAATCATTAAAAGCTATACTAAAAAGGTGGGTCTTCAGAGCTCCTTTAAAGCTTAGGACAGTCGGGCTATTTCGCACCTGATGAGGTAGAGAATTCCACAGGGTCGGGGCCATAAAACTAAATGATCTAGCCCCTGAAGTTTTCAAATGAACCCTGGGAATCTCTAGCAATCCCTCATCAGTGGATCGGAGGGGGCAGGAAGAATGGTAAGGGCAAAGGAGCTCTTTCAGGTAAGTAGGTCCCTGGTCATGTAGGGCTTTATAGGTCAGCAAACCGACCTTGAAGGTGATTCACCAAAACACTGGCAGCCAGTGCAGTCCGTGGAGCACAGGCATTATATGGCTGGATCTAGAAGACCCAGTCAATAACCTGGCCACCGCATTCTGCACTAGCTGCAGACGGCGAAGTTCAACCCCCGATAGCCCTAGGTACAGGGATTTGCAATAGTTTTGAACCAGTTCACTGAGTTAGGTGAGAGTCCTGCTAGTCAAAGCTGGTCAAGTAGGAGATCATAGTTGATGGTATCAAAGGCTTTAGTTAAGTCGATGAAGGTGGCCCCAGTAAGATGACTGTTATTGAGTGAGTGATGGATTGCACCAGTGAATTCAAGTAGCACTGTGGAGGTGCTATGACCTTTTCTAAAGCCATGTTGCTCCTTGCACAGGATGTTGTGATTGTCTAGGAAGTCGGTGAGCTGGTCTGACACAATCCATTCTAGGGCGTTGGAGAGTGGAGGTAGGATGGAAATTGGATGGTAATTCTCAGTAGCTGTTTTGTCACCACTTTTATGAATTGGGGTTACCATGGCAGATTTCCATAAGTCAGGGAACTGGCTGAGGCTGAGGGAGAGGTTGAAAATCCTGGTCAGTAGTCAGAGTACTTCTTCAAGTGTGAATGATAGCAGTTTGAGGTTGAGGGAGTCACTGCTGGCTCTGGAGTTGCAAATGACTTTAGAAATGTAGCTGCAGACTTGATGCATTTTTACTGCCTTAAAGTAGAAGGAAGGGTGGCTGGAGGTGGCTGGGGGGGCAAGAGGAACCACCTCATCGAAAAAACCCTATGGGAGTATAGCACTGAGGTCTGTGAAGGTGTCATTGAATGTATCAGCAATGAGTTTCTGGTCAAGTGTAGTTTCACCATTTATGCTGAGTACTGACGGGGGTGATTTAGATTGCTTCCCGGTGACTTCTTTAATGTTATTCCAGAAGTCCCTACCGTTGTCCCATGAGTTAGTGAGAGCATTATGGAAATAGATGGTCTTCATATCCTGAATATATTTGGTGCAGTCATTTCATGCATGTTTATAGTTAGCAATATCAACTTGTCTCCCAGTGTTTCTGGCAATCTCCCAAAGGTGGTCTCAAGCTTTAAGTCATTTAAGTAGGTCTCCAGTGAGCCAGGGCTTTGGCCTTGCACTTCTTTAAGGGTGCAAATATGTTGCATGATTGGTTGAAGATCCTGATGAAATTTTCCAGTGCAGTGTTCACAATGGTTGCAGTGAGAATTGGGCACCAATCCTGTTGACAAAGGAAGGTTTAGAGATGAGGTAGCTTGCCTCTAGGTAGAACCTGGCTAGTAATGGTTTTGGGGGAGGGGCTTGATGAATTTATTGGACCAGTAGCAGATGATGGGAGAGTGGTCACTAAGTGTGTCAGGGAGGACAGTGGTGTTTGTGATCCTGGCAGGATGGCTTGTTATGATCCAATCCAGAAGGTGCTGGTACCCGTTTTATAATTTGTCCTGGTTGGGGAGCTAACCATCTGAGAAAGGTTTGCTGCCACTATCAAGTCCCTGTATGCCCCTGCCTCAGCAGCAGGCCAGATAATATTAAAGTCACCGAGGAGAATGGTTTCTGAATCAGGTGAGAGAGATTTGGTAAACTCCAGGACTGTGTTAAGCCCATTACCTTGCTGTCTCAGTGGAATGTAGACTGTGACAACTGTGATGGCTTTATTGTGTGCACTGAGAAGGATCTTGACAGGAAGAATCTGTGCAGTGGTGGTTTGGGGGGTTAAGTTGATGAGGTGCCCCAGGATCATGTCCTTAAGGTACAGGGCACAGCCACCACCTCTTTTTGGTGTTCGATCAAGCCGGTAGACATTATACCCAGGGAGGGTGATAGCATGGTTGGTAACTGAAGGTGACAGCCAGGTTTCTACGACTGCTAGTATGTCTGGGTTATGCTGGCAGGCAAAAGTCTGAAGGGCATCAGTTTTGTGAAGAAGACTGCATATGTTAAGTGAGATTATTGAGAGGGATCCTGGTTGATTGGTCTGAGTTGTTCTTTTTGTAGGGGCTGGTCTGGGATTGGGATGAATGTTTCCCAACAATAGCAGGAGAAGAAGTATATGTTTTAGAGTTCTGGCGTGAGACACCCATGACTGGCACCTATTTTTTTGGGCCAGAGAACTCCAAGATTCACCAGGGCAAGTAAACCGGTGGAGCCATGGGTAAAGCATGGCAGTAGTAGTGGTGGACAGGGGGAGTACCCAACGGTCATTTGGGGGAAAGGGCCATTTCATAGTGAATGGAGATGCCCAAGGCAGGTACATGAGATCGAGAGGGAGGGTACCATGGAGGGGGTGAGAGAGCATGAGTTGGTAGATGTTCGGCACAGTGGGGAAAAATGAGCGGGGGGATGTAGGAGTGGGAAGAGGGCAAATAAGGTGAGGAGAAAGGGGTATAGAGTACCGGTGTCATATATGATTCAATGTGAATGGGAGGCAGGGTTCTGGATAGGTGGGAGGCAGCTAGTGAAAGTGGCAGGAGGTAGGCAATGAGGTGGAGGCTCGGGGGCAGGGGGAACTAGGTTAGCAGGTGGCTGAGGGAGAATGGGCAGAGGGTGGGGCAGTGAGGAGACAAGGGCAGTAGCAAAAGAGGAGGATGTAGCAGAGAGGTAGTGGGGGGCATTAAAGAGTGTAACAAGACAGGGAGACAGGAGGTAGCAGCTCTAGAATAGAGTTCAGGAGTGAAAGGGTACATGGGAGCTACAGAATGCCAAGGGGGGTTGGCCAGTCACGGAGTGATGGAGTGACTGGCAGTAGGAGATATAAGGAGGGTGTCAGGCACAGACAGGAGGCAGGGGCAGTGAGAGGACTAAGTTGATTAGCAGATGAGGAGAAGGAGCAGGGAGGAGGGGGAGTGAACAGTAAAGAGAGGAGGTACAGGAGAGAGAGTATCCGATAGGAAATGAAAGGGCGGTTTCCTAGGCAGAAGTCGGTGGAGCTAAGGCCTGTTTCATTAAGGTGGGAGGTGGGGGAGGGGGGGGGGAAAATTTTCTTCCGAAACCCACTGAAGTCTATGGGCGCAGAGCCCAGTAGAACAGTTTGAATCAGTCAAGATTGCAGGGCCAATAAGTGGCCGCACAGAGCACAACAGTCCAACAGGAGACGGAAGCAACAGGCAGCAGCCAATAGAAGCCTTACAGCACTTCCAGTTTGGCCTGGGAGCTTACCAGCAAGAGGAGGGTTCCTTAGTGGTGAGCAGTGGTGGTGTGGACGGCTGGCCCAGGTTTCCCCGGCTGCTGAGATGTTTCCCCGATCAGGGGCTGAGAGATCTGAGGGAAGAAACAGAGCAACAGATTGTAAGTTACAGTAATAACAAAGGGTGACACTGGAGAGTAAATCAGGGGCGTGTGCAGTAGAGAGAGAAAGGGGAATTTGGCAGAGGGGTGGGGGCTGCACAGACAAGAGAAATAAGCTTGAACTGGCACCAGGGGGAGGACAGAGGGGGAGATTTAGTACAATATAAAATTTACAAGGGGAGGAGAAGAGAGATGCAGGCTTTAGCAGCAGGGGGGAAGGGGAAGAGAAAGAGTGAATGCAGAGGGGCAGGAATTACTTCACAGCTCTAAATTACAGCACTTTCCAACTGCACTTTACACTTCAATGCTAAAACATTTAGGCAGGTCTACACAATTAATTTTGACTTTGACAAAAAAATAGCAAGCAGCTTAATAATTTAGCCTAGATTATTGGCTGAGACCCGAAGTTTTTAGAAGTCGAGTGCTAAGAACATCAAGACTGGTCTACACATTAACTGAGACTCTTAACAGAAAAATAAGCAAGCTGTCAAGCAATTTAACCAAAATTTTCTTCCGAAACCTACTGAAGTATATGGGCGCAGAGCCCCGCAGAACAGTTTGAATCAGTCAAGATTGCAGGGCCAATATGTGGCCATGTGGAGCACAACACTCCAACAGGAGATGGAAGCAACAGGCAGCTGCCAATGGGAGCCTTTTAGCACTTCCCAGTTCAGCCTGGGAGCTTACCAGCAAGAGGAGGGTTCCTTGTCGGTGAGCAGTGGTGGTGTGGACAGCTGGTCCAGGTAGCCCCAGCCGCTCAGATGTTTCCCCAATCAGGGGCTGAGAGATCAGCAAGAGGAGGGTTCCTTGGCAGTGAGCAGTGGTGGTGTGGACGGCTGGCCCAGGTAGCCCCGGCCGCTCAGATGTTTCCCCGATCAGGGGCTGAGATCCTAGATCTAAATAAAATAAAAAAAATAAAAACCTGGGTGTCCGGTTGCAATGCTGTGAACTTCTGGGTTTGGTTTCAGAGATGAGCAGCGATTGTGTTGGTCAGGGGAGAGCAGCATGATGAGATCTCTGTTCCTCTGTACTTTTCAAAGTGAATGAGTGAGGGTCAAACAGGGTGTGGTAGAGCTGACAGCTGTCTGTTGCAAAATATAACATTATGGTAGGGGAAGTGAGTGAGTAAGTGAGCTACTGGAGGTGAGGGGAGTGGAAGGTGGAGACAGCAAATAGTAGGGGAAAATAAGTGCTGGGATGTACCAGCCAGCAGCAACATCGAGGATGGTGAGAGGAAGGGTGGGTAGGTAGTTGGTCACTAAGAAAAGAAAAATTACCATTTACGATAAAGAAATTAGAACAAAAACAGCAGAGAAGAAAGCAAACATTTATGGAGACAGGGAGTTTGCACATGAACAAGAGCCCAATCAGGTCAAGACATTAGTTCCTAGACAACCAGCTTTAAGCCATGGGTAAAGCATGGCACCCTGAAAAATGCTGAGATAGCCTTGATAGCATTACATCCATTTCAGTTCAATTCAATTTTATTTAGAAAGTTATCCATTGAAACAACTGGCATCCTTACGTGTGCAAACAGTTTTAATTTTCCTAAATGAATGCAATAATAACATGCACACAGTACAATATAAATATATCATATACATAGTAATGACATATACAATACAGTAACTTTTGGTGCAGTGTTAACTTGTACTGTATGTAATAGTTGACTATATTACTCCACTATCGCCTAAGTAGCAAGGGCCAAATATGGGGATGGTATTATGAAACCAGTTTATGAGTATATTTTTTGGAGGCTTCCTACTCTGAATCACTCTTAAAGTAGCTAAAAGGGAGTTCTAGATATAGGGAACATGTGTAAGTGAAGAGATGTGTTAAGCTTTATTTTAACTCTTGGAACTGTCAGCTCATACTGTTAAACTGTTCTTACTGACACTGTTTTGGGTCTATATGATAAACACTCCTTTAAATATTTAGGCACTTGCCCATAAACACTAACCACTAAAGAAACAATGTTATGCTACTTCCTTGGGTTGTCTAATGACAACCAAGCCTATATTTTATATCATTCATATTGATGAGTTGCTTTGGGGAATTCTAAAATCAGTCCAGCATGTCTGTTGTACAGAAATATCAAGTCTGTCCTATTTTTCAACAGAAGATCAATCATAAATAATATATGTGTAATCAAAAAGTGAATTTTCTGTGGCTGGACAATTTTGCCTCAGCTCAGTGGTTAAGCAATTTCTGTATCTGTGTAACAGTCCAACACATGTAGTGATTTTTGTTTAACAATACAATCCATATAGAATTTGTTGGAAGATAAGGAGAACTTGGCTCACCCAAATCGGCTGTGTTCATCTCTACCTGTACTGTCACTGCAGACCCTACCTGATCTCTGGCTATGCCCCCTACATGCTCACATTCTTATTAAGATTCTTTTGTGCCTATACCTTGCAAGCTTAAAGCCCTCCACTCTTTTTGTCCCACCACCTCTGTTGGAAGACTGCTACAGGCAACCACCAGTCTTTCAGTGAAGAGGTATTTCCTCACATCCTTCCTTAATTACCCCCTTCCAGCTTCATTGCATTCCCACTTACCCTGGTGCACCTTCTCTTATGCAAAATACTCATCTTCTGCACATTTTTCACCTCCCTGAGGTACTTGTACAATATGTTTCTATCATGTCCCCCCTCTTACTCCTGTCTACCAGGGTGTGCATCATGAGATCTCTCAGTCTCTCCTCACTGGGTTATGATGCAACCCTTGCACCATTTTAGTTGTCCTGGTCTGGAAAGCCTCTACCCTGTCTTATGTCCCTCCTGAGATGTGGTCTCCAGAAGAGGACACTGTAGTCCTGGTGGGGTCTCTACAATGAGTGGTTCAATGGTAACACCACATTTCTCCTTTTGCTGGTGATGCAGCTGTCTATGCACTCCAGCATCCTGCTGACCCTGCTTACTTCCTTGTCCCACTGCCCTGCCACCTTGAGGTCATCAGATATGATAACGCCTAGGTCTCTTTCCTGGTTTGTGACTGTCAGTACCACTTCCCTCATTTAATACACTGTCCCTCATTTTCTGTGCCCTACGTGCATGACATTGCATTTTTTGCTTTGAAACTCAGCTGCTATATCCTCGACTGCTACTCAAATTTTCACAGGTCCCTACTCATTCTCTCTACCCCCCCCGAAGAACCTACCCTATTGCAGATGATTGTTGCCTGTACCACTCAGTCCAAGCCAGATTCTTGAATAATTTATAGCAGTCCAATAGGCCAAGGGTCTGGCCATTCAAAGTGGAAATTATAAATTACTTCATTTGTGCCTTCCTTAATTTTGTAAAATATCCAAATAGCATCAGTTTGGTTTAATTTGAGTTCAATTTTAATTTAGAATTATTAAAAGAAAAGCTTAAGGGGCATCAAATCCACTATGAAGTGCTTTCTGAACTTCTATATGGGATGTACCAGGTATAGATAACTATAGTATCAGTATATACAGTAAGTGGCAGTTCAAATTGCTAATATTTTCTCCTAGGCTCCACAAGTAACTTGTAAGCAGGAGAAGGCCTAACACCGACCCCGGGGGGTCCCTCTCAAGATGTCTAGATTCCATAAGATATCTTTATTTAATGCAGTACACTGTTTCCTTTTATGAAGGTATGAAGTGAACCAAATAATGGATCCACAGACCCACCTAATATTTTCTAGTTTCTTAACCAACACATCATAATCTACTGTGCTGAAGACCTTGTACAGATCAGCAAAAATGGCCCTGGTTTAATATCCATAGTAAAATGCTCAAAAAAAGTTTGCACTGGGTTGGTCATGCTCACAATATAAATTAAGTAACACAAGACAGAAAATGGGACACTCACCACCTCGAAATTATAGCCAACACTAACGGCAGTAAAATGCTGTGTTGTCATTTTGTATTAAAATACAATCACATAAAACAGCAAAACACCCATGTTTTGCCTGCCTGATGCATTTCATACTATGTGCTTTACCAAAGGCCTTTTGATAAAGGACATAATGCAAAACGTGTCAGGAGGGTTAAAAATAAATTTGAGGTGTTGAGTGCCTGATTTTCTGTCTTGTCTATAATATCTGGAGTCTATAGCTTTTCTAACATCATCCAAGACCTTATTCAGTTTTTTTGACCAGAAAAGTGCACTAAGCAAATGAAAAAATATTTTCAAGCATGATCCGGGAGTCTACATACTATGAAATATAGAGTATAATACATACATATGACTTAAAAACATTTAGGTAGAAACTTGACAGCACAGCAGACAGGAGATTGTGCTATGGTTTTTTTCTGAATCCAGAATAAGATGGGTCTTTGTGTGTGTTCCTCTCTATTTAGTTCTGATGTTATTTTGAGACTAGTCTATCTAATGTTTTGGGAATTATTGGGGAAGGAGGAGGGAAATTGGCCTGAAGCTGATCATTTGGTTTGGGTCATCACCTTTAAAGATTGAAACCTCTCTGGCCAATTCCTACCTCACCAACAGGTACCCAAATTCTAAGGAGCAATTGAACATATACATTAGTGGCTCAGCAGTTTGACAGACTGATATGTTTAACAAACGGGGTTAAAATCATTGATTCCTCCATTCTTATTCTCTTTAAGTTTTAATAACAGTTCTAGTAATTTGTAATCATCAACTTTAGAAAAATTAAAGAGCCATGTGTTACTGTTCAGTGACAATCTTTTTGCTTTACCATTATTTTTTATATTAACAAAGTTTCCAAAATCTACAAAAAATGAATTTAATCAGTCATCTCTTTTCCACCAAAAGACTTCCCTTCCTTACTTTTGAGATTGATAAATGTCTTAATATTATCACTCACACTTACAGTAGATGTTTTATTATGCCCCAGAATATTTGGGGTTCATTGGCCTCCTCCACAATTTTGTTTTTAAACTAATTTACTTTTGCTTGTCTGACTTCCTTAAACTATTTATGTGCTTCTCTGTAAACTTCCCAATCCCTACGTTCTTTCGAGTTCTGAGATTTTTTTCCAGTTTGATTTTTATCTGCATTGATTTGAGTAAGATGGAGGAACACCAGGCTGCACTATTTTTTTAACTTTCCTTGTTTTAATTTACAGATGTTTGTTATATATTGTCTTTAGTTCATCCACAAAGACTACCCAGGAGGTATCTAGATCTGGAATTAGTTTTAGTCTATTGCATTGTGTATCCTCCACGTATTTTACAAATTCCAAAAAAAAATCACATTTTTTGAACAACCTATAGCTACAAGTTTAGAAGAACAAATGGGACCATTGTCATTGTCTATTAAATCAGGTTTAAGTGGCAATGCATGTAGCCAGGCGTATGTCTCCTTAAGTATTTAATGTCAGAACGTTTGGGCAAATGTTTGTCTGAGAGATCATTGCATCAACCCCAGCGTCCCATGTTGATTAATTCCTGGTGCACCACTGCTGTTAGTACACATTATTGTACAGTACCTGCTGATCACTGAATTTTTGACCCCATGCAACTGTACCAAGTCTGCAATAACACAGCTGCCAGCTATTTGCTGACCTTAAACATATCTGTAGTGAGACGTCCCTAATATCACAATGAGAGTTGCAGTGCAGATGATATTGCACTATTACTTCATCACAAAGCTCCAAAACTGCACACATAGACATGTACTGTATGCATATGAAAGCACTTTCCATTTGGAACATGCTTTCCACTATATATTACCAAAGCTTGGTGGACAGTACTCACAAATGGTAGTCAGCCCTCAGTCACACTCTAAGTAGTTCTTCATAAACAGATCAAAGAGACATCATCCACAGGATATATTCAGCTATTTATTTTGATAAAATACAAAATGAATCCTGAGGATGAAAGGCAAATCCACCTGAAACACTACCACAATGTATGGCTGACCTCTTCCCAATGCAGAGTCTCACTCTGATGCAGTCAAACCATTACGCATTCAATAGCGCTTTCTCAAGATTCAAATCTTGGTTGATGTGGCATCCAACACACTAGTCCAATTCTTGACAGCAGGAACATGATGACATGCTGATGCTGCCCCCTTACCTCCTCTTCCTCAATGTCCATGAAGGCCTGCAGAACATCTCATAATCACACACTACAGTACAAAACTCACTAAGCAAGGAGAGAAATACATTTCAAACAACAATAACACCCATAAAAATAGGGACAAATTCTTATCAAAGTAAAGGAATTCCAACAATACAATACAAAAATAAAGACATGGGCCAAACACCACAAATCCATGCACTACACAGATTTGTGTTTTGGTTTTGTCCCTTAAGGGGAGGCATGACATAGAGTAAAAAGGATGGGCAACAGTAAAAAATATTGCTGTGTTCACTTTGAGAGGTTGTCATGAGAACCTAGTAAACCTCAATAGCAAACCTCAAGAGGTTTATGGTTGTCACACAACCTCAAGAAGTGAACTCAGTGTTGTTGTTCATTGTTGCCCTTCCATTGTCTTTTATAGTGTAAGGGCAACAGATAAACAACAACAGAGTACTTTGACCAAGCTCCACTCTGTCTGCCACTCACACGGGCATGGTTCTCTTGGTACTGCTGTTTGAAAAGTTGTGCTGCAATCAGAGGCAGCAGCATGTGCCAGCATTCAATGAGTTCCACCATACCATGGTGACAGGAATGTCGGTGACCTCCACTACAGTGACACATGGCCGCTGACATCCCTGACACCTCTGACTATGGTACCCAACCACAAAAGCATCAACACCTGATCGGTGCTCATGTGGGAGAAATGCACCCCCACCATACACCCCCATGTGGGGGGCTCTGCCCCCCAGACTTAAAGATTCCAACTCCAGGGGGGTGGGATGTCGGGGGAGAGTGGCTAAACTCTGGAGTTGATGACTCAGTCATCTCTCTGGCAACCCGGTTGACACTGCAGGTGTCGATGGGTTGCTGTTGCTGTAACAGCATCTCTGTAAGGGCATTGCTGTTACAACAGTATATCCATTCGATGTTGTTGTACCAATGTAGTTATGTACTCAAGACGGCAAAACAACCTCTTGATATCACAACGATGATACAATAACACTGGGATTCCACTGACTTCCATGTGAAACAGCAGTCTCCCATACACTATAGGTACATAATAAATGGTTTCGTGTGATAATGGCGATGGTGGAAAGGCAATCTCCAAGCAATTTGGTCAAGTGTGCATCGCTGAAAATCAATTTCAGTGATGTATATTCATGGCGAACATCAAGGGGGCACTGGAGACTTCACTCCCCGCACCCTCTACTAAAGTATTTTCAACTCCAGGGAGGGGGTGCATGTTGGGGGGATGCAAAAGTAAAAAAAAAAATCCTGGACTGGCGAAAAAAAGCAAGCATGCCCAGAACCGAACCTAGCACCCTCCCAACCTTAGCTTGCCACCAACTCACCATGCCACATGGCTACCTTGCAGCCCAACACCGCACTACATCCCAAAAACCCTCCCTCCCCTTCCACCTGTCGCAGAGCATTGTCCCTCCCCCCCCACACTCATGTATATAGCAACATCCTGTCACTATATTCACTGAACCCCCTATTCTACCACTCTTCCTGCCCGGTAGCCTTGTGCACAGGTGCTGTGATTGAGGCACCCTTTTTGAAAGCACTCAATTGCAGTTGCCATCATCATAGGCTACCATAATAAACAGTATATTATCATTGTTCATCTTTGTTGGTTGTCCAGCTGGATGTTAAAGATCACTAACTAATAGGGCTGGGCAGAATGTGGAATTCTACTAACATACAGTGGCATGAAAAAGTATTTGCCCCCTTCCTGATTTTCTCTATTATTGCATATTTGTCACACTGGATGTTTTCAGGTCTTTAGACAAAATATAATATTAGATAAAGGGAACCTGAGTGAACAAATAACACTTTTTTTTTTTACTTATTTCATTTATTTAATGAAAAAAGTTAACCAACACCAACTGGCACTGTGTGAAAAAGTAATTGCCCCCTAGTTAAATCAACCCAATTAAAAGGATAATTAGAGTCAGCTGATTGAACACAGCCAGGCTTGATTACAGCCAGCCCTGCTCAATATAAACCTCACTTATTTTGACCCTTACCATCAGAGTCACGTTGCCAGCACAAGATTCAACCAGCACATTATGCCATGATCAAAGGAAGTTCCTGAAAAGATCAGAAAAAAATGTGTTGCCCTCTATCAGTCTGGAAAGGGTTACAAAGCTATTTCTAAGGCTCTGGGACTCCATCGAACCACAGTGAGAGCCATAATCTCCAAATGGAGAACACTTGGAACAGTAGTGAATCTTCCCAGGAGTGGGCGGCCTGCCAAAATTACTCCAAGGGCGCAGCGTAAAATCATCCAGGAAGTCTCAAAGGATCCTAAAACAACAGCCAAGGAACTGCAGGCTTCTCTTGCCTCAGCTAAGGTCAGTGTTCATGACTCCACAAGCAGAAAGAGACTGGGCAAAAATGGGCTTCATGTGAGAGTAGCAAGGCGGAAACCACTGCTAACCAAGAAGAACATAAATGCTTGTCTCACATTTGCCAAAAAGCACCTGGATGATCCACAAGCCTTTTGGGAAAATGTTCTATGGACAGATGAGTCCAAAGTGGAACTTTTGGATGACATGGATCCCATAATGTCTCGCTGGAGAAGCAAACACAGCATTCCACAGTAAGAACACCATACCAACAGTCAAACATGGTGGTGGTAGTGTGATGGTGTGGGGATGCTTTGCTGCTAAGGACCTGGATGACTTGCAAAATTAAAGGAACCATGAATTCTGCTCTGTACCAGAAAATTCTTAAGGAGAATATCCGGTCATCCTTCCGTCAGCTGAAGCTGAAGCGTAGTTAGGTCATGCAGCAAGACAATGATCCAAAACACAAAAGCAAGTCCACATCAGAATGGCTAAAAAGAAGTAAAATTAAAGTTTTGGAGTGGCCTAGTCAAAGTCCAGACTTAAACCCAATAGAGATGCTGTGGCAGAACCTGAAACGAGCAGTTCATGCTCGAAAACCTATCAAATGTTACTGAATTAAAGCAGTTCTGCAAGGAAGAGTGAGTTAAAATTCCTCCACAGCGATGTGAAAGACTGATATTGAATTATAAGAAGTGTTTGGTTGCAGTCATTGCAGCTAAATGTGGCATAACCAGTTATTAAGTGTAAGGGGGCAATTACTTTTTCACACAGTGCCAGTTGTTGTTGGTTAACTTTTTTCATTAAATAGGTGAAATAAAAAAAAAAAAAACAAGTGTTATTTGTTCACTCAGGTTCCCTTTATCTAATATTACATTTTCTCTAAAGACCTGAAAACCTCCAGTGTGACAAATATGCAATAATAGAGAAAATCAGGAAGGGGGCAAATACTTTTTCACGCCACTGTAAATGGTGCAGAATGGATATTCTGCTTCTGAATTGCTTTAGGAATTTTGTTTTAAATGCCACAGAATTCCAGACAGTATTTATGTGTGGACTATGGGCTAATTTTCCACATGTAACGTAAATTGCGGAACATTAATCTGAAGATTGCAGAGAAAAAAATCTGACTTTTATGTAGACTGTGAATTATCAATTTAAAAAAAAAAATTTGACTGTGAAATGTTGGAACTCCACTATCAATGGAATTCTGAGGAATTTTCCAAAATTCTGCCAAACTCCATTTTGTCAAAATGTCAACATTATATGCAACCCTACTAACCAGAAAAAAATCCATTCCTGATAGTAGTGATTCCTGGTTAAAGTCAAATATCAGTATTAAAAGAAAGACTGGCACATTCACTAACACATGCAAAATGATTTTTTTTTTTAATAAAAAGTTAAAATGGTTACACCCTCATGGGTGTTCCTGGTTTTTGGCAGCATGTATGTAACTTTGTAGCAGCTTTATCTTATTGTTAAATACAATTGTTTTGCATATGGCCGTGATGGTGCTTGTCTTTCTTTTGGTGCTGGAACTTAAGTAACACACACATCTCTCTGTGATCTGCTGGTAACCACTTTCCCAGTACCGTAGGACTCTTTATCGGAAGAACAGAGGCTTCTGAGTATCCCCCATTATGTTTCACATTTTTGGGGAGCATGGCATTTGATGTGGCTCCTTCTATTCTCTTGAACTCCCTCATGGTCTACAGCAAAAAAAAGTGCACTGTTCTGGTTCAAGTTCAAAGCTTTATTTGCTCAGCTTTTTAAGTCATGACAAAGTTATCACCATTAACACAAATATGTTAAAAAGACTATAAAACACCGATATAAAATAATACAAACAATACATACCTTTAGCATCGTAACAAAAAAGAAACAATAAGCAGTTAGTATGCAACCCACTAGAATCCATTCAATTGATGAGGATATTGAACCATCATACTTTATCATCATCTTGGTCTACACATATAGTCAGTGAATCATTCTAGTACAATCCATAATTAATTATATTTTTTCTTAATAATCATCACTCTGAGTCCACCTTATATTACTAGCAGCTAAACCCCATACATGTACTTCAGCCCAACCAAAAGGGACACCTATCCAGATTCAAGGAAATTACAGTGAAAAATGTCCACTATTCAGGTACAAGTTTCATCAAACATACATACTGTATGCCATTATAACACAATGGGCTTTCCTGCTAGTTTTCCAGGAGGTGTTATGTTTTGTAGGTACTGAATACAATGCCTGGGCTCCCATGAAAATGGAGACCCACGACATGACAATAGAGCAAACTCACCATAGTACCCCCCATTCCATGACTGATGCTAAGCCTGATTCAGTCAAAGTACTAAATTCTTCTGGGTGAAAGTACTCAGACTAGTTTTCCAAGTAGGACACTTAAGGTCATAAACTGTTAAACTTTTGGAAAGGAGATCATAAAGGAGCCCAATAACTGAATGGGCATAAGACAACCATTGATACTATCACAATATGCAGATTTAGTTCCTGTAAACATTGCTTTGCTCCACAATTTCAAGATCTAACAAATCAAGGCAGAAACTTGTAATATCTAACAAAAAGAACAATCCCTAATTCTGAACAGAGTCACAGCACAACTCTGGCCAACACAAACTGCTCTTGATCGAAGAAGCTGAGTAACAGATTAGTCCTATATCAAGCCTTCCAATTGGTGGTCACAACTAAAATCAAATAAATCCATCCCACTAGCCCAGATGATATAGCTAAAAAGTTTATATTTCAGTATTAATAATAATTAATTTGAGCTGTATTTATCTGTTCTTTAAACAATCTCTACTTGGGATTTATAGCTACAAATCCTCTTCATGTACATGTCTACTAAACACATTAACAGGTATCATATAAATCATGTTTCTGCAATTATCCACAAGTTGAACAAATATTTAAGAAGCTGTTAAACACTTTCACCCCTTGGAAGACTTTACTTAGATTTATAGTTGGCATAAAAATAGTAGAAATAAAAACCAACCAAGCACAAACCAACAGGCTCCTTTTTCACACAAGAGTCCATCAAGTTATGTAGCACTAGTTTATAAGTTGTTATGAGTCTGTTCTTTCTATATATACTTCTTACTATACTTCCTTCTTGGATGGAGGAGGGATAACTGGATATTGTGGCAGTCACAGAAACATGGTACACAGAGAACCATGACTGGGATGTCAACATACCAGGGTACACAATCTACAGGAGGGACAGGGAGGGTAGAAGAGGAGGAGGAGGAGGAGTAGCTCTCTATGTAAGTGAAGGGATCACAGTAATGGAACTAAAGGGTAAACAGGGATGAGAGAAGTCACTGTGGATCACCCTGAAGACTGGATATGGCACCACAATCTGCACAGGGATTGTATGCAGACCCCCATCTCAGGGGGAGGAAATGGTAGAAGGCTTCCTTAGAATGGCAGAAAAGGGGAGATATTGTTTATGTGGGACCTGCATATGCCAGATGTTAACTGTAGCACCTTTGCTACAGCCACACCCAAGAGCAGGGACATTCTCAATGCCCTACATGGGGCATGTCTCAGACAGATAGCATTGGAACCCACTCAGGAGGGTGCAGTCTTAGACCTGGTACTCTCAAATGAGGAAAGAGAGAGGATCTCAGATCTAGAAGTGGGTAGACATCTGGGAACAAGTGACCACCAGACAGTGTGGTTCATGACAAACTCATCTCTAGAGTCAAGCCATATAAAAGTGAAGGAACTGGACTTCAAGAGGGCTGATTTTGTCAAAATGGGATAGTGCCTCAGAAAATCACTAGTAAACAGGCAAGAAGGAGGGGTGGAGCAACAATGCGGAAACATCAAAACTGCTATCACAGAGGCAACAAGCCTTTGTATGAAGCAAATAAACAAATCAAAATGAAAGAAAAAGCCACAATGGTTCTCAACAGAGGTGGCTGTGAAGGTTAGCGAGAAAAAGATAGCATACAGGAAGTATAAGGAAACAAAGAAGGAGCAGAACAGAAAATTGTACCAGTTAAAGCAGAAGGAAGCGGGGAAGACAGTCAGAATAGCAAAGGCCCAAACCAAGGAAAAGACAGCCAACTTGGTTAAGAAGGGATAACACCTTTTATAGGTACATTAGGGAGTGGAGAAAGACATAGGGAAGGATACTGCTGCTGAATAAAGAGGAAGATGGGTGGGCAGAGAGGGACAGTGAAAAAGCAGGGATACTGAATAAATACTTCTGCTCAGTATTCACAAAAGAAGAGATGGTAGAGGCACCAAATCCAGTCAATGGAAGCAATCTGGATAGGGAGGTTGATATCAGTCCTTTCACAGAAGAAAGGGTTCTGAAAGAACTCCTAAAACTGAAGGTGGACAAAGCATTGGGACCTGATGGGATTCACTCCAGAATTCTAAAAGAACTAAGGGGAGAAACATAGAAACATAGAATCTGACGGCAGATAAGAACCGCTTGGCCCATCCAGTCTGTCCATTTCCCTACCTAATGGATAAGCTGCAGATCCTAGTTAACTAGCAGACTACTTCTTTCCACCCCTACCCCCTAGAATTGCCTTATGACTGTCCCATGCATGCTTGAATTCAACCACTGTTTTTGACTCCACAACTTCCTCCGGAAGGCTGTTCCATTCAACCACAGCCCTCTCTGTGAAAAAATACTTCCTTACATTACCTCTGAGCCGCCCCCTTCTATCTTCAAATTGTGCCCCCTTATTCTTGCACACATCTTTTTTTCAAAGATGCTACTCTCTTGGACTTTGTTGATTCCCTTGAGGTACTTGAACATTTCTATCATGTCCCCCCTCTTCCTCCTTTCCTCTAGGCTATACATATTAAGCTCCTTTAGTCTCTCTTCATGTGTCTTCTGGTGTAGACCCTGCACCATTTTAGTTGCCCTCCTCTGGACAGCTTCCATCCTGTCTATGTCTTTGCGGAGACTGGGTCTCCAGAACTGCACGCAGTTCTCCAGATGGGGTCTCACCAGCTGTCTGTACAGAGGGATAACAACTTCCTGTTTTCTACTGGTGATGCCTCTCCCTATGCATCCCAGTATCCCCACAGCACTCCTTACTGCCCTCTCACATTTCTTGCCCACCTTTAAGTCATCTGATATGACTACTCCCAGGTCCCTTTCCATTTTTGTTGTTGTTAGTATCTCACCCCCCATTGAGTACTCTTCCCCTGGGTTTTTGTTTCCCAGGTGCATTACTTTGCACTTCTTAGCATTGAATCTAAGTTGCCATACAGCTGACCATTCCTCTAACCTTGCCAAGTCCCTTCTCATCCTTTTCACCCCACCTTGTGCATCAACTCTGTTGAAGATCTTTGTGTCATCTGCAAAGAGACATACTGTTCCTTTCAGTCCCTCTGCAATGTCACTTATAAAGACATTGAAGAGGACTGGTCCAAATACTGAACCCTGCGATACCCCACTAGTAACCCCCCTTTCTTCACAGTGGACTCCATTTACTATTACCCTCTGTGTCCTATTCTCCTGCCAATTCTTTACCCAGGCTATCATCTTGGGACCCACTCCCAGACTGGCTAACTTGTTTATTCATCTTTGTGTGGGACTGTGTCAAATGCCTTGCTAAAGTCTAGGTAGGCCATGCCCACAGCCCTCCCTGATCTACTACTTTGGTCACCCAGTCAAAGAAATCTATTAGATTCATCTGGTATGACTTTCCCACTGTGAATCCATATTGCCTTGGGTCCTGTGCCCCTCTGGCCTCTAGGTACTCAACAATTCTTTCCTTCAGAAGTGATTTCATCATTTTCCCTATCACTGAGGTTAAACTAACAGGTCTGTAGTTTCCTGCTTCTGCCTTGCTCCCACTTTTGTGAAGGGGAATCACATCTGCCTCCTCCAGTCCTCAGATATCAACCCATCCTCCCATGATTTGTTAAAGAGTGTAGTCAGTGGTGTCACTAGTTCTACCCTTAGTTATTTTAGAATTCTGGGATGAATCCCATCAGGCCCCATTGCTTTGTCCACCTTCAGTTTCAAGAGCTCTTTCAGAACCCTTTCTTCTGTAAATGGGCTGGTATCAACTTCTGTATCCAGAGTGTTTCTATTGTTTGTTTTATTTACCTGCCCATCTTCATTTGTAAATACTGAGCAAAAATATTTGTTTAGTATCTCTGCCTTTTCACCGTCACCCTCTGCCCACCCCCTTCCCCTTCATTAAGCCTCTCTCCTCCCTTGGTCTTTCTTCGCTCCTGATGTACCTAAAAAGGTTTTATCCCCTTCTTAAGTGAGTTGGCTATCTTTTCCTCGGTTCGGGCCTTTGCTGTTCTGACTGCCTTCTCAGCTTCCTTTTGCTTTAACTGATACAATTCTCTGTCCTGCTCCTTCTGTGATTCCTTGTACTTTCAGAATGCTTTCTTTTTCTCTTGAACCTGCACTGCCACCTCCTTTGAGAACCATAGTAGTTTCTTACATCATTTTGTTTTGTTTATTTGCTTCACACAAAGGCTTGTTACCTCTGTGATGGCAGTTTTTATTATTCCCCATTGTTCTTCCATCGCTCCTTCCTGCCCATTTGCTAGTGCATTCCTTTGACACTCTACCATTTGGGCAAAGTCAGCCCTCCTGAAGTCCAGTACTTTTGCCTTTGTATGGCTTGACTCTGTTGCTTTGTTTATTGTGAACCATACTGTTCGATGGTCGCTAGTTCCCAGATGGCTACCCACTTCTACATCTGTGATCCTATCTCCATCTCCATTTGAGAGAACCAGGTCAAGATTACTCCCTCTCGAGTGGGTTACAATACTAGTTGTCTAAGGCATGCCCCCTGTAGGGCATCTAGAATAACCCCCCTCTTAGAAGTGGCTGCTGCAACTGCACTGCAGTTAACATATGGCATATTCAGATCACCCATCAGCAATATCTGCCCTTTTTTCTGCCATTCTAAGTATACTTTCTATCATTTCCTTGTCCATTTCCTTCCCCTGAGAGGGAGGTCTGTATACAACCCCTGTTCAGATTGTGATGCCATTGCCTGTCTCCAAATTGACCCACAGTGCTTTTTCTCCTCCCTGTTTACCCTTTTGTTCTGTTGCTTTGATTCCTTCCCTTATGTAGAGAGCTACTCCTCCTCCTCTTTTACCCTCCCTGTCCCTCCTGTAGATAGTGTATCCTGGTATGTTTACTTCCAAGTCATGGTTCTGTGTGTACCATGTTTCTGTGACTGCCACAATATCCAGATGTTCCTCCTCCATCAAGGCCACTAATTCAGGAAGCTTGTTACCCAGACTATGGGCATTGGTACTCATTGCTCTCCACTTTTTGATGGCTTTACCTTCTGTCATAGCATCCCCCACTGACCTTTTTCTCATTTAGTACCCTGTTTTGTAGGGGGAGGCTGTGATTTTCCTGCTGCTTATCAGTGCCTCCCCCTTGACTAGTTTAGAAGCTTGCCAATGAAGCATTTAAACCGATTGCCCAAATGACTTGTTCCCTTCCTGGACAGAAGCAGATCATCCTGCCAGTATAGGCTGATGTCCCTCCAGGTGGAACCCCAGTCCCCAATGAAGTGAAACCCCTGTGCTCCACACCATTTTTTCAACCATTCATTAAACTGCATGGTGCAAAGTACCCTCGCCTCACCCATGCCACTGACAGGCAGCACCTCTGCGAAGGATACTGTGTGTGCTACTTGTCTTAGGCCACTCTGCAACTTTACAAAGTCCTTCTGCACTGCTCCAATCTCATGATGAGCCAAGTCATTTGTCCCTAGGTGGACAATGACATCCAACTCAGACTCCCGTGCAACTGTTCTAGTCATCCTAAGGATGTGCTTCCTGTCCCTCCAAGCCATGGCACCAGGCAGGCACCTTACTTCAGTTTTCCCTGCTCCCCCCAGTTCTGTCCCCCTAATAACTGAGTACCTCACCAGGAGCTGCTTCCTTTCTCTGCAGTGTCCTCTTCCTCCTTCCTGAGGGCATCCCTTGTGACAGTTGTCTTCAACCTCCTTAGTCTCCTCTATGGGTGCATCCATAGGGGAACTATGCTCCCCCAGAATGGTGTATGGATTGTGGAGTGGAACAACTGACTGGGTGTGCCTCTGTTCCACCACCCTTACCCTCCATGAGCCCACTGTGGTCCAACTGCTGTGCTCTTTTCACAACCTCTGAGGTAGTGGTGGTGGCTCTGGTGGTCCCTGGATGGGGGAGGTTCCCTTACTACTGTCCAGTGTGGCCTGAAGCTGGGCAACTTCCTTGCTCAGGGCAGAGAGTTGTCTGCAAACAGGGCAGCATCTCAGCCTCCAGAAAGACTCCTGGAAGACTGCTGCCCCACAGCCATTACATTGCACTACTCCCCACATGTCTGTCTAACTTCTTGTTTTTTTTTTTTGTTTGTGTGTGTGTGACTGGTTTGTTATATAGGAATATATATATTATATAGTGTGTATGCTTATATTGTCAGTGTAGTGTGCTAGAGAGGATATGACAGTGATAAGCACCTTGCCCTCTTGAGAAAATGATGTCAGAACCCCAGGTATAAAGGAACTATTTCCAGGGGTGGGTGGGGTGAGGGTGGGAAGGGTTTTGGCCTAAACTGTGCCCTCACAAAACAATCAGCTAAAAGCTGTGACCTACCACTGTGATGAATGCCTTCCTGTCAGCAAGATACCTACACAACACTAGTAACATCACTGACTACCCTTTTTAACAGATCACGGGAGATTGGTGAGGTACCTGAAGACTGGAGGAGGGCAGATATGATTCCCCTTCACAAAAGTGGGAGAAAGACTAAGGCAGGAAACTACAGACCTGTCAGTGTGACCTCAGTGGTAGGGAAAATTATGGAATTACTTCTGAAGAAAAGAATTGCTGAATACCTAGGGACCAGTGTGGCACAGGACCCAAGGCAGCATAGATTCACAGTATGAAGGTCATGTCAGACAAATCTAATTAATTTCTTTGACTGGGTGACCAAAGAAGTAGACCAGGGAGGAGCTGTGGACATGGCCTACCTAGACATTAGCAAGGCATTTGACACAGTCCCACACAAAAGGTTAATAAACAAATTAGTCATCCTGGGAGTGGATCCCAGGTTGGTAGCCTGGGTAAAACATTGGCTGCACAACAGGACACAGAGGGTAATAGTAAACGGAGTCCACAGTGAAGAATGTGGGGTTATTAGTGGGGTACCGCAGGGTTCAGTACTGGGTATGGTCCTTTTTAATGTCTTCATAAGTGACATTGCAGAGGGACTGGAAGGAAAAGTATGTCTCTTTGCAGATGACACAAAGATCTTCAACAGAATTGATGCACAAGGTGGGGTGGAAAGGATGAGAAGGGACTTGGCAAGGTTAGAGGAATGGTCAGCTGTATGGCAACTTAGATTCAATGCTAAGAAGTGCAAAGTAATGCACCTGGGAAACAAAAACCCAGGGGAAGAGTATGACTTTTTGCTGGCGACACAAAGATCTTCAACAGGGTTGATACACATGGTGGGGTGGAAAGGATGAGAAGAGACTTGGCAAGGTTAGAGGAGTGGTTAAATGTATGACAGCTTAGATTCAACACAAAGAAGTGCAAAGTAATGCAGCTGGGAAACAAAAACCCAGGGGAAGAGTACATAATTGGGTGAGATACTGACAACAACAAAAATGGAAAGGGACCGGGGGGGTAATTAAATCAGCTGACCTAAAGGTGTCACCCAACCCTCCTTACAGCCTTCTTACATTGCCTGCCTATCTTTAGGGCATCTGATATGACTAACCCCAGGTGTCTTTCTATTTTTGTTGTTGTTAGTACCTCTCCCCCTCCCCCCATTGTATACTCTTCCCCTGGGTTTTTGTTTCCCAGGTGTATTATTTTGCACTTACTGGCATTGAATCTAAGCTGCCATACTTTTGACCTTTCCTCCAAACTTGCCAAGTCCCTACTCATCCTTTCCACCCCACCTTGTGTAGCAACCTTGTTGCAGATATTTGTGGTGTCTGCAAAGAGGGATACTTTTTCTTCTAGTCCCTCTGCAATGTCAACTATAAAGACATTAAAGAGAACTGGTCCCAGTATTGAACCCTGTGGCATCCCACTAAAAAACACCCTTTATTTGTAGTGGACTCTGTTTACTGTTACCCTCTGCATCCTGTTGTCCATCCAATTTTTTACCCAGGCTACTACTTTTAGACCCACTCCCAGGCTAGCTAACTTGTTTATTAATCTTTTGTGTGGGACTGTGTCAAATACCTTGCTAAAGTCTAGGTAGGCCATGTCCATAGCCCCTTCCTGGTACACTACTTTGGTCACCCAGTCAAATAAATCTATTAGATTCATCTGACATGACCTTCCCACTGTGAATCCATGCTGCCTTGGGTCCTGTGCCCTGGTGGCCTCTAGGTACTCAACAATTATTTCTTTCAGAAGTGATTCCATCATTTTTTCTACCACTGAGTCTGTAGTTTCCTTCCTCTGACTTGTTTTCACTTTTGTGAAAGGGAATCACATCCATCCTCCTCCAGTCCTCAGGTACTACACCATCCTTCCATGATATGTTAAACAGAATAGTCAGTGCTGTCACTAGTTCTCCTCTTAGTTCTTATAGAATTCTGGGGTGAATCCCATCAGGCCCTGTTGCTTTGTTCAACTTCAGTTTTAGGAGTTCATTCAGGACCCTTTCTTCTGTGAATCGACTGGTATCGATCCCCCTATCCAGACTGCTTTTATTGTTTGGTTTAAGTACCTCCCCCTCTTCTTCTTTTGTGAATACTGAACAGAAGTATTCGTTCAGTATCCCTGCTTTTTCACTGTCACTCTCTGCCTACCCCTTCCCCTTTATTAAGCCTCAGTATCACTCCCTTGGTATTTCTTCAGTCCCTAATGTACTTATAAAATGTTTTATCCCCTTCTAAACTGAGTTGGCAATGTCAGTTAGGCCCTTTGCTATTCTGACTGCCTTCTCCACTTCCTTCTGATTTACTTGGTACAGCTCTCTGTCCTGCTCTTTCTGTGTTTCCTTATACTTCCTGAATGCTATCTTTTTCTCACTAATCTTCCCCACAACCTCTTTTGAGAACCATAGTGGTTCTTTCCTTTGTTTTGTTTCATTTATTTGCTTCACACAAAGGCTTATTGCCTCTGTGATGGCAGTTTTGATTTTTCCCCATTGTTCATCCATCCCTCCTTCTCACCCATTTTATAGTGCTTGTCTACCCTCCTAAAGTCCAATACCCTTGCTTTTGTATGGCTTGACTCTACGGCTGTGTTTATCGTGAACTACGGTTTGGTGGTCACTTTTTCCCAGATGGCTACCCACTTCTAAATCTTAAATCCTCTCTCTGTCCTCATTTCAGAGTACCAGGTCTAAGATTGCTTCCTCCTGAGTGGGTTCCAACAATAGCTGTCTGAGGTATGCCACCTGAAGGGCATTGAGAATGGCCCTGCTTTTGGATGTGGCTGTAGCAAAGGTGCTCCAGTTAACATCTGGCATATTAAGGTCCCCCATCAACAGTATCTCCCCTTTCTCTACCATCCTAAGTATGCCTTCTATCACATCGTACTCAACAGTTCTTTCCTTCAGAAGTGATTCTCTCACTTTCCCTACCACAGAGGTCGAACTGACAGGTCTGTAGTTTCCTGCCTTTGTCTTGCTCCAATTTTGTGAAGGGGAATCACATCTGCCTTCCTCTAGTCCTCAGGTACTGCACCATCCTCCCATGATTTGGTAAACAGGTTAGTCAGTGGTGTCACTAGTTCTCCCCTTAATTCTTTTAGAATTCTGGGGTGAATTTCATCAGGCCCCATTGCTTTGTCCACCTTCAGCTTTAGGAGTTCTTTCATAACCCTTTCTTCTGTGAAAGGACTGGGATTGACCCACCTATTTAGAGTGCTTCTGTTAATTGGAGTTAATTGGATTAGGCACCCCCTTCTCCTCCTCTTTTGTGTATACTGAGCAGAAGTATTCATTCAGTATCACTGTTTTTTCACTGTCCCTCTCTGCCCACTCACCGTCCATTCTATTCAGCCTCACTATCCCTGCCTTTGTCTTTCTACGCTCCCTGATGTACCTATGGAAGATTTTATCCCCCTTCTTAACTGAGTTGGCTATCTTTTCTTAAGTTTTGGCCTTTGCTATTCTGATTTCCCTCCCTGCTTCCTTCTGCCTTAACTGGTACAGTACTATGTCCTGCCCCTTCTCTATTTCCTTATACTTCCTAAATGCTATCTTTTTCTCCCTAACCTTCCTGCAACCTTTTTTGAGAAACATAGTGGCTTTTCTTTCATTTTGATTTGTTTATTTGCTTTACACAAAAGACTGTTGCCTCTGTGATGGAATTTTTGATGTATCCCCATTGTTGATCCACCCCTCCTTCTAGCCTGTTTGCTAGTGCTTTTCTAAGGCACTCTCCCATCTTGACAATGTCAGCCCTCCTGAAGTCCAGCACCCTCACTTTTGCATGTCTTGACTCTGTAGCTGAGTTTATTGTTAACCACACTGCTTGGTGGTTACTTGTTCCCAGATGGCTACCCACTTCTAGATCTGAGATCCTCTCACTGTCCCCATTTGTGAGTACCAGGTCTAAGATTGCTCCCTCATAAGTGGGTTCCAAGACTAGTTGTCTGAGGCATGCCACCTGAAGGGCATCAAGAATGGCCCTGCTCTTGGATATGGCTGCAACAAAGGTGCTCCAGTTAACATCTGGCATATTCACGTCCCCCATCAAAAGTATCTCCCCTTTCTCTGCCATCCAAAGGATGCCTTCTATCATATCCTTGTCCATTCCCTTCCCCTGACATGGGGGTCTGTATACAACCCCTGTGCAGATTGTGGTGTCATTTCCAGTCTCTAAGTTGACCCACAGTGCCTCCTCTCCTCCTTGTTTTCTCTTTTGTTCCATTGCTGTTATCCTTTCCCTTATATAGAGAGCAACTCCTCCCCCTCTTCTCCCCTCCCTGTCTCTCCTGTAGGTTGTGTACCCTGGTATGTTAACATCCAAGTCATGATTGTCTGTGTACCATGTTTCTGTGACTGCTATGATATCCAGGCATCCCTCTTCCATCAAGGCCACCAGTTCAGGGAGCTTGTTGCCCAGACTATGGGTATTGGTACTCATTACCCTCCATTTCTTGATGGCGTTACCCCTTTTTGCCCCATCCTTGTCCTTATTGCCTTTGTCATTTTCTCCATTTACCCCAGCCCATCTTCCTAGTGACATCTCTATCTTTGTGTTTATCTGACTTACTACCCTGTTTTTTTAGGAGGGCTATGATGTCCCTGCTCCTTTCCAGTGCCTCCCCCCCTTGTCTAGTTTAAGTGCTTGCCAATGAAGCATTTAAATGTATCACCTAGGATCCTGGTTCCCCTCCTGGACAGATACCTGACACGACACCACTATACATTTTCTGTGGAGTTTATTATAAATATTTCCTTATTGCCACTTTACCCAGCTTGTACCTTCCTCTACAACGGCAACACAAATGTATGGCTGGGCAAAATGTATGAGCATAGCTTTGACAAAAGCATAACAACATTCCAGAATTTCACAAAAGCTCATGAGATTCAAGTTTTAACACTGATGTTAATTTGGAAAATTTTGGCTGGGTATAACTTGGCCAGCCTTTGTGCAATAAATTAGAAAATTGGTACACAACCTCTTTTTTTTCATATTGCTTTTATTCTCCTAGCTGGCAGCTTTTGTCTCAGGAATATACCTTGTTCACAGGGCTATATCTTGCTCAGGCTGAAACCATCCATCATTCTACTGGCTACCAAGTTTTTCTCAAATAGTTTTTGCCCTGCCATCTTCCCTGGTACGGGAGGTACCTCTGTCATGCCTCTTACAGCCACAGCTTCCCCTGCAGCTGGAGCAAGCTCCCTGGTCCTGCCACAGGGGCCACTATGTTTGTGGATCCCACCACCAACCCTTCCTAATTGAGATGCACTACTGAATGGCAGCTGTCTCTGCTGTGGCCCACCTCTGGGTGTGATATCAGGAATCACTTCCAAACCCAGATCATCAGCATGGCTGCATGACACACTGCTGCTGGGCTATGGGATGACCTCAAACTATAATATTTAGGATCAATGAAGCCCTCACAATTGTTGAAATTCCTTTCTTTAGTTTTAAAGTTATAGCAGCTTAACATTCTGCTGTGTACATTATTGTGGAATATAATTTTAAAACTGGCAAATGTTTGGATGCTTATACCTCAGTTACCTTTAAAGATGAGATCTGCAACTTGATATATTTCTGTATGGACCTTGGTAAAGTCTGCATTTCTAAGTTGGTGTAATTTGGACAAACATGTTTTAAATTACATGGAAATAACTGAAATCACAGTTTTGGCAAACTTTTTATGAACTTTTAAAAAACATTTATTATTATTATTAGTCTTCTGATAACTGGGTACAGCCTACTAGGCACAAGTGCCTGTTATCAGGGTGACCTGGAAGCACTGGGGTGGCTAAGTGACTTGTTCAGAGTTACACAGTATGCAAGTGAAAGCTGTGTGAGTTAAACGCAGGTCTGCTAGATGTACCAAGCTCATTCATAGCTCATTACTCCAGCCTCTAGGCTGTACTGCTAGCCCCTTGTCATGGAAATTTTGTGAACTTTTGCATAAATGAAATTGTGATTTCACCAGAATTTCACTGATGGAAGATAAGTTTTGTGAAGTCCTAGTGTGGCGTACACTGCATTTACCACATATATCTGCCTCTGGGTCCACATATGATTGAGTAACACAGAGGGGGACATTTGTGTGAACCAACACTGCTAGTCCACATATTTTCCATTTTGGGTGTGGTGCATAACAGACCTTGGCCACACATGCTTGTCATAGCATAGAAATTACATATACTTTCTGTAAAGGGGAAAAGTTAGAAGTCTGACAGGAAAAGATGGCCAGAAAGTTATTTATAAAGATAAGTAAACCAGAGCATAAATTATATTACTATGAACTGAAAAGGTGTTGCCTGAATACATGTTATGAAAAAAAGCAGTATGGGAAAACCACAAGGAAGAACCAAAACGTATTTATAATCACTATTTTTATGGTATATAGCTTGAAGTTTCTTCCAGGTTTATTTCCTGCCAATAGCCTGTTTCTTGTCTATGTGACAGCGTATATACAAATGCAGATTCAAATATGAAATGTACAACCTTTTTGCAAATTATGACCATAGCCTGCTAGAGTGTATTTATTGTTAATGTACAGTCACAGAGATGATAGGGTCAGATATTTCCAGATATTTAAGGATATATTTAACGAGATTCTCTCTGGTGGCCCATAGTTGTACTACAGGCTGGCAGCAAATTTCTCCAGAGATATCAAAGACATTTGAAGACATATCTGACCATATCAATGGCTGCCACTGTAATAGGAAACATACATTAGCTTTAATGTAATAGGACAATGTATTTTTGACTATATTTATTGTAGTGTCTGATGCAAATGTTGATGCATTTCTTCTGTTGCAAAGTATGTCAGTCAGATCCCTGGGTTTGGTTACAATTGTGCTTTTAATAAATTCAAATTAAAGTTTTAAGTCTTCCTCTTAAAGTAAGTTGTGTCTCCAGCAAAAGGGCAACTTAACAATTCAGCTGCTGAAACTCATTCAGAGTTCATGCACACTTTTCAAGATTGTTAGATCCTTTCATGTTACATGAACTTACAATTAAAACACTGACTCAAGTTACTAAAGGGAGCATAGTAATACTTCCTTGGTGGAGCTGTTTCTTGTAGACTACTTTTATGTGTAAGATCAAGAAGGTTACTACAATACACTATCATACACAAGCAAGAATACCCAACAGAGTGGGTGGTATTGGGCTATATCCATCCACCCAGGGGTGTAATGAGGCCCGATGCTGCAGGTGGAGGACCCTATAGCCCATGGAAGGGTGGGTGTAACCCTATACTGCCCGCCATGGAGGGTAATATTACTCTTAGAAAATGGGTTGCATTTCAAAATGTTATTGAAATATCTGAAAGATGGAAAACCTATAAAATAAATTGAGTGTAATATAAAAGTATGTTTCCTGTAAAGTAGTCAGCCAGTTGGCACTATTGCCAGTAGAGGGTGTTGGTGTTAGATATGATCTCTTTTCTGTCATATTCCTCATCATCTTAGTAATTCAGCTAGTGTTTCATCGGGTGCAGTAGACAGAGCTTGGAAATCAGTGTGTGTGACCTTTCTTTCTTTCTTTTTTAAATGCGCAGGTAAACGCTGCGTGGTAACGCACATGGAGCAGGACTTTACCAGAGGCATTGCGATCAACTGGAAGACTGGAGACTACTATGGTTTCTGTTAGCCATACCAAGGAACAAACACCATTTCACGTTACTTAAGTTAAAAATTCGGGATTTTTTTCCCCTTTTTTTCTTTAAATGACACAGACTGGGTAGTTCAATCAGACAGAGTCATGTTGGGACGGTCACCAGCTGAGTAGTTTCATTACTAGAGGAGAAAAAAATGGTGGTTTTGCATTTTCAATTTAGAATGTGGCATAGGGAGTTTAGAAGGCATTTGTTTCAGTGTCATTCAGCATTTTTTTTTTGACATTTTGATTGCAGACATGAGTGAAGTTGTCTCTGTCATTTTGTCCCATTCCGTTTTGGTGCTTTTGATGCTCCAGTGGCTACTCGCGAATGTTCTGTGCAAGATTTGACTGTCATAAGCAATTGAGGAATACCTCTGGGTAATGGGGCACTTTGGACTGGCACTTGTTTTAGGTGGGCATTGTTGTCTGATAGATGCCCACTTAAACAAGTGTCACAACAATGAACATTAAGAATGTATTTTACACATTTTCTAAACTAACATATTGTTTTGTGAACAGAAAACTTGGATGTACTGTACAAACATCTACAGTATTAAATCATAACTCCCAACAGGGGGCCTAAAAACATTTTTCTGGAAAAAGCAGAATGTTCCATGATTTTCCGCTAACCACAATGAAACTTTGAACTCTTGAACTCCATGGTGTTTTAAACTATCATATATTCTCTGAGAGTGACTTTCTATTTCCCTTAAAAAGAGTGCATCTCTCTTTCGGTCACATACAATATTTATGAATTCCATGGCCCAAGCCACAGATATGGGACTACATTACCAATTCATAGTGACTGAAAGAATTGTGCCTATGACATCCTGGAAGGGATGTTGCATTGGAGCTTTCAAGTGGTTCATGAGCTTTATGAGTTTCTATATCACTTGTAGTGGGTAAGCAAGGGAGAATATACTTCAAAACAATGTGAATCCCCTATGAGGGCATATACAGCTGATGCATGCAAGTTGGTTAAGCTATCACCACATATTCTAGGTATATACCGTAGGGCATGTTATTTCAAGATCAAACATGTATGCGTGAATAGCACATATCATTATATACTCTTATGATACAGTATGTCATACATTCTACAAGTTGGTATCACATACCTGTGGGAGAGAATCCTTCAAATATCAATATGATAATGCTAACTTCCCCCCATACCACTGCCTTACATCAATAGTTTCTGTGACAAAATAGATGGGTGAAATAACAAATAAATAGAAGGTGAACAGAGAAGAATAAAGATGAGAAGTAAGGCATGGGGAAAAAAATAACACCAGGAGAAAGAGAAGTCAAACAAGAAGAAAAATATTTAAAGTGATGACTATATCCTTTCCATTGTTATGGTGATACTTATTTGGTAGAAAAACTGAGCCTGGGTTGTATCACCTTACATTTTACTGTACTGTATATTACAGGTGTAGAAAAATGTTGCTTAGATCTGCAGTAGTGTAGGACCTTGTTGTGTTTGCCTTCTCTCCAGCCTGGTAAATATAGAGAATTTCTGCATGAACTCATGGACTTCATTGCCGAGAAGGTGTTGAAATCACCCAGATGGTTGGTTCTGGGTGATTTCAATGCCTGGATTGATTATGTACTTGCACAGTTGGGCAAGATTTCCTCCAGTCGATGGAATCACTAGGCCTCACACAAGTAGTTACTTCTCCAACCCATCAACAGGGGCATGCCTTGGACTTTGGAATTCTCACTGGGGCTCAAGATTACAGCCTGGAGATTGATTCAGCCTCCTGGTCAGATCACTACACAGTGAAGTTCTCATTCAAGGCTCCCCTTGTAGCCTACTCTCTGTGGAGTTGGTCCACTACTGCCATTAAAGGGATTGTCGCTTTACAGACTCCAGCGGTAATGGACCTCTCAGGTGTGATAGCTGCTTGTGAGATGGGATCAGAAGAAGTGGTGGTGGCTTATAATATAGCCATCACCACGGCCCTTAATTCTATCACACTAGCATATATATAACACAAGACTTTTTGCTTAGGATCCCAGTGAAGGCCATGGCTCAGAGGTTAAAGCATTGTTGGAGGAAGTCAAGAACAAAGAGGTACAGATTTGCTTTGTTGACTCACATCAGTACCAAAGGATGATGTCCCATAAAAAAGCAGTACTCCTGTTCAGGGAGATTGCTTCAAGGAAGAACAGATCAGCTCAGCTTTCCTGAGCTGTGACCTGGATATTGTATCCTACCTGTCTATAACTGGTAAAAGCAAATTCATCTGCCAGGTGCAAATAATTGCCTAATTCTTCTTTGACACAGTGTTCTCTAATAGGTCTGGGATTGCTCCTACTGGGCTGTTGTGTCTTAACAGAGAGGAGTGGATGGTCACTAACAGCCCTCATCCTATTTCAGGAGAGATTAGGCCAGTTTTAATGGAGGAGGTTTGTGAGGTTTGTGGGGTGGTTTCAGAGCTGTGGTCCACTTTTTATGAGCTGGATCCAGGCACAACATACCTTCTAGTAAGCTGCGTGCAGTTTAAGGGCCTAGTGATCAATTAGATAGTCCAGTGTTCCCTTTTCAAATAGTCTGTTCTGAGTGCATTGAAAAATGCCTTTGTGAGGCCCCTTCTGAGAAAAACATCTTTGAACCCTGACTGCTTTGCAAATTTTAGACCCGTCTCTAACTGGTTGAGATGATTATGGCACTGCAGCTCAAGGCACACCGCATTACCTTTAACATCTATAAACCACTCCAGTCCAGGTATAGGTCTAGGCACAGTACAGAGATTGCACTGGTCAGGGTGCATAATAAACTTCTCTGGGCAAGATACAGATGGGAACAGTCAGCTCTTGTTCTACTCAATCTCTTCTCAGCATTTGACGCTGTGGACCATGGCTTGTTGGCAGATCACCTAAGGGAGTACAATGGACTCACTGATGCTGTCATCAGTTGGTTTGAGTCCTTCCTTAGAAACAGGATGCAAAGGCTGGTAATGAAGAATTTCTCCTTTCTCCCAAAGCCCCTGCTCTGTGGAGGTACCTCAGTGCTCCATCCTTTCACCTGTAGTGTTCACTGTGTACATGATGTGGAGATCATCAGATGGTACAGAATGGGTTTCCAGTGCTATGCAGACAATCCTCAGTTGTATCATTGTTTGCACCCAGGACGCTTGGCGCAGTCGATGACTAAATCTGTGCTTGTCTGAGATTCAGAATAGGGTGTCTTCAAGCTGGCTGAGACTCATTACAAAGAAGATGGAGGTATTTGTGGTTGAGCCAGGTTGGCAGCAGGGTGTGGTGGCTACAAAGAGGATGACAGGATTGGTGCTTTTTCCCTCTAGGCTTGAAGCCTTTACTAAGGTTAAGAATCTGCAGCCAGTTACATAAAAGATTGTCTCAGCTCTCAGACTATTTTTCAAGTATTTTGACTTAAAATTGGTCTTGTCTAAGACCTTTGTTTAGGACAGTTGCATAAAGCAAAAACTGACTTGACTTATGTAAGACTGGTCTAAAATCAGTGTTGCTTAGCAACCCCTATAATTCAGCAAAGTAGGCTTATCTGGCTATCAGGAAAAGCAAGATGGCGGCTAAGATTAAGAAGTGCAACTTCTGTGAGGATGAGAAATTATGTCTAATTGAAGTGGTTTACCTCAGAAAATCTATTCTAACTGGTAAACTAGGAACAAATTTAAAGAATTCTGACAAAAAGAATTGCTGGGTAGCGGTAACAAGCAAAGTAAATGCTATAACCGCCACAGCACCCAGCGAACTAGAAGTTCACAACAACTAACCTTCTTTGTCCCCAGATGCTGGACTACCATGGGCCAGAGGGCCTTTTTCCCACAGAGCACCACAGTGGTACAATACTCTCAACAAAGAACTCTTGCTGCTGCTGCTCTTGTCCCATTTAAAAGACAACTCCGACTTCATCTCATTTCAACTAGTCGTTGTGACTGCCTCGCCTAATCATGGTCCCACCGCTCACTGCCCTCCACTTCAGTCTTGACAGCTACCTCTCCCCGCCTTGCCCCCTTCTACCTGCCTACCCCCTTGCCCCTCTCCCTTTCCTCCCCCACAGGCATTTCCTTTTATCCCTCCCCTCCTCCCTTTAGAGCTCTTACCCTCACCCTCTACCCTCCGACAATGGCCTTCCTGCCTGCATACCCCCTTCCCTCTCACCTGCAGTGCTTATTTCTAAGATTGCCCTTGGCTGGTATATCATGCTACCTAACATTTGGCACATTTTGAAATACTGGAATTTCCTAAGCCTCAGTCTCTTACTTTTTTTATTGTGTAGCTATGTATTATTATGTTGACCTTTGTATCTATGTATACCCCCCATTCCTTCGACGTGGAACCTTTGTAAATGAGCGGTTCCTGCTCAAAGGTATTTGCAATCCTAGATTTCAATAAAATAAAACAAAAATAAAACATAAAATAAATCCCAGTGTGGAATGGACTGCAGATAAGGTTAAAAGAAAGGGAAACATTTTTTGCCAGATGCCAAAAAGGAAATCTCACAAAAAAAAAAAAACTAGGACTGGAGGTGGTCCACATGAGCCTCTATCTAATCATACTACATTGATTATGGACAGCTACCATAGCCGGTGAGCAATTTTTTTTTGGTACTGAGGGAGGTACTGAGTCATGTGTGGTGTCTCATGCAAATGCATGCCTTACCTCTGTGGAAAAAGAGAGTGTCAGTGTTAGCAAAACTGCTATTCAAAATATGTTAATTTGTTTTAATTACTTAGTATGTATGTAACATATATGTGCATTAATTTCTGTTTTACTATCACATTTTAATATCACATTTAGATCCAATGTTGCCTCTCTGAGTTATGAATATAGTGTGGTTAAAGAAAAAGACCCTCCCTCCCTACCAGTTGTATTATATTTTATTATTGTAACACTGTGTGTATGTGTGTGTGGGGGGGGGGGCATTCATCTGTATTTTTAGGCTACCTATGTTATCATTTTTTAGGAGGTACTTGTAGTTAAAGAAGTGCTGTTTCAGCTGTTTTTTTTATTTTTACTGTGGTGAATGTTCATTTTAGAGAGGTGTAAACAATCTCACACCAACCAACATGTAATTTTTTTTTCCACACTAGATGTGTAGTAATTGTCATGCTGACATGCAGGAGCTGCTCCTGCTGAGAGCGTGAGTGTCTGCACTTTGAGTACTCTGTTTGACAAGTGTTGGTACTCCCACCATGCACTGAGCAAAGGCTGCAGCCTGCTCCTTTCAGGGAGTGGGAAAAGGGATCAGTTGGGTTCCTGATGTATTTTTTAGCACATTAACCTTTTCTATATGGTGTAGATGCTTCATTTCTGACTTTCCTTGATCGGTTTCATTTGAGTTCTTTTTTAGTGCATCGTCGGGTTCACGTCCTTGTACCCATCCCCATTGTACTTTCATAAAATATTTTGCCCCAAGTTTGTGAACTGAGAAGTGCAACATGTTAGTGGTGCAGATGCAAGAGGTTCATCATCATCCAAGCCAGGAATAAGTCTGGATACACCCCAGGCGGAGGGAGAAGTGTAGGATTAGGCTCATGGCTGAGGAGGAATACAGGGAGGAGGAAGAGGAGATGGGCGGTTTCCTTGCAGAAAGAGAGAATTGAGATGGTGTCTTTCATATGCACTGTATCTCAAAGTGCTGTGCCATGCAAACAGATGTGTAATGCAAGACTGACAATGCAGGCACTATGCTGATATGAGAAGAATCGAGATTTATGTAGTGCTGTTCACACTCTCTATATCCCAAAGTGCTATACAATGCAAGCAGTTGTGTAGTGGAATACTTATTGCGATGATGCAGAGATGAGGAGAACTGATACTGTTATGCTGCCTTTAATGTAGACAGTTAAAGGGGAACCTGAGATTAAATGGGAATGCCTCATGACCACACATTGAGAACTGTACATTGGTGGGATTCAAACCCTTGTATACAGTGTCATATCTGATTATTATTATTTTTTTAATCCTGATGGTGTCCTAGTGTGTCCTGATGGTGTGGGAGTCATGGGGGGGCGGTATTTGTCATCAAATCCAAGCCCTCCATCTTCCTTCTCTCAGTGTGGTCATTCAGTCAGAGAACAGCAAGATAGAGAGTGAAGTAAAGTGATGTGACGTATTATGTTTTACATATTGTTTTGTTGTGAAGTATGGCTAGGCAATTCTGTCTGGTAGCATGAGGGTGTCTGAATTGTTACTGGATGAAGAGTCTTGAGTTATTTGTGCTGGATTGTAAAAGAGTTGGAGCAGATGGGGGTGATGGAACATGGGGAAGTATGACATGCGCCATAGGGTATCATGATGGTGTCACATGAGGGGACAGTTGCTCAAAGGGTAAGGATGTGGTTAAAGGCAGGAGTGGACTGAACAAGGGATCTGGTGCTCAGAGGAGGATGGCAGATTTAAGGGCTCGGGAAAACTGGAAGAATGGATAAAGTGTGCTGAGGAAAGGGTGGAAGGGCAATGTTGTTGTGTATGAGAAATGGGAAACAGCAAGACTTTGGGTTGCCAGGTTTGATGGGAAGAAGTAGATGTTAGTGTGACATCAAGGGTGGTGGGGGTTGCAGGAATGAGCATGTACGGAGGGTGGGAAGCTGTAAAGTGGAAGGGTAGTACTTCAATTTGGGTGAGCTGTAGGAAAGGTTACATATGTAAATGGGTTGCAGTGTTGATAATGAATGAAGAAAGGGGGTATACTGATGCTGGGGGGTTCTGTACTGAAATGGATTTGATGTGGCAGTAAGTGGTGGGGGGAGGTGAATGAAGGGGGGGGTTAATGAATGGTCTCACATGTGTTGGTTCCGTATCTGTGTTTATGGCATGAAGGGCGAGCAGTCTATTATTATGTTAGCAAGAATGTGTTGGAAGAACTTCTTCTTGTTCACGTGGGATCATATGACATAGCTTTGGAGTCAGTAGAAATAATAAAGGAGTCATTAGTTGATTTGGGAAAGCTATGTGAAGTGCTGTGGGATTCAGTTACCTTTGCAGTGTAGTTCACATTACCATATTCAGGAATAGAGTTAAAAAGGAAGGATTTAAGCAATATACCACAACCGGGCGTGTGTAATGGCATGATTTACCCATGTCTGGTGTGGTATGCACACGATGTGCAGCCGAATGAGGAAACTACACCAGAAATGCTTAAATCTTGCCACTACCGACACTCGGTCATGACATATTGCTTTTATACAATGTAGCAAAGGAGCGAGAAGTTTTTTATTTTTTTTATTTTGTGGTATCTGCTTACCGAGGGAAAACAATATGGTGGCCATCAGATTTGACGTGTTCTGCCCTGGTTTGCTGGCACTTCTACCATGGGGGGCTAATCATGAGCCAATAATTCTAGAGATATTTCATAATTATATGTAGAGGATAGATGGGTACATATGAACAAAAGTTGATTTACAATAGGAGTAGGGAGTTGGTGAGTGGATATCTGGTATGCCAGTATCCCAGAGAGGGGAGACAAATGCTCTCACATCACAATCTGGTTGGTTGGGCACCATCATATGTGTAATGGTGGGAGAGAAAGAGGAGTGACAAACAGGGATTGTTGGGGAAAAAAGGGGTTGGAAGGTTGGCACATTAAACTTCTGAAATTAAATCACCTGAGTTACGGGCTCTCATGGCAGTTGGAATGGTGGAGACTGTGATTGTCATGGAAAAGGGGTCTCCTGCTATCACCCCTCGATAGAATTGCCAACCAATCAGGGCAACAACTTCATAGCCACTGGCCACCACATTGTGTTTTTCACCATAACCGTAATGTGTGAAAATTGTAATAAAAATATGAAAATTTCTCTCTCCTTTTTTTCTACATTGTATAATGAGGATATGCCATGACAGGGTGTGGGTGATACCTGGTCATGGTATATTGTTTAAATAGGGCATGACAGGGGTGTGTTATGGTGGGATAATGGCCCACTCTGAGTGGATTGAAGCACAAGGCATAGCCATGTACTTACACCCACTGAGAAGGGCCATTAGCTCACCATAACACACCCCATGGAGTGCCTTATTGCAATTATGAAATTGGACTTTTCTATTCAATTTTATGCCTTTTTTAAATATATTATTTTCAGCTGGGTTGTTGTGCTGGGATAATGGCCCAGTTGAAAGTTGATCTTAGCCAAAAAGGAGTCAGCATTCTTTTCTTTCTGCCCATTTCATAATCCCCAGTAATCCATTCACTTCTGTGCCTTACTGCTTGAGCAGTTCATATCACACTTACCTTTTGATTAAAAAGTTTTGTTTTCATCTTTTCATCTTTACAGACAGCTTGGAATGTCCTGCACATGTTGGTCTGGTTCAAGCAGGCAATCTGAAATCTTCACAAGCCTAACGAACAGTGAGTTCCTAAATAATGTACCACTGTTTGATCCCACTATTAAATCCCACTGTGAATGGGCACCATGTACACCATCATCAGTTCAATGGGTACAATGCACATTTCTTAAGAGGTGTTGGTTAGTCTCATCAGATGGTCTGCCAACACCTCTGTCATTGCATACAGAACCTTATGGGTATACACCAGCCGGGCCAGTCATTCTGTCATCCTATAATGATTTAAGAAACATCATCTTGGATAACCTCATCTGTTATCTCTGTCCACCCCCTCTCCCCTCTGCCCCCCTACATACACATTCACTCTCACTCCATTTCCCATGCAGCATTTGTGCCATCCATTTCTTTTGAGAATACTGAGAAGAAATATTCATTTATTGCCTGTGACTGTTTTTCTCATTGTTCTGCCCTTCTCACTATCTCTTGATTCTAGCCATGCCATGTGTACAACTCCTCTTCTCTCTTATGTATTTAAAGATTTCTTTTTTTACCATATCCTACTAGAGGCTCATAAACTACCTCATCTTTCACTTGTTCACTATACATTAGTGGCAAGTCCAATATGTGACCCTACCTAGTAGGATCCATCACCCCTTGCACTAGTTGACTGTATTGGTTAGACTCCTGCAGCACCTTTTCCTTGGCATGACCTGTAATTACTGACAGCAGGTCAATCCCATGTAGGTAGATGTCTCACACTATAAGTGTATTCCCTTTGAAACTGTCCTTTCAGATTTGCTCCCCCATCTCAATATCTACATTGAACTCTTCCACCTTGTTTGTTAATCTCTTTTAATTCAAGGATGATACAGTCCACCTTGAGTCCTGTCCCGGATCTTCCAATCTATCCCCCTTCCAATTTTGTCTTGGTAACTTGCCTTAATTCTCCTTCACTCTCTCTGTGGTGCAAGGCATTCTGAATGCAGCATTCCAAACATTTAGTAATGCTAGTGGATGGAATGTTAAGAGGAAGAATCCATGAGCCATTGTGATCTGGCTGTACATGTAAGCAATAAGAAATGACAGATGTGCGTTACATATTTGTAACACTTGGCTAGGGGGTGTAGTGAGGCATGAGGCCACAGGTCAAGTATGTCCACCCCCTAGCCTTGCATTAGAAATGTGCAACTCACGCCCTGTCATATCTCATTGCATTTATAAAAGGGGTCTCTGGTTTTAAACCTACAATGAAATTGAAAATTAATAGATTTACTTAGGAAAAAAATGAGTTTTGCATGTAATTTTACATAAAATAGTTACTCCACCTGTAATAGTTTTTTTTCCCTGTTTTAGTTGTCCTTTGAAGGCTTCCATAGTAGCTGTAGTTTCATATTGTTTTTTTGTAGTACATTGCCTCCCCCACTCAGCACAAGGACACACACACACACACACATTCATAGTTAAGTGCTAAATTCTGATTTTATAGTATTTCACTAATTTATTTCAACAACAAGAAAGTGGCAGCTCCTGAGGAAAGGAACCCATAGGGTGTAGGGGAAGACTATGTGTTGTTTGAAGCAGCACAGTCAGGAGGCTTTGTTTTTTTTGGAATTATTCTAATTAAAATGCCACCACCACCCAAGTGATTGAGAGAATATTAGTGAAAAAGTTACAGTTTTTGGGCTGGGGAACTTGTGTTTTTTGTCATGGTGCATGAGGGAACGAGAGACCGTAAAACGGTGATCATGGAGTGAGGTGGGGTTGGGAAGGGGGGGGGGCTCTCAGTAATGCTGTTAATGGCTGACATGGTGGTAGAAGCAAGAATAAGACTAAAAACCAATCAAATTACTGAAAATCTGTTACCCATTTTATAAGTGAAAAAGAAATTAATGTAAGGTTGTCAGAATCCTTACAGTGAATCAGATTGCAACATTTCTGAGACCCTTTTTGTAATATACCATAATAATAGAATGATTAGGTTTGGAAAACAAAGTATTTACAAGTGAACACGTCTAGTAGTAATAGAAGGAAGGTTTATTATACTCTGTCAATTTATTTTTTCAAACAGCTTTACATATCTAGATATTCCAGATGCAAGTCAACCTCAAATTGAAGATATTCAAGTCATCGTTTCAGGTAAGTTTTTTTTCAACAAACTTGTTAGTTTAACCTCAATGGTATGGAAAATGATGGAATCACTCTGAAAGAAAGGATTGGTTAATACCTTGAAGATAGAGGGACATAGAACACAAGGCAGCATGAATTCAGAGTGGGAAGGTCATGTAAGATGAATGTAATAGTTTTATTTGATCAGATGACCAAAGTAGAGGATGAGGGTGGAGGCTATGGGCATGGCTTACCGAGACGTTAGCAAGGCATGTGACACAATCCCACACAAAAGAGTAAGAAACAAGTTAGCCAGCCTTGTAGTATGTCACAGGTTAGTAGCCTGTGTTTAAAAATTGGCTGGACAACAGAACACAGATGCTAATAGTTAATGAAGTTCACTCCAAAGAAAGTTGGGTTACTAGTGGAGTTCCACAAATGTTCAGTATTGATACCAGTCCTCTTTAATGTCTTTATAAGTGACATTGTGGAGCGACTGGATGGGAAAGTATGCTTCTTTGCAGATGACACAAAGATCTGAAACAGGGTTGGTACTCAGGAAGAGGTGGAAAGGATGAGAAGCGACTTTGCAAGGCTGGATGAATACTCTAAATTATGGCAGCTTAGATTCAGTGCAATGAAGTGCAAAGTAATGTAGCTGGTAATTTAAAAACAAGGGAAAAGAGTGCACAATTAAGTTATTGCAGGAGTAGTATTAACAACAAAAATGGAAAGGGACCTGGCGGTAGTCATATATGATGACCTAGAGGTGGACAAGCAATGTGAGATGTCAGTAAGGATGGCTTGGCAGATACTAGGCTGCACAGGGAGAAGCATCACCTGTAGAAAACAGGAAGTTATCATCTATCTGTACAGACAGACACAAGTACATAGACAGGATTGAGGCAGTCCAGAGGAGGGCAACTAAAATGGTACAGGGACTGCACCAGAAACCATATGAGGAGAGAATAAATGAGCTTAATATGTAAACTCTTGAGTAAAGGAGGGAGAGGGGGGACATGATAGAAACTTTTTAGTACCTCAAGGGAATCAACAAAGTCCAAGAGGGTAGCAGCTTTCAGAAAAAGAGATGTGCAAGAACAAGGGGGTACAATTTAAAGATAGAGGGGGACGGTTCAGGGGCAACACGAGGAAGCTTTTTTTTTTATGGAGAAGTTGGTGGACGCTTGCTGAAGGTAATAAGTGCCTTGCTACAGGTGGTGCTAAAACATGTAGAATATGCCTCGACTGTGACAGACATGGTCCCACCCCACTCACCCTCCCCTGCATACATTAAATTTTTTTTTTTTTGCACTGGAGGTATAGCTCACTGCCAATGCTAAAAGAACCTTTGAATATTGCAGACCTTAGCAACTCCAGCACTACTGCAGTGATACTGGTTTGCACCGGGTGCAAATTTGTGAACATCGTGTCCACATCGTTTAATTTGAATTATGAAATGGCAGGAAAAAATCGTGTAATCTGACTGGCTCATATTTATGTGTAAAATATAGTTTACACATGGGTAAAAAAAAATGACTGCTCAGCAGTGAAGAGTCTGCAACACAGGTCAATGGGCAATTGGAACACAGGCATTTCACTTAGACCTTAACTGCCAGAGCTGATCTTCCACCACAAGCATGGCTGCTACCCTTACACTGTAGCAAAGCTTCAACTGGGTCCTAAAAATAAAACTACCTTAAATAAAAAATAAAACAAATGAATTAAATGCTGTTTCCCTGATTATCACACTCTCCTTACATACATAAACAAATTAGAAACAATAAGTATTGTTTATAGTTTTCACTACAACGGTTTCTTTGCTGACAGTCAAAAATCCCCCTTCTACCTTTAACTGCTTATCAGGAAACTCTTTTCTTCTTCTGCACTGACAGTGAGATAACTGAATCTCTGGGCCAGATATTCAAAACTTTGCACCGGGCAAAAACCGTTTGCACAGGTTTAGCGTGGGATTAGCGTGGGTCTGCTATATTCAAAAGGCCAAATAGCGTGGGTAAACTGCGTTAGCGCCGGGCAAAATCATAATGTATGCAAAGTGCAAACTGACATGAATACAGGTGCAATGCTATATTCAGCGACTAGTGCCGTGCTAAGTGGTTTTGTGCGACTTAGTGCGACACTTAGCACAGAGCACATTACCACCCAGGAAAAGCTTGTCTTAACCATGGGCAATCAGCTTTGCGCGGTGTTTGCATGGCTTTTGCGCGACCCTTAAAAATAAATATGACACACAGACAAAGCCAAACATAGAGGAAACATGCTGCTAACTAAAGGCATCACAATGATACCATCATCTTCCACCAGTCCCAGCCATACCAGGCAGTAAATGATGACCCTGCCGCCAGTGGACAGCATGGCAGTGTGGCCATACAGCACACACCTGTGGACCACTTTTCTTTGGACACCAACAGATGCCAGCACACACATGCAGCACTGTGGGCATGGAGGATGTTGAGGGGAGAGTGTATGGGTGGCCAGTTTGTGCCACAAACCAGGTGTGGCCACAAGGCTGGGACACATCATGCAGTGCACTTGGGCCAGTATTGGGAATACCCCAACACCAGTGTGCCTTTCTGATAATATATGCCCCCCCTGGCCATATACCACACAGCTGTACAACTGCCACAGCACACAAAGCCGGACATGTGTATGTCACTGTGAGCATCCTGTGCCAGAGGTGCAGCATCTGTGGGTCACACAACAGTGTAACATTAATGTCCACTGTCAGTAAACACCTGCAGGTTGGGCCTCTCACTGTGTATAGTGCAGTCAGCATCACTGCCTTACACACCATAGGCATTGCTGTGTCCACACACTACTGGCCCCCTTGCTACTGTAGTGTCTGCTGTGCACTGTAGCATGACCTACAGTGTGACAGTTGCATGCAGCACCACCACCATCTGTGCCTATGCCATGTTGTCCCAGTACAGCTGCAGGCAGCAGCGCATGTGAAAGTACAGTGTTCAAAACTGTATAATATTCCCCAAACTGTTTGCACAGTGCTTACACACTTGCACAGGTTTAGCGCAGGGATAAACCGTTAGCCTGGTGCAAACTACATGCAAATCAGTGCATAATGAGATGCTAATTTGGATGTTTTCCCGGAGATCACCTAAGTAGGCTCATTTACTTGTCACTTTTGAATATCGCAATGCTTAGTGCCGGGCAAACGTGTTTGCACCGGGCTAACAGTTTAGCCCTGCGCTAAGCCCGTGCAAACATGTTAGCACTGCGCAATCAGTTCAGGGAATATTTTACAGTTTTGCACACTGTACTTTCACATACGCTGCTGCCTGCAGCTGTACTGGGTCCACGCATTTTCTGGCACACACATTGGCCACATAGTTCACCTCTACCTACCTTCACATCACTGTGCACTGTGTTGCTTTTGTGGTTTACACTTTCTGGTTGCCATGTTCAGAGCTGTCTTATTCCAGGGCTAAGTTTGCCCTGCACTCCCAGCCCAGTTTGCCTGGCCTCATTCCCACGCTATATTCAGAAGCTGTTTGCCCTGGGCTATTCCTTTTTTATATGGCTTGCTTTGTGCTCCATGCTAAGTTTGCCCACCGGGCAGTGCTAATTTAGCCCCGGGACAAAGTTTTGAATATCTTGCCCATACACTCTTACGAAACTTAGTATGTAAACAGCATCTACTAAAAAAATATGTTCAAAGGCAGTTCTTCATGTTTCCACATGTTCAACACATCTAGGGACTCGTATCATATCAGCTTGTTAAGAACATTTTGATTTTATCAAACTTTACTTGTTCTGCTTCATAACATATTTATTATGCTGTTAGTTAACTTTCAATAGAAGTAAAACCATATTAGAACTAATATTTTCATAGAAACGTATAATTAGCTTGTCCAGCCTAGTTTTCCAATTTCTGTGCCTGTTGGATAAGCTGCATTTCCTATTTAACAAACAGCCTACTTCTTCCAAACTCCCTCTGAGTGAATGAAAAGATTCATTCTGATTTTGTAAAAGCATGTTTAACCTATTAGTTGAAAAACTCTATTATAGTGTACAGTGGAATGCTGTTTTGCATGGAATTCCATTCCTGGAATAAAGAGGATAATGGTTGGTCTTTGGGTACCATCCACACTGTTATCACTACAACAGGTTTTCCTGACATTGTAAACCTCGGGAGCAAAGCCTAAGAAGTTTACTATTGTCATGGCAACCTCAAGAAGTGATTGCAGCCCAAAAACCATCCATTACCTTTTATAGTGTATGGGTACCACTTTGTGTTGAATCCATAGTACAGAATGTTACACAGAGTGAATGTTCCATTTTGTAATACCATGGATAAGACATAGTGAAGAGGATATAGCATTAATCTGATGTCATATCGATGGTGTAACAATGTTGAAAAGTGTGTGATTTTAGTTCATAATAATCCTACCCATACATTATTTGCTTATGTTTAATGGTTAGTGGTTAGAAACCACTACCAGCAAGTGCCCAACTACTCCGCAAACCATATACATGGTTTACGGAGCTCTGTAAACCATGGGCACACAAAAACAAAGCAGCACCTTAGCTGCCAGAGAAGTTGTCCTCGCACTGCACATCCAGTAGCCTAGTTTTTTTTTCACACAGTCGGTGCAAGGCAAAAGCTTCTTGACAGCTTTCAGTAAAAAACTAATAGCAGGTTCCGAGATTCAAACTACTCCTCTCCCCTCTGACGTATATGGTAGCTTATCTGCCCTGATATTCAGTGCCCATGAAGTTTCATTAATCTTGGTTCCAAACCTCATAATTTTTATTTATCTGTATGTGGCCAACTTGTAACATGAATGTTGGGACTGATTGTCAGATAAGGACTTTCTTTGTATTATTGAAGCTTGAAAGTGGGACAGGTGGGGTTAACGTGGGAGGTGGGAACAACAGAGAAAGGGCCTGGTGGGAGAGTTCAAAAGAGGTGGATGTGAGGAAAGGGGGCTGGGGGAAGAGGTGGGATACTCTGGTGGAGACAGTGGATACAGGAGGGGCAGATCATGGATCCTGCAGGGGGGTTAAGGGCTATTTTGAGGCAAACTAATCACTCAAACAGTGCGTGAGATTGCATAACATCTTGTTTGGGGGGGGGTAAAACAAAGGACAAAGTTTACATACCTGGTGGCTTTGGTCTCTCCCTCTTCTCTTCCAGGTAGCATATGCCAACACATGAATAAAACTCCACGTACTGAGCACTAGGCCGGTGAGGTGAGGAGGAGGAGCAGACAGCAGGCATGGCAGAAGCCACCACAAGGCAATCCTCATCAGGGGAACCTTGCCAGGTAATGTCACATAGGGGGAACTCCTGGGACCCAGAATGGGAGGATGAATAAGGAATAACAGAGGAAAATACAATATAAATCATTAGGTAAGAGAAATGGGGATGGGGAAGGGAAGGAATTCTGGTGAAGAGAATACAAGCATGGAGGGATTGAGAACTGGGGGATAGTCATAAAATTATTGCTACACAGCATTGTGAAATGTGATTAACCATAGCTAACTACTAATGAAATGTCACTGACTTGCATAAGTAAAAACAATGCTCCATGCTGTCCAAATGCAGATAATAAGGTGATGATGCAGCAATGAACCACATGGAAATCCAGGGTGAAGAACTGGCAGTCGGTGGCCAGTTAACACACAAGCCTGACAGTTACGTTTAATTAATATTCAGTAAAAAAGGGGTTAACCACACCAGGCCAGGGACCTGGTATGTACAGTTAAGCGTAAACAGCCATGTATAGAACTAAAGCTGCCCTGGAAGGGTAAACAAGTTCAAACTAGGGATCATCTTAAGCAATTTGGGGGGGATATGTGTGCCGCTCTCTATTGGCATAAGACTGTGATACAGTAAGTCACAGCAGGAGCTCTACATACTCCATTGCCACTGGAGGTCCCCTGGTGAGGGTGGGCAGCCTTCTGTAGCCTTGTGGTGGCCTGTGCATCCTCTGGGGTCCTGCATAGCCTAGTACAGGAACCAACTGGTCCTGTTCATACCGTGGGGGTGAAGCAGATTGCTGGAGATACATGTACTGCTGGGAGGAGGCGAGGCTGACCTGTAGTACCTGGGACCATAGATAACTAATACTGCTATACGATGAGAAACAGGGAGATTCCCATGCAAGAGTATACTGACACCACTCAGGTAATTGGGATCCCACTGGGGACAATGTAGTCCCTCCCCTGTTTACACATATCCCTTCACCCTTGACAGGAAATGTCAGAAGGTCCCTCCAAGAAGGCAAAACCTACAGACTGGGCAGATGCCCTGTCAACGTGCCCTGACATTGGTCCCCCATGGTTGAAAGTCATGGTTAGGGGGTTAGAAGCATATAGAGCATGGGTTGGTACTTGACCTTCCTCATCCCCTCGAGATTCTGTTCATTACAAAAGCAAGATTATAAGTTTGTGGGAAGCTATGTTAGTCCTTGAGGAATTTGGCCACCTCTTGGGGTACAAGCTTAATGTATCCAAAACAGAAGTACTCACATTTGGATACCAACCATCCCAGAGGATTAAACAAACTTACCTCTACTGCTGGGACCTTGAGAAAACAAAATATCTGGGGGTCCACCTGACAAAAGCACATGCCAAAGCCTCCCAAAATACAGTAACTATGAGGCTTTCACTGAGCAGCTAAGGGCTGATTTGACCCAATGGCACACTTTCCCACTGAGTGTTTCAAGAAGAATATACCTAATTAGGATGATGGTCCTGCCTAGGGCATTGTACTTGTTCCAGAACGTGCCTTTTATACTCACGCAGACAACATTCAGATAGTGGGACAGAATCTTCTCCAGATTCATATGGACTGGGAAGCGGTCTTCAATTAAATATCAGATACTCTGTCTTCCCAGGGAAAGGGGTGGTCTCTTTCTCGCTGTCTCATGTGCAAATGTATTACCTGGCAGTACAAGTGGGGCACTTGATGATTAGACAAATTGGAACCACAGCTTCCCACTGGCATGCTATTGCTGAACACCTTTTGCCCAAGGCAGAGCATTATAAGGCCCTTTGCCATGCACATTACAATCCCAAGGATCTGCTGACTGATGATCCCTGGATCAAGGAGATGCTAGAGGTCTGGACTGCAGCAAAGAGGTCCTTGCCATGCCCTTCCTCCTGCTCCTAAGCCCTATCTTGTCACTCCCAGACTTTCTGCCAGCATGATTGAATCTTAGATTTAGGGAATGGGAATGTTATAACCTTAGCTACCTACACCAGGTTACTTCACCCAGAGGGGGATGTAAGACATTCTGGGAAATCCAGAGGGAATTCGGTTTAAGGCATAGAGACTTCTACAGATTTCTCTAACTTAGACACTACTGTGAACAACTGCCTAGGGGGTTCTTGCAGACAGAACACACCCCTCTGCTGGTAGGGCATCCACAGAACCGCATCGAAACGCACAATACAGTACACTTGATTTCATCCCTCTATCAATCAGTGCTGGAATGAATGCTTAAATTGACCACAACAACCAAAGAGAAGTGGGAAGGTTAATTAGGAACCCCAATTACTACAGAGCAATGGATGGATGCTGCGCAAAGGGCAGCCAGGGTCTTGTGCTCACACCAGTGAAGGGAGTATGCATGGAAGCACTTGATGAGATTTTTCCTTACACCATCCAGAACCAAACATTACTCCTCCACCAGGGAGGCCAGCTGCTGGTGGGGATGTGGAGAAGTGGAGGCCCATCACACCCATGTGATGTGGAGCTGCCCAGTCCAAATCCAATTCCTACAAGAACTACAAGTAGAAATTAGTGAAATAATGAGAGGGGTGTTGATCCTGACCCCAGAGTTTTATCTATTCCTGAGGTTCCCGGAGGGACATAGAGACCCAAACTCCTGCTATCTGCTGGGTATTTTAATCACAGCAGTTAGAAAGTGATAACAAAAACATGGTTCTCCTCAAAGATCCCGACACTTGGAGACTGGTGGGCTATAGTGACACAGATTTATCAATTGGAAAAGATAACTCATGGTCTCAATGATCAAGCGGAGAGATGCTCTGTCCACTGGATGAGGTGGCTGATGTATTATATGTCCAAGGACAGGTTATTTTTGCCCTGAGGGTTTCAGAGATAGGTAAAAACTCACCCACTGGAAACCAAAAATGTTACTTAAAACTGCCTAGTGGTAGTATTGGATAATGAATGAATTTTGACTACTGATATATGACCAATAACTGAATTTTTATTTAACACCACTGCACTGCACATTTGAATGTACAATATTCATAGTTTGTGACTGTCAGTGTTTCCTGAAAATGTTGAATAAAAAAAAAAAAAAAAAGAAGTAAGATAGCAGATTCTCTGTGTCCAGGATGTCCTGGTTGTTGAGCCTCATTATGCCCCTGGGTGGTCCGGTATTGCCAAATACCGCCAACCCTGTTGGGTATTATTGCTAGCCTATATGCATCAGGTTTGGTTACTCGCACCCAACTGTGACAATTACAAATACATTTCATTTTGTTATTCTTGCACTCGAAAGAAAGACATGCATCACAAATGCAATATAAGTTTGAGTTGACTGACAATGGAGATGGTATCATATTACATATGCTAAACTTATTCAGTTTTGCTTACCTCATAATGTTGTGCAGTACAGCTGTAACACACATAATGGCACATACGTGTTCAGGCAACATTCATATTTCACCATTCAGTCAATAGAACCTTCGCTTCCATATACGATACATCTTTCAATAGTGTTCCTGGTCTTCATCTGAGAAGAGTTGTAATGCTCATCAGCATTAGATCTTGGGTTTAAATATGGTGTGAGAAGCCATGAATTCAAGGGAAAGCCACTGTCTCCAAGCAGAAAGCCCTTAACGTGTCCACTCTCAAACCCTAACAACACTTTATTGTATTTGAGCATGCATGAATCATGCGTGCTACCAGGCCACTTTGCAACAATGTTTGTGAACATCAAAGTCTGCTTTACAGATCACTTGAATGTTAACAGAATGCTAGCCTTTTCTGTTGACATATATACTCTCTTGCACCGCAGGTGCTTGAATTCTAATATGAGTGCCATCTATTGCTCTAGTCACATTAGGAAATCCCACAATGCCAAAAAATGTTGACTTTGTCTGATGAACCAAGGCTGGATCTTGTGGGAATTTTACAAATGTGTTTATTTTTCTTTGCAGTACTAATGACACTCTTCTAACAATTCTTCTAGCTTTAGACTTGTGGATTCTGATGAAATCGCCAATCACATTTAGAGAAGAGTCAGTAGCATAATACCTAAGAGAGACACATACTTGCAGCAATGCTGGGATGATGGGATTCTGGTGTGTAGGTGGCTCTATATCTGGTTTCACTAAGTCCAAACCTCCAGCACATGTTTCTTTCTGAATTTCATCCTCTCAAAAATGTAAGTGTTGGAAAGGTTTGCCAACAGGTTTGACCTGTCATGAAACCCTCTCTCTCTCCAAAGAGATAATCTATTCAAATATTCACCAACAACAATCAGTGTTCTGATATCTTCACACACTCTCTCCCTGACTTCAAAAAATGGTCTGTTTAGTTTCTATAGGAACTTAGTCCAAAAACAAGAAATAAGCCTGGTACGCAGCAGGTTTAAATATAAGTCATCTGATAAGTCCAAAAAAACTCAACTCATTTTTTATGCAACTGATAAACAATTAAAGACTAAGTACATATTTCACATCCAAAAACAAGGCTTGACAGTAGTCTAATTTTATGCAACCAGCCACTGGGGCTTACTCTAGATGAAAGACTGACACTTGAGGCTTAGGTCTTTGCTATAGTCAGGAGTGACTTTTACCATCTCAGGAAGATCTCCCGGATTAAAGCCTGGCTCCCACTGGAAAACTTTCAATCACTGATACATGCCTTCATGACTTCCTGTCTCAATTACTGTAATGCCCTATACCTTAGGGTCTGTTGAGGGATCCTGTGATATCTACAGGTGGTGAAGAACACTGCAGCCAGGTTGCTGATGGGTTTTCCGAGGTCTTGTCATGTCACCCAGATTATGCTCGAAGTGCACTGGCTGTCAGTGAAATGGCGAATCACCTTCAGATCAATTTATTGACCTATAAGGCCCTCTATGGACTGGGACCAGATTATCTAAGTTACCTCTTGACTTCCTACCATACTCCCACCCTCTCCAGATCTCAGGATGGGCCTTCTAGTGTTTCCCAGGGCTATGCTTAAGACATCAGGTAAGCATGCTTTTGATATTGCTGGCCCGGTCCTGTGGAACTTGCTCACAAGATCTTTGATGGAGGCCCCATTGGTGGAGGCTTTTATTTTATTTATTGATAAATATCGGATAACACCTTTGAGTCAAAGACTCTTTTACAAAGGTTCCACATCATACATAAGAAGAGACAACAATGTACAGAGTAACAAGTAACATAGTAGTTAAACACAGCGGTTACAGAATGGTTGCAGATGATTATAGAAAATACAAAGAATACAAAAAATAGAAGCTGGGAATAAAGGTTGCAGGTATATGCATAGCATTTCAGGGAGATGGCACTAGCCATACCCATACGTTATTCATTGGCTAAGGCTGGACAGAGATGTCCATTGTCATGGTATAGGCATGCTCAGGGGCAGCAGACCAGAGTTAGGTCCATAGACATGGGAGATGGGAGGTGGTAGAAAAATGGAGGGTCAGGTTTAGGGGCAATCACATACTGATCCTTGGGTAATAAAGTCCCTTAGTTGGTACTTGAACCAACCTTTTTGGGTTCAGTGAGAACAGAGTTTGGGAGTGAGTTGAGCCAGGTTTGGGGCCAGATATCGAAACGTTCTTTGGCCAGAGATGGTTTTGCAGCAAAGTACCCTAAAGTGGGTAGTTGCTGACTGCTGTGTGAGGCGACTGGACAGTGGGGCCTGAAGTAGTGGGGTGAGGGCTGGAGAGAGTAATCCTGAGGTGATTTTCTTTGTGAAGAGGCAGGCCTGGAACTTAAGCCTCCCATTGAAGTTGAGCAAGTTTGCTGAGGCATAGAGGGTGCATGCATGAGTGAGTCTAGGACAGCCTGTAGCAAGTCTGCAGGCCTTATTGAGGGCCAGTCTAATCTTGTGCAGGTGGGTGGTATCGGCCGCACCATAGATGTTGATACCATAGTCAATTAGGGATAGAATAGATGTAGAGATGGCTAGGCAGAGAGATTCAGGAGGCAGGTAGTGCTTATAGCGATGAAGGAGACCAATGCGCATGTTGACAGTGGTGCTTAGTAATTGGATATGGTCATGAAAAGTGAGACCTGTGCCTAGGGTGATGCCAAGGTATTTGAAAGTGTTAACCTGTTCAAGGGGGTCATTTAGTGAGTTCAGAATGTGCAAGGGTTGTCCTAGGTTCTTATTTTGGTGGTGTGCAAACATCATGGATTTAGTTTTTTTGTAATTTAGTACTAACCTATGCTGAAAGAACCAGGATTCAGCTTCAGAGAAGGATTTCTGGAGTGCCGATCAGAGGGCTGTGGGATCAGTGTGAGATTTGCAGAGGACTGCATCATCTGCATACAATAGCATTTTCCCAGAGCAGGCAGGGGCAGTAAGTATTACCTGTTTAAGGAGGTGTTTAGGACTGGTTAACCCCCTCCCTCCATTGGCTGCAGAGTTACTGCTTCTGCTGCTTTACTTATTTCATTTAGTTTATTTATGTCCTTCATTCTAATTGTATCTTGTTATTTTATTTGAACTTGTTTATTTTAGTATTATTCTGTGATAGTGAAGCTTACGCATTTTATTTACTATATGGAAAGTGCTCTGAGCCCAAGGGAAAGGGCACTAAAGCAATAAACTTACTACTACTACAACTTCTCCTGTTGACTGTGAGCAGCTTTATCTCATCCCCTTCCAGCTAGCAGCATGAATGGTCTTCTCATTATGTAGTAGCCCCAGGTCTTCATAGTTTAGCAGGAAAGGAGATGAGGACAATTTTGGTGATGTAACAGTCTACTCTATAGCACATATGTGCAGCCAAATATTAATCAAACATTTTTAATTATATTTTCACAATATGGGAGTTGCCAGCTAGTGTGGGTGAGAAAGGGATTTTTGATTTTCATACTGGTAGCCTCGACTCTATTCAGTTGGTCAGTACTGTAATCTGGGCATGCCTCTCACTAGTAGAGGAATACCCTGTGGTTATATCTGTCAGTCCAGTGAAAGTTCAATTTGTCCTGTCAGGCCTCACCTCAATATAGGACTGCAACTAGCAAAACAACAAAAGGGAAGATAAACAGAGACCCCGCCGCAAATTCTCATCCTCTTGTTTTTGGTCTCACCACACAGTGAACGAATGGTTAACTCTGTTGGCTTTCTGTTTTTCATGTTTATTTTTTAGTGTCTGTTTGGCACATTTCCTCAAGATGGCTTCTCAAGATGCAGTAGTAAAAACCTTTATTTCTAAACAGTATTAACTATTAGGACTCAAAAAGCCCCATTTACAAAGTTGCCCTGTACAGTGGTATTGTTAAAATATACATTTAACACACAACATAAATCATGCACAAATACAAATTGACAATATCCAAAGTATAATGAAACAAATGTAACAAAATATTCATAGAAAGAAAATAATGGCAATGTATCAGAAATGTAGAAATATAGAAACATAGACTTTGACTGCAGATAAGGACCACTTGGCCCACCCAGTCTGCCCATTTTCCTACCTATTGGATAAGCTGCAGATTTTAGTTAACCACCTGCCTACTTCCTGCAAACCCCCCCACTATAATTGCCTTATGTCTGTCCCATGCATGTTTGAATTCCCTCACTGTTTTAGACCCCACAACCTCTCCAGGAAGGCAGTTCCATGCATCCACCACTCTCTCCGTGAAAAAGAATTTCCTCACATTACCCCTGAGCCGTCCCCCCTCTAACTTTAAATTGTGTCCCCTTGTTCTTACACATCTCTTTTTCTGAAAGATGCTACCCTCCTGGACTTTGTTGATTCCCTTGAGGTACTTAAAGTTTCAATCATGTCGCCCCTGTCCCTCCTTTCATCAAGGGTATACATATTAAGCTCTCTCAGTCTCTCTTCATATGGTTTCTGATGTAGACCCTGTACCATTTTAGTTGCCCTCCTCTGGACTGCTTCCATCCTGTCTATGTCCTTTCTAGATGAGGTCTCCAAAACTGCACTCAGTACTCCAGATGGGGTCTCACCAACTGTCTGTACAAAGGGATAACCACTTCCAATTTTCTACTTGTGATACCCCTCCCTATGCATCCCAGTATCCCCCTGGCTCTCCTTACTGACTTCTCACATTGCTTACCCACCTATAGGTCATCTGACATGACTACACCTAGATCCCTTTCCATTATTGTTGTCATTAGTACCTCCCCTGCTATTGTGTACTCTTCTCCTGGATTTTTATTTCCCAGGTGCATTACTTTGCACTTCTTTGCATTGAATCTAAGTTGCCATACTGTATGTCTGACCATTCCTCCAACCTTGGCAAGTCCCTTCTCATCCTTTCTAGCCCCCCTTGTGTATCAACTCTCTTACAGATCTTTGTGTCATCCACAAAGAGACATACCTTTCCTTCCAGACCCTCTGCAATGTCACCTATAAAGACGTTAAAGAGGACTGGACCCAGTACTGAGCCCTGAGGTACTCCACTAGTAACCCCCCTTTCTTTAGAATGTGTTCCTTTCACTATGTCCTTCTGTGTCCTGTTGTGCAGCCAGTTTGCTACCCAGGCTACCACCCTGGGACCCACTCCCAGGCTGGCTAACTTGATTATTAATCTTTTGTGCAAGACTGTGTCAAATGCCTTGCTAAAGTCTAGGTAGGCCATATCCACAGCCCCTCCCTGGTCTATTACTTTGGTCACCCAGTGAAAGAAATTGATTATAGGTCTGTGCTATGGATATTTTCATAACCTGAATAGGTTTAACTGCCTCTATCTTCCAACTACATGTAGTGGCAGTTACAGATTTAATGCAGTTTTTGTTGTTTTTGTTTTTGTAATTAAGATTTTTATTGGTATATCAGACAACAATGACAGCATCAGTTATAAAGTACATTCATTGTTAGTTGTACATTTCATTTTCAATATTTAACTTATTAGAGCCATGCAGTTCTTTATTTAGGGAAGATTTAAAGGCTTCTTATTCAGAAATATGCCTAATCTCAGGGAAGAGAATGTTCCAAATCATTGGGATATACTACCTCAACACCATATTCCTATAAGAATATACAGTTTCTGGGAAAATGAGCCCTCTGTTTTTTTAATGGCTATCAAATTATGAATGTGTATTGAAATCATGGCCTGCTGACCATTGAGTTAGCCAGCTAAGCCTTTTGAATAGCATCACTCGGTTTACTAGGTTGGGTTCAGACATAAGCAGGCATATGCCCATCTGCAATGTCTCACTCCTCCTAGTTTCTTTCTTTCTTTCTTTATTTGAATTTTGGTAACTAGGTAAGCCCACTGAGACCATGCAGGTTCCTTTTCAGGGGTGACGCAGAGGATGGGCACATAGGACAAGTAGTTTACAGAGTACAAAGAGGCACAGTGCTTTACATAATTGAAATAAATAATGTAACAATGCAGTACAGTAAATAGTACAGTAATACATTTAGAGAGTCATAGCTCTGTATACAATCTATAGCAATGCTGTAACGCAGTACAAAGTTTTGCTTTATCATGATCGAAAATAGGGTCCATTCTACAGGACAGTTACACTGGCGTTCACGTTTATACATTGCAGAAAACTGATCAACATATAGGATAGTGCAATGGGGAACAGTTGACAACAGGGCTATTCTTTCACTGAGTTGGCACTATGACGACTGATTACCTCGAGAGCGCAGCTCGAGAGGTAATCCGTCGTCATAGTGCCAACGAGGTGAAAGATGCCCTGTTGTCAACTGTTCCCCATGCAATTTTCTTAATAGTGTATGGTGGAACATCGTTTTTTGGGAAAAAAATCACAACAGAATGTTTCTGCTTCAAAACATTTTTACTGGGTTACTAGAAGAAAAAAGAACTACATTTTGAACGTTTTCACGCAGGACATTGTAACTGTTTAAGAACTTTACATTTTGAACGTTTTAACGCTAAACATTAGTACTGCCACCGACATTGCTGCTTTTGCTATGTGTCCTATCTATGGAGTGAGCCCTAACTGTCAAATGCTGCTCGAGGACACAGTGTATGACATTCGCAGTGCATTAGAAAAAATTGTTCTGCTGCACTTTGAACGTCACTAGTGTGTGACTACAAGGTTTCGACAACGATGGATTTCGGTAGAGAACGACGTTCCACCATACACTATAATGCTATGCTGTACATTTTTGCTTTGACAGGATGGAAATTGGGTATAGTCTTTTGGATGGTTCCTCTCAGGTTTAGCGAGTCAAAATTGAATTTTTGGTGTGTGAAGCTGTGATGGCTGTCAAATAGGCAGAGCAATACAAAGCAAGCAAGCTAGTTTTAGGTTGTTCAATAAGGAGGTAATTGAATGGTGATATGTTTCCACATTCTAACAAAAAAAGAAGTAGCCATTAGGCAATAATTCTTCTAGCACCTTTAGGAGTTGGAAAAACCTTATGTCATAAAACTCCTAATTGAGAGATAACTTTTTTTTGTTTTAATTATGTGCTTGTAAAGAAGTAAGGCATTATCGATAGCAACCCCTATGAATATGTAATCACTTGTATTTGCTAGGCTTGAATCATTACTTAGCTGATGTCTTTGTGGCACTGGTACCCTTTTTATTCTTACAATTGAAACATATTGCTTGGTTTTTGTTGAAACTGAGAACCAGTTTAGAATGATTGCACCATCTTTGTAACATATTGAAATCCTTTTGCAATTTTAGAACCAATTCAGTTTGACTTCTTACTATACAGATCAGGACAGTATCCTCTGCATATAATGTGATGCCTGAGTAGGTGATTAAGTTGTGAAAATTGCTTACATAAATCAAAACAATAGTGATCCTAGAATAGATCTTTCTATGGACCATCAATGTAGAGAGCCTATGTATGATAAAAGATTACAGCAGGTGGTAATGTTCAGCAGGTGGTAATTTTCAATAACAGTGTGTGGTTTACTATGTTAAATGCCTTAAATAGGTTGATAAACACCACACCCTCTGCCCTGAATCCTGATTTCTGTGGTGTTGACAAATTATTGTTCTCCAGATATTCATACAGTTGTTTACAATTCAGTCTTTGAAGTATTTTAGAGATGACAGACAGTAGGACCACTGCTCCATAACTGGATGGATTTTTGATGTCCCCACCCCAGCCTTGAACTATATATTGCAATGACTTTTGCATATTTCCAAGTAAGGAAAAAATACTTCTATCAGACTCTGATTAAATAATTTGGTCAAGATATTAGACATGATTTCAGCAGAGGTCTATATAAAGTTTGATCTATATCTCTCCCACCCTGAGATATTTTCTAGAATTTAATTTATTAAATTATTTAAGGTATTCAAAGGACTTAATTTTAAAAAGAAATGTTAGTTGATCTTGAGATATGAGAACATTATTTTCCCAGTTAGACCAAGTATGTTCTTCATCAGTAGGCCGTGAAATGGGCATCAGCAATTGAGCGCCTGCAATAAAAGCAACTCAATTCCCAGTGTATGTCATCAGGGCTACCGATAAGGTCGGATGATCGGATGGGGGGTCAGCAAATATAGTGACGGGATGTTGCTATACATACACATGCAGGGGGAGTGAGCAGGCACAGCGAGGGGTGGGAGGGTTTGTGAGGTGTGGTGCTGTGGTGAGTTGCTGAGTGGGCCCCATGGCATGGTGGGTGGGTTGGCTGCTTTGCTAAGCAGGGTGCTGGGTCTGGGGCTGGGTGCTGGTGCATTTTTCTTGCGCCTGGCCTGAATTTTTTTTTAAAACATTTATTGCACCCCCCTGATATGCACCCCCTTGGTGTTGAGAACCATTAAGGGGGGGTGCGGTGGTGCACCATCCCCTACATAAAACATTTAGAAAACAAGTCCCTGCCACTGTTTTGCTGTGTGTCCAGGTGTCAGAGTGCCGAAATTGATTTCTGGCACTCTGGCTTTGCGATACCTGTGATTGCCTTTAGGCTTTCGCCATTATCACATAAATCCTTCTTCATCTGCATCAATTTCTACAAGCTGTACATCTGGTTATGTTTAAAAGTAATTCTTCAATAATTCTGCTGTCTGTTCTGATAACAGTTCCCTTCCAGTGTTGTCCATAAAAGCTAGTCCTTGATTTGTTTACATTAGACAAGGCAAGGGAAATGTTATTTATATAGCGCTCTATCCAAGGGCTCAGAGCACTTTACAATAACCCTACCCAATTAAAATCAGAAATTAAATAAAGCTAAAAGCTTTTTCAAACAGAAAAGTTTTTAAGGAAACCTTAAAGGCCTTCACTGAGCTGGCTGCACATATAAAATGTGGCAAAGATTTCCAGAACACTGGTGCAGTAGTTCCAAAGGCTCCGTCACCCTATCTCTTAAGATGAAAAGGAGGCACCACAAACAAGTCAGCCTCGATGGAGTGTAGGGGACGTAGAGGTCAATACAGCACCAGGAGCTCTTTAAGGTAGTCAGGTACCAAACCACGTATGGCCTTGTATGTCAACAAGCAAATCTTGAGGGTGATGCGTGAACTCACAGGCAGCCAGTGCAGAGTGCGCAGAACAGGAGTGACATGGTCCCTCTAAGAGGAACTTGTCAACATCCTGGCCGCGGGCATTTTGAACTTGCTGCAGTCTACGCATAAATCCTCCATACAAGCTTAGGTATAAAGCGTTGCAGTAATCAAGTATGTTGATGACAAAAGCGTGGATGACCATAGCCAGGTTATCAGGCATCAAGAATGGTCAGATCCTGGCAATGTTCTGGAGATGAAAGAAACTGGATCGAACAACTGATGACACTTGTTGTTTAAGGGTCAGTCAGGTCATCAAGAAAAACACCAAGATCTCTAACCACACTCACCATCGACAGGAGCTGATCACCAACAGTTGAGGAGAGCAACTTCCCATCAGTGGAAATACCCCACTGGCCGGGTTTGATCAGCATAACCTCTGTCTTGCCAGGGTTGAGACATAGCCAGTTTGCAGACATCCAATCATTTATCTCAGCCAAACACTGGATCAGCGCAACTGAGGCAGAGAGGTCAACTGGGGCACAGGACAGGCACAACTGGTATCATCCATATAGCAGTGAAACCCCACATTGTACCACCCAATGATCTCACCTAGCAGCATTATGTATACAGAGAACAACAAAGGGGGTGAAAATAGAACCCTTCAGATCCCCAGAAGGCAACGCGAAAAGGTCCAAGGAAAAATTCCCATGGACTACATGCTATGATCGATCAGTTAAATAGAGCTAAATCAATGCAAAACTACATCAGTAGCACCTACATAGTTTCACAAACAATCCAATGGTACCCCATGATCTACCATGTCAAAGGCTGAAGAGTGGTCAAAGAGCACCATGACTGTATATTTCCCTTGGTCCCTCACCATGAGGAGATCATGTGCCACCCTGACCAAAACCATCTCAGTGCTGTGACAGGGCAGAAAACCCGACTGAAAGGTTCAAAGATGGATAAACTCTCCAAATGATCAACCAGGGGGTCAACCACCACCTTCTCAATAACCTTCCCCAAAAAGGGAAGATTAGAAATAGGCCTGTAGTTCGAAAGAACATCAGGGTCTAAAGACGGCTTCTTAAGGAGGGGTCTCCCCACAGCCTCTTTCAAGGCAGAAGGAAAAGAACCCTCACTTAAAGCCCCATTTGCAATCTCAATGAACACTGGACCCAGAGAATCCAAGCAGTTGATGACAAGCCACATTGGACCTGGGTCCAGAGCACAGCTGGTGGAAATCAAGCTGGTGAGCACTCAGAGGACCTCAGCTGCCGAAAATGTCTGAAACTCACTCCAACTCAGCAGAGGATCTCTACCAACAGACCCATCCCCTTCAGCAAAGGCTGGAACAGAGGAGGCAATACTTGCCCTGACAGAGGACACCTCCTCAGCAAAGAGGCACCCAGACAGCCTGTACCTTCCTGCAGAAAACGTTGTCCCAGACTGCAGACAGGAGAGATTCAGACAACTGTCTACAGTGCAGAAGAGTGCAGCTGGGTGACTCCCTGCTGCAGCAATTGGCCCTGACAAAAACTTAGTCTTCTTTAGATTGATTGTTCACTGATACTCAAAATAATGAAGTTTTAGCACTGCCTTGTCCCCCTCCGAGCGAAAACCCCTCCAGGAATGCTCCAACCTATGCCTCTTAGTCTTCAACCAGGGCAGCTCAGCACAATATCACAGTGAATGACGTTGGGAGGTCAATGGATAAACTTGGAAAAGTGCAATTATGTTTAGGGCTTTAGGCTATGTTATAGGCCTCCACACCAGCCTCTGAACCCTGAGCACAAGCTAGCAGCAAGCCCATAACTTCCAGTGACTCTTGCAGCTGGAGAGGCTCCAATTATTTTTTGGAGGACACCAGATTGTCTGCATAGTATAGCCTACTTCAGCCTTTAAGGCTTTTAATAAGATTGCAATATGAAGAGGGCTTTAAAGTCTCGTTAATTTTAGCACGATAATCTTTTTTTCTTTCTAATCAGTATTTTGCACTTGTTTCATAGTTTCATAAATGATTCACAGTCTTCAGTTCTGCTTGCCTTCCTCTAGATATATCCTTGACTCTGATTAACACTATAAGAGTTTCAGTTGCCCAACATTGGGAAATGGCAACCAGTGTAAAGGTGGGTGCTGGGGGAGGAGGGTATGTATGGGTGCTAAGTGGACTGGAGTGATTAGGGTAGTTTTATATGTATGAAGGACTTGGCTGGCATGAGTGCTCATGGGTGGTTCTTTTTGTTTTGATTGATTGTCCAACATCAGGATTGGACACCCAGTGATTAGACTCCAAAAGGGGTCTTGCATTGAAACTTCAGTTAGCTGCTGTTAATTAGCCAACTATATTAATCAAGAATGATTCTCTGGTGATTACAAAGGGTTTAAAAATACGTTTTCAAAAGACCAGAAGAGCTGTGCCTTTCAGTGCTCATACATACTTCTCCAAAGAGAGAGCACTGGAAATGGCACTAAGACATGCATAGCTTGAGGAGATCATGATCTTCAGTATCTTTAGAAACATAGAAACATAGACTTTGAAGGCAGATGAGGACCACTTGGACCACCTAGTGAGCCCATTTCCCTACTTACTGGATAAGCTGCAGATCCTAGTTAACCAACAGTCTATTGCTTCCTACCCCCCACAAGAATTGTCTTATGTCTGTCCCATTCATTCTTGAATTCTCCCACAGTTTTAGACCCAACAACATTCTCAGAAAGGCGGTTCCATGCACCCACCACCATCTCTGTGAAAAAATGCTTCCTCACATTGCCCCTTAGCCGCCCCCCCATCTTCAAATTCTGTCCCCTTGTTCTTGCGCATCTCTTTTTCTGAAAGATGCTATCCTCTTGTACTTTGTTGATTCCACTGAGATACTTAAAAGTTTAAAGAATTATATTGGAAGATATGGCCCACTCACCCCTAACTAAGTAAACCAAACTGATCTGTTCAGCATGTATATTTAATGAATAACATCCAGTATAAACATTAACATTTTGGGTAAACCCTTCCTCAGGAAAAATGTTTTTTTCTATGAAACACAGTCATTCAAAATATTTAAATAAAGTATAAGTTGTTCTTATGAAACTAAATTAAATTGAAGAAAATAACAAAAGAATGAATGCAGGCAATCCTTACATTTCATTACAGTCGGTTTCGCTCTGTTACATTCTTAACACTTTACAAACATGTTTGACTCCCACCACTGGACACTGATGAAAAAATAAAATCTCAGAATCAATTATTTTTGACTATTCATTAAACAAACAATCAATCTTGTTTATTACTTAGTGTTCTTGTCTTCAGATCCCAAAAATATGCTGACCTTATAGTTTCAAAACACACACTCTTTAGAACTTCCCCATGACTGGGACCAATCTGAACTGCAAAATACGAAGCAAATTATGTCACTGGCAAAATACTCTCACTATCTCACTCTCATCTACTTACTATCCTAACATTAATTAAATCCTTTCAGAATGTTTTGTCTGACCTCTTATTACTTCTCCAAATTGTTTTGGTTCCTTAGTGTTTTGCTTTTTTCCCCCCGGTTCTCCGTATCCTAATTATGCTACAAATAAAGAAAAACATAACATCAGCTCCTTTTAAATCTCCTAACGAACTAGCCCAATATGAAACTTAAACTATTTCAAAGTTCCCCAAATAAAAGTTTCAACTTACTGCGTGGGTCCTCTGTGTCCTGTACAGGTGGGAGTAATGTGAGGGGCCTACTTCGTTCACCTTTATAGAGGGGAACCACACCGCTGAATCTGGCAACCAACACAAATGCATAACACAAGCCCCATGTGCTTGCCTGGGTGCCAGATCCGCCTTCTAGGCAGCACAGAGTACCACATATCTCCATGTCAAAGGTTCTTAGAATTGTAAAGTTCTTGATATCATAAACTTTTTAAACTTTTACTATTTTTTGACTGAAGTGGTGTTAATTGCAAATCTTATGAATCTCTATTTAATAAAGCCTCTTATGTTCCGAATCTGCAGACACAGGGACCCAGACTATGTCAAAATGACCACATTGACACAAGTCACAGAATTGGATGCCACTCTATAAGCTCATTCAACCCAAATCTCGGGTTGTAAGTCTGAAATTGATTAATAAACGAAACCTCTCTAAGCAGTAATTTATTATAATTGTCTCCTCTACTGTCCTTATGTACTTTTTCTATGCCAAAAAAACATAAAGATGGTAATTGATTGCCCCTTTCAATAAAGTGGCATGGCATGCTATGGGGGAAGTGAGATCTTTATTTCTAATGTAGCCTTTATGTTCTCCAATCCATTGCTTGAAAGCCCTTTTCATTTTCCTGATGTAAATCAGGTCACAAGGGCATTTAATACCATATATAGCTCCCTCTGTTTGGCAATTTATGAAATCTTTAATAAAGAAATCCTCCTCTATACTGCTATTGCATATCTTTTTGACTTCAAATGTATTGTTACAATGTACACATCTCCAGCAGCTATAATTGCCTCTGAGTTCTTCTGATGTAAAAGACAAACTTTTTTTCTGTTCAGGTATTTTATGTTCTGACCATACCATACCAATCAATTTGTCAAGGTCTTTACCTTTTTTGCTACTACTTGTACCCCATTACTAAAGGTTTTCTCTCTCATAGATGTTGATTGTAGTACTTTCCAATGTTTGTTAACTGTATTTCTAAAAAAATCACTATATTTTAAGGAAAGGATAATTTGTGTTCCCTGCCAAATTCGTTTTATCAATATTTTTACACATTAAAAGCTCTTTTCTATTGTTTTCTAATGAATTCTGGTGTGCTTTATCCAGGACAGTCTGTCAATATTCCTTCTCCTTAAATCTATTTGTCATTTCATCCATTAAAATTTCTGCATCTCTTGCTTCAGAAGAGTTACGTTTCACTCATAAGAACTGACTATAAGGTATTGATTCTATCAGCTTCCTCAGATGGAAACTATCTGCTCGTAGAACTGTATTCCTGTCTGTATGTTTTTGAAACATGCTAGCACACAGTCCTCCTATAGTTCTATAAATAACCAAATCCAAAAATGAAATTTTCTTCTCATTGTAGTCAAGTGTGAATTTTAAGTAGTCTGTTTGTATATTCAGATATTGATAACAATTTAAGAACTCTCTTTCAGATCCTTCCCAGACTACAAAAATATCATCTATAAAGCGTTTCCACTGTAATACATTTTTTTATGAAAGGGCTATTATTGTAAATATATTTCTCCTCAAACCAATTCATAAAAAGGTTTGCATATGATGGGGCCATGCTCGACCACATTGCTGTTCCCTTAACTTGTACATAATAACTTTTTTCAAATCTGAAGTAATTTTGTGGAAGGACTACATCTGTCAATTATAATAAAAACTCATTTGGGGGGTTTGTATCAGTTACATAGATACATAGATACATAGACAGTGTCGGCAGATAAGGGCCTATGGCCCACCCAGTCTGCCCATTTGAGCTTGTAAGTTCAGTTTATGTTTTCCTAGAAGTCTGTTGCCCCTTACCCCTGACCTCCAGAATTCCTTTATGTCTATCCTATGCATTCTTAAATTCCGTGATTGTTTCAGCCCCCACCACTTCCTCTGGCAGGGTGTTCCACTTGTCCACCACCCGTTCTGTGAAGCAATTCTTCCTCATGTTTCCTCTGAATCGTCCTCCCTCCAACTTCATCCCATGACCTCTAGTCCTGGAACATCTTTTTCGCTTACAAATAGTGTATTCCTGCACCCTGTTCCTCCCTGTGAGATACTTGTATGTCTCTATCATATCCCCTCTCTCCCTTCTCTCCTTCAGGGAGTACATGTTCAGTTCCTTCAACCTGTCTTCATCGCACTTGTGATGCAATCCATGCACCATCTTTGTTGCCCTCCTCTGAACCTTCTCTACCCTGTCTATGTCCTTACGTAGGTATGGTCTCCAGAACTGTACACTGTACTCCAGGTGGGGCCTCACTAGTGTCTTGTATAGTGGAATTATGACCTCCCTTTTCCTGCTGGTGATGCCCCTGCCTATACATCCCAGCATCCTATTTGCTTTACCTGCTGCCTTGTCACACTGTTTCCCTACCTTGAGGTCATCAGAGATGATAACCCCAAGATCCATTTCCTGCTTGGTGCATGCTATATCCTCACCCCAACTGATATATTGTGCCAGGGTTTTTGTGCCCCATATGCATTATGCAGGTTCTATGAAGGCTCAATATTTCCTTAAGTGCTGCACACCCTTCCTGATGTGGTATAGACGTTTAAGGTCCTTTACATCAAAACTAATAAGAAACATCGATTTACCAACCAAATTCTGGACTTTATTGAATTCTTCCAACAAATTAATTAAATAGGTTGAATCTATTAAATAAGATCTAGTTGTTTCGACCAGTTTCTTGATATGGAAATCAATGAATACTTACAGTGGTTCTAGTACAGAACCTATACCTGCCACAATCAAGATCTTATTTAAAAGATTCAGCACTTAAAAAAATGTTGAACTTTCATAGAACTGATACAAAACCCCAAATGAGTTTTTATTACAATTGGCAGATGTAGTCCTTACACAAAATTACTTCAGATTTGGAAAAAGTTATTATGGCCCATCATAAGCAAACCTTTTTATGAATTGGTTTGAGGAGAAATATGTTTACAACAATAACCAATTCATAAAAAAATGTATTACAGTGGAAACGCTTTATAGATGAATTTTTTGTAGTCTGGAAAAGATCTGAAAGAGATTTGTTACATTTTAATCAATATCTGAATATACAAACAGACTACTTAAAGTTCACAATTGACTACAATGAGAAGGAAATTTCATTTTTGGATTTGGTAATTCATAAAACTACAGGAAGACTGTGCACTAGTATGTTTAGAAAACCTACAGACAGGAATACAGTTTTACGAGCAGATAGTTTCCATCCGAGGAAGCTGATAGAATCAATACCTTATAGTCAGTTCTTATGAGTGAAATGTAACTCTTCTGAAGCCAGAGATTCAGAAATTTTAACCGATGATATGTGAGATAGAGTTATGGAAAGGGGATATAGACTGACAGTCTTGGATAAAGCACACCAGAAATCATTAGAAACCAATAGGAAAGAGCTGTTAATGTGTAAACATATTGATAAAACAAAATTTTGGAGGGAAAAAAATGATCCTTTCCTTAAAATATAGTGACATTTTTTTATTGGATAAGAAATACAGTTAACAAACATTGGAAAGTACTACAATCAACACATATGGGAGAGAAAGCCTTCAATAATGGGGTACAAGTAGTAGCAAAGAAGGTCAAGTCCTTGACAAATTGATTGGTATGGTCAGAACCGGAAGTGAATGGATGCTTACTTCTGATTTTTTGGCTTAAAACCTGCCCCTCTAGTGAGTGGGGTGAGCATGCGCAGGGCCACGTGTATGGAGACGCACAAGAAGATACGTGCGCGTTTGCTCATGTCTGCTGTGTCCGCTGGGCATGCTGAAACTGCTGGCATTAGACAAACTTGGATAACATAATTTTAGCATATCCTCTACTTAGTAACCTTTTATAGGTACATCAGTGAGCATAGAAAGACAAAGGGAGGGATAGTGAGGCTGAATAGAATGAACGGTGGGTGGGCAGAGGGGGGACAGTGAAAAAGCAGGACTACTGAATGAATATTTCTGCTCAGTATTCACAAAAGAGGAGGGGGAAGTGCCTAATCCAATTAACAGAAGCACTCTTGATAGGGGGGTCGATCCCAGTCCTTTCACAGAAGAAAGGGTTCTGCAAGAACTCTTAAAACTGAAGGTGGACAAAGCAATGGGTCCTGATGGAATTCACCCCAGAATTCTAAAAGAATTAAGGAAGGAACTAGTGAAACCACTGGCTACTCTTTTTTAATAAATCATGGGAGGATGGTGTGGTACCCGAGGACTGGAGGAAGGTGGATGTGATTCCCCTTCACAAAAGTGGGACCAAGACAGAGGCAGGAAACTACAGACCTGTCAGTCTGACCTCTGTGGTAGGGAAAGTGATGGAGTCACTTCTGAAGGAAAGAATAGTTGAGTACCTAGAGGTCAGTGGAGCACAGGATCCAAGGCAGCATGGGTTCACAGTGGGAAGGTCATGTCAGATGAATCTAATAGATTTCTTTGACTGGGTGACCAAAGTAGTAGACCAGGGAGGGGCTGTGGACATGGCCTACCTAGACTTTAGCAAGGCATTTGACACAGTCCCACACAAAAGATTATTAGTCAAATTAACTAGCCTGGGAGTGGGTCCCAGGGTGGTAGCCTGGGTAAAATATTGGCTGGACAACAGGACACAGAAGGTAATTGTAAATGGAGTCCACTCTGAAGAAAGGGCGGTTACTAGTGGGGTACCGCAGGGTTCAGTATTGGGTCCAGTCCTTTTTAATGTCTTCATCAGTGACATTGCAGAGGGACTGGAAGAAAAAGTATACCTTTTTCCTGATGACACAAAGATCTGCAACAGGGTTGATACACAAGGAGGCATGGAAAGGATGAAAAGGGACTTGGCAAGGTTGGAGGAATGGTCAGACATATGGCAGCTAGGATTCAATGCAATAAAGTGCAAAATAATGCACCTGGGAAACAAGAACACAGGGGAAGAATACACAATGGGTGGGGATGTAGTAACAACAACAAAACAGGAAAGGGACCTGGGGATAATCATATCAGATGACCTTAAGGTTAGCAAGCAATGTGAGAAGGCAGTAAGGAAGGCCGTGGGTATACTGGGAAGAATAGGGAGAGGCATCAGCAGCAGAAAACAGGAAGTTGTTATCCCTCTGTACAGACAGTTGGTGAGACCCCATCTGGAATACTGTGTCCAGTTCTGGAGACCTCATCTCCACAAGGACATAGACAGGATAGAGGCAGTCCAGAGGAGGGCAACTAAAATGGTGCAGGGTCTGCAAGAGAAGCCGTATGAGGAGAGACTAAAGGAGCTTAATATGTATACCCTTGAGGAAAGAAGGGAGAGGGGAGACATGATAGAAACTTTAAAGTACCTCAAGGGAATCAACAAAGTCCAAGAGGGTAGCATCTTTCAGAAAAAGAGACTTGCAAGAACAAGGGGACACAATTTAAAGATAGAAGGAGGGCGGTTCAGGGGCAATGTGAGGAAGTATTATTTCACAGAGAGGGTAGTGAATGCATGGAACAGCCTTCCTGAGGAAGTTGTGGGGTCTAAAACTGTGGGAGAATTCAAGAATGCATGGGACAGACATAAGGCAATTCTTGTGGGGGGCAGGAAGATATAGGCTGTTGGTTAACTAGGATCTGCGGCCTATCCTGTAGGTAGGGAAATGGGCAGACTAGATGAGCCTAGCGGTCTTTATCTGCCGTCAAAGTCTATGTTTCTATGTCTATGTAAATATGCACCTTTAATGATGGAAAAAGAACTTAGTAAGTGTATGCAATGTTTGATGTATAGTGAGGGAAAGTATGGGAGGGAGTATGTATGTGCTTAATTACCATCTGATTACTACTCTTGAAGCAGAGATAGCATTTCTGCTTAATATTAAACCAGTTTCTACTGATATAAGGGAACTGGAAAGTTACATTGATCTTATGGAAGAACAACTTCATTCTAATGAACAATTTCCTTCACATTTAGGTAGCATTTCTATGCCTCCTGATGAGGAGAAAATTCTAATGACTAGTACTAGTATACCTGTTGCCTCTGCCCCCTCTTATAAGGTGGATGATTATCCGCCCTCTTCTCATGATAATGATGACTGGACCATTGCCACAAAGCATCTTAAAAAAAGGAGGGGCAGTCAAATACACAATAGTGCCCTTATTGAAACTCGTAATTGGTTTGAGCAATTGACTGTATCAAATAATGAAGTGCTACATGATTTATCCTGTGCACCACCCTCTGTTGATAATAATGGTTTAAAAACACTTTTCAATCAGGAGTTAATGCCCATGAATATTTGTTCTAGTAAGTCTCAAGCTACCAAATCAATACCTATTAAGTTAATCGCTCCAGAGTGTGTTAAACAATCATCTGTTTCTGATTCTTGTACCCCTACTGTCTCAAAACAAGTGTTAGTCCTGGGAGATTCAATCATTAAGCACATTGACAGGGCAGTATGCAATAGTGACAAGAGCAACCGCACTTGTTCTAGCTTCCGTGGGGTCAGGGTATCTGACATTACCTCCATGATGCCTAAAATTTTACAAAATGCAGAGGAAAATCCACTGGTTATCATACATGCCGGTGTTAATGATATAAACAGCACCCCATTTAATCAGTTACAACAGGACTATGTGGCGTTATGTAACCTGTTATTTGATAGGGGATGCTGTGTATGTACATCTGAAATTCTACCTGTCCCGAGAACAACATCTACCATGATGCAGAAAATCAAAGCCCTAAATGAATGGATGAGAAAGTGGTGTTTTAAGCAGGATATACCCTGTATTTCCCACTGGGAATCATTTTCAGATTGTTCTTCCTTGTTTTGCTGGGACGGTTTACATCTCAGTTGTAGGGGTAGTACACTTATAGGGAAAAGTATCACTAAAATCATAAATCATTGTTTAAACTAAATACAATGGGAGAGAATGGGTCTATTCCCAAGTCTCTGAATACTTACCAAAATATTATTACAACTAAATGTAAATTCCTAGCTTTGAATGCAAGATCTTTAAATCAACTCAAATTAGCAGAACTCGAAGCCAAATGTAAAACTTTAAATATAGGTGTGGTGGGAGTAACTGAAACTTGGTGGGATGCATCCTCAATTTGGTCTAGAGAAATTCCGGGTTATAAGTTATATCATAAAAACAGATTAGATAAGCAAGGTGGTGGAGTTTGTATGTACATACAAAATTATATTCCTTCTTTTGAAGTGTGTTCTCCCTTTCCTTTGGAAAGTATATGGGTTAAAATATTATTGAAGGAGCAGTCCTATCAAACTATTGGTAACATCTATCAACCTCCATCTACAAATTCAGATTACACAACTGTTATGTTTAAAGAAATTACACATCTTTCAGAATCTCAAGATACTGTAATATTTGGTGACTTTAACCTCCCTCATATTAACTGGGACTCATTCTCAGGACAGTCCTATGCTGAGAAAGGACTAATAGAGGTGGTAGTTAGTACTGGATTACAACAACTTGTTACTGAACCCACTCAAGGTCTTACTATTTTGTATCTATTATTTACTAACATAGAGAAACAAATTAGCAATTTACAAATTTGGGATCCGCTTGGAACCAGTGATCATTCATCTATTCTTTTTGAAATTCAACAGTTTAAAACTACACAAAGGAAGTTATACTGTACAAAAAATTGTAATAAAGCATTTTTTTTTCTAAAATCAATGAATACTTACAAAACATAAACTGGGAATCTAATCTTCTTAATTGTACAACACAACAAGCTTGGGACTTTTTTAAAAACAGTGTACATTATTTGGAAAATACCTTTATTCCATCTAAGAGGAAATTTAATAATAAAGGAAAAATTCCCACTTGGTTCAACAAGATAATTAAAAATCAGATTAAAAGAAAAATTAAACTTTTTAGGAAATGTAAGAATAGTTCTGTTCCATTTAAAACTACTCTATTACATAAATATAGACTATCTGTGAAAAATTTATAAAATTCTATTAAACTGGCAAAAAATAAGCTAGAATTTAAACTAGCTCACACAAAAGACTGTCACAAATCTCTTTTCTCCCATATAAATAGCAACAAAGGTGTATCAAGGAGCATTGGTCCCATTATAACCAATGGCTCTTCTCTATCTGATATAGAAACCTAAAATCTTGTTAATAAGTACTTTTGTTCTGTCGTCTCTCAAAAATCACCTATTCATACATTTAAAGTTCACCACATAGATTATCATAGGTTCTATCCAAATGACATTATACGGGCTATCAAAAAACTAAAAAAAAAATACTAGTCTGGGCCCAGACAGTATTCATCCATGATTTCTGATCGAAACCTCTATAAATATTTCTATACCTTTGTCAATTATCTTCAACAAATCCTTACAAGAAAGCATTGTACCAAATGATTGGCATGCAGCAATAGTTACTCCCATATTTAAAAAAGGCAATAGAGTTTCTGCGCAAAATTATCATCCAATTAGCCTGACCTCAGTGGCTAGTAAATTAATGGAATGAGTAATGAAGTCTCTAATAGATCAAGATTGTAAAACATTAGGAATTTATGATTCAAATCAGCATGGGCTTACTCCCAAGTATTCCTGCACCACCAATCTGATATCTTTTTACAATAATATAAGTACTCTACTAGATGTGGGTATCCCTACTGATGTAATTCTTTTGGACTTTTGTAGAGCTTTTGATAAAGTCTCACATGAAAAACTCATTACTAAAATGCACAATCTAGGTTTGTCACCTGATATTGTCAACTGGACTTTAAACTGGTTGACAAATCATTCTCAGAGAGTCAGAATTAATGATATCTTGTCTGATTCAAGTAGTGTGACTAGTGGTGTATCACAGAGGTCGGTCTTGGGCCCAACATTGTTTAATCTCTTTATCAGTGATTTACAAACAGAGCCAAATAACTTCATGGTTAAATTTGCAGACGATACTAAATTGGGGGGCAAGGTTAATAATCAAGAAAATATTTCTGCATTAAAGAAGGATTTGGAAAAATTAACACTTTGGGCAAATGAAAATCATATGCAGTTTAATCAAGACAAATGTTTAGTAGTGCATTTTGGTGTAAATAATCCAAAAACAACATATTATATAAACGGACTACCAGTTCACTCATCAAACTGTGAAAAAGATTTAGGGATATATGTTAATAATAAACTTACATCAAATGATCACTGTGTTAGAACTGCTTGCATGACCAACAGACTTTTAAGGCAAATAACATACACTTTTGTTAATCACACTGAACAATGCCTTATTCCATTGTATAGGGCATACATTAGACCGTATCTAGGCTATGGCTCCCCTTTCTGGAATCCAAACCAAAAAAAAGACATTGCTATTCTTGAACAGGTTTAAAGGAGAGTAACTAGAATGATTCCAAGATTAACAAACTTGGATTATCAGAACAGATTAAAAGCTACTGGTCTCTTCTCTCTTCAAACTAGAAGATTAAGAGGTGATATGCTTATGGTTTTTAATTTAATAAATTCACCAGATCTAATGGAAAAATGTGGTCTAACACTCTCCAAAAGGAGACATGTTCCGAGACTGCATAATAAACAGCTTGAAGGAAAAACTTATAAAACCAGCAAAAGGGGAAACCTTTTTCCAATAACAGCATCCATTGTATGGAACACCTTGCCACAAGAATTGGTAGAGACAACTATTGTCACTGTCTTTAAAAACAAATTAGATGTTTGGTTGAGGGATAATAGATAAATAATGTCCCACATAGTGTGGGGGACAGTCTCGATGGGCTCTGACCTTCTTCTGTTCTTTCATACCAAGTAATACCAAGAAATACCAAGTAATACCAGAACATAAATTACCTAAACAGAAAAAAAGTGTGTCTTTTACATCAGAAAAACTCAGAGGCGGTTATAGCTGTGGGAGATGTGTACATTGTAACAATACAAATAAAGTCAAAAAGATACGCAATAGCAGTAAAGGGGAGGATTTCTTTATTAAAGATTTCATAAATTGCCAAACAGAGGGAGTTATACATGGTATTGAATGCCCTTGCGATCTGATGTACATCTGGAAAATGAAAAGGGCTTTAAAGCAACGGATTGGAGAACATAAAGGCTACATTAGAAATAAAGATCTCACTTTCCCCATAGCACGCCACTTTATTGAAAGGGGCCATCAATTACCATCTTTATGTTTTTTTGGCATAGAAAAAGTACATAAGGACAGTAGAGGAGGCAATCATAATAATAAATTACTGCTTAGAGAGGCTTGGCTTAGTAATCAATTTCAGACTAACAACCCAAGATTTGGGTTGAATGAGGTTATAGAGTGGCATCCAGTTCTGTGAACGTTTTGACATAGTCTGGGTCCCTGTGCCTGCAGAGTCGGAACGTAAGAGGCTTTATTAAATAGAGATTCATAAGATTTGCAATTAAGACCACTTCAATCAAAAAATAGTAGTTTTAATGAAAAGTTTAAAAAAGTTTATGATATCAAGAACTTTAAAATTCTAAGCACCTTTGACACGGAGATATGTGGTACTCTGTGCCGCCTAGAAGGTGGGTCTGGCACCCAGACAAGCACATGGGGCTTGCGTTACACATTCAGTTTGGTTGCCAGATTCAGAGGTGTGGTTTCCCCTTTAGAAAGATGAGTGCAGTAGGCCCCATGCGTTACTCCCACCTGTATAGGACACAGAGGACACATGCAGTAAGTTAAAACTTTTATTTGGGGAACTTTTAAATAGCTATAGTTGTATATTGAGTTAGTTCATTAAGAGATTTAAAAGGAGCCGATGTGACATTTTTCTTTATTTGTAGTGTAATAAGGATAAGAGAACTGAGAGGAAAAAAAAGCAAAACACTAAGGAACCAAAACAAATTGGAGAAGTAATAAGAGGTCAGTCAAAACATTCTGAAAAGATTTAATTAATGTTAGAATAGTAAGTAGATGAGAGTGAGATAGTGAGAGCATTTTGCCAGTGACATAATTTGCTTTGTATTTTGCAGTTCAGATTGGTCCCAGTCATGGGGAAGTTCTAAAGAGTGTATGTTTTGAAACTATAAGGTCAGTATATTTTTGGCATCTGAAGGCAAGAACACTAAGTAATAAAATAAGATAGAGTGTCTGTTTAATGAATAGTCAAGAAGAATTGATTCTGGGATTTTATTTTTAATCAGTGTCCAGTGGTGGGAGTCAAACATGTTTGTGAAGTGTTAAGAATGTAATAAAGTGAAACCGCCTGTAATGAAATGTAAGGATTATCTGCATTCATTCTTTTGTTATTCTCTTCAATTTAATTTTGTTTTATAAGAACAATGTATACTTTATTTAAATACTTTGAATGATTATGTTTTATAGAAAAACAGTTTTCCTGAGGAAGGGTTTACCTGAAAAGTTGATGTTTATACTGGTTGTTATTCATTAAATAGAACTGATGAAAAGATCAGTGTAGTTTACTTAATTAGGGTGAGTGGGCTATATCTTCCAGTATAATTCTTTATGATTATGAGGCTGCCTATACTGGTATTTTTGGCCTCTCCCCAGAATGGATACTAATATATATTTTATCTAACATTCTTTTGAGGAACATTTGCTGTACTGGATACATCTCTGATTGTACTTAAAAGTTATTATCATGTCCCCCCTCTCCCTCCTTTCCTCAAGGGTATACATATTAAGCTCCTTTAGTCTCTCCTGATATGGCTTCTCTTGCAGACCCTGCACCATTTTAGGTGCCCTCCTCTGGACTGCCTCCTTCCTGCGTATGTCCTTGCGGAGATGGGGTCTCCAGAACTGGATGCAGTACTCCAGATGGGGTCTCACCAACTGTCTGTACAGAGGGATAACAACTTTTTTTTTATTTTTTTTTTATTTAGTTGTTTAACCAGGAGTAGCACACTAAGCTGAAAGCTTTTTTACAGGAGCAACCTGTTTTCTTCTGGTGATGCCTCTCCCTATACATCCCAGTATCCCACCAGGCCTCCCTACTGCCTTCTTACATTGTCTGCTAACCTTAAGGTCATCTGATATTATTACCCCAGGTCCCTTTCCATTGTTGTTGTTACTACCTCCCCTCCCTCATTGTGTACTCTTCCCCTTGGTTTTTGTTTCCCAGGTGCATTACCTTGCACTTCTTAGCATTGAATCTAAACTGCCATACTTCTGACTATTCCTCTAACCTTGCCAAGTCCTTTCTCATCCTTTCTGTGCCTCCATGTGTATCAACCCTGTTGCAGATTTTTGTGTCATTTGCAAAGAGGCATACTTTTCCTTCCAGTCCATCTGCAATGTCACTTATAAAGACATTAAAAAGGATTGGACCCAGTACTGAACCCCGTGGTACCCCACTAGTAACCCCACCTTTCTTCAGAGTGGACTCTGTTTATTGTTACCTTCTGTGTCCTGTTGTCCATCCATGTTTTACCCAGGCTACCACCCTGGGACCCACTCCCAGGCTGGCTATTTTATTTAGTGATTTTTTTATGTGGGACTGTGTCAAATGCCTTGCTTAAGTCTAGGTAGGCCATGTCCACAGCCCCTCCCTGGTCTACTACTTTGGTCACCCAGTCAAAGAAATCAATTAGATTCGTCTGACATCTACATCCCTCTGTGAATCCATGCTTCCTTGGGTCCTGTGCCCCACTGGGCTCTAGGTACTCAACAATTCTTTCCTTCAGAAATAATTCCATCATTTTCCCTACCACAGAGGTCAAACTGACAGATCTGTAGTTTTCTGTCTCTGTCTTGCTCCTACTTTTGTGAAGGGGAACCACATCTGCCCTCTTCCAGGCCTCAGGCACCATACCATCCTCCCATGATTTGTTAAAAAGGGTAGTCAGTGGTGTCACTAGTTCTCCCCTTAATTCTTTTAGAATTCTGGGGTGAAACCCATCAGGTGATGGTATACTGCTGTTCATGTGGTTTGCATACATGTTTGCATATTTGGTTACTTTCCATATTTTATGCAATTTGAATAGCTGCAACAAAGATTTTAGCAGAATTTTTGAACCAAATATCACTCAAGTTCTAAAGTTTTGTGTTCACAATGTGCATTTACTTCTTCTAATCTGATAACTATTCATGATGTCAGAGGAGGTTGGGGTGCTAAGTAAATTGGGGTAGGGAGGTATTTAATTATTAGAATGATGATGGGAGGTAGAGATGGATGAAATGGATAAAATTCACCTTGCAAATTAATTTGCAAAGTTGGTGAAATTCACATAGTGCTAAGTGCTGGCTTCACAAAGTTTTTACAAGGTGAAATTGCCCTTTTTCTATGCAAATTGACTTAAATTAGCCTACCTTTGACTTAATTTTACCACTTTTCTCAGTGAAGTTAGGTGAAGTTTCAAAGAGGCAACTTAAGTAATTTGTCAAAGTGGATTTCACAATTTCACCAGAACTTTGCTGGTGAAGTAGAACTTTGCAACATCTCTAATTTGAGGTGAAGAGCTGAGATGCTAAGTGGTTTTGGGGAAGGGGAGCCATAACAAGTATTCATTATTGCGTTGCTGCCCTATTTGCAGGAAACTGTCAGCTCTGAGGGAGGAGGTTGCCCACCTCCAGGCTAAACTGGCAAGGACTAAGGAGGACTCCCCCACCCAAAGAGCACCAGTTCCACAACCACTGCCTCAGAGGTTGCCATGTGTGAAGAGCAGATGGACTACAGTAGGTTCTGGGAGGGTGAGGGTGGTGGAACAGAGGCGTAGCCCCCGAGGTGCACCTCTACACAAATCATATGTCAGTCTGGCAAGTCAAGGTTCCTCTATGATGACACCCTCATTGGAGACCAAGAAGAATGCTGGGGACATCCACAAGGGAGACCCACAAAAGAGTGGCAAGGGACAACACAAGGGAAAGAAACAGCTTCTGATAGGGGACTCAATTGTTAGGAGTGTAGACCTGGGGAAGGGAGAGGAGAGGAGAGGGAAGTAAGGTGCCTGCCTGGTGCCATGGCTTGGAGGGACAGGAAGCGAATCCTCAGGATTGTAGAAGCAGCATCACAGGAGAGGAAACTAGATATCATTGTCCACCTCGGGACAAATGACCTAGCTAGGCATGAGATCAGTGCAGTTCAGGATGAATTTGTGGAGTTGGGGAGGGGCCTCAGACAGGTAGCCAGCATGGTAACCTTCTCAGAGGTGCTGCCAGTCCATGGCAGGAGTGAGGCTAGGGTACTGCACACCATGCGGTTTAATGAGTGGTTGCAAAACTGGTGCAGAGCACAGGGCTTTGGCTTCATTGGGGACTGGGGGTCCACCTGGAGAGATGAAGGTCTATACTGGCATGATGGTCTGCATCTGTCCAGAAAGGGAAACATGCTCCTAGATGACAGGTTTAAAGGCTTCCTTGGCAAGCTTTTAAACTAGCCAAGGGGTGAGGTGCTGATAGGAAACAGGAAAGTTCAAGCCTCCCCCTGCAAAGCATGGCAGGTAGTAGGGTAAACACTGAGGTACAGAGTTTGACAGAGGGCAGGACAGGAGTAAATGGAAAAAGGACAAGGGCAATAAGAGCAGGGATGGGGTAAAAAAGGATAAAGCCAACATTAAATGGAGGGCAATGAGTACCAATGCCCGTAGTCTGGGAAACAAGCTTCCAGAGCTAGTAGCCCTGATGGAAGTGGAACACTTGGATATTGTGGCAGTCACAGAAACATGGTACACAGAGAACCATGACTGGGATGTCAACATACCAGGGTACACAATCTACAGAAGGGACAGGGAGGGTAAAAGAGGAGGTGGAGTAGCTCTCTACATAAGGGAAGGGATCAAAGTAACAGAACTAAAAGGTAAAGAGGGAGGACAAGAGGAACTCTGGGTCACATTGGAGACAGGAAATGGCATCACAATCCGCACAGGGGTTGTATACAGACCCCCATCTCAAGGGGAGGAAATGGACAAGAAAATGATAGAGGGCATTCTCAAAATGGCTGAAAAAGGGGAGATACTGTTGATGGGGGACCTGAATATGCCAGATGTTAACTAGGCAACATGGACTGCAGCCACATCCAAGAGCAGGGTCATTCTCGATGCCCTACGGGGAGCATGGCTTAGACAGCTAGTGGTGGAACCCACTCAGGAGGGAGCAATATTGTACCTGGTACTCTGAAATGGTGAGAGGATCACAAACTCAGAAGTCAGTAGACACTTGGGAACAAGCGACCACTGCACAGTGTGCTTCACAATAAACACAACCATGGAGACAAGCCATACAAATACAAGGATACTGGACTTTAGAAGGGCTGACTTTGGCAAAATGGGTGAATACCTGAGGAATGCATTAGCAAATGGCCAGAAAGGAGGGTGGAAGAACAATGGAGAAAATCAAAACTGCCATCATGGAGGCAACAAGCCTTTGTGTGAAACAAATAAAGAAAACAAAGGAATAAAAACCACTATGGCTCTCAAAAGAAGTGTCAGGAAGGTTAAGAGAAAAGGCTGCATTCAAAAGTATAAGGAATCACAGACAGAGCATGACAGGGAACTGTATCAATTAAAGCAGAAAGAAGTAGGGAAGGCAGTCAGAAAAGCAAAGGCCCAAACTGAGGAAAGGATAGCCAACTCAGTTAAGAAGGGGGATAAAACATTTTATAGGTACATTAGGGAACATAGAAAGGTTAAGGGAGGGATAGGGAAGATTAATAAAGGAGAGGGGAGGTGGGCAGAGGGAGACAGTGAAAAGACAGAGATAATGAATGAATACTTTTGCTCAGTATTCACAAAAGAAGAAGAGGAGGAGTTACCTAAACCAAACAGTAGAAGCACTCTGGATAGTGGGGTTGATACCAGTCCATTTAAAGAAGAAAGAGTACTGAAAGAACTTCTAAAATCTAAGGTGGACAAAGCAATGGGGCCTGATGGGATTCACCTAGAATCCTAAAAGAGCTAAGGAGGACCTAGTGACACCACTAACCACACTTTTAACAAATCATGGGAAGATGGGGTGGTACCTGAGGACTGGAGGAGGGCAGATGTGATTCCTTCACAAAAGTGGGAGCAAGGCAAGCAGGAAACTACAGACCTGTTAGTTTGACCTCAGTGGTGGGGAAAATGATGGAATCACTTCTGAAAGAAAGAATTGTTGAGTACCTAGAGGCAGCGGGGCACTGGACCCAAAGCAGCATGGATTCACAGCAGGAAGGTCATGTCAGACAAATCTAATCGATTTCTTTGACTGGGTGACCAAAATAATAGACCAGGAGGGGCTGTGGATATGGCCTACCTAGACTTTAGCAAGGCATTTGACACAGTCTCGCACAAAGATTAATAATCAAGTTAGCCAGCCTGGGATGGGTCCCAGGGTGGTAGCCTGGGTAGAAACTGGCGTACAACAGGACACAGAAGGTAATAGGAATGGAACACATTCTGAAGAAAGGGAGGTTACTAGTGGAGTACCTCAGGCTCAGTATTGGGTCCAGTCCTCTTTAACGTCTTTATAGGTGACATTGCAGAGGGTTTGGGAAGGAAAGGTATGCTTCTTTGCGGATGACACAAAGATCTGTAACAGAGTTGATACACAAGGGGGGGGTAGAAAGGATGAGAAGGGACTTGGCAAGGTTTGAAGAATGGTCAGACATATGTCAACTTAGATTCAATGCAAAGAAGTGCAAAGTAATGCACCTGGGAAATAAAAATCCAGGAGAAGAGTACACAATAGCAGGGGAGGTACTAACAACAACAATAATGGAAAGGGATCTGGGTGTAGTCATATCAGATGACCTAAAGGTGGGTATGCAATGTGAGAAGTCAGTAGGGAAAGCCAGGGGGATACTGGGATGCATAGGGAGGGGGCATCACAAGTAGAAAAAGAGAAGTGGTTATCCCTCTATACAGACAGTTGGTGAGACCCCATCTGGAGTACTGCGTGCAGTTTTGGAGACCTCATCTACGCAAGGACATAGACAGGATGGAAGCAGTCCAGAGGAGGGCAACTAAAATGGTGCAGGGTCTACATCAGAAACCATATGAAGAGAGACTGAGAGAGCTTAATATGTATACCCTTGATGAAAGGAGGGACGGGGGGACATGATAGAAACTTTTAAGTACCTCAAGGGAATCAACAAAGTCCAGGAGGGTAGCATCTTTCATAAAAGAGATGTGTTAGAACAAGGGGCACAATTTAAAGTTAGAGGGGACGGCTCAGGGGTAATGTGGGAATTATTTTTCATGGAGAGAGTGGTGGACACATGGAACCGCCTTCCTGGAGAGTTTGTGGGGTCTAAAACAGTGGAGGAATTCAAATATGCATGGGACAGACATAAGGCAATTATAGTGGGGGGTTGCAGGAAATAGGCTGTTGGTTAACTAGAATCTGCAGCTTATCCAGTGGGTAGGGAAATGGGCAGACTGGGTGGGCCAAGTGGTCCTTATCTGCCGTCAAAGTCTATGTTTCTATGTTTCTATTATGTTTGGAACTGTGGGGGAAGGATGGTGTCAGCTGGGATACTAAGCTGGCTGGGTGCAGGAAGATACCATTTTATTTTACTGGGACCACGGGGGAGGTGCTTAAGCATTGCTACTATTGTGCGGAAGAGTGTTACTTTTTTTTCACTTTTGGCAATTGAAATGCAGGGTTCACTGCATTTGGCTATGGGCCCTACAGACAAATAAAGACAAAGGTTTGTTGGTGAAGGAACTTTGCTGTGCTTCACAAAGGTTTTGCACATGTCCATTTGTTGGCACCTCCCTGACTTTCATGAACGCCGTTGTTTGTCATTTCACCAAAAAAGAGTTATATCACAACATCTTTACTGTACACTTTCATGATGAAATGGACACTCATTATCTCTAAGATAGTAATTAAACAATATGGCTTGCATAAATAGGTTAAGAAATTTGTAGTGCTGAATATGCTGCACTTATTGTAATCAATATTTGAGGTACTGTAATTATGTTGTACTACCTGTTGTCTATAAACTCTTTTCGTGTGGGACATGTTTGAAAACGGGACTATCAATATCAATAAATTTTTCTCAGATATAAAAAATTATTGTTATTATTAATATTCCTAATACTATTAATATTTTATATGTATGGTGTAGGGCAGTTTTCACACTACTGTTGTCACCCCCAGACATCTTTGTCTCCAGGGTTTACAAACTTTGTTAAAAAGATCACTGCATTGTAGTTTCCTTCTGTCAAATAATGTTCAGAATTCTGCATGACCTTGACTTTGCCTACCTTATTTCTAAGCAAGGCAAGCACCTGCCAGCATATGTGAATGCTAATAATCAGTAGTCAAATATTCTGCACCAGCTATTTCCAGCCTTGTTTAGTCCATGTAAGAGTCCATTTGCATACCTTGCTGCAATGAACCTCAGCTTTTTGCACTAGTCTGCTGATCTCTTGGTTTGTGCTCAGCTGTCAGCAGCCATTGTTTCACATCAGCATATCTGCCTGGTGTTTTGCTTCAGTTTGGGCTCCAGCTTTATGTCTTGAGAATATAAAGCATGGAATACTTTAATTAAGCACATTTGATTTGATCAGTAATTGATGCAGACAGCCGACACCATTTAGCTATTTAGAGCACTGAGACATTTTGTGCCCAGCACTGTCCCACTTCCACATACTGAGAATTATTTGAATTTGATACAGTAGCTACAGTATATTCTGACATGTACTGGCAGGGATGTCATGCCATGAACATCTCTGGAGGCACACAATTAAAACGTAATCAAATAAGGGCAGAAAGCAAACCTTCTACAGCATTTCCTTCACTAAAAAAGGAAAACATGGAAGGCATTTTTTTTTTTGGGTGGGTTGCTCTATGGGCATGGTGGTCCAGTGTACAGAAGGGACCTTCAGATTACTTGATAAACCACAATTACCTCTTACACCTAAGATAATATGCTTAATTACATGATGCTGCTTGGAATGTATTGTGTTGAAAAGAAAGATGGCAAGATATAGCACAGTGAAGGAAAATCAAGATGTGAATTGATATTGTTATCTAGGTTATAGTGAATCCTTGTTTCATATTATATTTAAATGATCTCTGTATTGAAAATGGAGGAATTTTTATCTCAAAGGGATAATACAAAGGTATGAGAACTCCTCACAAGACTGCCTTGAAATTTTGTTAAACCCCCTTACAAGTAATGATGCTGTCACTATAGCTAACTACAGAAACATCGAAACATAGAATATGATGGCAGATAAGGATCTCCTGGCCCACCCAGTCTGCCCATTTTCCTTACCTACTGTAATGCCATAAACCCTATTATATCTCCAGCTTGGCCCTCCTTTCCCTGAGGACTAAGGTTCCTTTATGCCTATCCCATGTATTCTTGAAACCCGTCACAGCTTTCGCTCCCATTATCTCTGCTGGTAGACTGTTCCAGGCATCCACTACTCTCTCTGTGAAGAAGTACTTCTTTGCATTTCCCCTGACTCTACCCACCTCCAGCTTCATAGCATGTCCCCTTGTTCTTCAGTATCATTTTTTTCAGAAAAATGCTTCCGTCTTGTACCTTATTAATACCCATGAGGTATTTGAAAGTCCCTATGATATCCACCCTTTCCCTTCTTTCCTACAGGATGAACATATTGAGGTACCTTAGTCTTTACTCATATTGTCTCTGGTGCAGACCCTGCACCATTTTTGTTGCCTTCGTCTGGACTGCCTCTATTCTATGTCTTTCTGAAGGTGTGGTCTCCAGAACTGGACACAGTACTCCAAGTGAGGTCTCACCAATGGTGTATATAGTGATATCACCACCTCCTTCTTCTTTCTGCTGGTAATACTCCTCCTTATGCACCCTAGCATCCCACTGGCTCTACTCATGGCCTTGTCACACTGTTTAGCCACCTTTGGGTAGTCAAATATGATTACCCCCAGTTCTCTTTCCTCTTTGGTGGTCATCATTACCACTCCCCCCATCTTGTACTCCACCTCTGAGTTTCTATGCCCTAAGTGCATGATTTTGCATTTCTTTGCCTTGAAACTTAGTTGCCACATTCTTGACCACTCCTGAAACCTTCCTAGAACCCTATTAATTTATTGCATCCCCTAGAGTGTCTACCCTATTGCAGATTTTAGTGTTATCAGCAAAACAGCACACCTTCCCTTCTATTCTCTCTACAATGTCACAAATAAATACATTAAAGAGGACAGGTCACAGTACTGATTCTTGTGGCACCCCGCTGGTCACCCTGCCTTCCTCAGACTGAACTCCATTTACCACCACCTTCCGATGCCTATCCGCCAACCAATTCCTTACCCAGTTTATCACTTTTGGCCCCACTCCCAGGCTGCCTAGCTTGTTTACTTGTCTCCTACTGAATGAGGAATGATGCTGAAGGCCTTACTGAAATCTAGGTAAGGCACACCCACCGCTTCACCCTGATCTACTTTCCAGTCAGCCATTCAAAGAAATCTGTCAGATTTGTTTGACATTACCTCCCCCTGGTGAATGCATGCTGTCTTGGATCCTGTAAGCTGCTGGTATCAAGATATTCCACAATCCTTGCCTTCAGCAGTGATTCCATTAGTTTCCCAATCACTGAGATGAGGATGGCTTGCCTGTAATTTCCAGCTTACTCCTTGCTACCAGTTCTGTGAAGTGGGATGACATCTGCTCTATTACAGTCCTCTGGGACAACTCCCATCTCCAGTGAGTGGTTGAACAGGACTGTCAGATGTGTAGCCAGCACCTCTCTGAGTTCCTTCAGTATCCTTGGATGTATTCCATCTGGCTCCATTGCCTTGTCTACTTTCAGATTTGCAAGTTTCTTCAGAACTCTCTCCTTTTAAATGGACTAGTGTCCACCTGCCTTTTTTTAATGATCCTGTCACTTATCTGTGGTCCCTCCCCTTCCCCTTCCTCTGTAAACACTGAACAAAAATATTTGTTAAGGGTGCCTGCTTTTTCCTGGTCCCCCTCCACACTCACCTCCCCTTCACTTCTTAGCCTTACAATCTCTCCCATTTCTTTTTTCTTTCACTTACACATCTGGAAAATGTCTTATCCCCTTTCCTTATGGTCTGTGCTATTTTCTCTTCTGTTTATGCCTTTGTGCTCCTGACTGCTTTCCTTGCCTCCCTCTGTATCTTGTGATACTATTATCTTCCCTCTAAGTCTTCTTATACTTCCTGAATACAAATTTATTTACTCTTACCTTCCCAACCACCTCTTTTGAGAACCATACCGGTCTCTTTTTCCTCTTCCTTTTGCATACTTGCCTGATGCAGAGCTGTGTTGCCTTCCCTATGGCCACTTTTAGTATTGGCCACTGTTCATCCACTCCATCCATGTCCCCCTGTCCACCAGGAGCATCCCTGAGGCATTCCCCCATTTTTGTAAAGTCGGTTCACCTGAAGTCCAAGACCCTGACCATTGTGTGGTTTGATTCTGGCTCAGTACTTATATTGAACCACACTATACAGTGATCACTGGACCCCAAGGTTGTCATCAATCTTGGCATCTTCAATGCTGTTCTCATTGGTAAGTACCAGGTCCGACATTGCTACCTCTTAAGTGAGCTCCCTTACTAGTTATCTGAGGAATGCCCCCTGGAGGGAGTCCAGGATATCCCTACTCATAGCTGAAGCTGTAGCTGGAATGCTTCAATGAACATCTGGCAGATTAAAGTCCCCCACCAGCAGCATCTCCTCCTGGTCACCATCTTTTGGATGGCTTCCACCAGTACATTATCCTTCCCCCTGCCCCATGTTGGATGTCTGTAGATCACGCCATTGTGAATAGCAGTTCTGCTTCATGTCTCAAGGATAACCCACAGTGCCTCCACCCCTCCCTATATTCCTTGTATCTCTGTAGCTTTTATGCTATCCTTTATATAAAGAGCAACTTCTCCCCCATTCTTATCCTCCTTGGCCTGGTTACATAGAAACATAGAAACATAGAATTTGATGGCAAATAAGGACCGCTTGGCCCACCCGGTCTGCCCATTTCCCTACCTAATGGATAAGCTACAGATCCTAGTTAACCAGCAGCCTACTTCTTTCTAACCCCACCCCTCAGAATTGCCTTATGACTGTCCCATGCATGCTTGAATTAACCACTGTGTTTGACTCCACAACCTCCTCCGGAAGGCTGTTCCATACATCCACAACCCTCTCTGTGAAAAATACTTCTACATTACCTTTGAGCTGCCCTCCATCTTCAAATTGTGCCCTTGTTCTTGAACACCTCTTTTTGAAAGATGCTACCTCTTGGACTTATTGATTCCCTTGAGGTACTTGAAAGTTTATATCATGTCCCCCTCTATCTCCCTTTCCTCAAGGCCATACATATTAAGCTCTTTTAGCTCTCTTCATATGTCTTCTGGTGCAGACCCTGCACCATTTTAGTTGCCCTCCTCTGGACAGCTTCCATCTTGTCTATGTCCTTGCGGAGAATGGGTCTCCAGAACTGCACACAGTACTCCAGATGGGGTCTCACCAGCTGTCAGTACAGAGGGATAACAACTTCCTGTTTTCTACTGGTGATGCCTCTCCCTATGCATCTCAGTATTCCCCCAGCCCTCCTTACTGCCCTCTCACATTGCTTGCCCACCTTTAAGTCATCTGATATGACTACCCCCAGGTCCCTTTCCATTTTTGTTGTTGTTAGTATCTCACCCCCCATTGTGTACTCTTCTCCATGGTTTTTATTTCCTGGGTGCATTACCTTGCACTTCTTAGCATTGAATCTAAGCTGCCATACATTTGACCATTCCTTTAACCTTGCCAAGTCCCTTCTCATCCTTTCCACCCCACCTTGAGCATCAACTCTGTTGCAGATCTTTGTGTCATCTGCAAAGATACATACTTTTCCTTCCAGTCCCTCTGCAGTGTCGCTTATAAAGACATTGAAGAGGACCAGTCCTAATACTGAACCCTGCGGTACCCCACTAGTAACCCCCCTTTTTTCAGAGTGGACTCCATTTACTATTACCCTCTGTGTCCTATTCTCCAGCCAATTCTTTACCCAGGCTATCATCTTGGGACCCACTCCCAGGCTGGTTAACTTGTACATTAATCTTTTGTGTGGGACTGAGTCAAATGCCTTGCTAAAGTCTAGGTAGGCCATGTCCACAGCCCCTCCCTGATCTACTACTTTGGTCATCCAGTCATAGAAATCTATTAGATTTATCTGGCATGACCTTCCCACTGTAAATCCATGCTGGCTTGGGTTCTGTGCCCCTCTGGCATCTAGGTACTCGACAATTCTTTCCTTCAGAAGTGATTCCATCATTTTCCCTATCACTGAGGTTAAACTAGCAGGTCTGTAGTTTCCTGCTTCTGCCCTGCTCCCACTTTTGTGAAGGGGAATCACATCTGCCCTCCTCCAGTCCTCAGGTACCACCCTATCCTCCCATGATTTGTTAAAGATGGTAGTCAGTGATGTCACTAGTTCTAGCCTTAGTTCTTTTAGAATTCTGGGATGAATCCCATCAGGCCCCATTGCTTTGTCCACCTTCAGTTTTAAGAGTTCTTTCAGAACCCTTTCTTCTGTAAATGGTCTGGTATCAACTTCTGTATCCAGAGTGTTTCTATTGTTTGTTTTAGGTACCTCCCCCTCTTCATTTGTAAATACTGAGCAAAAATATTTGTTTAGTATCTCTGCCTTTTCACCATCACCCTCTGTCCACTCCCTTCCCTTTATTAAGCCTCACTATCCCTCCCTTAGTCTTCCTTCGCTCTCTGATGTACCTAAAACAGGTTTTATCCCCCTTCTTAACTGAGTTGGCTATCTTTTCCTTGGTTCTGGCCTTTGCTTTTTCTGACTGCCTTCCCAGTTTCCTTTTGCTTTAACTGATACAATTCTCTGTCCTGCTCCTTCTGTGATTCCTTGTACTTTCTGAATGCTTTCTTTTTCTCTTGAACCTTCACTGCCACCTCCTTTGAGAACCATAGTGGTTTCTTACATCATTTTGTTTTGTTTATTTGCTTCACATAAAGGCTTGTTACCTCTGTGATGGCAGTTTTTATTATTCCCCATTGTTCTTCCACCCCTCCTTCCTGCCCATTTGCTAGTGCATTCCTTAGGCACTCACTCATTTTGGCAAAGTCAGCCCTCCTGAAGTCCAGTACTTTTGCCTTTGTATGGCTTGACTCTATTGCTGTGTTTACTGTGAACCATACTGTTCGATGGTCGCTAGTTCCCAGATGGCTACCCACTTCTACATCTGTGATCCTCTCTCCATCTCCATTTGAGAGAACTAGGTCTAAGATTGCTCCCTCTCAAGTGGGTTCTAATGCTAGTTGTCTAAGGCATGCCCCCTGTAGGGCATCTAGACTAACCACACTCTTAGAAGTGGCTGTTGCAACTGCACTCCAGTTAACATCTGGCATATTCAGATCACCCATCAGCAATACCTCCCCTTTATCTACCATTCTAAATATACTTTCTATCATTTCCATGTCCATTTCCTCCCGTGAGATGGGGGTCTGTATACAACCCCTGTGCGGATTGTGGTGCCTTTGCCTGCCTCCAAATTGACCCACAGTGCTTCTTCTCCTCCCTGATTAACCTTTTGTTCTATTGCTTTGATTCCTTCCCTTATGTAGAAAGCTACTCCTCCTCTTTACCCTCCCTGTCCCTCCTGTAGATAGTGTATCCTAGTATGTTTATGTCCCAGTCATGGTTCTGTGTGTACCATGTTTCTGTGACTGCCATGATATCCAGATGTTCCTCCTCCATCAAGGCCACTAATTCAGGAAGCTTGTTACCCCGACTACGGGCATTGGTACTCATTGCTCTCCATTTTTTAATGGCTTTACCTTCTGTAGCAGCATCCCCCACTGACCTTTCTACCTTGGTCTTTTTCTCATTTAGTACCCTGTTTTGTAGGGGGAGGCTGGGAGTTTCCTGCTGCTTATCAGTGCCTCCGCCTTGACTAGTTTAAAAGCTTGCCAATGAAGCATTTAAACCGATTGCCCAAAAGACTTGTTCCCTTCCTGGACAGATGCAGACCATCCTGCCAGTATAGGCTGGTGTCCCTTCAGGTGGAACCCCAGTCCCCAATGAAGTCAAACTCCTGTGCTCCACACCATTTTTTCAACCATTCGTTAAACTGCATGGTGCAAAGTACCCTCGCCTCACCCAAGCCACTGACAGGCAGCACCTCTGAGAAGGATACTGTGTGTGCTACTTGTCTTAGGCTCCTCCCCAACTCTGCAAAGTCCTTATGCACTGCTCTAATCCTATGATGAGCCAAGTCATTTGTCCCTAGGTTCCACATCAAAATAGCAAAGGCTAAACAGCAACCACCACAAACAACATTGACAGAACAGCACAAGCACATATGGGGAGGGTTCTTTTTGGGGGGTTCACCTCCACACCCCCATTCCTATAGATACCAACTCCAGGGAGGACAAATTTCAGGGAGGGGGAACCTTCAATCACCATATATACTCATGTTGTTTTACTGTCACTGTTTTGGATGTGCTGTTTTGCTCTCGCTATCTTGATGAGATACCCCTGCCCTTCCTGAACAGAGTATAGCCTGGGCAATATTGTATTAAATTTGCATATATTATAAAAAATTTGATATGGTTTGAAGACTATTTGAAACATTGCAATTAAAGGGTTAAAATAGGCAACAAGTTGTCAGAGCCACCAGATGTGAAGGCTGGAGTTCCCCAAGGTTCAGTACTAGAACCCTTGCTATTTTTAATTTTCGTTAATAACTTACCAAGAATTTTCTAACGGGGCAATAGTCTACTTTTGCTGATTATACAGTTTTTTTTTTATTCTGCCCCATCTATAGTGGAGCTGCAGGTGTCATTACAGGCTAACTATGACACTTTGGCATCATGGTTGAAAATAAACAAGTTAAAACTGAATAAAAAAAATAATATCATGATTTTTGGTACTACCCAACATTAGCCCAGGATCAGAGAACACTTGTAGATTGTTGTAAAAGATGGACATGTACATTCTTTTGTTTCTAACTTTAAATAGTTGGGGGTACTACTGGACCTTAGTTTTAGCATGATACTACACATTGAAAAAGTGGGCAACAAGATAAACAAAAATTGGGCTTTTTGTATCAGAACAGTTATTCACTGACTGATGAAGCCTGGATGCTCATTGCAAAACTGGTTTTAATACCAATTTTAGATAATGATATTATATTGTTTGTGGACCAAAATAATATGTTTGCAGAAAAATATAAATTAATATTTAACATATGCTGTTTTGCACTTAAGGCACCATACAGAACACATCATTACAAATTATATCATGAAATGAGAACATTTCCTCCCCTACTCAGGACTGAGTTTAATGCAGCAGTGTTTTCTTATCATATATTTAAAAACTCAGTGCCAGATAGCCTTTTCTCCTCTTTAGATATGTTGTCAGATCCTTATACTACCAGAAATAATGTATCCAAGCTTTTCTACCAAGTATTTAAAGTTAACTTAACACCATGCAAAAAATCTTTCTTCTCATTTGGTCTGAACACTTTAAATGACTTAGCTGGAACAGTCAAATTAGAACAGAAAGAAAGGCATTTTAAACATTGTTAAAAAAATTGTACAGCATTAGTGTTAAATGTCAGTGTTCTTATTTATAAATACTGTTTTATTATGATGTATTTGTAATTGTGTATTATTTGTTATCATATGTTAGAGGGGACTGAAAATTAGCTGTGCCCAGTTCACTTCCTGGTAAAAAATTAAAAATGAAAAAAAAAAATATTGATGCTGTGCTAAGGTTTCAGGAAATAATAGCAATGAATGTACCTGAGTGACCTAGAATGTCTCTGTGCAATATTATCTTTGTAATTGATGCAATGTATAATTTTTTATCTATTGTATTTAATGATGGTTACCTGTTATGACCTAAGCTTGAACAAATAAAAACCATAAACTGAACAAAATAAATCAAAGTTCAGTCTGCCCATCTACAGTGGTTATACAGGTAGAATTACATGATACCACATCAGTTATCATAACAGCAGGGGATTACTCCTGGGGCCTAGACTAACAGTCCCCCTACTCATAAATTAGATTGTACTGCAATTGTCTATCTGAGTCTGTGGATGTTAAGTATGTGCCACTGACATGTGTACACATCCTAAAAACCTATACATTCTAAATCTTCTGGCAGCCTAAGGGTTAAGAACCACTAATGACTGAATACAGCCAATGTGCTGCCAGTTTTTCTGGATTTGCATTTAAAATTCATTTTTGAGATCCATTGTATATGGAATGTGCTGTATAAGACCAGCACATAATTTTACAAATTTAATTCAAACCAGTTACTGTATATGATGTAAAATACCTTAGCTTTAAAAATTCTTCTTTAGTACATTATGTGTTGTCAGGGTCTATAGGTTACTTCTTAGAATACTTTGGAGAGGTTTACTTATGTCCTTTCTCACAGGTTAAGGTGAAATAATCCTGCTACTTTACAGGACCCTGATCAGGCCCTCCCTAGAGAATTGCCTGCAGTTCTTGCATCCTCAACATAAACTGGTTATAGAGCCAGATGAGAGCTTGCAAAGCAGGGCCACTAAAACTGATTAGGATTATGGAAACAAAAGCTTTGGTGAGAGGCTCAGTGCCCATAATATGCTTATCATGAAGAAGTGGAAGTTGAGAGGTAACATGATCCCAGTTTTCTATACACTCATGGGTACTAATAAGATTGACTAGTTGGAAATGTTTGATCTGGTGTGCTTTATCTGGATGTGGGGTATGACCTGAAGTTCAGAGGTGGTACATTTAAGGGCAATATTATGAGGCACTTCTTCTTCCAAGGGTTTTAACCTTATTCAACAGCCTGCCAGCAAAGCCAGTGGACAGTAAGACACTACAGGGCTTCATGGTAAGCTGGGACACATTTTCTTTTACCAAGGGAATCACATGGTACAATGGGTAGTAGAGTGCAGGATGTCCATATAAATTACTATTTGTTTGCCAACATAATTATTAATCCTTGCTTATTAAGCAGGTGAGGTGGCCCTAATTTTCCCAGAGTCCCTTTTCAATTTAAACTACTATATTACTAAACATAGCCTTTCAGTTTACATTCTGCACACAATAGTTCACTGAATAGCATTTGGCAGAATACTGTCGACACTTCTTGCAAGCTAATCCAGAAGGCATTCCAAGCATTATCTTTCTCTGACATGTTTTACTTGATCTTGTTTATTAGCAAAATGTCTTGAATCTTCTTTTTATTATGCAATGCTTGTCAGTAATTAATAAAGATCTAAACAACTGGTTTCTTATTTCTTAATCCAGTTTTTGTTACTATTTTTGTACGCTTAGCACATTCACACATATTTCTTTATTTAAAAATCTTTGACTACTCAGAGAAAAGAGTATTTTTTATAATAAAATTGTGTCATCTGTTTGGCTCCTAAGTCTAGTTTGCATGTGTTCTGTATTCATATGGATTTTCATATATTTTTTTCTGTTATTGTCTTCATTACTGATCTTTATGATTGATTATTAATTAAATCTTTATTTGCAAGGATTTGTTTCTTTATTAATATGAAATACAAAATCACACATGCCCCCACAGTGCAAAGATTCATGGGCTGCATATGTAAATCACCACAAAATATTATGCTGGTTCAACTTTAAGCTGAAATGCACGGTGCCGAAAGGCCTCTCACACAGTTTACAAAGGGTGCCAACAGAAGACATATACATGTGTTTTGTCCTATCAGGACTCATCAGTATGCCTCATCTGTTTGACACCCCAGTGGAATGAACCAGCTACCCTAAGATGGTCTATGTGGGTTATGTTGTGGTGAACCCAATTAAAACAAAAAACAATTTAAAAGACAAAGAACCTCTGTGTGCAAGAACTGAGGCAATGGTTACCCCAAAGGGCATTTGGCTGGGAAGCCAAGTTTCAAAGAATTGCAAAATCACACATGCACCCACAATGCAAAGCATTGCGGGCTGCATATGCAAATCACCACATAATATTATTAATATGAATACTTAACTTTACATCTAAATAAACTCAAAAGGTGCAGAGTAAGGGATTGGTTCTAAAAAGTATTTAAACCAAACTTGAAGTGAGAACTTATATGTTTTTCCAGTGTCACTTGGCTCCAATGCAGTAATTATAATCTGCTGCATTCTTAGAAAACATTGAAACTATTGACTACTGCATTTTGACTTCCACATAACTTCTAGGTTAATGCTAAGCAGGCACAAATGTGACAGATAAAGGGAGCAATATCCTACATTTCTTCACAAATGCTGGTCTGCCCTGCTGTTCAAACATGCCACAAAGAGATGGGGCCTCACAGAAAAGAAACCTAATAGTATCAGACGTAATATCTACAGGATTCGCTTACCATAGTTGTAGTTCATTACATGGTTTTGTCTTGGAGTTCATAGACTGAGAAGAAAATAAGAGGCATAGGACTTGGTTTTGAATTATTTATAGATTTATGTCTTGAATGACTAAGAGAGCTAACAATGCAAAAGAATTTGAAGGGTTACTACTCTGTTGAGAGGCTTAAAATATGTCAGACTATACAGAATGTGTTCAACAAAGGCAAATCAAATTCTTTGGTTGCATCATGGGTTGGTCAAAAGAGGTGATATTGTCACTTTAGACATCACTTGTCAGGCCTCATATTTATTTATTTATTCAAGAGTTTAACCAGGCAGGGATACTGAGAGGAGGACCACTCATTTCCAGATGTGACCTGGGGGAAACATGGGGGAGGGTAACATAAGGGAAGGAACAGTAATTACACAAACATTCTGTACAGATGAGGAGGCACTGTTATGGAGCCTACACAGTAGGTAGCTAGGGTAGACATGAACTTATATCCAGCTACTAAGACCAACAGCAAGACATAACCTAGGTAGGAGAGAGTTGAGTGCCTCCATAGAATATTGAGCTAGATTAGGAGAGGGAGGAGCACCAAGTGTAGCTTTACCAGCCGGATGGTTACACATGCGATTATATGCTGAATTAGTAGGCCAACAGGAAATTAGGGTCTCCTAGTGGGCAGGGCGGGAGCAAGAGCAGACCGAGAGGAAATGTTCTAGGAGGCAGGTGTTGAGGTGTCTGTGATTGGAGTAGTGGCGGATATCTGCTCATAGGTCATTCCAGAGTTTTGGTATTCGGTAGCTTAATGCTGCCTGGCCCATGGAGGTGCGCATAAGAGGGATTTGGAATAGCCTAGCATCCGAGTGCCGAAGCGAGTACGCCAGGGGGAGCCGAGAAGTTAAGGATGAGGCCAGGTAAGGAGGGAGTGAATGGGACCATTATTTAGCAGCAACTCTGGTGCAGTGGATTAGCCGGTAGTCCCCAAGTGAGGGGAGGGACAGGGAGCTGTATAGGTCACAGTGGTGGGTCAGTTTTGGACATTCCAGTATGAAACGGCAGAAGGAGTGGAAAATGGTGTCCAGGCTGGCCAGAGTAGATGGTGAGGTGGCGCCATAGACCACATCACCGTAGTCAAAGATCAGAAGTATAATTTTTTGCACGAGTTCCCGCCTGACCGTGGTGGACAGGCAGCCTTTGCTGCGGTAGAGGGCCCCTAGTTTAGGATTAAGTTTTTTGTGCTAGGATTCCACATGAGTAGAGAAATCTAAGTTTTGGTTGAGCCAAACACCTAGATGTCGGAACGAGATACAGGATTCTAAGGGTGAGAGGTCCAGGGTTTTGAAAGGGGGGCACTCAGCGAACCAGGAGAGACGCAGCTTCGAACCGAAAGTTAGAGAGACAGTCTTTTTTGCGTTTAGGAACAGCTGGATTGTAGAGAGCCAGTGTTGTACAGCATTGAAGTCCTGTTGAAATTGATCATGTACTGTTACTATGGAGGGACCAGTGTTGTATAATACCGTATCGTCCGCGTACATTTGGATAGATGAGTGGGAGCAGGCTAGTGGGAGTTCATTAAGGAAAACCGAGAATAGGATTGGGCCCAGGACTGACCCTTGAGTGACACCTGTGGTGATGGGGAGAGGGGCAGATAGGTGGGGGCCAATTTTCACCGCTTGTTGTCTGCCGCTCATGTATGCCCGAAACCAGTTAGTGGCATGGGTGGAGAGGCCGGAAGCCTTTAGTTTATCTATAAGAAGAGTGTGTCAGACAGTATCAAAGGCTTTGGCCAGATCAATAAATATGGCCGATGTGATATGCCCTTTATCCATACCTGAGAGGATATTGTTTGTTACTCTTAGTAGGGAGGTTGTGGTGGAATGAGATTTTCAGAAACCAGATTGGTATGAGGTGAAGAAAGCAGAATCAGCTAGGTGCTGTGAGAATTGAGCAAGGGCAAGTTGTTCATGTATCTTAGCCAGAGTTGGGAGGAGGTAGATGGGGCGGTAATTCCTTGGAGAGGCGGGGTCACCCCCCTTCGGTAGAGGGATGATAGTAGCCAGCTTCCAGGTGGTGGGTATTGAAGACGTCAAGAAGGAGAGGTTGAACAATTTGGCTAACGGAGTGGCTATTGCAGGAGCTGACAGCTGGAGTAGTCTGGAGTTCAAGCCAGAAGGGCAATTGCCCTTGTTAGGGTTTAGGTTGCACAGAGCTTGGTAGTCTTTGGCCAGAGTGACAGGACAGAAGGAGAAGGAGAGGTGGGAGGAGGGTGGCTGTGTGTTGGGAGAGGAGTTCTCAGGGGTGGGGGGGGGAGACTATTTACCAGGGAAGCTGCACTGTTGGTAAAGTGTATGTTGAAAGCCATGGCTACTTCACATGGGTCAGTGATGGCCAGGCCTCTGATTGACAGAGCAGGGGTAGGTGGTTGGGCAGGCGGGGATAGTAGAGATTTGATGGTTTTCAAGAAGTGGGAAGGGTGGTTATGATTTGCGCATAGAGCCGACGCAAAGTATTTCTGTTTGGCTAGGCAAATTGTCTTGGTACAGGAGTTATGGAGGGCACGGTAAGTTTGTAGGTCTTGGTGGGAGCTAGTAATTTTGTGTTTTTTCCAGGCCAGGTCCCTGGCGCGGCTTTGACATATGTTATCGGCGGATATCCATGGCAGGTGGGAACCCCTAACTCTGTTTTTTTTTTATATATGTAGTACAGCTTCCAATTTTTATTTATTTATTTACTGTATTCATTTGTTGACCTGGTAAATGTTCTGGACCAGTACCCTTTTCGAGACATGACCTGATCTGCAAGGTAGAAACAGTAGCTTGACAATATTACAATTCACAGTGTAGATACATAGTTGAATAAATTGTACAAGTGCATAAGAAAGTGCAAGTTAAAAAGCCAATGAAGTAGTTATAAACTAAATTTAAACTGAGGCTGAGACATGATATAGTAATCCATACATTGCAGGAAAGAGGGCTGCATATAACAGGAGCAGAGGTTGAGAAGGCCCTTTGATTAATATTAGAGCTTATAAGTGACTCAGTCAGGAAATTCTGGGCACTTCATCTGAAAAAAGGACACTGTGAGGGCGGAGAGGTGCAATGGAGGGTCAGGGAAATGATTAGAAGTTTTGAGAAAAAAAGATTATTGCTAGAAATTGGAAATGTTGGGCATCTACAATTTGGAAAAGAGAAGACTGAGAGGGGACTTAACACTGATGCTCAAGTTGATACAGGAAAGAACACATTTCCAGAATCTTAATAGACTTTAAGGACACATCAAGTATCAAAAACGAGCATACCCCGCAGGTCACAGTAAACAGTTTAGAGAAGACAAAATAAAATAGTTTTACATACAGAGAGTTGTAGAATAACCTGCATACACCCAATTGCATTCATGCATATAAGCTTTAAAGCAGGTTTCACTGATTTTGTTGTTCAGTGTTTTGTCACAGAGTTGTTTTGCTTATTGATAATAACACTGCCAATTGTTCCTGATTTTATGGAATTCTCCATATCACAATCAGAAGTACTAACACACATACTTATTGATATCTAGTTTCACTCCTGAGTTCCCATCCTCAGAGGTCCCACCAGACCACATGGGCAGATAGCCAGAAGGGCTACAGTGCCTACCAGTCACCTTTGGGTGGTGCTTTGCAATGTCAGATTTATCAGAAACAAGACTGCAGTTATGGCAGACTTAATTTCTACATTCGATCTGGCTCGCATCATGTAGACCTGGGTGGGTGATAATGTTGGGCAACTTTGGAGGCAGCCATGCCCCCTGAGTACTTCATAGTGCACTGCCCTAGGGTGGAAGGTGGGGGAAAGGGGCCCTCTGTTTTAGATCTGACCCAGGCTCCACTTTGCACCCAGTGGGAACTACCAGGTTCTTTGAATGTGTGGCAGTATGTAGGGGTCTGGGAGCAGGCTGCAGGGTCTTCCTTATCTACCTCCCTCCTGGGGTGGGGGGAGAGTTCCTGCAGGAGGTAGTGGATCTCATTGTCAGTGAGGTGTTGAACCCCCCCAGATGTTTGATACTGGGGGACTTCAATGCCTGGACTGATGACATGTCTTCTAGGCTTGGTTTCAACCTTCTCAAGATGATGTCATCTCTGGGCCTGAAACAAGAGGTTACTTCCACAGCTCACCATGGCGGACACATTTTGGACCTGGTGTTCTCACTGGGGCTTGAGGTATCTAACCTCAAGATTGAGCAGGTCATTTGGTCTGATCATTGCATGGTGAGGTTCTCATTCCAGGCCCCCTCGAGAGCCCTTCACTAGTTGAGGGGACTGTCCCCAGAGGGATTTCTGGAGGTGGTTGATTTATCTAGTGTAGACACTGCACGTGTGAACAGTATGAGTGTGGTGGTTGCCACCTATAATAAGGTGATGTCTGCCATGCTCGATGCACTTACACCAGTCCGTGTATGACCCAAACCTCCTCACTTGAGGTCTCCTTGGTTTAATGTAGAGCTCAAGGCAATAAAGATTAAGGGTCAGAAGTTGGAGCGTTGCTGGCAGAAGACCGGGCTGGAGGAGGAGGATAAGCTGGTCCTTTGTACCTACTATGGTGAGTACCAAGGGGCAACCAACCATAAGAAGGCAGAATTCCTGTCCAAGGAGACTGCTATAGGGAAGAACTGACCAGCAGTCCTTATTCTGACTGTTGACAAGCTGTTACAGCCAGTCTGTCTGCAGCTGAAAAAGGGCTTTTCGGTCACTTTGTGCAATGTGTTTTCTAGGTTCTTCACTGATAGATTGTCCTTTATCTAGCAGGCAATCCTGCCAGTGAGTCATTCTATGACTCGCAGTGGTCACCTTGGAGGTAGCAGAGGAACTCCACCTGTCTGGGCGGAGTTTAAACTGCTGGAGATGGCCGAGGTTATTGAGGTTGCTTTGAAACTGAAGCACACATATTGTGAACTGGACCCAGTCACAACACATTTTTTTAATGGGATGTGTTGATTCCATTGGCCTGGCATTGACCATGATTGTCCAGTGTTCCTTGTCAGAAGGGGTCTTCCAGATTCCTTTACAGAGGCTTTAGGAGGCCTATTCTGAAGAAACCATCTCTTGACACTCACATCTTGGTGAATTACTGACCTATCTCCAAACTTCCATTTATAGGAAAGGTTGTTGAGAAGATTGTGGCACAACAGCTTGAGAAGCACCTCATGACCTTTGATATCTAAGAGCTTTTCCAGTCTGGTTTCCAAGCTAGGTATAACACAGAAACATCATTGGTTCAGGTGCATAATGACCTCCTCAGGGCAAGAGATAGAGGAGATGGGTCAGTTCTCATTCTCGTCAATCTCTCCTCAGCTTCTGACACTGTTGACCACTTTGTGCTACTTCATCATCTCAGAGAGTACTGTGGGCTTGCCATCACTGTTATCTGCTGGTTTGGGTCCTATCTCACTGACAGGAAGCAACAAGTAGTGATGGAGAAGTTCTGCTCCTCTCCAAAGCACCTGTCATGCAGAGTACCTCAGCGATCAATCTAGTTGCCAGTGCTGTTAATAGTGTATATGCTGCCCTGAGTAAATTCATTAGGAAATACAATGTGGGTTTTCACTGCTATGCCGATGTTACCCAACTATATTTGTCCTTTGCCCCTGGAACATCAATACTGTGGATGTGCTTAACATCTGCTGGCTGAGAGCAATGACTGAATGTCCTCCAGTTTGTTGTGATTGAACCATGACAATACAGAGGTTATAGTTGTCTGAACAGGCCAAAGGCATGATAGGAATGCCTCTGGTGTGGCACCTGGACTTTTCCTTGAGCCAACAGCGTTGCTGGCTTCCTCTAGGGTGTGCAATCTTGGTGTGTTCCTGGATGATGGACTGACATTTGACTCTCAGGTGTCATTGGTCATCCAAAGTTGTTTTTACCCTTGAGGAATATTGCCAGGTTCTAACTCCTAGTTCTGCCTGATGATCTGCCCACTCTAGTCCTAGCCTTTGTAACATCCAGGCTTGATTACTGTAACACCCTTTACTTCGAGATCTCTGGAGGTACCCTCCGCCAACTGCTGCTGGTGCAGAATGCAGCTGCCAGATTGCTGACAGGCCTTTCAAGGTTCAAGTCATGTAACTCCAGTGCTGTATGAGCTTCAGTGGCTGCTGGTCAGATGGAGGGTTATCTTCAAGGTGGGTCTACTCACTTTCAAGGCCCTACATGGACTTGGCCTTGGATATCTGTCTGATCTCCTAACACCTCCTGCCCCAGTCTGCTCCCTCTGTTCCTCCTCTAGAGGCCTTATAGTGATTCCTAGGACAAGACTAAAAAACACAGGTGACAGGGCTTTTAGTGTCACTGGCCCTGTCCAATGGAATTTGCTCCCTCCAGCTATCAGGGAGACCCCTTCAGTTGAGGTGTTTAAGGGCATCTCTAGACCCATCTTTTTTTGCTACCATTCCCAGACATAGTTGTTTTTTAAATATGATATATAGATTGCTGAATATATAGACTGCTGAACTGAATTATTTATTGATTTTGTAGCTGTCTTAGTGTTCTACTGTGTTTATATGTATATGTGTATGTTTTATTTCTTTTATAATTTTATGTAAGGCACCCAGAACCTCTGGGAATGGGCACCAAAGAAATAAATTTTGCCTTGCCTTGCAGCTCTCTGTCCTCCTGATTTTATATGTTTGTACTGTTGTAGCCAGTGATAAGATGGACTATATACTGTATCTGGATGTGTTGGGAAGTATCACAAAAATACAATTGAAATAAATATGGATTACCTGTGCTACATCATGTGTTATCTTGATATTCCAATTACAGAAATAATTACATGAAATCTTTTCATGCTGCACAAATAAAACTACCCAAGTGATATGCATGCTGCAAGTATGATTTAAATGTTGAACTGAAACCAATTGCATGCATATGGCATGCATGCAGCAAGCAAGTGTGGAAACCATACATACATACATACATACATACATAATTTATTGATCTGCAATTGCCATTTCACATTCACAAATAGTGTGGAAACCATGATTTTTATGTTAAATTGGGAAATACTGCATGCATGTGGCATGCATGCAAAAAACAAATGGTCACTGATAACTGCACTTGTAAAAGTTAAGTGACTTGCTTAGGATCACACCATACAGAAGTCTGGGTTGATGAGATTCAAACCCAGATCTTCATACCTCTAAGTCTCTTGGCTTGCAGTTCAGCTCCTTTAATCACTAAGCCATACTGTCTGCACATATACAGTATGACTCACTTGTACTTCCATACATACTGCATCTGATTACATCTGCACACATACGGTATGCTTGTAGCCACTGTTATGCTTTTCAGTTTTCCTTTTCTTCTCTTTCTCATCTCAGTTTCACAGTTGAGCTTCATGTAGCACACATACCAATGGAAACACATGTGGTTTTTCCCACCCCCAATACATAAACTTACCCACAAAACCACTTTATTATGTCTATCTGGCCTGCACTCCTACTATTTTCTCTCCATAGTTTTGAATGCTTCACACAAACAGATTTTAAGGTGCAAACACAAAAGAAGCAATAACTTGACACACATCCACATGACCAGTCCCCTCCCATCCACACACACTGTAGCGGGTATAACCATACTGCTACAGACAATCCACCAAGTATAGATATAAGTAAAAAGTCTCTTACTCAAGTACTAGGAAGCCAGAGACAGGAGTCTTTAAGAGATGATGTCCGTAGATCATAGTGCTGGGGAGTACTCCCTTGAAATGAATGGAGTTATTTTTTTTACTATTGTATATGTTATGATGGTGAGTTGGAGAATAATGAAGGCAACTGTTTTACTAACAAGGCACTTGTTAGTCAAGCAGTGGACTTCATTAATCTCCAACTCTCCATCAATAATATATAAAATAGTAATAAAAAAATACCCCTATTCATTTCTATGGTGCACACCCCTGCAGTCTTTTTTGCCATTTGTTATAATGTGCCTGATCGTAGGGCTGTGGAGGTCAGCTTCACTGGGGGGGGGGCATAAGCCTGACTATAGTGGGGCTCCAATAATCTGTGCATACCACACTGCTCAACTGTCAGTGAATGCAGGGAACTGCTCTAGAATGTCTAAAAGATACAATTTATGTGTTTTGACTGAAACATGATATGCAAACTAGGAAAAATTAAAATGCTTAAGATTCATCTGTATATATCCTGAAACAGTGCATCAGATTTTACCACCCAGTTACTTATCAATTATTTTTTTTCCTGGCTGAAGTTCACCCTCCCAAAAAAAAAGAACTTTGTCCTGATTTTTCTCCCTGACTCCATTCCATTCAATACCCATCCACTATGGGTTATGAAGCCTCCCAAAGGTGAAGAATCATGAAAAACACATCAATCTTTCATTCCTTTCTCCTTCTCCATTCCCCATGTAAAAAAAATATTTACTTTTACTTACCTGGCCATGTGGCCAGAACCTGCAGCCTGGCACACAGTGCCACCAGCCCAGTTTTCAGTCTGCTCCCCGTCTCTCCTTCCACCAGAAGCTGGATGCCAGAACTGATCATTACAGGTCCACAACATGATCCGCGACCAAGACACCTCACCAACCAAACCCATCCAACTGGGGTTGCTTGCTTCTTGCTTGGTTGCTGCTGTGGCTGCTGCCACACTGCACTGATCAAAGCATATGAAAGCCACCCACATCACTGTCACCAGTGCTGCTAAGTCTAGCTTGCTGCTGTGGGGGTCTGTGCTGTTTTTCTTGCATTGCGAGCCTAGTAGAGTAAGTAGATGGCCTAGTCTTGAGTTAGCTTCTAGCTCACTCTCTGCCCCTTCAGCCACCAGGGGATATGGAGACTCACTTAGAGCTGACCAACAAAAATATGCTGCCACAACACTCCTATTAAGAGTTCAGTGCTCACCGAATCCTCCAAGCTGTAGTGTGCAGTCTGTCTACTCTGTGGAGGGAAAGACAGTGTCACACTTGCAAGACTCATGCCCTCTTTCTTCGCTGGAGCTCATCCACAACACATGTGAGCGTGCCACCACTAATAGGTGGAGAGAGTGAACAACACAATACAGACACGGTCAAGTCTGGAGAGTACCTGCAGTGTGATTACAAACAAGCCAGGTGGGCAATTATTGTGCAAAAGATTAAATCCAAATTTAATGCCATTATTGCCACACCATAGGAACAACATAGGCACAAGTATGGGGGGGACAACTGCCTCTGCCCTACCTAAATGGCACCACTGCTTAATGGTAGAAATGTATTCTCAGGTGCTAATGCAATGGTTTCCACTGTGTTCTGAGGTACTGTATCTCCATGTTTCATGATTTGTCCTGATCATCATGTGGGTTAGTGTCCCTCATTTTAAGTGTCCATGTCCCTCATTTCAGTGACAAATGGTGCGGTATGGTGCATGCTTCCAAGACCCTACTCAGCACAGAGTGTTGAGCATGGCTATAGTGTATATGCTCCATACAGAATGACAAAGGGAAATTAAGTGAGATGAAACTGTCATGGAGAAACACATTTGTAGCACTAAATATGCATAAGGGATTTGCATGGTCCAAAACAAAAAGGACAGGCTTCACAACACAGAGGCCCCTCTTTGTACATCTGGAATGGGGGATTTTAACTGGCTATATCCAAGGCATTTAATGCAGTAAGCAAACAATACTTTACTTATTATTGGCGATTTAATAACAAAAATCAAAAGCCATTAGACAACTTGCAAAAGGATCAGAATTAATCAGTTTACCCAATTTTTATGGAAATCCAAATAAAAATGTATTTTGATGAATCTAATTGCTAGCAGTAGTATACGAAATATAAACTAATGTGTGTTTTTAGATGAGATTTGTACCAACCTAACTGCTGCACACATAGGAAGTGTGCAGCATGTGAACATGATGTGACTTTTAAATGATGTTCACACCAGCTTAACTTCTGCACTCATGTCAAGCGTGCAGCTCATAAACCTGATGTGATTTTTAGAAGATGTTCACACCAGCTTACCTGCTGTGCACATGTCAAGCTAGCAGCATGCAAACCTGATTTGCTTTTTAGACCTGGTTCACTTAGGATCACTTTGTGTATGCGAGCTACATGCAAACATTGCACAATTTAGCATGTGGCAAGCGTTCTGCATGTACATAGCACTCCTATATTTCTGTAAGGGTCTGCATGATATTTTGTTTATTTATTTATTGAAATGTTTCACCACGAAGGGCAAACTGAACAACAAGTTGCTTGTCTCATGGTGTGTCCTGGGGGGGAGGGTTATTGGGAGTACAACATGATTTATAATACATACATCGAGCAGCATTAAACAGTTGGGACAAAGTATCATGAAGAAGAACAGATTCAATACACATCGAGTAGCATTAATTGTAGGTACAATTATACATTGTAATAAGAAGGATTAACTGTTCAGAATAAAGCATGCATGTAAACTGAAGAGCTGTTAAGAGAAGACGACAGTTTATGCATACTAATATAGACAAATGTGACCTGTAAATGAAAATCAAGCAGAACAGAAGATGGAAATGCAGTATGCCAGCTACCACAGGAGGGAATAGTGATTTAGCCACAGGAACAGTTTACCACAAGAATGTTTTGGACGGTTAGTGAAATAGAGTGGGGGGAAGGAAAAGTGATGAACCTGAGGAGGGAGGGTATTCCATAACTTAGGTAGGCAATACGAGAAGGCCATCTGTCCTATCATAGTAGACCGATGAGGGACTGCTAGTAACCAAGAGTCATATGAAATAAGGGAATGATCTGGATGGGGGTGAGTAGATAGGGAGGAGGTAAGATATGGGGGGAGAAAGCCAACCCAAAATTTAGATGTGAATTTAGCATAGTGGAGGTGTCAGTGATTTTTTGTTGAGGAGAAAGTCAAGGAAAGATAGAGAGAAAAGTGGTGTGTGAGAAGGGATTCATCTAGTGCAAAGTGGCAGAAGGAGTTAAAAAACATAATCCAGTTTGGTTAAGGAGGACTTGGGAGCAGCACTGTAGACTACATCACAGTAGTCAAAGATAGGTAGAATCATCTTCTGGACCAGTTCATGCCTCACTGGTAGCGGGAGGCAGCTACGGCTCCTGTATAATCCATCAAGTTTGGGGCACAACTTCTTCAGGATGACATCAACATATCCAGAGAAGCTGAGGTGTTGGTCGAGCCAAACCCCTAAATATCTAAAGGAAGGAATACCTCAAGGACTGTCCTGTCAAGAGTATTGAAAGATTGCAGGGATGGGAGCCTAGAGAGCCTCTGCCTAGTGCCAAAGGTAATTGAGACTGTCTTCTTAGCATTAAGTTTGAGTTGATGGCAGCAAAACCAGTGCTGAATTTTATCAAAGTCAAACTGGATTCTGACGTCAGTGGCAACCACTACAAAACAGAGCATTGAGTGCTTTGTTTTGAATACCACTATAAAATTATTTAACATAAAGAAGATGGTGATACATCTGTATGAAAGACAGTACTGTATATACTTTAAAACTGTATTCTACTGGGCATTAAGATGTGACATTGTTTGAGTATTATATAGGTTACTTAATACTATTCAGAATGTTTAACTACTTATACAGCACTCATTGTTCGTTCCTGATCCAGAATAATATTCCAAACCATAATTAATCAAGTTTGTGATCACTGTGACCCCAGAATAATGTTCCAAGCCAGGTTTAATCAAGTTTGTGACTACTGTGACCCCTTCAGAATAACAAGTGAGGAGGTACAGCACCATCCCTTGATCTCCACAGAAATGATTGATCTCATTTTTTTGGCTACTAGAATGCTGCCTGGGCCAGGTTCTGGAGAACTAGAGCTCTGTGCAAGGCAACACCTATAGAAAGCTACTGCAAGGCTTCCACTAGGTCTTACAAGTCTCATTACCATGTGACCGTAATGCATTATGTTGTACAGTCGAACTCCACTTATACCACCCTTGTATAATCTGGGTAGTCTGTTACAACGGGCAAAACATTAAAACCATTTTCCATTTGCTATATCCTTATTATAAAATAAGTCACTTACAACGATCCTTTCTTGCTGCCTATTGCAGGCAGCTAATCAAGCTGTCTCAGCATTCAGTGAGTCTTCGTTAGCAGCAGTTAGCACCTAATTATTACAACCCTTCTTTCAGCTGTCACTCGCTAGAGTGCTCACAGGTGATAAGCAGTGATTAACAGTGATTAGTGGTGCTTAAAAAATATTTGGGGCTCTCAGAGTCATAGTGCTGTGATTGAAGGCCAGTTAAGAGGAAGACAAGCCTGAAAATTCAGACAATCAAGAAGAAAAGAAAGTTACTCCAGCTGCTGTGAAGTCCGAGCTCTTAACTTTATGACCTGCCATGGTGCAGCACCCTGTAATTTCTCCTGACTGGGGTCCATTGTCAGCTGCCAAAATGGTCTGAGAGCCCTATGCTAAGAAGGCAGTTGTGCAGGCTAAAATCAAAGGCTACCTCATGTAATGTACCTTAGATAAATGTTGCTTATCCTGCTCTGTCGATGCAGTGTCAATGCCATGCTTAAAGAAGTCGAAGCCATGCTTAACTAAGTTACCTTAGCTTTAACTTTGCATATGTTTTTCATGATTTCCTTGCTGTTTTCTGCTGGTTACTTTTTGATCTGTTGATGCCGATACAGTGTTTACAGGAGTTGAAGCCATGTTTAACATAACATAGCTAGCTTAGCTTATCTTAACTTACAGTAGTTAAATATATTTTGTGATTTCGCTTATGTTTTCTGTGATCTCCTTGCCATTTACTGCTAGTTACTGTTTGCTCTGTCTATGCCAACTCCATGTTTACAGAAGCTGAATCAGTGTTTAATATAGCAAGCTTAGCTTAGCTTAACTTGGCAAAATGTATTTTGTGATTTCCTTGCCTGTACTGGTTTACTTACTTGATTAATACTGTACAATACTTCAATGAATTTCATTCATTTCATGAACTGTAAAAATTGTATGCAGTAAACACACTTGCTATATCTCTGTAAATGACACTTTTTCACTGCAAAGATGTCTCCATTTTTTTTTACAAAAAGATGATTAACCATCTATTGCTTGTAACGGGCAAATGCTGCATTGCCAAATGTGCTCATTATAAGTGGTGGAGACTGTATCGTTATGGTTTCAGTGAGTAGTGACTGTATAGAACTAAATAAATTAATGTTCTTTGCCTCAGACTGCTGCTTGGATTGTTTTCATCAGCCAATGCTATACAGGCTTGGGATATCACACACTTATTAGTGGCAGTCATCTTGACCCTGGTTCAACTGACTGAGCTTCCCTTCCTGATGCTGCCCGAGGCAGGTAAGCCATTTTTTCTTACATATGGCTCATTACTACTTTGAGTTCTGAGCAACTATGTTTTCACCCTAGTCATGCCTTGGGTGATATCAAGAAACTCCTTAATAGCTCCAACAGGGACTCCATCATGTTTCTCAAACTCCCAAAGTCAATCCCTAGATGAAACATCTAGTATAGATAATGTACTAAGCTGCCACTTTACCAAACACTAAGCATTGAGAGGAGGGCTCCCAATTGCATCCTTCTATACCACCAAAGAGCATACACCTCTAGATCATGTTCCAGTAGAAGTACTTAAAGCCCTTCTCTGGCTTGATCTCTGTAAAGAAGTAGCCAAAGATATGTTCTAGTATATTGTTTTTCCCCCTAGTACTTTATCCAGTATTTACTGCTGTATCTAATTCAGAGTTTCTGCTATATGCAGATAATGCTGCATTATTTTATCATGCAAAGTCAATTGAGAATCTTAACATTGCTTTGTCTTCTGAATTCATTGGGATACAGAGCTACCTATGTACACTACAGTAGTAAAAAGATTGTCTTAAATAAAATATGATTAAAGTAATGCTATTTGGCAACACACACAGACTTTAAAAAGATCAGGACTGCCCAAACTGAGGAAATCATAGCCAACTCAGTTAAGAAGGGGTTAAAACCTTTTATAGGTACAATAGAGAGCAAAGAAAGACTAAGACAGGGATACTGAGGCTGAATAAAGAGGAAGGTGGTTGGGCAGAGAGCGACAGTGAAAAATCAGGGTTACTGAACGAATACTTCTGCTCAGTATTCATAATGGAAAAGCAGGAGAAGATACTTAATCCAGTCAATAGAAGCACTCTGGATAGGAGGGTTGATATTAGTCCTTTCACAGAAGAAAGGGTTCTGAAAGAACTCTTAAAACTGAAGGTTGATAAAGTAATGGGGCCTGATGGGATTCATCCCAGAATTCTAAAAGAACAAAGGGAAGAACTAGTAACACCACTCACTACCCTTTTTAATAAATCATGGGAGGATGTGTGGTACCTGAGGACTGGAGGAGGGTGGATGTGATTCTCCTTCACAAAAGTGGGAGCAAGACAGAGGCAGGAAACTACAGACCTGTCAGTTTGACCTCCGTGGTAGGGAAAATTAAGGAATCACTTCTAAAGAAAAGAATTGTTGAGTACCTAGAGGCCAGTGAGGCACAGGACCCAAGGCAGCATGGATTCACAGCAGGAAGGTCATGTCAGACAAATCTAATTGATTTCTTTGACTGGGTGACCAAAGTAGTAAAACAGGGAGAGGCTGTGGACATGGCCTATCTAGACTTTAGCAAGCATTTGACACAGTCCCACACAAGAGATTAATAAACAAATTAGCCAGCCTGGGAGTGGGTCCTAGGGTGGTAGCCTAAGTAAAACACTAGCTGGACAACAGGACACAGCGGGTAATAGTAAATCTAGTCCACAGTGAAGAAAGGGTGGTTACTAGTGGGGTACCACAGGGTTTAGTACTGGGGCTGGTCCTTTATAATGTCTTTATAAGTGACATTGCAGATGGAGTGGAAGGGAAAGTATGTCTCTTGCAGATGGAGTGGAAGGGACAGTATGTCTCTTTGCAGTTGACACAAAGATCTGCAGCAGGGTTGATATGCAAGGTGGGGTGGAAAGGATGAAAAGGCACTTGGCAAGGTTGGAGGAATGGTCACATGTATGGCAGCTTAGATTCAATGCAAAGAAGTGCAAAGTAATGCACCTGAGAAACAAAAACCCAGGGGAAGAGTACACAATGGGGGGGTGAGATACTGACAACAACAAAAATGGAAATGAACCTGGGGGTAGTCATATCACATGACCTAAAGGTGGGCCAGCAATGTGAGAAGGCAGTAAGGATGGCTGGGGGGATACTGGGATGCAAAGGGAGAGGCATCGCCAGTAGAAAACAAGAAGTTGTTGGCCTTCTGTACAGACAGTTGGTAAGACCCAAACTGAAATACTGTGTACAGTTCTGGAAACCCCATCTCCTCGAAGACATAGACAGGGTGGAGGCTGTCCAGAGGAGGGCAACCAAAATGGTGCAGGGTCTGCACCAGGAGACATATGAAGAAAGACTAAAGGAGCTTTAGATGTATAGCCTTGAGGAAAGGAGGGAGGGGGGGCATGATAGAAACTTTCAAATATCTCAAGAGAATCAACAAAGTCTAAGAGGGTAGCATCTTTCAGAAAAATACATGTGCAAGAACAAGGGGCACAATTTGAAGATAGAGGGGGACAGCTCAGAGGTAATCTGAGGAAGTATTTCTTCATAGAGAGGACTTTATATGCATGGAACGGCTTTTCTGAGGAGGTCATAGAGTCAAAAACAGTGGGGGAATTCAAGAATGCATGGGACAGACATAAGACAATTCTAGTGGTGGGTAAGAGGAAGTAGGCTGTTGGTTAACTAGGATCTGCAGCTTATCCGCTAGGTAAGGAAATGGGCAGACTCAGTGGGGCAAGCTGTCCTTATCTGCCATAAAATGTGTATGCAACAGTTTTTTTTGTTTTCAAAACAAACTGACTCATGCAGTCTCTAGAAGTTTCAGAATACTACTGTACCAAAGATGGGTACAATCACATTCCATGACCTTTGACATGTGGTACAATAGCATTTTGAAAAAGGTGGTTTTCTATACAGAATTAATACTCTACTATACACCATACCAATAGCTATATGACTTTAAATCACTATTTCAGGTTGAGGAAAATGGAAAACAAAAGAGGAAAAATGTGTTAAATAGTAATGCAAATAACTATCAGTATATCAGTATGCTCTGCTGTTACTGTAAAGAACTGCCTTGAACATGTACATCATTTCTGCCACACACTCTGGTTTAAATACTGGTTCACATTATAACAGTTACATCTTTACTGGCCTTTTAGTAAATGCACAGGATAATTTGATTTGCACTCTGTTTGGCACCTAACCATTTTAGAACAATGTAACACAGTTTATATCCCTTTCAACAACAAAGTTCTATAGTAAAGCAAGGATATATTATGACAACCACCGTATGTAAGGACATAAACTAAACCTATATCATACAGTTCTTAATCATCCTTACCACCAGAGCTATAATCAGAAACACTCACTGAATTCACTCAAATGCCACTAAAGATAAAACAATGATATAATGTAAACCAGTATTTGAGAAATTCCTCAGAAAACACTGGCTGACAGGTTAAATGCAGTTCTTGTTTAAAAATAATTTGATGCACGCTATCAATTATTCATTCTAATTTCATGAAGTGATTCAGATGTATAAAATTGAAGATATCATGCCAGCAGCTATAAGGTTTAGATGGGAATAGATTTGCCCTTCCTTATAAATATTTATAAATCATATTTTTGTAAGTTGAAAAACATATTGAATAAGCTCTTATTAATGTGTTATAAATATAATTACACCAAGCTAGCAATATATGAAGAAAAGGAATAAAAACAATTTATTGATACTGCTCTAAGTTCCAAGTCAGAGGGCTTGATTTTCAATGGTCCTGCTACAGCCGGCAAAAGGACCTGACTTTGATGTGTATCTGTTGCAGGGTAAATGTGGCACAAGGTTTGAATGCTGCTTTCAAATGTTGTGCTACATATTAGGGTTGTCAAACTGACAGAAGATCTAGGTTCTAATACCTGTCTTGAGTTTTGCAAATAGCTCTAGGTTTTAGTCTTCTTTGGAGCTCAAACATTTTTTAGTATAGAACAGGAGAGAAAGAACAGCTAGAGATACTGAGAGGAGGAAAAACATAAATAAAAGTCCTGCCCTCTCATCACAGCAATAGTAGTATTTCACTGCCCATGCAGAAAACACATTGTGCCTTTCAAAATGAAAATGCCAAATGTCACAATTCCATGTGTTTGGCACACCTGCATATGAGCAGCACATTCTAATACAGTCTATGAAGTATTTTAGGATGCAATTCCCTTGAAAAAGCCAAGCATTTTGACACGGGTCTGGAGTTTTGTCTGCTGTTTTCGAACTATTTATGTAATATAAATTACTTTTATATTGATTCAGCGAGTCCTGGTGCCTGTATGTTCATTGGAAGGAATTCCCAATATTTAGTTTATTTACAGGCTGGTATCTCCTGTTCTTGAAATGTCTGAACAGAAAAGTATTTTATTTTGTATTTAGAATCCTTAATACTAGAACCCATGAGTGTTCTAGCTCTAAATTAGAACTCACCCCCTTGGGTTTTAAAGGGATTCTAATCTTATTTATTTATTTATTTATTTATGTATGTATTTATTTATTTATTTATTATTTTAGTGATTCATAAAAGACCTTTGAGTGCAAGCTTTTTTACAAAGGTTCCACGTCATAGATTGCAAAACAAAGTACAATAGGAGAAAGCAAAGGTACATCACAATGAACGATACAGCTTGGATTCAGAACTTACAGGATTACTCCGAACAGGTACAAGGTAAAATAACAAGAAAAACCCTTTATGAGGGTGAGGGAGGATAAGCAGCCACAAAGTGCCTTGTCAGTATTTCAGAGGGACGGGGATGGCTGGCACTGGGGTGAAGAAAGGAGGTATGAGAGAGAGGTAGGTACTGCACTGGAGGTGAAGGGTGGGTGAAGAAGGGCGATAAGGTATAGGTAGAAATGGGGGTGAGGGAAGGCTAAGTGGAGAAGACATGCTAGAGTAAATGGTGGAGTGCGAGGGTGCATGGTCAGGCAGCTTGCTTTAGTAGTGACTGTTAGGAATACTCATGGGACTGGGATTTGGGGGAGGGAGAAGGTGGAGTGGTGGGTGCCGAAGGAGCATGACGTGAACGTATTGCTGAGGCAAGTCATGAGAAGGGAAAGAGGGATGGGGTACCTGAGGACTGCCTAGTGCTTGATGGGGCAAAGAGAGCAGATGTGTCTGGACTTAGGGGCAAGTGCACTGGAATGCTGTTAGGTGCTGTTTGAGGTCAGATTTGGATTGGGCCAGACAACTGGTGGCCAAGAGGTGCTCAGGGAGTTCATTCATTCACAGAGGGGCCATGTCAGCAAATACACATTGCCCAAGCAAGGTGCAACAGAAGGTGATAGCCAAGGCCCCTCTAGTCCTCCCCCTTGTGACCTGTAATGAGTTGGCCACCTTGATCAAATTGCCTACCCGAGGTGGTGTTTTACCCAAAAGAGCCTTCTTCCCTAAGATGCAAGTCTGGAATTGACCCTGATACTTAATGACAGCCTATTTGCACCTTCATATAGAGTACAGGTGTGAGTGCCATGCTCAGCATCCAGGGTGAGTCTGCAGGCTTTGTTGAGTGCAGTCTGAACCCTCTTGAGTGCTGTAACTGTTGCCACCCCGTAGACCACTAGTCCACAGTCAGTAGTAGATATAATGGAACTGTGGACTAAGAGGCGGAAGGACCCCAGAGAGAGATATTGCCTGTGTCTGTACAGGACACTAATCTCAGTACTGACTGTCTTGACCAGAGAGTCAATATGGTGTGCAAATGTGAGGGTATCATCTATTATGACCCCGAAATACTTGAACAAGTGGACTTGTTCCAGTAGCTCACTGCATGAATTGGAGATGATGAGGGGGTGTGCTTATTTTTGTTGTGGAGGCTGGATATAAACATGGCCTTGGTCTTCTTGTAGGTTAGAAGCAACTTATGACTACAGAACTGGTTTTGACAACCCTACCGCATATATGGCACCTTACATTGCTTTAGAGTAAAATAATTATGCACGCATCTGATACTGACACATGCATCAGTGTAAGGCACCTTGCTGTCCTGTAACTTAAAGTAGATTTACACAATGCCCAAGTCCACTGGTTTACCCATTTCAGCTTGTGAAATATAAAGCACTTTGTTGTGCTTGTAAAATAGCTTCTAGGCTTGAAAAGACTGATTACTTTGCATTCACGCTGCCGAATAACCTTATCTATACCTCAAAAGTTCTGAAAGGTCATCCAGTCCCTCTTCTCCTCACCTCCCAACACCCCCCATCCTTAAGGCGGGAGGTACCCCCATATCTTATCCTGATGCTGGCACCTCACTTTTCAACTCCTTTTTTACCAACTTTGCCCTCTTTCTCCTTCCTTCCACCCCAACATCCCCTCTCGCATTTTGCCCCAACCTACTTCTCCTCCCTCCACCATCCCTTCTTCTTCTCCATTACCACTCCTTCTGTGACCTTCAAGGCTGTCCCTTACTTTCAATCTGCAGAGATGAGGAAGGCCCAGTAGCCTTAACCCCAAACTGTCTCTCTCTCTACACCATGGTCATTGTCCTTCCCATCACACAACTCCTGAATCTTTCCATGTCACTTACCTCATTTCCTGATCTGTGGAAGCAGGCCACTGTCATTCTCCTTCACAAAGGGAGAGGCCACTACCTCCTTGACAACTACCATCCCATCTTACTTATTCCCTCTAAGGATAACGTCAGGAACACCTGATCCTTTCCCAACTCTCCCTTTTTCTTGACAACTCTTTCTTCACTCCCTGACAGCCTGGATTTAGGAAATCCTACTCCACCACCACCCCCTCCTTAGGCTCACTGACTACATCCTTTTTAGCATGAACCAGAGATTGGTCATCTCTGCCATCTTTGTTGACCTGGCCAAAAAAATTCAACACTGTTGCCAGTCTTATACTTCTGGGCAAGCCAACAGTGGCTGGGCTCTCTTTCTCCTCTGCTGAGTGGTTTTACTCATACTTTGAGGGTAGGATCCAAGCTGTACTTATTGGTGATGGCATCACCCCTCCTCTCCCTATATAGTCTGGCTTCCCCACAGATTTCTGTCCTTGGCCCCATTTGAGTCTCAATTTTCCAAAAAGACCTTCCTCTTATCAGCTCCTCCTCATCTATTCATATGTTAGCAGATGATATGGTTTTCTATGCTCAGTGATTCCACTGCCTCTGACCTCACAAATGATCTCCAACTAGATTTCAACAACAACTAACACTGGTTCTGGCCCAACCAGCAGTTACTCAATGTCAAAAACTGGTCTGGATGATCTCTGGCACAAGATAGAGACTTGACAAGCTCTTCACTTCCCCTCCTTCCGGATCCTTGATAATGTTTTGATTGATGATGTCTGCTCTTTTAAATACCTCAGGGTATGTCTGGATTGTCATCTGAACTTCTCTATGCATCTGGACACTATCCACAAAAATCCACATCTTAAACTTGGGGCAGTTTACAGAAACAAAACAAGTTATCTGGCTTTCTGCACTTAGAGAGAATGTCATGAAGATGATTCTACCTATCCTGAAGTACAGCAACACTATATATAGTGCTTTCCCCAAGTCCACTCTTGCCAGGCTGGATCCCCCCTTTCACTACTTCCACCACTTTGCCCTGGATTTTCTCCAAAGAACCCACCATTGTTCCCTACATTCCTCCCTCTCCTTTCCCTCCCTTAATGCCATGTGCCTTGCTCATTATGCCACATTCACATCCAGATTCTGTCTGGGCTCCCTACCTCTTTTCCTCACTCCTCTCCTCCCCCTCTTCCGCTTCCTACTCCCTTCACAGCTCTGACACCTACTGTCTCACTCTCCCCCCTGTTAAATCCTCTTCTGGTCAAGCTGCTTACCTTTTCCATTCCCTAAATTTTGGTTTGCAATGTTCCCTCCTCCACATCACTAAAATATCTCCCACTTGATTTCAAATCTCACTCCTGCAGTTGCTTCTGATCCTAGGCTAATCTCACTGCTCCTCCCTCCATACACTTACCTCCCCCTACTTCAGTAGCTTATTGATCTACTTTTCCCTTTTGTCTGGTCCTCTGTTGTATTTGCCAGCTCCCTTCCCTTCCTTATTTTACTGACAGTTGCACTTCGCAGAATTGTTGCTGTTGATATGCTATTGATATGCTATGTTTTGCACTACTTATTTTGTGCTTACTCTCAATTGTCTACTGCATTCTTTTTACTTTTTTAATTATTATTGTTTTATAATTGTAACATTACTGATGTAACTTATACTGCACTCTCCAAATTCCCTTCCCCCCAAGGACACATCTAGAAAGCTGTTAGCTCAATATGTTTTTCCTGGTGAAATTCTTAAAATAAAAAAAGTATATAGATAGATAGATAGATAGATAGATAGATATAGATAGATAGATAGATAGATAAACAAATATGTATGTATACATGTGCATAATGCTTAGACCACATTACATAGTCTAAGATATCAGCTCAAGTGTTAGGGACACAGAATGAGCATGCCACAAGTCTGCAATGCATGGCAGAAAATACAGCCAATAGTGTTCCAAATAATGAAAGGGATATAGGCAGGATGGAGTTTGTCCAGATAATTGAGCTTATGAGTGTAAGTAGAACAAGACAATATTGCACTCAAGCTGAGGTGAGGAAATGTAAGTGTAAGTATTAGAAAACAATTGCAACAAGAATGGTTGACATGAGGAATAGACCACCTGGTTAGATTGTTTAAACTAGCACCAGTCAAGCTTTCAGAGTAGGACAAAATACATTCCTGAGGGAGAATGGAATTGAGGCTTACACAGCATGAGTAGGGGTACTGATTCATTAATCTGATATAGTCACTACCATGTGGCAAGAATGTATGATAAGATGGATCTCATGTCTCATCCATCTGCACATTACTATGTCACTATGTAACACTGAACACCAAAAACATAGACGTGGAAGGGAATGTTAACACTGTTGAGTGTTGCAGTGCAGAAAGAAAAAAAAAACACTGGAGTCATAATCAGAAGTATATGAATGCCAGTTTGAACAACTTTATACAGCTACAACTCTGCTTCTGTCAGAGAATCAAACAGCTCTAACTTCTGGGTCTCAATTTTCAAAGTCCCATGAATGCAGGAAGGACCCTCGTACACTGATCATTTGGCACACAGTGCTTGCAGCATTCTTCTGGCTGGCAATCAGGATTTTCAGTCCTGAACACCAAATGCCACAAGTCAAACCATTTTTTCCTGGTCTAATTTGTAGCATTCAGGGGACTTTTTTTTACAGTGCTTGTGCCAAATATTTGCCGCTAGCTGTCGTAAACTGAGGAAACTGTTGGAACTGTTTCTGACAATAGAAAATCAAATGCAAATGAGTGTGGTGCAACTGCACAAAAAATTACTTTAATGCAGGCTTGATGCAAGCCCACATCAGCTTTTGAAAATCTAGCCCCAGGTGTTTAATTCTCATGGACATAAGCAAACGTTTGCGCCAATGTTAAACTTTAGATTTGAATGTAGTGAATCAGTTGAACTAGATAACTTTGAACCACTTGTCCTAAACTACCCAGTGCTGCCACGTGGCCTCCATTCCCATCTAAGCCTTCTGTGCACATACTGTATAATGTATATGTAAAAACCAATATGCTAGCTCCTGGAAAAATGCCAGGAGCCAACACACTCTTTGTAACTCACCTGCTGTCCCTAACTCAAGAACCCCCAGGTCCCAAAATACCAATATTTAATTGCTGAAATCTCCGTACTGAAGCCCTGATCCATTTTTTGTAGGAGAGATGGTATTCACACACTAGTTTAGTTAGTCGGGTCCAGCCTCCCCATCTTCTCAATCAGCAAGAAAAGCATTGTTGGTTACTTGCAAGAAGCTGACATGGTGATTAGACGCACATCCTCCTAATCCTTCCCCCAAGAACTCACCATATCTCATTTTAAATATTCATCTCAGAACACTTATCCGCAATTTTGGTTGGCACTCTTGGTCCAGTTCCAAGGTAGCTAGTCTGGTCCTCCATTGGCACACCATTCCTTATAATTTTAAGCTGTTAAGCATGCCACATGTTTCCAGGATGAGGGGAGATACAGAGTGGCTGATGTAACTGATTAAACAAGGTAGATCAGTCTTCATTTTGCCTAGTGTCATCAAAGATGCTGACTGTTATGCTCACTCCCTTTCAGGAGTGTGTGTGGCCTACTTGTACAGTCTAAGTCTAATAGGGAATTGAATGCCATGAGTACACTTGACTATCTAGCTACGAACAAGACAAACAGTGCCTCCCTTCAAAATCTTGGATCATGTGTTTGGAGGACAAACATCTAAATGCATGTATGGTGGGGAGTTGGGTGGGGTGAGCTATGGATTGGTGATGCTTGCAAAGTTTGTGTTTACTCCTAGTATGGTGAAAGTTGCCAGCAATGCTTTTCTAACAGCATGAGAGGACAGGGAGAGGTAGCACAACTAGCTATCATAGTGTATGACACAATTGCCTCCCCAATTGTGACTCAGAGGTCAGGGAGGTGAACTTGTAAATAAATGCATGATATAACCTTGAAAGTTAGGGCAGGGAGGGTGGAGTGCTTGTAAAGAGTGTCACCTTCTGGCATAGTGCAAGAAGGTGGCAAATCTTTTCTTACTATATGAGAGGATGTGGAGAGGGGGCACAGCTGGCTGACCTGGTGTGATTAGGGGATCAGTATGGGAAACTATTAAACATGGATATTTTGGAACATGGAGCTGCATGCAATAGTGTCAGGAGTGGGAAATATATTTTCTTAAGTGCACTGTATATGTAAGACAAGCATTTGTCAATGCCAAGTGTTACTTTATGTCATGTAGTGGAAGTTCAGGAGTTAGATGCAGTATAGGAATGGCAGTGAAGTATTAAACTGATGCCAACTCCACCCCATCCTGCAGAGATGGACAGGCATTGGGGTGTGCATTTGGGTCATCACCCATAACGGTCACAACATTTCACCTCACCCTACCATGCAGACACTTACAAGTGTCGAGGTGTGCTTTGACGTGTTAGGGCTTTACACTCACCTCATTCCATGAGGAAATACACTGAAATGGGTGCAGTATAGGAGAATGGGATGAACTCTGGGGCCAAAGGGTCAAAGGCGCACCTCGATGCCTGCCACTGTCTGCATGGTGGGAGTGGAATGGCATGAGCATTACTATCAACAATCCCAAGTCACACCCCTGATGCCTGTCTGTCCCTACAGGGTAGGGCATTATGGTCAAAACCCCTAACACCTTGGGTTTTTCTTGGTATTTTTACTCCAAGTTTTCAACATGGGCTTTTTGTGATCCCACCGCATGAACAGTGACACTATCAGTTAGTTAGCCAAAAGCTGATTTTGCACAGTGACTGCACCATTTGGCGCCACAGGTGCGAAAATACATTTCAAACAGAATGTGAAAAATGACAGCTGTACTGTTCATGAGGAGGTGTAAAAAATGGCAATGTTGAAAATTTGGAATGAAAATATAAAAAAATTGGTTAAGTCATGAGTGTGCATAGAAACTGCGCAATGCACACCCGTAATGTAATTAGTTTTGGGATTTTTTACAGCAGATTTTCAACATAGACATTTTGGGACCTCTGCTCATGAACAGTGTCACTGTGATTTTCTTACTCTATCCTGAACACTGATTTCCCACAACGACCGTGCTATTCTATGCAGGAAGTGTGAAAACACATTTCAGTCAGTGTGTGAAAAATGACAGCGTTACTGTTCATAAGGAGGTGTGGAAAAATGCCAGTGTTGAAAATCTGGACTGAAAAGATTACAAATTTGTGAACTTATGAGGGTGTGTGGAAATAGTACAATGCACGCTTGTAACACAGTCATTGTATGGACTTTTGTCACCGAATTTTCAACACTGCCAGTTAAAGACCTCTGCTTATGACCAGTGTCACTGTGATTTTCTTAATCTGTCCTAAACATTGATTTCACACACCGACCACGCCACTATGTGCTACATATGCGAAAACACATTTTGGGTTAGATGTGAAAAATGACAGCTGTACTGTTCATGAGGAGGTGTGGTAAAATAGCATTGCTGAAAATCTGGAGTGAAAATATTAAAAATGCTTGAAGTTACAAGTGTGCGTAGGAACTATGCAATGCAAACTCGTAAAACAGTCATTTTGGGGAATTCTTCCATCAATTTCCAACATAGGGTTTTTAGGGCCTATCTCATGAACAGTGTCACTGTGATATTCTTGATCTGTCCTAAACATTAAAGGGACACTGTCAACCCCCTTAGGTCTCAAAGTGCCCCTAGTTTAAAAAACATATTTTATGATTGCCAAAATTCTGTAAAAAGATTGTTGATGTAGCTGGTAGTTTAATTCTGACTCTTATTTTCTTTAAAAAAGTAAAAAACAGACTGCTCAACATACTGGTGTTATCACACCAAGACAAGTTTGTTAACATTCCTTGATCAGCTCCAAATGCATCTTTCCTGGACTTGGGAACATCCACAAAACAGTCTAGCCCCTCATGATGCATTGGGAGATTAGGAGGGTACTGTCTTATGATTGATTGCACTGTCTGTGTCTGTTGCTAATGCTCAGGACACATGCAGTAAGAACAGGACCATGACTGTCAACAAAAACAAGATTGTTTATAAATATACATTGCCACGCATTTCAGTTCTACTATGCAAGGCTACAGACAAAACAAACTGCAACATCAGTGAATTTTAGAGAGGTTAAGCAATCATAAAATGTGGGGTTTCAACTAGAATTAATATGATGCAAAACAGGTTGACAGTGTCCCTTTAATTTCGCACACTGACCATGCCATCATACACTACATGTGTGAAAACACATTTCAGGCAAGATGTAAAAATGACAGCTGTGCTGTTTATAAGAAGGTGTGGTAAAATGGCAGTGTTGAAAATCTGGAGTGAAAATATTAAAAATGCTAGAAGTCACGAGTGTGTGTAGGAACTGCACAACTCACGCTCGTAAAACAGTCATTTTTGGGAATTTTTTCACCAAATTTTCAACACAGGGATCTTGGGGGCCATCCTCATGAACCGTTACACTGTGGTTTTGTTACTAAATCCCAAAAGGTGGTTCTATGCAGTAACAGAGAAATCACCTTTCGGGATCGAATAACAAAACGAGAGTGACTGAGTTCATGAGGTGGGGTCCCAAGAACCCCATGTTGAAATTTTTTTGAAAGAAATTCCCCAAAATGTCCAAGATATGCACCAAAGTTGAAAAATCCATTTATGCCATTTTTCAGCTTACCGTCATTTCCTCAATTCACGGTCGGCTTTGAAGAGTGCGGACGTGTTCCTGGTTAACCAAAGATCATTGCACTGGGCTCCAGAGGTAAGCATGGGATGGGGTCAGGTGGATTACGGGGAGGTGGGGTACGCAGAGGGTGGGCGCAGGTTGGGGGAAGGGGCAAGAGAATCAATAAGGGACTTTTTTTTCTTCTAGGTCTTTTGTTTTTTTAAAGACAATGGGGGACTTTTGCCACACTGGGGTGGGCTCCCACCATGGCACCAGACAGTTTTTTTGGGGGCCAGTGGAGCCGATGGGGGTTGGGCACCCCCATTGGCTAAGGAGACTTTTGCCACGCTGGGGTGGGCTCCCAGCGTGGCAGATGGAAGTTTGTTTGGGGAGGGCAGTTGAGCCGACGGTAGACTGGTCACCCTTGTCAGACATACAGTGTGCTGGGGGGATACATGAGCCATAGGGGGGCATTATGCTGATGGAGATTGGGCTACCCCATCAACAAATGAACTGTGGAGGGGTTCATGCTGATAGGGACATCCCGTTGGCTTTTTTTTTTATTGAAATGTTTCGCCAGGAAGGCACACTGAATGTCAGGCAGCAGCTTTCTGTCAGATTCCTGGGGACTGTAAGAGGCTGATGGAGAAGCTGCTGCCATGGGGACACCACACAATCAGCTGTTTTGGTAGCTTGAAATGCACCAAAACAGCTGATTGCATGGTGATATGGCAGAGTTTCTTGATGCATTGTGGCATGCACCCTTACTGCTGATGCAATGTGTTTCTTGCACATGCCTGCTAGCAACACAAAAACGGGGAAGAGTACAAAAGTGAATTGGGTTGTTGAAGCGGTGGCCAAGGAACTATCTGGTGACACTGGAGTGACAGAGCTGTAAGGTTGTTTTTTTTTAGTTTGTCTTGTTATTTGACCATGTGAGCTATGAACCAGTTCATGCCATGGCGAAGTTTACCTGATTCAGTTTTTACATGATTAAAATCTAAAAGGTTCACACACCTCAAGTTACCTGACTTCCAAAGTCCAAACAGATCCACACCGCCGTCATAGCCTCTAGTCTAAGCTATAAAAAATGGCCTTTCCCCTCATGTGTATGCTAGCTATGACACATAAATGTGCTGTTGTGCTGCTTTAACCTCATAATCTGATTCTGCATTTTCTATTTTGTTTTCATTTCATTCCACATCCTACAGATTTTTCTGAACATGTCAGAGACTATAGAGCTGCTCAAGTAAACTGGTTCTGCCAATCACCTGACAGACCCTTTAATAAATCAGTCAATCAATCAATCAGTCAATCAAGCAATCAAGTTTTTCTGTATATGGTGCCCTTCCCAAAATGGCTGAGAGTGTCTCACACAACCTGAAAACAAAAATAAAATATTAGATTAATAGAATGGACCGTGGGTGGGCAGAGAGGGACAGTGAAAAAGCAGGGACACTGAATGAATACTTCTGTTCAGTATTCACAAAGGAGGAGGTGGGGGAGGTGCCTAATCCAATTAACAGAAGCATTCTGGATAGTGGGGTTGATCCCTGTCCTTTCACAGCAGAAAGGGATCTGAAAGAACTCCTAAAACTGAAGGTGGACAAAGCAATGGGGCCTGATGGAATTCACCACAGAATTCTAAAAGAATTAAGCAGAGAACTAGTGACACCACTGACTACCTTTTTAACAAATCGTGGGAGGGTGGTGTGGTACCTGAGGATTTGAGGAAGGCAGATGTGATTCCCCTTCAGAAAAGAGGGACCAAGACAGAGGCAGGAAACTACAGACCTGTCAGTTTGACCTCTGTGGTAGGGAAAGTGATGGAATCACTTCTGAAGTAAACAATTTTTGAGTACCTAGAGGCCAGTGGGGCACAGGACCCAAGGCAGCATAGGTTCACAGTGCGAAGGTCATGTCAGACGAATCTAACTGATTTCTTTGACTGGGTGACCAAAGTAGTAGACCAAGGAAGGGCTGTGGACATGGCCTACCTAGACTTTAGCAAGGCATTTGACACAGTCCCACACAAAAGATTAATAGTCAAATTAACCAGCATGGGAGTGGGTCCCAGGGTGGTAGCCTGGTTAAAACATTGGCTGGACAACAGGACACACAAGGTAATTGTAAATGGAGTCCACTCTGAAGAAAGAGGGGTTACTAGTGGGGTACCATTGGGTTCAGTACTGGGTCCAGTCCTTTTTAATGTCTTTATAAGTGACATTGCAGAGGGCCTGGAAGGCAAAGTATGCCTATTTGCAGATGACTCACAAAGATCTGCAACAGGGTTGATACACAAGGAGGCATGGAAAGGATGAGAAGGGTCTTGGCAAGGTTGGAGGAATGGTCAGAAGTATGGCAGCTTGGATTCAATGCAAAGAAGTGCAAAATAATGCACCTGGGAAACAAAAACCCAGGGGAAGTTTACACAATGGGAGGGGAGGTAGTAACAACAACAGAAATGGAAAGGGACCTGGGGGTAATCTTATCAGATGACCTTAAGGTTGGCAAACAATGTGAGAAGGTGGTAGGGAGGGCTGGGGGATACTGGAAAGTATAGGGAGAGGCATCACCAGCAGAAAACAGGAAGCTGTTATCCCCCTGTACAGACAGTTGGTGAGACCCCAGCTGGAGTTCTGCATCTTGTTCTGGAGACACCATCTCCGCAAGGACATAGACAGGATGGAGGCAGTTCAGAGGAGGGCAACTAAAATGGTGCAGGGTCTGCAAGAGAAGCCATATGAGGAGAGACTAAAGGAGCTTAATATGTATATCCTTGAGGAAAGGAGGGAGATGGGGGACATGATAGAAACATTTAAGTACCTCAGTGGAATCAACAAAGTCCAAGAGGGTAGAATCTTTCAGGAAAAGCGATGTGCAAGAACAAGGGGACACAATTTGAAGATAGAGGCAGGACGACTCAGGGGCAATGTGAGGAAGTATTTTTTTACAGAGATGGTGGTGGACACATGGAACAGCCTTACTGAGGAGGATGTGGGGTATAAAACTGTGGGAGAATTCAAAAATGTATGGGACAGACATAAGGCAATTTTTTGTGGGGGTAGGAAGAAATAGGCTGTTGGTTAAATAGGATCTGTAGCTTATCCTCTAGGTAGGAAAATGGGCAGACTAGGTGGGCCAAGTGGTCCTTATCTGCCATCAAAGTCTATATTTCTATATGTTTCTCTGTTTCTAAATTAACAATCCAAAAGGAAAGATAGGCTGCCATATATAGTATTATGAACACAGTATTTAGCATGTCAATATTGACAGGCATAGATGCTTCCTATTACACTGGTGTTTTTTGACAGTTGGTTTCCAGTTTGCATCTGATTTCATACCATATTGTATCACTTTAGCATCTTGCTCCTGGGGCTCAAATTGGTTCAAAACATGTTTTCAAAGTGATCCGCTTTTGGAGAGCATTTTTCCTGAACATGTTTGCCAGTCCTATAATAGATTGATATTTAAAGGGATTAGGTAAGGAGAAGTGATGAAAGTCAGCCTACAGGTACAGGTATAAGAGGCAGGCTATTTGGACCAATTAATTATTTCCTGTCCCAATAATTTCTTAGGATCTTATGACATAGCCTGTCAAGATCCTCATTTAAGACTGTAATGTGTGATCTGGCACTACTTCACTTAAAGGACCTTTGTGTAGCTTTGATACCGTTTTCATTGCTAACTCTCCATGCCATGATCCAGGATCCTTAGATAGTTTGTGCACCTGCATTACTACCTTCATAGAATTTCCTTGTCATTTAACAAGTTCTTTGTCTGGAAACAATCCCTAACTTTGTGGCTGCTTTGTTGTAGCTGCTGTGTTGTCTTGGGTTGTTGTCCCAATGCTGTCTTTGCATCTAAACAGCAAATACAATAATTACCTTATTATTATTGCTGCACAGGGGAGGGAGCTGGATGTCATTGTCCACCTAGGGACAAATTACCTGGCTAAGAAAGGGATCAGAGCAGTGCAGGAGGAGTTTGTGGAGTTGGGGAGGGGCCTTAAACAAGTAGCACACATGGTAACCTTCTCAGAGGCACTGCCTGTCTATGGCGTAGGTGAGGCTAGGGTGCTCCACACCATGGGGTTAAATCAGTGATTGAAAAACTTGTGCAGAGCTCAGGAATTTGGCTTCATTGGGGACTGGGGTCCTCCTGGAGTGATGCAGGCCTATACTGGCGTGATGGTCTGCATCTGTCCAGGAGGTGAACCAGGATCCCAGGTGATAGGTGTAAGTGCTTCATTGGCAAGCATTTAAACTAGCCAAGGGGTGAGGCACTGGAAATGAGCAGGGAAATCCTAGCCCCCCCCCAAAAAAAATCAGGGTAGTAAGTGAGGTACATACCAAGATAGAGATGTTGATAAGGAGAAGGGCAGGGGTAAATGGAGAAAGTGACAAAGGCAATAAGGACAGAGATGGGGCAAAAAGGGGTAAGGCCATCAGTAAATGGAGGGTAATGAGTATCAATGCCCATAGTCTGGGCAACAAGCTCCCTGAACTAGTGGCCTTGAGGAAGAGGGAATCCTGGATATCATAGCAGTCACAGAAACATGGTACACATAGGACCATGACTGGGCTGTTAACATACCAGGGTTCACAACCTACAGGAGAGACAGGGAGGGTAGAAGAGGGGGAGGAGTAGCTCTCTATGTAAGGGAGGAGATAAAAGCAACTGAACAAAATAGTAAACAGGGAGAAGAGGAGGCACTGTGGGTCACCTTAGAGACTGGAAATGGCAACACAATCTGCACAGGGGTTGTATACAGACCCCCATGTCAGGGGGAAGGAATGGACAAGGATATGATAGAAGGCATTCTTAGGATGGCAGAGAAAGGGGAGATACTGTTTATGGAGATCTGAATATGCCAGATGTTAACTGGAGCACATTTGCTGCAGCTACATCCAAGAGCAGGGCCATTCTCGATGCCCTACAGGGGGCATGCCTCAGACAGCTAGTTTTGGAACCCACTCATGAGGAAGCAATCTTAGACCTTGTACTCTCAAATGGGGACAGTAAGAGGATCTCAGATCTAGAAATGGGTAGCCATCTGGGAACAAGTGACCACCAAACAGTGTGGTTCACGATAAACTCAGCTGCAGAGTCAAGCCATGCAAAAGTGAGGGTACTGGACTTCAGGGGGGCTGATTTTGGGAAGATGAGAGAGTGCCTTAGAAAAGCACTAGCAAACAGGCTAGAAGGAGGGGTAGAGCAACAATGGGGAAACATCAAAACTGTCATCACAGAGGCAACAAGCCTTTGTGTGAAGCAAATAAATCAAAATAAAAAAAAAGCCACTATGGTTCTCAAAGAGGTGGCGGGGAAGGTCAAGGAGAAAAAGTTAGCATTCAGGAACTATAAGGAAACACAGATGGAACAGGACAGAGTGCTGTACCAATTAAGGCAGAAGGGAGCAGGGACGGAACTCAGAATAGCAAAGGCCCTAACTGAGGAAAAGAGAGCCAACTCGGTTAAGAAGAGGGATAATCCTTTTATAGGTACATCAGGGAATGTAGAAAGACAAAGGGAGGGATAGTGAGGCTGAATAGAATGGATGGTGGGTGGGCAGAGAGGGACAGTGATAAAGCAGGGATACTGAACGAATATTTCTGCTCAGTATTCACAAAAGACAAGGAGGTAGAAGTGCCTAATCCAATTAACGGAAGCACTCCAGATAGGGGTGTCAATCCCAGTCCTTTAACAGAAGAAAATGATCTGAAAGAACTCCTCACTGAAGGTGAACAAAGCAATGGGGCTTGATAGAATTCACCCCAGAATTTTAAAAGAATTAAGGGGAAAACTAGTGAAACTACTGACTACCCTTTTAACATATCATGGGAGGATAGTGCGGTACCTGAGGGCTGGAGGAAGGCAGATGTGATTCCCCTTCACAAAAGTGGGACCAAGACAGAGGCAGGAAACTACAAACCTGTCAGTTTGACCTCAATGGTAGGGAAAGTGATGGAATCACTTCTGAAAGAAAGAATTGTTGAGTACGTACAGGCCAGTGGGGCACAGGACCCAAGGCAGAATGGGTTCACTGTGGAAAGGTCATGTCAGATGAATCTAATTGATTTCTTTGACTGGGTGACCAAAGCATTAGACCAGGGAGGGCTGTGAACATGGCATACCTAGACTTTAGCAATGCATTTGACACAGTCCCACACAAAAGATTAATACTCAAATTAGCCATCCTGGGAGTGGGTTCGAGGGTGGTAGCTTGGGTAAAACATTGACTGGACAACAGGACACACAAGGTAATTGTAAATGGAGTCCACTCCGAAGAAAGAGGGGTTACTAGTGGGGTACCGCTGGGTTCAGTACTGAGTCCAGTCGTTTTTAATATCTTTGTAAGGGATATTGCAGAGGGACTGAAAGGAAAAGTGTGCCTCTTTGCAGATAACACAAAGATCTGCAACAGGTTTGATACACAAGGAGGTGTGGAAAGGATGAGAAGGGACTTGGCAAGATTGGAGGAATGGTCAGAAGTATGGTAGCTTGGATTCAATGCAAAGAAATGCAAAATAATGCACATGGGAAACAAAAACCCAGGAGAAGATTACACAATGGGTTGGGAAGGGAGGTAGTAACAACAACAAAAAATTGAAAGGGACCTGGGGTAATCATATCAGATAACCTTAAGGTTCGCAAGCAATGTGAGAAGGCAGTAGGGAGGGCTGGGGGGATACTGGGTTGTATAAGGACAGGCATAACCAGCAGAAACCATGAAGTTATTATCCCTCTGTACAGACAGTTGGCAAGACCCCATCTGGAGTACTGCATCCAGTTCTGGACACCCCATCTCCACAAGGACATAGACAGCATAAAGGCAGTCCAGAGGAGGGCAACTAAAATGGTGCAAGGTCTGCAAGGGAAGCCGTACGAGGAGAGACTAAAGGAGCGTAATATGTATACCCTTGAGGAAAGGAGGGAGAGGGGGGACATGATAGAAACTTTTAAGTACCTCAGTGGAATCAACAAAGTCAAAGATGGTAGCATCTTTCAGAAAAAGAGATGTGCAAGAGCAAGGGGACACAATTTCAAGATAGGGGTGTGGTTTAGGGGCAATGTGGGGAAGTATTTTTTCACAGAGATGGTGATGGACACATTGAACAGCCTTCCTGAGGAGGTTATGGGGTCTAAAACTGTGGGAGAATTCAAGAATGCATGGGACAGTCATAAAGCAATTTCTGTGGGGGTAGGAAGAAATAGGCTGTTGGTTAACTAGGATCTACAGCTTATCCTGCGGGTAGGGAAATGAGAAGACTAGGTGGGCCAAGTGGTCCTTATCTGTCATCAAAGTCTATGTTTCTATGTTTCTGTGTTATTATATTGACAAGTAGTATTAGCAAAAATTAATATCCTACTCTTTTATTTTCAATTTACTTTTCCAGGCTAGCCCAAATGACATGAATTATCTCATTTTCAGTGGGATCCTGCTTTAACCTATTTTTAAAGCTGAGCAGATTAAAGCCTGGAATGGTTAGGTGATTTGATTGGGTTCATGTTTTAAGTAAGTGGCTATGGTGAGATATGAACCTGAGTCTACTTGCTCCCAAGTCTGTTCTGTAGCCACTTGGTCAAATTGCCTTTGTAGTTAAGTAGTACATTATGAGATAATAATAATTACCTGATAGAATCCACCTGATTTCATATATTCTACTCATTGTGTTTTACACAGAAGTTATGCGTCTTTTACCAGAATACCCTTGCTGTCTCGCACAAGTGTTCCAAATTCTGTGGATAGTTCACTATCTGGAAATCCATAGTTGCTAATAAAATACTCAACCAAGTCCTAAAGATTAACTTGATCCAAAACACGTAAGAATTATAGTATGTGGCTTTCCAATTTCAACACTGACCACTATGGGTAGAAGAAAAATCAAGTTCATATTGTTACTGTTAAGGAAGCATACAGTAGATCAAACTAAATTTATGAGGTTTTGAGACCTGTAAAGTCTCTTCATGTGTGATTTAATTGAAAATCACAACTCCTTTTACTAGGTTACAGGAGGACTCTGAGTTAAAGAAATGTTTTACAATTCCTGAACACAGGACGGTTATTTTATAAATGCAGGTAACACCAATTGCATTGTTACAGATTAGCCTTAAAAAGCAACTTGTTTCTCAGTGGTATAGCAGTAAAGATCAGAGTAGTAGTTGTTGTAGATTCTACTGTATCTGCATATAAACTCAAAAACAACAAATTCTGTTCAGATCCACCATGACTGCATAATGAAGTTAGTGAAGTTGTGTGGAATTGTTAAGGAGGTATGGAGAAACAGCACAATGATTTGTGAGTAATAAGATTTGTTTTAGTTTCTGTTTTAAGGAAGGCATACAGATTATTAGGAAAATACATGGAGGTGCACATTTTAATGGAAGGAACTGGAAGCTTACAAAAGAACTCCAGACCAAATGCCAGTGATGTATGTGTTATCCCAGGTGATAGACAGCCACATTTGAAAGAAACCTCAATTGCACATATCCCAATAATGCAAAGCATCAAGGGAACATATGCAAATTCCTATGATGGTACAGAAGGTAGCAGTACATGAACAAGTAATGGCTGCTATATGTTCAGCCTTGGGATTATTTACACAGTTTATTTATTAATTAATTAATTAATTAATTTATGTATTTTTTTTAAGAGAAACAAGGTTTTTGTCCATGAGGTGATGTAAGTTATATTTAAGCAATGTGTTGGTATCAGGAAGTCAGGTGTAATGATGATGGACTGTTAGAGAAAATATGATATTAACTTTCAGAGGGGGTTGCTTTTGATAAGGGCAAGGTAATTATGCTTGTGATAATGGGAATATTAGGAAAGTATGAGATCTATGCAGAAGTGGAGTACAAATATACACAGTTTCATAAGTATGTGCTCAGAGTGCAGGCAAATGTGATATGCAGGTTTGTTTTAGAAATAGTCCAAAGTTTTGAAGCTACTAAAAAGACAAACTACACACCAGAACACAGCGGAAAAATGATTAGATTTGTCTAGAAGCACTATCTTCTATGCAAGTTGGGGCACGGGGGAAGGGGGTTAAGGCTGGAGATCAGTTGTGGTCCATGAAATAACCACATGATCAGAATATTAAATATCTTAAAATAAACATAAATGCAAAAGTAACCATTTCAAGAAGAAAATGCAGACTGTGACAATTAACAGTTGTAGAGTTAGTTAGCTCATCTGGACTTATTTGCTTCATATGCATCTCAATTGCTAAGGGCTCCTGACCATGTTAACCCTTCCTCAACCCAAGCTAGCTACAGTATGTCAAGCAATAACATGAATGGAAAGATTATGCCCTTGTGACTGAAACCTGGTGGGATGTTACTGATAGCTGGGAGAAGAATGTTACAGGATATAAATTGTTTTCTAGAGATAGACCTCAAAGAAAAGGTGGGGGGATTGCAATATGCATGAGGGAATCCATAAACTGTGAGCTGGAAAACATACACTTGGATAATGTGGAAATGCTTTGGGTAAAGATTATTCATAAATCTTATGCCAAAACTAGTTCAGGTTTGGTATATAGACCCCAATCTATGAACAAACAAGATGCGGATGCTCTTATGGACTTCATTTCTAACTGAAATCCAGCAGATGATATACTCTTGACAGGGGACTTTAATATGCCAGGAATAGATTGGCTAAACTTTAGAGCAAAGACCAATCCAGAGTTAAGATTCCTGGATGCTGTGGATCGAACTGGATTAGAACAAAAGGTTATGGCTACTACCAGGGGCCATAATACACTGGACTTAGTTTTAACAAATATAGGAGATAAAATTAATAATATAAGAATTGAAAGTCCAGTAGGGAACAGTGATCACGACACAATATTTTTCAGGATGGAAGGAATATCAAAAGTATTAAATAAAGGTAAAACTCAGAAGTTCAATTTTAATAAAGCAGATTTCAGCAGTTCAAAGGAAGCATTCACTGACTGGGATTGGGAAACAGCATTTGCTGGTCAATCTGTTGATCAAATATATAAAATCTTGGTTACAAAGTTAATGACGGAAGCGCTGAGATTTATACCTATTATATGTAAATACGGCAAAAAGGTTACTAACAGAGGATGGTTTAATTCTAGGCTTAAGAAATTGGTTAAAGAAAAAAACAAGATCTTTAAAAGAGTAAATAAAAATAACCAGGAGGGGTAGAGTTTATATAGGAATAAAGTTAGGCATTTATAGAAAGAAATAAAAAAGGCTAAAGGGGAGTATGAATATAATCTGGCAACTAGAGTAAAGGACAATAAAAAGGTATTTTTCACTTATATAAATGGTGAAAAGAATGTGAATAATGATATAGGTCCTTATATCAAGACATCAGGTGAGAGTGTGACTAATAACAAGGATTTGGCAGATATACAGAATTCATATTTCTGTTCAGTGTTTAATAAAGTTAATAGTACAAATATTAGGGACACAATGAATTCACAGGTGGGGCAGGTGAAAATTGACCCTAGTGATGTGCTTAATCGATTAGAAAATATCAACATAAATCCCCGGGACCTGATGAACTTCATCCTAGAGTTCTTAGAGAGTTAGCGGGTAATCTGGCACCACCACTGACTTACTTATTTCAAGAATCATTGGACCAAGGAGAGGTAGTACAGGCATGGAAGGAAGCGATAGTGATTCCGTCATTAAAAAAAGACCCCGCATCTAGACCTGAAAACTTTAGACCAGCAAGTTTGACATCCATAATAGGGAAATTATTTGAAGGGATATTAAAAGATATAATTCTATCTCACTTGAACACACACAATTTATTGGACCCTACCCAACACGGGTTTACAAAAACACGGTCGTGTCAAACAAATATGCTTACATTCTATTAATTAGCTAACAAAGCTTTAGATACAAGAAATGCAGTGGATATTATATTCTTGAATTTCTCTAAGGCTTTTGACAAGCTTCCACATAAAGAACTAGTAGAGGTATTAGCAAGTACAGGACCATATACGAATATAGTCAACTGGGTAGAAGCCTGGTTCCAAAACAGAAGGCAGCGGGTTTCAGTTAGGGGAGTATTATCGGAATGGAAGGAGGTGACTAGTGGAGTCCCGCAGGGGTCAGTTTTGGGCCTTTGTTTGTTTAATTTATATGTCTCTTCAATTAAGTTAGAATTTCCTAACATATGGCTGAGTAAATTTGCAGTTGACTGCAGGATTAGAGGTATCGTTAACAACAGAGAAAACCACATCAATCTACAAAAGGCATTAGACATATTGGTGGAGTGGACAGGTCATCATAAACTTGCTCTTAACTTGAATAAATGTGCAGTGATGCACTTGGGAAAGGGTAATAGCAAAATTTAATATAAATTAGGAGATGCAATTTTACACCAGACCTCTGAGGAAAGAGATTTGGGGATCCAAGTAATGAGTGATTTGCAATTTGATACACATGGTAACATTATTATTAAGAAAGCTAATCAGATGCTAAATTGCATTTTACAGCATATTGGGAATAGGGATAGCGATGTGCTGGTACCATTGTATGCTGCGCTGGTTCGTCCACATCTTGAGTATTGTGCACAGGTTTGGTCCCCATATAAAAAGGCTGTCATTGGTAGATTGGAAGGAGTACAACATAGGTTAACTAAGAGAATGAATGCACTAGGTTACAAACCATATCAAGACAGATTACAAGAGATTGGGCTATATACATTGCAATACCATAGGTTAAGGGGTGACATGTGTATGATTTACAGGGCACTGAGTGATAGAACGTTAAGTAAAGATATAGGTCTTAGGGTAAGGGAACACTATCACTATGAACCTAGAAGGCATGCATTGCAATTAGAACAAGATAAGTGGAATACACTGAGGTGTAAAAAATGGTTCAGTCAGAAAGGAGTCCAGTTATGGAACTCCCTCCCAAAAGCGGTAGTAATGAGCAAAACAATGGACTCATTCAATAAGGGTTTGGATAACTTCTACTATAGCAAATACAAGTTAACATAAGATTATAAGGCAAGCATTATGGACGCTTTTCTAGCAGCTTGAAATACCTATGATACTGTACCTATGATTATGCATATGAAAACATATTAATTATGCTGTACTCTAAGACTCAAAGTGTGTCTCCTTTGTCTGCCATAATGTCTGTGGTTAATTTTAAACAAAAGACAATGTAACAAGACACTGGCCTCCACACAGCTATAAAACAATAGAGCAAACTGCAATCTGGGAAGATTGCCTGGGACAAGATGCAATAAAAAAAGAAACCTGAATAGCAGGCTCCAGGGAGTATAAAACCCATCAGGAATGTTAACATCCTGTTTCTAGTGTCCCTGATAAAATAAAATAAAAAATACAGTTGAGATTTTTTTTTAATGTCATCTCTGATCAGAAAAGCTTTTAAAATCACCAATTGTTTTCTTGTTCAAAGTTTTCTAATACATACTTCTCAAACTTAAAAGAAAAAAATACACTTTATCATTAAAGTCTCTGTTTACCAAGTGCTGTGCCCATGATTAAAATAATTTGAACTCCCCCAAAAAATATTCTCTCACATGAAACTGCATGTTTAACTGTACAGACAATTAAAAAATGCATTTCTAATAATAATACATTTTATTTCACATAAGCACCTTTCGGGCCATCAAGGCACTTTACAAAAAAGATAAAAACAGTCATATAAAACAATAAATGTGATAATAAATAAGTAACATACAGATACAATTAATAACAGGGGATCAGAGTTATATGGAGCCATTATAAGCGAGACTCTATAAAAAGGTTTTCAATTCCTGTTTAAACCCCTACACAGTCATGCACTCCCAAAGCTGATGGGGTAGAGAATTCCAAAGGGTTGGGGCAATGTGCATAAATGCACAAGCCCCGGAAGATTTCAAAGACACACTCAGAAGCTCTAGCAACCCCTCATCAGCCAAATGCAACTGTAGCACTGGATGGTAGGGCACAAGAAGCTCTTTCAACTAGTCAGGGCCCAGTCCATGTAGGGCTTTATAAGTCAGCAAAACAACTTTAAAGGTGATCCGCCACTAATCAGAAGCTAGTGCAGATTGCGCAGCATGGGAGTAATGTGGGATACTCGAGAAGCCCCAGTTAACAATCATGCTGCTGCGTTATGAATGAGCTGTAGGCGGTGGATTTCAACCCCAGAAAGCCCTAAGTACAGGGAGTTACAATTATCAAGGTGCAAAGTCACAAAGGCATAGACTAATGTAGGCAAGTCCTCAGACAGAACCAGGTGCTTAATCCTGGAGATATTCCTAAGATGATAAAAGGAGGACTTGACAATGGCCAACACCTGAGATCATAAAGTCAGCCTGTCATCAAGCACTACCCCCAGGTTTCGCACCCATTCAGAGGATAGGATCTGAGAGCCCCTGAGAAAAATTCCAGAGGGCTGATCAGCCCTAGACTCCTCTATGTAGCAACCTGGGTCCACTACCATCACCTCTGTCTTTCCTACATTCAACTTTAACCAGCTCAAGTTCATCCAGTCCTGGATTTCAGTGAGGCAGGTATTAAGTACTGAGACAGCTGTATCCTGGTCGGGGGCAAAAGATAGGTAGAGCTTGGTATCATCAGCATAGTAGTGAAACCTCAGTCCATACCACCTTACAATGTCTTCAAGAGGCAGCATATACACTGCAAACAACATGGGGGACAGAACTGAACACTGAGGAACCCCACATGGAAGGGAGAAAGGGTCAGAGGAAAAAATCCCAGATACCACTCTCTGACTCCTGCCAGTGAGGAAAGATGTAAACCACCTAAGGACCGTACCTGACAGTCTGCAGATGGACCTCAGATGCTCAAGCAGCACCCCAAGGTCTACAGTGTCAAAAGCTGAAGAGAGATCAAGAAGCACCAAGCTAGAACAGTTCCTCCGATCCCTCACCATAAGGAGATCATTGAGCACCTGAACCAGTGCTGCCTCAGTACTATGCCTTACAAAAAACAGACTGAAGAGGTTCATAGATGTTATGGATGGTCAAGTGGTAGTCCAGCTGTATCATCACTACTTTCTCAATCACCTTCCCTATAAAGGGAAGGTTTGAGATCAGTCTGTAGTTTGTCAGAGAGTCCAGGCCCAAAGAAGCTTTCTTCAGGAGGGGGATTACCACTGCCTCCTTCAGGGAGCTTCGAAACTCATCGGATTCCAAGGAGCACCACACTATCTGAGCCAGGACTGGGCTGATCCTATCCCAACAACCCATAATCAAGGAGGTGGGCTCGGATCCAAACTACAGCATGTAGGGCTCATACCCTGGACAATTTGCATGACATCAGTGAGCTCAGGCAAGTCAAAGGTACTCTAGGAAGCTTGTGGTGAGGTGATCAAGCACCGATCATCAGCAACACCCATAGAGTGAGTTGAACGAACTTACGACCTGATGTCGGCCACCTTATCCACAAAGAACTGAGCAAGCTCATTGCACTCCACTTGCGAAAAGGTCTTCGGAGCTGCAGACAGGTTGGGTTGCACAACCTGTCAACAGTTCAGAAGAGCTATGCAGGTCAATTCTGAGTGGCAGCAATCTCCCCAGACAGGAATTCTGCCTTCTTACGGGAGATTGTTGATTGGTAAGTCTTATAATGTTCAACCAATCTAAGGTGGTCAGCAACCAGGGTGGATTTCTGCCAAAGCTGCTCTAATCTATGTCCTACTCGCTGCAACTCCCTCACAGGCCCATCAAACCAAGGGATCCAAGGGTGAAGGGGAAAGGACGAACATGGATGGGAGCAATCAAGTCCAGAGCTGATGAGATGGCCTTTTTATAGGCCACCACTAAACTCTCTGGACTCAACCTGGTCACAGGAAACTCCGAGAGGTCAGTCACCACTTCTAGGCATTCAGGACTCACTTCCCATAAAGGGCGGTAATTGACCATCTCCACAGGGGCTGGCCTCCGAATGGGGGCACAAAAGTTGAACCTCACGGTGCAGTGATCAGACCAAGTGACTGGTTCCACCTCCAGGTTGGAGGCCTCAATCCCCAGGAGGAAAACCAGATCAAGAGAGTGACCATGTTTATAGGTGGCATAGGTAACAACCTATGTGAGGCCCAGAGATGTCATAAGCTGGAGGAAGTGTTGTCCAAACTGCAAGAGATCATCGTCGACTCAGGCATTGAAGTCTCCGAGTACCATCAACCTGGGGGACTCCAATGCCCTGTCGGCGATGAAGTCCGCTACTTCCTGCAGGAAACGTGTCTCATCCCCGGGTGGATGATAGACGAGAGCTAAACTGCAGCCTTCACTCAAATGATTCGGCTTCCTCAACTGGTACATTTGTGAGGCCCAACTCGGTGTTAAAACAGACCGCTACCCCCCAACAATCCAATCTCGAGCACTGTATCACCCAGTACCCAGTCGGAATTGCAGCATCCAAAGTGGGGACAGCATTTTCATCCAACCAGGTCTCATTGATGCAAGCCAGATCATTTCTTTCATAAGATCTGCAACAATTGCAGTCTTATTTTTGATAGAGCTGGCATTGCATAACACTGCTCAAGTTGGATGGGCTTCAAGGGCCACCCCAGCTGCTTGCCTGCCACACGAGGCAGTGTCCTTGGGTATGGAGACTAGATAAGGCGCATCCCATTCCAGACTCCATTTTTCCCCAGGGCATCTTCTAGGCCTGGCCAGACTGATGTGAGAGGTACTTTCTTTCATCTTCCAATGCCCACACCCCCCACTCCCACACCCCCTCTTATGAGCGATATCCAGTGCACGACACCACTGGTAAGTTGACAACAGTAAAGGGGGGCAAGAGGTGGAGGGCACGGAGAGTGGAGGATGAACAGCGCATGACCATGGGGGGGGACCTACATATTTCACAATAAAAATTAATACCAGTATACAAAGCATTCAGGCACCCAACCTAGAAAAGACCCCCAAAAGAACAGCAATAAAATAAAACAACAATACCCACCCACTAAAAATATACATAAAATACCACCCTACTCCTCACTATTTGGATGATTTCAATCCCAGAAACTATTACAATCCCCTCTCACAGGATGCAAAACACAAATATAAATTCACCAAGCCCTCTCACAGCCAAGGAATAGGGGAGTTCCAGGCACTTTCACTGCCCAGAATAAAATAAATCAATCAAATATAAATAAAAATAAACATTACATTCAATAAAATAAATAAATAAAGCCAATAAAAAGTGTGGACGTCCAGGTCCTCTCACCACCGGGGAGATCACAAAACAGTTGAAACATAGATATAAACACTCACTTCCAGTAAATGCATTACTAACACCAATGCTTCATGATTAAAATAATTTGAGCCCCTCCCCCAAAAATGTGCCCTCACATAAAACTGAATGTTTAACTGTAAAGACAATTAAAACATCTATTTCTAAATGCATTACTAACACCAATGCTTTCAAAGTTTTGAAACTACTAACAAGACAAATTATATATAAACTATATATACATATACATATATATATATATATATATATATGCATGTATATACTGTATATATATATATATATATATATATGTGTGTATATATATATATATATATATATATATATATATATATATATATATATACACACACATATATATATATATAGAGAGAGAGAGAGAGAGCTTTTATTTACTTATTAAAATTGTTTCACTAGGAAAAGCACACTGAGCAAGAACTGCTCATCTCCCAGTGTGACCTAGGGGGGAAGGGTACAGTGGGGAAGAGGACAAGGATAGTCCAGGTCCTGACATATATACATGCAATTACAATACAGTTAAAAAAATTTGACAGAAATACTGTAGTTGGGCATAGATGACAATTTACCCTTACTTATAGTATAGTAGCAATTACATGGGGAAGTCATGCTTTATACCTTGAAAACATATAATTAGATAATACAGCTGCATATGTTTGACAGGAATAGGTGAGTGTGGATTATACATATACCCTAATAGTCGAGAATAACAGTTACAATGAGGAAATCCTACTAAGGTATTGTGTTGTGGTATATAATGAGATAGGGGTAAGTGCAAGCTAGCCAGCTCAAAAGTTGGGATCAAGTGCATAAATACATATTGAATATGGTAAACAAATATTGTTAATCACAAAAGCTGAACTTTATGTTTTTAGTATATAAATGTTTAAGAAAAACCTGTGGCTCTTTCAACTTACTATAAATTAGAACTCTGTGTCTATTGTTTTCCTTGGGAGCTGTAGTTTCACTCCTTAATTACTTTTTCCTTCTGATGCCCCAGGTGGCTCTGATAATCATTTATTCCAAGGATTTTTAAGTCAATTTGAAGGCATTAAATAACTTCTGTTCTCCTAGTCCTTAATAAAGGCATTAAGCATCTTCTGTTCTCCTAGTCCTTAATAAAATGCAGGGGCTCCAAAACTTGACAGACTTGTTCTGTTACTTGATACAGGTCCCAAACTAGTGTGTCTTGTTCCAGCATGATAGAACCACCTCATGCCCCTCCAATATGAATAAAAAAAAAGGTGGAGGTGGATCTTACTCCAATAAAATAAAAACGAATGCTGTCTCCCACTACTCAGGTTCCAGTTGTTGTACCACCTATTTAAGAATGAAAATAGTACCCTGCAACCATTGACTAACATGAAAGTATATTTATTTTAGGGCAGAAAACATTGCTTGGAAGAGGGTAAGGCGGAGCAGACTATTTACACCTTTAGTCAGTTCCACGGACAGAAAACATGACATCACTCCTTTTGTACACGCAAAACGTCTGAAGGCTCCGCCTACTATAGCCATAAAAAGGATGATACCTGGTGATTAGGTGGTGCATTGATAAAATCAATTCTATATAAGGGAAAGAAATCAGGCATTCACTGAACCACTTTGTTTCAAAAGCCATTCTCCTTTCAGACTGTTCAGTCCTTAGATAAGAAGCAGTATTCTGATGCGTTACATTTCAGTGATTGGAAATGGAGCATTATGCTGGCTCTGCACATTCTAATAGGGTTACCTTAACAGCTGGAAACTCTCTTATACAATAGACATATAGGATAGTGTTTGGGTGACCATCCACAACAAGGCCGTGTTTCCATCAAGGGAGTTGATGACATCATAGAGAACTCAACAGCCTTAGTTGTGGATGATCACCCATCCACTGATTTATATAGTATATGTTGTGTGCGTGTGTGTATATATGTGTGTGTGTGTGTGTGTGTGTGTGTGTGTGTGTGTTATTATTTTACATTCTTTAGGTAGTTACTTGCTGTAGAAACGCTTCCGCTGCCTCTCGCTCTGGTGCCACTCCTGCGTGGTCCAGCTTCTCGCTTTCATCTGAGGCTACACCATTGATTTTTAAAATTGGAAAAAAAAAGTCATTGACTTTTCTGACAGGAAATTATGTGTGACTCTTCATGTCTCAACTTCTAAGTAAGTGGGTCCACTGTTCAATCGTGCCACCATGTTTGTGCTGCTTTTCTCTTAAGAGCCACATCATGTGAGCCAACCAGGTGGCAGGTCAAGGCTAAAAAGTTGCACTACCGATGTAACATCAGAACAATGGTAAAGCAACTTTTTTGACCTTTGAACTGTTCAAAAAAAAACATTTTGAGAGCCTCTGATTTCCGTGCACAATTGGGGGTACCCATATACTATAGTTAGACTTCAAACTTTTGAAACATTCATTCTAAAAATGTTAACAGTTTAATACTACCATTAAGGCATACCATCAGTTGGGTTACCTTTGTTAATCTCACTCTAGTGGTACAGTATAAGGCACTTGGCTACACCTCATCGCTTATCAACACCCAAGTGTTAGACTAACAGACAGAAACCTACCCCCCGGTTATAACCTAATGCATAATAAAAGAGCAGCTGGTGTCAAGAATGAACAAGCATTTGTCAATGCCGAATGTTGTCACGCTGGCATTGGCTTTGGTAATGCAGTGCGGGAAAACATTTTGGGCAGGAAGTGAAAAATGACAGCTGTGCAGTTCATAAGGAGGTGTAAAAAAATGCCAGTGCTGAAAATGTGGCATATAAATATTGCAAATTTGCAAAGTTACAAGGGTGCTTGGGAAATGCGCAACACACGCTTGTAACACAGTCATTTTATGGACGTTCGACACCAAATTTTCAACATAGGCATTTTAGCACCTCTGCTCATGCACAGTGTCATTGTTATTTCCTCAAACTGCCCCAAAAAGTGATTTCGCACAGCGACTGCGCTATTCTGCTTTGGATGTGCGAGACCACATTTTGGGCAGGATATGTGAAATGACAGCTGTACTGTTCATCAAGAGGTGTGGAAAAATGGCAATGGTGAAAATCCAGAGTGAAAATATTACAAATCCATGACGTTACGAAACTGCGTGCAATCTGCCAGTGCACGCTCGTCACACAGTCATTTTATGGAGTAACATAACCAAATTTTCAACATAGGCATTTTAGGTCCTCTGCTCATGAACAGTGTCACTGTAATTTTCATAATTTGGCTGAACACTGATTTACTACAGCAACTGCGCTATTGTGTGCCGGAAGTGTGGAAACACATTTCGGCCAGGATGTGAAAAATGACAGCTGTACTGTTCACAAGGAGGTGTACAAAAATGACAATATTGAAAATCTGGTGTGAAAGTATTGTGAATTCCCAAAGTCACGAGCCTGCATGGCAGCTGCACAACACACACTCATAAAACAGCCATTTTTGGGATTTTGTCCACCAAATTTGAAACATAGGCTTTTTGAGCGCCCACCTCAAGAACAGTGGCACTGTCATCTCATTAATCAGTCCCGAAAGGTGATTCCTTGCAGTGATTGGGAAATCACCTTTTGGGACCCATTAACGATATGGCAGTGCAAGAATTCAGGAGGAGGGGTCCCAAAAACCCCATGTTGAAAATTTAGTGCAAAAATTCCCAAAAATGCCCAAGATATGCATTAAAGTTGAAAAAAAACCCTATTTATTCCATTATACAGCTTGCCAGCATTTCCTCCGTTTGCGGTCGGCTTTGAAGAGTGCAGACGTGTTCCCGATCCACCGAAGATGGTCGCCCTGGACTTCGGAGGTAAGTATGGGGTGAGGGGGTGTGGGGAGGCAGGGAGCACAGTGGGTGGGTGCGGGTTGTGGGAAGGTGGGTTGGAAGACTACGATGGACAGTTTTTGCTTTATAGGTTAAAAATAAAAAATAAAAGACATCAGGGGACCGTTATTGTTTTCATAGGTGCTTTGGTATGCTTGGGTGGGATCCCAGCATGCCACCTGAGTGTGAGTGTGTGTGAGTGGCTGGGTGCTTTAGCTGATGGGGGATTGTGCACCCACATTGGCAAACAAGGAAAGGGGGGGTGCAGGAGCCGAGGGGGATTTGGCACCCCCTCAGCAATCAGAAAAAAGTGGGGTGCCGGGGTGAGGGAACACATTATGCTGAAAAGGAGTGGGCTCCCTATCAGCAAAATTCAAGGGGAAGGAGGGATACATGCTGATTGTGATTGGGCCCCTGTCGGCAAAGAAAAACTGTTGGGGCACATGATGCCGACGGGATTGGGCACTCGGCAATCAAAAAAGGGGTTTCATTATGCTGATGGGGATTGGGCACCCCATCGGCACACAATAAAGGGGGGGTTGACAGGCCACAGTGGCAATCACTGCCGCCATGTTGCCTACACATAGGGGGAGGTGTGTTGTGGTCATGCTGCATGAGAACTTCATTCTCATTGCAGTGCACCTTTTCTCTGATCTCTTCACCTCATTAGCTAGGCAGGGTGTCGGCCCCTGCTGCTGGCTGATTGGGAAATGTGGAACACACCTACTGGTGCGTGTCCTGCAGTCACCCAACAGTGACCACGCCTCCAAATCTGCACTACCACATGATGTTGGCTGCGGAAGCGTGCCAACATAAAAAGCATTACAGCTCAGTAAAGGGAATTAGCATGTCAAAAGCAGATATACAGTAATGTATCACCTGACATTATTTTTAGCCTTTTGCACTTCATCCAGAGAAATACTAGTTGAATGTAGACTACTAAGATCATACAAAAATGCCAACAGAAGAAGGTATTGTAGTCTATCGAATCTTCTTGATGCGGCACTCATATATGTATGTTATGTAATACTCTGCCCCATTCCCTCACACACAAACCCTTCCCTTTACCCTATCTCACCCTCTCTTGAACCCTCAACTGCTTTGTGGCTTATCACCTTATCTGGTATTGTGTGGAATAAAACATTTTATATCACATCAAAGTCTATAATTCACAGGCTAGGTCTCTTTGTCATTCCCATCACCGTGTTCCTAATGCTCCACTCTCACCCATCACCCCTCTCTCTCTCTCTCCCCCTCCTAGAGATCCCTTGTCTCTTGCATTATTCCTCTTTCTGACCAGATACTGGTTCTATACTATTCCCACAAACCTTTCCTTTCTCCTCACCCATGCCATCACATTCTCCAATTGCCAGCAATCATCTGAGGTTTGTTCCTTTCATATCCCTTGCTGTAAACCTGCAGTAGGCCAGTCTGCTTTCTCTATCTGTCTTCCAACACAGGTTCTCAGTTACTGGAGTGGTAGGCATAGGTCACCCAACATTAGTGCAACCTCTGCTGGTCAAGCAAGGGAATGACATCAGCACAGGCAATGAAGACAACTGCTTGCCCAACCCTCCCGGCCAGATGAATTAACTTTTTATGAAAAGATTATTGAAGATCTTGATAAAAGTATCCCCTGTGACATTATATACCTAGATTTTGTGAAAGCTTTTGATTTGACCCCTCACTCAGCAATTATAGAAAAAAAACACACAAGGTTGATAGATCCTTGGCACTCTGGATTATAGAGTGGCTAAGGAACAGAAAACAGAGTGTAGTTGTTAATGGCCATATTTCCTCTGTTGGACCTTTTTTGAGTGGTGTGCTCCAGAGGTCAATGCTTGGCCCGGTGCTGTTCCACATTTCTATCTCTGATATGACTTTGGAAGTTTTTTCATGGAGTATAAAATATGCAGATGATACAAAAGTTGGTGCCCCCTGTGACAGCCTAGATAATTGCATTAGCTTACAGAATGATCTTGATAAAATCATGGACTGGGCAAAAAGCTGGGACATGACACTGAAACTAACAAAATGTAAAATGATGCACCTAGGGAGACAGAACTTATAATATGACTATGTGATGGATGGTCACAGGTTAGAAAAAACTAAGAGTGAGAGGGACTTGGGAATCAACATGGGGAATGAATTGATGACCTAGGAACAAGTTTTATATGTTATAAATAGAGCTAACAGAACTGTCTATTTCATTAAAAGTAATATAGCATCCAGGTCAAGTAATGTCTTGATGCCCCTGTATAGATCTTACATACATCCATATCTAGAGTATTCATCCCTGATATGGAATCCTTATAAAAAGGGAGAGAGGGTTTAACTGGAATAAGTACAACATAAATTTATTTAGATGTTCCCAGATTTAAAGGAAAAAGAATATGAGGAAAGGCTGCAATCATTGGGCCATATGTCCTTGGAAACTCATTGTGCTCGTGGGGATCAGTTGTTAATGTTTGACATTGTACAAGAGCCCCAGTTGATGTGCAACCTGGGTATTGAATTTAAGGATTCTGTCATAGAAACCAGAGGTCACCCTCTTCAGATAAAGGAAGGAGGTTTTATTTCAATACTTTAAAGTATTTTTTCACCAATAGGATAGCAAAACTATGGCATGAACTTCCACTTGATGTAATTATAGCAAAGAGCAAAGCTAGTTTTAAGCATAAACTGGATCAACTCATTATGTCAGGGAGATCATTAAATTATTTCTCATAAGGAAGAAGCACTAATGGGTTAATGCCTGCCTGCTTCAACACCTACCTTAGTATGAACCTTAGTATGAATGTGCAGTAACAGCAACACCATTGGGGTAAGGACATGGGGAAAGGCCAAGAATGGGGGAAAAGGAATACAAACATGATACAGTTTGCTTAGGATACGGAATAACTTGCTATACTAAGTTAATAAATGGAGGAGGATTGGTGTTCTTTATTAGAGGAAAAAGGAACAATAGCACTCCCTACATTGCTATGAAAAGCCCTTGTGATAAGACATATCACATATCAAAAGATTTACTCCATTACTCACAGTTCTAAAACAGAGATGAAAGTAGGTGAAAAGAAAGGTACTGAAGCAGTGCTGTACTTACATGCAGCAGCCCTACACATTCACAGTCACCCAACACTGTTTCGCACTAGACTAGTGCTTCATCAAGGATCTTTAATAGTCCACAGTTAGTGAAAATGTTAATGCATAATGCAAAAGGGTGGTGCACATCAGGGCAACAGAATACCCCCTGTTTTGCACTGCCACCCCTACAACTGAGAATGGGGCCCCAGGATTCTTAGAAAAGTGTCTGCTGGGATCAATTTAATTGGAATAGTTAAGAAGTGAAATTGTTTTAAATTGGATAGCTTGCAGGTACAGTATTGCCACTGTTCCTATGTTAAATCTCTGAGCTTACTGTTCACTAATAATGCCAGTTTTTCAAATTCTGTAGACTGTAATTCTTGTGCAATGAAATGGAAGCTACACAAACTGGGAGTAAAACTGAACCAACTGAAACCATTTTATTAGAGTTCACATTTTAGCCATAATAATTTCTGAAGAACAGTGATAAAAGGTTACTGACTCTGACAAATGCTTAAAAAGAATTCTGCTTCTTTATGAAAAACTGACTGAGGTTTAATAAATTTATTGTACATATAAAATCTATGTACTATCTATATTTACAAGACAGCAAGCAATGTTTAAAAATAATATATGATATATATATATAGTGTATATATATATATATATATATATATATATATAGTATATATATATATATATATATGTATATATATATAGTGTGTATATATATATATATATATATATATATAAAATCCATTTTAATGTTTAAATCACTAAGAGTTAGCAGCCCTTAATTACTCACAACAGATTTATACAGAACTGAAATACTGGATAATAAAAGTGCTAGAGGCAATCAGATTAGAGAAAGGGAAGTAAAAGGAAATGTAGGCAGGCAGACTTGAAGATATACAGCAAGAGTCTGCTGTGAAAGTCTCAGCCACAGGCAATGTTTCAACAAATCATTAAGCTACGCCGTGCAGTACCTACATATTTCTAATTTCTTACCAAATGTCCAAATGTGAGTTCTATCATTTCTGTACCCAGTATAGCCCGAATGAGATGCAACATCCCATTTTCTTTGAGATTCTGCTTCAAAAAGTGTTGTAACTAGAAGTACTATAACACAAGAAGGTCAATTAACTTGATCAAGGTCACACAGTTAGTAGTTATAGTAGGAGGCATACTCATTATTCCGTCTTTCAAAATGCACCCTTAGATGGTTCTGTGGTGCTGCACAGTGGGGGATCACTCTGTCATGCTGGTGACCCCAGGGCATGCCTTGATCCCAGGATGTCAAAAGCAGAGGTTGATACGGAGGGCTTAGAGCATCCAATGGCTAATCTCTTAGGGTTGGGTGTTTGATGCACTGCTGTTGCAGTGGCTACTGATGTTGGTAGGTTTGAGATGCCATTAATGGTGTGGGTGACCACATAGTGTTGGGCACCCCACCAGGCCATCTGCAAGTAGTAGTAGTAAATGTTATTTATATATTGCCCGATCCAGGGGTTGTGAGCACTGAACAAAAATTCCAACAAGACAATATCAGGAGTAAAATTATCTTAGCCTATACCACCACACATATATAAAACTATAAATAATATGTATACAAGCTAATAATGCAATGCTGGTAAGTAGGTGTGTTTCTGGCTTAAAGATTAAAAAGTGCCAAAAGACTCCCAAAAAGGAAGCATTTCAGGCCTCATTTAAAGGCCTCCATTGATGAAGCCTCTCTCAAAGCACTTGGAAGCCTGTTCCAAAGGACATGGTTGACAGATGAAAATGCCTTATCACATGGGGATTTCAGCCTCACCCTTGGAATGAATAAGAAGCCCACCTCACAGGAGCAGAGGGGGTGAGAGGCCTGAAAAAGAAGTCAGTAGGTCACACAGGTAGCCAGGAACCAGTCCATACATGGCCTTATAGGTCAGCAAGCCAACCTTGAAGGTGATACACCACTTCACTGGCAGTCAGTGCACTTCACACAGGACCGAAGTTAAACATATGACATTGTAAGGTCCATCAACAACCAGGCCACTGTGTCTGCACCAGCTGCATCTGTTGTAGGACACCTGTACTCAGCCAGGTTAAAAAGCATTGCAGTAATCAAGTCCAGAGGTGCTGAATGCATGTACCAATGAAGGAAAGTCTACCAGGGGCTCAGGGGTTTTATTTGGTTGATGTTCATGAGGTGATGAAAGCCATTCTGGACTACAGTCGATACCTGAGACTCAAGTGTCAGTCTTTCATCCAGAATGACCCCCATATTCTTAACCTTAGCAGAGGACAGCAACCCAGACGATCCTAAACATGCGCCAGTCCCACCATTAGGGGCCCCTATACCCCCCATCTGACCAGGATTAATCAACAGTAGCTCTGTCTTTACAAGACTGTGTCACAACCAGCTTGATGGCATCCAGTCCTAGATTTCATCAGGCATAAATTTATTACCTCAACAGCACTAGGCCTTCAGGGCACAAAAGACAGATACAGTTGGGTATCACCAGCAATGTAAACCCAGACCATATAATTTAATGATCCCTCCAGAGGCACCATATACACTATGATTAACATGGGAAAGAGGATCCATCTCTGGGGCACACCACAGAGAAAGGACATCAGCAGTGAGGAGAATCTCCCCATCACCATCCTCTGCAACCTGTTTCCAAGGTAGGAATCAAACCAGTGGATGACAGTGGCAGTGAGCCCACAGTACTCCGTAAGATGATCCAACAATATCTCATGGTCCACAGTATTGAATACTGAAGAGAGATCAGGAAACATAAGATCTGATCACTCTCCTCAATCACTGGTCCTTGGAAGATCATTCTGTACCCTGACGAATGCCATCTCAATACTGTGCCTTGAACTAAACCTGGACTGGAAAGATTCATAGATGTCAAAGGCTGTGAGGTGGTGGGGCGTGGCTTAGCCTTCAACCAAGAAGGTAGCATAATCACCTAGCTCCTAAACTGTGGGCTGTATCCTAAGTAATCCTGCACTAAGGAGACGGTTACAACTATCAGAAGGCACAGATATTAGAAGAGAGACATACCAGCTACAGTGTGCAGTCCTAATTTTCTTCTTTCCTAAGCAGCAAAGTGACTTAAGAAGCCTCTCTTTGTTCTGTGGCCTGTAGGATGGCTTCCTCCTCTCCACCTCTAACTGAATCTGCCAAAATGGAATTAATGTTTAACCAGTTAATGGCACAAATGACTCAAATGAATGTAGCTTTAAATAACAACACTCAGACTTTACACACTATTGAGACTAGGCTGTTTCACACAGAAAGACATCTTAAGGTTCATGATTCAGCCCTGCAAGACCTCACTGCCACCACTCAGGAACAGAGCCATCTAATACATCTATTGCAAGATAAGGTGGATGATTTGGAAAATCGCAGTCGTCGTAGCAACCTGCGATTTCTTGGTTTCCCTGAAGGGGCCGGGCAGCGAGATACAGCTCAATTTCTTCAAGATATACTACCACAGATCCTTGGCCTACCACCCATGACTGTCCTGCATATTGAGTGGGCTCATCACATGTTAGTCCCCCCACCGAAACCAGGGGAGCACCCGCAACCAATTCTGTCCCGCTTTCTAGACTATCGGCAGAAAGAGCTGATTGCCATGGTGGCTAGAACTAAAGGATCCATTACCTGGAATGGCAACTGCATAGAAGTATATCAGGACTACTCCAGGGAGCTTAATGAGCAGTGCAAAACTTATACGGAGTGTCGGAGGATCCTTCATGCACACCACATTTCCTTCACCCTCCCTTATCGGGCAACCATGAGGGCAATCGTCAACGGGGCTCCTATCTTCTTCTCCTCTCCTGAGATCCTCATGGACTACTTTTGGAGAGAGTTCCCCAAAGATTTTCAGGATCCTGACTTCCATAAAGCTCCCCGCAGAGTCTCTGATGCTCTGAGTCTCATGGTAGCTTCACCAAGTTAGACGCCGAACTCTCTCAGCCCATCAGTTTATTGTTTTGAGGCCTCTCATCCTTCAATGGCAAAAGGCGCCAGTAATCACATCATGAAAAATGGCAGCCACTGATCACCAGGCTGCAGGAGATGCCAGCCACAGTGCCAGAGGTTGGAGTTCTATCCCAATTTCATTCCCCTAACACATTTGTTCCTCTGTTAAACCTGCCAGAAGACTCCCCTCAGGAAGTCTACCGATCCCCATTGCATCAGCACAAAAGAGAAATTCTTGGGCCGAAATAGTGGCAGCAGAACCCCCACCTCCCCTTAATCAGCCCTGGCCACAGGCATAAAGCTTAGAAGCATCAAAGATCTAGCCCTCCTCACAGACAACTGAGGCGCTACCCTGAATAAGTCGCCGGAGTAAGTGGACTACCTTCTTTTTTTGGGGCCATTTCTCCCATGTGGGGCGAATATGGGGTTCGGAACCTCAACAGGAAGCTAAACTTCGCTTGGCTTGATTGGAGCTGGAGTTCTGGCAGGAACTGGGGACTTCTAGGCTGATATCTTTTCTCTGGGATGATCTAACAGAAACTGCAGGATCTAGTCTCCGGCCTGCTGGTGTTTTGTATACTGGCTAAGATCTTAAGGATTAATACCTATCAGACTCTAATAGTGTTTGTTGATAACATTCATCAATTTTTTTTTTTTGCATTTATTTTTCCTCTTTTTACTGCCTCTACTGTTAATATGCGGGTCCACAAGGGCACCGTTCTTTCTTGTTCCTATGGGTTTCTGCAGCTGTCACCATCCGGATAACTCAGGGAGGTGGATCTGCACTGCTACCCCTCTGTTATAGTTTCCCTACAATGTTGGATATCTACCCATACCCCTCTCTTAAGGGCCAAATACATGGACCATATGTTTGCCTTTTACTGATATGGGCAGTCTCCCCCACCCTCTCAAGACCCAGGGCTCATATGAACCTCTAGTGCCCTGCCTTCGAGAATCCTTTTAGGGCTCTGGTTAGAGGGTGGACAGGAACTTTTATGGCTGCCCTGGTGGCCCCCATCTTCCTGCTTTTCCCTGGGCCCTACCCAAGGGCCACTATTCTAGCTCATTATCAGCATAAGGAATCCCACTCACCACTCGGCACCAGAGTTTAAATCCCTAACCTCATCAGCTGGCTGCAGACAGCACTTCTCCCTCTGACTTCCAATTAGATTTGCAGACAATCCCTTTAGGTTTACCCTGGAATCCTGTATCCCACAAGGGAAAGGAGCAACATTTGTTGCACAGTGAGTAGCTGTTGATGAGCCACTGGCAGCGACGTGGTGGTTCTTTCTGCACACCCACCCCATGAGAGAGGGATGGAGGGCCTTGGCAGCTTCTGTGCTGGTCTAACTATCCTCCTCTGGTACCTGCTTGCTTATTGCTTGCTAAAGTTGTATATAGTTTGTTGTTCTTTCAGATCATTTGCCTGATTTATTATTGCATCTATGGCAGTGACTGGGTATCTCACAGTTGTATTTTTCTTTTTGATATTGCATGGTTTGCCTACACTGGGTGGCTGGGTGTCTACTGGGTTTTCTTGTGGATAGGGGCAATGGGTCCCTCAGCCTCTGTTATCATTTGGTCCATAATTCTGCTTAGCACTCCATTTGCCTTCCAGGACCAAGGGTGACTTTCACGCATATACCTGGAACCTACGGGGCTTAAACACCCTGGTAAAATGTCAACAGGTATAGTCTCATCTGAAGAGGCTGAGGGCCACTTTGGCCTTCCTTCAAGAAACCAAACTTACAAAACAGGACCACTCAAGGCTGGCCAGAGACTGGGTGGGGCAGGTCTTCTTCTCTTCCTCCTCCTCCAAGAAAAGAGTAGTTGCAATACTCCTCCATAAGTCCCTTACGTGGACCCCTACTCGAGTCCGAAAAGATCCTCATGGTAGATGGATGCTAGTATGGATGAGCACCCCAGAAGGCCTTTTACTCCTCAGTTGTGTGTATGCCCCGAATGAGGATGACACTTCCTTCTTTCACACTCTGGCTCAAGAGGTGAGCCCACCCCACGCCCACCATCCTGGATGGAAACTTTAATCTTGTTTTGATCCCCCAGATGGACCGCAGCACCACTTCCCTGGTGCAGCACCCTAAGAGCCATCAGGCACTACAACAGATGATGGCTGAAGCAGGTCTCACAGATATCTGGAGAACTTTTCATCTAAAGGTGAAGGACTATTCCTTCATGTCCTTGGTGCATGGGTCCTATAGCTGACTGGACTTCTGGCTGGTGCCAGCAGATGTCTGCCATGCTGCAATCTGCTCAGAGATCTTGCCTAAAGTCATATCAGATCATACTCCAGTGCACTTACATATTCTATGGGGCCCGCTTCTCTCAAAGTTGAACACGTGGAAACTGGATCCCCTTCTTCTTAAGGACCCAGAATTTATTCAGTGGATAATCTCAGAGACTGCTTTATTCTTTGCAGAGAACTCCCCTCAAGATACCCCCAGGAGTCACATGGGAGGCTTTCAAGGCCACCCTACTAGGGGCTATTATGGGGTTTGCATCTAGGCGCCGGAAGAAGTGGGAGCATCTCCTGGTCTCCCTTGAAGCCAAGCTACAGACCCTAGAAGCTGAGGTCAAATGGACCCCTCACTTACAATCGGCATCCCCACTGAGCAAGAAACTGCTTGCCACTCGCATGGGGATCAATGACCTGCTGACTCGTAAGGTGGAAATCTCAATACTGAGGCTGCGGCACCAGTACTGGGAAGGGGGGAGAAAGCGGGCAAACTATTAGCTTACCACCTGCGCAAACAGCAGGTGGAACGCCAAATCTCAGGCCTCAAGGACCAGGCTGGAGTAACACACACTGACTCCAAACTCATAAATGTCATCATGCAGCAGTACTATTCAGAGCTCTACTCCTCCACCACAATCCAGAATGCCGAACCAGTGGATCCCTTTCTCACTTATCTACAACTCCCTATCCTCCAACCATCTCAGGCTGCAAACTTGGACCAGCCGATCACATCAGATGAGGTTGTGCTGGCTATTAAGGTTCTAAATTCAGGTAAGACCCCCAGAGGGGATGGCTTACCAGTTGAGATTTGGCAGACTTTGGCCCCCCATATCTCCCCCTCCTCTCTCAGGTCTATAATGAAGCCCTGAGCACTGGCATCTTCCCCTACTCCGAGAGGCAGTTATTACCTTGATCCCTATGAAAGGCAACAACCCTACACTTCCCTCAAGTTATCGCCCAATATTGTTAATTAACATGGACAGCAAAATCTTTGCTAAAATTCTGGCCACAAGGCTTAGTCCATTTCTCCCTTCTCTCATACACCCCTCACAGGTGGGTTTTGTACCAGGACGTCTCAGTCGGGATCATATCAGGTCACTAGTCAATATCATCCACCAGGTGAAGCTCTCCTCAACCCCTGCAGCAGCAGTTGTGGTTGACTTCGAAAAAGCGTTTGATTCCCTGGGGAAGGTGTTGCACCACTTCAGCTTTGGGGCTTCCTTCTGGAACTGGGTGATGACACTGTACCAACAACCTACAGCCAGAGTTCGGACCAATGCAGCGGTCTCCAGCCCTTTTCAGTCAGGTAGAGGTTCCCATCAAGGCTGCCCCCTATCCCCTCTGCTGTTCATCTTAGCGGTTGAGCCTCTAGCAGCTGCTATTAGACAGCACCCAGACATCCATGGGATCACCATTGGGGCACATAAGTATGCTACGCTTATGTATTCTGACGATCTTCTGGTCACAGTCGCAGATGTCACAGTAGCTCTTTCTGTGCTCCTCAATCTCTTAGCAGACTTTGCAAAACTGTCTGGCCTGTAGATGAATAAAGCCAAAACTGAGCTGCTCCCTCTCAATCCGACTTGCACTCAAAACACAGCTGCTCCTTTGGGACTCAAATGGGCCTTGAAATTTCTGGTATATTTGAGTATCCATATCTCCTCTGACCTCTCTAAAATGTGGGATCTCAATATGAGCCCACTATAGCCAATATTAGAACAGAACTAGACTGGTGGAAAATGCTTCACCTTATGTTGGCAGGAAAAATAACCACTCCTAAAATGATTACGGCTCCCAAACTTCTATACCCACTCTCTCATATTAGCCTGGCCCCTCCTGCTAAATGGCTGTGCAGTATAGACAGCCAGGTGGGGAATTTCATTTAGGAATCAAAAAAACCCCGGTATAGCAGAGGCAAACTCCGCTCCCACTAGAAGGACGGAGGATGGGGTCTTCCGTGGTTTGACGGGTATACATAGGCATACTCCATGGTGCAATCCCTAAAGTGGTTCTCCCCCATCTCTCCCAATGCACCACAGTGGCTCCATATGGAGAAATCTATTACTCAGGTACATACTCTTCCTCTGCTAATATACAACCCCCTACCTAAATCTGTATGGACCCATCCTACCATTGCCCCGGCAATCCAGATCTGGAACCAGGTGCATGCCAGGATCAAAGTTAACCCCAGGCCCCATCTCTATGCCCCTATTTTCAATAATAAACATATAGTAGTGGAGCACAAGCCCATCAACTGGCCTCAATGGGAGCACACTGGTATCCAGTTCCTAACCGATGTCATGGATGAGAGTGGACAGGGGATGCAATCCTTCTAAGCTCTTGCAGAAATGAGAGGCCTGGACAGGAAGGACTTCTGGAGATATCTGCAACTGTGCAGCTCCTTGGCCGACTTTCTGAAATTGAGTCAGACCAGCTTGGCCACCTCTTAAAAGTTATCTTCCTGGCTTAAGCTCCCTAGGGGCCAAGCCAGTGCAGTGTATTCTGTGATATGGGAGAGCTGTCCCTCACAATCTGGAGAATCAAAACAGAAGTGGGAGTGGGCACTAAGACTGAAGCTAGATGACACTCAGTGGGCTCTCTGCTGGAAAACGTTGCACTCAAATTATCCAGACACTCACAGCAGACTCATTCAGAACAAATTGTTGCACCATTGGTACAGAACATCAGATGTACTGCACAAATCCAAGCTACTGGACAACAATCTATGCTGGAGGTGCCATGGTGACACTGGAGACCTGTGCCATATCATATGGTATTGCCCTCTGTTAGTCCCCTTCTGGCAATCAGTAAGTCAAGTCACTACTCAAACCCTGAGTGTTACGATCCAACTGGATCCTTTGATCTGGCTCCTGGGCCTGCCCCACCAAAGAACCCACCTTAAAGCCCACCAACTCCAATGGTTAGCTCTTCTTGGTATTTCGGCAAATGCCTTACACTATGCCAGTGGAGGTCAACTGCAGTCCCTTCTATCTCAGAAGTGCTACAGGCCCTCACACAACTGGCTTCCCTTGACCGAATGTCCCACAATATAGTCAACAAATGTGCAGCATACACTACTTGCTGGGCCCCCTTTATGGCTTATCTGAAACCTAAGACGGGGATAGGGTGAACATATTTGTGGTCTCTGTTATGGCTTTTTTCCATGGATAATACCTGGTGTTGCTCCCGGATATAAGTTCAGTTTGGGTTACCATGTAAATGTGAAGTTGTCTATACCAGTTTCAAATGCCTTAGAAATAAATGATGTGTACCAATGCGGATACCTGGTCGCGAATTATTCATTTTCTTTTTTTTTCTTGTTTTTGTTTATTTGGTTGCCTTCATGTACATGATGCATATTCCTAACTTTTGGATATTACTGCAGTGATCCTTCTTTGCTACAGATTTGTGTCATCTTTGTTTGTTTGTGGTTGTTTTGGCTGTATTAAATAAGTAATACCGCAATAAAAATTATTAACTGAAAAAAAGGCTGTGAGGTGTTCCTCAAGCTGTAGAGTCACCATTTTCTCTATAACTTTACCAAAAGGGGGAGGTTAAAGACAGGTCCATTAGTTGCAGTCCAGATCTAGTGATGACTTTTTCAGAAGATGTCTCACCAAAGCTATTTCACCTCCAAAGGAAATACCCCATCCAAATGGAAGCAATGGATCAGCTCAGCAAACACCATAACCAGAAACCCTGCACACCCAATAATTAGGTAAGTCGGGCCACGGTCTAGCTCTCAATAGGTGGGCTGCAGCTTCAAGACAATGCCACAAAACCTCTTCCATCAATACTGGTCTAAACTCCCTCCTGACTGGTGGATCACATCAACCCCCCTCACCATCTTGTTACTGCTAGATTGAGATGATCCAAATGAAGAAATCCTTGACTGACTCAAGGACACTCTATCAGAGTAAAAAATGAGCAAACTCCTTTGCACCAAGCTGATGACTTAGCTCCAGTTGCAGACAGACTGGATTTAAAAGTCTGTTCACCACCTGGAAGAGATGAGATGGTCAGTTTCTCCCTGCAGTACTCTCCCTGGATGGCAATATGGTCTTCTTGGGGAGATTACCCTTTCATATTTACCATAGTGAGTCCTAAAAGCCAGCTTGTCCTCATGAGACTTAAATCTTCTCCAACAACACTTCAACCTCTGACCCTTAACCTAAGCTCCCTGAGGTCTCCAACAAACCATGGGGATCTCAAGCACTGAGGCAGGGGTCCTGTATGGACTGGTGTGACTGCATCAAATGCTGAGGCAATGGCCAAATTATTGGCTGCCACCATCTCTTCCACTAGCACCTGGAGTCCTTCAGGAGATAAACTCTTTTAGTGAATAACCCCTTTAATGGGTGATAGTGAATCATCTCTTTAGGGGATGGACTCGGGGGGTGGGGCTAAAGAGAAACTAACTGTGTAATGATCCGGCCACTAACTGGATCAATTCTGTGGTTATTAATTTCAAGCCCCAGCAAGAATACTAAGTCCAAGGCATGACCATGTTGATGTGTCAAAGAGGTAACAACCTGTGCAAGACCCAGTGAATCCATTACGTGTAGGAAATCTTGACCAAATTCAGATATTTCATTGTCAATTCAGGCATTGAAGTCACCCAGAATTAGCCATCTGGGTAACTCCAAAACTGTCTCAGTGAAGAAGTCTATGATTTCCTTGAGGAAAACGCTCTCACCCCATTGAGGCTGGTAAATGTGAAGGATCCTGCACCCTGCACTTGGACTCTCATGCACAGACATGTATTCAAACAATGAAATAGTTTCAACAGGGTTCCTGGTGAAATTCATCTAGGATCTAAAACAAATGGCCACATCCCTCATGATCCCTCCACGGGCAGTGCATTACAGAGAAACTCAATGGGACAGCTACGTCCAAAATAGGACTGGTATTATCACCCAGCCAGGTCTCTGTTACACAGATCAGATTGACCAAAGAACCAGACATCAGCCAGCAAGCTGGAGCAGCAGAAGCATTACTGCTCACAACGCCAGTGACCTGGGTTCAGTAGTGAGCCTGGTTTGCTGGAGGGTCAGCCAGGGGAGGAGGATCACGTGCCCAGTGGGCTGCTCTCCTCCTCCTCCTCTTGGGAAGGTGTGCTCTGGATCCCATTGCAATACCATATCAGAGGTGACCACAGGAGGAGGTATATGTCGGGATAGTGGAGCAAGCAGGAGAGGACTGCAGCCAAGATCTGGAGCAGCTGCACTTATCAGCATGCCCTTACTTCCTTGGACCTCCTTGTGTGTCATCATCAGAGGGATAGGGAGACCAGAAAATGAAAAAAAATGCATCTCTGCCTGGAGATGGGCCTTGGTACTGTAACCACACATGACCAGGATCTTTGGAAGATGCTCAGTTAACCACCCAGTCACAATGTAATTTGGCTTAAGGGGATGACCAGAGGTCCCCCTCCTACCCAGCTTGGGGGGCATCTGAGGCTAGATGGGGGTCTGGTCCACTGAAGCAATCCCTGCAATGCCTGGTGGTGCCCATGGGTCACCTAGGGAGTCTTTGAGTGAACAGACAGATGCTGCACAGAAGGAGGCATAAACAACAAATACATATATATAAAAAAAAGAACCAGACATTAAATCTGCCATAATGACTGTCATTTTCCTCATTGATCTGGCATTGTATAGCACAGCCGACATGGAATGAATGGAGGGTGCTGGCATATTGGCTACATGTCTGTGCAGTCTGGCGGAATCACTGTGTATGAGCACCAAACACATTAGGTCTCTCTCTTATGCCTGTTTGGACCCAGAGCACCTCCTGGTCTTCACCAGACCGATAGTGATCCCCTATTATCCTACTCCACCCACTTTTCCTTACATCCCAATTGCTAGCAATACCCACCTTCCTGCAGCACTTACATGCCACTGCTGATAGGGTAAGGGTATCAAAGGGATAGAGGTATTGTATCTGGGATAGGGAGTGTAACTAAGTTGAGGGGCCCATTGTCCTTGGCCATGAAAACCAGCACAGTACTTTCCACACTATGAACCAAATAATTTCCCCTACCCACATCAACACTCATCACTCATTGAAATCACCCCCAGCTAAACACACTCTCACCTTACACTCACACAGTAATACAAAGTAAACTAGCTAACACTTACACACACCAAGTCATACCAATATGCTCACCCATTCCAATCCTGCCCACACAAGAAATTTAAAATGCTAAAATTTAACCCTTAAATGGAAAGTCCATATTCAGTACACACAGACTGTAGTGGTAATAAAGTCCAGAATAAAAGTCCACAGCAAGTAATTTGACATCACTGTTCAAAAAGAAAACAGATTTTATTTTTGGGTGGGGGATGCCAGTCTCTGCTCTCACCTGATATACTTGTATAAGCAATAATGAAATACTCAAGGCAGTTCTCCCACCACTGCTAAGTAACAATTTATTTCCTAGAATAGAAACATAGGTGAAATAATGTAAAAATTTAAACCCAAGGATTCTCTGACCACCCCCAATTTCAATACAGAGGCCCATGTCCATTGGCTCGACCCATCCGGAAGCACTTCCTGCAATGTTTCTGTGGGTAAGGAACCAGAGATCCATAGAGCATGGAAAATTCCCCAAACGAGAGTTAGACAAAAATGGCTGCACAGCATAAAAATGGCTGCACAGCATAATTCTTTCTTTCAGGCTGGCAATCCTATCAAGCTTTCTAGCTCAGTTTAGTGTTGGTCACACTTTCAGCAAACTTGAAATCAGTGCATACGCTCACTCCCAAAATCTCTTGATTCAGCATCTGCTCCTTTCCTGGTCAGTCCTACTTATTCCAACACTCCTGCCCAGATGAGCTCGACTTTGGCTTCAGATTTCTCTTTCCTTGCTCTTACCATGAACACCTGGAGACCACTTCTGCATGTCAGCCCAGCAGTGATGCCCAGATGACCTCTGAATTTTGAACTCTGGCCAAGATCAAAGGTGGGTCCTCCATGACAGTGCTTCACCTCCTGGGACCAAAACAGCACCCAAACAATGATGCCTAACAACAGAAAAGTTGTCCAAAAACTACAGACTGAAAATTAGCTGCCTATAAAATATACAAACAAACAAAAACCTACTCCTGCTGCTTACTCACTTGAGCCCTTGGCTAAATGCTATTACCCAAACTACTACAACTAGATGACTTAACAGATTACAATTTAGATCAACACACTCAGTTAAACTTAAAACTTGGAAAGTCGGCTGCAACTTCCAAATATCACTTGGGTTCTCCAAAAATGAGCACAATACTCAAATATTGAACTTGCTTACAGACTCGCAGGAGCACTAACCTACAGCATGCTCAGCCTGATGGCCGTCTTCCCTCCACCTCAGGTGTGTATGAAGGTGGGGAGGAGTAGTGAGAGAATCATGGTGGAAATGCCACACTTGTGCATCAAATGATGACTCTCATTGCCCCCATGCCAGCAACCCTCCAGTGCACCATCAGGACTCCTATAACTAGTTCCAATGGTTCATAGATGCTCCTTCTCTAGATCAAGGGAAGCCCCCGGCAGCTATAAGCCAGCGATGAAGGAAGGCAGGTGAGGTACTTAATACCTCCACTAGGTCAGAGGAGGCCTCCAGCAGGCATATACCAGCACTGTGGGAAGCCAGAGAAACTGAAGATCAGGTTGATACCTTGTGACAGTGGAAAGCACCATGATGGGTTAAGGAGTAGTTTTGGGGTCCAAAGTAGTGGTGCACAGGTGGGCAAGTGAGGTGGAAAAAAAACAAAACAAGGCATTGCCCTTAGGCTGCCCTTATAATATAACAGTGGTGCATTGTTCTGCCATGCAGGTGACCCAGATGTTTGTGCTGTCCATAGTCTCTGCAGCCAAGAGGCCACATTTTGAGGAGTGCCACCCAGCTAATGAGGGAGGCAACCCTGCTTATGCAAACTCAATCAGTGAAGGCTGGCAGAAGCAGCACATAAACATTCAATACACACACTGTAATATAATGTTCATTATTTTTTGGTATCAAAAATGTTATATATAGCACCTAGTATCCATTTCTAGAAGGCACAGGTACCGACCAAGAATTGTTACCCAGGCTAATTTTGCTCAATCACTGCACTTTCTCAAGAGGTTACCTTTACACAACCTAGTGTCCTCTTTATGTATCCCTCAGTACAGTAGAAGGTGTATGACTGAGAAATAGGCCCATATTTTTAAACCAATATGTGTAAATCAACTCTACTTTTAATACAGTAATTAAAGAATATTAAATTATCCTGTTTGAAGTCCCTAGTGCAAAAACTACTGTAATTAATGTGTATGGAAAAAAAATTAAATAACCACATAGAACAATGTTGCTGATCAAAGTCTTCTTTTATTTTCATATAACCATTGACTTTCCTAGTCACTGTCTACATCTCTTTTTGGGGTATGCCGACCCGACGGTGACACCAACACAGCGACATACCTTGCTGTCGGCAAAATCGACACTTTGCTGACAGGTCGCTGTGTTGGTGTGCCCAAGATAGGGACACACTGTCTCCTGTTCTTGCACCCCCTTCCCACATCAACTCAGAGTGGAGTTGATAATCCAAAGTATGGGTGGTGTTGGGAGCAGAGCCCCTCACTGGGGTTTGGGCTAAGACCGATAGAAAAAACAGGACCAGGAGACTTACGATTTATGTCTACTGCAACTTGTGGTCAACATAAATCCCATCGCTGAGATGCCAGTCGACAAAAGTGTTGTTGAACCAGCATCGTAGAACCTCTTTTTGGGATTCGAAAGTGTTCCCAACACAACAGTCCCTGCACAGTCAAACCAGTGAGAAGCCATGTGGGGAAAGGTCTGAGGGCTCTGGGCTCTTATACAGCAACCAAGGCAAATTATTTTTCTTCCCAATTCTCTTTCCCTCATTCCCAGGCTGGCAAGTGTGCTATGGTGCAGTGTTTGTCATTTGAAACACCACACATACTTGGCAACTGCTCCCAGCCAATGAAGAGACTAATCAAAGTCTTCCCATTTTACAACAGTAAAATAGTTGGGCCATAACTAGAAGAATTACCCACCTTTCGTCTTATGGGGCTACTCCATCTGAGTTATTGGATAGGTTTTCATATTGACTTTTGAATTTGCAGAGCCCTGGGACTATTCAAGGGGAAATAGAAAAGCAGGAAAGGTTAGGAACAAAATAATTGCAAATCTGTTTCATTTCTCATGTAAGGAAAGGTTCCAGAGAATTTGATCATTTAGTCCTAGAGCTTTTATTTACTTATTGTTTTACTTTGTTTACTTCCCCAGTGACAGATAGGGCCTCTTTCCACTGTCCACAATTGCGCCCTGTTCCTGTCTGACTGAGACTCTTCCAGGAGCCCCAGTCCACCCACAACTCATTGTTCTGCTGCCACCCTGGCTTGCTCGCAAGGATAGGTGCATCTTTAGCTTAATGGCATTTTGTCCCCACATCAATCTGGCCACCCATGGTGGAGGTGAAAAATGGTGGTTTCCATGGGAGTCAGTCATGCAAGTTCAGTGTGGGATGTGGTGAACCAGTGAGGCTTCATTTTCCCAATCCTGTAGCATTTTTTGTGTTTTCTCTCCAACTCACACAAGAAGTGCTCAACAGGGTTGGCTACTGGTGAGGTCAGATGCAGCTTGACCAATGGCCCCTCCTGCCCAGGCCCCTTGAGAGGATTTCTGGGCCCTGGGGAAAGTTCAGACTCTGGGGCACCAACCAGCTTGCAGCTCCTTCCCTGCATACAGTATGCTGTGCAGCCTGGGCCCCTCTTGGTGTCAGGCCCTGGGAATTCTTCCCTGCTTCCCCACCCTCTCAAGGGTCCTGTTGCTGCCAATAACTTATCCCCTGCACCACCTCCTATGGTCACCCAGGTGGTGGTAGAGTACCAGGACAAGATACCCTCCTCACCAGAGGATGACACTGTCCTGTGAGATGCCTGATCATCCTTCCTTGGCTGACACTCTGACTGCACAGGATCATTCCCAAAACCAGGTTGTTGGCATCCTAGGCAGTAGAGCTACCACTGCTCCAGTGGGCCAGATAATCCTAGTGCTTTTAAAACACCAAAGATAGATAATGTATTTGGATTCTCTTTTCAGCAGCAAAGAATTAATCCCCCCCCCCATGCTTAACTGCAAGGACCTTGTCTATTGCTTTAAAGAGAAAATATGCCCTGTGGGATAATGGCTCTCACGTTAAGCACATCAAGTGCATTGGCCTCATCTTTTTCCTCAATATACTTCTGAGATGCCCACCTAGCCACACTTTATAAGATCTCAGTGTTTTTCCTATATAAGTAGCCTTACAGGTACATTGAGCCATATAAATGACTTCAGTGGGATTGCAGTAATTAAATTGTTTTATTTCATATATCTGTATATAGTTAAACTGGTATTTTTAACAGTTACTTTCCAGAACTTGCAATTACAGTAAACACCACTTATAACGGACACATGTGTTTGATAACAGACTGTCCATCATGGGGCCGGGGGGGTAATTTTAACCTGTTTCCTGTTTATATATATATTTTTTTTTCTTGCTGTGTGCAGTAGTAGTAGTGCTTGGTTTACTACTGAGCTGCAGTACTTGTGTCTAGTGAGAGTTGCAAGGTAAAGTACAGGGCACTTGTGTTAATTCAGCCCACAACTGAAAACCACAATTTGACCTATCAATCCAAACCTGGATTCCACCCCCGCCATCCAAACCCTGATTCTATCCCTGAGCCATGATGCAAATCCACATCCCAATTCAAACCCAAATTCCCCTCCTAATCCAGCATGTTTAAAATATAAGTGCTCCATTTCCTTCTGTGTACTGTACAGCATCACACATCATGCCAAAGCTTACAGTGCCTGGTGCAGTGAGTACTCTTAGAGCAAGCCAAGTAGATAGCCAGATTTGTGGCATCTTTTTGGGGGATTTGGCTAGTGGTGTGCGAAATTGTGAAAATCTGTTTCATGCATGTTTCACAGCATTGTGCCATTTTATTGTAATTTTGCAAAATTTCATGAATTGAGCACATTACAAAATACTATAGGCAGATTCTTGTTTATAAAAATGTGCACATTCAAAAGTTTATGCTCATCCTGTGGCATTATTTTCTGAAATTGCACATTTTCAGGAATTCCCATCTTTTAAAAATATGCGATTTTTGGGAAACAGGTGCTATTTGCTGAAATTGTGCATTCTGTAAAAAAAAAGTACAATTTGGAGAACAATGAAAAATTTCAGAAAAAAAGGAAGCAAATATACAGTAGATTATGACACAACGTCACAAAATTTGCACAAATGCAAAATCAGTGATTTCGCACAATTTCACAAGCATACTAGAAAGTTCACCTAGCACTAGTTTTGACAACCAGGAAGTATTTACAGGAGTAAACTGGAGTCTATGCACTAATATGTTAGATTGTTTTTTTACATATTAATTACAGAAGTTTCTGCACCTGAGGTTTAATAGATGTAATTTAATATTCTGTACTTGTAAGTAGAATTAATTGTTATATACTGGCTGTGTGTGTTTACCTTTGTATAACTATTTGGGCCTTTTTTTAGCAACTGTACCCCATTAACTGAGGGATATACTTTATAAAGAGGACACTAGGTGGCATAAAAGTAACCTCTTGTGAAAGCTCAGTGCGTAGTAAAACTAATTGGGGTGACTTACTTCCTGGTGGGTGCCTTTACCATTCTGAAATGGATATAAGATGTTGTATTTTAAAACTTCTTGGGTAAGAATGGAATTATTAACACTGTCCTGGCAATATAAAATTGAGGAGAGGACTTTGGAAATGTAGATCACAATGAAATGTGGAACATATTGATGTGAAAACTAGACTACTTAGTCAAAAAATATGTTCTGTTGAGAAAAAAATATAATAAAACAAAAAAATGCCAGCTTGGTTTAATAAGAGGAATAAAAAATTAATAAAAGGTAAGGTTTATACAAGGGCAAGAAAGATTAGTTCCATTGAAGCATCAGCAGATTATAAAACTATTGCTCAGGAGAACAAAAAGAGTATCAGGAAGGCAAAGCATGATTATGAATTAAGACTGGTGAGCAAGGTGAAGGATAACTATGAACCATTTTATAATCATGTTAACTATAAGAGACCAGGTAACATACTAGTAGGACCATTTGAAGATAGTAAAGGAAAATGGTCACTGAGGGTAAGCAAATAGCACAGAAGCTGAATGAATAATTTATTTTGGTTTTCAATGACACGTCAGATGGTGTATCTTAGAACTTTAGTGATATAGTAAATCAGCCAATTACTTTAGATGTAAAGGACATTAAAACCATACTTCAGCAAACAAAGCCCAGCAAGTCACCAGGACTGGATAGCATTTATCCTAGGATGGCAAAAGAGTTTGCTGAAGAACTAGTGGGATCAGTCGCTTGGATCTTCCAAGAGTCCCTAGATAATCACCCTGTAGTTAAATGCTGGAAGGAAGCCAGCATCATTCTGTTATTCAGAAAAGGGTCCCGGAAACAATGCAAGAATTACAGACCAGTGAGTTTGATATCAGTGCTTGGGAATGTTCTGGAAAGGATATTAAAGGAGAAACTAGATAAATTTATTAATTGTGAAAGTATGGTTGATAAAACAGCATGGGTTCACCAAAGAAAAATCATGTCTTACAAACTTGATAGAGTTCTTTAATAAGGCCAGTAAGGCTTTGGATAAAGGAGCAGCTGCACAGGGGAGGGAGCTGGATGTCATTGTCCACCTAGGGACAAATGACCTGGCTAAGAAAGGGATCAGAGCAGTGCAAGAAGCATTTGTGGAGATGGGGAGGGGCCTTAGACAAATAGCACACATGGTAACCTTCTCAGAGGTGCTGCCTGTCTATGGCATGGGTGAGGCTAGGGTGCTCCACACCATGGGATTCAATCAGTGGTTGAAAAACTGGTGCAGAGCTCAGGGATTTGGCTTCATTGGAGACTGGGGGTCCACCTGGAGGGATGCAGGCCTATACTGGCATGATGGTCTGCATCTGTCCAGGAGGGGAACCAGGATCCTAGGTGATAGGTTTAAATTCTTCATTGAAAAGTATTTAAACTAGCCAAGGGGGGAGGCACTGGAAAGTAACAGGAAAATCCTAACCATTCTCCAAAATATCAGGGTACTAAGTGAGGTAGACACCAACATAGAGATGTCAATAGGGAGAAGAGCAGGGGTAAATGGAGAAAGTGACAAATGCAATAAGGACAGGGATGGGGCAAAAAGGGGTAAGGCCATAAAGAATTGGAAGGTAATGAGTACCAACGCCCGTAATCTTGGCAACAAGCTCCCTGAACTGGTGGCCTTGATGGAAGAAGGATGCCTGGATATTGTATCAGTCACAGTAACATGGTACACAGAGAACCATGACTGGGATGTTAACATACCAGGGTACACAACCTACAGGAGAGACAGGGAGGGAAGAAGGGGGGTAGCTCTCTATGTAAGGGAGGGAATAAAAGCAACTGAACAAAAGAGTAAACAGGGAGGAGAGGAGGCACTGTGGGTCACCTTAGAGACTGGAAATGGCACCACAATCCGCACAGGGGTTGTATATAGACCCCATGTCAGGGGGAGGGAATGGACAAGGATATGATAGAAAGCATACTTAGGATGGCAGAGAAAGAGGAGATACTGTAGATGGGGGATCTTAACATGCTAGATGTTAACTGGAGCACCTTTGCGGCAGCCACATCCAAAAGCAGGGCCATTCTTGCTGCCCTTCAAGTGGCATGCCTCAAACAGCTAGTTTTGGAACCCACTCGTGAGGGAGCAATCTTAGACCTCGTACTCTCAAATGGGGACAGTGAGAGGATCTCATATCTAGAAGTGGGTAGCCATTTGGGAACAAGTGACCACCAAACAGTGTGGTTCATGATAAACTCTGCTACAGAGTCAAGCCATACAAAAGTGAGGGTTCTGGACTTCAGGAGGGCTGACTTTAGCAAGATGGGAGAGTGCCTTAGAAAAGCACTAGCAAACAGGCTAGAAGGAGGGGTGGAGCAACAATGGGCAAATATCAAAACTGCCATCACAGAGGCAACAAGCCTTTGTGTGAAGCAAATAAACAAATCAAAACAAAAGAAAAAGCCACTATGGTTCTCAAAAGAGGTGGCGGTGAAGGTTAGGGAGAAAAAGATAGTATTTAGGAAGTATATGGAAACACAGAAGGAGCAGGACAGAGAACTGTACCAGTTAAGGCAGAAGGAAGCAGGGAAGGTAGTCAGAATAGCAAAGGCACAAACTGAGGAAAAGATAGCTAACTCGGTTAAGAAGGGGGATAAAACCTTTTATAGGTATATCAGGAAGCGTAGAAAGACAAAGGGAGGGACAGTGAGGCTGAATAGAATGGATGGTGGGTGGGCAGAGAGTGACAGTGATAAAGCAGGGATACTGAATGAATACTTCTGTTCAGTATTCACAAAATAGGAAGTGGGGGAGGTGCCTAATCCAATTAACAGAAGCACTCTGGAGAGGGGGGTTGATCCCAGTCCTTTCACAGAAGAAAGGGTTCTGAAAGAACTCCTAAAACTGAAGATGAACAAAGCAATGGAGCCAGATGGAATTCACCCCAGAATTCTAAAAGAATTAAGCAGAGAACTAGTGACACCACTGACTACGCTTTTTAACAAATCATGGGAGGATGGTGTGGTATCTGAGGACTGGAAGAAGGCGGATGTGATTCCCCTTCACAAAAGTGGGACCAAGATGGAGGCAGGAAACTACAGACCTGTCAGTTTGACCTCTGTGGTAGGGAAAGTGATGGAATCACTTCTGAAGGAAAGAATTGTTAAGTACCTAGAGGCCAGTGGGGCACAGGACCTAAGGCAGCATGGGTTCACAGTGGGACAGTCATGTCAGACAAATCTAATTGATTTCTTTGACTGGGTGACCAAAGTAGTAGATCAGGGAGGGGCTGTGGACATGGCCTACCTAGACTTTAGCCAGGCATTTGACACAGTCCCACACAAAAGATTAGTAGTCAAATTAACCAGCCTGGGAGTGGGTCCCAATGTGGTAGCCTGGGTAAAACATTGGCTGAACAACAGGACACAGAAGATAATTGTAAATGGAGTCCACTCTGAAGAAAGAGGGGTTACTAGTGGGGTACCGCATGGTTCAGAACTGGGTCCAGTCCATTTTAATGTCTTTATAAGTGACATTGCAGAGGGACTGGAAGGAAAAGTATGCCTCTTTGCAGATGACACTAAGATCTGTAACAGGGTTGATACACAAGGAGGCATGGAAAGGATGAGAAGGTACTTGGCAAGGTTGGAGGAATGGTCAGAAGTATGGCAGCTTGGATTCAATGCAAAGAAGTGCAAAGTAATGCACCTGGGAAACAAAAACCCAGGGGAATATTACACAATGGGGGGGGTAGTAACAACAACACAAATGGAAAGAGACCTAGGGGTAATCATATCAGATGACCTTAAGCTTGGCAAGCAATGCGAGAAGGCAGTAGGGAGGGCTGTGGGGATACTGGGATGTATAGGGAGAGGTATCACCAGCAGAAAACAGAAAGTTGTTATCCCCCTGTACAGACAGTTGGTGAGACCCCATCTGGAGTACTGCGTCCAGTTCTGGATACCCCATCTCCACAAGGACATAGACAGGATGGAGGCAGTTCAGAGGAGGGTAACTAAAATGGTGCAGGGTCTGCAAGAGAAACCTTATGAGAAGAGACTAAAGGAGCTTAATATGTATACCCTTGAGGAAAGGAGGGAGAGGGGGGACATGATAGAAACATTTAAGTACCTCAGTGTAATCAACAAAATCTAAAAGGGCAGCATCTTTCTGAAAAAGAGATATGCAAGAACAAGGGGACACAATTTGAAGATAGAGGGGGAATGGCTCATGGGCAATGTGAGGAAGTATTTTTTCACAGAGAGGGTGGTGGATGCATGGAACAGCCTTCCTGAGGAGGTTGTGGGGTCTAAAACTGTGGGAGAATTCAAGAATGCATGGGACAGACATAAGGCAATTTTTGTGCGGGGTAGGAAGAAATAGGCTTTTGGTTAAATAGGATCTGCAGCTTATCCTCTAGGTAGGGAAATGGGCAGACTAGGTGGGCCAAGTGGTCCTTATCTGCCATCAAAGTCTATGTTTCTATGTTTCTATGTTTCTATGGGTACCCTGTAGATGTGTTTTTTCTGGACTACAGTAAAGCCTTTGATAAAGTGCCACATAATCAACTTGTGGAGGCTTTACTTAATATTGGCTTAAACACTTGGCTCAATAATAGGAGACAGAAAGTGAACATACGATGGAATACAAACAAGTGGGCTGATGTCATCTCTTTCTATTTAATATTTATGTAACGTCATTGTCCAGTGATGATGGGGTATGACTCTCGAAATTTGCAGATGATACAAAATTAGGATCAGTATTGCAAAATCCCACTGGAATAAAAAAAACTGCAAAAAAGGAAAAACATCAGATTTGGAGCAATGGGCCATGAAACACAAATTAGACTTCAATATTGCAAAATGTGTAAGAATAATAAGAAGGCCAAGTATACATTAAAAGGGCATATAGGATGGCATACATCCCAGGGTACTAAAGGGGCTAAGGGTGGGACTAGCAGAGCCACTAGCAGAACTGTTTAGTGAGTCTCTGAGCACAGGAGCAATCCCAGAAGACTGGAGAAGGGCCCATGTAATCCTGCTCCACAACAGTGGCAGCAGGGAGTGGGCAGGGAACTACAGACTAGTCAGTCTTTCCTCAGTAGTAGACAAAATTATGGAGGCACTCCTTAAGGAAATGATAATGCAACACCTGGAAACCATAGGAGCACAAGATCCAAGACAATATGGGTTTACAACAGGAAGGTCCTGTCAAACTAATCTCATAGATTTCTTTGACTGGGTAACCAGCGTGGAAGAACAAGAGGGTGCAGTTGATGTCACCAACCTTGACTTCAGTAAAGCTTTCAATACTGTTCCATATAGAAGACTGATTAATAAGCTGGGTAGGCTTGGGGTAGATCAGAAATTGCTCAACTGGGTGGCAAACTAGTTGATGGGCAGAAAACAGGGTGGTGGTAAATGGTATGCAGTCAGAACAGATGCAAGTCACAAGTGGGTATCTCAGGGATCAGTCATGGGGTCAGTCCTTTTCAATATCTTCATCAGTGACATTGCAGATGGACTGGAGGGTAAGGCTTGCCTGTTCGCAGATGTCATCAAGATCTGCAATGGAGTAGATGATCCAGATGGGCTGGGCAGATGAGAAAAGATCTGGAAAAACTGGCAACATCATCTGAAGAGTGGCAACTGGGGTTTAATGCAAAGAAGTGCAAGATCATGCACATAGGGAAGAGAAACCCTATAGGTTGGGAGGGGAGTTGCAGGCAATCACAAGGGAAGAAAGAGACTTAGGCATTATAATCACAGATGACCTGAAATCATCCATGCTGACCACTAAGGCAGTAGGTAAGGTTAGAGGGATGTTGAGGTGTATTAATGGAGGTATCACAAGTTGTAAGAGGGAGGTAATAATCCCTCTTTACAAGACACTGGTTAGGCCCCATCTGGAGTACTGCATGCAGTACTGGAGGCTGCACCTGCACAAGGACATTAAAAAAATGGAGGCAGTCTAGAGAAGGACAACTAAACTGGTTCAGGGTGTGCATTAGGAAATGTATGAGGACTGATTAATGGAGCGCAACATGTATGCCATACAGCAAAGGATGGAGAGAGCCGATATGATCAAAGAATTAAAATATCTTAATGGCATTACCAAGGTGAAATAGTCTAACATGTTTCAATACAAGAAAAATAGCATGACAAGAGGACACAGCATGAGATTAGAGGGAGACCTATTAAGGGGTAAAGTGAGGAAGCTCTTTTTCACAGAAAGGGTGGTGGATGCATGGAATGGTTTACCTAAGAAAGTGGTGGGTATGAATACAAGTGCAGGGTTAGGCACAAGGGAGCAATACAGATGAGTATGAATAAATAAGCCATTGACAGAGTAAAGGCCTATGGCACATTCATAAGTTAGAAAAAAAATGGGCAGACTGGATGGGCCTTGCGGTCCTTATCTGCCATCAACTTGTATGTTTCTATGTAAGTTTCTACATTAACAGAAAAAGAAGAAAAAAAATAGAAATTAGAATAATAGTTTCAAATGACTAAAGGTTTAAAATACATTGTTACTAGATATCAAAGAGGGCCAGAAGAATTTGACTAGTATCAGAAGGAACATTTAAAGTAGGAACTGGAGAGTAATAGTCCCATTATACACTTTCCTGGTCAGACCACATCTGGAATATTGTGCACATTTCTGGTCTCCAACTACCAAGGCAGAAATTAAAACCCTGGAGACAGTGCAGTTTAGAGCTACTAAGATGGTATCAGCTGTTACAAATCTAAGCTATAAGGAAAGGTTGGACATGTTTGGTTTGTACCCTCTGGAATATAGAAGACTGCATGGAGACCTATGTCTAATGTATGGTGCTTTCAAGAACCACAGCCTATGGGATTGTTTATGTTTGGAATTCAAAAATCAACACCATGACATTAGGTCTCATATATAGCAACTAACAGGGGGACACATACCAGACTAAGAAGTGAGCTACCTAGTTCAGTCAAAGAGTATTATCAATGTGTAATACTCTTCTACTTGAGATTGTAAGTAGTAAGAATACACAAGAGTTTAAAACAAAATTGGATGGGGAGGGTGCTGCTGTGAACAAGATGGCTGCATCTAATGTCACTGAGTGCCACTGTTTCCATGCTTGAATCTGCCCTTCTTTTTCCTATCCTGCAAGAATGACTACACAGAAAAGTTCAAAATCAAAAGAAGGGGCAGAGAACAGATCAGAACAGATTTTTCCCCCAAAGTACTCTGGAAGCAAGCTCCATAACAGGGGGCAGCCAGCGTGCTGCTTCAGACCGGAGAAATGTCTTCCCCAGCTGCAGTATGCCCTGAAATGGGCATTAGGGGAAAAATCTCAACTGAAGCCAACTTTGGCTTCTATACAATCATTTCTGGTGGAGTTCCAGTCAGACACAAGGACTCTTTAAATAAAATACGTACCTCTCTAACTGAAATTGCCTCACACTGTGAAAATATAGAAACCAAGGTGGCCAGTATTGAGGAGCAGGTGGAAATCACTGAGAAAAATGGTGAGAAGCTGGCGTCAAGGGTCCTGACCATAGAAGGGGCAGTTTATGCCTCTCCTCATGAGGAGCTTAGCACCATGGCCAAGATTGAAAAACTAGAAAATACATTACATTTAAAGAATTTACATTTAATTGGTTTACCAGCAGCAGTTTCTAACTCGGAAATTAAGTCAGAGGTGGAAAGGTCTCTGACAATGGCATTCTCTCCTGAACAAGCAGTTTGCCTGGAAGCAGTATTCAGACCACAGTATAGAACGCAATCTCAGAAACAACAAGGCATGTCTGAATTAGGGGCAAGGTATGTGATCTGTATCTTCCCATCCATTATACCAAGAAATAAACTATTGCAATTATCCAAAAGTAAAAAAGGATTTATGTATGAAGGTGTCAACCCCACTTATATCCTGACTTTTGCTTGGCGACTTAGTGCCACAGGAAATGATTTCTGACAATTAGAGCTGAATTCATCCAAGCAGGTTTAACAGCTGCACTGCAATCTCCAGCTAAGCTGAAAGTGACTTTTCAAGCTGAAGATAATTTCTTTTTTGATGTGGACGCAGCTTGGGATTTTTTGAAACATTTTTTGCCCTACCTACGGATCTTGGATCTAACCTAGATAGTGAAGAAGGAGACATGGAAAATCCAACTTAGTACATCCTGATATCAAAAGGATCAGTACTTGAAGATATATTTAAAATTGTTTGCTGTCAGTCACTTCCATCTGATTTACTTTATGTTATGAGAATTTTGCCTAAAAACAGAAACTTCCAATGTTTTTTTAAGATGGAATGATTGAAGCTTGAAGCATGTAGAAGATAAAGCATATTTTGCTCTGATATATACTTTCTTTTTTTAACATATTTATATCTCCGATGAAAACTAAAAAAATCTATATACTTTTCAGACTACTGAGAGATGTTTTTTTCGAGATATATGATTGTGCTTATATCTAATGTACAAAATTTGAAATTACCTCTGAAATAAAAGTATATAAAAATTGGATGTGCATTGTGTGAGGAATAATATGTGAGGATATTCCCTTGAGGAAAAAGGGGGCTGTTATGGGCATCTGCCTTACTTAGCTCGTATGACACTAATGAAACCTATGAATCTTATATGTAAGAATGTTTATATTGTGCTGATTCCAGCATCATTGTTTGGGTTTGCATGTTTCACAGGCCAGGTACAGCTCTTCCATGAGTAGTTTTTATGATAGTTTATTTAAGCAATAAGCCACGAGGGGGTGTGGGTTATCAGGGGTCTTACCATGGCTGGCATGGTTTGCCCACGAGGTGTAGCCTAGTGGGTAAATCCTCACCAGTCATGGTAAATCCCCCGATAACCCACATCCCACGAGTGGCTTATTGCGATTATACCATGGTCTTCTTTTTTTTTTGAGATACAAAAAAATTAAATAAAACATGCTTTTTTTGTGTTGTGTTTTATTTTTATTGTATTTGTTACTCTGTCAAAAAATATAGTCCTTGGTTGCCAGGGCTGTTCCCATGGCTGTGAAGTTAGAGGTAAAATAGTGGGGTTTGAGAATGGTGGCTGCTGCAGTGTGGAGAGAGAGCGGTCTGGTATTAGAAAAGCAATGTCTATGAGAGTTGCGGTATGGTTTATTGGGAGGGATTGTGGGGGGATTGTGGAGAGAGAAAGAGAGAGACAGATCTCTGGTACAAGAACAATGTGCAGTGCAGGAGACTCTTGTTACTTTTTCTGTTTTTTCTTGCTCAACAGTACAGTGGGACTTAGTGCACGGACAGGAGGACTACAACAGAGAGAGGGAAAGAGAGAGCGGGAATGTAAGGTATATGCAGTTTGTGTTGTCCACATGTACTGTATACAGGAGATTTGTTTTATGCTTTTTTTCCCTGTGTTTCAATGTAGCTGAAAGCGGGGATTCATATATGGAGGCGTGTGGAACTGGTTACGGGCAAGGAAAATAGTTTAAATAAAGTTTCACTGGGTCACTAACAATATTTAGGTATGTTGTGGAGCGAAGTGTGTTTAAATTTCATGGTCAGTTGTGGGAGATGCCAGTTACGCGGGCATTCAACATTGTGGCTTTAATTTTGTGGTTTTGGGTCAGATTGCTTATTGTTTTACATGCGGCTGGCTGGCACCTTTTGCAGTGATTATCGGTAGATAACTAACAGAGGGAAGGTGCCAGCCTGCCTATCTGATTGGTCAGTGGCTGAGGTCCATGGTATAATATTGATTTTAAACCTGTTCTGGAAAACCACATCATGTTTACAGTATCAATCTATTTTTTAATACAAGCACTACTGATGATCCCTTTGATGAGAGGGGAAATCATGTCTCTTGAACTGGTCTACTGTGTGACATGCTTTTGAATAAAGTGAGCAGCACATCAAATTCTTTTTTTTTTAGCAATTATTTTACCAGGTGAGACACACTAAGCTGAAAGCTTGTTTGCAGGTGCAACCTGGGAGCACAATGAAGTTAAGTGACTTGCTCAGGTCACACAGTATGAAAGTGGGGGCTGTGGGATTCAAACCCAGGTCTCCAGATTTGCAGCTAGGAGCCTTAAACCACTGCACCATATTGCCTCCTATAAGTTCAAGCTCAGAAGTTAGCCCAAAGGTGTATAACAGTGACATAAAACAAGTATTGAACTATTTATTGTACATATGTCTAAAAGCAAGACTGAACTGGAACAGGATGTCTGTGGATGCCTGGAATAGGATGCCTTTGGAAGCTTTATTGAATGAGGGGAGGTTCCCACTGCATCTCTTATTAAAATGCCTGCATAAGGTCAAGAGTGGGAGAGATAATGCACCAGGTGGAAAACAATTTTGCAAGTGGCTTCACCACAATTTATTAAAAGCCTTGTTGAGGATGCCATACAGCCACAAAACTAACAGCAGGAAGATGCAAGACACTGTTGTGTCCAATTCTAAATTAGATTAGATTTAGAGAGCCAGGGAGGAGCCTGAAGCAGGTGGTACACTGTGTGGTGAAACCTGTGCAAGTCTGGGTAGAAGAAAGGAAGAACCACACCAAGGTATTTAATAACTGTTTGAAGGCATGGTGCAGGGAGGAGGGGGTTTGCTACATCAGGAAATGGGGTACTACCTGGAGTGACAGAGATCGATACAAATGGGGAGACCTGCATCCATCCAGGAGAGTAACATCAGTCCTGGGTGGAAAGTGTAAATGCTTCTTCAATGAGCAGTTAAACTAGTGATGTGGAGAGGCAGAAAGAATGAAGGAGGCAGCAAATGCCCCCGATCATGGATCAGCAGAGAAAAATTGCTAGGGGAACCAAATTCCACAGGGGTAGTAGGGAACACAGATGGGGGAAAGGGACAAGGAGCTCAAGAGGTAGAACGAAGGCTGAGAAAAATACTAGGGACAGGGGTACAGGGACGATCAAAAAGGAAGGACAGTAGCAGTGAAAAGAAAAAGGATAAGGATGGACCTTGGAAGGGAGGGCAAAGTAGGGACAGGGAGGGACAAAAGGTGTGGAGAGCCATGTGCACCAATGCAAAGAGCATGGGGAACAAAATTACTGGCCTTGAGGATTCCATTATAGAAGTGGAGCTGAATCTGGTAGACATAACAGAACCACGGTACACCAATAACCACAGCTGGGAGATGGTAATGGAGGAGTACAACGTGTCCCATAAGTATAGGACAGGAAGGAAAGAAAGAATGTGTTTTATATGCAAAGGAAGGTATAAAAGGCACAGAAATACAAGGACACTGGGGGAAGAAGGAAGTGCTAGATGTCCTTTGAGTTAGATTAGAGACAGGGTCTGGGGTCTTTACATGAGTTGTGTTGGTGTAAAGACTTCCAACACAGGGGAGAAGAAATGGACAGGGTTTTGGAGGAGAACATGGGCAAAATGGCTGGTAGAAGGGAAACAGTAATTATGGTTGAATTTCATATGCAGGATGTGGGCTGGCACATCCTGGCCACAACTACAACTAGGAGCAGACTCATCCTAGACTCCCTGCAGGAAGCATTTGTCAGACAGCTGGTTACAGATCCCACTATGGATCAGGCTATGCTGGATCTGGTACTTACAAACAGGGACAACTTTGCAAACATCACAGTGGGTAGCCTCCTGAGTACTAGTGATCATCATACAGTGTAGTTTAGAATACGGATTGGGCAGCAAAAGAAACACACTAGGATAGGCATCCTGGACTTCCCAAGGGCAGATTTAAAAGAAAGGAGACTACCTTAGGAAATATGTTGTGGGGGAGCCAGCGAGGTCAGTGGAACAATGGAACAGAATAAAGGAGGAAGCAACAAATGTAACAGCAAAATGTTTAAAGGTAATAAGCAAGTGTAAGAGGAGAAAGAAGCCACTGTGGCTTTCTAATAAGGTTGATAAGGTGGTAAGGGATGAACAAATGGTCTTCAGGAAGTATAAGGAGACCCAAATGGAGGCTGACAGGGAAGAACTGTATATATATAGAAACAAAGGAAGGCAGAAAGGAGGGTAAGGACAGCAATGGCTCAAATTAAAAAAGGATAGGTGAGGAGGTCAAGAAGGGGCATAATACATTCTTCAGGTACCTGAGCGAAAACAGGAAGGCAAGGGTGGTATAGTGAAAATCAGGAAATGGGATGGACTGTACAGAAGAGGACTGACAAAAAAGCAAACATTTTTAACTAATTCTTCTTCTTGGTCTTCATAGTGGAAAGGGGAAGGGCCAACATGCAATAACAGGTACCCGGGGGATGGAAACAAGTCCATAAATGGGAGAGAGTGCGCTGGGAATTGGAAGCCCTAAAATAAATTAAGGCAATGGGGCCAGACAGGACTCACCAAAGGGTACATAAGGAACTGAGGATGATGCTGGCTGCTTCTCTGATAACACTATTCAGCACCTCATTGGAGAAGGGCAGTAGTCTCAGAGGATTCAAGGAGGGCCACTGTGGTTCTGCTGCACAGGAGTGGCAGCAGGGAGGAGTTCAGCAATTACAAACCAGTCAGTCTCACATCATTGGAGGCTAAGTTTATGGAGTCCCTACTGAAAGAGAGACTAGTTGAGTACCTGGAGACACATGGGCTGCAGGACCACCTGCAGCATTGTTTCGCAGTGGGGAAGTCATGTCAAATGAATCTCATGGATTTCACTGACTGGGTAACAAGAGAGGTGGATAAGGGGAGAGCAGTGGATATGGTCTAGCTGGACTTCAGCAAGGTCTTTGATACTACCACAAAAGAGGCTAATAAAAAAAACTTAACAGCCTAGAGATGGGGCAGAAAATGGTGAGCTGGGAAACTAAATTGTTGGAATGAAGGAGGCTGAAGGTGGTTGTAAAAGTCAGTCACTCAGAGGTTTTGAAAGTAACCAATGGAGTTCCTCAGGGATCAGTGCTATGCCATGTTCTTTTCAATGTCTTCATAAGTGGCAATGCTGATCAACTGGAGAGGAAAGACTGCTTCTTTGATGCTGACACGAAAATCTGCAACAGTGTGGACATACAGGAGGGGGTGGAGAGGATGCAAAGAGATCTGGGGAAACTAGAGAAATGGTGTAGAAAGTGGCAGCTGGGATTTAATACCAAAAAGTGCAAAGTCATGTACCGAGGCAGGGGAAACCCAGGGCTAAGTATAAGATGGAATGGAGGTACTTACAGTTACCAAGCAAAAGACAGACCTTGGAGTGAACATATTTGAAGATCTCATGGCAACTAGGCAGTGTGACAGGGCAGTAGACAAAGCAAGTCAGATGCTGAAGTGCATAAGGAGGGGGGTCTCTAGAATGAGAAGGGAGATAGTGGGTCCTCTGTATTGCTCACTTGTGAGACCCCACCTAGATTATCATGTCCATTTCTGGAGGCCACACATCTGCAAGGACATACATAGGATGGAAGTCATCCAGAAGATGGCTGCCAAAATGGCATGGGGGTTGCATGAGAAACCATATGAGGAGATGCTGGGGGAACTAAGCATGTTCATCCTAGAGGGAGTGAACAAGGTGCAGAAGTGTAGTCTCTTTCACATGACAAAGAGCATCAGAACCTGGGATTATGTAAAAAAAGCTTAAATGGGGGCAGGTTTAAGAAGGATGTGAGGAATTATTTTTTGTCATGAAAGTTGGTGGATTCCTGTAATAGCCTGCCAAAACAGGTGGCAGGGGTGACGACAGTGGAGAGTTCCAAACATGCATGGGATAGAGACATGGGTATAATAAACATTTCTAAGGGAGTTAGGAGGAACATCTGTGATTAAGTAGATGCCAGAGTGTAGTGTTAGGCAGGGAAAATAGGGTGGACTACCCAGTCCTTTTCTGCCAACACATTTTATTGCAACACCCCCACTAATTTGGGGTTTACCTTATTGTCTCCCTGGCTCCTTCCATACCCACTGCCAGGCTGACGTCCTGTAGAAGTAGTAGATCCAGGGGTATCTGTTTGCTTCTTTTCATTTATGTGAAAGTGCCATGTTGTACCTCCTCATCTGTCCTTTAAGAGTCTAGCCAATATGTGTATAGAGAATGGTCTGAGCTGGGTCTGAGGGACTCTGGGCTTGTGACCGGTCAGACAAAGCTTTGATTTGCTCCACTCTGAAGTCGATAAAAGTGAAGAAAGAGCCTGAATGGGAACTTATTTGTTTACTTCTAACATGCTGTTATATTTAAATTAGAGAAATGTGTTTAACCTGCTTTCCTTGCAGTTTGCCTTTTTCAATGGGAGCCACCATGTTTGGTCCAGGACTTCCAGTAAGTGGGCCAATAGGACCCCAGGGATCTCAGTGGGTCCTTGGTCCAAGAGTCTCATTGGAAGGAAAACTAGTTTTTGTAGTTTTTAGGTTGGCACCTAAACTGAACTAAAGAGGGAGTCCAACCTGTGACTGACAGTTTCCCATGCCAATCTGAACACAGGAATCCAAGGGAAATGCACAGAACTGCAAGAGACAGTGGATCAGTTATAGTTGGAGGTTGGAGAGTGACCAGCTAAGCTTTTGAACAGCGGCTCCCTGAATGAAGTGTAGCGGAATTGTCGGGAAGAGGCCTACTTGCCTCCCTGCCACTGTTCTCCTGCATTGAACTGCCTGATTGCAGAAGTTGATAGAATCCGATTTGTGACTGAAACTGTGGCAGAAAGTATCAGAGAGTTTAAAGTACTGCTTGCATTTTGGACCACAGATGTGCTCCTGTGAAGCATTTGGCCCAGTTAGTGTGAGACTGATATTGGATTGAGAGGTTTGCTCAGTAAATCTACTGCAATGGCAAATGGACTGTATCCAATCTGTGGAAAGTCAATGCTGTTTGATTTAAATGTGCTAAATGTTCCTTGGTGGTTGAGACCTGCCTGTTCGTGACTTAGTCTATTGCATCTGCTGGAGGCATCACCAGCAAACAAACTTGAACTTTGCCAAAGTGCTCATCATGCCTGGCCTTTGCTAATCTGGCCCAAATAGACTGCCTTGCACCAGATACTGTCCTCGGTGAGAAAGCAGCTTTGGGGATCCAGCCCCTGCACAGAAACAACTCGCAGATTTCAGACACCTGGAAGGGAAAGACCTTGAAGAGGAGATGTGTCATGATGGCCCTGCTTCCCCATGCTCATCGGTGAACAGCACAAGGTCTCCATATCACCAGCCATTTCACAGCCAACTGGTAGCATGATTACAATCAGGGTAGATCCCTGCAACAAGTCACTTAATTATCTGTGGTACCATCTGATTTCTTTTCTAATTCCTTGGGTTTCAAGAGACTGGTTCAACCAGCCAGGATTACAAATAATCATCTTGTTGTTATACATGTTAACTGCCTTTTCTTTCCACCAAAGGCAACAGCATCAGCTGCAATGCTAGCCACCCCTGGGCAACACCTCTGGCAAGCCAGCAATCAATCCAGGGTTCCCAGTGTTGTAGAACTATTTATTTGGGACTTAAGAGTGTATGCCAAGAACCTGAATTAAACAGAGTGCCAACCATTTAACTAAATCCATGCCCCCTTCCTTGTTCTTGACCCCTGAATAAATCTGATTGCCTTGTTATGTTTAACCTGGCTTATGTGCATATTATTAGTTGGGTTACAGTACTGAAAGTGTGCAGTTGTTTTGCTAACCTTGTTTTACAGGGTGTCTCCAGGGATATTGTTGAATGTCTCACCCAAGTGGTAAGAGTGAAGTGTGTGTGCATATTATTCATGCAAATTGATGACTGTGTTTTAACTGCTGTTACAGGTACCAGGCCAATAGGAGGGTTAGTGGGTGGTTATAGCTTCTAAGAGGGCTACAACTGAGTATACAGACACCCCCATTATTGCTACTCTGGGAGGAGGCACCTAAACACTGAATCCAAGTCCCTCAACCTGTGTTTAGAAATACAGGCAGGGGTAGTAACCTTAGGGATAGTGCCACCTAGGGGTTACACTATGCTTCTATGGGTGCAGATAAATAAAGGAAGCCTGGTGGTGGAAATAAAGGGGGGTAGGAACAGGAGCATTAGAAAGAGAGGGGTTAAAAGGATAAAAGGGGGTAACAAGCAGAATGGTAACAAAATCTGGAAGGACATGTCCATGAATGCTAGAAGTCTAAGAAATAAGATTCCAGACCCAGAGACCATCATGGCAGAGGCTGACCTGAATGTTGTGGCCATTACAAAATCTTGGTGCAATGAAAACCATAACTGGGACATGGCCATACCAGGCTATAATCTGTTCAGGAAGGACCAGGTGAGAAGGAAAGGAGGGATGTGGTGCTTTATCTGAGGGAAAGCATAAAAGCGATGGAGATAAAGGGGAAAACAGGGGGAAGCGGTACTGTGGGTCACCTGGAAGATGGGGGAATGGAGCCATGTTTCACACTGGCATGATTTAGAAACCTCCAATGAAGGGGGAGGACTTAAATACTGGTGGAAGCCATTTGAAAGATGGCAGAAAATAGGGAGGTGCTACTGGTGGGGGACTTCAATCTGCCATATATAGATTTGAGCCTCCCAGCTGCAACTACAGCTTCAGCTAGAAGCAGGGACATCCTGGAATCCCTGCAGGGTTCACTCCTCAGGCAACTAGTTAGCAAACCCACTCATGATGTGGCAATACTGGACCTACTACTTATTTACAAAGACAATGTTGCAGATGTTGAGGTGGGAAGCCACTCGGGGTACCGCTGATTACCACACTGTGTGCTTCAATATAAGGATGGCTGCAAAATCAAGCCACACAAAGGCATGAGTCCTGGATTTCAGAAGTGCAGATTTTATAAAGATGGTTGAATGCTGCCAAGATGACCTGGTGGGTGGGGGATGACCTGAGTAGGATGGAGGAATGGTGGGCAAAGCTAAAGGGGGGCATAGTGAAGAGAACAAATCTCTGCATTAAGCAAGTAAGCAAAATCAAGAGGAAAAGGAGACCACTATGGTTATTGAACGAGGTTGCTGAAAAGGTAAAGGCTAAAAGGGTAGCATTCAGAGGGAAAAGGATAGGGCAGTGTATCAGGGGAAACAGAGGGATGCAGGGAAAGCAGTAAGGAGCACAAAAACCCAAACTGAAGATTAAAGCAGGTGGTAACAGAAGGGGACAAGACATTTTTAGGTATGCAAATGAAAAGAGGAAGATTAGGGGAAGGATTGTAAGGTTAAAAAGGGAAGGGGCAGTCTATGCAGAGGGGGGCCAGGAAAAGGCAGACATCCTGAACAAATACTTATGTTCAGTGTTCACAGAAGAAAGAGAAAGGGAGGGGCCACAAAAAAATTAACAGGAGATTTGGAGGGAGGGAGTGTGGGAGGAGAGAGTCCTGAAGGGACTCATTAATCTGAAAGTGGACAAAGCAATGTGACCAGATGGGGTGCATTTAAGAGGACTGAAGCAGCTCAAGGAAATACTGGCTGCACCTTCTGCAGTTCTATTTAACAGCTCACTGGAAAAAAGGAGTTGTTCCAGAGGACTGGAGGATGGCAGATTTATTACCACTTCACAAAAGTGGTAGGAAGGAGGAGGCGGGAAATTATAGGCCAGTCTTTATGACTTTGGTGGTGGGGAAGCTAATGGAATCACCACCAAAGGAAAGGACTGTGTGATATCTAGAATCCAATGGGTTACAAAACATTAGGCAGCATGGATTCATTGGGGGAGATCATGTCAAATGAATCTGATAGTTTTCTTTGACTGGGTGGCCAAGGAATTAGATCAAGGTGGAGCGGCATACATGACCTATCTAGATTTCAATAAGGATGTTGACATTGTTCCATGTAAGAGACTAGCAAGCAAGCTGGGTAGCTGTGGAGTGGGTCCAATGTTGGTAAACTGGATAAGAAATTGGTTAGATGCTAGGTAACAGCGGGTGCTGGCAAGGTGAGTACATGCCACGAAAGGGAGGGTGACCAGTGTAGTGCCTCAGGGATCAGTGTTGGGACTGGTCCTCTTTAATGTCTTTGTAAGTGACACTGCAGAGGAGCTGGAAGGGAAGGTGTGCCTCTTTGTGGATGACATCATAATCTACAAGGATTAGACATTCCAGGTGGAGTGGAAAGGATGACCAGAAACTTGAGAAAACTTGAGAAGCAGTCAAGAGTATGGCAGCTGGCTTTCAATGTGAAAAAATGCAAAAGAATGCATTTATGGCACAAAAACACAGGGGCACAGTACAAACTGAGTGGAGTGCCATTGACATCCACCAAACAGAGAAGGGACCTGGGGGTGATTATATCTGATGATCTAAATTTGACAAAGCAGTGCAACAAGGCAGTTGGGATGGTTTGTGGGATACTGGGGTGCATAGGGAGAGGTAACACCAACAAAAAGAGAAAGGTGGTGTTGCCTCTATATAGGCTCAGGTAAGACCCCACCTAAAGTACTGCGTCCAGTTCTGGAGACCACATCTCTAGAGGAGGGCAACTAAAATGGTACAGGGTCTGCATCCAAATCCCTATGAGGAGACACTAAGGGATTCAATATGTACACACTAGAAGAGAGGATGGAGAGGGAGGATATGACAAGCACTTTAAATATGTCACAGGAGTAAATAAGGTACAACAGGGAAGTATTTGTCAGATCAAAAGGTGCTCAAGAACAAGGGGACATGCTATGAAGCTGGACAGGGTGGATTCAGAAGAGACGTGAGGAAGTATTTCTCACAGAAAGAGTGGATGATTCCTGGAACAGCCTTCCAGCAGAGATGGTGGGGTTGAAACAGTGGGGGGTTCAAAAATGCATGGGTTAGGTATAAGGGAATTGTAGTGGAAAAGAAGATGGAGAGAGAAAGAGCCAGAGATAAGTTAGTTTCTGCAGTGATATTGTAGGAAGGGGAGAATGGGCAGAATGGGTCTGCCAAGGAGTCCATTTTTTTTATTTATTTCAGTTTGGGATTAATACCTTTTAGCCAAGGGCTCATTTACCAAGGCTCCAAGTCAAAACAAAGTACAGAAACAATGATTAACAGTACAGCAGTATACAAACAGAAACATTTGTGTGCCGTGATATCATGATTACATGGTTTTATGGCAAACAAGGAGGGTTTTTTAGCATACATAAAAAAATGTAGTGATGTTCTTAACAGTCACTTTCCAATTAGGTTATAGATTAGCCATATAATTTAAAGTGATTACTTCATCATCAGTTATACTTGCAAAAACAGTTAGTTCAGAATTCAGCACAGGACAAGAAACACATTTCAGGTAGCTAGTGCATGACAGGGGTAAGGAAACATAGAAACATAGAATTTGACGGCAGATAAGGACCGCTTGGCCCACCTAGTCTGCCCATTTTCCTACCTAACAGATAAGCTGCAAATCCTAGTTAACCAACAGCTTACTTCCTCCTACCCCCCACTAGGACTACCTTATGCCTCTCCCATGCATTCTTGAAGTCCTCCACTGTTCTTGACTCCACGACCTCCTCAGGGAGGCTGTTCCATGCATCCACAACCCTCTCAGTGAAAAAATACTTCCTCACATTACCTCTGAGCAGTCCCCCCACTATCTTTAAATTGTGCCTCCTTGTTCTTGCACATCTCTTTTTCTGGAAGATGCTACCCTCTTGGACTTTGTTAATTCCCTTGAGGTACTTGAAAGTTTCTATCATGTCCCTCTCCCTCCTTTCCTCTAGGGTATACATATTAAGCTCCTTTAGTCTTTCTTGATAGTCTTCTGGTGCAGACCCTGCACCATTTTGGTTGCCCTCTCTGGACAGCTTCCACTCTGTCTATGTCTTTGGGAGATGGGGTCTCCAGAACTGCACACAGTACTCAGATGGGGTCTCACCAACTGTCTGTACAGAGGATAACAACTTCCTGTTTTCTACTATTGATGCCTCTTCCTATGCATCCCAGTATCCCTCTGCCTTCCTTACTGCCTTCTCACATTGCTTGCCCACCTTTGGGTCATCTGATATAATTACCCCAGGTCCTTTCTATTTTCACTGTTGTCCAGTATCTCACCCCCATTGTGAACACTTCCCTGGGTTTTGTTTCCCATGTGCATTACCTTGCACTTCTTTGCATTGAATCTGAGCTGCCATACATTTGACCATTCCTCCAACCTTGCCAAGTCCCTTCTCATCCTTTCCACTCCATCTTGTGTATCAACCTGTTGCAGATCTTTGTGTCATCTGCAAAGAGACATACTTTTCTTCCAGTTCCTCTGCAATGTCACTTATAAAGACATTAAAAAGGACCGGTCCCAGTACTGAACCCTGCAGTACCCCACTAGTAACCCTCCTTTCTTCACTGTGTATTCCATTTACTACTACCCTTTGCGTCCTGTTGTCTAGCCATTTTTATCCAGGCTACCACCTTGGGACCCACTCCAAGGCTGGCTATCTTGTGAATTAATCTTTTGTGTGGGACTGTATCAAACGCCTTGCTAAAATCTAGGTAGGCCATGTCGACAGCCCCTCCCTGGTCTACTACTTTGGTCACCCAGTAAAAGAAATCTATTAGATTAGTCTGACACAACCTTCCCATCATGAATCCATGCTGCCTTGGGTCCTGTGCCCCACTGGCCTGTAGGTACTCAACAATTCTTTCCTTCAGAAATGATTCCATCATTTTCCTTACGCTGAGGTCAAACTAACTGGTCTGTAGTTTCCTGCCTCTGTCCTGCTCCCACTTTTGTGAAGAGGAATCACATCTGCCCTCCTCCAGTCCTCGGGTACCACCCCATCCTCCCATGATTTGTTAAAGAGAGTAGTCAGCGGTGCCACTAGTTCTACCCTTAGTTCTTTTAGAATTCTTGGGTGAATCCCATCAGGCCTCATTGCTTTGTCCACCTTCAATTTTATCAGTTCTTTCAGAACTGGAGGAGAGGAGAGAGAGGAAATGATAGAGACATAAAAGTATCTTACAGGGAGGAACAGGCAGGAAAACACTATTTTTAAGCGAAAAGATGTTCCAGGACTAGAGGGCATGGGATGAAGTTGGAGGGAGGACGATTCAGAGGAAACATGAGAAAGAATTTCTTCCACAGAACGGTGGTGGACAAGTGGAACACCCTGCCAAAGGAAGTGGTGGGGCTGAAACAATCACGGGATTTAAGAATGCATGGGATAGACATAAAGGAATTCTGGAGGTCAGGGTAAGGTGCAACAGACTTCTAGGAAAACAAACTGAACTTACAAGCTCAAATGGGCAGACTGGTGGGCCATAGGCCCTTATTTGCCAACACTGTCTATGTATCTATGTATCTATGTAAATGGACTGGTATCGACTCGCCTTTTGGAGTGTTTCTCTTGTTTGGTTTAGGTAACTCCCCCTCCTCTTCCTTTGTGAATACTGAGCAGAAATATTCATTCAGTATCCCTGCTTTTTCACTGTCACCCTCTACCCACATTCCCTCCCCTTTATTAAGCTTCAGTATCCCTCCTTTGGTCTTTCTTCGATCCCTAATGTACCTATAAAAGGTCTTATTCCCCTTCTTAACAGAATTGGCAATTCTTTCCTCGGTTTGGGCCTTTGCTATTCTGACTGCCTTCCCAACCTCTTTCAGCTTTAACTGAACAGCTTTAAGTTCTCTGTTCTGCTCCTTCTGTGTTTCCTTATATTTCCTGAATGCTGTCCTTTTCTCCTTAACCTTCCCTGCCACCTCTTTTGAGAACCATAGCGTTTTTTTCCTTCATTGTGTTTTATTGATTTGCTTTACACAAAGGCTTGTTGCCTCTATGATGGCTGTTTTGATCACTCCCCATTGTTCCTCCACCCTCCTTCTTGCCTGTTTGCTAGTGCTTTCTGAGGCACTCTCATTTTCCCAAAGTCAGCCCTCCTAAAGTCCAGTACTCTTGCTTTTGTATGGCTTGATTGTTCTGTGTTTATCGTGAACCACACTGTTTGGTGGTCACTTGTTCCCAGATGGCTACCCACTTCTAAATCTGAGAGTCTTTCTCCATCCCCATTTAAGAGTACCAGGTCTAAGATTGCTCCCTCCTGAGTGGGTTCCAATACTAGCTGTCTGAGGCATGCCCCCTGTAGGGCATCAAGAATGACCCTGCTCTTGGATGTGTCTGCAGCAAAGGTGCTCCAGTTAACATCTGGCATATTCAGGTCCCCCATCAACAATATCTCCCCTTTTTCTGCCATTCTAAGAAAGCCTTCTATCATTTCTTTGTCCATTCCCTTCCCTTGAGATGGGGGTCTGTATACAACCCCCATGCGGATTGTGGTGCCATTTCCTGTCTCCAGGGTGACCCAAAGTGCCTCATCTGCTCCCTGTTTACTCTTCAGTTCAGTTGCTTTGATCCCTTCCTTTACATAGAGAGCTACCCCTCCTCCTCTTTTACCCTCCCTGTCCCTCCTGTAGATTGTGTATCCTGGTATGTTGACATCCCAGTCATGGTTCTCTGTGTACCATGTCTCTGTGAATGCCACAATATCCAGGCAACCCTCTTCCATCAAGGCCACTAGTTCAGGGAGCTTGTTATACAGATTATGGGCATTGGTACTCATCACCCTCCACTTTTGATAGCCTTACCCTTTTAGCCCCATTTCTGTCCTTACTGCCTTTGCCTTTTTACATTTAAATCTGTTCTGCTCCCTAATAACTTCTGTACCTTGGTGTTTACCTCACTAATCATCATGTTTTGTGGGGAGGCTTGGATTTCCCTGCTCCTTTTCAGTGCCTCCCCTTGGCTACTTGAAATGCTGCCAATGAAGCATTTAAACCTCTCACCTAGGATCCTGGTTCCCCTCTGGACAGATGCAGACCATCACACCAGTATAGGTCTGCATCCCTCCAGGTGGCTCCCCAGTCCCCAATGAAGCCAAAACCCTGAGCTCCACATCAGTTTTTCAACCACTCATTGAATTCCCTGGTGAGAAGTGCCCTAGCATCTCCCTTGCCATAGACAGGCAGCACCTCTGAGAAGGTTACCGTATGCGCTACCTGTCTAAGGCCCCTTCCCAACTTTATAAACTCTTCTTGCACTGCTCTGATCCCATTCCTAGCCAGGTCATTTGTCCCTAGGTGGACAATGACATCCAGCTCCCTCCCTCGTGCAGCTCCTCCCATGATCCTGAGGATTCGCTCTGTCCCTCCAAGCTGTGGCGCCCAGGAAGACCTACTCCTCTCCCTTCCTCCCCATTTCTACCCCTAATGATTGAGTCCCCACCAGGAGTTGTTTCTTCCTGTGGGGTCCCATGCCACCCTCTTGTGGGTCTCCTTGTGAAGGTTCCCAGCATCCTCCTTGGTCTCCACTGCAGGTGCCTCCATAGAGGAACCACTATCCACCAGAAGAGCAAATGAATTGTGGAGAGGTACAGCTGAGGATGCAACTCTGTTCCACCACCCTCCCTCCTTGAGCCCACCCTGATCCAGCCTCTCTCTTCTTGGCAACCTCTGAGGTCGTGGCATTGGCCCTGGTGGTCCCTGGGTGGGGGAGGAGGTTTCACGAATCCTAGCCAGGTCAGCCTGGAGACAGGCAACCTCCTGTCTCAGACCAGAGAGGTGCCTGCAAATAGGGCAGCATCACAGCCTCCAGAATGTCTCCTGGAACACTGCTGCCCCACAGCCATTGCACTGCACCACTCCTATCATGTCTTATTTTGTGTCCTCTCTACTGTTTCTCTGGATGCTTACTCTCTCCTCTCTTTACAACTCTGACCTTTCCTGTTCTGGGACAGCAACTTCCTATCTTCTTCAGTAGCCTCCTTTTTCCTTGCTCAATATCAGACCACCAGCAGCTGGGGGGGAGTGAGCTACTTTTTTTTACTTTAGGGTTGACAAAACCAATGTTTGTCTATGATCCTTTACTTCCTACTGCCAAACAGGAAGTTCCTGTTGACAGTCAAATCCAGTGGCTATAAAAGTAGAACTGGCTTTGGGTGGGATGGAGGGCAATTAGTAAGAAAACAGGCTAGCAACAGGAAGTTGTAATTTGACTCACCTGCTTTTCTAGTGTCTAAACCACACCCCCAGGTAAGCTCTCTTTCCTCCTACTGGTTTAGCAAAGTCACCTGATACAGTACCCTTCCCTGCACAGAACACACACTGACTTTCTTTCTTTTCTTTCTTTTTTTAACCCTAAATAAGACCTCTTCTACGTCTAATAAAGTTATCTGTCTACTTAATCTTAACTGACACTGACTCCTGCTGAGATATAAGTTTTAAATTAACAAGAAAATGTAGCTTCTTTTTGTTAGCTGCTTTCTGCTCTACAAGCAAGGCTAGCAACAAGAAGTTGTAATTTGACTCACCTGCTTTTCTAGTATCTAAACCACACCCCAGGTAAGCTCTCTTTCCTCCTACTGGTTTAGCAAAGTCACCTGATACAGTACCTTCCCTGCACAGAACACACACTGACTTTCTTTCTTTCTTTTTTAACCCTAAATAAGACCCTTCTACTTCTAATAAAGTTATCTGTCTACTTAATCTTAACTGACACTGACTCCTGCTGAGATACTGTATAAGTTTTAAATTAACAAGAAAATGTAGCTTCTTTTAGTTAGCTGCTTTCTGCTCTACAAGCAAGGCTAGCAACAGGCAAGGTCACCAGAAATAGTTTTTTTTTTTGTTGATGCTGAAACATAGTGGCAGCCTGAGGAGGTTTGTCATTGTGACAGGGAGTCTCTGGTGTGGACTAAGAGGAGAGAGGGTCAAGGTGGGTAGGAGAGGAGAGTCAGGAGGGGAGGATTAGGTGGGGGTTAGGGTGACTGAGATAGTAAGTGGGGTGTAGGGTGACAGTCTGAGGGGGCATTGTAGCATGGATAGGAGGGTCCATGGTGCAGACGGGGGACAGAGTGAAAAGGGGGAGTGGTTTAGGCAGGGTGGCATGGTGAGAGAGATAGTGAGCAGGGGTTTGGGGTGGGGTAGAGGGGAGGAACTGGGCATGGTGTGGTGAGTGGAGAAGGGATAAGTAAGTAGTAGGTCTAGGAGTGGTGAGGGAGGAGTTATTTAGGACAATTCAAGTGCTACAGTTATGATAGGCAGAGTGCACTCTGAGTGTGTAAGTATACTGATAGTTTAGATGTTGGGGCCATCACAAATACAAGCAAGGGCTAGGAAGCTCTGAGTCCAGCTTTGAAGGAGCTGACCTTGCCACATTCAAGAAGGTCAGAGGGGAGATCAGCTTACCCACTTGGGTCCCTATAAGAGAGAGATCTCTGGGCAATTGAGGTATGCTTCAGGGTACCACCAACCCACCCTCAGATGCCTTCATGTGATGAAGTATATTTATTTAGTTTGAATAGACAAGAGGTGGTTTCAGGTGCCTGCCTGCCTGAGCAAGGCATTCTTTGCAGAAGGCAGGCCTGGTATTGGGCCCTGAGGATGAAGGGGTAGCCAGCCAGTTGCCTTATAAAGGTCACAAGTGTGAGTCAAATGGTCTGCTCCCAAGACCAGCCAACATGCTTTATTGAGAAGGGTTTTTACTCTTTTGAGTGCTGTTTCAGTTCCAGCGCCATAAATTACTAGGCTGTAGTCAATGGTAGATAGCACTGTGCTAATTGTGACCATCTTTAGGGCTTCAGACGGCAAGTAGTGTTTGTATCGATACAGGACAGCTAGTTTTGCATTGACTGTTTTGACTACATGGTTAACGTCGTTGTTAATGAAAGGGCAGTATCTAAGTGAACCCAGAGATATTTGAAAGTGTCTTACCTGCTCCAATTCAGCCCCTTGCTACCTGTACCTGCAGTTTCCCAAATTTCTTTTGGTTCTGTGGGACCGTGAAAAGCATGCTCTTAGTTTTTTGTAATTGAGCATTAGTTTATTATTAGTGAACCATGCCTCAAGTTGGTGAAAATTTGCTTCAAGTTCTTGGGTGATAGAGAGTAGGTTTTGCCACTTACGGAGATGACCGTATCATCAGCATATAATATGATGTGCACTGGGCAGATTGTGGACAGGGGTTAATGTAGAGGCTGATGAGGAGTGGCCCCAGTACTGAGCCTTGTGGGACCCAAGGCTCACCTCTTGCTCTATAGAGTGCCTTTTATTTTTGACACACTGTGTTCGACCTGGGAGGTAGCTCCTGAACTATGCAACTGAGTCTGTGGACAGGCCTAAAGTGAGTAGGTACTGCAGTAGGAGCTGATGGTTGACTGTATCGAATGCCTTTGTGAGGTCAATAAAGATGGACCCTACAGCCAGCCCATCATCAAAGTTATCATAGATTTTGGAGGTATAGTCAACCATTGTGGAATGGTCTTTATGGAACCCATGTTATTGGGCACATAGTAGGTTGTATTTCAAAGGAAATCCTTGACTTGGTCGGAGACCATTCATTTAAGGGTTTTAGACAAGAAGTGGAGAATGGAGATGGATCTGTAGTTAGATAGGTTGGTGGCCTCCATTGTTTTGAGGACAGGGGTGACATACACCTCCTTCCATTTGTTAGAGAACACTCCTGACCTTAATGAGGCATTGAAAACTTTAGTGAGTGGGTCCATCAGCTCGTTTACTGCAAGTGCCACCAGCTTCATGTCAATAAAGTCACTCCCCATCCTTGTCTTTCCTAGTACGTGCTTAACATATTTGGTAGTGTCAGATCTGGTGATCAGTTTGAAGTAGAAGAGGGGTATGTTGCTCTTGGCAATATGAGTCAAGGGGGTGGTTGGGACATGATCAAGGGTTGAGGGGGTAAGGTAGTTACTGGGGAGTATCAAGCTTAGATCAGTGAAAGTCAAGTTAAAAGCATCGGCTATATCGCCAGGCTTTTGATGCGATCCTTAGTCCTTATCCGTCATAAAATTCTATGTTTCTATGTTTTCATTTTTCTGTGAGTCAGTCCTGACTTACCATCATTTGGAGGTTGCATTAAAGAAGAATATTCAAACACAAGTAGAAAAGATTAAAGAAATATAACCCAGAAATTCTAGCGGAATCAAATAGATTATGAGCATGATCAAGTTAATTGGCAATGTAAAAAACAGCCAAATTTCAATTAGGGCAGAGTTTAGAAATATTACAAAGTCAATTTAACTCCCACCCCACCCCACAACACTGGGTCATTACTTCCACATCCGAATCAGAAGTTGTTTCAGAAGATTTGTTTCAAAGGAGAGCCAACAGATTCTCCTCTCTACCAGGTACCATGTAAGAATGAGTGAAATGAATTTCTGAGAACTGGTAAACATACCCTTTTGTCATGCAGGAAACTGTAAATTGCTATTAATACTAGCGGCTTCACTGCACATGGTGGGGACATTCTAACTGATCAAAATCAAGATCGGCAAGGTGAGGAATGACCAGACAAACAAATAAATACAGTATCATCAATCTGTCAAAATATGAGCAAACAGCAGCAGATCTCAAATTACTACAAAAGGGACTGGGTTTTGTATCGACAGCTACTATTAAGCTTTTGAAACATGCAGTACAAGTCATACTAAAATGCTCCTCCATTGAGTTGTTTTTTAGCATTTCTGACTGAGTTACATAAGAGTTGCTGGATTCAGCACAAAGCTTTGCAGAAACTGTTCCTTAAGAGTTAAAACTCAAGTTTGCATTGCATTGTGACAGGACTGCAGATGTAGTCCAGCTGAGTTGTAAAAGCATTTTAAAAGCATTGCCCTTGAGCTAGTTAAGCATTTAAAAACAATGTAATACAAGTTGTCAGTGCACTGTCAACTGTAAATAACGATGCTAAACCAACTCATTGCTGCAGCAGTTTAATGCAACTTGTACTGGAGCCAACATGGATGGAACATAATGGGCAGGATTTTCATACCTTGGAGAATGCCATAAGCCCCTGGTATGCTGAACATCTGGCACATGGGGCTTGCAGCATTCTCCTGGCCAGTGATCAGGATTTTTTATCCTGTGGGTGAATTGCCGTGAGTTAAACCAACTTTTTATGGTCTAGCTTGTGGCTATCCAATGAATCTTTTTTACAGAGCTTGCATCAGGTATTTGGTGCAAGCTGCAGTAAATCACAGAAACTGTTGCAACTGTGCCCAGGATTGTAAAATTGGGCGCAGTTGCAGTGAGGTGGATTGGCATACTGACAAAACCTAAGTGTTGTGTCGCAGGGTTTGACATAAGCCTAGTGCCACATTTTGAAAATCCAACCCAATAAGTTGCAGTAAATGTTATGTAACATATACTGAGTGATAAAAGGGTTTAAATGCCATTGAATTACACTGTTCTCTGCAGCATACTACAGCATTTTGCAGTAACACTGAAAGGTACCATGTTTCATCCCTGCTGGCAATGTTGTATGTAGATCTTAACTGGTACACAAAAAATGTAAATCTTAAGGTACAGTATTCTTTTGCAAACACCTCAAAGAAGCATAAATGGGATATATATGGATGTGGATGCTGCCTCAGGAACTGTGGATTCTGAACAGGTTGTTTCAAGTTAAATGAGTGACTCCTCTGTGTCATATTTTAAGCCACAATATATATTTTGTTCAGAATTTAGTTGTTCTGTACTAATTTTTGAAAAATCATGCAAACAGGATTTTATAATTATCTTTGAGAACTCACCAAAGTGAGCATATGTTGTCATCCAAAAATCATGACATGACATGACAAGACAAGATAACAAAATGTTGAAACATCAGGCACTAGTCATGGATGGTGGACATGACTTAGTGGTAGTTACAAAGACATGGACAGCCTCAAATCATGATTGGGATAAGACCATATCAGGCAACACCCTATTTTGAAAGGACAAGGTAAAGTGCAAGGGAGGAGAGGTAGTGATGTATATTAAGTAGAGGAATGAAGCAATTGAAATACTGTAGGTAGCCTTTGGTGGGGGGGGGGTCAGGGGAATTGAAAACCCAGTGGGTACTAGCAGGAACAGGGAATGGTAAAATGATCCAGATTGGGATGGTCTATAAACCACCAGGCCAGTAGCCAGAGATAGACAGGGCAGTGAGAGAGACACTGAAGAGGCAGAAAGTAGTTGGGAATTTCTACATGCTGGATGTGGACTGGAAGGTTCCCGCTATGGCTAGTACTAGGAATCAGTTTCTGGTGGATATCTACCAGAAGGAATTTCTAGAGCAATTAGTTCAGGGCTCAACATGGGAGGAGGTCGACTATATCTGGTGAACACCAATAACAAGAAGATTCAGAACATAGCAGTCCTGGAGCCAATTGGTTCCAGCATCCACATGACAGTAGTATTGGAAGTCCAGGTGAGGACAGGCAAAGAGGAAAAGGAACAAGGGTATGGGATTTAAAAAGGGACTTTTATAAACTGAGGGAAATTGGAGAACAGCATGAAAGATACATTGAAAAGAGATGGCACAGAAGAAAATTAGGCAACATTTAATAAGACGATCATAGAAGCAGCAGATAGCTCCATTCCAAAGGAATTCAACAATAAAAGGCTAAGTTACTAATACGGTCCACATAAAAGTAAAGGCAACAATAAGAACCAAAAGGAGGGCATTTTTCAAAGTATAAGGGTAGTCAAAGGGAAAAAGATAGGGAGAAGTATCTGGAAACAACAAGCAAAACTATCAGGAAGAAGAGGGAGGCCAAAGTGCTGACTGAGCTTTGACTGGCAACAGGGATAAAAAAAGGGGATAAGGTGTTATTCTTGTATATTCAGGAGAAATGCAAGGTCAGAGTCGCCATAGTGAGACTTACTGTAAGAGCAGTGGGGAGTGTGAGGAGGGAGACAAGAGGAAGCAGAGATACTGAACAATTATTTTTGTTCAGTATTTACTAAGGAGAATGATGGAACACTGCCAGATTGTGGGGTTACGAAATGCGCTGGCAAAGACACTCTGAAAAAGCTACAGATAATGGAGAAAATGCTGCTGAAAAAGCTAGCAGGGTTGAAAGTAAATAAATGTATGGCACCTGATGGCTTACACCTGAGGATTCTTAGGGAAGTAGCAGGGGTTATAGCAGGGCCACTAGCAGGCATTTTCAATAGCTTGTTAGCCACAGAGGTGGTCCCTAGGGACTGGAGGTCAGCATTTGTGGTTCCACTACACAACAGTAGGAAGAGGGATATCCCAGGGAAATATAGGATAGTTAACATGATGCTTATAGTAGGGAAGATCATGGAGTCTCTACTGAGGATGACCTAGTTAACTTCCTAGAAATAAAGAGCTGCAAGACTGTAGACATGAGGAAACATCCTGCTAGATGAATCTGGTTTAATTTTACAACTGTGTTACCACTGCAGTAGACGTGGAGCAGGCAATTGATATTGTATATCTTGACTTCAGCAAGGTCTTTATCTCAATCCCACACAGGAGGCTGTTCAAAAAGATTAGAGACCTTTGGATAGAGGAAAAGATAGTGAACTGGGTGGAGAACTGGCTGAGGGGTAGAACACAGTTGGTGATAGTCAATGGTAGTTTTCATATTGAGGAAAGAGGCCAGTGTGGTAACACAAGGGTCAGTACTGGGACCGGTCCTCTTCAGTGTTTTCATTTGTGACATATGTGAAAGTATCAAGGGTAAGATCTGCCAATTTGCAGATGATGCAAAGTTCTGTGCAAGCATAAACATGGAGGAAGGGAGCAGGAAACCAGTGGAGGGTCCGGGCAGGTTGAAGAACTGATCAAAGATGTGGCAGCTGAATGTTAATGCTAAAAAATGTAAAGTAATGAGCATTTGGAAAAGGAACCCAAGGGTGCAATGTGAAATGGGAGGGGTGGTGCTGAATAGCACTACGGAAGTAAAGGATTTAGGCATGATGATGTCAGAGACCCTAAAAATCTCTGTACACTGCAACAGGGCAGTGAGTAAAGCACACTAAATGCTGGGATGCATAGGGAGGGTGATAAGCAGTAGAAGGCAGGAAATTATCCTCCCTCTCTACAGGTCACTGGTGTGGCTATACCTGAAATACTGCACAAGGTACTGGACCACATATCTAAGATAAGACTGCAACAAGGTGGCAGTCACAGCTCATGGCAACTAAGATGGTGCATGGCCTTGGGATTTGATATATTGTATTAGGAGAGGCTGCAAGACTTAAATATGTACACCCTGGAGAAAAGTAGGAAAGGGTGACATGACTGAAACATTCATGTTCCTGCGTAAATTGAATAGACACCAATGAGCTTTCCATTGAGTTCAATCACAGAGAATTCACTCAGACTGGCAGGGGTGGAAATTCAAAATGATAACAGGAAGCACTTCTTCACCACAAGGGTGGTGGATAACTGGAATGAGCTACCACAAGTAGTGGTACAGGCCAAGTCAATCAGAAGCTTGATACAGGGATGGGAAAGGCAGGGGGGTTAGTAAGAAAAAGGGTAGAAAGCAGTAAAAAAGAGGAGGATTGCCACTAGAGCAAGCAGAGTAGTTAAGTAGTTTGGGAAGACTGAATGCGTTAAGAGCCTTTTTCTGTCATCAATGTCTATATATCTTTGTAACGCTAACGAAGAGAGAGACAAGCCCAGAGACCCTTGGAAAGAAAACATAATAGCTACAGTATTAAAAGGGCCAATGTGTGGGGTGAGGAGGAGGTCAATTCTAATCTTACATACAGAGTACTATGTGAAAGAAATTGAGAAATAATTGGGAAATACCAATTTCTATAGGCCATTAAGGACTGGTCTGGCTTAATACAAATTTCTACAGGCCACTAAGGACTGGTCTGGCTGCTACAAAAAAAAGATTGATGCTTTTTTTGAAACTAGCATGGAGGAACCAAGTGACTGATAAGGACACTGAATTTAAACAATTACATGCTAACTTATACAAATGGAATCCTTGAATCATCTGAAAGATGACATGCAAAAAATGGAAACATGAACAAAAGTTGTATATAAGAATTAAAATCAGAGAGACAATGATGTGTTTCTTGAAAAGAAAAACTCGGTCTAAATTCAAGAAACTTAAAGAAGAGAAAAAAAGACCCTGCAGACTGAAATGGAATCTCTTCACATGGACTTGCACACACTAAAAAAGAATGAAAGAAGTTCAAGCACACCAAGTCAAAGAGTCCCAGAACAGAGCATGCTACCTACAGAAACTGAACTAAAGAAGAACATTCAAATTTAGAAACCATTCATGTACAGTCCCAAGCAGTTATGGAGAAAGAAAATGGTGCAACAAAAGGGAAAGATGCCCTGATTCCATGCCATGAAAGTGAGGGCAGAACATTTAACCCTGGCCCTCCCATTTTGACACCACTTTCTGTAGAGGTGGCAATTTTAATAGATTCAAATGGAATATTCCTCAATGAAAACAGACTGTTCTATGGAAAATATGTTGTTGAAATGAAATGCCCCACTACGAACAAAGCAATGCAAATCATACCTGAACAAAGTTTCAGTAATCACAAGAACTTAACTATGCAAACAGAAACAAACAATTAAGCACACTAATGAGAACATAAACATACAAGTACAAAAGTTAGTTAAACTGTCAAAAATGCATTTTCATCTACAGAAGTTATCCTCTCTATCTTACTCCACTGATAGGGGTGTGGGAGTAATGAATATTACATCCCAAATACCACAAATAATATGGTATTTTTGGAGCTGAATACCGAATATCACAGCTATTTAGTGATATCTGGTATTTTGCATTACAGTGGGATTTCAAGATCTCTCAGGACTTGCTGGCCAATCGCTGAGTGTTTGCCAAAGTTAGATCACAGGACAGTTTGACATTGCTGCAAAGTGGGGAGAGATCATTGTGGAGAGTGGAGAGAGAGCTCTGAGTCAGCAGAGATTAGGAGTTGCAAAAAACTAATATTTTCATCACAAAATCTTTCTTTTTTTGGTCTGTACCGTGTGTCTTTAGTCCCAAGTAGTAGTGGGAGCAATGGGAGTTTATTTCCTGAATAAATCATCTGATGTAGTGATTTGTTTTTGCTAGAAACTGCAGAGAGAAACTAGTATACCTTCATTTCAGAGGCTAATAGTGGTGTGAGGCTTTTGTATTTTCCCCAGAGAAATTTGTCTGATTTATTTTGCCAGGAGGAGATGCAGAGATTCAAGCTGCAGTTTACCTCCTTAATTACAGTACTTCTAACTTCTACCTTGACTGCAGTACTGTACTAATTGAAAAAAAAGTATTCATTTTGGTGGTGTAAATAATAAGTATTTCCTGAGGCGGGGTTTCAGGTTTCACAACCCAACAGTAGCATAGCCAGAAATCTCGGAGGGCAGTCGGCTGACTTCAGTCCCCCACCCTGCAGGATTTAGGGCTAGGTAGTGATGCTTGCAGTGTGCGCACACCCTTGCCTGCCCTGCATGCATGCTGTAACTTTTCTATGTGAAAATAAAGCAGCACTGCAGCTTGCAACCATTTTTTTGTACTGAAATGCAGCAGAACTTGTGTGCATTTTCAAATAAAAAAAGTGAATTTCACTAGTTCTGCCATAGAACTCTCTGTAAGAAATATTTGTGATGTAATCTGAGGTTAGGCTTGGGTTTCATGAAAGTCAGTAGCTGCCAGAAGTCTCGGAGGACAGTTGGCTGACTGCACTCCCACCCCCAAGTTTAGGGCTTCGTAGTGATGCTTGCAGTGTCTGCACACCCTTGTCTGCCCTGCATGCATGCTGCTTGCAATAATTTTCTGTTCAAATATAATGCAGTACTGCTGCTTGCAGCCGTTTTTTATGCTGAAATACAACAGAACTTGTGTGCATTTACAAATAAAAAGTAACTTGCAGTAGTTCTGTCGTAGAAATTTCTGTAAGAAATATTTGTGATGTAATCTGGGGCTGGGTTGGGGTTTCACAAAAGTCAGCAGCCACCATCAATCTTGGAGGGCAGTCAGCTGACTGCACTTCCCCCCATGGTTTAGGGCAAGGTAGCGACACTTACAGTGTGCGTACACCCTAGTCTGCCCTGTGTGCATACTGCTTCCAGAACTTTTTCTGCACAAAAATAAAGCAGTACTGCTGCTTGCAACCATTTGTTTGTACTGAAATACAGCAGAACTTGTGTATTTACAAATAAAAAGTAACTTGCAGTAGTTCTGCCGTAGAAATTTCTGTAAGAAATATTTGTGATGTAATCTGGGGCTAGGTTGGGGTTTCACAAAAGTCAGTAGTCATCATCAGTCTTGGAGGGCAGTCAGCTGACTGCACTTCCACCCCCATAGTTTAGGGCAAGGTAGCGACACTTACAGTGTGCGTACACCCTAGTCTGCCTCTGCGTGCATACTGCTTCCAGAACTTTTTTCTGCACAAAATAAAGCAGTACTGCTGCTTGCAACCATTTGTTTGTACTGAAATACAGCAGAACTGGATGCATTTACAAATAAACAAAGTGAATTTCACAGCTGGCCTGGTGGCGCTGAGGGTTGAGGTGCTGGATGCCATACCTCGTGCTACACTGGCGACCTGGGTTTGAGAATAGACTTCGGCTGCCATGGGTTGGCTGGGTAGGAAAGGGATTGAGTGTCCGTTGGACTGCTCTCCCTCTCCTGGGGAAGGGGTTTCCAGTGTCGGTACATTGCTGGCTCCTAGCGGAGGCTGGGGGGTGGTACACCACTACTGCACATAAGGGGCGAGTGAGAGGACAGGCACCAGAGGGAGTGCATGCAGATGCGTGAGCACTTCCACCATGGGTGTCATTTCACGTCCCTCTCTCTCTGGGGGAGAAAATGGAAAATGGTAGCATCCCAGGTCATGGTGGCTTGATGGCCATTTGATGGAGTGCCCTGGCTTTAGGGACATCACTGGAGGTGAATCTGGTCCAGGTGGTGAGTGTAGGGGGACTCCCACCACCCTGCCTCAGGGGGCAAGCCACGGGAGATTACCGTGTAGGGTCCTAAGCCAGCCAAGGTTCTGGACGGTGGCTGGAACCAGAGAGATGCATTGACGGGTAGCCAACCAGAACACCAGGTAGGAGAAAGTGAAGTAACTGTAAAAAAAAAAAAAAGGTGAATTGCAATAGTTCTGTAGTAGAAATCTCTGTAAGAAATATTTGTGGTGCAATCTAAAGTTGGGCTTGGGTTTCACGGAAGTCAAAAACTGACAGCAGCCATGGAGGGCTGTCAGCTGACTATACTCCCAAACCCCACAGTTTAGGACTAGGTAGGAATGTTTGCAGTGTGAGCACACCTTCGTCTGCACTGTATGCATGCTGCTTGTGCTTGCAGTAATTTTTCTTTGCTAAAATAAAGCAGAACTGCAGCAGGTGCTGCTTGCAATCATTTTTGGTACTAAAATAAAACAGTACTGCAGCAGGTGCTGCTTGCAATAATTTTTCAGCCCTAAAATAAAACAGTACTGCAGCAGGTGCTGCTTGCAATAAGATTTTGGTGCTAGAATAAAGCAGTACTGCAGCAGGTGATGCTTGCAATAATTTGTTGGTGCTAAAATAAAGCAGAACGTTTGCACATTTATGAAGCATTAAGCTTTTGAGAATGTTTAGAACTTGTTGGCATAGACAAAGACAATGACTAGTAGAGGTGGGAAAAAACATACTTGGTCCAGCCCAAGCAAATCTACAATGGAGGAACAGGTTGGTGATGCTGAACCTGAACATGAGCGACTGTCAGCCAGCCTTTGACACCAAAAATTAATCTTTACTGCTTTCAAGCCTATGTCTTCCAGCCACAGTTGTACTCTGGCTGGCACATGACAAAGTGATAAAAGAAGCACTAGCAGAAGAACCCTGTTCTCATCTCCCGCCACAGCCACCAATGTGTCCGCATCTCTCACGAGTATCATCATGACTTCCACCACAACCAACAATGTGTCCCAATCTCTCAGCAGTACCATCACCTCTGTCATTACCACCACCACTACCACCACTATAAAGACCCTGTCTTCCTCAACTGTCAGCATGACTACTACAGCCAGTCCTGCAACTGTGACTGTCACTCCAGCCACTACTGACATTATGAACCCTGCTACTACTGCCACTACTGTAACATTATCACCATAGCCTGGTATTCCTGCCATGGTGCATATTACCAGTGTGACCACTACAGTTGATACAATTATTCCTCCTATTTCTCAGCTTCTCAGTACTCCTGAAAATGTTGCAGAGGATGACCAGTCATCTGATTCTGAGTATTTTACTCCACATGATGAACTGCCCAGTGACAAGTCATCTTCATTATCAAAGGCACATGTGAGTGACTTTCAAGATAAGGCAGAGTATGCTATGTACTTTAACGGCAGAAAAAAAGGTGGCTGTCAAAACAGCCTCTAGGTGTAGCACTACTAGCAAGGACAGTAGAAGCAGCCATGAGGGTAAGGGTCCCCCTCCCTCTAAGAAGACCAAACAAGCAACACTAACATTTCTTCGTCAGGCTCCATCACAGTCTGAAAGACAGCCAAGTGATGCCAGCACTTGCATGGCACCATCAGGGGCAGTGGTCACAGGACAAGACAGGCACATCTGTTGAAAAAACAACTGGGAGATGTGGTGTTAGCAGAATCTCTGGTAACAGCAGTGTTAAAAGTGTTGTGTGGCTGCATTTCACTGGGTTAAAGCAGGACACAAGGAAGGCAGTCTCTTCTTTTTGCAATGCAGCTATAAACTGAGGGAAATCACTTTCTAACTTAACCACAACATCATTGCAGAACCTCTTGAAGCTTAAGCACCCTCAAGTGTATCGAAGCTCATCTGGGTTTGGATCAGGACCCTTGGTTTCATCAAGACTAAAGCCCTCTGGTAGACAGGCATGCACAGTTGGCAGTGGTGGTGATACCGATGACAGATCTGATTCAAAGCAACCCAGTGGTCATGGCACTCCTTCCCCCTCACCAGCACAGAGTCTGGCCTGTACTCTGGTGGTCACTTCTGACTCCACTGATACTACAAGGCAGAGACAGTCATCAGAACTTCACACACCACCATTGTTGAAGTTGTCCACATCGATGTCTCCCATGGCACTTTGAATAATGGATACTCTGCATGCACAAAGAAAGTATCATGCCTCACATCCAACAGAAAATCACACAGCTGATTGCTGAGTTGATGGTGTTGGATCTCCAGCCTATGTCAGTTGTGGAAAATACCGGCTTCTGATGGCTTCTCATTTATTTGCACCCAATTTATCAGATCCCATCTCATACTACATTTTCTCAAACTATATTGCCACGACTGTATGATGTGCAATCTGCTGTTAATGCACTGCTTGCAGATGCTGTTGGTGGTGTTTTTCACTGCACATCAGATATCTGAACTAGCGATAACTCCCTGCATGCCTATCTTTCTGAAGTGCACACTGGTGTGTGCAACATCCTGCTTCTGCTGTTTCTGGTGCATCACCTGTGGCTCCCTCTTAGCCTCCCACAATCTAGTAGTCTCATTATTATTATGTTTCTGTTCTCACCAAATGTGCTTGTATGATTGTTGCTCCTTCACCCTCTCCCCCAGGTTGCACTGGGAGATGAGCAACTTGATTGTTCAGTGTGTCTTTCCTGTTGAAACTTTACAATAAAATATAAACTGGTGCTACAGTACAGATCTCAATCTGCCTAATGTTACAAAAGTGTAATGTTACATTCTTTTGGCTCACCCTTTCTTTTTCTATCACGTAAAATATTTAATTAAAAAGTAACTGAGTCTCACTCCTGGCATATAACTGCAGGACCACCATGAGGTCCCTATTAAACTAGAAAAATTTAAATAATGTATCATGTTTTAGTGACTGTACTATTATGTACTTTAGGTTACTAATTTTCTGTTGGAATAAGAACCACTTGTTGATACAGTCATCCCAGATTGTCCATCCCTGCCTTATAGGTCTATTCTGCAGACCCTAAAGCAATCCTGCCTGTTTTCAAATACATCCCAATCCTATGCCTGTCTCACACATGCTTGACACCCCACAGTATTTTCAGCACTATCACTTGTGCCTGCAGTCCCTGTCAGTCATCTACAGCACAATACCTTCCGTGAATATTTCTTCACATCTGTCTTGATGAACTCCCCCTTCAGCTTCATCATGTGTATCAGATTCTCCCATAGTACCACTGGGAGCTCCCTTCTAGGCCATCACTGTCAAACCTCCCTTTGCCAAAGAGCCTTTTTATACAGAGCCTCCCTTTGGCTCAATGGCTCCACATCTCCCTGGAGCCCAAGATTGGACCTTTCAAGGCCAATCAAAAAGCCCACTTACTAGACTCCTCAGCCTGTGACTGTCCCTAACCTTCTCCTTCCTCCTGCCCCCACACATCTGGGCTTTGATATATAACCTCCACATAAATGGTTATGATATCTATTTATGGGATAACTATGTAACATGTTTTGTTACTCTACGGTATAGTGTATAATATGTATTAATCTAAATTCTATGGATAACGCTGGGTCCTCCTTACCCTAAGACAATTGTTTCTACCCTCCATCTGTATTCCACTGCTTGTCTCCACCCAACCTGAACTCATTATTGCTTACATTGCCTGTAAGTTTCTCATTGTTTCTTTAATGCAGAGCCTTTGTAAAGGAGTCCATGTCTCAAAGAGTTGTAATTGAATGTTGTTAAATAAATAAAAATAAAAAGTGCACCCATTGCCCTTGTTCTTGTGCTCATTTGAAAGAGACTCATCTTATGTGTCCTGTCTTCACCCTGTGAGGTACTTGTATAGGTCTCTATCATGGCACATCTTGCCCTCTTCTTTTCCAGGATGGACATACAATGCAATTATGCCAGTGCCATTTTAGTAGCCCTAGGCAAGACACAAGACATCACATCATCTGTGGCCTTTGCTCAATCTTTGATGATCATGTGTCACCTAACCACTGCCCAGTGCAGTAGCCTGTTGCCTTTCTGAGTCCCTGAAAGGCTGTTGGGGAAAAGGGAAGGAAGTGGTGAAGTTTAACAGTGTTACAATGTCTTTAAAAAATCTCTTATCTGTGAGGTTGAATAATGAATAATGAATATCTGGCACCCCAAATATGAATATTCATCTAAATATTTGAATTAAGGTGTTTGCACACCCATCCACAGAAGAGAAGAACAATCATGTATCACTGAAAGAATTAACAATAAAATATCTAATGTTTGCTCAGCATTACCTAATGTTCATGTGGCCAACTTCATGAAATTCATCCTGACCACATCTCCTATATGATATCTCTTTGCTCATAATTAAATTTGTGCCAGGATTAGCCGATGTATTGGTTATACTGATGTAGTCAACACCTTGTAACCATTGTGCTGACCCACTTATATTATGCATATTGTATTGTATTGGCCATCTACTGTACTGTTCCTTTTGATACTGTACTACCAGGACCTACTTGTAAACAGAGATGTGCTAAACTGGCAAATTTTGTTACATGAAATATTTTGCAAAATTTGCCCATTTCACAAAATTTTTCACTGAAGAAATATTCGGAATTTCACCCACAAAATGGTGAAATGTGCCTTTTGTTGGCTAAATTTCACCACTTTTCTGGTGACATTTTGCATTTCATGGGCAAAATTCTGCATTTCAAACCCCACAAAATAATTTGCATAATGGGTGAATTTTGCAAAATATTTTGTGCTGTGAAATTGCCGATTTCATGGGAATTTTGCCAGTGAAATATAATTTCTCCATATCTCTACTTGTGAATGAGTGTGCTCAATGGAGTTTTCCTGAAATAAACCTGAACTTGAACTACATGATCAGATACAACTAAATAAAGTAGGAATAAGACTATTTGCCAAACCTGTTAAACATGTGACACAAACTGGGAACTACTCAGGGGTCCAGTCATAAAGCAAGCAATGCAAGACAACAGGGACTATATCACAGATCATATACTCATAGAAGAACACAGGAGGCTCAGATTAGAATCCCACCTTTACTACAACAGGAATGCAATGCCGCATCCTCTGGATGGACACAGCAAAACTTATGAAGAGGCCAGGAGGACACTGGAGCCCCTGTTAGGAATGCCACCTTTGTAGCAATAGAATTGAAGCACCACCAGCCAGACACATGGCCGAATCTCTGGGATGTCAGCAGACCATATGAGCCTTAGTTTAGAATCCTGCCTCTGCAACAACAGCACCACAGTGCACCCCCCAAAGACTGTGAGAAAAACCTCTGGTGACACCACTTGCAAATATACATCAATAAATGATAGTGATATTGCTGAAATTACACATTTGCTAAATGTGGTTTGAAGCAAACTCTTAAATGTATAATATGTACTTTAAAAAACAAACTTTCACAGTAAGCAACAGTTTTATTATAGTGCAATATCTTTATATACGAAGACATAGTATGCATAAAAATGATAAAGTATTGGCATTAGTAAAAGACTGTATATCACTGCTCCAGTTAAGTTAACATATTAGTCTATAATCCTTAATATGAAGTCTTTCACTATTAGTAGTTGGAACACACAGGGCTTATATTATTCTGTTTTTGCTGTTAAAATGGGCTGGAAGTATAGCCTAGAGGTTAGAGGAATGAGGTGTGAAGAAGCTTGGTACATCCAGCAGACCAGACCTGAGTTTGATTCTCACAACCTCCACTTGCATACTGTGTGACTCTAAGCAAGTCACTTAACCGCCCAGTGCCCCAGGTCACCCCTGAAAACAGTGTACTCTGTGCCTAGTGGGCCTACCTGGTTACCAAAGACTAAAATGAATAGTGAAAAAATAAATTACCAACCTTATTCAGAGCATAACTAACCATGATATGATCATTTTAGATGAAACCTGGCTAGGTAAAGATGCATCCGCACATTGCCCTATTGGGTATCAGGAAGCTTTCATCCCTGCAATAAAGAAACAGAAGCATGGCAGGCTGTCAGGTGGCATTCTAGTTTGGAACAAATCAGAAGCAACAGATGTCATTACACCTTTAAAAAGGAGTAATTTACATTTATGGATTAAAATGTCTGCTACATTGCTGCAGCTGAAATCCGATGTTTACCTCTGTGTACTATATATGCCACCAACAGATTCCCAGACTTTTTTTTTTTTTTTGTAATTCAAATTTTATTGATTTTATACGCCACTCCAGTCAGGTTCAGATAGGCAAGCAATGGAAACTTATAACAGTTGATACAAAAAAAAAGATTCCAGCAGACATATGACTTAATGCATAGGTGGCGTAATATATATAATAAAATCACCCCCCCAACAAATACGAACAAAGAAATACACTATCTATTCCAGTAAACCCCCATCCTCCCAGCTCCCCCTCAAGGTTACAATAGGATATTTAGTACAAAAGCAATCCAAGAAAGAAAGGATAAGAGGACATTGGTCTACAAAACATACATTAGGTTTTCAATTTCCAGAGATTTTCAACTTAATGAGTCCTAATACGACCCCACAGACAATGGTGGCGCTTTAGTTTTGCTCTAATATAGGCTATATGCTTTTCTAGTTGTACGTTAACATACACTCGGTGCCCTCCAAAAGAGACGGAAACTCTCAGATGACCAGTGCCTTAAAATTATTAACTTCAGAACAGCGTAATGAGGACACATGGGCTCTCCAAGATTTTGAAGTGGTTTCAGGAAAATTTGCAATAGACAAATTTCAGGAGTGTTCATGCTAAAAGAGCCAAGGACAGGACGTACAAGCCTACTAATGGCATCCCAGAGAGTTCAAATTTCGGACACTCCAAAGCATGTGGAATAGAGAGCCCTCATCCAGTTCACAGCACCAACATAGTGGGAATTACGTGCCTTCCAACGATAGAGATATGAGGGTGTTAAGTATAAGTGGTGCATGATATTAAATTGAACCAATCTGAGTCTATCTTGTTTAACATACAAATAAATGGAATTCCATAGCTTTCTCCAGAACTCGAGAATCTCTAACACTCAGTTCCCCACCCAGTAATAACAAACCCCTGATGGGAGTTTACAATCCCATTCTTGAAGCAATCTATACACTTTGGAGACAGCATGAGGTTGTATCGCAGCCTTTAATAGACAATCAATATTTTCGGACCGACGAGCTGTAGTAGAAGGGGAAGCAAAACCCTGAGATACAGTCTTTTTGAGTTGTAACCATTTGAAAAAACAGCTATCAGCAAGACCAAAGTGCCTTTTCATATGGTCAAAAGGCCATGGATTATTCTGATCTAAAAAATCCGCTACTGTTATATGGCTAATCTGAGGCCAAAGGCTGGGGATATCGTCGCGCCTCCAATCTTAAAACGTGCATTTTAAAAAATGGGTTGGGCATCTGAGGTCCACCACATGAGTCCAAGGTGTTGCTGCAACTGGAGGAGAGCTCTCAGGGACCACCCCATGAGATTATTCTTTAATAACCTCAGGATATTTGATGGAGAGAGAAATAATAGGGCCCGTAAAGAGCACATTACCCTTTTCGCTAAGTCATTCTCTATGTTGTACCACAGTGGTCTATATTCTAAGTGCTGGTAATCCCTACTCCACCAACCTAGTTTACAAACATGCTGAGCCAAATAATATAAAAATATGGAGGGAGCGCCCAAACCTCCTCTGACTTTCGGAGCTGTCAGATTATTATAAGACCTCATGGATTCACTTTCCTTGCCATATAAAGGTATTAAAAATTTTTTGTAGTCTGGTAAACCACTTTTTCGGGAGATAAACCCCAAGCATTCCCAAGGGACATAAAAGTCTGGGTAGCACATTCATTTTTAGGAGGTTTATCTTGCCCCACAATGTCAAAGAGGCTGACCGCCACCTGTTCAGATCATCCGATATAGACTGGACCAGAGTACTCAAGTTCTCTTTAACCATCAATGAGAGATTTATGCTACTATTAATGCCCAAATATGGCAGCGACTTAGTTTCCCAACCCAATCCTAATGATTGTAAGTCTGCCCTTATCACCTTATTATTTAAAGGGAAGACTTTGGTCTTTAAACGATTTAGTTTATAACCCGATATCCTGGAGAAATAGTCAATTTGCTCAAGTATCGCTAACAACGAAACTTCTGGATGTTCAACGTGAAGTAATGCATCATCTGCATAAGCTGAGCAGATATAGGCATCATTCCTACTTTGATCCCTTCCAATACATGGATTCCCCATTAACCCATATGCAGGAGCGGCTCAATATATAAATTGAATAATAATGGGATAATGGACATCCTTGCCTGGTACCCCTCTCTAATCTAATAATCTGTGACAGTACCCATTACATTTCACTCTGGCAGAAGGCGGGGAGTATAAAATTTTAACCTATTTTATAAAAGCATCCGCAAACCAAAAGCTGACATGGTAGAAAACAAGCAATTCCAGGAACTCTATCAAAAGCCTTTTGCATCAAGTGAAAGAAGCACCACCGAATATCAGACTCCTAGCCTCTGCCATGAGATGTAATAATTTTCTAAGGTGGTCTTGAGGAACCCTCTCTTTCATAAAGCCAACTTAGTCTCTGCAGATCAGCTTGTCCATTACTTTAGACAATCTGCCTGCTAGAATCTTCGCTAAGATTTTAACATCTGTATTTAACAAAGAAACAGGACGATAGCTATCTGGATTTGATGGGTCCTTGCCTGGTTTCAAGATTAAAGAGATTGTTGCCTCAAGAAAGCTTGGGTCTGAGATACCATAATTATACCAGTAATAATAAACCTCTAACAAGATTGGGGCTATTTCTGATGAAAAGGCTCTAAAAAAATTATTGGGATACCCGTCAGGCCCAGGGGATTTGTCAAGGGGCATCTGCTAGATAGCTTGGCAGATCTCCGAGAGTGATATGGGAGCACCTAAATTAGCGGCTTCATCCGCTGAGATTTTTGGGAGACAAACCGATTTCAGAAAAGTATTGATTTCTGATTTTGAGGAATCACATTGTGAATCTTGTGGTTTATTTTTTGTTAAAAGACTCTAAGAGCTTCTACCATATCGACCGAGTCATTACAAATTTGGCCTCGAGAATCACAATTCCTGCGATATGATCAGGTCCATCTGCCTAATCCGCATAGCAAAGGAAGTTTCAGCTTTCCCCTGTATCTAGATATTGGAGCTTTGTCGACCAATGCGAGTTCGCTCTTTGTTGCACCAGTCCAGAGTATTGTGCTGTAACTTATGCAATCTAATCCTTTCTGAATCAGATGAGCGCTTGGGACAAACTAAACTCGATTTGCTTAATCTGGGTCAGCAAGGAGTCCATCATATTTCTCTGAATATGGTTTTCCTAGAGGAAATCTTAATTAATTCACCTCTTAAGGTACATTTAAGGCAGCCCAAAACCATATCCTTTTGATTTACTGAGTATTGGTTAAGCTGTAGAAACCATTTGATATGACCCCTAATTATTTTTAGATATGACTGCTCTTTCAGTATTTGACAGTTTAATCTCCATTGAGGTGACGTTGGAAATAGGAGAGGTCTGTACAGCACACTCACCGGGGCATGGTCTGAGATGACTCTAGCCGATATATCAGCCTGTACTATGTCAGGGATCAGTAGGGTACTGACTAAAATATAGTCTATTCTCGAATAACAGTTGTGTACCAGAGAATGAAAAGAATACTGCCGTGACCTCTGGTTAAGTATGCGTCAAATATCGGTTAGTGCTGTACTCTCCATAAACCCTTCAAGGCCCTCTGTGCAGGGATAGATTCCCAGACTTTGATGATGAATGTTTCTCAGTCATTGAATCTCAAATCTCCTATTTCCAAACTTTTGGAACACTATTAATATGTGGAGACATAAATGCACAAACAGGGAAAGAAATAGATTTTGTTCATACAGATGGAGATAAGCAAATATTTGGAGGTAATACATATGCTCACCCATTATTGAAACAAAGAAATAGTTATGGTAATGTGATTAAACAAATAATAAGAACATTATTACAGATCTGTAAAAGTCCTGGCCACTACATCCTTAATGGGAGAATCAGGGGTGACTCATGGGGATTTACATTCAACTCACCTTTGGGCTGTAGTGTCATTTATTGCACCAGCACAGACTTTGATATCAGCGCAGTAATTGCACTGATAGTTTGCGCTCAGTCTCCTCTATCACACCACATTTAAGTTGCCCTTTAAATGAACAGATCAGACCAAGTAATAGATAATAGCCCATTACTGAATCTGCAAACATTTCCCAAAAGGTATAAGTGAACATACAGTATGGTAGCACAGCAAAATACAAAGGAACCCTAGAAACACCAGAGTTGAAAAAACAACCCATATTTTCTTAAACAAAAATTATACCCAAACTCCAAATGATTTTAATGTGACAGCTAGTGATCATAACAACATTTCTGATAAAGTGACAACTAATCTGTTACCTTAAAAATTAAGGAAAATAAATAAAAATAAAATTGGAAAGGACAAAAAGTGGTTTGATAAGGACTGCAAACTCTCAAGAAATAAGATAAGGAAAATTTCTAATCAAAAACACATAGAACCTCTACGAATGGACCTGTGCAATGCCTATCACCAGAAATGATGTGAATACATTTCCCTGCATGGGCAGAAAAGGTTTAATTACACTGTTACAGTACATGAATCAAAGATTATCCTAGATTGAGAAGTCGATAGATAATAATACCATCCGGCACATCTGCAAAGAGTTTAAGCCCCAAAAAGATGAAGATAACATAGGAATTAAAAATGGCAAAGTATAGATAGGCATTTTAACAACTCTGTAAAAGAATCCAATTGAATGTCTTACTCTGGAGCAAACAGACATCCTAAATAACTTAATGAGCAAATGTCATGCTATGAGGTAGGAATCAGGCAACAGATATTGTGAAGTTGCCTGCCCCGGGAGTTATTTCATTCATATTTCACAATTTTTTTTTTTATAATTTGTAATAAAAATTGTAGCCTCTGTAAACTCTGTCCAGTAATACTGAGCCGGTTGGGGAGTGCTGAAGCCCCGCCCCTAAAAAGTGCAGTTTGATGACACAGTTTCAGGAATGGGGCTGCAGGCACTTCGTAGATATAGTGATAGGATCAGGGAGGGATGCCACCTAAAATATATGTACATTATCATTACCAGCAGGTATATTCTTGTCTCAGAACAGGACAATCAGGAGCTTAAAGGGCACACAGGCAGAAAGTAAGGAGAGAGAGAGAAAAAAAACAGATGAAAGAGTAAGGATTGCAAACAGTTAAGGGTCGAAATAAGACATGATTGGAGTGGTGCAGTGCAGTGGCTGTGGAGCAGCAGTCTTCCGGGAGATGTTCTGGAGGATGCGGTGTTGTCCCATCTGCAGGCATCTCTCTGGGCTGAGGGAGGAGGTTGCTCATCTCCAGGCTGAGTTGGCCAGGATTTGTGGGACCTCCTCTTCCATCCAGGGACCACCAGTGCCACTGCCGTTGCCTCAGAGGTTGCCAAGAAAGAGGAGCGGTTGGACCACAGTGGGCTCAGGGAGGGTGAGGGTGGTGGAACAGAGGCACATCCCTCCAGTTGTACCTCTCCACAATTCCTATGCCATTCTGGCAAAGTGTGGTTCCTCTATGGAGGCACCTACAGTGGAGACCAAGGAGGATGCTGGGAACCTCCACAAAGGAGACCCACAGGAGGGTGGCAGGGGACCCTTCAGGGATAAGGAAACAACTCCTGGTGGGGGACTCCATTGTTAGGAAGGTAGAACTGGGCAAGGAAGGGGAGAGGGAGATAAGGTGCCTGCCTGGCGCCATGGCTTGGAGGGACAGGGAGCGAACTCAGGATTGCCAGAGCAGCTGCACAGGGAGGGAGCTGATGTCATTGTCCACCTAGGGACAAATGACCTGGCTAAGAAAGGGATTAGAAGTGCAGGAAGAGTTTGTGAAATTGGGGAGGGGCCTTGGTCAAGTAGCACTGCACGTAGCCTTCTCGAGGTGCTACCATCTATGGCATAGGAGAGGCTAGGATGTTCCATACCGTGGGATTCAATCAGCGGTTGAAAAACTGGTGTGGAGCTCAGGGATTTGGCTTCATTGGGGACTGGGGGTCCACCTGGAGTGATGCAAGCCTATACTGGCATGATGGGCTGCATCTGTCTGGGAGGGGAACCAGGATCCAAGGTGATAGGTTTAAATGCTTCATTTGCAAGCTTTTAAACTAGCCAAGGGGGGAGACACTGGAAAGGAGCAGGAAAATCCTAGCCCCCCCAAACAATCACGGTAGTAAGTGTGGCAAACACCAACATGGAGGTGTCGATAGGGATAAGGGCAGGGGTAAATGGAGAAAGTGACAAAGGCAAGAAGGACAGGGATGGGGCAAAGGGGTAAGGCCATCAGGAAATGGAGGGTAATGAGTACCAATGCCCATGGTCTGGGCAACAAGCCCTGAGCTGGTGGCCTTAATGGAAGAGGGATGCCTGGATATCATAGCAGTCACAGAAACATGGTACACAGAGAACCATGACTGGATGTTAACATACCAGGGTACATAACCTACAGGAGAGACAGGCAGGGGAGAAGAGGGGGAAGAGTAGCTCTCTATGTAAAGGAAGGGATAAAAGCAACTGAACAAAAGAGTTAACAGGGAGGAGAGGAGGCACTGTGGGTCACCTTGGAGACTGGAAAGGGCACCACAATCCGCACAGGGTTGGTACAGACCCCATGTCAGGGAAGGAATGGACAAGGATATGATGGAAGGCATTCTTGGAATGGCAGAGAAAGGGAAATACTGTTGATGGGAGACCTGAATATGCCAGATGTTAACTGAGCACATTTGCTGCAGCCACATCCAAGAGCAGGGCCATTCTTGATGCCCCTACAGGTGGCAGGCATTAGACAGCTAGTTTCGGAACCCACTCATGAGGGAGCAATCTTAGACCTCGTACTTCAAACGGGGCAGTGAGAGGATCTCAGATCTAGAAGTAGGTTGCCATCTGGGGACAAGTGACCATCAAACAGTGTGGTTCACGCAATTCAGCTACAGAGTCAAGCCATAAAAAGTGAGGGTACTGGACTTTAGGAGGGCTGACTTGGCAAGATGGGAGAGTGCCTCAGAAAAGCACTAGCAAACAGGCTAGAAGGAGGTGTGGAGCAACAATGGGGAATTATCAAAACTGCCATCACAGAGGCAACAAGTCTTTGTGTGAAGCAAATAAACAAATCAAAACAAAGAAAAAGCCACTATGGTTCTCAAGAGAGGTGGCTGTGAAAGTCAGGAAGAAAAAGATAGCATTCCAGAAGTATAAGGAAACACAGAAGGAGCAGGACAGAGAGCTGTACCAGTTAAGGCAGAAAGAAGCAGGGAGGGAAGTCAGAATAGCAAAGGCCCAAACTGAGGAAAAGATAGCCAACTTAGTTAAGAAGGGGGATAAAACCTTTTATAGGTACATCAGCGAGCGTAGAAAGACAAAGGGAGGGATAGTGAGGCTGAATAGAATGAACGGTGAGTGGGCAGAGGGGACAGTGAAAGCAGGAATACTGAACGAATATTTCTGCTCAGTATTCATAAAAGAGGAGAGGAAGTGCCTAATCCAATTAACAGAAGCACTCTTGATAGGGGTTGATCCCAGTCCTTTCACAGAAGAAAGGGTTCTGCAAGAACTCCTAAAACTGAAGGTGGACAAAGCAATGGGTCCTGATGGAATTCACCCAGAATTCTTAAAGAATTAAGGAAGGAACTAGGAAACCACTGGCTACTCTTTTAATAAATCATGGGAGGATGGTGTGGTACCTGAGGACTGGAGGAAGGCGGATGTGATTCCCCTCACAAAAGTGGGACCAAGACAGAGGCAGGAACTACAGACCTGTCAGTCTGACCTCTGTGGTAGGGAAAGTGATGGAGTCACTTGAAGGAAAGAATAATTGAGTACCTAGAGGTCAGTGAGGCACAGGATCCAAGGCAGCATGGGTTCACAGCAGGAAGGTCATGTCAGACAGATCTAATAGATTTCTTTGACTGGGTGACCAAAGTAGTAGACCAGGGAGGGCTGTGGACATGGCCCTACCTAGACTTTAGCAAGGCATTTGACACAGTCCCACACAAAAGATTGATAGTCAAATTAACCAGCCTGGGAGTGGGTTCCAGGGTGGTAGCCTGGGTAAAACATTGGCTGGACAACAGGACACAGAAGGTAATTGTAAATGGAGTCCACTCTGAAGAAAGGGCGGTTACTAGTGGGGTACCGCAGGGTTCAGTATTGGGTCCAGTCCTTTTTAATGTCTTCATCAGTGACATTGCAGAGGGACTGGAAGGAAAAGTATGCCTTTTTGCAGATGACACAAAGATCTGCAACAGGGTTGATACACAAGGAGGCGTGGAAAGGATGAAAAGGGACTTAGCAAGGTTGGAGGAATGGTCAGACGTATGGCAGCTATGATTCAATGCAAAAAAGTGCAAAATAATGCACCTGGGAAACAAGAACCCAGGGGAAGAATACACAATGGGTGGGGAGCTAGTAACAACAACAAACAGGAAAGGGACCTGGGGGTAATCATATCAGATGACCTAAGGTTAGCAAGCAATGTGAGAAGGCAGTAGGGAGGGCCGGGGGTATACTGGGATGTATAGGAGAGGCATCAGCAGCAGAAAACAGGAAGTTGTTATCCCTCTGTACAGACAGTTGGTGAGACCCCATCTGGAATACTGTGTCAGTTCTGGAGACCCCATCTCCAGGACATGGACAGGATAGAGGCAGTGTCCAGAGGAGGGCAACTAAAATGGTGCAGGGTCTGCAAGAGAAGCCGTATGAGGAGAGACTAAAGGAGCTTAATATGTATACCCTTGAGGAAAGAAGGGAGAGGGGACATGATAGAAACTTTCAAGTACCTCAAGGGAATCAACAAAGTCCAAGAGGGTAGCATCTTTCAGAAGAAGAGACTTGCAAGAACAAGGGACACAATTTAAAGATAGAAGGAGGGAGGTTCAGGGCAATGTGAGGAAGTATTATTTCACAGAGAGGTAGTGGATGCATGGAACAGCCTTCCTGAGGAAGTTGTGGGGTCTAAAATCTGGGAGAATTCAAGAATGCATGGGACAGACATAAGGCAATTCTTGTGGGGGGCAGGAAGATAAAGGCTGTTGGTTAACTAGGATCTGCGGCCTATCCTGTAGGTAGGGAAATGGGCAGACTAGATGGGCCTAGAGGTCCTTATCTGCCGTCAAAGTCTATGTTTCTATGTTTCTACATGTATGGGGCTATGAAATATGTTATATAGTAGCCCCATACCTGTATACCTGCTGGTAAAGATAATGTAAGTACATTTTAGGTGGCCCTTCCTCCCTGATACTATCAACGTATCAATGGATGGCATGCAGCCCCGTTCCTGACATCGTGTCATCAAACTGCACTTTTTATGGGTGGAGCTGCAGTTCTTCCTGCCTGGCTCAGTATTAGTAGACAGAGTTTATAGAGGCTATAACTTTTATTAAAAATTATTTTTAAAAAAGTGACATATTAATGAAATAACTCTTGGGGCATTCAACATTACAATATGGGTTGCCTGCCTCGATGGTGACAGTTGCTCTTTAAACTAATTTGAGAAGGCCATCAAGAATTATTAAACAGCCCTACATAGTCCAATAATATTACAAAAAATCAAAGACAGTCTTAATAAACTGAAATATGCAAAGATGTGTGGTACAGATGACTTACTCAATGAGATGCTTTAAAACAGTACTGCACTAATTCTTCAAACCTTATTGAAAATGTTTAGCCTTATACTACAGCATGAACACTACCCATAAATGTGGTCAGAAGGTCTTGTCACTCAATTTATAAAACTGGGGATACACTTGATCCAAACAACTATAGAGGTATCTGCACTGGGAGTAAAATAAGCAAACTTTTCTGTAGGGTCATCAATAATAGGATGTTACGTTTCTAACTAGTAAAATATTATACATGAAAGCCAGATTGGTTTCCTCCCTAAAATTGAACCACTGATTATATCCTCATACCACAAACACTTATTAAGAAGCATGTACAAAATAACAGCAGGCAGAAGATATATACATGCATCATAGACTTTAAAAAAATTGCTTGATTCAGTTTGGCATCTTGAACCTTGTATTTGAAAGGGATTATAGGGAATGTGGGCAGACTAGATGAACATCGGGTCTTTTTCTGCCATCATGGTCTATGTTTCTGTGTAAAACTTCTGCAGCTCAGAACTGGAGGGAAAACATGACATTATTAAAGAAATGTACTCATCCATAAAATGTAAATGTAATATTAACAAGATGCAAACTGAATCCTTTGATCAGGAACAAAGAGTGAGACAGAGATGTTGCCAGGGTCCAACTCCCATTAATGTTTATACAGTATCGATGATCTGCCTTTTCTATTGGATGAATCTCAAGTACTGGAGTTAACACTGAATGACACAGAAATTAAATGTCTGCCTTATGCAGATAACCTAGTCATATTATTACCCTCTTGTCATGGCATTCAAGACCATCTTAATCTTTCAGTGGTGTACTGTAGCAGATGGACTCTCCAGATAAACCTTAACAAGACTATAGTAAATGATGGTCTTCTAGAAAAAGCCCAAAAGACAACCCCCCAAAAAACTTACAGTTCATATTAATGGTAATGAAGTAGACCACACCTGATATATAGTTACCTTGGCTTACCAATAAGTGAATCAGTGAGCTTTAATTGGGCTGTAAAATATTATAGGAGAAAGCTGTCTTTGTCTTCTACAGTGTACTATATAGAAACACCTTGCCCTATTCAACCCTCCTATAAAGCTATGGCTAAAATTATGTGGCAGCATATTTCAGCCAATCATATTATATGAGAATGAAGTTTGGGGACCAACAATAAATCCAGGTTATTCAAAATGAGGCAAAACACCAGCAGCTGGAATGCATATACTATGTTGTAAGCACACACTTCAGACTCAGAGGAATGTTCCCAGTAATGGCTACAGGACTGAATTAGGACAATGTCCTCTGTTGCTAAATGTACAGAAATGAATAGTTAAATTCTGATCCCATCTACATCAAAGTAAAGGATATTCCTACAATTTTCAAGAGGTAAATCATTTAAAGCAGGGAACTGGCAAAAATGCATTACACTCCTATGTGACTCAGTTGGTGGCACATCTGCTTGTGGGCCAGAAGGTCATGGGTTCTAGTCCCACACTGAGATTTTGCTTATACCTAAATGCTAGTGCCTGAGTGCAGTATTAGTGGGGTGCTGTACTCTCAGGGCGTGCCGTCCTTCTGATGAGATGTTAAACTGAGGTCTTTTCCACTCATCCTGGTGCTGTTTCTGTCCTAGTGGGTGTCCAGCTTGAAGTAAAAGAACCCAAGGCACTGTTCACAAAGATTTGGAGACTTTCCTCTGTGTCCTGGCTAATGTTCTCCTTCCCATAAAACTGGTTCATGCAATTGTCCACTGCTGTGTGTAGGTGTCAATGTGCAAAATGGCTGTCACTGCAGGTTCAGTCACTTCACTACCAGTATAGCATTACTTGTAATGCACTTTGGGATACAAAGTATATGAAAAGTGCTAAAAAATTTGATTAATTCTTCTTCTTCTTCTTCTTCTTCTTCTTTTTGTCTTCTTCTTCTTCCTATGTGTCTTCATGCTTAGATCACTGTAATATTGATATCAATGACTATGACATAAGTAAGTTTAAGCATAATTGTATCTTATCCAAGGAACTAGAGACAGCCTTTAAAAACAAGTATATTCTGTGCAGAGAACAGGAAATCAAATCTCAACCAAAACTAGAGTGTTACAGATCCCTCCACAAAAAAAGAACTTCACCTTTGCTGCTTATCTGCATACAGCTAAAAATGGCAAACACACACACATTTTTACCAAATTCAGAATCAGTGACCACAATCTAGAACAAACTCTGGTCTGAGCCAATACGGCTGCTTCAGAGCAGCGAATCCAAGTGAAAAGTGCTCGGAGCTCTTGCCATGCCTGATGCCATACTTGTGCTGCACATGTGTGAGAAACAACCCACCATGCCCAAGATGGTCACTGTGACAGAAGTGCACATGCACGATACACACCCATGTGCAATCATTTCATAGCAGCCATCTTGGGCATGGTGGGCCCTTTTGTTTTCAACCACAACTACGGAAGTGATGGGTGGAAACAAAATAATGCTCTTGGTGTGGGGGGAGTTGTGACCCAGTGAGGGAGGGATGGTTGAAAACTAACCCACCAGCACTGATGGCAGCATTGTGGGCACACAGGATCACAGCACTGTGGAAGCACAGAGCTGAGGTATTCAGTCAGTTGCTTCCAGAGCCCTTTTTCTCTCCTAATAAAATGTCTGCAGGGCTCCTCCCATGCAGCAGTAAAAATGATGCAGGCTAGACCATCAAAGCATGATTTAACAAGTACCTCTTTCATGCAGAGATGGTAAGTTCTAATTATTTAATCCAATTGCAATACCTCAGATGTCTGACACAAAAGGAACTTGTGCAATAAGTAGAATATAAGAGTGTTGCCCTATAGCTTCCTGATAGGAATAAGCAATATAAAGATATGAAGTGTAAGGGGAAAAGGTCATGTTTTATTGAAAATATCTTCAGCAATAAAAACAGAAGAGCATGGAATTCATTTCTCTGGGGCTTTTCGTGCCTATGTTCTGCAGATGCCAACTATGACTTGGTTGCTGGAAAATGAGCTGTGAGACATGAAGTGGTCCACCAATCACTTCTGAGAATCACAAATACAATCAACTGCATTACATGGAATTCACTAAATAAGACTCAGATACAGGCAATATCACAAACTTCTTATAAAATAGATAAAAAAAGAGTCATGATTTGAGCATGTATTATCATGTATTTTCAGGTATTACCATGTCTAAAACATGACCTACTTGTCATGTGACAATGTTGGTCACAAAGTTCAAGTAATGTTACCTAAGAAACCTGTATAACAGTTTTAAAAATTTATCACACAACACTGAGTAGGTTTCTCAATGAAAAATAATTTTTTTCTCAATGAAGGATTAAATAAATTAGTGTAATTTATTTTTTGATCCAAAGACATCACATCTTTCGAATGTCAAACATATCATTAGTGAATGCATCCCATGAATGTTCCAAAGTACATTGTATTTGATAATGTAAAGCCTGCCACTATTCAGAATGAATCTTCTCAATTCTGAATAAGAAAAAATAAAATTCCAGGTCTCACTGACAAAATGTGTTTTGTTTTAAACATTGAAAATCAGTGTACTCAAAATATAACATGATCAGGAGAAAAAAAAATTGGGAGCAGTGAGAGCAGCAAGCGAGATGTCGATCACCTCATAAATAATTATTGACGGAGCAAAACTTTAGGGATGAGACAGCAAAAGTGAAAAACAGTTAGAAAGGCAACATTCATGAGTCAGACAGTGAGTATCACAAATATTCAGTAGAAAAAAAGGATCTACCTTTCTTTTAACATGCTATTTAGTCATCACATACATAGATATAACAAGAGCAGAAAAAAGCACAGTGAGCTTTGAGAGTTGACAGGTGAGAAGTTGATCACCTCAGAATTTTTTTTTGGACAGCGTATAACATCAGGAGTGAGACAGCACATATGTAAAACAGGTGGCAAAGCAGTATTCACCTGACAGACTGTGTCTACCAAAACTATACAGTTTCAAAAAAAAAATATCCACCTCTCATTTGATACATTAATTAATCACAACATATTCAGAAATAACAAGAATGGGACAAAAAAAATGGTGATCATTGAAAGTTGGCAGGTGAGAAGCTGAGCACCTCAGAAATATGGCTTGACAGGGAGAAACATTAGGGATGACAGGGCACACATGCAGAACCACAGGCAAGGCAGCATTTACCTAACAGATAGTGGCTATCACAATTATACCTCTTCAAAAAAAAAAGCTACCTTTCATTTTACGCATCAATTAACAACAGGTATTCAAATATAAAATGATAAAAACACAGTTATAAGTGAGAGTCAGAAACTGAGATACTGATCACCTCAGAAATTATTTTTAAAGGACAAACCATCAGACATGACATGGCTCATGCAAAACTGCTGGCAAGGCAGCCTTCACCTGACAGACAGGGGCAATCACTTTTATACCATTTAACAAAAAATGATCTACCATTCTTTTAACATACAAATTAAACATCACCTATTCAGATATTACAAGAAAGTAAAAAAACTGTGATCATGGAGAGTCGGCAGGTGAGAATGCAATCGCCTCAGAAATATTTATTGACTGGGCAAAGCCTCAGGGATTAGATGGCACACACACAAATCAACAGGAAAGGTGACATTTATTTGACAGACAGTGTCATTTATAGCTATACCCTACCAAAAATTAAATCTATAATTTGCTTTTTACACTATTCACAATTTAATTCCTCAAAAGCAGGCAATTCAATACTTGACATATGGGAGACGTGTGGATGAAGATACATTTACCTCAGTGAACAGAACTGCCACTGACATTGGGAAAAAAACTGCAAGCTACATTCGACTCAGCATATCACACAGACTCACTCTGCCTCATTGGAGGCGACGCTACAGTTGAGGATGGAAGAACACCAGGAAATTATAATTGTACAATGGCTTCAAAAATCCTGTCATCTGATTGGCTGACTGGCATGGTTTACTCATTGTAAACCCTGGCATGACCAACAGGAAAAAAAGACCAACCAGCCACATCTGGAATGCCCACTATTAAAAATCACTCTGACACCCAGACATCAAAGGCAAAATACCGCCATATTGTCTCTCCACTAACCCACCAGTAAACCACGATACTGAACTCTGAGTTACAAAACTAACAAAAAAAAAAATCATTGCCTCGCTTCTATTTTTTTAGTTTTCCACCCTTGGTTTATCCATAGTGATGGCTCTATTCTCAAAGTCTCTACAAATCTTCAAAGTGCCACAGCCAGTTTGAAATACCCGCTCTTCCAATCACTGCAATTCCCCCACCTGAAAAATAAAAAACACTAGCTAGTAGTGTCAGTTCCTGTAACTACCTCCTGACTGGAGAAGAACCATAACCACGGTAACCACAGATGACCTCCCATCTCTCTTTCTGGAATAGCATGCTATAAATGTGTGTTGAAGTTCTGCCTCTTGGTCTGACCTCCTCATAGTTGTAGCCAGAAATGAAGATAGTTTTTTTCTTTTTTCAGTTCTCGCTTCTTCACTAAAACAAGTCAATGGTCAAGATCACACTAGTTATATAAATGGGTGTATGTTGGAGTTCTGCCTCTTGCTCCCACCTCTCCACACACATAAAGACACTTTTTTTATCTCCTCTCTAGGCTAAAAAGGACACAGTGTTTCGGATAACATTACTTATTGACTTTGCACGGGACTGCTGTCTGAGGGGCCCAGTTGAATCGCTACCATTCTTATGAGCGAACAAGAATGTCCAGCTACTTTAAGCAACAAGAAACTATTTTTATTCTGGTGGACGAATACATTACAAAAATATTATTTTAACTGCCAAATAAACTACATTTTCTTTATTTTTTCTTACAAAAACTACAACATGACAGTGTATAATTACAATATACCACACAGGGGTGTGGATTATGCTGGGATTTACCCACTTTTGGTGTGGTTTTCTCACTCAGCCTGTAGTCTCATGACCAAACTATACCAAGCATGGGTAAAACCCAGCATAACCCACACCCTGTCATGGTATATTGCTTAAACAATGCATGGCATGAAATTTGGTAACACCAATATGGTGGAGAATGTTTGTTCGGCAAAAGTTATATAAATAACCCTTGTTCATAAAAACATGTCAACACCATACTTAAATTTTATGCCTCACACTTAACCAACAGCTACAGAAAACAACGCTGTTCAAAAATGTTATAATATGAGGTTGACAATGTCCTTTTAAACATAGTATTTTGGCAAGCTTTGTTTTATCATCACTGTTTTCTCCTTCAGAGGACTGCCCCACCTCTGTCCCTTTGACCCTAACACAGATTTTTCATCCCCTTCTTGACACTCTCCCTTTCAAAATATGTATAATAATACATATGCAAAATCCTCATATTTCAGCTAACTCTGCCATAAGGAAAGGTTAAGTAAATGCCTTCACACATCTGTAGCAAGTTATGATCCAAGAGAAGCAGTGAAAATGTTTTCATTATGTCCTAGGTCATACTGCAAACCTGCAGCCCATTAAAACTAGTGATATGGAAAGAGAGAACCACCACCCTTGCAGCTTGCTACAGTAATTAGATACTGTATCGGTGACAGCCGACAACATGAAATCTCGAGACGGCTGCTGGCAGTAGCAGAGCAGATAAAGTGCTGAAAAAGCAATGTAAAGATATGGGGCCGATTCACAAAAGGGCTTAGATCAGCACAAGCTGTGTAGAATAGCAGCTTGCATATGAAGCATGGTGTACCAGGGACCCCTGCACCAGATTCTGGGTACAAGAGGGTCCTGGCACTGTTAGCACACTTAGTAGCAACCCCTTCCATGCGCCTAAACACCTGGCACATGGGAAGGGTCTTCTGCAAGCCCCTTGCAACAAATGCAAGCAGTTCCCTTCCCGATCCCTCAAGTACATTACAGAAATGTACTGCATTAGTGGTCTAGAGTCCCCACTCCCAACCCCACTGCAACCAATATTATAATTCATAAAATATCCCTTCCAATGCTGCCTGTTGAATGTAATATATCAAATGTACCTCGATGCAGCCTGTATTATATTCAAAAAAATACCCCACCATCCCTGATGCTGCCCATTGTATGTAATATATCAAATGTATCTATGTAATATATCAACTGTATCCCTTTCCCTGATGCAGTACCTATTATGTTTAATACAAACCCCCCATCCCAATACTGCCTTTTGTATGGAAAATATCAAATTTATCCCCCTTCCCGATGTTTTCCCATTAATAATTAATATCATGTCCCCCCATGGTATTATAGTGGCACGCCCCCTACCCCAACAGATGGTGCCCTCCCTCCCACCTCCCATCCAGATAACAGCCAGCACCCGGCTGGCCACTTCTTACCTCCATGTCTGGCACTGACTGAACTGTTAGGGTTCACGTACTGCAGTGTGTATACACAATGATAGACAGTTTGTCAATGAACACATACACTGTACCATATGCAAACCCTGGCAGTTCAGTTGGTTACTGAAAAAAGGAAGGTGATAGGTGTGCTGTGCTGGAGTGACCAACTGCTGTGGGATGTGGAAGAGAGGTGTGGGCACTACCTTTGGTGGGGTCATGCTATACACAACACTAGGGGGGACATGAATGAGGCAACATCGGGGAATCGGGTTTTGGATACTTTTTTTTTATTTAGTTGTTTAACCAGGTATAGCACACTAAGCTGAAAGCTTTTTACAGGAGTGACCTGGGAGCACAAGAAGGTTAAGTGACTTGCTCAGGATCACACAGTATGCAAGTGGAAGCTGTGGGATTTAAACCCAGGTGTGGTGTGCTGGATGACACCAGATTTCCAGCTCAGAGCCTTAGACCACTGCGCTATACTGCCTCCTACCCCACCATCCCCAGTGCTGCCCATTGTATTTGATACATCATATGTACCCCCTGATCCCGGATGCAGCCTGTAACATATGCAATAAAATACCCCACCATCCCACATATGCCACATCAGGGGGTTGACATAAATTCCATCGCTGTGATGCCAGTCGAAGAAATTGTTGCCGAACTGGCATCATAGAGCCGCATTTTATTAAATATAATATGGGCTGCATCTGGGATCAGGGAGGGGGGGCATGTTATTACTTCTACTACTTTGATGCTTTCCATACAATAAGCAGTATTGGGGATGGGGGTAAATTAAGTATAATATGGGCTGCATCAGTGTTGGGGATACATTTGACACATTACATACAATGGGCAGCATCAGGGATGGTGGGGTATTTTATTACATATACTACAGGCTGCATCGGGGATCAGGGGGTACATATGATTATAGTAGCACGGTAGTGCTACCATAGTTAGGGTTGAGGAGCCATTTCTATGTTAAACCCCAAAACTTTGCACCTTAATAACTTTGCAACCGTTTGACAGATTTGGCTGAAATTTGGAATACATGATCAAAAACCATAGGCCTTGGCATCTGCCAGGTTTTATACCAGTCGGATATACAGCTGCAGAGTTATTAAGTGTGATTTGCGCGCACGTTTACGCTTTTTCTGGAATTCTACGGTCGCGCGAACAGGTCGCACGGTTTGCGTGACCAGCCCATAATCTTCAGGGAACGTGCAGCCAGGGTCCCCAATGTGTCTTTTGAAGATTTGGTGAAAAAATATTAAACGGTTCAAAAGTTATTCAAAAAACAATTTCCCATTATAAGTCAATGGGAAAAGTTAACAAAAAGTTCAACACTTTCGCAAATGCATTTTTACTTTCGCAAATAGGCCTGTTACTTTTGCAAATTGGCCATTTTGTTTTCAGTTGGTGATTAGAAAAATGCTTGGCATTTAAATTTGGGACCCTCTAGCAACCTAATTCTTTTTGTATTCACCTAGTCGGACCCTGAGGATGCTAGCCATGTCTTTATTTTGGGGTAAAACACCCCAGAAATATGTTTTTCAGATTTCTGAAAAAGTACTTTCACAAAATACTTTCATGCTCATGAAAGTGTTGCAAATGTTTGAAAGCTTTGCAGAATTGCGACAGTAATTTTCTAGTCTGTGGAAAATGATAGCAATTCTTTGGCACTGCACTGCAAAAGAGCGGTTGGGAGTTTTGGGCTGAAATTTGAGGAACGCAGCCGAATCTTACAGATGTGCCTTTCAGTGTTGTATTGAAAAATATTACATAGCATCAAAGTTATGACACTCCAAATTTGACAGTTTTTCCCATAGAATAACATTACGGCTCGATGCATTACAGGAATCCTTTGGCACCCTGCTACAAAATAACGGTTTGGTCTTTTTTCCTGAAATTTGGAGGGAAGACAGCCAACAGCCCACAGATGTGCCTTTCAGTGGTTTGGTGAAAAAATATTACAGGGAGACAAAGTTATGGAGGTCCAAACTTCTCTTTTTTTCCCATAGGATAACATTACGACGTTCGCCGCGCCTTTCAGGGCCCGTATCTTGGAAACGGTGAGAGATACGGACTTTTCATCGGAAAAACTCTTAGCCCCTAGTGGGGCTAAGTACAAAACTAGCCAGGACAGTCATAAATCATACGACTTCTAAATTTGTTTTCTATGTCATACGGTTCCTGAGATATAACCTATTTAGTATTCCAAGTCCTCATTTTCTGCTCCGATACCCATTATTATGCATACATTCTTTGTACTCACTGTCTTTCTCTATTCAGCTTTTGGGGAAAACCAGCCTGTGCGCTTATATTACAGTTACCATTGCCCTTTCTGCTTGCGGTTCCATGCCTGTTTCACTTACCATTGGCGTCTACCCACGCTCAGTCATCCTTTGCATTTTCATTTGCGCTATGCGTTTCTGTTATTTTTGCCATTTGTGCCTACCGTACTGTTCTCTTTCTGTTTCACTTTTCTTCACCATGCCCATTGACATTTCCATTTGCAGGCACCATGTTACTATGTGACAAGATATCACATGGGTACACTGCTCCCGCTTCACGCCACCGTGTTCGTTACTCTTTCTGTTCTCATTCGTGCTTACGTTACCTTGTGCACCACTGTTAGTGCTTCTGTTTGTGTTGCTGTTCCTGTTACTATGCCACAAGACATCATGTGTGGTGGAGCAGTGCTTTGGGACCCTCGCCCCGCTGCTGCTGCATTATGCCGGAGCGCGGGACCTATGTGTGTTATCCTTTACGCTTCATTTGCGCTATGCTTCTGTTATTTTTGCCATTTGTGTCTACAGTACTGTTTCTTTTCTATTTCACTTTGTCGCCATGCCCATTGACATTTCTGTTTGCAGGCACCATGTTACTATGTGACAACACATCACGTGGCAGACTGTTCCCATCTATGCCACTGTGTGCATTGCCCTTTCTGTTGTCATTTGCGCTTGCATTACCATTGCGCCACTGTTAAGCGCTTCTGTTTTGTTGCTCTTCTGTTACTATGCCACAAGACAGCATGTTGGGCCCCAGCTCCTTCGCCGCATTACATTCACTATTTCTCGTTATCATTCTCAAAAGAAAGGAAATTAGAGACAAAAACTCAGTTTAATGCATTAGTTAGGTTGTTCCAGTAGTGACAAAAGGAGGAGGATTCGTTGTTAGGTTGAAAACCCTAACTCCGATCACCCCAGCACCACACACACACAGACACGCACACACACACACACACATGCAAGTATGGGGAGGACCAAGTCAACACAACCAATGACAGACATCCAGCAGCAGGTGACAGAAATAACAAACGATTGTCTAAATGTACTACAAGACATCCCCACCCACCTGACCAGGTACTGCATGCTCAGTGGAGATCAACAGCAAAACTGTGGCCATGAACACCAAACGTACACATCCCTGATTGCAGCTGCACACAATGTACCACACTTAGTAGTTGCATGGCCTTACCTACCGATGCCCCACACCACACCACAACTGGTACTGTGCCATTAGTCAATATAAATGCTGAAGGTGCATGATGACAGTTGTAGAAAGGTTAACACTAGTGAGTACTACATTAATTAAGAGAAGTAATATAATTAACTACAAGACACTAGCATGCTCAAGATAAAAGTAGTGTTACATTTAGTATGTGATTTACATAGTAGTACATTTACTGCAACAGTTTACTCAAGATAGAGAGGTTGATGTAAATGTATGGAAAGCATTTCCTGTTCAACGCTGTGAAATTCAGACTGCCAGTATCAGATGCATTCTTACTGATGAAGGTGTACTGCTGATGTACATACATAGACCTTCAGTGTGTTTCAATACTAAAGATGCAGTAAGTATTCTTTATAAGAAACAGTGTAATTGCATAGATCAGGCCAAGCAACTTCTAAATATCATAGCACTGAGCCAACAATGACGTACCTGTATCGGAGATGTATAGGATAGATTTTCCTGTAGGCACTTACTGAGTATGTTGTACTGGATAAAGACAATCTCATTGCATCTGTGATGACTAACTTATTCAAATAGTAATACATTTACTGTTGTTGCAATGAGTGATCTATGCCACTTATGGACACAGTGTAATTTTTTTAACAGTTGTTTCATACTCAGGCTGTATGCCTAGTGTTTGGGTTTGCCACACTTCTGTCACTGATGCTATCAAAGTGATAACTATGTTAATTGTGGTACAACAGGAATCAAGTAGGTATGATGTAGATATAAACAGAATGTCTTTTAGTATTGATTTAACTCACAATGGGGTAAGTGTACTAGGACATCAGGGTTATTCTCTTCACTGACTCTGTCAGTTATAATCACACTAAGGTTTCGATGACTGTAATGATCAAGTTACACTGTTCATCTTCATGAGTTCATATTCACAGCCATTCTCCAGTAACTAGACAGTGTATGGTGTAACTGGGTGGGACACTGTGTTAGCAAAGCTGCTGCAGTGCCTAGCAGAGGGAGAGTATCTCTCATAAAGACAATTAAGCAATAAGGCATGACCAACAGTTATGTTAAATGGTCTAGTTAATCACCCTGTAGGGTTTAATGTTGAATGAGGCATAGCCGAGTGCCACATGTCGCTAGACAGTGATAAACTGACCATTAACATAATACCTAGAGTGGCTTATTGCTATCATAATAAACTGTTTTTTAAACAACATTAAACCATGTTCATCATATGGTGAGGCTCTTACATGTATGTTAATAAAACTAAAACATAAGTCTGTTACAATGTTTACAGTCAATTAGAAAGCTGCATTTCTCAAACCCTTGTTATCATCAGAGATATTAAACCTGTACAACTCCTTGGTTTTGCTGAACTCTATTGCTCAGGTGGCCCACCAAAAGTGGAGTGGTCTGTGTGGGGCATCGGTAGGTAAGGCCATGCAACTACTAAGTGTGGTATGCTGTGCAGCTGCAATCAGGATGTACGTTTGGTGTACATGGCCTCAGTTTTGCTGTTGATCTCCACTGAGCATGCAGTACCTGGTCAGATGGGTGGGGATGTCTTGTAGTACATTTAGACAATTGTTTGTTATTTCTGTCACCTGCTGCTGGATGTCTGTCATTGGTTGTGTTGACTTGGTCCTCCCCATACTTGCGTATTGTTGTGGTGCTGGGGGGGTGGTCGGAGTTGGTTTCAACCTAACAACAATTCCTCACTTTGTCGCTTGTGAACACCTAACTAATGCATTAAATGGGAGTTTTTTGCCTCTAATATATTAAATACAATGGGCAGCATTGGGGATGTAGGGGTATTTTAGAGAATGTAACAGGGCTGCATTGGGACCAGAAGATACATTTGATATATTACATACAACAGGCAGCATCGGGGGTGGGGATATATTGTATACCCCCAGACAGTGACACCAATATAGCAAACTACGTGATGCTGACAAATGCCGACAGATTGACAGTTCACTGTATCAGTTCACCAGAGACCGGGCACACTGTTTCGATCCCATCCCTCCCGAATTAACTCCAACTCGGAGTTGATTATATTTAGAATGGGGATGCAGGGGGCATCCCCACATGGGGTGTCAGGGACAAAGCCCTCAATGGAAACAGAGACTGGGAGTCTTTTGGGATTTATGTCGACACACCTTGCGGTCGACATAAATTCCGTGCTATGATAGATCTACGATATTGTTGTCGAACTGGCATCATAGACTGCATTTTATTAATATAATATAGCTGCACCTGGGATCAGGGAGAGGGGCATGTTATTACTTCTACTGGCAACACAGAGTTGAGAGCGGTGGCATATTGCCACATACAGGGACTCTCCACAGGAGAATATTCTATGTGCCTTAGACCAGTCCTGGCAGGTCTAACGGTACTTAAAATTTGTCTTCCAGGTAATTTATAGAATCCCATTATCAGGGATGTAGCAGTATGTGTCTGCCACATGTCCCCTAACAGAAAGTTGCAGCCCAGTTTTGGGCACTGGGTCAGTGCAACTCTTTGGAGCAGGCAGCCTGTGGTTGATGCAGGCTGCCTTTGTGAATAGCTCAGTGTGCTGTTTTTCACACAAGGTGACATATGCACCATTTATGTTTGGTGCAGGCACCTTTTGTCCAAATGATGGCTGTTAGAATTGGGCCCATGAACTCTATGGGAAAAAATGAATGGGCCCGATTCTCAAAGCCCTAAGTTGGATGCAATGTGCCTGTGCCAATCATAAATGGCGCATGTGGCACCTTGTGTCAAAAACAGTTCCCTGTGCTGCAGTATTTACAAAGGCAGCCTACATCAGCCATAGGCTGCCTGCCCCAAAGGGGGCTTGTGCCGTCCCAGTGCCCAAACTGGGCTGCGACTTGCCACTAGGGGGCATGTGGCAGATGAAAGCTGCCACATTCACGAAAATGGGATTCTGTAAACTCACCCAGAGGACAAATTTCAAAGTACAATTAGACCAGTCACAGCTTTTCTTAAGGTACTTAGAATATTCTCCTCTGGTAGAGTGCCCTGTATGCAGCAATATGTCATGGTTCTCTTTCCACAATGTTGCCAATAGAACTAATAAAACACCCCTCCCTGATCCCCAATGCAGCCCATATTACATTTAATAAAATCCCTCCCCCATCTGCTCAGGCTACCTCTATCATGGTGGAGATGGAACTGGCTTGGCATAAACTGATTGCCACCTCTCACACCCCTCATGCTGCTTTGCATCCCTCCGTGCACTACACCCCTTTATGGAACAATAAGAACATCTCCATGGATTGGAAACCAATACACTGGCCTGGCTTGGCCAGCTGTGGTATTAATACCATCCAGGAATTATGTATACCACACTGTACTGAGCTGATGTCCTTTGACCAGTTGAGGGCCCAGTTTACACTAACGGGCATGATTTTTGAGATACTTACAGATTAGAGTACAGTCCGGCTCATCTAGCCAGGGTGGCATCTGATTCCAAATGGCATTATTTAGGCAAGCTGCACAAACCCGGGGTGCAGTGAGGACTGGCAAGGAAATTTTACAGTATGCTGTGGGACTCTCAACCTGATCTTACTGAGTCATGTAGGTGGAAGTGGGAGGTAGATTTGCAGGTTCCTATCTCCACAGACACCTGCGGTCATTGTATTGTAGCTGCTCACACATTCTACACAGAGGCCAAAAGTCAACTTATCCAATTAAAAATCCTACTAAGATGGTATAGAACCCCAGCTACTCTTCAATCATTGGGGGTTCTTTGGAATTCTCAATGCTGGAGATGTCACCAGAACTCTGCCCATGTCCTGCACATTCTCTGTCAATTTCCTAAGCTTATCCCCTTCTGGACCTTGGTCTCCTCGGATTGCACCAGAGTATTGGGACGGCCCATTAACCTCTCCAATCCCACGATATTATTCGGTGACCCTTTTTCCAGGGAGTATCTCCCCTCTCTTCACCATGGATGGGTCCTGGTGGCGGTCATCGAAGCTAAGCTGGTGATTCTAAAACAATGGAGACAACCTCAATCTTGTTCTGGCGTTCAGCCCTAGAACAGCTTGCTATCCTAGAAAGACTGTTCTACTCTAGTCAAGGGCAACTCCCCTAGTACTAGAGTAAATGGGATGCTTACTTGCATTCACATTTGTGTAAAGTGACACCATCTACACCAAGCAACCCCCCCACTTGATGGGTCCCTCTGATCTGGCCTTCTTTAAGCACTGTAATCCCCCCTTCTTTGGGGTATTTTTAACAGTAAATGGCTGTCCCATGGCTCCCTCTGGTCTTCCCTTAGAAAATGGTACTAAGTTGTAGTCGAAGATGCTAACAATACTTCTATGTAGCCCTTGTCTATTTATCAATTAGAGGATTCTCCTCCTTCTTCCCCTTTTTCTCTCCTGTCTCCAAACAAGGTATGGATGAGCACATGTCTCTTCTATCTTTGGAAATTGCATGCTGTGGTAAATTTTCTTTTTGCTCGACAGGATATGTATTTTCTCTTTTGTTCTCTTTGCTCGCTTTAGTGGTATTTATATGTTAGATAGACAGATTGATCTATACATATTATGGTTATATTGTATCAATTTCTGGAATGTTCCACATAAAATCATATTACTTCTCTTTTCCTTATTCCTGTCTTATGCACTGTTGTAACCCTGTGAGAATTTGTACCTTGAAAATTGGAATTAATAAAATTTGCTATGATAAAATAAAATAAAATCCCCTCTCCAATGCTGCCCGTAGTATGTAATATATCAAATGTACCCCGATCCCTGATGCAGCCCCTACTACATTCAGTAAAGTACCCTACTATCCTCGATGATGCCTGTTGTATGTAGTATATCATATGCACCCCGATCCTTGAAGCAGCCCATATTATATGCAATAATGCTCTACCACAGGGTGGCATTGTCTCACTAATAACTCCCCACCGAGAAGACACCACTGTGAGGTCTTTTGGACCCTTCTGCTCACCATATGGCACAAACTGGCCTACTTCTCTCTGCGTGACCTGCTCAATCCCAGAGTTCTGTGCCATGACCCGAGATCCTCGACAGGCCATCCCCTTGACATCCCCCTGGTTTACACTAACCAAGGCAAGAGATCCTTTCGGTATGCTGCTCCTGTCCTATGGAATAGACTCCCTGTGAGTCTAGCCAACAGACCCACTCTCAAAGGATTTAAGTCTGGCTTAAAAGTGTACCTGCTGGAACTTAGCCTCTGTGGCTGTAATCGTTAGCTCCCGCCTGTGTACAGAGTTGTATCTAGAATATGACTGAGTGTAATACCCTGTAACTCTACTACTGTTACTATTTCAACTACTAATCTCTTGTGTAATGTTTTCACATGTACTGTGTACCTATCTAACTTACTGTGAGCATGCTGTTGTACTCTGTAAGAATTATATGCCCATGCCTATGTATGTTACCACTGATTGTAGCCATCAATTTATGCATCTCTGTCTGTAACTAATCCCTGGTCACTCCTGAAAAGGGACCTCTGGTCTCAGTGAGCCTACCCAGTTACCAAAATCTAAATAAATAAATAAATAAAATACCTCACCATCCTGGCTGCCTATTGTATGTAATATATCATATGTACTCCTCGATCCATGATGCAGCCTGTATTATATGCAATAGAATACTCCACCATCCCAGATGCTGCCCATTGTATGTAATATGTCAAATGTATCCCCTACTTTGATGCAGCCCGTATTATATATAATACACCCCCCCATCCCCAACACTGCCTGTTGTATGGAAAATATCAAACTTAGCCCCAACCATGATCCCCGATGGCGCCTCATTCATGTTCCCCACATGGTGGTATAGTGGCCTTCCCCACCCCAACAGGTAGTGCCCACACACCTCTTCCATATCTCATCATGAAAAACCGCTGGTTCCCAGCACAGCCCACCTCTTGCCTCCGCATCCGGGTGCTGACTTAAATGTCAGGGTTTGCATACTGTACAGTGTACATGCTCATTAACAAACTGTCTATAATTGTGCATGTGTACTGTACATTACACAAACCCTAATGGTTCAATTGGCACCCAGACATGGAAGTGAGAGGTGGACTGTGCCTAGTGCTGGCTGTTTTTCTGGATAGGGGTACATCACCTGTTGAGGTGGGTTGGTCCACTATACCACCATGTGGGGGCACATGATAATAATTATTAATGAGGGATCAGGGATTGGGAGGGGTTTAATGTGATATTTTCCATACAATGGGCAGTATTGAGATGGGGGTTTGTATCAAATATAGTATCGCTCTGTATCATGGAAGGGGGTACATTTGATATATTACAATGGAAACCATCAGGGAAGGTGGGGTACTTTATTGACTATAATACAAGCAGCATCGGAATCTGAAGTACATTTGATATAATACATACAACAGGCACATTGGGGATTGTGGGGTATTTTATTAAATTTAATATGGGCTGCATTGGGGATCAGGGGGTATATTTGATATATTACATTCAACAGGCAGCATCAGGTAAGGGGGTATTTAATGAATTATAATACAGGCTGCAGTGGGTTCGGGGAGGGGGGAACCACCAAAGCAGTGCATTTCTGTAATATACTTTGGGATCAAGGATGGGGGGGACTGCTTGCATTTGCTGCAAGGGGTTGCTGAAGACCCTTCACATGCTCTAGGTGTTTACTGAATGGGATGGATTGCCGCAAGTTTGCTGACTTCATTGCCGGGACCCCTTCTGTACCAGTATCTGGTGCAGGGTCCCTGGTGTACCGGGCTTTGATGCAAGCTGCTGTTTGCTGCAGCTTGCACCAATCTAAGCCCCTTTTGTGAATTGGGCCCCGTGTGTTAATGAAAATATCTTCGGCAATGAAAACAGAAGGTCATGGAATTAATTTCTGTGGGGCATTTTTGTGCCTATGGTCTGCAGGTGCCAAATATGACTTGGCTGCTGGAAAAAGCAAATCTTTAAATCGTAGTACATTGGCAAGTTCTTTTATCATCACTGTTTTTCTCTGTCTGAAGACTGACCCAATTCTGTCTCTTTGATCTCCAACTCACATCTTTCAGCTCCTCTTGACACTCTCCCTTTCCAAAATGTGTATTAAATACTAATGTTTCAGCTAACACTACCATAAGGAAGGTTAATTAAATGCTTTCACAAGTTTGTAGCAAGTTATGATCCAAGAGAAGCAGTGAAAATATTTTAAGTTATCTCCCTAGGCAATATTGCAAACCTGCAGCACATTAAATCTATAGGTATGGAAAGACAGAAACCATCACCCTTGCAGCTCGCTATAGTAATTAGAGTGTATGTGGTGATAGTTGGCAACATGAGAGCTCAAGACAGCCAGCAGGAGCAGAGGGGTGAAACACCAAAGTGGAGAGAAGAAGGCTGTGGCTCAAAGGTGGTGTTACATGGTATGGGTCAGCAGGCAGAGATGGCTCAGTGGTGCTAGAGACTCATGACTAGTGGTGTTTTATAGGAAGTGTTGAAGGAAAACATCAAACTGAAGGGAGGCATTTTCCAATAAAGCCTGTGATAATAATTATAATAATAATACCCCAGTCTGTTCCCCAGGTTTTCTCCATCTTCAGGAACAGCTGCACTTTTAGTTCAAACACCACCATGGTCCATGCACAAGTGGTTTCCCATGGAGCTAGTTGGGAGAAGGGGCTCTGATTCTTCCAGAAAGATTGAGCTGTTTACGGCACTATAGAGGTATGGAAAGAGAGAGACCACCACTCCTTGCAGCTCCCAACAAAAGTCATGACGGTCCAAGCTTTTTCCAGCTGATGGACGTCAGCTCCATATTAATTGCTTTGTAGGGCTGTGTATTGGCCAAATATTATTTCCCAAATACCACGACTAATGGACTATCCAAATATTCGGACCTGAATACCAAATAGCCCACTATTTGATCAGTATTCGATATTCAGCCAGGGAATAGTTAAAAAATGAAAAATAAAGCCTTTCTGGCTTTTCCCCATTCATCCCTGGTATCTAGTGGTCCCACCCCTCATTGAGCACCGATTCAAACTGAAGAATCCCCCACCCCAATTTACAACCATTTCCCCTCCCCAATGCATAAAATGTAAAATGTCCAACTCCATTGTTTCTAGTGGATCCCCATCTCTGTCATCAGATAGTGCCCCTGCTCCCCCACTACCCTAGTGAGCCACCGGCGCAGCCATCCATTCACCTCACAGCCAGCAGCCCAATTGAGTGAGCGCTTCAATGAATGAATATGTGCTTGTTCAAGTATGCACTCATTCATTGACAGATTCAGCCAGTGTTCAGACTATTAGTACCACTACCAGGGGCTAGAGGGAGGTGGTGGCTGCTCCGGTCACCGGTGGAGGGTGGGATGTGGGGAATGGAATTGTAGACCTGGGCTTAGCAACACTGTTCCCATCCCAACCCCCACTGGTGACCAGAGAACACTCCCTTCCCTCTACCCCTCTTGTAGTGGTTCTAATAGTGTCAGTATTAGGCTGAATCCAATGAATGAGTGCATGCTTGTAACAAGCATGTGCTTATTCATTATGAAAGCACTAATTTGGGCTGCCAGCTGTGGAGGTGAGGGAGGATGCCCTGTGGCCCACTCAGGGTAGTGGGGGGTATTACCTGATGACGGGTGTGGGGGGTCCACTAGACACCAGGGAATCGGGACATTTTACATTTTTATGTAATGGGGATGGGGGAAATGGTTGTAAATTTTAATGGGGAGGATTTCTTCATTTTGGGCCAGTGATTGGCCAGAGGGGTGGGACCACTAGATACCAGGAATGCATATCTTTGACTTTAATGCTGGCTGGGGGGGTATTTTTAAACAACCCCCCTCCTAGCCAACAAATACTGAATATTTAGGCACAGAATAAAGGTATTGGCACAGCCCTATTACTCAGTGGTTAATGGGTGTGGGGTATACTGGAAGGAGGCAAGGAGACATGAGGATGCAGGGCAACTTCAAACAAGTTACTACAAAGTTGCTGGCAGGGAGGATGTAAAGGGTGCTTGGCTCAGTGAAAAATTGTCAAACACAAAGGGAAAAAAGAAAATCAGAAGTAAAGAACTGCATTAAAGTAGTGCATCTGTGGGGAGGCAGCAGCACCATGCAGGGAACTGTAGCCATGGGGAAGGGAAAGAAGCACCACTCAGCCCCAACGAGATGTGGATTGTGGACAAATGACTGCGTCACAGTAGGAGAAGACTGGGATGCAATCTGGTCACTGTCCCTTCTCTTTCCTACAGGATAGCAAACATCTGCAGGGCTCTGCCCATGAAACCATAAAAGAAACATGCATACGCAAATTAAAATGGAAACTTAAAGAAGCCTGACTCTGTACTCAATTTGAAAGCAGTGAAACTGAAACAGAAATGCATTTCATTCTCCAATATACAAAATATAGCTGTATAAAAGAACAATGTTCCCTAGAGTTATCACAAAGGATAACAGATTCCCAGCTCATGAATGATTAAGCTAAGCTCTGTATACTACTGGGGGGAAAGTGATGTAGCAGAAATAGCTACAAACTTTATAGCATTCTGTCACCAGCATTAAAATACAACATAGATGTTTTTAAAAACCTTGGTGGCATGGAGTAATAATGTTGAGGACACAAACAGCACAGCAATAGACCACACTGTCAATATAGCGAATACATTCCATCACTCAGTAACAACACCAAGAAGGAATATAAGTGCAGACAAAACATAAATTATTGATTTTACAGGGGCTCCACCCGCACCCCTAGTTAAGGGGCTGTCTCCCAACCCCTCCCCATATTTAAATAAACACCTTGAGGGGGGCAATTCCAGGATGGGAGAAACAATGGTGGGTAAAATCATGAAAAGCACACCACTGTAATAAAAAACACAAAAAAAAGCACACAGGTAGTCTGGGACTGGGATTCAAACCCTGGTCCACAATGCCCCAATTCTCTGCATTACTAGATGCTCTACCCGCTCACCCATGGCAGCTGCTCAGTGGATCACCACCAAGTAGAGGTCTTATCTTCTGCATCACTGCCTCCCAGGTATCAGCTACAGGGGTACAATACTGCACCTTCACTATTTTGTCCTTGTGGTATATTATATCCTGTAGCTCTATTTCCCAATGCTCTTTCTGCTGCATGGTTTTGACTGTGGTATAATTGATATGTCATATTTACCTGGTACCACTTTAATAATACCTGTATAGCTTGTCATACCAATAAAGCTATTTTTGAATTGGAATTGGTATTTTTGAATCTGATATGGACACAAGGAGGTTTCTTCCTGGATCATTGCTGTAAGAGCAGACTTGTAGATAGATTTTCAAAAGGGTCAGACAAAAATGCAAATGCATGCTATCCACTGTCTGCATCCATCCACTTGCATTCAGGCAGCCCTGCTGTTTTTTTCAGATGTTACATCTGTTTATGACAAAAAGTCATTATTTGCAGCAAACAATGAACACGGATGTGAGCTGCATTGAGTATGAATATAATTTCATCCTTTGTTAGACAGAAACTTTGGACACAGGCTATCAGCTAGATGGCTTAAAAGTTTCACATTTATTTTGAAGATAGCATCAGATGCATCTTGGGCTGATTCTTTTAAAACTCCTGCCCTGTATGTTTTGCCCAAAGTCCGAAAAATTTAACAATACCTAGGATGCAGCTTAGTGTCCACTAGTTGATCTTTATCTGAGTCATTATCTCAATAGATGGATGCTCACAGACACATTATAGTATTTACTTTATTCATTTAGTCTAGGATTGTTACACCTTTGAGCACAAAGCAGCTCGTTTACAAAGGGTCCACATCATGGGGAGGGTTACAAACAACAAGAGAGGACTAACAAAGATATAATAGTAATATCATTTATAAGAACACAATTGGCTGTGATTTGACTAAAATAGTGGACAGGAAGTCACAGTAACTAGCTAACACAAATGGTTCTACTATTTAGGAGAGGAAAGCTGAGTTAGGAGGAGAGGGAGGCAAAGGAGATGGTACCAGTAATGGCAGAGAAGAGACAGGCAGCCAGTGGCCTTGTCAAGCTAGATTGTCCAAGATGGAGGGAAAATGGGGGAGATGGAGGAGAGGGAGAGAGGAAGGTAAGAGAGTTGCTGGAGTAGTGGTGGAGATGTGGGTGGAGGGTCAATCAGCTGTAAGATGGGTGGAGGGGGATGTGGAGCAAGAGGCATATTAGGTGCCAAAAGGGGGCCTTTTTTTTACTGGGCTGGTGACAGGTTTTCACTGACAAGCAGTCATAGGAGCTGCTAGATACAAGATATTGCCAGAGCAGAGACTTAAATTTACTAAGCATTGGTGAGGCAGATGTTTCTGGATCCAGGGCACTTAGCCAGAGTGGGGCTGTATGAGAGGATTGCTGACCTTGTGTTGTCTGACATTTCAGGACAAGGAGGAATTGATTGCCTGATGCTCGAGTGTGTTTAATGCCATGGTAGGGTGTCAGTAGCTCAGTAGTCCTGGGAGGGGCAATAAGCCAAGAAGGGCTTTTTTGGCAAGCAGGCAAGTCTGATATTTAATCCTTCCACTGAACTGTATCCAGCCATTTGGTGTGTAGAGGTCAAAGGTATGTGTCAGGTGATGGGAGCCAGTAAGCAACCTGCCCACCTTGTTGAGGGCTACTGCAGCACCATAGAAGATGAGCCCATAATTAATGACTGATAAAATAGAGCTGTATATTGCTATTTTGAGAGCTTCATGAGTCAGGCTGCGCTTGTGTCTGTGAAGGAGCCCGATCTTAATGTTGACAGCCTTGGAGACATTCTCTATGTGGTAAGCATAGGATTGTTGGCTATCCAGGGTGACCCTGAGATACTTAAAGTGCTGGGTGAGTTCAACTGGTGTTCCAGTGTAGTTTCTTATGGTTAGTGGATAGGTTTTATGTTTGTTGCTGGAGGAACAAAACAATATCACCTTGTTTTTTTTGTACTTCAGGACGAACTTATGTGCACTGAACCATTCTTCTAATTCCTTAAAGCTGAGTTGCAATTGCTGTTCTAGTAAAGTGGGGTCTGAATGACTTGTAAAGACAATGGCATCATCAGCGTATAGTAGAATCTGTTGGTGGCAAGAGTGGGGTAGGTTGTTGAGGAAGATGCTGAATAAAAGGGGGCCTAGGATGGATCCTTGTGGAACTCCGGAGAGCACAGTCTGTCGGTATGAGGTGATGGTTGAAATTTTAACACATTGGGAAGGTTCTGTGAGGTAGTCTTTGAACTAAAGCATAGCTTCATTAGAGAGGCTGATTGTAGTGAGTTGTTGCAGCCGAAGCAAGTGATTCACAGTGTCAAAAGCCTTTGTTAAGTCAATGAAGGCTGCTCCTACAAGGTTCCCTTGATCAAGTGACTTGTGGATGTATTCAGTGAATTTCAGAAGAGCAGTGGTGGTGCTGTGCCCTTTCCTAAAACCGTGCTGCTCTGGGCATTGGATGGAGTACTTTCCAGGTAGTCTACTAACTGGTCAGCAACTATGCCCTTCAGGGCTTTTGATAGAAGGGGAGGAGAGAGAATGGTCTATAGTTGGAGTGAGCAGAGCTGTCCCCAGATTTATGAATAGGGTGATCAAAGCAGATTTCCAGACTTGGGGAAATTGTGATAGACACAGCAAGAGGCTGAAAATTTGACTTAATGGAACTATGACCTCTTTGAGGGGTAAGGGCAATAAGTTTGAGGGCAAGTGAGTCTGGGCTGTGCCTTGACTTACCCCATACTTTTTCAAGTGTTTTCTGACCAGTGACACTGGTACCTCCTTAAGATATAAGGGAGGATTGAAGATGTTATCGCCACAATCCTGAGATGTACTAGTGGTGGTGTCAATGAAGAAATCAGGTGGAGGACACTGCTGAGATCTGTAAAAGCATTGTTGAAGATTTTGGCAATAGTAATGGGGTCCATAGTTGGTGTACTATCCTGAAAGAGCATAGTGGGAGCCTCCTTAGTAGCTCTCGTAGTAACATCCTAATACTTGACTAAACATTTTGCTATCTCCCAGGAATTGTGCATTTCTCTATGGTATTTGTTTTTTTCTTGATGGATGTGTAGGACAAAACCCTTGATGGAAAAATTTTATTTTTATTATCATAATTAATTTTAATTATTATTATTATTTTATGTGATTTTTATATGGGACTAATTTCTGGTTAAGATTATTGTTTGCATAAGTTCCTAAGAAAAAAAACAAACAAACAGTGTTAGTTAACTAAACTTTAAGATGGGGTATCTGGCTTTAATGCTTAAAAGGAAAATATCTCTGTTCCCTAAGCATACCTTTGCCATATGGTAAATGCAGACTGAGAAAATGAAGATGAGATGCCATTTTGATGTTTAAGTCATTATATTAGTGAACACTTTCCAAGTTAAGCTGTAGAATAGAGATAAGGTGGGGCATAACCTACATGTCCCACATTCCAGGGAACAGGGATGGGGCTAAAAGTGGTAATGCCATCATAAAATGGAGGGAGATGAGTACCAATGCCCACAGTCTGTGTAACAAGCTCCCTGAACTAGAGGCCTTTATGGAAGAGGGATGCCTGGATAGTGTGGCAGTCACTGAAACATAGTACACAGAGAACAATGACTGGGATGTCAAAATACCAGGATACACAATCTACAGGAGGGACAAGATGAGTAAAAGAAGAGGAGGAGGAGTAGCTCTCTATATAAGGGAAGGGATTAAAGCAACAGAACTAAAGAGTAAACAGAAAGCTGATGAGTCACTATGGGTCACTCTGAAGACAGGAAATGGCACCACAATCCACATGGTGGTTGTGTACATACTCCCATCTCAGGGGGGAGGAAATGGACAAGAAAATGATAGAACACATCCTTAAAATGGCAGAAAAAGGGAGATATTGTTGATGGGGGACCTGAATATGCCAGATCTTAATTGGAGTAGTTTTGCTGTAGGCACATCCAAGAGCATGGTCATTCTTGATGTCCTACAGGGGGCATGCCTCAGACAGCTAGTGATGGAACCCACTTGGGAGGGAGCAATCTTAGACCTGGTACTCTCAAATGGAGAAGGAGAAAGGATCTCAGATTTAGAAGTGTGTAGCCATCTGGCAACAAGTGACCACCAAACAGTGTGCTTCACATAAACACAGCCATAGAGTCAAGCCATGAAAACAAGATATTGGACTTTAGAATGGCTAACTTTGGGAAAATGAGAGAGTGCCTCAGAAAAGCACTAGTAAACAGGCAAGAAGGAGGGTGGAGGAACAATGGGGAATAATCAAAACAGCCATCACAGAAGCAACAAGCCTTTGTGTGAAACAAATCAACAAAACAAAAAGAAAGGAAAAAACACTGTGGTTCTCAAAAGAGGTGGAAGGGAAGGATAAGGAGAAAAGGATAGCATTCAGGAAATATAGGAAAACACAGAAGGAGCAGGACAGATGACTTTATCAGTTAAAGCAGAAGGAGGTAGGGAAGGCAGTCAGAATAGCAAAGGCACAAACTGAGGAAAAGATTGCCAACTCTGTTAAGAAGGGGAAAAAACATTTTATAGGTACTTTAGGGATCAAAGAAAGACCAAAGGAGGGATACAGAGACTTAACAAAGGGAAGGGAATGTGGGCAGAGGGTGACAGTGAAAAAGAAGGGATACTGAATGAATATTTCTACTCAGTATTCACAATGGAAGAGGGAGGTTACCTAAACCAAACAAGAGAAACACTCTGACTCGGGTATATACCAGTCCATGCACAGAAGAAAGGGTTTTGAAGAACTCTTGAAACTGAGGGTAGATGAAGTAATGGGGCCTGATGGGATTCACTCCAGATTTCTAAAAGAACTAAGGGTAGAACTAGTAATGCCACTGTCTACTCTCTTTAACAAATCATGGGAGGATGGGGGTGGTTCCTGAGGACTGGAGGAGGGCAGATGTGATTCCACTTCACAAAAGTGGGAGCAGGGCAGAGGCAGGAAACTACAGACCAGTTAGTTTGACCTCAGTGGTAGTGAAAATGATTAAATCACTTCTGAAGGAAATAACTGTTGAGTGCCTAGAGGCCAGTGGGGCACAGGACCCAAGGCAGCATGGTTTCACAGCAGGAAGGTCATGTCAGATGAACCTAATAGATTTCTTTGACTGGGTGATCAAAGTAGTAGACCAGGGAGGGGCTGTGGATATGGCCTACCTAGATTTTAGCAAGGTATTTGACATAATAATAATAATAATTTTATTTACAAGGCTCCTTTCAATTACCATGCCATACATAAATAACAAACCAGAACAATAAAAGGAAAATCATTAAAACATACAATTAAAACAAAACAGTCATAACGGTCAGTATTCTAAAAATGCAGTTTCCCATAAAAAGGTCTTCAGACCTCTCTTAAAGGCCTCCACAGAAGTGCACTCCCGTAACCGACAGAGTAGAGAGTTCCAAAGGGTAGGGGCTACATAAGAAAATGCCTGAGCACCCGAAGATTTCAAATTTACCCTTGGAACCACTAGCAAATCCTCATCAGCCGAGCGGAGCGATCATTCGGGTGATAAGGAACCAGAAGTAGATAGCCCGTCCATATTGTGTAGAGCTTTGAAAGTCAGCAAGCTACCTTTAAAGGTGATCCACCAATCAACTGGCAGCCAGTGCAGTTCGAGCAGCACCGAGTAATATGACAGGATCTGCTTGAACCTGTCAAAAGCTGGGCTGCAGCGCTCTTGCACTAGCTGCAGGCGCATTTGATTTCAACCCCAGAAAGCCCTAGGTAAAGGGAGTTGCAATCCAAGCGCCGAGAACACGAAGGCATGAACTAACGCTGGCAGGTCTGCAGACAGAACAAGATGCGGATCCTGGCGATGTTTCTAAGGTGGTAAAGGAAGTTTTAATGACTGCCGACACCTACGAATGCAGTGACAGCCCATCATCAAGAACTCACCCCAGGTTCTGCGACCTACCAGAGGTTGGGAGCGAACGCCCAAGAAAAATTCGGAAGGCGATCAACATCCGACCCCCCTATCCGATGACCCGGGTCCACAACCAGTACCTCAGTCTTATCAGAATTCAACCTCAGCCAGCTAGAATTCATTCACTCCTGGATTTCAGTTAGACAGCTATTAAAGACAGAGAGAGCTCCAATCTGGGCGGGGGCCAAAGAAAGATAGAGCTGGGTATCATCTGCATAACAGTGAAACCTCAGCCCATACTTCCTTACAATGTCTCCGATGGGTAGTATATACACTGCAAATAACATGAGTGACAATACTGAACCCTGGGGCACCCCACAAAACAAAGCAGTTGAATCCGAGGAAAAAAACCCGGCCACAACTCTTTGTGATCTTCCAGTGAGGAATGATGAGAACCATCTTAAGACGGTTCCAGATATTCCACAGAACAGCCTCAGGCGTTCTATCAACACCATGTGATCTACGGTATCAAAGGCTGAAGAAAGGTCTAGGAGAACCAAAATGGAATGACTCTTCCAATCTCTAGCCATCAAGAGATCATTGAGCACCGAACCAGCGCTGTCTCAGTACTATGTGTCTTTACGAAAACCAGACTGGAGGGTTCATAGACATCATGAATGGTCAAATGGTCTTCAGTTGTGTAGTCACTACTTTCTCAATCACCTTCCCAACAAAGGGAAGGTTAGAGATAGGTCTGTAGTTTTCCAGACAGTCAGGGTCCGCGGTTGCTTTCTTCAAGAGGGGTGTCACCACCGCCTCTTTCAGGGAGCTAGGAAACTCACCCAATTCCAGGGAGCACCTGACTATCTGAAAAAGGATTGGACCAATGATTTCAATACAACCCAAAATTAGGGAGGTTGGTCCAGGATCCAAACTACAGCACGTAGGATGCATATACTGGATGATCCTCATGACATCAATGAACTCCAGCTGACTGAAGGAACTCCAGGAAAGCCGAGGCACCATGATCTCACCCCGGTTCATGGCAACCCCCATAAAGTGTGATGGCAACAACTCAGCCCTAATGTCAGCCACCTTATTTATGAAGAACCGACGAAGCTCATCACACTCCAATTACGAAAAACTTTCTGAACTTGAAGACAGGCTGGGTTGCACAGTCTGTCCACAGTTCGAAACAGCTGAGCTGGTCGATTCTGCAATCTCCTGGACAGGAACTCTGCCTTCTTATGGGTGATTGCGGATTGATAGACAAATAATGATCCATCAATCTAAGGTGGTTGGCATCAAGAGTGGACCTTCACCAGCAGCGCTCTAACCTTCGCCCCTGTCTCGCATCGCCCTCAACATCCCATCAAACCAAGGGAACTTGGGGCGGAGGGAGAGGGGGCAAACACGAACTGGAACAATGAGATCCAGAGCCCCAGCAATGGCTGTATTATAAGCTGACACAATGGTCTCTGGAGCACTGCTTGCCAACGCGGGAGATGAGAGGTCAAGTACCACCGCAAGGCCTTGGGGATCTATATCCTGCAAAGGGCGGTACCTAGCCAACTCTGTAGGGCCAGGCCTTCTACAAGGGGATCAAAAACTAAACCCCACGGTGTAATGATCTGACCACCGGATGGGTTCCACACCCACATTTGATGCCTCGACCCCTAGAAGGAAGATTAAGTCCAAAGAGTGTCCACATTTATGTGTAGCAGAGGAAACCACCTGTGTAAGACCCAATGTTGTCATTAACTGGAGCAAGTGCTGACCAAATTGTGAGAGTTCGTCATTGACACAGGCGTTGAAATCGCCCAGAACAATCAATCTAGGCGATTCAAATGCCATATCGATGATGAAGTCTGCCACTTCCCTGAAGGAATCGCTTCTCATCACTGGGTGGGCGGTAAATGAGGGCAATTCAAATGCCTACACCTGCTACAACTATACACTCAAAGGACTCAACCCTTCCCACTAGTACCTCCGTGAGGCCAAGTTCGGTCTTGAAACAGACCACAACCCCTCCCCCCCATGATCTAATCTCAGGCTGTGTACCGGGCTGGAGTCATAGCCTCCAAAATGGGGCCAGAGTTATCATCCAGCCAGGTCTTGGTAATGCAAGCCAGGTCCACCGTACCAACAAGATCAGCAATAATTGCGGTCTTGTTTTTAATGGACACGGCATTGCACAACACCGCCCGAGTTTGACGAATCTCATGGGCCGCACAGGCCATCTGCCCACCATAACTGGTAGTGCCCTTGGGTATGGGCACCAGACATGGAGAACCATGATCAGGTTTCCATTTCGCCCCAGGGTGCCTTCTGGTATTAACCACCCAAATATGATGACCCCCTCGATTATCCTCCCTGTTCATAACCCCACCCTTCTCCCCTCCCTCACGCACAATGCCCAGTGCTCTACAACATTGGTAAATCTCAAACTGAAGAGGGGAGAATAAAAAGGTGAAGGCAGGAAGAGAGGAGGATGAGTAAGCGCACTGTGGGGCTGAAGACCAACACATACTGCAAACTAAACTACACAATACAATAAAACAATACCAAAACTAAACTAAAACTAATAATATCCCACAAAAAGCCTCCTTCTTAGTACAAAATAACCCATGAACAAATAAACAACGTTTATATCCCAAAGTTTAAACTATAAATCACAGTTATAGATTAATAAACTAAAAACAAACCCAAAACAATCCCCAAAACCCACCCTAACACATTAAAACTCCACTTAAAATATATATTACCCTATCCCGCATATCTGAAACTGGCGCCCTGCACTTAATTTTATACAAACACTACATTCCTCCCTCACAGGATACCATTTATAACCAATTTATCCCTCCCAGTCCTCTCACAGCTCAGGAGATAGGGAAATTAGGCACTCTCACTGCCCCAGAGGTCTAATCCACAGAAAGAGGTCAACAATTATTTCAGCCTCCTCTTATAACTAATAAAATAATATTCTAAATAATGAAGTAAAAAAAATAAAAGAAACTCTGGCACTCTCACTGCCTGATAGAGTCCCAGTCCACAGAACAAGTTCTGGAAATATTCCGATCTTGTCTTAGTTCTTACCCCCAGGTTTCTCAGGACCAGGAGGACAGGAAATTTAGGCACTTTCACTGCCTAAATTAGAGATCAGATCCACAAAAAGTACAGTATCAAAATGAATCACAGAAAAATGTGGACACTCAGTCCTCTCACCACCAGGGATCCATAAGATAGTTAACCACAGAGGGGATGTAGTCCGTTCTCAGTATCGTCATTCATAGAAGTGCAGTCGATGAATGATCCAGTACAGGGGAGAGTAAAATGTATCCAAACAGACAGGCTTAAAACCAGGCCAGGTGCAGAATGAAAGAAGGGGGAAGCCCTCCCCACCATCACAAACAGGCCCTGATCACTCCTGAGACCATCAGCTACAGAGGACTCAAACTAGGCCGTCAGGACCAGTATCAAGGCCTCTTAGGTACGGTCACCAATAATGGCTCCAGCTCTCTGGAGCAAAAATCTAACCAGCTCCCGCTCAGTCCCTAGGATCAGGTATAACCCTGGAGACGGTGGAAATTCACGGAGCTTCCCCACCCAACACAGCCCGCTGGAAGATGCAGCACTCGCTCTCAAAATTGCTGACCTACGACAAATCTTCTGGTATATTAATCCATTCAAAATGTTCCACAATGTCGTAAATGGCATTGGCATCAATCGTCAATGGTGATAATCCAAAATAAATCCAAAATTTTCAGGGTAATTCCAGAATTTCCAGAAACAAGACAGACTGAGTCCAATTTGAAAGTATGCACTTCAGATCCATGGCGTTACACCATCAAACAGCTCCTAACTGCAACAAGTGGCCTGAGGCTCCAAATCCCAGTCACACATTTACAGTGACTCCATAATCCTGCAAACACTGTAGTGGCCTGATAAAGGAAACAATCAATACGCAATCAATATTAAGCCCCGATGTCTCTAAAGATCTTCCCAATATCTCCTCACTCTTCGGAAAACAGCTGTGTAACAGAAGGTACTAGCTTGCTCTACGGCACAACGACATGGCACAGCTCCCTCCACAGCACAGCACTAGTTTGCACCACAACACGGTTATTAAATTAACACAGTTAAAAAATCTAAACAAATGTAATAAAAATAACTTAAATAAAATAAATACGAACTAAAGACGTAGAAACAGGAACCACAACTAACTAGCAACCAGTTACACACCCAGCTTGGTGGCCATTATTAACTGTGGCATGGAGAGAACAAAAAAGCCTCACACAAAAGATTAATATACAAGTTAGCCAGCTTTGGAGTGGGTCCCAAGGTTGTAGCCTGGATAAAAACTGCCTGAACAACAGGGCATAAGGGTAATAGTAAACAGTTCCACAGTAAAGAAAGGAGGGTAACTAGTAGGGTACCACAGGGTTTGATACTGAGACGGTCCTCTTAATGTCTTTATAAGTGACATTAGAGAGCACCTGGAAGGAAAAGTATGTCTCTTTGCAGATGACACAAAGATCTGCAACAGGATTGATACGCAAGGTGGGATGGAAAGGATGAAAAGGGACTTGGCAATGTTGGAGGAATGGTCAAATATATGGCAGCTCAGAGTCAATGCAAAGAAGTGCAAGGTAATGCATCTGGGAAGCAAAAACCCAGGGGAAGAGTACACAATTGGGGTGATATAATAACAACAACAAAAATTGAAAGAGACATAGGAGTAATTATATCTGATGACCTAAAGGTGGGCAAGCAATGTGAGAAGGCAGTGAGGAGGGCTAGGGGATATTGGGATGCATAGGGAAAGGCATCAACAGTAGAAAACAGGACATTGCTACCCCTCTGTACAGATAGTTGATGAGACCCATCTGGAGGTCTGCATGCAATTCTGGAGATCCCATCTCTGCAAAGACATAGACAGAGTGGAGGCTGTTCAGAGGAGGGCAAACTAAAATGGTGCAGGGTCTGCACCAGAAGAGATATGAGGAGAGACTAAAGCAGCTTAATATGTATGCCCTTGAGGAAAGGAGGGAGGGGGGGACATGATAGAAACTTTCAAGTATCTCAAGGGAATTAACAAAGTACAAGAGGGTAGCATCTTCCAGAAAGAGAGATGTGTAAGAACAAGGGGGCACAATCTGAAGATAGAGGTATGGCTCAGAGGTAATGTTAGAAAGTATATTTTTCACAGAGAGGGTTGTGAATGTATGGAACAGCCTTCCTGAGGAGTTGTGGAATCAAGAACAGTGGGAAAATTCAAGAATGCATGACACAGACATAAGGCAATTCTAGTGGGGGGTAAGAGGAAGTAAGCTGTTGATTAACTAGGATCTGCAGCATATCTATCAAGTACGGAAATGGGCAGAATAGGTGGGTCAAGCGGTCCTTATCTGCCATCAAATTCTATGTTTCTATGTTAAGACATTTTTATGAGAATTCATATTAGTGTTTGTACAGGGAAGTCTTGGCTAGAGCTAGGTATCCATAACTATAATCAGAAAGGAGGTCATGTGACTAGTACAGCATGGACTTGTCTAAAAAAAAGTGAGTTTAAAAGTTCCTTTACTTTACATGAGAATAAGAAGTTTTATTCATAGTTTAAAGATGCAATACACTGCCGCCATAAAAAATGGACAGTTATTGGACACTAGTATGTTAAATAAGCTTACCAAATGTCATTACTGCAGAATGAAGGATTCAGGAGTTATAACTAAAATTTATTTCATATCATTTTCTAATTAGGAAACTAAACAAATCTAGTATGTTGTGATAGCTCACGTCTTAAGAAGTCTAGGAAAATAACTTTTAAGTCTGTATTTTGTTGCTAAAGAGAGAAATACCATCTAAAAAATATTAGTGACAAGTTTATGATTTATGTCTTTAAGGAGAACAAAGAACCCATGTGTTTCTACAAAAAACTATTGTTTTAAAGACTTTAAGAATGGATTTGTCTTACAAATCGTACATCATTTTGTAGCTTAGAATACTTAAAGCAAGACTCTCACTTTATTTTAAAGTTTTATTAAACTTATGAAGTTATAACCCTTAATATTGTAATTTAAAAGTATCCATGTCAGAAATATTAAAATTGCACCAATATGACCTGCTTGAGGAGAAACACCTGAATATATAAGTTTAATGTTTAAATTAGTTTAAATGAGAATTTCATTAAGGAAAATAATTTTGAACTAAAAACAAGACTCAGGAAAAAAAGGGGGCATCTTAAGAGGCATGTCTGTATGTCATCAGTTATCTTCTGAGATGTTCTACCTTTCTAGTGACTCAGGACAATCAAAATCTGGTGATGTCCTCACCAGGGTAGTTTTATATTACTAGATTTGTCTGGTCACACCTCATTCTGGACAAAATATTGATGAAAAAGACTATGTATGTTTACCTAAAATTTTAATGGTTTCATGCTGTAGCTAGGCCAAAGAACTTTGGACCACACCGGTTTGGAATGCAGGCACCAGCCTAACGATAGCCAAAAGCTTATGCAGTGCTGCCAGATGATCCAGGTGCCAAAACCAGATGCAAGGACATTCTTATTATGTATGAAGCAAGGTCTGTGTTTTATTTGCTGAACCTTGACTGAAGTAATGTTGCCTGCTGTTGTTGAGATACAGATTTAATTTTAAAACTCACACAAGCTATACAGCATGCTGAGCAGAAGAAGGTCTAGTGTTCTAAGGTTTTAAAAGCAGATGTACAACATGAAGGAGTCATTAAGTTCGGTTACAGAAACAACTTGCTTTCCACAAGAAAGTTCTTTGAATCCAGTGTTGCTATGGACTGTGCAGATTGAAGCTGTGTTCTACAAATCCAAGAACTGACTTTTGATAAAGCGACTTTCAGCAAAGAAAATTTAATGCCAACAAGTTCCAGGATCAAAAGGTTTGCTGACAAAGAAATTTTTCATCATGAACTAGACTCAACCTAGAGTTCTAAGTTGAGAGAGAAGAACCACTTCTATAACCAGAAATATAAGCATTAATTTTATTACTTTCACTAATTTTAATTAATAGTCTTGGTATTTTAAATTGGCTTATCTGGGAAAATAACAAGAAAATGTACTCTTAACTATAGAATCTGGTGTATAGCTTAAAAGCTTTGACTAAGAAATTGTGCATGATCTGAAAAATTAAAACTGAGTTTTATGCAAGTGTAGTGCAAAACACTGATGTAATTAGTTGTTGCCAGTTCTCATAGAAAATGCATTTTACATGCTATAAAGTTTTGAAACAAATTTTATGCAGAAATAATCTGAGTTACTGATCTTAAAAGTTGCATGATCTTATGCCTAAAGGTTATGTTAATACAAAGCATGATAAAAGTCTAGTATAACTTCTACCATTTATCATAGTGATTATTGCTTATTCATTTACAATGCTTATTGGTTGAAATTTGTTTATTTAGTTTACTGGATTATCTGAAACAATTTTGTTGATGTTTACAGTATTAGGCTTGATATTGATGTGAATGAGAAATATTTACAAATATTGTATAGGTGTAAATAAAATACAGATTTTCATAATTACAAGTGTGGTAAGCAGTGCCATTTGCTGTTATATTTGAATCTGAGCATAGGAAAATATCATATTTGAATTCTTTTATTTTGGTAATTTATGGAATAATTTTTGGGTAGGGCCCGAGGTGAATCCAAGCACATTATTGTAAAAAGTGATATTATAAGCCTTTGTTCCAACATCTTTGGGGTTCTCATCCATAGGACATAATTGTTAGTAAATGACAATCCACACTTACACTGTATGAAAAATAAATGTTGTTTTTATTGTTAGTATTAGCAAGATTTCTTAATTGTAGAAATAATACTTTTCTGTTTTTTTTCTGAATCTGAAACTACCTTAAGCCAAAAATAAGGGAGCTAAAGCCTACAAGTGAACAGAATAGAATCACTAACAGTAAAGCGACAAGAAAAAGAAAAAAAAAACTTTTAAAGCCTCAAGAAAAATATTTAATTTGTTTTAATTCTTGTAAAACAACTTATTGCTGTTTCATCTGTTTTCAAAAGAATACTTAATTTTTGTTGAAGTCTGTAAGCACTATTGCATAGCCATGACAGCATTAGGTCTAACTGCACATATGCTTAGCATTGAGACAGTAGTTTATACCTCAGCACAACTAACTTTTATTAAAAGTAAGAATGAAAGAATACAACAGCTGGAAAAAAATGTAGGAAGGTAAATGTTTAGAGTGTGGTAGTTTGCAGGCCAAGTAGACGTTTTAGAAAAGCTTTTACAGGATTCTAAAAATGATCTTTCTAATAACTACTGTGACTTAGTCAAGCTAAAGATTAACAATGTTGTCTTGCAAAGTGAATTACAACAATGTCAAGAACAGTGTTTGAACTTGAAAATAGAAAACATTGAACTACCAGGTGCTTATACACAGGTTAAGAAGGATTTGGTTGTATTAAGAAAAAAGTATGAAAGTTTAAAGAGTAAAAATCAACTTAAAGAAACAATGAAGGCAGTCAAAAGGTTAGATAATTGTTTGACTGATTCTTGCATATCATTGGGTATGTCATCTGACTCAGAAAATGAATTACCTCAGATCAAAAATAAAATTTCCCCTAGAAAGATAAGGAATTCTAATTCTTATTCAGAGCATGAAACATTCAAGAAAAACAAGAAAAAGCACAAGATTAGGCAAAAGAGGAGTTCCTCTGTACCACAAGCTAAAGTGTTAAAGGCTACTACCTCTAATACTTCAGCTAAGGGGGAGAGAATTTACCGCTGTCTAACAAAGAAAAATAATTGAAACCTATTCTTGGTCCAACTGGGATTCAGAGGCCTTATCAAGACTCAAACCAATGCCAATGCTGGAGTCCTTCTAAAAAGGGGGGGGTCCAGATTCAAGGTATGGCTGTGAGTATGGTAACAAAACTGACCACAGGTGGTGCCACTATTCTGACTATGGTAGGCAATGTTATAGTGCAACTCAAAACAGGTCTAGACATAGTTGTACAAGGCTAGAGGAGTTACAGACTGAGAAAGAAAAGGAAAAATTGATAAAGGAGCTACAGGAAATATGAGATAATATTCAAAGCTAGGTACTCAAAGTTTCTGGGTTATCACCTGACTTTCTCTTTTCTGTGAAAAATCCCTCCACAACTGTTCCTTGTACAGATGTGACTAGTGGTGTTATGTGACTTGTAGATCCTATCCACACTATTGCTGATATGATTACATAAACTGCTATTAAAAAGATAATGAGATTGGAACTAGATTTAAAAATGAGATGCTAAGTAAAGTTGAAAATGTTATCTCTGTGCCTAGCCTTTCTCAAAAGGATCCTGAGCTAGTATCAACCAGTGTACAATGCCATTGTAAAACTTTTGTGTTGCCAGGAAAGAAAGACAAATTCTGCCTGGGCAACTTCATTCCCAAAGGAAAAGCAGGACAATTTTACTTTGACATAAACATTGAGAAAATCATAAGGCTTTGCTTGATTCTGGGGCAGAAGTAAGTCTCATGTGTGGAAGGCTCTATGATAAAGTGACGGATGCCTTAGGTGACTCCAAGAAGCTAAAAAACCTTCCAGACAGCTTATAAATTGCGGGTTATGGAGAAGAAGTTCAGAAGACCTTAGGTAAAGTTTGGTTAAAATTGAGATTTGGTAAAATGGTGATTAAACATCCAGTGTATGTTACAAACAAAACAGATAATGATTTCTTGATTGGAAATGACCTCTAAGGAGGTTTAAACCTATTCTAGCTATGGGCAGAAGATCTTATGGTCACTGGTGAAGGGCATATTCCATATAGGAAGAATCAGTAAAGTTTCTAAAGCAATGAAATTCATGTTACTGTGAAAAAATTATTTAATAACTAAACTGAAAGTTGTAGGATTTAAAATAATTGAAATTGTTTTAGGAATTCTGAAAATTGGTTAAATGGAGAAGTAAAGCTTATGTGGCTTGTGTGTAAAAACAAGATATGATCAATCTGTAATTAAGACAGATGCCTAGCTTTCTTCACAAAAAATTAAGTCCTGTTTTTCCAGTGACATCCTATATTTGACAGAAACATTAAACTAAGTTCCAGACTCACTGAGGACTGTGGAAAAAAGGTGCCACTCAATAAAAACAGAGAGTAATGCCAAAATGCTAGACAACTACAGAGCTTGTGAAGTTTTGTATTGTCCAATCAGCAGAGAGTTTACCCAGTTTAAAATGAATGATTATAAATGTTCAAAACCACAATAAACTTTGAAAAGTATAGGCACTTGCATTGAAACTCCAGATAGGAAATGTATACTATATTCTCTATGTGATACAAGGTTTGACATTTTCCATGCCTTGGGATAGATGCACTTGTACAACTGGTTGTGTATATAAGTCTAACAATTAAGGGAACACCCTTACCCAATAAAGTGGCATCACCAGCCTTGAGATATGGATAAATTATCCCTCAAGTGTGCCAAAACGGTGATGTGCTCACTGCAACAGTTTCAGATAAAGTAAATTGATTTTCTGTTAAGGTTAATGGAAAGGTGTTATACACTTTATTGTTTGTGCCTAATCTGTAGTAGTGATATGGATTTTAGAATTCACTCCACACTGTGCCTAATTATGTGCACTAAAATAATGCATGTTTTTTTCCTAGTACATAAATCCAAAAACAGAGCATGTCACTTTTAACACTGACTGTGATTAGCAATAAGTGAAAGGGGGGAGTCCTTTACAGTGCAGATGTTTGTTGTTACCATTATGGGGAGACTAACAGAAAGTATTTCCTAGAAAGAGATGGAAAAAAGGTTTTCAAGAAGCTTATGTATTTGATGTTAAAACTAAAGTGAAAACAATGAGAAAAATAAAATGTTGAGAAATAAGACAAATTCAGATAGAAACTTTTGATTAAAGTTAATTTTGATACAAGAAATGTACAAAGAACTAGTGAAAGGTTTGATTTTATTTAGTAAAAGTATACTAAGGCAACAAAATGGTAAAAAAAACTTTTGTAATTTCATTTAAGTAATCCCAATGTAACTATGACTGCTATAAAGGTAAACTACAAACCTGAAGAATGGTCAGGGGTTTGGCAGTTAAAATTCAATGCAAAGAAGTGCAAGATAATGCATATGGGGCACAAAAACCCTGGCACAATATATCAGTTGGGGGGTGAAGACATAGCATGCACCAAGCAGGAAAGGGATCTTGGGGTTATCATCTCTGATGACCTCAAGATAGGGAAATAGTGTGACAAGGCAGCAGGTAAAGCAAATAGGATGCTGGGATGCATAGGCAGGGACATCACAAGCAGGAAAAGGGAGGTCATAATTCCACTATACAAGACACTAGTGAGGCCCCACTTGGAGTATAGTGTACAGTTCTGGAGACCTTATGTACGTAAGGACATAGACAGGGTAGAGTAGGTTCAGAGGAGGGCAACAAAGATGGTACATGGATTGCATCACAAGTCCTGTGAGGACAGGTTGAAGGAACTGAATATGTACCCTGGAGAGAGGAGGAGAGGGATATGATAGAGACAAACAAGTATCTTACAGGGAGGAACAGGGTGCAGGAATACACTATTTTTAAGTGAAAAAGATGTTCCAGGACTAGAGGGCATGGGATGAAGTTGGAGGAGGACGATTCAGAGGAAGCATGAGGAAGAATTTCTTCACAGAACAGGTGGTAGTCAAGTGGAACACCTGCAGGAGGAAGTGGTGGGGTTGAAACAATCACTGGATTTCAGAATGCATGGGATAGACATAAAGGAATTCTGGAGGTCAGGGGTGAGGGCAACAGACTTCTAGGAAAACATAAACTGAACTTACAAGCTCAAATGGGCAGACTGGGTGGGCCATAGGCCCTTATCTGATGACACTGTCTATGTATTTATGTATCTAAATAGAGCTTAAACTTAAATCTGTGTAATACCAAAAGGTAACTCTAATCAAGGAATGATATCTTGTAAACACTGATAAAAGTTACAAGAGCCAGTTTAATAGTGCCTTCAGCACATGGGGGACAGAATTTATGAAATGTAAAATAAGTAACTACTAGCCTCGTTTGCACTGCAATACTAAATATTTTAAAAGGTACAAGAATCCGAAAAGAATGGAAATAATGAACAAAAGTTAAACTAAAATGTTAACTGTAATGCTGATTTTTAAAGTTAGTGAACAAAGAGAATTTGTAGTATTTGTAAAATATTTCAAAACTATGTACAAATTATATTATTTTGAAAGTGCATATAGTTGTAATCATGTTTAATTGTTAGTTCATAAAGTACTGTACATGGCTATGCAAAATAGGACATTTCAATGGAGTCATCCAGTGATGTCACATCCTATGATGTCATATGTGATGATGTAATGTGCTGAAAATGTCATAAGTTACCACATGATGATGTAACTTTGTCTTTTAGGTTTTGTTTTCCTGCAATGTTTAAAACTATATATCCATATATAGAGAGATTATCATTTTGAAGTGCAAACGCATTTCTTGGGGTGGTTTTTAATTCAAAAGGTGGCAAATGTAGGGACAAAACCCTTGATGGATTTTTTTTTTCACTTTTGTTATCAAGAAATGATTTTTAATTATTATTATTACATGTGATTTCTATGTGGGACTAATTTCTAGTTAAGATTATTCTTTGCATACATTCCTAAGGAAAAAGTTTCTGCTATCACCCCAGGAAATAGCCAACATTTCTCTATAGTATTTGCTTTTTTCTTTATGGGTGTGTTGAGGACAAAACCCTTAATGGAAAAAATGTTTTATTTTATTATCAAAATTGATTTTAATCATTATTATTATTTTATGTGATTTTTTATAAAGGACTAATTTCTAATTAAGATTATTGTTTACATAAGTTCCTAAGGAAAAAAAGTGTTGAATTAATTAAACCTTAAGATAAAGTATTTGGCTTTAATGCTTAAAAGAAATACCTTGTCCCTAAGTATCTCTTTGCCATATAGTAAATTAGGTCTGAGGAAATGAAGATCAGACTCCATTTTGTTTTTAAGAAATTATATTAGTGAACACTTTCCAAGTTAAGCTGTAGAACAGAGATAAGATGGGGCCTAACTTATATGTCCCACAATGAAGGGAACACATTTATTAGAATGGATATGGGTGTTTCTACAGGGAAGTCTTGGCTAGAGCTAGGTATCCATGACTACAATCAAATAGGAGGTCATGTGACTAGTACAGCATGGACTTGTCTAAAAAAAAGTGAGTTTAAAAGTTCTATCACTTTATTTATTTATTTATTGAAATTGTTTCACCAGGTAAAGCACACTGAGCAAGAACTGCTCATCTCCCAGTGTGACCTGGGTGGAGGGGTACAGTGGGGAAGAGGACAAGGGTAGTCCAGGTCCTGATATATATACATACAATTACAATACAGTTGAAAACATTTGACAGAAATATTTGGGCATAGATGACAAATTACCCTTACTTATAGCATAGTAGAAATTACATGGAGAAGTCATGCTTTATACCTTGGAAGCAAATAATTAGATAATACAGCTGCACATGTTTGACAGGAATAGATGAGTGTGGATTAATACATATACCCAAATAGCCGAGAGTAACAGTTACAATGAGGAAATCCTGCTAAGGTATTGAGTTGTGGTATATAATGAGATGGGGTAAGTGCAAGCTAGCTAGCTAAAAAGTTGGGATCAAGTGCAGTAGTTGGGTGTGGTTAGTGAAGTAGCACCATTTTGCCTACTGGGAGAAGATATATAGGAGTGTCTGAGGTACAATAGATTGGAGAGTTAGCTGTAGGAGCAGTTTACTGAGCAGTCATTGGAAAGGGCATAGGATAGTGAGCAGATACAGGAAGAGTGGGGAATTTCAGAGGGGAAAGAGTTCCAGAGTTGAGGGAAGCAGTGAGAAAAGGCGGCCTGGCCAGCTTGCGTCTGACGTCTGGGTACAAACATGAGCTGGGAGTCTTGGGACCTCAGAGCATAGGTGGGTGCCAGAGGGGGCGATAGTACAGATGTCAGATACACTGGGAGGGTACCAAATCAGTTCTTCAAGATAAACATGGCACAGTGTATTAGGCGGCAGTTCTTAAGGGAGGGGAGAGAAAGGGAGTGGTATAGCTTGCAGCGGTGGGTGTGAGGAGGAGCGTTAAGAGCGAACCGGCAGAAAGCATTAAAAAGGGTATCCAGTTTGGATAAAACTGACTTGTGAGCAGCACTGTAAACAATATCACAATAATTGATGGACGGAAGTATCATCCTCAGGATAAGCTCATGACGGACTGGATAGGGGAGGCTAGAATGGTTCCGATATAAAGCTTCGAGCTTGGGGAAGAGTTTTGTTAGTATCGAGTCAGCATGGACTACGAAGGTGAGGTGGCAGTCAAGCCAAACTCCAAGATACTGGAAGGAGTTGGCGTCCTCAGCTCTGACCCATCAAGGTGTGGAAAAGTGGGAGAGGGATCCTGGCTAGTCATTGATGTAGCAAAAGTCATAGTTACAGTTTTTATTTACATTTAGACTTTACTTGAGAATAAGAAGTTGTATTCATAGTTTAAATATTCAGTGCACTGCCACCATGAAAACTGGACAGTTATTGGACACTAATATCATAAATAATCTTACCAAATTTTTTTACTGCAGAATGAGAGATTCATAAGAGATAATTAAAACTTATTTAATAAAATTTTCAAATTAGGAAACTAAACAAATCTAGTATCTTGTGATAGATCACGTCTTAAGAAGTCTAAGAAAATGACTCTTAAATCTGTATTTTTTTGCTATAGAGAGAAATACCCTCTAAAAAATATTTGAGACACATTCATGATTTATGTCTTTTAGGAGAACAAATAACCCATGTGTTTCTACAGAAAAAGTAATGTTTTAAAGACTTTAAGAATGTAGTATTCTTACAAATCTTAAATCATTCTGTAGCATCGAATACTTAAAGCAAGAATCACACTTTATCATAAGAAGTTTTAATAAAATTATAAAGTTATAACCCTTAATACGGTAATTTAAAAAGTATCCATGTCAGAAATAATAAAATTACACCAATATGACCTGCTTGATGAGAAACAACTGAATATGTAAGTTTAATGTTTAAATTAGGTTAAATGAGAATTTTATTAGGAAAATAATTTTGAACTAAAAACAAGTCTGAGGAAAAAAGGATGTCTTAAGAGGCATGTCTACAGGCATCATTTATCTTCTGAGATGTCCACCTTTCTAATGAATCAGGCTAATCAAAATATGGTGAAGTCATCACCAGGGCAGTTTTATATTAGTGAATTTGTCTGGTCACACCTCAGTCTGGACCAAATATTGATGCAAAAAGACCTATGTTATTTTAACAAAGAATTTTAATGACTTTACGCTGTAACTAGGCCAAAGATCTATGGGCCACACCTATTTGGAAAACAGGGACCAGCCTTAGGATAGCCAAAAGCTTATGCAGTGCTGCCAGAAGGTCCAGGTGCAAAAACCAGATGCAATGACATTCTCATTGTGTATGAAGCAAGGTCTGTGTTTTATTTGCTGAACCTTGACTGAAGTAGTGTTGCCTGCTGTTGCCAAGACACAGGCTTAATTTTAAAACTCGCACAAGCTATACAGTGTGCTGAGCAGAAGGAGGTCTAGTATCCTAAGGTTTTAAAAGCAGATGTACAACATGAAGGAGTAATTAAGTTCCAGTTACAGAAACAACTTTGCTATCCACAGGAAAGTTCTTTGAAACCATTGCTGCTATGGTCTGTGCAGATTGAAACAGTGTTCTACAAATCCAAGAATTGACCTTTTGTAAAGTAACTTTTAGCAAAGAAAATGTAACTTGCAGTGGTAGTCCATACCAAGAAGTTCTAGGTCCAAAAATGTTAGCTGACAAAGAAACTTTTCACCAAGAGCTAGACTCAACCAAGAGTTCTAAGTTGAGAGAAGAATAACCTCTTCTGCAACCAGAAATATAAATATTAATTGTATTACCTTCACTAATTTTAATTAATAGTCTTGGTAATTTAAATTGGCTTATTTGGGAAATAAGATATTTTACACTTAACTATAGAATCTGGGCATATAGCTTAAAAACTCTGAAGTAATACATTTTGCATGATCTGAAAAGTTAAAACTGAGACTTATGAAAGTGTAGCACAAATCACTGATGTAATGATTTGTTTCCAGTTCTCATAGAAAATACATTTTACATGCTACAAAGTTTTGAAACAAGTTTTATGCAGAAATAATCTAAGATATTGGTCTTAAGAGCAGCATGTTCTTATGGCTAAAGGTTATCCTAAATACTAAGCGTGATAAAAGTCTAATATAACTATTTTTATTTATATTTATTTATTTAAGAGTTTTACCAGGAAGGCATACTGAGCAGTGTACCACTCGATTCCAGATGCGCCCAGGGGGTTTAGGAGATAGGCAGGATACAGTGTTAATAGAAGTTACACTTGTTTATAATTCAATAAAATCATAACAGATTATGCAAATCCTTATAAATATATAGCAATAGACAGACAGGGTAGCATAGGCAAGGTACAAATATGCACATAATTACACAGCAACCAACATCATAACAATAAGCAGGGTTGCCAACAGCAGGATAAAAATTAGCGAAGACAATAAACAACTGCCATCAAGGCTGCACGGTCTTCAACGGGGCAGAATGCAAGAGCAAGTAGTGGAGAATTGAGTCTTGAATAGAGCATTGCGGTGAGGAATGCTGGTGACATGTCTAATATCAGTTGACATGGAGTTCCAAACTTGGGCATCAGAAGCTGATAACAGCCTGTCAGACCTGGTGACCTGTGAGGGATGTGAAGTAGCCAAGAATCAATGTTCCTGACTGAGTAAGCTGGAGGGGGAAAAACATTAAGGGTGATTGCAAGGTAGGAGGGGAAGGACTGTGACAAGAATTTTGCAGCGGTTCTAGCACAATGTACCAATCTCAGATTGTGGAGAGAAGGGAGATCTAAGGAATGGTAGAGGTCACAGTGATGTGTACTGGGAGGGCAGTCCAGGGTGAAATGGCAGTATGAGTTGAACAGAGGGTCTAGTCTGGTCAGGGAGGAGTTTGGGGCTACACAGTAGACTACATCCCCATTGTCCATTATTGGGAGGATCATCTTTTGAAAGATAACCAGGCATGTGGGCAGGGGGATGCAACTTTTATTATGGTATAATGCACCTAACATGGGGTGTAGCTTCTAATATAAAGCATAAATATGCACAGTGAAGTCAAGATGCTGGTCTAACCAGACCCCTAGGTATCTATAAGAGGTGCAAACCTCCAGGGGGGAGACTTCTAATGTGTGGAAAGTTGGGGAGGTTGGGAGACTGGACAGTTTGGTCCATGTGCTGAATGTTGGGGAGACAGTTTTTTGGGGGTTCAGAAATAGCTGATTTGAAAGGAACTAGCATTGGACAGAGTCAAAGTCCTGCTGCAGGAAGGCTGCCATGGCAGAGGGGGATGACTCAGATGCATATAGCACTGTGTCATCTGCATGCATGTGGATAGACGTATGAGGGCAGGCAGGAGGCAGATCATTGAGGAAGATAGAAAACAACAAAAGGCCTAGGACAGATCCTTGGGGGACCCTGGTGGTAACAGGAAGTGAGGTGGAGATGGCCAAGCCAATACTGACTGACTGGGACCTGCCTGCCAAGTACGACTGGAATCAATTTGTTGCAGGTCAATCAGTCCAGCTTGGGTGAGTTTGAACAGTAACAGAGCATGAGAGACCATGTCGAAAGCCTTAGCCAGGTCAACGAAGATAGCCACAGTTATTTCACCTTTATCCATGCCCGTGAGGATGGTGTCTGTGAGACAGAGGAGAGAAGTGATGGTGGAGTGATCTTTTTCTAAACCCAGCCTGGTAAGGAGTGAAGAAGGAGATGGAGTCAAGGTAGTGGGAGAGCTGGGCTAGTACAAGGTGCTCCTGGATTTTGGCTAGGATGGGGAGCAGCAATATAGGTCTGTAGTTGCATGGGGAGGAAGGGTCAACTCCTTAGGTGAGGGGTGTGATTTTGGCATGTTTCCATTTTGTTGGGATGGTACCAAGTCTGAATGACAGGTTATAGAGAGTGGCTAGAGGGTTTTCTATGGCTGGGGCAGAAAAATGGAGCATTTTGGTGTCAAGGCCCGAGGGGTATTTTCCTCTGGCTGGATTTAGTGAACAACGTATTTTTAGTATCTCAGTGGGTGTAACAAGGCAAAGTGAGAAGTTGGCAGGTGAGGAGACAAATGGGGGAAGAGGGGGAGGAGAGTAGATAGGACATACAGTTTGTGAAGTATTAGTCAAGTTCTGTGGCTACATCGCTCGGTGCAGTGATAACACTTCCTGTTATATTGAGGGTTGGAGTAGGGGGTTGGGCCAGCAGGGCAATTAGGGATTTAATTGACATCCAGAATTGTGCTGGATGAGTAAAGTTATTATGTAAAGCAGACTTGAAATAATTTGATTTGGCCTGCCAGATGAGTCTTGTGCAGGCATTCCTTAGTGAGCTATAGTATTACAAAGCCGTTTGAATACCTGTTGCCTTATAGGTTTTCCAGGCTTGGTCCCTGACTAGTAGTTGTTCCAAGAGGTCACCAGTTACCCAGGGTTGATGGGATCCCCTTACTCTGGATCTTCTGAGAGGCACATGGGAGTCCCAGATAGCCAGGAATCTGGTCGTGAAGAATTCGAGTGCCTCATCCATGGAGGGAGCCCTAGGGATGTAGGACCAATCGATGTTGGTGACGTCATTTAGGAGTGTGGTCAGGTCCAGGGATTTGTAAGATATATTGTACAATGTGTGGAGGGAGGGGTCTTAGGTCTGAATATTTTCTGCACCAAATAAATAATGTGGTGATCGCTGAGAGAGTCTGGTAGTAGGCCAGTGTCAATTACACGATGGGGGTATGAGGTAAGGGCCAAATCCAGTAGAGTATGCTTCTTGGATTTGTGGTTTAGGCAAGTGGGTTCAGTTATTTTATTGGGACAGGTTTAGCACTTTTACTTGACAATGTGCTCAAAAGGCTGTGCTGACTAGCCAGTTCTGGTTGATCTAGTACCATTTATCATAATGAATATTGCTTATTTATTTGCAATGCTTATTTGTTGAAATTAGTTTTATTAGACTGCTGGATTATATGAAATAATGTTGTTGTTTGTTGATATTTACAGTATTAGGTTTGATATTTATGCTAATGAGGAATATTTAGAATTATTCAATAGGTGTAAATAAACTATTGATTTTTCATAATTGTAAGTGTGATAAGCATTGTCATTTACCATTATATTTGAATCTGGAGAGCATAGGATATTATCATATGTGAAATGTTATTATTTTTGGTAATTTATTAAATCATTTTTGGATAATGCCCGAGGTGAATCCATGTACATTATTGTAAAAAGTGATATTATAAGCCTTTGTTCCAACATCTTTGGGGTTCTCGTCTCTGGGATGTAATGGTTAGTAAATGACAATCCACGCTTACACTGTATGAAAAATAAATATTGTTTTTATTGTTAGTATTAGCAAGATTTCTTAATTGCAGAAATAATACTTTTCTGTTTTGTTTTTTTCTGAGTCTGAAACTACCTTAAGCTAAAAATAAGGGGGCTAAAGCCTACAAGTGAACAGAATAGAATCACTGACTAACAGTAAAGCAACAAGAAAAAGAAAAAAATAACTTTTAAAGCCTCAAGAAAATATATTTTATTTGTTTGAATTCTTCTGTAAGAACTTATTGTTTTTTCATCTGTTTTGAAAAGAATACTTAATTGTTGTTGAAGTCTATAAGCACTATTGCATAACCATGACAACATTAGCTGTAAATGCACATATGCTTAGCACTGAAACAATAGTTTATACCCCAGCACAACTAACTTTTATTGAAAGTAAGAATGAAAGCATACAACAGCTGGAAAAAAATGTTGGAAGGTAAATGTTTAGAGTGTGGTAGGTTTGCAGGCCAAGTAGACATTTTAGAAAAGCTTTTACAGGAGTGTAAAAATTATATTTCAATTAACTACTGTGAATTAGTCAACCTAAAGATTAACAATGCTGTCTTGCAAAGTGAATTACAATAATGTTAAGAATAGTGTTTGAACTTGAAAATAGAAAACGTTAAACTAGCAGGTGCTTATATACAGGTTAACAAGGATTTGGTTGAATTAAGAGAAAAGTATGACAGTTTAAAGAGTAAAAATCAACTTAATGAAGCAATGAAAGCAGTTGAAAGGTTAGATAATTCTTTGACTGATTCTTGCATATGATTGAGTGTTTCATCTGAATCAGAAAATGAATTACCTCAGAGCAAAAATAAAATTTCCCCTAGACAAAGAAGGAATTCTAATTCTTATTCAGAGCATGAAACATTCAAGAAAAACAAGAAAAAACACAAGATTAGGCAAAGGTGTTGTTCCTCTGTACTACAATCTAAAGTGTTAAAGGCTACAACCTCTAATACTCCAGCTAAGAGGGGGAGAGAATTTACCTCTGTCTTACAAAGAAAAACAATTGAAGCCTATTCTTGGTCCAACTGGGATTCAGAGGCCTTATCAAGACTCAAACTGATGCCAATGCTGAAGTCCCTCTAAAAAGGGGGGAGGTCTAGATTCAAAGTATGGCTGTGAGTATGGTAACAAAACTGACCACAGGTGACCACTATTCTGACCATGGCCAGAAATGTTATAGTGCAACTAAAAACAGGTCTAGACATAGATGTACAAGGTTAGAAGAGTTACAGACTAAGAAAGAAAGGAAAAATTGATAAAGGAAATAAAGGATTTATGAGATATTATTCAAAGCTATGTACTCTAAAGTTTCTGGGTTATCACTTGACTTTCTTTTTTCTGTGAAAAATCCCTCCGCAACTGTACCTTGTACAGATGTGACTAGTAGTGTTATGTGACTTGTAGATCCTAATCACACTATTGCTGCTATGATTACATAAACTGCTATTAAAAAGATAATGAGATTGGAACTAGATTTAAAAATGAGATGCTAAGTAAAGTTGAAAATGCTATCTCTGTGTCTAGCCTTTCTCAAAAGGATCCTGAGCTAGTATCAACCAGTGTACAATGCCATTGTAATACTTTTGTGTAGCCTGGAAAGAAAGACAAATTCTGCCTTGGCAACTTCATTTGCAAAGGAAAAGCAGGAAGATTTTACTTTGACATAAACATTGAAAAGAGTCTAAATCATAAAGTTTTGCTTGATTCTATGGTTGAAGTAAGTGTCATGTGTGAAAGTGTCTATGATAAAATGACGGATGCCTTACATGACTCCAAGAAGCTGTAAACCCTTCCTGACAGCTTGTAAATTGTAGGTTATGGAGAAGAAGCTCAGAAGACCTTAGGTAAAATTTGGTTGAAATTGAGATTTGGTAAAATGGTGATTAAACATCCAGTGTATGTTACAAACAAAACAGATAATGATTTCTTGATTGGAAATGACCTTCTAAGGAGGTTTAAACCTATTCTAGGCTATGGCCAGAAGATCTTATGGTCACTGGTGAAGAGACATATTCCATATAGGAAGAGTCAGTAGAGTTTATAAGCAATGAAATTCATATTATTGTGAAGAAAATTATTTAATAACTAAACTGAAAGTTGTAGGATTTAAAATAACTGAAATTTAGTTTTGGGAATTCTGAAAATTGGTTAAATGGAGAAGTAAAGCTTATGTGGCTTGTGTGTGAAAACAAGATATGATCAATCTGTAATTAAGACAGATGCCTAGCTTTCTTCACAAAAAAATTAAGTCCTGTTTTTCCAGTGACATCCTGTATTTGACAGAAACATTAAACTGTTAAGTTCCAGACTCACTGAGGACTGTGGAAATAAAGGTGCCACTCAATAAAAACAGAGGTAACACCAAAATGCTAGACAACTACAGAGCTTGTGAAGTTTTGTATTGTCCAATCAGTGCAGAGGTTTGCCCAGTTTTAAAATGAATGATTACAAATTTTCAAAACCACAATAAAGTTTGAAAAGTATAGGCACTTACCTTGAAACTCCAGATAGGAAATGTATACTAAATTCTCTATGTGATACAAGGTTTGACATTTTCCATGCCTTGGGAAAGATGCTGTTGTACAACTGGGTGTGTATATAAGTCCAACCAGGAAAATTCTGTGGTCACAATTAAGGGAACACCCTTACCCAATAAAGTGGCATCACCAGCCTTGAGATCTGGATAAATTATCCCTCAAGTGTGCCAAACGGTGATGTGCTCACTGCAACAGTTTCAGATAAAGTAAATTAATTTTCTGTTAAGGTTAATGGAAAAGTGTTATAAACTGTATTGTTTGTGCCTAATCTGTAGTAGTGATATGGATTTGAGAATTCATTACACACTGTGCGTAATTATGTGCACTAAAACAATGCATGTTTTTTCCTAGTACATAAATCCAAAAACAGAGCCTGTCACTTTTAACACTGACTGTGATTAGCAATAAGTGAAAGGGGGAGTCCTTTACAGTGCATATGTTTGTTGTTCCCATTATTGGGGAGACTAACAGAAAGTATTTCCTAGAAAGAGATGGAAAAAAAGGTTTTCAAGAAGCTTATGTATTTGATGTTAAAACTAAAGTGAAAAACAATGAGAAAAATAAAATGTTGAGAAATAAGACAAATTCAGATAGAAACTTTTTTGATTAAAGTTAATTTTGATACAAGAAATGTACAAAGAACTAGTGAAAGGTTTGATTTTATTTAGTAAAAGTATAATAAGGTAACAAAATGGTAAAAAAAAAACCTTCGTAATTTCATTTAAGTAATCCCAATGTAACTATGATTGCTATAAAGGTAAACTACAAACCTGAAGAATGGTCAGGGGTTTGGCAGTTGAAATTCAATGTAAAGAAGTGCAAGATAATGCATATGGGGCACAAAAACTCTGGCACAAAATATCAGTTGGGGGGTGAGGATATAGCATGCACCTAGCAGGAAAGGGATCTTGGGGTTATCATCTCTGATGACCTCAAGATAGGGAAACAGTGTGACAAGGCAGCAGGTAAAGCAAATAGGATGCTGGGATGCATTGGCAGGGGCATCACAAGCAGGAAAGGAGGTCATAATTCCACTGTACAAGACACTAGTGAGGCCCACCTGGAGTACAGTGTACAGTTCTGGAGACCTTACCTACGTAAGGACATAGACAGGAGTAGAAGGTTCAGAGGAGGGCAACAAAGATGGTACATGGATTGCATCACAAGACCTATGAGGACAGGTTGAAGGAACTGAATATGTACTCCCTGGAGGAGAGGAGGGAGAGAGAGGATATGATAGAGACATACAAGTATCTTACAGGGAGAAACAGGGTGCAGGAATACACTATTTTTAAGCAAAAAAGATGTTCCAAGACTAGAGGGCATGGGATGAAGTTGGAGGGAGGATGATTCAGAGGAAACGTGAGGAAGAATGTATTCACAGAACAGGTGGTAGACAAGTGGAACACCCTGCCAGAGGAAGTGGTGGGGGCTGAAACAATCACTGGATTTAAGAATGCATGGGATAAACATAAAGGAATTCTGGAGGTCAGGGTTAAGGGGCAACAGACTTCTAGAAAAACATAAACTGAACTTACAAGCTCAAATGGGCAAACTGGGTGGGCCATAGGCCCTTATCTGCCGACACTGTCTATGTATCTATGTATCTAAATAGAGCTTAAACTTAAATCTGTGTAATACCAAAAAGGTAACTTCTAATCAAGGAATGATATCTTGTTAAACACTGGTAAAAGATACAAGAGCCAGTTTAGTAGTGCCTTCAGCACATGGGGGGACAGAACTTATGAAATGTAACAATAAATAACTACTAGCCTTGTTTGTGTTGCAATACTAAATATTTTAAAAGGTACAAGAATCTGAAAAGAATGGAAATAATGAACAAAAGTTAACTAAAATGTTAACTGTAATGCTGAATTTTAAAGCTAGTGAACAAAGAGAATTTGTTGTATTTGTAAAATGTTCAAAACAATGTACAAATTATGTTATTTTGAAAGTGCATATAGTTGAAATCATGTTTAACCATGTTAGTTCATATAGTACTGTACACGTCTATGCAAAGTAGTACATCTCCAATGAAGTTCTCCAGTGATGTCACATCCTATGATGTCATATGCGATGAAGTAATGTGCTGATAATGTCATTTGTTACTACATGATGATGTAACTTTGTCTTTTAGGTTTTGTTTTCCCTGCAATGTTTAAAACTATATATCCATATATAGAGAGAGATTATCATTTTGAAGTGCAAATGCATTTCTTGGGGTGGTTTTTAATTCAAAAGGTGGCAAATGTAGGGACAAAACCCTTGATGGATTTTTTTTTCACTTTTTTTATCAAGAAATGATTTTTAATTATTATTATTACGTGTGATTTTTATGTGGGACTAATTTCTAGTTAAGATTATTCTTTGCATACGTTCCTAAGAAAAAAGTTTCTGCTATCACCCCAGCAATTAACCAACATTTCACTATGGTATTTGCTTTTTTCTTTATGGGTGTGTTGGGACAAAACCCTTGATGGAAAAATTCTTTTATTTTTATTATCAATAATTGATTTTTAATTATTATTATTTTATGTGATTTTTATATGGTTAAGATTAATGTTTGCATAAGTTCCTAAGCAAAAAAAAGTGTTAGTTAATTAAACCTTAACACAAAGTATCTGGCTTTAATGCTTAAAAGGAAAATACCTTGTTTACTAAGTATCCTTTTGCCATTTGGTAAATTAGGTCATGGGAAATGAAGATGAGACTCCATTTTGTTTTTTAAGCAATTATATTAGTGAACACTTTCCAAGTTAAGCTGTAGAACAGATATAAGATGGGGCCTAACTTATATGTCCCACACTGAAGAGAAGACACTTTTATTGGAATGGATATGGGTGTTTCTACAGGGAAGTCTTGGCTAGAGCTAGGTATCCATGACTACAATCAAATAGGAGGTCATGTGACTAGTACAGCATGGACTTGTCTAAAAAAAAAGTGAGTTTAAAAGTTCTATCATTTTATTTATTTATTGAAATTGTTTCACCAGGAAAAGCACACTGAGCAAGAACTGCTCATCTCCCAGTGTGACCTGGGGGGAGTGGTACAGTGGGGAAGAGGACAAGGGTAGTCCAGGTCCTGATATATATACATACAATTACAATACAGTTGAAAACATTTGACAGAAATATTTGGGCGTAGATGACAAATTACCCTTACTTATAGCATAGTAGAAATTACATGGAGAAGTCATGCTTTATACCTTGGAAGCAAATAATTAGATAATACAGCTGCACATGTTTGACAGGAATAGATGAGTGTGGATTAATACATATACCCAAATAGCCGCGAGTAACAGTTACAATGAGGAAATCCAGTTAAGGTATTGAGTTGTGGTATATAATGAGATGGGGTAAGTGCAAGATAGCTAGCTAAAAAGTTGGGATCAAGTGCAGTAGTTGGGTGTGGTTAGTGAAGTAGCACCATTGGGCCTACTGGGAGAAGATATATAGGAGTGTCTGAGGTACAATAGCTTGGAGAGTTAGCTGCAGGAGCAGTTTACTGAGCAGTCATTGGCAAGGGCATAGGATAGTGAGCAGATAGAGGAAGAGTGGGGAATTTCAGAGGGGAAAGAGTTCCAGAGTTGAGGGAAGCAGTGAGAAAAGGCGGCCTGGTCAGCTTGGGTCCAACGTCTTGGGACTAACAGAAGCCGGGAGTCTAGGGATCTCAGAGCATAGGTGGGTGCCAGAGGGGGCAATAGTACAGATGCCAGATACACTGGGAGGGTACCAAATCAGTTCTTTGAGATAAACATGGCACAGTGTATTAGGCAGCGGCTCTCAAGGGAGGGGAGAGAAAGGGAGTGGTATAGCTTGCAGCAGTGGATGTGAGGAGGAGCATCAAGAGTGAACCGGCAAAAAGGATTAAAAAGGGTATCCAGTTTGGATAAAACTGACTTCTGGGCAGCACTGTAAACAATATCACAATAATCGAAGGCGGGAAGTATCATCTTCAGGATACGCTCATGAAGGACTGGATAGGGGAGGCTAGAATGGTTCCGATATAAAGCTCAGAGCTTGGGGCTGAGTTTTGTTAGTATCGAGTCAGCATGGACTACGAAGGTGAGGTGGCGGTCAAGCCAAACTCCAAGATACTGGAAGGAGGTGGCGTCCTCCAGCTCTGACCCAACAAGGGTGTGGAAAAGTGGGAGAGAGGGGATCCTGGCTAGTCATTGGGATGTAGCAAAAGTCATAGTTACAGTTTTTATTTAGCATTTAGACTTTACTTGAGAATAAGAACTTGTATTCATAGTTTAAATATTCAATGCACTGCCACCATGAAAATTGGACTGTTATTGGACACTAATATCATAAATAAGCTTACCAAATTTTTTTACCGCAGAATGAGGGATTCAAAAGATATAATTAAAACTTATTTAATATAATTTTCAAATTAGGAAACTAAACAAATCTAGTATCTTGTGATAGATCACATCATAAGAAGTCTAAGAAAATGGCTCTTAAGTCTGTATTTTGTTGCTATAGAGAGAAATACCATCTAAAAAAAAATTTGAGACACGTTCATGATTTATGTCTTTAAGGAGAACAAATAACCCATGTATTTCTACAGAAAAAGTAATGTTTTAAAGACTTTAAGAATGTAGTATTCTTACAAATCTTAAATCATTCTGTTGCTAAGAATACTTAAAGCAAGAATCACACTTTATTATAAGAAGTTTTATTAAAATTATGAAGTTATAACCCTTAATACTGTAATTTAAAAAGTATCCATGTCAAACATCAAAATTACACCAATATGACCTACTTCATGAGAAACAACTGAATATGTAAGTTTAATGTTTACATTAGGTTAAATGAGAACTGTATTAAGGAAAATAATTTTGAACTAAAAACAAGTCTGAGGAAAAAAGAGGATGTCTTAAGAGGCATGTCTGCATGGCATCATTTATCTTCTGAGATGTCCTACCTTTCTAATGAATCAGGCCAATCAAAATATGGTGAAGTCATCACCAGGGCAGTTTTATATTAGTGAATTTGTCTGGTCACACCTCAGTCTGGACCAACATATTGATGCAAAAACACCTATGTTAGTTTAACAAAGAATTTTAATTGCTTTATGCTGTACCTAGGCCAAAGATCTATGGGCCACACCTATTTGGAAAACAGGGACCAACCTTAGAATAGCCAAAAGCTTATGCAGTGCTACAGGATCCAGGTGCAAAAACCAGACGCAATGACATTCTCATTGTGTATGAAGCAAGGTCTGTGTTTTATTTGCTGAACCTTGACTGTAGTAGTGTTGCCTGCTGTTGCCAAGACACAGACTTAATTTTAAAACTCGCACAAGCTATACAGTGTGCTGAGCAGAAGGAGGTCTAGTATCCTAAGGTTATAAAAGCAGATGTACAACATGAAGGAGTCATTAAGTTCCAGTTACAGAAACAACTTTGCAATCCACAAGAACGTTCTTTGAAACCAGTGCTGCTATGGTCTGTGCAGATTGAAATTGTGTTCTACAAATCCAAGAACTGACTTTTTGTAAAGTGACTTTCAGCAAAGAAAATGTAACTTGCAGTGGTAGTCCATACCAAGAAGTTCTAGGGCCAAAAATGTTAGCTGACAAAGAAACTTTTCACCAAGAGCTAAACTCAACCAAGAGTTCTAAGCTGAGAGAAGAAGAACCTCTTTTACAACCAGAAATATAAATATTAATTGTATTACCTTCTCTAATTTTAATTTATAGTCTTTGTAATTTAAATTGGCCTATTTGGGAAAATAAGATATTTTACACTTAACTATAGAATCTGGGTATATAGCTTAAAAACTCTGAAGTAAGACATTTTGCATGATCTGAAAAGTTAAAACTGAGTCTTATGAAAGTGTAGTACAAATCACTGATGTAATGATTTGTTTCCAGTTCTCACAGAAAATACGTTTTACATGCTATAAAGTTTTGAAACAAGTTTTATGCAGAAATAATCTGAGATATTGGTCTTAAGAGTTGCATGTTCTCTTGCCTAAAGGTTATCCTTAATACTAAGCATGATAAAAGTCTAGTATATCTATTTTTATTTATATTTATTTATTTAAGAGTTTTACCAGGAAGGCATACTGAGCAGTGTACCTCTCAATTCCAGATGCACCCAGGGGGTTTAGGGGATAGGCAGGATACAGTGTTAATAGAAGTTACACATGTTTATAATTCAATACAATCATAACAGACTAGGCAGATCCTTATAAATATGTAACAATAGACAGACAGGGTAGCATAGGCAAGGTAGAAATATGCACGTAATTACACAGCAACCAACATCATAACAACAAGCAGGGTTGTCAACAGCAGGATAAAAATTAGTGAAGACAATAAACAACTGCCATCAAGGCTGCAAGAGCTTCAACGGGGCAGAATGCAAGAGCAAGTAGTGGAGAACTGAGTCTTGAATAGAGCATTGCGGTGAGGAATGCTGGTGACATGTCTAATATCAGTTGACATGGAGTTCCAAAACTTGGGCATCCAGAAACTGATAACAGCCTGTCCAGACCTTCTGGACCTGTGGGGGATGTGAAGTAGCCGAGAATCAATGTTCCTGACTGAGTAGACTGGAGGGGGAAGAACATTAAGGGTGATCAAAAGGTAGGAGGGGAGGGACTGCGACAAGAATTTTGCAGCGGTTCTAGCACAGTGTACCAATCTCCGATTGTGGAGAGAAGGGAGATCTAAGGAATGGTAGAGGTCACAGTGATGTGTACTGGGAGGGAAGTTCAGGGTGAAATGGCAGTATAAGTTGAACAGAGGGTCTAGTCTAGTCAGGGAGGATTTAGGGGCTACAAAGTCGACTACATCCCCATTGTCCATTATTGGGAGGATCATCTTTTGAATGATAGCCAGGCGTGTGAGCAGGGGGATGCAACTTTTATTACGGTAGAACGCACCTAACATGGGTTGTAGCTTCTAATGTAGATCATCAATATGCACAGTGAAGTCAAGATGCTGGTCTAACCAGATCCCAAGGTATCTATAAAAAGTGCAAACCTCCAGGGGGAGCCTTCTAATGTGTGGAAAGTTGGGGAGGCTGGGAGACGGGACAGTTTGGCCCGAGTGCTGAATGTTAGGGAGACAGTTTTTTGGGGGTTCAGAAATAGCTGAATTGAAAGGAACCAGCATTGGACAGAGTCAAAGTCCTGCTGCAGGAAGGCTGCCATGGCAAAGGGGGATGACCCAGATGCATACAGCACTGTGTCATCTGCATGCAATTGGATAGACGTATGAGGGCAGGCAGGAGGCAGATCATTGAGGAAGATAGAAAACAACAAAGGGCCTAGGACAGATCCTTGGGGCACCCCTGTGGTAACAGGGAGTGAGGTGGAGATGGCCAAGCCAATACAGACTGAATGGGACCTGCCTGCCAAGTATGAGTGGAATCAATTGGTTGCAGGTCAATCAGTCCAGCTTGGGTGAGTTTGAACAGTAACAGAGCATGAGAGACTGTGTCGAAAGCCTTATCCAGGTCGACGAAGATAGCCACAGTTATTTAGCCTTTATCCATGCCCGTGAGGATGGTGTCAGTGAGACAGAGGAGAGAGGTGATGGTGGAGTGATTTTTTTCCAAACCCAACCTGGTAAGGAGTGAAGAAGGAGATGGAGTCAAGGTAGTGGGAGAGCTGGGCTAGTACAAGGTGCTCCTGGATTTTGGCTAGGATGGGGAGCAGTTATATAGGTCTGTAGTTGCATGGGGGGGAGGTTCAATTCCTTTGATGAGGGATGTGACTGTGGTATGTTTCCGTTTTGTTGGGATGGTACCAAGTCTGAATGACAGGTTATAGAGAGCGGCTAGAGGGTTTTCTATGGCTGGGGCAGAAAAATGGAGCATTTTGGTGTCAAGGCCCGAGGGGCATTTTCGTCTGGCTAGATTTAGTGAACAAAGTATTTTTAGTACCTCAGCGGGTGTAACAAGGCAAAGTGAGAAGTTGGCAGGTGAGGAGACAAATGGGAAGAGGGGAGGAGAGTAGATAGGACATACAGTTTGTGAAGTATTAGTCAAGTTCTGTGGCTACAGCACTCAGTGCAGTGATAATACATCCTGCTATATTGAGGGTTGGAGTAGGGGGTTGGGCCAGCAGGGCAAGAAGGGATTTAATTGACTTCCAGAATTGTGCTGAATGAATAAAGTTATTGTGGAAAGCAGATTTGAAATCATTTGATTTGGCCTGTCGGATGAGTCTTGTGCAGGCATTCCTTAGCAAGCGGTTGTATTGCAGAGCCATTTGAGTACCTGTTGCCTTGTAGGTTTTCTAGGCTTGGTCCCTGACTAGTAGTTGTTCCAAGAGATTGCTGATTACCAATGGTAGATGGGATCCCCTTACTCTGGATCTTCTGAGAGGTGCATGGGAGTCCCAGATAGCCAGGAATCTGGTCTTGAAGTATTCGAGGGCCTCATCCATGGAGGGAGCCCTATGGATGTAGGACCAATCGATGTTGGTGAGGTCATTTAGGAGCGTGATCAGGTCCAGAGATTTATAAGATCTATTGTACAATGTGCAGGGGGAAGGGCCTCAGGTCTGAATATTTTTCCACACCAAATAAATCATGTGGTGATTGCTGATAGAGTCCGGTAGTAGGACAGTGTCAATTATACGATGGGGGTGGGTGGGTGGTAAGGTCCCAATCCAGTAGAGTATGCTTCTTGGATTTGTGGTTTAGGTAAGTGGGTTCAGTTATTTGTTGGGACAGGTTTAGCGCATTTACTTGACAACGTGCTTTAGAGGCTGTGCTGGCTAGCCAGTTGTGGTTGGTGTAGTACCATTTATCATAATGAATATTGCTTATTCATTTGCAATGCTTATTTGTTAAAATTAATTTTATTAGTTTGCTGGATTATCTGAAATAATTTTGTTGATGTTTAAAGTATTAGGTTTCATATTTATGTTAATGAAGAATGTTTAGAATGATTGTATAGGTGTAAATAAACTATTGATTTTTCATAATTGTAAGTGTGGTAAGCATTGTCGTTTATCATTATATTTGAATCTGGAGAGCATAGGATAATATCATATGTGAAATGTTATTAGTTTTGTTAATTTATGAAATCATTTTTGGATAAGGCCCAAGGTGAATCCAAGTACATTATTGTAAAAAGTGATATTATAAGCCTTTGTTCCGATAGGTGCTTTCTGACCAGTGACATTGGTACTTCCTTGAGATAGAAGGGAACATTTTAGATGTTATTGTCACAAACCTGAGATGTACTAGTGGTGGTGTCAATGAAGAAATCTAGTGGGAGGACACTGTTGAGATCTGTAAAAGCATTGTTGAAGATGTTGGCAATAGTAAGGGGGTCCATAGTCAGTGTACCATCCTGAATGAGCATAGTGGGAGCTACCTTAGTAGCTCTGCCAGTATCATTCTTAATGTTGGACCAGAAGTTTCTGCTATCCCTCCAGGCATTAATGGTAGCCAGCATGTCTCTATGGTATTTGCTTTTTTCTTGATGTGTTATTCGAGTGCACTTGTTCTTGGCAGTCTTGTATGCTTGTACATCCATTTTTTGCCCTGAGGCTTTGTCCTGTTGCCAGAGGTGATCCTGTAATTTCATCTTAGAGAGGGGATTGTCAGTAGTCCAGTAGTTGATTGTTACATGTACCTTCCACTTTTGCTGCAGTACATTAATGTCGCATATTGCATTCTATCGAGAGATGAAGTGCTCCAGGGTGATGTTGACATCATTCTCAGAGTCAAGTCTGGACCAGTTGAGGTTACGTAGGTGCTGTTTTAGTGGTTCAACATGTCTAGGTTTAAGTACCCTGCTGAAAATGGTTTGAGGAGGTGGCTTGAGGAATTTATTGGACCAGTCACAGTTGACAGGGGAGTGATCATTTATTGAGTCAGAATGTGCAGTCACATTTGAGATGCACTCAGGGTGGTTTGTGACAATCCAATTCAGTCGGGTGCTATTTCATGTCTTGTAGTTGTGTCTAGTGGGTGAGTTAACCAGTTGTGAGAGATGGAGCATTGCTATGGTATCTTTAACTGGGCCATAGTCTGGTGAAAGCAAGTTTATATTAAAGTCTCTCAGCAGTATTAACTCAGCGGAGTGTAGTTTGCTACGGGTATAGTTGAGCAGGGAGTGTAGATCTTCCACTTGCCCTTTAGGTGGTATGTAGATGGAGAGCATCATTATGGGTTTATTGTGAGCCCCAAGAACTAGTTTTACTGTGAGTGCCTGGGTAGGGCAGCCAAGGTCTGCGACTGGGAGGGCCTGGCCCATAATCATATCTTTAGGTAGATGGAGTATCCTCCTCCCCTCTTGGCCAGTCCATCCAACCTGAAGATGTTGTAGCCTGGTAGTACAATGACAGAGTCGGGTACAGTTCGGGACAGCCAGGTTTCTACAACCAACAGTTCATCCAGTCTATGTAGGGTTACGCAGGCCTGCAAATTTGCCATTTTATGGAGTAGACTGCCGATGTTTATTGATGCCAGTGTTATAGCACCGGGCCTTGTTGCAGTGTTGGAGGAGTCATTTCCAGGAGGTCCTGGATTCAGGTGTACATTGTCCAAAAGAAGCAGTAGCATTAGAATGATTCATAGTAAGTACCCTTTAAGCAGCATCTTCTCTAGCTTGACCTGCGTCTTTTATACAGTAGTAGCCACAGACATTGCCAGCTATTTCCAGATATTTTGTGACATTTCTAAAGAGTTTCTCTCTGCTGCCTCTACTGTGGATATGCAGAAAGTAGGAGATTTCTCTAGAAATATGACAGAGATTTCTGGAAATAGCTGACAATGTCTGTGACTACTACTGTACCTTTTCATACTTTTTTGTGTTTGAAGTAGAGAAAGTCTTGCTGGGGTGGCTAATTTATGGTTATTAACTTGTTCATGGTGGTCCACAGAGTCATCTTGTCAAGGTGAGTGCCAGAGAGGTGACCAAGGCCCTATGATGAGAATAAAAATGTTTCCTGAGAATGTGCCTACAGCATAGTGCAGGTTATTGTTAGGATCTTTAAGATGTTCAGGTAATTGGTGCGTGTCATAAAGGGTACTGATACTGAAAAGTGCAGAGGGTAGAAGCAGGTGAAATGTCAGGCAGGGGTATTTCAGCTTCATATTTTCAATGCATACAAAAACACCATAAAGTCAGATGCAAAAAATAGCAGTCTTGGTCCAGATAAGTTTGTTTAGAAGGTCCTGCTAGTGATAGGAAGGTATAACCAACTAGTGGAAAAGTAGACACTTAGAAACAATCACCTGGCCACTGAGCACTATTTAAGAAATTGCCCAGATAGGGCAGGAGGGGAACCAGTGCGAAGAGCAGGCAGGAAGCAGGGTTCAAGTGGAGCTGAGATATGAGCCTTCACCACCATTGGCTGTGTGTCTGGGGTCCGGGAGCCATGCGGCAGAAGCTGGCGGAAAGCTGTACACTGGAAGCCGTAGAGGAGCCATGCCTTGGTGGCTGAGCAGCTGTAGGAGACTGCCCACTTCAGGGCTTCTCTACTAAAAGAGAAGAGAGGAGAGAGGGTTAGATAAGACAGTTTGGAACAAAAGACACTGAAAAGTGGTGGGGGTGTAAGGGAGACAAAAGAGTAGGTTAAATTGGTTGACACTTCAGGAGGAGTTTAGGGTAGAAGAAATAGACCGTCTTTAGAGCAGCAATTAAGGAGCAGGTAATTGTTCAATTTATTATGCAGCTTAACTGGTGCCAAGGCCCTGTTACACTAAACCTGTGTCCCTAGTCAGTTTGCAAGTAAATATATAGTTAAAAGGCTAGAACACTTGCAGTAATCTAAAAATCCTGTGCACTATCCCTGTGGCAGTCATGCAGGCATTAGTTCAGCAGTTTATACAATTCTGGCAAATTCAAAAGTTTCTAAGCTTAATATTCATATGCACTTACACTTAGGCTGTATGGGAATATGTGTTTAAACTATTTAGTCAACAACTAACATTAAAACACTTCCCAGAAAGAGCTGTAATTCTAAGAAAACATCCAGCATTTAAGACTGGTTATTTCCCTTGTGAAAGCTTGAGCAGAGTTCATGATTCAGGAGCCCACCAATCAGCAGCCACTCCCACTGTGGTCGGCCTATCAGAGTTAGTCAGTTTGATTTGTCTTTCTACATTTGTGACACCACAGAGATTTTGGGGGGCCTGTTGGATTTCAAAAGGGAACTAAACTGTTTTATGGTTACAATAGACATTGAGGCCTCGATATTCAAAGGGGTTGCGCATGGTGCAACAGAGTTGCTCTGGCACAACCCCACATTGTGCCCTGGCAGGCTATTGAAAGAGAAGCCAGGCACAGCACAACTCCCGATGTGCCAAGGGTGCAATGTAATAGTATCTGATTACAGATGCAGGGGGGGAATAACCCATGCACTGCGGCACATTCGATATTCAGCCGAGATGTGCGGCGCATGTGCTGTCGCAACCCTGCAGTGGCCCACATGGGGGGCTCAAAGTTGAGCCCATGAGGAGTGGAAACAACTCCTGGCCACCCACAGGGTGCAACACAGCAGCTGCCAGCTGTGGGTGGCTACCTGCCCTCTCAGAACACAGTCCACAAGCATACATATATCACTGGTAGTTCAGTGGACCCCCCTCCTGAGTCCCTGATGTCCCGATCACTGTAATGTTCAAGTGTCCCTGACAGTCTAGTGGCCCTCCTCCCTCCCGTGTCCCTGATCACTGGGATATGCCATTTTGTAAGTCCCTGGTAGTCTAGTGGTACCCCCCCCAGTCTTTGCCCCGATCGTGGTACAACACCATAGCATGATTCCCTGGTGATCCAGTGGCACCCCTCATCCCTCCCACCCACACAGCACCCTTTCCACCCAATTCACCACCCCCATCATTGGCAGGCTGCTGCAACCCACCTGCATACGACCTGGCCACCCGCCGAATGACAGATACAGTATGGACCAGTGGGCTTGCAGGGCATAATGTACTAGACAGTCCCACATATGTGAATGACTTCATTCACATATTCATTACTGACTAGTACAGTATGCCCTGCAAGCCCATACTGTATCTCTCATTCAGCAGGTGGTATGAGGGTCGGTTGCAGCTACCCACCGATGATGGGGGGGAGCATGGTGGGCAAGGGGTGCTGTGTTGGTGGGAGGGGTGGGGGGTGCAACTGGATCACCAAAGAATCATGATATGGCGCTGTACCAGGACTGCAGCAATGGGAGGGGGGGTACCACTAGACTACCATGGACTTACAAAATGGCATATTCCAGTGATCGGGGACATGGGAGGGAAGGGAGGCTTCTAGACAACCAGGGACTATCTACCAGTACAGTCATCAGGGACTCAGGGAATTGAGAGGGAGGCCACTAGACTACTAGGGCTATCTTTACTACCTTATACCGCATGATCACGGCTATGGGGCGGGGATGCCCCAGGATCCCAACAGCACAAGTCATTCTGTGCAGGTTGCCAAGCGCAAGTCACCAGCCTGCCCTGCGCAAGGCATGCAAATGGGGCCATAATGACATGCAAATGGCCCCATTTGTACCTTGCATATGTAATGGACTCATTTGCAAGCCCCCTGCAGAATTTCATGGGTGATGCACCTAGCGCAGCTGCACTTGCGCTGGTGCATCCTCATGCTCCCTATCTGTGGCCTGTGCTGGTGCATTGTCACTGCACCAGGCACAGTATGTGCGCCATCCTTGCCATATTCAACGGTGCTGTGCCATGGTGCATCACATTGAATATCGCCTGGTCCGGGCCCTAGCGCATCCCAGTTGTGCTGCACCCAGGATTGCACCCCTGCCAGGTGCAGTCTGAATATCTGGGCCTGAATCTTTATATTTGAATACTCCCCACAAGGGGATTAGAATTCCCTAATTTTTGTGTATCACAGAATACAGATACTACCTACTGTGGTTCAAACTGGGATCATAGGATAGAAGAAGGTTTTGTGGCCTAGTTTAACCACCCCCTCCCTCTGCTCAGTGGCAGACAATTTCACACCAGACATATAAATGTTGACAGCTTTGTCTAGAACTCCTTGGATTTGCAGTTAATTATATATTCTTGAAAGTTATTCCATATGCTTTCCACCCTTTGTGTGTAAAAAAAGTAATTTTTTTTCTGACTTGAACATATTTCTCTGTACCTTTTTTGTCTGTACGCTTAAGTTAAGGCCGGCATTGTTATACTCTAAGTTCCACCATAGGTTCCTTTCCTTTGCAAATATCATATAGTAGAATAAGGTCCCTCTCATTCTACCTTTTGCCAAATTGTGTTATCATTCCTTATATGTAAAATTAGTTTAGCCCCCTCCCATTTTTTTCTGCATTTTCTTTGAATGAGTTCCACCTTGCCTATGTTTTTCCTTGTATATGGAGATCATAATTGTGAGGCATACTCTATATGCAGCCTGATATTATGTATGCTCTGTACCTGCCTTACCACAAGTACTGTAGCTACTGCAACAAGACATGCTTCTCTTTGTATTTTACATAATCCTGTTTGATTTTTATTCACCTCTCTGCATTCTCTTAAACTTCAAGTCTTTGTCAATTATGGCACCCAAGTCTCTATCTGAATCTTTTAAGGTAAACAGTTTCTCACCAGTATTATAAATGTTTTTTGTTGTTATGACCCATATGTAGAACAGCACATTTTCCTACACTGAATGTCATTCCCCATATGTCTGCCCATTTATTCAGAGTGTTGAGGTCCCTTTGGATATCATTAATACCCTATTTTTTTGCTGCCACTCCCCAATGGGTGTTGTCTGCATGTTGAATTAGCTAGTTTCTTGTTCCTAGGTGCATGTCCAATACAAAGATACAATACAATAAAAAAGAATGCTGAGGACATCCACAAGGGAGACCCACAAAAGGGTAGCAAGGGACACCACAGGGGAAGGAAACAGCTTCTGATAGGGGACTCAATTGTTAGGGGGAAAAACTAGGGGAAGGGAGAGAAGAAGGAAGCAAGGTGCCTGCCTAGTGCCATGGCTTGGAGGGACAGGAAGCGAATCCTCAGGATTGCAGAAGCAGCATCATAGGAGAGGGAACTAGATATCATTGTCCACCTTGGGACAAATGGCCTAGCTGGGCATGGGATCAGTACAGTGCAGAATGAATTTGTGGAGTTGGGGAGGGGCCTTAGATGGGTAGCAAGCACAGTAACCTTCTCAGAGGTGCTGCTAGTCCATGGCAGGAGTGAGGCTAGGTACTGCACACCATGCAGTTTAATGAATGGTTGCAAAGCTGGTGCAGAGCACAGGGCTTTGGCTTCATTGGGGACTGGGGGTCCACCTTAAGAGATAAAGGTCTATACTGGCATGATATTCTGCATCTGTCAATGAAGGGAACCAAGCTCCTAGGTGACAGGTTTAAATGCTTCATTGGCAAGCTTTTAAACTAGCCAAGGGGGGAGGTGCTGATAAAAGACAGGAAATCTCAAGCCTCACCCCATAAAACATGGCAGGTAGTAAGGTAAACACTGAGGTACAGAGCTCAACACAGGGCAGGACAGGGATAAATGGAAAAATAGACAAGGAAAATAAGAGCAGGGATGGGGGAAAAAAGGATAAAGCAAACATTAAACGGAGGGCAATGAGTACCAATGCCCGTAGTCTGGGAAGCAAGCTTCCTGAGCTAGTAGCCCTGATGGAAGATAAACAATTGGATATTGTGGCAGTCACGGAAACATGGTACACAGAGAACCATGACTGGGATGTCAACATACCAGGGTACACAATCTACAGAAGGGACAGGGAAGGTAAAAGAGGATGTGGAGTAGCTCTATACATAAGGGAAGAGATCAAAGCTACAGAATTAAAAAGTAAAGGGGGAGGACAAGAGGCACTCTGGTTCACCTTGGAGACAGGGAATGGCATCACAATCCGCACAGGGTTTGTATACAGACCCCTGTCTCAAAGGGAGGAAATGGACAAGAAAATGATACAGGACATTCTCAAAATGGCTGATAAAGGGGAGATACTGTTGATGGGGGACCTGAATATGCCAGATGTTAACTGGGTGACATGTACTGCAGCCACATCCAAGAGCAGGGTCATTCTCGAAGCCCTGCAGGGGGCAGGCCTTAGACACCTAGTGTTGGAACCCACTCGGGAGGGAGCAATACTAGACCTGGTACTCTCAAATGGAGACAGGATCACAAATTTAGAAGTCAGTAGACATCTGGGAACAAATGACCACTGCACAGTGTGCTTCACAATAAGCACAACCATGAAGACTAGCCATACAAAAACTAGCATACTGGACTTTAGAAGGGCTGACTTTGGCAAAATGGGTGAATACCTGCAGAATGCACTAGCAAATGGCCAAAAAGGAGGGGTGGAAGAACAATGGAGAAAAATAAAAACTACCATCATGGAGGCAACAAGCCCTTGTTTGAAACAAATAAAGAAAACAAAGCAGAGTAAAAAAACACTATGGTTCTCAAAAGAGGTGGCAGGGAAGGTTAAGGAGAAAAAGTCTGCATTCAAAAAGTATAAGGAATCACAGAAGGAGCACAACAGGGCACTGTATCAATTAAAGCGGAAAGAAGTGGGGAAGGCAGTCAGAACAACAAAGGCCCAAACTGAGGAAACAATAGCCAACTCAGTTAAGAAGGGGATAAAACCTTTTATAGGTACATTAGGGAGCATAGAAAGGTTAAGGGAGGGATAGTGAAGATTAATAAAGGAGAGGGGAGGTGGGCAGTGGGAGACAGTGAAAAGGCAGAGATACTAAATGAATAATTTTGCTTAGTATTCACAAAAGAAGATGAGGAGGAGTTACCTAAACCAGACAATAGAAGCACTCTGGGTAGGAGGGTTGACACTAGTCTATTCACAGAAGAAAGAGTCCTGAAAGAACTCCTAAAACTCAAGGTGGACAAAGCAATGGGGCCTGATGGGATTAACCCCAGAATCCTAAAAGAACTAAGGGAGGACCTAGTGACACCACTGACCATGCTTTTTAACAAATCATGGTAGGATGGGGTGGTACCTGAGGACTGGAGGAGGGCAGATGTGATTCCCCTTCACAAAAGTGGGAGCAAGGCAGAAGCAGGAAACTACAGACCTGTAAGTTTGACCTCAGTGGTAGGGAAAATGATGGAATCACTTCTGAAGAAAGAATTGTTGATTACCTAGAGGCCAGCGGGGCACAGGACCCAAAGCAGCATGGATTTACAGCAGGAAGGTCATGTCAGATGAATCTAATTGATTTCTTTGACTGGGAGACCAAAGTAATAGACCAGTGAGGGGCTGTGGATATGGCCTACCTAGACTTTAGCAAGACATTTGACACAGTCCCGCACAAAAGATTAATAATCAAGTTAGCCAGCCTGGGAGTGGGTCCCAGGGTGGTAGCCCTGGTAGCAAACTGTGCACAACAGAACACAGAAGGTAATAGTGAATGGAACACATTCTGAAGAAGGGGGTTACTAGTGGAGTACCTCAGGGCTCAGTACAGGTCAGTCCTCTTTAACATCTTTATAGGTGACATTGCAGAGGATCTGAGGAAAGGTATGCCTCTTTGCAGATAACACAAAGATCTGTAACAGAGTTGATACACAAGGGAGTAGAAAGGACGAGAAGGGACTTGACAAGGTTGGAGGAATGGTCAGACATATGGCAACTTAGATTCAATGCAAAGAAGTGCAAAGTAATGCACCTGGGAAACAAAAACCCAGGAGAAGAGTACACAATAGCAGGGGAGGTACTAACAATAACATAAATGGAAAGGGACCTGGGTGTAGTCATATCAGATGACCTAAAGGTGGGTAAGCAATGTGAAAAGTTGGTAAGGAGAACCAGGGGGATACTGGGATGCATACGAAGGGTCATCATAAGTAGAAACTGTACAGTACAGACAGTTGGTGAGACCCCATCTGGAGCACTGTGTGCAGTTTTGGAGACCTCATCTATGCAAGAACATAGACAGGATGGAAGCAGTCCAGAGGAGGGCAACTAAAATGCTTCAGGGTCTGCAGCAGAAACCATATGAAGAGAGACTGAGAGAGCTTAATATGTATACTGTTGATGAAAGGAGGGACAGGGGGCACATGATAGAAACTTTCAAGTACCTCAAGGGAATCAACAAAGTCCAGGAGGGTAGCATCTTTCAGAAAAAGAGATGTGTAAGAACAAGGGGGCACAATTTAAAGATAGAGGGGGGACGGCTCGGGGTAATGTGAGGACATTTTTTTTCACAGAGAGAGTGGTGGATGCATGGAACCGCCTTCCTGGGGAGGTTGTTGGGTCTAAAACAGTGGGGGAATTCAAACATGCATGGGACAGACATAAGGCAATTATAGTGGGAGGTTGCAGGAAGTAGGCTGTTGGTTAACTAGAATCAGCAGCTTATCCAGTAGGTAGGGAAATGGGCAGACTGGGTGGGCCAAGTGGTCCTTATCTGCCGTCAAAGTCTATGTTTCTATGGTAAAAGGACAGGCCTCAAAACCGAGCCCTGGGACACACAACGTGAAACCTCTCCTTTACTTGAAGTGAACCTACATAGGAAAACTGACTGTGTGTTTGTGCCTAGCCAGTTCATGATCTATCCAAGTATATAATTAATTTATTAGAATTTTAGTAACTGAGTAAGCTTGCTGAGACCATGCAGTCCCCTTTTCAGGGGCAATCCAGAAGACAAATGCAATACATCACAATGCAATACAAAACATTGAATACAGAGATTACAACAATGTGTGCAGAAATACATGAATTACAAAGTCATATGCAGTGGGATATAGAAATATCCAAAATTCTCATTATTTACAACTATACTTATTTACAGAGGTACAAATGTCTTAATTTAAGATGTAAGATATCTTCAGCAGAATGGGGTATAATAAAGGGCATGGGTTAATGAAAACATATGCAGGGTGGAGGTTTAAGTAGGTAGGTGGGAAGCTCAGTTCTGAAGAAAGACAGGGAAGGACATGAGAGTAGTAAAGGCAGTAGAGAATTCCAGGCTATGGTGGCAGAGTGTGTAAAGGATCAACTCCCCACAAAATGGTGCAGTTTTGGGGTAGCAAGAATAGGTAATGATGCTGACCTAAGTGGGTGGACAATTTCTTTATGATAGACAATTCTCCTTCAGAAAGAAGAATTGAAAACATTCACTAGTTTGAAAACAAAACATAGTGTTAGGTACTGTAACCTTGAGTCATGATCTGGCCATTGTAGGGAAGTCAAGCTGTCACAGTGGCGTTTTCTTGGATCTGCCCCAATGCAAATTGCCCAATCCTAAAGTAGAGTTGACAGAGCCAGATGAAGTTTAAGCAGAGTGCAGTAGTGGTATGCTGTAAAAAGGTATGGGAAGAAGGGATGTGGACACTATTTTTTGACAGAAGGAGGCAGATGAGAAGAGGCAGAGACGGTATAACAGACCTAACTTTTGGTTGATAGTTTTAGTTAGCAGGGTCACATGTGATTCAAGAGAGAAGGATGTGTCAAGGTCCATCCCTAAGTATTTAAAGGTTTGGACTAATTCTATGGTATCTCTAGATAATGAGCAGATGTTGAGAGGGAGAAAAGAAGCTAATTTGGAGAATTTGGAGGAGTGTCTGTGAAAAATCATACCTTTTTTTTTTAATATTAAGAATTTGATGGTTATCTGATAACCATGTTTCAAGTGTATTGAAATTGGAATTAAGATTTTGATTAAGCCAAACCATGTTATTGGATGAATGAAATAGGACTGCATCATCAGCACAGAGTTGCACTGACATGCCATCACAGTATTTGGGAAGCTCATTGATGAAGAGCAAAAGCAGCAACAAACTACGACTTGATCCGTGAGGAACACATGTATTATGGGCCTGAGGGAGTACAGTGACTGGGACCACTTTACTCTTTGTGATCTACCAATAAGATAACTCTGTAGCCATGTTAGCACTAAGGAATCAAGGCCCAGTAGGTGCAGTTTGCCAAGTAGAAGGTGATGGTTGGTGAGGTTGAAAGCCTTTGTCATGTCAAGGAACACTGCACCAGTAACAAGGCCTGAGTCACATGCCTTCGGTATATCATCAGAAACCTTAACCAGGGCCGTAGTCATACTATAGTTCTTTCTATTTATTTATTTGCTTTTGGTAACCAGGTGGGTGCACTAGGCATAAGGATGCCTATTTTCAGGCACAACTCAGGAGGATACAATTCAAATACATGAGCAACAATAATGTGACACAGCACATATAAAAGGTCATCCAATGCACGGGTGGACAGGAATACAGACAAATAGCAAACAGTATGAATACAGAGTTATACAAAGTCTAGAGTATAATCAAAATACAGTAAGAGATATACAAAATATAGACAAGTGCAAAATAAGTACAGAAATGGCAGTCCGTGAGTAGATGGTATGTTTTCAAATAGGACTGTAGATGGTTATACAAAATCCTCTCATGGATTTTAGCCAGGGGACATAGAATTGAGATAGGTTTGTAGTTTTTAATGGCATGTATGCCGCCCTTGTGGAGGTGGACTGCCACAGCCTCTTTCCATTTGCTTGGCACAGTTCCTGTTTGGAATGCCTTGTTTAAAAAACTACAGATAGGTGCAGCAAGTGCTGGCACCCCTAATTTGAGGTACTTTGGCTAGATTGTATCATGACCAGGGGAGCTCTCTGCCTATAGTTTTAATAATAACTTAAGAACTTCATTTTTGGTTTCTGTTTTTAAGTGGAAGGCAGGGTGTGACCCAAGATTAGATTAGTGTTATGAAGGAATGGAGAAATTATAGGGAAGTGGAAGATGCAAAGTATACCTGTCCAGGTGAGTGAAAAACGGATTTATTCCCTCTGCAATTGAAGGTGGGTATTGTAATAGGTCAACTCCTGATATAATGGAACTAGGTCATTGTGTCGATTTATCTTTGATTATGGAGTTAATTTGTTTCCAAAATTCCTCAGACTTATTTAGATTTTTCTTTTGAAGTGAGTGATAGTAAGCTCATTTAGCTTCCTGGGAGCTTTTTTTTGGCAGTGGTTTCTCAACTTTCAATATAATAACCAGTCTGAGTGATGATGACTTACTTTGAATGTTTTCCTGGCAGCATCCCATCTCTTCATGAGAAAGCCAGGGAGCTTTGATGCCTTTGGAGCTACGCTTGTTGATGATGTCTGTAATGGTCATGATGAAATAGTCTAGGGCCTAAACAATGGTAGGAAAGTCAGTGATTGGACTCAAGTTTGTATTATAAATTGATGTCAGAAACTTGCCTAGGTTAAATTTTGTCATATTTCTGGATTCCAGAATAATGGGGGGGGGGGTCAAAATTGTTGTACCATGCACAATAGAGAGGAGAGTGGTCACTAATACAGTCAGGTAGTAAACCTAAAAAATCTAATCCTATGAGGACAATTGGATAATATCCAGCCTAATAGTGTTGAGGTACCAGTCTTGGAATTTCACTGTATGGGTTCAATTATATGCTGAGTGTAATTAATGTCAGAGATTATTGTCTGTGCCTTATTTTTATATGGGGAGAGCCAGTCATTATTAACATCCCCACAAGGCACTGTATCATGTGAGGATAGATCAGCTAAGGATGAGAAAATGGAAGGAAGAATATTGGTAGCATCTTTTGGAGGGAGATAAATACAGTCAACTAGTAGTTAATTTTTTTTACATTGCCAAGAGTAAGGGAGATAAATAAAGAGTCTGCTGAGGTAATCTTATCAGCCGGTGAAGGGAATACTGAGGCAGTTAGACTAGATTTTACATAAATTAAAACCCCACTTCCTTTTTTACCTACTCTGTCTTTTCTAAAGCATGAATAACCTTGTAGGTCCACTTAGTGTTGTTGTATGCTGGGCTTTAACCAGGTCTCAGTAATACCAAGAATGTCTGGATTATGTTGATCAGTCCAGGCTTGTATCTCAGCCATTTTGGGGTGAAGACTTTGTACATTTAGGTGTGCAATTTTGATGCCTTTTGTATTTGTTCTGCTATACTTGGAAGAAGAAGCAGGCATGAATGATGGGCCAGCAGGTCCTAGATTAAGTTCAACAACAACTGCATGGATAAGGAGAAGAACTAAATGTAATATGTTCGGTAACTTTGAAGGATAATTAGGTCTAATAAAAATCCTACTTATAGAGTGCACAGAAGGCTGAGCATAGATCCCTATGTAGAAAGGCAAAGCAAGGTAAAGTTTATTTAAAAGATGCCCAATCCCAGAGGCTCTGGGCGCTGTACAAATTGTTTATAAAACAGCATTTGAAAACAGAATAACAACATCACAAAATTATTTAACTAAAAATAGAATAGAATAAATGACTCCAATAAAATCTCAGACTCTACTACAGTTTATAATTTATATAATAAAAGCTTGGGAAAAAAGGAGTGCCTTCAAATGAGCCTTGAATGTAACCACAGTGGGTGCTTTCCTGACCTGAGCTGGCAAAGAATTCTACAGAATGGGTGCCACAACACTAAAGGCTCTATCGCCAGCTGATTTAAGCCTCGTTCTGGGAATGGTCAGGAAGCCCCCACTAGAAGAATGAAGAGGGCAGATAGAAAGAGCAGGTGTCAGAAGGTCCAACAGATAACCAGGGCCCTGCCCGTGTAGGGCCTTATAGGTAAGACAACCCACCTTAAAGAGGATTCTCCACCTGACTGGCAGCCAGTGCAATTCATGCAACACCAGTGTAATATGGCAAAATGTTTGCTGCCCAGTAAGTAACCAGGCAGCTGCATTTTGCACCAGCTGCAGTCTGTGGAGAGATCTCCCTGTGACCCCGAGGTAGAGTGCATTACAGTAGTCGAGCCTAGATGTGACTAAGGCATGTATCAAGGCAGGGAGGTCCAGAGGTGAAATAAGGGGCTTAATCCTGGCGATATTTCTGAGATGGAAAAAACAGGTACGAACTGTGGAGGATATCTGAGGCTCCACAGTTAAGTTTCTGTCCAGAATCACTCCAAGATTTTACACCCAAGAGGAGGCTTTCAATGACATAGCTCCAATAACAAGTCCAGTTTCTGAGTCAGAGGCCATCCTATCACGTGCTCTGTTCGACTCCACTATCAATACCTCCATCTTGTCAGGGTTCAGTCGCAACCAGCTGGAGGCCATCCAGTCATTGATCTCAGCCAGACAGATATTTAGCACATCCACTGTGTTGGATGTTCCTGGGGCAAAGGACAGATATAGCTGGGTATCATCGGCATAACAATGAAAACCCAGACCATACTTCCTAATGATCCCTCCCGGGGGCAGCATGTACACTGCAAACAACATTGGGGCCAGTACTGATCCATGAGGGACTCTGCAAAATAGGAGACTGGGTGTAGATGAAGAATTCCCCATCATAACCTGTTGCCTCCTGTTGGTAAAAAAGGACTCAAACCAGTGGATGACAGTACCGGTGAGTCCGCATAACTCTCTAAGGTGGTCAAGCAACACACAATGGTCCACAGTGTCAAACACTGAAGAGAGATCAAGGAGAACAAGAATTGTCTTGTCCCCCTGATCTCTTGCCCTGAGGAGATCATTCTGCACCCGAACAAGCGCAGTTTCTGTACTATGTCTAGCCTGAAATGCTGACTGGAAGGGTTCATACAACTCATGAGTCATGAGGTGCTCTTCCAACTGAAGCACTACCATCTTCTCCACCACCTTCGCCAAAAAGGGAAGGTTGGATATAGGACGGTAATTTGCCCTGACCTCTGGGTCCAAGGATGATTTCTTTAAAAGAGGTCTCACTACAGCCTCCTTCAAGGCATCCGGAAAGACCCCCTCAGATAAGGAACACCGGACAATCAAGGCAAACACCGGGCCAACAGAGTCAACACATCTCATTAAGAAATGCATTGGCATGGGGTCCAGCTCACAAAAGAAATGCTTCAAGTTGACTTCCACCTCAATGACCTCACTAACCTCCACCAGCCTAAACTCCCCCCAACTAGGCAGAGTGCACTCAGAACACATAAGGCGACCACTGTCAGCTACAACATTGCTGGCTGAAGAAGCCACCTGCCGGATCATGGACACTCTGTCCGAGAAAAAAAAAGCAAACTCTTCACACTCTGTATTAGAAAAAACTATCCCGAGCTGCAGACAAGCAGGATGGAGAAGCCTGTCTACAGCCTGGAAGAGTAAGGCTGGTTGGTTATTCCCGGCAGCAATCTCTCTGGACAGGAACACTGCCTTCTTATGGTTGATTGCCTCCTGGTACACACTATAATGCATATGCAGGACCAGTTTGTCCACCTCCAGGCAGGACCTCCTCCAGCAGCGCTCTAACTTCCGACCCATCCTCTTCATCTCCCTGAGATCCCTGTCAAACCACGGGGACATCAGGTATGAAGTTCTGGGTCATACACAGACAGGTGCGAGGGAGTTGATGGTGTCAGATAACACCCTATTATAGGTGTCAACCCCAGCACCAACACCTCCAACACATGCAGCACCCACACTAGATAATTTAGCTGCCACCAGAAAACCCTCAGGGGTCAAACCACATAAAGGGTGACAGCTAATCATCTCAGCAGGGGAAGGGCTTTTGGCAGGAGCTCCAAGCATGAACTTCACCGTACAGTGATTGGACCAAAGTACTCAATCAATCCTGAGATCGCTGATCTCAAGCCCCAGTGAGAACACCAGGTCCAACATGTGGCCATCCTGATGAGTTGCTGCAGTAACAGCTTACGTCAAACCTAAGGAAGACATAGTCTGCAGAAAATCATAACTACATCTTTGATTCCCATCGTCTACCCAAACATTGAAATCCCCCAGAAATTGGCAATGAATTCAGAGATCTCCTGCAGGAAATTCCCCATCGGCCCAGAAGGGTGATAGATGAGGAAAATCCTGCAGCCCACGCCAGGTCTTCCACAAATAGCCACACATTCAAGTGAACCTGGAGTTCCCACTGAGTGCACGGTGAAGGCCAGGCTGGATCTAAAACAGATAGCTACATCACCACCGCTGCATTCCACTCTGGGGCAGTGCACCACAGTATACCCAGGAGGGACTGCGGCCTCAAAAACAGGGCCCACATCGTCTCCCACCCAGGTCTCTGTGATGCAAGCCAGATCGACCGAAGAAATCAAGGCAGCAATAATTGCCATCTTATTTCTAATCGAACTGGCATTGCAAAGCACTGCCATCAGGGGACTGGAGGGTCAAGCAGCCCCTCGGGTTACCTGACCACTCAGTCTGGTGGACTCCCTGGAGATGAGCACCAACCAAGTCTGACCTCTCCCAGGTGCCCGGAAAGCATCCTCTTTACTCATAAAAAGAAAGTAGTTGAGTGGTAGGGTTATTTTGTTGTAGAGAACTGTAATGGGAAGGGATGTAGGATTGGAGGGTGGATTGATTAGACTATTAGCAATAAGTGAATCAAAAAGATATGACACATAGAAGAGCAAGCAAAACTCTGCATTTAGCCATAATTATACACCAGGGAATGGGATAGCCACTCTTTTACTAAAAACAGTCAGAGTTGGTTAAAATTGCCATTGGCAGTGTGCAGCAGGAACCCTGTGTGGTTACTTTATATGCTTGAGTATTCTTAAGATTCAACGACTTAACTGAAAATGATCACAAAGACTGCAGGAGCAGGAATGTAAAAAACCCTTTGTGAAACATAAAGATTTGTGTAACGTAAACTTGCAGCAAGGATTCTAATTAAAAGGACCAAAAATAAGCTACTGAGACCAGAATCATATTGGTTAGCTAAGAGTAAGCTGAATAAGCTACTGGAAAAGCTTGGGTAGGGAGGGTATCTAGGGGGGAACTAATTAAAAAGCATGAGGTAGGATAATGTGGGTGGTAAGGGTCACTGCCTCTAAAACAAGAGGTTGCAGCATCCTTCACTCTCAGCCGATGCACCCTGAACCTGAGCATGAGCTATGTAATAGAATGTCAGAGAAATATTCGGTGTGTGAAGGAGAAGGAAATAGTGACCTCTAGGGGTAGCTTGATATAAAATGCGAATGGGAAACTGGACCCGAGACAGAGTACCTTAGCTGGGAGTGGAGGACGCCTCATACCTGCTAGTCTGAGCGGCTGCGTTTCGGCACTCCGAAGGCAGCAGGTGTATTGGAGTGGGTCCTGACCTGAAAGAAACACAACAAATGGGAATTAGTGCTTAAAGCCAGAGCGGTATGATGTAACAAAGAGACAGCAGGGGGGCTGGGGGTGAACAATGAGGAGGGGGTGGGGGAGGGGGAAGAGAGAAAGAAAGAGAGAGCTAGCAATTGGCTGAGAAATAATGGGAGGTAAGCGAGAGAGAAGGGGGTTAGTAGACTGGTGGAGGAAGCCCCTCAGAATTTTAAGTTTAAAATACTGCAACTCATTATATAAGCTCCAGATTAAAAAATGGATTGTAAAGCAGGCTGTGGCTGTATTTACAAAAATAAAAACAGAACTCCTTAAGCTGCCACAGCATGAAATAATTACTGTAATTTAGTACAAAACAAGCCCCTGAGGCATGATATACATACAAACATACTATGAAGCCAGCAAAATAGGCCCTATGGTCTATCAAGTCTGCTAGATGGTCAGTGCCTATGCAGGGCACTGATTTTAACCCCCCTCCCTCCCAACAAAGACCCCTATTTCCCAGCGGGGCTCTTGGATGTATCCTCCCCCTATACCTATCCCTGCCCTTTTTGAACTCTGCCACAGTAGTAGCAGCCACCAGTTCCCTGGGCAGTGCATTCCAGGGCTCCACCACTTTCTCAGTGAAGTAACACCTCCTTGTTTCCCACCTCAGCCTCCCCCATCCAGCTTCATAGGGTATCTCTTTGTGATCCTGGTTCCCTCAGATGAAGGACCCCCTCAAGGCGTACCCTATTAATCCCCTTGAGATTAGAGATGCAGTGAATTTAAATTTTGCTGACAAAGTGACCGCAAAGTGGGCAGTTTGCATTGCCACTCCGCTACATGGAGTGGGCAATGCAAAGTGCTCACCCTGCCTTGTCATTACCACTTTGCGTTAAGGCAGAATGACAAGACAAAGTCATTTTTTCAATGGACTTCACCGTGCTCTTTAGCCATAGCCAGGCAGGAAGAGGAAGGAAGTGAGTCATACAAGCAGACACTTTCACTTTCTCCTGTGCAGATGGAGATGGAGAGAGAGGAGTGTGTTGTTTTGTCATTGCTGAGACTTGGAGATCAGAGCAAGGAGAAGATTTAAACTTTGATTTAGACCCAACAGCTTATTTAAAAGCTGCTTTTTTTTGTCTTTTCTGTACTCTTTTGTATTCAATTTGTTCTTTCTGTATATTTATTTTTCTTACCTTTATAAGTAGTTAGTTATTTGTCTGTGTCTGTGTGACTATGTGTGTGTTGTGTGACAGTATGAGTAGTCATTGCTTGGACTGAGGGAGCACAGTAGGAGAGATGGACCAGTGTGAGGGAATGTCTGGGGTGGAGGCAGCTCTTGGAGAGCATGGTACTGGTAGGCATTGTACCGTGTGAATGTGTGGGGGGCATGGCTGCCAGTTCCTGTTGGACCAATCAAACATTCTGAGTGTCCCTCCATCCCCAGAAGCAGGACCAGCACCACCTCCTGACTCTGAGGCAGTTGAACCACCACCACCAATACCACGTCCAGCACCAGCTCCAGCACCAGGTCCTCTGGAGCAGGATGTGCCTGTGCCCCTGTGCCCAGGTGTGGATCCCATCCCTACTGAGCACCATGACCAGCCAGCTGCCAGTTCATCTGGGCCTCCCCTGCCTGTGCCTGGCCCGCCCTGCACCTCCATTGTTTGGTGTTTTTTGACGAGGTGCGCCATGGCCCCTGGGGGACTCATCTGGTGACTGGGGGCCAGCATATCCATATGCTCAATCACCACCAGTTGGAGTGGAAAGCTGCCACAGAATGGACCATGCTTGCACCTGCCGGCCCTTCTGTGGCAGAGAGTGCAGCTGTGCATGGTGGCAGCCCTAAGAAGAGGAGGGTCAGAGCAGCACCTGCTGTTCCATCAGCACCCCCACCACCACCACCAGGTCAGCCTGTAGAACATCTGGACCCCAGAGAACTGTGTGTAATGCAGGCTGACTTGGCAGTTCTCTGGAGTGCTGTCAAGGAGAACAATGAGAGGGTGAGTGCTGTCAAACAGTGGCTGGATCGCATAGAGGGACAGCAGTTGCAAATTATGTCCATGCTGGAACTGCTGCTGGATCACCATGGGATCCCACATTAGTTTTTTTTCCTCACACCATGTGTCCCTTCACACCTTCCTTGCTGTGTTATAAAATGTATTCCTCCACCATCCCTGACCCTTGTATGTAATTATGCCCTTTTTTGTTGTCTTCCATATGCGTGACACTTTGTATTCTGCCCCCTTTCCTTCTGTTAAGTGTGTGTGTGTGTGTGTGTGTATGCACTGTTTTGGTACCTCATTAATGTTTACATTCTGTCATGGAGTGTTTGCGGAAAAGCAGACTGAGCAGTGCTGTGCTAAACTGCATGTGTGCAGTCAGTCTTCTTTCCTGTCTGTGTATGTACTGCAGACGCTGTCCAGCTTCTTGCAAACATATATATATGCTGATTGCTGTCTGACTTGTTGCTGTGTTTATGGTATAAAGAATAAAGATAAGAATATGTAATGTATATTTTGTTAAGAGATCATAGCAACAAAAAATCCTGCTTTTCAACAAACCATATCTAACAGACACGAAGTATTGCTGATGCACCCAAAATATTTCACGGTGTACAGACATTATAAAGTCAGAAAATATATAAGGTCCAGTTCACTGCCACCACACTGTACTACCACATTCCTTCTTTTCATTATTTGTTCTGGAGTATGTCTTTCGAGTTTACACTGGCAGTGTCAGTTTTTCAGCAAGTTGATGTTTACCATGACATGACCCGGTACCAGTGGTAGCACAAAGTGGTGGCAGTGGACTGCAGGACCTGTTATATATTCTAACTTGAACATGTCTGTACATCATAAAATATTTTGGGTGCCTCAGCAATATTTTATGTCTGTTGGGTATGGTTTGTTTAAAAGCATGATTTTTTGTGCAGTTATCTCAGCAAAGTCATGTGTGCACTGTGTCTGTGTGACAAGTGATTGAAGTGCACACTGGCCCAAGACCTCTGAAAACATATCATGTGACTTTGCCTGCTACCGTTGATGGTACAAATAAAATATACAATATATATTCTTATCTTTATTCTTTATACCATCGACATGAACAGTGCAACAAGTCAACATCAGCATATATATGTTTGCAGCTTGATGCTGGACAGTGTCTGCACACACAGGAAAGAAGATGAACTGCACACATGTAGTTTAGCACAGTATAATTGCAGTGCTCAGTCCTGCTTTTTGGCAAATACTTCACGACAGCATGACAGAAAGTAAACATTACTGGGGCTCCAAAAATATTTACCAGACTCACCAGAATTCCCAATCCCAAAAGGCAACTGTCTTGTGTCCAGAAAATTCCCCCAGTGCTGATGAAGTGACATGAGAGTATAACATGAAATGCAAAGTGTCCCAGAATTAATGGTGCACTCAGTCATGCACATAGTACTCACACACAGTCCCCAGAATTATTGTGCATCCCCACAATGCAACTGTCTTGTATCCAGAAAATTCACACGTGCTGACAAAGTGAAATGAGAGTGTAACATGAAATGCAAAGTCTCCCAGAATTAATGGCACAGTCAGTCATGCGTGCAGTGGTCACACACAAAGTCACCAGAATGAATGTGCATACCCAAAATTCTACTGTCTTGTGTTCAGAAAATTCCCCAGTGCTGATGAAGTGAAATGAGAGCGTAACAAGAAATGCAGTCTCCCAGAATTAATGATGCACTGCAAATGCACAGACAGATTAAGATTGCGCTGCACACTCAAGGGATGCATGCGAAAAGGCACAACACCTAACCAGTGCTCACAAGTCACAAATCCAAATCTGGAAAGGAATACATTTTGCCAGTTGGGGGACTAGTGCATGGCAATAATAATCCACTACCAGGGGAGAGATACCACAAAGCAGTATAAAAAATCCATGCAGGTACAGTGAATAGCAGGTTCACACTGCTGCAATTACTCTATGGCACAATAAAAGGTGTCTGATTTAATGGCACGCATCACACACTCACACACACGCACTACAAGTAATGCGTAGCAAATTGAAAACATTTAGTAATATAACCAAATGTTTTAAGCAGACAAATTATACACTGCTGCACCACAACAATCAGCAAAAAAATGTCAAGAATTACTGAAAATATTACTGTGTTTACATTAACACAGTTAAACAAGGAAAAAATAACCAAAACAGAAAGACTGCCTTTTTCGCCCAGTTAATGTACCTACACCACAGATATGCCCCTCCCCCAAAGCACACTTCACAGTACACAGACTGACTGTTCTAAATTAACATTTAAAATCCACACACAAGAATAAACACTCGATGATATGAGCACAGAAGTGTTTCCAACAATCGATGTACTAAATTTTGAGCAAAAAAAATGACTCAAAAAGGCATTTTAAACTTCAGCTACCACTACACACACACTACCCCAGCCAGAACTGAGGATGTGACGTATAATCTAGAGCCCATGTGACCTGCAATCCCATGAATCACTGCAGAATTTCATTTGGAGCTCAATTACAAGGCAAAATGAGGCGAATTACATTGATTTCAATGTACTGTGCCTTAAAATTTCTGGAGAAGTGGCTTATGGAAGGTGAAATAATGCAAAGTCATTGGTTTCAATGGACTTTGCCTTCCTCATTATGAAGCTAAGTACTTCACTTCACATTTTGAAGTACTCCGCAGATTCCGTGTTACTCCGTGAATCACTTCGCAAAGCGAATTGGGGCCATTTCGCCTTCCACTGTTTACAGTACTGTAACTCACATGCTGTACAGGAGGGAACATGAATGCCTACAGCTGTACTTCCCCGATGAGCTGTAGTACAAAACTTCCCAACTTAAAAACACTTATTAATGAGTACAATGGTGGGGTGGTGAAGCCTGGAGAGATATTACAAAACAGGCTTACAATACATTCAAGTAACTAGTAAAAAAATTAATGTTGTGATTCGTGATGTGATCATGAATTGTGATTTGTGACTGCATTTGTGACTGTGATGATGAAGAACATGATTCGGTGTAGACGGCGTGAGATATCCAATATGGAACTGTATTGGGAATGTGAATGCCTACGGCTGTACTTCCCCGATGAGCTGTAGCTCAAAACTCCCCGACTTAAAAACACTTATTAATGAGTACAATGGTGGGATGGTGAAGCCTGAAGCAATACTACAAAAAGGCTTAAAATACATCTAAGTAACTAGTAAAAAAATTAATGTTGTGATTCATGATGTGATCCTGAATCGTGATTTGTGACTGCATTTGTGACCATGATGATGAAGAACATGATTTGTATCACTAGTGACTCATGAACATGATGATGGTCCTGACAAAAAAATGCATATTAATGAGTACAATGTTCATGCAGAATTATGCACCACATCAGTCCAGTACTCTGAAGGGAAGCCAAAGAAACAATTGTGACTTAAGTAACAGATGGAGATTGTGCCCTAAAGAGATGCAAATGCACAGATTAAGATTGCGTTGTGCACTGGAGAGATGCAGACGGAAAGGCACAACACCTAACCAGTGCTCACCATCAGAAATTCAAATCTGGAAAAGAATACCTTTGCAGGTTGGGGCGGGCTGTGGGGGCAGTGTACTGCAAACTGCGCTGCTGCAGTAACAGTCACTATTACTAGTACCAGTAAAGATACCACAAAGAAGTACAAAAATCACTCAGCTGCAGTGCATAGCCAGTTCACATTGCTGAAATTACTGTGTGGCACAATAAAAGGTGTCCGATTTGATGACACGCATCACACACATACACACACACACACACACACACACACTAAATAATGCGTAGCAAATTGAAAACTTCAGTAATATAACCATGTATTTTAAACAAACTAAAATTATGCACTGCTGCACCACAACAGTCAGCACAAAAATGGCAAGAATTATTGAAAATATTACTGTGTGTACATTAACACAGTTATACAGGAAAAATATCACCAAAACAGAAAGAACTGTCTTTTTCTACAAGTTAATCTACCTACACTACAGATGCGCCCCTCCCCCAAAGCACACTTTCATTGTCTCTTACTACACAGACTCAGTGTTGTACATTAACATTCAAAATCCCACACAAACAATAAATGCTCGATGATATGAGCACTGGAGGCTTTCCTACAATTGATTAACTAAAGTTTGAGCAAAAAAAAATTACTCAAAAAGGCTTTTTTAACAGCTCTTAAGAAGCTTTGAATCACAGAGAGCTCTCAGAGCAGACTGTCTCCTACAGCTTCCTACACACACTACCCCGAAAAGAGGCTGTGCAGAACAATATAGAGCCCATGTGACCTGAAATCCCATGAATCACTGCAAAATTCACCTTTGGAGCTTAAAAACAATGCAAAGTGAGGTGAAGTACATTGTTTTCAATGTACTTCATCTTAAGAGTTGGTGGAGTAGTGGTTTGGGAATGCGGAGTAACGCGAACTCATTATTTTCAATGAACTTCACATTACCCATTATAACGCAAAGTGCTCTGTTTCACATTGCGGAGCACTCTCCGTGAATCAGCTTTCACTTCATGATTCATTTCACAGAGCGAATTGGGGCCATTTCGTCCATCTCTACTAGAGATACTTGAAGATCTCTATCATATCCCCAGGTCTCTTCTCTCCTCCAACAAGTACAGGTTGAGCTCCCCCAGTCGCTCCTCATAGGGCTTTTCTCCTAGCCCCAATACCATCCTGATCGCTCTCCTCTGCACCCTCTCCAGTAACGTAATGTCCTTTTTAAAGTAGGGATGACAAAACTGTATGCATTATTCAAGGTGTGATCTAACCAGGCTATTGTACAGTGGAAGGTGTACCTCACTATTCCTTGTGGTTATGCCCCTGGTTATGCACCCCATCATTTTATTTGCTTGTGCTGCCACCTTTCTACACTACTCTGAGTTGTTCATATTTATATCCACCACCATCCAGAGGTTTTTTTCCACTCTTGAAGCCTGCAGTGTCTCCCCACCAAACTGTATTCATGGGTTATGTTTTTGGCCCCCAGGTGCAGAACCCTGCATTTTGCAGCATTAAACTTTAGTTTCCAGACTTGAGACCACCACTCTAGAGTCTCCAGGTCCTCCTGGAGATCCAACTTTCCCTCCTCCCCATCCACCACCACCCATCGCTAGAGTCATCCACAAAGAGGCTCATCCGGTTCCTGATACCACTTCTGATGTCAGCAACATAGGCATTAAATAGGTGTGGGCTCAGCACCGACCTCTGTGGGACCCCGCTTGTGATTAACCTTGAGGATGAGACATCCTTCCCCACCCTCGCCCTCTGTACCTGCCCCACTAGCCAGTTTCCTATCCACCTGCCCATCTTCCCCCCCACCCCCATACTCTCCAGCTTCCCCAGTAGCCCATGATGTGGCATGGAGTAAAGTACCCTGCTGATGTCCAGAAAGAGGACATCCACTGGCCTGCCCTAATTTAGCTCCCTCATCATCCCTTCATAGAACTCCACCAGATTGGTCTGGCATAATCTGTCATTAACAAAACTGTGCTGGTGAATGTCTATGTGACCCCGTGCCTCAAAACCCCCTGCATCCTCTCATTCAGGATGCCCTCCATCACTTTGCCCACTACTGAAGGCAGGCTAACCGGCCTGTACTTACCCAGCTCCTCTCATAGGCCACCATTGTTGATAGGCACAATATGGGCCATCCTCCAGTCCTGAGGTACCCACTCAGACTGCAGGGAGGAGTTGAAAAGGTCTGCTAGGGGGTTGGCCAAGGTATTCACCAGCTCCCTGAGCACCTTGGGATGGATCCCACCTGGGCACGGTGCCTTGTTCCCTCTTAGGGCCTTGAGTGCATCCCATACTCTATCCCAAACCAAGGAGTGTGCACACAGATGTGGTGCTAGGAAACAACTGAAACAGAACAAACAAAATATTTTCCTGCACACACTAAACCTGAAAAGAGGGACTCCACACAGAAGTTTTACTGTGCAAAAAAATATATTTATTAATTTAAAACACACACCATCTCCAAATATCAGCTTGACATGTTTTGGAAATCCTTTCTCAAAAGCTGATCACTGAAAAAAACAGCCACTCTTAAATATAGTAAAAAGAACCATGTGACCGTCACACCCACAACAAACCAGAATATAATTAATTAAAACCTTATAACCATTGCTATGTTTTAAAAACTAACAAGTTTAGAAATAACCTGCTAGCGCAAAATACTTAAATACCAATCATTTAACATGTAATCATTATAGTAACACCACAGAGACATCAATCCTAAAAAGGAAACCCATTTAAATGGCGCTAATTTACCAGAAAAAACAACATGGGGGGAGAGAGAACTAAGTCCTCTTGCTTTTTTTTATATACATAAACTTTCATGTACACATATTTATTTATCTTATGTAGGAATGCATCAGAAACTTCCTTAGAATACATGCATTTTATCAAAAGGAACATATGGAGACCATGACATAATAATTTTGATATGCTACTAGTCCATACAGTTACATTTTAAACCATGAAATTTCACTAAACAGGTAACACAGCTAACTGCAAAAAATGGGAAAATACTTTCTAATAGGCTGGAAGAAGACAAGCCATACTTTTTTATATATAATTAATTTCCTTCTGTTTCTCTTCTGATAAGGGCATACATCTAAATATGCATTAAGACCAGGTTTTTTCATTGCATTCAAAGTGATTATCCAGAAATTCTGCCGAATCAACATTAAATTCTCAAAATCATACCCCTAGGGTTCCTACATAGTGTACCTTGTAGATAGCAGTAAAATGGAACTGATGTAATAAAGGGTCTGGAGAAGTGTTAACATGTAGAGCTGTAGCATATGTTATGTCTTTTCTTTCAATAGTCCTCACATGTTTGCAGACTCAAGTTTTAAAACATCTCCTCATCTTCCCCACATAAAATGTATCACAGTTGCAGGTAGCCAAATAAATGATGCCTTCAGTATTGCATGAAATGCATTATTTGACTGAAGAAATTCTTTCCGTGTTGCAACTAGTGAAGGTTTTTGTAGGGAAGACGTGTAAAAGCTACACATCTTTTGCACTTAATATAACCTATGGGTTGTTGAAACCAATTACCAGTTTTCTTATCAGTAAAATGACTGTGAACCAGCATATTCTGCAGGGTGGGTGCTTTCTTATAACACATCCTTACTGGTGAATCTACGGTTTGTCTTCATCCTGGGTTCACTGGCGAAATATGCCAGTGTCTTTATAAAAGTCCCTCCAGTTGACTGGCCTGTGCTGAATAATTTGTCACAAAGTTAAACCTAAGGTCACTCATTTCAGGGGCATCCTGCGTCAGTAATAAGCTCTCTCTGCTTTTACTCTGGGCCCCTAGTCTAGGTTTCATAATATTTTGATGTCCGTAACCACATTACTTTAAACTATCTGTAAGCTCTTCCACACCTCTTTCAAATGCCGTTTCTGTTGAGCAGTTTCTTCTTGTTCTCAGAAACTGTCCCTTTGGAATGTTAGTGGTCACATGGGGATGGTGACAACTATTTGCCAACAAAAGAGTATTACCCTCTGTTGGTTTCCTATATATGTCACTATCTAAAAAAAACCCTTTCATTCTTACTGATCTTTTAAGTATACAATTTCAATCAGGCTGCTGTTAAAGGTAAGCCTCAAGTGCGGATTTGTACCATATAGGAAACTAATAAAATTATCAAATTGTGTCATGCTGCCTTTCCAGACAATTAAGACATCGTCTATATAACGTGTCCACAAAACCAAATTTGGTGAAAAGATGTTAATAGCATTATTATACAGAACATCTTCTTCCCTTTGCCCATATAGAGGATTGCTACTGATGGGGCACATGTGGACCCCATAGCTGTTCCTCTAATCTGCTGGTACATCGCATTGCTGAACAAAAAAACATTATCCTTCATAACGATTTCCAACATTTTTAAAAAGGTAGTTACCAAAGCCCATTCAAGTTCTGTACGATTTAGAAAATAAGCCACTACATCCAAGGCCCCCTTGTGGGGGACATTGGTATACAGGGCTTCGATGTCACAGGTAATGAGCAACATATCCTCCTCTAAATGAATAGTTGCCAAAATATTTAACACTTCTTTTGTATCTTTAGGAAAGGAAGGTAAAGTAGTCACCATTGGTTTCAAATAGAAGTCACAAAATCGTGAAAGTGGTTCTGTTAAAGACCCTATGTAATTTATAATAGGAAGACCAGGTGGATCAACAAGAGTCTTGTGTACCTTCGGGAGAGTGTAAAAAGTTGCTCTAACAGGGAAATAAGTAATCAGAAAATCTTTAATTTTGCAATCTATTACCCCATCATTGTGGCACTGCATAACTAATTTGTCAATACTGGACTTGAAGTCATATGTAGAATCCTCAGTAAGTATTAAATAGAACTCTTTATTATCCAACTGCTGAAGAGCTTCTTTGATATATTTCTCTTTATCCAATAGGACCACAGCTCCATCCTTGTCTGCTTGTTTTATAATGAGATCCACATCCGACTATAAAGTCTGTATTGCATTCCTCTCTATTTTACTTAGGTTGTTAAAATATGCAAACTGTGGTGTACTGAAGAGGGTCTCTAAGTTCTTTTTGACTAGTTCTTTAAATACAGAGACTGCCACACAGAGTGGGGGGGCAAAAGATAGAGGGCACTGAAAAAGGAATAGTTGGACTCTTGGTATCATAAGTCACATCACTAGCATCTTGCACTTTAGTCTTTTTTGCTGAAAAATGCTTGCAGATTCAGCTTCCTACAGCAAAGGTGTAAGTCCACCATAGTCCCCACTCTGTCCATTATCGCTGTATGCGAAAAACCAAGTCCCTTCTTTAAAGCTTCTTCTTCAGAAGTTGTCAGAACATGTTTTAACAGGTTTATTACTTGTATTACAGAGAAAGTGCTTACATCCTTTCCCTTGCCCCTGTAAGTTTTCTTGAAGGTTTACCCCCCTCGATTGTTCCTGTGGTATTGATTCGCTCTGTAATGGCAGTTGCTGTACTCCTCATCATCGCTTACCTCTCCTCATCTTCTTCCTAGATCTTGGGGGTCTCGAGGGTGTTGTTGTAATTTCAGACTCTGAGCAAGTGCCCTGGTTTTCTATTCTTCATGATAACACTCGTAAAAATCATGGAATCCTGCTTGGTTTGTGGATTTTGAATTCTTCCATTGGTGCCTTGTAGAAATCTTGTGTCATTGCATTGAATGCTCCTCTGCTGTGTATTCTCTCTGCTTTGCTGCTTTTGGAATCCATAAGGAAATTTATCACTCACACTACTTTCTTGTAACCACCCATACTTCAATTTAACCACCCATGCTTGCCTCCAAACTTTCCATCAGCTGAGTATTGCTCTCCATCCTGAAAGCACATTTTTCATTTAGCATGTTCCTAAACTTCTTTTATTATTGTAGGTGGTAATCACTCAGAGTACAGAGGGCCAGAGTCAAGAAGCTGAGGAGTTCTTGGTGCCTGGGACTGGAATAGTTATTTGAAGGTACTGTAAGAGCCCTGGTTAAGTGTTCCAAGTTGTATTTTAAAGCCAAGAAGGATCAAGTTGTTAATGGACAGAGACAGTGGACCTGGCCTGCTTTAGGGAGGGAGTGGTCTCTGATAGTTTTCTCCATGGGGCCTATGTAAACTGACTGGAGGGTTGGTTTGCTTTGGTTTCCTTGGATCCCTAAGGTTGCCTGACTTGTTCGGGTACCTACGGGGATCTGGGTGGTGGGAGTGGTTGGAGTTTCTGCCATCACCTCAAAGCAGGGCTGGGGCTAGCTGATTATTTTTGAGCATTTCTGGATCCAGTCTTCTTGGTGGTCTATGGTGGAACTACCGCATGACCCCGGGATTTATTTAATCATCTGACATTGCATATTTTTGGTATAGTGGTAGTGAGACTACCACAAATGTTTGAACAGTAAGAGTGGTGGTAAGATCCCATACTTGAACAAATAATTTTGAGCAGTTATTTATGCAGGAACTGACTGTGTATATTAAGGACTTCAGTAGTATATGTTCAATTCTTTTTTCAGCTGTACTGCTGCTTAATTTGTGGATGTATGTAAGCGTGGCTGAAGACGTGAGTGGGTGGTGAGTGATTGGGTTGTTTTATGTTTGGAGGGTTTGAGGTAAGTTTTTATTGGGTGGATTATGTTTAAGGGGGGTTGTGTTAATTTTTGGTGTAATTTAGTGGGCAGCTGGAATGTGTTTAGGATTGGGGCCCATAAGGTGCAGCTACTCAGGGGTGACCTCCAGGAACTCTGTCCCTTTGAACTCCCAGCACTTTCAGTAGAGGTATATCAGAGATGTAGAGTGCTGGGATTGCTCGGGGGTGGCTGGGGGGAAGTACTCTGGGGGGGCTGTAGGGGTGTCTGGAATTCGGGTATTACGGCCAAGGAGATGCCCTGGGGTGAAATGGGAATTGAGAAAGGGTCTGCTCTGCCTGGTTCCCACAACCAAGGGCTCTGCAAATGTTTGCAGGCAGATGATGGCTCCAGCTCCTACACCTCATCCAACTTGGGCTGTGTTGTGTAATGCCAGGTCGATCAGGAATAAGACTGCTATAATACCGGACGTGATTTCCTTGGTTGACCTGGGTTGTGTCACGGAGACCTGGCTAGGTGAAAATGCCACTCCCATATTGGAGGCAGCAGCACCAGCCAGGTACTGCATGATACACAGCCTGAAGTTGGATCGCAAGGGTGGGGAGTAGCTATTTGTTATAAGTCTGACCTGAAACTCCCGATACTCCCTGTTGATCAAAACAAGCCTTTGAGTGTGTGACTGCTCGAAGGGGTGGGGTTACAGGCTTTGGGGGCCTCATGATTTATCAGCCTCCTGGTTTGATGAGGGAATTTATGCAGGAGATCGAGGATCTGGTCACTGGCCTGTTGTTGGAGTCCTCCAGGTGATTGATCCTGGGGGACTTCAATGCCTGGGTCTACGGTGGGGCTCCAGGGTTAGGCCACAATCTCCTGCAGAGCATGGGGGCCCTGGGTCTGGTACAAAATGAGTAATCTTCCACTCACTTGGGTGGCCACACACTGGATTTGGTCTTTTCTTTGAATCTTGAAATATGTCATCTCAAGGTAGATCCGGTAAGTTGGTCAGATCATGGTGCTGTGGGTTTCACACTGGCAGTCCCCACCTTGGAAGGTTCTGCCCCTGCTGAGATGGTCTGGTACTGCCCTTTAAGAGGTGTTTCCTCTACAGGACTGGTGGCAGTGCTGGACCTATCGAGTGTGAGAGGGACTTGTGTGGTAGGGACGGAGAAGGCGGTGATGGCCTATAATAGGGCCGTCGCTGCCACCTTCAACTCCATCGGACCCATTTGTGTCCACTCTTTGTCTACATGATGCAGAACCCTGTGGTTTGATTAAGACCAGCGTGGTGTAAAGACAAAGGGACAGAGGTTACAGAGGCGCTGGACAAGGTCTCAACTTGAGGGGGGGACAGATTGGTCCTGAAGTCACATTATGTTGACTTTCAGGGGGCAATTTCTCAGAAGAAGGTGGAATTTCTGTCAAGAGAGATTGCTGCAGTGAGGAATAGACAAGCTCAGCTCTTCTTCACGGTGGACAAGTTGTTACACCCTGACTGTCTATATGTGGGGGGAGCGGGTTCAGTTGCTAGGTGTGAGGAGCTGGTTCTGTTCTTCGCCGACAAGGTGTTCTACATCAGGGCTGAGGTTTTATCAAGTGTCTCTTTCAAAAAGGGCATTAGTGGTCTGTCTGAGAGGTGTAGAGACACTCCTTCTGTCTGGGAGGAAATTGAGCTAGTTGGGGTGGAGGAGGTGGTGGGGATACTCTTTAAGCTATGACCTACCCAATGTGATCTTAACCTAGGACCAACCCAGCTTTTGGTTGGATGTTTGGATCTGTTGGGACCTGTGGTTGCTGAGTCTGTTTGGAGTTCCTTGAGGAGTGGGGTCTTTCCACAGGCTTTGAAAGAGGCCTTGGTTAAACCCCTTTTGAAAAAGCCTTCTCTGGACCCAGACTGTCTCAGCAACTACAGACCGGTTTCAAACCTCCCATTTTTAGGGAAGGTTATTGAAAAAGTGGTGGCTGTTCAGCTTGAGAGACACCTCACCTCTTCCTCTTCCTATGAGCCATTTCAGTCTGGTTTCTGGGTGAGGCATAGCATGGAGACCACCCTGGTAAGGGTGTTGAATTACCTCCTGATGGTGAGGGATAGGAGAGATCATACCATCTTAGCCCTCCTAGACCTCTCCATGGTATTTGATACCATGGATCATGAGGTGCTGCTTGACCACTTGCAGTTATGGTGTGGCCTGTCTGGCAAGGTCATCTGCTGGTTCAGGTCATACCTAACAGGCAGAGTGCAAAGGATAATGATGTGTCTTGTCTCATCTGCCCCAAAGCCTCTGTGCTGTGGAGTTCCGCAAGGTTTGGTCTTGTTGCCCTTGTCATTCACGGTGTACATATTGCCACTGGGTGACATCATCAGGTGATACAGACTGGGTTTTCACTGTTACGCAGATGATACCCAGTTGTATATGTCCTGCACACCCAAGAACCGGGTTTTGGTTGCCCTGTTTAACAACTGCCTCAAGGAGATCCAGTTGTGGATGGCTCAAAACTGGCTCAAACTAAAGCCAGACAAGACTGAGGTGCTGAAGGTGGATATGGGTCATTGGGGGGGGGAAGGGGTGTGGAGATACTCTCCGACCTAATGTTAGGAGGTGTTCCTCTTGTCCCCTTCAGACAGGTGAAGGATTTAAGTGTGATCCTGGATGATGGACTGACCATGGATGTCCAGGTGTCGGCCATCATCAGGAGTGATTTTTATCATCTATGGAATATTGCCTGAAGCCAATCCCTGATTCCCCCTGATGACCTGCCCACACTAGACTAGTACATGTCTTTTTCACCTCCAGATTGGACTACTGTACTGTAATACCCTGTACCTAGGGTTATCTGGAGGCAACCTCCACAGACTGCAGCTGGTGTAGAATGCAGCGGCAAGATTATTAATGGGACTAAGAAGATCCGAGCATATTACTCCTGTCCTCTGCGAACTGCACTGGCTGCCGCTCAAGTGGAGGTTTGTCATTAAGATAGGGCTCCTGACCTCCAAAACACTACATGAGGGGGGTACCTGTCTATCTGCAAGATCTCCTTGTCCCCTGTCACCCCTTCTGGGCACTTAGTTCTGCTGGGGGAGCCTTCCTTGAGGTTCCCAGAATGAGGCTGTGGTGCTCTGGAGATAGGATGTTTTCAGCTGCCCTGCACACCTTGTGGAACTCTTTACCTGAAAACTTGAAGAGGGATCCCGCGGTGGAAGCCTTTTAGAAGGGCCTCAAAACATATTTATTCCAGCTGGCCTTTTATGACTAACTGCTGAATGGAACTGACACAGCAAAGGCCAATGGCACATTTATAAGGTAGAAAAAGAAATGGGCAGACTGGATGGGCCTTGCGGTCCTTATCTGCCGTCAACTTCTATGTTTCTATGTTTCTATGGAACTTTTTGGAACAGCTGTAAGTGAATTTTGGTTGGTTTTATTAATTTGCTTTTTTTATTGTTGTTTGTATAGTGCCCAGAGTCTGTGGAAATGCACGCTTAATAAATGATTTATCTATCTATCTGTTTGTCTGTCTATCTATCTATCTATCTATCTATCTATCTATCTATCTATCTATCTATCTATCTATCTATCTATCTATCTATATTACACTGGATGATAAGAAAAAAATAAATAAAAAAGAGATCAATCAGCACACTTGGAGAATTGGACTAGGCAGTGGGTATGGGGTGTGAGGTTTAAAGTTTAACTGCCACTACATCTAACCCTTCATTCAATCAGCTGATGTGACTGCTCAACCATCTAAAAAGTAATGTCTTTGTGTAGAAAAAGTATATGCCTAAAAGTTTTTCACACTGGATGATTTAAAAAAAACACAAAAAAAGCCAAGTCTCAGCCTACTCATGGAATTGGGCTTGGCAGAATGGGCATGACTGTCAGGTTTAAAGTTTAACTGCTCTGCATCTAAACATTTGATCAACTGATGCATCTGCTCTCTCCATCCAGAGTAATGTTTTTGTCTAGAAAAAAAGTATGTCTACGTGTTTTTCACACTGCATGACTAAACCCCCCAAAATGTTTAATATCAGCACACTTAGAGAATCATGTGGGGGGGTCAGTTAGTTTCCTTTAAGTAATATTATTTAACAAAAATAGTAAAAAAGAAAAACAATCTGTATTGACGTGAAATAGTCCCTCCGCTTTCTGTAGGTTGCTAGGGATGCTGTTATGTGAAGTGCTGTCACTAGTGGCACTGAAGGCAGTTGCCGAGTCAATGAGTCGGGCCCCTGGCAAGATCAAGGTTTTGTTTTTGGTCTTGCCTGTGGCAAGCTACCATCTGCAGTAGCAACTTTTATAAAAGTCCTGCTGGTCCGTCTGCTTGGGGCTTCAGAGGAACAGTGGAGCATTTAGGCAAGGGGACAAGACAGCAGTTTGGCTGGGACAGTGATACAGTTTCAATGTACAAACCCTTTTTAAGTGTTAGTTACAGTTTTTATTTTATGTTTTTTAGGGTTTTTTTTACTTCTTTTCACCGTGCAGTTTACCAAGAAGTCGGCTGAGGAGTGCAGGGAAGAAAAAGTAATGTTTTCTTATTGCTTCAAGCAGACAGAAAGATAGTGGTTAAATCAATTGCCCATGCTTTTTTCACTTTACACCCGCAATTAACTGCATTGCATTTTTACTGTTTGGGCTACTGACAGTTGGGGACTTCAGATCGGGAATCGGGATCCCCAAGATGGCAAGGCACCGGGATATCCTTGGTGATTGCGTCACTTGTGGTGGCACCTGTTTTTTGCCATGGTATATTCAAAATAAAAGACATAGCTGACAAGGGGTGCCATCCAATCAGGTTCCTTTAATGTCTCTACCCATTTTATAACTACATTTATTTAAATATGACTCTCTGGGAAGTTGAACTTTTTGCCTTGCTGAGCTAGGAGGCTCAAGGGATGCTTGCTGATCTTGGTGTCTCTGTGCAGGACCAACCAGCCTGGAGGGGGTCTTACAGCACTGTGTGGTCATCCACATGATCAAAGCAGCCTCCACTACCTGCAGAGGTATGCCCCCCTCAGGTTAGCACCCAGTGCCTCAGCATCATGCTCTAAATCCCATCGGCCCAAGGCAGGGGAGTCTGGATCAGTTCAACTCAAAAACTTAGATCTCGCACTTGCCAGTATTTTGCACCACCAGCCTGCACCACTATTTTGTTTTTAATTTTGGGATTTTTTTTTTTTTTTTATGCTGGGTGGATGAGTTGGCTGCTGATGATGTAAGCTCTGGCAGTTCTCCATGCTGCTGTACAAAGTCGTGTGCCCCTGACTGAGGAGAACTTAGCTTCTGTGTGTCCTTGAATTTGCTGTATGATGAGGGTGTTGTTGTTATCGTACCCACCACTGCATCATACCAGCATGGGGTGTTGGGATGCTGCAACAGCACCCAAACCAGATTGCATACTCAGAGGAACACAGCAGGTAAGGTGCCAGATACTGTATGATGCTAGTATGCAAAGTGGGGCTGCTGCTGTTGCTTGCTGTGTTCCCCTACATAGAAACATAGACTTTGACGGCAGATAAGGACCACTTGGCCCACCCAGTCTGCCCATTTCACTACCTACTAGATAAGCTGCAGATTTTAGTTAACCAACAGCCTACTTCCTGCCACCCCCTACTACAATTGCTTTATGTCTGTCCCATGCATGTTTGAATTCCCCCACTGTTTTAGACCCAACAACCTCCCCAGGAAGGCGGTTCCATGCATCCACCACTCTCTCTGTGAAAAAAGATGTCCTCACATTACCCCGAGCCGTCCCCCCTCTATCTTTAAATTGTGCCCCCTTGTTCTTACACATCTCTTTTTCTGAAAGATGCTACCCTCCTGGACTTTGTTGATTCCCTTGAGGTACTTGAACGTTTCTATCATGTCCCCCCTGTCCCTCCTTTCATCAAGGGTATACATATTAAGCTCTCTCAGTCTCTCTTCATATGGTTTCTGATGCAGACCCTGCACCATTTTAGTTGCCCACTTCTGGACTGCTTCCATCCTGTCTATGTCTTTGCATAGATGAGGTCTCCAAAACTGCACACAGTACTCCAGATGGGGTCTCACCAACTGTCTGTACAGAGGGATAACCACTTCCCTTTTTCTACTTGTGATGCCCCTTCCTATGCATCCCAGTATCCCCCTGGCTCTCCTTACTTACTTCTCACATTGCTTACCCACCTTTAGATCATCTGATATGACTACCCCCAGGTCCCCTTCCATTTATGTTGTTGTTAGTACCTCCCCTGCCATTGTGTACTCTTCTCCTGGGTTTTTGTTTCCCAGGTGCATTACTTTGCACTTCTTTGCATTGAATCTAAGTTGCCATATGTCTGACCATTCCTCCAACCTTGCCAAGTCCCTTCTCATCCTTTCTACCCCCCCTTGTGTATCAACTCTGTTACAGATCTTTGTGTTATCTGCAAAGAGGCATACCTTTCCCTCCAGACCCTCTTCAATGTCACCTATAAAGATGTTAATGAGGACTGGACCTAGTACTGAGCCCTGAGGTACTCCACTAGTGAGTCCCCTTTCTTCCGAATGTGTTCCATTCACTATTACCTTCTGTGTCCTGTTGTATAGCCAGTTTGCTACCCAGGCTACCACCCTGGGACCCACTCCCAGGCTGGCTAACTTGATTATCAATCTTTTGTGTGGGACTGTGTCAAATGCCTTGCTAAAGTCTAGGTAGGCCATATCCAGAGCCCCTCCCTGGTCTATTAATTTGGTCACTAAGTCAAAGAAATCTATTAGATTCATCTAACATGACCTTCCTGCTGTAAATCCATGCTGCTTTGGGTCCAGTGCCCCGTTGGCCTCTAGGTACTCAACAATTCTTTCTTTCAGAAGTGATTCCATCATTTTCCCTACCACTGAGGTCAAACTTACAGGTCTGCAGTTTCCTGCTTCTGCCCTGCTCCCACTTTTGTGAAGGGGAATCACATCTGCCCTCCTCCAGTCCTCAGGTACCACCCCATTCTCCCATGATTTGTTAAAAGTGTTGTCAGTGGTGTCACTAGGTCCTCCCTTAGTTCTTTAGGATTCTGGGGTGAATCCCGTCAGGCCCCATTGCTTTGTCCACCTTGAGTTTTAGGAGTTCTTTCAGGACTATTTCTTCTGTAAATGGACTGGTGTCAACCCCCCTACCCAGAGTGCTTCTATTGTCTGGTTTAGGTAACTCCTCCTCATCTTCTTTTGTGAATACTGACCAAAAGTATTCATTCAGTAACTCTGCCTTTTCACTGTCTCCCTCTGCCCACCTCCCCTCTCCATTATTAATCTTCACTATTCCTCCCTTAAACTTTCTATGCTCCCTAATGTACTGATAAGAGGTTTTATCCCCCTTCTTAACTGAATTGGCTATTTTTTCCTCGGTTTGGTTGTTTGCTATACTGACTGCCTTCCCCACTTCTTTCTGCTTTAATTGATACAGTTCCCTGTCGTGCTCCTTCTATGATTCCTTATACTTTTTGAATGCAGCCTTTTTCTCCTTAATCTTCCCTGACACCTCTTTTGAGTACCATATTGTTTTTTTACTCTGCTTTGTTTTCTTTATCTGTTTCACACAAAGGCTTGTTGCCTCTATGATGGCAGTTTTGATTTTTCTCCATTGTTCTTCCACCCCTCCTTTTTGGCCATTTGCTAGTGTATTCCTCAGGTATTCACCCATTTTGCCAAAGTCAGCCCTTCTAAAGTCCAGTATGCTTGCTTTTGTATGGCTCATCTCCATGGTTGTGCTTATTGTTAAGCACACTGTGCAGTGGTTGCTTGTTCTCAGATGTCTACTGACTTCTAAATGTGTGATCCTCTCTCCATTTGAGAGTACCAGATCTAGTATTGCTCCCTCCTGAGTGGGTTCCAACACTAGCTGTCTAAGTCCTGCCCCATGCAGGGCATCGAGAATGACCCTGCTCTTGGATGTGGCTGCAGTACATGTCATCCAGTTAACATCCTGGCATATTCAGGTCCCCCATCAACAGTATCTCCCCTTTTTCAGCCATTTTGAGAATGTCCTCTATCACCAAATGAGTCAAGGGACCTTAGCATCTGTGTGCCCTTGAATTTGCCATATAGACCAACTGTTGTTGTTACTCTGCCTGCCATTGTCTATTGCCATTAGGATTGACTGAAGTGCTGCAACCACACTCAAGCCAGAAGGCACACTCAGGCACACACAGAAGTTAATGCTCCAAGTGCTGTATGATTCCTATGAGCAGAGTGGTGCTCAGTTCACACCTGACTTCAGACATGAAAACCTAGAGACCCCCCTTATAGTGGAGACCAAGTGAAAAAGAGTTATCCAGGTATTCACATATTTGGGAGATGCATGATTTTCCTTTAGAAGGTCCTCCACTAATCAGTTAAGGATTTGTTTGGTTAAGGCACCCTATATAAAAGAAGCCAATTAAGGCAGTTAAATGTTATATAGGACCAAACCAAGGAGGTCCACCACAGTGTCTGGTGGTTCAGCTTAAGTCACGTATGAGTTCTGACAAACTAAGAGACCCCGTAATTTGGAACTTGGACAAGTGGGGTGTGTGTGTGTTGAAGGAAAGGGATTGTAGTGCTGTCACTATGGCCAATACTCCTGATGGATGGGTGCTGTACTGTTCCTACTGCAAACATACCAGAGGGATGAAGGTTGTAGTGCTTCTGCCATAACTCCTGAAGGATATAGACTGCAGTGTAGCTGCTACCATCACACATAAGGGATTGAGGCCTTAGTGCTTTTGTTCTTACCAATGAGGGATGGAAGTCATAGTGTTGCTGCTGTCACACTTGAGAGATGGGGCCATAGTGTTGGTGCTGCCACCACACTTGAGGGATGGGACATAGAGGTGCTGCCGCTGTCTCCCCTGAGAGATGTTGCTGCTGTCATATCTGTGGGATGTGGCCCATAGTGCTGTTGCTGTCACAATTGAGGAATAGGATACATAGTGCAGCCATAAACCACTGAGGGATGAGGGCCATAGTGATGTTCTCACACCTAGCGGCTGGGGGTTGTAGTGCAGCTGCTGCAGTTACTGCTGAAGGAGTGGGGTCATAGTGCTGCTGCTGTCATCACAGCTAAGGGTTTGTATTGGTAGTGCTGCTGCTGCTACCACCTCACCTGAGGGATGGACAGTCATAGTCTGCTGCTGTCATCACAGTTAAGAGTTGGGACCATGGTGCTGCACCTGTCACATGTAAGAGATGAAGGCCATAGTGGTGCTGCTGTCATCACCCCTGAGGGGTGAGGGCCATAATGCTGCATGTACTGTCACCCCTGAGAGATGCTGTGAAATGGGGGTCATAGTGTTGCTGCTGTCAAATATGAGAGCTGGTTGACTCAAGATGCTATACATAAGATCACACACACACACACACACACACATATTGGCCTCCAAGATCTGCACACACAGATCACTTGGGTGAATAGGCACTGATAATAGTAGGAGGACTGCGTATACCTGAAACCTACAAAACCAAACTGAGGTACAGGTTGAGCTTATCATACAGTCTATTATGTTTAATAAGTATTAGGACTGATGCACAATACTAGACAGCAAAACTGCTAAAATACACGGGTACTAAGAAACAAATTGTTAAACAAAGCTCACAAAACAAAGCACCGGTAAAACAGATTTAGGCTTTGTAGACACCGGTTACAATATCATTTTTTCCATTCTGTAAAACAGAATTTGCACTTTTTCAATAATGATAAACCAGTGTCCCTGTTTTTTGATTATGTATACACATATTAAAATAATCATGGTAGAATCCCATTAAAACCTGAAAATTAGACTATCAATTACCTGTGCAATTCCAGGAATTTCAAGTCTTGAAAATTGAACTTCATTACTTAAATTACCAAAAAACAGTGCCCTTGTCAATCTGCCTTGTTGTAATGGTATGTAATTGTTTTTCTGTTTCTTTACAGAGCATATTGTACTTAACTGTGAAGTCTACCATATTTTGGTCACTATTGGCCAGGAGTTCTCATAGTGAGCACTCTACACTGACAATGTTATTATGAGATCTTATAAACTGTCACCTCTGGTAGTTATTTCAACATGCTGAGTTATCAGTTTTGTTCTTGTGTGATAACTAAGAGGAGTCATTCACCACAACTTTAATTGTATAGAAGAAATGCCCACTGATGCTTGATAAATTAAAGTTTCCCATGAATAAAAGTTGGAGTTTCATTAGAAACTGTTTTTATTTCAATCAGCCATTGTATATATAATTCACCATCAAAGTCTGGTCGCTAATATACCACCACAATTGTTAAAAATTTATCACGTGCATCATTAATTTCTAGACTGACCCCAGACTCTTAGTCTGCATTGGTTGTTTTGATGCCATCTGTGGCATCATAATTGAACAGTTGGTTATTTGCAAACAGTGCCATCCCTCCACCTTGCTGTGACTTTCTCTCTATCTCTACTGTAAAATGTATACCTTTCTAACTAAGTTTCCAATTATCTCTGTCCTTCCATCAGGTTTCTGTTATTCCTTTTAGATCATTTTTTTCAGTGGCTATGAGTGCTATAAATTCTGCAATTATTCTTAATGCTTCTTTCATTAATAAGGAGGCCAGTGCACATTTTACCAATATTTTGTGTGTTGTATTTCTTTTTGTTTTTATTATTTATTGTTCCCTGTGTTTCTAATTTGTTGTTCCATCTTGCTTTACAGGACTATATCTCTTGTTTGTTCCCATATTTACAAGTTTAAACAGTTTGCAGCTGCTTTCTGATTTTGCACCCCAGATGTATGACACCCATATAACAGAAAGAGGGAAGTTGTATTGCCTCAGTATAGATTGCTGGTAAGACCCAACCTAGAGTAATGTGTCCAGCAAAGTTCTGGAGATCACACGCTGGATTTTCAAAACTCTTGGAAATCCCACAGCTGCAAGAAAAACTTGGCGCAAGTGAGTTGCTACTTGCAGAACCACAATTTAAATCCAAAGCTATGGTATTCTCAAAAGTGGAGTTGGTTTACAACCGGCTCCATGCTTTACGGCAGCTCGTGGGTAGTGTTGTCATAGAAATCCCCACAGCTGCCAAAAGATGTTGCAGCCGGTGGGACCAGCCTAACATCTCCTGCAGCTGCTGCAGATGAGAATATCAGTCTCTGTAGCTGCAGAGATTTCAGTCCACATCTGGAGTTGTGGTGTGGGACTTAGTCTCCAAACCATTTGAGAATATAGCCTCCATCTCTGTAAGGACATCAACAGAGTGGAGGTGGTCCAGAGGAGGGCAACGAAAATCATGCAGGGTCTGCATCAAAGGCCCTATGAGGAGAAACTAAAGGACCTAAATATGTAATTCCTGTTTTAAGGTAAAGAGTATGCTAGTTTTTTGTTAATTTCTCAGTTGGGGGGTATGTTAAACGGTAACATCTACCATATGTCACCTGGGACTCCGGGCTATTGTGTCCTCCATTCTTTAGAACAGTTACTACAGTCAAGGTACCATAATAAAGTAGTGAAATATCATGCTCTACCTTAATTGGAATGTGCCTATAATGACACAGTCATAGCCAGATTAACAAACTCCAGGCCTAGTGCCCCTGCCAGCCAGGGTCCCCCAGTCCTCATTGGATCATCCTGGCTAGAGAAAGCAGATTCAACCAGTCCAACTTGGAATCAATCCTGTCTGTGACACTTCAGCCTAGTCACCATAACAAAGCACTGCCATCCTATTACATGTTAACCCCTCATTAGCCAAGTAACATTTCTGAGTTGCATACCTGGCCATCTACCCACTCTTGATTTGCATACAGCTGTTGTGGTGCCAGGTTCAACAAAATAAACATGTTAGCACTCTTAATAGCTAAGCCTCATTTCCTAGCTAAAGTAGCTAGTATGAGGGGGAAATTAGCACTGCTGCAGGTGCTTTAATATAATATTAATTTCTGTTTGCAGTTCCCACCCAGAGCTGGCCAGCACCCTCAGTCCCAGCTCTTGCTGGGGCCTCAAACTCACAGGGTTCTCATTGTGACTCAGTGCAAAGTATTAGTCTTCAAGATTTAATTTTATTTGTTTCTATTATTATTTGGATGCTATGCTATGCACTGTTGAAACAGCAGACAGTGGGAGTCAGTTAGCTTGCCAGAAGCTTTCAAATATGATCACAATGAGACATGCAAAGAACTACAACAGTAGAGGGGGAGGAGGCTCCATGACTAACTTTGCTGGTGGGCCCCAAAAACATAAGGCTGCCTTTGGGCCAGCCTGCATGAATTTGAACTCCACTGTATCAGTGGTTGTCCTCTTGTTCCAACTTTCTCAAAGGATTCCTTATCCTTTATTCAGTTGCAATGTATCATTTAGTATTAATATTTTAAGTTTATGTGGGGAACATACATGGCAAACAGTAATAGTCCCAGTGCTCCCCTAAATCCTGCATGAAAGCCTGCAGTTCATTTAATTTACTTCCATTTTCTTACTTTGTCTTCACTTTATCATTTTACCATTTTAAAATTGCATTTTTTTAAGAAAGAGAAGGAAGAGGATTCAAAGTAAAGCAACTAAGATGATTAGGGGCTGAACAACAAGACACATGAAAATAGGTTACAGATATTTGAATTCTTCAGTCTAGAGAAGAAACATCAGAAGGGATTACTTGATACTTCTGTACCTAATGGTTATTGATAGTGCACTGGGGAAAAGACTGAATATAAAATCTAATGTAGAAAGTAAAGTAACTAGTATATAGGACCTCCAGCTCTTGGCGGATTTGTTTAGGGTCAAGTGAAGCAAAAGAGATCAACTCCTTTCCTTGTTGAAATCCAGATATTTTATTTCACCAACTAAATAAAGTTGACATGTTGTGGCTTAATACAGCTTCTTCATCAGAACTATGGTGATTCCTTTTAACAATGGCCATTTATTTTCCTTCAACAGGATATATCTATTTTATAAACACCTTGTCAGAAGACTGAGTTTACTTGCTGCTAGCCTTTGTTAGGCTGGCAGCTGTGGGTCCCTGATTTGGGTCTGTGCTGGGCACGTGGGAGAGTGGCTGTCGGGTAATTTTGCTTGTTCTGTACTCCTCTGAGGTCCTCAGCATGCATGGAGGTCCAAGGGAATGAATAAATGCAATAGCTTGCTCAACCACTCCCAGATCTCAGCTGATGTCCTCCCCAACCTTTTGGCATCCCCAGCTGCACTGCCACTCATGGTCACCCAGGTGGCAGTATGGAAGTGAGAACAGCAACTTTCCCTCCTCAGGGGGGGAGAGCATCTCCTGGGATGCTCAATCCTCCTCCCCCTGGCTGGCCCACACAGTCTGAGGTGGTTCAGTGTCATAACAGCAAATGAGAAATAGCAACTGTTAAAACAGCCAAGGCTTGATAGAGACCTGGAAAGGCGATGACAGTTGTTTCTGCAGAGGTCTTTGCCTCCCATCTGCCCCTTTCTAAACATACTAAATCTGAGGTCGTAGCACCCCTGGGTGGGGATGCAACTATTGCCATCTTTCTGTTCACCATCAAACCATGGCTGCTTTAACAGTCTCTGTTTCTGTCTCACTGTCATCACAGGCTACCATCCGAAGTCATTTAACCTGGTTCATTGACATTGCACTGACAGACTAGCTCTTGGGTTAGCTTTCTAACAGTTTCTACTAGGCAGGCTGTCCTCCTCACTCTTGGAGGTTATGCATTAACAGAAACTGGTAAGGGAAAAGGGCCAAGTAAACTCAGTTTTCTATCAAGGTGTTTAAGGAATTGATATATCACGTACTGTAGAAAGAAAATATGGACTATTGTAAAAAAGTAATCAGCATTGTTCTGATGAAGTGGCAATATTAAGCCATGAAATATTACCCTTGTTTAGTTAGAGTAATAAAATATCTGGATATAAACAAGCTAAAAAAAGGAGTTGATCTATTCAGTCTTTGCTTGATTCTGGAACTTCTGTAAGGAGATCCTCCAGTTTAATTTACCCACACTGGGGTCAACAAGGGCATCCTGAGAACCCATCTCACAGTAGATTAGCTTAGGGTGACTGAATGAAGTATTTCTGTATACAGATTGTGGTGAGGTTTGGAACAGCCTCTCTGGTTAATGCTTGGATAGTATATAACTTTAAGGCAGTCTTACAAAAATACATGAGTGAGGTAGACATGGGCTGTTATCGTTTACCCCCCTTGCAGCAACATTTTGCCAGTGAGGTCCCCCACAGCGACTACAGTGCCTAGCCACTGAAAGACCTGCTGGAACAATGCTGCCTGTCAGAGGTCCTGCACCCCAATCGCTCCTACCAGGTTGAGAATCTTTAAGTGGGGGGTGCAGGGCAAAGCCCCCTAAGAAAACAAAGAAAATGATAGCTAACCAGCAGCCGACTGCAGAATGCAGTCAACCTGCCGTTGTTGCTGACAGGGAGTTCGACAGAAATACTGTCGGTATCCTGTCGTGGATCTGATTGTTATTACACAAAAAATTGGGGGACAGTCAGAATGGGCAAACTAATCAGAGATGTATGCTCCTAAATGCAGGAATGATGTTGCCACTGTACAAGGCACTCATGAGGCCATATGATGAATATTATGCCTTGTTATATGCAACATATTACATATAGGACATAGAATTATCAGCAAGGATTCACAGTACAACAACTACAATAATCAGGGCATGAAAGGACTTGAGTATTTTCAGAGACTATAGCAGTTGGATCTATTCTCAGTGGAGATGTAAGTTAGGAGGATATTACACAGGTATTTAAAATAATGAAGTGTAATAAATCATAAAATCAAGTATGATGGTTGCCATAAGTCAGCAAAGAGGACAACAGGATAGTAAGATACAAATGTTAGGGCAGCAGTGGGACAGGTCTGATGTATAATTGGTCTTACACCAGCCCTTAAAATGCCTATGCACCAAATCAAGTTGTAATAAGATACTAAAATCATCCATAATAAACATTTAAGTGCAGCAATCTAATATAGTTGAAATGATTTTATGACTCAGCTTCTGGAGAGTTGAAGGATGTCACCTGCTTAGAAAAAGGAGTGTATATTTAATATTATTTGATTAATATCAGTTTATTAGACATTTACATAAAAGAGATGGAGGAATTTCCCCATGAGATTCAATATCTCCTTTGTATGAAGACTTTTAGTTCAGCTGGGTGTAAAAGCACTATGCTTATAGTGCAATACAAAACAATTTATGCATGCTTGTTCCAAAGAATTTATAAATGCATGCTGACTATACAGTGCAACAACAGAGGACATTCATAAAGAAAGTCAGAGAAAGACAGACACAGGCATTGACACTTTTTCAGAAACAGTGCATAGGCATGACAGACAGTTAAAAGGAAGCTGGTTGCCAGCATTTCACAAAAATCAGTAAATATCTAAGAGGGATCAGGAGGAGGGATTCTGAAAGACTGTTTTTGGTCTTGCCATATACTGTACCCAAATACTTCAAATTCTGCCACTAGGATCAATTGTGGAGCCATCTGATAGTGAGATCTTGAAATGTATATTTGAATAGGGTAAGCATTTTTATAATCCCAAAGAGTATTGAGAGAGATTTTTTACCAATATGATTAGTTTGTTTGGCTTAAAACAATCTTGTATTACATCAGAATCCTTCTGAAGGTTGACTTCTAGATCCATTACATTGTCACTACTCTGAAACAGTATACTGTGGTGTCATCAACATAGAAATGAATATTTGATGTAGAATATAGATCAGGAAGTTCATTTAATAACACAGTGAATGAAAAAATACCAAGGACAGAAACATGCAGAACTCCAGTGTTAGATTACAGTGATTAAAACTAGAACTCTCAAAACATTGTAGCACCTTTTCTGGAGTTAAGATTAAACTTGTCCAAGGATGTTGGAATTGGGAAGGCTTTCTGTGACTATGTACCTGTTTCTGCGTTGATTCTCCAGCAGGAGGGAGGGAGAGTGCTGTCATCAGGTAGGCATTCCTGACCTGCATCTAAGAGCGAGAGACATTTGAACAGCCATGGGATTTGAACTGCTCAGTGTGTGTTTGGAGCAGCAGCAGGAGGGATTTCAGTTTGTGTCAGAGCTGATTGGGCTCATTTGGGCCTGTTTTAGCAGGTTTTCTGTGACTGTGTCCCTGTTTCTGCACTGATTCTCCTGTTTGGGGGGAGAGTGCTGTCAGGAGGTGGGCATTCCTGACATGCCCCATTTCTGTGTCCTGTACTTGCAGTCCCCCACAGTGGTTTGATAGCTAAAGGGCCACAGCTTGAGAGCATCATACTGTTGGCATCAGCATGGGATGGCAGTCCACAGGAGATGCTGATCCCACAGTAAGACCCATAGGCTCCTATGTCTAAATCTAAATATGTGTGTAGTACTATACATTCATGTATGGGGGAAATGTTTTTACATGACATGGCATAGATAGTTGCACAAAAGTGGCTGTTACCATTATTTAGAGAAGGGGGGAAAAATTGTACTGTTGTGGGGCTCAAGTGAAATATTTTAACTGGTTGGGAATTATCCAGTGAGCTGTTGCTAAACTATTATGTCATTATCTAGATAAGGTTCTGGGGAATGTAACAGGGAGTAAGCCTTATCTAAAGAACTGTTACTAAAATGTCACTGTTGCATAATGCCATTATCTAGATAAGGTTCAGGGGTACATATTAGGGAGTAAGACTTATCTATAGAACTGTTACTACAATGTCACTGTTGCATAATGCCATTATCTAGATAAGGTTCAGGGGTACATATTAGGGAGTAAGACTTATCTATAGAACTGTTACTACAATGTCACTGTTGCATAATGCCATTATCTAGATAAGGTTCAGGGGTACATATTAGGGAGTAAGACTTATCTATAGAACTGTTACTACAATGTCGCTATTGCATTTTGCCACTGCTTAGAGTCTGGGCCACAAATGTGTGCTGTTCTGGCTGGCACTATTCTTCAAATGTGCTGCTGACAAAGGGCCTAACAGAGGGAAAACACGGAAGGTATAAATAAATTGTAGGACATTGTTAAAAATACTGCTTATCCAAAAATAACTGGCAGAACCAACTAAAGATTAGCCACTTGGGCTAAGCTAACAGGGGACAGGGAAGGGGCAGGAAAGGGAGAAAGGGACAAGAAAGAAACCTTGATATAGGAACATTATTCAAAGGTAAAGGGCAGCAAAGCTTAGTTAAGAGGCTTAGGACATTAAACAAAGGGCATTGGGTTAAGAGGTGTTATTGTTTACATATTTGAAGAGTGATCCCCGGGGATTGAGCAACTCCTAGCTGAACACAGTGTGAGAGAAGTGGGGATACAAGGAAGCAAGGATTCAGCACAGAATGGCAAAAAAAGGGGTGGATTAGAGAGTACTAGTATGGAGTATCTGAAAAAATGGAGGAGACAGGGTTGGGAGGAGGGACATTGGGGTTAGGCGGTTAAAGGAGGATCAATGAGAAGGAGGCAAATAGTTGATAGCAATGGATGTGGGGTGGTGGTTTTTATGGACACACTCTTAAGAATTGGGGGTGCCCAATATGTCAGAAATTGGGACAGCTTGTGGCCAAAATTAATTGGCTGAGAAAGGAGGTGGAATGGGGGGTCAAGAGACAGAGCGCGGTGAGGGGGAAAATGGAAGAAACTGCATAGGAAACATTGAGAGCTGGGGGACAGTGGGGGCAGAGGAACGAGGGGGTTGTTTGGAGGGCAGTGTGACAGACTGGATTATAGGGAGGGTAACAACTGGAAGGATGTGAAGAGGAATGGTGGGGAGGTGCAAGGGGATAGGACACAAACCAATGGCAGGCACACAGCACCTGGGGTCACACAGGCTACCACAGGAGCAGTGTTATGGTATCAAACAGGTTTTCACTGTTGGCTACATGGCAGGAACATGGGGATCAAGAGGGGAAGAATGATAAGCAGAGCTTGGGAGTTGGACCCAGTAGGAACCAAGGAAGTGGGGGGGGACAAATGGAAGGGAGCAGAAAAAGTAGAGGAGGCAATGGGTGGTGGAGAGAAGAAAAGTGGGGAAATGGGAGTCATACAGGAGGAGTAAGGGAGAGGAAAAATAAAGAGCAGGAACATCAGAGAAGAGTTTGCAAGAATGGGCAACAGGGAAACAGGGAGACAATTCAGAGAAGGAAGATGGCAGCACAGGTCAGGGAGACCAAATAAGGGGCAATAGGCAGGAGAAGAGGGGTTGGGAGGAAAAACACACATTCTAGAGAATGGTACTGGAAAAAGGAAAGCAGGTGCAAAGATGGGTAACATAGAAACTATTAGGATGGGGAAGTGCAGACAATCTATGCAAGAGAAAATGAGGATGAAATCCTACAGAGGACTACAGGGTATGAGAAATCAGGTGTGGTGGGGATGGCAAGGTAAGAGGGCTGGTTGAGCTGGACAAGGATCAGGAAGCAGGAGGATTTAAAGGAAGGCAGCAAAGAGAGGGAAGAAGAGTAATCATTTTGGGGACTCCATACTAAAAGGTATCGGATGGGGAGGCAAGGGGAACAGAAGTCCTATCTAGGTGGATTGTACAGTATGTCAGGTATGACAGCATACAAAGTGAAGAACATTATACCCACATGTGTGAAGCGGCAAGGGGGAAGCCTCACATAGTGGTGCACCTCAGTACAAATGATCTAGAGGGAAACAGGGTGAAAGAAGTTCAGGCAAGATTTAGAGAGCTGGCCTGGGTAGGCAGCAATGAATGTCAATCAGTTGCCTTTTCTGAAGTTCTGCCTGTACAAAGGGCAAGCACAGACAGAAAACAAAGAATTAAGGAATTTAATGAATAGCTGGTGGATTGGTGTAGGACTATGAGGTTTGGACTGGTGTGGGACTGGGGGTCAACATAGGATAACAGGGCCTTATATGCCCTGGATATACTTCACCTGAGCAGAGAGGGATCAGGAGTTCTGAAACAGAAACTAGAAGAGTTTGTAGCAATGACATGTAATTTAAACTAAGAAGGGGTGGGGTTAAGACTTGGGAAACAGTCAGGGACACAAGGTATGGGAGGCCTTTTGCCTCCCCCACCAGCTGGTGAGAAGGAAAGTGAGCAGAATTCAAATAGAGAAGGTAGTAGGGGGCAAGAGAAGGATAAGGGGGGCCAGGGTTCGCTTGGAGGGTGGTCTCTATAAATGCAAGGAGCCTACGGAATAAGCTACTAGAGCTCCAGGCCCTGATGGCAGGGTTGGGGGGTTGATATAGCTGCCATCACGGAGACATGGGACAACCAGTACTGTGACTGTAACTTAATAATCATGGAATAAAGATTAGCTAGGAGAAACAGAGTAAATGGAAAGGGAGGAGGGGGTGGCTTTGTTCCTAAGGGATGGGATAGGGTGCAGTGGGGAGGAGGGGAGGGTGGAGATCTTGTGAGTTAACTTACTAAATGCAAAGGGCAGAAAGATTAGACTTGGGGTAATGTATCAACCACCCTGCCAGTATGAGGAAATCAACAGAGTTGGTGGCTACATTATGGAAGCACTGTAGCAGGGGGAGGACAATGGTGGTCTGTGACTTCAGTCTACCAGGGGTGGACTGGAGCACCATATCTTCAGTTAGCACCAGAAAACAAGTCATACTTAATGCCTTCCAGGATACATTCCTGTTACAGCAGGTAAATGAGCTGACCAGAGAGGAGAACATTTTAGACCTGGTATTATCAGAGGAGGACAAGGCTCATGATGTGAGGGTAGAGGACCCCCGTTTAGGGAGTGACCATCATACAGTATGGTTCTCCCTTGATTTGGGAAGGGAAGGACCACTTACCAAAACCAGGATAGTACATTTCAAAAGGGTGGACTTCAACAGGATGGCAGCCATACACGGGGTGGGGGGGTGCATGTGTACACAATCAGCCCAGATATGGATGCCAACCAGAAATGGTTTGTCTGGAAGTTGGGTCTGGTTTAGCTCACAGACTTCTGCATGAGGACAAGTAGTTGAAAGGCAAGGTCCAGAAAACCAAGTTGGTGGACCAAGGAGGTGCATGGGAGGGTGAGAGAAATAAGAACAACCTTTAAAACTTGCAAGTGGGTCAATAGGGAGGTGCATAAGGAAGGGTACAACAAGAAATCCAGGGAGGTGAGAAGGGTTGTGAGGCAAGCCAAGGTATCAAAGGAGCTAATATGCTTGCACAGGGGATTAGAGAAGATGAAAAAGATTTCTTTAAGTACATCAGGGAGAAGAGGAGCTGCAGGGAACAGATCACCAAGATCAAGAAGGAAGGAGGGTTGGCAGCGAAGGGAGCTGAACAGGCGGAGGTACTAAATGAGTACTTCTGTTCAGTATTTACCAGAAAGCAGGATAGGACTATACCTTAGGGAAAAGACAGGGAAGGTAGTGGGGAGGAGAGGGGATAACAGATGGAGAGATCCCTGTGAAAAGAGTGTTAGAGGACCTTAAGCACTTGTAGATAGACAAAGTGCCAGGACCAGATGGGATACATCCAAGAGTTCTAAAGGAACTGGCAGAAGTCCTGGCAGCACCTCTGACTGACTTGTTCAATACCTCCCTACAGTCTGAATGTGTGCCTCTAGACTGGAGGATGGCACATGTGGTGCCCCTCCATAACAGTGGACCCCAGGATGAGCCTGGTAATTACAGGCCAGCTAGCCTCACGTCCATAGTTGGGAAACTAATGGAGGCTATTCTGAAAGAGAGGATCATGGCATTCTTGGAAGAGAACGGTCTTCAGAATGACTGGCAGCATGGTTTCACCTCTGGGAGGTCCTGTCAAACAAACCTGGTGGACTTTTTTGACTGGGTGGCTAAGGCACTGGATAGTAGTCAGGCAGTTGATGTCCTGTATCTGGACTTCAGCAAGGCCTTTGACTCAGTGCCTCATGGGAGATTGACTAGCAAACTGAAGTACCTGGGGGCAGGGGAGAAGCTGGTCAGATTGATAGGGAACTGACTGAAGAACAGACAGCAGAGGGTGGTGGTAGGGTGAACTCTCGGCACCCTAGCAGTCATCAATGGGGTTCTACAAGGCTTGGTTATGGGGCCAATGCTATTTAACATCTTCATAGCTAATAAAGCTAAAGGGGTTAAAAGCAAGATGAGCCTGTTTGCCAATGACGGAAAAATAGGTGCCATGGTGGATAGCGTAGTAGGAGGGAGGTTACTCCGGGGAAGATTTTGAAAGAACTTGAGACTGGTCAAACAAATGGCAGCAGAGTTTCAATGCTAGGAAGTGCAAAGTCATGCATTTTGGAGCCAGAAACCTGGAGTACAGTTACCATTTGGGTGGGGAGAAGCTATTCGTCTCTGTAGAGGAAAAGGATCTGGGAGTGGTGGTCACAGGGAATATGAATCACTCAGCACAGTGTAAAAAAAGCAGCTCCCAAGGCCAATGAAATGCTGGGGTGCATTGTTAGGGGGATCACCTGTAAGAGGGAGGAAATAATCTTTACACTGTACAAAGCATTAGTGAGGCCTCACTTGAAGTACTGTGTACAGTTCTGGTGCCCCTATTTAAAGAAGGACATCAAGCATTTGGAGGGGGTTCAGAGGCGGGCAACCAAGATGATCATGGGGATGGGAGAGAAAGCCTAGGATAGCAGGGACAGAGGTGATATGACTGAGTCCTTTAAGTGCATGAAGGGTATAAATACAGTTAGTACTGCTGGTATGTTTAGGTCAAAGAGGGAGAGACTCACACGAGGGCATAGTCTGAAACTAGAGGGCGGTAGGTTCATGAGGGAGATGAGGAGACTCTACTTCACAGAGAGGGAGGTGGTGGCATAGAACTAAATGCTAGCGGAAGTGATCTCACTGAAATCAGTGGAGAGTTTTAAAAGAGGGTGGGTTAGGGTCCAAGTCAGAATGCAAGTCGGGGGGGGGAGTTGACCAGAGTGGGGAACTCAGTTTGGAGAAACAATGGGGTGGAGGGGCTAGGGGGGCAGCAGCAGCAGTTGTCTGAACTGCGTGCTACACAATCGAGCAGATGTGATAGACCGTGAGGACTGTATCAGCTGACATTTTCATATTTTCTTATGTTTGTATGTTTAACGCCTCCCCCAAAACATGAAATTTCTTTAAATCTGTAGCCTTCTATTGCATCATGAAAGACTTCTGAATGATTAATAACCATGTCATATTTCTTGTATTAATTTCATTATATGCTGTATGTCACAAGTTACCCTTAGAAATGTTGATTAGGTAGTGGACTGCCTAATGGCCCTGTGGTGTCTCAGGTTCAGGAGATGACTCAGAAGCTTGCTGAGTCACTAAGGTGAGGATTGTAAAGTGCTGCTGCACAGCCAGTAAGGACTGGCATAAAGTTCAGGTGACACAGTGGCTCCTGTGGAGGGTTAGGGAGCTTGCACCTCAGTCCCCATCACCATCCCCACCTAGTCCTTAATGTGACTTCCCCCAGCTGAGAATAACACAAAAACAACAGTGGCCCAGTATCTGTCCCACACAGCACGGGGCCTTCATTCTGTCCTATGGCCTTTTGGTCAGAATGCTGGTAAAATCCCTTCACAAGCATGTTGAGGAACTACTCCACAAAGCAATAGAAACATAGAAATATAGACCTTGACGACAGATAAGGACCGCTTGGTCCACCTACTCTGCCCATTTATCTACCTATTGAATAAGCTGCAGATCCTAGTTAACCAACAGCCTACTTCCTCCTACCCCCCACTAGAATTGCTTTATGTCTGTCCCATGCATTGTTGAATTTCCCCACTGTTTTTGACCCCACTATCTCTTCAGGAAGGCCGTTCCATGTGTCCACCACCCTTTCTGTGAAAAAGATACTTCCTCACATTGCCCCTGAGCCATTACCCCTCTATCTTCAAATTATGCCCCTTGTTCATGCACATCTCATTTTCTGAAAGATGCTACCCTCTTGGAGTCTGTTGATTCAATTGAGGTATTTTAATGTTTTTACCATGTCCCCCCTCTCCCTCCTTTCCTTGATGGAATACATATTAAGCTCCTTTAGTATCTCTTTGTATGGCTTCTGGTGCAGACCCTGTTCCATTCTAGTTGTCCTCCTCTGGACTGCCTCCATCCTGTCTATGTCCTTGCAGAGATGGGGTCTACAGAACTGCATGCAGTACTCCAGATGGGGTCTCACCATCTGCCTGTACAGAGATATAACAACTTCCTGTTTTCTACTAGTGATGCAACTCCCTATGCATCCCAGTATCCCCCCAGCCCTCCTTACTGCCTTCTCACATTGTTTCCCTACTTTTAGATAATTTGATATGACTACCCCCAGGTCCCTTTCCATTTTTGTTGTTATTAGCTCCTCCCCACATTGTGTACTTTTCCCTTGGGTTTTTGTTTCCCAGCTGCATTACTTTGCACTTCTTTGCATTGAATCTAAGCTGCCATGCATTTGACCATTCCTCCAATCTTGCCAAGTTCCTTCTCATCCTTTCCACCCCCACCCCCCGTGTATCAACCCTGTTGCAGATCTTTGTGTCATTAGCAAAGAGGCATACTTTTATTTCCAGCCCCTCCACAATGTCACCTATAAAGACATTAAAGAGGACCAGTCCCAGTACTGAACCCAGTGGTATTCTGTTAGTAACCCCCATTTCTTTGGAGTGGACTAGGTTTATTTCTACCCTTTTGTCCTGTTGTCCAGCTAAGTTTTTACCCAGCCGACCACCCTGGGACCCACTTCCAGGCTGGCTAACTTGTTCATTAATCTTTTGTGTGAGACTGTGTCAAATGCCTTGCTAAAGTCTAGGTAGGCCATATCCACAGCCCCTCCCTGGTCTACTACTTTGGTCACCCAGTCAAAGAAATCTATTAGATTTATCTCACATGACCTTCCTGCTGTGAATCCATGCGCCTTGAGTCCTGTGCCCTACTGGCCTCCAGGTACTCTACAGTTCTTTCTTTCAGAAGTGATTCCATCACTTTCCCTACCACTGAGGTCAAACTAACAGGTCTGTAGTTTCCTGCTTCTGCCTTGCTCTCACTTTTGTGAAGGGGACTCACATCCACACTCCTCCAGTCCTTAGGTACCACATCATACTTAGAGTCACACAGCTATAAGACAACAGTAGGCTTAAGCCCATAATAGTTGTTCTCACTTCTTAGTGGAGGAAACAGAAGTAGCCAACTGAAAAAATAATGATCTAACCTTGCCTTAAAAATCTCAGAAGAGGGTGCCACCACTATTTCCTCTGGCAACTGGTTCCACATGCTAATAACTCTAGGTTTGAAGCTATGTGTCGGTTCTACACTGCTCATCAACAAGCTGCTGAGTATTTCCTCTCAAAAAATAATGTGATTCCCTACATTCAAGGTCCACGTCCATGTCGATTCTTAATTCCTCCTGCTTAAGAATATTGCATAGCAGTTGCAAATCTCCTCTTGCCCGTTGCACTTCTAACAGCCATAAACCCAATTTGTTTAAACTAGCTTCATAGGGTACCTCATGTAGCCCTGTTATTAATTTAGTTAATGACCTCTGTGGTTTTTCAACTGCCTACATATCTTTTTTTTAAAAGGAACTCCAACCAGGTGAACAATAATCCAGATGTGGACATATATATGTTTTGAATACAGGTAATAAAATACATTCATTTCTGGAGAAGAAAGTTCTACAGAGACAGTTTATGAGATGCACTGCTTTGTTTGACATATACCTACTGTGTACTCCACTTTTCAAATAATTCCCTATAAATACTCCTAGATCCTTTTCACAGCCTGATTTCCTTAATCTTACCCCCTGTATATACTAATCCTGATGAATGTTATTTCACCCCATGTGCATCACTGTACATTTGTATAAGCTAAAATTCATTTTATTACTTTTTGCCCAATCATTAATAGTTATTATATCTTGTCCTAAAGTTAGTCTATCCTCAAAAGTGTTTACCACTCTCTCAAGTTTTACATCATCTGCAAACCTGACCAGCTTGTTCCCACTTGTGATACTCATGTCACTGATAAAAATATCGAACAACAGGGGTCCCAACATTGACCCAAAGCCAGAAACCTGACACTAAAAATCCTGACAGTGACATTCCTCACCCCCACCCCTTCAGAGTTTGTTATTAAAATTAAGGGGAATGCAGGGGGCGAAGCCCTGAAAAAAAATCTGTTGGGATTTTTGGTGTTGGGCTTCTGGCATTGGATTTTCAACTGTCGGTCACACAAGTTTCAGTCTTTCCTCACATACCCCATGACTCAAGTCTGGATCTTGATTTGGATAGTAAGGGTTAGGAACTTTCTGGGATCTATCCATCTCTAATTGTTATCTTTGGCAATAGCTCCAAGAATGTTTTCAGACATAACTCATCTCATCTTGCTGATTTTTAGATCTCTCATCTGGTTAGCTTACAGTATCTAAGACTTGAGGAAAGCTAATTTTGATCATTTTGTATTAACACTCACCTCCCTGGTTGGTTGCCTTTCTAGTTTGCAAATACCAAGCTGAAATAAGCATGTAATTCATCTGAGATTTTCTTGTCACTATTGTTTCCTTATTCACTACAGTTGAAGCCACATAATCAGAAAGTGCTTGATGGGGATGTACGCATTAAGGGGAAGACCCCCGCGGGCACTGATTAAGTGGCTATCCTACTCAATGGAAGTAACACTCCTTTAAAGGGGACATAATAATTCCTTTATTGGGGATGATTTGTGGCTGTTTTCTCTGTTAGCCACTCATTATCTGCCATTATCACCTGCTAAGACACATGAAAATTTACACCTAATCAGGTGTTACTAATCAAGTAATCAATTAATGAGTATAAAATATTCACAAACTACAAAGAGACATAAGCTGTGTCTCTTGTGGTTACAGTACCTGTGCACATATCTCTGTCCTAATTGAGTCTAAATGAGTGAATCGTCCCTTGGCAGACAAAGCAAAGGTTATTGAAGCACTGCAGGAGCCAGTGCATCAATAGCAAAGGTATCTAAACATTTTAAAATCTCTAAAAGCCAAGTCGGGCAGGGAATCTAACACAGTCGTCCTCCCTCAGCAACAAGGAAGCTCAGCTTCACTGCAGCCACATTAGAGATTGGTGCCTACCGCACTGCAAAATGAGAGGCAGTATAGCGCAGTGGTTTAAGACTCTGAGCTGCAAATCTAACGACATCCAGCAGACCACACCTGGGTTTGAATCTCACAGCTTCCACTTACATACTGTGTGACCCCGAGCAAGTCACTTAACTTCCCTGTGCTCCCAGGATGCTCCTGTAAAAAAGCTTTCAGCTTAGTGTGCTACTCCTGGTTAAACAACTACAAAAAAAAAAATTAAAAGAATGAAAGCGCATCTTTAATCTTGAGGGGTTGATTGTCCAGGAGATGGCCACTGAATCAAAACAGAAGTAGATTATGGATTTCTTCATGTGAAGACACGGAGCCAGATCACAGGACAGATAAGTGTGCCTCAGTGCTCTGTATTGTAAACTACAGTATTTTTATGTTTTTTTTTCTCAATAAAATAAAGTTACATTCTCACAAACTGATACAAAGAGCAAACACTCTCAAAAAGAACTGTAATCACTACATGTTAATGTACTGCATGTCTGTTCATTCCTGATGTCTGTTGCTGATTTTTGTTGCTATTGCTCTGTTCATATCTGTTCATCTCTGTTGAGGTTGCATTTTTTTTTGTTTTTTTTTTCTCTCTCTCTTGGTCCCGGCTGGCTCTTTCCTTCCTTCCTTCTGCCCCAATGCTGTCCCTCAAGGATCTGACCCATCCCGTATGCTCCCATGACTTACCCTTCATGACTGGGTGGTGGGGAGTGACTCAACCCATCAGGAAATGGATCCAGCCAGGGAGGTGTCATCTCATAGGCAGCACCTCCAGGGGATGGTATTCATGCCATGGGGCCAGCACCTGCTCTTTTCTGCTTTTCTTGTGGAGGGGGAGCATGCAGTGCTGACCGTGGCATGCAGTACATGTGTCCATATGCTGCCTGTCATCCGGCTGCTCTTCCTCCACCCACAATGGATGGGACTTAGCTTGACAACACCTAGCTTCTGCTAGGAGTCAGGCAAGTGCTGGTCCATGTTCCCCTCTGTCCCTGAGAGAGGAGAGTTGTCCCATGAATGCTCGATCCTCACCCTCCCCGGCCAACCTGTGACCCACTCACACTGTGAACATGGGTCACTGACGTGGCAGGAGGTAAGGCATGATGCCTCAGCCCTCCATGCCACCGGGCCAGTTTGGCTACAGTTTTTTTATCTTCTGTTATTGGAGATGCCCACTTAAAAAGGATGAAGATCCATCCAATGAGGCTTGCCTTTAAGTGGCTTCAACTGTGTTAGTGAACTAGCTGCTTTGATGGGCTATCTTTACCCAGTTACATACCGTACTTATACGATAAAATGTGTTTTTGTTTTTAGAATGGGTGAAAAGAATCTTCAGATTTTATTGCTTGAAACATGTCATAACTGTACTGATTTTACTCAGTGTGGTCATCCTGGTACTTAGCCTCATAACAAATTGCTATACCTGTAAAGAATTTAAAAAATGAATATTTTGGCAGCCTCTGTTTTTTTTTGGTAAATCACAACACCCAGCCAGCACAGCTGTGGATGGTATATTGTTTACAGTTTCACTGTGTGTAATTTATACTTCATGCTCTTTTAATTCTACATTAAAATTACCTAAAAAGCTGCTCAATAAGATGTACGGAATCTGCAAATAAAAATCTGAATCAAATGGACATCATAAATTCAGGTAAAAACTTTGATTCGCAATGTAGATATATGCACAATAGAAAAGAAGACCACAATGGTGGTGTATAATGTGCCTTGAGGTCTGTAGTGGATGTGCATTTTACCATTAGTCTGTACACTACTGTGCTGTGAATAACAGCAAGGTAGCTGGAGGAGGGACTTCCAGGTTAAGGAAAGGGAAGTTGTTTAATTCCTGAGAGGTCAATTTGTGAGGCAGTTGTTTAAGATTGTGGTCTCAATAAATGTTCTGAAGTTTGTAATAATTAAATGGTTTGTAACAGCCTGTTACTCTTTTTCAGCTTCATTCTGCTTGTTGTGGGGAAACAGAGGAAGGTGAGTTTTGCTGTTGATTTGGGATTAGTTTAAATCTTTATTTAGCTCTGTGATTGATCTTTTGTGAGTTTGCTGTTGGCTTGGGAGCAGCCTAAAGCTTTCTTTAAACTCTGTAACTGATTTTCAGGACTGTTGCTGGCTGGAGTAAAAGCCCTGCCACCCACCCCCTTGAGCAGCTTTTCATAAATACTGAAAAGCCACTGAGGGTTGGGCTTGAAGGCTGTGAGGGAAGAGCTTGGGGAGCTACAAACTGCCCATAAAAACTAACACCTAAAGCTAACAGTCAGGTGGTGAAAAGATCTGTTACTCAAGCTTTTACTAGTTGGATTTTAGGGTTTAATTTTTTTTTTTAATGTAATGTGCAGGTAGGATTGGCAGAGATTTAGGGAAGAGATATCAGTATGCACATTGATGCTCTGAGTAGCACTGGACAGTGAAAGGAAGGCACGGTACATTTTGTGGCTGAGTATAGTGCCAGAGATAGGGAGTGTGGCACGGGAGAGGAGATGCGGACACCAGAGAGACATAGGAAGAGGAAGGATTGTGGTCAGCAGGATGGAGGTGGAGAGGTCAAGAGGAAAGGGAGGACAAGCTCCAGGGAAGCGGGGTCAGAAGTAGGAATGGGGGGACAGGCTAGTAATCTGCAACAGATGTGGGTCGGCAATCTGGATGGGCACATTATGGAAGCTACGGGAGAGTTCCTTATGTCAAAGGATAAGAGACCTACAGGCAGAGATCCAGTGGATGGAGGTGGAAATAGGGAGGTTGAGGAACATAGTCATCAAGGGTGGGGTAGATAGGCACAAGGGGAGGGATAGGATTCCAAGAAGAAATATAGAGCAGTAGCAAGGACACAGCAAGGGATGGGGGTTGGGACTGTGGTCATGCAATAGGTATGAGGTACTGGCAACTGAAGTTGAAGGGAGGAGTGAGATGCTTGGGAGAGGGGAACAGGGGGGCACAGGGGCCAGTGCTACAGAGGGTGACATTAGTATATTGGGGAGAGGGGGCAATGCCATGGCAATGGCAGAAGGGAGCACCCAGGAGGAAGGGGACATGGATCACATGGGGATGGGACAGACCACAGTGGGAGAACAGATGCTTAGGAGAGAGGGCACAAGTGTGGACAGGAGGCTGGACAAGATGGGAGGAGGAGTAGGAAAACAACTCAAGAAATTAAGGGGCAGGGAAGGAACGTATGCCATGAGATGAGTGGGGGGGGGAAGGTGTAGCCAGTAGGGGAATGTGGAAGAAGGGAGTTATGGTGTCAGCGTGGCTCAGTTGGTAGCACATCCACCTCTGGACTAGAAGGTTGTGGGTTCTCATCCCACACCAGGATGGACTTGCACCTAAAAATCGCTGGCATCCGAGTGCAGTATTGGGGGTGCTGTACTGCTGGGGTGTGCCGTCCTTCAGATGAGACGTTAAACTGAGGTCCCTTCTGCCCATCCTGGTGTTGCCCTAGTGGGTGTCCAGGTGGAAGTAAAAGAACCCAGGGTACTTTTCATAAAGAACAGGGAACATTCCTGGTGTCCTGGCCAACATTCCCCTTCCCATAAACCGGTTCATGCAATCATCCATGCTGTGTGTGGGTGATGATGTGCAATATGGCTGCCACCACACATTCAGTCACTTCACTACCAGTCTAGCATTGCTTGTAAAGCACTTTGGGATAATGTGTATGAAAAGTGCTATATAAATACTGATTCTTCTTCTTATTATTATAGGAGATTCTATCCTGAAAGAGTTCAGGTGGGAGGGAGGGGTAAAAGACACAATCAGATTTTTGTGGAACCTGTACCAGACCTGACAGCAGACAGGGCAGGGCAGGCTCTGAGGAAGTGTGTTAGGGCATGAACCTTACATGGTGGTACATGTGGACACAAATGACCTGGGGGGCTGCACAGTGGAGTTGATATGGGAGAGGTTTGAGGAACTGGGGAAGCTGTTTTTGGAAATAGGGAAGTATGTGGCATTATTGGAGGTGCTACCAGTCCCAAGGGTGAGCAGGGCATGAAAGGAAAGGATAGTGGAGTTCAACTCCTGGCTGAGAGACTGGTGTAAAGCACGAGGGTATGGGTTGGTAGGAGGATGGGGAGAAACATGGACTAATGGAGAACTGTACACAAGGGATGGTTTACACCTGAATGGGGCAGGTAAGGGGGTGTTAAAGAGAAAATTAAAGGATTAGATTGCTTCAAGAGGGTATTTAAACTAGGTAGGGGAGGCAAGTGTGCAGCTAGCATGCAGGGTCACCAGCTTGGAGTGAAAAATGCACTGTCCCCCCTTGATAACGTTGAGGGTAATGGGAGGGGACCACTGAGAGGAGGAGGAGGGGGGGCAGACTAAGGAGCCGAGGGGTGGAGGACCAATGGGAACTGGTGGAAGGTGGTCCCTCTAAACACAAGGAGCCTGGGTAATAAAACAGCAGAAATTCAGGCACTCCTTGTGGAGGGGAGTGTGGACGTCGCTGCAGTGACTGAGACTTGGGCCACCCAGTACCATGATTGGAACCTGGAAATCCCAGGGTATAAAATTTACAGGAAAAACCAGGGGGTTGGGAGAGGGGGTGGGGTTGGACTCTATGTGAAGGAAGGGATCAGGTGTGCGACGGACGAGTGGGAGGAAGGAGGACAGAGGCACTATGGATGTAGCTTCCGGACTCCAAGGGTAGAAAGCTGAGGCTGGTGGTGGTGGTGTACAGACCACCAGTCCATTCAGTAGAACTAGTCAGAGAGTTAGCGGAACAAATAGGGAAGGTGTGTAGAAAGGGGTGTGTGGTGATTGTGGGGGATTTCAATCTGATAGTTGTAGATTGGAACACCCCTGACACCTCCAGTGCCAGGGAGCAGGTGCTCCTGATGCAATCCAGGGTGGTCTCCTGTCACAGCTGGTCAGCGGGCCAACATGACTAGGTAATATGCTGGCCATGGTGCTATCAAATGGGGAGGCAGTGAGGGAAATAAGGGTGAAAGTCCCACTAGCTGGTAGTGACCACCAAATAGTGTGGTTCACTCTCAAGTTGGGCAGAGAATCTGGAGACACAGTAACAAAGGTAGCAGATTTTAGTAGAGCGTACTTCAGGAGGATGAGAGAAATACTGCCAGGGAGACTTCAGAGTATTAGGCCAGAGATGGATGGACAGCAAAAGTGGGAAATTATTAAAACTGGGCTAACAGAGGCTACAGAAGCTTGCACCAGGACTAAGAGCAAGAAGTGCAGAGCCAGGAAACCATGCTGGCTGAACAGAGACATGTTGGAGGGGGTGAGGGTGAAGAGAGCTGTATATCAGAAGTTCATGAGAATGAGGAAGGAAGAGGACAGGGAGGCTTATGTAAGTTGGTCCAAGGAGGTGACCAAGCGAGTGAGAGCAGCCAAGGCCTCCAGGGAGCTAAGGTTTGCACAGGGCATCAAGGGAAGTGAGAAGGACTTTTTTAGATATGACAGGGAAAAGAGGAAGTGCAGAGATCATATAGTGGAGATAAAGTGGGGAGGGGAGTGGCTGGAAAAGGGAGAGGAACAAACGGAAGGTTCCATGTCAGTTTAGAGAGGATTATCGAGTAAGTACAATTTGGGTGAGAAAATTTGACCCCCCACAATTAACGCAACTGTACCTCCCAACAACCACACAGCACAGCGAATGCATCATGAGCTATCAGTACATGTCAGCTACAATATCTCCATTCAGACATATACATGGAGATTGTAAGAAATGCCACGTATGTACTCCAGTCTGATACGTGTGGCTTACTCACGGACAAGCTGCAGCATCCTCTCTGTCTGATGTCGATACCTTCTCCAACTACTCTCATCCACAGAGCCTGACACGACTTGCTCAATCTGAACTTGGGACATCCTCTCCTCCCATATGCAGTCTAGGAAATGCTATATATGCAGGTGATAGGCTACCAGGTGGGTATTAAACCCATGATGCCACTTACCTCAGGATACAACCAACCTTTATGCATCATGTGCTCCCATGTTACACAAGGGGGCTGTGCCCCCCAACCCCCCATCTATTAGATTCTAACTCCACGCCACTCCTTGATGATGGAGGTAAGCTACAAAAACAGTTGCCAGAATGGTAAGTCATTGTTATTACCTTTTCTGCAAAATGTGACATTCACTCATTATTGTATGTGCTGTTTTTTTTTGCAATGGCTCGAAGTGACTGTGCTCAGTTTCAATTGCTTAAATCTAGTCAACATAATTGACTCGCTAAAGTGACGTGATACCCATGTGGAAGTACTAAATGAATACTTTTGCTCCATTTTCACAAAGGAGAAGGATGGTCCACTACCACCATGGACTGGGAGGGTGGGGGTGGGAAGGGAAGAGATGATGGGCAGAATGATTGAGGGGTCTGAGGCATTAAGGGTGGACAAGGCACCAGGTTCTGATGGCATCCACTGCAGGGTGCTGAGGGAGATGGCGGAGATGTTGGCCAAACCACTGGCGGACCTGTTCAGCACTTCCCTGGACATGGGATGGGTTCCTCAGGACTGGAGGGTGGCCCATGTGGTGCCGATATGCAAGAGTGGCCCTATGGATGAGACAGGAAATTATCAATCTGTCAGTCTCACTTACATAGTGGGTAAACTTATGGATATTATACTGAAGGAGAGACTGGGGTTGTTCATCGAGGGTAATGACCTCCAGGATGGACAACAGCATGGGGTCATCTCAGGAAGTCTTGTCAGACCAATCTAATAAAATATTATCATTGGGTAACAAGATAGCTGGATATGGGTCATGCAGTAGATGTCCTGTACTTGGACTTCAGCATGGCCATCGATTCAGTGCCTCATGGGAGGCCGGGAGGGGGAAGCTGACTGCTGCAGAAGTGGGGACCAAACTGACAAACAGGATAAGGAACTGGCTGCAGGGGAAGCTGTAATGAGTGGTAGTGGGGGGGGGCTTTCTCAGCACCTAGACCGGTGACGTGCCATGTGCCGCAGGACTCGTTGCTTGGCCTGGTGCTGTTTGGGCTCTTTATCGCCTATATTGCAGGGTTGGGAGCAGGGTTAGTCTAATCACAGATGATACTAAAATGGGGGCAGTGGTGGATGAAGAGGATGGATGGAAACAACTACAAGGGGACCTAACCAAACTGGAGGTATCGACAGAGAAGCGGCAGCTGGGATTCAATGTGGAAAAGTGCAAGGTTATGCACTTTGGGGCAAAGAACCCAAGGAGGGACTATTGGTTGGGAGGGGTGAGGCAGGGGATCACTGAGGAATAAAAAGACCTAGGGTTTTTGGTAACAAGCAGCATGAACAACTCTGCCCAATGCAGGAAAGTAGCAGCTAAGGCAAATCATATGCTGGGCTGTATCACAAGGGGTTTCTCATCTAGGCATAGGGAGGTAATCCTGTCCCGCTACAGATCTTTGGTCAGGCCACACTTGGAGTGCTGTGTGCAGTACTGGCAGCCGTATCTGAAGATGGATATTAATTTACTGGAAGCTGTGTAATGGAGGGCAACAAACATGATACAGAGGATGGAGGGCAAGGCCTACAAGGACAGACTGAATGAGCTGAATATGTACACACTGGATTAGAGGAGGGAGAGGGGGATATGATTGAAACAATCAAGTATTTGAGGGGGATAAACAAAGTTAGCACTGAAGGGGTGTTTAAACTAAGGGCGGAAGATTTAGGAGGGAGATGAGGAGGCACTACTTCATAAAGAGGATGGTGTCTAAATGGAGCGCTCTACCAGAAGAGGTGGTATCATGTAAAACAATAGGAAGTTTTAAGAGGGCATGGGACAAAGTACGAGGGAGGGTTTAGGTGGAGGGGGCTGAGGTCATCAAGGGAATGACAGATGGGGAAGGGGTTGGGGCAGCTGCAATCTAGGGGGCTGGCTGCACGCTCGGGCAGACATTGCTAGACCAGGTGGTCTGTTTCTGCTGGCAGATTAGTACTTTTGCATGTTCATAAATAACCCTAACAAGGCATGGTGTCAAATGTGTCTGCAGTCAGTGTGAAGAGAGTAGGATATTGTCTGTAAGTGCATTTCGAACTACAGAACTAAGTGGCAGGAAAACAAAATAATAAAAACGTGGCTTTAGCAGCATCTTTTCAAATCCCACCCCTTGAGCCATTTGACTTTGCAAGGCCAGGGAAATGTTTTAAATGAATCCAAAGATTTGAGCAGTTTTGAATGACCAGCAAGTTAAGTAATTGTCTGAAGAGAACTAAGTGAATGTAGTAGCTTAATTTACTTTATGGGTATAAAGCAGATGAGATTCTCTGGAGCGTGACTCTCAGTAAGGCACAAAGGAAGAGCTATGATGTAAAAAAAACTGGAAGAATATTTTGGGAGTGTGAAAAAATATGATTTATGAGAACGACAATTTCAGCAAAAGGATGCAAGAGCAAAGTGAAAGTTTAAATGTATTTATAAATGCAATGTATGTACTGGCTGAACATTGCAATTATGGGGGCCCAAGATGGGAGATATAATCAACCTCTTAGTGATGGGGTTAAGAGATGTGAAATTAGAATGGAAAATGCAGCTGGACAGTATTCTGACCTTAGAAATGGCAGTTACCGTGGTCAGACAATCAGAACCTGTTAAGCAACAAGTCTGCCATATGGACTGAATTATTCCTAGTAGTAGAACAGGAATGAGGTTCCATACATTTTTTACATGCTAAAAGAGGGTACAGAACCAAATGTAAGCTCTACCAAACAAACTTAAACAGCAGCAGAAGTAGAAATTCAGAGATGGCTGAAATTTTGCCAAACTGTGGACAAAATGTGAAAAAGGCATAATTTCACATGAAGGCTCAGTGTGTGGCCTGAGACGCCATTTACTATGCATGCCTAAAGAAGGGACATTATACAAAAAATATGTAGATCTCAGTGGTAGTGCATGCAGTCTATGAAGAGGAAATTGCTTTCTTAGGTGCCATTGATGCTAAATGTGAGACATTGGAAAGCATATGTTAAGATTGATCAGGAGAAGATTACTGTAAATTCAAAATGGATACAGGTGCAGATATTATTGCAGTACCAAAGAGATTGTATCATGACAAGAGTAACAGGTATTTATATCCTCTCAAATAAATTCAGAAAGTTCTGCTTCATCCTGGGGAAAAAAACCCTCAGAAGTAAGAGACATGTTTACTTCAACAATCACAAATGCAAATAAAGAAATTGTTGAAGTACTGTATAAGTTGTACAAAATCTGCAGATCATCTGATAGATCATTGAGGAACTGGGGCTCATTGCTTGACTGAATTTGCTAACAATTTACTAACTGAATGATTTCCCAAAGTGTTTTGTAATCTGGGCAAACTCACCCAAGAATATGAGATTAAACTGAAAGCAAATAATATAGTGTACATTTTTCACTAAGAATTCTAAGGAGATTTCCTGTGCCCCTCTTCCCACATATAACAACTCAACTCCATTGCACAGAAAACATGGGGGCTATTCAGAATGGAAAAGCCTACAGAATGGTATGGGACCATGGTGGTTATACCCAAGAAGGATGGCAGTGTAGGGATCTGCTTAGATCTCAAAAGTTAAATGATTCAGTAAACAGAGAGAGATTTATCCTTCCATCTGTGGAACAAACAAGGTTCTGTCAAATGTGTCGGTTGGAGACTTCAATAAATTTAACAACATTCATCATCACACCATTTGGATGATACTGTTTTTGCAGAAAACCCTTTGGGATTTCCACAGCCCAAGGGCATTTTCAAAAGATAACGGACCCAATTCTCAAAGTGCCAAGATCGACACAGATGGATTGTGTCAAGGAATTTTGGTGCAAGTCCCCAATTCCAGCAAATCTTGAGTCAATTGCAATTCAGTAATGCAGGATGCATAAAAGTTGTAGTTGCCTGTGTCAAAGTGGCTTACATTAGCCTTGTGTCAAAAAACTGGGTATGCCACGTTGCAGAGGGGCTTACATCAAAAATTTGCTGCAGTATTTCCCTTTTGTGAATTCTAAAAGGGGGAATGTCAGAAACTGTGGCACTCATTGGAAGCACCTGTTATATCAAGGTGCAGAAGGTATAATTGACTATAGAGCATATAAATTGGTCCACATCAGGCAGGTTGACTGGAGTAACAACTGAGGAGGTTTTGCAGTAGCACAAGAACCAGAAGGGTAACAGTGAAAAATGCCTTTGCTAGCAGTTCTATGGGCCATTAGGATGGCCATGTCACCTAGGCATTCATGTGCCCACCAAGAGGCTAGCATAACACCTGGTAATGTCAGATCACACATGCAGAGGACATCCCAGAGGAGGGAAACAGCAAGGGTGTACCAGAAGTGGTCCTCATACTAGGATCTGGCCGAGAAGCAGTGTATTGCATGGTACTGTCTCACCAAAGCTGCCATCACAGAGTGGTTCACTGAGCTATGAAGGGAACTGCAGAGCAGAACTTGCAGTGACCCTGCTATATCAGTGAAAATAAAAGCTACTGTTGCTCTCTGCTTTCTTGCAGAGGCCGAGATTCATTATAATGAAGCCCTCACCTGCACATGATCAGTGAGTGAGAGGACCTTCAGACTGCTGAAAATGTGATTAAGATGCCTGTACAGTTCAGGGGGTGCCCTTCAATACACACCTACAATGGTCTACGATATCTTTGTGGCTTAATGCATACTCCATTATGTAGTAATAGCATACTGGATCACCATGCCACAGGTGGATGTGGGGCTGGGGGATGGTATGGAAGACAAAGATTGAGACTACATATATGAAATACTTGTGAAACTGAGTACCAGGACAGGGACTGCAGTAGCCAGACACTGTGACAGGGCCCAACTGACTAGCAGCCACTTCAGCTAAGCAGAGTGGAGCAACACCTACCCACCCGAAGGTACTGCACTACCCACAGACACCACCATATATGTGAGGATTAGTAACATCCTGTAGGAATAGCTGTACTGGTAACAGTATGGCATGCACACACCGGGACCAGCAGCAGTGACACCAGATGGGCCCAAGGTTATCCACCATCTATACCACAGCCAAAAGGAAATGCAGAAGTTGGGACATATCTTACTAAGGTTGTAACACATGCACATGCCTCATGATGGGACATGCCACCAGGCAGTGCTGTATGGGATGTGATGCTGACTACTGCCACATACAGTGTGTGGCAGCACTGTTGTTGGAGTAGTTTCTGCTGTCAGTAGGTAGCTGCCAGGCTGCACAATCAAATGTCTCAGCAGACACCACAGGCCTTCCTCTGGTACCAGATTTAGTACCTAGAGTTACACACTCCCTGTCAGAGTGTCCTGGCATTCCACGGCTAATATCATATGTTACTGAGTTTGTCACTAGGAAGACACATAAGACTCACAGAAATGGTTAATATACACTTTAGAAGTGCTCTTTTATTATAACATTCTTAAAATGACTTCACAGAATAAAGAAAGGTGGAGGTTATGCTATTACATCATGGGAAGTTCAGGCTGAACTAAACAAAGACTAGCTGAAGTCCAATTATATGTCCATCCTATGAAGTAGAGGTCTGTGTAAGTTTAAATATAATAATGTGACATAGACCCCACATCAATGTTCATGACATTTTCACCCGAGATCACCCGAGCAACACAAAAATAATCTGTCATGTACAGCATGGTCAAGTACTTCAGTGTTCCGAATCTGTTCAAATCAGGAAAACAGACACACATTTGGCTATGTTGAAAAACACTTTTATTGAGCAGGGACACTCTTCCAGAGTAATTGACAGAGCAGTTGAATGTACATCACAGGTACCAAGAGAACAACCACTTCAATATAAGGAAAGGACCACTAGTAACAGAATACCCTTAGTAGCCACGTATCATCCTGATCTTGAACTTCTACATAAGATTATTATGGACCTTCACCCAATATTTAGTGAGGATAAGACCATAAATTGTATTTTTCATGAACTACTACGACTCTCTTTTAAACAACCTCCTAATTTAGCCAACCAGATTATTAGGAGTAAACCTGGGCCAGAATAGAATACCATGACATCATATGGTACACAACCCTGTAATCAACTCAGATGTAAGACTTGTAAGCTCATTTCCACTTCAGATTGTCTGGTTACATCATGAAACAGAAAATTCAGAATACGGGGGAATTATATGTGTACATCAAGTAATGTTGTTTCTGTCATTCAATGCAAGAGATGTCCTCACAAGGGTATGTGGGGGAGACAAAGCAACAACTCTGCACTAGAATAAACTCACACAGATATACTGTTAATATGAAGATGACTGACAAACCATTGGTGCAGCACTTCTCTCAGGCTGACCACTCAATCTCAGATATGTCAGTAATGGAAAAGGACATTTCAAAAGTACACAACAGAGATTGGCTTCTGAGATCAGGCTTATTTTACTTCTCAATATGGTGGAAGATGACATGAACATTGATGTGGGGTTTATGTCTCGTTATTGTACTTAAACTTAAACAGAACTCTACTTCATAGGATGGACATATAATAGGACTTCAGCAAGTCTCTGTATTTTAAATTTGTTTATTTATAGAGTCCCTTTTAACTGGTTATCAACTTGTTGGTTTATCACCTCAGTACTGTGTGTGTGTGTGTGTGCATATACGTGTGTGTGTGTGTGTGTGTGTGTGTGGGGTGAGTGGGGAGTGTTGCACGGTGTGTTTTTTTATGTGAGAGACGTGGTGGTATTATGTGGGTATGGAGGGTGTAAGAGTAGGAGTTGTGATTATATTGAGGTAGGCTTATATTCAAATACATGACATAATGGTGTTACAGTGGCTAGGAATCATAATTCACATACATAGTGAATATTTACTTCCTACTAACCAGTTATCTTCCCCCCAAAAGGGGGGGGGCAATTCCATTGGGATGTTGTTCAGATTCCTTAGACTGTTACTGCACATGTAATAGTTTAATTGCTTACTGTCACATTTTTAATTCTGTACATATTAGGATGCATAATCTTATTTACTTGGGGGTCCTTGAATCCAAAGGTTTTGCATTTCATTAGATTGGATTCTCAAAACACACTGAGACATTTAGCATTTAGGTTAGTGGTGCTCTCTGCTCGCATTGTCTTTATCTTATTCTGGTGTCATTTGACCTTGGGAAGGCTCATCAGCTAAAGGTAAACTGTGCTATCTAGTTTCTCTGATGCAAACTTCATTTATGGTTTAAATGAGTATTTTAAAATACTGAGAATTATTTCTGTTTTTTTTAATACATGATCTGGGTGTTAACAATCTGTTGATCCAATAAAAGGTATTAAACCATTTGCTTCTGGATCTGTTCTTACATGGACCAGTATGGCAACTAAACAATTTATTTGTCATCTACATGTATGTTTGATAATCTCTGGCCAGTGCATAGGGGCATCTTAAGAGAGCATCAGCACCAAGGTGATTCAAGCTGGGTCTGCATTTGTTTTGTTTATTTAAAATCTAATAATTCCATGAGCCAAGGTCCATTTTCAAGGGTGACCAGAACATATAATAATATACAAACAAAGAATAACAATATTAAACAGTTACACATACACAGACAACTGATAATGGTTTCCAGCCAAGCAGACATTGACAGTGACAATTAGCAAAGAGGTAATGTTTTTAGTGCATGTTTGAAGCAAATTACAGACTTATTGATACTGGAAATGGATTAAGCTAAACCACTAAAAATAAAAGCAAATTATATAAAAAAAATTTTTGACCAGTGGAAGACCTCATTCTGGGGAAAGAAAATTGAAAGTGGGAGGTAGACCAGGTAAAGGTAATATTAAGATGTTTTTATTTTAAATACAGAACGGAATGAAATGGGAACACAATCCATGATTACATTTTTAGCAAGAGTCCCTGAGCTAGATCCAGAAAGGGTAATGCAGGGCTCACATCAAGCCTTGCATTAAACCCAGGGGTCGGCGCAGCTGCACTGAAAAAGTTGCTGCACACTGCCCAATTCAAGAAGATCAGATGTATTTATAACAGTTTTCTCAGCACAAGCCCCATAAAAAAGGGTACCTGAGAATGCCACAAGCTAGGCCAGAAAAAAATGCTCTCACTTGCAGCAATCGGCACATGGGATTGAGAATCCCAATCACTGGCCAGGAATGCTGCAAGCACTGTACACCATATGTTCGGAGCACCCAGGGCTTGTGGCATTCACAGTCCTTTTGAAAATCTGGCACCTATTTGTAATAAGTACCTCTGGTCTAATGAGAGTCATCCTGTTTGATTGTAAAGTACACAGTGATGGGTAAGGCATGGAAATTGTGTTGTGAATCTTGCTATGTGATTAAAAGGGTCCTCACCTTAGCCAGTGACCCCTCCCCAGTTGAGTAATAAAACAAAATTCTGAAATCAATTATTGGGAGAAGAAAACTCTGTGACAAAATCATCCTTGTTGAAAGTGTAAATAATGGATTTATATAAGGAACCCAATCTTTGGTAAATGATTTTTACCATAGAATTGATAGGTTGGTCATTGGACAGAGAGCTGTGGAAAGTGAGGCCAATGTATTTAAATTCTCCAACTTGTTCATTTTCTATCTCCTTTATAATGCACAGTGAATTAATTAGGACACTTGACAACTTCTTTTGTTGATCGTATAGCACCCTTGTTTTAGTTTTCTATGCATTCAGAACCAAGTTGTTTAAACAAAACCATTTTTGTAAGTCAGCAATGTCTTACTTTAGTAATTCCCATGATTCAGGGAAACTTTGGCTACTCGCGAGGATCACTACATCATCAGCATAAAGAAAAATCTTAGCATTACTGCAGAAAGAAGGTGAAGTGTCCAAAAATAACAAATAAAATAGGACTGAGAGTTGACCCATGATGAACACCCAGTGCAACAGGGGACAAGGAAGAGAAATGTCCTTTAATTTTTGTTCTTTGTGTTTGTCCAGAAAGGTAATTCTTGCAACAGCTGAGAACATCAACAGACATGTCCAGTTTGTTAAGGGGTATAATGATCATGCCACACACTCAAAGATTTAGTTGTGTTTGAGTTTACTGCTGCTTAGCTTAGTACAGATGAAAGAATTTTCCAGAAGGTGGTGTTTTTGTTTATCTGACACTCTTTTGAGCAGTGCACTGACTGTCTCTATTCACAGAGAGACCTTGAGATACCATTCTTAAAGAAGCAGTACTATTTAAGCAACAGTAATACTTAAAGCAACGGTACTACATTTCCTTTACATCTCCCCTTGAAAGCTTAGGACACTATGCAATATAAGCATCATGATAAAGCACTACTAGTAACTAACATTCTAAGCAGTCTCTAGTAAACTTACTTGGTATGTGAATAGTTCAGTACAGTTAACAGTCACTGTAATTCAGTCAAGCAAATACCTTGCTGGCTTTTGTATCACCCAGCCGCTCACACAGCTCATGACCAGGGCTCTTTCAAGGCTCATTGCCTTGCGAGATGGACCTTGCAATGATTCTGGTACAGGTATTGTTGCATCATTTACCAGCAGAGCTTCTGAGGAGGTACCATCCTTTGTCTGCTTCTCTGCTGCAGCTGTTGGCACTATAGCAGGTGAATCAGGTACATGCACTGAGAAAGTAGCAGCTTAAGTCAGCTTCTCCATTGCTTCTATCAGCACTTTTGTTGGGGAATCATGTATGTTCAGTATGTCTCTTCTGTTTCTCTGATATTTCTTGTTGTCAGCCTCAACAATGCATGATCATAGCTCATTGGCAGGTCTGATGATTACAGTTGCTGTCCACTCTTTTTCCTTGGTTCTCATCTGTACCAGCTGTCCAGGAGACAGGCTGGGAAGGGGGTTTGTGTGTTGGTCATAGTAAAACTTTGCTTTTCTTGCTTCTATTCAAGACTGGCTTGGATATCTTTGTCTACAATTTTTGGCCTGAGTAGAGCTGGCCTAGTGGGCATCAGAGTCCTCATTCTCCTGACCATGAGCAGCTGGCTGGAGAACCCAAGCCCTCTATCAGGGTGTTCCTCAGGTCCAGTGAGGCAAGGTATGGGTCCCAATGATCACTCCTGACCTTCTTGAGTAACCTCTTAATGGTTTGAATGGCTCATTCCATCATACCATTACTTTGTGGGTAACTTGGTGATAATGTGAGGTGCTCAAATTCATAGCTTTTAGTGAAGCTTACAAATTCAGTACATGAAAATTGTGGCCCATTGTCTGTTATAAGGACTTCCAATATGCCATGTTGAGCATACTGTGATTTGATGTGGTTTATAACTGTTTTGCTAGTCATGTTTGGCAGCCGTAAGATATCTATGAACTTAGAGTAGCAGTCCACCATTGCTAAGTAGTTTTCATTTTCAAACCGAAATATGTCTGCTCTGACCTTTTGCCATGGACTGTCATGAATTTCATGACCCTGCATCAGTTACTTTGGTTCAATCTTCCCATAATGGTTGCAGACATCACTCTTAGTGATCAAGTCACTCATTTGGCTATTTATGTTTGACCAGAATAGAATGTCCCTTACTCTTCGCTTGCCTTTCTCATTGGCTAGGTGGCTGCTCTGTAGTTTAATCAACATCTCTCTTCTCAGTGATCCAGGCATGATTGACCTTTCTCCATTCATCAAAAGTCCCTTCTCTGTGGTGATGTCTTTGCAAAACTGCCAGTACGGTTGAAGGTCAGAGCCGAGCATGGCTTTCTCATGGGGCTATCCCAGTAGTACGACCTCTTTTCATTTCTGCAGTACCAGGTCATTGCTTGTTACTGTATAAAACTCTGCCAGTTTCCCACTAGTGATGGTTAACTTTTCAGCTGTGTGCACTTCATACTTATCTATGTCAATTTCCTGGACTGCCAGGTGACTGGCTTCCCAGCTGAGCATGTCGGCTACATAGAGCTCTTTTCCTGCTTTATAGTAAAAACCTTCAGATCATATCTCTGCAACTACAACATCATCCCCTGGAGTCTCAGTGGAGCTGCAGACAGCAGATACTTGAAGAGGCTTTCTAGCAGTTTGTGATCTGATTCTATATGTACCCTTTCTCAGCCAGAGATGTACTGGTGGAATTTGAGGCAGCCAAAGACAGTGCCCACCATCTCCTTCTCAATCTGTGCACAGTTTCTTTCAGTCTTGTTTAAAGATCAGGATGCAAATGCAACTGGCTGTCCTTCTTGTAACCAACCCTTCAGAAGAGGCATCCACTGAAAGTGTTACAGGTTTACGTAGTTCAGAGTATGCCAACACAGGTGGATGAATGATAACAGAGTTTAAGTGCTGAAATGCTTTATTGTGGCAGGTTTTCCAGTACCATGCAACATCCTTTTCAAGTAGTTCTCCCAAATGCTTATTCATTGTGGAGAGGTTCGGGTTGATATTTGTCAAGTAGATCTCCATGCTCTTGAATCTTTGTAAGACAGTTTGATTTTGTGGAGTGGGCATGTCCACAATGGCTTTGATTTTGCTTTGATTGGCTATAAGTCCATCTTTGCTCAGCTTGTGTCCAATGTATGGAACTTCACTCAGACCTGTTTTAGACTTTGTCAAGTTTAAGGTTAAGTGATGTTTCCGGACCATATTCAGGACCCGTCGGAGCCTGTCATTATGTTCTCTCACGTCTGCACCCCATATGAGAATGTCATCCATTATGATATCTGTGCCTTCTAGACCTTCAAACTTTTGTGAAATTTTCCTTTGTAACACTTCTGTTCAAGTTCAAGTTTATTGCAGGAAATACTCTATTGAGCAGGCTCATTTACAAGAAGGTCCCAGTACATAAGGGGGCAAAATACAAAATATGCAATAGTCTTACAGCAGTAGGACAAACATATGTAGATTGGATGTATACAATACAATGCCTAAGACAACTGCATACAATAAATAAGATGCAAGGATAGAGTGAGGTAATTCTTATCAATCAACTTGGCAAATACCAACCCAAGAGGAACCAATCCATGGAAGAAGCAAGACACAGATAGCAGCAGGGCAAGTAATTACTTTAAATGTATTAGGTTAAAACCAGAGATGGAGTGAGATAATGGACAGAACAGAAGTAAGGTGGGGTGCAAGAATAGATTCGATGAAGAAGGAGGCCGAGTGAGGATGAAAAGTTAGAAAAAGGAGGGGGTAAAGGATGAGAAGAAAAGAGGATGAATGATACTATCCTTGAATGACTGTGTCAAGAGGCAGTGGTTACTAATCCCTGTGACAATGGCAGACTACTGGGAAGAGTTTGTAGAACAGGGATTTGAAGATGTCTATTGAGGCAATACTGGTGAGTCTGAGTGCCTGCTGAATGTGATTCCATGCTGATGGAATGGCGTAGCTAATGGCACCCATGCAGAGGTTGGTTAGCATCCGGATACATCAAGGAGAATATAGTCAGTTTTTCTAAGGGAGAAGTGGCAGTATGAGGTGTGTACAAATGAGACAAAACAGGCCAGTAGTTTGTTTAGCAGACTTTTGAGGGTCCAGACAACTAAGTGAAGTAGTCGACTGGTAGAGGGTTTTTGCCAGTCAACTTATTTATGCATGTCACAGTGGTGCATCTGGAAAGGTGCTTTAGTAATAAATCTTAGTGCCTGATGGTACAGTATACCAAGCTTGCAGAGGTTGGAAGTGGCGGAACAATTGTAAATGATGTTGCCGTAGTCAAGAAATGGAAGGAATGTAGCCTGTACTAGTCTATTTCTAATGTCCAGGGGAAAGAGCACTCTGTTTCTGAAAAAAAAAAAAAACTAGCCTTACTTTCATCTTGCTAGCAAGGCAGTCAATGTGTACATTAAAGGAAAGCTTATTGTCAATCCACACACCCAAGTATTTAAAGTTGTCAACCACGTCTAATGGCTCACCTGGGGTAGTCATGATTGGTAGAAGTGTTACATTATACCAAGAGGTGGGTCTGTTGCTTCTAGATGTGAAGTAGAGTTTTTTGGGTTTTTTAGCATTGAGTAACAGTTTGTGGCTCATGTGGCTGCGTTCTAACTGTGAAAAATCATCTTGAAGTACATCCTGTACTTCAGCTACAGATGGTTTGGAAACATATAGGACTGTATCATCTGGGAAATGGTGTATTTTGTACGTGACAATATTGGAATCCAGGGAATTCATGTAGATGGAGAAAAGTATGGGGCCAAAAATGGAGCCTTGAGAAACACCTCATTTGATGGCGAGAGATTCTGAAACCTGACCACTCACTTTGATTTTCTGAACTCTACAGTACCTGTAAGGTAGCTGGAAAACCATTATAGTGTGGTGTCAACTGTGCCTATTTTACTGAGATTATTAAGGAATACAGTAGGTTGTGGTCAGCAGTGTCGAATGCCTTTCTGAGGTTTAGGAATATGGCACCCACTGCTTGCTTAGAGTTGTACGCAGTGAGGCAATCATTGATGACCTTTGCAAGGGCAGAAGTGGTACTGTAGTTTTGTCTGAACCTGGACTGGGTGGGGGTTAGAACTGAACATGAATCTATGTGGTCTTTAAGCTGGTGATGGATGAGTTTTTCCAGTATTTTGGAAATTACAGGGAGGATGGAGGTTGGCCTGTAGTTGTTTAGGTTGTGGGGATCTCCTGATTTGAATAGGAGCAAGCTCTGAGTGGATTTCCAATAGGAAAAGTCAGTGGCAGAGGAGATGGAGAGACTGAAGATGTGGAGGATAAGTGCAGTTAGGTAGTGGTAACCTAGCCTGAGGAAAATAGGGTCAATTCAATCAGCTTTGCCCCCTTTTTTGATATCAAGTTTGCTAATGTGGTCCTCTGTTTGTCTGTAGGTCACTGGGTGGAACTGGAGGGGATATGGGGGTGAGGACTCGTGGGGGATGGAACAGGACCGGGGGCTGGGAATCATTGTGTAGGGAGAGAAATCGAACGCAAGTCTAGTGGTAGTAAAATGAGACTTGAGTTTTTCTAGGATAAGGTCCCTCTCATCATGTTCAACACTTTAACGAGTATCTTGGCAAGGATGGATGCGGATGCTTTATGACCCTCAACTGACTTGATTGTTTCCATATCTTGGCAGGGTTGCCATTGGCATTTTTGAGGGATTCCACATAGAATTTAGATTTTGCAGAACATATTAATTCAACGCATGCATTCCTAGTGGTTCTGAAAGCCTGTCAGTTGGACGCACTCTTCATGAATCTTGCATGGTCCCTTAGTTTATCATGGTTTGTTTACGCTGCCTTTAGGTCTTCTGTGAACTAGGGGTTGGAGTACTTGCTGACCCTAGTTTTTATAAATGGAACATGTTTATTGGCCAGCTGAGTTAATGTATCATTGAGGTAGATGACAGCCTCATCCACAGATTTGGCAAGATAGAGATTTTGCCAGTGTACACCTTTGAGATCAGAGATATAGCTGTCGGTGTTGAATTTGCAGAAGCTATGTTTGATGTCAAATTTGGAGGAAGAGGGGTGCTTATCTTGATTTCGGGTACACACTACAATGTTGTGGTCACTCAAGTCATTATGGAATAGGGTTGAGTGTGCAATTTTGTAAGGATGGTTTGTAATAATAACATCCAAAATGGAGCTATTTACTTGGTTCTTGGTGCTCAGCCATGTTGGTTCCATAATGAATTGGGATAGCGTAAACTCATCACAGAACTCTTTTAGGGGACATATCATAGGCAAGATCCAATCAATTTTGAGATCGCCAAGAATGATTACCTTATTGTTGATGGGGGCAATAATGCTTTTGAAGGTTGAGATTAGTTCAAGGCCCCTTGAAGGGGGTCTGTAGCGGCCTATGACATTGATGACTTCAGCAGGTGAAATTTGAATTTTAATGGCCACTTACTCAAATTCTTTGGGTTTGGACATCGTTTTGATGATAGAGATGTTTAGGGTGTCTTTTGTATAGATTACTACACCCCCCATGGGTTTATCCACTCTGAATAGGGTGTAGGAGGGTAGCAAAATCTGCTGATCAGAAATAGTACTCTTCAGTCAAGATTCAGTGATGACTACCAGATCTGGGTTAGTGTGAGCAGCCCAGATTCCTAGATAGTCCAGTTTGCTGATCAGGCTCTGTACAATGATCAGGATCAGCTTTAGGCCTGAGTTGGCAACAAAGTCAAAGGGGGATGATAGGGGGTTTGGAGGACCAGGGTTCACTTCTACGTTACCTGAACATATGAGTAGCAACAGTATACGATTTTTCAAATTATGTCTTGCAACAGCAGACTCTTTTTTTCTGTGAGTCCTGCCATGGGAGTGGACAGGCAGAGGGTTAGTAGGAGGGGGTATGAGTTGCAGGGGACAGACCATAGCTACAAGTGAAAGCATCCTAGTTGACAGAGAAGCTGATAGCAGGTCCAGAGAAGCATGGGAAGCACAAAGTGGATGATTATAATTTGGCTGAGTGCATCACTGCTGTAACCCATGGCACAGGTTGGAATGAAGGGCAGGGGTTGGTTGGAGGTAATGGCACACATTGTGGAGAAGCTGAGGGGGAAGGATCATTGAGACAGCCTGGGACTAAGACCAGAGATAGTGCCAGATAGAACAGCATTGTTGAGATCAAGATGAGAGGATGATGTGGGGACAGTAGGGAAAACAACTGAGTAGCTGTTACAAACTGATTAATTAGGCAGAATTGAACTGAGAGGATATGGAGATGCTAGGAACAAGGGGTAAGATCCAGTGATGGGGAAAAGGGAGAGGGAGTGAGATGCATTTAATGGCAGGGAAAAATAGGGTTTAATAATGTGGAAGGCCCCATAGAAAAGGGCAAGCTGCATGAAATCACGCTAGCTGGATGGGTCACTGAGTGATAGTAACAATTATTGTGTGCTTTGCTTACCTGTGATCTGGCTGTAAGCAAATGTTGAATGGCATACACTTGAATTTGTAGCATCTCAATGATGTATTGAAAGTCACCAGTTCAGAACTCGGTTCATCTAGTTTGATTTGCCAAAATGCATACCCTGTGTCAAGCACTGTGAAAACCTTTGCTCTTGTGAGCTTTGCAGCAATCTTCTCTACTGTATTCATGGGATAGCGCTCCCATTTGATTGCTCTATTCCAGTTGCAAGGGTCAATGCAGATTCTTACTTTGTTGGTTTTTTCAATAACTACAATGGAATTTACCCAGCTTGTAGGCATTTCAACCTTTTCAATTAACCCCAGTTTCTCTATTTTCTGTAACTCTGCCTGTACTTTGTCTTTCAATGCAAAGGGAAGCTTCGTGGGTGGGTGAATTACAGAGTATACCGACTTGTCAATCTTGAGGTGGTGCTCCCCTTCTAGGCATCCTAGCTCTTCAAAAACATCATAAAAATGTGACAGTATATGTTTTGGTGCTGTCTACCAACTTGTCACTAGTTTTCATGGAGAACATTTTCTTCACTAGCTTAATTTCTGAGCAGGTCTGGAGCCCTAGGACTGGTATGACATGAGTATACATCACCTGGAAGGTGATTAGGTTATATTTATTTTTAAAGCATGCTGGTAAAATTGCTTTACCTCTAACATCTAACTTGTGCACTGAGTAGGAAACCAGCCTTGCCCTTGACCACTGAAATGTTTCTTTAGACAGCTGTTTATAAAGAGTCAGTGGCAATACACTGCATTGTGCTCCTGAGTCCAGCTTGACGTTCACATCCTGGCCTTGAAAGGTTAACAATACATTTCACTCAGGGCTGTGCCTTAGGTCAGTGTGTCTGTGCAGAAGGTACTTTCACTCTCAGCATCACTGCTCGAACCTTCATTAATCTCGTGCGCCGTAGTAACTCCCTGCTGCACAACACATCTTTGCAAAATGATTTCTTCAGTTGCACTTTCTGCACCATTGTCTAAAGGTTGGGCACTGTTTTGGTTCATGCAGTCTGCCACACTTCTCACATCTGGATTTATTACTATTAGCAGGTGTGCTATGCATTCCATGATGTGTGCCTTGGCTGGTCTTTTCATGTCTGACTGACGCAGCATGCACAAAACATTCCTCTTGGGCTATGTCAGTTATGCTTTTAAATGGAGTTTCACTGGGTTCTGCAGCCCTGCAAATTGTTAATTCTGTCTCCAAAGTTAAATTGTCTTCACATAGAAATCAACATTTTACTCGATTACTCTGCATTCCACATACTATTCTGTTACAAATTAAGGAGTGAGTCAGCTGTCCATATTCACAAGATTGAGCATTCTATTTCATATCAGTTACATAAGCATCTATGGATTCTATCTATGCATCTATAGATATGCCTGGTTTCTAATGTTGAACAAATGTCTTTCATATATCAGATATTTTGCGGGATTACAGTACCTTTCAAAGTTGCCCATGATCTTTTCCATATCTTCCTTATCTGCCTCTTGCTGCCATGCAAATGTGTTGTACACTTCCATTGCTGTTGGACCTACTAGGTTAAGGAAGGCCATTGCCTGCATTTGCTTGGATTTCTTTCTGACTCCACTGGCTACTAGAAAAATGTTGAAGTGTTGCTTAAACTTCCTCCAGTGCTCTGCTAAATTGCCATGCAGTTTCAATGTGGTGAGGGTGTTAATTTCTTCATTCTGACACCAAGAAGTGATCACTCCACACATTCAAAGATTTAGCTGTGTTTGAGTTTACTGCTGTTTAGCTTAGTACATAAGAGAGAATCTTACAGCTTAGGTGTGCTTTTTTATCTGACAGTCTTCGAGCAGTGCACTGACTGTCTCTGTTCACAGAGTGATCTTGAGATACCATTTTTAAAGAAGCAGTGCTATTTAAAACAACAGTAATACTTTAAACAACAGTACTACATTTCCTTACAAAGGGCAGCCAGTAAAATATTATGATTCATAAGGTTTAGAACTGGACTGGATCAATATTTTTTTTTCAGAAATTGGCTCTGCTATGTAAGTCACTGTCATGTAGTCAGGTAACATGTCTAACTCTTCCTCCAAAATGATGAGGCTGTGCCACCGTGCAGCTTCCCAAAGTTCCAAATGCCCACAGCAGGATAAAGATTAAACTATTATTTTTGTACCATGCTTGCCACTTGCACCATGAGAAGATAGATAAGCATCAGAAAGACTAGCAACTTGTGCTGTATATGCATTCAATGTAATGGTGCTTGTTGTTGTAATAACATTTGCCCTAGTAATATTGTTGCTAGTTTTAGCATTCAAGTTATGCAGTCCTTTCTGCTTCTGCATATGCTGTCCTTGCATAAATATATGAAATAGTGTCTGTTTCTTATCCTTCATCTATTCGGGGGAGGGGATAATCAGGGAGTGGGAGCATAGTTGAAGAGAGCAGTATCACCACATGGGGGTTCAGGAAATTGGCAAGGTAGAGATAATGGTGGATCAGGAGAGGAAGGGACTAGAAGCTCAAAGGGTAGATAAGGCACCAGGACTAGATGTCCTAAATCCATGAATACTTATTGAATCTGCTGTAATATTGGCAGTACCCTTTGCATGACTATTTAATGACTCATTGAATTCAAGAATGGTGCCAGCATATTGATGAGCTCTGATGTAGACCCATTCTACAAAGGCAGTTGGGGGCAGGGTGGATCCTAGCAACTACAGCCTGTCAGTCTCACTTTTATTATAGGTCAGCTGAGTCCATAGTCAAAGTAAATGTGTTGGCCTATTTAGAGGATAATGGACTGGAGGATAACAAGCAGCATAGGTTTCTGTCAGGAAGGTCATGCTAGACCAACCTGATAGTTTTTTTTAACTGGGTCATTAAGGCAATGGAGAAAGGATAGGTAGAAGATTTTCTCTCCTTCAATTTCAACTAGGTGTTTGATTTAGAACCACACAGAAGACTGCAGAAAAAGTTAAAGGACTTGGAAGTGGAGCAGAGTTTAGATAGGGGTGTAGAAAATCTGCTTGAGGAGGCAACAGAGGTTAAAAGTGAATGGGGGAAAGGCAGAGGACAGGGAGGTCATGAGCAGGAGGCCTCAGGGATTTGTCCTGGGACCTGTTTTGTTCAATATGTTCATCAGTGACATAGGAGCAGTTAACTAGGGCATGTTTTTTTTCTCTTTCCCGATGACACAAATCTCTGAGCAGGGTACATCATTAGAAAGGGGTACAGGAGCTACATATGGGCACAGCACCATCATAGCTTTTTTGGAATTTACATGATTCATCCATCAAGCTTTAGACCAAGGCCAGCTGGTGGAGGTTGCATTTATTGAACTATCAAAAGCATTTGATATGGTGCATTATATGCTCCTCCTTGAGCAGATAACTGGCACTGGACTCTCTCCCAGATCCAGTTCAATGGTTCAACAGTTATCTCTGCAATCGTTCACAGTGGGTCAAGATTGGGGACTTCATCTCTGATAGCAGGCCAGTCCACTCAGGGGCCCCACAAAGGTTTATCCTGGGGTCCCTAATGTTCAGCATTTTCCTAAACAAACTCCCAGGCTCCTGCCCCAGTCACATGCTCCTGTATGCTGGTGATGTGGTCATTTTCACCAGCAATCCTCACCCTGAGCACCTACAAGCAGACCTCCAATTTGGTTTCTCCTCCACCGAAGCTTGGTTTAAAGAACGCAGTACTCAGCTATAAAGAAACAAAGACCACAATCTAATCCAGCTCCCTTAGTAAGCATAAGGCCTTCCCCCTGCCTGTCAAGAATGACAGTGGTGACACACTGGATCTCGTACAGCACATTAACAACCTTGATATCACAATTGATTCCACTATGTCCTACACCCAGCATATAGACAATACTGCAGAGGCTATCAATTCCAGAATCAGGATACTTTACCATCACAAACACAGGCTAACAAATGAAGCCCTGAACCTGGCCATCAGTAGTTTAAATGTATCCCTCATCGATTATGACCTGGCCATATATGGGTCGGCAATGGATACTGACCTCCGCTGCATCTCTTTGGCACTAAATAAGGCCTTCCACCTCCTTAAAGGTGCTGTAAGACTCACACACTTGAGAACTCTATGCTTGGGCAGGCTGGCTACAACAAAAGAACCGAATTAAATACCAAACCTGCCTACTTGCCAAAAAAGCCTCACTAAATCTGCTGCCACCAGGAGTTCAGAACCTGCTCACATGACACGCGAGTGCTAGGTTGGCAAGAAGCTCCAACAATCAGATCATTAGTGAACATAGATGCCACACTGCATTGGCACAATGTGGATTCTCCTACCGGGCACCCCACTGGATCAATGCTCTACCACCTGCAATCTCTGGAGTAGAAACTATTGGTGCCTTCAAGTGTAAGCTTCATTAGCACCTCATTGCTGAGGAAAACTGTAACTGCTTCATCTAACTTTGTTTATTTATTTATTTATTGAAACGTTTCACCAGGTAAGGTACACTGAACAACAGGTTGCTTGTCTCCCGGTACGACCTGGGGGAGAGGGAGTGGGAGTTTTAAAACACAGAAAATTTTACAAGTAATTTGCAAAAAACATATAAGACATAATTAACAAAGTAGCTATTTGCAACATATATGGTGACCTTAAGGATGACCAATAGTATATAGAGAGCACAAAATTGCACCTAAAGCATATGTGGATCTAATATACAGGTAGGATAAAACTGATACTTTAGCAGTAACAGTTTGTAAAAATTGAAGAGACAAATACAACTTGGGAAAAAGCAGCATATTAACAGAAGAGAGGAAGAGGTGTATCTAGAGAATGGAGAATACTAAGGCCTACCTGGTAAAGTAAAAATTTTATATAGGGAGAATAGCAGAGGAGCAGAGTAAACTAGTAGATCCTGGTGAGACAATCAGGCTCCTAGGCACATACAAGCGATGTCTTCATCAGCACCTCATTATCAAGGGCATCTGTGACTGCATCTGCTTACACCCCATAGTAATTACCTGCTGCACTTAGATGTACCTCTTGACTCAGGATGCACCCCCAACCTCAGTTCTTCACTGATCCCCACCGAAGCCCAGCCTACCCCCACACATCTCATGGCACACCGTCCCCCCTCCATTCCTCCACTATGTCACCTTTGTTATCGTCTCTGTATCTGTCTTCTACAAGGTGTTTGAACTCACGGATGCAGGCATACATTGTACAGTGCCTCAGTAGTGTCTACTTGTCTGAACCTTTCTGTAACTTATTGTACCATCTCTGTAAATGTATCAATTGTTGTACTCTGCTGTTTTCTGTTCAACTGATGTGAAACCTACAAAACGGCATCCACTCACAGGTGTTATTCAAGAACTCAGTAAAAAATATAAAATAAAAAATAAAGATGGACCAAGTGAAACATGAGTGTGGATGGTTTACAATCTCACAATTGATATTCAATGCCATGATGCACAAGGTAATGGACATATGGACATGGAACTCACCAACAGAATATTGAATGGAAGGAGTTAGGCTGGCCACCACAAGGAAGAGTGATCTGTGGGTCATAATCAGTGACTCCCTGAAGCAAATGGGCACTTGAAACAAAGCATATTAAACAAGCTTAGAGGATGCTGGGGTGCTCAGGCTAGGACCCCACCACTTTAACCAGAGGCTTTCCTGAGTAGGTTAACTTCCAGCCATTATGCCCCAGCTTAAATATTAACCAGGCTGCTGACATCATAACTGACATCATTGTTCCAGGTTGAAATCCCATACATTAAAGAAACAGCACTGATTCCATTAAGCAGGGCAAAGTTTACACTAATCAATAAAAGGCAGATTAATGAAAATATAAACCATTGTGAGGGTGCATAAATATTAAATGCCCACATACCAAAAAAATCAAACTTAAGATACAAGTATTTATGTGAGTGTATCAAAACAAAATCTTCATGGACAAATCTTCCAAGAACAATACTGTTTGCATAAATATGTATACCTTTCCTGTTATCTTGTAATTTGAAACCCACTTATAACAAAACACTGTCAAAGAAAATAGAAAAATGAATGTTCACAAAACTAGCTTAGAAATGATAGAAGAAGCTGGTACTACAACTGATACCACAGTCGTCCCTTGAAAGTAACTGTCCCCAGCAGTAATTTCCAAAGTAGTAATTTCCCTTCCTCCAACTGTCTCTTCAAAAACTACACAATCTAAACTGCACTGACTTAGAAATGTTTGACAAATGTGCAAATGAGTTAAAAAATAGATTCCTACAAGAGGCCAGAAAGGCATCTTGGGGGAGAGCTGTTGGCAGTTATTAAGGAGGAGAGGGACTTGGTGATCATAATCACAGATGACCTGAAGGCCACAAGGCAGATGGGCATGGCAGTGGGGAAAGCCACTGGGATGTTGGGGTGTATTGGAATGGGAATCACAAGTCAAAGGAGGTAGATAACATTTCCACTGTACAAGACCCTGGTGAGGCCTCACTTGAGTACTGTGTCCAGTTCTGCAGGCCACACCTTCATAAGGACATTGACAAAATAGAGACTGTGCAGAGGAGGGTAACCAAAATGGTGAAGGGTCTACAGCACAAGCCTTATGAGGAAAGAGTCAGAGACCTCAATGTGTGCACGCTGGAGCAAAAGAGGGAGATAGGTGACATGATAGAAGTATTCAAATACCTCAAGGGCATAAACAAGGTGAAAGGAGACAACATGTTCCAGTTCAAAAGTAGAACTAGAACTAGAGGACGTGACATGAGACTGATGGGTAACTGCATAAGGGGGAATATCAAGAAGTTCTTTTTTACAGAGAGAGTGGTGGATCCATGGAATAGCCTGCCCCAGGCAGTGATGGCCACCCTTACTGTGACAGGCTTCAAATATGCATGAGACAGGAATAAAGGAATATTAGAGATTGGAAGAAAAAGCTAAAACCAATGACCAGAGAGTGTCACTAGCTGCTTCATCTGTTAGTATAAATGGGCAAACTGGATTGATCTGGCAACCCTTAGCTGCCAACAGTATGTATGTATGTATACATGTAAATGAAAACTTGACTGATAGCTCTCTGAAAAAGGCTAGAAACACTGACAGAGCCAGTTTATTAAATACTAAACAAAAAAACATTTTGCCTCACAATAACAAACCCATATGCTTTGTCATAATATACAATACACTGAGTAAAAAGATAGGATCGGTAGTATGGCAATAGAAGCCTATTTTATAAAATGACAGCCTTTTAGTCTCAACAGTAGGATGGATATCCAGAATCTCCTTTAACAGGGGGACTAATGTTAAGGACAAATAGGTGCACAATCAGTACAGTGCGTCAAGAAGTAGTTCTAATTGGTTATGTTCAAATGTGGTAGATGTATTATCTGAAGTTATTCAAATCATTCCAGTTCATTTTTTCTGGATAATATAAAATGGAGAGTACTCATTAGATAATTCCTAAACTGTTCCTCTAGATTTGTGGTTTATGCTCTTTGGTGCCTGTGTCTAAAAATACATGCGTGTATGACCACTAGAACATTATGGGAGAGGATACAGGAGCACGTCAACAGCTTAAACATTCATACTCTAAATCTAATACAGCAGAAGGTACCCATTTTTGAGAGATGCATGAGGGGAATCCTGGATACCTTAGATTTCTGGTCTTAGAATGCGTAAGTCAGCAATATGGGAGGTAATTGATTGCAAAGGCTATTATAGAGTGAAACATATTAGATGTCATCCCTGAATGCCCTAAAACTTAATGGATTAAATGATGAGTGGGATTTGAAGCTTCTTCTGTGATCTAAATGTCTTTATGATTCTGAATTCTCAACCGGACAGTATCACTCACAGTCTTTCCTTCCCATTTCTTTAGATTAAGAAAGCACATAATTAAATTCCATAGTTTTGGGAGGCAATTGGAGGCAGGGAAATTATTGCTTTAGAATCCTGGGGACAGTTACTTTCATGGGACAACTGTGGTATCTTCTATCTTTTCTAAGCTAGTTTTATAAACATTATATTTTTCTATTTTCTTAGGCAGTGTTTTGTTATAAGAGGATTTCAAATTACTATATAAGAAAGATAACAGGAAAAATATGCATATTTATACAAATGACATTTTTCCTGGAAGATTTGTCCATGAAGGTTTTTTTTTGTTACACTCACATTAATACTTGCATGTTAAGTTTGTTTACTGGTATGTGGGAATTTAATATGTATGCACCCTCACAATGGTTTATATTTTCATTCATTTGCCTGTTATAGATTAGTGTAAACTTTGTCCTACTTAATGAAATTAATGCTATTTCGTTAATGCATGGGATTTCAACCTGGAACAATGATGTCAGTTATGATGTCAGCAGCCTTGTTAGTATTTAAACAAGGACATAATGGCTGGAAATTAAACCCCTGAGACAGGCCCCTGGTCAATGCACTGGAGTTCTAGCCTGAGCCCCGGTATTTGTTGTTACTTGTAAGGAGTGCTATTTGGCTTAATAAAAGTTTGTTTTGCATTTTCATGGCTAAAATCAGTGTTTGCCTTGCTGAGTGCACTGGAACTACTGTTTTCCTAGTCTTTTGAAGGGAACAATACATCCCCTCATCTGCTGAACCACAGACTGTTGGCATAGAGTGCAGTCCTTTGTGGAGATTGAGGAAAAATTACACCTGGGGGGACCAGGTGTAACATCCCTCACTGCTGTGCCAGCTAAAAATACCAACCTCTGCAGCTGCAGAGATGTTGGATCTCAACTGCAATTGTAGTGTGGGACATAGACCCACATCGTATTGAAAATCTGTCCACGGGTGAATAGTGAGGACCAGGAAGTAATAGGAAACCTGTTCCCACGTGGCATGATTTGTGCTTGGTTAGGGACAAATTCAAGAAAGACATCAGGAGTTTTATTTCATTGAAAGAGTGTTGGAACCATGAAACAGACTGACAGTAGACATTGTGGGGCCTTTACCATAAACTAGTTGAAACATGGCTGAACAGGGCAATAAGACTTATAGCCCCCAAGGGAGGCACAGAATTGAGGGGTGAGGGATGAGGGAGCAGGAAAGTATGGAGACAACCCACCAGTATAGTAGGTCAATGGGATGAGGTAGTGTAGTGTCAGAAGATATGATGGGTCCTCTGTCTCCTCCCATCAGATTATGTGTTTCTGTATGTCTGTTTTTAAGCTTCATCAGGTTTAGTAGTGCTTATGATGCTTTAGATTCTAGACAGATGCCACCGACTGTTGCCATAACTACATAATCTTAGTTGATGGACAGCACATGGAGTTTTAGACAATGAAAAATATGTATTGTTTTAGCAGAATATATGCAACTTGGAATTTAGGGATGGGAGCAGCACAAACTGAAAAGTTTGCACCAACAAATATATGACAGTTTGAAAACAATTGTAACAGAGTTGGAAAGTTGCTGCTTTCTTCCCTCAAGTCATTTTTTTTAAAGCAGTGATATGAAAATCATGCAAGCATCACTAGATTAACTAATTTTGCCTGCAGGCAAAACACATTTACATCTATTTACAGGAGCTGAAACATAGCAATTCTATAAGGTTTAGTCTCATCATATATTATGGGGTTAGTCTACATGAAATGAAGACTTTCACAATGTAAATACCTACTGTGTCAACACATGTACCATTTACTTGCAAAATATATGTGAATATATATAGTATATAAATAGACTAAGATGGACTAATACAACTCTGTTCTGTTGTCCTGGTGCCCAAACTGCATTAACCTGAAACACTGTTACTTCCTGAGAGCTTATCTAGTCTAGATGTCTGAAAACAGTTCACACTTCATGCACACAGCATGTCCTCTGGTAACCTGTTCTAAACTTACAGTATTTACATAGCTACATAGACAGTGTTGGCAGATGAGGGCCTATGGCCCACCCAGTCTGCCCATTTGAGCTTGTAAGTTCAGTTTATGTTTTCCTAGAAGTCAGTTGCCCCTTACCCCTGACCTCCAGAATTCCTTTATGTCTATCCCATGCATTCTTAAATCCAGTGATTGTTTCAGCCCCCACCACTTCCTCTGACAGGGTGTTCCACTTGTCCACCACCCGTTCTGTGAAGAAATTTTTCCTCATGTTTCCTCTGAATCGTCCTCCCTCCAACTTCATCCCATGCCCTCTAGTCCTGGAACATCTTTTCACTTAAAAATAGTGTATTCCTGCACCTGCTCCTCCTGTAAGATACTTGTATGTCTCTATCATATCCCTCTCTCTCCTCCAGGAGTACATGTTCAGTTCCTTCAACCTGTCCTCATAGGGACTTGTGATGCAATCCATGCACCATCTTTGTTGCCCTCCTCTGAACCTTCTCTACCCTGTCTATGTCCTTACGTAGGTAAGGTCTCCAGAACTGTACACTGTACTCCAGGTGGGACCTCACTAGTGTCTTGTATAGTGGAATTATGACTCCTTTTCCTGCTGGTGATGCCTCTGCTTATGCATCCCAGCATCCTATTTGCTTTACCTGCTGCCTTGTCACACTGTTTCCCTACCTTGAGGTCATCAAAGATGATAACCCCAAGATCTCTTTCCTGCTTGGTGCATGCTATATCCTCACCCCCAACTGATATATTGTGCCAGGGTTTTTGTGCCCCATATGTATTATCTTGCACTTCTTTGCATTGAATTTCAACTGCCATACCCTGACCATTCTTCAAGTTTCTGCAGGTCCCTTCTCATTCTGTCTACACCCTCTGGTGTGTCTGCTCTGTTACAGAGCTTTGTGTCATTAGCAACAGTGAAATTCTGCCTTCTAGGTCCTGTGCAATGTCACAGATGAAGATGTTGAATAGGACCGGTCCCAGCACTGATCCCTGTGGTACCCCACTGGTCACTCTTCCCTCTGTGGAGTGACAGCCATTTACCACCACCCTCTGTGTCCTGCCACCCAGCCAGTTACCTACCCACCACACTACTGTCCTGCCCACACCCATATTCCCCAGTTTGTGTAATAGTCTTCTATGTAGCACAGTGTCAAAGGCCTTGCTGAAGTCCAGATAGGCCATGTCCACTGCCCTCCCCTGATCCACTTCCCTAGTCACGCAGTGAAAAAATTCAATAAGGTTGGTCTGACATGACCTTCCCCTGGTGAAACCATGCTGCCTTGGGTCCTGTAGTCCATTGACAACCAGATGTTCCACCAATCTCTCCTTCAGTAGTGCTTCCATGATCTTCCCCACTACTGAGGTGAGGCTGACTGGTCTGAAGTTCCCCGCTTCCTCTTTGTTCCCACTTTTGTATAAGGGGACTACATCTGCTATCCTCCATTCATTGGGTACCTCCCCTGTTTCCAGTGATCAGCTAAACAGGATAGCCAGAGGTTCAGCCACCACCTCTCTTAGTTCTTTAAGGACCCTGGGGTGCACCCCATCTGGCCCCATTGCTTTGTCAACTCTTATTACTTCCATTTCCTTCAGGACCCTTTCTCATGTAAAGGGACTTGTGTCCATTTCTGCACCATTCTCACCCTTTGTACTCCCTTCAGACCCATTACCCTCTTCTTCCTCAGTAAAGACTGAGCAGAAATACCTGTTCAATATGTCAGCTTTACTGTTGTCATCCTCCACGAGGCCTCCATCCTCCCCCTTCAGTCTCACTATCCCTCCCTTTGCCTTTCTTTTTTCACTTATGTACCTGTAAAAGGTTTTGTCCCCTCTACACACTGATTTTGCAATGTGTTCTTCTGTCTGAGCTTTGGCTTCCCTTACTGACCTCCCTGCCTCCATTTGCTTCTCCTGGTACTTCTCCCTATCCCCTTCTGCTTGTGTCTTTTTCTATTGCCTGAATGCAATCTTTTTGGCTTTGACTTTCTTTGCTACCTCTTTGGAAAACCATAATGGTCTCCTCTTCCTTTTCCTCTTGCTAACCTGCTTAATGCATAATTCTGTTGCTCTTGTAATCCCCATTTTAAATACTGCCCACTGCTCCTCAACCCCTGATTCCTGCTCCATTCCTTTTAATGCCTCGTTCAAGTATCTCCCCATTTTCCCAAAGTCTGCCCCCCTAAAATCCAGAATACATGTTTTTGTGTGGTTTGGTTCTGCTCTTTCTGTGATTTCAAACTACAATGACTGGTGGTCACTGTTCCTCAGGTGCTCCCCCACTGTTACCCCCATCACACTGTCCCTGTTTGTGAGCACAAGGTCCAGTATTGCCTTCTGCCAAGTTGGTTCCATGACCAGTTACTTGAGGAAGGCACCCTGAAGGGAGTCCAGAATAAATCTGCTCCTAGTTGATGCTGCTGCTGGGATGCTTCAGTCCACGTCTGGAATATTGAAGTCTCCAACCAGTACTACCTCACCCTTGTCTGCCATCCTTTGTATGGCTATCATCAGCTCCCTATCTGTTTCTTCCTCCTGGGCTGGTGGTCTATAGACCACTCCTGTGTGGATGGCTGGCCCCATTTTCCTTTCCAGTTTAACCCACAGTATCTCTCCCCCATTTTGTTCCTCCTGGATCTCTGTGGCCTTATGTCATTTTCACATACAGTGCCACTCCTCCCTTCCTGCCTGCCCTGTCTCTTCTGAATATGTTGTAGCCAGGTATGGCCATCTCCCAGTCATGGTTATCATTACACCAGGTTTCAGTGATGGCCACAATGTCCAGGTCTGACTGCACCATGACAGCCTCCAGATCTTCCATCTTGTTGCTAAGGCTCCTGGCTTTTGCACACATGCTTTCCATGATTTGACCTCCCTAGACTGTTTTGCTGTTCTACTCCAGCCCCTTCCTTGGTTGTCCTTTATCCCTGGTTCTCCTTGCTGTCTGCCCTTCTGTTGAATTTTGCCCCTTTTCTGCCTATCCACCTCTTGGGCGCTAATCTCCATCTTTTGCACACTGCTTTGTAGAGATAGCCACTCCTCTGGTTCACTGGTTCCACTGCTAGCTGTGGGGGGTGAGCAAGTAGATACCCTCCTTGTTGACCTTCTGAATGACCAGATAGTTCCTCACATCCTCTTTAATATTCTTTACTCTACAGTACATAAAGGAGTAACCCCCCTGCTTGTAAGCTAGTAGTCGGATTTTCCAGGCTCTATACCAGTCTTGCACCCATGACAATTTTTAAGAGTGCCATACTGGTCCCATTGTGCCTGAATAAAATACCATTGCAGTAGGTGTAGAAGACCCAGGACTAACTGCAACATCCATCCATAACATAAGCAGACAGGAACTAAGTTGGCGTGATCTCTTTCCATGGTCTAGTCTAATACACTTTTAGACAGCAGATGTATCCGATGATTGATGTATGCTGCCAGTAGCCATGTCCAATTGTTGCAAACAGGACACAATCTTGAATACCATTGCCATTGTACAAAAAGGGAATAGAGACAGGAGGATTATCGGACACAAACATATAAAGTAGATGTGCCTCCCTCTGACCTTTCACATATTTGGTTCTTAAGTTGTAGTGAATAGAATACTTTTACCTCATCTTATATTAACCTAATGTCTTTGAAACTCTCAGTTCATTCTCTTCTTACAGTGTTTGTCTTTACTTCAATGAGTATAATTGCAGTTCTCATTTTCATTCTTCACTAGCTATAGTCCCCTGTCCTCTAATCATCTTTTTTGCCCAACACCGTCTTCCTCTCCAATGTGACTTTCCCTTTTCTTTAGTCATGAATCCAATAATGCATGCAATTCTCTGCCTTTATGTCTGAACAAAAAACAACTATAATAAAATATCCACTACAAAATAATCATCAGCATTATGAACATGTTACTTTTTAATTATACTTATTATTTTGGACAACATGTTATTTTTCACTGAATAGCTTTTGTCAACAGCATTTCATAGTATTGAAAACTTCATTACTCATCTCACTGTTTTGATACATAATTATTGATTTCATGAATGCAAATGCATCATTTGTGTTTACTTTGTTGTTCAAAACATGTCAACATGTTCTTACAATTACAAAATGTACTGTATGGCAACATGTTGCTGTTATACAAATACTGTAGTTGTAATTGCTAAAGAGATACATTTTTCTTTAACAAGCAGCAAGAAGTGCACTGTTTCGTTTTTGACGGCACTCATAACTTGCAATCCTCTCTTCCCAAAAACATTTTATGCACTGATTTCTCTCCTTATGGTAAGAAATAAATTATGGTCAACTGCTGTGTGTAGTAAGGTAAAGTATTTCATACCACATTATTTAGGTGCTTTACAAGGTTTGGGGGTGAAAACAAACTGACAGTACCCATATATTTAGTGAAATCCAATTTTGTGCACAGTGTCCCCTATGCACTAAGGGGCATCAGGTATGTGCAGAAGGCACACATCCTGCCCGTGAAGTTCTGTACCTGTGAACAGGTGCTCATCTGGTGGCATCCATGACTGCCAGCCACCCGTCCACAGCCTCCCCATATACAGGTATGCATGGGGCAGATTTAACCATCCTGGGTCACAGAGTAGATCCCTTATGCGGATGGGCATTGGCCAGGATTGTGAATAGCACCCTTGGCACCTGTACCCATGCTGCCCTTCCCCAGAGGACACATAGAGCCACTGACCCCCTTTGCACTCCCCCATCCACTACCCCCTGGTAAGGGCTCTGCACAGGGCACCCATGCCTGACCACACCCCTGCACCATCCATGACACCCATGCCTGGGGGTTGTGAATAGCTCCACCCCCACACCCCGGCACTTCCATCAGCACCCCCATCTGACATATCTGCTAAAGAGTGCCCCCTGCTGGATGTCCAGCAGCACATCCACCACATACCACCACAGCCACCGGCCATCCAAGGGAGGCTCGGAGCATGCTGATATTTAAGGCAGCATGCACCCAGCTTCCCTTGGACAGCAAGCTGCCAAGGAGGAGTGCAGAGGGATGTGCTGCTGACCACCCCATAGGGGGCACTGTTTGGCAAGTATGGGGGATGGGATGCTCATAGTGCTGCTGGGGATGTGGGCCCACAAATCACTGATGCAATGGCATGGGATCGTGGGATAGGGTCCTGCCAACAGGTCTGGGCAGGGGCACAGATGTACCTGTGGCAGGTGTCTACTGTGTGTACAGGCAGGAGCACTCATGTGTAAGGGGTGGGTTACACCTCTGAGATCAGGTGGGGGCACTGTCATGTGTGTGTGGGGTGGCACCCATTTGGATGTGAGGTGACACTGACATTTGTTGGTGGGAGGGGTTATGGCTTCCATGGGCCGGCCAGGGGATCCCCATCTGTGATGCATGGTGTGTAAGGCAGTTATTGCAGGGTCCCCCCTGCCATAGCTTGAACCCACCTAGATGTGCCCCCCTGTGTGCAGCACTAAGGGCCTTCATGTGTAATGCTTAGAGCTAGCATATGCCCTCCCACCCTCCACAAGCCCCCTGTTGCACAGCTCTCTGTGGGGCTGGGAGATTTTGTGCACACCAGTCATGTGCCCCCTTCATGAATGTCATGTGACCCCACTCTGTGGCATTCAGATGTAGTGATGTCAACGCGCCTGGTTTATGTGGTGTGTTGGTATCGTGCATAGGGCCCAATGTGTGTGGACATAAATCACACTCCTATTTGGAGGTGGGGGCTCAGAAGACATTAGTGCTGTTCCAAAAAGAAGTTGATCACTTTCCAGAGCTGCATTGCATCATGACTCTATGCTGATGTATTGCTCTCAAAAGAAGGGGTCTGTGACTGAAATTCCTAATACAGCACAGCTGTGTTGTTACGAGGGAATGGAATCAAAGCACAACTACCTGAAAATCTGTCCACTTCTGCCCATTCAGTAAAATGTGTTTCCTTGTTCTTCCCCTCACCCTGCTGAACTAATATCTTGATGACCCATGAGTTGACTACCACAAAAAAAAAGAAAAAAGGAAAACTAAAGGGGCACACACATGTCAGCTCTGTATTATCAGCATGATTGCCAGATATGTGGCTTGATATCTCTCCCTCTCCTGGCGCAGCAGTTCTCTTATCGCTCCAGTCTTCCATTCCCTCACCCATCAGCTACTGCCCTCTTTTGCTATAACTCTAGCTGCTACTACTGCCACTCAGCATAAATGAACTGTAGCTTGCATGGTTCATTTGCAACACAAAACACAAAAAATATCTAAAGAGGCACACACACATGCTTGCCATCTCTGTATTATCAGCCCGACTGCCAGGTCTGTTGCTATATCTCTCTCCCTCCCTTGATGCAGCAACTCTCTCATTGCTGCAGCCCTCATTAGGCATTACTATGTCACTCAGTGCTATACTGAACCTGTCTGTTATCAGTTTTAAATTCACATGTTAAAGTACATTATGTAGTCTATTCCGTATGAGATGTGCGAATGTCCCACACTGGAGCATGTGTTTTATCTGGTGTGCCACTCAATGTTAGTTATAAAATATAATTTTTAGTACAGCTTATAAGCAAATAGGTAAATAAATAATATTACAGACAAACACTTTTTTATCCAGTGCAGTGGCACATCATGTATCTGATATGAAAGACCATAGAAATCATGTAGTAAAATTGGAAATGCTTGAAAATAATTTTAATTATCATGGAAACCAAAAGATAAAGTATGTTCATTGTTTTAAGTGATAGTTAATGTTACAATCATTCCTGTCCATTTTACTGTTTGATTTCTTGACTCAGAGGGTGCAGTCTCCTGCTCTGCTGCTCCTGACAAAAAACAAATTCTACTTTCTGGATGTATCCGTGTTCGGCTAAGTCTGCCGGTGAACTGTTGCTTTATGAAACAGACTCACTTAGCGAGTGAGCTTGACTTGTCTGACAAGGAAACTCTGCTAATGCAGACAGAGAGAGAGACTGTGCACTCTGGGTCAAGAGATCAAACAGTAAAATGGAAAGGAATGACTATAACATTAACTATCATTTAAAATACTGTATCCTCTGGTTTCTGTGATAATTAAAATTACTTTCAGTCTTTTCTGATTTTACTATGTGATTTCTATTGCTCAGAGCATGGTCTTTCATATCTGATACACAATGTGCCCTTGCACTCGACAAAAAAAGTGTTGCTCAGTAATATTATTTTTTTTAAATACATATTTGCTTGCAAGCTGTACTAAAAAATATATATTGTATAACTAGCATTGAACAGAACACAAGGCAAAATACATCCTCCAGTATGGGACATTCACACATCTCATACAGAGTAGACTACGTGATATACTTTAACTTGTGAATTTAAAACTGACTACAGACAGTTCCTTTATGGCCATAGAAACATAGAAACATAGAATTTGATGGCAGATAAGGACTGCTTGGCCCACCCGGTCTGCCCACTTCCCTACCTACTGGATAAGCTGCAGATCCTAGTTAACCAGCAGCCTACGTCTTCCTACCCCCAACCCCTAGAATGGCCTTATGACTGTCCCATGCATGCTTGAATTCCACCACTGATTTTGACTCCACAACCTTCCTCGAAGGCCGCTCCATGCATCCACAACCCTCTCTGTGAAAAATACTTCTTAAATTACCTCTGAGCCATTCCATCTTCAAATTGTAGCCTCTTGTTCTTGCACGTCTTTTTTTGAAAGATGCTACCCTCTTGGACTTTGTTGATTCCCTTGAGGTACTTGAATGTTTCTATTATGTTCCTCCTCTCCCTCCTTTCCTCGAGGCTATACATATTAAGATCCTTTCGCTCTCTTTCATAGAGTCTTCCTCGTGCAGACCCTGCACCATTTTAGTTGCCCTCCTCTGGACAGCTTCCATCCTGTCTATGTCTTTGCGGAGATTGGGTCTCCAGAACTGCACACAGTACTCAGATGGGGTCTCACCAGCTGTCTATACAGAGGGATATAACTTCTGTTTTCTACTGGTGATGCCTCTCCCTATGCATCCCAGTATCCCCAGCCCTCCTTGCTGCCCTCTCACATTGCTTGCCCACCTTTAGGTTCATCTGATATGACTACCCCCGGGTCCCTTTCCCCTTTTTGTTGTTGTTAGTATCTCACCCCCCACTGTGTACTCTTCCACTGGGTTTTTGTTTCCCAGGTGCATTACCTTGCACTTCTTAGCATTGAATCTAAGCTGCCATACATTTGACCATTCCTCTAACCTTGCCAAGTCCCTTCTCATCCTTTCCACCCCACCCTGTGCATCAACTCTGTTGCAAATCTTTGTGTCATCTGCAAAGAGACATCCTTTTCCTGCCAGTCCCTCTGCAATGTCACTTATAAAGACATTGAAGAGGATCAGTCCTAATACTGAACCCTGCAGTACCCCACTAGTAACCCTCCTTTCTTCTGAGTGGACTCCATTTACTATTACTCTCTGTGTCCTATTCTCCAGCCAATTCTTTACCCAGGCTGTCATCTTGGGACCCACCTCCAGGCTGGCTAACTTGTATATTAATCTTTTGTGTGGGACTGTGTCAAATGCCTTGCTAAAGTCTAGGTAGACCATGTCCACAGCCCCTCCCTGATCTACTACTTTGGTCACCCAGTCAAAGAAATCTATCAGATTCGTCTGGTATGACCTTCCCACTGTGAATCCATGCTGTCTAGGGTCCTGTGCCCCTCTGGCCTCTAGATACTCGACAATTCTTTCCTTCAGAAGTGATTCCATCATTTTTCCTATCACTGAGGTTAAACTAACAGGTCTGTAGTTTCCTGCTTCTGCCTTGCTCCCACTTTTGTGAAGGGGAATCACATCTGCCCTCCTCCAGTCCTCGGGTACCACCCCATCCTCCCATGATTTGTTAAAAGGGTAGTCAGTGGTGTCACTAGTTCTACCCTTAGTTCTTTAGAATTCTGGGATGAACTCATTCATTGCTTTGTCCACCTTCAGTTTTAAGAGTTCTTTCAGAACCCTTTCTTCTGTAAATGGGCTGGTATCAACTTCTGTATCCAGAGTGTTTCTACTGTTTGTTTTAGGTACCTCCCCTTCTCATTTGTAAATACTGAGCAAAAATATTTGTTTAGTATCTCTGCCTTTTCACAGTCTCCTTCTGCCCACCCTCCCTCCCCTTTATTAAGCCTCACTATCCCTCCCTTGGTCTTCCTTCGCTCCCTGATGTACCTATAAAAGGTTTTATCCTCTTCTTAACTGAGTTGGCTATCTTTTCCTCGGTTTGGGCCTTTGCTGTTCTGACTGCCTTCCCAGCCTCCTTTTGCTTTAACTGATACAGTTTTCTGTCCTGCTCCTTCTGTGATTCCTTGTACTTCCTGAATGCTTTCTTTTTCTCTTACCTTCACTGCCACTTCCTTTGAGAACCATAGTGGTTTCTTACATCATTTTGTTTTATTTATTTGCTTCACACAAAGGCTCGTTACCTCTGTGATGGCAGTTTTTATTATTCCCATTGTTCTTCCACCCTCCTTCCTGCCCATATGCTAGTGCATTCCTTAGGCACTCACCCATTTTGGCAAAGTCAGCCCTCCTAAAGTCCAGTACTTTTGCCTTTGTATGGCTTGACTCTATTGCTGTGTTTATTGTGAACCATACTGTTCGATGGTCGCTAGTTCCCAGATGGCTACCCAGTTCTACATCTGTTATCCTCTCTCCATCTCCATTTGAGAGAATCAGGTCTAAGATTGCTCCCTCTCGAATGGTCTCCAATACTAGTTGTCTAAGGCATGCCCCCTATAGGGCATCTAGAATAACTCCACTCTTCGAAGTGGCTGCTGCAACTGCACTCCAGTTAACATCTGGCATATTCAGATCACCCATCAGCAATATCTCCCCTTTTTCTGCCATTCTAAGTATACTTTCTATCATTTCCTTGTCCATTTCCTCCCCCTGAGAATGGGGTCTGTATACAACCCCTGTGCGGATTGTGGTGCCATTGCCTGTCTCCAAATTGACCCACAGTGCTTCTTCTCCTTCCTGTTTACCCTTTTGTTCTGTTGCTTTTATTCCTTCCCTTATGTAAAGAGCTACTCCTCCTCCTCTTTTATCCTCCTTGTCCCTCCTGTAGATAGTGTATCCTGGTATGTTTACATCCCAGTCATGGTTTTGTGTGTAACATGTTTCTGTGACTGCCATGACATCCAGATGTTCCTCCTCCATCAAGGCCACTAATTCAGGAAGCTTGTTACCCAGACTACAGGCATTGGTACTCATTGCTCTCCATTTTTTGATGGCTTTACCTTCTGTTGCAGCATCCCCCACTGACCTTTCTACCTCGGTCTTTTTCTCATTTAGTACCCTGTTTTGTAGGGAGAAGCTTGGATTTTCCTGCTGCTTATCAGTGCCTCCCCCTTTGACTAGTTTAAAAGCTTGCCAATGAAGCATTTAAACTGATTGCTCAAAAGACTTGTTCCCTTCCTGGACAGATGCAGACCATCCTGCCAGTATAGGCTGGTGTCCCTCCAGGTGGAACCCCAGTCCCCAATGAAGCCAAGCCCCTGTGCTCCACACCATTTTTTCAACCATTCATTAAACTGCATGGTGCTAACTACCCTCACCTCCCCCATGCCATTGACAGGCAGCACCTCTGAGAAGGATACTGTGTGTGCTACTTGCCTTAGGCCCCTCCCCAACTCTACAATGTCCTCCTGCACTGCTCTAATCTCATGATGAGCCAAGTCATTTGTCCCTAGGTGGACAATTACGTCCAGCTCAGACTCCCTTGCAGCTGTTCTCATGATCCTGAGGATGCGCTTCCTGTCCCTCCAAGCCATGGCACCAGGCAGGCACCTTACTTCAGTTTTCCCAGCTCTTCTCAGTTCTATCCCCTAATAATTGAGTCCCCCACCAGGAGCTGCTTCCTTTCCCTGTGGTGTCCTCTGCCTCCTTCCTGTGGGCCTCCCTTGTGACAGTTGTCATCAGTCTTCTCTGTGGGTGCATCCATAGGGGAACTATGCTCCCCCAGAATGGTGTATGGATTGTGGAGTGGAACAATTGACTGGGTGTGCCTCTGTTCCACTATCCTCACCCTCCCTGAGCCCACTGTGGTCCAACTGCTGTGCTTTCTTCGCAACCTCTGAGGTAGTGGTGGTGGGCTAGTGCTCCCTGGATGGGGGAGGTTCCCTTCCTACTGTCCAGTGTGGCCTGGGGGAAGGTTTCCTTACTACTGTCCAGTGCGGCCTGAAGATGGGCAACTTCCTCCCTCAGGGCAGAGAGTTGTCTGCAAATAGGGCAGCATCTCAGCCTCCAGAAAGACTCCCGGAAGACTGCTGCACCACAGCCATTACATTGCACTACTCCCCACATGTTTATCTACTTTTTATTTTGTTTGTTTTGTGTGTGTGTGTGTGTGCGCGTGTGATTGGTTTGTTATATAGAAATATATATATTATACAATGTGTATGCTTATATTGTCAGTGCAGTGTGCTAGAGAGGATATGACAGTGATATGCACCTTGCACTCTTGAGGAAATGATGTCAGAACCTCAGGTATAAAGGAACTATTTCCAGGGGTGGGTGGGGTGAGGGTGGGAAGGGGTGGACCTAAACTGTGCCTCTCACAAACAATACCTATCAAAAGCTCACCAACGGCCATGGTGAGTGCCTTCCTGTCAGCAAGATACTCCCTACACAACAATTTGACAGAGAAAATACCCTGCTAATCAAACAGAGAAAAATCCAGACATCCAAGTCAGACACAGGTAAACCTTTCCAGCCCCAAAGCAGCCTGGTGGTTTGTTAGCCACAAAGGAAAATCAAATATGCAGTTATTTCAGCCCTTCTGAAGATGCTGACAAGATAAGCAGTTTTGAAAAACCCCTTCCTGAATTAAAAACTAAAATAATTAAACACAAAGCAATACCAATGTAAAAGCAAGGAACACTTCTCTCAGATGTAAGCAAGAGAGAGAGATTAGTTACAGATATCTAGTCCAATATAGTATATCCCATGCAGCTTCTCAGTTGTTTCAAAGCACACCCAGTACACAACTTGGAAGAAGATGGACATGAATGACAAAGTAATGCCTAGTGAACGTACAACACAGAATTTGCCAGGAAAATAAAGACTTACTGTCTCTTGACACAGTTGTACAGATCAGCTGATGGTGCACTCCTCAAGCTGCAGCCATTCATGTCACTCCATGAATTAGGCTATTATTTTCTCTGCCTGTCCAAGATTGAAGAGAAAACAAACTGGCTTTTCTGAGTTACTGATCAACATTACATGTGTCAGCAGCTCCTGTGTTGGTGAGGGGGGTTGTGGTAGGTGAGGACTTAAGGAAACATTTTAATACATGTAGCCTTTAACTTCACCCCTTCCCAAAAAACAATAATATAAGTAAATTACAACTATGCCACTCATTCTTGCATTCTAGATCCCTTATCAGGGTAATTTATTAGCAGCCATATTGGCTCTGACCAGAGTTTGTTTATTTTTTTTATCTTTAATTAAAAGCAATATAAATTAGGAGGACTCCAGCAACTGATTTTTGTTCTAGGCCAAAAATTACAGACATTTGAACAATAAACATGTGGTAATCATAACAAGTGTCATTCACTTTTGCTTCATCAGTTGATTTTGTTTGCATTTTTTTGTGAGGAAAGAAATGGCAGTCATCTATTGATTCATGATTTGTTTTCATTTTTGATTACAAAAATTATTACATTCATTGAAATTCCCTCATATCGAGCCCTATGCTTGAATGGGCGAGAACTATGTGATAGAGGTGAGTATCCATCCCGCGTAGATCCGCACCTGCAGACAGATGTGCACTGAGGGTATGCACCATGGAAGCACACCTGTCCATGGCCCCACCCTCCTAGTGGGCAGGACTCTGCGGGACAGCCAGGGGAGGGTTGCGGTCCCAGGTGGGCATCCAATTGGATGCCCATCATGGAAAGACAGTGGATCCCTTGTGTTGAGAGGCATGGGTCCAGGTGTGTGAATGTCCTCTGCAGGTAGCCAGACCCGTACACATGCCCCCATGACAGGCTGGTGGTTGCTGGACCTCCAACACTGCAGTGCCACCACCGGGGATGGCAGTACAAACCCCCTGCCCATGCCTCTGCCCACAGCAGGCCAATCCCATGCTGGTACCACTGCTGCTGGCTACTACACTAACCCATGGGCTTTTCAACCAGCAGACCTGCTGGACAATGACCCCTTGTGGCACCAACCCACCCCCATGGCACCATCCCCATCCCCTATACCTATGTGGTGGTGCTGCCCCAAGACAGCCAGTGGCACAGCCCTCCTCACACCACCACAGCTGCTGGCCATCTGACATACACAGGTGCACATCTGCTCTCCCTTTCATATGTCACATGACCAGTGGCCATGGGAGTGAGAGGAGGGCTGTGTCACTGGCCATCTCAGGGGCAGCACTACTGCAAAAGTATGTGGAAGGGCAGGTGACAGTGCAGTAGGGGGACAAATGGACACCATTGTGGGACGGGGTACTGGGTTCAGTGTGGGAGGCATGCACCATGCTGTGTGACAGGGAGGGGTTGCTGCACATGTAGGGGGTTAGGGAGCAAAAGGGTCTGTGTGTGTGTGTGTGTGTGTGTATTGTGGGGTCCTCAGTCACTGTGACCAGTGGGTGGTTGAGGGGTGTTGCATGAGTGGCACTGGCTATGGGGCTGTCATGTAGGATGGGGGGATCATAGGGGCCACAACCACGGCTTACCTGGCACTCATCTATTTGGGTATTCCAGCCCTCCCCATTAGCTAGTGGGCTATGGCAGCAGGGGGTCCATTCCAAGTCCACCACTGACAGACAGTGCAGTACCTGTGGGTGTGTATCAGGCTTACTGCAGGGTTTTCCCTGGCATTGCCTGTGCACTCATCCACACCCCTGTGGCCAGCACTACATGCCTTGGTGCATGGCGCATACTGCTGACACTTCCCTCGCCACCCGGCACACTGCTCTTTGCATGGCTGGGGGATTGGGTGCATATGTGCTGCATGCTCCCTTAGTGTATCCTGCGTGGGGGCACATAGGTTGCAGAGTGGTTGAGTGCCCCAGTTACGCATGCGTAGCCACTCTGCCCCATTAATGCATAGGGCCCGATGATCAAGTTTATCTTGATATCCATGAAGAAGGGCAAATCAAGGCCTGCTATGCTGCAAAGAAATATCATACGATATCCCTATGAAATTATTGATAAACAATGACAGTTAAATTCACTGTCAATATGTATTTCTGTTCTATACTATGAAACAAAAATGAATTAATTTTCTATGGATTATCATATTGGCCCAACGTATGTCTTCAGCTATGAGGTCCTAATTGTAATTCTGACCTATGCCTAAGCAGCAAAAAATCTTTTTAGTCTAATTTCTGTTAAAGGTCACCAGTAAATGAATTCAGGGCATCTTCAGTTAGACATGACTGTACGTGTATAGGACTGTGAACCTAAGATGAAACCAAGATACACTATGTAGTACTAATTTGATTCTTTTCAGCCAGAGCTAAAATCAACAGTGCATACAGTAATGCGGTAGTAATACAATTCAACTAGTCTCTCAAACTTGTGAAATAAAAGGATGTTTTTGTATAAATTATAGACAATGTCCCTAATGTTGTCCTTTCATCAGTAAGTGCTAAAACTGGACTACATCATGGTACCCATAAAGGCTGTTTCAGTAGATGAAAGTTGGGATTCACAGAATGCACATTGGTAGACAAGACTCACACTACCCCTTCTGTGAATGCTTAGCCCCAGTATTGCTTGGTATCTGACTGTCAGAACCTCAGCTAACCAGTGCTGTTAATGTCTAAACAAAAACTAAAAATGAGTTGTAGTCACTCTGTAAATTTGAGTTTTATTATTCTGCATAGTATATAGTAGTTACATGTGACGTTGTCACACTCAGCAGTGTAACAGTGATCTTACATTCTTAGGTCTGGAAACCCTTAACTGAAGGAAAGTGGTTCTGACACCTTAGAATGTAAATGAGCCCACTCAAAAAATGTTAAGATTGCAATTAGGGGATATATAATTTTATTACTGATCAAGGATGAGCAATACTATTTAAACAATTTAAAAATTACCCTTGAATGTGACCATTTTTAAGGTGCTTGTGCATGAGACACTCATTACAGGATAAGACTGTCTCACATACAGGGGTGTCCTGCAGAGGTACTGTATCAGGGCAAAACCACTTTAAACTGGTACATCACCAGAGTATTGCTCTAAATAATATATATATATATATATATATATATATATATATATATATATATATATATATATATTAATATCTGTCTATCAATCTATCTATCTACATCTATCTAGCTGTCTATCTGTCTATCTCTCTGTCCATCTATCTATCTAAATGTATATTGTAATATAAGTTTCTTTGACAGTTTCATAAGAACTACACAGTAGTGTTTATATGTGAATACCTCAGGACCCTATGCACAAAAGGGTGTAAAGTAAGTGCGAAAGGCACGTACTCTGCCTAAGCAGCTTCGCACCTGTGGAGAGGTGTGCACCAGGTGTCTTTTACTATTGCCGGCCACCTGTCCGGGGACCACCTGGCACATAGCCATGCATGGCTGGATCAGGGCCACATTGGGGTGGAGACTGGGACCCAGGCAGGCATTCAATTGGATGCCTGCCCTGGGTCATGGAGTGGATCCCTTGCATGGACAGGCAGCCAACAGTTGTATGCACCCTGGAGTTGATGGTTCTTGGAAATGTTGATGTCACACTATAACTCCATTAATGACTGATGTAAAACAAACAACACAGCAGTCATTGACAACCTGCCCAGCCCAGTCCTGTCTCCTCATCCATTCACCCATCACATCACAGACAGTTTGCAGCTATCTGCATCTGTCATAGATGTCACAAACACACTCAGAATGTCAGGCACTCTGCTCCCACAGTGCCAACCTCTGAGCGCAACAGTGTGAACAGATAGCAGGCAGGGTAACCCTTCTGTCTGCTTTTAGGTCCAAATCACCTTTATTCTCAAGTTCTGGGGGGATTCAAACTGTGAACTATATGCTAGCGTACCCAATGTACAGGCTCAGATACGTACCCTCTTCGGGGGATTGCGGTACAATCTTTTGCCAAGGGCACCAAGCCAGGCTTCCAAAATGAACCCTTAAAACTCTATAAAAGACCTTGGGTATATTCTTACCTTTTCCAAGTTTAGTAACACCATCAAGCTTTTGAACAGTTTTTGTCAGTCTTAACCCTCTATACATCACATGCAAAAAAAGAACTGGCAGACCCAGGCAGTCTTTCAAAATAAAGGACACTTTACTAAAAGATGATAAAAACATGAACAGTGTAAACACAGAACAATATATCAAAGAGCATGCAATCACTTAAAAGAAAAAAAGCAAATAAAACTACAGACAAATTCCTACCAACATACAGTTTAGATCTTTTCTATCTAATGTATTACCTCTTCAAGTGCTTATCAGAGCTGTGTCTTTCTAGAGTCCCAATATGGAATATATAAACAGTTCAGACACAGTATAGTTTAAACTGTGTCTCTCCACGCCCTTTCTGTGAGTCATCTAGTTCCTCCTTTTAGAATATAAAAAAAATACAAACAGGATGTCCTATCAGGAAGTATGTTTAAATAAAGTGACATCAGCAAAAACTCATTTCCCAAATTATGAGCATTTGATCCACCAGTTTCCTTGATGTTTTTCAACCCTGCAATCCCTCACCTAAGTGTAAGATATTTGGCAGGAATCAGCTTAATGATGTCCTGTTTCTGAAGTCATAATATGAATATTTTAGTTTCCCAGCTTTAGAGCAGTAACAGGTCATAAAACGGCCATAAAATGCAATGTCTCAAGGAAGTTAATTACATTACAGAGATCTCCTGGTCACTTATATATCCTGTAGTTTTCACTGAAACCTGGATGGGGGGCACCCATGGAGCACAGGCTGTCTTATGTGAGACAATCACATACTATATTTTTATAATACAAGTAGCATACAATAATCATAACCAGCTGGCCAAGTGTCACACTCTTCCCCACCTAGACTGAATTTGGGGGCGCTATCCCCTGCATGGGATGAGCTGCCCAAGTCAGTTTGCTCCTCATATAGACACAACAAAGCCATCTGTGTTCTGATTGGTTGCTCCAGCCCTATGTAAGATTATCATGTCATACTCTTGCAAGGCAAGACTCCATCTTAATAGTCTACCATTAGTTTTTCCCTTTTGTGTCAGTCAAACCAAGGGGTTGTGGTTATTCTGTACCTCAAAATGCTGCCCATATAAGTATGGTTCTACCTTCCTTACAGCCCACAATATAGCAAGACACTCTTTTTCCACAGTAGAGTAAGCCTGCTCCCTGGGAAGTAACTTTTTACTCAGGTACACTACATGTGATCTTTCCCTTGGCTGGATGTCTGACTCAGTACTGCCCTGATACTCATGTCTGAGGCATCAGTCTGGATTATAAAGGGTCTGCTATGGTCAGGACTTGTTAATACAGCAGCACTGCACAGTGCATCCTTCAGTCTGGTCGAGGCTTTTTCACAGGCTGGTTCCCAGGTACTTTTCTTAGGCATCTTTTTCTTTACCAGGTCAGATAGTGGAGCAGCCAGGGTACTGTAATGGGTAGAAATTTCCTATAGTACCCTACTGTCCCTAGAAAACTCCTGACCTGCTTCTGCATTTCTGGTCTGGGCCACACCTTGATCACCTCTACATTTACTTGGTTAGTACGGAGCTGTCCCCGGCCTAAAAAATGCCTGAGGTATGTCACTTTAGCCATGGCAACCTGGCACTTCTCAGCTTTGACAGTGAGCCCAGCCCTCTGTATCCTGCCCAGCACTTCCCTAAGGTGGGAAAGGTGTTCCTCCCAGTTAGCACTAAAGATGGCAATGTCATCCAGGTACACCACGGTGTACTCCTCAGCACCATTTAACACCTGGTTCACCAACCTTTGAAAAGTGGCCGGGGCATTCTTCATTCTGAAAGGCATTACTTTAAATTCAAATAAGCCTACTGGAGTGATGAAGGCTGACACATGAAGGCCGACCTCTCCTTAGCTCTGTCAGTTAACTCTACCTGCCAATACCCCTTGGTCAGGTCAATAGTTGTAAGGTATGTTGCCCCTCCCAACTTGTCCAGGAGTTCATCCGTCTGGGGCATCGGGTGGGCGTCTGACTTTGTGACTGCATTCAGGCCATGGTAGTCCACACAGAAATGAGTAGAGCCATCTGGATTGGGTACAAGGACTACGGGTGAGACCCAGGGGCTGTGGGATCTCTGAATTACCCCTAAATCCAGCATTTCCTCCACCTCCCTCCTTATGTTCTTTTGGACAGCCTGTGACACCTGCTATGCTGTCTGCCGTATGGGCATCTGTGTCCCTGTCTCTACATCATGTGTCACTGGGGGGGGGGTTAGTCCACGCTTGGTGCTAAACAGTGGGACAAAGTTTGCAAAAACCTCCCTTACTTCTTGGATCTTGTCCAGGGCCAGCTGGAGAGACAATTTAACTTCCTCCACAGAGGTATCCCACTTGCTTTCTTCCAGCAAGTCCATAAGGGGGTCTCCTTCATCCGTCCCCTCCCCAAGTCTACATACTGCAAACACCATGTCAGCCCTATTAGCATATGGGTTTATCATGTTGACATGGTACATTCCTTCTGTATGTCTTCTGTCAGGTAACTCTATGATATCATTAACATCATTTACCTTCCTAACCACTTTGTACGGTCCTGCCCACTCAGCCTGCAGCTTGTCTTTCCGGACTAGAATAAGGACCATGACTTCCTGACCCACCGCGTACAAGCAAGCTCTGGCTTTGTGGTCGTACCACACTTTTTGTTTCTGTTGGACAACTACCAGGTTGCTCTGGGCTGTCCCCATAAGCTCCTTCTACCTTTACCTAAACCTAATGAAGTAATCCACTATGGGAGTTCTGGGGGGGCATGCTTGCCTTCCCAGTCCTCCCAGATCAAGTCTAGGGGCCCATGTACCCAGCATCCATATAAGAGCTTGAAGAGGGAAAACCCTGTTGACTCTTGGGGCACCTCTCTGTATGCAAATAACAGGTGAGGGAGGTATTTCTCCCAGTCCCTTTCATGTTATTCAGAAAACGCTTGAAACATTGACTTCAGGGTACCATTAAATCTTTCCACAAACCCACTGGCTTGTGGGTGATAAGGTGTCATGCACCTCTGCACCACCACACATTTTTCCCACAAACATTTCATCAGGTTCTACATGAAGGAACCCCCTTGGTTGATGATAACCTCCTGTGGAAACCCAACACAGTAGAAAATCCCAGGTAAGGCATCTGCCACTTTGTCTGTCCTCAGTGAGGATAGGGTGACTGCCTCTGGATACTCGGTGGCATAATCCTCCACAGTCAGGATGAACCTCTTCCCGGAGGAGCTGGGGTATTTAAAGGCCCCACAATATGCATTCCCACCCTTTGGAACAGCACGGCCACTATGGGCAATGGAATTAGGGCGGCATGTTTTTTTTTTCTTACTTGCCTTTCTTATTTCTTGGCACTGATAACAAGACCTGCAATACTCCTTCACCTGCTGGATGAAGTTGGGCCAAAGGAGATTCTGGGACAACCACTGCATAGTGCGCATGATTCCCAAATGACCAGACAAAGGAATATCATGTGCAACCTTGAGCAACTGCTCACGGTACCTCTGGGGAATGACAGGCTGCCTGCCCATCACTCTTCCCACTGTCTTCACATCCTGAGTATACATCAGTCCATTTTCACAATAAACTTTATGTTTACCGTCACCTCCCTGTGCTCCGCCAGAGTCTGCCTAAGCCCTCGGCATCTTTAGACTTGGGTCACTTTTCTGAACAGCTGCAATCTCCTTACACATTCCCAAGGCATGGGACAAGTTCCCTTCAGTCTCTAAATGAGGGTCCCTAACACTAGTGTCAGGGCAGTCAGGATCACTGTCATCCCTAACCCCCCGGACAATGGGTCACCCTTCCTTCTTCGAAATAACCCTCTATAGCTGTGTGGTTAACTGCTACTGGGAAAATTTCTACCCCCTTTTCATTAGTCTCCATATCAGAAGACACAGGCTGGGGAACCAGCCTCCCAGTGGTTTCCATAATGGTTTCTGTGGGGTCCAGGAAACTACAATTTTCCCTTGCCACTTGGCTACGGGTAACTGCACACACCATCCCCTGTTTGAGATTGTTGCCAAGGATGATGTCAACTGCTAAAAGTTTTGGCTACAGCCACTTGTTACACAGTTTCCCCAGTTTCACCCCATTCTAGGAGAACACTAGTGAGAGGCAATGTTTTCTCCTTCCAGGTGAAGTCTTGTACAGTTACAGATTTATTGGGTATAAACTGACCAGCATCTACCAGATCCTCTTTTACCAATGTCAGGGATGCCCCTGTGTCTCTTAACTCTTGTGTCTGCACACCATTCACTGTGACTGGGTGCATGTGTTCCCTCATGTTTACAGGCATGCTTCTGGTGACACACAAACAATCCACTTATTTCCTAACCCCTTGTTGGATATTGCTTGTCCTTTTGGGACACTGTATGCCAATATGCCCAGTTTGTTTACAAACCCAACATTCCTTTCTTTTCCCTAAGAAACATTTTCTTTGAAACCTGAGGCTGACTGGTTTTGGTGGAGGCAGTGAGGGTTTTAGCTGCCCTGAAGGCTCACTTTTCCCTTTCTGCACTGCCACACCCACCCCATTCACTCTTAGAGCAGGTCTGCTCCTGGCATAGTGGTCCGAGAGTTCAGCAGCCTCTTGCACTGTTTTGGGATCTCAGCCCTCCAGCCAGGTATTCAACTCTGCTGGACATGCCCCAAAAAACAGTTCTAACAAAATAGCATTTTCAGTTTTATCTACAGAGTTTGCTTCAATTCCTTCTCACCAATGTTTTAAACACTGAAGTTGTTTTGCGGCTAGCAGCTGGTAGCTTATGTCAGGGCTTCTCCTGAGCTTATGGAATTTAGCTCTGTATGCTTCTGCAGTTAAATACAACTTTTTTTAAAGTGCAGCTTTAAGTTTGCTGTAATCATTACTGTCCTCATTGTCCATTTGACCCAATGCATCCCAAGCTTTCCCGGTAAGTAGTGGGGATAGCTGGAAGCTCCAGGACCCTCTAGAAATGTTTGCTCGAATACAAACTTTTTCAAAGGAATTTAAAAAGGCATCCATATCCTCCCTCTTTAAATTCAGCTATCAATTTGGAATTTAATTTGTAACCCAGTCCTGTAGTTCCAGTTATACCCAAGCCACTTACCTGCTCTGGTGCTGGTGGCTGAAGTCGTAGCTTCTCCAGTTCATGTTGCCTCTGGCGCTCACACTCTTCACGGTCAGCCTCCCACTGTTCCTGTTCAGCCTCTCACTGTTCTCACTCCCTCTTCTCCTTTGCAGATCGTTTCTGTCCACAGAAAAAGTTGAGTATCCCAGGTATACCGAACAAAAAGACCTATTCATTAGGTCACCACACTGTGCGGAAGGTGCGGTTTTGGGATGTATTGTTTTACTGAAAAAGTATTTTTCACATGACCCAATGCATATATCTGTTTTTCAGTATACCTCGGTTTCCCAACTTTGTCTGAGTTTTAGACATTTGCAGACTCCCACTCCTGGTATGTCCTGACACATGCTGGTTACAAGGTACTGAGGGACCTGGTACAGGGGATGCCTCTTGGAGCACAACATTTGTCCAGGGTGTTGGTGGGCCAACAAACAGTGGTGTTTTTGGAAAAGCATGCATATTACACATTGCAAACCACAACTTCACAAATTACACATACCCCTAATGCATCAGGGACACATATCACTCTTATGGCAGGGTCCCCCCTGCCATAACTCACACTTCCCAGTGCACAGTACTCTGTGTGATACCATGCCTTTGTGAATAGCATAGAGTGCAGGCACATCCCAGACACCCCCCCAGCCTGCACATTGCACAAAGCTGCCCACGTGGCCAGGGATCTAGTGTGCAGCTGGTCAGCACACCGATCACGAATGCCATGGGATCCCCTGAATGTCATTCAGACATAGGGATGCTGACATGCCTCAGATACACAGCACATAGGCATAGTGCATAGGGCCCACACGAACTATGTGCAAGTCCATATTAAATTAAATGATTTATATAAAGACTTAAATTCCTCATGATAGCCTTGTGTTTACACTGTGTTCAGTTTGTTTATAATTTATCTGGAGAATAATGCTTTCGCACTTTAGGAATAGTAAACCTCAACTGTTCTGAGTTACAAGCATGAACCCACATGTATGTCTGTGCATGTGCATTGGCTAGAAAGTCGGTACACTTTAATACTTATATAGCTCACTTGGGAGGATTGTAGGAGTGATCCTGCTGGAGAGACTGCTGGGAGATTTGTCAGAGTGCTGCTAAACTCCATTCCTTTGAGGAGGAGAGGAACACTCAGGAGACTGTGAAATGCTCTCATTTGTTTTACTAAAAGTGTGCCACCGTTGCCACATTGTTTATAAAACTTTTCACGTTCCTTACCAGTTGAACTTGTGCTGCCATGTGTTTTCTCCCATTCTTTTCATTCTGTTTTTTTGCTCCACAGAGCACAGATGGAGTCCTTAGGTGGAGGAGCCCCCCTACTCCCCTCTGGGCCTGCAGGTGGTGAATCCTGTGGAGGGCTGAAGTTGGAAGAATGAGCGGTTATGACAGAAGAGTGAAGAAGGTGATGGAGAGGATAGAACTATTTGGGAAGAAAAGCTGAGAGAGAACCTGTTTGGGGGCTGCAGAAACTTTACAGAAAGTCGATGATACCAATGGACTAATAGGGCAGAAAGAAGGAAGTTCTCAAAACTCCATACAGGGTTTTTTGTATATTGAATAAAATAGTGTTAACATCCTCTCTGCAATCCTATAGTCCCATAACCATTTATCTAATTTTCTATACTTTTTTTATCTTCCTGAAGTTGATTCCGACTCCTGTATTGAGTCCTCATTCTTTTCTGTAAATGCTCCTAGCAGATGCTGATTTTTTTGTTTCAAAATGCTTGTTAGACATAGATTTTTTATATTTGTCAGCATTTTTAATTTTAAAATCAACTTTCCTCCTTAAATTTTCAAAACTCCATTGGGGATGCACCTGACCAGTACCGGGTAAATAAGCATGTGTGGTGTCCTTTTACAAACACAGATGCCTTGCTATCAGCTGTATGTCAGAGGATCTGAGTTTGAAGTTTTACTCAGTTGTTTCTGGCTTTTTTTTATGTTTTGTCACTTTATCGTTTATGTTCATTTACTTTGATCTGCCATTTTAGTGTGTCGGTACTGGATTATCAGGAGTGTGAGTCTGCTTGTTTCCCTCATCTGTTTGGTTGACTTGCCCCGGTCTTCTGGTTGCTGCTTGAGGTGGCAGCGGTGTGTCTGGGTGCCACTGCTAATAGCCAGAAAGCACTTGCCTTAATTCTATCGAGCATCAGACTGTTACAGCACTTCCACTGTTGCCTTGGGGCTTTTTTCAGTCCACATCATCAAAACTGGCATTTTAATAGACTTGGGTGAGGTTTTACGAGTTTGGATGCCCTTCAAGTTCAGAGGTCCTGGTGGGTCTCAGTGTGCATTACGGGTGGTTTCTTTTTGGAGGAATCAGAGGGGTTCTGCTGGTCAATCTTGGAAAGTGAGAACTGTGAGAGCCAGATTGACCTTACTGGAAGCTCGTTGTAATCGGGACATACTAGGAGTTTGGATTCCTGAATTGTGGGTTGGCCTTGATTCTGCTGCAAGGGGCCTGGGACCAGCATCTATGGTACTATTCTGACTCTGCAGGGGATCTCTTGGTCAGAGTCTGCTGTCTCACGGGGGTGAGGGGTATCAGCAGTCAGAAAGCTGGCTGTGGATCCCAGAGAGCCCCTACATTCCTGTGTCTGGTTAATTGTTTGACCAGTTCCAGAGGTCGTGGTAGTACAGTAGTATTCTCTGGAGGGGGTCCTTTGGGTTGCAGAGCTTTTCAGGCCTTACAAAGTTTCGCAGCTCTTTAGCTATTGGATCCTTGTTGTTTGTCTCTGTTTGGATTTAGTCATTTGGATTTAAACACCTGCTTTGGATGACTGGAAGCTTCCGTTCAGATCTGCATTGATTTGGATTTATTTTATGGCTTCACCTACTGTTGGATGACTTTTCTCCCAGATTCTTTTTAATTTGCTTTATGGTATCCTGGTGGTAAGAGGACCAGGGTGTCCACATTTTATTTTTATTATTTTATTTTGATGTTTATGTTTATTTCAGTTTGTGTTTGATTAATTTGTTTATTCTGGGCAGTGGGAGTGCCGGTATTTCTCCTTTTTCCTCAGCTGTGAGAAGGCTGTGGGAAGGGGTGAATTTATATTCATGTGTATATGTTATATCCTGTGAGAGGGGATTGTATTATTTTTATTTTTATTTTTTCTGGGTTAAATCATCCAATACTGGGAGTAGGGTAGTTTATATGTTTGGTTGGGTTGGGATTACTGTTTAAGTTATTATTGTTTTGTGTTTTTTAGGAATTTTAATTGCCTGCAGCTCTGTTTTAGATTTAGGAATTTGGAGTTTTATATGCTTTCCCTATTGTTTTGTTATAATTATTGGTGGAATGTGTCTGCTTGCCCCCCCGTCCTGTGTTATTTGGCCTCTGACCTCTGTGCCCTCCACCCATTCTCTTCTCCCCCCGCCTGCTTCTATTTATCAGCACTGTCGAGCACTGGGAATTGCTCACGGGTGGGAGTCGGGGATGGGCGGGGAGTTGCGGACAGTGGAGCCCAAATGAATGGTGCTATCCCATAGGGGTGGTTAGGACCAGAAGACACCCTGGGGCAAAATGGTATCTGGAATTTGGTGATCCTCTTCTGGTTCCCATACCCAAGGACACCTCTGTTTTGGGAGGGCAAGTAGTTGGGAAGGCTCGCCAACCCCGTCCAACTCGGGCACTGTAATGCAATGCCAGATCTGTCTGCAACAAGACTGCCCTTATTGCAGATTTTGTTGGCACAGCAGATCTGGTTTGCATTACTGAGACCTGATTGGATGGGAACACTGCCCCTATTTTGGAGGTAGCTACCCCAACGGGTACTCAGTTATATATCACCAGAGATTGGACCGCAGGGGGGGTTGCAGTCTATTTCAAGACTGAATTGGGCCTAACTGGTGTTCCAGTTGAGGAGGCCAGGTCATTTAAGTGAACTGTGGTAGCTGGTGTGGGGTGCAGGATAGCGCTCATCTTCCATCCACCAGGGGATGAGAAGCTGCTCCTGCAGGAGGTAGTAAACTTTGCCACTGACATGGCATTAGAGTCACCCAGACTGATAGTTCTGGGTGACTTCAATGCCTGGGTCGATGATGAATCCTCACTTTTTGGTCAACACTTCCTCCAGATGATAACATCTTTGGGTTTCACACAGGTTGTTTCCTAAGCCACTCACATTGGTGATCACTCTCTAGATTTGTTCTTCCTCCTGTGGATTGAGGCTGCCGATTTGGTGGTGGAACCTGTCAGTTGGTCTGATCACTACACCGTTGGGTTCAATTTTTCAGCCCCCCTGGGTAGGTCAGCCCCTGTTGAGATGGTCAGTTATTGCCCTTTATGGGATGTGTTCCCTGAAGACCTGATGGTGGTGATGGACCTCTCGCTGTTGGGAAAGACTAGCTCAGATCCTGAGCAGTTAGTTACAGGCTATAATAGAACTGTTTCTTCAGCTCTCGATCTGATTGCTCCTGTCTGAGTTCACCCCTCCCACTTCACCCTGGGGCCCCATGGTTTGATGGGACTCTTAGGGAACTGTGGAGGTTGGGGAATAGGTTAGAGAGGTGCTGGCAGAGGACAGCCTCAGATGCTGACCACCTTATTTTGTTAGAGCATTATAAACTCTATCAAACAGAAATTTCCCATAAGAAGGCAGAATTCCTGTCCAGGGAAATTGCTGTTGCACGGAACCAACCTGCTCAACTCTTCAGAACTGTTGACAGGCTGTGCAATCCAGCCTGTCAGCAGTTCTGTCGAGTCTTTTCACAAAATGAGTGTGATGAGATCACTCGTTTCTTTGCAAATAAGGTGGCTGACATCAGACAGGAGTGCCACCAACTTCGCTCTACAGGGGATGCAGTTGGTCGGTGCTTGGTCACAGAGCCCAGAGTTTCCTGGAGTACCTTTGATCTGCCAGAGTTCATGGATATTATGAGGATTATCCAGAGGATGCATCCTACGGGCTGTAGTTTAGACCTGGGCCCTACCTCCCTGATTTTGGGTTGTAGTGACATCATAGGCCCGGTCTTAGCTCGGATTGTCTGGTGCTCTTTGGATTTGGGTGAGTTTCCTAGCTCCCTGAAGGTGGGGGTGGTGACACCCCTCCTGAAGAAAGCTTCTTTAGACCTGGAGAACCTAGCAAACTACAGGCCTATCTCTAACCTTCCTTTTGTGGGGAGGGTTATTGAGAAAGTTGTGGCCGCTCAACTGGAAAACCATTTAACCATCCATAATTTATACGAACCTCTCCAATCAGGTTTTAATAAGAGGCATAGTACTGATACTGCTCTGGTTCAGGTGCTCAATGATCTCCTTATGGTGAGAGATCAGAGACACTATTCCATCTTGGTTCTCCTTGATTTATCATCAGCTTTTGACACTGTGGATCATGGGGTTCTGCATGAGCATTTGAGGTCCATCTGTGGGCTGTCAGGGTCAGTTCTCAGATAGTTTACATCTTTCCTCACTGGTAGAATGCAGAGAGTTGTCTCGGGAATATTTTCTTCTGAGGCTTTCTCTCTGCATTGCTGGGTACCTCAGGGTTTGGTGCTGTCTCCCATGTTATTTGCAGTGTATATGCTGCCCCTTGGAGACATTGTAAGATGGTATGGGCTGAGGTTTCACTGCTATGCTGATGACACCAAGCTTTACCTGTCTTTTGCCTCCGACCAGGTTAGTGCTATCTCAGTACTGATCAGCTGCCTCATAGAGATCCAAGATTGGATGAGTGCCAGTGGTTTAAAGTTGAACCCAGGAAAGACTGAGATTTTGGTCATTGAGCTGGGTCATTGGACAGAGGGGTTGAGGACTGAGCTCCCCTCTGGTTTAGTCCTGGGGGTGCCCAGATTCTTACCTCTGAACAGGTGTGTGACCTGGGAGTGATGCTTGATGATGGCCTGACTCTTTGTCATCAGGTGTCAGCAGTCATCAAGCTGGCCTTTTACCATCTTAGGAACATTGCTAGGATCAAGCACCTTGTTCCATCTAGTGACCTGCCTGTTCTGGTCCACGCTTTTGTGACATCGTGCCTTGACTACTGCAACTCCCTTTACCTAGGGCTTCCTGGGGTTGATATCCACTGCTTGCAGCTAGTGCAGAATGCTGCAGCATGTTTGTTGTCTGGGGCATCCAGGAGAACTCATATTACCCCTGTGCTGCATGATCTGCACTGGCTGCCTATTCAGTGGTTGATCACCAATAAAGTAGGTCTATTGACTTACAAAGCCCTACACAGACAGGGTCCCAAATACTTGAAAGAGCTCCTGGTTCCTTACACTCCTCTGTGACAGCTCCGCTCAGCTGACGAGGGGTTGCTGGAGATTCTGTGGTAAGTTTAAAGTCATCTGGTGCACGTGCTTTTGGGTTTGTCACACCTTCCCTCTGAAATTCTCTGCCCCATCAGCTACAGGAGTGCAGGACAGTGGGATGCTTTAAGCAGGCACTGAAGACCTTCTTGTGGGGAAAGGCTTAACCTGAATTCCCTTGATTTTATCTGTATTTATTGTGTTTTGTTTTATCTGATTGTGCAGTGCCTTGATGTGTGAAAGGCGCTATATCAAATAAAATGTATTATTATTATTATTATTATTATTATTATACTAGACTCACACTCATAACTTGGCTAGAAACACTTGCTTTTTAATCCTGGTAGCTTGAAGCTGAGATTTGAAGTTCACTACTTTTATTTCAGGGAGTTTTTAAATTTTTAAAACATTTTAAACTGCTACCAGTTGGTCTTGCTGGATGCTTCAGAAATTAGGAGCTACGCATTTTTGAAAGGGCCTTGAAAGTATCCTTGTGCTCAGAATTCCAAATCAAAAGGTTTTACTTGCTTTATTTGCCATGAGGAGCATGTCCAAAACAGCCCTTTCCATTTCCTAATAATTTTACTGGAGGAATGTTTTTGTTCACCCTGATAGTTGCATAGAAGTCTAAAATAAAGAGTGAGCAGAATATTATTTCTTTTTTTTCTTTCACTCATTTTGTTCATAATTTTGATTTTTAAAGGGGACTTCTAAGGGGATATGTTCAACGTTGTTCAGTACTAGCAGGCTGTGACATAGCAACAGTAGTGAGAGAGGTCTAGAGCAAACACACAGACAGGAAAAGACAGTGTGTCAGGTTACAAAACTAGGCTAACCTCCTATTGTATCACTTTCTTTTATCTTGATTTGCAGTGGCAACCCTGAGATTGTGGACCAAACTAAAGAGCTGTTGTACTGGCCTTGAGAATTGAGTCACTACCTGTTATTCAAAGCTGCTTTGGTCAGAGTGAAGCCAGAGAGAAGCCAAAGAATAACTGAAGCACCATAAGAAGGACTTTGTCAACTGCATTGAATTATCCTTTCAAGCTACAATTATGGAGAACTGAGGACAATATTAACAAATAGCTGCAATAGGAAGCTCTTTCTTATGAAAACGGCCTGGATGTTTTTATTGAAGTCTGTTTACTGAAGCCTATTTTATATTGGGCACATTTGATTAGTTTTTTTTTGTTTGTTTGTTTCTTTTTTCAGTTTTTTTTCTCTATTTCTTTAATTATTTAATTAATGCTAGCACTTTGCAATTTGCACAGTTTGCACATTTGCTTGCTGGTTACTATTGTATATGAAGTACATGATTACTCTAATAGGTTACATTGTTTCCTTAAAGATTGCTGCTTGCTACACAGAGTGTTTAATTTCTGTCCAGGCATAAATACCTGGTTTGAGACAATAAATATGAAGGTTTACACCAGAGAACAAACTGGGAAAGGTATTAAGGAGGGGGCAAATCCCTCTGGGAAAACTAGAAATTTTATTAAAAATAAATCTAAAAGCAAATCTACATACCCCTAAGGTCGAAGAAATAAACTATCTAAAAGCCTGGGCAACTTAGTAAAATGGGATAATTCTGTACAGGGTGGGGGAGGGGAAATTGTTTAACCAGGAAAGGCGCACTAAGCCAGAGCTTGTTTCCAGGTGTGACCTGGGAGCACAAGGAAGTTAAGTGACTTGCTCAGGGTCACACAGTATGCAAGTGGAAGCTGTGGGATTCAAAACCAGGTCTGGTCTGCTGGATGTCACCAGATTTGCAGCTCAGAGCCTTAGACCACTGTGCTATACTGCCTCCTGGCTGTCTCCATGGTTGAAACACTGGGGCAAATGAATACTCCTATATTAAAAGGGAAACTAGCTATAATTGATAGATTCCTATGCTCTACTACTCCACAACTGACTAAAGATCCAGATGTAAAATACAGTATAATAACAGAAGATAATTTTGTGCAAAGTGTAAAACTGTTGAATAATAATAAAGGAGATCACAGGGGAATGCAAGCATCTGGGTCAGTATATAAATCTCAGACTCAACTGCGAGTCCCGGCTGTCCAAGGAAACAGCCCCAAAATCTTGCAGATGACATTTGTATACATTGCACTACAGAATTTGAATGGGAACTTTTCCCTGAATCTATTCTAGATTGGATTACTCACTCTCTTAAATGGATATATATTCCATCTCAGATTCCCCAGAGCTGAATATAAACCCCACTTTCCCCCAAAAGCCCCAAAGTAGCAAAAAATGTTTTCAGAGTTGGTGGCTAATTATGCTACACCTTTTAGCCCCAGCCTTATAAAAGCCTCAAATGATCTGCACATCGCAAATGTTCTCATGATAGAACAGTTTTCATACTTACAGATGAATTAACTACTGTTAAATCCACATTGGCACACCATGAAGCTCTAATTAGGAATTTATTTAAGGAACTAATTAAAATCAAATTGTGGTCTGAAAGTGATTCTGTGATACAGGGTCCACTTAATAACACCAAAGAACAAAATAATTCCCTTGAACCTGAATGGGGATCTATAGTTAGAAAATGGAAAAATTAAAAGTAGAAAAAAAAGAAAGAGAGCAAAAAGAATAAAAAGAATATAGACCAGCTCAAAGGGTAATAAATATGTCAGCAGACCTTCCTGCCATCTAAAGAAAACAAGATAACAACTAACAGGAAGAGCAGAACAGGCCAAAAAACTATAGAAAATAAAAAAAAATTGAAACAAAAACAGACAGAATATAGAAACATAGATGTTTCTATGTTTCTATGACAGAATATAACAAAAAACTGCCTCACAAAATAGGTCTCAAATAACACTGTACAATTTAGAACGGTCTACTAAATGTCATTTAAAGGAAATAAATACAGTTAACAAGGATGAGAGAGGAGGAAATGGAGAGAGAGGAGATAAAATAAATCCAGAAATTTGGCTGTCAGGAATGAAGCAATGATGGTTTGCACTGGCCTTCACCTAGATTTGACTGAGGGTAGGATAACCCTATTTGATTCAATAACACATGTACTGGAAGTAGATTTGGGAATTCAGCTTGGCAAGAACAATATAATTCATGTTTCTAGGGCAAACAAGAAGGTAAAAAACCTGGTTCAGATATTACTCTGAACTACAGTAAGCAAATTGCCAAGTGGATCTGGTCACAAAGATCAAGTCTAAAAAAACAAAGGGTTGATCTAAATACATTGGTTAACATACAGAATATGCTGAATAGAGATATATCAGATTTTGCCAAAGTATATTCATATTTGACCCGGAATTGTGTCTCACTATGCAAAATGTTGAGATTAAATTAGCCTCAGAGATAGACAAATAATATATTTTATTAACACATGGGGTAGAACATCATCCTGAGGGAACAGAAAAATATTTAATGAGAACAGCTTGTTATAGTCTAATGGAAGCCATGGGTGTAAAGTTGGGTAAAATAGATGTTTTGTGGATACAGAGGGAAAAATGTTTTACTAATCAGGGTCAGATCACTTTTTCTGTGAGGGATCAAGTCTTATATCATATAATTGTAAGATCTGCATCTAAATCGGATGATATGGGGATACTTTTAAGTACAATAGAAGTTTGTGATACATCTGAAAAGAAAGAAGATTACCTTAAAGAGCGTCCAACTACAGGGAACCGCACTAATCTTTTCCAACTACCTACACCGTGCCTGCTTCAGATTGTTTTGTGCATTTGCTGCTTCAACTTGTTGTATGCTGGACTGTTGTGCCAAAGATCCCCCCTGCATGTGTGAAGTTCATTTTGTCTTCAAGGTGAAACACTGCGGAACCGGCAGCTAGTAAGAGGGGTGTGGACTGGGAGTCTGCATCTGAAGAGGAGGAGGGGCAGATGTCTACAAAAGCCACTCACTGCTATGAGTGAGCACAGGTACTTTTTCCAACTACCTACACACCTTGCCTGCTTCTATTATTGTCGAAAGCGTTTGCTGCTTCAACTTGTTATATGCTTGACTGTTGTGACAAAGCTCCCCCCTGCATGTATGAAGTTCATTTTGTCTTCATGGTGAAATACCATGGAACTGGCAGCCGGTGAGAGGGGCGTGGACTGGGAGTCTATGTCTGCAGAGGAGGAGGGGCAGATATCTACAAAAGCCTCTCGCTGCTATGAGTGAGCACAGGTACTTTTCCAACTATCTACACCTTGCCTGCTTCAGACTGTTTTGTGCATTTGCTGCTTCAACTTGTTATATGCTGGACTGTTGAGCCAAAGCCCCCTGCATGTGTGAAGTTCATTTTGTCTTCACAGTGAAGCACTGCAGAACCAATAGCCAGTGAGAGGGGCGTAGACCAGGAGTCTGCAACTGCAGATGAGGAGGGGCAGATATCTACAAAAGCCACTCACTGCTATGAGTGAGCACAGGTACTTTTCCAACTACCTACACCTTGCCTGCTTCGGACTGTTTTGTGCATTTGCTGCTTCAACTTGTTATATGCTGGACTGTTGTGCCAAAGCTCACCCCTGCATGTGTGAAGTCCATTTTGTCTTCACGTTGAAACACCGCTGAACAGGCAGCTGGTGAGAGGGGTGTGGACCGGGAGTTTGTGTCTGCAGAGGAGATGGGGAAGATATCTACAAAAGCCACTCACTGCTACAGCATGAGTGTAGTAGTGTGAGCGTGAGTGGCGTGAGTGCCACTCAGCATCAAAAAGGTTTCAACTTTAAATGAAAGGCTGTACCCACTTTGTTTTGCGGTATTAATATGTAGAAATTAAGATAAGTTGGTAGAAACCTAATATCTTGAGAGTTTGTTAAAATTGTAAAGCTTATTAAGTAATAATGTCTAAAACTTGCCTACTAAATTAGTAGTCATGCAGAAATACTTAATTTGCTGTATTGTGCTTGTAGTATATGCCAATCAATTGAAGAAGATTGATCTTTGGGACCGTGAGACTGCCCCATTCCCAGTAAAGCAGCAGGAAAAAACTGCCATTACTGCATTATGGCTTTTGTCCATTTCTTCCAGTCCAATGCCTATTTATATGACCAGAAGAAATACATTCTCCAACCAATGGAGGCTATTTAATCAGGTCAAAACTCAACATTTTTTATTTAGAGATCCTCACTTTAAGCTTTCTAAATAATTTATTTTTAGTATGTCTGTGTTGCCTGCAAGTGATATGGAGATGAATCCCAGCCCCAAAGAAAAAAACAACAAGCAAGGTCTAAAAATTACACTGGAAAATGCAAGGAGTATTGTCAAAAAAATGGACAAATTTCGAATATGGGCAACAAGTTATGAACCAGATGTGATCAGTTTAACTGAATCATGGTTGTCTCAAGCCACACAGAATACTGAAATATCTATGAATGGTTACAATCTTTTTAGATCAGATAGGGGAAAGAGGGGAGGTGGGGTTCTTTTATACACTACAGAGAGACTGGGACAGGGGGAAGTATTGTTTCACGGAATCTTAGAAGGGATTGAATGCCTGTGTGTTAAATTTGAAAGGTTGCAGCTCTTAATTAGTATAATATAGTCTCCTTCTAATGTAAATACTGCTAAGTTTGAGGTATTGGCATCAAAACTAGCATTCTTGTCAGATGGTAAAGATTTAACACTGATTGGTGACTTTAACAATGCCTGGGGTAAATCCAGGGGATTCAAACTAGACAAAAGTTTAGAGATACTAAATGTTAACCAAATAATAACTCAAAGTACTAGGAAGAGTGGGGTTAATAGTCAGGGGAGTATGTTGGACTTGATATTTCTTTCCAAGGGTTCTCAGTTGAAAAATGTCAAATCTTACCTCCTAATTTGGGTGATTATAATCCAGTATACTCTGTTAATACAGACATAAATCAAATAAGTAAAGGAGAAAAGATTACCCTAAAAAGAAATTTTAAAAATTATCATTTAAATAACTTTGTTTTTGATTTACATCTTATCAAGTGGGATAGATTAAATCTAATTCCAGATGTAAATTTGGGGGTTGAAGAATTTTCTAAAACACTCTTGGATGCTTGTAACAGGCATGCAAAATTAAAAAAAAACTAAAACAAAAAAAGAGCACTTTCCTTGGATAAATGAATTCTTGAAAAAGAAAATTCGTATCAAGGATAGAGCCTAGAAAAAAGCAAATAAAACAAGAAGAGAGGAAGACTGGGTTAATTTTAAAACAAAGCGGAATGAATGTCAGAGATTAATTAGATTGGCAAGAAAGAACTTTTATAATACTAAAATTGAGACTACCCATGATCCAAAACAATTTTGGAAACTAATTAAAGAACTAGATAACTCCTTGAGAGCCAAGCCTCATATAAAAATGTATAATGACAGGGGAGAGCTCCTTGACTCAAAACTATCAGCTCAGTTGCTAAATCATTATTTTTTAACACTGCCGGATATTGCCATCCCAGCTGGTTTACCAGTACAAACCGATCCAGTTAATAAATTAATTAACAATGAAAATTGACCCCTTTTTTATTTTAGGAAAATAAAAATTGCAGAAGTTAGGAAAGAGATCATAAAACTAAATTTAAATAAATCATGTGGTTTGGCTAACCTAGAAGCTAAATTTATTAAAGATGCTGTAGATATCTTGTCACCAATATTGACTGAACTATTCAATCAGAGTCTGATGTAAAATGTTTTTCCCACTTTCTGGAAAACAGCAAAAATAGTACCCATATTTAAGGGAGGGGTGATACTAACGATCCTTCTAACTATAGACCAATAGCGGTACTATCCACCCTCTCCAAGTTAATGGAACTGATGGTGTTCGGCCAACTGTATAGTTACTTAGAAAAATATTCAAAACTGACAAAATACCAACATGGCTTTAGGGCAGGTCATTTGACTGGCACTGCGCTCATGGACTTTGTGGATAAAGTGGTGTGGCACTGGATAAGGGGGAGTCCATGGGTGCACTATTTGTCGATCTGTCCAAAGTCTTTGATTTGGTCGACCACCATCTACTATGTGAGAGGATGGAGAGGACTGGGATAGCTCCTAGGCCTTTGCAATGGTTTAAATCCTACTTGACCCATAGGAATCAGCAAGTTGTAATAAAACAGACATTTTTCAGAAGTGGGTAGTATATCAAGAGGTGTTCCCCCAAGGTTCAATCCTGGGGCCATTATTGTTTTTGTTATATATTAACAAATTACCCACTAAAATAAATAACACACAAAGTCGGCTCTATGCTGATGACATTGTTCTTCTACCATCAGCAGTATCTCAAAATGAAATGGTGGCAAAACTACAGACATATTTTGACACTTTGCAGGACTGGTTCTCCAATTCTAAACTTGTGTTAAGTTATAAAAAAACTCTGGTTATGTACTTTAATAAAAAAAAAAAAACTAAGCTTCCCAAAAAACAGATAGAAGGTGGGGATATAATAATGAGGGATGGGAAAGAACTGGTAGTTACAAATCAATATAAATACTTAGGTGTAGAGATTGATTATACCTTGTCTTTTTCAGCACATATAAATAACACAATAAAAAAAGTTAGTAATAAAGTAGGAGCACTGCGCAGGTCATCAGGGATTTTAAATCAACAAACCTGGAGGTTAATTGCAAACCAATTAATAATGCCTGTACTGGAATATGGGAGTATGGTGTACAATTTTGTGAGTCAAAAAAACTTAAATAAATTAGTCATATCATACAACTGACTGGCAAGATTCGTTTTAAATTGTAGTTTCAACACCCATCATTGTACACTGTACAAAGACTTAAACTGAGATAGTTTACCAGTGCAGTTAAAAAAACAATATTCTATATTCATTTATAACATAAAAAATGGGATGATAAATGGAAATTTGGATTTGTCCCCTGATTGTAAGAGCTATTCTCATGTTTTAAGATATGTAAAGTACAGGGGTCACAGATTTCCAAAAACGAATACAACATATGGAACTATGACATTTAAGGCACAGGTAGCAACAATTTGGAATAAAATCCCCCCTCCCCCCCAGTTAAGAAAAGTAACAAATTTATCCCAGTTCAAAAGAGGTTTAAATGATGTATTTTTTTACTGAATGTACTTGTTTTTAAATGAGGTTGTTAAATGATTGTGAGACGTTTGTCTACTGAAATTGATATTGTTTTGTATAATGAAAGTATTGTATTTGTGTGTTATCCTTGAGTGAGCACTTTATATGTATAGTTATGTTATTGTCTGATAACTTATTGTAAATTGTTTACTTTCTCACAGGACAACTTTGGAAATAGGTCTTTTCGACTTAAAGTTTACAAATCCTGTATAAAAATAAAAAATGTTTACTACTACTACTACTAATCCCCCCCAAAGACAGGAATTTACTGTACCACTCTATAATCACTTCCAGTTGTTCACACAGGACAAACAACAGTGACACCAGGGGCCTACTTTCCACCTAGATGGAAAATCAAATGAACTCTCTGTTCCCCTGGGGAACCACATTATCTCATAGAATATTTCTGTTTTTTCTAAGAAACTGTTGGATGAGAAATTGATAGAGTTCTTCTCAGCAAACCTTATTATTTGCTTACAGAAAACATGGGCCCTGGAAGGCCTTTTCCTCAAGGGCTATACCCCTTTTGAAGCCAAAGGTCAAAACATTTCAAAACAAGGCTGTCCTTTTGATGGCATAGTAACATTTGTTAAAGTTACTGAGCATATTACAATAATTTCAATGGTTCTTATTTCCCCCAACATTGTTACAATTTTATTAGAACTTGTTAATGAATTATTCTTGGTACTTATATATATATATATATATATATATATATATATATATATATATATATATATATACTATATATATATATATATATATATATATATATATATATATACCCCTTTTAACACAAACTGTTTTACAGAGACCATTTGGACAAAATTAGACACCCTCTTAGAATCTATAACAGGGAATTTCTCTCAAGCAAATTTACTTCTTATGGGGGACTTTCATGCTAGATTGAGACCTTTTACTAAAAGACTGCTGAGGGGAAACTCTATAGCTCAAAATTACACTTTGGATAAAGTAAACAATAAAAGTAGTAGAATGTTTTACCAAATTTTAATTAAGCATGATCTAATCACTTTAAATGGAAACCCATTGGGGGGTGGTTCTTACTATACATACTTAAGTGGAAAAAGGGCACGTGTGATTGATTACATCTGTATATATCCATTGCAGATCCATCAAGTAACAACATTTGATATTATATTATCTCCAGAAAGTGATCACTATCCAAAGAAATATGGACACACATGTTAATATTGCTCCACCTATTATAATTAGAAATCAGAACATAGTTTATTATTCACAAGAAGTAGAGGTAGACATAGCCTCTATCATAAATACAACTGAGGTACAATCAATAGTACAAAATATTCACAAGGAGAGCTCAACAACAGAATTATATAATTTATTCCAAATAATAACTGATAACATATTACTGAGTCTTTATAAAGGTAAAAAGGTAAAACAACAAAAGTCCTGGTTTAATGCAGAATGTCGGAATTTTAAGAATAAATTGCATAAACTTATAAAAGCAGTTCAAATGAATAGAACTACAGTAAATATTCAACTTATCAATAAACAAAGGAAACGTTATAAGCCTTTTTTAATGTCAAGACAAAGCATATTTTCCCAGCAAACATGGAAATCTATGCTGGAAACAATTGAGAAATGTGATATTAAAGATTGTTGGTTTAAGGTAACGAAAGGGACAGGTAACTATGCTGTTAAAATTATGGCATATATTCCACCAGCAAATTGGATTAGTTATTACCAGAAGTTATTTTCTTCAGGATATAGATCATAATGATCAGCTTTAATATTTGCCACAACTTATGAAGGCACACATCCCATTAAGTATTACCCCATGGGAAGTATATCAAGCCATCTCAGCTTCTAAACCTAATAAGGCTCCAGGCCCAGACAGGGTACCTCCATTCTTAAATAAAGTTGAACAAGACTGGTGGAGTAATTTACTGGCCATACTGTTTGCCACAGAGTGTTCCTGTGAAGGGTTGAGGGCACTGAGATGTTGTGTGTGCAGGCGCTGGATGCTTGAGGGTCCTGCTGACTGCTGCCCTGGGGGTGCTGCGATTGTGCACATTGCCACACAGTCCGCACAGTCAGGCTGTATGGTTCAGCCTGATGTGTTGATTTGGGGTTGCAGAGTTTGGGTGCTCTGATCCGTTCGGTCGGGGGGGCGGCCACTATTTGGGGGCACTCATTGATTGAATGACGAAATGAAACAGGGCATAGTGCTTCTTTCGGGTGATTTTTTTATATACGGTTGAAATTTGTAAGGTTAGTTGATGATTATCATTGAAGTGGTGAAGTGGGGGGGAGACTAGTGGCCAAACTTCAAGCTTGTTTAGATTGTGGGGTGAAGTTCTTTTGGGTCGGGTGGCATTTGGATCCACCAGCCTCATAGAAATAAAGGACAGGTGGATGTTTGCTTTTGTTCCTTTAATGGTGGCAAGGTGCTAAGTGGAGTGAAGAGGGCTTTGCCAGTTGTATTGAATGGTGCCATTTGTTTGGATTTGTGGGAGAGCCAGTTGGGCTTGAAGAATGGGTATTCATGTGGGGTGGATTGGCAGGGAGGTGACAGCTGAGCTTTGTTTTTGGCCAAATTAAGCTGCCGCTCCTAAGATGTTTTGTGTACTTTTAATAAAATTAATCCCCTCATTTGCTATCAGAAGGGAAGCTGTGTGTACATTATTTGTTACCGCTTCCTAACCTACATTTATAGAGTGAGTTAGTCTTCCTAAATAGAAATAGCCAAATTGATATGTATGCCGTCGGGCTTAAATGTCAGCCGGCCGAAATGGGCTTGTTTTTTGTTTTGCTTCGCAGAATGTTGAGAACCTTTTGGTTCTCTTTCCGGTTTCCCCTTCTGGAGATTTCTTGCAGGGTGCTGTTTAGTATATGTGGTCCTTTTTTTTATTTTAAGCCCTGTAATTAAGTTCTCTACACTTTTGAGGGCTGTGTAAGAGTTTTGGGGCGCTGCTTTCAATGCCCTAGCATGCTACAATTATGCCCTGTAAAAGATGTTATTTTGGGTAGATTTCAAAACATGGGAAAAACCTCCTGGTTCTTTAGCTTTACCCCATTAGGCTTTTTATTTTGGTAAAGGCTCTAAAGAATCAGGATGTCTTATTTAAATAGAAATTCGCTGAGGTCCTGTCGGACAATTGAGCTGGTGAAATTACTGTGCGAGTGTGAGCACCATCGAGAAGGTATTTTCTTTTCTAGCTCCCTTGCAATTGTACTTTTATATCAAAACACCCACTGTTTGAGCACTTCTTACCTTCCGGAGGTGAGTTCTTGTGGTTTGGAGTTGGTCTAGTGTTGGGCATGGAGCGAGGGGTTTGCGGTGTCTCTTGGGCATTTTGGGAGCTTGGAGTTCTTTCATTTGTGGCTGCAGCCTGCTCTTAAGAGTGGGCCAGCCATTCTCTGCATTCTTAAATACTGCTGTTAAAAGGAGTGGTACTCCCTGACTCCAGAAATAGAGGTTAAAATGCTTACAAAAGGTGTAATTCACTTATAAACTTGAATGTATATTGTTATATGGATTTAAAGGGGTATTACTTCTTTAAATAAAATAAATGCATAGTAAATAAAGATTTAAAGTATATAATTATATGCTGGGGTGGAGTTAAATAATCACATGACCCCTTCTGGGTATAAATTTAGACTGTGTGGGTTGAGAGTTAGATTTCGTTTTGCTGTGGGTCTGGAGGTATGCTCTAGATGCTGCTGAAAAGTGCTCTGTGGAGTTTTCTGTTAAACTGTGTTATTTCATGCTCTGAATTTGAAGACTTAGAAGTGCCAGAATATTCTGTTCACTGTTTACTCTACTGTCTCGAATGGAAGACTTTATAAATATCAGATGATGCCGTCTGTTTAATGTCTGCTGTCCGAATGGAAGTGTAAGATGGGAAAAGTACTATACCATACTGAAGCTATCCTGTTGTAAATAACATCTGGAGAAGAATAAATTAAAACTGAAATATTTACAAGGAATGGTGAGATATTTTTTCTATATGACTGCCCACACACACTGCTCCCTATCACACTGTTTAATAATATAATTGAAGAAAACGTGATTCTGTGAACATGGAAGGAAAATATAGTCTTTCCTACACACAAAAAAGGTAACCCAAATATGCCGAAGAATTATAGACCCATTAGTCTGTTGGATAGCCTCATTAAAATTTTCACAAGAATACTTTTAGCCAGAATAAACATATGGCTAGCCAAAGAAAATATAATTAATGACTTTCAGGTGGGTTTTAGACAGAAACATTCCACAACAAACATTCCACAACATTCCACAACCAGTGTTTTATATTAACTCACATCACAGAAAAATATTACACCAAAAAGCAGATTCCAGTATACATAACTTTTTTTAGATTTCCAAGGTGCATTTGATCAAGTGAACAGAAATATATTATGGCAGAAACTAAAAGATCTTCACATGAATCAAAAATTTTAGGAATTATTATTAATGTATATTCAGAAAATAGAACATGTATCAGGTATGATCTGGTGGGCTATTTGACTCAATTGTTCTTCAAATCAAGGAGTAAAACAAAGGTGCAGTCTGGCCCCAACTCTTTTCAACCTGCTTATCAATGATCTACAGAGTAAAATTATTCCAGCATCAAATCATTCACCATCAGTAGGTGGTACTTTAGTCCCAGTTCTTATTTATGCAGACTACCTGGCTTTGATTTCTCTCTCACCTATAGGACTGGGAAGACAATTAAAAGTTCTCCAATCTTTTTGTATTAAAAATACATTTTCCATAAATACAAGCAAGGCTCAAATTTTGATCATAGGGAAGTCTAAAGTGAGGTTTAAGTTGCATGTAAATGATATTCCATTAGAGCTAGTTATGAATTATAGCTATTTAGGGCTTCAAACTGCTAATAATGGTAAGTACAACAAACACAGAATCTATGTATTAAAAAACTAACCCAAACTAAAAGTGTGTTGTTAAGATTTAACAGCTAGTATGGTGGAAATACAGTCCTTGCAATTTTCGGGCTTTAGAAATGAAGATGTTTCCTGTTGCTTTATTTGCAAAAGATATATGACTTGACAAGCATGTCTCCAAGCTACTGTAGATAAACCTTTTGATTCACTATACAAATCAATACTGGGCCTTCCTATGTCCACTTTGGCAACTGCAGTTAGGACAGAATTGGGAAGAGCTCAAAATAAGTATTTAGCATTGATGATGAAACTAAGGTACTAGATTAGATGTTCTAATCTGAAACCTAATAGATTAGCAAATAAATGTTTGCAAGGAAAAAATAAATGGCTGGGATATGGCTCTAACTCACCATGGCTACTTCAAATAGTTTCCACGTTGGAGAAAATAGGATTATATCATTTAAGGATAGATCACCAGAGATGTATCAAAATGTCACATAAATATATTTCCTTTATTAAGGAAAGATTAATTAAAATATCTTATGAAGAAGATATGGCTAGAATAAGAACTTTAAAAATCAATTTCTGGTATGCCCAGAATAAAATCAGTCCAGTACTAGAGCCATATCTACTTTTCCTAATGGACAAAAACTTGAAATTTCTTTTTATGAGATTTAGACTGGAACTATAGCCATCTAAGTTCAGACAGTATCAGTTTGCCAGAGACAAAAATGAGGTGCAGTTCATAAACTGGGATTGTGGGTCTAAACAGCCAGAAACCTTAGAACTTATAATTCTTTACTGTCCAAAATATGCAAGTCTGTGAGAGAAGATTGTGTCTCCATATTTTCAAGTATATACACTTTCTCAAAAAGAAGTATTTTGAATTTTGATGAATCCACCTTTGAAGTTTATTGCCAGAGATATGGCCAGTTTCATCAGCTGGGTTTTCAAGAGCATGTCCAGATGTTCAATATGAAGTCTATATGCATTAACTTGGACAAACATGCAATTTATAAATGTGCAATTATTACCAGCAAATGTGTTTGTTCAAGATTATGTATTGTTTTTTCACTTGCAAGTGGCTGTTTTTTTTTATTTTGATATTGTGTTATTTATGTATATTTTTATTTGGTGTTTGATTTAAATGATGCTAATGTATGTATGTCTATGTCTTTTTAAATGTATATTTTTGAAATGACTAAAAGTTGAACAAATGAAAGAATACTGAATTGAACTGAATACTTATATAATTCCAACACTTTATATAATGAGTCAGATGAGGTTGTCCTGCAATACATTTTTGTACTTTCAGATGCTGTAGGGAAACATTATTACTTACATTGAAACACACATTTAAAATAAAGTGTAAACGGAATAAGAAATCTGTTACATCCAAGGAAGTATGTGGGTATGCAAATATTATGTATTTCCTAGCCATTATGCTATCCTAACCACAAGTCATAGCAATTGTTTGAGAGAATGTTTTCAGAAACTGTGAGGTTCACCTTCTAAGAAAATAATGAAATATTCCCTAGTGACAAAAAAGAAAGAAAATACTAGTAGACTCCAACAGAATACACAAACAGTTTTCATCAAGATTACTCTTGGAATCCACACAGGTTCAACCAGTAAAGCTTGACTGTATGTACTGTAGAGTGAATGAAACAAACTATTAGAGGACTATGAAAATTACCAACAAACAATGGGGATACCACCTCAGCATGTTGTCTACAAAAATAGCACGGGCTGCAAAGTCAGCAATAATGTTTCAGACAAGAGGGCTTGTTTACAAAATGATCCATAAAGGGAAAAAATGTTATTAACTAAGTAAACATCATGTGATTAACTAGTTTTCTTGTTCTTTTACAGGTCAAGAAAGATGACCTCATTGTTGGAATGCACTGTAATTTTTAGGTTCCTTTTGTATTTGAAGCATTCATTCAGGATCACCTGTTTGTTCCAAAAATATCTCTTACATTGCCTGAAATTCATATGAACTTTAAACGTAGTCAACTATTACTTTTTAAATCAGGAGTTTTTTTTTATTTCTTTAACAAACATTTCAATATAGTTCAAGACACATAAATGGTACGGGCCCAAAATAAGATACTAAGGGCCAGATATTCAAAACTTTGCACCAAGCAAAAACCATTTGTGCAGGTTTAGCGTGGGATTATTGTGGGTCAGCTATATTCAAAAGGCCAAATAGCACATGCAAACTGCATTAGCACCGGGCAAAATCAAAATGTATGCAAGGGGCAAACTGACATGAATATAGGTGCAATGCTATATTCGGTGACTAGCACCACGCAAAGTGGTTTTATGCAACTTAGCACAACACTTAGTGCAGTGTACATTACCACCCAAGAAAAGCTTGTCTTAACCATGGGCAATCAGCCTTGCATGACACTATGGCTTTGCACAGTGTTTGCAAGGGTTTTGCGCAGGATTTGCACAACCTTAACAAATAAATATGACACATAGACAAAGCCAAAGATAGAGAAAGCATGCTGCTAACTGATGGCATCACAATGATGCCATCATCTTCCACCAGTCCCAGCCATGCCAGGCAGTAAGTGGTGATCCTGCTGGCAGTGGATAGCATGGCAGTGTGGCCATACAGCACACACCTGTGGACCACACTTCTGTGGACACCAACAGATGCCAGCACACACATGCAGCACTGTGGATATGGAGGATGTTGAGGGGGAGAGTGTATGGGTGGCCAGGCTGTGCCACATACCAGGTGTGACCACAAGGCTGGGACACATCATGCAGTGCACATGGGCCAGTATTGGGAATACCCCAACACCAGTGTGCCCTTTGGGTAATATATACCCCCATGGCCACATACTGCACAGCTGTACAACTGCCACAGCACACAAAGCCAGACATGTATATGTCACTGTGAGCATCCCATGCCAGAGGTGCAGCATCTGTGGGCCAAACAACAGCGTAACAGTAATGTCCACTGTCAGTAAACACCTACAGTTTGGGCCTCTTACTGTGTATAGTGCAGTCATCATCACTGCCCTACACACCATAGGCACTGCTGTGTCCACACACTACTGGTCCCCTTGCTACTGTAGTGTCTGCTGTGCACTGTAGCATGAACTACAGTGTGACAGTTGCATGCAACACCACCACCATCTGTGCCTATGCTGTGTTGTCCCAGTATAGCTGCAGGCAGCAGTGCATGTGGAAGTAGTGTTCAAAACTGTATAATATTCCCCAAGCTGTTTGCACAGTGCTACCACGTTTGCATGGGTTTAGTGGAGGGCTAAACAGTTAGCCTGGCGCAAACTGCATGCAAATCAGGGCATAATGAGATGCTAATCTGGATGTTTGCCCACAGACTACCTAAGTAGGCTCATTTGCATGTCACTTTTGAATATGGCAAAGTTTAGCGCTGGGCAAACGTGTTTGCACCGGGCTAACAGTTTAGCCCTGCACTAAACCCACGCAAACGTGTTAGTGCTGCGCAAACAGTTTGGGGAATATTTTACAGTTTTGCACACTGTAGTTTCACATATGCTGCTGCCTGCAGCTGTACTGGGTCCACTCATTTGCTGACACACACATTGGCCACATAGTTCACCTCTACCTACCTTCACATCGCTGTGCACTGGGTTGCTTTTGTGGCTTGCACTTTCTGGTTGCCATATTCAGAGCTGTCTTATTCCAGGGCTAAGTTTGCCCTGCACTCCCAGCCCAGTTTGCCGGCCATATTCCCATGCTATATTCAGAAGCTGTTTGCCCCAGGCTATTCCTTTTGAATATGGTTTGCTTTGTGCTCTGGGCTAAGTTTGCCCGCCGGGCAGTGCTAATTTAGCCCTGGGGCAACGTTTTGAATATCTGGCCCTAAAACAGTAGTTTTGCTAATTACAAAATGTTCTACCTTTCAGCACTATAGGTGTGATGTGTGGACCAGCACTTTACCTGAGGGCTGATATATTTGTTCTACTCAGCTGCATGCCTCATCATAATTGGAATCTCTTTGGAGCTGGCATCATAATTTACCAAAAAAAAATACAATCACCTTTTACCATACTGGTTACTTGAGTAGTGGTGGGTGAAATTGAGAAAATCCATTTCATTCACTTTTTCACATAATGTAAAAAATTTCACAAATTTTAACATAACTTTGAAAACTGAGCACCATATACTTAAAAGCATAACTTCCACCACATATCACTATGTATGGGTAAAACAAAATGTGCATTCTCATTTAATTTATGTAAGGTGAGTGGTACTAAAGAGTCAGTGATGTAATCTTGAACTACGAAAGACAATTTGTGGCTTTCTGACAAAATGAATAACATTATGCAGGTGTACAGAGTTAGATTTTTTTAAAATGCACACATTCAAATAAGTATGCAACATTCAAATAGGAAAACTAGCTCAATTATACCAAATAGCACTATTTTAAAAGGATAAGGGAGGGGATTTCCAGATGATTCCTGATTAGCATACACCAACCATGCATGCTCCAGTGTTTGTTGATCTTCTCTGCATATTTAAGTGAGAGTTGTCAGAGCAGTTAGATCTGCAGAGCTGCAATGTACAGTAGATCAATCTTGGGGGAAAAAACAACTTGAAAATCTATCTTCTCTTTTGCACACTTCTCACTATGACTTGAAAATCCATTTATAGTTGTATTTTGACAGTTCAGTCATATAATAGTATATATTTAGGAAGTTTAAAGTGTGCCATAGTAAAATGGTTAAGAAAGGAATGAACAACTTTTTTCCTGAGCTTTAAAATTTACTACATGATCCATGAGGAGGTTCTGCATTGTGCGCAGCAGTGCAGGATATGTGCAGAACTGTAACTTCCATGCAACAGCAATGACGTGGATTATATATTATATATTTATTATATATTGGTAACGCTTTGTATTCTGAAAGTCTAGGGAACATCAAAATGGATTCATTTCTATAAATATTCAGGGTTTTAACCCAGTTGGGGATATTTTAGTATCGCATAAAAACACCACTGAACCGCCCAGCTTGCCTGATTCTTCAGAGCCGGCTGGCCTCTGTCTTTTTTTTTTTTTATGCAGGAAAGCTGGGGGCGGTGTTTGTTGGCATTCAGAAGGCTGAAATAATGATTAAAATGTATCCAAAGGCAGGCTGTGATTTCTAAAACTATTCACAGTAAAGCATTATGCTAAAATCTTATCAAAACTGTACATAATAATTGTATTTTGAGAAATATATTAAAATATAATTTGATTGATGGATGGGCGGACCAATCCATTAGTCCAGCCCCCTTTATATGTTAGTCAATGTATGAGGCTAGTCAGATTTGAGTTGGGTGTTGACTTGGTAACACCTAGGAGTTTAGGATGATTGCTACTCCTGTGTATTATGGAACTGCTGAAACTCTGACTGCTGGAACAAAGCCTGTTTTTATTTTGTGTTTGTTATTTTGGTCGTACAGTTCATTTATTTTTTTGGTTTTGTTCCTGTAAATAAAATATCCTTGAAGGACCTCTGCAATATGATAGCTCCTGTGTCAAGTGTCCATCTGTTAACCCACAGCCTACCACATTGGTGTTAGAAGTGGGATAGGTTGGTTGGGGTTGACTGACTGAAGAGACCTGTACCAAGGCCCTGGTGGACTTCTAATGCTACAGGAAAGTACAGACATCGAGCAGACGGACCAGCAGAGGCTTCTTGGAGTGCAAACCAGGTCGGTGACTTCAAAGTATAACTTGTCATTGCTACAAGGCCTGGACCTAGTAACTAGAAAGAGAACCACAGATAAAGCAGAATCCTATAGGGCTATAGGGAAGGACAGGAAGACCAGAATCCAGAATGGAAGACAAGAAGATGGAAGGGTTGGCTCAGGCTAGTGGGGGTGTAGAAGAAGAACGCCCCCCTGAGGAACCCCTGGACATATTAAAATGGCTGTGTACACAAAAAATTGAAATGGAGAAATAAAGAGATAGAGACTGAAGAGAATATGAAGCCAGGTGGAATGGCACTTTAAGGGCAATTCAAATGATGGGTGCTGGTAGACCACCTGCTGCCCCAGTCATAGGCCAAAAAAATATTAAATTAGCCAAATTATCAGACTCTGATGACACTGAAGCCTACTTATTGACCTTTGAGAGAGCAGCAACAGCATGTAATTGGCCTAGGGATCAGTGTGTTATCCGACTGGCACATTATTTAACTGGAAAAGCCCAGCTGGACTATAGCCGAGTAGAAATGGTTGATGTAAACAACTTTGACCGGGTTAAACAGGCCATTTTGAAAAGGTATGACATCAACACTGAGACCTATCGACAGAGGTTTAAATCTTATAGATATAATAATGCTGATAACCCCCAAGATGCATTTACTCAGCTCAAAGACTTGTGTGTCAGATGGCTGCAGCCTAACACTCGGACTATAAACCAGGTCATAGAAACAATAGTATTGGATCAATTTCTTCGGGTCTTACCACCAGATGTGCAACTATGGCTGAAGGAACATCGCCCAGAGGTATCAGACACTGCAGTCCGATTGGCTGAGGATTGCATCGCAGCGAGACCTCACCAGCAGAAAAGCACCGCCCAGACAGCCAATCATCAAGGGTACCCGGTAAGACCTCCTTCTGCTAATATGGGACCAGGTGGTAACACTATTACGAACACTGGTATAAAAAACACTGGTAGACTAGGAAGGGGGTATAACCCAGACATTATATGTCATTATATGTCATGAGTGTAAAACCAAAGGACATATTGCATGGTTTTGTCCCACGAAGAAACCCGAACAAATAAATCTTGCCTTTGCCAACTGGGGACAGTTCATGGTACCTGTACAATTGGACAACATATAGTTACTGGCCTTCTTGATTCAGAGAGCAAACAAACATTGGTGCAACCAGAATTGTTATGTATACCACCACCTCCAGGAGGTCCTACAACTGGGGTAACATGCATACATGGTGATATACATTATGACCCACTAGAAGAGACAGAAATAACAATACAAGGACAAGTGCAGAATATGAAAGTAGGAGTTATACCTAACCTTCCAATTCCCATAGCAATCGGGCATGACTGACCACACTTTTCAGAACCTTATTTCTTCTAACATCTCTGCTATGGTGACTAGATCTCTAACTGCATCCATTCAGAATTCAGATACTTTGGAACATTTCTTCCCTTTTGATAAAGAAATATATGGAGCTATAAGGAAGTACAGGACAGAAGAGAAAAGAGAAGAATAACTGGACTTTGAACACAAAAGACACTGTGAAGAATAACTATGATGATGGTGCTATATATGATGTAAAAAAATATGATAAAAATACTTTTGCAGAATTACAAAGGGGGGATGATTCTTTACAAGTTTTCTTTTCACAGGGTAAGACTCAAGGGACCAGAGACAGGTGTCAAATAATAGATGGGTTACTGTATAGGATATGCACTAATACCAAAACTGATGAAACCATTGAGCAGTTACTGGTACCTAGAAAGTACAGATCAACATTATTGAGCCTTGCCCATGATATTCCGATGGCCGGACATTTAGGGAGGGACCATACCTTGAGTAGACTACTTCATAGATTCTTTTGGCCTGGCATACATGACCAAGTGGCTGAATACTGCAGATTTTGCCCAGAATGCCAAAAAGGCAAAAATTGTAAAGAAAGACAAAGTGCCTTTGCAAACTATGCCTTTGTTTACTACCCCATTTCAAAGAATTGCTATGGACATTGTGGGACATGTACAAAATAGTTCAAAGGGAAATCAGTACATACTAGTGGTTTGTGACCATACAACTAAATATCCAGAGGATATACCCCTTTGAACTGTCACCGCCCCTAGAATTGCTGAAGAACAAGGTAAAATCTTTAGTAGGGTAGGTATCCCACGTGAAATACTTACAGACAGGGGTATGAATTTCTGTTCATTGGTTTTGAAGTGGCTCTACCAGACTCTAGGGATAAAAGCTATACATACAACACCATATCATCCTCAAACAGATGGTCTGGTGGAACACTTCAACCAGACTATGAAAAAAATGATTCAGAAATGTGTCCAGGATGAAGGGGAAACAGTGGGATATTTATCTACCTTATCTAATATTCGCCTATAGGGAGGTACCACAGGCCTCAACCAGATTCTCACCTTTTGAGCTGTTGTATGGTAAAAATCCTAGAGGACCTTTAGATGTTGTTAAAGAGTGCTGGGAGGAGAATAGGACTTCCCAGAACAAATGTCCCCTTGAATATTTACATAACTTAAGGGAACAAATAAAGAAGTACATTCAACAGGCTCATGCTGTTAATCAAAAACAACAGCTACTGTAGTTCAAAAGATACAATATGATAAAGGAACGTGTAAAAAGGACTTTACGGAAGGGGATCAAGTATTGTTACAGTTACCCTCATCAGATAATAAGTTATTGATGAAGTGGCAGGGCCCCTGCAAAGTTCTAAGGAAAATGAGTCCCATTACTTATGAAATAAATGCACATGACAAAGTTAATAAAAAATGTATCTACCATGCAAATCTCCTGAAACCATAGGTAGAGAGAGTACCAACTTTATGCGGGTATGTTTACCCAGAGGATGGTAATAGTGAATTGGACATAGCTTATCAGAGATTGGAAATGGAGGGGGATATTAAGGAAATTAATATCAATCCTGATCAAACCCCCCAGCAGACTGCTGAACTATTAACAATATTAAAGTATCATGAAAAGACCTTTAAAGGAACTCCTAGAAAAGCTAAAGATGTGACACATGGTATTTCGGTTATGGGCTATTGAGGCCCTTTGATTTTATTTATGGCTTACTGAATTCGAGATTTGGATGGATCATAATCCGTTATGTTGGTTACACAATATGAAAGATAGAAATCCACGAATTATGCGGTGGTATCTCTCACTACAACCTTACTGCTTTGTAATAAAACACCAGAAAGGAGTTACAGATGGAAATGCTGATTACTTGTCAAGATACGGAATAGGAACAAGTGAGCATTTATCTTCAGATCCTGGGGTAATGAACAAATAAAATCTGGAAGAAACCTGTCTTCCTCTTACTTGTTGAGGTTAAAGTTTGTTTTAGGGACCCCGGGGTGGAGCCATGGAGAGGGTGGGCTGTGGCTCCATCTCTCAACTATAGGGAGATCTGATAGCTAAGAAAATCCCAGAAAATAAAAGGGGAGGGTTTTGTCAAAAGGGAGGAGGAGTATGTGGTAGGGCCCTGGTACCCCCCCCCCCGTATATCTATGTTTGTGATTTGTCTAGCATGGATGTACTGTAGTATGAAAGCTTGTCTTCGTGTATTTGTCCTTTGTGTAAATAGTGAGTGATAGACTGGCCATCTATTGCACACTACTGAGATACCTTAATGTAGTTGTTATTTTTTTGTTGGGTACCCTCCCCCCTCTTTTTCATGTTGTCCTTATCCTTAGGGAACGTTTTACTTTATCATATTAAGTCTGACATTATTGTATTTCACTTTGTTAATAACCCAAGTAATTATAATAGTACCAGAATGTTAGCTCAATATTTTCAGACACTCTGTCATCCTGTAAAATGCTGTGTACTGCTTGTTTTTAACCCCAAATTTGGTTTGTACAGACGAGCTCCCATTTTGCCGTCTTGTCATTTGTATTTGCAAAGATTTCTGACCACAGTACAAAGCGAGGGGTACAGAGACCAGAGTACTATTTGAAATACAGTCCTGGTGGAAACATTTCAGGGAAGCCGTAGAAAGACATACCTAGCATTCATTTCAAGCCGCTGCTCCGGTCTTTTACTGTCTCTCTGCATGACTGTGCACATGTTTGTTTCAGTTGTATTGCCGTTTCGGTGAAACAGAACGCAATCTTAAAGCATTTTAAGAATCGGTAACGCTTTGTATTCTGAAAGTCTAGAGGACATCAAAATGGATTAATTTCAATAAATATTCAGGGTTTTAACCCAGTTGGGGATATTTTAATATCGCATAAAAATGCCACTGAACCACCCAGCTTGCCTGCTTCTTTAGAGCCGGCTGGCCTCTTTCTTTCTTCTTTTATGCAGGTAAGCTTCGGGTGGTGCTTGTCGGCATTCAGAAGGCTGAAATAATGATTAAAATGTATCCAAAAGCAGACTGTGATTTCTAAAACTATTCACAGTAAAGCATTATGCTAAAATCTTATCAAAACTGAACATAATAATTGTATTTTGAGAAATATATTAAAATATAATTTGATTGATGGATGGGCGGACCAATCCATTAGTCCAGCCCCCTTTATATGTTAGTCAATGTATGAGGCTAGTCAGATTTGAGTTGGGTGTTGACTTGGTAACACCTAGGAGCTTAGGATAATTGCTACTTCTGTGTATTATGGAACTGCTGAAACTTTGACTGCTGGAACAAAGCCTGTTATTATTTTGTGTTTGTTATTTTGGTCATACAGTTAGTTTATTTTTTTGGTTTTGTTCCTGTAAATAAAATATCCTTGGAGGACCTCTGCAATACTACAGCTCCTGTGTCAAGTGTCCATCTGTTAACCCACAGCCTACCACAAGCAGTATAACCAGCAGAAGCTGTACAGGGAAAGTGTGCAATAATCTATATATTAAAAGGAAAACCATCAGGTTTATTTTGTGATTAAAAGGAAAACCATTAGGTTTATTTTGCAATTAGTCAGTAGTAGTACAAATGTACAACCAAAGTGAGGGTCCTGCCTCACCCATTACAGCACAGAATGTGTGCAGTGCTGTACTTTCCAAGTGTCAACACAGAAATTTGTCATCTAGCAGTAGCACCAACTGAAACTGTAGAGGGAAATTGTACTAGCAACTTTATAATAAAAAGACAACAGTGTGTGTGTGTGTGTGGGGGGTTATGATCAGTCAGTAGCCGTCAGCACTGCAATTCACCATATAGCAGTAGCACCTGCCAAAAATGGGGTAGTGGTTGCATACCTGGCCCAAACTCTTGGTTTTTAACTCTTCAGATGCTGGGCTGGAGCAAGGTGTCTGCTGGGATTCCTGGGCTTGATGCAGGTAGGGCTCCATCTCCAATATTCCCAGCAGACTAGTCAGTTTGTAGGGTACTTGGTAGAACTTCTCTCTCTCTCTCTCTCTCTCTGTGGGGTGATGTATTGATTGACATAGTTTTTAAGTTTGACCTAGGGCAGCTGAAGAAATTAGGAGTCAGAACTGTGGAGGATAGTTAACCAGGTCTGGGAAGGATTCATGTCATTGTGTAATGTTGCATTTTGATCTAGGTAGTGGAACAGCAGAGAGGGGACTGGGTTATTGGGGTCTAGTACTACCTAGTAGCTCAGGAATAGTAAGCCAGTCATGCAGATCATGTCCGATATGGGTGGATTGGCTAACTGGCCGGTTGCCTGTGATAACCATAACCAACATAGGAAGTTCTGAATGGATTCTTTCCAGATGGAGACAGAGAGAGCTTATTCCCCAATGAAATAAGGCAGACAACGAAAGTGATGGACACAAGGGTCTGGGAAGGGGAATGATCTCAGGCATGGTGAGAGGGACACATTGTTTTGTGTATAGGGCTGGGTTATACTTTCATTACATTTCTTAGAATATGGAATTAGAAATTCTGATTCTGTCTCCAGCTCCATTCCAGTGCCTAAATTGTAATCGAAACAGAACTGATTCAGAATCAGGAATTCCAAAGTTCTGCTTGATGTAAAATGGAATGGAGAATCCTAGTACCCCAAACTCAATATAAAATATGAAGGGACTTATTGCTTTTGATTCAGCATATATGATGAGGGCAATGGATACTGAGTGTTGCTGAAATGGCATGCTGTTCAGTGTACAGCACAACAACAGTAGAGGCTAACACTCTTGCTAACAGTTATAACACTGATTCTGTTTCTTCTTGCCTCCTGTGGTTCTTTTTTTCAATCTTACAAGTCCACTTATCCAAATTGGGACCCTCACTTACTGAGCCACAAATGAAGAGGGGTTACTCAACAGCAGGCATTTCAGGCAAGGGATCCAATGCTGGGTATGAGGCATGCTTCCTAGAGCTGCTTCCTTTGTGAATTGCTCCCCCAGTTCAGTGTGTCTATGCAATTCTTCCACCTTCTCACAGTCACCTAAAAGTTGCTTTTGTCTAATCTTGTATAGCCTCCTCTTCTGAGTTTTCTCTCTTCCTGTGCTATTCTCAGTCATTTTAAGCACCCTCTCAAATGTATCTATTTTGTTCCTGGTCATTTGGTCCTTGTGTATGCAGACTGGCTTTGGTCCAAGATGTTTTTCTCCCTTTCATATGTAAAAAAGACTTGCCTGCTCTTGTCGGAAGCTGAGAAACTTGCTATACTGCAGAGAACAAACTAGAATGCATTTGAGGAACTGGGAACTTGGTAAAACATAATATTGAAGGGGACTAGGAAGGTAAGCTACACTTTCTACAGAAAGTTTCATTATTTTCTTATTGGCATTAAGAATTGCAGGATTCCATTAAAGTGTAGTAATTTTATAACCAGAGGGGTTAAAATACAACTGAAGTTGCTTGATTTCTGTGCTAGACACATAGGATTTGGAAGGATATTTGTGCAATATTTTAGAAGTGTCCTGCTGGCTGAACAGTGAGTTCATTTTTATCCCTGGACTCAGTAGAGTGGTTTGTGTAGGAGCAGTGGTCTAGTACATTGTGATGTTGGTTGACTTACTATAAAGGGCAGTACTCACCAGGGTGGTGGAGCAGTGGTGTATTTGGTTGTTTCTAACAGTCACCAGTGGTTGTGGCCTACCCACCCTTCCCCTCACCCCTACCACCCCAGGTGTGGCATTTCCTTTATAGCCAAGGCTCTGACATCACTTCCTCAACAGGTCTTGGGGCAGAACTGTCATATTCTTAATTACCCAGCACAGTGCATACAGGGTAAGTACACACAAACAAAAAACAAAATTATATATTACTCATTGTATATTATAAGGAAGAGGGACATGTGGGGAGTGGTGCAATGCACTGGCTGTGGGGCAGCGATTTTCTGGGAGACATTCTGGAACCTGCTTTGCTGCCCTATTTGCAAGCAACTGTCAGCTCTGAGGGAGGAGGTTGCCCACCTCCAGGCTGAACTGGCAAGGACTAAGGAGGCCTCCCCCACCCAAAGAGCACCAGTTCCACAACCACTGCCTCAGAGGTTGCCATGTGTGAAAAGCAGATGGACCACAGTAGGTTCGGGGAGGGTGAAGATGGTGGAATAGAGGCATAGCCCCCGAGTTGCACCTCTACACAAATTATATGTCAGCCTGGAAAATCAAGGTTCCTCTATGATGACACCCTCATTGGAGACCAAGAAAAATGCTGGGGACATCCACAAGGGAGACCCACAAAAGAGTGGCAAGGGACACCACATGGGAAAGAAACAGCTTCTGATAGGGGACTCAATTGTTAGGGGTGTAGACCTGGGGAAGGGACAGGAGAGGGAAGTAAGGTGCCTGCCTGGTGCCATGGCTTGGAGGGACAGGAAGCGAATCCTCAGGATTGCAGAAGCAGCATCACAGGAGAGGAAACTAGATATCATTGTCCACCTCAGGACAAATGACCTAGCTAGACATGAGATCAGTGCAGTGCAGGATGAATTTGTGGAGTAGGGGAGGGGCCTCAGACAGGTAGCAAGCACGGTAACCTTCTCAGAGGTGCTGCCAGTCTATGGTAGGGGTAAGGCTAGGGTACTGCACACCATGCAGTTTAATGAATGGTTGTAAAACTGGTACAGAGCACAGGGCTTTGGCTTCATTGGGGACTGGGGGTCCACCTGGAGAGATGGTCTATACTGGCATGATGGTCTGCATCTGTCCAGGAAGGGAAACATGCTCCTGGGTGACAGGTTTAAAGGCTTCCTTGGCAAGCTTTTAAACTAGCCAAGGGGGGGTGCTGAAAGGAAACAGGAAAGTTCAAGCCTCCCCCCACAAAACATGGCAGGTAGTAGGGTAAACACCGAGGTACAGAGCTTGACAGAGGGCAGGACTGGGGCAAATGGAAAAATAGACAGGGGCCATAAGAGCAGGGATGGGGTAAAAAAGGATAAAGCCAACATTAAATGGAGGGCAATGAGTACCAATGCCCGTAGTCTTGGAAACAAGCTTCCAGAGCTAGTAGCCCTGATGGAAGAGGAACACTTGGATATTGTGGCAGTCACAGAAACATGGTACATGGAGAACCATGACTGGGATGTCAACATACCAGGGTACACAATCTACAGAAGAGACAGGAGGGTAAAAGAGGAGGTGGAGTAGCTCTCTACATAAGGGAAGGGATCAAAGCTACAGAACTAAAAAGTAAAGGGGAGGACAAGAGGTACTCGGTCACCTTGGAGACAGGGAATGGCATCACAATCCGCACAGGGGTTGTATACAGACCCCATCTCAAGGGAGGAAATGGACAAGAAAATGATAGAGGGCATTCTCAAAATGGCTGAAAAGGGAGATACTATTGATGGGGACCTGAATATGTCAGATGTTAACTGGGCGACATGGACTGCAGCCACATCCAAGAGCAGGGTCATTCTCGATGCTCTACAGGGAGCATGCCTTAGACAGCTAGTGGTGGAACCCACTCAGGAGGGAGCAATATTAGACCTGGTACTCTCAAATGGAGAGAGAATCACAAACTTAGAAGTCAGTAGACATCTGGGAACAAGTGACCACTGCACAGTGTGCTTCACAATAAACAAAACCATGGAGACAAGCCATACAAAGACAAGGATACTGGGCTTTAGAAGGGCTGACTTTGGCATAATGGGTGAATACCTGAGGAATGCATTAGCAAATGGCCAGAAAGAAGGGTGGAAGAACAATGGAGAAAAATCAAAACTGCCATCATGGAGGCAACAAGCCTTTGTGTGAAACAAATAAAGAAAACAAAGCGGAATAAAAAAACACTATGGCTCTCAAAAGAGGTGCCAGGGAAGGTTAAGGAGAAAAAGGCTGCATTCAAAAAGTATAAGGAATCACAGATGGAGCACAACAGGAAACTGTATCAATTAAAGCAGAAAGAAGTGGGGGAAGGCAATCAGAAAAGCAAAGGCCCAAACTGAGGAAAAGATAGCCAATTCAGTTAAGAAGGGGGATAAAACCTTTTATAGGTACATTAGGGAGCATAGAATGGTTAAGGGAGGGATAGTGAAGATTAATAAAGGAGAGGAGAAGTGGGCAGAGGGAGACAGTGAAAAGGCAGAGATACTGAATGAATACTTTTGCTCAGTATTCACAAAAGAAGAAGAGGAGGAGTTACCTAAACCAAACAGTAGAAGCACTCTGGATAGTGGGGTTGACACCAGTCCATTTACAGAAGAAAGAGTACTGAAAGAACTCCTAAAACTCAAGGTGGACAAAGCAATGGGGCCTGATGGGATTCACCCTAGAATCCTAAAAGAGCTAAGGGAGGACCTAGTGACACCACTAACTACACTTTTTAACAAATCATGGGAAGATGGGGTGGTACCTGAGTACTAGAGGAGGGCAGATGTGATTCCCCTTCACAAAAGTGGGAGCAAGGCAGAAGCAGGAAACAACAGACCTGTTAGTTTGACCTCAGTGGTGGGGAAAATGATGGAATCACTCCTGAAAGAAAGAACTGTTGAGTACCTAGAGGCCAGCGGGGCACAGGACCCAAAGCAGCATGGATTCACAGCAGGAAGGTCATGTCAGATGAATCTAATTGATTTCTTTGACTGGGTGATCAAAGTAATAGACCAGGGAGGGGCTGTGGATATGGTCTACCTAGACTTCAGCAAGGCATTTGACACAGTCCCGCAGAAAAGATTAATAATCAAGTTAGCCAGCCTGGGAGTGGGTCCCAGGGTGGTAGCCTGGGTAGCAAACTGGCTGCACAACAGGACACAGAAAGTAATAGTGAATGGAACACATTCTGAAGAAAGGGGGGTTACTAGTGGAGTACCTCAGGGCTCAGTACTGGGTCCAGTCCTCTTTAACATCTTTATAGGTGACATTACAGAGGGTCTGGAAGAAAAGGTATGCCTCTTTGCGGATGACACAAAGATCTGTAACAGAGTTGATACACAAGGGGGGGTAGAAAGGATGAGAAGGGACTTGGCAAGGTTGGAGGAATGGTCAGACATATGGCAATCTAGATTCAATGCAAAGAAGTGCAAAGTAATGCACCTGGGAAATAAAAATCCAGGAGAAGAGTACACAATAGCAGGGGAGGTACTAACAGAAACAATAATGGAAAGGGATCTGGGTGTAGTCATATCAGATGACCTAAAGTGGGTAAGCAATGTGAGAAGTCAGTACGGAGAGCCAGGGGGATACTGGGATGCATAGGGAGGGGCATCACAAGTAGAAAAAGGGAAGTGGTTATCCCTCTGTACAGACAGTTGGTGAGACCCCATCTAGAGTACTGTGTGCAGTTTTGGAGACCTCATCTATGCAAGGACATAGACAGGATGGAAGCAGTCCAGAGGAGGGCAACTAAAATGGTGCAGGGTCTACATCAGAACCCATATGAAGAGAGACTGAGAGACCTTAATATGTATACCCTTGATGAAAGGAGGGATGGGGGGACATGATAGAAACTTTTAGGTACCTCAAGGGAATCAACAAAGTCCAGGAGGGTAGCATCTTTCAGAAAATGAGATGTGTAAGAACAAGGGGGTACAATTTAAAGTTAGAGGGGGGACGGCTGAGAGGTAATGTGAGGAAATTATTTTTCACAGAGAGAGTGGTGGACGCATGGAGCCGCCTTCTTAGAGAGGTTGTGGGGTCTAAAACAGTGGGGGAATTCAAACATGCATGTGACAGACATAAGGCAATTATAGTGGGGGATTGCAGGAAGTAGGCTGTTGGTTAACTAGAATCTGCAGCTTATCCAATAGGTAGGGAAATGGGTAGACTGGGTGGGCCAAGTGGTCCTTATCTGCCATCAATGTCTATGTTTCTATGTTTCTAAAAGGATAACACATACTGCTTTATGAAGAGAGGATTCAGAACAGACTAATTTACAATATGGCATTTATCTTCATGAGTAAGGTGCAGGAACATAACTCATGACATGCATTGTAAAGCCACAAGTTAAAACTTCTGCTACTGTGAAAAGATCCAGTGGGCTGACTAGATAATGCAGCTGTAGTGCTACCACTAGCCATTGACAACCTGAATTCACAACCTGAAGAAACTGATGTATACCTGGGGCCAGATTCTCAAACCCTCGGAGGACTAAGTCCCACTACACAACTCCAGTTGCGGATCAAAATCTCCACAGCTACAGAGATTGGAATTCTCATTTGCCACAGCTGAGGAAGATGCTATGGTTGGTCCCACCTGCAATAACATTTTTCCCCAGCTGTGGGAAGACACCACTCGCAAGCTGCCCTAAATTGTGGAGCCGATTGTAAGCTGGCTCTTTTGAGAATAGTGTAGCTGCAGGAGAAACTGTTGCTCCGCAAGTGGCAACCCACTTGTGCTGACTTTTTTCCGCAGCTGCGGGATTTTCCTGAGCTTTGAGAATCCAGTCCCTAGTGTTCGAGTGACTCAGTAATAGCAGTTTTGAATTGCAAGTTGCGAGTACTTACTCTCCATGTCCTTAGTCACTTCTCCTTGGTGTGGTGAGCTTCTTATGTTTTTAAAGGGCTTGTTACATTATTATTCTCTGGTGCACTAAACAAATTATTTAACATAATTAGAAAATATAATGGACTGAAGGTATCTCCCAACACTACCACCACCACTGTTTGTTTCCCACCTTAGTGTATAAAACAATCTGACTTCAAGATGTTTAGATTGAATTTGGCAGTCAGCATGCTCAGGAAAACAACACTGTGAGAGTTGCAAAGATAACATATGTGCAGTTGTCATTTCGAGCCAATTGAATGCCAACTCATAGTTAAACACGCTAGCATTTGCAATTTGAAATATAAGATGTAAAGGTAGAAGGCCCGAGGGAATGTTTTTACAACTGGATGGCTTGGTTTGAGGAAAATGTATTTGACATGTATAATCCTGGCAGACATTGTTTACATACTGAGGTGGCAGACAGTCATGCTGTAGGGGTGTGTGTCTGGGGGGGAAGGGACAGAGAAAAATACCTGCCATAAATTTAAAAAGTGAAAGAGACAAGAGTGAAGGGATGATTCTTCGTATTTGGTACTTTTGATGGGAATTATGGAGATGTGCAGCAGTAGGCCATGCCTCATTCGGAGGTATGCGCATTTATGAATGCAGACCTTTGCCTGTGTTGTCAGTATTTGCATAGATTTTCAATTAAAAAATCTCTTTACCTAGTCACAATGAAGAAAATGGCAATATAAACACTGTCCCATTTTCAGGCTCCACCTGCTATCTAACAGTATGTGATGGAAAACTGTTCTGATAAAGAATTATGTGCAGTTTAATAAAATCTTGGTCTGTTTATGTGAAATGTAACCAGCAGCAAGGCCAGAGTAGGTGTGAAAGGCCTATTGTGTGTGTCAAGAAGAAAGAGATATTTTCCCATAAGTAGACTGGCCTACTTTTTACAGAGATGGATAGGCAGGGCATGGCTGATTTTTTTAAGTTAAATAGCCTTCAAGAGCAAGTGGCTTGTGTTGCTGCCACTGGCAACATAGTTTTGTGGTGGAGGCAGAATTCCTGAAAAGGGATTGAAATCAGCTTCAAACAGCCAGATAAACACTGGTACGAGGGAAGTGAGGTCACAGTCCCAAAACTCCACCACACTTCTCCTGAGAGAGAGGGGGGTTAATAGGGATCAGTACAGAAGCTCACTGTCTTTCCCTGGAAATTCTGTGTGAACTTTTTCAGTGAGGAGGCCAGGCCAGTGGTTTGAAGAAAATAACTGAATTAACAGAGTGCAGTGTGCATAGTGAGGTTAACAAACACTGTAACTGTTAGGAAGGTAGCCAAGTGCTTACGTGCATCGGTGTGCAAGCATTATTAGATATTTTTATTTTGTAAAAAGAAGTTCCAGCCATATTGGTCCTTGGAAAACAGGAAATGATGGAAGGGTTGATAACTTTTATTGGACCAACAATTGTCTTGTACAAAGATGAAATAATACACAAGGTTTGTGGGGCTTCACATGTCCCTTGCTTACCTGAAGAAGGGACATGTGAAGCCCCAAAAGCTTGTGTATTATGCCATCTTTGTACAAGACACTTGTTGCTCCAATAAAAGGTATCAGCCCTTCCATCATTTCCTTAGATATTTTTACAATAATTGAAGTAACGTGTGTATGTGTGTGTGTGACTGTATCCATAAGGAAAAGATATTTGGATAAGGTTGTCATAAGCCCACTCCAGTGGAATGGGATTCTCTGTGTCACAGTGAATCCCTCCTCCGACAGGGGTCAGGGATACCTCTTCTCTGTCATTTTAATATGGTTGTTCTTTCACAACTGAACAAGTGCAAGAAGATCACAAGGCTCCCTCTCTTTGTGTGTGGGGGTGCACAATACAATCTCGAGTCTGTGTTCCTGTGTGAGAACCCTCTCAGCCACTGCACAATGAAATAAAAAAGCCACAGGCATGTACATGTTTTCAGGGGGATGCCCTGTAACACTCTATTATGTGTCTTTTCCCAGAGATGCAAAGATTGGTTCAAAGCCTCACAGACCCCTCCTAAGACCCTTCGTATTCTTCCCCCTCCTTATGTCCTCAGAGTCCCTTGTGATACTTTACTTTGGTAGTGTTTGGCCCTTAGCAGTCAAACAGGCATAGCATAGTTTGAGCAGATTCTTCCCAACACACCTACAAAAGACACTGGCAGAATATTCTTAATGAATTATTAATTATTAGTGAATTAATGAATGCAGTAAATAACTTAAAGACAGGTGATTTTAGACATTGGTTACAGGATATGGAAAAGAAAATGGGAAATATATAATAAAACCTAAACTGGGAAATTCTGGTTTTAAAGTTCTACCTCAAGTTTTTGATTGCTGCATTTGAAGTGCAGTCTTTAAAAAAGGTAGTTGAAAATCTTGGCTCTTGCTAGTGCAGAAGAATTCTTGAAAGAAAATGTCTCTGCTCTCTCTGCAGGGTCCCAAGCACAATGTTCTTTCCTCAAAGTCAAAGGGTAAAATGTCAAACAGGCAGCAGACAGAAACAAAAGGGTAAAAAAGGCTCTGATAACCTTCTGCACCCATATATTGAGGGTTTCCAAAAAGGGCAGGTCCAGTGAATACTGACTTGCCTGTGGTTGGATAGCATTCCATCTTGATGGCTAAGCAACCAATCAACTTTTAATATTTTATTACAAAAAAAAAGTTCATCTCTACAGGAAACACAGGGCTTAGAGGCAAACCAGTTTCATCCTGAATTCCAGGAGCAGATCCACCCCCCCAAAATGGCTGTAATTAAGCTATACTCATTATAGTCATTTACATAAAAAGCTTGTCCATTGTGCCGGCCCAATGACACTGAGGGTTGAGGTGCTGGTTGCCACATTTAGTGCTACACCAGTGACCCGGGTTGGGGAATGAACTCAAGTTGTTCGGGGGTCAGCAGGGGGAGGAAGGACTGAGCATCCATAGATAGCACTCCTTTCTCATGGAGGGAGACAGTGTAGCATGCTGCAGACAGGCACAAAGTGGTGGCTGGGTATCGGCATTGCCCAGAAGAGGAGAGGACACCGTCCAGGGAGTATGGCTGCTTCTGTGGAGGCAGGGGCAGCTCCCTCGCCCATTGCATGGTTCAGGTGCCCAGAGGAGAAATGCAAAAAAGGCCAAAAGCTGACGGGGTCCATGATGACCCAACACATTCGGAGCCCTAAAAAGTATAAATAAAAAAAGATGCTAGTCCTTTGAGCTGTAACTAGATTAGCTCAGGGAAGACTTGAAGAGATGAAAGGAACCCAGATGTCAAGACTCCTCAAGAGGTCCTGGCCTTTTACAAGCAAATTGGACTACCTGGCCTTCCAACTATGCTTAAATAATTCTTTTGTTTATTTTAAATGGTTTAATTAAACTGTAGTCCCTGACTAGCAGCTGGCATATTCTCTGCCCAGTAACAAGAGTTACATCATTCTAGGGTCCATGTTTTTTTTTTTTGTACCCATGGTCCCTTGCAAGTTACACTGGACCACCATGGGCATCTCTGATGCATTTCTCACATAAAATAACATGAAATATGATTAAAACAATAAGGTATGGCTTACCTCACCACACTCCTCCCTTCTTAACAGAACCTGGGGGAACATTCCCCTTTTAAGTAAGAATTTCTACCAGTTCTGGCCCTTACTCTGAATGACAGGATATGCCATCTGCATTGGCATTAGCAGACTCAGACCTGTGTTTAATGTCCATGTCATAGGTCTGTAGTGCCATGCTCCATCTAAGGAGTCTCCCATTCATCTTTCGCATTTGGTTTAGCCACACCAGGGGGTTGCGGTCTGCCTGTACCTCAAATCACCTCCTATAGAGCTATGGCTCCAACTTCTTAAGTGACCACACCTGGGCAAAGCGTTTCTTTTCCACAGTGGATTACACCTGCTGCCAGGGTAGTAGCTTCCTACTAAGGTACACAATGGGGTGAGCTTTCCCCTCTTGGGATGTCTGGCTGAGGACAGCTGCAATCCCCACATCTGAGGCATCCATCTGCACCACAAATGGCCTAGTACAGTCTGGGCTGGCCAGCACAGGGGCAATGCACAGTGCGGCTCTTAGCTTGATGAAGGCCCTGTTACATGCTGGGTCCCATTTTACTTTCTTGTGTTGCTTTTTTTTAACAAGCTAGACAGAGGAGATGCCAGTGTGCTGTAATGTGGTACAAATGTTCTGTAGTGTCCTGCAGTCCCCAGGATGGTTCTGACCTGCTTCTTGGTCTACAGCATGGGCCATACCTCTGTGGCCTCTATCTTAGCCTGGTTTGGACGTAGTTGCTCCCTCCCCACTACATATCCCAAATATGATACCTCAGCCAAGGTCACCTGGCATTTCTCAGCTTTGACAGTAAGTTATGCCTTCTGTATCCTGCCCAGCACTTCCTTCAGATGGAGCAGATGTTCAATCCAGTTGGTATAGAAGATGACAATATCATCCAGATCAGCCACTGCATACTCTTCATCACCCTGTAGCTCCTGATTTACTAACCATTGTAAGGTGGTATGGGCATCCTTCATCCCAAAAGGTGTCACTTTAAATTCAAAGAGTCTCTTGGGGTGATGAAGGCTGACTGTTCGCTTGACTGTTCGCTAGCTCTGGCAATCACTGTACCTACCAGCAACTCTTTGTCAGGTCTAAGGTTGCTAGGTAGGTCGCCCCCCCAACTTGTCCAACAACTCATCTGTCCAGAGCATTGGGTGAGTGTTGGACATTGTGACTGCATTTCATCCATGATAATCTACACAAAAGTGGGTAGAACCATCTGGCTGGGGACAAGAACTACAGGCGAGGCCCAGGGATGGTGGAATTTCTGGATTACTCCATAGTACAGCATTTCCTCCACCTCCTTCCTAATGTCCTTTAAGATGGTCTCAGACACCTGGTAAGCTGTCCATTGTATGGGCACTTGCATTCCTCTGTCCACATCATGGGTTGCTAAGGGAGTTCATATGGGCTTGGCCATTAAAAAAAGGGCAAAGTCCTCTAAAACCCCCTCACTTCCTGGGTCTGTTCCAGGGTCAACTGGGGTGACAGCTTGCTTGCTTTCATCTATTTCAGAAGAAGAAAAACAGAATGGGGGGTAGGCAATCTGGGCAGACTAGATGGATCACAAGGTCCCCTTCTGCCGACATGTTCATATCTTCTTATGTTCTCTAGCAAGTCCAGGAGGGGTTCATCCTCATCTATCCCATCCCCAGGACTTCACACTGCAAACACCATGCCAGCCTTGTTTATATATGGTTTCACCATATTGACATGGTACATGCCATGGTTATATCTCCTGTCAGGCAGTTCTGCAATACAGTTTACATCACTGACCTGTCAGACTATCTTATATGGTCCAGCTCACTCAGCCTACAGCTTGTCATTCTAGACTGGAATTAAGGCCACTACTTCCTGGCATGAGCTGTATCAGTGAGATATGGCTCTGCCATCATACCAAACTTTTTGCTTCTGTTGGGCAACTGACAGGTTGCTTTGGGTCACCCCCATGAGCTCCTTCAGCTTTTTCCAGAACCTAAGGACATACTCCACTATGTTAGCTTCCTGGGTGGCATGCTTGCCCTACCAGTCTTCCCAGATCAAGTCTTGGGGCCTACATACCTTATGTCCATATAAGAGTTTGAAGAGGAGAACCCTGTCCAGATTTGGGGTACCTCCCTGTATGTGAACAACAGGTAGGGAAGGTATTTCACCCAGTCCCTCCCATGCTGTTCAGCAAATGCTTGGAGCATCAAATTTAGGGTACCATTAAACCTTTCCTTGAGCCCATTGACTTGTGGGTGATAAGGTATCATTCATCTCTACACCACTTCACACTTCTTGCACAAACTCTTCACCATGTCCAACATGTAGTTACTCCTTGATCAGAGATAACCTCCTGTGAAATCTGACACAGGAGAAAATCCTTAGCAAGGCATCTGCCACTTCTCTACCTTAATTAAGGAGAAGAAGACTGTCTCTGGGTATTGGGTGGTGTAATCGACCACCATCAGGATAAGCTTTTCCTGGAGGTGCTTGGGATATTCAAGGGTCCCACAATATCCATTCCTACCAATCTTTAGCAGCTGCTCTGTTAATTTCCTGGGGATTGACAACTGCCAACCCATTATCTCCTCTCTGTCCTCCACATCCTGTGTATACAACAGTCCTGGTCCCAAATACCCGATGTCTCATTTAACCTCCCTCTGTCCTTTCAGATTCTGCAGAAGCCCTCAGCCTATTCAAACTAGGATCAGTCCTCTGAGTGGCTGCAAAATCTTTACATTTCCCACAACAGGGACATGCCCCATTCAGTATCCTAAACTAGAGTCCATAGCTCTAATGTCAGAGCATTCAGAGTCACTGCCATCCCTAACCTTCTGACCATTTGTTACCTCCCTCCTCAGAGTAACGTTCTGTAGCTGCTTGGTGAATGGCAACTTGGGAATTCCTACTTCCCTTTCCTTCTCTCCATATCAGGAGACACAGCCTGGTTAACCAGCCTCCTATTCTTATCCAGATGGGCTTCTGTGGGATCAGGTAATCACAAATGGCCTTAGTCGTCTGACTGTGTGTAACTGCACACACTGCCCCTTTCAAGAGATTGTTCCCTATAAACACATCCAGGGTGAGGTTGTCTGCCACTGCCATTTTTGCACACCTCTCCTGTTTCACCCCAATCCAGGAGAACACTAGCTAATGTCAGTTTTCTCCTCCCTAATAAATCCCTTCACAGCTACAAACTGATTAGATATAAGTTGTTCAGGTTCAAAAAAATCCCATTTTACCAGGGTAAGAGATGCCTGTGTCCCTTAACCCATGGGTCTGCACCCCATTTACAGTAAGCGGGTGTATGTGCTCCCTCATGTTCACAGACATACTCTCAAGGATACAGAGTGCACCCACCTCCTTTTGAGGGACACTTTGTCCACTCTGTGCCTTTTTAGGATACTACCTACTGTAGCAAGATGTACTGGCTGCTTACAAAATCAACATTCTTCACATTTTGTAATCTAGGAAATTCCTTTTGGGTAACTTGGGGCTTTCCCATTCCTGCAGAGACATTGAGGGTTTTAGCTGCCCTGAAGTCACACTCTTCCCATTTTGCACTGCAGCACCTGCTCCCCCACTTCCTTCTGAGCAAGCCTGCTCCTGGCATATCGACCCGAGAGCTCAGTAGCTTGCTGTGCTGTTTTTGGTGTGCTTTGGGGTCTTTGGGCCTTATACTTACGCCATTTCATATGAAAATACGATGAGCATTAGTAGCAGATTTGGAGGTGCGGTCACTGTGGGCAAATGCAGGGCACGCATCAGTAGATGCATCCCTCATTCCCCAATAAGGCAGTTGCAGGTGTTGACAACAGACATACCTCAAGTGGTGACAAGATCAAAGAAAATGTTCCTGCAATCATGCAGCGGCACAATAACATGACCCCGGCGTGCCTGTCTGATGAAACCATTCAATCAACATGGCGGCACTGACTCCCGCTTCATCAGCAGTGCTCCAACCCACTTCATTAGCCAATGGGAGGCCACTCATCATCGGCATAATGCCCCCTCCCATTTCAAGTGTATGCGGATGGGTGCCCAATCTCCTTAAATCATTAGCCTAACAGTCTTTCTTTGCCGATAGGGGCCCTGGTCCCTGTCAGCTTCAATCCCCATCCCTATTTATTTTCCCAACAGGGGAGCCAACTCCCCATTGGCACAATGCCTCCCCACTTTTGTTGTGTGCTGAGGGGGTGCCAATCCCCTCAGCTCATCCTCCCTTTGGTATGTGCCAATGGGGTGCCCAATCCGTTGGCTACAGCAGCCCTCAAAACACTCATGTGGCATGCTGAGAGCCCACACAATGTGCCAAATGCCCCTGAAAACAAAACCATCCCACAATCTTTTATTTTTTTAACATGTGAAAGAATAAAACGGACCCTCGAGGTCTCCCTGCTCCCAACCCACACCTACTCTCTGTGTGCCCTGACTCCCCACACCCCCTCACCTCATACTTACCTCTGGAGCCCAGTGCAACAATCTTCGGTGGACCGGGAACATTTCTGCACTCTTCAAAGCCGACCGCGAACTGAAGAAATGTCGGTAAGCTGTATAATGGCATGAATAGGGTTTTTTCGACTTTGGTGCACATCTCGGCTATTTTTGGGAATTTTGGCACTACATTTTCAACATGGGGTTATTAGCACCCTCCTCATGAATTTAGTCACTGTCATGGCGTTATTCATTCCTGAAATGTGATTTTGTGGTCACTGCACAGAATCACCTTTCGGGACTGATTAACTAAATGACAGTGTAACTTTTTTGAGGGGGTCTCAGAAAGTCTATGTTGCAAATTTGGTGGAAAAAATCCAAAAAATAGCTGTTCTGATGTCACGTTCCACATACATTAATAACTTCATGAATTTGTAATACTTTCAATCCAGATTTTCAAAATTGGCATTTTCCGCACCTCCTTATGAACAGTACAGCTGTCATTTTACATATCATGGCTGAAATGTGTTTCACCGTCTGAGCAGAATAGCATGGTCACTGTCGTGAAATCAGTTTTGGGACAATTTTCAGAAATAACGGTGATACTGTTCATGAGCAGAGGTTCTAAAATGCCTATGTTGAAGATTTGGTGATGAACACCATAAAATGATTGTGTTACAAGTGTGTGTAGTGCAGTTTCCACACACCCTTTTAACTTTGCAAATTTGCAATATTTTCATGCCAGATTTTCAACACTGGCATTTTTCACCTTCCTTATGAACACTAAGCTGTCATTTTCACATTCTGCACAAAATGTGTTTTCCCACCTGTGGCTCACAATGGCGTGGTCGCTGTGGGAAATCAACTTTTGGGACAAATTAACAAAATAACAGTGCCACTGTTCATGAGAGGAGGTCCCAAAATTCCTATGTTGAAAATGTAGTTAAAAAAATCCTGAAAATAATTGGGTTAGGGACGTGTGTTGCTCAGTTTCTAGGCATGCTCATGACTTCACCAATTGTTTTATATTTTCACTCCACATTTTCAGTGTTGCCATTTTTTTACACCTCCTCATGAACAATTCAGTTGTCATTTTTCACATCCTGCCCAAAATGTGTTTTTGTCCCTGTGTCACCAAATGGCATAGTCGCTGTGCAAAACCACCTTTCGGCTAACAAACTGATAGTGCTGCTCTTCATGAGGTGGGGTCACAAAAATCCTATGCTGAAAATTTGGAGTGAAAACACCAACAAATGCCTACGGTGTTAGAGTTTCCAACTGTAACACCCCACCCTGTAGAGACTGACCGGTGTCAGGAGTGTGACTTGGGATCATTGGCTGTAATGTTCACGCAATTTCACCCCCAACCCCACCCTGCAGCCAGTGACAGGCATCGAGGTCTGCCTTGTAGTGTTCATCCCTAAAGTTCACCCCATTCTACTATACTGCACCCACCTCAGCATATTTCCTTATGAAATGGCGTAAGTATAAGGCCCAAAGACCCCAAAGCACAACACAACACTTGTTAGTGTCTACAGGGTAAGGTGAGGTAGAACGGCATGAGCTTTATAGCTGATGGCCCAAAGGCACACCCAACACCTGTCAGCCTCTGCAGAGTGGGGTGGGGTTGGCTTCAGTTCAGTACTTTACTGTCATTCCTACTATACATCTCTAACTCCTGCACTACCAATGCCAATACCAGCAAGACAACATTCAGCATTGACAAATGCTTGTTTTTTTAATGGTATAAGATTTGACTGGGCCATCTTCTTCAAAAGAAAGTTAGTTTATGCAGAACAGTTGTGATTATTGTTATGATGGGAGAGGAGGGGAGGAAGTTGTCTCTTAACTCTGTGTGTCATATGTACTCAGGATATTTTCTAATTAAATGACATCACTTTCTTTATTCCTGACATGATCTTGAAAGGCAATGTCTAAAGAAATACTTAACCTACTGTATTAACATAATTTTATATTATTGTAAAGCTGCCATTCCCAGCTTTAAAACAGTGTAAAGTTTATGTTCATAGGACAAAATTGCCTCAGAACTCACCATTAAAATTCACATCAGGAGTTGAGAACAAAAACAATTTACTCAGGAGGACATGCTTAGCTTTAGGGGTCTCACACTGTAGGTGACACTGGAGCCTCAGTCAAGCCAACAAGGGATGAACTTCTGACTATATGAGGGAGATCCAAGATAGCCACTGGAGTGAATGTTGGTGCAAGGGCTGACAGGCTCTCCAGCGTTGTTATTTATTTATTTTTTTTTACCAATATACTATGTGGATAGTCCAGTTGTATGCTGAATCTGCTCTTGGCACTTCTTTGTTTATGAATATTCTCTTGAAACCCACAAAACAGTTTGAGGTCCGTACTGGAAAATAGACACTCTACTCCCTTCTTTGCTGTGTTTTCCCTCTCTGTGAATAAATTAACTAGATGGCTATGTCAAGGTGAGCTTGAAAAAAGAGCCATTGGCGAAGCAAGGGTAGGACAAAACTTCAAAATGGGGCAAGAAAGGTACTGTATTGATACATTTTGATTGGCTTAGGCAGGAGATGTGACACAGCCATTAGAGATGCAGCGAATTTAAATTTATCGCCAGCGAAGTGACGAGTGGGCACTTCACAGAGTGGCCAGTATGAAGTGCCCACTGTTTATTATTACTTTGTGTTGTCATTCCACCTTAACAATATTGGCAGTCCCCACACACAGTCACTAGAATTAATGTGCATCTTCAAAATGCTACTGTTGTCTTGTCTCAGAAAATTCCCCAGTGCTGATGAAGTGAAATGAGAGCGTAACAAAAAATGCAAAGTCTCCCAGAATTAATGGCACACTCAGTCATCTGGGAAATGGTCAGACAAAGGGCAGGATCCACAGAAGGGGGAGAAGGACCCATAGCTGCGGGAAAACCTTGGCAGTAGTTGGAAACCACTTGCAAAGCTGCAGGTCACCCAAGCTGTGGGCATTGATGTAGGTGGGCAGTCCGACCGGCACCACAGAATATGGCAGCTTGGATGCTGTTACCATGGATAGCACTGCAGCTGTGGGGAGACTGCTACGGGCAGAGGAACCGCCATAGCACCCTCTGCAACTGCCGTGGCTGTGAATCGCAACCGCCACAGATGCGGACGATTCCAGCCCACAATGGCAGTTATGGAGGGAAACATTAAAAGTTTGTCTTTGTGGATCTTGCCCAAAGTCACCAGAATTAATGTCCATCTCCAAAATGCTAGTGTCTTGTGTCCAGAAAATTCTCCAGTGCTGACAATGTGAAATGAGAATGCAACAAGACATGCAAAGCCTCCCATCTTAAAGATGCAGTGAATTTAAATTCCACCAGTCAAGTGCCCATTAAGTAGGCACTTTGTGTTGTCACTCCACTACTAGAGTGGCCAGCATCAAATGCTCACTTTGCCTTGTTATTCTGATTATGACATCTCATTGTCTTACTGCCTTAAACTGAAGTAAGGAGGAGACAACAATATTGGCAGCCCAGGCCCCAATACATCACATGGCTTACAGTACTGTAACTCACATGCTGTACAGGAACGTGAATGCCTATGGCTGTAGTTCCCTGATGACAATGACCTGTATCACAAAACTCCCGATTTGAAAACTCATATCAATGAGTACAGTGGTGAAGTCTAGCGAGACACTACAAAACGAGGCTTACATGATGCAAGGAACTAGTAAAAATTAATTTTGTGATTTGTGATGTGATTGTGAATCATGACTGCATTTGTGACTGTGAAACATGAATTTATTTTCTCTCGGACTTGGAGCTGATGAGTGTATTGGAATGTGAATGAAAACGTACTTCCCTGATGACCTGGCTGTTCACAAACTCGCCAGCTTGAAAACTCATACTAATGGGTACAGTGGTGAAGCCTGGAGATACTACTGCAAAACAGTAATTTTGTGATTTGTGACATGATTGTGAATCATGTGCACCACAACAATACATCAAAGAAAAAGAAACAACATGTGACTTAAGTAACAGATGGAGATTGGGCCCTAAAGAGATACAAATGCACAGAGATTAAAATTGCACTGTGCACTAAAGAGATCCAGACACAAAGGCAAAACACCACCTAACCAGTGCTCACCATCAGAAATCCAAATTTGGAAAATAATACCTTTTGCCAGTTGGGGGTGGGGGTAGTGCATGGCAGTAACAGTCCACTACTACCAGTAAAGATACCACAAGCAGTACAAAAAATGCATGCAGGTGCAGTGGATAGCAGGTTCACACTGCTGCAATTACTGTGTGGCACAATAAATGGTATCTGATTTAATGGCACTCATGCATCGCACACACACTCACACACACACACACTGCAAGTAATGCGTAGCAAATTGAAAACCTTTGGTAATACAACCAAATGTTTTAAACAAACTGAAATTATACACTGCTCCACCACAACAATCAGCAAAAAAATGCCAAGAATTACTGAAAATATTACTGTGTGTACATTAACAAAGTTATACAAGAAAAATATAACCAACACAGAAAGATTGCCTTTTTCTCCCAGTTAATCTACCTACACTACAGATACACCCCTCCCCCAAAGCACACTTCACAGTACACAGACTGATTGTTCTAAATTAACATACAAAATCCACACACAAACAATAAACACTCGATGATATGAGCACAGTAGGGTTTCCTACAATCAATGTACTAAATTTTGAGCAAAGAAAAAGGAGTAAAAAGGCTTTTTAACAGCTTCTAGAGGATTTGAATGGCAGAGCTCTGAGAGGAAATTGTCTCCATCTTCCATTACACACACACTACACAGAACTGAGGCTGTGCAGAACAATATAGAGCCCATCTGACCTGCAATCTCATGAAGCACTGCAAATTCGCTTTGGAACTCAATAACAAGGCGAAGTGATGCGAAGTACATTGATTTCAGTGTTACTTCGCCTTATAATTGGTGGAGAAGTGGTTTGGGGAAGGCTGAGTAATGCAAAGTCATTGTTTTCAATGGACTTCACATTCCCCATCATAACGCAAAGTAGTCCACTTCCCGTTGTGGAGCACTTGGCGGATTCCATGTTACTCCGTGAATCACCCATGGAGCAAATTTAGCCCACTTTGCCCACCACTAATAGCCATTGAAAGGCACAGAAGCTGGTTTGATGACGGCCCTTCAGGAGTGCCAATAGCCGATTTAGTAAGATCCTAATGACCTTGGACTCTACCAACTGGTGCCACTCCCAGCTGCAGTCTCTCCCTACTGCCATCACTGCAAGTACATCCTCAGCCTAATAAGGAACTCAATGGTTCCTTTAAACCCTGGGATGAAACAGGTACTGATATTGTGGTTTACAGAGATGATATGTGTGGCCATAATAACAACAGCTGCACCAGTCTGACTACCTTAAAGGACTTTATGAATATTTTAGATTTGGTGCAACACCCTACAGTTACACCTCAGGAAAATAAAAAAAGCAAGAAGGTGCACACTGGGATAATAATGCTCACAATATACCAGCAGCTATGAAAACAAAAAAATCGAGCACTCACTAGTCAACTACGTTAAGACTCCACAGCTCAGAAGTCCATTTAAAATGTTTATTAAAAGAATTCAGATCCACAGATAAACTGTGCACTCTTAATGCAGTTCAGATTTTGAAATCCTTTATCAAAGGCTGAGACACAAGTAAAATACACTATAAATAATTATTAACTGACACATTATGACATCACAAACATACACTTTAAATTGATTGGTGCATAACAGTATAAAACAATGAAGTCATGACACAAAGTTCAGTTGATTAATTGAGAACTGCAGTTGACAGCATATTATTTAGAGTAGAAGTTAAAACAGCATCTTATAGCAAAAAAGAAGATTGGATGGAAGAAATGGGAGGGGGGGTTAAACACTTAAAAACAGAGTCAAATCCCTTTATCATCTTACCAGAATAAATATTTGAGCAGCTATTGTAAGCCTGCATCATGTAAAGTCAAATATGGCAACTAAGATTCCATTTGTGCACATGCCCATACAGCCATTATTTTCTTTCTATAAAAGATCTTAATTCAGTCTCTGTATTGAGACCTAGGGTGGGATATTCAGAAGTGTTGCGCATGTCACAACACAGTTGCACCATGTGCAACCCACTGATGTGCCCCGGGACAATATTCAAAGGGGGATTGAGCCTGGCACAAATCCTGATGCGCCGGAACGCATCAGTAATGTATGCGGCACAGGTGGGGGTGCATGCCCATGCATACCCCACACATTCCGATATTCAGCCTGGGATGTGCTGAGCCCATGCATGCACAACACCTACCTGCTGCACACAGGTGAGCCAAAAAAAAAGCAACAGCTGGCCACCCACAGGTAGCTGCCATATTGCAGGGTGCAACATGGCAGCTGCCACTAGTGGTGGCCTCCAACTTCCGCGGCACCTCTGTGGTGGCACCCCCATGCCCAATTGTGGGCATGTGTAGAAAATAATAGTCCTATATCCCTGGTGGTCCAGTGGACTGCTCGCAGCACGATCGCAGGCATCAGTAATATCTTATGACAAACCAATTCAACCATTTTGGTCGGGCGGTACCCCCTCCCCATGCACACACTGAGCCCCCCACCCCGCTCCCTCCTGGTCAGCAGCAGGTGGCAGCTCCCCACCCGCTTGCCACCCCGCTGCCCGCTGACTGACTCCGTACGGTAGGGCTGTACGCCCATTGGCTCATGCTGAGGACCAATGGGCATACAGCTCTACTGTATGGAGTCAGTTGGCAGGTGGCGGGGCTCAAGTGGGTGAGGAGCTGCTGCCCGCTGCTGACCAGGGAGGAATGGGTCAGTGAGGCTCAGTGGGCAGGTGGGGAGGGGGATACTGCAGGACCACCAGGGTTGGATTTGTTTGTCATAAGATTTTACTGACATCCGTGATTGGGCAGCAAGCGGTCCACTGGACCACCAGGGATATAGGACTAATCTTTATAACATATGCCCGCGATTGGGCTGTGAGCGGTCCACTGGACCACCAGGAATATGGGAGGGTAGTTGTACTGTACATCTGCTTGTGATTGGGCTGTGAGCGGTCCACTGGACCACCAGGGATATGGGACTATTCATAATTACATATGCTTGCGATCGGGCAGTGGGGCACTTTGCCACTTGTGCAGGGGGCGTCGGTCCCCAACGGCTGCAGCCTGGCAGGGTGCCAGGTGCAAGTTGCCGGGGATTGGCACACCTGCATGCAAATGGGGCCATAATGCATGCAAATGGCCCCATTTGTGCCTTGCATACATTATGACCCCATGCCCGGGCACTTTTGGATATCGCGTTAGTTGCGCCTATCACAATGACACTTGTGCTAGCGCATCCCCCTGCTCCACTCTGGCCACTTGCACTGGTGCAGTGCCACTGCACCATGCACACTGTGGGTGACCAAGGAGCGATACTCAACGATGCTGTTCCATGGCACAGCTCCATTGAATATCACCCTGTCAAAGCCCCTGCGTATCCAAGTTGCGCTGTGCCCAGGATTGCGCCACAGCCTGGCGCAGTCTGAATATCCTGCCCAGGATCTCTTTCTGGCACATAATTTTAAAATCCAGGTTTCTCTTTTTAATAATAAATTGTTAAAACTGCCACCTCTTGGGTTTTGACAGACCTTATATATCACTGTAAAACTGAAACAATGCTCCAATTTATTTTTAGCTTCTGCTATGTGAGTAGCTGTAGCATACAGAGGATCCCTGCACTCTGTTGCCATCATTTGTTTACCTAACTTCTATTTAAATTGGCAGGTGGTTTTCCCACATAGAAAGCATTACAGGAGCACTGTGCAAGATAAACTACCCCTGCTGTGTTGCATGTCATCAGTTGTCTAATTTCAAAACTGTTTCTACGTTGGCACTAGTAAAAGTATAACAAGTATTACAGTGCATGCAATTTTACATTGCACATAGCCCTTTTCTGTTCTGGCCAGGTAGGTGTTTTCTTATCTATAAAATGACTGTACACAAGCATGTTTTTAAGAGTTAATGCTCTTCTATATGACATGGAAGGAGGTGTTTGTGTTAAAGTTTTCAGTGCAGGTTCACGGCTAACACATTCCAGTGTTTGTTGATGATGTTACTTATCAAAGGGCATGCATGGAATAAGTTGTAACAAAACTGAACTTTTGTATCATTTTCTTCCTAGACTCTGGTCTGTAACAATGCTGACCTCTTTCACTGTTCTGCTGTCACTCGGGCATTACTGATACTTAAATTGTTATACCCCCCTCATTTGCAGTCTTAAATCATCTGCTCCTCGTTGATAGGCAATCTTCATGCTAAAATGTAGTTTTGTCAGCAGGAACTGACCTTTCAGAATCTTATTCATGTTGGCCTCTAGCACTAATTGGTGGGTAATATGTGCCTGTAGCGCATTACCCCACCTGAGCAGCTCTGTATCTGTGGAGATCTGCAGGTGGCCACATTCACAAGAGTGGCCACTGTGTGACTGCCATGGGTGGCCCCCCCCTAGCATGCAGGCACAGGGGCCATTAGGTGTGGTGCCACAGATCTGGGTTGGTGGACAATCAACTGCCTGACCCAGACCCCTTCATGGATCTCCTGCGCCTGTGTGTTGGGTGAGAAGCCAGCACATAGAGTGCCACAGTTGCTGTGGAGGTCAGGTGCCTGGATGCCACCCACAGGCCCCCCAGTGAGCCCCACAAGCCGGTGCTTCCTCAGTGGGGGTGCGATGGTCCCACCTCTCAGCTGCAGCCCATAGCTGTCACTCCTGGGGGGTCTGCGTAACAGGCTCCATGCATTTATGGCTGCCTTGACCTGGCATAGGCGCTGACACCTGTGTCCAGAACTCTGCACATTTGTGCATCCCACGGAGTGCCAGCAGGCCCCCTGTGCCTTCTCTGGCATTCATAACTGGATGGCTGCCCCCCTCTGTGGCAGATCCAAGGTGGCATGTGGTCCTATGAGTGGGGAGCTACCATCTGGTTGTGAATGCTGCACAGGGGGCACAGTTGGTCCAGATGGGTGTGGAGTGCGCTATGCACCACAGTTACCGGCACCTACTCCTCTGCACTTTTGTGCATAGGGCCTAATGTGCAGTGGATGGCAAGTGGAAGCCATGAGAAGACTGTTGCCATTCCGTCTTTCCTGTACAAGTCATTCTAAATGCCAAGTGTAGTGTTCTTGCATAGTGTAAGATCAGAAAGTCAATAGAGCCCTGACTGCTTTTACATGTGAATCTCAGTTGTGTATTTGTACCATGTAAGTAATGTATAAAATCTTCTATCTCAGATGATGTACCATGCCAATTAAATTAAAAGCACATCATTAATATAACAACCCCAATAAATCATTTTGTCTCTGAAGGGGTTCTCCAATGCATCTGGTACAAATTCATTCTCCCATAGCCCCACTTAAAGATTGGTGACAGAGGTGGAGCATGTGGCCCCCATTGCAGTCCTCTTCACCTGTTGAAAATGTTTCTTTATCGAATATAAATACATTATATTTCAAGACATATTCTAACAATTTAATAAGAAACTCAGTCGGTGGATTAACGTTATTGTCGCTGGTGTTCGAAATGATCCTTCAGCATCAAGGGTCCATCCAGGCATGTTGGTACACAAAGGATTTAATGTTTAAGGCTGCCATAATCACATCTTCTTTAAAATAAAAATCTTTGCAAAGTTTCAAAACATGTTTAGTACCCTTGATGTGAGAGGGGAGGATGTCAACAAAGGGTCTTAAAAACAAATCTAATTACTGTGATAGTGGCTCAGTCAAAGACTTATGCCACTTACCATTGGCCATCCTAGTGGTTTTTCTTTATTCTTATGCACTTTAGCTAAAGTATAAAATGTGCCTTGAACTGGGCTCGTAGTTATTAAAAATTCCTTTGTTTTTACATCAATAAAACCCTTGGGGCCAGATATTCAAAGGTTAGCATGGGGCACAAATCCCTTGCACTGGACTAGCACCGAATCTGTGCCCAACTGCTATATTGAAAAGGGCATTTAGTGCCGGCGCTAGGTGTTATTGCCAATGCTAAAGTATAATGTATGCAATGGAGGGACTGAGGGGAGGGGTCCTGAATGCCAGCACACCAGCATATTTAAAAGTATAGTACCGCACTTCAGGCATTAGTGCAACCTGTTGTGTGGCACTGAATACTGCTCAGTAAAAGCCGGCGGTAATGTGGCAGCAATGCCCCCCTCCAAAGCACAATTCCGATCCTAGTATCTGCCCCAGAACATAATTTCCCCTGTAGTCTAGTGGTCCCCCACCCCCAGCATGTATCCCAACCCACATTTGAAATAAAAATAATTTGTTTCCCTGATAGTTCAGTGGTCCCCCACCCAAGCAGTATCCAGACCCCATTCTGAATGAAAATAAATAATTTCCCTGGTAGTCTAGTGGTCCCCCCGACCCCCAGAACGTATCCCGACCCCCATTCCAAATGAAAATAAATAATTTCCCTGGCAGTTTAGTGGTCTTAGCCCATCCAAAAAGCATCCCAGAGCTGGCAGTACCAATCTTTCCAATCTCAGTCGGCAGTCAGCCATGGTGCTGAGAGGAAGGCTGAGAAGGTCGCATGCTCTGGGATGCTTTTGGATGGGTGGGAAGTCACTACCAGGTGGGGGATCACTAGACTACCAAGGAAATTATTTATTTTGATTGGAATAGGGGTTGAATACTATGCTGGGGTGGGGAACCACTAGACTACCAGGGAAGGTATTTATTTTCATTCAGAATGTGGGGATTGGGATACATGCAGGGGTGGGGGACACTAGACTACCAGGAAATTATTTATTTTGATTCATAATGGGGTCAGGATACATGCTGGGAGTGGGGACCACTAGACTACCAGGAAATCATTTATTTTAATTCAGAACAGGGGTTGGGATATGTGCTAGGGGTGGGGGACCACTAGACTACCAGGAAATTATTTATTTTCATTTGGAATGGGGGTCAGGATACGTGCTGGTGGTGGGGGGACCACTAGACTACCAGGGAAAGTATTTATTTTCATTTGGAATGGGGTCAGGATATGTGCTGTGGGTGGGGGAACCACTAGACTACCAGGGAAAGTATTTATTTTCATTCAGAATGGGGCTCTGGATATGTGCTTGGGGTGGGGGATCTGCTAGACTACCAGGGAAATTATTTATTTTGATTCAGAACAGGGATCGGGATACATGCTGGGGTGGGGGAACCATAAGACTACCAGGGAAATGGATTATTTTTATTTATAATGGGGGTCAGGATACATGCTGGGGGTGGGGGACCACTGGACTACCAGGGAAATGAATTATTTTTATTTAAAATAAGGTTGGGATACATGCTGGGGGAGACCACTAGACTACCAAGGAAATTAATTATATTTATTTAAAATGCATGTCGAGATAAGTGCTGGGGGGTAAGGGGGACCACTAGACTACCAGAGAAATTAATTATTTTTATTTAAAATGGGGTCAGGATTTGTGCTGGTGGGGGGGGACCACTGGACTACCAGTGAGTGGAACCAACACACGTGGGAAAAGGGACCATGATGGCTGAGAAGGGCTGCCTGGCCCAGCCTGTCTGCCCAGGTCCTTATATACTGGATGGCTGCACTGCACAGCCCAGTGACCCTACATCTGACATCCCCCCAACCCCAGCAGGTTTGCCTCATGCCTGCCCCATTCATACTTGTGTTCAACCCACACCTGCTGTGGGCTTCCCCCGATGGTGTGGGGTGGGGCATTATCCAGGGCTCATGTGGCCACTGGTAGTGTGTGTGTAGTTAGGGTTGAGGAGCCATTTCTATGTTAAACCCCAAAACTTTGCACCTTAATAACTTTGCAACCGGTTGATGGATTTGCCTGAAATTTGGAATTTATGATCAAGAACCATAGGCCTTGGGATATGCCAAGTTTCGTACTGGTTGGCTATACGGCTGCGGAGTTATTAAGTGTGATCTGTTCGCGCGTTTACGCTTTTCTGGAATTCTGTGGTCGCGCCTACAGGTCGTACGGTTTGTGTGACCGGCCCAAAATCTTCAGGGAACGTGCAGCCAGGGTCCCCAATGTGCCTTTCGAAGATTTCATGAAAAAATATTAAATGGTTCAAAAGTTATTCAAAAAACAGTTTCCCATTATAAGTCAATGGGAAAAGTTAACAAAAAGTTCAACACTTTCGCAAATGCATTTTTACTTTCGAAAATGGGCCAGTTACTTTCGCAAATCGGCCATTTTGTTTTCAGTTGGTGATCAGAAAAATGGTTGGCATTTAAATTTGGGACCCTCTAGCAACCTAATTTTTTTGTATTCACCTAGTCGAGCCCTGAGGATGCTTGCCATGTCTTTATTTGTAGAAACACCCAGAAATATGTTTTTCAAATTTCTGGAAAGTATCAAGAAATTACTTTCGTAATTAATAAAGTGTCGCAAATTTTTGCGAATTTTCGTAAATTGCAATAGTAATTTTCTAGTCTGTGGGAAAATGACAGCAATTCTTTGGCACTGCACTGCAAAATAACAGTTGGGAGTTTTGGGCTGAAATTTGGAAGGAACGCAGCCGACATCTCACAGATGTGCATTTCAGTGTTGTATTGAAAAAATATTACATGGCAGCAAAGTTATGGCACTCCAAAGTTGACAGTTTTCCCATAGGATAACATTCTGGCGCTGACACTTATGAAATCATTTGGGGCCCTGCTGCAAAATACACGGTTGGTCTTTTCCTGACATTTGGAGGGAAGACAGCCAACAGTACACAGATGTGCCTTTCAGTAGTTTGGTGAAAAAATATCACATGGCGGCAAAGTTACGGCACTCCAAAATTGACAGTTTTTCCCATAGGATAACATTACGGCGCCCGACACTTAGCAGAAATCATTTGGAGCCCTGCTGCAAAATACCGGTTTGGTCTTTTTTCCTGACATTTGGAGGGAAGACAGCCAACAGCCCACAGATGTGCCTTTCAGTAGTTTGGTGAAAAAACATTACAGGGAGGCAAAGTTATGGTGCTCCAAACTTTTCTTTTTTTCCCATAGGATAACATTACGGCGTTCGCCGCGCCTTTCAGGGCCCGTATCTCGGAAACGGTGCGAGATATGGACTTTTCGTCGGAAAACTTCTTAGCCCCATTATGGGGCTAAGATTCAAATTAGCTAGGACAGTTGTAAATAATATGACTTTTACATTTTTTTTCTACGTCGTACGGTTCCTGAGATATAATGTATTTAGTATTCCAAGATCTCATTTTCTGCGCCGATACTCATTATTTTGCATACATTATTTGTACTCACTGTCTTTCTCAATGCAGGTTTTGGTGAAAACCAGCCTGTGCGCTTACATTACTGTTACTGTTACCCTTTCCGCTTGCGGATCCGTACCCGGTTCACTTACCATTGACGTCTGCACCACCATGTGCGTTATCCTTTGCGTTTTCATTTGCACTTGCGTTTCTGTTATTTTTTGCCATTTCTGTCTACAGTACTGTTTATCTTACTGTTTCACTTTACATCACCATGCCCATTGACATTTCTGTTTGCAGGCACTATGTTACTATGTGACAACACATCACGTGGCAGACCATTCCCGTCTACGCCACCATGTGCGTTACCCTTTCTGTTCTCATTCGTGCTTGTGTTACCATGTGCGCCACTGTTAGCATTTCTGTTTGATTTGCTGTCCCTGTTAGTATGCCACAACACATCATGTGGCGGGAGCGTGGGGCCCGAAGGGCCCCGCGCTCCTGCCGCTGCATTACACTCACTATTTCTTGTTATCATTCTCAAAAAGAATGGAAATTAGAGGCCAAAAACTCCATTTAATGCATTAGTTAGGGTTATTCCACAGTGACAAAAGTGAGGAAATTCGCTGTTAGGGTTGAAAACCCCCCTTGGACCCCCCAACCCCAACGGCATTGGGTTGCGCATTGGGATCGTGGGTCCTAACTCTCACCCCATTCTCCTATACTTCTGCTGCTTTACACATGTCATGGGGTGAGGAGTTAGGGCTAACCCGATCTAATCACCAACTCAGTTGAAATGGCGAATCAAGGGATTCTCAACAACAACAATTTCACTGCTGTGGAAACAACAATACATTAAATGAGTTTACCCTCAATATATATAAAATATGGTTGCACAGTGGTGCTACCATAGTTAAGTTGAAGAGCCATTTACATGTTAAACCTAAAATTTTGCACCTGAATAACTTTGCAACTGTAAAAAGGAGTTACCTGAAATTTGGAATACATGATCAAGAACCACAGATCTTGGGATCTGCCAACTTTCATAATGTTTAGATATACGGCTGCAGAGTTATTAAGTGTGATCTGTGTGTGCATTTACGCTTTTTTGGAATTCTTTGCTCATCTGTACAGGTCGCATGGTTTGCGCGACCAGTCCAAAATCTTAAGGGAACGTGCGGCCGGGGTCCCCGATTTGCCTTTTGAAGATTTTGTAAAAAATATTAAGCGGTTCAAAAGTTATTCAAAACAAGTTCCCATTATAAGTCAATGGGAAAAGTAAACAAACAGTTCAACAGTGTCGCAAATGCAGTTTTTACATTTGCAAATGACCTTTACTTTCGTAAATCCATCATTTTGTTTTCAGTTGGTGATCAGAAAATGCATGGCATTTAAATTTGGGACCCTCTAGCAACCTAATTCTTTTTGTATTCACCTAGTCGGATCCTGAAGATGATAGGCATGTCTTTATTTTGAGGAAACACCCCAGAAATATGTTTTCAATTTCTGGAAAAGTACTTTCAAAGTAGTGTCGAGCGTGACGACACTGTCGAATGAATTGCAGCTTGCCAAGGATTCACAATACTTTTCCAGGCTGTGGGATAATGACAGCAAATTTTTGTTACCGCTGCAAAAGAACGGTTTGTGTTTTGGGCTGAAATTTGGAGGAAATGCAGCCAACATGTCACAGATGTGCCTTTCAGTGTTTCGGTGAAAAAATATTACACGGCAGCAAAGAGACGGTACTCCAAAGTTGACGCTTTTTCCCATAGGATAACATTACGGCATCTGCTGCATTACAGGAATCATTAGGAATCTCACACCACCTCTTTTCCCCTACCCCTTTTTACACTACCCCCTTTTTTCTGTTTTCCTAGTTTGTTCTCCAACCTACTTCGTACAAAAATGACCCCCCAAGTCCCATTACCCTAGCTTTATCCCTCCAGTACTGTTTGTTTCTTTCCTTTTAATATAATCTAGGTCAAATGTCAATTTTGCCTTGTACATATGTAAATATTTGTATACCTGTTTCGTTCATAAATCTTTGTATTTGTGTTCAATCAGTACCATGTCTTTTGTGTAAAACTGTAACCTTATATTGTTAAGACCAATCAGGTCCATCTTGTAAATGAGCTATGCTCAATGATGCTCGCCTGAATAAATAAAGATTTTGATTGATTGATTGATTGATTTGTCGCCTTGCTGCAAAATAACAGTTTGGTCTTTTGGGATGACATTTGGAGGGAATAAAGGCAACATCCCACAGATGTGCCATTTAGTGGTTTAGTGAAAAATATTACAGGGAGGAAAGTTATGGCACTCGCGAATTTGTCTTTTTCCATAGGATAACATTACAGCATGCATAGCGCCTTTCAGGGCCGTATCTTGGAAACTGTGTGAGATATGGACTTTTCATCAGAAAATGCTTAGCCCCTAATGGGAACTAAGCACAAAACTAGCCAGGAAAGTGATAATTCATATGACTTTTAAATTCTTTTCTATGTCGTCACGGTTCCTGAGATATAAGCAAGTTAGTATTCCAAGTCCTCATTTTCTGTTCCGAGAGCCATTATTATGCATACATTCTTTGCACTCATTGTCTTTCTATATGCAGCTTCTGGGGAAAACTATTGTGTCTGTTTCTATAACTGTTACCCTTACCGCTTCTGCTTGTGGTTCTGTATCTGTTTCAGTTACTTTTCATGTCTACGCCACAGTGTGTGTTACCCTTTGCATTTTCATTTGTGCTTGTGTTTCTGTAATTTTAACAATTTGTGTCTACAGTATTGTTTGTGTTTGTGTTTCGCTTTGTGTCACTATGTGCATTACCATTTGTGTTTGTGGGCACTGTGTTACTATGTGACAAGACAACATGTGGTGGAAGCGCTGGGCCCAAAGGTCCCCATGCTCTCATAGCTGGTCTCGTCGCTGTATTACATTCACTATTTCTCAGTACTGTTTATCTTTGTGTTTCGCTGTTTGTTAACACGTGCATTATCATTTGCATTTGCTGGCACTGTGTTACTATGTGACAAGAGATGACATGGTGGCCCTGTGCTCCCATTGCTGTATTACATTCAATATTTCTCAGTACTGTTTATCTTTGTGTTTTGCTTTGTGTTACCATGCGCATTAACATTTGTGTTTGCTGGCACTGTGTTAGTATGTGTGAAGACATAATGTGTCAGGAGCGCGGGGCCAGCCGTCGTTGTATTAAATTCACAATTTCTCAGTATTGTTTATCTTTGTGTTTTGCTTTGTGTAACCATGTGCATTTGCTGGCACTGTGTTAGTATGTGTGAAGACATCACGTACCGTTGCTGTATTACATTCAGTATTTCTCAGTACTGTTTATCTTTGTGTTTCACTTTGTGTTACCATGCATATTTACATTTGTGTTTGCTGGCACTGTGTTAGTATATGTGAAGACATCATGTGGTGGGAGCGTGGGGCTCCAAGGGCCCTGCGCTACTGTTGCTGTATTACATTCAGTATTTTTTAGCACTGTTTATCTTTGTGTTTCGCTTTGTGCTACCATGCGCATTAACATTTGCATTTGCTGGCACTGTGTTCGTATGTGTGAAGACATCACATGGCAGAAGCGTGGGGCTCGAAGGGCCCTGCGCTGCTGTCACTATATTAGATTCACTATTTCTAGTACTGTTTATCTTTGTGTTTCGCTTTGTGTTAACACGTGCATTAACATCTGTGTTTACTAGCACTGTGTTACTATGTGACAAGCGATGATGTGGTGGGACTGCGGGGCCCTATGGGCCTCACGCTGCCATCACTGTATTACATTCACTATTTCTCACTACTGTTTATATTTGTGTTTTGCTTTGTGTTACCATGTGCATTACCATTTGTTTGGTGGCACTTGTGTTATATGTGTGAAGATAGCACATGGCAGGGCATGGGGCCCAAAGGGCCCTGCACTCTCGTCACTGTATTACATTCAGTATTTCTAGTACTGTTTATCTTTGTGTTTCTCTTTGTGTTACCATGCGCATTAACATTTTGCATTTGCTGGCACTGTGTTAGTATGTATGAATACATCATGTGGTGGAGTGCAGGGACCAAAGGGCCCTCCACTCCCATAGCTGCATTACATTCAGTATTTTTCAGTACTGTTTATCTTTGTGTTTCGCTTTGTGTTACCATGCACATTAACATTTGTGCTTGCTGGCACTGTGTTAGTATGTGTGAAGACATCACGTGGCAGGAGCGTATGGCCCGAAGGGCCCTGCACTACCGTTGCTGTATTACATTCAGTATTTTTCAGTACTGTTTATCTTTGTGTTTTGCTTTGTGCTACCATGCACATTAACATTTGCATTTGCTGGCACTGTGTTAGTATGTGTGAAGACATCACGTGGCAGGAGCGTATGGCCCAAAGGGCCCTGCACTACTGTTGCTGTATTACATTCAGTATTTTTCAGTACTGTTCATCATTGTGTTTTGCTTTGTGCTACCATGCACATTAACATTTGCGTTTGCTGGCACTGTGTTAGTATGTGTGAAGATATCACATGGCAGGAGTGTGGGGCTCAAAGGGCCCTGCGCTCCCATCATTGTATTACATTCACTATTTCCAGTACTGTTTATCTGTGTGTTTAGCTTTGTGTTAACATGTGCATTAACATTTGTGTTTGCTAGCACTGTGTTACTATGTGACAAGAGATGACGTGGTGGGAGTTCAGGGCCCAAAGGGCCCCCCTCCATCACTGTATTACATTCAGTATTTCTCAGTACTGCTTATATTTGTGTTTTGCTTTGTGTTACCATGTGCATTAACATTTGCGTTTCGTGGCACTGTGTTAGTATGTGTGAAGACATCATGTGGCGGGAGGGCCCTGCGCTACTGTTGCTGTATTACATTCAGTATTTTTTAGCACTGTTTTTCTTTGTGTTTTGCTTTGTGCTACCATGCGCATTAACATTTGCGTTTGCTGGCACTGTGTTAGTATGTGTGAAGACATCACATGGCAGGAGCGTGGGGCTCGAAGGGCCCTGCGCTGCTGTCACTAAATTACATTCACTATTTCTAGTACTGTTTATCTTTGTGTTTAGCTTTGTGTTAACATGCATTAACATCTGTGTTTGCTAGCACTGTGTTACTATGTGACAAGCAATGATGTGGTGGGAGTGTGAGGCCTAAAGGCCCCACTGCCATCACTGTATTACATTCACTATTTCTCAGTACTGTTTATATTTGTGTTTTGCTTTGTGTTACCATGTGCATTACCATTTGCGTTTGGTGGCACTGTGTTAGTATGTATGAAGATATCACATGGCAGGAGCATGGGGCCCAAAGTGCCCTGCGTTCTCGTCACTGTATTACATTCAGTATTTCTCAGTACTGTTTATCTTTGTGTTTCTCTTTGTGTTACCATGCGCATTAACATTTGCTTTTGCTGGCACTGTGTTAGTATGTATGAATACATCATGTGGTGGGAGTGCAGGGACCAAAGGGCCCTCCACTCCCGTGCTTATTACATTCAGTATTTTTCAGTACTGTTTATCTTTGTGTTTCGCTTTGTGTTACCATGCACATTAACATTTGTGCTTGCTGGCACTGTGTTAGTATGTGTGAAGACATCATGTGGCAGGAGACATTGACCCTGCACTCACGTTGCTGTATTACATTCAGTATTTTTCAGTACTGTTAATCTTTGTGTTTTGCTTTGTGCTACCATGCACATTAACATTTGCATTTGCTGGCACTGTGTTAGTATGTATGAAGACATCACATGGCAGGAGCACATGGCCCGAAGGGGCCCTGCACTACTCTTGCTGTATTACATTCAGTATTTTTTCAGTACTGTTTATCATTGTGTTTTGCTTTGTGCTACCATGCACATTAACATTTGCGTTTGCTGGCACTGTGTTAGTATGTGTGAAGATATCACATGGCAGGAGTGTGGGGCTCGAAGGGCCCTGCGCTTCCATCATTGTATTACATTCACTATTTCCAGTACTGTTTATCTGTGTGTTTAGCTTTGTGTTAACATGTGCATTAACATTTGTGTTTGCTAGCACTGTGTTACTATGTGACAAGAGATGACGTGGTGGGAGTTCAGGGCCCAAAGGGCCCCCCACTGCCCATCACTGTATTACATTCAGTATTTCTCAGTACTGCTTATATTTGTGTTTTGCTTTGTGTTACCATGTGCATTAACATTTGCATTTGGTGGCACTGTGTTAGTATGTGTGAAGACATCATGTGGCGGGAGGGCCCTGCGCTACTGTTGCTGTATTACATTCAGTATTTTTTAGCACTGTTTATCTTTGTGTTTTGCTTTGTGCTACCATGTGCATTAACATTTGCGTTTGCTGGCACTGTGTTAGTATGTGTGAAGACATCACATGGCAGGAGTGTGGGGCTCGAAGGGCCCTGCGCTCCCATCATTGTATTACATTCACTATTTCCAGTACTGTTTATCTGTGTGTTTAGCTTTGTGTTAACATGTGCATTAACATTTGTGTTTGCTAGCACTGTGTTACTATGTGACAAGAGATGCGTGGTGGGGGCGGCCCAAGCACTCCCACTGCATGTATTACATTCAGTATTTCTCAGTACTGCTTATATTTGTGTTTTGCTTTGTGTTACCATGTGCATTAACATTTGTGTTTGCTGGCACTGTGTTAGTATGTGTGACGATATCACATGGCAGGAGTGTGGGGCTCGAAGGGCCCTGCGCTCCCATCACTGTATTACATTCAACATTTCCAGTACTGTTTATCTTTGTGTTTAGCTTTGTGTTAACATGTGCATTAACATCTGTGTTTGCTAGCACTGTGTTACTATGTGACAAGAGATGACGTGGTGGGAGTTCAGGGCCCAAAGGGCCCCCCGCTGCCATCACTGTATTACATTCAGTATTTCTCAGTACAGTTTATCTTTGTGTTTCACTTTGTGTTACCATGCGCATTTACATTTGCGTTGCTGGCACTGTGTTAGTATGTGTGAAGACATCATGTGGCCAGAGTGCGGGGCCCAAAGGGCCCTGTGCTACCATTGCTGTATTACTGTCAGTATTTTTCAGTACTGTTTATCTTTGTGTTTCGCTTTGTGCTACCATGCACATTAACATTTGTGTTTGCTGGCACTGTGTTAGTATGTGTAAATACATCATGTGCCAGGAGAGTGGGGCTTGAAGGGCCCTGCACTCCCGTAGCTGTATTACATTCACTATTTCTAGTACTGTTTATCTTTTTGTTTAGCATTGTGTTAACATGTGCATTAACATTTGTGTTTGCTAGCACTGTGTTACTATGTGACATGAGATGACTTGGTGGGAGTGCAGGGCCCTAAGGGCCCTGAGCTGCCATCACTGTATTACATTCACTGTTTCTCAGTACTGTATATGTTTGTGTTTTGCTTTGTGTTACCATGTGCATTGCCATTTGTGTTTGTGGGCACTGTGTTAAGACATCACGTGGCATGAGCATGTTTATGGGCAGTGTATTAGTGTGTGAAAAGATATCACGGGGCAGGAGCATGGGGCCCACTCTCCTGCCACTGTATTACATTCAATATTTGTCAGAGTAATTTTTAAAAGAAGGAAAATTAGAGAGAAACACTCTGTTTACTGTTTCAGTAAGTGTTGTTCCACAGTGACAGAAGTGAGGAAATTCTGTGTTAGGGTTCAAAAGCATAAATGTGCATTCGCCCCCCCACCCCTCGAGCACCAGTGGCACACAGAGACACACACACACACACATGGAAGTAGGGGGGAGAACCAAGACAACAGGACCAGTCACAGACAATCAGCAGGAGGTGTCAGAAATAATATACAACTAGTCTACATACTGCATACTGAGTGGAGATCCACAGCAAAAATACGCCTATGGACATGAATAGTGTAGCTCTGTCATTGCAGCTGTAGAGAACTTCACACACTTAGGAGTATCATGCAGGTGTACAGAAGTTAATATGCCTAGGAGTTGCACAGTCTCATGGGGTAGGCGACTACAACGCCAGAGCACTTGCTGTATGTTAAGTGAAGAGGCACAGGCAAGAAGGGTGATGCAGATCACTTGTACACTTCCATAATTACAGGTACAGTGTAGGTAGCACAATTATCACTTAAATGGCCTCAGCCAGGTAATGCCTTTCCAAACTGTGACACCAAGTACTGGATCCTCAGTATAGACCCATAGCACAGCTGAGGGTATGGACATCAATGGTAGATGTCAGTGATTGCAAGGACACTCAAGTTAGCATAGTTAGTATTTGTGGGGGGTTGATCAGACAGGTAATGCTTCCCCCAACAAATTCATACTGCATCATGAGTACTGAAGCACAGAAAGACTGAGGCAATGGACATCCATGCTATACCTCTGTATTTGTTGGTTGACACAAGTTTGCACATTTAGGATTTGTATGGGCTCACCCAGAGAATTCTGTCATGGATACTAGTTACTGATTGTGACTGTATAGCCACAGCTTCGTGGACTTAGTTAGCAATGCTGCATATCTCTCTACAACAGCTACTGCACTCTGACTGCAGACTCAGAGGAAAAGTAAGGGTGGTTCATACTAGTTAATTTAGTTAGGAATTACAGGAGCTCTGTCAGGCAATGTCTGAACCCCTAGCACACATACTGCATACTGAGTGGAGAGTACTGAACAAAAAAGCCTGTGGAGATTAACAGTGTCATGGGGGAACTGCACCTGCAGACCACTTACTGCATCCTGAGTGAACAGTCACAGGAAAAGATAGGCAATGTACATCAGTTGTACAGCTGCTTGATTACAGGAACAGTCCATTTAGCACAGTTATCACTTGAATGGATTCAGGCAGGCAATGTGTCTTCAAACATGACAGCAGGCACTGCATTGTAAGTGGAGATATACAATACAGGTGAGGGTATGGACATCTCAGTGGAGATACACAACACATGTGAGGGTATGGACAGCAATGGTAGACATCACTGATTGCAGGGATACTGAAGTTAGCTGAGTTAGGATTTTCATGAATTTAGTCAGCTAATACTGCTCCCCCCAAAAAAAATTTGTACTGCATCATGAGTGGTGATCCACAGGAACAATAAGGCACTGGAGATCAATGGCACACCTCTGTAATTGTAGGTACAGTGAAGTTAGCACAGTTAGGAGTTGCATGGGCTCAACCAGGGAATTGCAGCACACATAGAAGTTACTACATCCTGAGTGTATAACCACAGCTGGATGGTGTTACATTGCGATGCACCACACCTCGCTACAGCAGCTACTGCCCACTGACTGGAGAGGCACAGGAAAACTAAGGGCAGTACAGACTACTTAACACACTTAGAAATTATGGGAACTGTGTCAGGCAATGTGCCACACCCTAGCCCACATGGCAGATACTGAGTGAAGAACCATAGCAAAAAAATAAGCCCATGGACATGTAGGTGTGGCAGTATTTCTTTCAGTTGATTTGCATGCTTAATAGAAACAAGAGTTACATTCTTATGTTATTATGCTATGGTTCAGTAAAGACTCAACACAGGTAGTTAAGTTTAAAAAATATTTATTGCCAATTGGTGAAACTGAAAAAGGGCCAATTAAGATTTTACTTTTTTTACAAAATCAGTCTCAAAATACAATCCTTACATGTGTGTAATCATTGCTTGGAATATATCTAAATGTGTGTCATTTATAATAAGTAGATGATATGAATTGGAATAAGTATGTACATATGGAAATACAGCATAGAAAGAAGGCAGCAGAAGAAGGCAATTTGGTCTATTAAGTCTGCTCATGTTGCAGGATTCACATCTTGAGCTAATGTCTCTGCTATCCCTGCACAGTCCTCCCATCGTCCCTAGACATGATTCTTATCTTCCCCCTATGCATATACCTGGCTGTTTTATAGCTGGTCACTGTCTTTAATGAGGTGACCTCTTTTAGCAGTGCAGTGTAAGTGTTCACTACTCTTTGTGGGAAGAAGTGCTTTCTGACATTCCTCCTGAACCTCCCACTATCAGGCTGAAGACTGTGCTCCTTCATGATATGTTTGCCACTCAGCTTGAAGAGACTTTGGTTAACAATAATATTTATACCTTTTATGTAGTTGAATGTTCCAAGCATGTCTCACCCTTACTCCTGTGCTACATTAATGAAGGTATGTCAGAAGCTTCTATGCAGTGATTACACACATGAAACAGTGATGATTTGTTGTTATTGTGTGACTGATAATGTGCATGTTCCTGGGGTGGGCGAAAAACCAGATGCTAAGTGTTCAAGTAATAGAATATAAAAAGTTTATGACTTCAGTGACATTAGATAACTGGTATGTTCAGTTAAATATTTTAAGATATATCACTGACTAGGTGCATATGGAAAATTTCCACCCGACCCCTCAATAGAGGCGATCATAAACATTGTCAGGAACAGGTATGAAGTGCGTTGTGATCAGTAACAGTGTCTGATTTACAATTTTCAGTATTACTAACATAGACTCCATTTTCTTGTATGACAAGTACAGCAGATTTCATATTATTACAGGTACAATATATATTTCTTTCAATGGTTTCATTAGTCACTATGTTAGCTCTGAACTAGTAAACAACAAATGTGTGTAGCACATTGTTTTTTATGAAAGATATGGATGACTAAACTTAATCACTATAGTATTCAATTATATGTTAAGGATTAATTGTTACTTGACTCATAGTAATAATTTTACTAGAACAATTAAACTAGTTAACAATGGTGAAACAAAATGAGAATGTAAATATTATTTACATGTCATTACATAGGTATGCAAGAGTCATTTGATAATAAACTGCAATACTTCAGTATTTACAGTTGCTTCATTTCACTTGCTTCATTATGATTAAAGAGTTTTATTTTTACATATGTACAGTTTCAGTGTAACAAATACATCAGGCATAGTTCAACACTGTTGCATGGTGAAAGAAGGATGCTGTTGTCTAGATGTCAACAGCTAATAGACAAAAAAATTGGTGATAGAAAACTTGTGACAGAGTGTTCTCTTTGGTGAATGAGACGTGTTACACACTAATTTAAAATGATAAGGGACAACTTTTGTGTCTCTGCAGAGGCAAAAATTTAGAAACTGGCAACAACTTCTTGTTATGTGTGGGTATGATACACCTACAAGAAAAGATATGTACAGAATAGGGGAGCCAGAAAGGACTCTGTTTTGACATGTACAATCTTTGATAGACATGTAAGCATGGTTTCTCTAGTGACTGTGAATACTGTTGGCGCCGATTGAAGCCACTACAGCAATTTCCATTTTGTCACTGATCCACACAAGATCTTAGAAGTCATAGTGCATGAAATGTCTCTGCTAGTATATCATTTTGTTGATATGCTACAGTTTATTGAGAGTTATAGACTGGAAACAGTTGTACTGACCTACCACTGATTCTGTCACAAAGTAGTCATTTAAAAAATGCTAGATGTTGTCTGCTATTCTTCTGAAATATGAAGGTCATCATAATTCTTCTATATTAGAAGATATGCATTTTTTAAGTGTTGTGGCAGTCTCTGTTTAAAACTGCTTGTAGAGTCATCACACTCTACCCATCCACTTCTGTACCTTAGCAAACAGGTGTAATGGCCAGAATGCATAGATTGACCACGGTGATAGACTATACTGTGAGTGTCAAACACTGATTGTTTAAAAACAATTCTACCAGCTGTGTAATCTGTGATAGAAGTGTCAACTCTGAGCCCATTGGAGTCAAATCTGTGCAATATAAGCAACATATATTGAGGTGAACTCCTGAGATGTATGGACTGAGTATATCTGCCTCCACACCTTTTACAGGAGCGACCACATTGAGCATTGGTAAATAGCTGTCAAAATTTGACACTTTTTTGCTTGAGGGACAAAAAGAGTAATCCACAACATGTCTTCTGTGGTTTCATGCTGTGAATGACCACATGATACACATACATATTTAGTTACATATGACACAGTGAAGTACTGGTGCATTGGAGTGCCATCTTCATCCAAGCTGTTTATGATAGCCATCATAAACTCAATAGTGTCTTGTTGTATGTCAGCAGTAAATGTACTACATCCGTCATATGTACCTAACACCTGGTGTAGTGGTGTTAGTGACTGCACATTGTTAGACTGGTCAGAAGTCATGTTAACAATCTGCTTCAATGCATTTGAAAGGGTAGTGTCTTGTGAAGCAGATATTGCCTGCACAAAGTGTGGCATGTGTAGAAAAACCTGCATAGCTGAGTTAGCGTAGCAGTTCACTCTAGCGCTGTTGTCAAAGACTGGTACAGCAGCTACACCAACTGATTTCTGATGAACTGCTGGCTCTGAATGTTTAGTTGATATTGTGACCTTTGTTGAACTCTTTAGAGTTGAATCACTTGTGGAAGCTAGTGCCTGTTTGCTGACACCTGTAGATATGACTGTACGATGTGAAACAGCCAGATATGTAGGCAGTGGTTTTAAAGACATTCGTGGCTGATGGAGAGTACGTAACCTGTTGTACTCAACAATACCTCGCTTGACGGCTCGTATCTTCTAAGGTGCAAGAGTTATAATGTGCAACCCAGAAAGACTACGGACACGTGAAAGTGCCACGTAGCTCATGCCATCCTTGAAAATGTCTGTACCTATGTCCACCATTGCTGAATCCAAACTCAAGCCCTGAGATTTGTGAATAGAAACAGCATATGCAACACATAGTGGAAACTGTTTCCTGTTTACATAGATATCCTTAAATACCTGAAATTTCACACAGGTACATTCTATGTGTACAGGCTGTTCCATGTTGTCAAAATGAACTACAAGTGTCTCGATATATGTCTTCTGGACATTGTAGACAAAGTCAGTGATATTTCCCAAGACACCATTTACCATGCCTCGTTCAACATTGAGATTACGTCGTAGCATGATACGTGCATTCCTACAAAGTGTAAGAACAGCTTCTAGGCCAGCTGTGCATGAAACATCTGACTTCAGTTCACTGAGTCATTGAGTCATCTTTGCTACTAGGTTGTGACTGAGAAGGACACCATCAACTGTATCAACAGCATGCAGATTTGGAATTTCTTGGTTTTCTCTCAGCAGCATAACATTGTTGAACTCAGTGCATTTCTTTAGTCATGGCATAAGACACACTATGTGTGTCCCTGTAGAGTACATATCACTGAAAACATTACATGCTGTTTCTATGGATGTAGTATCTACTCTGATTCTCTGATCGTTTAACATAGCAAAATGTTCTGATGATAGAGAACCTGTACGAGCTTCATCTAAAAGTGATTTGTAAGCCAGATCACTACTTTGGCACATGTTCTCATACAACCCAACATAGGTAAATAACTCCCAAATGTTATAACCTGCAATGCAGCCAAGAATGTTCTTAGCTAGCTTGGCAATCAGAGTTGCAAATACATGCTCTGCATTAACTGGTGCAAGCTGTAAAAGGTCCCCCAATGCAACAATACTTTTGCCACCAAATGGTACTCCATCGTAAGTACTTAAGCTCTCCAGTAGACGTAGATGTATACAGGCAAGCATTACATTGGAGACCATGCTGATTTCATCAATGATGAGTAATTTCGTCTTTGTGAACATGGAATGGAGCTGAGATGCAACCTCAAATGACAGTTTACGATACTGTCCTGTTTTGCCATGTTCTACTGGCAACATAAAGAGACGGTGTAATGAAACTCCACCAATGTTGTCATGCAGCTAGTCCTGTGGGAGCAGTAACAGCAACAGACATTGATGACCCTGTCAGGCTCAGTATTTCAGCAGTGATGGTTTCGATACAGAAACTCTTTCCTGTGCCAGCTAAACCATTAACAAAAATCAGTAGTGGTTTATAGTCAAGACAGTCAAATTTTTTTGTTTCAAGTAGTAGGCCATGTCGAACAGCATCAACGACTTGAGAGTGAACTACATGCTGATTCAGTCTTTCTCTCAAGTCAGCTGGGTTGACAGTGGAGTGTGTTCCATGTTCCATGGTTGTCTCAGTTTCTGAGATTAATACTTCTGGGGCATTTAAAGGCAGAGGTTCACATAGAACAGCTTGTTCTTCTGGATCAAGATTGTCTTGTGAGCTAACAGGAGTGTCTTCCTGAAGCTGCTTCTCTGCCTTCTCAAAGCTGTTCTTCCTCAGCCTCTAGTCTCTGTATGTATGCCTCTGAGTATTCAGTTTTGAAAGTCTCATAACTGAGATTGAATTCTTCCTCGAATGTATCACAGTCACCTTTTAATTCAGACTCATTCCTCTAGGGTGTAAATAGGAATAGGAGAGCAAAGTAGTAATGCTTTCTGCTCTCTGATGTGCCTAGATGTAATTTACAGTGGTCTATGAGCCATGGCTCGTGTCTCTTTATGAGACAGCCATCCACTCCGTTCACCTTGTAAATGTGGCGTGTTGAGTCAGGTGATATATCTGCTTGTAGTCATACCACTTAGCCACCTGAAAGAGACACATATCATCCATGTCATCGTGTCTATGGGGGTAGTATGTGTCTATCAGATTATTCTTCAAGATATGTTTTGAAGAAGGTCTATGGGCAGTGAGTTCCTCAATTTCAGCATGGGGAATCAATACACATTTGCATTTCTCTTTCTAGTTCACACTGAGAGACCGGATAGCATCAGACTTCCCATACAGATGTGTACCCATTAAACGGTCACTGGCTTCATGAGCTCCACATTCTCTGAGTGAAAGGGTCTTCAAGCCCAATTACCACAGCTAAGATGTCAGGTTCCTGCTTGAACTGGCAATATCTTCCCAAAGATCTTGCAAGCTAGTCTGCTCATGTTTGGTTATGTATGAAGTCACGTATCGCACCAGGGCCAGTGAGTTGTCAGCGACGAACTGAACATCTATGTTTGCTTGCCACATTAGGAGAAGAGTTGGGTTGTAGTCATTGATGTATATCTCTTTCTCATCTCTGGGTAACTTGTATACCCTCTTGGTTGATTTTGCCTTCAAGTGGTGTCACATTGCGGAAAAAAGTTCATTCATGCAACCATCCTGACAAACTCATCTAGGAAATCTGAGGCAACAGTGTGTGTACCAATTAGATTTGTTCTTTACAACTCGCCAGCAGTAGTTTGCACAAATATGTCGCTGGAACTTTTGTACCAACTTCCATAGTGTAGGACTGTCATACTTGTCAGGAATATGACAAGTGATCTATTTCTTGATGAATGCTAGCACTTGTGCTGTTTCATGTTCACCTATGTGTGGTGCATCCTTGATCCACAATAACATGTGGATATGAGGGGCACCATGTGCTAGATATTCTGTCCTCCAAAAGCAATGCTTCACAGTACCAAGAGGTGGATTGTCCTTTGATAATATGAAAGTCAGAATGTCATGGAACCACTTATGAAAATGTCTTGAGACAGACACAGGATCAAGTGAACACATTTCTCCGACAGTCACTGATGAAATGCCGTCAACATCAGAATTTTCCCACTTCAACAGTTCAATGAGCTCATTCCAGATATATTCAGCACAACTAAGTCTGACAAACCATGTGGCTGCACCATACTCTTGCAGCATTGTCATCACTTCAGAGTGTCTGCGATATCAATATTCATTGGTGCCACGTAGACTTGAAAGTATGGATGACAGATTCACTTGCACATTTTCATCTTTCTGCTTTAATTTCTCTAGAAATTGAGCAGCTGTTATTCCATCTAGTGGAGTTGTGAGACGAATAGTATGTGCAATAGATGCCGACATAATGCTAAGTTCACTCTCCCAGAGGAGATGAAACAGGTACTGTATGTTACGTCTGAATTTGCCATCTTTACTGAGCACATGGCTAGTGCGGTACTCAGCACCCTGTACACGAACTTCCCTTTCATTTAGCCGTCCACCTAACCCTTTTGGGAATAAGTCTGGGAAACAGCTTGCTTCTAGAGTTGCCTCCCAAATGCTGACAGGCTTACCTTGCACCTGTTTCATTTGATAGTGATCAATGTTGTCTCCTACTGGATCTCTGCCATGTAGTGGGTGAATTGTGTACTGTTCATACACATTGCCCCTTGTCTGTCCACTGACTTTCTCAATCATTGGCTTAGTTGTTTCTAAGAGATCATGTTGAACAGAGAGACTAGTCATGTGATCTATGTCAAGGTCTGCATAAAAGGGATTGTTACTTTTTAAATAACTAAGAGCAAGCTTTACCTTCTGTACATTGACAACATCTTGCCAGATGACCTTGAACTTAGTTGGAACACCATTTACAAGAATCATCAAACTATTTTCTATAGAGATTGCCTCCATATTTTCCTGTAGAGGAAGTGGGAGATACATCATGGAACCCTTTAGAGATCTAATGAGTTCTTTCTGTGGCATGTTCCGTGTCTTTGTGTTCAGTCGTAGAATGGTTTGAAATGGTTTCATTGTCTGAATTAGAATGTGTTCAAACATATTCAATGTCGCAATCTCACTTGGTGTAACATATGCCTACATATTATTCAACAGTGACCTTGGTGGCAGAATGTTAGACTTTAGTTTGGAGAAACAGTGTTTGCACAGCAGAATGGTGGTCTGTAACTGAAAGTCAGATTTCATCAGCAAAAATGCTGAGAGATGGAACCACATGTCATTGTATGGTGGCAAGGTTTCCAGGTTCACTGTGACTGTTTGCTGTAGCACAGATGGTCACATGACACACATACAGAACCAAACTTCTGAGCCTTTGCCAGCTCAAATTTTGTAATTTCTTTTCTGTACTGTTTCAGTATGTCAGTTTCTAACACAGAAACAGATATTTCAGCAGAACTTGCTGACTGATAAATAGTTGTGTCTGGTACAAAAGTCATACGTTGCAGCTGTTTGAGAAATGTGATGGCACCCTGCATGTCACCAGACTGCAATAAGTCATTTAAACAAGTGTACTGATTGACAACTCATCGGACTTCATATACCCTGTATACAAAGTTTTGCATGCCTGTTTGATGCACTCCCTGCATCCGCATGTTGTGAAAGACACTGTCACAAACACCACTATCGAGGCATGCTAGTGAGTGACCCATAAGTCCAGTATTTGGACAAATTTCATAAAGGTCACTCTTGTTAAACAGTTTATATCTTTCTTTGCGATCTGTTATCACAAATAGGTTGACAAACTGTTTAACTTTTTCAAATGACGATTGCCTATAGTTGCAGGTTTCATCACATTGCCATGAGAGACAGTGCCGTTTATGGGACACAGTGGTTGCATCACAGTCATCATTTATGTTCATTGCTGTGTCATCACAGACACTGAGCACATTGACTAGCTTACCAGACACATCAATGGTGAACTTGCTTTCTTTTTTCTGTGAATAATAAGATTCTTCCCAGAAATATGCTTCTGAGTGCTGTGTGTGCATCCAGTGACCTGTGAATACATCACAGAAATTGTGCACAGTCAAAGTAGGATACCGTTGTAGCCTTTTTTGATGTTGTACACAACTTTTCTGAATAGTTCAAGCACATGAGACATCTTACACCATAAATGTTGAAGAACAAATACTGCTCTGTTAACAAATGTGCGTACTTTGAGATGCAATTTCATCAAAGTCAGATGACTCTTTGTCTTTTTGCGCTGATGTCTCATCACAGCAGCAATAAGCCTGTCGATCATAGCTTTACTTGCTAGTGATCAGAAATACTTTTGCTTTCTCAGATGAAAATCACCAGCTGTGAGTTTACAGTGCTGTTTAGAAGGTTTGTTGATGGTTGCTGTAGCAATAGTTGTGTTTCGTCTGAGAGAGCTACACAACTGTTGCTCAGGTAAATATTTTTTACTTGCTGTTGAGCAAGTATGTGGTTTTGTTGTGGAGTGAGTTACTGTAGAGCTCACTATTTCAGTAGAACTCTGTTTTGTTTTACGTCTTGAACTCACATCACTGTTTTTTTATCATTCTTAAGCAACAGTGACGTACTATGATACTGGTTTCATCTTTCTATACATGCACGTCTGTATTTACTAGGCATCTTTCAATCTGTTAGTTCACAGTGGCAGTCAGCAATGTTACAGAAGTATCAAGACACCTGTATAAAAGACAGAGAAAAAGACAGTATTAGTATATGTTTGTGTTGATCAGTTCTAACATTGTACATCGAGACAAATGATTTATGTATAAAATATTACAAAAAAAAGATTCATGAAATGCTTTAATTAGATTGGTTTCTCAAATTTTGACAGTCTTATTTTGATTCATTTTACACTGTTCAGTATAGCATTATCACCATGCCACATAGATTTTTTTTCGTACTATTTCATTGTTCAGCAATACAGAATCACTGGAATTATGTATAGTGATTTTTACTTAGTATTGTTAAAATGCTGGACAAACAACTACTTTATTTAAAATATTTCTGTAAATGAGTAACAGATTAATAAAGTCAACTTCAAACACTTAACTTTTGAAAATTCATTGTCATGATAGCCATAAGGCATTCACAAGAATCACATTGGCAGTTATTTAACTACATCTTTGGGGTGATATAACACTTGGCTCTACCTTGTGCCACATTATGTCTCTAGAGAGTGCTTAAGATATTGTTAAGCCAAACTCTGTTCATGTGTTATTGCTAAGACTAATAATCACAATTATTGATTAGGAATGAATATCGAAGTCACTTGTGGAGTGACAGAAAACAATGAAATGCGAAAATGTAGCTTCAGCAATTACATAGTTGTGCAAGTAGAGTTACGATTTCAGAATAAATATGTGAAATTGTGTGAACTTATGTATTTGTACATTAGGTAAGAAGCAGGAAACTTTTCCCTTCAGTAATCATCAATATGTTGGCGCACTTGCACAGCCAATATCATGGGACAGTGCAGCTTTGGAGGAGGGGTCGCTGTTGGGCGAATGCAAAGCATGCACCAGTAGGTGCTTCCTGCATTCCCCAATCAGCCTGCATGCCGGCACCACACCATGCATACATAACGTGGTGAGCACATCTAAGAAAAGGTCCACTGCAATCTGAGCAAAGCTCATCATACACAGCGGTCCTTTTCTTGCTGTGCTCACCGCCATTATGTGCATGGTCAGAGAGCAGGTGACCACCTAACTACTGCTGACTTTGGGGTGCCCAATCCCCCTTTCAGTTAACCCCCCACTTTCTTTGTGTGCCAATGGGGGAGCCCACTCCTCATCAGCATAAAACCCCCAACCCAATTGTTGAATGCTGAGGGGGGGGTGCCCAATCCCCATCATCTCGCACCTCCCACTTTCTTTTGTGTGCCAATGGGGTGCCCAATCCACCATCGGCTACATACACTCCCTCCCTAATAGTTAGGTGGCACGCTGGGAGCCTACCCCCAGCATGCCAAAGCCCCTGCAAAAAAAAAAACTGTCCCGCAATGTTTTTTTTCATTTTTTCCTGTAAAATGAAATGGTCCCTCAAAGTCTTGATGCCCCCCCACACCCACCCACTGGCACCCTGCCTCCCTCACCCAGTCACCCCATACTTACTCTGGAGTCCGGCGAAACAATCTTCTGTGGACTGGAAACATGTCTGCACTCTTCAAAGCTGACCATGAACTGAAGAAATGCCAGAAAGCTGTATAATGGAATGAATAGGGGTTTTCCAACTTTAATGCATATCTCGGGCATTTTTGCAAATTGTGGCCCCAAATTTTCAGCTTGGGGTTTTTGGTACCCCTTCTCATGAATTATTGCACTGTCATGGCATTATTCAGTCCTGGAAGGTGATCTCACAGTCACTGTGTGGAATCACCTTTCAGGACAGAGTAATGAAATGATAGTGCCACTGTTCAAGAAAGGGGCTCTCAAAAAGACTATGTTGCAAGTTTGGTGGAAAAAAATCCCAAAAATGAGTGTTTTATGAGTGTGCATAGCAACTGTGCAATGCACACTCATAAGTTAGTGCATTCACACTGTTTTGATACCAGATTCTCAATGTTTGCATTTTACCATACCTTCTTGTGAACCATACAACTGTCATTTTTCACATCCTGCCTGAAATGTGTTTTCATACTTCCGGCACAGAATAGCACAGTTGCTGTGTGAAATCAGTATTTGGAGCACATTACGAAAATGACAGTGACACTGTTCATGAGCACAGGTCCTAAAATACCTGTGTTGAAAATTTGGTGACAATACTCCCTGAAATGACTGTTTTATGAGCGTGCTTAGCAACTGCACAACGCACACTCGTAAGTTAGAGCATTTACAATATTTTCACATCTCTTTCTCAACATTGATATTTTAGTACACCTTCTTGTGAACCGTACAGCTGTCATTTTTCACATCCTTGCTGAAATGTGTTTACGCACTTCCAGTGCAGAATAGTGTGGTCGCTGAGCGAAATCAATGTTTGGAGCAAATTACGAAAATGACAGTGACACTGTTCATGAGCAGAGGTCCTAAAATGCCTGTGTTGAAAATTTGGTGACAGTAGTCCATAAAACAACTGTTACGGGCGTGCATTGCGCAGTTTGCATGCACACTCGTAAGTTCGTAAACTTATATTTTCACTATTCGTTTTCAACAGTGCCATTGTTCTACACCTCCTAATGTACAGTGCAGCTGTCATTTTTCACATCCTGACCAAAATCTGTTTTAGCAGTTCCGGTGCACAATAGTGCAGTTGCTGCGGAAAGCCCCTGTTCGAGACACATTATGAAAATGGGAGTGACACTGTTCATAAGCAGATGTCATAAAATGCCTATGTTGAAAATTTAGGAACGGAAGTCAATAAAATTAGTGTTTTATGAGCGCGCATTGCACAGTTTGCACGCACGCTTATGGCTTTGTTAATTTGTAATACTTTCACTCCAGCTGTTCATCATTGCCATTTTTCCATACCTGCTTATGAACAGTACAGCTGGCTGAAATGTGTTTTTGCATGTCTGGTGCAGAATTGCATGGTCACTGTGCAAAATCACTTTTCGGGACACTTTCAGGAATTGACAGTGACACTATTTATCAGTATAGATCCTAAAATGCCTATGTTGAAAATTTTGTGGTGAAAGTCCAGACAATGACTGTGTTGCAAGCGTGCATTGCACAGTTTCCATGCACCCTTGTAACATTGTCAATTTGTAATATTTTCATGCCACATTTTGACCACTGGCATTTGTGCACTCCTCATTATCAATAGTCCAGCTGCCATTTTCCACAGCCTGCCCAAAACCTGTTTCCGCAACTCTGCTGCACAGTGGCATACTTGCTGTGCAAAATCACATTTTGGGACACATTAACAAACTCACAGCACTAAGCGTCTCCACCTCCGTCTCTGCCAATGCCAGCGCAACAATGTTAGGCATTGACAAATGCTTGTTTTTGGAAAAAATCATCAAATTATGTTGTAAATTCAAAGTTTTGAAAAAACAGTGTTGTGTGCACGAAAGTGTCGCAAAAAGTAGTGTTGTGCATGTGAAAGTGTCGCAAAAGTAGTGTCATGCATACGAAAGTGTCGCAAATTTAAGCTTGGGAGTGGCAACTGTATTCATTATCGAATAATATCTGATTGCTATTTAACTGACAGCTAGTTCTGCCACTGTTATGCTGGATTTATCAGGCCATGTGAGACAACCAATCAGAGACAGACAACACTGAAGAAGAAGTCAACAGGAGCCATCTTAGTTAACACAGAGAGACAGCATATTTATAACTGTAAGTACATTATATTTTATAAAGCATTTTTCTAGTATGATAAAAAGTGTTAGTAACAGGTAAATAGTATTAATCAAAACATTTTTTACTGCTCTATTTGACTATCTTGCTAGAAATAACCTGCTGCATTATTTAGGTAAAACTGTTTAAATTCAGATAGTAGGTTGGTACTTATTTGCACAGATACAGCTGCAAATGGAGGGAGATAGGAAGGTGCACATGTACCCACAACAGAAGAGGCAACCAATCAGACATGTTTCTGCAGTTGTAATTTTTTAAAACTGCCTATTAAAAGGATGCATTTTTCCCACCTTTAAATTTTAGCACATTTTAGCTGTAGGAGAAATGCAGTGATAGTCAGTGCATAGACTACATTGTTTAATGAAGGGACAGTAGTAGCCAATGATTTGTTTTATTTGTGTGTTATGGATCAGCCCCATGAAGCTGGGTTGAAGTTAGGAGGGAAAATAGCAGTTTTACTTTCACTACTGCTTAGGTACTGCAGGGTGAACACTGACTTTTTTCATAGCTCTCTGTCCACTTATAAGTTTAAAAGCTGAGAATGGCAGAAAACAGCAAAAGGACTTTGTGGATAATTGGAAGCAGTATAGTGAGACGAGCATCTGAGTATGCTCAAAATAGTGATTTTGGGAGAAACCTGCAGCTCCCAAATTGCTGTGTTAAGTGGTTTGATAGGGGTGGAATGAGGTGGGAGCACCTCATGCCAACCATGCACAGACATTTGAGTACTCAGCCTCATCCAGACATATTGCTGATACATCTTGGAGGCAAGGATTTGGAAACCAATGCTGGGTAGATTTAGTAACAAAAGCAAAATTGGACCTTGCTTCTATTATGACTATGTTGCCTGCCTGTAAAATCATTTTTTTGGATATTAAACAGCGTAGGTTCTGGCAAGCGGAACACCATATGTACCTGATTGACAGAGCCCGAAGAAAATTCAACATACAGATATCTGCATTTCTATGCATGTCTGGAATGTACACCATTCGTCACCCGGAAATTAAGTATTGTTATGATTGGCTATACCTACCAGATGGTGTACACTTTTCACATGCTGGCAATTGCCATTTCCTGGGAGACCTTCGAGATGCAATCCTCAGAGTCCTCTAAGAATGTCAGACTGTTTAAACAAATAGCAAAGTGCAAACAAAGGTTCTTTTCAGAACCAAAAAATGTTGGTCAAAAAATAGAACAGCTGCATACATCATTTACACAGATGTAACACATGGGTCAGGAATATTCAGACTGTGCCAGGCTGTGGAACAAGCCTGGGCAAAGTGCAACTGCAATGCAGCAGGTTGTTGTCAGGGCAATATTTTACAGTGCTGTGGCATGGTCAGCATTGTTAAATATTTCAGTCTGGCAACCTGCATTGTGCATGTTACTCTGGCACTGCACAAATGAAAGTGGGCAGAGAGGAGTAGGGAGGATACAGCACTGAAGTACAGTAGTGGTAGGTTCAAGTATGACAGTATTTAGTACTGTACATGCAAATGGAGCCATAATTCATGCAAGGTGTTAATACACCTATTTGCATATAATAATGGTGTCATTAGTATGCAGGTGTACCGTTCATCAGTAACTTGTCCCTGGCATTGTGTGAGTCAGTACCTGTTGGCTTGTGATGCGCCCCCCACCGGTTGCTTTGTGGTAATGTATTTCAAAACTAGATCTTGGTTTTTCAATAAAAAAAATACTGCTGGTAGTACAGTGGACTGTACCCTCTCACCTTATAATGGGTTAACTGTATAAAATTTGTCCCTTGTGGCCGTATTCACTCTACTTCCTCATTAAATTGAGCTGGAGTGGTAGCTGCTGTACAGCACAATGGTTACTTTTCAACAGAAATCCCACAATTGGGTGAGGGGGTGGGGTGTGGTGTACCACCATGGATATATTTTTCATAGCAACATCACAGTTGGTGAGAGAGGGCTGATGCCAACACATGGTAGCCCAGAAGCTAGGGTGACTACCCACAGCTGTTGGCTGCCATGTTGTAGTGTGCAATACTGCAGGTACACTGTGGTTGTCATTTTTGTTGTTTGGGGGGCTTCAACAGTGTGCAGCAGAAGTACGGGTTGTGGTTGCAGATGCTCACATTATTACAGGATGTGTCAAGCGTGCATAGGAGTGTTACTGTACCACAATACAACCCATGTGAAAAAATAATTTCTGTGTGAAGTGGTATGGCAGGGTTGTGAAATGCTGTTCTTGCCATGTTCTAATCAGAATACTTCATAGAATACATAGAAATATATAGACTCTGAGACATGACAGTATTGGAATGTCTGTGTATGTTTTTATTGCAGAATCGAAAATTCAACATGAGACAGTGGAGCATGAGAGAGGTGTGCTTGCTGCTTGAGGCAGTCCAAGCGAGGGGGAGTGCTCACATTTTAAAGCAGAGCACAAACCAGAAGTTGGACTCAATGTGGAGGCGCATAAACGGCTTCCTGCATATGGTATTAAAAGTCAAGAACAAAACCATCTTACAGTTGAAGAGGAAGTGGAAGCTGTTGAGCCAACACGTCTACATTTTGAAGCAGAGAGAGGAGATAGCGGAGAATGATAACTGCTGGTACTACCTCGCGTATGAATTATGGGAAGCTGCAGGGAAGCCAGCTGTGGGGGAATGCCTCACTCATCGTAAGTTATTCAATAAAATTCCTCAGATTCTATGATATTATAGTACAGGTACACAATCGGGTAAAAGAAAGTCTTTTTCTGATTGAAGTCTTTGTTGTTGTAGCCATGTTAGTATCACAATAAGATGTTACAAGTCAGGTTACTGTACTGTAAAACAACTGAATGTTTCGTACGTCACAAGTGACGTCATTTTTTTAGTCTTTTTTTGTGTTAAGGAAAAAGTATTTATAACTGTTATTAAATAATGATGCATTTTTTTGTGTTACATATACATATATATGTTCATACAATACATGTGTCTTGATATTGACTTAGATAAAAACATGTATTTTACGATGCTTTTGAATGAATAACCCAATGATATTGTTGGAGTTACTATCCAGTATCGATTTTATATAAGCAGAACTGTATTTCATGTGGCATACTATATAATTACTAAGTATTGTGTTCTGAGTCAGCTTATGATCTTTTATTTATGAAATATTTATTTGCAGTAATTGTGATTTTATATGTGTCTGCAATGGCTCTGCAATACCTGATTACAGGCAATGTTAGGTGCCTGATACATGTTGAATGCTTAAAGAAAGTGTAATTAAAATGTGATGAGATTTACATGTAAAACTTAGTGGATCTACTTATTATCTTATTTCACAGACCAGCACAGGCACTCCCCAGTTGCAGCCGAGGTAGTACCAGCACAGTCCGGAGCTGTGGAGGCTGAGCACTCTGACACCGACAGTGTAATTCTTGTCAAGTCAAATGGTAAGATGCTGATAGAAATAATTGTATTACATAATTGGGGTGGTATGGGGCTATCATGTAAGGTGTGAGCTGGACTACTTAACTCACTTCTTTTTAGGAAATACTGTTCAGAAAGTTAATATGACTTCCAGCACCCATGTAATATTTGTAATAATACAACGTACACAAAAAAATTGAATAGAATTCTGAATTTTGATTGTCTAGCTGGCACCTTTTCAGAGTTGTAAATACTCCAGTGTACCCACTGTAAAAGGTGCCAGCCACCACTGAACCACATCAGGAACTCCCTGGCAAATCCATATGTTCATCGCAAACACACCACTGCAAAGCTAATGGATGGATGGCAAACAAACGAGTATCAAGTTTGAAATTTTGAAATCAAATGGATGTTTTAAATATTTTATTTTGTAAAAAACAAACAGGCCCTTTGTATAATTGCAATATACCCCTCCAGGGAGTGGGTATACTGGAGGATTTACCACTCTTGGCATGGTTAAGTCTCTCGGCTACACCTTGTGACTGAACTACACCGGCAGTGGTACATCCTCCAGTAAACTAACACCCTGTTGGGATATATTGCTTAAAAGTTCTAAAGAACAAGATGAACTACTTCATTACATAAATGGTGATTCAAAAGGAACAGATTTTATAGCCAGATGTATGGTAGTTGTATACATCTTAGTTTGGTTTAACTGACTATGATCTACAACTGGTCATGACATTTCTAGACAGCAATGGTATGTGAAGTATTGTTGTCCTATGAATTTCTTAACTATTATTTTATAAGTGAATGTTGTCTTCATTTCACCCTAAGAAGATATTTGTACAGATTTGAATTGTATTTTTGTATCATCTCATGTTCTAAATGAGTTATACAGGTACTCAGCCCAATATATGTTATCTAGGAAACATCACTGTGATGCCCTAAAAGAGCTAAATTGGCCCGCTCTCCAGCATAAGCTAGCCTATCCTGTTGCCTGCCTAGTTTTCAAGTTTACTTACCTAGGTCCCCCTCCCCATCTCAGCGGACTTCTTTCCCCCAGAAAACTACCCAGAACCCTGCACTCATCTGCAAGTCACCCTCTCATCACCCATGGAATGCACTCAAACAATGGCAAACATTCCTTCAAATTTGCTGCCCCTCACCTATGGAACTCCCTACCACCTGGTCTGACAACTTCAACCACTCTCACTCAGTTTAAAAATGGACTTAAACTATATCTTCTAAATCTTAGTCTCTGTGGCTGTAACTGCTAGCTCCCTAGACCAGTCCCCTGGGCCCTTTCACTGGTTAATCTCTATCTCTGACTGTACTTGAAATGCTAATATGGTCTTTGATTTCTGGCTGAACTTTTGTACATACTGTATATAATGTGTGAGATTTTAACATATTGATTTTAATATGGATCTGTATGCGAGCTCTCCTGCTACCCTTGTACAAATGACTTCACTATACTGTGATGTAACAAATGTAACTAACTTAATTGATGTAATTATTGTTCTCGGTGTCCTTTCTGTAACTAATCCTGGGTCACCCCTGAAAAAGGGACCTTTGGTCTCAGTGGGCTTACCCGGTAAACAAAATCTAAATAAATAAATAAATAAATAGATCTTGGCTGGTATATTTAAAATGTTTTTGCATATTGATATACTACCCACTTAGGTGAGATGTAGTGATGTGACCAGACACAATATACACAGGAGAATGTTCTGTTGTTCACATAATGATGTGAGAAGGGAAGAATAGTAATATATGTTAATGAGGTTTGGGAGGCCGACCCACGCATACCTAACAGATTGTGATATTGATCCTGTTATGTTCTGGTAATATATTGCCAGAATCTGTATATTTCTGAATGGACAGTATTGTATGTCTATGGTAACAGTGGGGTAGTAACTGAAAATGGGGTGGGCGTCACTGAACAGCTGCATGGGATGTGCAGTACTGCACAGAGAGAGTTTTTGAATTACAGTGGGGTGTGCAGTGCTGATGTGGCTGGCAAGGTGTGGGAACTTCTCTGGAAGATCAGCTGTGGCACTGCTGGTACTGTTCATGTACGTGAGTTTGTTACTGTACCCACAAGCAGGGCCAGTGCGTGGATGTCACTGCTGGTGAATGATACAACATCCATGGAAACACAGATGTGTCATTGCAAACAGAAATGTGATACATGGTTGAAATACACAATGAGACAGTATAAAAAAAATGTATTTCACAATAAAAGTTTAGTGGTAGATTAATATATTGTGGCATATGTTATAATATTTTTTACTTATATGTTTTATAGTGGCCAGGGAAGCAGTGCCAGTAAGAACTATGGAGGCAAAGGAGGAACCAGGCACCAGCTCTGAGCGTAAGTACTATCATAAAATATATTCACACAAAATATAGTGTCACAGTCCCCTGCACCCACAATGCCTGTTCAGTAGTATGGAGGACCTTGTCACCCCTAAGGCAGCCATAGAACTGCTAATTGCTAGGTACTGTGAGAGCAGTGTGGCTATTTCTGAAAGCGATGAGTAAGTGGGGATGCAAACAGTACTATAGTAGACAGTCTCAACATGTGAATGGATCATTTGTATATTGAGTTTCTGTCATACAGTCTGTTATCTATGTACAGATACCCACTTTTTGCTTTACTATGCATACAGGTGTACTATATGGTGTCACTTCATGCATAGCTGGGAGATATTTTGTTGTACAGTGTGCCCTATTTGTTATGATGGTACACGTATGATTACATTTTTGTTTCTCATTGGGTAGGTGGTCAGGTGGTAGTACTACATCAAGGGGGAATCTATGATGTGGTAAGACTAGTATGGCACATGAGAGCAGCTGTACTATGCCAGTTCTGAGTACGTTATAATTATCACAATGTGTGTGGAGTGGTGATGGAGTGTACTGGACTGGTGTGTCATGCATGTATGTCATCATAAGTGTAATTGTATGAAGGGGAGAGTGTACTGGGATAAAAAGTGTATTTATAGATAGAAAGTTTGTGATAATCAAGATGATAAGACCAATTGTACTACAATGCATACTCAACCAATTCAAAACAAGCTTTCACTTCAAAGGGGAGGGCCTAGTGTAGTAATAGAGCTAGTTACCATATTGTAAGAGTGTGATAAATGGTAGCGGGGAGTACAATGGATATGTCACATGGTGTACTTGCCATTCACAGATTATGGGTGTACTGTAATGCTTTGCAATGTGTCAAGTCACCTATAAGTGGGTACATATTGCTGTTGTTTGCTTATGGTGTATGCTCACACCCGTACCCTTGCACAGAGACAGTGGAAGGTTAGTGTGTAGGTATATATATATATATATATATATATATATATATATATGACACCGATTACAGAGTGAGAAATAAAGACTGATGACTATGCATGTTAACGGGCCACTTATTTTTTTGCAACAATTACTGTTGCAGTTTGTTTCATTATAGCAAACTGCTGTAATATACAAAAGTGCAGATGCAAATAGGGCTATCATGCATGCAAGCCAGAAATGGGGCCATTTGCATGTCATTATGGCCCCATTTGCATGCAGGTGTGCCAATCTCCAATGACTTGTGGCTGCCACCCTACCAGGCTGCAGTCATTGGGGAGCGACGCCCCTTGCCACTACTGACAACATGCTCTGACACCTGTTTGTGTGCATATGTATAAATAATAAACAACCATATCACTGCTGGTCCACTGGAACGCTCGCAGCCTGATCGCTGGTATATGTGATAAACCACAATGTCCTATAACACTGGTGGTCCAGTGGAGTGCTCGTAGCCCAATTGTGGGAATATGTAATGAAATAATAGTCCAATATCCCTGGTGGTCCAGTGGACCACTTACAACCTGATTGTGGGGATATATGATAAACTACAATGTCCTATAACCCTGGTGGTCTAGTGGCCCATTTTCAGTCTGATTGTGGTCATATGCAATGAAATTATGGTCCAATACCCTTGGTGGTGTAGTGGACTGCTTCCAGCATGATTGCAGTTGTCAGTGAGATATAATGAGAAACCAGTGCATCACTGGTGGCTCAGTGTTACTCCCCTTCACACCCATGTACTGAGCCCTACTGCCCTGAACCCCCCAGTTAGTGGTAGGTGGCAGTTCCCCAACTGCTTGCCACCCCGCTGTCTGCCGACTGACTCCATACGGTAGGAGTGTACAGCCATTGGTCCACAGCGTAAGCAATGGGTGTGCAGGCCATATCGTACTACACAGTACAGAAATGTGAATGCATCCATTCATATATCTGGGTTGTGTAGTATGGTACTGGCTGCACTCCCATTGGTTTATGCTGTGGCCCAGTGGGTGTTCAGCCGTACTGTACAGAGTCAGTCATCAGGCGGCAGGGTGGCAAGCCGGTAAGGATCTGCCGACTGCTGCTGATGGGGGAGCAGAAATGGTGCAGCAGTGGGTGGGTGGGGAGGGTGTACCGCTGGACCACCAGGGATGGATTGGTTTGACATAATATTTCATTGATGCCTGCAATTGGCCTGCGAGCGGTACACTGGACCACCAGGGATATAGGACCATTATTACTGTGCTAATGCCCACAATCAGGCATGGAAGGGGTGCCAGCATGAAGGTGCCATGGGAGCTTGGGTGGCCGCTCACAGCTGGCAGCTGCCATGTTGCACCCTGCAATATGGTAGCTCAGCTGTGGGTGGCCAGCTGTTGCTCATTTTTTTGAGGGGATCAACTGTGTGCAGTGCAAGTAGGGGTTGTGACTGCATGGGTTAGTACTTCCCGAGTTGAATATCGGGATGTGTGGAACATGAATGGGCATGACCCTCCTAATTGTGATGCATACATTACTGATGTGCTTTCACTCATCGGTATTTGTACCAGGCAAATTCCCCTTTTGAATATCACACTGGGGCACATCAGTGGGTTGCGCATGGTGACACTCTTGTGCACGTTACACAACCCTTCTGAATATCCCACCCACTGTTTCTTTACATGATGTGTAAAGAACATATTTCATTAATTAGTTGCCAATGTCAATGAGCTGTTGGTTTCTAAATGTTTAACATTATTTCAAGTATTATAAAAAAGGGTCTGAGAAATGGAGCTTTCTGATTGTCTGCAAACATTCTAACAGCCTTATGTTAATCTTTTATTAACATACATGTACAGATTGGCCATATGGTGAATAAGGGTTAAGAGTGTTTAAAAACATGTTTTATTATAATACGAATAAGGCACTCCCAGAGATTATGTTAGTGGTCAGTTAATCACCGTCTAGGCGCATGTGGCATTCAGCTACACCTTGTGCCACACTACAGCCCTAGAAGGTGATTAACAGAACATTAACATAACCCTTGGTCATGCCTTACTGTTTAATTAATGTAACAGCAGCAAAAGATGATTTGCTTATATGAAAATATGTATACAAAATATATAACTATATGACATGTGTGTCTCTTTTGTAGCAGTTATTAAACAGATGATTATATGAACATTAGATAATGGAAATAGTAGTGTTAATGTACAGGTCATGCTTTTATTCTCATGCAGGTGTGAACAAATAATATAGGTGCAGATGTTTAAGTTCACTTGTTCATACACAATTGAAGAGCTAGTATCACTGTATATCAGACTGTGTTGTTTATTATGCAAAAACATTTAGGTAGTGAGTGTTGCCAAATACTAACTGATATAGAACAATAGTGCAGAAAGTATACTGTTCTTATAGATCTTTTCAAGTTGTTCACGGAGAACATAATATGGTAGAAAAAAATATAATAACCGAACTGACAAGACAGGAGTTCTGATTTTCATCACACTCCCCGATAGTCTTGAGAGTGCCCAGCAAAATGTATTACAATTATTGAATTAGATATCAATATTGTAAGATGAAAGACAGGTAGGTAATCACCATTTTGAGGATCATATATTGATTCATGTTTTTTGTCACTTTGCAAGACACCCTCGCTTAAAGCATTGCGCTGGCCACTGCCGCCATTACCGCAGACTCAAGCGCAAGGTTGACAGTCTGATAAGGGACAATGTTGTGCTCTGTGAAGGACAGGAGAAATTGCTCTCCTTCATGGAAGCACAACAAAAGACTGTCAATCTTGTGCTTGAGCCTGTGGTGAAAGCAGCTAGTGACACCAAGGCCAGCTCCAGCACTTCACCTCCACCAGTGGCATCCAGCTTCCCTGGGACACAGTGACCAGCCTCCACAGCTGTTCCAGTATCTCCTCTGGAAGGTGCAACAGCTTCCACTTCCATTGCACCTTCACATTGAGTCCAACTTACGGGTTGGGCTGCCTCAAGCAGCAGCACACCACTCTCTGAGAGTTGTTTTTTTATATTGTAAAAAGTTTGTTAAATATTTTTCTACATATTTTCTTACATAATCATTTTTGTAACTTTTTTTAATTAATATATCTATTTTTTTATGTAACATTTACTTTAGTAGATAAATAAAAAATATATTTGTATTACTTTTATTTTTGCATTAAACGTGATTGAATTTATTTAAAAAAAATGTTGTCAGGACTGACTGTTTTCATTTGAATGTTTAAAAATAATATTTTTTTACTTTAATATATATAGAAAATAAATATTTTTGAACATAACACTTTTTCTTGTGGTATTATTAAGTTGTGGGGATCTTTGTCATCAATATTTATAAAAAATGGTCTGAAAAATGCAGCTTTCTGATTTGCTGCAAACATTCTTCCAGTCTTATGTTAATGTTTTATTAACATACATGTAGAGGTTAACCATATACTGAACAAGGTTTAACACTGTTTAAAACCATGTTTCATTATAATAGCAATAAGGCATTCCTAGGGATTATGATAATGGTCATTTAATCACCCTCTAGGGGCATGTGGCAGTCGGCTACACCTCGTGCCACAGTACACCCCTAGCAGGTGATTAACAGGCCATTAACAGAACCCTTGGTCATGCCTTATTGCTTAAATATTCTATAAGAAAGCATTTGTTTTCCTTAGTTTGGTAAAGAAGGGTATTATACACAAAGTTTTAGGTTTAAACAGATAACACATTAAAAGTGTTGTTGTGTTACATATTTTGCAGTGTTATGACAACATTTGTGTAGGTACATTAATAAGTATGAGCTATGTTCAGAATCTGTGTCTAGTAAAGGTACAGAAGAGGACCATGTAAGATATCTAAATATTTAACAGTGGTACTGAGAAATCGAGTGCCACATTGTTTACGTCCCACAAGAGTAGTCTCATTGGCTGCAAAAAGATAGTGTGTGAAACACTGCAACACCATAAATTAGTATGTGACATAACAATGGTAAGCAAAAGGAAATAGATAAATTTTAAAAGGCATATGCTTGAGATGGATGTTGTCTTACTCTTCATAACAGACAATTCTGCTAGATGACTTACTGTGTTCTTCATTTGTGTGCATTTGGCTATGTGTGTGGTGCTGACACAACAGCATTTCAGGTAGTATTGCTACTTCTCATTCTCAAAAAGACAGGATATTCATGGCAAAAAAATCCATTTAATGCATCAGTTAGGGTTGTTCCACAGCGACAAAAATGAGGAAATTCGGTGTTAGGGTTGAAAACCCTAACTCCGCATTCACCCAGCACACACACACACACACACACACACACATATGCAAGTAGGGGGGAGGACCAAAGCAACACGACTAATCACAGACAATCAGCAGCAGGTGACAGAAATAAAAAAATAACTGTCTAAATGTACTACAAGACATCCCCACCCACTTGACCAGGTACTGCATGCTCAGTGGAGATCAACAGCAAAACTGAGGCCATGTACTCCAAATGTACACATCCCTGATTGCAGGTGCACACAACATACCACACTTAGGAGTTGCATGGCCTTACCTAGCTATGCCCCACACCCCACCACACCAGGTACTGCACCCTGACTGGACATCAACAATGCAACTGTCTGATTGCAGCTGTACAAAGGTTTGTACACTTACGAGTAAACAGAAATAAAAACAACTGCATAAATGTACTAAAAAACACATCCATCATCAAGATACATGAACTGTTGCATTTAAGTATGTAATGTACGTAGTAGTAAGTTTACTGCATCTGTCCACTTGAGATATACAACCTGATCTGGAGGTATAGTGGAGCTATGGCCTGTACAAGGCTGTGCAACTCCTAATGGCACTAACAGATATACAGTTTCAGTGATGTAGGTGTACTGTTGATGTCCATGGACTTACTTTCACTGTGTTTGTATACTAAGAATGCAATAACTGATCTGTCTATCAGGGAGCGGAATTAGCTGGGTGAGGCCAAGCAACTTCTAAATGTGTTAACATTAGTGTACCTACAATGACGGAGGTGTATCATGGATGTCCATAGGCTCAGTTTTGCTGTAGCTCTCTACTGAGGATGTAGTACCTGTTAAAGACAATGGCATTGCCTCTCTGATGCCACAGTAATCCAAATTGTGGTAAGTTGAGTATCCTTGCAATGAGTGAGCTGTACCATTTATGTCCACAGCCTCGCTTTTTTGCAGTTGGTCTACACTCAGGTTGTAGTACCTAGTCTTTGGATTTGGCAGACCATTCTGTGGCTGATGCCATACAAGTGATAACTATGTTAATTGTAGTACACCAGCAATCAAGTTACTGTACCATAGATATAAACAGACTTTCTTTTACTATAGCTTTCAGTCACAATGGGCCAAGTGTTGTAGGATAGGAGGGGGCATTTTCTACCAGAGACTCTGAGAGTCATTATTGTACTAACCTTTGCAAGGCTGCAATCATGGAGTAACAGTGTTGACTTTCATGGATTCATTTTAACTGGGGTTCTCCAGTAACTACGCAGTACCTGGTATTAGTGGGTGGGGCACTGCTTTGCAAAGGTCCTCCAGTGCCTAACAATGGGAGGTTGTGTATATGTGAAATCAGCCACACATATTATACATGTACAACTACTTAGTTTTGCTGTGCTTTATAGCTGAGGTGCAGTACCAGGTGTGGTGGGGTGTGGGGCATTGCTAGGTAAGGCCATGCAACTCCTAAGTGTGGTACATTGTGTGCACCTGCAATCAGGGATGTGTACGTTTGGTGTACATGGCCTCATGTTGCTGTTGATCTCCACTGAGCATGCAGTACCTGGTCAGGTGGGTGGGGATGTCTTGTAGTACATTTAGACAGTTGTTTTTTATTTCTGTCACCTGCTGCTGGTTGTCTGTGATTGGTCATGTTGCCTTGGTCCTACCCCCTACTTGCATGTGTGTTTGTGTGTCTGTGTGTGTGTGGTGCTGGGGGGGGGTGAATGCGGAGTTAGGGTTTTTAACCCTAACACCAAATTTCCTCACTTTTGTCGCTGTGGAACAACCCTAACTGATGCATTAAATGGAGTTTTTTGCCATGTATATATATATAGATATATATATATGTGCGAGTGTCTCTGTATCTATCTATAGTTATAGATTGCTACAGATCTATATATATATATATATATATATATATATATATAATATATATATATATATAGATCATTATGTACTGCTTGCAGTGCTGCATAGGTATGTTGTATGCACTGTTTGAACATTTTTAGCCTTGTACCACTGTGTCCTATGTGCGGTCATTTCAAACCAAACAAATGCACTGCTTGTACCTGCCAGCACACAGTTCCTGCTGCTTCCAGCCTATGCTTCTATTCCAACCAACAGGGGATGCTGTGGGCATGCCTTGGCCTGCAGCATCCAGCCTGTACTTCCATTTCAACCAAAAGGTGGAGCTTTGTACTCCATACAATAGCACCGGGCAAACTGCACGGTAATATAAGCTAAGCAGCACCAAATGAGATACAAATATACTTGTTTGCCCATGGATTACCTTAGTAGGCTCATTTGGAAGGGAGCTTTGAATATAGCTTCCGTTGGCCCCGGGCTAACCAGTTGGCACTGGGCTAATGTGTTAGCACTGTGCAATCAGGTTAGCCCTGGGCAAACCTCACTTCAGCATAGCACAGTTCTGCAGTGTGTGGCTTACATTGTTTGCAGTAGACATCAGACATCTCTGTGAAATCACACGCAATGTTCTTCACCTGCAATGCTGGCTTGCTCCAGAATTTAATGAGCTACAGCTGCAGTGTGCACTTCCCTGTTGCTATATTCAGTGCTGTCTTATTCACGGACAATGTTTGCCCTGCACTCCTGGCCCTGTTTGTCCGACTTCCTTTGCTTGCTATATTCAGCTGGTTTTGCACTGGGCTATTTCCTTTTGAATATAGCTTGCTTTGTGCTCCAGGCTAAGTTTGCCCACCAGGCAGTGCTAATTTAGCCCCGGGGCAAAGTTTTGAATATCTGGCCCTTAGTGTATGCCTTATTTACAGTTTCAGCAATCGCAAATTTGAAATCTGTAGTTGGATCCATAGTACGTCTTAAATAGAATTCCTGATTGTCATGCTGTCTGTAAACTTCTGATACGTAGTCTTCTTTATCTTGTAAAACCACACAGCTTCCCTTATCAGCCTGCTTTATACTTAAATTTTGATCATCTTGCAAGGTTTGAGTTGCTTCACATTGTTTTATAATTAGATTTGGAATGGAAGGCTTAGAGAGGTTAAAAAATAAGGAGTCTAGATCTTTCTCAACTAGTTCTTTAAAAACAGTTTCTGAAGAAAAGAAAGGGGGGCAGAAAGTAAAGTTATGGTGAAAGTCTGTTTCTGTTGTGGCCGCCCCTTGATAATCAGTATTTCTTTTACATAAAAAATTATTTTAAATTCAGTTTTCTGCAGGTGAAGTTTAAGTGCACAATAGTTTGGACCTGGTCTACTGGGGTCGTATGGGCAAATGTTAAGCCCTTCTAAAGTAAAGCAATTTCATCTTCATGCAAAGCATGTTTATATAAATTAATAATAGCTGGATGGGGATTAGAACTTCCTCTTATCTAGTCTGACCTCTGTATTTCCATCTGTTGTACCAGACAACAAAGAACCTTAGTGCAAAAGCATGGAGGCAAGAGTTACTCCAAATGGCATTGGCCAGGAAGCCAAGTTTCAAAGAAAAAAAATCACACATACCCCCATAATGCAAAGCATCATGGGCTATATATGCAACTCACCACAAAATGTTATGACACCATACATTTCTGCTTGAAGTTGAATCAGCATATTATTTTGTGGTGATTTGCATATATAGCCCGTGATGTTTTGCATTATGAGGGTATGTGTGATTTTGTATCTGTTGTATTGCCCCCTACTGCATCCTCTGTATTGACCCTGATAATTCATAGGTTCATAGGTTGTTTATGAGTTCAGTAAGCAGAACTGCCCTTTGTGAACTCGCAACCAGTATTATTGGTGGAAGTTGAATTTTATATCTCCCTTATATAAATCTAGATTTAACTTAAATGAAGTCATGGAAGTGCTTGTCACTATAGTTTTTGGCAAGGCATTCCACAAATTGATTATTCTCTGTGAGTACCATTGGTTCCATTTGTTTGTGTTGTTTTTAAGTTCCTTTTAATTTCAGTGAATGTGATCTAGTATTAATCTTTGACAGATTTCGGGTCAAGCCAATAGTTTCCAGAATTGTATTATTATTAAAGGCTTTATAAGTTAAACATAAGTAACCTTGGAGTCTTCTATATTCCATGGAATAGAGGCCCACAGTTATTAGACGTGACTTGCAATCAAGTTCTCTTATATCATGGACTCTCTTGGTGGCATTACGCTGAACTCTTTCAATTAGTTTTTTTTTTTTTATTAAATTTGGGGCTACCACTGAGGAGCAATATTCCAGATGTGGTCTAAAGAGGCCTGCATACAGTGGGATAATCACATTCCTGACTCTACTTTTGATGTTTCTAAGGATGCATCCCAATATTTTATTTCAATTTTTGACTGCATTGTTAGTATGTTGGTCAAAGGAAAGGTCATTTGATATTGTTATCCCCATGCCTTTCTCGTATTTAGTTGTCTGTATTGCAATATTGTTCATTTTGTATGTATAACATGGATTTTTTCTCCCCAAATGCATTACCTTGCACTTCTACTCACTAAGCAATAGATCGTTGTCATGTAACCATTTTTCAAGGTGGGTTAAATTATTTTGCAGTTCAAGAACTGAACCAGAATTGGTTATAATACTGCCTAGTTTGCAGTCATCCGCAAATTTGGCTAACTAGCGTTAATTTATTAATGGACACATAGTAGATATTAAAATGTTAAAGAGAACCAGTCCCAGTACCAACCCCCTGGGGACCCCACTGGTAACCTGTCCCCAAGGTGAAAGATAACCTTTTACTGACACCTGTTGAGTACGATTTGACAACCAAGCTTTTATTCAATTTAAGATTATTGGATGCATACTTAACATCTGAAGCTGACTGATGCATATTTGGTGTGAGACAGAATCAAAAGCTTTGGAAAAATCCAAGAAAATCACATCCACTGATAAGCCCTTATCTGATGCTTTTCTGACTAGCTCCAAGAAATTCAATAGGTTAGTCTGGCAAGATCTGCCTTTTACAGATCTGTTCTGGTAGATATTCACATGTCCTATTTCTGCTAGATGGTTAATAATTCTGTCCTTTAGGATTCTTTCGAACAATTTGCAGAATATGGTGGTTAGACTTATAGGTCTATAGTTTTGTGGGAGATTTCTGCTACCTCCTTTATGAAGTGGAATAACTGTAGCTTTGTTCAAAATAGAAACAGTTGAACCTGCCTTTAAAGAGGAATTGAATAAAATTGTTAAAGGCCCTATCAAAACTTCTGATGAGGATTTTAAGAAGACTGGTGGTATACCATCTGGTCCAGGAGAACCATTTGATTTGGTTAGGCTGATTCCTTCCCTTACTTCTTCTTCTGTTATTGGGTTAAATGGAATATTAATATTTGTATTAGGTGAAGAAGTAAGAGATTTAGGTTTATAAACACTTGAAAAGTAATTATTTGGATTAGCTGCAATTTCAGACTCATCAGTAAGGATACCGTCAGGGATATGTAATGGTCTTATGGTTGGGGAGTTTTTTTTCAAGGAACCAACATAGTTATAAAAGGTGTTTTTGTTATCTTTAACAGAAATTTCCAATTTCTTCTCTAATATTTGTTTTTGTTTCCTTATGATATGTTGACTTTTTCTTACTAAACTTTTGTATAATTGCCAATTCAATGGGGACATTTTTTTGTATATTTTCTGTAAATTTTATGCTTCTTTGCTAATTTTTTTTTTATGTTAGTATTCCACCATAGTGGATATTTTTTGTGATTGGAACCCATGTGTTTATACAATATTCAAGAGTATTCTGAATCTTGGTCCAAGTGTAATCAAAATCACAATCTGTTAATTCCTTAGCCCAGTTCCATTGTTTTAGATGTTCTTTGATACATGGGTAATTTGCTTTATTGAAGTTTCTTAGAATTGTGCAGACATTTGTTCTGATTGAATGCTCAAGGTTCAGAGTTATAAGGACCATATTGTGGTCACTGTAAGATAGGGAATGGGTAACCATAACTCCAGTGTTGTCATTTTCAATATTAGTAAGAAAAAGATCCAATATATTTTTGTCTCTTGTTGGCTCTTTCCTTAATTGATCCATATTGTTTATGATCATTAGGTCTAACAATATGAAGTATGAAGGTGAATTGCCAGTGCTGTTATCCCAATTTATATTTGGAATATTTAGATTACCCATAAGAATACAATCTTTATCATCTAGCATAGCTTCAATGTTGTTCATGAATAAACCATTTTCTTCTTTATTTAAGTTTGGAGCTCTGTATCCCAGGCCAATTTTTATTAAACATTTTTTGTAAGCATGATATTGGTCCAGATTAGTTAGAAACATAGAAACATAGACTTTGACGGCAGAAAAGGACCACTTGGCCCACCCAGTCTGCCAATTTCCCTACCTACTGGATAAGCTGCAGATTCTAGTTAACCAACAGCCTGCTTCCTGCAACCCCGCACTATAATTGCTTTGCGTCTGTCCCAAGCATGTTTGAATTCCCCCACTGTTTTAGACCCAACGACCTCCTCAAGAAGGCTGTTCCATGTATCCACCACTCTCTCCATGAAAAAGAATTTCCTCACATTACCCCTGAGCCGTCCCCCCTCTATCTTTAAACTGTGCACCCTTGTTCTTACACATCTCTTTTTCTGAAAGATGCTACCCTCCTGGACTTTGTTGATTCCCTTGAGGTACTTAAACATTTCTATCATGTCCCCCCATCCCTCCTTTCATCAAGGGTATACATATTAAGCTCTCTCTCAGTCTCTCTTCATATGGTATCTGATGTAGACCCTGCACCATTTTAGTTGCCCTCCTCTGGACTGCTTCCATCCTGTCTATGTCCTTGCATAGATGATGTCTCCAAAACCGCACACAGTACTCCAGATGGGGTCTCACCAACTGTCTGTATAGAGGATAATCACTTCCCTTTTTCTACTTGGTGATGCCCTTCCTATGCATCCCAGTATCCCCTAGCTCTCTTACTGACTTCTCACATTGCTTACCCACCTTTAGGTCATCTGATATGACTACTTCAGGTCCCTTTCCATTTTTGTTGTTATTGGTGCCTCCCCTGCTGTGTGTACTCTTCTCCTGGGTTTTGTTTCCCAGGTGCATTACTTGCACTTCTTTGCATTGAATCTAAGTTGCCATATGTCTGACCATTCCTCCAACCTTGCCAAGTCCCTTCTCATCTTTTCTACCTCCTCTTGAGTATCAACTCTGTTACAGATCTTTGTGTCATCTGCAAAGAGGCATACCTTTCCTTCAGACCCTCTGCAATGTCACTTATAAAGATGTTAAGAGTTGGACCCAGTACTGAGCCTAGATTTACTCCACTAGTAACCCCCTTTCTTCAGAATGTGTTCCATTCACTATTACCTTCTGTGTCCTGTTGTGCAGCAGTTCACTACCCAGGCTACCACCCTGGGACCCCTCCATGGCTGGCTAACTTGATTATTAATCTTTTGTGCGGGACTGTATCAAATGCCTTGCTAAGTCTAGGTAGGCCATATCTACAGCCCCTCCCTGGTCTATTACTTTGGTCACCCAGTCAAAGAAATCAATTAGATTAGTCTGACATGACCTTCCTGCTGTAAATCCATGTTGCTTTGGGTCCTGTGCCCCGCTGGCCTCTAGGTGCTCAACAATTCTTTCTTTCAGAAGTGATTCCATCATTTCCCCTACTACTGAGGTCAAACTTACAGGTCTGTAGTTTCCTGCTTCTGCCTTGCTCCCACTTTTGTAAAGGGGAATCACATCTGCCCTCCTCCAGTCCTCAGTTACCACCCCATCCTGCCATGATTTGTTAAAAAGTGTGGTCAGTGGTGTCACTAGGTCCCCCCTTAGTTCTTTTAGGATTCTGGGGTGAATCCCGTCAGGCCCCATTGCTTTGTCCACCTTGAGTTTTAGGAGTTCTTTCAGGACTCTTTCTTCTGTGAATGGACTGGTATCAACCCCCCTACCCAGAGTGCTTCTATTGTCTGGTTTAGGTAACTGCTCCTCATCTTCTTTTGTGAATACTGAGCAAAAGTATTCATTCAGTATCTCTGCCTTTTCACTGTCTCCCTCTGCCCACCTCCCCTCTCCTTTATTAATCTTCACCATCCCTCCCTTAACCTTTCTATGCTCCCTAATGTACCTATAAAAGGTTTTATCCCCCTTTTTGACCGAGTTGGCTATTTTTTCCTCGGTTTGTGCATTTGCTATTCTGACTGCCTTTCCTACTTCTTTCTGCTTTAATTGATACAGTTCCCTGTCATGCTCCTTCTGTGATTCCTTATACTTTTTGAATGCAGCCTTTTTTCTCCTTAACCTTCCCTGCCACCTCTTTTGAGAACCATAGTGTTTTTTTACTCCGCTTTGTTTTCTTTATTTGTTTTACACAAAGACTTGTTGCCTCTATGATGGCAGTTTTGATTTTTCTCAATTGTTCCTCCACCCCTCCTATTTGGCCATTTGCTAGTGCATTCTTCAGGTGTTCACCCATTTTGCCAAAGTCAGCCCTTCTAAAGTCCAGTATCCTTGTTTTTGTATGGCTTATCTCCATGGTTGTGCTCATTGTGAAGCACACTGTGCAGTGGTCGCTTGTTCCCAGATGTCTACTGACTTCTAAATTTGTGAACCTCTCTCCATTTGAGAGTACCAGGTCTAGTATTGCTCCCTCCCGAGTGGGTTCCAGCACTAGCTGTCTAAGGTCTGCCCCCCCTGCAGGGCATCGAGAATGACCCTGATCTTGGATGTGGCTGCAGTACATGTCCTCCAGTTAACATCTGGCATATTCAGGTCCCCCATCAACAGTATCTCCCCTTTTTCAGCCATTTTGAGAATGTCCTCTATCATTTTCTTGTCCATTTCCTCCCCTTGAGACGGGGGTCTGTATACAACCCCCTGTGCAGATTGTGATGCCATTCCCCATCTCCAAGGTAACCCAGAGTGCCTCTTGTCCTCTCCCTTTACTTTTTAGTTCTGTAGCTTTGATCCCTTCCCTTGTGTATAGAGCTACTCCATCTCCTCTTTTGCCTTCCCTGTCCCTTCTGTAGATTGTGTACCCTGGTATGTTGACATCCCATTCATGGTTCTCGGTGTACCATGTTTCTGTGACTGCCACAATATCCAATTGTTCATCTTCCATCAAAGCTACTAGCTCAGAAAGCTTGTTTCCCAGACTATGGGCGTTAGTAGCCATTGCCCTCCATTTAATGTTGGCTTGATCCTTTTTTCCACCATCCCTGCTCTTATTTCTCTTATCTATTTTACCATTTACCCCCATCCTGCCCTGTATTGAGCTCTGTACCTCAGTGTTTACCCTATTACCTGCCCTGTTTTGTGGGGGGAGGCTTGACTTTTCCTGCCTTTTATCAGTACCTCCCCCCTTATCTAGTTTAAAAGCTTACCAAGGAAGCATTTAAACCTGTCACCTAGAGCTTGGTCCCTTTGTGGACAAATGCAGACCATCATACCAGTATAGACCTTTATCTCTCCAGGTGGACCCCAGTCCCCAATGAAGCAAACCCTTGTGCTCTGCACCAGTTTTGCAACCATTCATTAAACTGCATGGTGTGCAGTACCCTAGCCTCATTCCTGCCATGGACCGGTAGCACCTCTGAGAAGGTTACTGTGCTTGCTACCCATCTGAGGCCCCTCCCCAACTCCACAAATTCATTCTGCACTGCACTGATCCCATGCTTAGCTAGGTCATTTGTCCCAAGGTGGACAATGATATCTAGTTCTCTCTCCCGTGATGCTGCTTCTACAATTGTGAGGATTCACTTCTTGTCCCTCCAAACCATGGCACCAGGCAGGCAGCTTACTTTCTTCTCTCCCTTCCAAAGTTCTACCCCCTGACAATTGAGTCCCCTATCAGTAGCTGTTTCTTTCCCCTGTGGTGTCCCTTGCCACCCTTTTGTGGGTCTCCCTTGTGGATGTCCTCAGCATTCTTCTGGGTCTCCACTGAGGGTGCCATCATAGAGGAACCTTGCTCTGCCAGAATGGCATCTGATTTGTGTAGAGGTACAACTTGGGGGCTTCGCATCTGGTCCACCATCCGCACCCTCCCAGAACCCACTGTGGTTCTACTGCTCTTCATACTCCGAAACCTCTGACTCAGTGGTTGTGGCAGTGGTGCTCTTTGGGAGGAGGCCTCCTTAGTCCTTGCTAGTTCAGCCTGGAGGTGGGCAACCTCCTCCTCAGAGCTGACAGTTGCCTACAATAGGACAGCAACGAGTTTCCAGAATGTTTCCGGAAAACTGCTGCCCCATAGGCCAGTGCATTGCACCACTCCCCCACATGTCCTGCTCCTTATTCTATACAATATGTAATTATATATGCATTATTATTTGTTTTGTGTAACTACTCTTTATGCACATTGCAGGGTTATTAGGAATATGACAGTTCTGCCCTAAGACCTGTTGAGGAAGTGATGTCAGAACTGTGGTTATAAAGGAAATGCCACGCCTGGGGGTGGGGTGGGGAAGGGTGGGTGGGTAGTGCACAGCCACTGGTGACTGTTAGAAACAATCAGATACACAACTGCTCCAGCACCCTGGTGAGTACTGTCCTTTATAGTAATACAACTAACACCACAATTTACTAGACCACGGCTCCAACACAAACCAAACCACTCTACTGAGTTCAGGGATAAAAATGAACTCACTCCTCAGCCAGCAGGACACTTAAAATGTTACAAAAATATCCTTCCAAATGCTAGGTCTCAACCCCCGCACTCAAGCAAATTCAGTTGTATCTCACTCTGGTTATAAAATTACTACCCTTTCTCATTTCCATCCTTGATTTAAAAATATGTATACCTTGCAGGGGTTAAACTGCACTGAGAGAAAGTGGTATTTCTAACATTGGTTCCTAGTTGCATAATTGAGCAACACTAGAGAAAGGAATATGTGTGTGGCTGTAAGGAAATTCCTCAGACGCTTTGACCAGTGAGCCTGTAGCTTAATGGTTAGAGCGCTGGAACGGCATACCAGAGATCTGAGGTTGAATCCCAGTAGGCCACACTTTTCCTTTCTCATTTCCATCCTTGATTTAAAATATGTATACCTTGCAGGGGTTAAACTGCACTGAGAGAAAGTGGTATTTCTAACATTGGTTCCTAGTTGCATAATTGCGCAACACTAGAGAAAGAAATGTGTGTGTGGCTGTAAGGAAATTCCTCAGACGCTTTGACCAGTGAGCCTGTAGCTTAATGTTTAGAGCGCTGGAACGGCATACCAGAGATCTGAGGTTCGAATCCCAGTAGGCCACACTTTTCCTTTCTCATTTCCATCCTTGATTTAAAAATATGTATACCTTGCAGGGGTTAAACTGCACTGAGAGAAAGTGGTATTTCTACCCTTTTAAAGGAATCCTGCAATTCTCTGCTTAATGCCAATAAGGAAAAATACAAATAAAACTTTTTGTAGAAAGTGTATCTCCTTAATCAGGTTTCCAGGTCCTAAATGGAGTTGCAGTTTGTTCTTTGCAGTAAGTTTGAGCTTCCAACAGACACTTTAAAGTCAGTGTGACTGGCTTCTAACTGTGAAGGATGTCTAAGATAAGCACAGTGCTGAAACCCCACCCAGAGCCAATTGATTGACTAGTGACACCTGTGATGTAAGCAGGCCTTTTCAATGCAGGCAGACTGCTATGTCTGATTCCAATAAACAAAACCTTTCAGTGAAACCAGGGCTAAAAAACTAACTTCTCAGCCAGCAGAACACTTAAAATGTTACAAAAATATCCTTCCAAATGCTAGGTCTCAACCCCCGCACTCAAGCAAATTCAGTTGTATCTCACTCTGGTTATAAAATTACTACCCTTTTAAAGGAATCCTGCAATTCTCTGCTTAATGCCAATAAGGAAAAATACAAATAAAACTTTTTGTAGAAAGTGTATCTCCCTTCTTACCCAGTGCTCTGCAGTATTATGCCTTAATCAGGTTTCCAGGTCCTAAATGGAGTTGCAGTTTGTTCTTTGCAGTAAGTTTGAGCTTCCAACAGACACTTCAAAGTCAGTTCTGTGCTGTCATCTGATAAATAATTTATATCTGCCGGATAACATTTGATTGCTTCTTTTATGTAAAGCACTTTCCCTCCTCCTCTAGAATGTATACGATTTTTCTCAAATTTAATATACCCGTGTATTTCTGTGCCCCAGTCATCATTTTTGAATCAAGATTCAGTAACCCCACATACAGTAGGTCTATTTTATTTGATTCCACAAAATGTTTTGGTTTGTCCAGGTTATTAGAAAGACTGCGTGCATTTACAAGTAAGATATTTAATGTTTGTTGTGTGAATGATTTGTTATTTAGATTATTATTAATTAAATTGAGGGTGTTATCTTTTGCTGACATTTTATCGTTGCATTTCCTGAAATTTACTGTTTGTGCTTGAATTTGGTTCAGAGAGTCCACCACGGTGGGCATCTCCTCCCTTTTTATTAGTTTAAACTATTTTGAATATATGTTAGTATATGTTTTCCTAATAGATCATTTCCGCTTCTATTCAAATGCAGCCCGTCCAATGAAAAAAACTCATTTCTTTCACAAACATCGTCCCAGTGGGGAATACATACTATTTGTTGTTTATGGCACCAATATCTTAACCAGTTATTAATTCTTTGATTTTTGTTTGATTATAATATGTAGCTTTTGGGACTGGCAAAATTTCTGAAAAGGAAAAATTACAGTTTAAGTTAGTAAGTTTGTTGGCCATAGAAACAATACATTGTTTTACTTTGGCTATTGGTTCTTTCAAGATATTATTTGCCCCTGCATGTATGATAACTGAGGGTTGAGGTGAATTTGCTAACATGTTATCCAACATTAGTGTGACATCACTTATTTTGGCTCCTCTAAAGGATGATAATGTTCTGGTTGTTTTGTCAGGAATACAGATCGTTCGGTCTAAATGTCTTATTAAGGAATCACCTAGAACAAATATTGATTTGGGTGTTATATCTGTCACAAAATCCATCAAGTCTGTCTCACATGGGATGTTACCAGCTAAAGCTTCAGTAGGTCCTATGAGTGGAGCATTTGGAGCTATAGTTGTGCTGGAATGAAGTGGTGTTAAAGTATCAGTCTCACGTGGGATGTTAACAATTAGAGCTTCAGTGGGGCCTATGAGTGGAGCATTTGGGGCTATAGTTGTATTAGAATCAGGTGGTATTAAAGTATCAGACTCAGTAGCGTGATTTGTGAAGTTATCCTCAGCAGTTTTGGGATGCTTAACACTGAATAATGATGTGTTATTGGTAGCTGAAATGTTTCTGCTCAACGGCCTTTTTTTTAAGGCTTGGAACTTTGAACAATAAACCATTCATCCTCTGAATTTGTAGTCTGTTCGATTTCTCTGGGCCTTTTTTGTTGTCATTTGAAACCACATTAATTATTTGTAAATCTATAATCTGCTTTATGTTGTTTTCTTTTGGTATATGAGTATGATATATGATATTAGTAGGTTCAGTAACAATACAACATGCCCCTGATTTTTTTGATTGCTCATCCTTATCAGTAGATGTTTTTAATCAATTAGCCATGTCTTTTTGGCTTGCCTCTAAGATCTGCAGTCTTGCTCCAAATGTGCTTATCTCATTTTGCAAATCATTATTTGATGTACATTTTTGGCATTTGTATTTTGTTTTAATATTTGGTACATCTGAAACAAGTAAATACATGTTACAGGAAGGACATCTGATGCCAGTTTCTCCATCCACAGTAATGATAATTTCAGCCATTTTAATCAGTGTGAATAGTAACACAAACAATAGAGGTCTCTTGGGACACAAAGCATGGATTGAGGGATATACTAGTTATAAATTGAGAAACTTAAAGAGTAGAGTTCAGCTTTGCCTGAATAAACAGACTCGGTTTATTATGCCTTCCTTGCATTGTTGATGTCTAGAGTTACCATCTGCCTCTCAGCGATGCAGAATATGCAAAACACACACTAGACACACGTGTTTTTGTTTGCGTAAGTGTGCGTATGTGCCTTGCTCGTAGCAGGGCTCATTTTATTGAAAGAACTGACCCCGAAGTGCAATGTAGGTCAGTCGCACACTCAGGTACAGTCTTTTGATAACATTGTTTAAAATTTCACAAAAATTAATAGGACCAAATGCTTCAACTGTTTCTAGCTGATTTCCAGCTAGAAATAGTGCACAGAAATAAATTAAAGCTGTGTTGTCTGAGTTGTAGTCTCCCCGAGCTCCTGTGGACTACAAGCTCACTCTTCCAGAGATCACTTCCTGATCACAGGGCTTGGACTACTCCAATTGGATGCTAGTTTACTGCATAGGCTAACACTTTTCAAAGTCTTAAAACAGGATATTTCATTTACACTAATAGTGCTGTTTAAAATGAAGTTATGCTTCTCACACGCTTCTAGTACAATTGCAGCTAATAAATGCCCGCTCGTAGCATGGCTCATTTTTATCGAAAGAACTGACCCGGAAGCGCAGTGTAAGTCAGTCGCACACTCGGGTACAGTCTTTCGATAACATTGTTTAAAACCCCACAACATTTAGTAGGACCAAATGCTTCAAGTGTCTCTAGCCAATTTCTGGCTGGAAATAGTGCCCAGAAATAAATCAAAGCTGTGTTCTCAGAGTTATAGTCTTACCAAGCTCCTGCGGAGTACAACCTCACTCTGCCTGAGATCACTTCCTCATCACAGGGCTCAGAGCACTCCAATCAGGTGCTAGCTTACTGCGTAGGCTAATGCTTTTCAAAGTCTTAAAACAGGATATTTAATTTACACTAATAGTGCTGTTTAAAATGAATTGTAGCCTATTGTAGCCTTTAACTTCTCCCCTTCCTCGTTCTCTTTCTCTGTCTCCTTGGAATTGTCTGTTGGAGTGTATTAGATAGGGTCTTCTCTGTGGTAGTGGCTGCTGTTGTTATGGGGGAGGAGAGGTTGGAGAATGTTCTGCATTGTCCGATTCCCGATATAAAAAAGGACCTCGTTTGCTTTTCTGGCTCGGTATCGCTCCTGTCAGTGCTAAAATCGAAAGACACATGATGGGTCGGTTTCAAAATTCCTCTTGTAGTTTATTTTTTCCATGAATAAACCTGTTTCCTCTTCCAGTTATTTTTATCACAGATGAATTTGCTTTGAGTTATTTTTTTGCAAATACTGATCTAATTTTGTAATAGTATTGTGGATCACCACAGCTTTGGGCAAGAAGCATCATCACAGATTCGAACCGCATTTGCAGTTCGAAAAATTACTGTTTGGACAAGTCACTGGCCCAGCTCCCCAGACAGTCAGGGGATCACCATGCCTTCAGGCAAGAAGCATCCTCATAGATTCAAACCACATCTGCGGTTCAAAAAATTACCCTTTGGCCAAGCCACTGGCCCAACTTCCCAGACACTCAGGGGATCACCATGCCTTCAGGCAAGAAGGATCTTCACAGATTAAATCATCCTTTGGCCAAGCCCCTGGCCTGACTCCCCAGACACTCAGGTATGGAGCTGTGAAGGATAAAGACTCCACTTTTGAATTTGACGCCTTTTCTCAGATTGGCGACTGCTCCGCATTGGCTTCTGTTCAGCTTAATTAATTCAAACTGCAGCTAATTTTACTCTACGGCTACTGCTGCTCCTTTTCCACTTGATTTTTAAAGTGCTAAATGCTTGAACTAATGAATTACTGCCATCTTAGATGCAGCCAGCATTGTTCCTGTTAAAGTGCCTAGTTTAACCTGATCTTAGTAGAAATAACTATAAAGTGCAAAGTTTATCTTTCTGACTTTAATAACTGTAAATTACTAAGTTTATTTCTCTGGCTTTAATAACTATAAAGTACTAAGTTTATTTCTCTGGCTATAAAGAGGTTAAATTTACTTTTCTGACCCTCATTCTGATTTTTATATGTTAAAGTGCCTAGTTTAACCTGAACTTAGTCGAACTAGCTATAAAGTGCTAAGTTTATTTCTCTGGCCCTTGCCCCCTGCTGTTTCTCTCTTCTCCCTTAACTGCCCCCATATCAACCTGTTGTTGTACTCCTGCTCACCCCCACTCACTGATTGACCCTTGGTCCCTCCCCTGCCTTTGTTCCCACTGATTCTCTTTGTCTAGACCACACTCCCATGTGACCTCCTGTTTTCTTACTCCTTCCCCTACAAACCATTAATATTGCCTCCTGTCCCCCTTTCTTTCATGGGATCACCATGCCTTCAGGCTAGAAGCATCCTCACAGATTCAAACCACGTGTGCAGTTCAAAAAATCACCCTTTGGCCAAGCTGCTGACCCGACTCCCCAGACACTCATTTACAGAGCCGTGGAGAACAAAGACTCCACTTTAGAATTCGGTGCCTTTTCTCTGATTGGTGCCTGCTCCGCATCGGCTTCTGTCGGGCTTAATTAATTCAAGCTGCAGCTAATTTTACTCTAGGGCTACTGCTGCCCCTTCTCCACTTGATTTTTCTCCTGGCTACCCACCCTCGCCCCAACCACTATTAAATACACTACCTGACCCGCCTACTAAACTTTCTTAAAAGGGCAAGTACAATCTCTCTTAAAGGGGCAGGTACCACTTTACTCTGTACAAAATGAATGTGCTTTCTCATGTCCTCTTGTACTGTCTTATCTCTGCCTGGGTTCTTCTATTCTACAGTTCTTACCACATAGAACTGCAGTTATTCTCCCTTCTTCCAATCTAAGTGCAAACTATTTGTCACCACCCCATACCAGCAACTATGATCTGGAAAAAAACTCCAATTGCACTCCCTCATAGTATTCGCCCTGAGTTTTCCTATCTCAATCCACCCTATTGATAAGGAAACCACTTGTAGTCTTATAAAACATGATAATGTAATCATCCCTTACTTGACCTACCCCTAGCACTCCCTATCATCCTGGGCAGCCCAAAGTATCTTGTTTGTACATCACTAGTGCCTAACAATGCTTACCCAATCCCACTCCTATCATTATTATGCTCCTTCTAACTGTTAAACCTTCTAAACAATGCTCTATCCATAACAACCCTTCCATGTCTTTAAAGCACCTTAGACTACAGGCAACACATCTCATTTGGCTGCTACTGCTCCTGTGGGGAAACATACACCCAAGCCATGGTCCTGCCAGCAGGGGCACTAACCACCCCCATGAAATGTGGCTCTCTATCAATTGCATCCATTAACATCTGCAGCTTGCTTGCTAAATTTGACTGCCTGCAAGCCTGGGTTGCTCAGCACAAGCCAGATGTCCTATCTGTGTTTGAGACCTGGCTCATTCCAAAAACAGCTCAATGGATATACATTATTCAGACTGAATCATACTGGGAAGAGAGGAGGGGGATGTGCCACCTATATTAAGGACCATTTACAAGGTCAAATCCTCCCTCTCATTAATGCGGGAAATAATGTGCAAATCCTACCAATTAAGGTTACCCTTGAGGCCCATGGCAAAGGTATAATTGTCATCTCCATCTATATTGCTCCCAAGAAACAGGTTCAAGGGTTCAGAGTCCTCCAGGAGTACCTGTCAGACCACCACCAGCAGTCAGAAATGCTAGTGCTAGGCAATTTCAGTATAAACTGGGAGTCCAGCAGTGCTGCTCCCTATGGAGAAGCCATTGCAGCTATCAGCTACGAACAACCAGTAGCCTCTTTTACACATACCGACTACTACACTGGGACCAGTACCTTACTGAACTGGGTACTAACAAACTATCCAAAATGCATTTCTTGTACTCCATTCCTCCCAGATGCAATACATGATCATTACCCCATCCTCTGTGAATGGTCTAGCAAGTCAACTAAATCACCCGCTAAGGAGGTCACCTCACTTATTCTTAGAATGGGCAACTGGGGTCACTAAAAGATCAATTCAGACAGCTAAACTGGTTGACCATCTACTCAGCAGTTGATGTCAGTGCTGCTCTAGATCTATTCATAAAGGCGTAAAATGCTGCCTGTGACATCTTTGCCCTGATCACCAAAAGAAAGGTCAAAGGATCACACAAATCCTGGATTATTCATCCCTGATTGACCAACTCCATGCTTGGGATAATCTCTGGCAGAAGGCAAAAAACAGAGAATCCCTAAGTGATATCCAAAAATATAAACTGGCACAAAATCAATGTACTGAGGCAATTCACCAGGCAAAAAGGCAATACTTCTGGGCTGAGTTAGACAACTCTTGGGATGATAGCCACAAATTTGGGGAAAATATCAAAGCCCTCATGGGGACCCACAATAAATCACCACCTACTCTAATTAACATAAATATTGAATTATACCAGGACCCAAAGGCTATTGCAGATACATTTAACAAGGCCTTCTCCTATCTCAGGGGAGTCCTCCCCCAACTATCTAACCCCACCCAGCTCTGTCCAGCATACTTATCCTAACCCTCCTCCCTCTAGCATTTCTCCACCTTTCTACCTTCTTAATATCTCTAAAGCTGAAGCAAAAAAATACCTGCTAAAAGTATTTGGTAAAACCAGGCACAGCGGGGACAGCCTCGACCTGAGGCTCATATCCCTCACCATTGACAAAATATTGCCCCCTCACACAAATCATTAATCTCTCCTTAACATCTGGTTAATTTCCCAAACTCTGAAAATCTGCAGTGGTCATGCCAGTCTTTAAAATGGTGACATAACACTCCACTCAAATTATGGGCCAATTTCCATACTACCCCCATTCTCCAAGGCATTAGAAAGGATAGTTTACGATCAGTTAGTTGATCACCTTGATAAATGTCAACTCCAATGTAGTGAGCAGAATGAATTTAGGAAATGGCACAGCACCATGACTGCACTGGTGGAGTTCATGGAGTTCATCCATGACTCCTAGATCAAGGGCACTTAGTTGGGGCTACCTTTATTGACCTCATTGAGGCCTTCAATATGGTGAACCATGAACTCCTGCTAGCCAAATTAGGCAATGCCGCCATATCTGAGACATCACTGGGTTTGTTTCAAAGTTATCTTTCTGATTGTGCCCAACAAGTCAAAATCAGCAACACTGTTTCCACAACACAAAATGTGACTACAGTGGTACCAAACGGGTCCATCCTTGTTCAGCTCTTGTTCAGTCTCTTCCTAAATCACCTACCACAAGTTTGTCAGGATCACATTCTACTATATGTGGACAATGCCGTAATTTTCTCTAGCCATCCAGACATTAAAACTCTAGAAAAAAGCATCCAAAATAATTTCACACTAGTTGAGGACTGGTTCATAAGCTCACACTTAGTGCTCAACTGCAAGAAAATGAAAAATATGTTGTTTGCCTCTTCGTACAGTACATTCAAAGCAGCCAAACTTGACATCCACAACAAACAAAATGATATCCTAGATATGGTCAATAACTTCAAGTACCTAGGGGTCATGCTGGACAGCACTGTTTTGTACTCCCTGCACATTGATCTTGTTGCTAAATTAGCAAACATAAAGTTAGGGCAACTATACAGGCATAGACACTGCATAATAGAAGACGCACTATGACTTGCCTTAACAAGCTCATTTTTCTCAGTGGTAGACTACGGGCTTCTTATATACAGTGAAGCCTCAGCTATGGCCCTAAAAAGAATCACCCTGACTCTCAGTAAAGCTTGCAGGCTCTTCCTGGGTGTTCCTTGCTTAACCCATATATGTGACCTATACTCCCACATGGGTTGGCATGACCTTGATAACAGAATTAGTTACCAGCACAGTTTCCTGGCCAAAAAGACTACCCTTGACTAGACCTCCCCCCCAGGGTCCAGAACAAGGCTGCACCTTCAGTAACATCTCGTCCAACATGAGGAATACTCAGTAACCCCTACAAGGTGCCATTCTGATGCACTTCCTTAGGCCAGAGATCCTTGGTCTACCAGGCCCCTCACCTGCTAAACTCCCTTCTGAGTGGGCTACATGCTGAAACTAGAATCAATCCATTCAAGTCAATGCCCTGCACCCACCTTGCTAGCCCCATGAGGTGTAGTTGCACCTTTTAAGCTCAGTTTTCCATCAAGGGCCTGCCCTGACATCTCTTTGCACTTCATATCTACCTATTTGCACCCTCTGCCCTTATCTCCATCCTGTCAGGTGCCTATGCCTACTACTCAATCATCTCCCAGTCTCTCTTACCCGCACTCTCCTTTGTCTCCATAACCCCCTTCTCCTCCATACTCCTATCCCTACCTCCATTCCCTTGCACCTGCTCTGTATCCCCCCCACTCTGGACCTAAACTTTATACTTACCCTTCTACTGCCCAACTACCTCACCTCGACAATGGGACTCGGTATGGCCCAGTTCTTACAGTCCCCACCCTATTGCATACTACCTTCCACTGGAAGACCTTTGGCCTCTTGTGTTGTGAAATTTTCACCCTTGATTTTCTGTATAACTATTTACATAACCTAAGTCTATGTCTGAATCTCATATTCATGTTTGTGCAACCAATGTAACTTGTTTTGAAACCCTTGAATGTAACCTGTATGTACTTAGTGAATGCTTATTGTCTGTTTGATGTGGAACCTCTGCAAATGACCTCCTAGCTCATAGGCTGTAATCTGAGAATTGAACAAATAAAAAATATTTATATTTAAAGCATCAAATGCTGCATAGCCCTTACATTTTAAAACCTCTTGTTCCTGCTTTTTAAGTTCTTCCCTCAAAATTGTTTCTCTCTTTAATGAATTTTATTGTCAGCTTCATAAGCTTGAAACTGGCTTTTGTCAATATGTGTTTCCATTCCTTCATGACTGAGCCACTATCACAGTATTTAAGATTTGTTTTTAAGGCCCTTTAAAGAGACCCTCCACTCTCACTTCACGGATACTATACATGTTTTGAACAATTGCAAGAATTTTTATTTTCAGGAAGATGTGATTATGGCAACATTAGACACTTAATCTTTATATACCAATGTGCCTCATGATGGAGCCTTTGATGCTGTTACATCATTTCTGAACACCAGAGACAATAAAGTTAATCCACGTACAGAGTTTCTTATTAAATTGTTAGAATATGTCTTGAAATATAATGAATTTACATTCGACAAGAAACTTTTCTACAGGTGAAGGGGATGGCAATTGGAGCCATTTGTGCACCCTCTGTCACCAATCTTTATGCGGTGCTATGGGAGAATGAATTTGTACAAGATGGGAGGGAGAACGCCTTCAGGGACAAAATGATTTATGATGTTTGTTATATTAATGATGTGCTTTTAATTTGGTGTGCTACATCATCTGAGCTAGAAGATTTTATACATTACTTACATGGTACAAATACACACCTGAGTTTCACATGTAAATGCAGTTAGGACTCCATTGACTTTCTGGATCTTACATTATGCAAGAACAATATGGGGGGTGTTGAGACAACTGACTTGTACAGGAAAGAAGTGGATGGCAACAGTCTTCTCATGGCTTCCAGTTACAATTCACCACACACCATGAATAGCATTCTGAAAGGTCAGTTACAGTGAACAAAATGAAACTGTAGCATATGGAGACTACATATCAACAAAGAGCAGATTATTTAAAACTGCAAATGAGGAGATATAGCAATGGAAGTATCAATAATTCCAGAGTGACAGCAGAACAGCAAGAGAGGTCAGCATTGTTACAGACCAGAGTTCTGGTAGAAAATGATACAAATAAGTTAAATTGTGTTACAACTTATTCCATGCATGCTCCTTTGATTAGTACTGTACCATAATCAACAAATACTGGAATGTGTAATCCAGAGACCCAGCTCTGAAAACAACAGGGACGGATACTACAAGCTGATTTACGAAAAATAGAAGACTGGGCAGTCAGCAACGGTATGGAATTTAATTTAAGAAAATGTGTGGTTACGCACTTTAGTACTAACAATTTAGGACTTAAATATATAATGTATGGGGTAAAATTGAAGACAGTGACCAATGGAAGACATTTAGGTATTTTAATAAGTAATGATTTATCTTTTAGAAGCCACTACAAAGCAACAGTAAACAAAGCAAATAGTATCCTAGCAGCAATTAGAAGATCGTTCACATCTAGACACATGGCATGTATGCTTCCCCTCTGTAGGACATTTGTGAGGCCACATCTGGACTATCATAGTCCACTATGGAGTCCATTGCTCAGGAGAGATGTGGATTTCTTAGAGAGGGTACAGAAGAGGTGCACCAAGTTGATCTCTGGATTAGAAAATCTGAGTTATGATGAAAGACTTTCAATATTAGGCCTGTACAAATTGGAGCAAAGGAGAATCAGGGGTGATCTTCTACTTATGTATTGGATATTCAAGGATGATGACCTAAAGGAAAGTTTGGATTTAACACAGGCTAACAGAGACCAAAAACTTAGATCTCACAATAAACAATTGAGGCTGACTTACCCTAACAAAACATTAGAAGATACTTCTTCACTGAAAGTATTATTCCCTTATGGAATATGCTTCCTTCTGATATTGTCAACTCAAACAGTTTTGAGATTTTCAAAAACAGACTTGATAAATTCCTCTTACACTCCTAATATCACCATATGCCCCTTTTGGGGATACAGGTTCTTATTGGCACATGCCTTCTGTCTGTCTGATAGACTGAGTATAGCATTGAGAAAAACAGCACAGGGATCCTCTGTATGCTACAGCTATTCATATAGCAAAAGCTACAAATAAATCAGAACATCATTTCAGTATTACAGTGATAGATAACATCTGTTAAAACCCAAGAGGTGGCAGTTTTAACAATTTTTTATTAAAAATAGTAATTTTCTGGATTTCAAAATTACATGCCACAAAGAGATCAAGTCTCAACACAGGGTATGAATTAAGACCTTATCTAGAAAGAAAATAATGGCGGTATGGGCATGTGCAAAAATAGAATCTGAGTTGCCATATGTGATTTTTACATGATGCAGGATTACAATATCTGCTCAAATATTTATTCTGATAAGATGATAAAGTGCTTTGACTCTGTTTATAAGTGTTTTAACCACCCCCGCTCTTCCCTCCAATTTTAATTTTTCCTACAAGATGCTGTTTTAACTTCTACCCTAAATAAAATTAACTGTCAACTGCAGTTCTCAATTAATCAAGTGCACTTTGTGTTATGACTTCATTATTTTGTACTGTTGTGCACCAATCAATTTAAAGTGTATCTTTATGATGTCATAATGTGTCAGTTAATAATTAAATATTTATCGTGTTTTTCTTGTTGTACATCAGCTTTTGATAAATGATTTCAAAATCTGAAATGCATTAGGTGCACACAGGTTGCCTGTGGGTCTGAAATATTCTAATAAATGTTTTAAATGGATTTCTGACTTGTGGAGTCTTAATGTATTTGGTTGGTGAGTGCTTTATTTTTTTGGTTTCATACATCCCACACAGAGATCCCAAGGAAGGGAGCCAAATGAGCTTATCCCCCAAGCTAAATGAGAAGGAATCGGGGTAGTGGCTCTGGGGGGGAATAAGGGGGGGGAGCAGAGAGGGGTACAGAAGAAAAAGAGGTGGCGTGTGGTATCACTGAATGCAAGAAGCCTAGGTAACAAGTCAGCTGTGTTGCAGGCCCTCTTGGCAGTACGGAGGGTGGACATTGTAGATATCATGGAAATGTGGGCCACTCAGTACAAGGACTGGGATATGGTGATTCCAGGGTATAGGATATCAGGAAGGATAGGGATAAGGGGAAAGAGAGGGAGTGGCAATCTTTGTATGGGAGGGGATAAGGTGTATAAGGGAGGAGGGGGAAGGCAGGACCAAGGCCGTATGGATGCAGTTTCAAGGCCCAAAAGGTTAGACAGTGAGGATGGGAGTAGCATACAGACCACCAGGTGAAAGGGGTGACCTGGATAAAGAGTTAGCTGAGCAAATTGGAAGGATTTGTAGGAAGGGAAACACAGTGGTGGTGGGGGACTTCTACTTACCTGGGGTGGAGTGGAGCACCACGAGTGCAAAGGAGCAGGTCATATTAGAGGAATTTCAGGGCAGCTTCATGGAGCAGTTGGTCCATGAGCCAACTAGATTGGAAAACACCCTGGACCTGGTACTATCAAATGGGGAGGCTGTAAGGGATCTGGGAGTAGAGGACCATCTGGCTGGAAGTGGCCACCACTCATTGTGGTTACATAGAAACATAGAATTTGATGGCAGATAAGGACCGCTTGGGCCACCCAGTCTGCCCATTTCCTTACCTAGTGGATAAGCTGCAGATCCTAGTTAATCAGCAGCCTACTTCTTCCTACCCCCACCCCCTAGAATTGCCTTATGACTGTCCCATGCATGCTTGAATTCCACCACTGTTTTTGACTCCACAACCTCCTCCTGAAGGCCATTCCATGCATCCACAACCCTCTCTGTGAAAAAATACTTCCTTAAATTACCTCTGAGCTGCCCCCATCTTCAAATTGTGTCCCTTGTTCTTGCACACCTCTTTTTTTGAAAGATGCTACCCTCTTGGACTTCATTGATTCCCTTGAGGTACTTGAAAGTTTCTATCATGTCCCCCCTCTCCTTCCTTTCCTCGAGGCTATACATATTAAGCTCCTTAGGTCTCTCTTCATATGTCTTCCAGTGCAGACCCTGCACCATTTTAGTGCCCTCCTCTGGACAGCTTCCATCCTGTCTATGTCTTTGTGGAGATTGAGTCTCCAGAACTGCACACAGTACTCCAGATGGGGTCTCACCAGCTGTCTGTACAGAGGGATAATAACTTCCTGTTTTCTACTTGTGATGCCTCTCCTATGCATCCCAGTATCCCCCAACCCTGCTTCTGCCCTCTCACATTGCTTGCCCACCTTTAGGTCATCTGATATGACTACCCCAGGTCCCTTTCCATTTTGTTGTTGTTAGTATCTCACCCCCATTGTGTACTCTTCCCTGGGTTTTGTTTCCCAGGTGCATTACCTGCACTTCTTAGCACTGAATCTAAGCTGCCATACATTTGACCATTCCTCTAACCTTGCCAAGTTCCTTCTCATCCTTTCCACCTCACCTTGTGCATCAACTCTGTTGCAGATCTTTAGTGTCATCTGCAAAGAGACATACTTTTCTTCCAGTCCCTCTGCAATGTCGCTTATAAAGACATTGAAGAGGACTGGTCCTAATACTGAACCCTGAGGTACCCCACTAGTAACCCCCCTTTCTTCAGAGTGGACTCCATTTACTATTACTCTCTGTGTCCTATTCTCCAGCCAATTCTTTATCCAGGCTGTCATCTTGGGACCCACTCCCAGGCTGGCTAACTTGTATATTAATCTTTTGTGTGGAACTGTGTCAAATTCCTTGCTAAAGTCTAGGTAGGCCATGTCCACAGCCCTCCCTGATCTACTACTTTGGTCACCCAGTCAAAGAAATCTATCAGATTGTCTGGCATGACCTTCCGCTGTGAATCCATGCTGCCTTGGGTCCTGTGCCCCTCTGGCCTCTAGATACTTGACAATTCTTTCCTTCGAAGTGATTCCATCATTTTCCCTACCACTGAGGTTAAACTAGCAGGTCTGTAGTTTCCTGCTTCTGCCTTGCTCCCACTTTGTGAAGGGAATCACATCTGCCCTCCTCCAGTCCTCTGGTACCACCCCATCCTCCCATGATTTGTTAAAAGGGTAGTCAGTGGTGTCACTAGTTCTACCCTTAGTTCTTTTAGAATTCTGGGATGAATCCCATCAGAGCCCCATTGCTTTGTTCACCTTCAGTTTTAAGAGTTCATTCAGAACCCTTTCTTCTGTAAATGGGCTGGTATCAACTTCTGTATCCAGAGTGTTTCTACTGTTTGTTTTAGGTACCTCCCTCTTCCTTTGTAAATACTGAACAAAATATTTGTTCAGTATCCCTTCCTTTACAGTCACCCTCTGCCCACCCTCCCTCCCCTTTATTAAGCCTCACTATCCCTCCCTTGGTCTTCCTTCGCTCCCTGATGTACCTATAAAAGGTTTTATCCCCCTTCTTAACTGAGTTGGCTATCTTTTCCTCGGTTTGGGCCTTTGCTGTTCTGACTGCCTTCCCATCTTCCTTTTGCTTTAACTGATACAGTTATCTGTCCTGCTCCTTCTGTGATTCCTTGTACTTCCTGAATGCTTTCTTTTTCTCTTGAACCTTCACTGCCACTTCCTTTGAGAACCATAGTAGTTTCTTACATTGTTTCATTTTGTTTATTTGCTTCACACAAAGGCTTGTTACCTCTGTGATGGCAATTTTTATTATTCCCCATTTTTCTTCCACCCCTCCTTCCTGCCCATTTGCTAGTGCATTCCTTAGGCACTCACCCATTTTGACAAAGTCAGCCCTCCTAAAGTCAGTACCTTTGCCTTTGTATGGCTTGACTCTATTGCTGTGTTTATTGTGAACCATACTGTTCGATGGTTGCTAGTTCCCAGATGGCTAACCACTTCTACATCTGTGATCCTCTCTTCATCTCCATTTGAGAGAACCAGGTCTAAGATTCTCCCTCTCAGGTGGGCTCCAATACTAGTTGTCTAAGGCATGCCCCTGTAGGGCATCTAGAATAACCCACTCTTGAAGTGGCTGCTGCAACTGCACTCCAGTTAACACCTGGCATATTCAGATCACCCATCAGCAATATCTCCCTTTTTCTGCCATTCTAAGTATACTTTCTATAATTTCCTTGTCCATTTCCTCCCCTGAGAAGGGTCATACCACAACCCTGTGCGGATTGTGCGCCATTGCCAGTCTCAAATTTACCCACAGTGCTTCTTCTCCTCCCTGTTTTCCCTTTTGTTCTGTTGCTTTGATTCCTTCCCTTATGTAAACTACTCCTCCTCCTCCTCCTCTTTTACCCTCCCTGTCCCTCCTATGGATGAGTGTATCCTGGTATGTTTACGTCCAGTCATGGTTTGTGTGTACCATGTTTCTGTGATTGCCATGATATCCAGATGTTCCTCCTCCATCAAGGCCACTAATTCAGGAAGCTTGTTACTCAGACTATGGGCATTGGTACTCATTGCTCTCCATTTTTTTATGGCTTTACCTTCTTTTGCAGCATCCCCCACTGACCTTTCTACCTCGGCCTTTTTCTCATTTAGTACCCTGTTTTGTAGGGAGAGGCTGGGATTTTCCTGTAGCTTATCAGTGCCTCCCCCCTTGACTAGTTTAAAAGCTTGGTTCATGCTTAATATGGGTAGGGAAACAGGGTTTATGGGAACCAGGGTGATTGGATTTAAGGGGCAGACTTTAAAAGGATGGGGGAAATGTTGGTTAGTCATTTGGTGGGAATTCAACTAAGCATGTATGATAGTCAAAAATGAGACATTAATAAAAAAGTGCTGGCAGAGGCTACTGGGACATGTAAAAGGACACAGAATAAGAAGGGAAATTCAAAGAAGCCCAGTTGGTTGACTCAAAGGGTCATGAATGGAGTGAAGGCCAAGAGAAAAGCATTTCAGAGACTTAGGAAATCGGGAGGGGAAGATGACAAGGATGAGTATACAATGAAGTCCAGGGAGGTTACCAGGTTAGTCAGAGTGGCCAAGGCTTCAAGACAGCTGAGACTGGCACAGGGTATTAGGGACGGGGAAAAGGATTTCTTCAGATACACAAGTGAGAAAAGGAAGAACAAAGATCAAATTGTGTGAATTAGGAAAGACAGAGGGTGGGTGGAGAGGGAAGTGGATCAGACAGATGCAATGAATGAATATATCTGTTCTGTGTTTATGGAGGAGAAAGGAGGCAGATACCACAAGGGAGGGGCAGAGTGGACTGTGAGGGTGACTGATATAGGGATTGCAGAGGACAGGATCCTAGAAGGATTAAGGGCATTAAGGGTGGACAAGGCACCGGGACCAGATGGCATTCACACTGGGGTACTTAAGAAACTAGCTGAGATCTTGGCAGGACCACTGACTGATCTGTTCAATACCTCTACGGACATAGGATGTGTACCACAGGACTGGAGGATGGATAATGTAGTGCCCATTTGCAAAAGTTGCCCTAAGGATGAACCAGGCAACTACAGACCAGTGAGCCTCACGTCAATTGTGGGTAAACTCATGGAGATGATCCTAAAAGAAAGGCTGGTGACCTTTTTGGAGGATAATGGATTCCAGGACTGTCAACAGCATGGGTCTGTCTTGGGCAGATCCTGCCAGATTAACCTAATTGAGCACTATGACTGGGTGACCAGGGAACTGGACTAGGGCAATGCAGTGGATGTCCTGTATTTAGACTTCAACAAGGTCTTTGATTATGTGTTGTATGGGAAGCTGGAGCATATAGGGGTGGGAACAAGGATGGTCAAATTTATCAACAACTGGCTGAATGGAAGGCAGCAGCGGGTGGTAGTGGGGGGGAGGACTCTCATCCCCAAGGGCAGTGATGAGCGGGGTACCACAGGCATCTGTACTGGGACTGGTGATGTTTGGGTTATTCATAGCTGATATCTCCCTCAAGATACAGAGTAGGATCAGTCTGTTCACAGACGATATTGAAGATGGGTGCTGTGGTAGATGATATCATGGGGAAGGAGCTGCAGGAAGGCCTGACCAAACTACAGGAATGGTCATTAACATGGCAGTTGGAGTTCAACGCCAAGAAATGCAAGGTACTGCACTTCAGGGCTAGGAACCAGGGGAGGAGCTATCAGCTGTGAGGGGTACAGTTGGAAAGCACTGAGGAGGAAAGGGATCTAGGGGTGCTTATAATGGGGAGTATGAACAACTCAGCTCAGTGCAGGAAGCTGTCAGCAAAAGCCAAAAAGATGCTGGGGTTTTTAGCAAGGGGAATCTCCTCCAGAAATAGGGAGGTGATCCTTCCCCTGTACAGATCTCTGGTCAGGCCGCACCTGGAATATTGCATGCAGTACTGGCACACATTCATGAAGAAAGATGTCAGATTGTTGGAGGTGGTGCAGCATAGGGCAACAAAGATGATCCAGAGAATGGAGGGAAAGTCCTACAAGGATAGGCTGGGAAAGCTGAACATGTACTCCCTGGAGTAGAGGAGAGATAGGGGGATATGATCAAAACCTTCAAATACTTAAAGGGGATAAATAAGACCAATTCAGAAGGGATTTTCCAGATTAGAAGAGGGAGGGATATGAGAGGGCACCAGCTGAGATTGGAGGGATGAAGATTCAGGAAGGAAATCAGGAGAAATTTTTTCACCGAATGGGTGGTAGCAAAGTGGAATATTCTGCCCGGGGAGGTGGTATCCTGTAGAACGGTGGGTGGTATTAAGAGGGAATGGGACAGAGTGGGGGGGGGGTAATGTTGAAGAGGGTTGTGAGGGTGGGGGCAGCTGCAAGTTAAAGGGCTAACTGCACAATCGAGCAAACTCGATAGACTGTGAGGCCTGTTTCTGCTGGCATTTTCTTATGTTCGTATGTTCGTATACCTCAGGAAAATAATCTGAGGTTGATACTATTTCCTTCACATGTATGGATGCTACAGATACAATCTTCATCTGTGCTTCTACCTGGGGACTCTCAGCTGCTCTGGCCATTGTTTACATACCTGAACTCTTCCAGTTGCAGGTAGGCTTATTGTATACTAGCATCAATCGCACTAGTTCATACCTGATAGTAAAACCTGCCCCATACAAACTTACAATCAGAAACATCATTCAGTCCTTTCCAGTTCAATGTGACCACATATATGCTACTTTCAAAATTAAACAAATAAATCCAACCAATGGTATTATCCAGTTAACTGAGAATACAGCCACCTCCTCCCATTTATCGGACTTGCAGCTAGATGGAAATATTCAGACTCCCTTCAGTCAACCTAACACTAATGCTGCACTACTTATTTGTGTACAGAATGTTGGAGAGTAGGTTGTTGTGTTCAGTCCCACAGAATCCCTTGCCTCTGAGACAAGCTCTGGTAATACTACTTTACGGTGTGGCTCAGTGGAATCCCTTCAACATCAGAGATGTCTGGCTCTAATTCTGCCACTGTGCCTAAGCCTAGTGCTTTGATTGCTAAACCTAACTTAATAAATGGTGACCTCAATGTTAAAGTAACTTGAGGAATTAACCTGGCTACCACTAAATTACCTCAGACAACACCCCTGCTTGTTGCTGAAGAGTCATGTTTTACAGGCTCAACTTTTGAAAAAAAAGTGTCGTCTGGGATAAGTTCCATTCAAAAAACTTTGGTACTACTATCTGAGGCTGTCGATGGCATTAACTCAAAGTTAGAGGCCTTAACTATTAAAACTGACAAGATGGAATCCTGTGTCAATGTCATTGAAGACACTATTAATCCCATTCAAAGAACTATTTCCCTTCATACAGACCAGCTTAAGGATCTTACCAAACAGGATCTGGTCAGAGACGATATGTCTGTGGGGATCTTTTAGGAATGGCAAGAGCGTGGAAAAGAATACACAGTGCTTTCGCTGCTCCAGATTTAGTCGTAAATAATACTGCAGCAATTATATTACTGTGCATGCATGATACTCGCACATGTGAAGTTTGCCCTGTAGTCAGCCCTGCACAAAATGGCGATAGTGACATAACTATGTATACACGATAGTCATGCATGCACAGTTTAAGTCAACATCATCATGTTGCACAAAGTAGTGCGCAGAGAACTGGGTATGTTTATGCGGCCCATGGAGGGGGGAAGGGCTGCATAAACGGAATCACTGAAAACTATGTCGGAACACTGTGGCAGCACATCAGACAGTGATCCAGTTACATGCTTCCACTGTGCTGTTATACAAATCTGATGCTGGCATAACATCTGTGGAGCTTAGCCCATGCAGTTGTACAAATCAGACTCAGAAGGAGTCTATTAACAAACTACAGATCTGGCCTGGGACTTGCTTGTCACCACAGTCACTTTCTCATTCTTTTCTAAGAAATAATTTCTGGCAAATGTGCCTTAACCATGTTGATCTCAGTGCTGGTAGACTACAGTATTTCAGGTTTTCCCCTGATTGTATTAGGTGGGGGATAGTAGCAGTCTTGAAGTGGTAGCTGCTGGTGATGGCATCTTCTGGAAAATAAAGTGGTCCCCATGCTCATCTGCACATTTTAGAACTTATGTCTTTCCTTGGTTTTCCTGTAAAGAAACTGAGCCCTTTAACACAAAAACAAGGAGTCAGTTATGACCTCCACCCCTTACTTCAAGTGAGGAACGTCATTATGGGTTTGCATCAGAAGTACAGTGGCAGCCATACTGTAGATACAAAATATCGTTAAACAGTAATCAACTGTATGTAAAAGCTCTTTTTTTAATGTGTGCTTTTTTAATGTTGTCAGTACCACTCCCCCATATGTACTCTGCCCCTGGATTTCTGCACCCCAAGTGCATTATTTTACATTTTTGTGTTCAGGACAAAAATGACTTTCAAATGAGGGTAGTCACTAATCTAAATTCTTTATAGTTTTTTATGTTTCCTTATGGGTGTGCAAGAAACGTCTTGTAGTAGAATGACATTTCAGAGGTGTGTCAGGGGCAAGTCCAATGCACAGCAATCTGTAGTGAGCTTGTCCCTGGCAGTCCAATGAGCATGCAACCAGACTGTGACACCAGTCAGCTTCACAGCTGGAAGCCATTCTCTAGATGAAAGAAATAAAGTGCTTGAATGAGAGCACTTCATTCCTTTCAATCATGCCCTTACTGATCTTACTGTTTGTCTCTCCACCCATCCTGCAGATGTCTGGGTACCCAGCTATTCACTGCTTCCTCCACTCTCTGTGCCATAAGCAGTAAACAGTCCTAGCAGTAAAGAACAAATAAATATTATTTATCCTTCCCCAGACAGACATCCGCATTGAACTTTTGTGTCTCTGTGTGAATGACAGTGTGTTCTTGTCCCTGAGACTGACTCTCTCTCTCCCTCTCTCTCTCTCTCTTCTCTCTCTCTCTCTCTCTCTCTCTCTCTCGTGCTTCATGTGTGCCACAATGTCCAGCCTGTGCATTGCTCTCTGTGGTGGTACCCACTGACCCACCGTGTGGATCTCCCAGTGTCGATGCTGCCACAGTGTGCCCCCCAACCCACTGCACAATACACGGAGCAAGACTGCTAAGCAGTGAGGCAGCATTGCCTGCAGAGCTTTAGCTTAACCCTGAATGGCAGGGGGAGAGAGAGACATGGGCTGCAGGTACACACACTGAGAAAGAGAGGCAGCAGTGCCCCCCCTCCCGAAAGAGAGCACAGGATCAAAAGAGCAGGTGAGTGGCACCAGTGTCAGGGACAGAGCTGAGAAAGAGACCCTAAACAGTGACAGTAACATGCTGAGATGTGGCAAGTAAGCAGAATGATAGTGATCACCAGGTGACAGGCTGTTACTATTGCAGCACCACCTTGGCAGTGTGAAATTGGGGGCAGTGCAATGTAGTGACCATAAACTCAAAGACAGGTGGCTCCCAGATCTGCACCTGAACAAACATTCATTTAATGGGTGGCCTGGCCGCTAGCAGAGTCTACTCCCCTGCCTCCCGCCCCCCCCAAGAGAGACACAGCAACAGCGAGAGCTGCTTCCAGTGCAGCATGTATGTGCAGGTCCAATCTGTTCCAGTCAGAGACAGTGTCAACCCCCCCCAAACAGAGAAGTGTAGTACAGTGTGCATCAGAGCTCGGTTGCCATCCATTTTATTTCCACTCACTCCTCCAGCACCTTGCTGTTGGTCTGACTTTCTGTTTGTCTTTCTGAAGCTCAGTGGAAGCAGGCAACACATACAGAGAGGCAGAGAGCAGTACTGAAGAGTTTTCTTTTCATGGTTGGGGAGTGCACGTTAGAGATAGAGTGAGAGACCAGGAGAGACGCAATGTAAAACAAACTTGGTGCATCCATTCCACCGGTGCACAAAAGGAGCACCCTGACAGAGACAGAGACAAATATGTGGGTCACATATATGCCCCTTCACATTGACTAGCACAGTGTAGGGTGGGCACTGGATGGGCACCTCTGGGTGGTTGCTGCCCCCTACACATCCAGCTCACAGCAGCACAAATGGAATAATCTTCAGTAGCCACAGACTGATGTAGGTTACTCATCTTACCCTCCACACCCATCCCACTCCACACAGGTTGTCACAGTGACAAGGTGACCTCCAGGTGGGCAGCCCAAGGTAAATAGTGGACTGTGGCCTGGCAGAAGTTGGTGATTGGTGCCTCCTCCACAACCATCACACCACTGCACATTGGCTGCCCCAGCCAGAGACAAAAATGTGAGTTGCACATTTACCATGCCACATCTGTTTCTATATAACCTGGTGGGTGCCAGATGGGTGGAAATGGAGTTGTGATCCAGATCCACTGGGAGGCCCGAGGCCATTGGCACTCAACACATTTTTCCGCATTTCTGCCCGTGAAGCATTTTCTCCTTCCATTCCACCTCCTACACATTAGGAGCACTCTGCCGAAGCCAATAACAGATGTGGTTCAAACATCTGTCCATCGTCACCCATCCAAGTTCCATGAAAGCTGACACTGGCATTGGGTGGTCTCCAGGCAGGTGGCTCTGGAAGAATGAGGCCCCATCCCCCAATCCCACCACCACATAAGGGTAGCACCCTACAGCAGACAGGGATAGAGATGCAAGTTACAAATCTGCCACTTCATATCCATCCCTGGTCCACTAGAGCTAGGTTGAAGGTTGGAGTGGGCTTTGGGTTACTGGCACTTCCTCAAACTGTGCCACATCTCTACACTTACATAACACTCTGCTTCAGCCAGAAGCTCTCCTACCTAACGTGCTGTACCCATGGAGAGCACTCCGAGGTACTGGGATATAAAAATGTGGATCTTGTATCTGCTCCTTTACAACTATTCCCACTCTGCTCGATGGGTTTGGGGGGTAGGATACAGTGGGTGCTCCTGAGTGAGTGGTTCACCCTCTTGCACCCCAACCTATCAACCCAATACTTTACAGCAGCCAGAGAAGAGATGTGGATTACACATCGGCCCCATCATAAACTGTGCCCATTTCAAAAGGTTTCACACACAGGCTGGAGCGGGGTCTAAGATGGTCGCCATTAAGTGAGTGCCCCCCCATCCCACCTCCACACATGGGGAGCAGTCCTCCCCTCTCTACTACACATTGGCATATAGAGAGCACTCTTCCCCCTCCATGCCTCCTTTGCATATGGGGAGCAATTCTCCTTTTCCAGCCCTCTTCCACATGGTGGACATAGTGTCTTATGTAATGATATTTGGTCTCAATCCTTGTTGAATGCAACATTGCACATACTGTATATACTAAGGTAAAGAAAATTGCTTTATTTTAATTTATATTATGTGTCCTTCCTTTTGTATCTTACACCATGTATTGTCTTTATCATTGCTTGTACAAGGGACCTCCTTGCAAATGAACTTGCTGAATGAATTTTATCCCTTCACAATAAACTTAAACTTGAACATGGAAAGCACTCTTCCCTCTATTCCATCTCCACACATAGGTATCATTGCTCCACCTCCATGGCACCTCCATATATTGTGAGCACTCATCCCCTGACTCCTCCAGTGCTTCTCCCACAACATTTCACCTCCCCCACATGGAGATCAATTCTCCCACTGCATCCCACCTCCTGCATATAGGGAGCACTCCTCCCCTCCATTCAACCTCCACACATGGGGAACTTTCCTCTCACTTCATACCAGCTCTGTACATGGGAAGCACTCCACCCCTTCATCCCACTGCCCCCACATGGGAAGCATTGCTCCCCATCCATCCTACTCTTGCACATGGGGACTCCTCCACACATTTGCATCACTCCTCCTCTACCACCATCCCATCTTGCATATAGAGAGTACCCCTAACCCCATTCCACCTTTGCACATGGAAGCAGTCTGCAACAGCCAGAGACAAAGATGTCAGTCACGCATCTGCCTTTCCACACCTATTCCCACTCCACATAGTAAGCTTCAAGTTAGGTAGAACATCAATGGGGTTGAGATGTAATCAGTAGGTTGCCTTGGGAAATGGTGCCATTACCTCTCACCATGTCTCTAAATGAGAGAAGTCCAACCCCCCGAATCAATCTTTATTCTTTTCTCCACTCACCAATTTTCCGCTGATTATCCTCCTGTTTGCTTGCCTTACCAGTTGTTCCCCTCCAAAGACAGGACTATAGGCCACTAGGCCAGGGCAGATTATACTCAAACTCTCCTATCTTCTATTCAGACCACACCACCAGTCCAGCCAGCAAACAGCATAGTCAAGAAGATGCACCACGTGTTACTCACAGCTTGGCACTGGACGGGTCAGTTCTTTCTCTAATAGACCATTCTTTAAGTTCTCCCACAGTTCAACTGAGGCTAGAGAAGGGCAGCATAGGCCCACTCTACCACCATGACAGTCAACAGGACACCACAACTTGCTTGGCACTGTACTGATGTTGCAGCACAGTGGCACACCCACTAGTCTGTCTCACCAGGCTTTTCCTACTCTCTCTGTTGATGATGTCTCCATCTCCCCTAGCCATCAATGGTCCTGTGCATGCACATTGGGTTGCAGCTAGCTCCAGCCACTATGGAGGCTGCTGAGACACTGAGTTTGTTTTAGCAGCTGAGCCTGAGCCAACCTGAAAATTAAATACAGGAATTTGAAATTTTCTGAGGTAATTTCGAGGGGGGGGGGTGAACATCCTTAACACCCCCCTGGCTACGCCCATGAAATCCTCAACAGTTCCGACACATGCAATGCTTACACTTAAAGGCACTCCTACCAGCCCAGCCAGCACCCCCTGCATACCTCAGCACACAAATGAATGCCAGCCGTGACCACTCCCACTTCCACTGCAAGTAGCAAGGATCCGTCAATCTCAAGTGGTCAGTCCTGTACAAGTAAAAGAGTTGGGGGTCCGGTGCTCCAGTCGGACCTGCTGCTGTAATGGAGCTCAAACCTGCCTGAATACAACAGGACAGCTAAACTGAGTTCCCTTAATCCCTACAGATGGAGGGCTGCTGCACAGATGATTACTACAGCCACTCAGGCACCACCGGGGATTTATAAACAAGAGCTGGACTATGGCAGGCATCCTGCAATCCACCTCCTCCTCCTCCTACACTGACTGCTTACAGTACTTGTCCAGCTCCTCCTCTGCTACCAGTGCCCACCAACGGTCAGTAGTGTCAGTGGGTGGCCCCCGATGGAGTGGTCAATCGAGATCCTCGACTTGTTATTAGCCCCTGTAACCGATACTCTCTTTTGACTTCCTTCTGTGTCTGGTTGCAGGTGCCTGTTTTCAAACACGCAATATAATTTTTTTTCTGGTGTCTACTTAGATACAGAATATTAAATATATCAAAGTAAAATATAATTGCTTTGAAGAAGATAAAATCCTTTATTATGGCTTGGTTTTAATGTATGATTGAAGAACGCTGAAATCTCATCTTGATTGTTTTACTTCCTTATTGCTATTTTGTATTTTCAGGTTAAATCAAATATAATAAAATATCATCTTTTTGTTTTGTTTTTTTTAAAGATAGAAGCTTTTATTACGGCTCTTTTTGGTTTGATCCATGCACACTGAAGCATTGAAGCAGTAAGGTCACCATGATTTTGGCAGCCTTGCACCCTTCCTCTGATCCTAAAAATATGTATCACAATGATTGTATAATTGTAGGTCTATATTCAAATTGTTTTAATTCATTATAATTACACACTAAGAAGAATTGTCTTAATGAGTTCATTTAAGGTTTCATACACACAGATACACACAGAAATGTGATGGCAGAGAAAGGCCCCACGGCCCATCTAGTCTGCCCAACACCCTACCTCCCACCTTCTGTTATGTTTCCACCCTCTTTTCCCAACCCTTAAATCTATTCCAAGCCCTCCTGAACCCCTCCACTGTTTCAGCTGCCACTACCTCCTCCAGCAGCTTATTCCAGGCCTCCACCACCCTCTCCGTGAAAAATTTCCCCCTGACATTACCTCTGTTATGCCCACCTTCCAGTTTGAGGCTGCGCCCCTCAAGTTCACTCCCTTCTTCAATCTGAACAAGCTATCACCCTCCACCTTATTTATTCCCTTCAGATACTTAAAGGTCTCAATCATGTCCCCCCTCTCCCTCCTAGTCTCCAGAGGATACAAATTCAGCCCTCTCAATCTTCTCTCATAGGGTACATCCTGCATCCCTCGTACCATTTTGGCTGCCCTTCTCTGTACCCTTTCCATCAACTCAACATCTCTTAGTAGGTGAGGCCTCCAGAACTGCACCCCATACTCCAGAGGCGGTCTGACCATGGTTCTTTATAACGGCATTAGCACCTCCCTCTTCCTGCTATTAAACCCCTTGCAATGCAGGCCAACATTCCATTTGCCTTTCCCAACGCCCTGCTACACTGGCTGCCCACCTTGAGGTCATGCGATAGCGTAATCCCCAGGTCCCTTTCTGTTTCCTTCTTCTTAATCACCACCCACCCAAGGGAGTAAGTTCCCCTCCTATTTCTCCTCCTCAGGTGCATCAGCTAGTACTTTTGTGCATTAAACTTCAATTTCCAGATGTCAGACCATCTCTCCAGCCTCTCCAGGTCCCACCTCATGGCTTGCACCCCACTAGGTGAATCCACCCTATTGCAGACCATAATTTGACCTTTTGCAATTTTAATGACCTCCTAATCCTGGATTCTTTAATTTATTTATCTAAACATTTCTTTGCTCAGTTCGTCAATGGTCCAATAAGATTCAGAATAAAATTACTTTAGAACAAAAACTGTATAAACTTTGGGTTTGATTTTGTGCATATATTAACTTCTCTCTAAGTTGAAAATGCATAGGAGATTGGTTGTACATACTTTTGTATTTCTCCACACTTTTTCTCTGGAAATTTGTAAAAATAAAATATGAAAAAATAAAACTTGACCTTTTGCACTGGTCTTGACCTCCCATAAAGGGAATGGCTTAAAACTTATTTAGGAGTCATTCAAGAGTTATCCCAAGGTCAAGATTTAGTATATTATACCTATAATAACTGGTTATAGATTTTTTCCCATAGGGGAAACCAGGTTGTAATTCCAGCATTATAACCGGCTGGTTATAATGACATTCACGTGCCTGGTTTCCCTACTTCCATGCATGCACCTACCACAGACCTCCACTTTTCTGCACCGTCCTTCGTGAGGCCTCAGTGCTGCAGTACTACCGGAGCGAAGCTGTCGGTGGTAAGTGTTTTATTTTAAATAAAAAATATTTCTCGTCACAGCAAACAGCCATCCAAGTTAAAACAAAAACAAAACTAAACATTGCTACCATTTACTGACAGCTATCTACCATGGGTTTCCAACAGTCCGCAGTTCAGCTCGGTAAACAAATACATTTATTTTGTGTAATTGCTGTGGCGAAAAAATGATCCCCAGCAATTATATAAAAGATGGGTAGCTAGTTAAAACTCGGATTTTATACACCACCTCAGGGTGGGATGCTTTCCATAAACCCCTCAAGCTTCGCTCTCAGGGTTTGTGTGGCATTCCACCCCTTGGGGATGTATAAAATCCTCGTTATAATTAGCTACCCATCCATTATTCTCTATTTAATGCATTTTAATAATAGTAGCTGCCAAAGAGGACATAATAAACGTAAACTGTACTTGTCTGTGTTCACTGATATAAACAGTTTATTGTTTTATAACATATTAGATTGCAGTGTTGTTTCAAATGTTGTGGCCATGAGGATGGTGTGTACAGTGTGTGTGTGTGTGTGTGTGCCTGCTGTAGCTCAATATATTTTTTTCCCAAAAAGCACAGTAAAAAAATACCTGCTGATTGCTACAGTATATATTTCACCTGGATACTTCACAGACAACCTGACTGAGTTGAAATTGTATAGATTAGTTGTATATACTTTTGTATTTCTCCACACTTTTACTGTGGAAATTTGTAAAAACAATATGAAAAAAATAACACCTGATCTTTTACACGTCTTGACCTCCTGTAAAGGGAATGGCTTAAAACTTATTTAGGAGTCATTCAAAAGTTATCCCAAGGTCAAGATTTACTATATTATACTTTTAATGCATTTAAATAATTGAAGTTGCCAAAGAGGACATAATAAATGTAAACTGCACTTCTCTGTGTTCACTGATATAAACAGTTTCTTTATTGTTTTATAACATATTAGATTGCAGTATTATTTCAAATGCTGTGGCCATGAGGATGGTGTGTACAGTGTGTGTGTGTGTGCGTGTGTGTGTGTGTGTACCTGCTATAGCTCAATATATTTTTTTCCCAAAAAGCATAGTAAAAAATACCTGCTGATTGCTACAGTACATATTTCACCTGGATACTTCATAGATGACCTGACTGAGTTGAAATTGTATAGATTAGTTGTACATACCTTTGTATTTCTTCATACTTTTACTGTGGAAATTTGTAAAAACAATATGAAAAAATAACACTTGACCTTTTACACGGGTCTTAACCTCCCATAAAGGGAATGGCTTAAAACTTATTTAGGAGTAATCCAAGTGTTACCCCAAGGTTAAGATTTAGTAAACTATACATGCAATGCATTTTAACAATAGACGTTGCCAAAAAGACATAATAAATGTCAACTGAACTTCATTGTGTTCACTGATATAAACAAACCGTTTCTTTATTGTTTTATAACATATTAGATTGCAGTATTTATTTTGAATGTTGTGACCACCATGAGGATGGTGTGTACAGTGTGTGTGTGTGTGTCTGCTGTAGCTCAATATATTTTTTCCCAAAAAGCATAGTAAAAATGCCTGCTGATTCCTATATATTGCACCTGGATACTTCATAGAAGACCTGGCTGAGTTGAAAATGCATAGATTAGTTTTACATACTTTTGCATTTATCCACTCTTTTTCTGTGGAAATTTGTAAAACAATATGAAAAAAATAACACTTGACCTTTTGCACAGGTATTGACCTCCCATAAAAGGAATGGCATAAAACTTATTTTAGGAGTCATTCAACAGTTATCCCAAGGTCAAGATTTAGTGAATTATACATTTAAATAATTGAAGTTGCCAAAGAGGACATAATGTAAACTGAACTTCACTGTGTTCACTGATATAAACAAACTGTCTCTTTATTTTTTATAGCATATTAGATTGCAGTATTTATTTTGAATGTTGTGGGCCATGAGGATGGTGTGTACTGTGTGTGTGTGTGTGTGTTTGCTGTAGCTCAATATATTTTTTCCCCAAAAAGCATGGTAAGAAATGTTTCCTGATTGCTATATATTTCACCTGGATACTTCTCAGAAGACCTGGCACATGTCTGAGACAGTGCTTATCAGATAGCGTCTTAAGAAGTTAAAAAAAATGTAACTATTTTTAGATTTGCTAGGAAAGGGTGACATTTATGAGGTATGAATCTTTTTTGAAAGACAATCCTTGCCCAACTTAAGCTTGTAGCAAGAACATGTTTAAATGCTAAGTATTTAAATGTGCAAGTTGTTGCATTTCAAAGGGGGTAAACAAATCTCCAGTTTAATAGGCAACTAATATTTAACAAGGTGTTACAGTTTCATAATGGCTATCTGATAAACAGTTTGGAGTTATGTCTCCAACATTCTAAGCAGAAATAAGGGAGTATTTTATTTCAATTGGCATAGTGATTTGTAGCTGTGGAAGGATACATTGAAAACTCCAAAATGTGTGTTCCACAATATTCCAATTTTCCAGCTACATATAGCAAGATGGCTGTACACTATGCCCACAGCTATAAAAAGTGCAGGACCAAGAACATCTCTCTCATATGGAGAAATGAAAACTTGGACGGATACCGGAGGGAGATGAAGGTACCAGGAATCAATACCATATTTTGAAGAACCTTTGACTATTGCTGCTGGCCATACTTATCCAAATCAGAAAATATAACTTGATCAAGCCCATAGAAGCTCATGATCCAAATGCTTCACTAACTCTAGTTATCCTCATTTTGTCTATGTCAAGCCACAGTAATTCCAGGATAGAGAACTATTATTGTGTAAAACCCAAACAGATAAAGGTTTAACTGCACAAAACATGAAACTTCAAGTATTTCCTGACTTTAGCTCAGAAACCATGAAAGATAGACTAGCATTTAACCTAGTTATGAAGTTATTATGAGAAAAATAAATTAAATATGCCCTTCTTTCCCCCTGCTAAACTTTGTGTTTTTTTTGTCAGGGTCAAAGGAGGTATTTTACTGACCAAAAAGAAGCTGAAGCAGTCCTTTAAGATAAATCTTTGCCAGGTCAGCCCCAGTGGCAGAAAGGGCTGAGTTGCTGAATGCCTTATCTCATGTCACGGTGCTGACCTGGGTTTGGGAATGACCTTGGATCACTGAGGAGCTAGCAAGGGGGGTAGGGAAGGAGCAGGAATGAGTAGTCAAGAGGCAGCTTTCCTCTCCCAGGGAGGTTGTCCCTGCCCACATAGTTCCACTCCAATCAGGTGGAGGTCTGATGGGTAGTGTATGTGGAAGGGGGCAGTTGCGATTGCCAATGGTGTGGTAGAAGGGGCTGAGCCAGTGCACTGAGTAAGTGTGCACCTCCATGCGCATGGACTGCTGTGATTGCCGGGGTCCCAGGTCAGAGAGAAAATGGAACAAAAATACCAAAAATTGTATATAGAAAAAAAAAGATAACTCTTCAAGAAAATGTTTCTGGTCCCTCAAATAAAACCTTGGAAGTCTCATTGGGACCGGGAACAGTTCCAGGCCTCACTATTCCTTTGCAACAAATAATGCAACTTAAGAATCAATTTGCCCCATTGTTATTCAATAGGGCCCTTAGAAGACATGATTCAAATATTATAGAAGGACTTTTGTGTGTTTTATATGGTTTCTAATGAGACTGTGGCTTTTGAGGAGGTGGGGGGGATAGAAATAAGGGAAGGAAGAGGGTAAAAAAGAGAGAAGTGCTGGTTGACATTGTCAAATACTATAAATAGAAATGCAGAGTCAAAGATTGTAAAATTCATGCCATAAGGTTTTGAGGATCTGAAGTAGAAACAGGAATATTTTATGATATAAAGGTCTAAGTAACTGAGTGTTCTCTTTTTTCTTGTACATAAATTGTTCTAGGCTATTTTTCTGTCTATTCCCTAAGTTTCTGGTGCAAGGGAGAGTGATTATCTGAGAACACAGCTCAGCTCTTCAGCTCTACTTCACTCAATCTTCCACATTTCATGAAAGAAGTCTGTGCTCTCTCCACTCATGAGGTAAGTGGGAGTAATTTAGGTTGTCTTGTGGATATAATAGAGGTCTGGAGGGGACATGGTGATGAGAGTGGTTGTTTTGGAGAAAGATGTCAGGGTGAGGTGCACAGTTGTGGGTTATATAATTTAGTTGTTAAAGGTAAAGATGTTTCTTTTCCTTTTTTGGGATAAGGAGGGGTTTCCAGTATCAATATGATAAACAGCAAGAAATACAGGTTTGCATATCTACAGTATGTAAGTTTTTTGTTGAATTTTGTTCTCTAATGAGTGTTATAGATTTCAAGGAGCCAGTTCTATTCAGAAGGTCAAACATACTACAGTGGATTTTAAAATCATAACCTGGAATGTAAAAGGCCTAGGGGACAGGGTACAAGTAAATAAAATGTGCAAATATTTAGATTGTAAGAATACAAATAGTATATTACTGCAAGAAACTCATTTCTCTGTTTCAGAAGTGGTGTTCAATGCAAAGAAATGGGGAGACTGTCAGGCTGCTGACTTTAGTAATATGGCTTGAGAGGTGACTACCTTTATTTAAAAAAAAAACACCCTGCTTCATTTGGAAGAACATTGAGTGATCCAGAGGGTAGATACATGAAGACACGAAAATGCCAACAGAAACAGCCCACTCCTGTCTATCTATAGTAGTCTGCTTGAGAGTGCAGCTCACAGACAAATTTACTGGAGCTGCTCCTATCCCTTTTCCACATAGAGTCTTCCATCCTCCCCCTCTCATCCCCCTACCTATCTTCCCAGCTGTTATGACTCTCCTTTTCCCTCTGTCCCAACTCCTTTTAAAGCTGTCCACTGCTTTCGATGATACCATCTCCTCCAGCAGTTTTGTTCCACTTAGACACCATTCTTTCTGTGAAAACGTTCCTTCTTAGTCACTTTTGAATCTTCCCACTACTAAGTTTTGACTGTGCTCCCTGGTGGACCGATTAACTTGAGATTGAATATGCCATCTACACTAACCTTGTTTATACATTTAGGGTACTTGAAGGTTTCGATCATGTCCCCCCTCTCTCTTCTGTTCTCCAGGGAATACATTTTGAGCTCCTGCAGCTTCTCCTCATGGGGTTTTTCCCAAAGGCCCTGGATCATCTTGGTTGCCCTGCGCTGCTTCTCCTCCAGTGATTTGATGTCCCTTTTCAGATATGGGCACCAGAACTGCACACAATACTCCAAGTACGGTCTCAGAAAGGATCTGTGCTATGGCAGAATGGTTTCCTCTTTCCTGGAAGTGATTCCTCTGGTGATGCATCCCAGCACCATGTTGGCATTGGCTGCTGCTTTTCAGCAATACACAGAATGCCTCAGGTCCCTTGTGATAATTACCCCTAAGGCCTTTTCCTCCTCAGAACTAGACATCTGCATCCATCCAACCAGTAACTGACCCCAGGGTTCTTAGATTCCAGTTGTACTTCTTGGCATTAAACTCCAGCTGCCAGATGCCCAACCACTTTTCAAGCCAAGTCAGGTCCTCTGTGAGCTCCTGTCTCCCCTCCTGTTTGTCTGCTGTCCCACAGAGCATAGTGATATTAAACAACACTTGACCAAGCACTGAGACCTGTGGGATCCCACTGGTTACAGACCTAGGCTTCAAGAGTCCCCTTCCCCAACTACCAACCTCTAGTTTGTCTTGTAGCCAGCTCTTGACCCATATTGCCAGCTTCTCCCCAACTCCCAGGTCCTGCATCTTACTGAACAGTCTCCCATGTGGCACAGAATCGAAGGCCTTGATGAAGTCTAGATACAGGACATCAACCGCATGGCCCCTGTCCACAGTCCCTGTGACCCAATCAAAAAAGTCTATCAGGTTGATCTAGCAGGATCTTCCTAAGACAAACCCATATTGCCTGTCATCCTGGAGACTATTAACCTCCAGAAAGTCCACAAGTCTCTTCTTAAGTATGGCCTCCATTAATTTTCATGCAACAGAGGTAAGGCTGACTGGTCTGAAGTTACCTGGTTCACTCCTTGGACCACTATTTTGGAGAGGCACCACATGTGCCATTCTCCAGTCCTGAGGCATGCACCCTGCATCTAGCAAGGTGTTAAACAGGTCTGCTAAGGGACTAGCCAGAACTTCCCCACAATTCCCTCAGGACTCTTGGGTGCACGTTATCCTCTCTAGGGGCTTTGTCCACCCTAAGGGCCCTAAGACCCTTTAAAAGCTTGTTTTCATGAATTGCCCCATCTGTTTCACCCCTACCCCTTCCAAACCCCTATTGTTCCATGTGGCATAGGTCCATTCTTCTCCCTAGTGAAAACCAAGCTGAAGTACTCATTCAGTGCCACTGCTTGTTCCTCATTACTTTCCTCCCATCCCTCCTCATGCTTTATTCTAACAAACCCATCCTTGATACTCCTTTTCTTCCTTATGTTCTTAAAAAAGTCCTTTGCCCCCTACTTTTATGCCCTGCACTAACTTTAGTTCCCTCATGGCCTTTTCTGCCCTGACCATTCTGCCTGCCTCACTTGACTTCGCTGCATAAACCTCCCTGTCCGCATCCCTCACAATATGTTAGTACTTATAAAAAGCTGCTCTCTTTCCCCTTACTTTTGCTGCTACCTCTTTGCTGAACCAGCTTGGTTTTTGATCCTGGATTTCTTGCTCTGGGCCTTTGTACTCATATTAGTGACCTCAATCAGACCCATCTTTGTAAAGGACCATTTCTGCTCCACTTCCATCTCTGGACTGATTTTGGCAAAATGCCTCTCTAGGATTTCTCCCATCTTTCCAAAGTCAGCCTTCCTATAGTCCACCACCCTCATCTTACTCTTTGATAGTTGCTTCCCCAGATTTAGGCAGAACCACTCTGTGCAATGGTCGCTGCCTGCAAGATGGTCTTCCACTTCTATTTTCTGGAGAAACTCACCATTGGGCAATACTAGACCCAGTATGACTCCATCCCTGGAAGACTCCATGACTCCTGCACTATGAAACTATCCTAGAAAGCCTCCAGGAGGGCATATTTTCTGGAGCAGGAGGTAGCTTGGTTCCTTCAGTCCACTCCAGCTGAGTTGAAATCACCTGTTATGACTATGTGTCGTCTACTACATATTGTTCTAATCTGCTCCCCCAGTGTTCTGTCCAACTCCTTGTCCTGTGAAGGTGGTCTGTAAACCATCCCCATTCTAAACTTTCTCCCCTAGGTGGTATGAAGCTGTACCCACAAAGCTTCAGTCTTACTCTCAGCCTCTTCCTCCCTGGTGTATGTAGATCCCGTTCCTCACAAATAAAGCTACTCCTCCCACTCTCCCTGTCTCTCTGTCCTTTTGGTAAATGTTGTACTCAGGGATCACGATGTCCCAGTCATGGTATTGGGTGACCCATGTCTCTTTGATGGCCGCTAAGTCAGCCTCTCCCTCAGACATCAGTGCCTGAAGATCTGCCAGCATGTTTGCCAGGCTTCTTGCATTTAATGACACACCTTTAACCGTGACCTCTGTACATCATTAACACTGACCAGCCCTTTTTATCTCCTGCACCACCTCTACCCCACACCCTGCAAGATCATTTGTACCCAGGTGTACTGTAATGTGAGATTTCTCATGTACCTGCCTACACACTTAGTTATAAAAGGCCCCACCTTCCCCACCATCATGCCTGGTATTCACTCCACTCACCAATGGCTAGACCATACCCACATACCTCCCAGTCTCACACCCTTCACTACTGAATTTCCCAGAATAACAACCCTCCCTCCATTCTCCCATCCCCCCATATATTCTGTCTTCACTGTTACACAAGTCCCCCTGTTACTTCCATTTCCAACTGAGACCCCTTCCTTACTGCTTGTCCAGCTTCCCCTGTTCCCCCCTGCATCTCCTATGTATTGCACCTCCCTTTGGCCCTTCTTCTTTTATCACTCCAGACTACACACCTGGACTATCGCTTTCAGTCCCCATATAGCCAGCATGCTGCTCACTCCTGCTCTCCACCCTCATAGCCTGCCCCCTTACTTTCTCTCTCACTCCCTTACCACTATCTTTGGCCTCCATGTTATCTTGATCCTATACCTCCTCAACTGTTCCCTGTTCCTCAAGATCAGCCAGTGCTGTGAACCTGTTCAAAGTGCCCCCCCCACTGTATCAGGAAATACCTCTTTTCTCCCTCCCTGTTTTTCCCCTTCCTCCTTGTGCTGTTTCCTTTACTCACCTACCCTTTCTCCTTACCTCTTGACAATTCCCCTGTCCAGTGCCCCAGGTTCCTTGAGGGGGAAGATGTTCCTGGCCATTTTGTCATCACCCCTGTTTCCATCCTTGGCTTACCATTCATTTGGCCTGGAGCAGCACTTCCCTGCCCCTTCAGCCACTGTTATGATATGTTATTATGTGATAAGATATTGTATGTCTTAACTGAGATTAAATCAACTGATGGTCTATAACTACAGCAAATCAATATTGTCCAAACATATGTGATGCAAAGTTTTGTGGATTTCATTCTAAATTTAGCCATATTTGAAGGTCCATATATTTTGGGGGTTAATGTGGAAATAAATTGTAGGCTTGACAAATGATCTTCTTACTTATGTAATATGTCTAGTGTAAGAAAATTATATTGATCTTTTATTGAAGATTTATATCTGTTAGATCCCTGAAGACAGGCAAACCCTGATGCTCATGCTTATTCTTTCTTCTCCCCATTACACCAAAGTTACACCTGTATTGGCTACTTCCTGGTTTCTCATGTACTTCTATACTGTATTTCACATGTTCATTATAATAGTATAATACTTTCAGATCATGCGCCTGTTGAACTTTACATAAAACTTTCTAAATTGTCTAGCTCTAAAAGCTGTTCTATGAATCCATCTATTTTAAAGGAAAAACAATTTTTTACAGTATTGAAATCTTCCATAATTGAATATTTCAATTAAATGATTCCCCAGAAATTATAACGCATATAAGATGGGAGGTTTTCAAAGCAATAGTAAGAAGTGTTACCATCAGTCATACCACCTTTAAAAGAAACACCAGTAACCAAAAAATTTCAAAAAGCAGAAGAGGAATTAAACAGACTAGAAAAATTACATATGAGCTCTCATGACCCTAAGATTTCTCAGGAGCTTCTATTAGCAAAGGAAACATTTAATGGATTGTCTTCATTAAAGGTCAAAAAGAATATTTTGAAAACCTCAGAAAAATATTATGCTTTGGGGACAAACCAGATAATGTTATGACCATGCAACTCCAGAAAGAAAAATATGCCAATGCAATTTTCGATATTAGAGATGAGAATAATGAGTTAGTAAACAATCTAGTAATGATTAATAATATTTTCATTAAGTTTTATAAAAATTTGTATGCATCAGAGTGATGTAAGTTTCCATTCATTTCAGATAAATTTCTATCTCAGGATAAACTACATACTTATTTCTCAAGATAGCCGAATATTTGGACGTCCCATTTATAACTGAAGAAATCTAGCAAGCAATTAAAAATATGTCAGTGGGAAAGTCCCCAGGCTTGGATTATATACTGGCAGATTTCTCTAAAAAGCATCATGACCTTCTGTTGAAACCTCTACAGAAGCTATTTTGTTATGGGAAAAATATAGGCTTCCTTCCTCTTTCTTTCTATTTGGCTAAAATAGTTGTTCTTCCAAAGAAAGATAAAAACCCAGAATTAGTTTCCTCCTATCACCCAATTTCCCTTCTCAGCACAGATGTGAAAATATTGACAAAACTATTCACCTCATGTTTAGAAAAAGTGAAACACAGTCTCATTCAACCCGATCAAAATGGCTTTATTAAAAATAGAAAACTAGGTGTGAATTCATGATGCCTCATTAACCTTATTGACCTTTGTGATCAACAAGAACCGATGGTAATGACCTTAGTCACCAATAAGGCCTTTGATCTGGTTGAGTGGGACTAGTGTTTGAAGTCTTGGAGATATTCGAATATGGGGATGGATTTATCAGATAGATTAACATTTTATACCAATCTCTTATGGCGGTTGTTCAGAAAAATAGCAATATCCATAGTATGTCCCTGTCAAGGTATACTAGACCGGGGTGTCCACTGTTACCCCTGTTATTTGCTTTAGCTATCAAGCTAAAAGCTAGCTGTTGCTATTAGAAACAATGTGGCTATTAAAGGTATTCAGTCTGGAAATGTTGAACACAAACTCAGTCTGTATGCTTATGATACTCTGTTATATCTAACTGACCCCTTCACCTGATTACCCACATCCTTAACCTTAATTAGGGATTATGGTGAAGACTTGGGCTATAAAATAAATATGGCAAAAACAGAGGTGTTACACTTACACCCTCAACCAAATTACTAGATTCTGGAGTAATAGCAAGCCATAATAGCTGATCAACTTAAATACCAGGAGGATGTAATAACCAAGTAAGTATCCCACTTGTATCAATGTAACTATATACTTTTTATTTAACTTAATTCAAAAAGATCTGAATAAATGGGTCAAACTCCCTTTAACCTTGATTGGTCTCTGTCATGTTATTAAAATGAATATTCTACCCTGATTGTTATTGCTGTTCCAAGCCCTTCCTATACTGTACCTAGTATGATCTCTAATTGTTTTTGGAAAGAGAAGAAAACTAGATATAGTTTACAAACACCTATATTAGCTACACAACAGGGTGGTTTGGCTCTTCCCAATTTTAAAAACTATTAATTAACCGCACAAATAGCTGATCCATGACAGGTTTCAGGGTGAACTCATAAGCTGTCAGATAATCAACCAATATTTCCATAATTACCTGGACTCTAGGGATATGCTACACTCACGGTATTATTCTACCTATAAATCCCCTCGCCCTAAGCTAATAGCTTCTCAGAATACATAGTCTTGCTGGAAAAAAGCCCATAATGTGATTGGCTAGAAATAATTAATCTCTGGATACACATCTATTTATCGAAATTATGGATTTAAGCACTTTTCACAAAATTCAGAGTTCCATCTTTGGGAAAAAGAAGGTGTTCAATACACAGTACAAGACCTATTTAAAGGTAATATTTTATTGTCTTTTAATCAAATAAGAGGTAAATATAACATACCGGCCCATCATTTTTATTGTGATCTTTTTTTTTTAACTCTATTTGTAGCCCCCCAGCCTGGAACTCTCTCAGGCCACTGTTCTCACCAGCTTGCTCTACCACCTGCTGTGTTTCCCCTGTCATCTTTAAGTACGTTACAGTTCCCCGGGTCAGGGAGAACAACCCCGGAGAGACCGGGGGGGCAGTGGCAGGGGAACCAGCATTAGGCATGTGGCAGTGGCACTGGCAGGGCTGTCACCTATCCAGGGCTGGAGGGGTGTTTCTTGTAGTGAACCCAAGATCCCCTTCCCCCTGTGTGGGCACATCTGACTCTGGCACATGGCAACCCTGCCTACATCAGCCATGCTCTTACGTGCAGCCCGGCGGCTCAATGGTACCTCTGGTCTCCTCCGGGGGTCGCCAGAACACCGGGCATCCCCAACCCTCCCACCTGGAAAGGAGAGCTGCCCCAGGATGCTCAATCTGGCTCCCTCCCCTGCCGATCCCCAACTCCCTAGCTCACTTCTGAACTCAGGTCATCGGCACAGCGTGAGGTGTTGCGTCCAGCGCCTCAACCTTCAGCACCACCAGGCCAGCTTTTACTGTGATCTTAAGATCCAGAATGTTATTATTAGATCAAATGTTTCATTAACCTCATTATTTCCATTTCCCATTGAGATGATTTTGGAATCAGAAAATGCCAATGTGAAACCTCATTCTGTAATTTATCAGCTGTTGCAGGAGTCGAGGTCTTGTGATTTGAATAATTTAAAGTCTAGATTGGAACAACACCTGAGTTGTATTTTCACTAAGGAGAAATGGGATAAAATAATCTCATATCTTCATCAGGAACTGTGTTCCACTAAGCTCCAACAGATTCAGTTAACATATTGCATTGCACCTATTTGACACTGACCAGACTCCATAAAGTAATCCAAACTTGGAAGTTAACTGCGCTAAATGTTAAACTAATACAGGGTCCCTTATACATATGTTTCTAACGTGCAAAAAACTTACTTAGTTTTGGGATCCTATCTTTGGAATCTTAAGAGGTACAACTGGTTAAACTTGTCTTATGATCCATCACAAATCCTCCTAGGTTCTAATTTAAGATGATACAATTGTTCTGAATCACACAGTAAGTGTATTCTCATGGCGTGGAAAGACAGCAATCCTTCTTCAATAAAAGCATTGCTTAATTTGACATTAGATTTATATTGTTTGGAACAAATGCATTACTATATAAATGATAAAGCTGAAATCTTTCAGGAAAACTGTGATCCATTCACAAATGCTGCTTTAACTTACAACAACATTTAAACTTCTCCTGCAGTCCTTTGTAGATGTCTGGACTTTTCTCATCTTAGTTATAACTAATGTGCTCTGAAATTCTCTATTAATTAGACCAACATGAGTATAAACAGTATAGATGTATATTTCATTGTACGATTATGACAATCATATTTATGGTGTTTATTTTATGTCTGCTTTTTTTTGTGCTCTGGTTATCTTTATCCATGTATGCAATATCCTGTTCTCTACATGTTGTTACAGAATGTCTCTGTATCAACTTTATAGTTATGTAAATAAAAAAAGAACTTCAGACTATATCTACATGATAATTTTGTATGCTATTCTATCTTTCAAAGAAAGGGCCCAAACTGGAAGTGCTCTTTTTTTATATTTAATATTTTTTTGATCACACTGTGAAGGCAGGAATAAATACAGAGATTAGGAGTCTCAGTTTCAGCAATTTTCAAGAAAATTCAATACTTCAGCAGGCAGCTCAAAACAATAAGTAAGCAATAATACCCGACAGGATGGGTAGTATTGGACTATACCAGATCACCCAGGGGTGTAATGAGGCCCGATGCTGCAGGAGGAGGGCTTTATAGCCCCTGGAAGGTCCAGTATAGCCCAATACCACCCACCCTAGAAAGTATTTATTGTGCTTAGAAAATGAGCACTGTAAAAAAAAATTGTTTAATTCAAAAAATAATAAATACTTAGTTTACAGTAAGTTTTGTAATAAAATAGTTCCTCCGCTTGTTTGAGTGTTCTTTCTTGAAGCTGGCTGTCATGGTTACACACACACACACACACACACACACACACACACACACACACACACACACACACACACCAAGCTATGATCCATTTTATTGCTGCATCTATCAGTCTGCCCCCCCCTCCATTGAATCACCATCAAGAGAACACCATCTTTGGATCTCCAGCTTGCTGTTACCAGTACACCCAGAACAAAACAGCAGGAAAGAGCAAGCTGGTAGCAGCGACACATTTGCCAGAATGTGTAAATGCAGAATTACAAGGAGAAACATGAGCACTTTAAATTATTTATTTTTTTATGTTTAAATCGGCAGGGGATAAGTAGGGGGTGCTCAACAAGAAACAAAATGTATGGGTGCCTGGAGAAGCAGGCATGAGATCACGATCAGGAGACTGCAGAGCACAGCTGGGATAAATTATTATTTGCGTCTCTCCCCGACCGCAGAAATAAAAACTGCCATGTATGAAGCGAGAGGTGATGATTTAACAGGACTTAAATGCTATGTCCTCAACTGCCTACCCCCCCCATAGTTTCACTGTCTCCTTTGCTTCAGTCTGTAACCTCCATGACCTTTTTCACCGAGAATATCTGTTGCTGTTTAATTTAGAATTTTTTTTCTTTGCCTGGTCATACCTGAAGAAGGATCACTACTTCACACTAAATTGGGAATGCAGCCAGCATTCATATGCACCAAGCACTGTTCATTGCTTTATTGAACAAGGCAGTGTGAGAGCAGGTGAATGGGAAGAGGTTTCATTATTTGTTCTTTTTCTTTTTTGTTAAACATGCCTCCTAGCGCTCAGAAGAGATGCACGTGCAGCAACAGTAGAGAGGGAGCGGGGCATCAGAAATATACCAATGATCACCTGGCACACTGCTACATTACAGTACTGAGGTGCAAGTTGTGCCTTTATATTGATTTATTTAATGTGAACATTGGGTTGTTGTTGGTATTTAAAACTAAAAAGACTGCCAGGACAAAGGGAAGTGGCAAATTTGAAAATGAGCATCGGGGCTGTACAGCTATAGTTGATTTAATTCTTATTTTACTTTCCGACTCTGATGTGGTGACTGTTTGTTCTTGTGACAGTTTAAGTCAGATGGGGGGGCTCTCGCTCACTAAGCGACAAATAAATACGGCGGTATTTGACTTTTCAAACTTCTAATGGCCCAGTACTATTTAGAACAATATGGGGCAACAGAGACTGGGACCAGTTATTTCCTGGTCTCTGTTGTCTCATACCAGACCAACTGATTTGTGCCTTTAACCAATCAGGAACAAGATTACACTTTGCCCATTTTCTAATATAAATTTACTGAAAGGGCTCAATTCATAAAGCCCTATATACTCTACCATACACAGTAGGTATATAGGGCTGGCACATACCATGGAAGCCCTCCTGTGCCACGTGGGGGCCTCTGCAGCTGTCATGGATCTGTGTTCTGCTCCCTCTGCACTCAGTTTAGTACAGGCATCTATAGCTGCTTATTGGCCTTACCGTGAAGTGATTCAAGCAGGACAAACACACACTGTACCATATAGAAAATAAAAACAAAAAATACTAGCAACTTTCCAGGCATCTGCTCCCAGTCTCCTCCCTGCTTTGTGTGATGATAAAAAGTACCTCAAATCTGTTGCCACAGTTTATCAGGAGGCCATTTATTAAATTCTCTTTACTATGTTTGTAAGATACCTATCAATTTATACCTGAATAACACTGGCAGAATTGCAGAGTCTGGAGATCTGATGCCTTTTTTGTAGGGTTTCCATTGTATAATTTATAAGAAAAAGTTCACAAACTGATTTGAAGGGTTGCTTTTCTGTCCATTGTTGAGGCACTAAAAAATAGCTTCTTATCTGGAAATAGAAATGCATAATTGAAATGATGCTTTTAAGTGTCTTTCGTTAAAATCATGCAACACTACAAGCCAACTCATGAGGCTTTTGTCATATGGATTTAATATAAAAAATCAAGCTCACCATTATATCAAGGCAACTGCTGCTCTTGCTGTGGTGTAATGCAAAGCTGGAACAGGACCATTTGCCTTCATTTGAATTCATGGGACACAAGAGTCCTGAAAGTACTTCATGATTTGCTGTTGTGGGACAATGTAATTGCAGTATTACTTTTGTTTTTTTTATTAAACAATGTTCCAATATGGTATTTCTCTGTATGAAAAGCAGTTGTTAGTAAAAACTGTGTTTTTCACACTGCACCCTTTAGAACCTCAACAACACACACAGATTTTTACTCATATATATTTATTTTTACTTTTTTTTATTTTTAGTCTTTGGTAACCGGGTAAGGCCCACTAGGCACAAGTACCTGTTTTCAGGGGCAACCTGGGAGCACTGGGCAGTTAAGTGACTTGCTTAGAGTCACACAGTATGCAAGTGGAGGTTGTGAGAATCAAACTCAGGTTTGGTCTGCTGGATGTATCAGGCTGGTTCACACATCATTCCTCTAACCTCTAGGCTATACTGCCAGCCCAAATTCTGCCACCTATTGAAGATGGCAGACAACGGGGATATACAGAGCACTAAAGTCTGTGCTCTTGCTAAACAGGCACCTTGACAGCAGCAATGCTGCTTCAGAAATGCTAAGAGACAATGCCTGGAAGAAAGAAGGTGCCCACTGGGGACTGCAGGGTGCTCCTACCATTACAACTGTTGGCAGATGCCTCACACAATAGGCCTTTCACACTTACTGTACTCTGGCCTTGCTGCTGGCCAAATTTCATATACTGTACACAGACCAGAATTTAGTCAAAGAGCAAATAATTCATTATGCAGAAAACAACTGAGCCATCACACAGTGTGTTATCAGTAATGTTGCATCGCTTTGTACAGCATTCATCATGCCCTTCTTCCGCATAATCCACAGTGGTACATAAGAGTTTTTCCCGCCTTCTGGTTGACTTCTTATTTTCTGCTAGCAGCAAGACGATGGATGGATCATTGTTTTGTTATCAAGCACTTAACTTATTTTCACAGTAAACATGTACAATGTCTAATCTTAGCTGTCTTAAAGAAGACTATTCAAGAGTTTTGTCAATCTGGTGTATATTCACTGCTTTTGGTGATATTACCCTATCAAAAATGGCATTATCCAATACTGCCCATCATAGCTGTCTTACAGTACTATTTTTTGCTTTATTTATACTGCCAGTTCCTAAACTGTTAAAAAAACAAAAAAGTATAACTGATAAATACCTGGACCTACCTCTTCCCAATACGTTAAGGCAATCTCGAACAGGGACATCCCCTTCTGGGATATATATTTACTCACAGCAAACAGTGCCCAGAAACCCTGTAAAAATTCCCTTGTTCATTTCGGTTCAAGCAATTATGTATGCACTGTCCTCACCTAACTATGGCAATACCTAAATAAAAGCCATTTCTGAAGTACAAAACACAAACACAAGACTTAACAGAAAAAGACTCCTTAACAGATTAAGTCAGTACTTCAAGAAATTAATACTACTTCTCCTACTCTGCTCGGGAAACGAGCTAAACCCAGGCTCACCTGCTCTCCTGGAAACCCCTGCAAATCTCCCCCAATATAAAGGTCATAGCTTTTGCATGTTAATGCTTGTAGTCTGCTGAAAAAATGGACCTTATTCAGACCTGGGCTATTCATGCAGCCCCTGACTTCTTCTTGATATCCAAATCATGGCTTAAACCATTGACACCAGACAAATCCATTAACATTACAGAGTACAATACATACCACTGTGATAGACTTACAAGAGAAGGAGGGGTCTTAATATATGCAAAGAACAAATTTGCAGTTATGGTCACAGATGTCACTTCAAAGCCTAAAGAGTTCAAATGTCTTGCTCTTAAATTATCCCTTACTAAGAAGAAATCCTTCTAATTATAGCCTGTTACCGTCCTCTGTCTGGAGGAGTAGCTCTCCTTACAAATCTCCAAAACATTACTGCCTCAGTTAGCACAGAGTGCATCATCCTAGGGGACCTCAACTTGAACTGGAACAATGACAGTTCCAAAAGCCTGAAGCACCTTTGTGATATTGTTGGCTTGGTACAAATGACACCTACTAATACCAGGGCAAATAGAAAATTCCCAGAACACAGTTCCTTACTGGACCTCATGCTAGTAAGCAAGAATCACAACATTTCACATGCAGGTGTGTTCTTCAATGATATAAGTGACCACTGAGCCACTGCCTGTCTCAGACACCTTCTACAATTAAACCAGGCTACAAAATTTACATTGAGAAGGAACATAAAAACGTTCTCCCAGAACGAATTTCTGAACGATCTAAGCATGATCAGATGGCAGAGCTTCTTTCTAACCTCCTCCATTAGCAAGGCATTTAATACCTTTCATAGCCATTTAACAAACCTAATCGATAAACATGCCCCGCTAAGGCTGATCAGATCTAAGAAAAGATCCCCTGGATGGTTCTCTCCTCTTTTGAGAAAAAAGCACTTAAGGACAGGGACCATTTGTGGAAGAGAACGTGGGAATCTCATCTGGAAGCAGACTGGTTAGCTTTCCGCATCTCTAGAAATACCTGCACTAAGCTAATTAGGTCTGAAAAAACTAGATACTTCCAAGTGGAACTAGAAGCCAATAAAAATAACTCAGCCAAATTCTGGAACATCATCAGAGAAGTTGAAGGACACCATGCAGAATCATCACTACCAGCCAAAATCTTGTCCAATGGGCATACCTATACAGACAGAATGGATATACCTGGACAGTTAAACAATCATTTTGCCACTGCAGGACTAGTTTTTGACACCTCACCTACTAGTAGAATTAATTCTCAGGAAGTCCCTGCTGTTGACCTTATTAACACCCCTAAGCCAAGCCTACCTTATCCTCCTGTATTCAGCTTCAATACAGTCACCTTTAAGCAGGTCGAGGACTTACTACTCTACTTGGATACAAAAAAGAGTGCAGATGCAGATGCAGACAACATAGAACCATACTTCCTCAAACTTGGATACCCCTACTTGACTGCCCCCATTACACACTTATTTAACTTGTCATTAATGCAAGGAGAACTCCCCCAGCCATAAAAAACTGCCCATATCCTACCTTTATTCAAGTCGGGTGACCCATGTGATCTGAATAACTACGTCCTATATCTATACTCCCGGCATTGTCGAAACTACTCAAAAAAATTGTTACTGCCCAATTAAGAGAACATTTTTATATATGCATGATTTGCTAAACCCTGTACAATCTGGCTTCAGGGTCAAACACAGCACAATATCAGCACTGGTGAAAGTAACTACAGACTGGCAAACTGCACTAGATTCTAAGAAACATGTGATCACCCTTTTCCTGGATTTGAGCATAGCTTTTGATACTGTTGAGCACAACATATTGATTGCAGCTTTGAGAAGTATAGAACTTGATAGCCCTGCAATCAAATGGTTTTCCAACTACCTTTCCAACAGACTGCAACAAGTCAAAGCTTTAGGTGACCTTTCTGTACAAAAAACCTCCTGACAGGCATCCCTCAAGGCTCCATATTAGGCCCAATCCTATTTATAATTTACATTAATAACATCGACACTCATCTACAAACAGCTAATATACATTTATTCGCAGATGATACTGTACTATATACCACAAACTCCTCCTTAGAAGTGGCACAGGAGAAGTTACAACAAGACTTTAATAAGCTCCAACACAATCTCATTAAACACAAACTTCTCCTCAGAGCCAAAAAGACAAAAGTCATGGTCCTCGCACCAAAAGCTAGCCTTGGATCTATACTCACTGCCCGGATTTTAACACTTCTAGATGAACCTCTCAAAATAGTCGAAACTTTTAAATACCTAGGATTCTGGTTGGACAACAAGCTGAACTTCCATTGACATCTGAATGAAATCTCAAAGAAATTAAGACAGCGGCTTGGCATATTCTACTGGATTAGACGTCTCCTAACCTTAGATACTAGAAAGAGGATAGTACAATCTACATTTCTACCCATACTGGACTACGCTGACTTTATGTACTCTCACTGTCCTCTAACGTTACTCAGCAAACTTGACATCCTATACCACCGGGCCCTAAGATTTATCCTTAATCTACACTCACGTACCCATCATTGTCTATTTTACCAGGAATTGGGCTGGCCTTCCCTATCTGCTAGGAGGAAAAGAAATGCTCTACTCTGGCTACACAGAGCTCTCTCAGATAAGCTCCCAACATACATCTGTAACTTATTTGTGCATGCCAAGGGTCTCTATGGACTGAGACGTTTCTCAATACTCTGCTTTCAGACCCCTAGAGTAAACACAACCTAGGGCTTGGCCGCAATTAACTTCTCTCTGCCATCCCTATGGAACTCCATGCAAAGAATGCTAAAACCATCATCACTTCCAAGCCTATCTGCATTCAAAAAGATTCTAGCCGATTTCTTGAGGGAAAATTACAACTGTTTCAGACAAAGATGATCTTCCCTATATGCTTTCACCTATCCCGCAATCAGAACAACTACCAAGTCCCTTCCTGATAGGTGACCTCCAGCTCCCTGTTTACTTTTAGTTACCCCTGCCGTTCACATCCTCTCCCTCCTCTCCTTCATGCAGCTGCATCCTTCCCTTCCTTTCTGATTACTACCAACAGTAAACCCGCAAACCCAATCTGATTGGCCAGGACTTTTCCCCTGCTTTTGCCACCTGTCACTTTTTACAAATAGATTTAGCTGCAACTAAGCAAAATTCAAGTGTCTAATAGAAGTTTTTTAACTGTATTAGCTGGATTGTAATTTCTACTACTGTTTTAAAGTGCTTACAGCTCTTCTGTTTCATTGCTCCTGCATCCCCCCCATCCAAGCACTCTGTCTTGGTGCCAAAAAGTCTAACTCTCCTTTGTCTTGCTTAACTGCTCAATCTAAACCTATCCTACCTCTATGCTAGTTAATCCCTGCTATGTTTTCTTCTCTCCAGTTGCTTGCCCTTGAACGGGGCTGCTTCAGCTCCCCCACGGTCGGTCGGCAACCAGCCAGCCACCGACCAAGACCAGGATGCCCGCCTGCAGCTCCTTGGAAGGTACAGTGACAGCGCAGCCAATCATAACACAAGCACTTCCAGCAAACCCAATCTGATTGGCCAGGACTTTTCCCCTGCTTTTGCCACCTGGCATTTTTCACAAATAGATTTAGCTGCAACTAAGCAAAATTCAAATGTCTAATAGAAGTTTTTCAACTGTATTAGCTGGATTGTAATTTCTACTACTGTTTTAAAGTGCTTACTGCTCTTCTGTTTCCTTGCTCCTGCACCCCCCCATCCAAGCACTTTGCCTTGGCGCCGAAAAGTCTAACTCTCCTTTGTCTTGCTAAATTGCTCAATCTAAACCTATCCTACCTCTATGCTATTTAAACCCTGCTATTTTTTCTTATCTCCAGCTGTCTGCCCTTGAATGGGCCTGCTTCAGCTCCCCCATGGTTGGTCAGCACCCAGTCAGCCACCGATCGAGACCAGGACACCCATCTGCAACTCCTTGGAAGGCACGGTGACAGCTCAGCCAATCGGAACACGGGTTCTTCCAGCAAACCCGATCTGATTGGCCAGGACTTTTCCCCTGCTTTTGCCACCTGGTGCTTTTTACAAATAGATTTCATAGGAATCATAGGAATCATAGGAATGATACTGAGCCAAATGGACTTTTGTCCTATATGCTGGCCATTTGGTTCTAATTTCTAGTTTTGTTCATATAAATATCCCATCTAGATTTAAAGTCAGCAGTTGTTTGGCTAGCCACAACTTCCAATGGTAATCTATTCCAATCATGCACAACTCTTTGATTAAACCACCATGTACTATGTACTTTTTTACTTTTTAATGCTGTTAACTGCATAGGATGAGACCTAGTATTGTACACACTTTTATTTAATTCAAGACCAGTGATATTCCAGAGATCATCATTTTGCCAAGCCTTATGCACTAAACACATATTGCCTCTTTTCCTTCTCTCCTCCAATGAATACATATTCAGCTCTTTCAAACGGGTTTCATAGTGTTTCCCTGTCGTATTGTGTATTGCTTTTGTTGCTCTCCTCTGAACTCTCTCCAACAATTTAACATCCTGTTTTTTATATGGTGTCCAAACCTGGGCTCCAAACTCCATAATTGGTCTCACCAGTGATATATACAAAGGCATAACAACAGTCCTGCTCCTAGATGATATGTGCCTCAATATGCAATTCAAGATTCTATTTCCTTTTTGAGCTGTTTTTTGACAATGTGATGAAAAAGACATATCACTAGAAACTGTAATACCCAAGTCTCTTTCCTCAACAATTGTCTTTAATACTGTATTTCCTAATTTATAGGGTACTGTTGGATTTCTATTGCCCAGATGCATAACAAAACATTTGTCACGATTTAATGTCAACTTAAATTTATTGTCCATATATCTATGTCATCAATTATATCTTGTAAATTAGATGAATTATGACTGATATTTATTTCTGCACCTATCCTGCAGTCATCTGCAAAGTTTTGTATCCAAACAGAATCTTGCTTTATTTGAAGGGATGATACGTAAAGATTGAATAAACAAGGGCCCAGCACCGATCCCTGGGGAACCCCACTAGTCACCCCCAACCTTTCAGACTGTTCGCCTCTAATACTCACACGTTGATTTCTGTTTTCCAACCAATTTTGAACCCAATTTACTATATATGGGTTTATAGTCAAATTTCTCATTTGTTGTAACAATTCAGGATGAGGGAGCTTATCAAAAGCCTTCTAGAAATCGAGAAATAACACATCCACAGGGAATCCCATTTCTAATCTATCCATATCTTTGTTATAGAAAGCCAACATATTCATCTGACATGACCTACCTTTCACAAAACTGTATTGAAATTGGTCTGTAAGATGATTTGATTCCAGATATTCATTTATCTTGTCCTTTAATACTCCCTCCAAAATCTTAGAGGGTATAGCAGTAAGGCTAATAGGTCTATAATTTGCAGGATCCATTTTATTACCCTTTTTATAGATTGGGACAACAACTGCCAATTTACAGCAATCAATCACTTCGCCAGTATCCAATGACCTTTGAAATATGTATGTTAATGGGGGGGCTATTATCTCTGCCAGCTCTTTAAGTACTCTTGGGTGGAAACCATCAGGACCCAGGGATTTAGTTGGATCCAATTTGGCCAATCTTTCAGTGACTTCAATTTGGGTTAGTATTATTCTATCTTTTGGATTTGGGTCAGATCTTATAATAGGATGTAAACCCTTATTTTTAATGAAAACTGTCGAAAAATATTCATTTGCAATATCAGCCATTTCTTTATTATCCAATGTACTGTCCCCATTTGTATTTCTTAATGGTCCTATAGTATTTGAATTACTTTTAATGTTATTTATATAAGCATAGAAGACCTTATGATTTCCTTCCACCCTATTTACTAAATGTAATTCATGGTTGATTTTGGCCTTCTTAATTTGTTTTTTTATACGGTTTGTTATTTGTGTATACTGATTTCTAATTTTGTTTGATCTATTTGTTTTCCACTTTTTATAAAGTCTATGTTTCCTGTTTATTAATTTTTTGATTTTGGGTGTCCACCACTGTATTTTTTTGTTTCTCATAGTATACCTTTGTTTAACAGGAATGTTAACCATTTCTTGCTGCTTTATTTTGGAAGAAAAGATTCCCCATACATCTTTTAATGGTCTATTGTCAAAATCTTCTTTTCACTGCATTTTGAAAGGTTAGCTTTCATCTTGGCAAAGTTTGCTTTGCCAAAATCAAGCGTAACTGTGTTACCCCATTGTTTAGTTAATAATTCAGCTATTTTAAATTCTACTTTGGAATGATCGCTTGTACCTAAGGGTGCAGTTGTCTTACACTCACTTAATGTGTCTCCCATGTTTGTTAGAACTAAGTCCAATATATTTTTTAGCTGCAACTAAGCAAAATTCAAGTGTCTAATAGAAGTTTTTCAACTGTATTAGCTGGATTGTAATTTCTACTACTGTTTTAAAGTGCTTACAGCTCTTCTGTGTCCTTGCTCCTTCACCCCCCATCCAAGCACTTTGCCATGGCACAGAAAAGTCTAACTCTTCTTTGTCTTGCTAAATTTTTTTTTTTTTTTTTTTTTTATTTTATTTTTATTTTATTTTAGTCTTTGGTAACCGGGTAAGGCCCACTAGGCACAAGTGCTTGTTTTCAGGGGCGACCTGGGAGCACTGGGCGGTTAAGTGACTTGCTCAGAGTCACACAGTATGCAAGTGGAGGTTGTGAGAATCAAACTCAGGTCTGGTCTGCTGGATGTACCAAGCTTGTTCACACCTTGTTCCTCTAACCTCTAGGCTATTCTGCCAGCCAAATTGCTCAATCTAAACCTATCCTTCTTCTATGCTATTTAAACCCTGATATTTTTTCTTCTCTCCAGCTGCCTGCCCTTGAACTGGGCTGCTTCAGCTCCCCCACGGTTGGTCAGCACCCAGCCAGCCACTGACCGAGACCAGGACACCCACCTGCTGCTCCTTGGAAGGTATGGTGACAGCGCAGCCAATCGGAACACGAGCGCTTCCAGCAAACCCGATCTGGTTGGCCAGGACTTTTCCCCCTGCTTTTGCCACCTGGCGCTTTTTACAAATAGATTTAGTTGCAACTAAGCAAAATTCAAGTGTCTAATAGAAGGTTTTTTTTTTGCATTAGTAGATTATACAGATCTGCCACTAGAGGGATTCTTGTTCTTTCATTTAAAAAAAAGTCTACCCTCTTAAAGTCACAATTGCTTTACTTGCTACATACCTTCCTTGTACTGTCTCCCTACGAAATCCTATTTTGCTGAAATTTTCTCTTTTTGCTACCTCTTCCTGCCTGTTTCTTTGTTTTTCTTTTCTTTTGCCCTACACAAGCTATGAGTTCCCTTCCCCACTTGCTCCTTCCCCTTCTCTCCCTACTTGTCCTTCCTCCCTTGTTCTCTCTCCCAGGCCCCTGCCACCCCCACCCCGTACCCACTATCTACTTAATCAGTACCAGCAGTACCTTGGGAACGCTCCACTTCTCAACCAGTCCTCCCCATGGGCCTCCACTTGGAAATACCTGGCTGCTTCTTAACACAACCAAGATTGGTCTTAAAGCCAGCCTATCCCTACTGTACCACATTGTATATCATCGGGACTGTCATATGGACTCTGCCTACTGCCCATACTCTAAAAGGAAACACAAATTATCACTATTGGACCTGTGCCTCTGTTTAATGAAGCTCCTCCTACTTCTCCTACTCATCTCGGGCAACATCCATCCGAACCCTGGCCTGGGCTGTTCAAGCCTTCTGAAAAAGGCAGGAGCCCTCACCATCACAACCATTAACATCTGCAGCCTGTTACCAAAGCTTGATGCACTCCAAGCCTTTATCAGCCAACATAATCCTGACACCCTTGCTGTAGTTGAAGCATGGCTGACACCAAAAGTTCCTGATCTGGCAATTACATTACAAGGCTACAATGTTTTCAGACTGGACTGTGTCTCTATAAGGGGAGGGGGCTGTGCCATTTTCATTAAGGATAATCTCCTGGGGCACCTTGTTCCAACCCCTGTCCCTGCCTCCTCAGCCCAGCTTCTACCCATTAAAATTCTTCTAGGTCCCAATCAAAAAGCCCTCACCATCATCTCTGTATATATTCCACCTCAAGATCAAGATCTTAGCATCAAAGGAGTTCTTAACTTCATCAGCTCCCAACCTCCTGGCTCTGAACACATTCTGCTTGGTGATTTCAATATAAACTAGCTCGCATCTGATGCCTACACTCATATGGATGCCCTTCCAGCTGCCAACCTGTCACAATTGGTCACCACACCAACTCAGATAAATTACAAAACTGGCACCAGTACCCTGCTTGACTGGGTTCTCACCAATCACCCTACCAGGATCTCTCATACCTCCATTCTCCCAGACTCTCTCAGTGACCACTCCCCAGTTATATGTGAATGGTCTAATAAATTTCTGAAGTCACCCCTATAATCATTACCAGCAGAGCCCTCCCCTGTGGTCAACTTACCCATCTCAAACACTACTTATCCTTGCAAGACTGGCTGACCATCTACAAGGCGACTGATGTTAACCTTGCCTTCAGCTACTTCATCACTGTCTTCAATAAGGCCTGTGACCTCTTCGCTCCTTCAAAAAAATGGAAAACAAAAGCCCTCTGCAACCCTTGAATAACTGCAGAGCTCCTTTCCAAGCTGAAATCTAGGGACCACCTGTAGGCAGTGGCTAAAGCCAAAGGCAAACAATCTGACATCCAAAAATACAAACATGCCCGTAATGCCTGCACAAAATCCATTCGTCTCACAAAAAACTCATATTATAAGGACGTCCTCACCAACACCCGGGGAAATGGTTGTGCTTTCTGGGACTATATCAATGACATTACTGGGAAATAATCAAAGTCCCCTCTGGCCATGTTAATTGTTGAAGGGTCCACTACCCTTGATCCCATGGTCATTGAAAATACCTTTAACATGGCTTTTACTGACCTCATTACTGTTCTACCACCTGATTTCTTCACAGTCAGTCACACCCCCTCTATCTCACCCTGCACTCTGTCAAACCACCCTCATTTCTACTTCAGGGAGATTAAGATGAATGAAGCTCACCGCCACATCGCCTCAGCCATCTCCACTTCCAGAATCAGCAGTGACACCCTGGAACTTAAGCTGATATCACTTACACTTGATGAGGTCCTCAGTCCCCTAACTAAAATTCTTAACCTCTCTCTCCACACCAGTACATTCCCTGAAATATGGAAAACAGTCACTGTGACCCCAGTCCACAAAACTGGGGATAAGACCTGCCACTCTAACTACCACCTGATCTCCATATTGCCACCACTATCCAAGGTCCTAAAGCATATTGTTGCAGACCAGATCACTGATTATTTGGACAAATATAATATTCTGTGCACACAACAGCACAGTTTTAGAAAAGGGCATAGTACCACCACTGCCCTGCTTGAATTTACCACTGCAGTGCATAGTTCCCTTGATAAAGGACTTCTTACAGGTGCTGTCTTCATCAACTTCTTGAAGGCTTTTGACATTGTCCATCATTGGCTGCTGTATGAACAACTACTCCTTGCTGGCCTCGCAACAGACTCAGCCCGCTGGTTCAGAAGCTACATTGACAACCACTCTCATAAAGTACAAATTGCCAATGCTATCTCAGACACCTTGCCTGTCTGCTCTGGAGTACCTCAGGGGCCCATACTGGGCCCTCTCCTTTTCAGCCACTTTTTAAACTCCCAACCACAATCCTGCTCAGAACAAATCATCCTGTATGCGGATGATGCTGTTGTCTTTTCTATGCACTAGGACCTGTCACCACTACAATACAGCCTCCAACTCGGATTCAGTGCCATTGAAACATGGTTCTCCAATCACAAACTAGTCCTCAATCACAAGAAAACCAAGTCCTTGCTATTCTGCAGTTCACATAAACATTATAAGCAACATCCCCTTGACATCTCTACCAAGCAGGGGACTGTCCTAGAACAAGTTTACTCTTTCAAATACTTAAGGATTCTGCTTGACCCCAATCTCTCCTATACAGCTCACATTGACAGCGTGGCTAAAGCTGCCAGCACACGCCTTAGATTACTCTACAAGCACAGGCAGCACCTCACCCCAGAGGCCCTAAAGATTGCCATCCAAAGCTCTGTGGTGTCAATAATTGATTATTGCCTCATTATCTACGGCTCCGCCACGACGTCCGCTCTCCGACGTATAACAACTGCTCTTAACAAAACATGCCAACTCACAACTGGTGCCCACTGCCTCACTCACACCTGTGCCCTTTATGAACAATCCAGATGGTTCCAGCTCTCCAACCGTATAAAGTATCTGACATGTGCTATGGTGGGAAAAATCAACCTTGGCCTCACACCCCCCGGTGTTACTGCCTTGTTACATCAAAACACCAACCGACAGAACACCAGGAGCTTGACAACCCAGATTCTACAAGTTCCTCACTGCCGAACTATGCAGAACCAATGCTCCTTCATCTACAGGGCTCCTCTAGAGATTATTGGTCTCAGCCACACCATCTCCTCTGCCTCAACACTAGGTCTGTTCAAAACCAGACTCCGGGCCCATCTCATTGCCTCTAGCTCCTGTGACTACCTCTCCTAGATGATGACCTACACAGCTTAAATCCTAACTTATACACTGCTTAACCCCAGGCCCCCCAGTCCCCATCCCCAGCTCCTGAGGTGCCACTTCAAATCTCAGGTCTTCATACCACCTCATTAGTCTCTCCTTGCCCCATTACAGCACTTATCCCCCCACCCTGCCCCCTTTTTCTCTTCTATCACTCCTTCACATTTTTTTTGACAAATGCCTCCGACTGCATCTTCAACCTCCCTCTCTCCTCTCATCCCTGTTTCTCTGCCACCCCAGGGTGCCTGACCCTACACATTCCTTGTGGGCATATGCATCCTAGCTGTGTTCACCATCTTACTATAGCTGCCTCTGTTAACTACCTACACTTCTCCTCCTCCTCTACACCTTACTCTTCCTATAATTGACCCCTTTCAATAGCACTGTTGTACATGCACTGTTTATTGTTATTTCACTGTTGCTTCCTTATTGTTTGTTATTTCTGATGTGGAACCTTTGTAAAAGAGCCTTGGCTCAAAGGTACTTGTAATCCTAGAATAAATAAATAAATAGTGGAGGTTGATTAGGACTGATGACCTTCCACACCTTCGTGTAATATTAATATCCTTATTGGCATTGCTTATAATTCCTGACAGGTCAACTAATTGCTGGTCACTTGTGTATATCCTGTAAAATACTGCCTCCATCTGTGCCATGTACTTTTTGCACTGTTTGTTTTGCTTTGTTTTGTTTTCTGTCCAGGACCACCTTGAAAATGAGCTTTCTCAAGTGTGTCTATGCCTGGTAAAATAAAGTGATTGATTGATTGATTGATTGATTGACTTGACCCTTAAAACCAAGCTTTGAAAATTGGATCTGTGATTACTCTCACCACCTCAACATTTTAATTGAAATAGGGTTGAGAAAAAATTGCAGCAGAAGCAACCACAGATAAATAGAGGAAGGACAAAAGGATTTTTACTTGTTGCTGCTTATCATCTACTTTACCTTATTGGGGATCACTGACTTCTTGACAGTCTGACTATGAAAAGCATGAACATACAGATTTTGTTTTCTACAGACTGTGTAAATGCCTCACTAACCAAATACAGCACCAAGTACAGCACAAGCCAATGAGTGGGTCATATTTAAAGGCCCCGGTATGCTACACTGACTCACCAGTGCAACTCAGCAGAATATACCAGTGCACCAATACAAATGAGGGATTCCCATACCAGGGCATAGCGGTACATTTGGTGGTTTAGACAGCACTAAACAGTCTCAGTTGCAGTGCTGTTTAATGCTGTCCAAATCCTGCCCTTATCCTTGTACAGTGGTGTCTCTCCTACCAATGACCCATTCAGTATTGCATGTATCAGTCCCCAGTGTCCAGTGTAATCCCCCAATTGCTTATCCAATATTGCATATATCAGTCTCTGGTGGTCTTGTGGGCCGCCATGCCCCAAATCACCCATACTGTATTACTTGCAAACTCCAAGGTGGTCTTATGGGTCCCATCACCTAGAGGTAAAACCTAACCTCCTCTCAACCCATTCAACAAGGCCAGTTGCACTTCTATGATGGGGAGAGGTCCACTAGATTATTAGAGAGTGTACAAGTAATGCAGGATGGGTGATGGGGTGGAGGACAACTGGACTACCAAGGAGTGGCTAGGGGACCACTTAAATCACCAGAGTGTGTAGGTGGTGCAGAACTTATGATCAGGGAGTGGGGGATCATTAGGCCACCAGAGAGTTATACAGCTTTATAGATGGGTGCTCAGGGGGTGGGCAACATCCAGTTCCACATGCATGCTAATGATCCGATAATGAGAATGCAAATGGTCGATAATACCTTGTATGCCCAATGGGCTCATTAGCATGTAAGGGCTCAATATGTCCCACAGAAGGCCATAGTACTATTATTTTTGAGTCACACTATTTCCATTGGACTCCTGCTGGCCATTGCCAGTCAGGGCCTGAGTCAGTGCAGTGCACAGACATTATGTGCTTCCCCAACACAGCTCTATATTAAGGCAGTTTATGAACTGTGGTTAGAGTGTTCTATCTGAAATATTGTTCCTGAGCCACCCATGTACTCTTTGCCACACATTGCTCAAGCCTGCATGGTGCTCATTGCTGATTCTGAATATGGAGCCCATAATAGGAAGAAGAAATTGAAATTATTGAACAGAAAGATATTTACTTATTTGCTTAGTGATCATATGCACCAAGTACAATACATGCTTCAGGGGAGTTTAAGCGAGTGTGGCAGGCTCCCCTCAACCCCTTGGCACTTTAAAAGCTCAGTGGACCATGTAGAATATCTGGTAACTACGACAGGAAGAGCCCTATATTTCACATTTCCATCTGGAAGGCTGCTGTATTCCTGGGAGATCTGAGCTGTGTGGCAGTGGGTCTTTGGAGAGACTACAGAAACCATAACTATTATCGCTGCACTGTGTTCCGTTTTATTCAGAGACTGTGTGGGCTCATGTTGCTAGAGGAGTGTGATGCTACTAAACCCCTTATTGACTTTGGGAATTAACTAAGCCTGCTGGTGTATGACATGTCACAGTACTGGGGTGCATTTTAATGTTGTGGAGATGTTATTATTTAGTACTGCTGGTTTGAGTCCCCGCTGAACTGCTGTTTACAAAATGATTACTTGTGTGCTGCTGAAAAAGGGACCTAAAGTGTACTGTTCAGGGTGTTTGTGCTGTCCTTCAAAAGTGGAGCTGACTAATTAAGTACAGATGCTGCCACTTCAGTAATTGCACCCTGCTCATAGCCCTGTTGCTAGATACTGACTAGCCTTTTCTACCTGTTGCTAGGTGCACCCCCCTCCCCCCAATTGGTGGTGGCAGCCCAGTCTGTGGGGTTGAAGTGTTTAAAGATCTCACTTGCCAAAAGTGGTGGCATTTGTGTGGTGTAGGTGCAGCAAGTGCAATAAGTGCAGGGGAATCCAAGGGAGTCTGAGGGAGGTAGGAGAGTGGGAGTGTTTGATTGTAATACTGTCAGTGCTGTAAGTATGTTATGTTAATAATATGGGAGGCTAAGTGTTTACTTATTTAGGTGTGTATTCTTTGGGGGAGTTGGTATATGTGGATCATATTGAATTATATAGGTTTGGCGCCGGGAACTCTGCCTCATATGAGACAAGTGATTTTTGCTTTTCCAGTCACTTAGTTGTTGATGTTGTTTTTACTGATTCATGGCAATTGTTGTTGAGTAGCCCTATGCCCATAAGACAATGTGGAAATTGGGGTTATTTTACTTGTTTGCACTATGGCATGTTACTTTGTTCTAAATTGGGCAACTGTGTTTCAACCAAATTTCTGTTGTTAGTTTCTGGTGATGTTGAACTGAATCCAAGGCCTTGCTCTTTGGATTCTATGTTTTTCCTCTCAAGCATCGTCTTTGAATAATTGTCTGAAATCCTGTCATGGATTTAAAATTATCCATTTGAATGTTCGTAGTTTAATCCCTAAGATTGTAGAAATAGAACAGCTTATTGCTCTATATCTACCTGATATTGTTGCTTTATCAGAAACGTGGTTGAAGCCGGGGGTGCCCAATAATGTGTGTCATATTGGGGGTTATAAAATTTTTAGGGTAGACCGTAAAGGTCGGAAAAAGGGTGGTAGGTCTTAATTTATTATAGGGATCATTTAGAAATTTATTTTTTAAGGTCTAGTAAGGATTTGGATTGTGATACTGATTGGTTGGTTTTGCAATTTGTTCTTGGAGGAAAGAAGAAGTTAAATGTGGGCTGTTTGCATAATCCTCCTCAATGTGGTCTTCAAGGGCTTAAACATTTCTTGGATGTTTGTGAAGTTTATTTAAAATAGAATGATTCTGTTGTTTTTGGAGATATGGATTTGAATTGGAGGGCTAATGACACCATGGGGCTCAAATCTCTTCTTCTCTCTTATGGATTGACTCAGTGTATAAATGTGCCTACCTATCTCAATCCCATCTCACAGAATTATTCTCTGTTGGATTGGATCTTGACTAATAGAGTGGTGAGGGTAGGGGCCTCTGGTGTCTTGACAGATTCCATAAGAGACCACATGGTCACCTTTTGTGTTCTAGATTTTCATTGTCTTAAACCCCCTCCTTCTGTGTTTCATACTAGATCATTTAAAAGGATAGATTATTCCCTGTTATATTCTTCTTTGAGGTTAATTGATTGGTCATTTCTTGAATGTATTCCAGATGTGGACAAGGCACTAGATTTTTTTTGCAGCCAACTTCTTCCTTATTCAGGAATCCCTTTTCCCCCTTTTCCATTTGCAGACCATTCAGTGCAGAGGTTATCCTACTGGATGGTTTGGTCCCAGCATTAAGAAATTAATTAAGGAATGGGATAGTGCTTGGACCAAATTTAAATTATTTTCCAGTAGAGTTTCAATGGCTCTCTACTGTGGACATCAGAATGTAGTCTCTCAAACTGTTAGAAATGCTAAAAAAGCTTATTTTAGGGATCGCTTTGAAGATAGCTGGGCAGATCCAATAAGTTTTGGAATAACGTAAATTCTTTACTTTCTTCTAAACCAAAATCTGACATCCAGAAATTAAATGTTGACAACAAAGAAATTGGTGACTTGCCCGAAATAGTTAAATTGTTGAATTCTAAATTTTCAGATCTTTCTAAGTTTAGATCTTTTTTTCTCAGGCTGGTAATACTAAATCCTTTTCCTCTGTTTCTTTGGTAGATGGACCCAGGTTTTTGTTTAAGGAAGTAACATCAAATGAAGTTTTTCATCTTCTGCAGTCTCTCCCAAATAAAGGGACTGACTGTGGGGAAGGGTTGGATGCCTGCTTCTTAAAATTGGCTATCCCTTTTATTATAGATCCCCTTTGCTATATTTTTAATATGCCATTGGCTACAGGTGTTTTTGCCCCTGTCCTGGAAGAAAGTTAAGGTGGTTCCAATTCCAAAAAAGAGCTGTGCTACTTCCATGGATGATTATAGGCCAATATCAATACTGAATCCCCTTAGCAAACTACTTGAGCATTTAGTGGCTAAGCAAATTGATGCCTATTTGCTTACCCAAGATTTGTTGTCAAGGCAACAACATGGGTTCTGCAAGAACTTTGGTATGGGCACGGCCTTGGTTGGGTTCACAAACACTGACCTATGTGGGTTTGAGAAGGGTTTGATGACTGGGGCAGTGTTCGTAAACCTAACCAAGGCTTTTGATTTGATTGATCATGGTTTGGCCTGCATAAAATTGAAAGATCTGGGGTTTTCTGATGTCGCTGTTTCTTGGTTCTATGATTATCTGAGTAACAGGTGTCAATTTGTTCAAGTAGGGTCTGTGGTTTCTGATGTCTTGCCAATTAGTTGTGGTGTGCTTCAGGGGTCCATTTTGGGACCCCTGTTATTTTCTACTTTTATTAATCAGCTTCCTGGAGTTTGTAAGTTTAGTGAATCACTGCTTTATGAAGATGATCTTGTAATTTTTGCTCAGTCAAATTCTGTGTCTGAACTTTCTTGTTCCCTAGAAAAGGATTTTGGTGCTGTCTGTTCTTGGCTTACTTTAAATGCTATGGTTCTGAACTCAGCTGAAACAAAAGTTATGTTATTTGGCATGCAATTTATGTTGGTGGACACCCCAGAACTGAGGATATCTGATTTTCGGGGTGGTCTGCTTGAACAAGTGTCTCAGTTTAAGGATTTGGGCACGCTATTGGATGCCAGTTTGACCTCTTCACCTCAGATTCAGTCAATGGTTAAGAAAGTAAATCAAAGAATAGGAGTGTTATACAAATTCAAGTCATGTTTCTCACAAGCAACTAGATTAGCAATTGCTATTGATTCTTTTCTTCCATATTTTGATTACAGTTCTTGTTTATATTATAACATAGGTACAAAAGAAATGCAAGCACTAACTATGGTCTATAATAATATTTGTAGATTTATTTTAGGAGCCCCCAATAGGACACATCATTGTAATCTTTATTTTTGGTTGGAGTGGTTTTCCCCTAGTTGCAGAATAGAATATTTTGTTGGCTTTCTGATGTATAAATGTTTTTACTTTGGCTCCCTTTTTCCTCTTTGTGATGTTGTTGTAATGACAGAATTTCTTCCCAGCCTGAGGTCGGCTGACGACTTCCTATATTTTGTCCCCAGGTCTTGCTTGGCTTAGATTAAGCTCTAGAGCTTTTTCAATAGCAGCACCATTGTATTGGAATTCACTCCCACTTGATGTTAGGATTGCTCCCTCTGTTTTAATTTTTAAACAAATGTTAAAAAGTTATTTATTACATAAATCTGTTTGTAACTGCAATTTGTATTTTTTGGTTTGGTATTGTTGTTGATTGTATTTGTGTATTTTTGTATGTTTTTTTGTCTGGGTAGGGCCTGAAAAGGGACCTGTTGTCCAGTGCCTTTACACAGTTACCAAAGAATAAATGAAATGAAAATGAAAAACATGCAGTTTCAAGGGGCAGTTCTGGCCCTGTAGCATCTTTCAAATCCAGATGCCTACAACTGCGCAATGCTTTGACCCCACAATGTCATTGATTTCCAGTGGGTTATGATGCCATGTGTCACCAGCCTCATTTTCAATTGCAGGAGGTTCTTTGGCAGTTTTACAGTGATCTTTTGTCACATCCCTCCTGCCCACTAATGTGAGATCCATTGGTCCAAGGAAGCTGTTTGAATACTGCTTCATGTTGGCAATAAATATTTCCCACTCTATGGCAATTATTTTATTTGGTATAGCTTCATGTAAACTTAGCCCTCTCACCTGAACCCACAGATCTGTTTGTCTGTCTATCTGTCTGTCTCTCTGTCTGCCTCTTTATTTATTTCTTTATTTAAACACTGGGGATGGGGAAATGCACACTCAGCTGAGGCTCATTTCCAAGTACAACCCAGGGGAAGGGAACAAGGGATATAAAAATGCATAGCACTGACATAGTTCATAATTACAATAAAATGTAAGTAGTAAAGCATGATAATATACTGTAGGTGTAAGTGAAGAATAAATATGAAAGCCATAAAAAAGTAGCTCTGCCCCTCAGCCACACATATTCCAGGGTAGACTGGCAATGACAGAGACAGTGTCAGTGTCATGGAGAGAGAAAACAGGAGCAGGGGGAAGGGATGATGTTTCAACTGGTACCTTAAGGAGTCTGGGAGGCAGTGAAGTAAAGGGAAGTGGAGGGCTGGTTCCAAAATGAAGGAAGATGATAGCAAAAGGCAGATTGCCCAGCAAAGAAAAACAATTGTGAAAGTGTGAGGATCACTGTAACAGAGTGAGCAAGAAACCAAGGGGATGAGGGAGAGGAATGATGAAAGGTAAGATGGGAGGGGGAAGGGACCAAACCCACTATTTGCATATGAAGAAGACACAATGTATCTGGCTACTTGAGGGTAGAGGGAGGATGGATAAGGAGGAGTAAAGTGAGCAATGATGAGTATGGGGGGGAAGTTGGTAGCAAAGTGGCAAAAGGAATTGCAGATTGTATCCAGTCTTGCTAGGGAGGGGGAGGAAGCAGTACCATAGACCAAGTCTGCATAGTCAAAGACTGTGAGCACCATTTTTGTTACAAACTCTCCGCAAACCTGTGGAAACAGACAATCCTTGGTGAGGTACAAGGCATCAAGTTTAGGGTGAAGCTTGGCATGGATAGCATCAGTGTAGTCAGAGAACTCAAGCTTGCTGTCTAACCACACACTGAGGTACTTGAAGGACAGAACCACTTCATGAAGGGTGCCATCTAAGGTGGAGAAGATGGGGCATAGTAGGGAGTCTGGTCAGTTTCTGACTGGTGCCAGAGGCCATGGATACAGTTTTTTTAGTGTTGACCCAGAGTTGGTTAAACTAGAATCATCAAAGGACATCGTAGAAGTCTTGCTGAAGCAAACCTTCCATGGCTGTAGTAGAGGGACAAAAGGTGTAGGTAACTGTGTCATCTGCATACATGTGAATATGCAAGTTGACACAAGCAGAGGGGAGGTCTTTAAGAAAAATGGAGAAGAGGATAGGACCCAAGATGGAGCCCTGTGGGACCCTGGCCTGAATGAGAAATGGAGGTGACAGGACGCTATCAACCTGTTCTGCTGTAGATGGCCTGTGGGATAAGAGTAGAACCATCCAACAGTGGGAAATGGGAGGCCAGCATAACTCAGCTTGTCTGGGAGGAGAAGGTGAGACACTAAATCAAATGACTTGGCCAGATCAATGAAGATAGCAGCTCTGATGCACCCCTGATCAGTCCCTGAGAAGATAAAATCAGTTACGTGTAACAAAGATGAGACAGTGAAGTGAAGATTCCAGAAGACAGACTAGAATGAGAAGAGGAAATAGGTGAAATAGAGGAAATCAGAGAGTCTGGAGTAGACCAGTTTCTCTTGCAGATTAGCAAGAGAGGGATGGAGTAAGATTGGCTGGACATTACCAGGGAAGGAGGGGTCCTGCTCCCCCCTTATGGAGAGGAAGAACATTGGCTAACTTCTATGACCGAGGGACAGCACTGAGGGAGAATGAGCAGTTGAGTAGATGAGTCAGATTGGATTCTATGGCAGGAGCAGAGATGTGGAGAAGTTTAGGATCCAGACCCTCAGGGCTGGATCTGGACAACAATCAGAGTGTCCCGGGTAGTAATGGGGGAAAGGAATCCCTGGGAGGGGACGGGATAGAATAAGAGGAAAAGGGAGAGGGAGAGGGAATATGAGGTGGAGTGGAAGAGGCTAGAGAGTGAGTGAAAAGGTGAGCATAAGTGGTGAAGAACTCATTGAAATGAGCAGTGGCAGAGAAGGCATCAGACACAGCTGAACCATTAACCAGAAGAACTGGACGGGGTGGACTGGATGGGAGGGTCAAAAAAGGAGTGAATTACCTTCCAGAAATTAGATGGGGCATTAATGTTGTTCTGAAGGTCGGCCTTTAAATAGTGTGATTTTGCAGCACATACAGCCTTTAGGCAGGAGTTTCTACAAAACCTATATAAGGGAAGGTCAGGAAAGGAGTGTGACAATTTGTAGCATACCCAATGAGATCATGGGTCTAACAAACTGCCCCTTGGGCCGTACCAGCTTACAGGACTATTTTGGGGTAACTCTAGTTCTCTTTCCTTGTCACTACCTAACTGTGTCAGGACACCCCATCCTGCTCAGGACTAGGAAGGTCAAACACTATAATACTTGATAGAGTGCACTTTGGATGGTGGACTGTAGACATGGACTTCTTTGTTTGCCAGCAGAAATATTAAAATTACCTTCTCAATAATGAGGCACAATCATTGGTTCTATAATAGATAGACCCATTAATTTTATTGATTTATTTCTCAGAATTACAAATACCTTTGTGTCAGAGACTCATTTATAAAAGTTCCAAGTCTGAGCATGCAATAGGTTTGAATACAAAGTACAATAAAATAGTACAAACAAGGGGATATTGAATCACAAAGCAGAATTATGTGGTAAACAAACGTATACACATTTGGGTAACAGTTAGCATTGTGTACATTTGTGAACACAGTGGGTGCAGATAATAATGGAGGACATAGACAAATGAGAACATTAGATGACACTTGAGCCATCAGTGAGGAGACATTGTCAAAAGGCATGGAGTTCCAGTCCCTGTGCAAATTGATAAATAACTAGGAAAGGTAACAGCATTAATATGTACAAGGAAACAGGTAAGGGGGTTGCAGGTAGAAAATAAAAGTTTACAATATGAAGTATAGGTTGGTGCATCAATAGTGTGATGCAGTACCGTTTGAGCAGTCAGAATATTGGTTATGTCAAGTACCAGAGTGGAGAGATGGAGAAGGGGGAAAAGCAGAGCAGTCAGCAAAGAGAATTTGTTGGGCTGAGGGTTGAAGGGAGTGGAGAGTGGTATAGGGAAGAGTGGGAGGGATGGAGGGAGGAGGGAGGAGGAGGAGGAAGCACAGAGGGACATGGTGGTGAAAGAAGGATCGGGAGGTGTAGAAAATCTCATAGCTGTCAGGGGTGAGGATGAGGGGAGTGGGGAGGGAGTGACTGGAAAAGGGAAGGGGGGCTGATAGACAGAGGGAGTAATAGGTTGCTAGCACAAAATAGGGAATGGGGTGGCAATGTTCTGCAAGAGTAAAAAGCTAGTTGGAACAGTCACAGTTGCTAAGTGCAGTATGGTGCTGTCGGAACTTGTGTTTGAAGAAACCAAGCTTTGGTTCATTGAGGGAATCGTGGGGGAGGTTGTTTAAGCCGCTAGCAGCTTGGAACATGAAAGAACGTTGAGCATGGGTGGTCTGACAGAAAGTCATTACTACTAGATATTTTATGGTATTAACAAATACACACGAAATATGCAGCAAGACAAAAGATTTACACATTTACTGGAAAGAAAAGTAAAAATATTTAACAGATTGTTAGAAGAATCTCAAAATCTAGTCTCTCCTAGAGTCTACATTTACCTGCCAGCCAACCTTAGAGGAATTTGACTAACTCTGTCCTTCCCTCACACAGACAGCCTAGCTATAGTGGCAGTGCTCTCCCTTCCCTTGAGCACTCACTCAGAGAGGCTGATCCTTTTAATAAGCTACAAAGGTCAGAGAGAGAGAGAGAGAGAGATGGGTGTCCAGTTCCCCAATTTTCATGCTTAGAGCTGTGGGAAGGAGACATCTCCCTTGGATGACAGTTCCCCTCAAGTGTTACCAACCCATGTAAGTGTATATGTGTGTGTGTGTGTGTGTGTGTGTGTGTGTGAGACATCATCAAGCCAATTGGCTTTATTGTCACCTAGCAACACTCTTACTTACAGTTTTACTACCCTGTTTTCCTTCTTCTTGCAGGATGTCACAGTGCCAGAAATAGCACCTTCACATTTGCCCAGGTCTGCTGCCGGATTAATGGAAAAACTTGCATCCTCCCACTTGGCCAGTGTTTCTCAGAGATCTACCTAGATGTGACCTTGAAGCCAAGAAGGTGGGGTAGAGCAACAATGGGGAAACATCAAAACCACCATCACAGAGGCAACAAGCCTTTGTGTGAAGCAAATAAACAAATCAAAATGAAAGAAAAAAACACTATGGTTCTCAACAGAAGTGTCGGCAAAGGTAAGGGAGAAAAAGATAGCATTCAGGAAGTATAAGGAAATACAGAAGGAGCAGGATGGAGAACTGTACCAGTTAAAGCAGAAGGAAGCTGGAAAGACAGTCATAATAGTAAAGGCCCCAACTGAGGAAAAGATAGCCTCCTCGGTTAAGAAGGTGGATAAAACCTTTTATAGGTACATTAGGGAGCAAAGAAAGACTAAGGCAGGGATACTGAGGCAGAATAAAGAGGAAGGTGGTTGGCCAGAGAGTGACAGTGAAAAAGCAGGGATACTGAACAAATACTTCTGCTCAGTATTCACAATGGAAAAGCAAAGAGAGATACCTAATCCAGTCAATAGAAGCACTCTGGAAAGGGGGGTTAATATTAGTCCTTTCACAAAAGAAAGAGTTCTGAAAGAACTCTTAAAACTGAAGATGGATAAAGCAATGGGGCCTGATGGGATTCGCCCCAGAATTCTAAAGGAACTAAGAGAGGAACTAATAACATCACTGACTACCCTTTTTATTAAATCATGGGAGGATGGTGTGGTACCTGAGAACTGGAGGAGGGCAGATATGATTCCCCTTCACAAAAGTGGGAGCAAGACAGAGGAAGGAAACTACAGACCTGTCAGTTTGACCTCAGTGGTAGGGAAAATTATGTAATCACTTCTGAAGGAAAGAATTGTTGAGTACCTAGAGGCCAGTGGGGCACAGGACCCAAGGCAGCATTGATTCACAGCAGGAAAGTCATGTCAGATAAATCTAATTGATTTCTTTGACTGGATGACCAAAGTAGTAGACCAGGGAGAGGCTATGGACATGGCATACCTAGACTTTAACAAAGCATTTGACACAGTCCCACACAAAAGATTAATAAATAAATTAGCCAGCCTGGGGGTGGGTCCAAGGGTGGTAGCCTGTGTAAAACACTGGCTGGACAACAGGGCACAGCAGGTAAAAGTAAATGGAGTCCACAGTGAAGAAAGGGGGGTTACTAGTGGGGTACTGCAGGGTTCTGTACTGGGCAGATCCTTTTTAATGTCTTTATTATTGACATTGCAGAAAGACTTGAAGGGAAAGTATGTCTCTTTCCAGATGACACAAAGATCTGCAACAGGGTTCATATGCAAGGTGAGGTGGAAAGGAGGAAAAAAGACTTTGCAAGGTTGGAGGAATTGTCAAATGTATGGCAGCTTAGATTCAACGCAAAGAAGTGCAAAGTAATGCACCTGGGAAACAAAAACCCAGGGGAAGAGTACACAATGGGGGGTGAGATACTGACAAAAAACAGAAATGGAAAGGGACCTGGGGGTAGTCATATCAGATGACCTATAGGTGGGCCAGCAATGTGAGAAGGCAGTAAGGAGGGCTGGGGGGATACTGGGATGCATAGGGAGCAGCATTACCTGCAGAAAACAGGAAGTTGTTGGCCCTCTGTACAGACAGTTGGTAAGAACACATCTGGAGTACTGTGTACAGTTCTGAAGACCCCATCTCCGCAATGACATAGACAGGGTGGAGGCTGTCCAGAGGCGGACAACCAAAATGGTGCAGGGTCTACACCAGAAGACATATGAAGAAAGACTGAAGGAGCTTAAGATGTATAGCCTTGAGGAAAGGAGGGAGAGGGGGACATGATAGAAACTTTCAAATACCTCAAGGGAATCAACAAAGTCCAAGAGGGTAGCATCTCTCAGAAAAAGAGATGTGCAAGAACAAGGGGGCACAATTTGAAGATAGAGGGGACGGCTCAGAGGTAATGTGAGGAAGTATTTCTTCACAGAGAGGGTTGTAGATGCATGGAACAGCCTTCCTGAGGAGGCTGTAGAGTCAAAAACAGTGGGGGAATTCAAGAATGCATTGGACAGACATAAGGCAATTCTAGTGGGGGGTAGGAGGAAGTAGGTTGTTGGTTAAGTAGGATCTACAGCTTATCCGTTAGGTAGGGAAATGTGCAGACTAGGTCGGCCAAGCGGTCCTTAACTGCCATCAAATTCTATATTTCTATGGTGTCCATTCTAAACAGCAACAACATATTAAAAAAACAAACTAATTACACTAACAGAAAAAAAGGACAAATTAATCCAGTCACATTCCCATCACATACCCCCTGGAAAATGAAGGTGTGCCTCGCTTGTGCAACCCCCAGTAGACACTGCTGTTCATGTAGGAACTGGAGAGTGTCTAAAGTATCCTGCCATACTCTAAGCCCTGCCTAGTTAAGCCATTTGCATTGGAATATTGTGAACCACTGCGATGCTGGAAAGTAATTTTATACGACTGCAGTATCAAACTCCAGTGAAATAATTTTGCATTTTTTCCACTGGTCCAATGGATCCTTGTCAGGGAATTGTGATCTGTGGTCAAAGTGAACTCCCACCTGTACAAACATGGATGCAGCTTCTGAAGGGCCCACACTATCCCAAGACACTCCCTCTCAGTTATGACATATGCCTCCTCCCTGAGCAGATGCTTCCAGCTCAGATACACTTTGGGGTGCTCTTCCCCCTGTGGTGTAACCTGGCTCAGGACAGTGCCCAGATTATGGTTAGAGGTGTCCATGTGCATGATGATTTTAAGATTATATTTGGGGCTAGCAAGCATGGGAGACCCACATAATGCCCCTTCCACTGGATTTAGAGACCTTTGTCCAGTTTTTTGTCAGGTCTATCAGGGGCTTGGCCACATCACTGTAGTGAGCAACAAACCTCCTGCAGTATCCAGCTGTCCCCAGAAATGCCCTTACCTGTCTCTTAGTGATAGATATTGGCCAGTCCTGGATGGCCTCAACTTTGCAGGCTCTGGACAGATGTATCTACTGCCCACTTGGTGCCCAAGACAGGACACTTCTGCCATACCTATCTGGCATTTTTGTGCCATAACTGTCAGCCCTGCAGCTTTCAGTGGATGGAACACCTCTCTCACATGCCTAACATGATCCTCACATGTCTATCTGTAAATGGCTATATCATCCTTGTACGCCAGTGCATATTGTCCAGCCCAGACAGAATCCAATCCACAAGCTGTTGGGAGGTTGCAGGTGCATTCTTCATTCCAAATGGCATTACATGGAATTTGAATTAGTCAAATATGTTGATGAAAGCAGACATCTCCCTAGTTGCAGGGGTTAGGGGTATTGGCCAGTTGCCCTTTGTCAGGTCTATAGTGGTCAGAAAGCAGGCTCCCCCAAGCCTTTCTAAGGTCTTATCCATTGTGGGCGTGGGATAGGTGTTTGACACTATGTAACTGTTGCGCTTATGGTATTCAATGCATAACCATGTGCTATTTTCCTTCTTGGGGATGGGATCACAGGGGATGGCAAGGAGCTACTGGACTCCTGGATTACTCCGAGAGCCAGCATCTCTCTGAGTTCTTCCTGAGTGGTCTGCCTAACTCACTTTGGTACCCTATGGAGGGACTGCCTCAGCAACACTTGGGTCACAGTGTCGATGTGGTGTTCAGCTATCATAGTGTATCCTGGTTTCCCAGTGATCATTTCTCCAAATGCTTCATTCAATCAATCAATCAATCAATCAAAGTTATTTTAACAAGCGAAACAGTATCCTATCCCACTCATCTCCTCTGCCTAAGCTGGTGTCAGCTGCTGTGAAAGGGTGACGTTATCCATTGAAGATCCTTTCCGTGCCTCCCTAAGGAGGTCCACCAGTGGATCAGTCTCATTTTCTTCTTCTGGTGTGCTGCATTCAACGCTGACTATTTCCTCCCTATCATAATAGGGCTTCATCTTGTTAACATGATATATCCTCTGCCTGCACTTCCTGTCAGGCAGTCCCACCATATAATTTCCCTAACTATGAAGAATGGGCCCTTCCATGCTGCCTGCAGTTTATTTTGTCAGACTGGGATGAGTATCACCACCCATCACTCGCTATCCAACTTCTTACTGCCGGGCTTTGTCCCCACAGTTGTACCAGGCTTTCTGCTGCTTCAGTGCAGTAACTAAGCACTCCTGAGTGCACCCCATGAACACCTTAGGATGTGCACTGAAATTCAGAATGTACACCACCACAGATTCCACTTGGGAGGCAAGGTCCCCATCCCATTCATCCCTTAATAAATCTAGGACCCCATCACCCTGTGATCAAACAGGAGCTCAAAGTGTGAGAACCCTGTGGACTTCTGTGAGACTTCCCTGTAAGCAAACAGGAGGTGGGGCATATATTTGTCCTGCTATCCCTTGTGCTGGTCAATGAAATATTCTGAGAATAGTTTTGTATGTCCCCTTGAACTGCTCGACCTGAACATTCATCTTGGGGTGATAGGGTGAGGCACTGAGCTGTTTCACCTCACACCTCTCCCACAGACCAGACATTAGTGATGACAAGAAATTCCCAGGAGTTCAGCAGCCATTTTCTCAGTCTTAAAGGAGGACATGACCACTGCCTCAGGGTACCTGGTTGCATAGTGCTTTGCAACCAATGTGCACCTTTTGCCAATGCAACTCATGGTGCTCAGGGGCTCCTCTATCTCCAAGGCTACCCTCTAAAAGGATTCATTAATAATAGGCAGGGATGCCAAATATGGCTTAGTCTTGTCCCTTACCTTTCTGACCTTCTGGCACTGTGGACAAGTCCAACAGGACCTTGGATCCTGCACTTAACTTCCACCTTCATATTTGCCACCTATCCAAGTCCCTAAATGTCAGATTGGGAGTGTTATACCACTTCAAACACTGTCTCACCCTGGAGCCCTCAGGCTTGCTGTCTCCTTCTCGGTTCTTTCGTTGCTGGAGTATGGCTTACTGATCTATGGAGCTGCAACTACCACAGCCCTAGATAGTCTCCATCTCTCTTCAAACAAAGCCTGCTGCCTTATACTGGGATGTGACCGACACACACACCTGCTCACTTTATAATGATACCGGCTGGCTCAACCTTGACAACAGAATCAGGTTCCACACCTACCTCCATATCTAAAAGAATTGCCCTTGGTCTCTCCCCCCCCCCCACCACTGGGCTAGCCCCTCTAGTCAACCCAGTACTCAAATTGCAGCACACCTGCAGCTCTGACAAATACCTCCTCTCAGAGCCCGGCTGCAAGACCTCCCTATTCCAAAGGTCCTTCAACTATAGGGCCCCTTGGTGGATGAGCAGCCTTCCTGCCTCATTAGCATATGAACCCAGACTTGGGTCATTCAAAACCCACCTTAGGGAACATCTCCTGACCTCAAGTAGCTGTGACTGCTCTTGAGTTGATAATTTTCCTGATGATGGCCCTCTGCCTGAAACTACCTCAGTAACCGGTCTGCTTCTCAGCCTAAGCTAGTAATATTAGTATTTGCTTCGAATCTGTTATGTAGAACCTTAACTAAGTTACCCAAGTATTTATATGTGTTAATTCTCATTGTATACTTGCCTACTTCTCACTGTAAGTAATCTGAACCTTATATACTGATCTTTTGTTAACTATGTCTGTCTGTACCTTATTCTCTGTGAGGTGGATCCTTTGTAAATGAGTCTTTGACTCAAAGTGTTTCCGAAATACTAATAAACTATAAACAGCAATAATTTGCCACATCTGCGTATATACAGTACTTGACCAAAAGAAATTGTTGGCAAACCACATTTTTGTGCAGCTAATACCCAGGTGGCCTGAAAAAGGGATGTCATAGGCCAAGGCCAAAAGCTACTTGCAGTAAGCCCAAGGGACTACCAGCTGCTGCAGTACCTTTCCTTCTAGCCCCACCTGTGGTGTATATTACCTGCACATTAGTCCATGCTCCCAGTAAACTAACTTTTTACTCCCCTGACAGTCCTCAGCACTACCTACTATCTCTCGCAGTTTCTGTAAGGTAGCATCAGCAAGCTGAGCGCTGCCCCAGCTCCTCACATCTGATGCTCCCCAACTCCCCTTCAGAAGGAAATCAGCCTGATGACTAAGATCTCCTCTGTTTGCAGCTGAAGATCAGGGATGCTACTCCTAGCTATCCCTTCACCCACACTAGCCACTTCCGCAGCTGCTGAGGGAGGGGTTAGCACAGGTTGTGTCACCGCCTCCTCATCCTCAGAAGCTTGTCCTTTTGCATGACTGTAGGTAGTAATGCACATCAGAGTTACCCTGTAGTCAGAATCATTGCCCATGATCACATCGAACGAGAGGTCAGGTATGACTCACATTTCCTGTACCCAATGGCTACCTTCCCATCTCAGGAAGACCCGAGCCATTACTACTTGGAATGCTGGATCCATGACTTTCCAAATCTTGGAAAACTGACTCAGCAGAACTTGAATCAGATCATGCCTCACCATGGAGATGGAGGTGCCAGTGTCCTTCAGCCCCTGTGTTACAGTGTTACCGTCCCATTAACAAGGATAGGGTACATATGCATGGAGGAGTTAGGTGGCACTACATTCTGTGCACAGGCTACTATCTGCTAGGTATTGTTTTTGTCACCACCTCCCTCAGACTTTTGCCCTTTATTCATTTTTTAGGACAGTCTTAGGACAAATGCCCCACTTTCTGGCAAATAAAGAACTTCTTTGCCCCCAGATCCTTGTTCCATTTAGGACTGATGGGTTATGTTTTGGGCTTGGGTGCAGGCTGGTTTATTCAAGGCTGCCCTCCCTGGGTCCCCTTGAAACCATGTGCTGCCCATCATTGTTCCAATGCTGCATTTGTGGTCTGCTGGCCACATACAGATCAGCACCTTCTGCTGCCTCCTTCATGGAGCTGCATCCCCAGTCCAGTAGCCATACACACAGGTCCTCAGATATAATTTTAAGAATTCATTCCCTTACAACCAAATCTTTTATTTTCTCCTCAGTTCTTGTTTAGGTCCCATCCACCCAGCAGTCTAGATACAGTAGGTACACATTTGAACATGCAATTCTACATAGCTGTCTCCTGTGTAGAGATGGGTGAAGTCAGAAAAATTCACTCCACGAATTAATCCATAAATTTCATGCAATTTGTGGAGCACAAAGCGATCTGCAAAGTTCTACCGTAAAGGGCGAAGTTCTGCCCACGAAGTGTGGAATTTTGCCCACAAACACGGAACTTCACCATTCGTGGTCAGAATTACGTAATTTGTGGGAAAAATGTCACTATTTTGGGTGAAGTCAAAGTCCCTGAGGGTTGGGACAACTTTGTGAAGCTCCACAAAGTGCAAATTTTGGCCACTTCATGGCAACTTTGACCGCAAATTTTAACTTTGCCCAATCTCTACTCCTGTGCCTTTTCTTACTTCCCTGAATTATCTCCTATAAGCCTCAGGAGTAAGCTCAAAACATTTTAGTAATAGCTTCTTAACTTTATCATAGTTCATACAGTCCTGATCATCTATTCTAGCAAATGCATGCAAAGCAAGGCCAGTAAGCACTGGTGTAAGGTGGGTCATCTACAAAGCTCTGTGCAATTTAAAATGAACACATCCCATCTCAAAGATCATTCCACTCCTCATATTGAAGAAACATTTTAGAACTAATTGTGGCTTTGAGAGTTTGATCCATTACATCATTACTTACAGTGTAGTATGATACTTTCTGTTGCAGTTTCACCATCTTTTTCTCATGCTGTCATTCCTTCTCTTTTTCCACTCATTTCTTCTGTTCTTCCACTCATTCTTTCTCTCTTTCCTGTTGTTTCTGCTGGCATCCCTCACTCTTGTGTATGAAAATCTCATACTGACACTTCTGCTCTCTCATATACTACCTCAAGATTCTGTGTTGGCATGCCTTCCCTTTTTCCTGAGCCTTCAGCCTTACTCTCTACCTCTCAACCTCAAGCTTTGCCCTCTGCAGTTCTGCAAGTGCAAGTTCAGTGCAAGCTACATTTTCATGAGCTCAAGCTAATTTGGCCCAGGCTCAGGCTTCACTGTTTTGCCAACTCGTGGCATCAGGTATCCCTCTTGCTCATCCTCTGTGAACCTCAGTCTTGCTACTTTGGTCATTTTCATTAGTGACTGTGTGCTCCACAGGCATTTGGTCATATGTCCCAAGGATCTGCTGCCTTGTCTGCACTCAGTCATACTCCACCAAGGCTTCTATGAGTCCACTTTTTGTCAGACCCTCATAGACAATCCCGCTGTCTTTGCACAGCTCATGGAGCTGAGGTACATTACATCTGCTGTATGATGAGGAGCTCATCCTTGCTAACTGCACTGCACTAATCAGTGTCTCTAGGCATAAAGAAAACAGTAGTAAATTATGTAATCCTTTTTTATATCCTGTTACGTGACTGTTAAGGTAACTTTTCTACTGGCAGTCTCTCTTTTCCCCCATGTGCTAGGTAAGGCTTTTACCTCTCTCACAGAGTTCCTAGTTCCCCCAGGAAAGGACACGGCAAACAAATTCTCACTTTCACTTTGTACACTGATACCACTACTGTACCAGTTTTTGACAACAGGCCTTGGGCCATACCAGCTTACAGGGCACTTTTTGAGTATCTCCATCTATCTTCACTTGCCACCACCTGATTGTATCAAGAAAACCCGTGTCCTACTCAGGGCTAGGAACGTCAAACACTATAATACTTGGTAGATTGCACTTTGGATGGTGGACTATAAGAAAAGACTTTTGTTTGTCAGCAAAAATATTTAAAATTACTTTTTCAATAATGAAGCACAGTCACTGGTTCTATAAAAATATATTCTTTACTACTATATACTGCAGATATTGACAAATACACAGGATATATACAGTGCGACAAAAGATTTTGACATTTACTGGAAAGGAAAATAAAAATAATTAACAGACAGATGATAGTTAGAAGAATCTCAAAATCTAGTCTCTCCTATAGTCTATATTTACCTGCCAGCTAAGCTGAAATGACTACCATTAAGTCTGTCCTTCCCTCACATGGATAGGCTGACTAAAGGAGCAGGGCTCTCTCTTCTCTGGAACACTCACTCAGAGTGTCTGGTCCTCTTCATAGGCTGTGAAGGTGAGAGAGAGAGAGAGAGAGAGAGAGAGAGAGAGAGAGAGAGAGAGAGAGAGAGAAAGTTAGAAGAGTGTCCACCTCTCCAGTTTATGTGCTCAGGGCTGTGAGGGTGTGACATCCCTCTTGAGTGACATTTCCTCCCCAGTGTTCCCCATCCACATGAGAGAGTGTGTGTGTGTACGCGTGTGTGTGTGTGTGTGTGTGTGTGTGTGTGTGTAACATCACCAAGCCAACTGACTTTATTGTCACCTAGCAACATTCAAACCTCACATGTTTTATGACCCTGTTTTCTTCCTTCTTGCAGGATGTCTCTGTGCCAGAAATAGTATCCTTACATGTGCCTGGGGCTGATGCAGGATTCATAAGAAACCTTGTACCCTCGTCCAGCTGGCCAGTGTTTGTCATGAAACTTGCCTGGACATGTGACCTGGAAGCCATTTTGGTGTTCATTGTAAACAGTAAGAACTTATAAAAAACGAAATAATTACACTAACAAAAAAAAGAATAAATTAATCTGTTCACATTCCCATCACAGAGAGATTTGCTGGAAGTTACAGGAGGAAGAGGGGTCCCTCTTTGTGGAGAAGATTAACTTTGACCAACTTCCACAACTGAGGGCAGCACTGCAGGAGAATGAGCAGTAGAGTAGATGAATCAGAGGAGATTCTATGGCAGAAGTGGAGATGTGAATGAGTTTAGGATCCAACGCACTAGGGCTAGACTTGGACAGGTTAAGGAAAGGAAGGAAAGGGTAGTTAAAGTGTTCTGACTAGTAACTGGGGGAAGGAAACCCTTGGATCAGAGGGGATGAGAACGAGATGGAATATGAGGTTGAGTGGAGGAGGCTGGAGGGGTAGAGGAAGAGTGAGCACAAGTGCTGAAGACTTTATTGAAGTGAGCTGCAACAGAGAAAGGGTCCGACATTGATGAACCATTAGCCAGAAGGACTGGGTGGGAGGGTCAAAAAGGAAGTGAATTACCTTCAGGAACTTAGATAAGGCATTATGATTGTTCTGAAAGTTGACATTGAAATAGTGTGATTTAGCAGCCCAGACAGCCTTTGTGCAAGAGTTTCTACGAGACCTACATAAGAGGTGATCAGGAAGGAAGTGTGATAAGTCGTAGCGTGCCCCTGAGAGATCACACGATTTTCACTGGTCAATAATTTCAGTGGTAATCCAAGAGTGATGGTGAATTTTTATCCTGGATTTTTTGAATGGGGAGTGTTTGTCCCATACTAAAGAGAGTTTAGAGTGAAACAGGGAAAGGGCAATGTTAATATAAATACCAGACAGGATGGCTGAATTACTGCTGATTGAGCTGGATGGGGGGGATTGGCACTGTTAGAGACTGTAGCGGGCCTCTGCCTTGGTACCTCCAGCCTTCAGACTGCTCAAAAGGTGAAGAATCTGGGTGTCATTCTGAATGAAAGGCTGGCATTTGAGGCTCAGGTATCATCAATCATTTAGAATGGTTTCTAACATCTTAAAAATATCAACTGGATTTGTTCCCTTATTCCCCCTGAAGACTTGCCATCTCTGGTGCATGCCTTTGTGACGTCTCGTCTCGATTACTGTAATGCCCTCTATCTTGGGAGCAGTGGAGGTATGCTGCAAAGCCTGCATTTAGTGCAGAACATGTCTGTGAGATTGTTGACAGGCCTTTCTAGGTCAAATCACATTACTCCTGCACTGCATCACCTATACCGTTTGCTGGTTAAGTGGTGTACAGTATCTCCTATAAGGTTGGTCTACCATGCTAACCTATAAGGCCCTGCACAGGCTGAGTGAGGGGGAGGAGAGGAAGGCAGAGTGGATAAGAAGAGATGAGGGTAATAGGTAGGAATAAGGGCAGGATAGTTAGAGGAGGGAATGGAGGTGAGGTCAGTAGGATGGGAGAGGGAGGAAAAGAGGGTCAGATCAGGGAGAGGAAGGGATAAGGCAGAGGAGGTCAAGGTACATTGTAGTCAGTACTAAAAGTGTGAATAACATTTAGGTCAGATGTACTATATACTGTAGCTGAAACCCAAAAGCAGGCATTATCAGTAAGTACATATGAAACAAAACAACAGGAAGGTTAAAAATTGCAACACAGATGAACACACAGGTTACTGACTAAAGGGAGAAAGTGCAATTAGCTGGATTGTATGCTGTTACTGTAAGTATGCTATAGAAATCACAATAGCATCACCTTAAAAATGAGACAGAATACAGATCAATACAACATGTCTGTCAGTCTATCAATTTACATATTTGTCAATCTGTCTAGCAATCTACAGTTATCTACTCTATATCATATTTGTCTGTTTGCCTGTCTGTATATCTCTGTCTGTCTGTCTGTCTCTGTCCTAACTCATTCTCCCCTCTCCTCTGTTGAACCATGAGGAAATACTTCCTGTAACTGCATCACATACTACACTGATAGTTTTCATTTTTTTCTCATGCTATTTCAATTATGCACAGATAGTCCAACTAATTCCCAGGCAGGTTCATCATGATTTTGTAAAATTGAGCATTTATAAGATATGAAATTTTTAATATTGTGCAATTTGGGGAAATTGTACAATCTGAAAAAATCAAGTGTGAAATTACATTGTATTCTGATACCATTTTGCAAACACTGGGCCCTATGCACCATGCAAAAGCACCGCGTAAACTGGGCATATAAGCAAATATTTGCATGAATGCCACACAGTGGGAGTCCCGCAAATCCCTGACGGCATTCACCAAATTTGGGCTAGCCAGGCATGCACCTGATTCCCTAGCCATGCTAATGGTTGGCCGAGATGGTGTGTGGAGGGATGTGCCACACACTGTCCATTGTGGCGGCACTGACTTGCAGGTAGGGGGGATGGGGTGGTGTTGTCGGTGCCGTGGGGGGCCATTAACCACAAATGAGGGGGCATGGGGCTGATATCAGGGGCCAGGGTTGATCGAGCTGTGCAGTACTTGGAAGGGTATTAAAGTACCGGGATCTGGTTGTTGGGGGTTGGGAGTCACTGATGTGTGGACTGTCAGGACTGATATGTCTGTAGAGGGGTTAGCTCTCTTGCAGGCCAGGTGAGGGCTCAGATATGGGGTGTGTGAGCTGTCTTACTGGTCCACAGATGGGGATATGCTATTTGCAGGGGTGTACTGGCATACAGGACCTTGGTTGGGACTATGCTGTGGGTGGGGTGGTGTAGTGGCATAGGGGCCTGATAATGAGTCTCAAACAGGGGAGAGTACACTAGGCAACTAACATTTTCAGTGCATTCCCTCGGTGCCTGTGAGTGCTATGCACTCACTCGATCCTGTGCATTCCCACTCTCCCCTGCTACCTCGGTGCGGGGGATCCACTCTGGGACCCAGGACAGGCATCCCATTGGTTGTGTGCTGAGGTTTACTACTCCACCCCATCTGTTCTATATGATCCTGCACACTGGGGGGGGGCAGGGCCATGGATAGGTGGCTGGTGATAGTGCATACCAGCCTGTGCATGCTGGTCCATGGGTGCGGAGCTACATGGGTGGGGTACATGCATTTGTTGCATGCCTTATGCCCCCATTAGTGCTTAGGCCCCATTGTGTGAATGTGATAGCAGCAGCTTAGCACTATTTGACACACCTAATTCAACTTTCAACCCAGCACTACACTTGAGATGTCATAATAAATGAGATCACGATGCTGGTGAGGTATAAATGGGAATAGAACTAAATATTTTAGCATCCATTTAAAGTACTCACTACACATCACACGATAAAGCTATCAGGTAGAACACCATCACATGAGCAAAAGAACAAATAAAAATGATTGAGGAAAAAAATGTATTTACACTTCTAGCTTTTTAACAACATTTTGAATCAATTAGTCAATAGGTGACCATGCCCAACGTGGAGCAAAGCAGTGTGACACGTTTTTAATTTAGTTTTTTACTTCTCTTTAGTGTAGTAAATGTCATTTATTAAAACCTCAGAAAAAGTATCCTCCTGCTCCAAATCAAAACTGTAAAAAAGTATTCATTTAGTGACAGAGTATCAAACCCCAGTGAAGGATACACTTTTCCTATTTTTAATTTCAAATTATTGAATAACAATGATACAGTATAAGTCAGTTTAGTACTGCAGTATCATAAAAGTGAATTGAAGTCATGGCATGTTATTAAAGGTGTTAGATCATCATTGTCACATTGTCAAACTACTCTCTTTATTTTGACTGGTACAATAAGTAGTTTAACTATCTACAAGAACCCTTAAACTGTCTAACACAAGTGCAGAATTCTTTAATTTACTTGTCTTCAGCTAGGATTGACACCAAGACAATAATCTGCCCCCCCCCCCAACTGAATATGTGTATACTGCTGCTCTAAATTAGTTTTCTTTAGCTTCAAACATAATTCATTTTTGGCAATCTTGCTGCAACTGTAATTTATTAAATATTGTAATGAAGATGTTCAAATAGTAGGCATTTTTATCCATTAGCTGATGCATGATGCCATATGGGGATTATTTAATGTACTGGAACATATCCCGCTCATGTCTCTTCGGATTAGCTGCAGTGTATTAAAAAAGAAATTAGAGACAAATTCCATTGTCATACTTCTAACATGAATACTGTAACACAAGGCTTCTTTGCTGAGATAAGCATGCTGGCTGAAGCCTCTACAGAATTTTATTCAAGATGACAGATGGAGGTGCAACAAGTATAACATTCACTGCTAAACTGGACCACCTCTGAGTTACACATCAAACAAACATGGATTGACAGGTGTTACTGATAGTCTTCTCTGAATCATGAACCTATTCAAAAGAAATTGTGATGCCTTTTTGCAAATGTCAATAAGCATGCATTTTGGCTCCAAATGAGGGTCTACTATGTATAGGTTTCATGTGATATGAATGTTCCTTTCATCACTTGCAAATTATTGAATTCTTAATGGCTTAAAGAAAGAATGCTATGAAGAGTAATTTGTGACATAAGCATCCCTAAAAAGTTTATTTAAAGTTTGTAATGTACAACTGGGCCTTTTTCTATCATAAAACACAGCTACTATATCAGACATGCAGCAGTGCAGACCTGCATTTCTTTAAACTAATAGAAACAAAGAAGTTTGTTCTGAATTAACTGGCTAAGTGGATTCAATGTATTATATAAAGCATTGTATGATGCCTCATACTTATTTATTTATTTATTTATTTAAATTTTGGTGACCGGGTAGGCCCACTGAGACTGAAACAGTCCCTTTTTCAGGGTCGACCCAGAATTAATTACATACATCTATAAACATAACAAAATACATACATGTCATTTCACAATTAACGGTCAATATAGACATACTGACCCAGTCAAGGATATAGAGACAGGTTAATTACAATCAATATCAACAGGAGTAGAAGTGTTATTATACACAAGACAGTCGCAATCAAATTGATGTCCCAATAAGGTTAGATCAGCAGCAGGGAGTCTGGTAGACTCAGTGGTAGCAGTTGCAGAGGCTCAGATTCAACAGGTGGGCTTTAAGACCCTGATTGAAGCCCCAAAGGGAGGTATATTCCTGGAGACTGCTAGAGAGATGATTCCAGATAGGAGAGATGAAGGTAGCATAGGACCTGAGTCCTAGGGGAGTCCTAACACTGGGGACATGGAGAAGCTGGCGGCCAGAGAATCTTAGTGTTCTCCCATTCTTTTTGGGAGCTAATGTGTTAATTAGACTAGGAGGGGTGACATTTTGCTGGAGCTTAAATGCAAGGCACAGTGATGGATATTATAATCTGCCATCTAGGGAAGGCCACCTAAGAGATAATAGTACCTTGCAGTGATGCTCCCATGGTGCCACCCCTGCAGCAAAGTGCCCTATCCTGTGATACAGTATTTTTAGCCTTTGCATTTCAGAACTTCTTACAGAACGTAGTAAAGGGGCCCCATATAACAAGTTTGGTAGGAGTGTACCAGTGGAAGCCTTGAGTTTGGATTCACGAGTGAGGAAAGGGCTTAGGCAATATAATAGACCTAACTTTTGTTTGAGTTTCTTGAACACATGGTCGATGTGCCTCTTAAAGGAGCAGTCTTAGTCTAAGTATACACCTAGGTATTTGATACAATCGATCACTTCAGTTTTTGAGCCATTAGAAGGAGCTGGGAAAAATAAATGCAGACTCATTGGGCCCAGGCTTTTAGGGCCAAATAGCATGGCTTTGGCCTTTTTACTATTTAAAACTAATTTATTAGCAAGAAACCAATTGTCAAGTAGACCAAGGTCTTGACTAAGAAGGTTGTTTAGTTGGACAGTGTCTTGGGAGGACCTATAAAGCACTGCATCATCTGCATGTAAGATCACCTTGGCCCCTCCACAATGTTGAGGCAAATCATTAATAAATAGAGAAAACAGGAGCGGTCCCAATATCGAACCCTGGGGGATGCCATCTGTGATAGGGCATTTGTTGGACTTAGCTCCATGCCATCCGACAATTTGTGATCTGCCATCAAGGTAGTCCTTCAATCATTGAGCAGATAGATGATCAAGACAAAGAGATGTTAGTTTAGTGATAAGCTGCTGATGATTCACCAAGTCAAATGCCTTGGTGAGGTCTATAAAGATTGCACCAGTTGGAAAGCCATCATCTAGAGCCAGGAAGATATCCTCAGTAAGGCTAATCAGGGCCATTTTGGTATCATGATTTTTTTCTAAAACCATGTTGTTGTTCAGTTAGTAAATAGTTCAGTTCAATATATTCCTGGACCTGGTGGTATAAAATCCTCTCTAACACTTTACTTAGAGTGCAGAGGATGGATATTGGTCTGTAATTCCCAACAAGTTTAATATCCCCACCTTTAGGGATAGGAGTGACCAAGGTAACTGTCCACACAGAGGGGAGTAGCGATCTGTTTAGGAGCTAAGTGACTGGAGAGTCAAATGATGTGGACTGCGATTCTGAGGAGTCTGGGCTCCAGCTTGTCAAACCCAGCAGAGCCAGATGATTTGATTTTTTTTAGTAATTTTTGGACCTCAGATTTAGTTACAAATTTGAAGTGAAAATTAAGGTAAGGGGTTTCCTCTTGTAAATGATTCTGGGTAGGGGGGCCCAGAGGGATTATTTTTGTCCAGGTTGGAGAGGAATGCATTTAGTGAATTAGCAGCATCTAGCGGGTTAGTATAGCGGACACTATTTGCTGCTATTTCACTTTTCTCATGGCCGGTGTTCCCCTTTAGGAGAGAGTTAATTTGGGACCAAAATTTTGTAGGGTCTGAATGGTTTGTAGTTTGTAGGTTCTGGAGGTATTGTCTTTTAGCTGATTTTAGATCCTATTTATACTTGTTTCTCAATTTTCTATATTCCACCTAATCCTTAGTTAGATTGTTGATTTGAATTTTTCCTAGGCTTTGTCTGTCACCCTCATTTGTTTTTTAAGGTCTCTGGACAGCCACTTTGAGCGTCTTCCCTTGACTCTAATTTGTTTTAGGGGGGCATGCTTATTCACGGCTGAGAGGAAGTTATTGATGAAGAAATCAAGGGCTGAGTCCAGATTGGGGGCTAGCTTGATTTCAGTCCAATCCACCACTGCTAGGGTTTCAAGAATGGAGCAAGTGTCAAAATTGGAATAATCACAAGCCCAAAAAATTCTGGGTGGAGGGTTGGGATGGTCGTTTTTCCAGATGCCGAATATAGGGTCATGGTCACTTATGGAGTCTGCAAATGTCCCAGCTAGTTTGAAACTACTTGGGTTGGAAGCAAGAATCCAGTCTAATATGGTATGGTTTCCTGACTTAATGTTCAACCTAGTGGGTCCTTGGATCAACTGGGTCAAGTTGGCCTCTAGCAAGCTGGATTTTACATCACTAATGGTGTGCTGACCCCAGTGGAGGTTAAAGTCACCAAGGATTATTTTCTCCCACTGAGGTAGCCCCGGCATCAGATCCAAAAGGCTCTTTAAAGCATCTTTTACAGTCTTAGGTGGGTTGTAGATGCAGCCTATTAGCAGGGGCTTAGTCCAGCCAAGTAGTATTTTGATGAACACTGCCTCACCACCTGATTGGGTATGGTCTGGCGTTGCCATCAGGGAGGCATTTAGGGAGTTTTTTACATAAATGATAACTCCACCACCATTCCAACCACATTTATCTTGTCTAAAAGACTTAAACTCCTGGAGCTCAATCTCATGCATTACGAAACTAGGCTTGAGCCAGGTTTTGGAAATGGCAATTATGTCAGGGGACTGCATATTTACCCATACCTCGAGTTCATGCATTTTAGGTCTGAGGCTGTTAATGTTCATGTGGACTAGTTTAAGACCTTTGGCATTAGCCCAGACAGCCATTGATGGTGACACAGTTGGAATATTAGGGCATGGAAGGCCAGGATTAGATTCAATATCCCCAGTGAGTAATAACTTAATGGTCAGCAGGAATTTCAGGAGTGACCCGGGGGGGTAGAAAGATCTGACATTTGTAGACTCTGAGATATTCCATAACCATATAGCAGTTTCCCCCTTTTACAAGCCCATATATGGTGATAAGGGCTAGATTAAGGTTGGCTAGGGCGTAGATATATGAGAAGCTGGAGGTCAGAGGGCCTGTGGGCTGCCCTGTGTCCTGCCTGAGAGTGAGCAGCAATTGGTCTGTGCCCAGTGCTACAAGTATGTAGGTACAAGCCAGCACAATACCCAATGCCATATTAAAGCTTAAAAATGGGTCAACGAAGAGGATGAAGTTCAGATTAAAATCCAAGATATTCAACAGTAGCAGGATAGGGAAAAGCTTGGAGTAGAAAAAATGTGGGTGGAGAGAGTATATATTTTTTTATTATTATTTATTTATTTAAATCTAGGATTACAAGTATCTTTGAACCAAGGCTCTTTTACGAAGGTTCCACGTCAGTTTGGAGGGCAATACAAACATAAAGTTTGAAATTAGCAGTTCAGGCAGCATGAATACAGACAATTGAGGGAGGTATATATAGGAGTTTGAAAATGCAATACATATCATGGGATTCAACACAATCACAAGCAGAGGAATGAGCAATTCATACAATGGGATTCAACACAATCATTTATCTAGGTGGAACTATTGAAAAAGCATGAGGTAGGATAATGTGGGTGGTTAGGGTGACCTCCACTAAAACAGAAGGCTGCAGCATCCTCCAGTCCGAGCCGAAGCACCCCAAACTGGAGCCAAAGCACTCTGAACCTGAGCAAGAGCTATGCAAAAGAATGTCAGGGGAATATTCAGTGTGTGAAGAAGGAGGAAACAGTGACCTCTAGGGGTAGCTGGGTATAACTTGCAAATGGGAAACTGGACACTTTTCTTGTAAACTATGAATTTTTTAACTATAAATCTGGTACAAATCCTTAGTGTAAGTACACTGCGACACTAAAGGACACTGTGGAATGCAGACAGCAGCGAGTAAGAAAACAAGTCAGCACTGGTATGCTGGTGGTAAGGTGCCAGGTTCAAATCCACTGTTCACTGTTCCCAAGACAGAGTGCCTCAGCTGGAACAGGAGGGTGACTTGTACCTGCTAGTCTAAGCGGTGGCGTTTTTGGAGCTCCCAAGGCAGCAGGTGTGTGTGTTGAAGTGGGTCCTGTCATGCTAGTCTAAGCACACCCAGAGAGTAAAGCTTGATAGTTTTATCAAGCTATCAAACATCAGGGGTGCATGTTAAAAATCCATGACACCCGTGAGTGATACTTAATTTTTTGTAATTGCTAATTGTAATGACCTCCATTTCTTTTTTCAGCACAGGCCCGGATGCCAGACTGTGAGCACTATGCCCTTTCTGTTTCCAAGGACCATTGCCTGCCATGACACTAAGAAAAACATTTTAAATTACTGCCTCAGTTTCTTTAAAGACTGGCCCTTGCTCCACTGCCAGCCCTGGAGTCTGGAGCCAAATAATGCTGCACCATTTTCAGCAGTCAGTGGCAGTGACAATGTTCACAGTTTTCTCTGACTGCTGCTATCTGTTGACTGACAGCTATTGGGTGTCTTGCAACTGTCATAACCAGACTATTACAATGGCAGATTATGCCATGGTGATCCAGTTGTAATCACATCTAATCAGTAATTATACTGTGTTTAATCAAGTGGTCAGTTTAAATGGGACATCTTTTTACTTGTGATAAACACTAAAACTGCTGCAGTTTAGTGCATGAGAATATTATGGCAGTGCAATGTAATGGATAGTGCACTGAACATATAGATGTAAGATCAAGAGTTAAAGTCCCTCCATGGGCACTGGTTATTGACTATGAGCAAATTACCTTACAGGCCCGATTCTAAGACATATGGCGCAATCTGCTGGAGGATGCGCGTTGCAACATATGCCGCTACACTGGGGACCCTGCACCAGATTCCAGAACAGGCAGGGTCCCCAGTAACTATGATCTGCAAGTTGCAGCACCTCCAGCAGTGCTCCACAGGAAGGGTGCACCTGACATGGGTGCCACAAGCTGCCAACATGCCCAGCAACAGGGCACAGCCACACACTCCAGCCCCAAGACATGCCCGCAGACTCCTGTGGGCCATAGGGCATGTGTGTTGGCAGAATCACACTGGCACCGGAGGGTGGCATCACCACATTGCAGTCCCGGGAGTCGGTGAGTGGAACCCTGGTATTGCTGGGGGTTGGGGGTCATTATGCATTGGGGGGTCTGTGTGGCATCGTGGTCTGTGGGTCAGGGGCCATGCAAGGGGGCATCAGGCATTTGGGCAGGGCAGAAGCTCCTTACACCAGCTCATAGCTGGTCTAACCCCACAGTGTGGCAGGGCCTCCTGTAATGGTGTTGAGGGGTTATGGCAGCTGCCCTGTCAGAACTGGGTGCAGATGCTGCCATAACCCCCTCTTCTGCCATGCCGTTGGGGCCTTGGGAAGCATCAGTTCCCCTTGGCACAGGCAGCCAGCACCATGGTGCAGGCTGCCTCTTAGAATCCTGGTCAGTGGATCCCATGGTGCACAGTGCAACTTATTATTTATTTATTTAGTTTTTGTTGACCGGGTAAGTGCACTAGACAAATCCTGCCTATTTTCAGGCACGACCCGGGGGAGGGGGATACAGATGACTGCCAACTGACCTTAAACCAGATTAAGCTGTTGGTGGTATTTTTCGTGAATGGAGGAAATTTGGCCATTGCACCAGGGAAATTCCCCTGCTCTTTTCGAGAAGTGCCATGGGATCTTTAACATCCATCTGAATTATCACCAGAACAGGCAGATGGGACCTCGGTTTAACGTCTCATCCAAAAGACGGCACCTCAGGAGTGCAGCACCCCACTCATGCTGCACTACAGTGTCAGTATTGGAATTTTAACTCAAGTGCCTGGTGTGGGGATAGAACCCACAGCCTACTGATCTCCCGGCCTCAGAGGTGAGTGTGCTACCTGCTGAGCCACTGACACTGAATGCCATATGTGTTGGCACAAGTCGCACTGTGCCAGGGCATATCCATCTTGGAATCGGGCCTCACATCACTATGTTTCAGCCACTAACACACCACCACCACAGCTGTGGCACTGGATAGAAGTAGGACCCCACTTGTACTGAGAAATTGCATTTACTGTTTGTTGTCTGCTCTGGGCCAGTAAAGAATAATTGATTGCAGCTTGATTCTGCTGTCTCTTCAAAGTGATCAGTAACATTAAACTGTTGAGGTAAATGATAGCAACTGACAAGCAGATGGGAACGGAGCAAAGAAATGGGATTTATGTAAAGAAGAATTCCTACTGCATGGTAATGAGCTGCCCACAGCAGGATCCTCTTCTTATATCTGAGATTATATAGTACATTTTGACTCAAAATCAGCAGTTCATGTTAGCCATGGTCGAAAACAGCACTGCTCATTTGGATTCAGTAAAGTAGTGACTCAGCTCCCTTTCTGAATCACGCAGTTGTAACAAAATTTAACTAAGGTATTTTTTTTTTTGCTTTAGTTTTCTTTGAATCCTCAGAACACATGACACTGGCCTACCCCCCAAGACTTTAGATCAGATACAGTAGATTTCCTTTCAGGTGTATGTCAAAGCTGGACTAAAGTTGGCAGGGAGAGGTCAGTGTCAATGTTTTTGAGGCTCTAAAGAAGATAACTAAGTTAGAAATAAACCATTCTTTTTGAGTTACTTTTTTGCTTATGATTAGGATTCAGTAAGGGAACCAAGACAGTCCCTTGCTAAATCAAAATGAACTGTGCAGTTTTGGGCCTGCTGATATGAATTGCTTAAATATGTCACTCAGACTGAAAATGCCATCAAGGGAATTTTAGTTTGTTTTTCATTAGTGCAGCCCCTTTTATTAAATAGAACATTATAATTTTAAAGAACCACTAGCAACGTACTTCTACTCTGGTCAAGAGATCATAATGAAAACCACTGTCATAAATTATTAAAAATACTCTAGCATTATGGTATCTTTGAAAGAAATTAAATTGAAAATGAATTGAATTAGCTGGTACTGAAACAATGATCAGAGAATATTGTTGAAATCCAGCTACCACCTCGACTCAGTCTTACTCAGTGATCATTGCCCCCCCCCCGACACAAACAACCAGTACTTGTGCTTTTTAATGGATAGGTGGTCTTTACAACTACCAGTGTAATTGTGCTTTAAAACATTTACTGCATGGTCATACTTTAAAATGCTTTTTTAAAACTACAGTCAAACACATATTTCTACCTCAGACACAAATTCCAACATCCAAACAACTTAATAAATCATCAAATTAGCTGCTGCTCCAAACCTACAGAAACCACCATTGTAACTAACAAGCTTTGACAGGGAAGGGAAGGGAACATTGTTTAACCAGGAGTAGCACACTAAGCCGAAGCTTGTTTCCAGATGCGACCTGGGAGCACAAGGAAGTTAAGTGACTTGCTTAGGATCATACAGTATGCACCTAGGCAGTTGCGGGATTGAAACCCAGGTCTCTAGATGTGCAGCTCAGAGTCTTAACCCACTGTGCTGTACTGCCTCCAAGAGCTGATATAGCTTCAGCTGAGCTCGCTGAGCTCATGTTGGAACACAGCACAGTTCGCCATGTCCAAGATGGTCACCGGAGCTCAGTACACATGCACAAGCAGTTGCGCATGTGTGACTTCACTTCTGCAATAGTGGTGAGGTCATGCTTGTGAACTGAGCTCCAACAGCCATATTGGGCATGGAGAAATGTTCTGCTGTGAGCTTATTGTGCATGAGTGAGTTCACAAGTGTGGAAGTAAACTCACACATGTGCGACCACTCGCGAATGCACACTGAACTTCAATGGCCATACTGAGCATGGCAGGCCATGGCAGATGAAGGCAGGAAAAGTGACACACCTACAGGGGAAGGGGATGAGCAGAGTGTTTTGGAGTTGTGGAATTATCATAATACAACTCTAGATTTGTGCTTTGGTATCCCGTCTTTACAGTTACAGCAAGACATCTTGAGGCTCTGACCACTGCAGCCATAAAAATTAAACTGCAGCTGCAGAACAACCGAGTTAGAAATGACAAAACTGCTTCAACAGACAAGTAAAATACATGTCTTAGACCTACTGCAGAGCCCACCCCTCATAACACAGAAGAGGGAAACTACAGAGCTAAAAAATGCTGCAAGCTCAACCTTAAACCTAGAACTTTAAAACACTACAAACACTGCAATTCCTGTCTTCAGTAACAGAGCTGGCTGCTAGGAAACCCAGCTGGAAAACACTGAAAATCTAGTAATTCCCATTCAAAAGCAAAACTGGAAAATGCTACAGTTTCTGACTGAAATCTTGAGTCTACCCCTGAAATAGTACCTACTTCTGAACAAATGTTCTCTTTACAAAGTGTTATGCCATTTCAAATGAAACAATTTGTTACAAAATAATTAGTTGCATTAATACAGGCTGTGAAAGTAAGGAGATAATTCCCTCTTAAGCACACCTCTCAACCTTTCAACATCAAAATGCACAGTAGAGGCTTTCAAAATTCAAAGCAAATTGCCAGAATGTGTAGCACTTTCTTATTTTTAAAGAATAAAATATGTCTTAGAACAGTATAACAAATACTGTATGTTTGGTGCTAAGGAATGTTTTTATCAAGTTAGTTAAATGTTTAATGCTTTGTGTGTCCAGAAACTGGTCTAACATTATGAGGAATGCGAAATTCGTAGCAGATGAGAGGATTATTTCCAAGGCACAGGGCTAACACCTCAAGCTTTCTTAGTGCCAAGACTGTACATTCTATCCCAGGATTGAGCATTATCACCTTGCATTGCATACCTTGCCATGTGCTTGATAACATCTTAGTAAACTACCAGTGAATCTGTGCTTTAAGAAATTGAATGCACAATCATGCTTTATGTAGGAACTTTTATATACAGTAGTAGTTTTAAAACACCACCATTAATTACCAACAAGACTGAAATGTTTAAAGCGTACTTCTCAACTATCCCTGATTACGAGGTACGTCCCTCATTTTACCTCTTAAAATTGCCAAGTCCCACATTTGTCCCTCATGGAAAAGGTGCTGCCCACACAGAGAATGTGCTGTAAATTCAGACATTAAAGCAGAGATTCATAATATTTTAAGATACAAAATCAAAGGTAAACTTTATGAACATATGAAATTGCCAGCAGAAACAGACCTCACAGTCTCTCGAGTCTGCTCAAGTGTGCAGCAAGCACCTCATCTCACAGCTGCCCCTCCTACCCCTCTTCCCAGTATTCCTTCCCCTTACACTGTCCCAACTCCTCTTGAAACTGCCTACTATCTTACAGGGCACTATCTTATCTGGTAAGGTGCTCCATTTATTTATTTGAATTTTGATAACCGGGTGGGCCCACTGAGACAGTCATGTCCCTTTTTCAGGGGTGACCCAGAGAACAAAGGCAATTCCATGAGTAGGTATAAATACAGTTAGATGCAAGAGGTAAAGCATAAATTGAAAGAGTACAATCAGTAGAGAAGAACTATATATATATATATATATATATATATATATATATATATGTGTGTGTGTGTGTTAATGCATAGACAGTTAGTTTCCTCAGCTGCAGGACAATGATTCCATGATGGCCCAGAATGGTCCAGAGTTGATAATCCTATGGCTGTGCTTGGGACAACTGTGATGAAGGCATGGGACCGCTGTACCGAGGCAGGAAATTTTGCACAGTGGATGTTATATCCAACAACCAGTACATAGTATAATAAATTATCATATATACAAGATAAGAGAGGGAAGAGGTGAGAGCATGGGAGGGAAGGAATTTAGGAGAAGATAGGAAAGCCAGAGAGGGGTGTGTGTGAGAGGTAGAGGGAGCACTAGGGTTAAGAGAAGGGGTTAAAACAGAAGATTAGAGAGCCACAAAGTGCAGGTGAGAGGGGAAGGTGCAAAGAGGTTAGGGGAAGGGGTTTAGTACAGTTTCCACTGCAGATTGGGGGAAGGGGAGAAGATGTCCTTGTCCAACATTCACTCAGTGAAAAAAATGTCTCCTCAGCTCCCTCATAAATCTTCCCCACTCCAGTCTCAGTCCATGCCCTGTCGTGTCCCTCCCCTTGATCATCTGGAAAATCCCTTCTATGTTGGTCTTGTTTATCCTCTTTACATGCTTAAAGGTCTCGATCATATCAACCCATCCCTCCTCTCCACCAGTGAATACATATTCGACTCTCCCAGTCTGTCCTCAAAGGGCTTGCTCTCTAATGCCTGGATCATCTTTGTGACTCTTCACTGCACTACCTTCAACAATCTTATGTCCTTCTTCAGGAATGGGCACCAGTACTGCACGCAGTACTCCAGGTGGGGACTGACCAATGACTTATACAGGACAGGATAACCTCCCTCCTTCTGGAGGAGATCCCTCTTGCAATACACCCCAGCATTTTGTTGGCATTTACTGCTGCTTTTCTGCACTGAGCAGAGTTGTTGTTGCTCCCGTAATGATCACTCTTAGGTCCTTCTACTTCTACTTTGTAGAAGTAAACACAATGGTTTCCATATAGTTCTGAGCTTGTATCTCTGTTTGAAGATATGTCCCTCATTCTTTATTTATTATTTATTTCATTTTTTGTAAATAGGTAGGCCCACTGAGAACAGAGGTCCCTTTTTCAGGGGCAATACAGGGATAATTATGAACACAAATGACACGTTTAGTATTTTCTACAAAATATAATCATAAATTGACACCAATGAAGAAAATTATGAACAGACATTGGCACCTGCTAACAGTAGGTGATGCCACCCCACAAACATTCCAAACAAAACCGATTATAACAGCAAAGAAAGTCCAAACAATTAAAGACAGGCTTGTCAAATCACAATTTAAACTGCCATATCAAAAGGAGACACAACTCTTGTTAGGACCTTTAAAACCAGGCATGGTACCTCGTGGCCACTATTCGGTGTGTGGCCACACAGGTAAAAAAGATACCTTCTGACATCCACATACTGGCCAAACATTCCCAATAAGGCAGCATTTAAACTGCATATCAGAAGGAGTAATCTAAGTCCTGCAATGCCCATGCAATTGCCTGTATGTAGGACAGACGACAAGGGCTTTAAAAACATGTGTACAAGAACATAAAGAAGAAAAAAGGCACCAGGATGAAACCTCACAGGTAGCCATCCATTTCACACAAGAAGGACATACAGGAGCCTCTTTAAGGTTCTAGGGATTGGAAAAAATAAACTTACCAGAAAGAGGAGTAAATTATCAAAATTTAATGGATAAGGTAGAGATGTGGTGGCTGTTTAAGTTAAAAATATTAGATATGTCAATCGGAATCAATACAGATTCAGATTGGAATGCTGGTTGGAAATATAACCAACCCAACTTTAGGATAAATACCATGAACAGCCATAAACACAAACTACAGCTACACAAGTGGGAGAAGCTGGGTTCTCGGTCCCCTATCCCAAATTTGAAAGGAATTTTAAAAGATAACCCCCCAAGTTACCCTAGTAATGGGCCCAATCGTCAAATTCCATGCACATAGCATAGCTGATAGTTGCTATGCAACATATCACAGTGGGGATTCATGCTGATGTCACGGACTAATGTCATGTGAACTATGATGATCGGGCCAGAGAGGATAAAATGGTGCCCAGTTCTAACTAAGGCCCTTTTCTCACTACAACATGGATTAGCAATTCATTTCTGAAAACAGATTAAAGTTTACCATGCTGGAGTGTTCAGACTGTAGTCTGCTTCCCTAATCCATTTCTGGCAATGCGGACTTCAACGTTCTCACTATAGAGATAATCCATTTGCCCTATTAGCCCAGTTCAGCAGCACTTGCAGAGCTGCTTAGCATGATGCTTTGTGCGCTCACATGAAATGCATAAAAGGATATGAGCTGGCGCATTCACACTGTAGGTAAATCGCTTTGCTTTTAAAACGGATTTCTGGAAGTGTGCTCAAGCCCAGGTCTTATCAGGGTTTGAGAACACTTCCAAAATTCCGATTTACAAGCATGTTTAGTGTGAACACGATATGTGCTAGCATGCATTTGAAATGGTTCAAGCACCAGGAAGCATTTCAAATGCCCTAGTGAGAACAGGGCCTTAAGTGCACAACAAGCTACACCAGCGGGAGCCCTATGGCAATATGTTGAAACAAAGCACATATGGTAAGACTAGCAGTGTTTCTCCTCTATATTACAAATTATAAAAGACAGCACAATTCAAAATATGAACGGTATATTTTTTTAATAGCACTGAAACAAGTAGAGAAAAAGTGGGATAAGAACACCACACTTTTCTGGGCAGCATTGTTCAACTAAAAAGCTTACTGCACAACTTTAAGGTAAGAATTTAAACACACACTAAGGTTTGTCACTGAGGAAATGAAGTAGACAAATGAGAATAAAATAACAGAAATGTACAATTACTTTTTGCAGTGATAAAAAGAAAAGCGGATGGTTGAAACCTGACATCAATGATAACTACAGTAACTGTAAGGTGGGGAAAGCCCAATACCAACTAACAAGCTGATTACATATTTTAGCAGGTAAGAGAGGTAACTAGCATCACAAGCTGTTCAGAGAATAACTTAAACACAAATATGAATAAAATGAGAATGTCCACAAATATATATTTTTTCAGCTTTAAAGAGCAAGGCAGAGTACCATGACCAGACATCGATCCAAAGTAAACACTGCAGGGTAAGCCAAATTGAGACTGATATATTAAATATAAAGAACTGAAGATAGGACTTAAGGGGAGATTTCATTTCTAAATACCAATTACTATAACAAACTTAGCACATAAAGTATTACATTGTCACATCAAAAATATGGAAGCTGGGCACAGCAACATTTATTTTATTTTACTTAGTTTTTGTTGACCGGGTAAGTGCACTAGACAAATCCTGCCTATTTTCAGGCACAACCCGGGGGGAGGGGGATACAGATGAATGACAACTGATCTTGAACCAGATGAAGCTGTTGGTGGTATTTTTAGTGAATGAAGGAGCACAGGCTATAATAGCAGTATACACAAGATATTGGGTTGTGTTATAAAGACAGGAGATGTGCAAACCTAAGAAATTGCATATAAGAAGTATACCTGTATCAAAGATAGTGAAAAACATGTTTGTTTATTTTATAGAAGCAAGAAAGTGTACAAGAATAATTGAAAAAGAAAGGATAAACTATTGCAATACAGAATGAAATGGTAATGTTCCACTGACACAAAAAATATTATTTTTAAATAAAAATAATGATAGTATGTATATTTAAAACAACGTATTTATTTTGTATTACAGAAAATAAGACCCTTTGAAAATGCATGATAGAGTGCAAAATGTCAGAGCAAGCAATAAAGAAAATTGAAATCTAATTGGCAAATGTTTTTTATTCCTCTCAACAACTTTTGATGAAATTAACAATAAGTGAGACCACAGAGGGGAACCACAATATATAAACTGATAAGACAAATTCATTACCCATGGACACTCTTGTTCGAATAATTATGGATATAAATGACAAGTACATAAGGAAATACATGATATACTATTTACAATGTAACAAGTACATATCAAACTCAGATTATTTAGACAGTAATAAATAAGACAGTGAGTAGGCTAAAGTAGAAGGTTTGTCAATACAGTGAACTAGATCATGAGGTACATTGACATGAAGTAAAATAAATGTCCCCCTCTTTCTCCTTATAAATATTGCATGTGGTCCATGATATAAGACTGAACTTAAATCAGTACAGAAAAACAAAGTCTTGGACCAAAAATTATATGTTTTAAAAGTGCATAACTTTTATTTTTCATCAGACATAATTATTTTTTTTCTATGTTTTGAGACTGCTACGATCTCTTCTTCAGGGATTTTGTCTGAAATATTAATATGATAAGAATGAAATTATTAAATATTCATTCATCAACTGATACGTTTGACTATATTTGAAATAAAAATTGTAACATGAAGTGGAAAAATCTCTACATTACCTTGTTGCTCCAACTGATTATGCACTCTCTACTTGCTGTTTGTAATTCTTATATTTTCTTTTTCAAAGAATCAAAATTTCCAAATATTTAAAACACGTTTTGTCACATCATATGTTTTTTACCAAAAACTTTCTGAATGCACAGCCACACTATATTTTGCTTCCTTAATATAACTAGAGATCAGTGAGCTGTAAGCTACTCCATTTTCACTAAATACAGAATCATTTGCATTATAAAATATAATAATCAGTGTTTGTCAACCCAATCCATTTTATTCACAAAATACTATGTGAATCCATCATTTCTAATACCATTTGTGATTTTCAACCTCTAATTAATAGTGTGTCAAACAATTCAATGCTCATTTCAAATTGTTATCTTAATTATTTCCAATAAACATTGAACTCTTGTATTTTGTTACAGTCAGAATCATTTCCAGATAGGTTCTTCTGTGTCAACCAAAATATTTCAGACATTGATTTGAAAACATTTTAAATGACAGCAATATGTGCGTAATGTGAGATGCCAAGCCTCACTCATTTGCTTATGTTCACCTAGTTGTATAGTGTGTAAACTTCTTGAAAATAGTTTTCTTTTTTACTGTTCTACAATCAGAAAAATAGCACATTTTTCAAATCTTTTCAACTGAAGTTGCCACATGTAGTTTGCACATTATGATGGCAACTGAAATTGAGAGATTCAGTTTTGAGCGACCCAGTTTGAGCGCCTGTGATTTGAGTGACCCTGAATGGGTAGCGAGGTGTGGTTATAGCACCAAGGTATGGAACAAAAGAGCAAGATACTAGGAGGGTGAAGGACCTGAAGAGCAGGGTTCAGGAAGGAGAAGGTATGTAGGGTGTAGTTTGGCAGTGTGTTGCTGAAGTGCTGTTCTGGTGTGGTGGCAGACTGCAGTGAAGGAGATGCTGGGTTTGGAGCAGGGTAGGGAGTTTATTTGTTTTGGACCTGTGCAGCACTTAATTTTTTTTTCCAGCCGAGTTTCTCCCCCTCCCTGACGTGCACCCCACTGGAGTTGAGAATCATAATTTAGGGGGGTGCGGGGGGTGAAGCCCCTTGCATATATACATTGTTTTTCCTTCGCTGTTGTCAGATTTGGTAGGGAGTGTACATTGCGGTTTTGAGTTTCAGCCATATACACTCACTGTAACAGTGATCGCTGTTTTGCAATCTCTGTTATAACATGGAACCCCACATGTATGCATGTTTGCTCTGGAGTTCATTACCTGTAGTTTAAGGAATAATCCTTCTCTGGCATTCTTTCAATGCTACATTGTTCCTCTGATGCAGTTTAAATTACCTTCTTCTTCTGAAACATGGCACTCTAGGCAGTGAAGTCATCAGTGAAGCGCATCTCTGCCCAGTCCAAGAAGGAATGTTCCTGTTGGGCAATAGACCCAACATGCACAAAGTGCAAAACTGGAGCCCAGTGCTTTGAAAAAGTAACTGGACTAGAATTTGGTTTCCAAGAGCTGAGGCTTAGCATGATTCTCTCTGCTCAGTGAAATGTTCTCTAACCCTTATGTTACACAATGCATAAATAACTTATTCTGAATGTGGAGGGGGGAAAGAAGTTTCTAATTTTGGATGAGGAGGGCTGATGTCCATTTTTGAAAATATATGTGATCTCCTGAGGATTATAAATTCCCCATCTCTACATCTCTGTGTGTGAGCAAATGAGGGTTGTTTGTGCATTCTTGTTGGTTCCAAAAAGGATTATGAAAAATTTGGCTGGGTGGAGCAGTGATCTAGGATAAGATTGTGGAATGCTCACATCAAATCATGTCATCTCATATTTTCATCAACATAAATCCTACCCACTCAATTTCTTCATTGAGTCCATGTCCGTTGTCAAGATAGTTCAGGTGGGCCGGGTCCGGTGGTGCTGAGGGTTGAGGTGCTGGACGCACACCTCACGCCTAAGTCAGCGACCGGGTTCGAATGAGCCCGACCACCGGGGTTGGCAGGGGAGAGGATTAAGCATCCAGAGACTGCCTCCTTCTCGGGAGGCATTCCAGGGTAGCCCAGTGCATTTGCGGCCCCGGGTAGAGACTGGCAGCACTGCGGCACACAGGGGCTCACAAACGGGGAAGACGCTGGACGGCTGCCTTTCAGACATGAGTGGGAGCACCCACGTCGTGGGCTGACAGCATTGCATGTCCCATGTCTGGGGCGTAAACTACGTAAACAGCCCCACCAGCCCGGAGAGGCAATGGCCATCCCAGTGCCGAACCGCCACATGCCTAGTACTGGAACCCTGCCACTGCCCTTACAGACTCCTCAGGCCCTTCATCCTTCCCGGGGCTAGGGGGGAAAAGTAACACCCTTGAAGATGTTCACAGTGGGCGGTAGAGCAGCATAGGCGAGTGGATAGGTCCGAGAGAGTTCCAGTGCCTGGGGGAGAGAAACAGACTTGAAAAAAAAAAGATAGTTCAGGTGGTCCATCCACCACCCTTCTGTTTTGAGAAGTTTCTCCCATTCTCCTCCTCTAGCAGGTTTGTTGACTTTCTCACATGCCATGTATCTTAAAGTGCTGATATGATGTCTCTCTGAATTAAAGTGCCTCACTACAGTTGACATCTCATCTTTATTCCTGATAACACTTTTGTAAGCTATCCTTTGTTTCAAAGGTCTTGTTTTGCCTACATGTATTAATCTGCATGGACATTTTAACATGTAGACCACATGGTCCTAATTACAATTTAAGAAGTATTTTATCAGAAATGTTTTGTCTCTGCAAGAATTAAAAAAATCTTTAACTTAAATTCCCCTACATTCCTCTTTGTTTCAAGCGCAGGTCAAAAACCATTACAATGGTGTTAACACACGTAAAGATTGTGCTTCTGTGAGATAATTCACACACTTTCTAGTGTGCCAAAGTATTCAGTTAACACTAATGCCTTTTTAGCACCAGTCCATCAGTGGGCATTCAATCTCTGGATTTTATATCATGCCCTTGCACTACACAGCCTCTTGTGTGTATAATGTTTTAATAACTGATTAACGTCAATGCTTACAGCAGTTTTCTTTGAGTATGGAACTGAAATGCCACAATAGCATGAAACAATGTTAGGTTTTGAAGTGCAGAGGCAACTACAGTAGCAATGACAACTGGGGGGCAGGGATTTCATGAAGGCTACTGAGTGCCTGGAGACTTAGAGCCTGATCCACATTGGGAGCCAGGATACACTCAAACTGAACATATTCTAGCTGTGTCTCTGGGTGAACCCTGATGACAGTCTGCACAGGATGGCTTTAACAACACCTGCTAACTACACTCTGCAGGGCCACGTGTTTTGGCAAGAGGTAAAGCTGGCCCAAACTATGGGAATCCATTCAGATGCTTGTGCTGAGTAGTTGGTGGATCTCTGACTGCACAGGGTGAAGGGGATGATGGGATATGTCAGTCCTTGGAGGACTGCTGTATCCCTGTTGGACACTCCATAAAGGTGCTATAAGTGGGCTGCTTAAAGGACAGGTAGGGGCAGTGCTAGGGAACAGTCTGGCTAGGGCCCTTTTAGTTAACTAAATACAACTTCTCCCAAAACAAATTTTCTCTGCACTGTGTTCCTGGTCACTCAAAAAATGAACTACATATAAAGCTACATGCATAAATCCATCTAGAAACATAGACATATAAATTCTGATGGCAGATAATGACCACTTGGCCCTCCCAGTCTGCCCATTTTGTCCCAGATTATGGTGTCATTGCAGACCATACTTGATCCCCCTACCCCATTTTTTTACCACTATGATTTCCTTATGCCAATCCCATGCATTTTTGAATCCCACCACTGTTTTTTTCTACTGTTCCAGGCATCCACTGCTCTTTCTGTGAAGAAGTACTTCCTCATATCTCTCCTGAATTTACCAGCTGCCAGCTTCACCACATGTCCCCTTGTTTTTGTGCATCTATTTCTCTAAAAAATACTCCTCTACTGTACCTTACTTACTCCCATGAGGTATGTATAGCACTCTAGCATATCCCTCTCCTTCCTCTCTTCAATAGTGTACATATTGAGGTCCTTTAGTCTGTCTTCATAAGGCTTCTGATGCAGACCCTGCTCCACTTCTGTTGCCTTCCTCTGAACAACCTCCATCTCTGCCTATGTCTTTCTCTAGATGTGGTCTCTAGAACTGGACACAGTACTCCAAGTGGGGTATCACCAGTGATTTATACAGCGTCAACACCACCTCCTTCCTTCTGCTGATACATTTCCCTATAGATCTAAACATCCCACTGGTCCTACCCACTGCCTTATCACACTGCCTGGCCACCTTGAGGTCATCAGATATGATCACTTCCCCAGTCCCTTTCCTCTTTGATGAACATCAATATTAAGATATCTTCTCCAATTTTTTACTCTGCCTCTGGGTTTACATGCCATAAGTGGATGATTTCACACTTTTTCACATTGAAACCCAACTGCCATGTCCTTGATCAGTCCTTCAGTTTTCCACGTCTCTGCACATTCTTTCCATCCCACCCCTGGAGTGTCAACCCCACTGCAGATTTTGGTGTTGTCCACAAAGATACAGACCTTTCCTTCCAGCTGATCTACAATTTCACTTATAAAGAAATCAAAATGGACTGGATCATGTACTGAATCCTGAGACATACTGCTGGTCACCCACCCTTCTCTGGAGTAAATTCCATTTACCACCATCCTCTCACCTATCCTTAAGCAATTTCTTACCACGTTTACTACCTTAGGACCCATGCCTAAGCTTCCCTGTTTTCTTATCAATCTCCAGTGTGGAATGGTGCCGAAAGCCTTACTGAAACCTAGGTAGATCACATCCACTGCTCCACTCTGATATAGTTCCCTTTTCACCCAATCAAAGACATTTATCAGATTTATCTGACATGACCCCCCCCCCCAATGAAACCATGCTGCCTTGGGTATCAAAGCCATCTGTTTTCAAGATACTCCACAATTTTTTTCATTTAGCAGTGTCTCAATTAGTTTCCCCACCACTGATGTCAGACAGACTGGCCTATAGTTGCTAGCCTCCTCCCTGCAACCATTTTTGTGAAGTGGAACTATATCAGCCCTTTTTTGACCTTCAAAACCACTCCTATTTCCAGGGTGCTGTTAATGAGGCATGTCAGACATGAAGTACCTCAATGAGCTCCATCAATACCTTTGGACATATTCTGTCTGGCCCCATAGCTTTGTTCATTTTCAGATTTTCAAGCCCCTTCAGGAGTGTGTCCTCTGTAAAAGGACTAGTGTCTTCCTTCCTCCCTCCCTCCCTCCCTCCAGTGCTCCTGTTGCTTTTATGCAGACCATCCCCCTCCCTTTCCACTGGGAAGACCTAACTAAAGTATTTCTTCAGGTTATCTGCCTTTTTCTAATCCTTCTTTGCACAGTCTCCCACCCCACCCGTGACCTCACAATCCTCCTCTCGTTTTCTTCTTTTCATTTACATACCTAAAAAAATGTTGTCCCTTTCATTACCCTCTGATCTATTCTTTCTTCATTTTGTGCATTTGCACTCTTTATTGCTTTAGCTGACTCCCTCTGTTTCTCCTGATACACCTCCTTGTCCTCTTCCCTTTGCATCACTTTTTATCTCCTGAATGCTGCCCTTTTTTAGCCTTTACCTTTTGGCCACTTCCTTTGAGAACCATGGCAGTCTCTCATTTTCATCTTGTTTTTGCTCACTTCTTTTGCCTTTTACTATACTCCCCCTTAGCTTCACCCACTTTTCAACCACCCCATCCAGCTTATCCCCCCCTACTAGATCATCTCTGAGGCATTCACCCATATTTTGAAATATGCCCACCTGAAGTCCAGGACCCTCATCCTTCAGTGGTTTGCTTCTGCCACTGTCCTGTACATTGAGCCACACTGTAAGATGATCATTTGTTCCCAGGTGCCCTCCCACCTTGACTTCTGCAGCATTGTTCCTGTTGGTGAACACCAGGTCCAGTATTGCTCTATCATGAGTGGAGTTCCTGACTAGTTGTCTGTGAACATTCTCTGCTGGGAGTCCAGGATATCCCTGCTACCAGCTGAAAATGTAGCTGGCAGGCCCCAGTCTACATTTGGTAGACTGAAGTCCCCCACCAGCAGCACCTCTCCTTTTTCTGCCGTTGTGCCAATGGCTTCCACCAGTGCTTTATCTAATTTCTCACCCTGTGTTCGAGGTCTGTAGATCAGGCCAGTGTGAATAGTGGGCTCCATTTCCCATCTCCAGGGTGACCCATAGTACCTTTAACCTCTCTTCCCCCCAGATTCCCTGTATATCCATTGCTTTGATACCAGCCATTACGATAAGTACCAACTCCCCCGCCTTTTCTGAACTGATTATAGCCTGGAATGGCCATGTCACAGTCATGGTTTCCTGTGAACCATGACTCACTAATGGTCATGATATCCAGATCTGCCTCTGCAATGATGGCCTCTAGGTTAGCAATTTTATTTCCTAGACTTCTTGCATTTTCAGACATGGCCTTCCATATTTTGTCACCACTCTGCCAGTGACCCACTGTTTTCCTTTCTGCTTTGCCACTTTCATCCTCTCATTTTTCAGCTCATGTTCTAGTCTCCTTTCCTTTCTTCCATTCTGACTATTTTGTTATTTTGTATCCTGGGATACTTACTGCCCTTCAAGTGTCCCCTTCAGCCTGCTTCAGTCTTTTGGGGGGCGCAGTTTATGCATCCCTGATTTCTTCTTCCACCATCCCCTGCTACTTTAAATGTTCATCAAAATAACATTTAAACTGTCCACTGAGATCTGTGATTCCCCTGCTAGACAGATGTGGGCCATCACTACTGTATAGGTCTTTATCCCCGCAGGTTGGTCCCCAGTCCCAAATGTATCTGAACCTCTTCTCTGTACACCTTTCCTTCAAACACGAGATGAAGCTCCTGGTGCAGAAAACCTTATCCTTTCCCCTGTTGTAGAGAGGCAGTGCCTCAGGGAAAGCTGCTGTGCACACTACCTACGTAAGACTCCTCCCTAGCTCCCTAATATCTCCTTTTTCAATCTCAGGCCCATCCCTAGGCAGGTCATTCTACCTCAAATGGACAATGACTTCCAGCACCTCCTATTGCCCCAGTTCCCTACTGATCCTTAGGAACCCGTCTCCATCCCTACATGCCAAGACACCAGGTTGGAACTTCAACTCCCACTTTGCCTCCCTTCCTGCTCCCAAAATGAATACCTGATTATTGAGTACCCCACCAGTTGTTGCTTTCTCCACTGCAGGTGTTCTCCACCTCCCATTTTGGGCCCCACCATGGTGGGCCCCCACAGCCTCCCTGGCCACTGACCATGGGTGCCTGCTCCCTGCAGTTCCATCCAGCCAGAGAGGCAAAATAGTCGTGTAGTTGCACCTGCTGAGGAATCTGCTCCCAACCCGCCACATCCACCATCCTAGAGCCCATCACAGTCTAGCCAGCACTCCTTCTTGGCAACCTCTAGGGCAACAGGGGTAGTCTCAGTGGGGGTCTTCAGTGGGGGACAAGATCCCTCGAATCCTAACCAACTCAGCCTGGAGTCTAGTGACCTCTTCCCTCAACCCAGAGAGGTTCATGCAGATGGGTCGGGACCTCAGTCTCCAGAAGGTCTCTATGGAAACTGCCACTTAACGCTCACTGCGCTGCACCACTCTCAGCATTTCCCTTCCTACACTCACTATGTTAACTGACAGTAATTTCATAACCTTACCCTAGATAGTTTTTTTTCTACTATTCCCCTTTTTCTTTTACTTAAACATTCTGTATCTTGACCCTAAATAGGGTGTTTCAAGTTGTCTCCTTTTGGCTTCTTTTATCTTCTTTTAACTATTACTCTAGATCACGTCTTACTTCTATTCCCACACCACAGGTGATTTTTGTGTTCCCCTTTTAACTTAATCTTTTCTTCATGTACTGTTACTCTAGATAAAGTGTCACCTTCCTTCCCACATAACAGTCGTTACCCGCTTACCTTCCTCTGTACTACCCTACTCAAGCAGCAACAAGTATGCCACAAGCACGCAGATACTTTACCTTTCCTCAGTGCACTGGTAGAGTTTTCTGCATGCCTAGGGATGCCTGCCAGTGCCTAAGTTGCCAGTCCTGTTCAACTCTTGCTCTGCTCCACTCCTGCTTTGGGACACACACTTGAATGGGACACATTAGGAGTGGCTTTCTTTATCTTCCCTGTTGCAGCTCCTCTGAGTGGGACTTCCTCCAAATGGGACTTCCGGTAGAATCCCTGCTGGTCCATGCTCCTCACGTTACACTCCTCAGCAATGCTGCATCCCTGACCTGGCTATGCTGACCTGTTTGGGATAGAAATCAAAGCTCACAACAGGTTAGTTATCTTATTTTCACAAAAAAAGCTTCCTAAGTACATTTAAATAACTCTTGATTGCTTACTGTATGAAGTCTCCCTCATGCTTTTTGTCCTGAGTGCTGGTGCTTTATTTAAAAAGCTTTCAACAGGTTAGTTTGTGTTTAGCATTTTAAAAAGGCTTTCTATGTCTTTTTCTTTTCTATCATCTGTCTATTCTCTTGAGCCTGGCAGGTGGCTATGATCCCTCCCTCAGAGGAACTCAGTCTCCGGCTGCACCGTTCTACAAACTGACACCACCTAAATCCCCCATGGGTTCCCCCGCTGTGGCAGGGCCAAGGCAAAGGTGCACCAGCTTTCCCCTACCCTGGAGTGAAATCCAGACATTGGGAGCTGGACAGGGCACTGGTGTGGCCATTATGGAGCCTGCCAGCTCCTTTTCCTCCAGGTTTTCTCCCCACTGATGACGTACATTGGCAACGTGCCTCCCGGCTTGCATCTTCCCCTGGCTGATGCCAGAGGATGATCAACAAGTGGGACAGCAAACCATGCCTCCCCAAGAGAGAAGAGGAGAGCAGTCCTCCGGGTGCTCAGTCTTCTCTCTTTCCCCTGCTAACCCCTGGCTACCTGAGCTCATTCCAGAACCCAGGTCACTGGCGTGGCGTGAGGTGTAGCGACTAGTGCCTCAGCCTCCAGCGCCACTGGGCCAGGCTGGCTCCCTTTGCCTTTAAATCCCCACCCTATTTGGTTTTCAACAAAAGAGGATTTATTTGATCTAGTTAGATGCTCTATTAAAAGCTTTCCAATACCCCACCCAATTTTGTTCTATGTAAATCCTCCCTCCCGATTGCAGGCACTTGGTTTAAATGCATGCCCCAAGAAAAACAACTCACCTCAATGTCTTACCTCTAACCTCCTTTATACCACCTAGGATCCTTTCCCACTCTTCCTAGTTGCCAGTTACTAAATGCCAGTTACCCAAAGGAGCCTCTTGTACTACAAGTTCCCCTCCCAATCACTGCTCAGCTGATTTGTTCGCAGAGCTTTCAGACAGCCTTTACCAGCTTCTCTCTCAGTCGCCTGCCCTGCCTATTTACTCGGCACTAGCAGGAATGGTGAATGAATGTTATGAATTTCATGTTATAAAAGAAGATCATATTTTTACAGGATATTACCACTGGTCATGAAATTTATTGCTATAACATTGCAGTTTAGTCTTGAATAAAGTGCAAGCAATGTTGCTGTATGACTTAGGTCTCCATAACATACAATGTGGCTATACCACTAACAACATTTCATCATGGTGCATAAATCATATTCAGTTCCAGCAAGTGGTTTTAAAGTGCTGTAGATGATCTAAAGTTCAAAACATAGCAGGATAAGAGACTGCAATTTGTGCAAAAAAGTGTGCTTAGTCTAATGATGCATCTGAGTAGCCAAGATGAGGTGCTGCCTCCTTCTGCCCCGGGTGCAGTGGATGATGCGTTATGGCAGTCATTGAAGGACTGCCATATACCAGTTGTAGTGCCCCAATAAGTTTAGATTGTTGAAATATTGCTGTCCAGTTTTAATCCTGCCCCTAGCCCACCAAAGAGGCTCCTAGATCTGGAAGCAGTTTGAGAAAAGACTGTTTGATCTCTCTGATGCTTTTTCCAGCTTGAAGAGGGGTCACAGAACCACTAATACAGCCTTTAGGGCTGCATAGCATCTACCTCTGGTGGCCACCAACATGACAGATTTTGTATTGAGGATGTGATGCCAGTTTGCGCCCACCCCCCTGCCCTGCCCCCAATGAATCTTCATAGTCTAGCACACAGACCAAGATTAGGTAAGAAGGGGGCACATGTCCCTCTATATGACTTCCCCAGAGCACCCCAGTTGTGTACATCCTACACGAAGGGGGAGATCTGTGTTTTTTCCTGGGCCTGCACAACTGCAAAAGATCTGGGAACCTTCTGAGGATCTTTTTTTTTTTTTTTTTTAATTGTTTAACCAGGAGTGGAACACTAAGCTGAAAGCTTTTTTACAGGTGCGACATGGGAGCAAAGGGAAGTTAAGTGACTTGCTCAGGGTCACACAGTATGCAAGTGGGGGCTGTGGGATTCAAACCCAGGTCTTCAGGTTTGCAGCTCAGAGCCTTAAACCTCTGCACTATACTGCCTCAAATGTGTTGCCCTTTGTAGTCAGGGCTTCCTTGTGCCTATCTCATGTATTCTTGTGTAACCCCTAGGGTGCGCTACCCTTAAGGTTACTACCCCTGCCTGCCTCCTCTGGGACAGGATGAGGGGCCCAGATCCATCGACGGGTGCCTCCACCCAGAGGTCGGGGTTAATACTGTCAAGATTGCCTCAGTTACAGCCCTCTGGGTTGCTGCAACCCCCTTTTTGTCCCGCTAGTGGCTCACACAGTGTACCCACAAGCCTTTTCCCCAGTTCACTTACCCCCCCGGCTAGTATCTCTCAGCTCACTCCGGGGACCCTCTGTAAAGTAAGGCACAGTTTTATCACAGTCACTATGCAGCAGTTCACCAGCAATGCACACAGTAGCCAGGGTGTAGTTGCAGAACAAACAATCTGATTTATTCAAAGGGAAGTAACCAGGACAGGGGGGAAATCAAGCTAATTGGCTTATCACTATACTTATCTACCTAGGACTCTGTGCACAGGCCTGAACCTAATATTTACTGTCCCTGGGTACCCAAGCCCTAATGGCTAGTCCACCGTGGCAGCTGGTTGGGGCCCTGACACAGATAGCCTTGGCGATACTGAATGAGTCAGAATGAGAAATAAAAAGTCAAATAGACAGTCAGCCGTCTGCTGAGGCAACGGGAAGGCCACTGATTGCAAATTTAGCAGGGAGCTACCCTGGTTCAGTACTCAGGACTCCAGCAAGCACCGAGTTCTTCACCTCTGGCAGGGTTTAAGCCTGAGGTTCACCAGCCTCCACACACATTTATATGGCAAATAACAGAGGGGTACCATACCAGGCCGCTGCTGCTAGACCTCACACAACTTGCAGTAGACTCGGGCAATAAACGGCAACTTCAACCTCACGGGTGGACTGAGCGCGATTCAGCAATTTTCTCCAGTCCTCTCAGGTTGAGTCTGGTAGGTAACTGGGCTGGCACCAGCCTCCTCTGATCGCGCCCCCGTGGATTTAGTCCGACTCAGTTTAAACGGTAGAAAACGGCCACCTCAGGCCTTCATGTGCTTCCCGCACGAACACTCACACAGCACAGAAGCCTAGAGCTCCTCTCTTCTGCTCAGCCACAATGCATCTGCCCCTAGCAGCATGGGACACACCTTACAGTTCAGGCGCTTCCCGATTCCATAGGCTGCTCATGCCAGTCATGTTCTCACTGGTGTGAAAAAACACCATAGCCCATAATACCTTTCTCCAAATGACAAGCAGTTCTCCCATTGGTCAGCCGACTCCAAGGAGTCCCAAGATACCGATTGGTCCAATTTAGCAATTCAGGACCAAAATGGTGGAACCCAACAGAACAGTCCTTTGCTGCAAAGAAGGCAGGTTAGAACAACCACATTATCATTACTACTCTAAGCAATGTCCATCAAACAATTAAATCTTTCAGCAGGGCTCCCTCTACACAAGTAGCGATGGCTACAACGGAGCAAATATCCCACAGCCCGGGCAGGACTTGGGCATGAAAAGGCACAGTCCCGCCCCCCCCCCTGGATTAATTACGGCTGCAAAACAGGCAGCCCTTAAAGGGACAGTAAAAGGAGGCCACACAAGCACTCACAGGCTACCCATAAAAAACGGCTTAAGCGCCGAATACCAGCCAGGCATGGAACAGTTAAACGAGTTCCAGGGAGCTTTTAGGAACCCCCATTTGCAAGGGGGTTACACCCTCCCTGGCCTGGAAAAACTTGGCGTCCACGCCAAGTAATTACCCTTAATTCATCCAAAGGCACACAGCCTAATTGACACTACATCCCAACGTGTGCATTACATACATGAATATTTACAGTGTACTATGGGTTATACAACGTTGTACACACATAACCCTCTGTTCCTCTTTTTCCCAATCAGGTCAAAGTTTTCTGCTCATGTTCCCGGGACCGGTGGAACCCCTCCATCTCAGTTACTGACGGGGCACCTAAAGTAGGGGCACCACACCCAAAGGGTAATACCAACAAACTAGAGTTATCCCCCAAAGCTAGCTTAGGCAAGGATCTCGGGGACACATACACCCCTTTGTGTACCACATTTAAGGGCAGGTCCACTGGCTGACCCAGAGACTCATAACTGAACTTTATTACAGGCCGTACTTCTTGGCTGGAGCATCTAGGTGTCTCGGGGAACCCTGAAACAAGCCCTGATTCCAACCCAGCCTCACTGACATTAGGGATGGGAACCTCCACAGAGGGACAGGGCCTGGTACTTGTAGTGTTATTGGTGGCCTGACCCTCAACCCCTGGGCCCGCTCCACTGGGTTCAGCTGAGGGCTGGGTAGCTACTAGTGAGGAACCATCAGGGCACTCAAAATATCATTCTGGTTCTGGCACATCACTGGCTGGTCCCCCCACCTCACTCTCTTTGTCCTAGAAGTCAGATAATTCAACCAGACCAGACAGTTCAGCCAGGCTTAAGGATCCCACCCCTTGGACTTGTCTGCTACCCAGCTCATTTTCTGGAGGTATCGGTTCTGGAGGCATTGTAGAGGGCTCAAGCAGTCCGGATGGGCCAATCTCATTTCCAGAGTTAACACGGGGATTGCCCCGAAACAACTGGCTCAGCTCATAAGAGGGATAATATTCAATATCATCTTCACTGTCTTCCGACACCGACTGTTGATTATCTCCCTAGGCGGAGCTGGGATAAGGCTCTTTTGGTGGGCTTACTGAAGAATGCACAAGTTTGGTTCTTTTCTTGGCAGCAGATCTAGTCACAGTCTGGGAGGGGGCAGTAGTTGGAGATTCGGCTTCAATCAGAACTTGCCCGATTGGTAGCAGATGATTTCGGTGAATAGTTTTCACATCTTTGGAATTGTTTTCCAGTCGCACTTTATATACAGGAAGATCGTCCAGCTGGCCCACAACAATGTGCGGGAGGTGATGCCATCAGTCAGCAATCTTATGTTTTCCATGCAGGCCCAGCTTGCGCAGCAACACTCTATCCCCTTCTCTCAGCTCCAATGTCTTTACTCTCTTGTCGTACCTCTCCTTATTGGCCAAGTTTCTTTCAGCAGCCATGGTCTGGGCCAACTGATAAGCATGGTTTAACTAGGCCTTCAGCTTCTGTACATATTGTAGATGATCTTCTGCTTGTACCCCATCAGGGGAAACTCCAAAACACACATCCACAGGCAATCTAGCCTCTCGCCCAAACATCAGTCGGTATGGGGAAAATCCCATGGCATCACTCTTAGTGCAGTTATAAGCGTGAACCAGGGTACTAATCTGCTGGCTCCATCTTGGTTTGTCTTTGGGTTGCACAGTGCCCATCATGTCAAGTAATGTGCGGTTCAACCTTTCAGGCTGGGGATCTCCCTGAGGATGGTAAGGAGTAGTCCTTGACTTTTGCACTCCCCACAAAGACAGCATCTCTTTAATCAAGCAGCTCTCGAAGTCCCTCCCCTGGTCAGAATGGATCCATTGGGGAGCCCCGTAGTGGACAAAAAAGTTTTCAACAAGTATCTTAGCCACCGTAGTTGCTTTCTGATCCTTAGTAGGGAATGCCTGTGCGTACTGGGTGAAATGATCGGTAACCACCAATATAGTACTGACATTCTTCAGATCGGGTTCCAGACTTAAGAAATCAATGCAGACTAGTTCCATAGGGGCGCTAGTAGTAATGTTGACCATAGGAGCAGCTCTCTGAGGCAAGGTCTTCCTCTGCAAACACCGACTACAGATCTTGACATACCGCTCCACATCTGAGCTCATTCTTGGCCAGTAAAACCGGGCTCGTACCAAATCGAGAGTTCGGTCGATGCCAAGATGCCCCATCTGATTGTGCAAAGACTTTAAAACTAGTTCCTTTAACTCTGAAGGCAGCACAGCTGTTGCTTGATGATCTGATCTTCTTTATGTACAGTCTCTCGGTATAGTAGTTGGTTAATCAGCCTTAATTTGGGCCCCTCCCTATACAACAAGGTGGCTCTCAAGTCGGTAGAGTGCAATTTGGACACATCTCTCCCGGCCTGCAGGGCTTCCACCACCAGCTTTATCAGAGAATCTTGGGATTGAGCCTGTTGGAGACCAGTATGGTCAAACTGAGGCAGTGAACTAGTGTCCAGGGCAGAAAAATAGCAGTAGGCAGCAGGTATACAGCTCTCAGATGGCCCCAAGCAATCCACCATACAGTTCACAGCATCCAGGGACACCTGATCTTCCTCGTCAAACTTTTGGCAGAGGGCTCTTATGTCAGGCTCAGACAACCTGATCCAATCAGCTTGTGGCATAGGCTTCCGAGAAAGGGCATCCGCATCTATATGGTTTAAACTGGCCCTGTATTCAACAGCATAGTCATAAGTGGCCAAGGCAGAGAGCCACCTGTGGCCAGTGGCGTCCAACTTGGCTGAGGTTTGTACATAAGTCAGAGGATTGTTATCCGTCTTCACTAATATCTTGGCACCGTACAAATAGTCATGGAACTGATCAACAATGGCCCACTTCAGAGCCAGGAACTCTAGCTTATGCATGGGATAGTTTTTCTCTGATGGAGCCAGACTTCTACTGGCAAAAGTCACAGGTCTCAGGCCATTCGAGTGCTCCTGACACAACACAGCCCCCAATCCTTGAAGACTAGCATCAGTATGAAGAACGTAGGGCTTGGCCGGGTCAGCATAAGCCAACACGGGGGCATGGGTGAGTTGGTATATGATGTCATAGAAAGCGTCCTCACACTCATCAGTCCATCGGTCCCCAAACAGTTCATTCAGCTGGAAATACCTCTTCTCGGTCTCGGATCGCACAACTTTCTTATACTTGTGTGTAGGAGGGTACCCCTGAGTGAGGTTGAGGAGGGGACGAATCACTCTAGAATAGTCCTTGACAAATCATCTATAATATCCGCAGAACCCCAAAAACCATTGCAACTCTTTCAAGTTCCTGGGTCGGGGCCAAGTAGTCATTGCCTCTACTTTGCTAGGGTCAGTCTCTATGCCCTCGGTAGACACTATGTGGCCCACATATTTTACAGAAGTCTGGAAAAATTGACACTTATCTATAGGCAACTTGAGGCCAAATTCCTCCAGCTGATCCAATACCTTAAATAGTCACTGTTTGTGTTCTTCCAACGACCGTCCAAATGACTATGACGTCATCTAAATAGACCAGACACTCGAGCAAATTCATATTCCCCATGACTCTCTCCATCAGGTGCTGAAAGGTGGCTGGGGCACCTGAAATCCCTTGAGGCATCCGAATGAATTCATAGAACCCTAGAGGGCAAATGATTGCAGTCTTCTCTCAGTCTCCTGGGGCCGTCGGGATCTGGTAGTACCCACTGCGGAGATCCAACACAGAAAACCACTTGCTGCCATTTAGACAGTCCAAGGCATCCTGTATTCGTGGCATGGTGTACTGGTCGGGGATGGTCCACCGATTCAGAGTGCGATAGTCTACACACATCCAAACCATCCCATTCTTCTTCCTCACTACCACAATGGGGGAAGCATAGGGGCTTATGGACTCTTGTATCTCGCCAGCAGCCTGCCTGCAGATGCCTCCGCACATCATCGATGTCAGCTGGGGCCAGGCGCCGGGATCTCTCTCAGAAAGGCCTTTCATCATGCAGCCGAATGTGATGCTCAGCCCCTTGCACACATCCCACATCCCATTCTCTCAGGGAGAATACCTGATCCCTTTGAGCAAGCCTGTCATTGATCCTCTTTTTCCATTCAGCTGGCAATGGGGAGTCACCGAAATCAAACAAACCAGGAGTAACTCGATCGTCTGCCCCGGGACCCTTGCTACTTGGCAGTACTGCGGTATCCGCACAATGGACGCTTGCCAGGGTACATCCTCTTCTTATTCGAATCTCTTTGTCAGACATATTGTGCACTTGAACCATCACTCTCCTGACATAAGCATGAGCTCTAGCCGGCAAGATACTGGGCTTTATCAACAGTCCTTCAGGCAATCTTCCCTCCCCAGGCACATCCAACATCAGCAATTTATTCTTGATATCCGTTCTTAATCGTACTTCTCCATGCAAGACGCACTGAGCATTTGGTGAAAGTATCATCTGGAGCGGATCCTTTTCCATGCCACCCCCACCGGCCCTCAGGTTCCTCCTGACCAACCTTCCTCTGGGTGGCAACTGCATTTTGGAGCACAGCGGTATTCTTAGAGCTCAGTTCTTGAAGGCCTGTTTTTCTGAGCACAACTGGGCCAATCATCCAAACATATGAGCATTCGTCCCAATCAACAGAGGCACCCCATCATACAGTCCAGTGGGTGGGCAAACTAAAACTAAAGTTTCCACCTGCTCATCCATTCCAGCCACAGAGGTCGAGAATGATAACCAACCCCGGATATACCACAGATACGGATATGCCTTGTCACTCAACCCCCACACATGTAGACCATTCAAGGGTTGCAGGGACACCTCAGGTAGATGTGTCTGATACCAGTCCTGAAACATAATGGTTACCTGAGAGCCACTGTCTAATACAGCCCGAGCGGGAATCCCATTTACTCACACCGGGGTCTCCATTGAAGGCCCGACCACATCAGACCAATCGGGGGCCACAGCATCGAGGGTCGACTGAGCCTGGGCCCGAGTCACAAAACTTTTCCTAGGGGGTCGAGACTGGGTCCAACGATGCCAAGTGATCAGTCTGCTATTAACTTTGCTTAAGTTCTCTGGCCTCTGACACTCAGGTTGAAAATGCCCAACTTCTCCACAATGGTAACAGAACTTGGGGTCAAGGAGATCACTGTTTGGCAGTGGGCCCCATATTTGTAGGGGGCCCTGAGAGGAGTGAGGGGGCTCCCTTGGGCTGGGGGTCTGATTTCGGTTTATCTCAGGGGCCCCGGACCTAACAGGGTACATGGAAGATTGCTTTAAGTCCCTCACCAGTTCCCGTAAGTTCCTGACCTCAGCCCTCAACTCACTCTCTACATGGGGGTCAGAGGAAACAACTTACATTCCCACAACACCAGGAAAATCTGGGGATCCCTCAGACCCTCTGAACAGGCTGACCTCCTCAGGGGTGCTAGGCTCAGGAGTCCCACTAGGGTTTACCGCCCCCACACATGGCTCCCACCCCTCTTCATCAGTCTCCACCTCTCTAATTTCCCTCATTAATTGACAATATTCACGCGGGTGGCCCGCCGATCATGTAACTTAAGTTTCAGCAGTATTACACTAGAAAATCTGGCAGATATTAAAACATGTTCTAACCTGATCTGATTCAGGGCTGCGGCAGTGATTCCCCCCTTTCTATAGGCCTTCTGCAGTGCCTGCTCCACCCTAGTGATGAAGGCGGACAGTTTCTCATTTATCCACTGCTTAGCAGACCTGAATTTCCATAATAAGTCTTCACCAGTCTCTGTACTCCCAAAAACCCCTTCTAAGGCAGAGAGATACTCTGCAATGGTGGCTTCCGGACTGGTGGCCCGGAAGAACCTAATGGCTTCTAAAGCGGGACCCCGCAAGCTCTCCATTAGCCTCTTCCTTTTCTCCCCCTCAGAGCATTGCCATTCCTGGACTAAAGGGGTGGAATAGTCCATCCAAGCCTCCAGGTCATCCTCCCCTGGAGGCACTGGCACCGTGCCAGAGAAAAGTTTTAATTTACGGTAAGAATCGAGCTGTATAGGTGGGACCACTAGGGGCAGTGAAGCCAACACAGAACTCTTGGAGGGACAAGGGGAGGTGCCAGGGGAGCCCTGAGGGGTAGCATCACTGGATAAATCCAATGCTTGTAGTAGTTCCTAGGTTGTTCTCCCCTCCACAGCCAGCAATTTAAGCAGTTTGTCTTTAAAACTACTCATTTGGGGAGCCCCCCCAAGGGTGACTGACCCGCTTCGAATATGAATTAGCTTCCATCCTTGTGAGGCACCCTCCGGATAAATTACGGGAGATACCTTCTCAGGGTCGATGGCCACACCACACAGGAGTAACACCTGCAACGTCTGGTCGAGCAAGTCAGCCATACGCCCTTTTACCTCCACTTTGCCTAAACATTTTACTCGCTCTGCTGCAGAAATGATGTCAGCAGTTGGGGTTCCCAAAGGCACATCCAGCAGTAACACAATTTTCTGGAAGTCCAGCTCTTCAGCTTCACCCCACCCCATCAGTCTGTGTACCATGGTCTTAATAGGTCCCAGCTTAATTTTTCCCCAACATATCCCCTTCCACTTTTTCCATCTCTGGTGTATTTCCCCACTTGGCCACTAGGAGACGCTGATCCAGTGGTGCCTCCAATTTGTAATCCCTAGGGGGCGCTACCCTTAAGGTTACTACCCCTGCCTGCCTCCTCTGGGACAGGATGAGGGGCCCAGATCCATCGACGGGTGCCTCCACCCAGAGGTTGGGGTTAATACTGTCAAGATTGCCTTGGTTACAGCCCTCTGGGTTGCTGCAACCCCCTTTTTGTCCCGCTAGTGGCTCACACAGTGTACCCACAAGCCTTTTCCCCAGTTCACGTACCCCCCCGGCTAGTATCTCTCAGCTCACTCCGGGGAACCCCTGTAAAGTAAGGCACAGTTTTATCACAGTCACTATGCAGCAATTCACCAGTAATGCACACAGTAGCCAGAGTGTAGTTGCAGAACAAATAATCTGATTTATTCAAAGGGAAGTAACCAGGACAGGGGGGAAATCAAGCTAATTGGCTTATCACTATACTTATCTACCTAGGGCTCTGTGCACAGGCCTGAACCTAATATTTACTGTCCCTGGGTACCCAAGCCCTAATGGCTAGTCCACCGTGGCAGCTGGTTGGAGCCCTGACACAAATAGCCTTGACGATACTGAATGAGTCAGAATGAGAAATAAAAAGTCAAATAGACAGTCAGCCGTCTGCTGAGGCAACGGAAGGCCACTGATTGCAAATTTAGCAGGGAGCTACCCTGGTTCAGTACTCAGGACTCCAGCAAGCACTGAGTTCTTCACCTCTGGCAGGGTTTAAGCCTGAGGTTCACCAGCCTTCACACACATTTATATGGCAAATAACAGAGGGGTACCATACCAGGCCACTGCTGCTAGACCCCACACAACTTGCAGTAGACTCGGGCAATAAATGGCAACTTCAACCTCACGGGTGGACCGAGCGCGATTCAGCAATTTTCTCCAGTCCTCTCAGGTTGAGCCTGGTAGGTAGCTGGGCTGGCACCAGCCTCCTCTGACCGCGACGCCCCCGCGGATTTAGTCTGACTCAGTTTAAACGGTAGAAAAGGCCACCTCAGGCCTTCACGCACTTCCCACGCGAACACTCACATAGCGCAGAAGCCTAGAGCTCCTCTCTTCTGCTCAGCCACAATGCATTTGCCACTAGCAGCATGGGGCACACCTTACAGTTCGGGCGCTTCCCGATTCCATAGGCTGGCTGCTCATGCCAGTCATGTTCTCCGGTTCTCACCGGCGTGAAAAAACGCCATAGCCCATAATACCTTTCTCCAAATGACAAGCAGTTCTCCCATTGGTCAGCCGACTCCAAGGAGTCCCGAGATACCTATTGGTCCAATTTAGCAGTTCAGGACCAAAATGGTGGAACCCAACAGAACAGTTCTTTGCTGCAAAGAAGGCAGGTTAGAACAACCACATTATCATTACTACTCTAAGCAATGTCCATCAAACAATTAAATCTTTCAGCAGGGCTCCCTCTACACAAGTAGCAATGGCAGCAACGGAGCAAATATCCCACAGCCCGGGCAGGACTTGGGCATGAAAAGGCACAGTCCCCCCCCCGATTAATTACTGCTGCAAAACAGGCAGCCCTTAAAGGGACAGTAAATGGAGGCCACCCAGGCACTCACAGGCTACCCATAAAAAACGGCTTAAGCGCCTAATACCAGCCAGGCATGGAACATTTAAATGGGTTCCGGGGAGCTTTTAGGAACCCCCATTTGCAAGGGGGTTACAATTGAATCCCCCACAGTGCTGTCCCCCACAGCCTCTTGGGGAAGGCTGTTCTAGGCATCCACCACTCTTTCTGTGAAGAAAAACTTCCTGGTGTTGGTAGAGAACCTCCCTCCTTGCAGCCTGAGGTCATGTCCCCTGGTCCTGGGGCCCATCTTGAAGTGAAAAATTTCCTTTGCCTTTACCTTTTTAATGCTGTTTATGTACCTGAATATTTCAATTATGACCCCTTTCTCTCTTCGGTGCTCCAGGGAGTACATATTCAGTTCCCTAAGTCTTTCCTTGTAGGACATGTACTGCAGACCCTGAATCATTTGTGTCACCATTCTCTGTACTGTTTCCACCCAGTCAATGTCCTTTCTGAGGTGAGGCCTCCAGAACTGGACTCTATATTCCAGGTGAGGCCTAACCAGTGAGCTATATAGTGGTAGTACCACCTCTCTCCTCCTGCTTATGATTCCCCTCCTTATGCAGCTCAGAATTCTGTTGGCCTTCAATGTTGCCTTCTCACACTACTTACTAACCTTCAAGTCATCTGAGATTATAATTCCCAGATCTTATTCCTGTTTGATGCCGCCAGTCTTTTGCCTCCTAGGTAATACTCCTTTCTTGGATTTTTCTTTCCTATGTGCATAACCTTGCACTTTTTGGTGTTAAATATCAGCAGCCACACTACAGACCATTCTTCTAGTTTCTTGAGGTCAGCTTCCATTTTGCTCACTCCTTCTGAGGTGTCCACCCTGTTACATAGCTTGGTGTTGTCTGCGAACAGACACACCTTCCCTTCCGTCAGTGATGTCTACTATAAAAAAAGAAAGAGCAGAGGCCCTAGCACTGAGCTCTGGGGCACCCCGCTGGTCACCCTGCCTTCCATCGATTGCATTCCATTAACCTGTACCCTCTGGATTCTGCCTTGTAACCAGTTTTTACCCATCTGACTACTTCTGGACCAACTTTGTGTGGTCAAGCTTCTTTACAATCCTTCTTTGTGGAACTGAGTCTAAGTCCTTATTAAAGTCTTAGTAGACCACATCTATTGCCCCACCATCGTCCACTATTTTTGTAGTGTAGTCAAAAAACTTGAGCAGATTTGTCTGGCATGACCTACCTGCTGTGTAACCATGCTGTTCAGGGTCTTGTTGGCTTCTAGTTTCAAGGAATACTATGATGCTCTGTTTGAGTAGTGTCTCCATTAGTTTACCTACTATAGACCTGAGGCTCACCGGTCTGTAATTACTAGCCTCTTCACAACTGCCTGATTTGTGAAGTTCAATCACTATTACCTTTTTCCAGTCTTCAGGTACCACACTTCTCTTCAAGGACTTTGTGAATAGAAGTCGCAGAGGGTCTGCTAATTCTGCCCTCAATTCCTTAAGGATTTTGGGGTGCATCTCGTCTGGTCCCATGGCTTTGCCTGCTTTTAGTTTATTTAGCGCCTCCCGTACTTCGGCTTCTGTAAAGGGGCTCATGTCTACCCCTGGTCCTCGGGTGTTGTGTTTTTTTCAGGGCTGGGCCATCCCCTGGGTTCTCTTTGGTCAACACTGAGCATAAGTATTTGTTGAGGATTTCGGCTTTCTCTGGGTCATGTTTCGTGCATTTCCCTTCTTCAGTAGCATTCTTTACTATCCCCTCTTTTGCCTTCCTATGTTCCCTAATGTATCTAAAAAATGATTTGTCTCCTATCTATGCCCCTTCTGCTATATTTTCCTCTGTCTGGGATTTGCCTTTCTGATTTGTTTGTTAGACTCTCTCAATTTTTCCTTGTATGACTCCCAGTCTTTCTTAGTTTTTGTTTCCCGGTATATGTTGTACACCTTCTTTTTTTCTTTGACTGTGGTAGCCACTTCCTTGGAAAACCATAGAGGATTTATTTTTATTTTTGTTTTGCTGACCCATCTGGCACATTAATCTGTGGCAGTCTTTATTGCTCTGTTGAGTATCCCCCACATGACCTCCACCTCCTCAACCTCTATTTCCATTAACTGGCTACTTATGTTGTTGTTCATATTTTGGAAGTCAGCCTTTCTGAAATCTAGCACCTTTATCTTTGAGTGGCTGGTGTCCTGTGTTATGTTTACTTTAAAGCTTACCATGCAATGGTTGCTGTTGTCCCTATGGCATCCCACTTTGATGTCCTTGATCCTTTTTGAGTTTGTGAGGAGAAGATTGAGAATGGCATCTCCCCTTGTTGGGATTTTAACAAGGCACAGTCCTGTGCCTTGTAGCAACAATAAGAAGTCCCTACTCCTTGTTGTTGCTGCTGTTACTGTGCTCCACTTAATATCTGGTAGATTGAAGTCCCCCACCAGTATTACTTCACCTTTATTGGACATTTTGTGGATTTCCTCTATCAGGTCTTTGTCTCCTTTATCTCTTTGATTTGGGGGCCTGCACAAGATGCTGATTCTGAAAGGTTTTCATATGCCCATGTCTACTGTTAACCATAGTGACTCAAAGTTCCCAGGTTGCCCTTTTACTTCTGTGGCTTTTATTTCCTCCCAAATGTAAATGGCTATGCCCCCCTCTTTTTTTGCCCTGCCTATCTTTCCTGAAAAGATTGTAACTGGGAATGGCTGTATCCTATCAGTGGTTTTCTGTGAACCACATTTCTGTTACAGCCACCCAGTCCAACCTTTCTGTTTCCAAGATGGCTGTGAGTTCAAGTGACTTCTTTTGCTAGAACTGTACTGACTTAATTATGTTTTCTTCTGTGATGTATGCAAAACAACCATGTCCTACTGAGCAGCCAGTAACATTGGTGCTGTATCTGAACTTCTGAACCAAGTGTACATGACTACAGCCTGTTCAATCAGCCAGAGTGAGTCTGGTGTTTACATGATGAAGCGTTAAGTGGCTGAGCTGTAAATTCTCTTGCCAATGTTTAAACAGCCAACTGAAAAGTACTGGTTATTAATTGAGAAAAATTACATCATATAATGTCAATCAATAGTTTACCCTTCCCATGCTGATAGAATACAATGGGGGCCAAAATAAGGATTTAATTGCCAAGAGGAACTTAATTTGGAGGACTCGCAGGTTTGTTTAAGAAGAGGTATTCTGACTATTGCAGTGTATCCTGTTCATTGTGACAAAAGAGGCCACTTGTAGAACACTGTCAGATGATCATTTCTTGGAGCATTTATCTCTCATTGCCAGTTTTGGTGTGGAAGTGTTAAAATGCATTTAGTGAAATTATTCACTTTTCATTTCTCACCTGTTTTGACAGTAGCTCCTGGGTTGGCCTAGACAGCTCCTGGTTGACTGGAAAATGTTGATGCCCAGGAGCTATTCATAGTTCTTGATTGGCAAATCCTTATTTTGGCCCCTAATAATGCATACCCTGGAATGTCTTATTGTACTATTAACATGGGTTTTTAAGTAGTAAATGTGTTTTGGACTGATAGTATACATAATGAAATATATAAAAATAAAAATATTTATGTAGAATTGTTGTAAAATAGTTTGTCAATCTGTTGGAATTTCAGTTACTTTCTGTTTTGAGTTTAGACACTTTTCCTGCTGCCACTTATATAATTGTAGTTCAGTAATTGCTCTGTGCCCCCGCCCTCCCCCTTCATCCACCAGCACAAGGATTTATCTTAAAATACAGAGAGACTGCATAGGCAGCAAGGAGAAAAAAAAAAGTATGCACAAAAGTCCATCTGTGTTGTTACTGTGTGCAGGCTCAATAGGAAAGTTTGTGTTGTTAGTTTGTGCAGGTAAAATAGGAAATGGTGTTTGTGATCAGTATCTCTAGTTTGAGGGGAAAGTGGGACACAGGTCCATCATGCTGCGGCAGTGATGGACTCTGATTATCACTATTTTCCCTGTGAGAGCTGTGAAGAAAAAAGTTTGAACTCTAATTTGTACTCATTTCCATTATTTTTGTGAGATGAGATCATGGGGGGGCATGGAACTGTTACCGCGATTGCAGACATGACTGTAAACACTCAAGATAAATAATGATTAAATAAAGACATAGAATAATACTGTAACTAAGTTTCAGCAATATTTCTTTGAATGTTCTGTTAATTTTGTTATATGGGGCGAAGCTTGAAAATAAGTTTATAAAATGTGTAGTTTTCTGGTGTGCTTTAGTGAGGAGAAAAAAAATGGCAGTCAGATTTTTTTTTTAACTTGGTTATGGAGTGATATATGATAAGGCTAATACCAGTATAATCATGCAGCAGGCTAAATACCCACATGGTTATGTGATGAGAGTAAGCCAATCATAATTCTTTATTTTTGGCACCCATATAATAATGTCACCTACAGTATATCCTGAAATTTCTGTAAAGCGGACTCACTGCCTTGCTGCTGTACCACTGTAGGGCCATGAGGGGAAATCTCTAGAAATATTTGGAACTACATGACCATGTCTATTTCTGCAAATTTACTGAGTTAAACCTTTACTGAATTCCACGTACAGGACATCAACTACATGACCCTTGTCAATTGATGGTGTCATTAGGTGAAAAAAGTCTATTAAGTTTGTGCAAAATAGCCAGCCCTGTGACACTGAGTGATAAAGTGATGGATGCAACACCTCACTCCACACCTGTGACTCTGCTTCAGGAATGAACAAGGGTTGCTGTGTGTCAGTCGGGGGGGGGGGAGTACTGAGCATCTGAGAGACTGCTCAACTCTTCCAACAAGGGAGGACTGCTGGCTCTACTGAGTGACTGTCACTAGGTGGAGACCAGGTGGCAGTGTGGAACAAGTGTAGCAGGAGAAGAGGAGGTGCTTTGGGATTCCATTTCATGCATATATCTCCACACATACACACTGATATGTGCTCCCCAAAGGGGTTCTGGGGAGAAACAGCAGTGGAAACTAGCGGTGAGGTAAGTGTTCATGATGATTTGTGTGCCAATTCCCCACACACCTCACTACCAGGGACATGGGCGTCTGACACTGGGTTGTGCTTCTGGGTGGATGGATGGCCCTTCCCCTCCAGATCTTGCCATGAGAGGTAATCAGTGGGAGTATTTGGGCTGCTCTAATGAAGACAAAAATGAGCTGTTCATACCTTGGCCCTAACTGTTTGAGTCAGCGACAGTCTGATGACTCACTACAGAGTAGATCTATAGTGGTAGCATATACTAATATTCCAAGCAACATATTTTCACTATGAAAATGACCAGGAACTTAGGTTCTGTCCACACTACAGAATTCAATGGGCTGCAGGACTACAGCCACATGGATTTACGTAGGAGAAGACATGCCAAATGGAGCTGTTAAAGTTCTTTTGACCTGGTAACCAGAGAAATTGAAATGGTGAGGGCAGTGGATGTATCTTATCTGGACATAGCAAGGCCTTTGACACTGTGCCACACAGAAGGCTGATGAGGAAGTTGACCATGTAAGGGGTGGGGTCCAAATTAGTAAATAGGGGTCAAAACTGTTTTTTGAAATTAGAGACAGAGGATGGTGATTAATAGCACACATTCTAAAGATGGAAGAGTGACCAGTGGGATAACACAGGGTTCAGTACTGGGACCAGTCATCTTCAATGTCCTCATAGAGATCATTGTTGAAGAATGTTTAGGAAAGGTATGATTTTTGATGATAATACACAACTCTGTATTAGTGTGGACACTCAGGAGGGGGTGGATAAAGTGCACAGGGATCTAGGGAAACTTTAGGAGTGGTCAAAGATATGGCAGTTGGTGTTCAATGCCAGAAAGTGCAAAATCATGCACACAGAGCTTAGGAACCCCAGTGCTGAGTATTGGATGGGGCGAGGTATTAGCAGTCACTAGGCAGGGAAAATATTATGGTTTTATTATAGTAGATGACCTAAAGGTGGTAGTGCAGTGTGATAAGGCCATTAGCAGAGCTAGTGGGATGCTGGTGTCCACAGGAGTGGGCATCTGCAGCAGGAGTAGGGAGGTGGTGCTGCTGTATCATTTTCTGGTATGCCCCCACCAGGAGTACTATTTCCAGTTCTGGAGACCACATCTCAGAAATGACTCAGACACAGAGGAGGTGTTCCAGAGGAGGACATTCAAAATGGTGCAGGGGTTACAAGGGAAGCCTTAGAAAGACAGAATGAGAGACCTCAACATGCACAACTTGGAGGACAGGAGAGTGGGAGGTTACAAGTACCTCATAGGTGTGAACAAGGTGAGCTAGGAGAGCCTTTTCCAAATTAGGATGTGCTCCAGCACCAAGGGGAGTGGGATGAAGCTGGAGGGGTGAAGTTCAGGGGGATGTGACAAAATATTTCATCACCAAAAGGGTGTTATACACATGGAACAGATTGCCAGCCAAAGTGGTAGAGGCTAGAACAGTGGAGGGCTTCAAGCATGCCTTGTATAAACATACATACAGTGGCATCCCTCAGGATGAAATGCAATTCTGCAGCATTTTGCAGCACTCTGCAGAATGCTGCAGCAGACCTATTGAATAAAGCAATGTAATTTCAATGGCAATTAGTTCCTTGTGTCATTCAGGAAAATGTGACACTGCCAGGATGAAGTGAATGCCACAGTTTCCTGCAAGATTGCTTTAAAAGTGGGTTTCATCCTGGGAGACACTACTGTACATACATAAGTTGGGCTTTATGCATGAATGGGAGGGTTATACATGCCAGAGGTGGGTAACCTGCCCGCAGATCTCTGCACCTGTGGACAGGTGCACAACAGTGGCATTCATGACCACCGGCCACCTGTACATGGCCCCATCCCCCAGGTGCACAGGTCCACGCAGGGCGGCCATGGGTGGAGTCACGAACCCAGCCAGGTATCCAATCGGATGCCTGGCATGCACCCTGTAGTGGATCCCTTGCGCAACGGCATGGGTCAGGGTGTGTGAATGCCTACTGCAGGCACCCAGACCCACACGGCATGTTCCTATCTCCCAGTGGACCCCTACACCAGTCGCTCAGCAAGGAGCCCTCCCAGCAGCACTTGGATGGCCAGCGGATGTGGAGGTGTGGGTTGGCTGCGCCGCTGGCCAGTCCAGGCTGCGGCAATGGCGGGAGTGTCCAGGGGCAGAGGGGGTCATCAGTGCTATGATGGGTGGGGGGAAACACTGCCCACCAATGTGAATCAACAGGAGGCAGACATGGGGCAGCTGTGGGGTGGGGGCTGGCAGACCCACCGATAATGAGGCAGGTGCTCCGCTGGGGGGGGGTTGTGCTGCTGAGACCGGCAGGTGCTGCCATGTGTTGGAGCATTGGGCACTGGGCCAAACAGGGGTAGGGGGCACTGTGTTGTTGGATAGGGGAGTTGCCAGTGCACTGCCTGGATGTGGCTCATTGATAGCGACACCGTGTGCCATGTGGGCACTCTTCCAATCAGCTGAACAGCCCTGCATCTCTGCCTTGTGGGGTGGGGCAGCACAGAGGGCTGCTTCACAGTTCCACCACATCTGGATGGTGGTTACTGTGGGGATGCGCAGTGGGTTATGGTAGGGTATCCCTTGGCATAACCTGCATCCTCCTCCACACCCCCTTGGGCAACACTATGTGCTTTAGTGTATGGTGCATACTACTGGCCTACCACCCCCCGCCTGCCTCCAGCACATTGCTGTATGTGCTGCCGAGGGATTGGGCATGTAGTGCAGCGTGTCCCCCTTGGTGCATCCGGCATGAGGGGTGAAATGGGTTCAGAGTGGCTATGCGCCCAGAGTATGCGGCACGTAGCCACTCTTCCCATTAGTGCATAGAAACATAGAATCATAGAAACATAGACTTTGACAGCAGACAAGGACCACTAGGCCCACATAGTCTGCCCAATTCCCTACCTATTGGATAAGCTGCAGATCCTAGTTAAACAGCCTACTTCTTCCTACCCCCCACCAGAATTGCCTTATGTCTGTCCCATGCATTCTTGAATTCCCCCACATTTTTGACCCCACAACCTCCTCAGGAAGGCTGTTCCGTGCATCCTCTACCCTATCTGTGAAAAATTACTTCCTCACATTACCCCTGAGCCATCCCCCCTTTTTCTTCAATTTGTGCCCTCTTGTTCTTGCACATCTCTTTTTCTGAAAGTTGCTACCCTCTTGGACTTCGTTGATTCCCTTGAAGTACTTGAAAGTTTCTATCATGTCCCCCCTCTCCCTCCTTTCTCCGAGGATATACATATTGAGCTCCTTTAGTCTCTCTTCATGTGGCTTCTGTTGCAGACCCTGCACCATTTTAGTTGCCCTCCTCTGGACTGCCTCCATCCTGTCTATGTCCTTGAGGAGATGGGGTCTGCTGAACTGCTCACAGTACTCCAAATGGGGTCTCACCAACTTTCTGTACAGAGGGATAAGAACTTCCTGTTTTCTACTGGTGATGCCTCTCCCTATACATCGCAGTACCCCCTCCCCGACCTCCTTATTGCTTTCTCACATTGTTTGCTTATCTTTAGGTCATCTGATATGACTACCCCAGGTCCCTTTCCATTTTTGTTGTTGTTAATACCTCCCCCACCCCATTGTGTACTCTTCCCCTGGGTTTTTCTTTCCCAGGTGCATTACTTTGCACTTTTTTAAATTGAATCTAAGTTGCCATACTTTTTGCCATTCCTCCAACCTTGCCAAGTCCCTTCTCATCCTTTCCTCTCCCCATTGTGTATCAACCCTGTTTCAGATATGCGTGTTATCTGCAGAGGCATACTTTCCCTTCCAGTCCCTCCTCACTGACACTTATAAAGACATTAAAACGGGCCAGACCCAGTACTGAACCCTGCCATTACTGTACTTGCCATTGCTGTAGGGGCCAGTGTCAGCAGAAAAGGACCTCAAGGACCACCCCATCTGCCCAATTTGGCCCCACCTAAGCAGAGATCCCCAGCCTTACCCTTTTGCTAGAAACCCCTCCTCCATTTAACAGAAGCCTCTTGTGCCAGTACCATGCATTTTTAAAATCTGTGATTAAGTCAGCCCCCACCATCTCCTCCAGCAGACTATTCCAAGCATCCACCACTTTTTCCCTAAAGAAGTTCTTATGTTACTCTTGAACTCCCCCCTCTCCAGCTTCCAGCCATAACCCCTCATCCTATGGCAGCTCCTTCTTTGAAAAACACTCCCTTCCTGCACCCTATAGATGCCACTGAGATACTTAAAGGTCTCTATCATGTCACCCCTCCCCCACCTTTCCTCCAAGGAGTACATATTAAGTTCCCTCTGCCTCTCCTCATAGGTCATCCCCTGGAGATCCCTCAAAATTCTTGTAGCCCTCCTTTCCACCACCTTGAGTATGTCTACATCCCTCCTCAAATGCCAGGTTTGTTTGGACAGAGGCAGAGAGGGGGACAGGGTCACCATAGATCAGATAGGATCTGGGGAGGTAGAACAGGCAGGGAACACTTTGGCAGACTAGGTGGGCCAAGTGGTCCTTTTCTGTCAATAAACTCTATGTGTAGAGAAGCTTTAGATAATCATTTTCAAAATCAGTTTAAACTGGTTCAGCAGGCAGTAACTGTTCTTTAAAACTGTTTCTCTTTAAACTGATATTGCTTCTTTACCCTGTGACCTGTTACAATAGAATTCTGGGATTGTTCTGTATTTGTATCCAAGAATTCATTGAACGTATTCCATGTGCTTTGCAGCTATGACTGTAAATTGCCATTGTCAATGTGAACTGTGAATAACAAACATGGATGCCTCCACTGCATATTGTGATGTGTTGTGCTGTATTGTGGTGTTTCCAGTGTACTGTATGTTATCATGAAATAGTACAGTATGGGTCTGGTGCATCCAATTTCAAGTAATTAACCTTGTTGCTCACATTATATTTAGTAAAGTTATTTTTGCAACACTATTGTGATATATTTTGTTACAGATTTTGCAGTATTATTTTTTGCAGCATTAAATTATAAGTGATTGATCTAAAAGGGTATAGTGATCCTGTAGTACAGTTCAGCCCTTCCAAGCCAGGCAGTCATAGTGTGAACTTGGAAACCAGATTTGAACCACCCCAAACTAGTGTGTCATTATAGCCTACGGGCTAGAGCCACAAACTGTGAAGGAGCTAAGTACACCCAGGAGACCTTGTTTTGAATCCCGCAACCTCCACCTGCATGGTGTGTGACCCGATGCATGCACCTGGAAATGAGCTTCATCTCAGTGTGCCTTTCCCACCTCACAAGCTGTAAATCTGGTGACTCAGGTCTTGCTACCAATTCTGCCAGTGGTCACTATCACGTGATGCAGAGCAGTAAGCAGTTAAACTGGGTACTTAAGTTTGACTTAATCTTGCTATACATTGGCATCCCCTTCCTTCTGTTCTGTCCTATGGCAAGCACTGACTGGTGTTCAGTAACACTCTCCTACCTCACTACCTTCCACTCTAAATAATGCCTGATAATCAGGTGCACCCTTCTTCTCAATAAATGACTAAAGACTAATTAGTGTTTAGTGGTCCCCAACTCTCACCCTGTCCTATGCCAAACATTTATTCATGATCATCATCATCACTTTTATTTATATAAGATGCCCTTCCAATTCTCAGGGCACCTTTACAATACTCATTAAAAACTTAATATTACAGCTTAAGATGATTAAAACATACCAGTAAAATATATCAATACACATTTTCAAAAGGTTCCTGAAAATGCCTGGCTAAACAGGTAGGTTTTCAGCAACTTCTTGAAACCTTCTATGGTCAGGCTATCTCGTATCTGGCGAGGTAGAGAATTCCACCAGGTAGGTGCCATAAGGGCAAAAGATCTTCCCCCAGATGTTTTAAGGGATACCCTGGGGATCTCCAGCAATCCCTCGCCAGAGGATCGGAGTGAGCGGGTGGGACAGTAAGGGCATAGGGTTTCTTTCAGGTAGTTTTCTGTGGCTACCTACTCCCACAACCTAGCACAGATCAAGTACTTCCTGGTATCAAGTGGCATCCCCCTCTTTGCCCCATGCCAAATCAATCAATGCCTGGTGTTCACTGGTCCATTTGACCCTCAACACAAGCTTTCTTTTTGTCCAGTGCCCCATGTTCCTCTCTCCTTTTAGATGGCAACCAGCATAGCCCACTGTCACAAATGCACTCCATAGGTCAGGCCCTCTGCTCCCACAGTGCCAAACTCAGAGTGCAATAGTGTGAACAGGTAACAGACAGGGTGACCCTTCTGTCTGCTTTTAGGTCCAAATCACCTTTAGTCTCAAGTTCTGGGGGGATTCAAACTGTGAACCTTATGCTAGCATACTCAAATGTACAGGATCAGATAATGTTCTCTTCAGGGATGCAATATATCTTTCTCCTAAGGGCATCTAACCAGGTATCCAAAATGAACCCTTTTAACTCTATAAGAGACCTTAGGTATATTCTTAACTTTTTTCTCAAGCTCAGTAACACCATCAAGCTGTTGAACAATTGTCAGACTTAACCATCTATACGTCACATGCAAAAAATGAACTGGTAGACACCGAGGCAGTCTTTCAAAGAAAAGGTACTTTACTAAAAGATGTCTCTACACTAGACAATGCCCACTGGGTGGCACCCCACCTCACCCCCCCATTTTCTCCCCCTTTGCATCCTGCCTCTGTTAAAACCAGCATGTACTCCCCTGTATCACTGTAATTGCTACTAAAATGTATATATATGAAATCATTCTGTGTAACTCTAAGTCAGTGACTTGTATTCTGTAACCTAAATTTGTTCTGTCTGTCCTCAATGTGATGAGGCACCTTTGGAAATGAGCCTCTGGCTCAAAGGATGTAAACCAATTTACAAATAAATAAATAAATACAAATATGAACAATGTAAACATAGAGCAATATTTTAAAGAGCGTACAATCACATAAAATAACAAGGGAAAAGTACAAAACAAAAACTCCCACCACAATAAATTTAGACCTTTGCTGTCTAAGGTATTGCCTCTGGAAGTGTGTATAGTTAGATTAGATAGCTGTGTCTCTCTCTGAGTCCCAAAATAATATATCATATTCCCCAGTTACAAGGATACATTTCAACCCCATCTCCCCACCCCCTTGGAGAGTCATCTAGCTCCTCCTTTTTAGAATGAAAAATTCCAAACATGATTTTCTAGCAGGAGGTATGTTAAGTAATGTCACATCAGAAGGAAAAGCACTTTGTAAATATGACTCCTTAATTAAACATTTTCTCTTTGATCTTGTGTGGTTCCTGTTCCCAAGGCAGATCAAAGGGTTTTACAACTTTTAACACCATGTTGGTATCAATGGCCTGTTCCTCTTAAAACATCATAAAAGTTTATTAGGCTCATCCTCTAGCAGGATCATAAAGTTACATTTGGTTTTCAACTTCAAAGCAGCAATAGGCCATAAAAGATAATAAAATGCCATCTGGAAGGAAGGTAATTAATTATCTGGTTCCTGGTCAGTTTACATATCCTGTAGATTCACTGAAACCTGGTGGAGGGGGCACCCATGGATGCACAGGCTGTCTTATGTGAGACAATCACATACTATATTTTTATTTTACAAAGATCATACAATAATCATAACCAGCTGGCCAAGCTTCACACTCCTCCCCACCTAGACTGAATTTGGGGTCTCTGTCTCCCGCATGGGATGAGCTCCCTAAGTCAGTTCACTCCTCATACAGACGCGACAAGCCATCTGTGTTCTGATGGGTCACTCCAGCCCTATGTAAGATCGTCATGTCATACCCTTGCAAGGCAAGACTCCATCTTAATAGTCTACCATTAGTTTTTCCCATATATGTCAGCCAAACCAGGGGGTTGTGGTCAATTTGTACCTCAAAATGCTGCCTGTATAAGTATGGCTCTAACTTCTTTAGGGCCCACACTATGGCAAGACACTCTTTTTCCCACAGTAGAGTAAGTCTGCTTCCTGGGAAGTAACATTTTCCTCAGGTACACTATGGGGTGATCTTTCCCTTGGTTGGAAGTCTGATGCAGTACTGCCCTAATACCCACATCTGAGATATCAGTCTGGACTAAAAAGGGTCTGCTATAGTCAGGACTTGTCAACACAGGAGCACTGCACAGTGCCTCCTTCAGTCTGGTAAAGGCTTTTTCACAGGCTGTTTTCCAGGTAATTTTCTTAGGCATCCTTTTCTTTACCAGGTCAGATAGGGGAGCAGCCAGGGCACTGTAATTGGGTGCAAATTTCCTATAGCACCCTGCTGTCCCTAGAAAACTCATGACCTGCTTCTGTGTTTCTGGTCTGGGCCATGCCTTGATCACTTCTATTTTTACTTGGTTGGCTGTCCTTGGCCTGCAACACCCCTGAGGTATGCCACTTCAGCCATGGCCACCTGGCACTTCTCAACTTTGACAGTGAGCCCGGCCCTCTGTATCCTGCCCAGCACTTCCACAAGGTGGGACAGGTGTTCCTTCCATCTGGCACTAAAGGTGGCAATGTCATCCAGGTATGCCACGGCATACTCCTCAGCACCATTTAACACCTGGTTCATCAACCTTTGGAAAGTGGCCGGGGCGTTCTTCATTCTGAAAGGCATTACTTTAAATTCAAATAAGCCTATCGGAGTGATGAAGGCCAACCTCTCCCTAGCTCTGTTAGTTAACTCTACCTGCCAATACCCCTTTGTCAGGTCAATAGTCATAAGGTATGTTGCCCCTCTCAACTTATCCAGGAGTTCATCTGTCTGGGGCATCAGGTTGGCATCTGACTTCATGACTGCATTCAGTCCACGATAGTCCACACTGAAATGAGTAGAACCATCTGGCTTGGGCACAAGGACTATGGGTGAGGCCCAGGGCCTGTGGGATCTCTGGATTACCCCTAAATCAGCATTTCCACCACCTCCCTCCTAATGATCTTTTGTACAGCCTCTGACACCCGATATGCTGTCCACCGCATGGGTGTCTGTGTCCCTGTCTCTACATTGTGCATCACTAAGAGGGTTAGTCCAGGCTTGATGCTAAACAGTGGGACAAAGTCTCCTAAATCATCCCTTAATTCCTGGATCTTGCCCAGGGCCAGCTGGGGTGACCATTTATCTGCCTTCAAAGAGAACTCTCACTTGCTTTCTTCCAGCAAGTCCTGAAGGGGGTCTACTTCGTCCATCCCCTCCCCAGGACTACATACTGCAAACACCATGTCAACCCTATTAGCATATGGCTTCATCATGTTGATAAGACACATTCTTTCTGTATGTCTTTTGTCAGGTAACTCTATGACATAGTTCACTTCATTTACCTTCCTAACTACTTTGTACAGTCCTGCCCACTCAGTCTGCAGCTTGTCTTCCAGGACTAGAATAAGGACCATGACTTCCTGACCCACTGTGTATGAGTGTGCTCTAGCTCTGCAGTCATACCACACTTCTTGTTTCTGTTGGGCAGCTGCCAGATTGCTCTGGGCTGTCCCCATAAGCTCCTGCAGCCTTTCCCTAAACCTAATAACATAATCCACAATGGGAGTGCCCTAGGTGGTGTGCTTGCCTTCCCAGTCCTCCCAGATCAAGTCTAGGTGCCCACATACTCAGTGTCCATATAAGAGCTCGAAGCGGGAAAACCCTATTGACTCTTGGGGCACCTCCCTGTGTGCAAACAACAGCTGGGGAAGGTATTTCTCCCAGTCCCTCCCATGCTGTTCAGCAAACACTTGGAGCATTGACTTCAGGGTACCATTAAATCTTTCCACAAGCCCATTGGCTTGCTGGTGAGAAGGTGTTGTGTGCCTCTGCACGACCTGAAACTTCTCCCACAAGCATTTCATCAGGTCCGACATGAAGGAACCCCCTCGATCAGTGATAACCTCCTGCGGAAACTCAACATGGGAGAAAATCCCAAGTAAGACATCTGCCACTTTGTCTGTCCTCATTAAGGATAGAGAGACTGCCTCTGGATACCGGGTGGCAGAATCCACCACAGCCAAGATTAACCTCTTCCCGGAGGAGCTGGGGGTATTTAAAGGCCCCACAATATCCATTCCCACCCTCTGGAATGGCTCCTCCACTATGGGCAATGGAATTAGGGCGGCTTAAGTTTTCTTACCCACCTTCCTTATTTCTTGGCACCAGTGGCTCATCCTCTAGCAGACTCATAAAGTTACATTTGGTTTTCCACTTCAAAGCAGCAACAGCCCATAAAAGATAATAAAATGCCCTCTGGAAGGAAGGTATTAATTATCTGGTTCCTGGTCAGTTTACATATCCTGTAGTTTCACTGAAACCTGGGAGGGGGGGGCCCATGGAAGCACAGACTGTCTTGTGTGAGACAATCACATACTATATTTTTATTTTACAAATATCATACAACAATCATAACCAGCTGGCTAAGCTTCACACTTACTTACCCCATTAAATAGCCACTGGTTGAATTCAAATACCACTAAAACATGATATCAGAGTGGTTTAGCAATATTTAATTTCAGATGGCCAGTGACTGAAGAGGTGCATGGTAGATTGTGCTGGTCAACTTCTGAAGGGGGTGCTAAAGGGGTGGTGCCCCCCCAAGGGTTCCTGAAATCTCTTCCCACTGCCAAAAGGAGCCAATGAGGGGATTAAAAAGTGTTCCCTTTTTAATTTAAAATATTTGATAGCCAAATCTGCTATACCCTTTTTGCCAGGAGCCTGGACTGATGAGGGTTATACAGTGGATAACTTTTTTTTCTTTAAATCTACCCAAAGAGACAAACATCACTCTACCATCACTGACATGAACCAAAACTGGTGCGGTCAACACATGGGACCTTCTTTTATTGGCCCATGTTTGTTCTTCCCTTGCAGACAGAAACTGATATCACTGAGACCATACTTTTACTTCATGGTAACTTATGGGCCCTGCAGCCATCATACTTCCCTCAGTCCACCCACTGAAAGGAGCTGGGACTAACAAGGGGAACAATGGAAGTAACAAACCTTACCCAGTTCAATGCCAAGTACTGGAGACCTGTTCAGTGATACCCCTCCCTCATCCCATGTTAATTATTCCCAAATGTCTGGTAGTGGTTCCCTCCCTCACAGTGTCCAAGGTTAAATAGTCCCTGATGTCCAGTAGTGCCACTTCACCCTGTCCTATGTTATGGATTCACTAGTGTCCAGGGTTTCCCACTCCCTCACCATATTTCAGGTTAAGTTTCTCCTTGTGTCCAGTATTGCCCCCTCACCTGTCCCATGTTAAGGATTCACTAGTGCCCAGGAGTCCAGTTTCCCTCAGCCTGTTTCAGGATAAATATCTCCTACCTCTCATTCTGTTCTGTTTTAAGTATCTCCTGGTGTCTAGAGATACCCCCTCACCCAATCCCATGTTAGTTATTCAATGGTGTACAATGGTTCCTCCTCCCCATGGCCCATGTTTGGTTTTCACTGGTGTCCAGTATGGGTTCCTCACCTGTCCCATGTTAAGTATTTCCTAATATCTGGTAGTGGTTCCCTTCATCACCATGTCCCAGGTTAAGCATTGAATAATTTGCAGTAGTCCACCCTCACCCTGCCCTATGTTTAGAATTCTCTTGTGTTCCGGGGTCCCATCCTTCATCCTCTTCTAGATTAAGTCTTTTCTGGTGTCTAGTATTGCCCCCTCACCCTGTCCCATATAAAGTATCTCCTAGTGTCCAGTGGTGCCCCCTCTCCCTGTTCTATATTATGTACAGTATTCCCTGTGTCCAATGAGGCCTCCCTCACCCTTTCCCATGTTAAGTATTCCCTAGTGTCTAGTGGTGCCCCCTCACCCTTTCCCATGTTATGTTTCTACTGGTGTCCAGTATGACCCCCTAATCCTGCCCAATGTTAAGTAGTCAATGGTGTCCAGTAAAGCCTCCTTCGTCCTGTCCCATGTTAAGTATTTCCTGGTATCTGTCACTAATATCAGTGATGCATAAGGAGCTGGTAAGGCAATTAACCCCAAAATAGCTCCTGCTGGTCATGAGTAGTATTTTAATTTAACATTATTTGTTTACGTTTTCTATCCAGAAGTCTAAAGTTTCTAAGGATACATAGTACAAATCTAGTAACATATACATGACACAAACATTGGGGGAACACTTAATTACAAAACAGTTAATAATCATACTATATATGATGTAAATTTTTTATTGCAGGTTTGTAATATGTTAATCAAAACATGTTCATCGCATTGATAATTCTTGTTTCAATGCAATGTTAAACATTTTTGAACTTTCATTTATGTTTTTAGTCTGCATTTTTAATTAATTCCATATTTCTAAGGCAAAAATTGAGAAAGTAATTTCTCCATATCTGATTTTGTGTGTATTAATTTGAAATTCTCTTAATGGTTTACTTTTCCTTAAATTATTTGAGTGACCAGTTCTTTTCAATTTTTCATACAAATAGGAATGTTTTGTTGAAACCATTGTTTTCCTTACTTGATTTACCCAGACCATCTTTTGTTTATTTTCCACTGTGAGCCAATTTAGATTCTTGCATAATTTGCAGTGATGCATCAATCTTTTAGTTTTTAATGCAGACCTCAACAGTCAATTGTACATAACCTCTACCTTCTTTAAATCAGAGTAATTTGCAAACCCAAAATTATGTATTCCATAATCAGTAATTGGGACCAGAATTTTGTTTACAATTGACTTTCTCAGTTTTTCATCAAGACAATATCCCGTTAGCCTCAGTGCTCCAAATCTGCTGTTATTTTTCTTGATCATTTCATTTATGTGGTAATCACATTTTAATCTTTGATCTACCCAAAAACCTAAGTATTTATATTCTGAACACTGGATCAAGCTATCTCCAGTAGTTTTTATTTTTATTGTAGAGAGTAAGGATTTTTTACACCATTTGTGAACATCATAATTTTTGATTTTTTGCTATTAAGTACTAGGTTTCAGTTTTCAAACCATTTTGGGGTTGCTTTAAAATCTCTTTGTAGATCTAACTAACTGTGGAATACTAGTTCCTCTAGTCAATAATACCATGTCATCAGCATATAGACTGATTTCTGACTTCTCCACTAAACTTGACACCTGATTTGTACATGTTAGGAATAATAAGGGTCCCAATATTGATCCTTGGGGAACTCCTCTAAGTACCCCAGCTTTAGTGGAAAATCTTTCCCTACTACAATTTGTTACTTTCTTCCTGTCAGATATGACCAAAACCAGTGACATGCTTTTTCTGATACTCCTAGCTATAGTAGTCTATTCAAAAGGACATGATGATTCATTGTATCAAATGTTTTTGGCAAATCCACAAACACTGTGCCCACCAACTCTCCCTAATCTAGGGAATATGCCACAAAATCTATTGGGTTGGTGAGTGCAGTGCTCATGGAATGGTCATTTATAAACCCAGATTGGTACCTGGACAGCAAAGCATACTTTTCTAAATATCCATACAGTTGTCCATGCACCAACCTTTCTAAAATGTTTGACACCACTTGCAAAAGAGCTATTGGGCAATAGTTGGATGGGTTTGTTGTAGTATCCCCTTTAAATACTGGAATTATTTTTGCCTCCTTTCAAGCTTTAGGAAACATTCCTTCCCTTAAACTCCAGTTAAAAAGGTTTGTCAGCACTGGTGTTATGATGGTTTTAGCAACCTCACAAACTTAATCCCTATCCCATCCTTTTTCCTGGAGCTTTGTTTTTGTTTAATCTTCTTATTACTTTAACTTCTTTACGTGGTGTGCATCTAAATCTAAATTTCAGAACTGTGGGGTCTTTACATATTTTCACACTGTCCTATTTTTATCTTTTTTCACATTCATGTAGACCTGGTACATCTGGGAGATTTGTAAAATATTTATTTAAGATGTTAGCTAATTTTATACTATTTTGCAGTACTCTGTCCTTTCCTTTTTGTATCATGGGGCTCTAGTTGTTAGTTTCTCTTAGGTCATTAACAATGTCCAATATTTCCACGTGCCTGATGTCTATTTACTTTTATTGGAATGCTATTGTGATTTTACTTGTTTTATTTTATTTTTCATTGCATTTCTTGCTTCTTTATTTCTATCCCAGTCACTTGAAAGTAAAGTTGTACTGGATATTTTTCACAATCTACTTTTCACCCGAATTTCATTTTTTTCACTTTTTCTGTAATCCACAGAACATGGGATCATTTTTGCATTATTTTGACAAATGGAGCAGTTTCATTATATGCTTGCAAGACTAAGTTGCTAAATTCTTGTATTGACATTTCTAATGATGGAATCAAAAACAGTCTTGGCCAATTTATTTTGCCTAGTTTATATTACAACTCCTCTGCACTGTAATATTTGAAGCATCTTCTCCAAATACGTTGTTCCATTGTTTCTGTTGTATCTCTTGTGCTTAGATTTAACCCACAACTTAATGTATTGTGATCCTCCAATACTGGTTGTTTAACCAATGTATAGTTTACTTTAATGTTTTTTGAAACAAATAGCAACTCAAGTATATTACCTGAACTTGAGTAGTGAACTTTTCCTTGTAGTGTTTATTACCTGAGTTATATCAAGTTGCCTAAAAGTAGTTTCTAATGCATGATCTCTTGAGTGCCCCCAAGCTGAGTTAAAAGCATCTATTAACACTAGTTTACCACCTATTGTGTGGTTCATTATTACTTATGCCAATTTCTCAAAGTCATTTGTTTTTACTTTTGGTGGGAAGTAATTATTCCATTGACCAGGTTTCATTTTGATATTGTAATTAACAAACACTCAGTCTTCTCAATAGTTCCTGAGAATAGAGTTCTTGTTAACCCCAATTCTTACTTAGTATACAACAGCACCACTCCTCCCTGACTAAGTTTCCTGTCAGATCAGTGAGTGCTATATCCCTTTAGGTCATTTTCATCATTTGATACCATTTGCTTTAACCAGCTTTCTGTTAGTGCTATTAGATCTGGAGTTTCAGAGTATACACTAGGTTTAAATAAATTAACTTTGCTTTTTAAACTTCTGGCAGTATCATAAATTATTTTAAAAGTTTTAAATTGTTGTGGTCCAGGGTTCAATTCTATGTTTCCACTCAAAACCAATGACGTCAAAATGGGGCAATTATTAACTTGCCAAGGTATTTTAATCTCTGTTCTTTGTTGCTTACTTTGTTCTTTTTTAATGGCTTGGAAGGGGTTTCTTATTTTTATTTCTTTACTTTATTTATTTATTTGTACATCAGTTTACAACCTTTGAGCCAGAGGCTCATTTTCAAAGGTACCTTGTCACATTGATGACAGACAGAAAAAATTTAGGTTACAGCATAAGTCACTGACTTAGGGTTACACAGAATGGTTTCATAACATTTATACAATTTAGTAGAGTTACACAGAATGGTTTCATAACATTTATACAATTTAGTAGAGTTACACAGAATGGTTTCATAACATTTATACAATTTAGTAGCAATTACAGTAAATACAGTTGAGCACATGCTGGTAAATAACAGAGGCAGGTTGCAATGGGGAGAACTGGGGGGTGAGATGGAGTGCCGCCCAGTGAGTGTTGTCAAGTGTGGAGTGGTCGGGCCACATTTAGAGCTGTGGGTGTTAAACAGTTGTCTTCAAAGGGTGGTTTTGAAGTTGGAGATTGTGGGGGCATTGGAGATTGGAGCAGGGAGAGAGTTAAACCAGAATGGGGCTCTGTAGCAGAAGGACCTCTGACCATGGGTGGTCCTGGATCTGGGGACCAGTAGAGTGGTCTTGTTGGAGATTCAGGTTGTGATAGTGGGTTGGGTGTGGTGGATGGATGCTGTCACCCCAGGAGGGGAGACCCTGAGTAGAGTTTTTTTGTGAGGAGGCAGGTTTGATAGCGAAGCCATTCATCTAGGTAAAGTAGTTTTGCCTCATCATAGAGTTGACAAGTATGTGTGAGCCTGGGGGCACCAGTAATCAGCCTGCATGCCTTATTTAGGGTAAGGCGAATTTTGTTGAGGGCGGTAGTGTCAGCAACACCATAGACTGGCAGGCCATAGTCTACAAGGGACAGTACTGAAGACGTAACTGCAAGTCAGAGAGCATCGGGGGAGGCAGTTTTTGTAGCAGTAGAGGATGCCAAGCCGTGTATTAGAGGTGGATGCTAGGGCATCAATGTGGGTGTGGTAGGTGAAGGCTGAATCGAAAGTAAACCCAAGGTATTTGTAGGAGCAGACTTGTTCAAGCGGTTGTTTGGTACTAAGGAGGATAGGGAGTGGAAAGTTACAGGATTTGTTTTGGGAGTGGGCAAAAAGCATTGTTTTGTTTTTTTTGAGATTAATGATGAGTCTGTGCTCTTTAAACCAGGCTTCGGCGTCATTGTAGGATTATTGTAGGGTGTCCTGGAAGGAGGTGAGATTGCGTTGGGTGGCAAAAATGACAGCATCATCTGCATACATAAGAATTTTTCCAGAGCATGCACTGGGCAGGGTGTTTAGATAGAGTGAAAAGAGTCGGGGGCCCAGGATGGAGCCCGGGGTACCCCTGAGTGGATGGGACAAGTTTCAGAGAATGTCCCATTGAGTTTTACACATTGGGAGCAAGTGGATAGATAGCTTATGCACCAGGCGAGCGGGCCAGCAGAGAAACCAATGTGGCAGAGGGCATCCAGCAGAAGAGGGTGGTAGACAGTGTCAAAGGCCTTTGAGAGGTCAATGAACACTGCACCAGCTAAGGAGCTGGCATCAAGGGAGGAGTGTAGGAAATTGGAGAACTCAACTAATGCAGTGCCGGTGCTGTGATCAGAGCAGAAACTGTGCTGCTCTGGGCATAAGATGTTATGCTTAGTCAGATATTTAGTGATTTGAATGGCCACCATTTTTTCTAGGGCTTTGGAGAGGGGGGGAGGATGGAGATTGGTTGGTAGTTCCCGGCGGAGGACATGTTGCCCCCTTTATGAATGGGTGCGACTATGACTGTTTTCTATGTAGTGGGGAATTGTCCCAGGCAGAGGGATTGGTTAAGTAGTCTGGTGAGTGGGGTAAGGACTTCATCCAGCACCAGTCGGAGAATACTGGGGTCCAGGGAGTCACTGTCAGGACTATTGCTATTTACTGCTTTAATTAGGAGAGATCTAGCTTCCTGGGCAGATACCTCATGTAGGTGGAAGCTGGGGCGTTGGAGGACAGGGGGAGGTAGGGTGTGGGGAAGGTCAAAGAAATTACTGGGGAGGACAGAGCTAAGGTCAGTAAAGGAGGTGTTAAGGCAGTTAGCAATGCAGGCAGGGTCGGTGGAGGTAGAGTCATCAATAGTGAGCTGTGATGAGGGAGGGAAGTGTGACTTCCCATTTAGCTGTTTAACATTGTCCCAGAAAGTCCAGGCACAACCCCAGGAGGAGGTGAGGGTGGCTTGGTAATGGTCGGCCTTGGCTTTACGGAAGGCCCATGTGCAACTGTTCCGAGCAGCATTATAGGCCTGTCTATCAGCCATCCAGCCCATTTCAGTGGCAAGGTGCCAGAGGTTATCCCTGTTTCTGAGTATTTGTAGTAGGGAAGGGGTAACCCAGGGTGCATTACATTTTTTGGATCGAATTCTGGTGAGGGATGCAAAGAGGTCATAGGCCTTGTTAAAGGTTTGGGAGAAAAAGGCCAGGGCAGTGTCTATGTCAGGTGCATGATGTATGGGGATCAATAAATTTGAACGAGAAACTGTTTGAGTTTTTTCAGCCCACCAGGTTGGAGGCACCTGCGGAGTGCGGTCAGGGCTGTGAGTTTGGGAGTGGGGGGAGCCCAAAGAAATAGGATAGGGGAGTGGTCACTTAGGGAGTGAGGGAGGACCTGGATGTTATGGATTTTTTGGGGGCTGTTGGTGATAATTACATCCAAAAGTGTACTAGTTCCTCTCTTTGAGTTTACTCTAGTGGGCTGGGAGATGAGTTGTGTTAGGTCTAGGGCAGTGAAAGAATCTCAGGTAGTGGAAGAGAAGGCACTGAATCAGTTCATGTTAAGGTCCCCCACTAGGATTTGTTCCGCCTTGAGGTGGAGGGTGGCAAGATATTCTGTTATAGATATCAGTGCCAGGTTCTGGTTCTTTGGGGGAATGTAGGCAGTGGTGAGATATAGAGGGCCCCTGGAGGGGTGAGGAGTCAGTTTGAGGGTAAGGGCCTCGGCCCCTTTTACAAGAACAGGGGCAGGGAGTGCTTGTCTGATGATTGTGTCCCTGGTATAGATTGCACAGCCACCCCTGCATTTGCCTACTCAGTCCTCCTGGTGTAGGGTATAGCCTGGGAGAGAGACAAAGGAGTCAGGGGTGGATTTGGACAGCCAGGTTTCAACCAGGACTATGATGTCTGGTCGATGTAACATCACCCAGCACTGGAGGGCATCACATTTTTTTAGTAGGCTGCATAAGTGCATGGAGGTTATGCGGAGACCAGTGGACCCAGCAGGTGGGCTGGATGGGGCAGGGCCAGGGTTTGGATGTATATTACTAGATAGGAGTAGTAGGAAGACCAAGGCTCTGACCAGGGGTGTTAGTACGTCAACTTCCAGGGGGTACGCTGGGATGGGGAGGAGGCCATATGGGAACAAGGAATGGGCAGGGTTCAAAGGGTCGGCAGGGTGAGGACAAGTTACAACCATGGGGAGCCAGGGTAGGCAGTGGGGGGCATTCAGGGGGTTGGTGCCATGGGCCAGGGTACCTGGTCAGTGTAGGGTGGGATCGGACTAAGTCAGGGAGAGTTGGGGGTGCTGGTACAAGTGGGCCAGGGCAGATGGCTGATGGGATGTGGGTACTAGCATGTAAATGAGGGGGAGACATTTGAGGAGGAGGTGTACAAACATAGTGTCTAAGGTAGCAGCAGGGCAGAAAAGGTTCAAGTATCTTGGCTGCCCCTCAGAAAGCATGGCTACCACTTTGGAGTAGTGGTAGTGTCACGGACTCTGGTGGACAGGGTACAAGGTTTGCGACCCTGGTAGGGCAGTCAAACTAGGACCTGGGTGAGAGTGGGGATCCAGGTGCTGGGGAATCAGAGCAGGCTGGGTTTGGACCAAAATTCATGGTGGAAACAGCGACTCCTAGTGGTCACTGAGGGTTAGTGGCAGGCTGGGTGTGGGTCTGGTGGTAGGGCAGGGGGTCAATATGTAGGGCTAGCTAGGTGTCTGGGTGTGAGAGTGGGCTGTGGGCAGAATGCAGAAATGAGTGTAGGGGAGAGAAGTAGCGTATGTAAGTAGAGGGATTCTAGGAAGTAGGAGAAGGAGGGAAAATCAGGTGGAGAGACAGAGGTGTATAGGCAGAGGGTCTCTCTAGTGGCTTGCAGGTATAACCTGCAAATGGAAAAGTGGGGACTTATTAAAATTTACAGACAGGAAGTGATGTCACAAGACAGCACCTATATAGGAAATGCCAAGCCAGGGTGGGTGGGGCAGTCGACGCATGCAACATGTCAACGGGCTAACCCCCCTTGCAAGGGTGCTGCTACTGGAGGTGATGTATTACCTCTAAGGCACCCGTGTAGGTCCCGCTCCAGGAGGGAGCTCTGTGTGTGGGCTGGGTATCTTGCCAGTGTCTGGTGGGGCCAAGGACTGTAGGAGGCCTATTGAGAGAGGAGAGAAAGACAAAGGGTCTGATTAGTATGCAGCGGGAGACCGGGATTGCTACTCTGCACTGCACATGCATGGGCTATTATCCCAATTCTAGCACCAGCAGATGCAGATACAGATGGGGAAAGATGGTGATCTCCTATTACTATGACTTATCCAGCTATGCAGATATTCAAGTCAAATAAAATAACTGTACACAGAATCACAGTGGTGCCCCAAGTAATAAGTACTGCATTCGCTAGACAGCCCCCCCCCCATCTCACAGTACCCTTAGATTTAACATGAGAAGAAGTAAAATCCACAAAGCATTCAGGAGGACAACTGTTGTGCTGAATCTCTCAGCCGATGTCTGCCAGTAGTAAGTTCAAGATATAAAAACCCCCCTTGCGGAAGTCCCCCTTGAGGAAGTCCTGTTTTGCTCTATTCTAAGATTTCTTCCTATCTGTAGAGCTGACTCTGATTGCTGTGTGGGCACTATCACTTGTGACAGACATATTACTATTAATGAATCCACCACTACCCATGATGTTATTAACTTTATAATGCCCTTGCTCTTTCATATTCAGCAGTACTGTTTCTGTCCAATTGCCCCTCTAGGTATGTGTCATATTTGTTTCTTAAAACAAATTATTTTAATTGTTTGATAGTACTGTCCTGTCTTAAAGCCAAAAACTTATTTACAATTTTCCTTGGCTGCTAAGCCTACATTAATCAAGTTTTAAAAATAACAATCTATACAGATATGACCAAGACTTTAAATAAATATTATATCTAACACCTATATCTTGAGCCACCCAGTCAATTACTTACACTCATGTTCCCTTACCTTTCTAATGGCTTTATTGCCCTAACTTTACACAGTTCCTGAAAATCCCTATTTTTTCAACGTAATTTGTCTCCTGTGTTTTCTATATTATTTCTTTATGTGTAAAACATTTCCATACTTTTGATTTAGGCCAAATTAGATAAATAATAAACTAGTTTTACCTTTATCCCTTATAGGGTGTTACAGGAATCAACCCTTTACATTCAGATTTTTTTTTCTGAATGGCACTTCACTCGTGCTCATGCCTGTATGCTTGCACTGGCAGGTGGCACAGGCTTTATACTTAACAAGCCCCACCCCCTGCTTCCATGCTCAGCTGCTGGATTACGCCCAAGCCCCCTCTCCAACTGAACAAGCAGTGAGAAAATTAAAGTGCAGCTGTTCTCACAATGTGGTCTTACACAGAACAGGTTTACACAGTCTTAAGTTTTGTAAGCAGCTACTGTAGATCAAGCTCTTACAGGCTAATGCCTTTACCAGGCTGTGCTGCATCTCCCTAAGGCTGCTAGCAGGATGCTGTGGATGGCTCTGGTGGGTGGCATGGGCTTTATACTTTAGAATCCCCGCCCCCTGATTTGGTGATCAGCTGCCGGCTCACCTCCCAGCCCCCTCACCAACAGAACAAGCTGCAGGAAAATTAAAGTGCAGCTGTTCTCACGATACGATCTTACACAGAGCAGATCTTCACAGTCCTTAGTTCTGTAGGCAACTAGGTGAAGCTTTTACAGGCTGATGTCATATCAGGCTGTACTGCATCTCCCCAAGGCGGCTAGCTGGATGCAGTGCTCTGGACACCACTGGTGGGTGGCACAGGCTTTATATTTTGCAAGCCCCATGTCCAGATTTGATGCTTAGCTGCTGGCTTGCCCCCAAGTCCCCTCACCAATTGAACAAGCAGCAGGAAAATTAAAGTGAAGCTGTTCTCACAGTGCAATCTTTTTCACATATTCATTCAGTCTTTTCATGATTATCTCTTTTGTTTCACTTATATTTACTTCTTCAGGTAAGCTGTTCCCGTGATTTATTGCCCTTTCTGTATAAAAATATTTGATTTTGTTAGTTTTGAATCTTCTATCCATCACCTGCAGTGTGTGCCATCTAGTTTTTGAGTTGTTGTCTTAGAATGTAATATTTAACTCATATATGAGGTAGGCATAATTTATTATGTGATACATGAGTAATATGTCACCTCTTTTTCTGTGTTCTTCTAGTTTAAAGAGTTTTAACTTTTCTATTCTTTCATCATATGAGTTATTCTTTAGTTCCAGTAAAAGTTTAGCTATTTTACGCTGCACCATCTCTACTCTGTCCATCACTGACCTCTGATATGAGCACCATCGTTGACTACAGTAGTGTCCCTTCACCATTGTCCTATATTAAGTTTTCCCTGGTGTTCAGTATTGCCCCCTCAATCTGTCACATGTTAAGTATTACCTGGTGTCCTATTGAATATTTATACTTGAAACATTAAAGATCATATACCTACTGTCAGGCACCTAGCCCTCCTCAAACATATATAATAGCGGACATGCTCCACTGTTGAGGGGTATGAAAACTTATACGTGCTTCCCTATGCGTAAAAAGTTATAGCACCCCAAATTTGCACCCCCTTAAAACAGCCATGTCTGACACGCCCCCTTTTGTGGTGTCAGAAAATGAAGGCTGCTTATGTGTGCTCCATAGATTCATATTGGTGCCATTTGTCAATGACGTTTAGTGCTATTTAGAGTTGCCACCTGGAACAGTGAAAGTGACCACTCCAGTAAACAGGGACTGTTACTCCAGCGGCTGCTTTGATTTGTCTACATGGCACCTCAAATTGTACTAAATGCCACAGACATATCGCATACATACAGGTTACTGACATGCACCCTCGGTATTCATTTTTTGACATCACAAAAGGAGGTATGTCAGACAAGGCTTTGTTTTTATGAGGGTGCAAATTTGGGGTGCTATAACTTTTTAACCTGAGGGAATCGCATAGAATTTTTAATGCCCCTCAACAGTAGAGCAGATCCGCTATTATATACTTTTGAGGGGAGCTGGGTGCTTGACAGTAGGTACCTCCTCTTTAACACCTGATGGTTTAAACCAGGAGATTAATTTTAAAACATATCTGTGATTTGGTTTATTTCCCTAAATGCATTACAAATTACTTATGTCACTGTTGGGACTGCAGCACATTCCTTGTTGATTCCACCTGTTTTGTCATTCCCCTTTTATCACCCCTGTTTTATTTTGCATACCCCCCCCCCAAACACACACACACACACACACACACTTCTATCCTCTTCTCTGAAAACTTGTTTCTTTCTAATTTGGTCCAATTAACATAATTTTTTTGATAAATTCAGCACATTACATAGATATTGAGATAATTTATCTTCTTTCTCTCTTACAGACATGAGCATAGTCGAGCGCAGGAGTTACCTGCACTAGCAATTCACTTTTGTTAAGCTCCATACTGTGACTGTACTCCACCTTTACTTCATCACTCTCCAAAGATGCCATTCCTTCAGCTTCATTCATATGATTAGAAATATCTAAATATAAATATGTGATGCGATAGCTGTTAATCTGCTGTTTCCTATACACACTTATAACTATAACTTTGACATTATCAACATTCTTTTGAGCTGCCTTAATTTTTTGATTTTAGTGTGTTTCTGAGAAATAGCATCTACTTAAGTTGTATTTATTTTGTGGATAATTTACAACATGAAAAAAGGATTTACAAAATGTGATAAAGATGATTCAAATATAAAATATCAATAAATTCATTAGAGCTGAGAAGTATATTATATTACATTATGTTAACATTAAACAAATTGTAATAGAAACATAAAATGCAACAAAGTGCTTGGAATGTGAGTAAACATAAAATAAAATGTGCACTTCTAGTTCTTTTATTTTATTTTCACTTTGTTATGAATGATTGTGTTGCTTTTTATGTTTTTAGCATCTCATTGGCTAACAAATGATTTCCTTAGAATGTTTTCAATTGACCATGTCATGTATCCACTGGTGTCCAATTTGAACCCCTCACCCTGCCCACTGCTAAATATTCAATGGTATCCATTGAAGCCTCCATAGCCCTGTCCCATGTTAAGTATCTCCTGGTGTCTGTCACTAATGTAACTGATGCATGAGAAGCTGATAAGGCAATCAGCTAAAAAAATAGCTCCAGCTGGTCATGGGTAGTATTTTAATTTACCACTATTTGTTATATATTCATATCTCTTTTGTATCACTTATAATTGCTTCTCCAGGTAAGCTGTTCCAGAGATTTATTACCCATTCTGTATAAAAATATTTTCTTTTGTTAGTTTTGAATTTTCTAGCCATAATCTGCAGTGTGTGCCCTCTAGTTTGAGTTGTTGTCTTTGAAAGTAATATTTAACTCATTCATGTAATATGTCACCTCTTTTTCTGTGTTCTTCTAGTTTAAAGAGTTTAAATGTGCCTAATCTTTCTTCATATGAGTTATTCTTTGTTTCCATTGTAATTGTAGTCATTTTACAAGGCACCCTCTCTACTCTGTCCATCACTGACCTCTGATATGGGCATCACAGTTGACTACAGAAATGTCCCTTTGCCATTGTCCTATATTAAGCATTCACTGGTGTTCAGTGTTGCCCCCTCAACCTATTACATGTTAAGTATCTCCATGTGTCTAGTGGTGCCCCCTCACTCTATCCCATGGTACGTATTCACTAGAGTTCCTGCCCAATGTTAAGTATTGCCATATGCCTAGTTAGACAACCCTCACCCTTTCTCATGTTAAGTGTTCCCTAGTGTCTAGTGGTGCCACCTCACACTGTCCCATGCTATGAATCCACTGATGTCCAGTTTGACCCTTTCACCCTGCCCAGTGTTAAGAATTCCATGGTGTCCAGTAAGGCCTCCCTAGCCCTGTCCCATGTTAAGTATTTCCTGGTATCTAGAAGTGTCCCTTTCCCATTGTCCTATATTAAGTATTCACTGGTGTCCAGTGTTGCCCCCTCACTGTGTCCCATCTTAAGAGTCTCCTGGTATCTAAAGGTGCCCCCCACCTTCTCCCATATTATGTATTCACTGGTGTCCAGTGTGACTCCATAAACCCTGCCTAGTGTTAAGTATTCCCTGGAGTCCAGTGAGGCTTTCCTAGCCCTGTCCCATGTTAGGTATTCCCTTGTGTCCCGAGGTGCCCCATCCCTCACCCTGTTCCAGGTTAAGTATCTTCTGGCATCTACTAGTACCCATTCACTATTGTACTATATTAAGAATTACCCAGTGTCCAGTTTTCCCCCTCACCCTTTCAAATGTTAAGCATCCACTTCTGTCTAGTGATGTCCTCCTCACCTTGTCCCATGTTATGAATTCCCTGGTGTCCAATTCCCCCCTTACCTTGCCCAGTGTTAAGTATTCCTGGTGTCCAGTGAGACCTCCCTCACAGTTTCCCATGTTAAGTATTCCCTTGCATCCAGCGGTGCCCCCTTCCTCACTCTCTTCCAGGTTAAGAATCTTCTGATGTCTACTAGTGCCCATTCACTATTATTCTATATTAAGTAATCCCTGGTGTCCAGTGATGTCCCCTCAGTTTGTCCCATGTTAAATATCTCCTGGTGTTTAATGGTGCTCCCCTAACCTTTACCCGTGTTATGTATTTCCTAGAGTCCAGTGAGTCCCCCCTCACCCTGTCCAAAGTTAAAGTATTCCTAGGTGTCCAGCCATACCTCTGTCCTGACACTGTTCTAGATTAAGCATCTCCTTGTGTCTAGAAGTGTTCCCTCATCCTGTCCTGTGCTAAGGATTTACTGGTGTCCAGGCTTGCCCCCTCTCTCATCCTGTTCCAGGTTATGTTTCTTCTGTTGTCTAGTGGTGCCCCCTCATCCTGTCCCATGTTAAGTATCATCTGGTGTTAATGGTGCCCAGTCACACTGTCCCATGTTATGCATTTACTGGTATCCAGTTTGACCCCCTCACTTTTACCATGTTTAGCATTCCAAGGTGTTCAGTGAGGCCCTCCTCATCCTCTTCCATGTTAAGTATGCCTGTGTGCCCCCCCACACCCTGTTCAATGTTAAGGATTCCCTGGTAGCCAGTGAGGCCCCCCCTTACCCTGTACCAGGTTAAGTATTCACTGGTGTCCAGGGGTGCCTCCTCACCCTGTCACATGTTAAGTATTTCCTGTTGTCCTAGGGTACCCACTCACATTGTCCCATTTTAAGTATTCATGGGTGTCCAATAGTGCCCCTCCTCATTCTGTCCCATGCTAGTTATTGACTGGTGTCCAGGGTGCCCCTCACCCTGTCCCATGTTAAATAATCCATGGTGTCCAGTAGTGCCAGCTTCACTTGTTCCATGTTAAATAACCCCAGTGTCAAGTGGTACCCTCCTCATCTGGTCCCATATTTACTTGTGTCCAGTGACGCTGCCTTTCCTTGTCCCATGCTAAGGATCTCCTGGTATCCAGTGATGCCCCTCTCATCCTGTCCCATGTAAGGCATTTACTTGTGTCCAATGGTGCCTCCTTATCCTGTCCTGTGTTATATAATAACTGGTTTCTAATGGCACCCCTTCATCCTCACCCTTTCCCATGTTAGGTATTCACTGGAGTTTAGTGGTGTCCTGTTCATGCTGCCCCATGTTAGGTATTCACTGGTGTCCAGTGGTGCTCATTTCATTTTGTCCCATGTTAGGTATTAACTAGCATCCAGTATGGCCCCCTCACACTGTCACATATTAGGTATTCACTGGTGTCCAATGGAGCTTCCTTACCTTGTCCCATGCTAAGGATTCCCTGGTGTCCAGTGGTGACTCTTCATCCTGTCTCTTGTTAGGTATTAACAGGCATTCAGTGTTGCCTCCTCAACCTGTGTCATGTTAGGTATTCACTAGTGTCCAATGATGTGCCCTCATCCTCACCCTATCCCATGTTAGATATTCACTGCTGTCCAGTGGTGTCACCCTCCCCAGGCCTATCTTATTCAATGGTGTCCAGTAGTGCACCCCCCTTGACTCATGTTAGGTATTCACTGGTGTCCAGAATGGACCCATCACCCTGTCTCATATTAATCATTCAGTCATGTCCTTTTTGTCCCCCTCACTCTGCCCTATGTTAAGTATTCCTTAATGTCTGTTAGTGGTTCCCTCCCTCACCATGTCCCAGCTTAAGTTTTCCATGATGTCCAGTAGTGCTCTCTCACCCTGCCATGTGTTAACAATTCACTAGTGTCCAGGGTTCCCCCTCCCTTATCTTATTCCAGATTAAGTATCTCCTGATGTCTAGTATTGCCCTCTCACCCTGTCCCATGTTAGGTTTTATCTGGTGTCCAGTGGTGTCCCCTTTCCCTGTCCCATGTTATGTATTCCCTTGTGTCCAGTGGTGCCCCCTTCCTTACCCTTTTCCAGGTTAAGTATCTCTTGGTGTCTAGTAGTGCCCCCTCACCACTGTCTGATATTAAGTATTCCCAGGTGTCCAGTGTTGCCCCCTCACCCTGTCTCATGCTAAGGTTCTCCTTGTGCCAAGTGATGCCCCAACATCTTGTCCCTCACTAGGTATTTACTCATGTTCAGTGGGGCCCCCTCACCCTGTCAAATGGTATGTACTGACTTGTGTTCATTCTGACCTCTTCTCACCCTGTTCCAAGTTAAGTATTCCCTGGTGTCCAGGCCCATCTTGCCTTGTCCAGTGTTAGGGATTCACTAGTGTCCAAAGGTGCCCACTCCTTCACCCTGTTCCATGTTGAGTATATCCTAGTGTCTAGTGGTGCCTCCTGATCCTGTCCCATGTTAAATTGTCACTGGTGTTCAGTTTGACCTCTTCACCCTATCCCATGTAATGCATTCCCTAGTGTCCAGTGAGGCCTCCCTTGCCCTGTCAATGTTAAGTATTCTCTGGTATCCAGGGGTATCCCCCTTCCTCACACTTTTCCAGGTTAAGCATCTTCTGGTTTCTAGTAGTTTCCCCTCACCCTATCCTGTGCTACATATTCACTAGCATTCAAGTGTGCTCCCCACCCTCTTCCAGGTTAAGTACTGTATCTCCTGGCAAGTAGTGGTGCCTTCTCAACCTGCCCCATGTTATGTATTCTCTGGTGTCCAGTTTGACCCCCCTCACTTTAACCATATTTAGTATTTCTTGGTGTCCAGGGAGGCCCTGGTCACCCTGTTCTGTGTTAAGTATTCCCTGGTATCCAGCGAGGTACCCCTCATCCTGTACCAGAATAAGTATTCCTTAGTGTCCCAGGGTGCCCCCACCCATTTCCATGTTAAATATTTTAGGTATGCCCTTCCTCAAACAGGCACATGTTAAGCATTACTTGTGGTCTTATGGGGCCCCCTCACCCTATCCCATGTTAAGTATTCACTGGGTGTCTGGCGATGCTCCCCTCATTCTGTCTCATGTTAGATATTCACTGGTTTTCCAGTGATGGCCCCCTCATCCTCCCCCTGTCCCATGTTAGGTATTATGGACTCTAGTGGTGCCCCCTTACACTGTCTCATGTTAGGTATTTAGTGGTGTCCAGTATGGCCCCCTCACCTAACCAATGTTAAGTACTCACTGGAGTCCATTGGTGCCCGCTTATCTTGTACCATATTAGTTATTCAGTGGTGTCCCCTTACCTTCTCTAATGTTTAGTATTATCTGTTATCCAGTGGGGGCCATCTCACCCTGTCCCATGTTAAATATTCCCAGATAGCCAGTGGCACCCCTCATACTAGGAGTCTTCTGATGTGTGGTGGTAGCCCCTTCCCATTTAGCACTCCCCTAAATGCTAGCCCTCCTCCCATGTGCTCAGTCAGCTGCTGTCTGATTGAAAAGAGTGCTGTAGCACTATTTTGAGTCAGACGGCATATAGCTAATCTAGTGAAAAGAGGGCTTTGCCTGCCACCATCAAGGGGAGAAAAATGAAGGGCCCACGATGTCCAGCCATGATTTCCCTGCCTGCTGGAGCCCAGAGTCAGGACCAGCATGGATAATATAGTTAAGAATTTTTTTTGTTTTTTTTTAAATAAAAAGGAATCTATTCCTCCTTACAGGTAGGTCACCGAACTGATAAGGGTAAAACTACATATGGAGATGGATTTTGTTCTCCCCTTGCCAGCAGGAGCTTAGACCAGTAAGGTTAAGCAGTATTGGAACTAATATTTTGACCTCCATAAATACTGAAATAGCCCTGTGGCTGTGATCAGTTTGTAATTATTTTTTTATTAATTATTAACAAAGACCATGCAATCCAAATGCACTTTCCCTCTCACTGGCATGAGCCATGACTGGTAAGGGAAATAAAAATGTGCTCTTTTTTATTTAAATAGAAGCACTCGTTGGTCAACTAACTAGATCCTCTAACCAGCAGGAGCCAAAACTGCAAAAGGAAGAAAACTTTTTTTTTGTTTCTGAATCTAAGGACATGTTATACCAGCTCTACATTTCCCTCACTAGCAGTAGCAAGGACCAGTGAGAAGGAAGAAATCCAGAATGAAGTTTAATTTTTTTAGAAGGGCCCTATGGCCTGACTCCACTCCATCTCCTGCATTAGAGTAGTGAATGGTATCAAAGTACAGCCAGGGCCATCAGTATGCAAGATTCTGCTATTCGGCCCATGACAGGCACATGCACAGGTACCTCAGTAATCAGTTAATAGAACAAATGGAAAACAATAGCTTATTTCGTTCTGTTAATTGTGCCATGAAGCAGCATGCCCAGGTGAGACAGATGCTGGCATCCAGCTGAAGCCAGCATGATACTGGCCTTGACTATAGTTTTGCTGTTTTTAAATTCTTCCAGCATTGGCATTATGAGTTACTAGATGTACAACTCAACCTTCTGCTTACAAATCAAGGACATGTCTTACAAAATTAGGGACAAATAATCAAAATTATTGATTCTTATTACGAAACTGAAATAACAGCTTGAAAACCTTTATTGCGTGGCTTAATGGGAAAAGTATTTTCTAAATGAAATCTAGACTGTAGTATTTATGTTGGGCAATATTTTATGATTTAGATCCCTACTATTCAGTGAAAGAAATGGCAGATGTCAGACAAACAGAGTAAAATACGACAAAAAATCTGGGACAGTCCTGAAAATTGGGACTACAGTGGAGATTCAACAAAAGTATGTGACCATGCTTATACATCCCCACTCTTGGAAGGATTTTTTTTAAGGAAATGTGACAGGAAAATGTGTGCCTTCTACTGGGATTTGAACCGAGGCTATTGCTATTCCGTGTCATGCTCTAACCACCTGAGCTATAATGGAACTCAGAAGATTAGCAGAGCCATTCATTCCTTTGAGACACACATATTCCTTTCTAGGTATTGTGCAAGTCAGCAACTAGACATTACAAAGACACAAATCATCTTCTTTTCTCAGTGCAGGTAGCAACTGTGATGCAAATCATTAAGGAAATGTGAAAGGAAAATGGGTGCCTTCTACTGGGATTTGAACCCAGGCCCTTGGAATTCTGTGCTATGCTCTAATCACCTGAGCTGAGGTTTTTTTTTTTTGGAATGATTACAGCTAAAACCGGTGTTAAGAATAACTCCTGAGGTTACTTCAACAACAATTTTCAAAATTCCATTCTGCCAGTACAGCAGTGTGGATGCAAACTCTTACGAGCACTGTTAACTGGTTTAGCTCAGGAAGTGGAATGTTTGCCTTCAAGCCCCAGGGATAACCTATGTTGTTTTGTGATTTGCTTCAGAGTTTGCACCAGACATATAGTTTCACAAACACCACCCTGTTGCTCTCAGAATGAATTTACCTGACTGGTAAAGACACAGCAGTGATTTATGAAAGATTTGTTTGTTAATTATTTTCTGTGGCAGCTGGCATTGGCTGGAGGGTACTTGGTGCAGTCAGTGGACTGGCACCTTAAGGGCACCACAAAATGCCTACTGAACAGCCCACTGTGTGGAGCCATGCTGATACCTGACCATACTGTTGGGGACTGTATAAGCTTTGGGAAAGGTACCAGGAATGGTGGCACCTGGGAGTCCAGTACAGGGTCAGTGCATGCTAACAGATCATAATCAGTTCTAGTGTCTCTGTCCACCTCACCAGGGCACATCTGCCCAGTGCCACCCCTGTACCCTGTCATAGCCGCTGTGCCCCCACCACCTACTATGGCACCTCCACAGGTATCTCTGCCCTGTTCCACATTCTTGCAGGCTTCCTCTTCTCCCCCCATTTCACAGCTGGGCCCGGATTGCTCCACTGCATGCCAGGGTGGTGGAGGGCTTGACAGGACTCTCCATCAAACTTCTCCAGTGCACCAAAGGTTTGCCTCAACACTGAAACGGTAGCAACTCCTGGGTCTTTGTTGTAGAGACCCTCTGTGTACTGGAATAGGGCACAGGGTCCCCTGACACACTTTGAGATTACCAAAGCCGTTGATAGGCACCAGGTGTGCCAGTCTAGCAGCCCTGTGAAAATCTGGCCCCTGGACTTTAAGAAGGCAAATTTTGACAGTATGTTGGATCTGTTCCAGTGGATGCTAGATATGGTAGCTGCAGAAGTGCGGATAGAAAAGAAGTGTGGATTGATTAGGTACAGGATATTAGAAGCCATGGGTCTCTGTGTAAGGGTGGTAGGGAAAAAAAGGAACAATAGAAAACTTTTTTTTTTGTTGTTTAACCAGGTATAGCACACTAAGCTGAAAGCTTTTTTACAGGAGCAACCTGGGAGCACAAGGAGGTTAAGTGACTTGCTCAGGGTCACACAGTACACAAGTGGATGCTGTGGGATTCAAACCCAGATCTGGTCTGCTGGATGTCACTAGATTTGCAGCTCAGAGCCTTAGACCACTGCGCTATACTGCCTCCTAAACAAATGTAGTTCAGCAAAGAGATGGGAGAGGTTGTGAAGGAGGAAAAAGAAGGGCTTAAGAAAATGAAAAAAACAGTCAGGCAGAGGGGGATTAAAGTACTGTAGTATTATTAAACAGAACAAAAGAGACCAAGAAAGCTGTGAGTAGGGCAAAGTCTGATGCTGAGTTGAGGATACTTGAGGGAATGAAGAAAGGGGATCAAAGCATGCTTTCATTAAATATTCAATCAGCGCAAAACAAAGAAAAAGGGACAAGTCAGACTAAAGAAGAGGGATAAGTGTAAGATGGGAATGGCTAGGTCTGTTGCCTGACTCTGTTATCAAGACAAGGGGGTGAATTGGGGCTATTCAATAAGGATCCAATTTCAGAGGCAATGGTGATAAAGGGATTGAATGGACTAAAGGTGGACAAGTACCTTGGCCTGGACAGGCTACATCAACATGTGCTGAAGGAGATGGACAGGCTCTAGCTGAACTGGTTAAGCTTTTCAGCAGCTTGCTGGAGACATGGGGCAGGATTTTCAAATAGTTTAGATCACTGTAACCCCTGGTTGCGCCAACGATACAGCGCATGGGGCTTGTGATGATCTAAAGGGATTTTCTATCCCGTGTGGCAATTGCCACATGTTTGACCAACTTTTCCTTATCTAATCTGCCCCAATCCTGGGGGTCTTTTTATGGAGCTTGCACCAAATATTTGGTGCAAGCTGCCGTAAATCATGAAAACTGTCACAGCTGCACCCAAGATTGTAAAATTGGGTGCAGTTGCGGCGTCAGGGTTGGTGCACTGCTAGAACCTAAGTGTCATAGTGCAGGGTTTGACGCAAGCCCTGCGCCATGTTTTGAAAATCTGGCCCATGGGGTTGTACATAGAGACTGAAGTACAGTGGATGCAGTTCCCTGCACAAACAGATCCTTCAGTCTGATGTTCATAATGGGAAAGTTACTAAACCTTACTAAAGAAGAGGCTTAGTGGGTTTCCTGGAGGTAATTAAACTTTAGGATATCACACAAAATTTGTTCACTGGAGGGAAGTCAATCAGACAAACCTGATAGAACTCTTTGATTGGGTGACAGAGGTGGTGGGTAAGGGTCAAATAGGCAAACTATTGTACTTTGACTTCAGCAAAGCCTTTTACTCTGTTTCACATGGATAGTTGGTGAAAACGTTGTGTGATGTGGGAGTGGGGGGGAAGAGCACAAGATCGGTAGGAAATCAGCTAAATGACAGAATCCAGAGGGTTGTCATTTTTTTTAAATCTTATTTTTTTCTCCTCCCCCCACCATCCACCACTCCACTAGACAGCAAACCTCCCAACCCTGTCATGGACCTTCTAAGGACTTACTTGTTATTCACTACTTACCAAGGACCAAAGTGTAGTGGGTGACCTGCCCTACTGGTTGTGCATGGGCCAGCGGGGGGGGGGTGCGCTGGTATTGGTTTGGGGGGCTCAGGGATTTTCTTCTCAATGTTGCTTCATCCACTTAGGGTATTGACATGCAGTGACTGAGGCTTCGCCTCCACCTGTACTGATTGCCTGACTGGTACTACCCAAGTTCCACCAGGTGGCAGTCACTCCAGAGTGAAGAGAGCTGCCCATGGGCTGTTCAGACTTCCCTCCTCATCTGACTCTGAAGTGAACCAAGTCAGTTCCCAAACCTGGGTGAGTGAACAGAATTGCTACCACTGTACTATCAGGCTAAGTGAGGGTTGTCATCTATGGGGAACACTCTGAGGTTGGGGAGGTCATCAGTGGTGTGTCACGGGGCTCAGTCTTGGGTCTGGTCCTGTTCAATATTTTCATCTGTGATACTGGACTTGGAATCCAGGGTACGTTCTGGCCTTTTGTGGATGATAATAAAATCTGTGGAAGAGTGGACAGTGGCAAAGGGGTTAGAAATATGAAGGAGGAGCTGGAAAAATTGAAGACGTTATAAATCAACTGCCAGGTGACATTCAACCCTTAGAAGAGCACGGTAATGCACATAAAGGTGGGGTAAAAAAACTCAGAAAATAGAGTATGGTATGGGAGAGTAAAAGTGAAAAGTTAAGACTGAGGAGAGGGACTTGGGGTAATAATACTGGACAACTAAATAACATCAGCACGGAGCAGTATGAAATTTAGAGGGTGCATAGGATGCTATAATGTAGAGGAAAGGGCATCAGTAGCCAGAGGATTGAGCAATTCTGCCACTGTACAGGTCCCTAGTTTATCATCACCTGGAATACTGTGTGCAATTCATGGACCAGTACTTGATCAAAGACAAGGAATGGCTGGAGGCGATGTAGAAGAGGGTAACCAAAATGATCCAGGGTCAACCAGCAAAGACTTACATGAGAGGATGAAGGATGTCAAAATGTATTGTATACACTGAAGGCAAGAAGGGGAGCATGATAGAAACTTACTGTAGGAATACCTCAAAGTGATAAAGTAGATAGCAGAGCACTGTTCCTTCTGAGTGGAACACAAGTGCCAGTGGAAACTCAATAAAGCTGGCAGGTGAGAGCTTTCAGAGAGATGTCAGAAAGAATGCCACATGTCTCCATTTCTGGACTGGTAGCTCAGTGAGGTCTTTGAAGCTTAATCCCTTCCAGTAGTGTGATTTATGTTACAGGAGCCAGGTGGGCCTCAATACCTCAGTGTGTTTGCAGAAATAATTTTGTCACAGAGAGGATGGCAAAGGGTGAAATAGACTACCGAATAAGGTGCCTGTGCAAAATCAGTGTGTATGTGGGAGGGTCAAATATGGTTTGCTAGACACATGAGGCTGGTAAAGATGATGACAAAAGGGTATGGAGATATGGAGGAATGAAGGGCCACTACAGCCTTCACTATCAACATTAGACACTAGGGATAAGCATACCTGAGTGGCAGAAGATACTTTTTCTCGTGAAAACTTCCATTTTTCTTTGTACAGTATTTTTATATTATTGCATATTAGAAATTCCCCACATCAGTAATGAATGTTTTAGTCATAAGGCACGTCAGTGTGGCTGTTACTGTGGGATAACATCATGCCTTGGGTGGTATGGAATGAAGTTAACCACCACCCAAGAAATTAAACAAGAAGTGCATTAATGAGATTACACAATGATAGCCTATCTAAAAAAATATGTCAATGTGGAAACATGTTTTTTTAACAAAGGAACCACTGAAAAGAAGGCAAGAACCATTCAAGATTCCAAGCAGTGGCTTTGTGCTGGTATATTCTCACAGGCCGGAATTCTAATTGACCAATCAAACTACAGTTTACAAATGAATTATACTAAAACTAATCAAGCAATAAGACATGACGGGGCATTGGTGGTACTAGGTTTCCCCCATGGTCAGGAGCAGAGTGAGGCACAAGGCAAAGCCAAGTACCTTCAGCCCCCGACCATGGGGGAAACCTAGTACCACCAACATCCCCTGGCATTTTATTAAGTTACTGTCCCCCCATGTTGTGAGACAATCTCGGAGGGTGTGAGATAGATCAGAGACAGAGGTGTATGCTAAAATCAAACGCTTGTTTTGGACCTAGTAAAGTCTATGTACTTTAGCTCAACCAGGAAGTACTTGCAGAGCTAGCAGTTTTTAACATTGAACTGGGAGGACTACAATTTAGCTTTTGTGAAGCAGTTTTTACTGCTAATATATTGTGGGATATTCTGTGTGTTTTTGCTGCTTTGAAGCAACACAGAGCACTTTTATACCTTGGGGATTGCATTTTAGAATTTGAAAGGATCGTGACCCAGTATTGCACTTCCGGGTCACGTGATACAAATATCTACCCCCTCTATGAGAGTTTTTTGCTGGCATTCACTAAGTTACTGTCCCCCCATGCTGTGAGACACTCCCAGAGGGTGTGAGCCAGATTGGAGACAGGGTTGTATGCTTAAATCAAACACTTGTTTTGGACCTAGTAAAGTCTATGTACTTTAGCTCAACCAGGAAGTACTTGCAAAACAAGTCGTTTTTAACATTGAACTGGTAGGACTACAATTTAGCTTTTTGTGAAGCATTTTTTACTGCTAATATATCGGGGGATATTCTGTGTTTTTGCTGTTTTGAAGCAGCACAGAGCAGTTTTATACCTTGGGGATTGCATTTTAGAGTTTAAAAGGATCGTGACCCAGTATTGCGCTTCTGGGTCACGTGATACAAATATCTCACCCCTCTGTGAGTGGGGAGAGCACGAGACTCCACACGCGGAGAAGTGCACCGAGATACATGTGTCTTCGCTTGTCTAGAGTGTCCAGAGTGTCCAGAGGGTTACAGGGCAGCACTTTGTGTCTGCAAGACCATTGAACACACCTGTGAGTAGGCATTTTATGGTAGAATATAACTACGTGTGCTGGTTGTATTAGTAGAAGTCCCACTTGGTTTCATAGAATGGCAGCAAGTGCTACATTCCATCATTGCCACTTCAATGGGAAGTATTGGCCTACAATGTATTGTGTGCCAAATGTACCTGTTAACATCAAGCGACCTCCCTACACAACCCTACACTTGTAGCAAATGTAGGGAAATAAAAGAATTGCAATATACTTTGGACTGCTTTAACTCTCGTTTGGCTATGCTTGAACAGAGTCAAACTGAAATGTACAAACAATTTAATGCTTTTAATTCTGTGACACCAGTTGATTCAAATTACATTCAGGCCACAAATAATGTTTCAACAAATCCTTGCAATAATTTAGTTGGTACTCTGGTGGGGAGACTATTATATCACATCAGAATGTTTCTCCAGCATTGGAAGACAAACCCAAAACAAGAGCTAGGGAAGATGAAAGCAACTCGGAGGATGATCTTAATGGTGATGACAGCCGGTATAGAGTGCAGGGTAAAAGAGCCAGTGAAAAAGGTAGAAAGACCCAAAAGTTTAGTACCTAGATTTATAATAGATTTGACCCCCTTGTTACATTTTTCCACAGATTGTGCATATATTAATACAGATGAGGCTAACACAGTTAGGGAGTCCAGTGTGTTGACTAATCAAACTACAACAGGCTTTACTCCTGTAATATCACAGAAACATAGAAACATAGAATTTGATGGCAGATAAGGACTGCTTGGCCCACCCAGTCTGCCCATTTCCCTACCTAATGGATAAGCTGCAGATTCTAGTTAACCAGCAGCCTACTTATTTCTCCCCCCCAACCCCTAGAATTGCCTTATGACTGGCCCATGCATGTTGAATTCAACCACTGTTTTTGACTTCACAACCTCCTCCGGAAGGCCGTTCCATGCATCCACAACCCTTTCTGTGAAAAAATACTTCCTTACATTACCTCTGAGCCGTCCCCCCTCTATCTTCAAATTGTGCCCCCTTGTTCTTGCACACCTCTTTTTTTGAAAGATGCTACCCTCTTGGACTTTGTTGATTCCCTTGAGGTACTTGAAACTTTCTATCATGTCCCCCCTCTCCCTCCTTTCCTCGAAGCTATACATATTACGCTCCTTTAGTCTCTCTTCATGTGTCTTCTGGTGCAGACCCTGCACCATTTTAGTTGCCCTCCTCTGGACAGCTTCCATCTTGTCTATATCCTTGTGGAGATTGGGTCTCCAGAACTGCACATACAACTCCAGATGGGATCTCACCAGCTGTCTGTAAAGAGGGATAACAACTTCTTGTTTTCTACTGGTGATGCCTCTCCCTATGCATCCCAGTATCCCCCCAGCCCTCCTTACTGGCCTCTCACATTGCTTGCCCACCTTTAAGTCATCTGATATGACTACCCCCAGGTCCCTTTCCATTTTTGTTGTTGTTAATATCTCACCTCCATTGCGTACTCTTCCCCTGGGTTTTTGTTTCCCAGGTGCATTACCTTTCACTTCTTAGCATTGAATGTAAGCTGCCATACATTTGACCATTCCTCTAACCTTGCCAAGTCCCTTTTCATCCTTTCCACCCCAACTTATGCATCAACTCTGTTGCAGATCTTTGTGTCATCTGGAAAAAGACATACTTTTCCTTCCAGTCCCTCTGCAATGTCGCTTATAAAGACATTGAAGAGGACCAGTCCTAATACTGAACCCTGCAGTACCCCACTAGTAACCCCCCTTTCTTCAGAGTGGACTCCATTTACTGTTACCCTCTGTGTCCTATACTCCAGCCAATTCTTTACCCAGGCTATCACCTTGGGACCCCTCCCAGGCTGGCTAACAGTATACTAATCTTTTGTGTGGGACTGGAGTCAAATGCCTTGCTAAAGTCTAGGTAGGCCATGTCCACAGCCCTCCCTGATCTACTACTTTGGTCACCCAGTCAAAGAAATCTATTAGATTCGTCTGGCATGATCTTCCGCTGTAAATCCATGCTGCCTTGGGTCCTGTGCTCCTCTGGCCTCTAGGTACTCAACAATTCTTTCCTTCAGAAGTGATTCCATCATTTTCCCTATCACTGAGGTTAAACTAACAGGTCTGTAGTTTCCTGTTTCTGCCTTGCTCCCACTTTTGTGAAGGGAATCACATCTGCCCTCCTCCAGTCCTCAGGTACCACCCCATCCTCCCATGATTTATTAAGAGGGTAGTCAGTGGTGTCACTAGTTCTACCCTTAGTTCTTTTAGAATTCTGGGATGAATCCCATCAGGCCCCATTGCTTTGTCCACCTTCAGTTTTAAGAGTTCTTTCAGAACCCTTTCTTCTGTAAATGGGCTGGTATCAACTTCTGTATCCAGAGTGTTTCTATTGTTTGTTTTAGGTACCTCCCCTCTTCATTTGTAAATACTGAGCAAAAATATTTGTTTAGCATCTCTGCCTTTTCACCGTCACCCTCTGCCCACCCCCTCCTCTTTATTAAGCCTCACTATCCCTCCCTTAGTCTTCCTTCACTCCCTGATGTACTGTACCTAGAAAAGGTTTTATCCCCCTTCTTAACTGAGTTGGCTATCTTTTCCTTGGTTTGGGCCTTTGCTGTTCTGACTGCCTTCCCAGCTTCCTTTTGCTTTAACTGATAGAATTATCTGTTCTGCTCCTTCTGTGATTCCTTGTACTTTCTGAATGCTTTCTTTTTCTCTTGAACCTTCACTGCAATCTCCTTTGAGAACCATAGTGGTTTCTTACATCGTTTTGTTTTGTTTATTTGCTTCACACAAAGGCTTGTTACCTCTGTGATGGCAGTTTTTATTATTCCCCATTGTTCTTCCACCCCTCCTTCCTGCCCATTTGCTAGTGCATTCCTTAGGCACTCACCCATTTGGCAAAGACAGCCCTCCTGAAGTCCAGTACTTTTGCCTTTGTATAGCTTGACTCTATTGCTGTGTTTATTGTGAACCATACTGTTCGATGGTCGCTAGTTTCCAGATGGCTACCCACTTCTACATCTGTGATCCTCTCTCCATCTCCATTTGAGAGAACCAGGTCTAAGATTGCTCTCTCTCGAGTGGGTTCCAATACTAGTTGTCTAAGGCATGCCCCTTGTAGGGCATCTAGAATAACCCCACTCTTAGAAGTGGCTGCTGCAACTGCACTCCAGTTAATATCTGGCATAGTCAGATTACCCATCAGCAATATCTCCCCTTTATCTGCCATTCTAAGTATACTTTCTATCATTTCCTTGTCCATTTCCTCCTTCTGAGAGGGGGGTCTGTATACAACCCCTGTGTGGACAGTGGAGCCATTGCCTGCCTCCAAATTGACCCACAGTGCTTCTTCTCCTCCCTGTTTACCCTTTTGTTCTGTTGCTTTGATTCCTACCCTTATGTAGAGAGTTACTCCTCCTCCTCTTTTACCCTCCCTGTCCCTCCTGCAGATAGTGTATCCTGGTATGTTTATGTCCTCGTCATGGTTCTGTGTGTACCATGTTTCTGTGACTGCCACGATATCCAGATGTTCCTCCTCCATCAAAGCCACTAATTCAGGAAGCTTGTTACCCAGACTACGGGCATTGGTACTCATTGCTGTCCATTTTTTGATGGCTTTACCTTCTGTAGCGGCATCTCCCACTGACCTTTCTACCTTGGTCTTTTTCTCATTTAGTACCCTGTTTTGTAGGGGAAGGCTGGGATTTTCCTGTGTTTATCAGTGCATCCCCCGTTGACTAGTTTAAAAGCTTGCCAATGAAGCATTTAAACCAATTGCCCAAAAGACTTGTTCCCTTCCTGGGCAGATGCAGACCATCCTGCCAGTATAGGCTGGTGTCCCTCCAGGTGGAACCCCAGTCCCCAATGAAGCCAAAGCCCTGTGCTCCACACCATTTTTTCAACAATTCATTAAACTGCATGGTGCAAAGTACCCTCGCCTCACCCTTGCCACTAACAGGCAGCACCTCTGAGAAGGATACTGTGTGTGCTACTTGTCTTAGGCCCCTTCCCAACTCCACAAAGTCCTTCAGCACTGCTCTAATCTCATGATGAGCCAAGTCATTTGTCCCTAGGTGGACAATGATGTCCAGCTCAGACTCCCGTGCAACTGTTCTCATGATCCTAAGGATGCGCTTCCTGTCCTTCCAAGCCATGGCACCAGACAGGCACCTTACTTCAGTTTTCCCTGCTCCCCCCAGTTCTATACCCCTAATAACTGAGTCCCCCACCAGGAGCTTCTTCCTTTCCCTGTGGTGCCATCTGCCTCCTTCCTGAGGGCCTCCCTTGTGACAGTTGTCTGCAACCTCCTTAGTCTCCTCTACAGGTGCATCCATAGGGGAACTATGCTCCCCCCAGAATGGTGTATGGATTGTGGAGTGGAACAACTGACTGGGTGTGCCTCTGTTCCACCACCCTTACCCTCCCTGAGCCCACTGTGGTCCAACTGCTGTGCTTTCTTCGCAACCTCTGAGGTAGTGGTGGTGGTTCTGGTGCTCCCTGGATGGAGGGTTCCTTACTACTGTCCAGTGTGGCCTGAAGATGGGCAACTTCCTCCCTCAGGGCAGATAGTTGTCTGCAAACAGGGCAGCATCTCAGCCTCCAGAAAGACTCCCGGAAGACTGCTGCCCACAGCCATTACATTGCACTACTTCCCACATGTCTGTCTACCTTGTTTAATTTTTGTTTTTGTGTGTGTGTGTGTGTGTGTGTGTGTGTGTGTGTGTGTGTGACTGGTTTGTTATATAGAAATATTTGTATTATATAATGTGTATGCTTATATTGTCAGTGCAGTGTGCTAGAGAGATATGACAGTGATATACCTTGCCCTCTTGAGGAAATGATGCCAGAACCCCAGGTATAAGGATCTATTTCCAGGGGTGGGTGGGGTGAGGGTGGGAAGGGTTTGGGCCTAAACTGTGCCCTCACAAAACAATCAGCTAATAGCTCTGACCTACCGCTGCCATGAGTGCCTTCCTGTCAGCAAGATGCCCTACACAACAATTTGACAGAGAAAATACCCTGCTAATCAAACAGAGAAAAATCCAAACATCCAAGTCAGACACAGGTAAACCTCCCCAGTCCCAAAACAGCCTGGTGACTTGTGCTTTGAAAGCAGTCAGCCCCAAAACACATCAGCTGTGCACAAGGACAGACACAGTAAACAGTATTCAGTCCCTGTGGGTTTAAACTCTTCCTGCACTAAAAATCTTAACAATTGTAACAAAAGTAAAGCAAGGTCCACCTCCCTCTGTTGATTGAAAGACTGCCTTTTCTGATAATTATAAGTTCCTTATTTCAGCCTTCAGTTAGAAGTATCTTCCACCTAGAGAATATTAATTTTCCTAAGGAATCTGCTTCAAACCAAAGGCAATTCTAAATTGTAAAGTTCACCTCCCTCTGATGTGAGCACAACTCACTTTCTTGCAAATCTTAAGTCCAGAGTTGCAGCTTCCAGCCAGAGGTAGCTTCACCTGAAGAATATTAGGATATCCAATCCTATTGCCTCTGTAATAAGAGACTCACCTCTTAATGACCTTCAAATTGACGAATCAAATCAAGCCCCATCCAGCAATCTCAGTCCACTGGTTTCCTGTACACAACAGATTTACGTATTGGGTGATTCCATTACTAAACATTTAGATCGGGCATTTTGTGATATTGATAAGGGCAATAGGACTTGTTCTAGCTACAGTGGTGCAAAAATATCTGATCTTACTAGAATGATGAATGATATTACGAAAGACTGTAGCATTAATCCCATTGTTGTGATGCATGTTGGAGCAAATAACATTCTTCACGATCCAATTCAAGTAATTAAAAGGGATTTTATTGCTCTAACTAATAAGCTGATTGACTTCGGTTGTGATGTTTGTTTGTCTGAAATTTTACCCATTCCTCATTTTTCACCATCCCTTAATAAGAAAATAAAAGTCATAAATGGTTGGCTTCAAAAATGTTGTTTACACCAAAATTTAACCTGTATTACACATTGGGAAGAGTTTGACAATCACAATAATTTATATAGCTTTGATGGTCTGCACCTTAACAGACTTGGTAATGCCATTTTGGAGAAACAATTGTTAGCCATTATTAATAAGCATTTAAATGAATTTACAGTAGGGGGGATGATGGTCACATCACCTCAAAAAACAGTCTCTAAATGTATTGTTAAAAGTCATCAATTACACTGTTTAAGCATTAATGCTAGATGTTTGATTTATAAATCGATGAACTAAAGTGTAGAATTCACCAACAAAAAACTGACATTTCAATATGTGAAACCTGGGGTGATGATAAATCATGTTGGGACACAAATATACCTGGTTTTACTTTACATAAACTTAATAGACTAAATAGGAAAGGTGGCGGTGTTGCCCTGTACATTAACAGTAATTTAAATTCTATTGATATTTCCAATAATATAAAATGTTACAACACACAAACTGAAACCATTTGGGTAAAGGTGATGCTTTCTACATCTGACTTTCTTATTACTGGCTCTTGTTCTCATCCACCAAATTCATAGGTGGGCATTTTAGAATCTATCCTGTATGAAATAGAACAGGCAAAAGCTTTGGGGAATACTATTATTACTGGGGATTTTCATATGGGCGACGTATTGGTCCAATCGCATAGCAAATAGTAGCATGTGGATGAAATTATTAAACACATGTTCCCAATTGGGACTTAAACAGAGTATATTGATTCCAACGAGAGGTGACAATGTATTGGACCTTGTTTTCTGGATAATAACCTAACAATTGACAACATTAAAATTAGAGACACCATTGGGAACAGCGATCATAATACTATTACCTTTAGTATCATAAAGAGCATGTATATAACTCCAATACAACAATCATATATATATATATATATATATATATATATATATATATATATATATATGATAAAGCAAATTTAATTAGCATAAAACAGGCCATTGATGACCTAAATTGGGAGGCAGTACTGTTACGTTCTTCACCTCAACATTGCTGAGAGACATTTAAAAATATTATTTATTATTTAAGAGATTCATACATTCCATCTAAACAAAGAATCCTGAACAAAAAAGGGCACCGAAATGGATGAATCATACCATTTAAAGATTAATTAAAAAAAAGTGACAAAAATATAAAATCTTCTTTAAAAATAAATCCCCATCACACTGGGATTCATATAAAACTATTCAAAAAAAATGTAAAAGTATGATTAGAAAAGCATAATCTAACTGGGAATATAATTTAGCAATTAAGGCAAAAAAAATTTACAGCAAAGAATTATTTCCATACATTAATTCCTTAAAAAAACAAAATGTCAAGTAGGTCCTTTACTACATAATAACACTGTTATTTATGATTCAAAAACAATGGTAGCTTTGTTTAATATTGAATTTTGTAAAATCTTCACTAAAAGACCTGATGACAACCCTACTTCAAATCCATTTATTTCTTGTACTGATTCACCTATTAGTTTTTCTAAGGATTTAATCTATAAAAAACTATTGACTCAAAAGGGCAAATATAGCCCAGGTCCTAATAATATACCAGTCCATTTATTATTTCTGTTGGCAGATAGTCTAGCAGAGCCTTTAAAAATAATGTTTGATTACTTTCTTGTTGAAGGCTATGTTCCACAAGATTGGAAGGAAGCCAGTGTCATTCCTATTTACAAAAAAGAGCAAAAGAACATGTGGGAAAACTATCAGCCCATAAGTTTGACATCTTCAATTTGCAAGATTCTTGAGAGTCTTATGAAAGACATGATTACACCAACTCCTAATCAATGTGAATCTGAGCAACATGGTTTCACAAGCGGTCGAAGTTGTATTACAAATTTAATGTGTTTCTATGAAAATACTAGTTCCTTTTTGGATAAGAGAATACCTTGTGACATCGTATTTATAGATTTTATCAAGGCTTTTGATGTCATGCCACATTGGACTTTATCTCAAAAACTCTGTGAACTGAATATCAATTATTTTCTTGTTAACTGGATATCCAATTGGATATGTAATAGGACCCAGCAAGTTATCATTAATGGCTGCAAATCAGAAAATTGTTCAGTATCAAGTGGCGTACCACAAGGATCCATTTTGGGGCCTTGTCTTTTTCAATTATTTATTGCTAATTTAACTAAGGAATGTTTATCTATTACTACTAAGTATGCATATGACATTAAAATTGGGGGTTCTTGTGCATCTGTTTCTGACACACTAACTATTCAGAAAGACTTAGATTATATTACAGCATGGGTAAATAAATGGGGCATGAAACTGAACATTTATAAGTGTAAAGTTTTGCATCTAGGTCCTACTAACATACACTATCAATATTTATTGGCTGGTGCTATACTGGTCCAAACATCGGATGAAAAGGATCTGGGTATTACAATTTCTGATGATTTATCGCATAATAGACATGTGCATGATATCATTAATAAATCAAACAAGGTAACTTGGTCAATTCTTCTTAACACCAGATCTAGAAATCAAGAAGTACTGCTACCTCTGTTCAGAGCATATGTCATACCCCACCTGGAATATGCTTCTCAGCTTTGATACCCTTACTAAAAATCAGAATGTCACCTGTTAGAAGGTGTTCAAAGGAATATTACTAAAAAAAAATATCTGGGTGTGAAATGGTGCCATACTGTGAAAGGTTAGACTCCCTAAAACTCATCCCCCTGTCCACCTGCCATCTTAGAGGCTATCTCATGCTTCTATATGATATTGTTCAAGATCCATACCTTATGTGTGAAATGGGTTTGGAATTCAAAAACCATCTTCATGAGATTAGGGGTCAACCCCTGCAATTGATAAGGAACCATTTAGTCACACCATTTGGAAATACTTTTACACTATTACAGTGATTGGTCCTTGGAACAAACTGCCACTTCATGTGGCCATTAGTGAGACCAAAAACATATTTAAGTAGCAACTTAATGCATTAATAAGTTCTGGTTATAATTTGGTCTATTTTTCTTTGGTTTAGTATAGGAGCAATATGGGCCTTGGCCTTCTCCCTCTTGAACCAACCTTAGTATGAACCTTAGTATCCCCATAGTGCCTTATTGCTTATATAAAATGGGCCCATAGGCATCTTTTAAAAAATGAACACTCTAAAAGTTTTCAAAGCCACAAAAATTATAATAAAATGTGGCTAAATTATGCAAAGCAGTCCCTCCGCAGATGTTTTTCACCTGTCAGTCATCTGTCTTTTTTCACATTCAATACATTGTGTGATTGTTTACAATGGAATAGACGAATTCAAAGCTCTGCATTTTTTCAAGTAGTACAATGCTCCCTCCAACATACACACATGGAATGGTGACATGGAATACAAGAGTTAAAAATTCTTCAGAGTTCCACTGGTATACATGTACATAGGCCTGAGGTTGAGCCAGAATTTCAGTTTTATCTGTTGCTAGGTTCTCTGTCAAACTGGTAGGGATAAGAGGGGGAATTTTCATGGTCATCAATGAAACACCAGCAATTTAAATAGCACTTGATTTTTACATTTGTGTATATCTGTAAGAAGGGGCTCTTGAGTGAAAATAGTATTACATTATTTACTTACTTTATTTAATTTAATTGACTTTTATTTTTAGGGCCTAGTTGAAGGCTTTTATATATGAGTAAAGGTTGCAACCATGTTTGTGATGGAAATCAGGAAGTAAGGGCCTTATGAATTCTTTATGTGATTTGTGAGTTGCCCCGGGTGGCAGGAACTTGTTTTTAGCCACTGGTACTGCTCTCTGAAGGCAATGGCTAGAACCAAGTCTCAGCCAATCAGGACAAAAGGATTTCCTTGCCCATTTTATATGAAATAATATACAACAGGGCATGGGTAATCATTGGATATGATCATGCATGGGCTGCTCTGTGACCCACAAGGTATAACTATCTCATGCACCTGAGAAGTGATAATATCCCATAATATTCCACACCCTGTAATGTATGATTGTAATTACATAATGGATTTGTTTTGCATAGAATAATAAAAAAATAGTTATTGTTGTATTATGGTAAGTACATGACACTGTTGTGATTTGATGTGGTCTTATTGAAGCCATAGGCCTCTCCATGCTCTATACCTGTCCTCCCCCAGAACAAAGCCATTATGTTTAGAGTTTCTACACCAGTCTGTCCTCCCAGACCATACAGTATTGTTAAGATCTGCAGCATGAGGATAGATGTGACAATAGACAGGCTGGTGGCATGAAAATGCTGAAGGTAGATTAGTAAATGCAGGTGGCACTGTTTGTTTAGGCTGGCAGAGAATAAGGAAGTGAGGTGAATGAAGCTGCATCGATCAGCAATTTTAATTTGCACAGTTATGTGGGCCACTGACCACATATAAGTCACAGGAGTGGCTGGCTGACAGCAGATGACAGTTGGGAAGAGGGGAGGGTTTTATGATCTTCTGCAATGATTTAAGAATTTGCAGGAGTGAGTGAAGTGAAGCCACAAGAATTGTTGATATCAAATCATAACTAGGAATTTTTTGGAAATCATGAGAACATGTTTAAAATTTTTAGGTGGAGCAGGTGAAATACTTTGAAAAGTTTAAATCTGCTTGAGGTGGCATAAAAGAGCTTTCTTACACCAGTCCTGACCACGGGGGATGCAGCCTGGCAAATTTTATTGGTGCCAGGGTGATCATGTTATGTATGGACATGAAGTGAAAGCATAAATGAGTGGGTAATAACATGTGTGCACAAACCTGTTGGCAGGGGCTTCTATACAGGCAGTGACGATATAAGATGCTGCTGTATCACCACAGATAAAACAGTGTTTAGCCAATTGGGTTTTAGGATTATTTGTTATCTATTGCATAATTAATAGTAACAAAGTATTGTGATGGTGGAAGGACTTAGGGTACACCTTATTCACCCCTCCTACCTCCTACAGCACAACAGTGACTATACTTCAAATGAAATAATAACATACATCATCTTTCTGTGTCATTTACTAACCATTTTTTCCTTAAAAAATTTCTAGTATCAGCTAGGATTTTACTATAACAGCTTGAAAATTAAATACTGCCTATTTTTTTGTGGTTAAGAAAATTAATTTTGTTTACTAGTGTATCTATTTGGGTAAGGATTAACACAGGATGCAATGAAAGGTTTTACTTAATTTAACAGCATGTGTCCTTTGTTCCATGAACTTTGGTTTGTGTCCTCCACTTCCTGCTTATATATTCATGTGATGTAAAGGCTATTAGCATGATGCTGACAGAGATGCTGACTCAAAGTATTCGAAACAGAAGAAGGCTATGAATTATTAACAGAACTACAATGGCACAATCTGATGATTCAATCTATGTCTCAATCTAAAAAGATCAATTACATGCACTAAAATTAATGAACTTCAACAATACAAAAAATGTTTGCTCTGCCATTAAACTTGTTTTCATAATCTTGACTAAGAAAACTCAAGCAAGTGAACTGTAGGAAATGTAAAACTGCTACCCCTCTTGAGTGAGAGTCATATGTTTACTGCATGGTACTTTATTTATTTTATTTAGTTAGAAATGTTGGTCAGGGCAAGCCCACTGAGCTGATGCTCATTTCCCAGCATGTCCTAGGGTAATGAGATATACAATAAGGAGAACTTAATAAACAGATATAATTACACAAAAATACAGAAGTAAATTCTGAAGTACAATAAGATCAGCATGTGAGGTGTATGTAGTTCATATATAATGGTGTAATAAATACAGTACCTACATTGTACAATATTCATTTCATATACAGTATAGCCTATTTAGTGTACCTTGGCACTGATGCAACAGATGCTGATTTATAGGGGTTGCAGGAGCTGGGCAGCTCCATATATTGTGAACACTTGTATGGAGTACCCCAGGTCTGATAGGTTTGGGGTAGACCATAGCACAGCACAGCACACAAATAAGTAGCCTAGGTGCAGGAGCAGACTGTGAGTTCTCAGGGATGAACCAGCCCTCACACCCCTGGGGTCATAAGTCAGGAGTGTGGGACAAAAATAATTCCAACTAAACTTAAACCAGACCCTTCCCCCATGGAACATAAGGGAGTAGAGGGTAGCACTGACAGATCAACTAAAATTAAACCAACTCCTGCCCCCTCAGGACATAAATGGGGAGGGTGGGAGCAATAACAGATCTCATAAAATTATACCCCCCCCTCTGCAGTTCATATGTTGGGTGAATGTGAGGAAGCAGCAACAATTTCAAATTACATTAAGCCATCTCCTTCAGCCCTCAGGATAGTACCAACAGATCAAATAATATTGAAACCAGTCGGCACATCCCTCAGGCTAAAAAGGGTGGGTGGGAAAAGCAATAATTTAAACTATTTTTAAACCAGCCCTTGCACCTCATAGATCATAAAGTGAAAGGTGGGGGAAGGAAGCAACTCGATTCTAACTAAATCTAAACCAGCCCCTACACATTTCAGGACATAAGGAGGAGGGTTGGAGCAACAACAGATCAACTAAAATTGAACCAGCTCCCTACCCCTTGGGTTATGAGGTGGGAGGGTGCGAATAGCAGCAGTTTCACCTAACATTAAACCAGTCCTGTACCTCTCAGGTCATGAGGAGGATAGGATGGGAGAAGCAGCAAAATAAGTTACAAGTTTAACACAACAAACTGACACATGCAGTAGAATGGATTTCAGCCAAACATTGAAGTATCAGAAACTTACAAGGCGTGTGAGTGTGTGTGTGTGGGGGGGCTTGCATCCTGGTATATCCCTTCTGGTAACTTCCACTGAAGACTCCTAGTCCTTCTGCACCTCTCATGCTTGGTTCACTTACACTTGGTCCAGATGGCTATAGAAAGAAAGAGAAAGGCAGCAACCAGAACCCATCTTCTTCTCCATAGCTTCTGCTTCTGATTGGAGCTTGACCGTCAGTGTCCAGTGGGGTCTGGTACAGTACCTTCTCCATAGTTTCTGCTTCTGATTGGAGCCTGATCCTCAGTGTCCAGTGGGGTCTGGTACAGTACAATACTTAAGCAATAAAGCACTCCAGGATGTGTGTGTGTCGTACTGGGATAACATCACACCTGGGGTGGCTGAGCACGAGACCACAGGCTAAGTGCATACAATGCCCCAGAAGTGATATTATCCCAGCATGACACACACCCTTGAGTGCAATATTGCTATTATAAAATGGCTCTTTTATATTTCAGAAAAGTAAGATTAAGAAAATTATTGTATAAAAGATTATCATTTCATTTTGTTATGTGGTGGTGTATGAAGGAAAAAAATAGTTCCATTTGGACCAGTAGGTGGTGCTGCTGGTAAAGGAGTGGCTCTGTCTGTGTAAATGGCTGCCCCCACATGCACTTTTCTCATGTTGCATGTGTCCCCTCCTCCCACTTTAGTTTTATGTCTCTGTTGTGCCTGATAGTTGCCTGCATCCTCGTAGTCTATCGTCTTCACAGAGTTTCATTGAACCAGTCCCACTGCCTGCTCTGGGACCAGATGAGTTTTAAGACACAAAACCACAATTGATGGAAACAGCTGGGGGGAGGAGTGAGACACCAGGTGTTGGTAAGTGGGTCGGGTAAGTGTAAGTAACCTTGCAATGGGGGAAAGAAATAAATGATAAAGCTAGCCTTTACTTAGCACCAGGGCAAGAACAGAAGATGGCTTCGACTTAAACCATAGAAAAATAATTTTTATGCCAGCCTTTTTTTGCCATGAAGTGAGCGGCGTCAGTGTACTGTGCAACCGGCAGTTACGGTCTTCTCAGTTCATTAAAGCAGTTTGGTTCATGGGAAAAAAAGTTGCCTTCAGTAGTCAATTTCTTCTCTCTGTTGCAAACTCTGTATTTTAAAATATAGTGAATGACTGCCATTAGTGGGAGATCAGAGGAGGACTGCTGTGAAGGCAAGCTGGAATGGTGCTGAGTGGGGATCATTGAAGTAGGCTGACTGGTTCAGTTCATAGTAGATGCGGTCATCTGTGTGCTGGGACTAGACCCATGATGTTATACTGGGATAACATCACAGGCCCATTCCCAGACTGACCAATCAGAGTGCAGCATTCTTTCCTGCCATTGTATAATTACATTTTTGTCTGGTTTTCAAGTCTTGAACCCTGCCTAGATTTGTGTTTGCATGTATAAATATTACTGATATATATTATAGTGGCACTATAGCACCACTATAGTTAAGATAGAGTAGCCTGAATGTTAAACCCCAAACTTTGTGCATTCATATTTTGGGCACTGTTTGATGAAATGTGCTGAAATGTTGCATGTGTTGTCTACTAGGCAAGATCCTGAACTGTGTAAAGTTTTGTGATGGCAGCTTTTGCAGTTTCTGAGATCTACATGTGTCAATTTCTGATCAAGTCTAACTATTTTCCTGTACTTAATGTTTGTTTTGTTCTAATGTACAGTATACTTGGAATGGAATGTTTTTACTCAAACTTGAAGAGGACATTTGAGATGTCCTAAGGTAATGTCTTTGAAAGGTCTGGTGAAAAAATATTATAAGGTTACAGAGATATAAGGCTTTAAAATTTTGTTTTTTCCATTCTGCACATGTGCAGTAGGGGTTTTCAGTTAATGTTCTGGTACAAAATGAAAAATCAGATGTTGCAGGACCCTTTTTTGGTTTCTTACCATTTGCTTGCCACGGCACCAAACATTTTATAGTGCCATGACAACTGCCATCTTGTTGATTTTTTCCATGAACTAACAAAAGTGGGAAATACTATACATAAAAATGTTGGCATTTTTAAAAACAAACACCAGAATCTAGGTAAATGGTCCCTGTTTAGCTACATTCTGATGTTTGCTTTTAAAAATAAGGGCCAGAAATACCTTTCAGGGCACCTCAAAATCCAGGGTGCTCGGCTTAGTTAGAGGAGCCCTTCACCCGTGTTATCTATATGTGAACAGTGGGACTTTCTTGACTTCTGCAACTGTAGCTGGAACTCATGCTGCAGGCTGCAGTGAGAGCCATGAGCCACCGTTTCCCTGGTTTCTAGTGCTCCTCCAATGGGGTCCCTGTATGTGTCCTAACGTTTATTTTGGGGGTGAGGGGAGGTCTGTACTTTGCCCCTGAAGTGTTTTGTGGATATGGGGTGTGTCTGTTTGGGCCCCCCCCCACATCTGCTGCTTTGTGAAAATAGGATCTTAGGTAAAGGTGTTGAAAACGAGGGATTCTGGCTGCAGAGCATGACAGGTAGGGAGCAGAGGTGTCCTTGCATATGATACTGTGGATTGGAATTTCACTGAATCGCTGTTTCTTGGTGGCTGATCTGTCAGCACCTAGACTGGCTAATAGTTACCATTGTAAATTAAGGTGGGAAGATATTAGTTCCCCTTCCCTGTCATGCCCTGGTGGGTTGCCATACTAAAATAACTTGTATGTGTTGATAGTGGAGATTTTTTTTTTTCAGCTCGCTAACAAGGGATAAGGCAGGAGTTAAATTTGGCCAGCTAGCATAAAACAAGATAGTTGAAGCTCTGGTCAAACAGGAATTCAGCGTGTTTGCCGTTCACTTGCATCACCAGGTAAGAAAAAAGGTTTGTCTCCCCATACGATGCACAGGGGTAATGCCAAACTTCACCCAACAACTAACACACCAAAATCTGGCCAATGGAAAATCATGTACACAAATGCTCACAGCCTGGGAAATAAGATCCCAGACCTGCAGGCAATAATGTCAGAGGCTAAACTGGACATAGTAGCAATTAGTGAGATGTGGTTACCAGTAACCACATTTGGGAGACTTCAGTACCTGGCTATGTATTGTTCAGAAGAGACCGAGGTGCAAAAAGGGAGGAGTGGCCCTGTATGTTAATGAAAATATCAAAGCTACAGAAATTCAGAATACACATAGGAGCCAGAAGAACTGTGGGTCACCCTGGAAACAGGAAATGGGACAGCCATAAGAACTGGGTTGTCTACAGACCCCCAGACCAGGAGAGGACATAGACACATTACTGTTAGAAGATATACAAACATGACAGCTAAAGGGAGGTTCTGATAATGGGAGACTTCAACATGCCAGATACAGATTGGTCAATACCAGCAGGAACATCTGCCAGAACTAGACTCATAGTGGATTCCCTGCAGGGGGAGGGCCTCAAACAACTGGTACAGCAACCCACAAGAGACAGGGCTATCCTAGATCTAGTACTGACTAACAAAGAAGGGATCACAGATCTCCAGGTAGAAGGTCACCTGGGGGCCAGTGACCATCACATGGTATGGTTAAATTTGGCTACTACATCTAAATCATCCCATTCCAAGGCAAAAATATGGGACTTCAGAAGAGCTGACTTTGATAAGATGGCCAACAGAGTTAAGCTAGCCCTGGCAAAAAGAAACACAGGTGAGGGGGTACAGGCAAAGTGGGCAAGCATTAAGGATGCAATACTTGAAGCAACATCCATTGTGTTAGACAGAAAAGGAAGTGCAAAGAAGAAGAAACCACTTTGGTTCTCAAATACAGTAGCAGAAAGAAAGGTCAGAGCCAAAAGCTGGCCTTCAAATATAAGGGAACACAGCGGGATGAAGATAGGGAGGCATACCAAACTGCCCCAAGGGAAGCAGGGAAGGCAGTAAGGCAGGCAAAGTCCCAAACTGAGGAAACACTAGCACGAACAGTAAAAGAAGGTGACAAGACTTTCTATAGATACATTAGTGAAAGGAGAAAGTCCAGAGGGGGTATTGCTAAGCTTAATGGAGAAAAGGGAGCATGTGAGGAGGAGGACCCTGTAAAGGCATCTATCCTAAATAGATACTTTTGCTCAGTATTTACTGAAGAGAAGGTAGGGCAGGGCCCACAGCTCAGCATCATGGACACAGGGGGGAGGGAGGTAAGCACTACTCCCTTCACAAAAGAAAGGGTCCTACAAGAACTTGCTAAGCTCAGGGTGGATAAGGCAATGGGACCTGATGGCATACATCCCAGGGTACTTAAGGAGCTAAAGGAGGAACTAGCAGAGCCATTAGCAGAATTGTTTAGTGAGTCTCTGAGCACAGGAGAGGTCCCAGAAGACTGGAGAAGGGCTCATGTGATCCCGCTCCACAAGAGTGGTAGCAGGGAGGAGGCGGGAACTACAGACCAGTCAGTCTTACCTCAGTAGTGGGCAAGATTATGGAGGCACTCCTTAAGGAAAGGATAGTGCAACACCTGGAATCCATAGAGGGCACAGGATCCAAGACAGCATGGGTTTACAAAGGAAGGTCCTGTCAAACTAATCTCATAGATTTCTTTGACTGGGTAACCAGAGTGGTGGACCAAGGGGGAGCAGTTGATGTCGCCTACCTTGACTTCAGCAAAGCTTTTGACACTGTTCCACATAGAAGATTGATAAATAAGCTGGGTAGGCTCGGGGTGGGTCAGAAGTTGGTCAACTGGGTGGCAAACTGGTTGACAGGCAGGAAACAGAGAGTGGTGGTAAATGGTATACAGTCAGAAGAGATGCAAGTCACAAGTGGGGTACCTCAGGGATCAGTCCTGGGGCCAGTCCTCTTCAACATCTTCATTAGTGACCTTGCAGATGGACTAGAGGGTAAGGCTTGTCTGTTTGCAGATGACACCAAGATTTGCAACAGAGTAGATGATCCAGATGGGGTGGGCAGAATGAAAAGAGATCTAGATAAACTAGCAGAATGGTCAGAAGAGTGGCAGCTGGGATTTAATGCAAAGAAGTGCAAAATCATGCACATAGGGAAGAGAAACCCTGAAGCCACCTATAGGCTGGGAGGGGAGTTGCTAGCAGTCACAAAGGAAGAAAGAGACTTGGGCATCATCATCACTGATGACCTAAAATCATCCAAGCAGACCTCTAAAGCAGTAGGTAAGGCTAGGGGGGTGTTAGGGTGTATTAGTAGGGGTATCAGAAGTCGTAAGTGGGAGGTAATAATCCTCTGTACAAGACACTGGTTAGGCCCCATCTGAGTATCATGTGCAGTATTGGAGGCCACACCTTCACAAGGACATTAACCAAATTGAGGCAGTCCAGAGAAGGGCAGCCAAATGGCGTAGGGACTGCATCAGAAGACTTATGAGGACAGATTAACGGAGCTCAATATGTATACCTTGAGCAAGGAGGGAGAGAGGTGATATGATTGAGGCATTCAAACACCTTAAGGGCATAAACAAGGTGAAAGAGTCTAACATGTTTAAATATAAAAAAATAGCAGGACAAGAGGACACAGCATGATTGGAGGGAGGCCGATTAAGGGGAATGTGAGGAATTCTTTTCACAGAAAGGGTGGTGGATGCATGGAATGGCTTACCACAAGAAGTGGTGGCTATGAAAACAGTGCAGGGCTTCAAACAGGCATGGGATAGGCATAAGGGAGCAATGCAAATGACTATGAATAGATAGGTCACTGACAGAGCAAAGGCCGATGGCACATTTATAAGGTAGAAAAAGAAATGGGCAGACTGGATGGGCCTTCCGGTCCTTATCTGCCATCAACTTCTATGTTTCTATGTTTCTATGTTCTCTGGGCTGGGTTTTTCTAAGGCTGCACCTTCTGTGGCTTACGAGATGGAAGGCTGAGTTACGATGCCTTATCATGGTGTCTGGCTATGTAGAAAGGACTGTCTTGGTATTTTACTACTGGAAGGGATAGAATAATGGTCAGTGGCCTGGGGAGGGAGGTGGCTCCTTGTTCAATTATTCACATGGCTACTGACATTAGCCATGTAGGAAAGCCTAAATGACAAGAGAGGGTCTCTCTTAATCCAGGTGTTTCCCACCTTGACAACTGTATGGGGCCTAGTCTCCATGTGACAGTTGGAGTGTTAACAAGTTCATAGTTGCCTTTTTCATAAGGTGGTAGCTTCATCCCTGCCATGTACAGCTGTACCGAGAAAGCATGAGCTACTGTCCGGCAGGCAATGAGTTTTGAATGATGGAGTTCGGAGCCTGTATTATGACTCACTCTGCTGTTTTGGGGTGGGGTTAAGATTGGGCCCCCCCAGACATTCCTGGATCCATCCCACATGGTGGGTGTTTATGAGTGGCTCACATTTTGGAACGTGATGTATTTCAATGGTGTGGATAAATGATTGCACCACCGCTTGTACTCAAATCCATTGTTATTTGGCAGCTCAGGTGCCTTCAGTTGAGTCATGGGGTCATGTTGCCCAGTCTGGATGTTTCATATTCCTCCTATCCTGGTCAGTCTGCCTCAGTGTTGCTGTCACAATGTCTTCAGAATTTTCTGAGTCACTTATATATGAACATACAAAGAAGCCAACAGAAGAAGGCCATTTGGTCTATCAAGTCTGCTTGTACTGAAGGGTTCACAGCTTGAGCTAATGTCCCTGCCCTCCATCCCCATTCCTCCCATCCTCCCTACCTAAGATCCTTACCTTTCCCCATGCCTGTCCCAGACTCTCTTAAAGCTGCCCACTGTCTTCAATGAGATTACCTCTTCTGGCAGCACATTCTAAGTGTCCACCACCCTCCTGTGAAGAAGTGCTTCTTGACCTCCCTCCTAAACCTCCCAAACTCCAGTTTAAGACTGTGCTCCCTCATGTTATGGTTGCCACTCAGCTTAAAGAGACTCTCCTTATCAACCTTATTCATACCTTTCAAGTACATGAAGGTCCCAATCATGTTCCTCCTCTCTCTCTCTCTCTCTTTCCTGTCTTCCAGGGAGTACATGTTCAGTGCCCTCAACCTCTCCTCATATGCCTTACACTGCTGGCCAACTATGATCATTATAGCCCTCCTCTGGACTCTCTGCAGCAGGTTGATGTCCTTTTTGAGGTGTGGGCACCAGTACTGAATGCTGTACTCTAGATGCAGCCTTACCAGTGACCTGCACAAGGGCAGTATAACCTTCTCTCTCCTACTACTGATCCCCCTATATATGCATCCCAGAATCTTGTTTGCCTTTGCTGCTGCTTTCTTGCACTGTGTGGAGTGCTTCAGGTCACTAATGATCATCACTCCCATGTCCTTGTCCTCCTCTGATGCAGATACTTGGACTCCACCCAGGCAGTACTCTGCCCTGGTATTCTTGGCAGCAGACATTATGTCCCACATCAAAGCCAGAGACCAGGCATGGAAGTCACTCAAAGACTCCGGCTCCCTGCAGATACTAAAATTATCAATCCTTACACAATGCCTGTACTATGCTAATCCAGCAGGCTAAATCTAACTTCTTCAAAGCTTCTTTTCAATTCAACTTAAATCACCTGGCTAAATTCTGGAAGGTGATCAAATCCCTCTTCTCCCCACCCTCCTAACCACCCACTCCTGTGCTAAACATAGATGGTACCGCTGTAACAGACCCTCTTGCAGTAGCCTCAGAATTCAACTCCTTTTTAACAAGTTGTACCTTGGCGCTGCTATCCGCCCTCCCCCAATACCAACAAAAAATCATCCCCCCCTGCCCAGGCCTCTTCTTCTGCTCCATTCTTCTCCTTCTCCTTCGAACCGGTCACCCCATCGGATGTTTACAATGCCCTGAGTTCCCTAAATCCATCCAAGGGAAAACTCCCCTCAGGGCTCGACTCAAAGATACTCTGCCTGGCTGATCCTGACATCTCCACCCCCTCCGCTGGCCTTTTCAATCTTTCCTTCTCCCTAGCCTCAATCCCATTGGAATGGGAGTACGCAACTGTCATCCCACTTCCAAAGGGAGGTGACCCCCTTGGCCACCTTAACTACTGTCCAATTTCCCTCCTTCCCATACTGACCAAACTCCAGGAAGACCTTGTCCTCTCACAGCTCTTTTCCTTTCTAAACTCCTCCTCCTTCTTCTCACCCTACCAGTCTGACTTCAGGAAGGCCCACTCCACCGCCACTTCACTTCTATGGTTCACAAACTCCATTCTTGATTTTTGTTTATTTTTATTTTATTTATTTTTTGTTGACCAGGTAAGTGCACTAGACAAATCCTGCCTATTTTCAGGCACGACCTGGGGGAAGGTGATACAGAAGAATGCCACGGACATGATGGCATGGACAAAGACCACATCACCTCAGTGATTTTTGTAGACCTGGCAATGGCATTTGATACTGTCTCCCATGATCTCCTGGACAAGCTCTCATTTGCAGGGCTCTCTACCGCTGCCACTAGTTTGTTCCACTTCTACCTGGTAGGCAGGTCCCAATCTGTTAAAATTGGAGTGGCCACCTCTACTTCCCTTCCAGTCACCACAGGAGTCGCCCAAGGCTCAGTCCTCGCCCCGCTTCTATTCTCCATCTTCCTTAATGACTTGCCCAAAGCCTGTCCATACACATCCATACACATGTATGCGGATGACACGGTACTGTATACATCAAGCCACTTGACTGCTGATGTGGCAACCAGGTTACAGCAGGACTTCAGTGAGGTTCAGCTCTGGTTTTGCATCAACCAGCTTTTCTTCAGCACCAAGAAGACAGTCTTAATAACCTTCAGTATGAGGCAGAGACTCTCTCAGCTCCCCGGCCCCCTCTCCTTCCTTGCCCTGGATGGGATCACTCCGGAGGCTTGCAACTCCTTTAGATATCTCAGGGTCTGGCTTGATCAGCACCTCAACTTTTCTGTACATGTTGATGCCATCCACAAAAAACTCCACTCCAAGTTCGGTGCCCTATATCACAAGCATGGGAGCATCCCTCTGCCAGCTCGCTGCACTGTTGTACAGAAAATGATTCTCCCTATATTTGACTACTGAGACGTAGTCTACAGTGCCACTTCAAAGTCCACCTCTGCCAGACTGGACCCCCTTTTCCACTCATTCTGCCGTTTTGCCCTTAATTGATCAACCACCACTCACCACTGCATCCTCTACCAGACCCTCAACCTTCCCTCGCTCCAGAACCGCAGAAAGTCCCACTGCGCTAGGCTCATGGCCAAGTTCTGGTCTCAGTCCCTGCCAATGTATCTTGCCTCTGCCTTAACAGGCTTATGGCCCTCCAGCGTACTCACTCAGAAATGTTGACACCCGTCTCCTGGCTGTGCCACAGATGTCCTCTTATGCTGGTCAGGCAGCCTTCAGACATTGCATGCCCAGATTATGGAACTCCCTCCCCACAGACATATGGCACATGCCTCCAACTCAGCACATCAATACCCTCATCAATGCGCATTTGTCCTCCACCTGTGCCTGCTGCTAAGAGGAGTTTGTTTACGCACTATGTCCTAGTTCACTATTTTTGATCTGAGTTTTGATCTGGTTGATTGACATTTTGTTTACCCTTACTTTGCCTTGCCACCATACTATAGGTGTTGTACTGTACTTACTTAATTGTTCTGCCATTTTTTTACCACTGACCTCTGTTATATTCATTGTCAGCACTAATTTGTATTCTGTATATATGACATATCTATTCTCCACTGTCCCCATCCCCCAGGATACACCTGGAATTGAGCAGTGCTCTGCTCAGCATGCCTTCCTGGTAAAACTTTTTAATTAATAAATAAATAAATAAAATATGCATAACTTTGCATTTCTTGGCATTGAAGCCAAGCTGCCAGATCCTGGGCCAGCACCCCAGCTTTTCCAGATCTTCCTGTAGGTTCTGTACCCTTTCACCTGTGTCCACTCTCCTGCAGATCTTGGTGTCATCTGCGAATAGGCACATTTTGCCATTAATACAATCCACAATGTAGTTGATGAAGACATTAAACAACATCGGCCCCAGCACTGAGCCCTACAAGACCCCACTGGTTACACTTTGGCGTCAGATGACTCTCCCCCCACAACTACCCTCTGGGTTCTGTCCCTCAGACAGTTATCCACCCATGTGGCCATCTTTTCACCAACCCCAAGATCCACCAAATTCCTGATCAATATTTTGTGGGACACAGAGTCAAAGGCCTTCTGAAATCAAGATATACGATGTTTACTGCTTGGCTACTGTCTGCTGTCTTAGTGACACAGTCAAAGAAGTCAATCAGATTCATTTAACATGATCCCCCCCCACCATGAATCCATGCTGCCTTGCATTTTGGAGACCATGTTCCTCTAGACGTTCCACCAACCTTTCCTTTAGTATGGTCTTCATGAGTTTGCCCACAGTGGAGGTCAGACTGGCTGGTCTGTAACTCCCTGGGTCATTTTTGGGACAGCTTTTGTGGAGGAGCACTACATGTGTTGTTCTCCAGTCCTGTGGTACCATGCCTGTTTCTAGTGAACTATTAAATAGGTCTGCCAGTGGCCCTGCCAGCCCCTCAGCCAGTTCCTTTAGTATCCTTGGATGTACTCTGTATGGGTCTGGTGATCTGTCCACCTTCAATGCCAGCAGAACCCCCCTTACTCTATTCTACTCTATCACTATAGCTGTGTTCCCCTCCCCCCACTCCTCTTTTCCCTCCTGAAGACACTTGTCTATCCTTCTCCCTGGTGAAGATGGAACAGAAGTATTAATTTAGTATCTCTGATTTTCCCCCATTATCCTCCACCCACTTCACCCTCTTCTTAAGCCTAACAATCCCTTTCCAACTTGTCCCTTTTCTCACTTATATAGTGAAAGAAAGCCTTCTCCTCTTTCTTAATTCCTTCAGCTATCTGCAGCTCCTTCTGTGCCTTTGCTCACTGGGCTTCCTTACTTGCCTCACTAGCCAACCTTAGGTAATTTCCTTATCCATTTCTCTCTTGGTGTTCCTGAATTTTCTATAGGCCAACCTCTTTTCCCTTACTGCCTGGGCACAATTTGAAGATAGAGGGGGATGCTCAGAGGTAATGTGAGGAAGTATTTATTCACAGAAAGGGTTATGGATACATGGAACAGCCTTCCTGAGGAGGTCGTAGAATCAAAAACAGTGGGGGAATTCAAGAATACATGGGACAGACATAAGGCAATTCTAGTGGGGGGATAGGAGGAAGTAGGCTTTTGGTTAACTAGGATCTGCAGCTTATCCGTTAGGTAGGGAAATGGGCAGACTAGGTGGGCCAAGCGGTCCTTATCTGCCATCAAATTCTATGTTTCTATGTTTCAATCCCAGAACTGAACCAGCTGGACACTTTGGCCCTTGTGTTCTTCCCCTGAGCCTAAAGCACTTATCTGTGGCAACCAGTATTCCTTCCTTAATGATGGATCACCTTTGGTCCACTCTCATATCTGCTGTGATGCTTGCCTGATGGCTCCTTAGCACTTCGCCCATTTTCCTGAAGTCCGCCCTCCAGAAATCCAAGATTTTGGTCTTAGTTGGGATGCTTTCACTGCCCATATCCAACTGGAACCACACTGTGCAATGGTCACTTCCACCCAGTGGCTCCCTGACCATTATTTTGTGTACATGCTCCACATTTGTGAGCACCAGATCAAGAATTGTCTCAGCTCTTGTTGGTTCACTGATGCCCTGAGTCAGGAACCCACTCTGCAGTCCTTCCAGGATCACCTGACTCCTAGCACATGTTGTGGAGTGTATGCTCCAGTCCACCTTGGGCAGGTTGAAGTCCCCCACAATTACCACCTATCCTTTCTCCGCAGCATACAATATTTGTGAGCTCAGTTAACTGTCCCTCTCCTCATCCTGATTGGGTGGTCTGTAAACCACCCCTAACCTCACCTTTCTCCCCCTGTTGGACCTCAACTGAACCCATAATGCCTCCATCTCACCTTCCTTCGACTCCTCCCTCATTCACATTATTCACTCTCTGATATAAACTGCCACACCTCCCCCTTCCCAACTACCCTGTCCCTCCTGTATAGTTTATATCCAGGGATCGCAAGGTCTCAGTCATGGTGTGATGTTTCCCAAGTCTCGGTTACTGCAGCTTTGCCCACCCTCCTGTCTGCTAATAGTAACTGCAGGTCATCTATCTTGTTTCCAAGACTCTGCACATTCAGATACACCACCCTCCACCTAGAATCTGACCTTCCTTCTCTTCCCTCTTTTCTTCCATTCACATTTATTCTCTCTGTGTGCACCCCTCCACATACCCTTGTTAAATGTTCCTCACCCCCACCACCCTTTGCTAACTGTGTTCTTGCCCCTTCCAAGTCCTCCCTTCAGACCTCTTCCATCACTGTGGGAGGGAGGTTCACTGACCTCCTCCTCTCGGAGTTTGTGGGCCTGCATGCCCACTGCCCCCCCAGTAATTTAAATTAAAGTTTAGTTGTTATGTATTCCCCCAGTTTGTTCCTGAGTACCCTCAAAACCTCCCTACTGAGGTGTAGCCTGTATGGTGAAAAGAGTGCTTCATTTATCCAGGTCTCCTCCCAGTCTCCAATACAGATAAACATATCCTTCCTGCACCATTTCCTTAGCCCATTATTAAAATCCTCTATTCTTATTTTCCTGGCTGTGCTGGCCCTTGATTCTGGTATGACCTCTAAGAAGGCAAACAAACTTCCTTTCTCCCTGCAGATCTTCACTAACTCCCTGAACCTATTTTGCACTTCCTCAACCTCCTACCAGATGTGTGCTTCAACTGGCTGGAGTGGGGAGGAGTGGTTACACTGGGTTTGCTTCTTGGGGCTACTCATGGTCTTCAGTTCCTGCCATTTAGGAGCAGGTTCACTGACAATTTCAGAGCCATTAGGTGAGGATCCAGAGTCTTATCTGCCATATTGTCGATTTGTAGGGGCAGTGAATGTCTTTTTTTTAACCCTATCTCTAGGTCATTTGGACCATGTCACCCCCCACTCTATATCCTGCCCAGTGTGTTGGTTGCAGTGCCTTTGCTGCTGGTAGGGGCGACTGCCACTGCTGTTGGCAGGGTCTGTGTCCTGGTGCTGGAGTTTGATAGCTGGGCTTCTTTGGGCTTTGTTGTTTCTGGTCAGTGTTTGTGAAGGTACTGGAAGACTTCTTCTGGACTCTCAAATGTATTGGAGTCTCCATTTCTTGTAAGTTTTAGTATAACAGGATAAAGTAGTTGATAGGGAATGCTGATGAAAGACTTTTTGTGCTGAAGTAAATTATTTTCTTTTGATGGACAGTTCCGCTCCATAATAATTAAAAATGAGCACTCTGTGGTCCTGCCATGTCAATGGGCCTGTTTTCAGACCAAGATAAGAATTTGTTCTTTTATAGAAAAACAGAGCAGTTTAACTAGTATGGATTTTAGGCAGTCTCCTGTTTTCAGAAGGGGGTGCCAGTGAGTGCACCCTCTGATCACCATTCCCATAATTAAATTATCTTTCACTGGTATCTAGTTGCACCCCGCACTGTCTGATCACCATCCTCATTTTTTTTTGTCTGTTTCCCTGGTGTCTAGTGGTACCCCCCCCAGCCTCTGGTCACTGTCCCCAATGTTTTTTTTTTGTTTCACTGGTGTCTAATAGCACCCCCACTTTCCGATCACCATCCCTGTAAGTGCTTTGTGTTTTCCTGGTGTCTAGTGGCATTCCCAACCCTTTGCTCAATGTTTCTGGCCTGAAATAAAGGAAACCATCCATCAATGTTTTTTTTTTGTTTGTTTTGAACATGCAAAAAAGAAAATATCCCTCACCAATCTGATCCCCCCCACCTCCTCTAAGCACCAACCACCCCACACCCCCAGATCACCCCTACATACCTTCACTCACCTGAACAGGTCACAGGGCAAAGATCCACTCTCTGGTCTGATCAAAGTCATGTCTTGCTGCAGGAACCAGTGACTGCAATATGAGAAACTAAGGTATTTGCAGTGCAGTGTATTCCAATGGAGTTTTCAACTTTAATGCATAGCTTGGCCATTTTTGTACATTTTGACACAACATTTTCAACAAGGCCTTTTGGGGACCCCATCCCATGGATAATATCTGTGGAATTCCATAAATCTGGTCTGAAAGGTGATTTTATGGTCACTTGACAAAATCCCCTTTTGGGCAGGATTGGAAAATTGTCACCACCATTGTTCATGATGTGAGATCATAAGAAGGTTATGTTAAAAATTTGGAGTCAGAATATGCAAAAATGGCAAAGCTATGTGCATGCATAAAAATTTTACTACCACTTGTAACTTTGACAATTCTAAATATTTTCACCCCAAATTTTTAACATAGCCATTTTTTCACATCACCTCATGAACATAAAAGGTGTCATTTTTCAAATCCTGGCCAAAATGTGTTTTATCACCTGTGGCACTGAATCAAATCACATCAAATCATATTTTATTTCTAGTGTGCTTTCCTTAAATTAAAGCGCATTTACAATTTAAAATAATCAAACAGACAGTTAAAACACACAGAATTAAAAGACAACATACATATGGCTAAGTATCCTCCCCAAATGCTAACTCGAATAAATAAGTCTTCAAGGAGCATTTAAACATCTCAGTGGACAGGCAGTCTCTAATCCGATGAAGTAGAGAGTTCCACAGGGTTAGGGCCACAAATGCAAAAGCCCTAGCACCTGATGTCTGTAAATGGACCCTGGGAACCTCTAGCAATCCCTCATCAGTGGAGCGGAGAGGGCAGAGGGGGCAGTAAGTTCACAGGAGGACTTGCAAGTAACCCAGTCCCTGTCCATGTAGGGTCTTATAGGTCAGCAATGAGAGTTTGAAGATGATCCTCCATTGCACTGACAGCCAATGCAGTTGGTGCAGCACAGGCATGATATGGCAAGATCTTGACTGCCCTGTCAACAACCTGGCCGCTGCATTCTGCACCAACTGTAGGCAATGGAGATCCACCCCTGGTAACCCTAGGAATAGAGCATTGCAGTAGTCAAGACGAAAGGACACAAAGGCATGAACCAACATAGGAAGGTCATCAGGTGGAACAAGGTGCTTTATCTGGGCAATGTTCCTCAGATGGAAAATTGAGGACTTGACAACAGCTAACACCTGTGCTTTAAGCATCAGCTCATTGTGAAGCACAATCCCCAGATTCTGCACCTTCTCAGGAGGTCTTAACTGGTCACCCCCAGCACCAGGCTGGACGGTTGCCCAGGAGTCAACTTCTCTACCTGGTGACCAGGGTCCACCACCAACACCTCAGTCTTATCCGGATTTAGTTTCAACCAGTTAGCACTCATCCGGTCCTGAATCTCAGTGAGGCAGTTGTTAAATACTGAGACAGAACTACTCTAGTCAGTTTCAAAGGACAAGTAGAGTTGAGTATCATCTGCATAGCAGTGAAAACTCAGCCCATACCGCCTTGCGGTACTTTGTGGTGGTGCAGAATGCAGTTTTGCTAGGGATTTGAAAATTCTCAGTATGGTGTTCATGAGGTGGGGTATTACCAAGGCTATGCTGATAATTTTGTTGCTCTTTTGGCTGAAATGCAACATGCAGTGGTGTACCCCAGGATGAAATGCACTTTTAACTCACTCTGCAGTATGCTGCAGCAGACCTACTGAATAAAGCAATGCAATTTCAATGGTAATTAGTCCCCTTTGTCATGTAGGAAACTGTGGCATTCACTTAATCCTGGCAGTGTCGCATTTTTCTTAATGACAAAGGGAACTAATTACCATTGAAATTACATTGCTATAATTAGTGTTGACCATAAATATCAACCGGATTACTATTTTGTTAAAAATGCATATCAATCGGATTTCAGGTTAGTATGCTTCAAAGGCAATAATAGCCTGAAATCCAGTTGATATGACACTTCATCATAACCTGGAATCCGGTTAATATTACATTCCCCTAAGAAAAGACTTTAAAACTGTTGCATTCCATTGTTTTACAAAAAGTATTTCAACTGCAGTATTTTCAGCTGTGTTTGTATTCATGTACATTTCAATTTCTTCAAAAATAAAACTGCAGTCTAGCTAAAAAAACATCTTTTTCTTTCAAGCTGCTAGCAATACATTCTAAACCTCCACACCAGCAATTATAAAAAATAAAGGATAGGTAAGTTTGATGTTATGTATATTCTTCACCTACCCTTGGTGTGTGATGAACACATAAACCTCTTGGCCTTCGTTCTCGAGGTTTATAGGTCATCACACACCTCGGGTGTGTGAAAAAAATACATAACACACACTTACCTATCGATTATTCTCTATTTATTCAGTAGGTCTTCTGCAGCATTCTGCAGAGTGCTGCAAAATGCTGCAGAATTGCATTTCATCCTGGGGGATGCCACTGTACATGTATGTGTCTAGAGAGGGATGGGAGTGCAGGGCCTTTCGATTATATTGTCTAAAAAAGTAATATAATTATTTGCAAAAAACTGCGTTAATGCATGTGTTAGGGTAACTTAATGCCACAAAAGTAGGGAAATGTGGCATTAGGGTTTCTCAGCCTAATGCCCCCACCCCCCAAGCAATAAAAGGAAAAATCATTAGGGTTTTGGGTCCCTGGAGTCTTGTTGAATCAGTGGTGGGGTCTTCCTTGGGGGTTGTCAACCCTAATAATCATCCCCCCCATCCCTTGGGCCCTGCGTGAAGAAAAGAGATCACATGTGATATTGTTTTCTCATGGAATGGGGTGGACAATAGCACTGACATCCCCCAAGAAGACTCCACCACTGATTTGCCAAGACTCTAGAGACTCAAAACCCTAATGTTTTCCCTTTTGCTACTTGCAGGGTGGAGGGAATCAGGGTGAGAAAACCTAATGCCAGATTTCCCTACTTTTGTGACGTTAGGTTACCCTAACTGATGTATTAATGCAGGTTTTTGCAATAATCCTTAGGCTGCCAGTTAATTTAGAATGTATAAGAATTCAAGACAAGTCTGCAGCACATCAAATTAAAAGGCCCATTTTGTTTAAATGATTAGCTGGAGAGCACTCAGTTGAAAAGGTCTTTAAGAATGACCAGTGCAGCAATGAAAAATTTCCATAAAAATTTCCAGATCTAGCATCCATACATACTGTAAGTAACTGATTTGGCTAACCCTAGTATTATAGTACATTTTATCCATAAAACACCTAACCTATTTCTGAAATATCACACTTCATTGCATACCGTACCCAATATTTCTGCCTCTGGAGAACTACGGTATACTGTCATACAAACTGTTTTTCTGTATTTTTCAGAGACAAAATAATCAGTGCTGTGAAAGCTGACAGAGCAGAAAGAAGCACAGTGACTATGTGTAAAGTATTAAGTCCTAAAGAGCAGTTTCAGTAAGCTGAAGTTTAAGTGTTTTGTGGACAGTTTATTAAACATTAGTAGATGGTGTGGGCAAACTAGCTAATTAGAATAGCATGTGTGATGAGTGGCTGGTTACAACTGTGTCTGTAATGTACGGTACCTCTGATTGAGGGAGGGGCTAAACAGGTGTAATGCATTGCAGTATGGGATAGGATGTACTGTAAGTGGCTAGACAGAGAAACAGTGTGACCAGAATAGACTGAGCAGATGTATTCACGTATTTATTTGATTTTTCATAACCGTGTAACTGCACTAAACAATAAAACATCTATTTTCAGTCACAATCAAGGACAGTACAGTCACAAGCACATTGGAGTATGGATACCAGAAATAAGATATAAGGAAATGAGTAGTGTCATAGAACAATACGTACATATGGTAGCAAGAAGGTACAATACATAATATTAAAGAAGCACTTAATCTACAGAAAAAAATGTATCTTAATTTGTAAAGGCCAGTGTGGGTAGGTTGATATTCTTTCAAGCATTTTTTGGGGGGGCTAATTTTTAAAATGCTAGCAGACTGTGTGTAAAAACTAGCGTGTTAAAATAGTACACCCTATTGTGCTCTGATAGGTTACTTGCTCCTGGTGAAGCATGATTCGGTGGCTGATATGGGGAGGAGATAAACAGATTTAATGAGTTCCACCAGTGGTCAGGATATGAAGGTACCAGGTCAATACTGTGTGGACAGAACTGTGCATGAAACAGTGCTATAAGAAGCGCTAATGGTTGTACAGTGGCAGGGTTTTTTTCAGCATGCGGTACAAACTGCTACCTCTGTCACTATTGGTTGCCAGTAAGAAGGCTGAAATATGCCACCAGGGTGATGCTGGGTCATGCTACTCCTGTGGTGGAGTGGCTAGAGCACCTGCCTCTGGCACTGACAAGGACCTGGGTCTACAGTTCGGTTCTCTCCAGGTCCCACTTTGCTGTGGCTTTTTAAAAAAAGGTCCTATTCCATTTTGTTTCTTCCCTCAAAATCCACAACCCCCCAGAGTTGATTATAATTAGTCCAGGGGGTGTGAGGGGAAAAGCCTCCTATGCTCTGGGGTGTGGGGGCAGACCCCACGTAAAAAACAAGATATTCCTCTGGTGTGTGCTTTGGTTGTGGTTGTTGGTATGTTGTATCCCCAATATTCTACCACATGCTGCTTTGCATGTGGCATTGTTAATGTGCATGGTTTTGACTGTGACATTATGAACCCGTGCCTTGAATGAACTGATACTTAAGTGAGACCCTATGGTGGGAGAGTTGACAGAAAAGATAGAATCACCTAGTCTATTGGGAGAATGTATACAATACTTAAAGAGCAGTGTGGGTCAAGTGAATTTCTTATGAGTGTTTTTTAGAGCAGTTCTTTAATTTTTAAATGACAAAGTGGGGAACCTGGCTCGAATATTACAGTCTGTTGTGTGCTAAGTGGCTACCACCTGTGAAGCAGTTAGCTTATTGGGGAGGAGCTGTGCAAGCTTACCTTATAATCACTGGAACCTGGGACCAAACTGGAGGGTTAAAAGTGTAAAGGTTTCACAGGCATGCAGAAAATGAAAGTGCAAAAGGGTGCTTCTGGGTTTAGTAGTAGAAAGTAAGAATATATTACTCCACGAGCAGAGGCTGATCATAACGTGAGATTCACGTCACTCATTGAAATGACACAAGTTCTAGTTCATAATTTGGTCATACCCGTGAAGAGGGACTTACAGCTGAAGAGGGACAGGCAGCAAAAAATTCCATTAACAAAGTCTCTCTTTCATGCCAGCAAGCACTCATATTTCAAACTATTCAGATAAGAGAATGGGGGTCATGGCAGTAAGTCGTGTGTAAAGGCTGTTGCTCTGTCATCATCTAGAAGAAATCCAAAGAGGTTTTTCTTCTTAACCAGAAGAGTCACACTAAGCTGAAGCTTGTTTACAGGTGCAACCTGGGAGCACAAGGAAGTTGAGTGACTTGCTCAGGGTCACACAGTATGCAAGTGGGGGCTATGTGATTCAAACCCAGATCTCCAGGTTTGCAGCTCAGAGCCTTAAACCACTGCTCAATGCTGCCTTCCTGTTGGTGGGTGCCCATATGTGTAATGGGATTATGCATCTCACAGCAGAGTTGGTTGCCCTCAATGTCATAGTTAGGGACTTGAGCAACACAATGGCACTGGGTATTGTGGAGACTGCAGCAACATCACCATGATGTGCACCTAGCACCTTCAGATGTTGTTGGACTGTACTTGTGGGAGGGTTATTGAGGGAGATGGATGTCATGTACAGTGAAGAAACAGGAAGACTAAGCATTAAAACTCTTAAATGCTGTATCTCAGCTGCCTAAGGGCCTTTCCCTCACACTGGTTGCCACTAAAATCTGGAAAGACACTGAATTCTTTTGTGTTCAACACTTTCTTCACTACAGCCCTATCTGGAATATACCTTGATTGATACACTGTCATTTGAAACCTGTCCTTGTGGCAGAAGAAGGCCATCACAAATGGCCAGTTTCCATCCCATCATGCCCCTCGATTTGCCCTCACACTACACCAGCATATGTGAGCCAAGTGGTCTGTTTTCCTTTCTGCAGTCTCATCAACACACACACACTGCAGATATGGCCACATCATTCTCACCTAATGTCACAGGGGGTGCCAGGGTCTTTCTTAGGTTACATAGGAACATAGAAAGAGAATTTGTCATCAGAAAAGGATGGTTCTATGTGATATGGGTGACCACGGAAGGGCGACCCACAGAAGAGCTACATCAGGGCGGTGAAAACAACTTCGCCACCCTGACAGCCTTGGCGCATGGAAAAATGGCGCCAGGGACTGAAAATACTTGCTTTCTGTGGTGAGGGCTGTGCCCCCCCACACCCCCCCTACTTAAGGATTCTCAACTCCCGGGGGGGTGCATGTCGGGGGGGGGGTGTGAAAGCAAAAAAATAAGGTTTTGGGCCGGGCACAAGAAAAACACAGTAGCGCCCGGACCCAGACCTGTACCCAGAACCCCAGCACCACAAGCAGAGGCCAGCCCCCGATGCCACAGCACAGCTCAGCAGCTGACTGCAGCTCCGCCCCCTACATCCCTTCTGCCCCCTCCCAGGCCATGCTCGCCATGCTCGCTCCTCCCCGCGCGCATGTACACATAGCGACATCCTGTCACTAGGGTCGCCCACCCCACCACATCCAGTTGCCGTTCCTGCCCCCTCACCTTTTGGGCTTTTGCCCATATCTCATCACTGTTTTGGATAGCGCCGTGATTCAGGCACTCACCTTACATGCTACCATCTAGGACCATTTGGCCTATCCAGTCTGCCCACATGTTCCCTGCCTAGTCCTTCTTGGGAGTCTCTAACTGGTCTCTGGCTACCCCCCTTCATCCTTACCTATTTATTTATATTCTCCTATGTCTATTCCATGCATTCTTGATGCATCCCACTGTTTTAGCCTCCACCACTTCCACTGGCAGTTTGCTTTAGGCATCTACCACCCTTTCAGAGAAGTAGAACTTCATCAAATCCCTCTTGAAGTCCGCACCGCATCCTTATTGCATGCCTCTTGAAAAGAGACTCCCCTCCTGCGCACTGTTCACCCCTATGAAGTGCTTGTAGGTTTCTATCCTGTCTCCTCTCACTCTCTTGTTTTCCAGGGTGTATATGTTAAAATCCCTCAGTCTCTTTTTATATTTGGTGCAACTCCAACACCATTTCCATTGCCCTTCTCTCAACTGCCTTCATCTTGTCTTTGTCCATTCTAAGCTGTAGTCTCCAGAGCTGAACACATTTCTCTAGGTAGGGTCTCACCAGTGAGTCATACAGTGGGGACACCACATTCCTTCTCTTTCTGTAGATACCCCTCCCTATGCAACTAAACACACCACTAGCCATACTCACTGCTTTGCCACACCAACCTGCCACTTTGAGAACCTCATTTATGACAACCCAGTGATGTATTTTCTACTTTAATGACTAACAGTACCTCACCTCATATTATATTCCACTCCTGGGTTCCTATGCCCTAGGTGAATAATTTTGTATTTTTTGGCATTAAACCCTAACTGCCAAGATCTTTGCCACTCCTTGAGTTTCCCAAGATATCTACCTATTCTCTTTAGTCACTTCTGAGTATCCACATAATTATGGATTTTGGCATCATCTTCAAAAAGGCATACTGTAATTTCCTTTCCAGACCTGGCTTTAGCTAAGAGCGAACTATGCATTTGCACAGGGTGCAACAGCACAGGGGCCCCCCAAAAGACTCAGCTGTCTACTTGTCCTGCTTTCTTCCTGACCCTGTATGCTCTAATTCAAGTGAAGTGCAAAAATTACACAAAACTGGATGAAAATGAATATATAGGGTGGCCATGGTAGGGATGAGAAGGTTCCATGTTGCCACAGTGACAGGAATGTTGACAACCTCTCCTACAGTGACACATGGTCACTGAAATTCCTGACACCACCGACTCCAGTCTCCAACCGGAAAATGCACTGACACACTATCGGTGTTCATTGTTCATGTGGGGGAGGGGTGCTCTGCCCCTGCCCCCCCCTGGACATAAGGATTCCAACACCAGGGGGCAGCGGAACTCAGGGGAGAGCGACCAAACTCTGGAGTCAATGACTCTGGCATTGCTCCAGCAACCTGGTCAACACTGTGGGTGTCGGCAGGTTGCCGTCACTGTAACAGTGTTGCTGTAAGAGTGTTGCTGTTACAATGGTATACCGGATGAGAATGTTCCTTGGGGGCTTCACAACTTCTGATATGGGGTCCCAGCAAAGAGGTTCGCACAAGGCCCTGGGATAGCTAGGACCAGTGCTGTTCCTTTCCAGTCCTTCAGCAATGTCACTTATGAAGACATTAAAGAAGACCAGTCCCAGTACTGAGGCTTTAGGCACCCTACTGGTCACTCTCCCATCATTAAGTGAGTTCCATTAACCAACATCCTCTGGCATCTATCCATTTACCAGTTTCTAATCCAATTCACCACTTTGAAAATCACCCCTAGGTTGCTCAATTTCTTACTTGGTCTCCTGTATGGCATTGTGTTGAGGGCATTGTCAAAGACCTGATAGGCCACATCCCCTACCCTTCTCTGATCTATTTCAACGGTCACCCAGTCAAACAAATCAATCAAATTAATATGGCATGACCCCTCCCCCAACCCCAGGAATCCATGCTGCAAGTGATCTTGAAGCCCAATGGATTCAAGATGTTCTACCAATATTTCATTTAGCAGGGATTCAAATATTTTTTCCACCACTGAAGTGAGACTGACCAGCCTATAGTTGCTAGCCTCTTCCATGCTGCCATTCTTATGAAGAGAAACCATGTCTGCTCTCCTCCAGTCCTCCAAAATCATGCTGTTTTTAATAAATTGCTGAATAAGCTATCATTTAGGTAGCTAGTGCCTCCCTGATGTCATCTAGAACCCTTGGGTGTATAACATTGAGTCCCATATCCTTGTCCAGCTTCATAGCTGAAAGTCCCTTTAGGACACCTTTTTTTGGAAAATGGACTTGTGTCCACCTCTCCTTCATTGTCCTTGCTGCTTCCTGGTGGTACCCCCTCCGGTGTGTAGACTGAGCAGAAGTATCTGTTGCAGATGGCAGTTTTCTTGGTTTTCTTCTTGCAGCATCCCCCGTGCCACCCTCCTGAACTTTACTATAATTTCCCTTGTTTTCCTCTTCTCACTTATGTACTGTATCTGAAGAAAGTCTTAGATCTTTTTACTATTCCCTTTGATACACTTTTCTCTATCTGTGCCTTTGCTTTCCTCCAAGTCAAGAAATTGGTGGCACTCAATCTCACTAAAAAGATCAAATCCTTCTTGATTCTTTAAATAATACAATTGTCTTTATTATTTTATTCCAGTGCTCTTATAAGTTGTCAGTTATGTTTCAGAAAAAATCTTGTTCCTTCCTCAGACCAGTAAAAGAGCTGCTTTCTTTAAAGTTTACTTAGGTAATTATATGCAGGCTTGAGCTCAATTTCATTCTTGTAATGAGCTGTATAATTTAAAGTGAAATATTATATTAATTTCTATTTCTTGTCCTTTACCCTGGTTACATTTAATATCTGAAGTAAGTGAAAACAGGTATATCTATATAAGGGGGTAACCCTTGCCTCAGTGTTTGCGCACAGAGGTTCTTTGTCTTTTAAATAGTTTTTTATTTTAATGGGTTCACCACAATATATCCAAGGCACACTGCCTCTAGGGTAGCTGGTCCAGTCCACTGGGGTGTCAAACAGACGAGGCATACTGATGAGTCCTGGTAGGACGAAACACGTGTCTATGTCTTCTGTTAGCACCCTTTGCAAACTGTGTGAGAGGCCTTTCGGCACCATGCAATTCTGCTTAAAGTTGGACCAGCATAACATTCTGTGGTGATTTGCATATGCAGCCCATGATGCTTTGCATTGTGGGGCATGTGTGATTTTGTATTTTCTTGAAACTTGGCTTCCCAGCCAAATGCCCTTTGGGTAACCCTTGCCTCAGTGTTTGCGCACAGAGGTTCTTTGTCTTTAAATAGTTTTTATTTTAATGGGTTCACCACAATATATCCAAGGCACACTGCCTCTAGGGTAGCTGGTCCAGTCCACTGGGGTGTCAAACAGACAGGCATACTGATGAGTCCTGGTAGGACGAAACACGTGTCTATGTCTTCTGTTAGCACCCTTGCAAACTGTGTGAGAGGCCTTTCGCACCATGCAATTCTGCTTAAAGTTGGACCAGCATAACATTCTGTGGTGATTTGCATATGCAGCCCATGATGCTTTGCATTGTGGGGGCATGTGTGATTTTGTATTTTCTTGAAACTTGGCTTCCCAGCCAAATGCCCTTTGGGGTAACCCTTGCCTCAGTGTTTGCGCACAGAGGTTCTTTGTCTTTATATATATATATATATATATATATATATATATATATATATATATCAAACCCAAACTGCATGGAGAACACACCTACTAATTCACTAACAAAGGCCTGCCTGGTAATTCTTTCCTGTGTTTTTATGACTTGTTCCCTTGAATACATTAGTCCTACAAAACAGAAATAACTCCATTGTAAACTTTAATTTTATAACTCTTAACTTAAAATGTCTCAGTGATTTATGTTTAGTTTTTATCTTCCACGTCGCTCAGACTGTTTAAACAAAACCATAACTTTTTCTTTTTTCTTTTTCACAGTCTCTAAGCATTTTCTTTTCTGTGAACAAAACAAGGCATTATTTAATCCAGTGCTTTCCTAATCAAAACATTTCCACAAACAACATTCTCGGTTCAAATTCATAAAAATCTCATGTTACCTTCTCTGTGGTCAATTCTTTTTATGTTTGCTTGAGCACATGTGCAAGAAACATTACGTGGCAGCTTAGGAGAGAACATGGTTGTGGAGGTGCGGCACTGTGGCAGCCAAAGCTGACACTGCATTTGTGGGCTTTGCACTGTTCACCTAATGCAGGCCCAGTGTCTTGATGACACTGGTTCTGCAGAAGTGCCACCAACTTGAAATAATTAGGCCGCTGCAATTAGGGGCCACCTTGTCATTGCTGCGTCAGCCATTCCACTGCAATGAGAGAACAACCCGTCACTGCAGGGCAGTACCTTGCCTGGTAGAACATTTCCCTAAACATGGCAGTGGCATTGCCACTTCCTCAGAGCCCCATGAAAGTCGACTAACTGGGGTGCAAAATCCCCCTGTTGGCATGCACCCAGCCCAATTCATTTGCCGAAAGGGGAGCCCACTCCCCGTTGGCATTATGCCCCCCCCATTTGTTGTGTGCCGAGGGGCTGCTCAATCCCCTCGGCATCATGTGCCCCACACACACATTTCTGTGCCAACAAGGGCTCAATCCCCATCAGCTTCAGTCCCCACCCCAAAATGCAGGTGGCACACTGGGAGCCCACCCCAGTGTGCACGTAGCAAGCCTGCAAAAAAAAAAACCTTCCTGTGACGTCTTTTATTTATGCTGTGTCTCTGAAACAAAGAAAATGGTCCCTCGCGGTCTCTCATGCACCCTCTCCCAACCCACGCCCAACCTCTGCGCACCCCACCTCCCCACTCCCCTCACTCCATACTTACCTCCGGAGTCTGGAGCGATGATCTTCCGTGGACCGGGAACATGTCTGCACTCTTCAAAGCTGAAAGCAAATGGAAGAAATGCCGGTAAGCTATATAATGGCATAAATAGGGTTTTTCCAACTTATGGGGATATCTTGGCCATTTATTGGACTTTTGGCACCAAATTTTCAACATGGGGTTATTGGGACCCCTCCTCATGAATTCAGTCACTGTCATGGAGTTATTCGGTCCCAAAAGGTGATTTTGTGGTCACTGCGTGGAATCACCTTTCAGGACTGATTAACAAAATGACAGTGCCACAGTTCATGAGGTGGGCTATCAAAAAGCCTATGTTGCAAATTTGGTGAAAAACATCTAAAAAATTACTGTTTTATGAGCGTGCATTGCGCAGTTTCCACGCACACTTGTAACTTTGCAAATTTTTTGTATTTTCACTCCAGATGTTCAACATTGGCATTTTTTTAGACTGCCTTATGAACAGTACAGCTGTCATTTTTCACATCCTGGCAGAAATGTGTTTTCACACTTCTGACACACAATAGCGCAGTCTCTCTGGGAAGTCAGTGTTCAGGACAGATTTTTTTTTTTTTTTTGGCAAATCACTTTATTTTATAAACAGCACATTTATATTAAACAACAAACCTCATATGTCCAACTACACACAAACCCTCCAACATAAAAAAGAGAAAAATCCCACCCCTCACCCTCCCATCCCTCTAACCCCTGCCCCCTTGGCAGCCATCCACATCCTTAATGGAAGAGTAGTAAAAGGAAACAGAGTTGTCCCAGCTAGAAATGAATCTTTTCTAGTGAATAAATATACCTGTACTTGTACATAGGGAAGGCCATTCAGCTATAACGGTAAGCTTGTAGACTACTAAGGAGAAAGGAGCTTCATAAGAATCTTGGCAACAAGGCTAAATTGGCAAGCAAAAAAAAAAAAAAAAGAACAAATATAGTGATCAAGTAGCTAATAGACATATTTCACTTTCAAAGATTGAAAAAAACTGCCCCAGCATTTAAAGAATCTGGCTGAAGCATTATGGAAATTTGAAACTGACCTCTCAGCATTCAATGCATTCATGAACTCGTCCCACCATTCTTTGAATGAGAGGGTCCAGTTGCCTTGCCAATGGCGGAGAATCAATAGCTTTGTTACCGAGGCCACCAGAGCTATTTGATGTTTCTGGGTACTGGATATTGATTGGGCACATTTCCCGAAAACACAGATCTCTGCAGTAAAGAGAGATGATAAATCACAATATGGTTGTATCCAGCCTCTGACTGCTTGCCAAGACTTGATTATTTTGGGGCAGGCCCAGATTTTATGGAAGGTGGTAGCTAACTGATCACCACAATCCACACAGGCCAGGGAGGACAGCCTCTTCAACCTATACAGTTTGGCCGGCGACAAATATAAATTGTGCAACAAATTAAACTGAATCTCTCTCAGTCTATCCTGCTTAATGTATGAGTAGACATTCATCCATACTCTTTCCCAGGTTTCGCCTGACCATCCCAAGGCCAGGTTTGCCTCCCAGTAATGAGAAATTGGTGAGACTTTTTGCCTAGACTTGATATAATATATTTGTATACTTTAGAGACTGGTTTACCTGAAAGTACAATCTTCTCCAGTGCCGAATTAATTTGCTCACTTCCTAGATACCATGTTTTTATATATGAGGAAAAAATACACCTATGGATCTGGAAAATACGGAAAGGGTCCATGGGTTTAACCCAAACTTATCCACTAGGTCAGACGGGGAAGTACATTACCTGAGAAAAATTCAAATGCGGAGTTTAGTACAGAAATCATGTATAAACCTAGTAATAGGTTTATTTCCACTAAAAAATAGGATTCTCAAAAGGGGTTGAGAAAGATCATTTACAAATGGAATATGTAGCTTTGAATACAACTGGTGGAGCGCTTTTATATCCCAACCTAGAGGGGGTATTCCTAATTTTGCTAGGGACCTTAGACCATGGTAAGTATAGAAAGGATTCTAGATCCAAATTCACTAGCCCAGAAACCTTCTGGTCTAAAGCAAGACTGGATAAGGGGGTATCTCCATCTCGTGACCATAAAGCAGTTCTGGTCGCATAAATGGCTAAGTAGTAGACATAAAAATCTGGTACCTGAAGGCCTCCTACTTTCCGATGAAAAACTAACTTAGCATACACCCTACGTGGGGGTTTACTCCTCCATAAAAAATCTGAGCAATATTTATAGAGCGGGTCAAAATAGGACCTAGGGAGATATATATTTAAGTTGTAGAGAGGGTAAAACAGTCTGGGCAGTACCATCATTTTTATTGTATTTACTCTACCGGAAAAGGTTAGAGGGAGTTTTGTCCATCTTTCCAGATCCATCTTAATAGATCTAAATAACGGCTTGAAGTTTAGGTTGGCCACTTGTCCAAAATCCTTTGAAATCTGAATACCCAGGTATAGTAAAGAATTTGGCTGCCACTGTAACCCTAAAGTGTTGCACCAGGATTTACATAAATGGGAGGATAACGAATAAACAATTGTTTTACCTCTATTAAGTTTGTAACCGGAGAATTCACTGAAGCATGAAATTACCGAGAGCAAATGAGGAAGTGAGGTAGTACTGTCTCTAATGTGCAACAGCAAATCGTCGGCAAATGCTGATACCTTAAATTCTGCATTGCCTATCCTGATTCCCTGTATCAAGGGGTTCATTTGAATGGATCTTATCAGGGGCTCTAAATATAAATTAAACAAATAAGGTGACAAGGGGCAGCCCTGCCGAGTACCACGCATAAGGGGGAAGGTGATTGAAATTAAGTTGTTGCACTGTATCCTTGCAGATGGACAGTTGTATAAAATCCGAATATAATGAATAAATTTCTCTGGGATACCAAATTTAACCAGTGATGCAAACATAAAACCCCACTCCACCCTGTCAAAGGCCTTTTCTGAGTCCAATGATTTTAAAGAGGCCTCCTCATCCGGGCTTTGACGAGAAATTAAATAAAACAACTTTCTGAAATGATCCGCCGAGGATCTACTAGCAACAACCGCTTGCTCTGGACTCAACAACCCAATCCATGTTTGCTTTAATCTAGTAGCCAAAACTTTTGCATAAATTTTAATATCTATATTCAATAAAGAAATAGGTCTATAGTTACTTGCTGAGTCCAGGGACTAATCCGGTTTAGTAGCAGAATTATCCTGGCTTCAAAAGAGAGCTATCATTTACTCCACTGTTCTGCCAGTAGGTATAAAGTTGATGTAGCAGTGGAATCAACTTACTCTTAAAGGTCTTAAAGAATAAGGGTAAACTATCCGGCCAGGGGCCTTATCTAGTTGTACCTAATCAATGGCCTTTGCAATCTCTTCTTTCGAAAGGAGCTTTAATAAACCTAACGACTCCGCTGGCATCTGCGGAAAGGATATTTTATCCAAAAACTCTTTCATTTTTGTTCAATCTGCTTGGGAGAGATTGACTAGAATATAGGGCTTTATAGTAATTATAAAAAACTTCTAAGATGCCCTCGGGGTCGGTAATTAACTCATCCTTATCAGGGTGCTTCAAGGCCTCCACCCACTTTTTCTCTGCTCTCTGCTTTAATTGCCAAGCCAAGAGATTACCAGACTTACTGCCTCTCCCTATATATGCTGCTCTTGTTTTAGAGGCTGAGTTATCTACCTTGTCCCTCAAAGTATTTACATACCAGATCCACAGACTACTCAGTTCTGTTCCTGATCCTCAGTTCTGGAGGCCTCATTAACTGCCTCTAAGATGGAGATTTTTTTTAAGCAATTATTAAGTAGAGCTTTATTTTTTGCCTTACGCACTGTTGCCAATCTAAGGAGCTCCCCCCTCCAAGTGGCCTTTAATGCGGCCCAAACTAGGTCTACCGCATTAAGGGATCCCCAGTTCTCTGCTATGCTATTATCCATAAATGCTTGGAAATGAGTTAGTGTAGGGGGGTCTTTCAAAAGATTATTGTTCAGTGACCACGAATAAGATCTGGGTGGGATGGAGAAAAGGGAGCATCTCAGTTTAATTGACGAGTGGTCCGAAATGACTCGAGGCAAAAGTATCACCTCTTCTACTGTCGCCAAATTACATTGACTAACCAAAAAGTAATCTATTCTAGAATAAGATTTATGCACAGGAGAGAAAAAAAAGTAAAATCCTTAGTTGTTGGATTGAACAACCTCCAAGGGTCCACCAATCCTAAGGATGTTTTGAACTCTAACAATGCCCGTTGGGCTGGAGAGGGGTACAGTGATCTGTGCCAAGAACGGTCCAGGCTGTTGGACTGAACTAGGTTCCAATCTCCCCCTAAAATAATAGGAGTACCTTTGAAAGGAGCTAGGACTGTGGCCAAGTGTACAAAAAAGGATGGAAAGTCAAAGTTAGGGCCGTATACTGATCCCAATACTAATTTTGTTCCTCCCAAGTGACCCAAAACTACAATGTACCTTCCTTTAGGGTCTGAGATTGTCTCAGTGGATACAAAGGGGACTCCTTTTGCTATCAGCACCGCAACTCCTCGACTACTCGGGGAGAAGCCGGCGCTAAAAACCTGACTGACCCACTTTCTTTTAAAGCAGTGAAGCCGGTCAGACAGGACATGAGTTTCTTGTAGAAATACTATGGACGGATCAAGTTGGGCTAAATGGTGGAGTAAAATATTCTTTTTCCGATTGTCCTTTCCCCCTTTGACATTCCAAGAAATAATATTGACCTGACTAGCCATGTAGATATCCCTGTTCAGTCTTGAAAAGATGTGGATAGCTGCCACCCTCCCTCCCTAAACAACAGAAGTAAAAAATCAAATTCCCCCCTTCCCCATACCCCTCCACAAAAAAGAAAAGCTTCTCTTGGCCCGCCACAAGGGTGGACCCTCTGGCCCAAAGCCATCTCCTAAGGTAATGGTCCATGGCATGCCACAGAGGCTGGGTGCCCCCCCCATCTTAACAAATCAATGAACCATTGAATATACATCTGCAGCTTCCAATCCCCTTATAGGGACCCCTTTAAATAGCTGATATCTTAGCTAGCTTGGGGCAAGGGAAGGGGGTGATTGTTGCTTAAGGAAACCCTGGTTAAACTTTCTTGAAAACTAAGTATCTTAAAGCTAGTTTCGACCAATACCCATTACACGAAGGACATCACATCAGTCCCAAGCCCTACCCAGATCGATAACTTAGTCATTAGGTGGCTATGTACTCAATAATATCTCCACAGGAAATCAGTTAGTTATTTAAGGCTCTGTTTAAGGATAAACAGCCCCCCCTGCGTCAGCCCTCTATGGCCGACCGTCAAGAGAGGGGAACTTAACTTGTCTTGTGGCCAATACAGCGCCCTTATAACCCTTACCATCTTTGTGGGTTGCTTGCCTATTACCATAACTTAAAATTAAATCCCCTCCGGGTCCTATTCCCATAATAACCTAAATCAATTAACTCCTAGTTTGTACACCTTTGGATGATGTATAAGCTCCCCCCTGCCCTTGCAACTGCCCCCCAACATATTGAATTACTAAATATTAATTAACAACAAAATGGAAGGCAAACAATTCTTGCAAATCATGCACAATCCGGCTTCCTATTCCAAACAGAGGGTTCTCAAGTTGTTTCAGTCTCCTACATAGCCACTAGGCAACATGGCACCTTATAACTGAAACAGTTCTAAAGTCTCATCCATTCTTGAAAAAGTCCGGTAAAGAGATTGCAAGGACTTGTAATGCTTTGTCCGTTGATTCAAAGTGCTTAGTCCCTTCTTTCAAAGTAATCTCCAACTTAGCAGGATATAGCATTCGGTGGCAAATTCCTGCCGCCCATAGTTTCGAAGTAATAGGTCTGAAGCTGGCTCGAGCCTGGCGTACCTTCCATGTCAGGTCTGGCACTAACCACAGTCTCTTACCTTCCCACTGGAATGTGGCTAGCTTTCTCGACTCCTTCAAAATAAACTCCCGATCCAAATAATTTAGTAATTTAAATATTACTGGCCGGGTGGTTGCGATGCAGGGGCTCTTAAGGCCCATGGCCCTTTCTATTATGTATTCCAGGCCATTGGGCAAGGGCCCTACTGACTTTTTTAAAAATTTCTGCAGGAACTGGACTGTGTTAGCGCCTTCCTCGCCCTCGGGAAGCCCCAACAGCACCAAATTATTTCGCCTGCTCCTTCCCTCGAGGTCATCCAGTCGATCCTCTAGCTTTACTATGACTCTCTTATTCTCGATAGTTGCAAGGCCTAACTTTTCCTGCTTCCTCTCGAGCGATGAAACTCTGGCTTCTGCATCTGTGACTCGCCTGGCAAGCTGCGTCAAGGCTGGCTTAAATTCTGCCATCTCATCCACCAGTTTGAAGAGAGCAGCCTTTATGGTGGAGAGATCTTCGTAAATTTTAGCTGGTGTGATCTCATCCTGTGCCGTTAATGGCGACGAGCTCCGGCGAGGCCGCTTAGCATCCGACTCCGAATCGGGACTTTCCATTGCTCCTCAAAGGACGAAACCGAAATTAAACAGCTGCCTGCAGTCTCGGTCATCGTAACTTAAGCGTACAGTGATGATTCCGCTGATTGGGGATTTGAAAACTGCCGATTTTTTAACAGAGAAGCGGAGACCCAAAGAACTGCATCTAGCCTTCCTGACGCATCACATGACTCCATCGGTGTTCAGGACAGATTTTAAAAAATCACAGTGACACTGTTCATGAGCAGAAGTACTAAAATGCCTATGTTGAAAATTTAGTGACAAAAGTACATAAAATGATTGTGTTACGAGCGTACATTGCACAGTTTCCACGCACCCTCATAATTTCTCGCATTTGTAATATTTTCACTCCAGATTTTCAACATTGGCATTTTTTCACACCTCCTTATGAACAATACAGCTGTTATTTTTCATAACCTGCCTGAAATATGTGTTTACACATCTGGTACAGAATAGCACGGTTGCTGTGGTAAATCAATGTTCAGGACAGATTAAGAAAATCATAGTGACTGTTCATGACCAGAGGTCACAAAATGCCTATGTTGAAAATTTGTTGAAATAATTCCACTAAATGGTTGTGTTATGTGCATGCATTGTGCTGTTTCCATGTATGCTCAGAAGTGAGAACATTATTAATATTTTCAGTACAGATTTTCAACATTGCCATCTCTTCACACCTCCCTATGAATGGTACAGATGTCATTCTTTACATCCTGCCTGATCTGTGTTTTCGTACATCTGTCACAGAATAGCATGGTCACTGTGGGAACTCAAAGTTCGGGACACATTAACAAAATCACACTGCCACTGTTCATGAGAAGAGGTCCCAAATGCTTTCAAGAGGTGGGATCACAAAAAGGACATGTTGAAAATCTGTAGTGCAAATACCAACAAACACCTGAGGTGTTAAGGTTTCTAACCATAACGTCCCACCCTGTACAGACTGACAGGCATCAGGGGTGTGCCTTTGGATTTCTTACTGTAATGCTCATGCCATCCCATCCCTACCCCCCAGCCAGTGAAAGGCATAAAGGTGTGCCTTGGACTGTTCGGCCCCAGAGTTCACCCCATTCTCCTATACTGCACGCATTTCAGCATATGTCCTTATGGAATGGTGTGACTGTAAAGCTGAACACCCTAAGGCACACCTCAACATGTGTCGGTGTCTGCAGGATAGGGTGAGGTGAAATGGCGTGAACGTTATGGGCGACAATCCAAAAGCATGCCCCAATGCCTGTCCATCTCTGCAGGGTGGAGGTGGGGTTCTCATTCCTATTCTGCATCTGTCTAACTCCTGCATTTCCAATGCTAATACCAGCAAGCAAGCATTCGGCATTGACAAATGCTTGTTATAAAAAGTGTTGCTGTTGCAAGGAATTCCTTTAGTTACACGCATTTAAATTCAAAGATGCCACCATTACTCGGTGATGCCAGAATTATGTTTCAATTGCTTCCTTCTTTCTGAAGAATTCAGAAGGGGCAGGCCAAGTGTGAACATGCCCGCTAGCATGAGCGTGATTGCATCACTTAGTAATATCCCCAGGGCAGCCCAGTCATTATAGAAACTGCTCAAAACAGTATGTGAACTGAATGTGGAAGCAGTCTCCTTCTGTGTGATTTTTCATAAGCCTTTACTCAGTTTACTTTGTTCTGTGGGTGAAATTCATGATGCAGAGAATATAACAGGAGTGACTCTCAATGATTCACATTTCAGCACAGGAAAACTATAGCGATGGATTTTAAGGAGGAGACATTTCATTTTCAAATTTATAGTAGGTCCATGGGGGACAAATCAGATGTACCATCTTGTTAGTTTATCATTTAAGTAAAGGAGGTGTTGTGGTGGGGGGGGGAGCTGGAGGTTAGGTCTTACCTGCATTTGGACAAGATAGGTGGAAGGTCATCTCTCACTACTGAAGGTAAGATAATTGGGCTGCATGTTCTTATGCTAAACTATTTTGAGTCACAATTCATTTTAAACTTACAGTACATGCAAATACATAGTTGTTCTACTATATTTCTATGTTTAAACAGTCTCTAATGTCCAAAGTGTTCTGCTTATATTATTTTGAAGTTGTGGGAGATCAACGATAATGCTAAATGTCAATCTGCTCAAATTCTTTATTTTAATATTGGCAATTCTATGAACTGATTCATACAGGTTTCTACTTAGCTTATTCAAAAAATCTTTATTATTCTGTAATCCAGACAATTCATTATTTATACAAAATATCTTATGTTAACATCGGGATTCTATCGCAAAAGTTGTTTTACATATTTTTTATTCAAAAGTAGTCCATATCAAATTTACATTCAGTCCATATCTCTTTCAATATGTTCTGAGTGCAAATATCCAGCAAGCTTCCCTTTTTAGGAGAATTGATTCTGTTTCCTCCCCTCCTGTCCCCTCCTTTTTCCATTACCCTTTCCAAACTCAGAAAGTTCAGTGTTGATAATGGATGGTTAAACTTTAAAAAGTGCCTTGCTAGTGGTGATTGTTCATCTTACCTTCTGATATTGGTTTAATGTTCAGTAATTCTCTGTTTAAGTAGTATTGTCATCTGTCCTATGTAATATAGGGAGCAAGGGCATATAAGGCAGTACACCACATAATCAAAGTTACATGTTATCATTTTTCTTATTTCATATTATGCACTTCAGGGCAAAGAATCTGAGGAAGGAATATTCATTGGGTGGGGTGAGACTGGGGGGTCACTGAGGAAGAGAAGGACCGGGATGTGATAACAGAAAGCATGAATAACTGCTCAGTAGAAACGCTGCAGCCAAGACTAACAAGATGCCGGGGTGTATTGCTAGAGGAGTATCATCCAGACATAAGGATGTGATCCTGCCCTTCTACAGATCTTTAGTCAGGACACACTTAGTGTACTGCACGCAGTTCTGGTGCCTGTAGCTGAATAAGGACATCAGGCTGTTAGAGGGGTTGCAGCGTAGGGTGACAAAAATGATAGAGGGGATGGAAGGCAATCCCTACGAGGACAGACTGAGGCATCAGAATTTGTACACCCTGGAGGAGAGGAGAGATCGGAGGGGGGTATGATTGAAACATTCAAGTATATGTAGGGATTCAACAAAACTGGCACAGGTGGGCTATTTAAGCAGAGGATGGGAAGGGTCACCAGAAGACATGGGCTAAAACTGGAGGTGGGTAGATTTAAGAGAGAGATGAGGAGGCATTATTTTATGGAAAGGGTGATGTCGAAATGGAATACCCTACTGGGGGAAGTAGTATCATGTAGGACGGTGGGCACTTTTAAAAGTGCATGGGACTGGGCATGTGGGGGTGTCTGGGTAATTAGTAATATGAAAATGCAGGAGGGAAATGGGGGGTGGGGCAGTTGTGACCTAGCAGTGCTAGCTGCTCACTTGAGCAGACTTGATAGACCATAAGGCCTGTTTCTGCTGGCAGATTTGTATGTATGTATGAATATATATTTTTTCTCTGTACACGTGCTTTTCAAATATCTTGCTTTTATTTCACTGTTGCAATGTACAAAGTTGCCAAATGGAAAAAAATCCATGTGCATCCCTCTTTAGCCATGTGGTAGGTTGTTCTTTTGGTGTCCAATGTTGTGTTTTTACTAACTTATTTCTGATTGTGGTTGTCTTCTTTTCTGTGACCCAAGGATTTTGTTGAAAAATATTTTCACCCATTTCTATGGATTGCAAAATGTTCCAAATACCTAAAATTACCCCTTTGATTTTTCCAAAAAAATCTGCATATTGGGTAGATAGAGTTATCTTTTCTTGGATGTTTGCACTTACATTAGATTTATCTGTCAATATTTCAGGTCTTTGTATGGATTCACATCTTAATCTTGCTTTTTCTAGTTTGTCTGGTCTATATCCCCCTTAGTTCAAACCTTGTGGTCAGATCCACCATATTGTGACCCAGTCTTGTTTCTGTTCCACTATTTCTTTTCATCCTCAGCATCTGGCTATAGGGATACCATTTTTCAATTTTTGTGGATGAAAGCTCTTGCATGATGTAGGGTGTTCCTATCTGAATCCTTTCTGTATAAATCAGTAATCCTCCTCTGTCCTTCCTTTATTAGTCTCAAGTCCAAGAATGGGATGTCTGTTTTACTATATTGCATTTTGAAAATCAGATTAATGATGACTATATTCAAGTATCTGTGAAAATCTTGTAATTCTTGTTCTATGCCTTCCATATTTCCAGGTCACCATCTATAAAATGTTTATGTAGTATTATGTGAGGTTTATGTGTGTTGTTCTCAGGTTGTATCTATATTTCTTCAAAGTGTGCCATATATAGGTTTGCATACATTGGTGCCAATGTTGCCCCCATAGCTGTGCTGATTTTTTGTAGATAGTAGTACCCTTCAAAACTGAAATAACTGTTTTTTTAAACATTATTTCTTAATTTTAAAATGATGTCCTTAGCTGGAGTATTTGTCAACCTCTGTGATAAAAAATGATCTAATGCTTTTATATCTTCATCATATGGTATGCTGCTGTATAGAATTTTGACATCCATAGTCATTAATGTATATTCACTCATGTTTCCACCTGTTTCATTTAAATTCTTTAGAATCTGTATGCAATGTTTACTGTCTCTTAGCTATGACCACATTTCTGGACCCAGTGTTTTGCAGTAGTGATCTATATAAATAGAGAGGGGCTCAGTAATTGAACCGATACCTGATATTGTTTGTCTTCCTGGTGGGGTTTGTTCTTCTTTGTGTATTTTGGGAAGACAGTAGAACAAGGGGGTTCTGGGGTGTTTTTTTATTAGCTCATGTTCCATCCAGTCTTCAATGATTTTTCTATCTAATGCCTCAGTGATTATTTCTGTGATGGCCTGTTTCAAAGCTATTACTGGTATTCTTATGACTTCTTCATATATTTCTATGTCGTTAAGTTGTCTGAAACATACTCTTTAATAATTGTTATAATTCTGAAATGACAATGGCACCCCCCCTTGTCTGCCAGTTTTATGATGATGGATTTATCTTGTTCCAGATTTTCCAAGGCTTCTTTCTCTCGTTTTGTAAAGTTATAGTTTGGTGTTTCTTCTCACTTTCTAACATAATCTTTTCCACTTCTCTGTTGACTTTTTCAATGTATGTGGAAATATTAGTTGGGGTGAAACCTATGGGGTCAAAAGTGGATGTGATATTTAATGCCTGTGTCTTTTAATTTACTTGGATCTTCTCCACCTGGTTATCTTGGGCCAAATAAATGTTTCAGTCTTATCTTAAGGTAAGATTTCTCCAAATCCAGTTTCGGTTAAAAGGCATTCAGTTTTTCAGTTAAGCAGCAGGATAACCCCTTGTTCAGTAGTTATATCTCTATTTCTGATAAGTTTCTATGAAAAAAATTGTACACTACTAACTTTGGCTGGTTTTGGATCTCATGCCATGTGTTTTTTCTTTGTGTCCTTCTACTCATGAATCTTTTTCTTTTGTTTTTGTGCCTGGTGTGCTTGGCTCTGGTACTACTCCCTGATGAAAAGAATCCCTCTCATTTTGTCTGCCCCATGAGTCCATTCTGTCCTTTACGTATCAGAGTATTCCCTATTATATTATCTTCTATTGTAAGGTTATCTGTATTTGAAATATGGTCTCCAGTATGTTCTATAGTAATAGGGTCATCTGTTCTGTCTTGGATAAAATCATCTTGGCCTGTTACCTCTTATGTTTTTTTGCTCTTGGCTATCTAAATCTGATGTATGTGACAATGCAAAGTAAGGTAAGGCAAGGCAAATTTTATTTCTATGGCTCCCGATCCCAGAGGCTCTGGGCACCAACAATAAAAACAGGTAAGAGACATAAAAACTTACACATATAATAAAAACAGTGATAAAACAAATCATACAAAAAAACAATGAATAGCTCAGAATAAAAAGGCAGGGCTAAGTGTATCATATCAGAGAACCCTGTCCTGAAAAGCAAAAGGAAACAAGTTGGTCTTGAGATTGCACTTAAATGATTCAGCTAACGGGGCTTCCCTGAGAGATGAAGGCAGCAAATTCCACAGGACTGGACCGGTGATACTGAATGCTTTGTGTTGCCGACGTTTCTCAACATAGTCCTGGAAATCTCAAGAAGGCCCTCTGAGGAGGAACAGAGGGAGCATACTGGGGTGGCTGGTGTTTGAAGGTCAGTCAGATAGCCAGGGCCTAGTCCATGTAGGGCCTTAAAGGTTAGCAAGTACACCTTAAGATCACCCTCCACCTAATCGGCAGCCATGGCAGTTCCTGCAGCACCAGAGTTACATGACAGAATCTCAAAAGGCTCATTAGCAAACTGGCAGCTGCATTCTGCACCAGCTGCTATTGGCAGAGGGTACCTCCTGAGACCATGAAGTAGAGAGCATTGTAGTTACCAAGCCTAGATGTCACAAAGGTATGAACCAGTGTAGGAAGGTCCTCTGGTGGAACTAGGGGTTTAATCCTGGCAATGTTCCTCAAGTGGTAAAAACCATTTTGGACCACAGATGACACCTGTGATTCGAATATCAATCTGTTATCCAGAAACATTCCAAGATCTTGCACCCTAGAGAAGGTCACCATCAGATTAGGCCCTAAGAAAAGACCTATAGCCACTCCAGAGGCACTCCTATCACACCCTCAGCCAGGTTCCAGCATTAGAACCTCCATCTTGTCAGGGTTCAACCACAACCAGCTGGAGGACATCCAGACATTGATCTTGGCCAAGCAGATATTAAGCACTTCCACAGCACTGGATGTTCCAGGGGAAAAGGATAAGTACAATTGGGTTATCACCTGCATACCAGTAAGGTCACCCAGGGGCAGCAAGTATATCACAAACAGCATTGGTGAAAAGACGGAGCCCTGATCTACTCTGCATGACAGGTGCCTTGGGGAGGAGGATAAATTCCAAATCACTACCCATTGCTTTCTGTCAGCAAGATAGAACTCAAACCAGCTGATGGCAGTGCTAGTTAGTCCACAGTGCTCTCAAAGTTCCTGTTTCCTCCAAATCATCTATTGTTGTCTGGTATTCTGATCTTTTTCAGGAGTAAATGTTCCCTCCTTATAATTGATAATGTCTCTTCAAAATTTCTGTAATGTAGCTGGCCTGGTGGCACTGAGGGTTGAGCCACTGGATGCCACACCTTGCACCACACCAGTAACCCAGGTTTGGAAATGGATTCTGGCCACCGGGTGTTGGCAGGGGAGAGGAAGGATCGAGTGTCCCACAACTGCTCTCCTTCCTCTGGGGAGGGTGGGGGGACTACAGCACACTGTAGTGGCTGTTACAAACTTGCTCAGCCGGTCAGTCCTCTACTCCCAAAGTGCCAACTTCTGAGCATATGATCTGTGGACAGTGAACAGAACAAGGTAACCCTCTGATCTGTTTTGTGGGTTCAAGTCACCTTAGTCTCAAGTTCTGGAGGGATTCAAACTGATAACCTCTTGCTAGTTTACCCAATTATCATGCTCAGATAATTCTATTTTCAGGAGGCCAGATATCTTTGTCTATGGGCACCCAACCAGGTCTTTCAAATGAACCCTTAGAACTCTATGCAAGACTTTAGAAAACTCTGTTTCCCAGTTTGGTACATCAATAAGCCCATACACAGTGTTAACTGTAACCTTTAAAAGCTCCAGTTAAATAAAAAGAAATGTTAAGGCACTCCAGGCAGTTTCCATTGTAAAATATATATTTACTTTAAAATATCAAAACAGAACAATAAATACAGAACAAATATCCCAAAACACATACAATCTTAAAAACAAAACATGTTTTTGAAGTACAAACTAAGCTCTCTTATCCACATAATACTTATCTCCCACAGTGCTGATGTTGTCCTTCTTCTTTCAGTCAGATATAAAATAAAATGTGTGTCTCTAAGGCTTGCTTAGTTGGATAAAAGCAGTCTTGAGCTGGCCTCCTCTCTGAGGTCATTAAACTCTGCCTTAGTGTATTAAAAGTTATATTTTAGAGCACAGGATATCCCAACCAGATTTAAAAAAAATGATAAGTGACATATTCAATTTCCTGTCCTCAGGTTTACTGGTCAGAACTGGTTTTTGTTCTGCTACACACACACACATAAACAGTTTCTGTGATTTCCTTCCAAAGCATCCTGGGAATGTGTATGGGACCTTCCAAATTCATCTGGATCCTTGTTATCTATACATCAAAGGTCTTTCTGATGTAATTCACGGGCCCCCTGCGACATCCCTCCCAACACAGGTTCTTGCTGGCAACTATTGCAAGTCAAAGGATCTCCCTGAGGGCATTATAAAGTGGATACTTTGGTTCCTGACTTCAAAGAAAATTTAACATAGGAATTGCATTTTAAATAGTTGCAGATTTGGCTATGTCCTGTTCTTTGAACTTATCCCTGTTTTTTTTTGGATGTGTCAGTTCAGCAAGACTGTGGGTCTTCTGACTGCCCTTCCCTTACATAAATTATATGTAATACAAACAAAATTGATACATGGATCAGAATCAGTGGTATAAGTGTGACAATTCCTCCCCATCTAGACTGAATTTGGGGGATCTGTCCCCTACATGGGATGAGCTTCCCAAATCAGTTCATTCCTCATACACACGGGACAAACCATCTGAGTTCTGATTCTTGGCTCAGGCCCTATGTACGATTTTCAAATCATATCCTTGTAAAGCAAGACTCCATCTGAGCAATCTGCCATTCTTTTTCCCCATCTGTGTCAGCCAAACCAGGGGGTTGTTGTCAGTCTGCACCACAAAAGGCTGCCCATAAAAGTATGGCTCCAACTTCTTTAGGGCCCACACTATGGCAAGACACTGCTTTTCCACAGTAGAGTATGCTTGCTCCCTGGGAAGCAGTTTTTTACTCAGGTAGGCAATGGGGTGGTCCCTCCCTGTGCTGGATGTCTGGCTTAGTACTGCCCCAATACCCACATCTGAGGTGTCAGTCTGAACTATAAAAGGTTTGCTATAGTCTGGACTTGTCAAAACAGAAGCACTGCACAGTGCCTCCTTCAGTTTGGTAAAGACTTCCTCACAGGCTGGGCCACAGGTGATTTTCCTTGGCATTTTTTTCTTTGTCAGGTCAGATAGGAGAGCAGCCAGGGCACTGTAATTAGGTACAAACTTTCTGTAGTACCGTGCTGTCCCTAGAAAGCTCATGAACTGCCTCTGGGTTTCTGGTCTAGGCCATGCCTGGATCATCTCTATCTTTATTTGGTTAGGATGGAGCTGTCCTTGGCCTACCACATGCCTGAGGTGTGCCACTTCTCCCATGGCCACCTGGAGCTTCTCAGCTTTGACAGTGAGCCAGAACCTCTGTATTCTGCCCAGCACTTCCTTAAGGTGTGAAAGGTGTTCCTCCCAGCTGGTACTGAAGATGGCAATGTCATCCAGGTACGCCATGGCGTACTCCTCAGCACCATTTAACACCTGGTTCACCAACCTTTGGAAAGTGGCTGGGGCGTTCCTCATTCCGAAAGGCATTACCTTGAACTCAAATAAGCCTATCGGAGTGATGAAGCTGACCTCTCCCTAATTCTGTCTGTCAACTCTACTTGCCAATACCGCTTTGTCAGGTCAATGGTCGTGAGGTAGGTCACCCCCTTCAACTTGTCCAGGAGTTCATCCTTCTGGGGCATCGGGTGGGTGTCTGACTTTGTGACTGCATTCAGTCCACAATAGTCTACACAGAAATGAGTTGAGCCATCTGGCTTGGGTACAAGGACTATGGGTGAGGCTCAGGGACTGTGGGCTCTCTGGATTACCCCTAAATCTAGCATCTCCTCCACTTCCCTCCTAATGTCCTTTTCTACAGCCTCTGACACCTGATATGCTGTCTGCCATATGGGCTTCTGTGTCCCTGTCTCCACATTGTGTGTTGCTAAGGGGGTTAGTCCAGGCTTGGTGCTAAACAAGGGGGCCAAGTCTGCTAAAACCTCCCTTACTTTGTGGATCTGGCCCGGGGTCAGCTGGGGAGACAATTTTACTGCCTCCACAGAGGACTCCCACTTACTCTCTTCCAGCAAGTCCAGAAGGGAGTCTCCTTTGTCCGTCCCCTCCCCAGGACTACACACTGCAAACACCATGCCAGCACTATTTGCATATGGCTTCATCATGCTGACATGGTACATCCGTTCTGTCTGTCTATGGTCAGGTAACTCCACAATGTAGTTCATGTCATTTACCTTCCTAACCACTTTGTATGGTCCTGCCCACTCAGCTTGCCATTCCGGACCAGAATAAGGACCATGACATCCTGACCCACCATGTACGAGTGAGCTCTGGCTCTGCGGTCGTAACATACTTTTTGTTTCTGTTGGGCAGCTGCCAGGTTGCTCTGGGCTGTCCCCATAAGCTCCTTCAGTCTTTCCCTAAACCTTAGGATGTAATCTACAATGGGAGTTCCCTGGGTGGTGTGGGTGTGGTTGCCTTCCCAGTCCTCCTGGATCAAGTCTAGGGGCCCACATACCCGGTGTCCATACAATAGCTTGAAAGGGGAAAATCCTGTCAACTCTTGGGGCACCTCCCTGAATGCAAGCAACAGGTGGGAAAGGTATTTCTCCCAGTCCCTCCCATGCTGTTCAGCAATTTTTTTTTTTTTACCAATTATTTTACCAGGTGAGACACACTAAGCTGAAAGCTTGTTTGCAAGTGCAACCTGGGAGCACAAGGAAGTTAAGTGACTTGCGCAGAGTCACACAGTATGCACCTGGGGGCTATGGGATTCAAACCCAGGTCTCCAGATTTGCAGCTCAGAGCCTTAACCCACTGCGCCATACTGCCTCCTAATGCCTGAAGCATTGACTTTAGGGTACCGTTGAATCATTCCACAAGTCCATTGGCTGCAGGTACCATGTTACTATGTGACAAGACATCATGTGGCGAGAATGCGGGGCCCAAAGAGCCCCACCCTCCCACCACAGCATTACATTCACTATTTCTCATTATCCTTCTCAAAAAGAAGGGAAATTAGAGGCAAAAAAGTTTGTTTAATGCATTAGTTAGGGTTGTTCTACAGCGACAAAAGTGAGGAAATTCTGTGTTAGGGTTGAAAGCCCCCCTTGGACCACCCCGCCCACACCCCCAACTGGCATCGGGGTGTGCATCGGGGTTGTCGGTCCTAACTCTCACCCCATTCTCTTATACCTTTGCTTCTTCAAACATCTGATGGAGTGAGCATTAGGCCAGCAACCCCAATGCGCACCCCAATGCCGGTTGAGGGTGTGTGCGGGGGTCCAAAGGGGGCTTTCAACTCTAACACTGAATTTTCTTGCTTTTGTCATTAAACTGAGTTTTTGCCTCTAATATATATATATATAGAATTCAAATTGCAGAACACCGTTACTCACTAACAAAGGCTTGCCTGTAAATTCTTTCCTGTGTTTTATGACTTGTTTCCTTGAACACATTAGTCCTGTAAAAGAGCAATAATTCCATTGTAAATTTTATGTGTATAACTCAACTTAAAATGCCTCAGTGATTTATATGTAGTTTTTACAGTACTTGCCACATCACTCAGATTGTTTTTCTTTTGTTACATTCATTTAAATTCAAAGGTGCTGACATTACTCCAGGATGCCAGTGTTTAGTTTCAGTTGCTTTCTTCTTTCCTAGCAGGCATGGTCACCCTTTGCCCAGCCCCTTCTGAATCCTTCAGAACGAAGGAAGCAACTGAAACAAAACGCTGGTGTCCTGGAGTAATGGCAGCACCTTTGAATTTAAATTCTTTAAGTAAAGGAATCCTTTGCAACAGCAGCACTTTTTATAAAAAGAATTGACCACAGAGAAGGTAACATGAGATTTTTATGAATTTGAACTGAGGATGTTGTTTGTGGAAATGTTTTGATTAGGAAAGCGTTGGATTAAATAATACCTTTTTTGTTGACAGAAAAGAAAATGCTTAGAGACTGAAAAATAAAAAAAAAATAAAAAGTCATGGTCTTGTTTAAACAGTCTGAGCCACATGGAAGGTCAAAACTAAATATAAATCACTGAGGCATTTTAAATTTAGAGTTATAAAATTAAAGTTTACAATGGAATTATTGTTGTTTTGTATGACTAATGTATTCAAGGGAACAAGTCATAAGAACAATGGAGGAATTACCAGGCAGGCCTTTGTTATTGAGTTAGCAGGTGTTTTCTCCCTGCAACATACAATGGTGTGTTTGCTAATGAAGTCCAGTTACAAAACATAACACATTATGATGCAATGCAAAGAGTTAGCAATAACACACAACAGGATGTGTATTATGCTAGATCACCAAAAACACGAGTACATTGTGAGGCATGTGGCCACAGCATGAGTGTATTCAACCACCAGAAAAGTGTGGCTATCTAGCATAATGTACACCCTGGAGTGTGTCACTGTGCTTATACAATGGGTCTTGGTACCAAAAAGTTAATAAGACTAAAACAACATTTTTGCTTCAAAATTTAGTAGAATTTTATTAGATATCCATATGCTAAAGGAAGGGGATAGAAACAAATGTCTTCATTTTATTACATTACTGATGGTTGTCCAGTTTAAAATGTGTTCATATCTGTTAATCTGAAGATTCGAGTAAAACAGAAGAAACGGAACATTTGTAAACATTGAGGAACATGAAAAACTGCTTTTACAGAAACATCAACTTTTTTTCCAAGTGCTGTACTGTGTACTTAATGCTGTATGTGAACAAGATAACACTGACTTTCACTGCAGGTTTTGTTTCTTCATTTCCTGGTTACATAGTTAATAAATTGTACTGTGCCCTGGATTACAGAGTTAGGTAAGATGAAGGGGTTTTTTGACGGTTGGTATTAGTGGTTGTTGAGCAGGAGTTGCTAGACTTGCAGGACCGCTGTTTACTACTGCAGCATCAGATGTTGTCATTGATAGTCATGAAGCATCGGGGATTATTTATCATCAGTAGACTGAGAGAGACAATGCAGCAATTTTTTATTTATTTATGTTTTTGAGATTTGCATTTTTCAGGAGGACGATCCATATTTTTGTCAGTGTTGTTGTACATTGGAGGCGACTTGTTTACTAGTGATGCTGCTGGATGGGAGGACATTGCACTTTGCATGGGATAACTGTGGAGAATATTGCTCCATTGCTGCAATTCATCCAGAGAAGTGAACCAGTGATTTCTTAAACTCGCTTCTGCCAGGTGAACCAATATGGCCACAGTCTGCTGACTTTCCAGATTTACCTCTTAGAGAAGGTAGATGACTGTGGATCATATCCAATGGTTCATATAGGTTTGAGATCATTTGGCTTCATTGGAGATTCATGGTATCATTTATCTGAGAAAGTTTACTCCCACTCTGGAATTGTTACACCAGTAACTTTTTTTAGTGCAAGTTGAAGTTCTGGTATTCTCCATGGATATAGGGAAAATGTATCTGTTTCTGGGTGGCATTTTGCTAGATATGTTTTGAAAAATGCCACTGTATACACAGAGTCATTTGAGTCAGCAAACATGAAACCTCAGTGTGCATTGTGTTTTGTAATGGTGTGGTCTTTATGCTTTGTTTAGTTTCTTCATTAAATAAAAGAGTAACATATTCAGTGTCATGACTGTCTTTCTAATTACAAAGTAGTCTTTTTTTTTTAATTGCTGCAATCCTTCCTGCCCTCTTTGGGCTTGGTGTAATTGAATGTCCACCCAAACTTTTCAGGTGAGTCCCATGGCTGTGTTCAGGGAGAGTGCAGTGGAGATTTGAAGCACTTGCAAATCTCTGGCCATAATTCTCAGGAGGTGTGTGACCTTGTCTTTTCCTGCTTTCCAGTATATCATAATTACAGAGTTGAACAGATTGTTTGCATTCTTGAAAGCAGTACTGACATTTCTGCCTATGGTTATACTGTTTAAACGCCTGTTTATTCCCACTCTGAGGGAATATAGTTTGATCCTGTGCGCTCTTCTCTGGCAGCATCTTTTTAACCAAAGTATAGAATTAGGAGGCGAGGAAGGGGATCCAGCTAGAACGCACCGATACCTGGGGAATTGTGGCAGGACAGCAGGTACAAATAAAGCTCTGACCCATACTGCTCTAGATTGGTAGTTGTCAGACTGTCACAGTAAGCCTCCCCTAAACCATGGAAAAGATCTTGAACCCCCCTCAACTACTTAAATTATCTTGGGCCTCCCTATAGAAAATAATATACTTTGTACAGCACATCAGGAATAAAGTGAAACCCCTTTGAGTAGTTGGCTCTCATTTTATTCAGCTTATTTTAACCCCCTTCCCCACAAAACCCATTCCAAGACCAGCCTACTTGCCCTGCTATTTTGACTCTTGAACTATTATTACTCATTGTTGTGATACCTCTGTGGGTCAGTTTGCATTCTCTGTCTGCTTCCCTTTGTCTGGAATAACCTTGCTACCCACCTCTGCCTCTCCCCTTCTTGCCCTACTCTTAAGCAATTTCTCAGGGATCCTTTTCTTCCCTGCTGCTGTTGCTCCCAGTACCTTTATGCGTGACCCTAATATTTGAGCTGTTGTGTCACCAGTTCAATTAGTTAATTGTTACCTCTCATTATTTATTCATTTTTCCTATTTGTTTGCACTACTGCTCATTTTGCGTTGCTTGACTGTCTTGCATCTACCTTTTCAATTATATTCATTCCCAAACTTTCATTGAGTACATCTAAAATGAGCTTTGGATCATTGTGCTTTTCCTGGTCACTGATTTGTAAATAAATATATTGGCTACAGATATGCTCTTTTTTTAGTTTAACTCATACCTTCACACAAAGTATTTAAAACTTAAAGTGGACACTGTCAGTTGTTTATTTACTTTTTTTTGGGGTCCTAAAAGTGCTTTTAGGGTTTGTAGCAGTGTTAAAATAAAAGCAGAATGTAACACAGCACTTATTTCCCCCCAAAAGTATGCACAGTAATTTCAAATAATTTCCCATCAATGTGAAACCCCCACAACCTAGGTTTACCATGCTGGTTCTTAATATTCTTAATATAAGGTTCACATCTCTAAATGATGATGAAGCACCAGAAGGTTAGTTCACACCTCAGCATACCCGGGTGCAGCTAAATAGATTTTTTGAGACTATGAAGAAAAGCTGAAGTTGGGAAAGTGCTAGTCAACATGAAACAAGGACTAAAAGTGACAAAAACTGGGGTCTTAAAATCCAGCTGCAATACTGGGCATGCGCGAATGCATATGCATGTGTCAGGGAATATGGATATTCATTTGTGCATGAGTGGCATTGCAGCTGGAGTTTAGTACCCCAGTTTTTATCACTAAAAGCCCTCACTTCTTGTCACCTAGCACTTTTCCAAGTTCAGCTTTTTGATACTTTCAAAAATCTGTTTAGCTGAACTTGGGTGTACTGAGGCATGAACGAGCCTTCTAGCGCTTCAGTGCCATTTAAAGAGGAGCCAGTGGGGTAAACCCAGAAAGACCATGGATAGTGTTGGGCAAAGTGGCCCCGATTTGCTCCATGGAGTGAAGGCAAATTCGCAGAGTACCCTGCAACACTAAGCGGAGAACTTTGCGTTACAAATTGGTAACGCGAAGTCCATTGAAAACAATGACTTTGCGTTACTCCACCTTTCCAAACCACTACTCCAACCAATTCTTAAGATGAAGTACATTGAAAACAATCTACTTCACCTCCCTTTGCCTTGTTTTTAAGCTCCAAAGGCAAATTTTGCAGTGATTCATGGGATTTCAGATCACATGGGCTCTAGATTGTTCTGCACAGCCTCCGTTTGGGGTAGTGTGTGTATGAAGCTGTAGGAGACAATCTGTTCTGAGCACTGTCTGCGATTCCAACCTTCTGAAATCTTTTATAAAAGTCTTTTTGAGTCATTTTTTTTGCTGGAACTTTAGTTCATCGATTATAGGAAACCCTCCTTTGCTCATATCATTGAGCATTTACTGCTTGTGTGTGGATTTTGAATGTTAATGTACAAAATTCAGTCTGTGTACTGAGAGACAGTGGAAGTGTGCTTTGGGGGAGGGGCGTATCTGTGGTGTAGATAGATTAACTTGGAGACAAAGACGGTGCTTTCTGTTTTGGTGATATTTTTCTTGTATATCTGTGTTAATGTACACACAGTAATATTTTCAATAATTCTTGCCACTTTTTTGCTGTTTGGTGTGGTACAGCAGTGCATAATTTTAGTTTGTTTAAAATATGTAGTTCTATTACTGAAGTTTTAAATTTGCTACGCATTACTTAGTGTATGTGTGAGTATGTGTGTGATGCTTGTCATCAAATCAGACATCTTTATTGTGCCACATAATTTCAGCAATGTGAAACTGCTATTCACTACAGTTGTGTAATTTTTGTACGTCTTTGTGGTATCTTTACTGGTACTAGTACTATTGACTGTTACTGCAGCAGTGCAGTACACTGCCCCCCCCCGTGACCTTCCCCAACTAGCAAAGGTATTCTTTTCCAGATTTGAATTTATGATGGTGAGCACTGGTTAGGTGTTGTGCCTTTGCATCTGCATCTCTTCAGTGCACAGTGCAATCTTAATCTGTCTATGCATTTCCATCTCTTTAGGGCCCAATCTCCATCTCTAACTTAAGTCACAGTTGTTTCTTTGGCTTCCCTTCAGAGTACTGGACAGGTGTGGTGCATAATTCTGCCTGAACATTGTGCTCATTAATATGCATTTTTAAGTCAGGACCATTATCTCAATTCACTCCTGACACAAATCACATTCTTCAACATCACGGTCACAAATGCAGTCACAAATCATGATTTACAATTATGTCACGAATCACATTAATTTTTTTAATAGTAACTTGGATGTATTGTAAGCCTGTTTTGTAGTATCTCTCCATGCTTCACCACCCACCATTGTACTCATTAATGTTTGTTTTTAAGTCAGAGAGTTTTGTGCCACACCTCATCAGGGCCTGGGGAAGTACAGCCGTAGGCATTCATGTTTCTTCATCATCACGGTCACAAATGCAGTCACAAATCACGATTTATGATCACATCACAAATCACAACATTAATTTTTTTACTAGTTACTTGGATGTATTGTAAGCCTGTTTTGTAGTATCTCTCCAGGCTTCACCATCCCACCATTGTACTCATTAATAAATGTTTTAAGTCAGGAGTTGGACAGTGTCTGCAGTACATCACGAGACTGGAAAGAAGACTAACTGCACACATGCAGTTTAGCACAGTATACTTGCACTGCTCAGAATACAAAGTGTCACGCATATGGAAGACAACAAAAAAGGGCAAAATTGCATACAAGGGTAGGGGATGGTGGAGGAATACATTTTAGAACACAGCAAGGAAGGTGTGGGAGGGCACATGGTGTAAAGAAAAAAAAAATTATGTGGGATCTCATGGTGATCCAGCAGCAGTTCCAGCATGGACATAATTTGCAACTGATGTTCCTCTATGTGATCCAGCCTCTGCTCCACACCATTCACCCTCTCATTGTTCTCCTCGATAGCACTCCGGAGAACTGCCATGTCAGCCTGTGTTACACACAGTTCTCTGGGGTCCACACATTCTACAGGCTGACCTGCTGGTGGTGGTGGGGGGGTGGGGATGCTGGTGGAGCAGCAGCTGCTGCTGTGGCCCTCCTCTTCTTAGGGATACCACAATGCACAGCTGCAACATCTGCCACAGAATGGCCAACAGGTGCAGGCATGGTCTGTTCTGTGGCAGCCTGCCACTCCAACTGCTGGTGATTGAGCATATGGGTACACTGGCCCTCAGTCCCTAGGTGAGTACCCCGGGGGCCACGGCGCACCTCCACCTCTCATAAGCGGCACTTGACCACACTGCTGTTCCCCCACACAGTAAAAAAACTGCCAAACAATGGAGGTGTGGGGAGGACCAGGCACAGGCAAGGGATGGCCAAATGAACTGGTAGCCGGCTGGTCACAGTGCTGAACAATGATGGGATCCACACCTGGGCCGGGGGGAATAGACACATCCTGCTCCAGAGAACCTGGACTTGGTGGTGGTGGTGGTTCAACTGCCTCAGAGTCAGGACAGGAGGTGGTGCTAGTCCTGCTTCCGGGGGGGAGACACTCACAAGTATCGAGTGGTCCAACAGGAATGGGTGTCCATGCCCTCCACACATGTACATGGTATGATGCTTACCACTACCACGCTCTCCCAGAGCTGCCCCCACCTCAGACATTCCCTCATCCAGGCCATCTCTCCTACTGAGCTCCCTCAGTCCTAGAAATCACTACTCACACTGTCACATAACACATGCACACAGTCACACAGACAAACAACTAACTACTTAGAAAGGTAAAAAAGTAAACTTTACAAAAAGAACAAATTAAGTAAAAAAGAGTACAGAAAAGACAAAAAAAATGTAGCTTTTAAAAAAGCTGTTGGGTCTAAATCAAAGTTTAAATCTCCTCCTCACTCTGCTCTCAAAGTATCAGCAGTCACAAAACACATCTCTCCATCTGCATAGAAGAAAGTAAAAATGTCTGCTTGTATGACTCACTTTCTTCCTGCCTAGTTAAAGAGCATGTGACTTACAGTACTACAAGCCATGTGATGTGTGGGGGGGCTGCCAAATCTGAAACACCAAGTGGATCACTTAGAATCATAACGAGGAACGCGAAGTCCATTAAAAACAATGACTTCACCTTACTTCGCATTGCCATTCCGCCTAACGTGAAGTGGTATTAACAGCGCGAGTGAGCACTTTTGCATTGCCCACCCATGTAGCGGATTCAACGCGAAGTGCCCACTTCGCTTTCACTTCGCCAGAGGAATTTAAATGCACTGCATCTCTAACAACGGGAGGTTCATTTTGATGGGAAACTATTTTAAAGCAAGTATTTTGGGGGGAAATAAGTGCTTCATTAAATTCTGCTTTGATTCTGACACTACACCAGACACTAAAGGCACATTTAGGGACAACCCCCACTGACTAAGTAAACCACTGACAGTGTCCCTTTAAAATTTAAATAAGTACTTTTTTAGACTTGCTTGAGCCTCCCCTTGAACAGTTTAAGGCCTCCATAGAAAGGTTGGCCTCACCATTTGAGAAACCATTCTCTAGATGAAGGAACTTTGGGGAGAGGGAATGCAAAGTGTGCAATCACTAAAAAAAAGGAGATGAGAGGACAAGTGCAGAACATGAGTACAGTAGTAGCAAAGCAGGATCAGGGTCAGATTTAAGGAGGGGAGGTATGCCTTAATGCCAGGAGCCTAGGTAATAAAATCAGTGAGCTCCAGGTGCTAATGGCAGACACTGAGGTGGACCTTTTGACCATAAAAGAAACATGGACTTCAGAAAATATCAACCTAGAAATTATGATCCCTGGGTTCTCAATATTCATAAGGGATAGAAAAACAGGTAGAGGGGGAGTAGTACCCTTTTTTTAAGGTGGGCATCAAGGTGTTGGAAGATGTGTGCATCTGGGTAGTAATGGGGAGATGGGGTCACTGTGGGTGCAACTCACTGCAGCCTCAGGAAAGAAACTTTGCTTGGGGTGATCTATAGACCACTGTGACAAGGGAAGAACAGGGCAAAAGAGCTCAGGAAGAACTGGAAAGAGGGGTCGCTAAAGGGGGGTAGTGGTGGTGGATGATTTGAACTTGCCAGACATTGACTGGGATGTTCCATTGGCTAGATGCATCAGAAGCCAGGCTTTGCTGGATGCATTCCAGGACTATCTGCTGGTAGTGTTAGTCAAGATGCCCACCAGGAAGAGTGCAATACTGAATGTGATGCTCAGCAACTCAGAGGTGGTAGGAGCTGTGAGAGTAGGGGAGCCATTGTGAAACAGTGCCTATAACTCTATTTGGTTCAAACTGGCCCTCAGGTCTGAGTAACTGAAACTGAGAGTGAAAGTTCTTGATTTTAGAAGGGTGGACTTCAATAGGCTCAAGGAGCTTGTCATGGATAAGTTAGTGGGGGTGGACAACATAAATGAAGTGGAAGATAGATAGGGGCCATTCTCAGGCATCCAAGATATGCATGAGAATGTTAACCAAAAAAACAAAAGGTTTAAGAGACCACTACTGTTCATTGCAAGGGTAAGGGAAGTGATGAGGGCCAAGAAAAAGGCCTTCTGCAAGTTTAAAGAAAAGTAAGGGGAAGAAGAATGGGGAGAATGATTACTAAAAATAAGTATGCAAAGAGGGGAGTTGAGGCAAAAGCAGACACTGAGCTGCATATTGCTGATGGGATCAAGAGCAGAAAAAAATAGTTCTTCATGTATATTAGTGAAAAAAGTGAGAAAGGAGGGGGATTGTAAGGCTAACAGAGAGTGACAGGGTGACTGACGCAGACTGGCAAAAGGTTGCTATCCTGACAGAGGTGAACAAGCAAAAGGCCTCCATCCTTACCAATTACTTTTGCTCAGTTTTCACTAGGGAGGATGGTGGGTCCTTTCAGGAGAGTGGCATCAAAGCAGCCATTAAGGAGTCCCGAAGATGAGGCAGTCGACATTTACTTGTGAGCAGGTCCAGAAAGGGCTGGCAGCCATAAAGATTGATATGGCCTCATGGCCAGATGGGTTGCATCTGGGGATACTCAAGGAATTGGCCTCAGAACTGACTGATACCCTAGTAGGTCTATTCAACAGCTGTCAAAGGATGGGGGTGGTTCTTAATAATTGAAGGGTGGAAGACATGGTTCTGGTTCATGGGGGGGCAAGGATCAAGCAGAGAACTACAGACCTGTTAGTCTTACCCCTGTTGTACGAAAACTGATGGTGTTACTAGTCAAAGAGGATCTTGTGGACTACTTGGAGAGTAAAGGTCTCCAGGACAGTAAACAGCACAGATTTGTGGAAGGGAGATCCTATCAGACTAACCTGATAGTTTTCTTTGACTGGGTGATGAGGGAGTTGGATAGGGGCCACACTGTGATTTGCTCTACTTCGACTTCAGAAAGGCTTTCAACTCAGAGCCCTACAGACACTTGCTGAAGAAGATGTAGGATCTGGGTGCAGCTAAGGTCATAGTAAACTGGATAGGCAACTGGCTAAACGGGTGGCAGCAGAGGATAGTGGTCCTCAGGGTTAAATCTGAAGAGATGAAGGTCATGAGTGGGGTTCCACAATGATCTGTCCAGGGTCTGGAATTCTTCAACTTGTTTATCATGGACATTGGTGAGAGAATCCAAAGCAGGCTGTGTCTCTTCACAGATGACACTAATCTCTGCGGCAGGGTGGATAGTGATGATAAGGAAATAAAGAAAATACAAAGAGACTTGCAAAAGCTGGAGGGGTCAGCAAGGGTTTGGCAGTTGAAATTTAATGCCACAAAATGCAAGTTTATGCACCTAGAGAACAAGAACCCTAGGACAATGTACTGGATGGGAGAGGTAAGAATCTATACCATGGTTGAAGGATTAGTTCTTAGAATTATCATCAGTGACTCCATAAAGCAATTGAATCAGTGCAACAAGGCTTACTGCTAGGAAAACATTATGCTTGGATGTATCAGGAGGGGTAGTGATAACAGAAAAAGGGAAGTAATACTACCCCAGTATAAATCCTTTTTAGGGCCACACCTGGAGTATTGCACCCAGTTCTGGAGCCTCACCTCAGGAAGGATAGGGATAGGCTCAAGATAGTGCAGTGTTGGGTGACAAAAATGATTCAGGGCTAGCAGGACACGTACTATGAGCAGAGTCTCAAGGCATTGGACATGCACTTACTGGAGACGAGAAGGAAGAGGGGAAATATGATATAGACTTTTAAATTCCTAAAAGGAATTAACAGGGTGAACTATGGGGGAGCTATTTAAGAAACACTGAAACATAGAAAGTGTAGGCGGATAAGGACTGCTAGGTCCATCCAATCTGCCCACAAGCCCAGCCTTATATGTGGTCTCTGACCCTACTTGATCAAAGGCTTTCTCCTCTCCTTCCCACTTCTAGGGTTCCCTTATGCCTGTCCCATGCATGTTTAAAGCTCTCCACTGTGCTAGCTCCCACCACCTCCTGTGGCAAACTATTCAATGTGTCTACCACCCTTTTCATGAAAAAAAACTTCCTCACATTTCCCCTTATCCTGCCACTTCAGAACAAGCCCCCTTGTTCTTATGCTCCTCCTATATTGGAAGATGTCACCACCTGCACCTTGATTATGCCTTTAAGGTACTTGAAGGTTTCTATCATGTCTCCCCACTCCTTCCTCTCCTCTAGCGAGTACATGAGGTCCTTTAATCTCTCCTCATATGTTTTCTGGTGCAAGCCCTGTACCATCTTTGTAACTCTTTTCTGGACCATCTCCACCCTGTCAATGTCCTTATGAAGATACAGCCTCTGGAATTGTACACAGTACTAACTTGAATATCAGCTCACAGTCACGTGGTCTTGAGTTGAATCTAACAGGAGGGAGGTTTAGGAGGGATGTGAGGAAGTATTCTTTTACAGAAAAGGTTGCTAGATATACATTTGATATTTTTACTAATGTCTTATTGGCAAGATTTAATAAAACACAAAGTCTACCTACAGACTGTGAACATGGCATAGAGTAAGTGTTCCCAGCCAACTTATTGCATATACTTTGGTTTTGCACTCATTATAGCAAACAAAGAAAAAGCTGTATAAAAACTATTTTCCATGTTGATTCCATAGATTTTATAGGTATAGGGACAGTGCCCTTAACACAGAATCTGTTGTACTCTGAAGATCCAGTAACTATTAAAGCTTTAGCCAACTATTTTGTAAATGTGGCAAGAATCAAGAAGAAAGCTACAGGTTCAAATGAGACCAATATAAGGATATTATAGATGTTAGTTATTTATTTATTTAGTTTTTGTTAACCGGGCAAGTACACTAGACAAATCTTGTCTATTTTCAGGCACAACCCAGGGGACAGGGATACAGATGAATGCCAACTGACCTTGAATCAGATTAAGCTGTTGTACTTGTACTTGAGATATGACACAAAGAGGGGAAATTGTACTGATAGTTCTCTATAATATATATTTTCTTCCAATAAATACATGAATATTTATTTAGATAGGTTTATTTGTACAACTAGTCTTGATCTTTGTAAAGATATATTGAGATGTTCATGTAAGATGTCTTATTTAAAGCAGCAATGCAACGAAAATGGGATAAAATTTGACCCCATCTTTTTTATCATCCTAATTGATGCCAGATGACTTCCAGTTTATTTTGGTGGTAAAATGTTCAGTGTTCATTATCATTTAAGTATGTTATTAAAGTTTTAAAGTAATTATTTTTCAAGAAAAAAAGATGGCCACCTCATATTTGCACAAATAATATTGAGGACCCGAGGCGGGTAAGAAACCAGACAAAAATGCAGATGTACAGTACACAGCATAGGAAGCATCCAGAAAACCCAGATCAACAGTTCTGCTAATATTTTTCATAACTATAGCAGAAAACTAGCTTTTTGGAATAACTTTTTTCATTGTACTGCTGCTTTAAATGTCATTGAATTTTAACTGAAAAAAGTTTTATTACTATATTGCCAAACTCTGTATTTGTAATGACCCTTAAACAAACAAACATAAAAGGTGGTGGAGCTGTGGAACAAACTGCCAGCTGAGGTAGTAGGTGCGAAAACTGTTAATGATTTTAAGCATGGCTGGAAGAGAAGAAAGATGATAGTACTTTCTTGGAGCATATGAACAGAGAACAGAATGGGAGGTAGGGAGGGCTAGAACCCTGGATGCACAGTAAGTCCCAGGGCTAAATTGGGAACTCAAGCAGAACGGATGAACCTTTGGTCTTCTTCTGCCATAATCATTTCTGTTTCTTTGTTTCATGTAACGACTGTGAAAGGTCACTCTCGATGATTGTTTTGAGATTGGTGTCTTTACTGGTCCCACAAAGCCAGTCAAAAAATATCTTGGTGGCCCACAGGGTACTTTTTTGTGTTTACTTCATGCACATTGTCCTCAGTATTGTTTCCTTGCACAGAGGTTAAAGGAACACGTCTATTCACAATTTCTAAATAATTTTCTCTTTTTTTATGTTGGCTCGCATGCATGTACAGCCAACATACTGCAGTACTAACAGATTTGGAGGTGTGGTCACTGTTGGGCGAATGCAGGGCACGCATCAGTAGGTGCGTCCCTCGTTCCCCAATCAGCCAGAAGCAGGTGCAGACACCCTGCATACCTAATGAGGCCACCAGATCTGAAAAAAGGTCCACTGCAATGAGAGCAAAGATCTCATGCAGCATGACCACAAACATGCCTCCTGATGTGCAGGCAACACGGTGGCAGTGACTGCCTCCGCCTGTCACAATGCCGACAGGGGAGCCCACTCACCATTGGCATCACGTAACCCCCCCTCCTGCTTTTACTGTGTGCCGACGGGGGTGCCCAGTCCCCATCAGCATCATGTCACCCCCTCCCCGCTGTTATTGTGTGCTGACAGAGTGCCCAATCCCCCATTGGCTACAGCTGCCCCCTCCTCAAAAAAAGACTCTGGTGAGTCTGGTGGCATGCTGGGAGCTGACCCCAGCATGCCACATGCCCCTCTCAAAGAAAAAACGGTCCTGTGATGTTATTTTTTTTTCTGTGGGAAAATAAAACGGTCCCTCAGCGGTCTCCCTACCCCTCCACAACCCGTGGCTCACCCACTGCACACCCTGTCTCTCCCCACACCCCTCACCCCATACCTCTACCAACGATGATCTTCGTGGACCGGAACATGTCTGCACACCAAAGCTGACCGTGAACTGAGCAAATGCCAGTAAGCGGTATAATAGAATAAATAGGGTTTTATCAACTTTGATGCATATCTCGGGCATTTTGGGGAATTTTGTCACCAAAGTTTCACCATTGGGTTTTTGGGACCCCTCCTCATGAATTCTGCCACTGTCATGGCGTTAATCGGCCCTGAAAAGTGATTTTGCGGCCACTGCATGGAATCGCCTTTCAGGACCAATTAATGAAACAACAGTGCCAGTGTTCATGAGGTGGGCTCTCAAAAAGCCTATGTTGCAAATTTGATGGAAAAAATCAAAAAAATGACTGTTTTACAAGCATGCATTGCTCAGTTTCTACGCACACTCATAAATTCATGAATTTGCAATATTTTCATCCCAGATTTCCAACACTGGCATTTTTCCACACCTCCTTGTAAACAGTACAGCTGTCATTTTTCACATCCTGACTGAAATGTGTTCTCGCACTTCCAGGGCAGAATTGCGCAGTTGCTGTGGGAAATCAGTGTTCTGGACAGATTACAAACATTACAGTGATACTGTTCATGAGCAGAGGTCCTAAAATGCCTATGTTGAAAATCTGATGATGATACTCCATAAAATAACTGTTACAAGTATGTGTTGTGCAGTTTGCATGCACGCTCGTAAGTTCGCAAATTTATAATATTTTCACTCCAGATTTTCAACATTGCCCTTGTTCTGCACATTCTTATGAGCAGTATAGCTGTCATTTTTCACATCCTGGCCGAAATGTGTTTTCGTAGTTCCGGCGCAGAATAGCGTGGTCGCTGTGGGAAATCCATGCTCGAGCCACATTGTGAAAATGACATTGACACTGTTCATCAGCAGAGGTCCTAAAATGCCTATGTTAAAAATTTGGTGATGAAAGTCCATAAAATGAGTGTTTTATGAGTGTGCATTGAACAGCTTCCACACATGCTCATAACTTCTTGAATTTGTAATATTTTCACTCCAGATTTTCAAAATTGGCATTTTTCCACACCTCCTTATGAACAGTACATCTGTCATTTTACATATCCTGACTGAAATGTGTTTCTGCATTTCTGGCACAGAATTGCACGGTCACTGTGTGAAATCAGTTTTCAGGACAGTTTGAGGAAATGACGGTGACACTGTTCTTGAGCAGAGGTCCTAAAATGCCTATGTTTAAAATTTGGTGCCGAAAGTCCAAAAAATGACTGTATTGCAAGCATGCATTGAGCAGTTCCTGCTCACCCTTGTAACTTTGCAAATTTGCAGTATTTTCATGCCAGATTTTCAACAGTGGAATTTTTCCAAACCTCCTTATCAACAGGACATCTGTCATTTTTCACAGCCTGCCCAAAATGCGTTTCTGCAGCTGTGGCGCACAATGGTGTGGTCGCTGTGGGAAATAACCTTTTGGGACACATTAACAAAATCACAGCATCACTGTTCATGAGGGGAGGTCCCAAAATACCTATGTTGAAAATGTGTCTAAAAACTCTCACAAATAATTGGGTTATGGACGTGTGTTGTGCAGTTTCTATGCATGTTCATGACCGGCAATTTTTCATTTTTTCACTCCAGATTTTCAACGTTGCCATTTTTTTATGCCTCCACATGAACAATACAGTTGTCATGTTCCACATACCTGCCCAAAATGTATTTTCATCCCTGTGTCATAAAATGGCATAGCCACTGTGCAAAACCACCTTTCAGCTTACAAACCGATTGTGCCGCTCTTCATGAGGTGGGGTCACAAAAAGCCAGTGTTGAAAATTTGAAGTGAAAGCACCAACACACAACTGCAGTGTTATGGTTTTCAGCTGTGGCATCCCACCCTGTACAGACTGACAGGCATCAGGGGTGTGACCTGAGATCAATGGCTGTAATGCTCATGCCATTCCACCCCCACCTCTACCCTGCAGCCAGTGACAGGCATTGTGGTGTGCCTTGCAGTATTCGGCCACAAAGTTCACCCCATTCTCCTATACTGCACCAACGTCAGTGTATTTCCTTATGGAATGGGGTAAATATAATGCCAAAAGACCCCAAAGCACACCACAACACTTGTCAGTGTCTACAGGGTAGGGTGAGGTACAATAACATAAGCATTATAGCTAATGACCCAAAGGTACACCCCCAATGCCTGTCGGTCTCTACAGGGTGGGGGTGGGGTTGTCGTCACTTCAGTACTTCACTGTCATTCCTATTATGCATCTCTAACTCCGGCACTACCAATGCCAATGCCAGCGAGACAACATTTGGCATTGACAAATGCTTGTTTTTATTTGTTTCTTTCTTCGTAGGAGGTTGTGGGCTTCATATTCCTGTGAACATATCTTGTTTCCTTCAGAAATAAAGTCTTCCATGAGGAAAAAGCTGAAAGTGATCTGAGGTAAGGAGGACATTTAGGCTACTTGTTTTCTGCTGTGACTAGCTGTAATTCTAGATTATGATTATATAGTTTCAGTTTAGAGTTTAAAAGTGATGTAGAGGGATATGATGATGATGTCTTCAGGTTTTAGATATAATATAGTGATGTAACTAGTACCAGCCATGTGATGAGCAGCATTGCCGTACAGTCACGTGATGGGTTTAAATGAATCAAAATGCTTGATTTTTTTTAAACCCATTGTATAAATGATTTTAAAGCAGTGATACATACATTTCAGTAGGTAATGTCTCCATAAGCTGAGACATAACGAAGTTGCTAGTTTTTTTCCTGACGAAAGTTCTAAAAAGCACTCTATTACCACAAAAAACGATACATTTCACTTTAGTTTACTAGGTAAATATTCAATATGATTATTAAATGAAAGGGCACTATCAAAGTAGATATCTTACCTCTTGCATGATTCAACTAAATCAAGAAATGAACCATCCTTAGCAATAATGTGTAGTTTTGTAAAATTACTTAGATTGCATTATTAAAAAGCATTGATGGTGAGGAGTTTCTGTTCAAAAGGAGACTTAACTGAACTAAGGCTCCTTGTACCCTATCAAAACTATCCTGAACGTTCTTAACCACTATCACTCGATCTTTATGGGAAGAATATGATATGGTATCATTAGCATAAAGATAAAGTGTAGAGTCAGATGTAGTAAATGGTGGTAAATCATTAATATACAATAACAATAATGATGGGCCTAACACTGATCCTTAGGGCCCTCATAAAGTGCAGGAACCTCATCTTCATGTGGTTAGCATCTGTTCCCATCTCAGTGTTAAACCACACTGTATGGTGATCACTAATACCCAGGAGACTGCCCAATGTGATGTCTCCATTGCTGTCCCTGTTTGCAGGCAACAGGCATAGCACTGCCCCATTCTTAGTGGTTTCTTTGACTAGCTGCATGAGAAAATTCCCTTTTAGGGAGGCAAATATTGCTCTTCTCCTTGACAAACCTGCATTTTGAAGACTCCACACCAAGCTCAGCAGATTGGAGCCACCAACTAGCAGCAACTCTCATTTACATGTCATCCTGATTATGGCTTCCCCTAGTGCCTTATTCAGCTCCTCTAACTGTGCTAGAAGTCTGCAAACCATCTTTGTATGGATATCACCCCCATAGCCTGTCTCCAGAATGACCCACAAAACCTCTAGCACTTCATTTTCCTCCAGGTGTCTCTTTTTCTCTGCGACCTTGTTCCTTCCCTTACATATAGTAAAATCCTTCCTCCATGCCCTGTCTCTCCTGTACAGAGGGTAGCCTGATATGGCCATGCCCCAGTTATGGCTGTCAGTGCAACACAACTCAGTCATGGCCACAAAACCGCAGCTAACATCTGCTATGATGGCTTCCAGGTCCAGATTTGTATTTTCACAAGGAAAATGCTGCCCCATGACTGGGTGTGAACAAGGAAAGAAATACAGAAACACAGCCAATGATTCCAGCACCAGCCACCACCAAAAAAAAACAGAATCAAATAATTCAAATAGATAAAAAACAATTTATTCACAAATGTGCTCAGAACTCTTACCAGGGCTCAGAAAACCACCAGTGGGACCCCACGGAACTCTGACCAGTTTTATGATAGTATCACCCTGATGAATTATTTGATTCTGTTTTCTTTAGAAACATAGAAACATAGAATTTGATGGCAGATAAGGACCGCTTGGCCCACCTAGTTTGCCCATTTTCCTACCTAACAGATAAGCTGCAGATCCTAGTTAACCAACAGCTTACTTCCTCCTACCCCCCACTAGGACTGCCTAATTCTTGACTCCATGACCTCCTCAGGGAGGCTGTTTCATGCATCCACAACCCTCTCTGTGAAAAAATACTTACTCACATTACTTCTGAGCCGTTCCCCCTCTATCTTCAAATTGTGCCCCCTTGTTCTTGCACATCTCTTTTTCTGAAAGATGCTACCCTCTTGGACTTTGTTGATTCCCTTGAGGTACTTGAAAGTTTCTATCATGTCCCCTCTCTCTCTTCTTTCCTCAAGGGTATACATATTAAGCTCCTTTAGTCTTTCTTCGTATGTCTTCTGGTGCAGACTCTGCACCATTTTAGTTGCCCTCCTCTGGACAACCTCTACTCTATCTGTGTCTTTGTGGAGATGGGGTCTCCAGAACTGCACACAGTACTCCAGATGGGGTCTCACCAACTGTCTGTACAGAGGGATAACAACTTCCTGTTTTCTACTATTGATGCCTCTTCCCATGCATCCCAGTATCCCCTCAGACTTCCTTACTGCCTTCTCACATTGCTTACCCACCTTTAGATCATCTGATATAATTACCCCCCGGTCCCTTTCCATTTTTACTGTTGTCAGTATCTCACCACCATTGTGTACACTTCCCCTGGGTTTTTGTTTCCCAGGTGCATTACCTTGCACTTCTTTGCACTGAATCTGAGCTGCCATACATTTGACCATTCTTCCAACCTTGCCAAGTCCCTTCTTATCCTTTCCACTCCATCTTGTGTATCAACCCTGTTGCAGATCTTTGTGTCATCTGCAAAGAGACATACTTTTCCTTCCAGTTCCTCTGTAATGTCACTTATAAAGACATTAAAAAGGATCAGTCCCAGTACTGAACCCTGTGGTACCCTGCTAGTAACCCTCCTTTCTTCACTGTGTACTCCATTTACTACTACCCTTTGCGTCCTGTTGTCTAGCCAATTTTTATCCAGGCTAACACCTTGGGACCCACTCCAAGGCTGGCTAACTTGTGTATTAATCTTTTGTGTGGGACTGTATCAAATGCCTTGCTAAAATCTAGGTAGGCCATGTCCACAGCCCCTCCCTGGTCTACTACGTTGGTCACCCAGTCAAAGAAATCTATTAGATTTGTCTGACACAACCTTCCCATTGTGAATCCATGCTGCCTTGGGTCCTGTGCCCCACTGGCCTCTAGGTACTCAACAATTTTTCCTTCAGAAGTGATTCCATCATTTTCCCTACCACTGAGGTCAAACTAATTGGTCTGTAGTTTCCTGCCTCTGTCCTGCTCCCACTTTGTGAAGAGGAATCACATCTGCCCTCCTTAGTCCTCGGTACCACCCCATCCTCCCATGATTTGTTAAAGAGAGTAGTCAGCGGTGTCACTAGTTCTACCTTAGTTCTTTAGAATTCTTGGGTGAATCCCATCAGACCCCATTGCTTTGTCCACCTTCAATTTTATTAGTTCTTTCAGAACCCTTTCTTCTGTAAATGGACTGGTATCAACCCCGTCTTCAGAGTGTTTCTCTTGTTTGGTTTAGGTACCTCCCCTCCTCTTCCTTTGTGAATACTGAGCAGAAATATTCATTCAGTAACCCTGCTTTTCACTGTCACCCCTACTCACATTCCCTCCCTTTATTAAGCCTTAGTATCCTCCTTTGGTCTTTCTTCGCTCCCTAATGTACCTATAAAAGGTCTTATCCCCTTCTTTACAGAATTGGCTATCCTTTCCTCGGTTTGGGCCTTTGCTATTCTGACTGCCTTTCCAGCCTCTTTCTGCTTTAACTGATAAAGTTGTCTGTCCTGCTCCTTCTGTGTTTCCTTATATTTCCTGAATGCTATCCTTTTCTCCTTAACCTTCCCTGCCACCTCTTTTGAGAACCATAGCGTTTTTTTCCTTCATTGTGTTTTATTGATTTGCTTTACACAAAGGGTTGTTGCCTCTGTGATGGCTGTTTTGATTACCCCCCATTGTTCCTCCACCCCTCCTTCTTGCCTGTTTGCTAGTGCTTTTCTGAGGCACTCTCTCATTTTCCCAAAGTCAGCTCTCCTAAATTCCAATACTCTTGCTTTTGTATGGCTTGCTTGTATGGCTGTGTTTATCGTGAACCATACTGTTTGGTGGTCGCTTGTTCCCAGATGGCTACCCACTTCTAAATCTGAGATTCTTTCTCCGTCCCCATTTGAGAGTACCAGGTCTAAGATTGCTCCCTCCTGAGTGGGTTCCAATACTATCTGTCTGAGTCATGCCCCCTGTAGGGCATCAAGAATGATCCTGCTCTTGGATGTGCCTGCAGCAAAGATGCTCCAGTTAACATCTGGCATATTCAGGTCCCCCATCAACAATATCTCCCCTTTATCTGCCATTCTAAGAATGCCTTCTATCATTTCCTTGTCCATTCCCTCCCCCTGAGATGGGGGTCTGTATACAACCCCCATGCTGATTGTGGTGCCACTTTCGTCTCCAGGGTGACCCAGAGTGCCTCATCTGCTCCTTGTTTACTCTTTAGTTCTGTTGCTTTGATCCTTCCTTTACATAGAGAGCTACTCCTCCTCCTCCTCTTTACCCTCCTGTCCCTCCTGTAGATTGTGTATCCTGGTATGTTGACATCCCAGTCATGGTTCTCTGTACCATGTTTCTGTGACTGCCACAATATCCAGACAACCCTCTTCCATCAAGGCCACTAGTTCAGGGAGCTTGTTACACAGACTATGGGCACTGGTACTCATCACCCTCCACTTTTTGATAGCCTTACCCCTTTTAGCCCCATTCCTGTCCTTACTGCCTTTGCCTTTTTTCACATTTACCTCTGTTCTGCTCCTTAATAACTTCTCTACCTTGGTGTTTACCTCACTAATCACCATGTTTTGTGGGGGAAGGCTGGGATTTCCCTGCTCCTTTTTGGATAGTTTAAATGCTTGCCAATGAAGCATTTAAACCTCTCACCTAGGATCCTGGTTCCCCCCCGGACAGATGCAGACCATCACACCAGTATAGGTCTGCATCCCTCCAGGTGGCACCCCAGTCCCCAATGAAGCCAAAACCCCTGAGCTCCACACCAGTTTTTCAACCACTCATTGAATTCCCTGGTGAGGAGTGCCCTAGCATCTCCCTGGCCACAGACGGGCAGCACCTCAGAGAAGTTTACCGTATGCGCTACTTGTTTAAGGCCCCTCCCCAACTCTACAAACTCTTCTTGCACTGCTCTGATCCCATTCCTAGCCAGGTCATTTGTTCCTAGGTGGAAAATGACATCCAGCTCGCTCCCTCGTGCAGCTCCTTCCATGATCCTGAGGATTCACTTCCTGTTCCTCCAAGCGATTTCACCAGGAAGACACTTTACCTCCCTCCCTCTCCCCTTCCTCCCCCATTTCTACCCCCTAATGATTGAGTCCCCCCCACCAGGATTTGTTTCCTTCCCTGAGGGCCCTATGCCACCCTCCTGTGGGTCTCTTTGTGAAGGTTCCCAGCATCCTCCTTGGTCTCCACTGCAGGTGCTCCATAGAGGAACCACTATCCACCAGAAGAGCAAATGAATTGTGGAGAGGTACAGCTGGAGGGATGCAACCTGTTTACCACCTCTCCTTTCTGAGCCCACCCTGGTCCAGCCTCTCCTCTTTCTTGGCAACCTCTGAGGTAGTGGCATTGGCCCTGGTGGTCCTGGTGGGGGAGGAGGTTTCACGAATCCTAGCCAGGTCAGCCTGGAGACGGGCAACCTCCTCTCTCAGACCAGAGAGGTGCCTGTAAATAGGGCAGCATCGCAGCCTCCAGAATGTGTCTTGGAACACTGCTGCCCCACAGCCATTGCACTGCACCACTCCTATCATGTCTTATTTTGTGTCCCCTCTACTGTTTCTCTGTATGCTTACTCTCTCCTCTCCTTACAACTCTCACCCTTCCTGTTCTGGGACTGCAACTTCCTATCTTCTTCAGTAGCCTCCTTCTTCCTTGCTCAATGTCAGACCACCAGCAGCTAGGGGGGAAGTGAGCTACTTTTTTCCTTTAGGGTTGACAAAACCAGTGTTTCTCTACGATCCTTCCCTTTCTACTGCAAAACAGGAAGTTCCTGTTGACAGTCAAATCCAGTGGCTATAAAAGTAGAACTGGCTTAGGGTGGGATGGAGGGCAATTAGTAAGAAAAAAAGGCTAGCAACCGGAAGTTGTAATTTGAGTCACCTGCTTTTATACTGTCTAAGCCACACCCCCAATTAAGCTCTCTTTCCTCCTACTGGTTTAGCAAAGTCAGCTGATACAGTACCCTTCCCAGCACAGAACATACACTGACTTTCTTTTCTTTCTTTTTTTAACCCTAAATAAGACCCCTTCTACTTCTAATAAAGTATCTGTCTACTTAATCTCAACAGACACTGACTCCTGCTGAGATATAAGTTTTAAATTAATCAGAAAATGTAGCTTCTTTTAGTTCGCTGCTTTCTGCTCTACAAGCAAGGCAAGCAACAGGCAGTGGGTGTTGCTGAAATCATTGGTTGTGTTCCAGAATTGTATTTCACAGAGTCCTTGCACTGGCTCACATGGCTGTCCATATCATACTCTATCCCTGCTTCCTTTCCTGCTTCCCCTCTTCCTGCCTGTGCTGTTCCCTTAATCTGCCCCAACCCACCTCTTTCCTTTTTTACCTTCTAAGCTACCTGTTTCCATTATTCCTTTATTCTTGCATTTCTTATTTTATATCACTTCTATCCTTTGCCTTTTCCCCACCCTGAAGTCACCTATAGGCTGGAAGGGGAGTTGCTGGCAGTCACAAGGGAAGAAAGAGACTTGGGCGTCATCATCACCAATGGTCTGAAATCATCCAAGCAGACCACTAAAGCAGTAGATAAGGCTAGAGCGATATTGGGGTGTATTAGTAGGTATATCACAAGTCGGTGGGAGGTAATAATCCCTCTTTACAAGACACTGGTTAGGCCCCATCTGGAGTACTGTGTGCAGTACTGGAGGCCACGCCTTCACAAGGACATTAACCAAATTGAGGCAGTCCAGAGAAGGGCAACCACAATGGTGCAGGGACTGCTTCAGAAGACATATGAGGACAGATTAATGGAACTCAATATGTATACCCTAGAGCAAAGGAGGGAGAGAGGAGATATGATTGAAACATTCAAACACCTTAAGGACATTAACAAGGTGAAAGAGTCTAGCATGTTTCAATATAAGAAAAATAGCAGGACAAGAGGAAACAGCATGAGATTAGAGGGAGGCTATTTAAGGGGCAAGGTGAGGAAGCTCTTTTTCACAGAAAGGGTGGTGTATGCATGAAACAGCCTACCTTAGGAAGTTGTGGATATGAATACAGTTCAGGGCTTCAAACGGTCATGGGATAGGCATAAGGGAGCAATACAGATGAGTATGAATAGATAGGCCATTGACAGAGCAAAGGTCAATGGCACATTCATAAGATAGAAAAAGAAATGATCAGACTGGATGGGTCTTACGGTCCTTTTCTGCCGTCAGCTTCTATGTTTCTATGTTTCTTGTCTTCCTGCACCCCTGCCCGAGGGAGGTTTCTTCCCCTCAGTCCCTCCCTCCCTGCTATTCCATCATCTAGGGGGAAATTTTTGCCTCCCTTGGTTTTACATCCCCCCTGCTAGTTTAGATGCTTAATCAAGTAGCATTTAAATCTACTGCTAAGGACTGTGGTCCCCTTCCTCTAAGGATACAGACTGTCCCCCCTATAGAGGCTCACATCCTCTCGGGTTGGCCCCCAGTGTAGTCAAAGCCCTCCACCATGCTCATTGCCTTCAATCAATTGATAAATTAACTTGTACAGAGTGCTCTTTTCTCTCTCCAGCCATACATTGGTAACACCTTGGCAAAAGACACCATGCATACCATTGACTTGAGGCTTCTTCCCAACTCCCTGAAATTTCACTGCATTGCCTATATCCTGTCCCTTTCCATGTTATTTGTCTCCAGGAGAACAATAAAGTCTAGCCCCCTCCAATCTTACAACAAGCACCGGAGGATGAACACTTGTATCAAGTCACTAATAGAGATAGAAACATAGAAACATAGAATTTGATGGCAGATAAGGACTGCTTGGCCCACCCAGTCTGCCCATTTCCCTACCTAATGGATAAGCTGCAGATCCTAGTTAACCAGCAGCCTACTTCTTCCTACCTCCACCCCCTAGAATTGCCTTATGACTGTCCCATGCCTGCTTGAATTCCACCACTGTTTTTGACTCCACAACCTCCTCCAGAAGGCTGTTCCATGCATCCACAACCCTCTCTGTGAAAAAATACTTCCTTACATTACCTCTGAGCCACCCTCCCCCATCTTCAAATTGTGCCCCCTTGTTCTTGCACACCTCTTTTTGAAAGATGCTACCCTCTTGGACTTTGTTGATTCCCTTGAGGTACTTGAACGTTTCTATCATGTCCCCCCTCTCCCTCCTTTCTTCGAGACTATACATATTAAGCTCCTTAAGTCTCTCTTCATATGTCTTCTGGTGCAGACCCTGCACCATTTTAGTTGCCCTCCTCTGGACTGCTTCCATCCTGTCTATGTCTTTGCGGAGATTGGGTCTCCGGAACTGCATGCAGTACTCCAGATGGGGTATCACCAGCTGTCTGTACAGAGGGATAATAACTTCCTCTTTTCTACTGGTGATTCCTCTCCCTATGCATCCCAGTATCCCCCCAGCCCTCCTTACTGCCCTGTCACATTGCTTTCCCACCTTTAGGTCATCTGATATGATTACCCCCTGGTCCCTTTCCATTTTTGTTGTTGTTAGTATCTCACCCCCCATTGTGTACTCTTCCCCTGGGTTTTTGTTTCCCAGGTGCATTACCTTGCACTTCTTAGCATTGAATCTAAGCTGCCATACATTTGACCATTCCTCTAACCTTGCCATGCTTGGATTGCTCAATATCTGACCCTTGCAGAATCCAACGGCTGCTCAGAATATCCAGTTAATTCCAGTTCTGATCTGAGCATGAATCAAATATTGTATCTGATTGAAAAATACCTATTTTATAAAACTGTTCAGCAAAGAAATGGACAGTTGATTGCCCCCACTTGCTCTGAGACCTCAATACCTGCATACCTAATCCCAGAGAAAGCCAAGAAAGACTATTACCACTGATCGATCTGTGCCTCTTTCAACAGGCTAACGTACTGCTGAATATGCGTATGCAGCAGCACATTCTGTGAAGTGCTTTCTGTGTTAGACTGTAACATTAACTAAGCGTAAGCAGAAGGGAACTTAGGCAGAGCCAGAGAACAAAATAAATGTAAATAATATCCTCATTGAGGAATGTGTCAGCCAGGGTATTACACTACTGATAAATAAAGTAGAAGCTGGAGCAAACTTCAAATAAACATTTACATATGGAATGTGCTCTACTGTAGCTTGTCCTACAACTTTAATCACAGAGCTTGGGCTGGCTTCCAGACTGCTGTTTGCAAACAGCACAGGTAGGAACTGCAGGAGTAATTTCACACTTGTGATGGATCACTTGCACCTTTTTCCTGGTTTGCTGCCATGCCATCATGATTTACTTACATTTAACTAGCAGCACTTGTCTCTCAAGGTCTGCCTCTTTTTTCATCCATGCAGTAGCATACCCCACAGCTGTCACAGAAGGCACCTCACAGAATATGCTTCTGGGTACATATGCAGAAGTATGTCTGCTTATTGAACAGATCCATAATGTAATAATTATACCACTTGGGGGTTGTGTTGTGTTGTATTAATTGTTTGTTACTTTTACCTTTCCTGATGTGACTGAAGATGCCTTGTTTTATTTTAGTCAGATTAAGGTAGGCAGGCAGTGAGGGACTGATTCAACATCAGCAGCCAGGTTGGTGTCGTCTTTCTTACCTCTCCACAGAGACGGGTGCGCAGGGAAGAAAGATCTTAAAATGGGGTCCCACCATTTTCCCCTTACTGTTTGTAGATTAGATTGCCTAATAATTTCATCAGATAGGGAATTTCTGATCCAAAAAAAATTATTCAGTTCGTGCCATTTATTTATTTGTTTTTTGATTACCGGGTTGGTGCACTAGACAAAGATATGCCTATTTTCAAGCACGACCTGGGAGAGGACAATGCAAACAACCATGAAACAACAGTACAGTAAAACAGAAACAATTAACAATGTAAGGGGTAACTAGATACAATGGCATGAAACTGTTGACAAATTCACCCAGAGATGAGGAATCATTGCAGCAGGGAGAAAGTCAGTACAATAGCAGCAAAACAAAATCAAGAAAATAGAGCAGTGTCTGTAAACAGTTTAAAACAGTTGGTGCATCTTACATAAGTGCAGCAAAATAACAACTCATAACAAATGTAAACCCCCTGTAAATGCGGGGCTTAAATTCTCACTGTTAGGCATCCTTTTCACTTCCTTCCCCGAGCTAGGATATGGGTTTAGTGCTCGGGGGGATATTGCTCTGGATGCTTCAAGGTGGCAGCAGAAAGTAGAGAAAGGGTATAAAAGGGGACTGACAGGAAGTAACAGTTCCTTTTACAGACTGAGCATTAGGCCTGGGTCTGGAGGGGGGAGGCTGGAAGAGTAGCATCAAGAACAGATAAAGTGGGCAAGTGAGAGAGCTCGACGATTCAGGAGGGCCAGAGGGAAACCCCTCCCCAAAAGAGTGCAGTCAGGACGGCTTTTCATGCGCATGGTCGATGAGGAGTGGGGGTTATCGAGTTTCATGGGGACACAGGTTGCCAGTTTCTGTGTCATTGGGGGCTTTAGCAAGCCCAGGGAGAGTAGGAGACCTTAGGAAGCCTGTTATGTCTTATCCCAGGTAACCAGGGCTGGGAGGGCAGTGGGAGGGTCCTCCCAGGAGATGAACCAGTGGCAGAGGTTCCCCTTGTTCCTGGTGTGGCAGTGCGGCCTGCAGGATCGAGGAAGCCACGGAGCCTTTCACCCAAAACAGGGGGCCTGTTTGGAGGGACAGGCCCTGGGGCACCAGTCCATCAAAATCCGGGCAGGTCACAGGACAAAAAAATGGCAGACCATGGAGAGTGGTTTCTGTGTTGGAGCTTAACTCAAGCCCAGGAGTAAAAGCAGGGATGTGGGCCTGGCAGGGATACCCCAAGGAAGTAAGTACCAGCAGAACCCCTGGAGTGAATTGGGGCCATGGAGTGCAGAGGTAGAGCTGAGTGACTCTGGCAGGTGTGGCCTTAGCGCTGTGAATAGTGCCAGCCATTAGAAGGTGGGTCAGGCCTGGGTCATCGGGAAAATTCCTGGATGCCCCTGTGGCTTGGGCCAGCCCCCAGGGGTCCATGCGGGGAGGGCTGCTTGCTTTCCCTTTCTGGAGTAAGGCAGGGGCAACCAGTGCCAAACTAGAAGGGAACCATAAGGAAAAGAAAATGAAGGCTGGCATACTAGATCCATTAGAAGCCAGGAGATTGCAGGGATCTGTGTTCCAGTGAGTCTTGGGCAGAGCACCTGAGAATGAAGTGGTAGGAAATGGAGAATCCTTGCTGTGTCTGCTAAATCCTTGGGTTTCTGATGTTTATCATGTCCAGCCAAAATGATAAAAAAAGTTAAAACCCCATGGAGCTGCTTTTTTATTTTTTAGAGAAGAATGGTGACCCCTGTGTCACTAGAATCATTTGCCATTCAGGTGAAAAATAAAAGCCGGTTGGGGAGAAACAGCGGTTTGTGCCTTATTTGACTGTAGGGGGAGGCTAATGAAATGAAATCCTCCCCCCCCCCCCGTATTTGCAGTCTAATAAATTTTCCTCCAGTTTCATTCCAGGAGCGGACTCCAACCTGGTTCTGGCTGCAGGGGTTCATGAGACCTCGGAGGGTGAAGAGGGAGCTCTTGGTCCAGTGGTAGGCTCAGGGAGGAGATCAGATGCTGAAATAGAGGAGGTAGAATGCACAGCTATGAAGATGCCGAGCAGGTAGGGGACAACTGTTTTCCCTGCTGTTTAGGGTGCAAAATGTCTCGAATGTTAGCGCTTGGGAGCGCTCACCATTTTCTTCCTGGAACAGTTGTAAGTGAAAAGTTATGCCCCTAGATGGGGCAGGAAAGGGGGGTTACACTGTGGGGGCTCGTCCAAGATGTTCCTTGAACCCCAAGATTGCCACTGTACCACGATCCATGCAGTCCACAGTATGTCAGGCTTCCTGGCTGGGTTGGACCCTGTGGAACACTATTTAATTGCTGTGGGGTAGGCTTAGAGCAGGCATTAGGCCTGGCCAGCTGGTGTGATGTGCAAGCATGACTTGGTGGTTATGTGACCCTCAGGCAGGGTCCTGATTGGAGGATGGGCAAGAGGGAGCTATAGCAGCTGTATGAAGAAGCACCATCTTGGGCAATCAGAGCAAGAGGAGCTGAGGGAATGAGACCAGCAGTAGCAGAATGCTAGAAGGGAATAACGACAGTGAGAGCAGAGCAAAAGAGACTGTTTCCTGAGCTCACTATTGGAGCAGACAAGTTAACTGAACTGCATATATTTGGAGGAGAAAGAACTTCAGTGGGACTGGGAGGGAAAGAAATCAAGTACAGGCATCCACCATGGATTGGAAGCAGGTGGTAGCAGGGGGAGATGTAGAGAGACCTGAGGTGACCCCTCAGGAGGAACCCCTGGCTATAGTTCTTGACTCAGTTCTCTCCTGGCTCTGGAAAGCTGGGGGGAAATGCAAAGGATATGAAGGCTGCATGAGGTATGGATTTATGGTGGAGGCAGTAATCAGGTTTCCTATATGCCCCTACTGCAGAAGCAGTTTGCCAGTCCCATGTAGGGGGATATATACTCCCAGTGCCACCACCTGCATATTTATCCCATAGTCACCAGCTAGTGGGAATTCAGAGGGGATTGATATACTGTCCCTGGAAGACAGCTCCCATGTCCAGGTGGATGAAACCTGAAGCGAATCCCCAGATGTGATAATCAAGGCTGTTGTAGAAGAGAGTGCAAGTGCACCAGAGAGGGACAAAGGTGACAGGGAGCACAGCCTTTTGCCCGGCTCTCCACCACTGGCTACCAGCTATCCCACTGGCAGGGGGAAGGGCAGGAGCCTCAGATAACCAGTTGAGGATCCTCCAGGGCCCAGGGGACCATCTCCATGGCTCATGTCCGGCGTTTGCCCACAGGCTTTATCCAGCCAATTGGAGCATGTCTCGGGAGTCAAGAGCAAAGTTAAATCTACAGCGTGGCACCGAGCCTGGACCTGCACCAGTATCAGCCAGTGGGAGGGTTGCTGACCCACAAGATCTAAGGGAGCTGGATGAGGAAAAGTATGTCAGCAGTCAAGTTCCAGTTGCAGGACCATATGATGGTCAGGGCAATCCCTAGGCCCTACCACCACCCAGTTATCACCGTTGGTGATACTACCACAGATCTCCTGGTCTGGGATAAGACCCTCTAGACCCAGATGGATAGGTTAAACACAAATAACCCGTTGAACCTAAAATATCAACTGGGGATATGGCTACCAATGGGACAAGATAGGAGAACCAGTGTGAGGGTCCTGCCAGAATGGAGTAAGGACGAAAGGTGGGTTCACAGGAGGCTGCAAGTAGAATATCCCACTCTGAACTATCCTTATGTGCCAGGAAGAATTTGGGACATTATTGAGGAGATGAGGGAGGACTGGATTTTAAGAAGCAGTTGGAGATGTTGAAGAACCGTCCAGGAGGAGGATGTGCCCCATCTTAACAGTTGTTCCAGCAGGCACGATTGATGTGCCACACAGGTACCTGATCTGGACTAACCACATTCAAGCATTTTGCTATGGTCCATTACTTAACTGGGACTTGGACTAAGTACTACCTTTTGTACTCCTTTGGAGAAGTGACCACTAAGCTGGATCCAGCGTATTATTTCCCTCCAAGTGGGGGTCTGCCACCTAGGCCTCTTGGTCTGAGACTTGTGGGCTGCACCAAGACAATTTCTCCACAGAGCTGAAATTGTGACATTAATTCAGTTATTCAAATTAAGCTCTTAAATTTGAAAAAAAAAGTTGCATACTGTTAATGTTTTAGGATCATGATCAAGGCCCCTAGAATTCTGCGGCCGCAGAATTTTGCGCAGAACTTGCAATCCACCGCAGAACTTCTGCAGTGCTGCAGAATTCACTCTTCTTGGTGAGTTTTTATTAATATTTCTGTTTATACATAGAATCTGGTTCCCTTCCCCTCTTTTTATATCCAAAACCCCACTATATGTTCAGAATGTGATGTTATCATTGCTATAACATCATACATTAGCTAATGAAATGGCTGCAGTCTGCAACAGACATGAACAGTCACTTATCTACCACAGCTCCCACTGCCAGAGACGGTGGCACAGGACATCATGCATGGTGATATTTGCTCAACCTGCACTACAGCCTAATACAATTTTCAGTCTTACATTGTTGCACTAGGGCCAACTTAAACAAAACCTTGTCAATAGCACAGACCTGTTAAGTCCACTTTGTACAAACCTATTTGTGCCTTTAAGGTATAGAGATGCTATCTGAAATGAATAACTGGTAAAATGAATTTAACTGTCTAAAGTTTTAAGAAAAATAAAGTAATTATGCCCAGAAAAGTGAAATATAATAATGTGAAGACCTGTTGAAAGAATAGACCTGTTAAATAAATAATTGCACTGTATGCATTTTTGCCAGGGTTATTGATTAAATATTGTCATTGGTCAATAGAATCACCTAAAAGTTGTTGAGAAATGGTGTGTGCAGGGACAGCTGTTGGGCAGAGGGTACCATGCTGTGTTTCCGTGCCGGCAACTCAGGTTCAGATATTAACTTTGGGAGCTCGCTGGGCAGCACAAAGATTGGTGGAACACATCACTGCTCGGAACCTGGGAAGGTATGGTGCAGTGTTCTGTCACATGGTGGACACATTGTGATGGACCGGAGAGCTGTATCTCACAATTGGTTCACATGCATATCATGGCCTGATGGTGTTACGCAGTGTGTCAGGGAAAGCAGGTTGACGTGAAAAATGAGTTTTGCAATAACTCCTCTCTTCCATTTCCAATGGGACCTGTATGAATGAGGATGCAAGTTCATGGAAATTTAAAAAAAATAATATACACACACACACACACACACACACACACATTATCTCTGTCTCTCTCATCACACGCATATTTGTATGTATGTTACAGATTGCATATAAATATATAAGTGATACACATTGGGAACCTCATGAGTGGTGTAGAAAGCATATACAAATACATAAGTGATAGACAGTGGAAACCTCATTAGTGGGATAGATAGCATGCATATAGAAATACCTTATTTATCACATAAGATCCCCTCTGCATATGTCATTTATGCAAAAGGCTAGGACCTTAAGGGAGAGAGATTTGTTTTGCTTTTTTAGGCATAACATTATTTTTATAAGTCTGTTATTTTTTGAACTAGTGTTACTGTGCTTTCCACCATCCTGATTGCTATAACCACTGACATGAAAGTGAAGTCAGAATGACAAGCTGACACTGTGATGTGGAAGTTTGTTAGTGCCGCAGAACTTCCAGAGAAATTACAAACCACCGCCGCAGAAGTTCTGCGGCAAATGGCAGTCCTGCCGCAGAACTTGGTCCCACTGTGCTGCAGAAAAGTGATAGAATATGTTTTGGAAAGATTGGTGAAAGAATGTATATGTGCATGTATGAGTTAGTGGTCTGGGGTTGTACACAGAGAAACCTATTTTAAAATGTTGATGGGAGGTGTTTGTGGGAATGTCTAAACAGTTTCTGCCTCATTATTAATATTTAGCAAAATCTTAAGGCAAATCTATTGAAATGTTTAATCATTATGAAAATTGATTGTAATTACTGTTTAAAGAGAAATAATGATGGTTGTGACTAGCACTTTAGATTTATCTCCTGATGCAGGTAGGGTTTAGGAATTAGCTTTTAGGATATAGCTTGGGTTAGGTAGGCAGTTTGGGTGATGCCAGGTGGCCAGACATGGTGTGTTCATCACCAGAAGACTGGGGAGTGCTCATACTCAGTCTGATGGGAAAGGACCATCACTGGGCCCTTGCCAAAATTTCCAGGAGGGAATGATTTCCTTGGTGGGGGAAGAGTGTAAGCCCCCTGTAAAAGCGGGGCTTATATTCACACCATTAGCATCCCCCCCCCCCAGAGCTAGGAAATGGGTTTAGTGCTCAGGGGATATTGCTCTGGATGCCTCAAGGTGGCAGCAGAGAATAGGGAGAGGGTATAAAATGGGACTGACAGATAGTAGCAGGGCCTTTTCCAGCCCAAGCATTAGGCCTATGTGTGGAGGGGGGGCAGCTGGAAGAGTAGCATCAGGAACAGATAAGTTGGGCAAGTTAGGGTGTTCTGAGGTTCAGAAGGGCCAGTGGGGAAACCCCCCAAAAGAGTGCATTAAGGACAATTTGTCATGTGCTGTGGCCGACGAGGAGTGGGGGTATTGAGTTCCTTGAGGACACAGGTAGCCAGGTCCTGCGTTGTTGGGGGCTAGGGTAGTAGGAGGCTTTAGCAAGCCTAGAGAGAGTAGGATCCCTTAGGAAGCCCATTGTGTGTTATCCCAGGTCGCCAGGGCTGGGAGGGTAGTGGCAGGGCCCCCCCAGGAGGAGAACAGGTGGCAGAGGTTCCTCTCATACCCGGTGTAGTGGGGGCCTGGGGGGTCGAGGAAGCCATGGAACCTTTCACCCAAAACAGCGGGCCTGTTTGGAGGGACAGGTCCTGGTGCGCCGGTCCATCAAAGTTCGGGTGGGTTGCAGGCCAATAAAATGGCAGACCTTGCAGGGTGGTCTCCGTGCTGGAGCTTAACTCAAGCCCAGGAGTAGAAGCAGGGATGTGGGCCTGGCAGAAATACCCCGAGGAAGTGTAACCCCCAAGGGGCGCTATCCCAAGGGCTACTACCCCTGCCTGTTCCGACTGTAACAGGGTAAGGGGCCTAGATTTGTTGGCGGGTGCCTCCACCAAGAGGTCGGGGTTAGGACAGTCGAGGTTAACTAGGTCACAGCCCTCTGTTTTGCTGCAACCCCCCTTTCTCCCCACTAGTGGCCCACACAGTTCAATTACAGTGTCCTTAACATACATACTTCCCCCCATCTCAGGCAGCTCAGCTCACTCCAGGGATCCCCTGAGTGGCAGCGGTTACACAATAGGCACTGAGCAGTAATTCACCATTAATACACAAACTAGCCAGTGTACCTTTGCAAACAAGCAATCTGATTTATTTAGGGGAGATACAAGGACCAGGGGAGTCAAGTTGATTGCTTACCACCACAATATATATATATATATATATATATATATATATATATATATATATATTTATATCTACCTAGGTCTCTGTGCACAGGCCTAACCTATAAGTTACTGTCCCTGGGTACCCAAGCCCTAAAGGCTAGTTCCTCGATGCAGCTGGTTGGGGCCCTTGACACAGAGACATGCATGAGATTCCTACGAAGATTAAATAGAGTCAGCTGGCTCAGCTAGTGTAGTCAGAGAAGTAACAAGAAGATCTTTCCCTTGTTAGGAGCATTTGACAGGGAGCAACCCTGATTTAGTACTCACGATTCCAGAAGCCCCCACACCACTTATAGGACCGAGCCTGGACTCCAAACACTTCTCCACACATTTATATGGAAAGCAACAGAGGGGTACCATACCAGGCAGCTGCTTCTAGGGCCCGACCGAACTCAAAGGTAATCAGGAGTCTCACCACAGCTTCAGTCTTCCTGACAGACCGAGCGCGATTCAGCGGATTCTCCAGTCCTCTACAGGGTGAGCCTGGTAAGTAGCTGCACTCCTGCACAGCCTCCTCTGACTGCTACCCAGCGGATTTAGTCTGAACTCGCTGGCGATTCAAAACGCCTGACACTGTCCTTACACACACTTCCCGGGCGAAAACTCAACGGCGCAGGAGCCCAGAGCTCCTTCCTCGCTCACAGCCACCACATTTCTGCCTCTTGCCATTATGGGGCAATCCTCTCAGTTCGGCTGCCACCCAATCCCAATGGCTGGCTACTGATGCCAGTCACTTAATTTTTTCCCTCATTGGTGCGAAGAGGCGCCATGGTCCAGAATTCACTTCCCAGAATTATTAGCTGTGTCTTCATTGGTCAGCCGGCTCACTAGAGAGTCCTAATTCTGGTTGGTTGAACAGATCTCCATTTTAGGATCCCCCCATTTCCCATTGGCCCATTTCAATAGCCCAGGTCTAAGATGGAGGGGCCAAGTGCACACAGTACCAGCTGAAAAAGAAGCAGGTTAGACAAACTGTAATTCCACTTAATACTCTAACTAGTTATGGCCAAACAGTTACATCTTTCAAAGGGGCTCCCATTGTGCTTTTCAGCGACTACATGAAGGGAGCAATTTCCCTGCAGCTAGGTGGGATTCGAACAAAAATCCCAGTCCCCCCATTCAAACCACTAAAACCTGCGAGCAGGCAGCTCTTAAAAAGACAGTACTGGTGGCTCTAAAAGCTTTCACTATGCCCGCATCTAGTGGCCTTACGCCAAACACCAATTGAGCATAGAGCATTTAGACAAGCTCCAGAAAGGCTTTTAGGGACCCCCATTCATAGGGGGGTTACAGAAGTAAGTACCAGAAGAACCCAGGAAGTGAACTGGAGCCATGGAGTGTGCAGAGGCAGAGCCAAGTGACCGTGACAGGCGTGGCCTTAGCACTGTGAATAGTGCCAGTCGTTTGAAGGTGGGTTGGGGTCTGGATTTTCAGGAAAATTCCTGGATGCCCCTGTGGCTTGGGCCAGTGCCCAGGGGTCCAGATGGGTAAGGCCACTCGCTTTCCCACACCGGTGTATGGGGTGATGACCAGTGCCAGAGTAGAAGAGACCCATAAGGAAAAGAAAATGAAAGTTGAATTATTGGATCCATGAGAAGCCAGGAGATTGCAGGAATCGGTCTTCCAGTGAGTCTTGGGTAGAGCACCTAAGAGAGTGAAGTGGTAGGAAAAGGAGAATCCTTGCTGTATCTGCTAAATCCTTGGGTTTCTGTTATTTACCATGTGCAGCCCGAATTGTAAAAAAGTTAAAGCCCCATAGAGCTGCTTATTTATTTTTTAGAGAAGAATGGTGACCCCTGTATCACTGTAATCATTTGCCATGCAGGTGAAAAATAAATCTGGTTGGGAAGAAACGGTGGTTTGTACCTTATTTGACTTCACATAAAGTAGCTACGATCGCATCAGCTGTCCTGATTGCTCGGAGCTCCAGCTCAAGAATAGATCCACCACGATGACCTGGCCATATTGCTAATATGAACACGCGAATATTACCAGCAGAAAAAGGCCATAATGGTCTATCGAGTCTGCAGCTAGCCCCTCTACTCAGCACCTGCTCCCTCTTACCCTCCCCTTTGCCAAGTCCCACCTCTTCTTGAAGCATTCCACAGTGTTACATGTCACCACCTCTGCTGGTAGTGCCTTCCATGATGCCACCACCCTTTCCATGAACAAATGCCTCCTCATTTTCCTCCTGAATCTACCCCCCTGCAATCTCATGTCATGTCCCCTAGTGTTCTTCCTCACTCTCCTCCTGAGTATACCCCCTGTGTCTGTTCTGATTATCCCCTTCATGTATTTGAAGATCTCAATCATATCCCCCTATCCCTCCTTTCCTCCAGTGAGTACATGTTCAACTCCCTATGTCTGTCCTCATATGACAACTACCCCAGACCCTGAATCATTTTTGTTGCCCTATGCTGCATCCACTCTAAGAACATAATGTTCTTTTGCAGGTACAGGCATCAGTACTGTATGCAGTACTCCAAGTGGGGTCTAACCAACAACCTGTATAAAGGCAGAATCACCTCCCTTCTTCTCGAGGTTATACCCCTTGCTATACATCCCAGCATTTTGTTGGCCTTTGCTGCTGCTCTTCTGCATTGCACAGAATTGTTCATAGCCCCCATGATGAGCATCCCCAGATCCTTCTCCTCCTCTGTGACTTTTAGCCTCACACCCCCCAGGTGGTAGCTTCTCCTCAGATTCTTTGTTCAGAAGTGCATCACCTTGCATTTCTTTGCATTGAACCTGAGTTGCCATCTGCTTGACCATGCCTCAAGCCTCTCCAGATCCTCCTGTAGGCCCCGCCACCCCTCCTGGTCATCCAACACTGCTACCATTGTTATGTCATCTGCAAAGAGACTGATGTTGCTGCTGATACTCACCGAGATGTCTTCAGTATATATGCCAAACAGCACCAGCCCCAACACCGACCCCTGTGGGACCCCACTTGTCACAGGATTGGGGGATGAGAATTCCCCTTCTACCACCACCCTCTGCTGCCTATCCCTTAGCCAGTTCTCCACCCACCCCACCAGTTTTGCTCCCGTCCCTGTGCCCTGTAGTTTACTTCCAAGTCTCCCATGTGGTACCGAATTGAAGGTCCTACTCAAGTCAAGGTACAGGACATCCACCGCATGGCCCCATCAATCTGCCCAGTCACCCAGTTATAGTAGTCCACTAGGTTGGTCGGGCATGATTTGCCCTTGACGAAGCCACGCTGCCTCCTGTCCTGCACCCCATTGACCTCCAGTAGTGCCATGAGCCTCTCCTTTAGGATGGTCTCCATTAGCTTCCCCACTATGGATGTTAGCATTACTGGCCTATAGTTCTCGAGTTTTTACTTGGATCCCCCCTTGTGGAGGGGAACCACATGAGTCAGTCTCCAGTCCTGAGGTCCACACCCTGAATCTAGAGATGTATTAAATAAGTCTGCCAAGGTGTCAGCCAGGACCTCAGCAAGCTCCTTCGGTACCCTTGGATGCACCCCATCCGGTCCTGGTGACTTGTCTACCTTCAATGCCCTTAACCCCTCCTGTACCCTCGCCACTGTGATTTATCTGTCTGTCATCACCCCCCGTCTGTGTCAATCCCTCCTCCTATGGGCACCACCCCCTTCTCCTTCATGAAGACTGAACAGAAGTAGTCGTTAAGCACTTCTGCCTTTTCACTCCCCTCTTCCACCCATTCCCCTTAGTTCCTAATTCTCACAATTAGGTCCTTGCAACCTCTTTTCTCCCTGATGTACCTAAAGAAGTTCTTCTCCCCTTTTTTAATGCCCTGCCCCTGCCTGAGTTTACTTTATTTATTTAGTTTTTGTTTACCGGGTAGGTGCGCTAGCCAGCAGGTGACTATTTTCAGGCACGACCCGGGAGAGTACAATACATCATAACACATGGAAGCAACAATACAATTGAGGCAACAACCATACAAGTACATTCCAGACATATAGAGGCACTTCCAGCTAGTCTAACATGATTTAGGCTATACTAAGCAGTGACCAGCAGGCCAAGAGCAAGGAGGTGTTTACAGGGGAGTGTTGGTACAGGTAAGGGGTAAGGAAGGAGATAGAGTAAAGGACTGCTTACGGCTTTACCGGGAATGCATATGGAGACTGCCGGGTTTGTGGTTCCCCAGCCAGGCAGGATGATGTGGAGTGACAGGAAGGGTGCAGCAACAGGAATAGCGGAGTAGTCGGCCAGTGCATATCAGGAGGGGTGGGCCATATATAGGAAACATATAGAGCACCCAGCAGCGAGAAAAGTCAGGAGGAGGGTAGAAGGATCCGAACCTGGCGGCCCGGCAACAGCCAGCCTGAGCAGCAGCAGGGGACCCAGGGAAGTAAGGAGGATGCCAGAGACATCCGGTCAGTGGCTAGAGGGATGCCAGGTTCATGGCCCCACAGTCAGGGATGAAGAATATGGGAGGGGTGGACAGGAGGAAAGGCGGCATGAAATACGGCTTTGGCGGTGGGAGGCGTGTAGGTGCAGCCGGGTCGTGGGTTCCGAGGCTGGGCATGAGGGCTGGTGGCAGTCTCTGGCCTTGGACATCCCAAGTGCAAATGGTAGACAAGAGAAGGGGGGAGGAGGTGAGGCCTTATTTTACCAACATCCACTGTGGCAAGTTTGGGCAGTGCCCAGGTAGACGCAGAGGATAAGAGACGGGAGGAAAGGTGGCAGGAGCTGTAATCTGTCGGCCATCAGCAGCCAGCCACAGCAGCAGCAGGGTGCCCAGTGAAGTAAGAGAGGATGTCAGAGACATCCCGGCGGCAGGCTAGAGGGTCGCCAGGTTCATGGTACCACTGTCAGGGAAGAAGAAAATGGAAGGGGTGGGTGGGGAGTAAAGGCGGCTTGAAATACGGCTTTAGCAGCAGGAGGCGGGTAGGTGCAGCCAGGCTCATGGTTCCGAGGCTGGGCATAAGGGCCGGTGGCAGTCGCTGGCCATGGACATCTTGAGGTAATGGAGGACAAGTGAACGGGAGGGAGGAGGTGAGGCCTTACAGTACCAACATCCACCTGTGGCAAGTTTGGGCAGTGCCTAGGTAGCGCAGAGGATAAAAACAGTACAAGATACAACAGTAAAGTAGGTAATAGTAAGTAAGTGCATACATTCATAAAACCTATACATAATTATAATTTAAGATAACGATAGGTGAGTTTGAGGAGAGGGGTTGGATTTAGGGGAGAGAGAACAAAAGGAGGGTAGTATGGAAACCAGTAGCAGGAGCGGGGGGAGTAGGGGCAGGGAAGATTCAGGGATCAGGTAGGATCAAAGCAGGTGCATGAATCTGAAATGGCCAGGTATAGTCTCAGCCCATGTTTGAAAGAGGGATGCGAGGGTGCTTGCCTGAGGTCCAGAGGGAGCTGGTTCCATAACATAGGAGCTGCGTGTTGGAAGGAGCCTGCCTTTTACTGGAAAGGCAGCGAGGAATTTCCAGCAGGTCTTTATCAGCAGATCTGAGCGTGCGGTTTGGAATCGCAGGAAGAAGGAGCTTCGCCAGTGCAGCAGGCTGACTTTGTCTCAGTATGGAATCATTTAGGCAGGCCAGGAAGTAACTCCTGATGGCCGAGGGGGAGAGCCACCCAAGGTCCTCATATAGCTGGCAGTGATGAAGAAGTCATGGGGATTGTGAGGCGTATCGGCATATGTTATTGTATGTAACATCCCATTTGTGCAGCGCAGATTTGTGGGCAGAGGTAAGTATAGGCGCACAGTAGGTAAGCGTTGGTAGCAGAATCCCCCTGGCTATGGCAAGTTTAGCGGAGGAGGCAAGCATATAGCTAGTTCTGTAGGCTGCCCCTAACTTGCAGTTTACGTTTTTGCAAGTGGCTTGGATATGAAGGTTTAAGTCACTTTATGCCTTGGCTGCCTTTACCTCCTTTGTCCCTTCCTTCACTTCTTTCAGATACACCTCCCTATCCTCCTCTCTCCCTGATTTTCTGAATCTCTTATATGCTGCCCTTTTCCTCCTCACCCCATCTAACACTCTTTTGTTTATCCAGCTGGGTTTCTTCCCCCTAGCCCTTTTTGTCGGGGCCCTGTAGCAGGTATCCGTTGCCTCCATTAATCCCTGTTTTATCAGGTCCCACCTTTAGTGTGTGTCCATATTTGGCTGAATTCTGTCCAGAAACCCCTGCACAACCTCCCCCATCCTCCTAAGGTTGGTGTTCTTGAAGTCCAGCACCCTTGTGTCAGATGCATCTTTTTTTTTTTTTGTGGCAGGACCCCGTCTGCCTTCAGCCCTGGTCACGACCCCTGGAGACCTCCACCACCGTCCATTGTTGCCAGGGTCCCACGGTCACCCCCGCCACCCCCTGGAGGATGCGGGGCCACACATTCCTGGTAGCCACGGGCTAGTGTCTGGTTGCACCCGCAACGACGGTGGCGACTAAGGTCCTCCGGGAGGGCTTCCTGCTATGGTGGTCCCTTGCCCGCCTCCTATTTTTTCGGGCCATTTTGTTGGGGAGACGGGACGTAATGACGCCAGCATCTTCCCTGCCTCCTGGAACTGTAAGCATCGGCCGCTAGCATTCCCCCGGCCTCCGCCAGGTGTCCTCAGTGCGCCGACTGCTACCTCGGCCTTCCCCAGGAGAAGGAGAGCAGTCCATGGGATGCTCTATCCTTCTCCCCCTGGCTGGCCCTCCGACGACCCGGGTCCGTTAGGTCGCCGGCGTTGCAAGCAGAAATCCCACCGCTGCACCAACAGGCTGGCCTCAGATGCATCTTTCTCTTTAGCCAAATGTAACTAGAACCAAACTGTCCTGTGGTCACTCCCCTCTGAGTGGTTCCTTCACTCTCACGCCCCTCACCCATTCCCCATTTATCAATATGAGGGCCAGGGTATTCCCTTCCCTAGTTGGTTTGCTGACCAACAGTACTAGACAGTTATCTTGGAATGCTTCCAGCATTACCCACTCGTTTCTGCATATTGTGGTAGGCATTTCCCACTCTACCCCTGGCAGGTTGAAATCCCCTACCATCACCACTTCCCTTTCCCACAGTTCCTCCTGGTCTGTTCCGCCAGTACCCTATCCTCCCCTTCAGACTGGGATGGTGGCCTGTACACCACCCCCATCCTCAGTGATCTTTTTTCAGGGGTCCGGGAGTTGTATCCACAGAGCCTCAGCATCCCCCTCCTCACCCTCTTCCCATACGCACTTTAATCCATCAGTTACATACAGCACTACCCCCCTCCCCTTCCCTCCGCTTCTTCCTGTCCTTTCGGTATAGCCTGTACCCTGGAAATGATCATGTCCCAGTCATGGATTTGTGTGCCCTATATTTCGGTTATAACCACCAAGTGCACACACCCCTCCACCATGAAGGCCTGTAGTTCCACCCCCTTATTCCCCAGGCTCCTTGCAATTAGTGTTACCACCCTCAAATCCTTGTCCCTGACTTCCCCCCCTTGCCCCACTCCCCTTATGTCCAATCCCTTAGTATTTCCTTCTCGTGTTACATTACTATTACTGGGAGTAAGCCCATTTGGTTTCACAACTCTAGGCCTCTGTGCTACCTTTCTCATTTAGGTGCAATCTGTCCTTTGCATAAAGACTGCTGTTCTCCCAGGTCCCCCCCCCACTCTCCTACCAGCCCGTATCCCTTTTCCTGACACCAGGTTCCCAGCCATTCATTGAACTCCTGTATTCTCTTTTTTCTTGGTATACTAGCCCTTGGAACAGGGAGTACCTCTGAGAAGGTGACTGATCTTCCTGCTCCTTCGTAAAGAGGTCCCAGTTCCTCAAACATAGAAACATAGAAACATAGAATTTGACGGCAGATAAGGACCGCTTGGCCCACCCAGTCTGCCCATTTCCCTACCTACTGGATAAGCTGCAGATCCTAGTTAACCAGCAGCCTACTTCTTTCTACCCCCACCCCCCAGAATTGCCTTATGACTATCCCATGCATGCTTGAATTCCACCACTGATTTTACTTCCACAACCTTCCTCCGAAGGCCATTCCATGCATCCACAACCTCTCTGTGAAAAATACTTCCTTAAATTACCTCTGAGCCGCCCCTCTATCTTCAAATTGTGCCCTCTTGTTCTTCACACCTCTTTTTGAAAGATGCTACCCTCTTGGACTTTGTTGATTCCCTTGAGGTACTTGAAAGTTTCTATCATGTCCCCATCTCCTCCTTTCCTCGAGGCTATACATATTAAGCTCCTTAAGTCTCTCTTCATATGTCCTCCGTGCAGACCCTGCACCATTTTAGTTGCCCTCCTCTGGACAGCTTCCATCCTGTCTATGTCTTTATGGAGATTGGGTCTCCAGAACTGCACACAGTACTCCAGATGGGGTCTCACCAGCTGTCTGTACAGAGGGATAATAACTTCTGTTTTCTACTGGTGATGCCTCTCCCTATGCATTCCAGTATCCTCCCAGCCTCCTTGCTGCCTTCTCACATTGCTTGCCCACCTTTAGGTCATCTAATATGACTACCCCCAGGTCCCTTTCCATTTTTGTTGTTAGTATCTCACCCCCATTGTGTACTCTTCCCCTGGGTTTTTGTTTCCCAGGTGCATTACCTTGCACTTCTTAGCATTGAATCTAAGCTGCCATACATTTGACCATTCCTCTAACCTTGCCAAGTCCCTTCTCATCCTTTCCACCCCACCCTGTGCATCAACTCTGTTGCAGATCTTAGTGTCATCTGCAAAGAGACATACTTTTCCTTCCAGTCCTTCTGCAATGTCGCTTATAAAGACATTGAAGAGGACTGGTCCTAATACTGAACCTCCGCGGCACCGCTAGTAACCCTCCTTTCTTCTGAGTGAACTCCATTTACTATTACCTCTGTGTCCTATTCTCCAGCCAATTCTTTACCCAGGCTGTCATCTTGGGACCCACCCCAGGCTGGCTAACTTATATATTAATCTTTGTGTGGGACTGTGTCAAATGCCTTGCTAAAGTCTAGGTAGGCCATGTCCACAGCCCCTCCCTGATCTACTACTTTGGTCACCCAGTCAAATAAATCTATCAGATTCGTCTGGCATGACCTTCCCACTGTGAATCCATGCTGCCTAGGGTCTTGTGCCCCTCTGGCCTCTAGATACTCGACAATTCTTTCCTTTAGAAGTGATTCCATCATTTTCCCTATCACTGAGGTTAAACTAACAGGTCTATAGTTTCCTGCTTCTGCCTCCCCTTCACTTCTTCTACTGTCCCATCAGCCAGATCATTCATTCCCAGGTATATTATTAGGTGAGGTCTGTCTTTTCCCCTTGTTGCATGCCTTAGCACTGATTGCCCAACCCTTTCTGCCTGCTTCCTGGCATCGTTTCCACCCAGATTCTGCTGTGTCTCTCCCTTCTGCTGCCCCACCTGACCCCCCCTTAGTATTGAGTCCCCTAACATCGACACCCTCTTCTTCCCTTCCTCCCTGCCCCCTTCTCCTCTCCTTCGCCCTCTTGCACATTGTTCCCACCTTTTGTCTCTGTTTCTCCTTCCCCCCACGCACTCTCCCCTGTAGTCAGCCCTACCTGCCCCTTCTCACTTGCCGCTCCCCCCAGTCGAGCCATTCAGTGTTCCAATGGATGGCATCTCTCCATCCCCATTCCCTCCTTTTGAACACCTTGCCAGTGGTCCATCCCCATTTGAGCCTGCTATGTTACCTACTACCTGTATTTCTGTTCCTAATCTTCTTCCACCCTTTTCTCCCATACTTGTGCCAGTCTCCATGCTCCCCCATGCTAGACTCCCCCCCGTCCTCCCTATCCTTTATCTTCTCCTGATTGTACACCATGCTTCCCCTTTTCCCTTCTCTTTCTGATTTGACCAGCCTCCTCATTAGCTGTGACACTTCTTCTCTTTGCCTTAAGATTTCATTCTCTAGCCATCCCAGCCTTAGACAGACTGGGCACCCCCATTCTCCACAGGGTGTCCATGAATACGGATGTCCCACAGTTATTGCAACCCACAATCCTTCCTCCTCTATATCTTCTGCTCCCCCCTTCCCTGGTCTCTTACACCCTAATTCTGCCCCGATCCTCTTTCAGGCCTACAGCCCTACCCTGTCTCTTCCACTGTCTGTTCCAGTCTGCCACCTTGGGTCTTTTACCCCACCCCCCTCTATGCTCCCTCTGTTCCATTCTCCCTGTCACCGATTTTTTTTTCTTCTTCCCCTGACCTAGTTATTAGGCTGCTATATTTCACACTACCCTCACAATTCCTGTACACCTTGCTAATACCTACCTCCCTCTGACCCTTAGTTTGGTGATCACCAACATCACCTTGCCTACCATATGACACTAGACAAACAACTGAATTAAAAAAAGAAACGCACGATTATTTTCTAGAGAATATTATTATAACACAAGACAGTGTAGAAAAGACAGACTGTGTATTAACTCTGTTTGCATCCTGGGCAAGTTAAGTTAAAATCCACAGCTGTTTTAACATCGATAAACGAATATTGTTTATCCACGTAGACAAATTGCAAATGGACTGGAAAGGAAAGTCTGTACACTAGTCCAGCAGCTTTAAGTGTATGTACTACCCCATCAATGGCTTTACACCTCTGTCTTGTGGCATAGAAGAAGTCAGCAAAGAAAAATACATTTAGTTCCCCAATGAGGATCAGTGAAGATTCTCTAGCTGCCCTTAGGATTTGGTCCCAAATCACCAGTGTAGTTGTGGTTAGAAGGACTGTTCTCAGTATCTCAGAGTTAGTGGTAGACCTACACAGAGCGATCCTATATGCCTTGATAATAGCAGGCATCACATATCCAAGTCCCAGAGCTCAGGTAACCAGCGCTCCAAATATGTTAGTAAGTTCCCCTCCTCTGTCCCTTCTGGAATGGCCAGGAGATGCACATTGGCTGACCGAGTCAGGTTTTCCAGTTGTTTGATGTGACTCCAAATCACAGTTTGCTCTTTGATGATGGTCACACTTGCAGCAAGTGCCTTTCCAACCATGTGGCCATGTTCCTCAACGGAGCTTGCCACAGTATCTATGCGTTGATCGAGCACTACAATTTTGTCATTCTGCTGATCCAATTTCTGATCTAATTTTTTGTATTGTTTGAGTCAGCATCATGATATCTCATTGTAGAGACGCACTATTAGCTGCCTCAGTTTCTTGTCCAAAAGGTTGAGTTTCCACCAGGGGATTCACAGGCCTAGAAGTACCACTATCAGAGTTCATTTTCCCTGCTCCTTTTGTGTGTTCCATTGTAAAAACAAATCAATTGCTCCATGCTTAAGCACTTCTTAAAATAAATGGACGATTTAAAATGTCAAAAAGGAGTAAGTATTTTTCAGTTTAGATTTAACAACTGTAGGAATGGAGCTTGAACTGCATGCGTCCTTCCTCACTTGGTTGCTGGCCACGGGCTCTCCTTAGTCAATTTCTTACCCAGTTTACCACATTTGGTCCTGCTCCTAGGCTACCCAGCTTTCTTACTAATCCACCATGTGGAATGGTGTCAAAGGCCTTGCTGAAATTTAGGCAGGCCACATCCATCACTCCTCCCTGATCAAATTCCCTAGACACCTAGTGAAAGAAATCTATTTGATTAATTTGACAAAACCTTCCTAATTTATGCTGTCTTGGGTTCTGCAAGCCACTGGATTCAAGGTATTCTACAATCTTTTCCTGCAGTAGTAATTAAAAATAGTTTCCCCACCACCAAAGTTAGGTTTACTGGCCTGTAGTTGCCAGCCTCCTCCCTACTACCACTTTTGTGAAGTGGGACTACAAATGCCCTTCTCTAGTCCCCCAGAACCATTCCTGTCTCCAGTGAGAGACTTGAGCAGGACTGTCAGAGGTGCAACCAGCACCTCCCTGACTTCCCTTAGTATCTTTGGATGGACCCTGTCTGGCCCCCACTGCCTTATTCACTTTCCAATTTGTAAGTTCATTCAGGACTCTCCCTTCTGTAAATGGACTAGTGCCCACCTCCCTTCCTTTGATGCTCCTGTCCCTTAGCTGTGGCCCCTCAACTTCCCCTTCTTCTGTGAACATGTAACAAAAGAATTTGTTCAAGATGATTGCTTTTTCTTGATCCACCTCCACACAATCCCCCTTCCCTTCGTAGTCTTTCAATCTCTCCCCTGGTCTTACTCTTTTTGCTTACAAACCTAAAAAATGTCTTTTCTCCTTTTTTATCTTGCTGGACTATTTTCTTCCCATTTGTGCCTTTGTGCTGCTTACCAATTTCACTGCCTCCCTCTGTTTCACCAGATGCAGCTCCCCATCCTCCTTAATCTGTGTCTTATACCTCCTGAATGCTATTTTTTTGCCCTTACATTCCTAGCCACTTCATTAGAGAACCATAGCAGTATTTTTTCCTCTTGCCTTTGCTTACTAGTCTGATGCAGAGATGTGTTGCTTTTTCTATAACCCCTTTTAGTTTCACACAATGTTCCTCCACTGAACCCAAGTCCCCCCCAACCAAGGCATTCCTGAAGCATTCCCCCATCTTTTTAAAATCTGACCTGCTGAAGTCCAGGACCCGTGTCCTTGTGTTGTTTTATTCTACCCAAGTACTTATATTGAACCACACAGTACGGTGACCACTGGTCCCCAGATGACTACCCATCATGACGTATGCACTACTGTCCCCATTAGTTGGTACAAGGTCCAGTATTGCCTTCCCCGATGAGTTGGCTCCCTAACTAGTTGCCTGAGGAATGCCCCCTGCAGGGAGTCCAGGATGTCCCTGCACCTAGCTGAAGCTGCAGCTTGGATGCTCAAATCTACATTTGGTAGATTGAAATTACATGAGCTACAACAACCCAGACCTGGCAATTTTGCTCAAGGGGATAGTGCAAGAAGGAGAACTGAGCCCTTGCAAGGATTATTGCTCTTTGCTACACCCCTCCAGACAGAACCCTCTGCCCAGTGGTTGACCCTATCTGCCCCTTCCCCTGGTGGAGGAAATTACCTGAGCTGCACCTACCATTTTCAGGTATCCGGGGGAAGGGCCACTGATAAATCCTCACCTGCAACAGTTCTTTGCATGCAGTCCATTATCAATGATAATGGCAAGTTCATCTTACAGTGAGTTGAAGACAATCACCAAGTGTCGTATGCTCAAACCTGTGGATAGCATATTGCAAAAATCCCAACAGCCACCACAGAATTTTGCCAGAAATAGTAAACTAATGCCACAGAAATTTTGCTGCAATGGGGGGACTTGCCACAGAACTTTGACCCAAATTGCTGTAGAGAAATCAGGACCTTGACTATATGTTTCTTTGAATCTACTGCATGTAGTATGCTGACTTTCCAAGCTGTACTCGCAAATGTGTCATATTCCTTTGTCCTATAATCTACCATTCTAATTACAAAAGTTGTCACAGATGTACAAGAAGCACCATTCTCATTAGATACATATAACATCAGTATACAGTAGCTTGACAGAGACAAACTGTGTGAGGCTTGTTACAGTGCTGTGCTATAGTCTGGTACTTGTTTGTGAGTACAAGACTTAAGATTCGGAATGTATTACTTTTTTAGAAATACACACTGTGTATCCTTATTAGAGTGTGACTGGGGAAGGGTGTTTACTATTACAAAGTATGCACTATAATGAAACTGCTTTTGTCAGACGATACTATAATGTGAAAGCAAATCACTAGATCATTGACAGATCTATAGCTTAAAAGTTCAGCAGGAAGATAAAGTATAATAACATGCATATAAATTTAAATCACTGCTGCTACAAGCCAATGCATTCTCATGCAAATAAAGAAATGCATACAAAGGAGTATCAACTATAATTAATACCATACCTACTGTAAATCACTATGAAGGAAAATTTTCAGTAATATTAGAATTGAAACACGAGATCTTTTCCTGCATTACTTTAAATCAAGTGGTCTAAATAGAAGGAAATTAATATATAGAAAATCAGCTGTTACCGTTTAACAAGCTAGTGATAGGACCTGATAGGCAGTAATAATGTCCATTTTTTCCAATTTAGACTTTTTTATCTAAAGTACTACTGTCACCTCTTCGTGATTTACCCTATGGATTGGGATGTACCCTGCTCAGGCTGATTCCATCATTTAGGCTGTAGCCTGGTATTTTTTTCTCCCTTGTTATTGTCTTGCATCCACCCTCCTCCAATTGTGCACCCCCTTTTCCTTCCCACAAAATTTTGATAAAAAGGGTATAACATCCCAGTTCCCTGTCTGCTTCTATGACATGCCAGAACCTCTTGAGTGCCCCATCTATTTTAAAATAAAGCCAACTGACATCCTCTCCCCCTTTACCTCCCTACTTGCCACAGAAACATTGATGTAGAATATGTACCTGCCATCCCTGATATGACTTTGCCATTTGAGGCCACAAGCATGGATTAGCTACCGGACAGTTGGGATCCAGTAGTGGGACCTGGAGAATTCCGAGTACTTTGACCCTAATTCTGTTTGGAAGAGGAATGCCTATTGCTCCACATCTATTTTCTGTCCTCTGAAATCAATTTCACCAGAAGTAGCTACTTTTCAGAGATTGGTAAATAAGGAAGTGGAAAGAATTGTCTCCAATACTGCTTCAAATTGTAATAAGAACATCTTTCTGGAGGAATTTAAAGCATTGGAGGAACTATCCAAACTGAAAGAATTGGTGATTAAATCAGCGGACAGGGGGTGGATTGTGGTCCAGAATACCAGTGGTTATTTATCAGAAGCAAACCACTAGCTACAGAGCATCGAGAATAATAGACTTTTGAATAATAATCCAACTCCATATTATCAAGTTAAACTTTAATGCATTGCTTCTTTCTTACAGGTCCAGAGGTGTGATTTTGGAACAGGAGTACAAATATTTGTATCAGCAATTTCCTGTTGTCTTGACATTCTACAATTTACCAGAGGTGCACAAGGACCCCCAGAAACCACCGGGAAGGTCCATCATTTCTGGTATAGGTTCTCTAACTGAAAACCTGTCCAGATTTTTGGATTTTTTTTGTACACACTAGTGGTACACCTCCCCTCCCATCCTGGGGATACTATGTCTGTTCTGGAGGCCCTTGAACACCAATCTTTTGATGCTGGATCCCTGTTGCTGACTATTGATGTTGAGTCACTTTACACAAGCATCGGACATCATCTGGGACTTCATGCCATCCATTTTTTTTATGGACCTGTTCCAGAGTGGTGATATACTGGACCCAGTTTTTGTGCTGGATGCTCTTGAATTTGTTCTAATCAGTCATTTTTTTACATTTAATTAGAAGTTCTACCTACAAGTCTGTGGTACAGCCATGGGGTTGGTGATGGCACCATCCTAAGCTGACCTTTTCCTGGGATGGAGGGAGGAGGGTGCCGTCTTTGACCCCACGGTAAAAAAATACAGTGACAGAATCAGGTACTGGGGATGATATATTGATGATATCTTGTGTATCTGGTGTGGCATGCAGGCAGCGATGGAGACCTTTTGAAATAGTTAAATTCAAATGATTGGATTTTACGGTTCACTTTTTTGACTGATACTATTTCTGTTAACTTTTTGGACATTTGCCTGCAAGTCACACCAGATGGCAAGATCACGTCAGAAAATGATCAAAAACCTGCTTCAGGTAACACTTTGTTGAGGGCTGATAGTTTTCATCCCCTTTGATTAAGGGGATCCCTAAAGGGTAATACCTTAGACTGTGTAGGAATTATTCCACTACTACCTCATTCTTGGAACATGCTGAGGATCTTGGAGCTAGATTCACGGCAAGAGAGTATGATGCCAGGGTTCTTCAAGACTCAGTGGATTTCGTTATAAACCAGGATAGATCTGTGCTTTTAAAACCAAAGATCAAGGATAAGGACACCAATGTCCAGATTAACTTTATTACTGAGTATAATAGCATGACCTGTAAAATAACTGGGGCACTCAAGAGATTCTTACATGTCTTGGAAGCAGACAGGGACCTATCAAGGTAAGTTGGAGACTCTCCCAGGTCGGTCTATAGAAAGGGACCATGTTGTCAGAAGTCATTTTACTCCTGAGGCCCCTCTAGCACAATGGATGATACACTTGTACTCAACGGGATCACACTGCTGCAGCAACTGTAATATTTGCAAGTATATGCAATATGACAAGTTATTTATAAGCCCAATTAGTGGGAAGCAAATAAACATCCAGCACTTTATAACTTGCCATACTACACACATGGTGTATGCCCTGTGGTGTGACTTCCCAAACATGTATGTGAGCATGACCACCCGCACATTGAAGGAACGCATACAAGAACATGTTTGTTCCATTTTACACAGTCATTGTGGCATAGCAGTGGGTACACACTGGAACATGCATCATGGACAAAGTTTACACTCCTTTAAATTTATGGCCATAGACCACGTTCCACCCCATTTTAAGGTGAGGTAACAGACATAACATTTTATTACAAAGAGACAGCAGACACATTTTTTTAACTCAATGCCCTTTCTCTGATGGTCTAAATGAACTGGGATGTTATACCCTTTTTCTGAAAATGTGGGAGGGAAGAAAAAAGGAGTGCACAATAGGAGCCTTGTTCTCACTATATATATATATATATATATATATATATATATATATATATATATATATATATTATGTATATACCCTTGTACAGAATTTTATATTACTGTGGTTTTTCTATTATATTTTGGTTAAGAAATTGCCTTATTTCATTTGGTTTAAAACTCATATAAGTTCAGTGTGTTTTCAGGCAATCAGCATTTACTGTATTACCCAATAGGGAAGGGTAGATAGTTAACCACTTATGGCCATGTACTGCACACTGTAATATGGGTTTAATCTAGGCTTAAACTTGACAATCAAAGAAGTTACTTACAAATAGGACATATGTCTTATTTTTTTTTCTTTCCCATTTGTGCTCCTTTATTCAAGTTTTGATAACAGTATTTGCATGTTTTTGTTTTCTTCTCCATAGGTGGCCTGTGGAATAATTTACTGAAAATGAGATGCTTTAAGGATTTCTTTCTATGTAGAATGATTTTACCAACTTTTTATAACATAAAATATATGAAAATATAGTTGTTATAAAATTAATACTCTAAATTCACTATTCATCTCAAAGTGAACCACCCTTATTTTTAAGCACTTTTATACACTAGTTTCAATATATATATATATATATATATATATATATATATATATATATATACTGTATACGTTTCACTATATATATATTTTTTTCCTTTGGCACTGTAACTTTAAGGTATGATCTGTAAATGTGGGTCTGTATCAGTTGTTGCCCCTCCCCTCCTCATGAAGAGTCTATAAGGGCTCAATGCCCAGGGGTACTTGTGTTTATCTTAACTATAGTCTATATGGCCATTAACTCTAATTATCAAACCTTTATCATCATGGGATTGATGTGACATAAAATCATTATCAGCAATATGCTAACTTTGAATCTGCACTAGGTACAATATGGACATACCTGTGTGACATGCTAGACACATAAAAATGTAAAGGTCCATCAAGTTTGCTTGCTGCTATTAAGACAGTTGCAGCATTTCATGGTGTGAGAAATTGTTGCAGACTTCAGTTAATGCTATTAGAAAGAACTAACAATTTGTTATACTTCCATTACATAAAAGAATAGATACAGAAAATGTCCATGGGCTCAATTTTCAAAGGATGACACATGGCTTACATGAAGTCTGCATTGACCCCCATTCTTTGGCACAACTGTGCCAAACTCCTTTGATGCAACTACACCTGATCTTATTACATCAGGTGTAGTTGCAACAGTTTTTACACTTTACAACAACTTGCACAAAATATTTGGTGCAGGCTCCGTAAAACCCCCCCAAATGGTGCAAGTTAGACCAGGGAAACCTGGTCCAACTTGTGTCATTTGACCATTGGGACTGAAAATCCTGATGGGTGGTCAGCAGAATGCCACGAGCCCCATGCGGCAAATGAGTAGTACACCAGGGGCTTGTGGTGACTCTGAAAATCAAGCCCCAGATTTCCAACAATTGCTACTGAAGCCCTACAATTTACTATTTCCTATTCTAAAATGGATAATGGAAATCCTGCAACCTTTGGTCAAGAGCCACCATCAGACATGCGCTTATACATCGATAACCTTGCAGGTGGCACTTTTCTGGCAATCAAGACACAGAACATCTCCCATATTCATGGCTGCCAGAAACATTTGAAAAAAAAATTATGTCAGTCATGATACTACTGTTAATAAATCTTACACACTTTACTTGCCCTTACTTATGAAATATCATTTTGAAAATATTAGGATAACTCCACACTCCACCCCACCTCACACCTACATTAAATGAAATGTATTCAAATAAATAAAACCATAATCTGACCTTTTCTTTTTTTTAATACTCCTTTCTTGTAGTCCGGATATGATTGAGTATCCATCAATCTCACACTGACCGTTGCTTACACCATCAAAACTTCCCCTGCCCCAGATTGCATTGCATGCCTGCTCACTGCTCATTTTCACTGTGGCTTCATTTTCAGTATAGACAATACTGGTTGGGCAACCATGCATAACCAGCCTGTGCTACCACAGAGGTGTTCTGGCTACATTAGACTTCAAGAGCAAAGTTCAAGAAGTCTGATGTAATCAGAAGCCCAAGATGGCAGCACAGGCTGGTTGGGCATGTGGTTGCTGAATCAGTATTTTTGTTGTTGCGTATATACAGGTATATCTTTTTTTTGCTTGTTTTTTTATTAGTCCTTTTTAAATCAAAAGTTTTTCCACATCACTCTTGTGCAGCTAACATGCCAGCAGTTTCAGTTCAGAACTTGAACTGATTGCTGTGCATGCCACAGTGTCATGTAAAACACCAGCTGCCCTGAGGATTTCCGATCAGATGAAATATTATTGTACCACAGAAGGGTACAAGTGCATTCCATGACCTTTGATCTATGGTAAATAACATTTCAGCTGGTATAGAAATCCATGCAGAACAGACCCCCACTAAACTCTATAATAAAATTAAATATTTTATGACCAAAAAGCACAATCAAACCGATGCACCAATTACAGTAGCTGAAACCTGTAACTGAATGCCAAGGTCACTCTGAAAGCTTCAGCTCTTACTTACAAGGTAGCCACAGTGTCTTATTGGGGGTGTTACTTGATAAAATGCAATACAGTTCAGAGTGGGAATACTGTATTAAAAATGATGCACATGAAATAGGTTTTCAAAAATCTCACTAGAGTATGTGTGGGGGACAGTACAATAAAAGACAACAAGTGCTTTCACTGGCAGGCTTAAAGCTGTGGCTTTAACTGGCATGCTAGCCACAGTGTCCTATGGGAGTAAGTTGACCCCTCAAAAGGTAATATAGTTTGTGACATGGCATACATCTGCATACTGAAATATTACATTTCTATTAACCTAAATATAACAGGTGGTACTTCATCAACCATGGTCTAATTCCCAAGTAGATCATAATTTGTTTTCTAGTACCTTGAAGATCCACCATAAGCAAAAGCAGTATAAAAATAAAAAAAACAGTATGCAAATATTGTGCTGTTTCTGCTTGCTCCAGCAATTCTTTGCTCAAGTGTAGTTCCCATGGCAGCATAACAGATGGCTGTAAAACAGTGCTGTGCTGCTAGCATCATTTCACAGCCACCGTAAAACAGCAGAATTCTCAGATTTTCCTACCCACCCAGTGGATCACCATTCACAAGTGAAGCACAGAAGGAGAGCAATGCATAATTTTAATGTCAGCTTTTGTGTGCGTGGAGTAGAGGGCATTGCTACCTTGGTAAATACACACTATGATAAAAATGAGCTTACAAGTTCTGTAAGAGAAAGGAAAAATGACAAAGACAGTGAGATAAATAAAGCAAGATCAAAGTAAGAGGCTACTTCTATGGGTGAAAAGAAAAATAAAGAAAGTGAGAAAAACAAAAGGAAATCAAAGAAAGAGAATAACAATACTAGTCAAAACAAGTATTTGAAAGGTAAGAGCAGCAAATGTCATGTTGTGCTATCTTCTGCTGAGCTAGATAATTTGGAGGGGGGGGAGTGAAGTAAATATTCAGAAAAATAGTACTTGGTCTATGAAAGTTTATTCAGATTGGCTCAATTCAGTACATTTGGAAATTGACTAAAAACTGGTATAAAACAGTGTTGTGCTGCTAGCACTGTTTTACAGCCATCTGTTGGCCTGCCAAGGGAACTGCAGGAACAAAACATGAAGATCTACCCTAGTATGGTCCCATCATGCAGTGCAACCCATACCTCGTAATATACACGGATGAAAATTGAAGAATCTAGTGTAGAAAGTTAGCTGCAAGTTTTTTAAAAGTTTTAAAATATGTTTCACAGTTAGAAAGCTTAACACTTGTAATGAAAGCTGTTTTTGCAAAAGTTAAATAGCAGCCATGATATTTGCAGTAGGTGTGTTCCAATTATTTTGTACTGTGTGTACACCTTGTTTAACAGCTTAGGATAAAGCATTCCAAAACTAAATTAGTCTGTCTGTTCACATTTATTTAGAAAATATTAGTCCTACAGTTATTGACATGTTACAAGAGGATTAAGTCATGAGAAAGGATGGGTCTGCTGTGGAATTAATCCATGGCTGGGTCATTGGAGGCAGTTGGGCTTTGACCTTATGTCCTCCTCCCAAACATGGATTAATTCCACAGTAGACCCATCCTTTCTCATGGCTTAATCCTTTCTTGGATGGTGGATATTATAGTAAAGATCACATACAATAAGTAGCTTTTCTATAATGCCACTAAAAATGGGTTTGTGTGTGTGGTGGGAGGTTGTACAATAAAAGGAAAGAAGTACTTTCACTGACGTGCTGAAGCTGCAGCTTTTATTGACATGCTAGTCACAGTGTCCTGTTGGGGGGATGTTACTCAGCAAAAAATAATACAGTTCAGTGAGGGTATGCTATATTAATGAACATGTATGTTAAATAGCTTTTCTAGGATACCACTGCTGTGTGTGGGGGGGGGGGATTACCAAGAGAACCAAAGGGAGGCAGGGAAGGCAGTTAGATGAGCAAAGGTACAAACAGAGTAGCATACTGCCCAGACAATAAAAAAGGGATACAACTTTTTTTAGATATGGGTATGTTCATGAAAATGCTGTACCAAATTGTGAACTGAGGGGTTAATTTTCAAATGCAGAGTAGATCTTTTTTTTCTAGCATTTTAACATGCCATGACCCTACAGTGAAAAATGCACTGTGTTACAAGATAACTGACTTTAAAATGATCAAGAAAAAGAAACTTCGGTGTTCTGAATGTACCAGTGGACACCAACCTTGTGTTCTGAATGTACCATTGGACACCAGTCTTGTGTTCTGAATGTACCATTGGACACCAATCTTGTGTTCTGAATGTACCAGCGGACACCAACCTTGTGTTCTGAATGTATAGCGGACACCAACCCTGTGTTCTGAATGTATAGCGGACACCAACCCTGTGTTCTGAATGAATAGCGGACACCAAACGTGCATTGTCAATGTGGCAGAGATCAGCAAACAACAATGTAGGTTCATAAAAGTTTACCAGTTGTGATCCATGTTGTCAAGAATTACATATTTGTGTACTGAAGTGCACTGAAATAAGAAATAAGAAAACAAAATATCAATAAGATGTAAAATTAAAAACATCATAGAAAAGATTGTGCATAGCAAATGATCATATTGTCCAACACTTTAAATGCTGTCAATTCCAGCAATTCTTGAGCTTTTCATATTTTGTGGCGATAGTTTGCAGTACATCCTGTGCAATTGTACAGCTTCCATTTCCTGACAGATGAACAGGTCCATGGAAAAGTCTCTGCTGTCTCATCATATCAGTGTCCTGCTGTTGTGGCTGTATGAGACACCGATTTGCATGCTGGTCCTGGAATTTGACAGTAAAAGTACATTGCAGTTCATTAAATGCAAGCACTTGCCTGATAAAAAAACTGTTTGGAATAGTAGACTGCATAGAATTTTTCCAGCTGTATCTTGTCTGGGTTTATTTTTTTTTTTTTTAGCAGATGGACAGTCAGCAAGCACACTAGGGTCAGAAGCAGTGGAGAAGGACATTGCTGAAATTTCATGAGTAGAATTGTCCATTGCTTCAGTGCCTGAAGCAGCAATCAGGTAGGTTGATGAAGTGCTAGTTACAGCAGAGGGGGTCTGTTAGTAGAGTGGCAAGAGCAGTGGAGGGGTCAGTCACTGGAATACTGGAAACAGCAGGAGTGTCTGTATCTGCAGTGCTTTGCTCATGGTCACTCTTTTTTGTGCACCGAGTTGTAGAGGAGTATGTCACTGGCATTGCTGGACAGTGTCATTCCTGAGTTCAAGCATTTGAATTGTCTGAGAAGTACTGATGCTGCAGTGTTTCAGTTTAAGCCTCTTTGAAGTCCATTGATCCACATGCTCCATGTTCACACACGGGCCATCATCATTTTGGCACTTGTGGCAGACACAAGACAGTGCTCTGGTGTCAATTACACCACTTTCCACCGATCTTATGCTCTGGACAATTCCTGTCCCTGGAAAAGCTATAACATCCACTCATTTTGGCCTTCTTATGAATTTGTTAGGCACTCAGAAAAAATTTCTCTTGGACTGCCCACACCCATCACTTGGAGGCTCTCTCGTCAGATTATCATGTCATAACATGAACATCTCTTCTGCTGTTGAAATTATAACGATTTGTGATTTCATGGCCCTGGTTCCTGACCATTTCACCACACCACTCTCCCCATTAGAGGGGTGCTTACCATGCTGTGATCCAAAAATTGGCACATTCTACAGGGAATCCACACTCTGATGAAGCCTTTGAAATTTCATAGAAGGATCATTTTGATTTGTATTGATTGGCACAGCCATCTGTGAAATGTAACTTCTTCATAATGTTTATATGGTGAGTGTTCATGGTGTGTTCACTTGCCATCTTAACAAAATGTTGAACAGCATGGTGGTAAGGTGTGAGGTCATCTGAGATGAATACCAGGTATTCCATGACAAGGTCATTACAATGTGAGCACCTGTAATATCCAACTATCTGGTGCACTGTAGCCCACTCTTGATGCCAGTGGCAGGACTGGATCTCATCCTGGTACTTGCAGGCATAGTTTTCGGAAAGTCCAGCACCATGATGGCCAGCCTTGTGGTAGATTTGTCTAGAGTAGAGTGACTTGCATTATTTGCCACAATACCACATGTAGATGGTGACTGAGGAACTGCAGGCCTTCCAATAAGTTGTTGTAACGTGGTCTTCTTGCTGACCTACACTTTGCGGGATGTTTTTGTGTTAACGCCATCATTTGTCTTCTTCACTGTGATGGTTTCCCACTGGTACTATCTCAATATTTCTAACCCATGTTGATTGAATAGAGCCTCTGCATGTTTTACAATTGCCATCACTGCACAATCCCCACATACCTTCTCCAGACAGTCTTTTCTGAAAAACATGGAACCTTCATTTGCACACATTGTCAGCTCCAGTTTTGTAAATATTGATGACTTTGCACTCTGGCAGTTTCTAAAAATATCCCATGTGGTTTAATGATCGCAGTTTTAATGTGCCATTTTCACAGAACTTGCATAGGCACTTGTCAGGTTTCTGTGATCTGGCAAGTTGTATATGCTTGGGGCACAAACTGTTGAACTTGATGGCACTAATTTGATACCCTGGGTGTTGCTTCAGAAATTCTGCATGTAGTAAATGAAGGAGTTTTGATAGGAGCAATTTGAACGTTTGCTTCTTTTTGTGAATGCCTTCTTGTATGGCAGAGGGGTTGCTGACTGTTCAAAAAAGCTTTTTACTTTGTAATTTCCTGAGGCAGTAGAGAATTGTGTATACTTTTTACATCTTCTGCTTACTACGCGATGCATTCATGAGTGTTGTCCAGCTAATTCCAAGGGTTGTGCTTACGTATATAGCATCTTGTATTTTTTCAGCACCAAAACTTCTCTGACCTGCTCCCTTTCCTCTTGTCTATTCTTCACATTTTCCTTTATTACATCCATAATGTTTGCTTCCAAATTGTGACATCATTTCATGTTTAGTCCTCCTCTTGATACTGCTGTCTGCTTTGCAGGTGAACTTGATATTATCACTTATCACTTTATTGTTGATGCAAAACGTGCAGGTGGTTTAGGCAGTCCTGCTTGAGTCCTTTGAATTGCCTTTTGGTTGGCAGCATCTGACTGGGTGTCCCCGACTGAAGCTGGATCACTGAAATTTACTTGCACTTCTACTGGTGTGGCTGTGTTCATTTGTTTCATAGAGGAGGAAATGAAGAAACAGATATTGTCCATGGCTTACTTTACAGCAGATAAAGCAACAGAACAGAATGTGGAAAATTACTTCATAGCAGAGGAAAGGATGAAACAAAGATCATCCATCAGTTGCTTCATAGCAGATGAAACAGTGGAACATAAAATGGACAATTACTTCATAACGGGGGAAAGGAAGAAATAAAAAATGCCCATCAGTTGCTTCACAGCAGATGAAATGGCAGAACAGAAAGTGGGAACAAGAAAGAAACAAAGAGCTCTCCCATCAGTTACTTCACAGCACATAAAACAACAGAATGCAGAAGGTGGACAATTACATCACAGCTGGTGGAAGAAGATCACCCATCAGTTGCTACACAACACAGTGTGATAAATGTAAGGAGAATGGTGCACTGCAACAGCAGCTACATTTCAGTATAGCTATCATTTGTATCCCACCACCACCATCACACATGGTCTTAAAGTGAATTTCTGACTAGTAGGTATAAGGTATCCAGCTTCATATCCCAATACCTTATAGCAACATGGGCTCACCTCTGCCAAAAATCTAAATATAAAGTTCATAGTTTTAGCATGTGAAGGGATCGTAACTGGCACCAAATACTCAGCCAGTCAATCTCTTCCAGCTTCCTGGTGCCTCCACTCTGCCCCAACTCCACTCCTACTCTCTCTGAAACTGTGACTTGTGGCGAGGGAGAATGTGTATGGAAGCTCTCATACAAGTTATGGCTATTTTAAAGCCATGTTTTAGTAATTTTTAACAGTCCTAGAGGAAAATTAAAGCCACCACTCAACTAGTAGGGTCCCTACTAGTTAAGCAATCGCTTTGATTTTCCTCAAGGACTGTTGAAAATTACTAACAGCCGGCTTTAAAAATAGCCCCCATAGACTTTTATGGGGCTGGCCTCGCACTCTCCATGGCCACACATCACAGTTTCAAAGAGCACAGCTGTGGAGTTGGGGTATAGCGGGTGCACCAGGAAGCTGGAAGGAATCGGCTGGCTGAGGGTTTGGTGCCAGTTACAATCCCTTCCCATACTAAAATTACTAACTTTAAGATTAAACTTTTTGCAGGGGTGAGCTCAGGACAACATAAGGTATTGGGCTATGAAGCCCAATACCTTATATCGGAAACTTCCTTTAAAATGGCTGTACACTGAATGCCTAACAAAAGAGGACTGTATTCAGCAAGCAGCCATGTTAAGACCATGCAGAACACATTAGGAAGCACATTTCAGCAAAACATTTCAAAAACAATGCATATCCTTATTCTGAGTCCCACTGTACCCAGGCACCCCCCCCCATTCCCACAACTACATGGTCTGAAAATGGCTGAGGGTCGAGAAACAAACAAAGGCCTGCTCAGCACCCAACCATGTGGCAGGTGGTTACACAAAAGCAGATGGACATAAGGTTCCAGTAACACAGAAATGGACACAACAGACAAACCATTTCGCAGAAAAACATTTAATAGCAGACAGGCAATACTTTGCACTTCCCCCATCACCCAAATGACCACAGACCACGAGGTCTCAAAATGGATGAAGGTTGAGCTGCAAACAATGGCCTGCACAGCATCCAGCCATGTGGAGACGATGTGGTGGGTGGTTACACAAAAGCAAATGGACATAAGGTCCCAGTACCACAGAAATGGACACAACAGGCAAACCATTTCACAAAAAAAATTTAGTAGCAGTCAGACAATACTTTGTACTCCCTCTCCCCCAAATGACTACAGACCACAAGGTGTCAAAATGACAGAAAGTTGAGCAGTAAACAATGGTCTGCTCAGTATCCAGCCATGTGGAGACCATGCAGTGGGTGGTTACACAAAATTCTGTCAGACATGATTAAGCTGGGGGGATTCTGGGATGTATGTACCCTGAAAACAGGAGGTTGTTATCCCTCTGTATAGACAGTTGGCGAGGCCCCATCTGTAGTTCTGTGTGCTGTTCTGGAGACCCCATCTCCACAAGGACATAGACAGGATGGAGGCAGTCAAGAGGAGGGCAAAAATTATGTAGGGTCTGCACCATAAGCTAGATTCAATGCTAAGAAGTGCAAGATAATGCACCTGGGAAACAAAAACCCAGGGGAAGAGTACACAATGGGGGGTGAGATACTAACAACAACAAAAATGGAAAGGGACCTGGGGGTAGTCATATCAGATGACCTAAAGGTGGGCAAGCAATGTGAGAGGGCAGCAAGGAGGGCTGGGGGGATACTGGGATGCATAGGGAGAGGCATCACCAGTAGAAAACAAGACGTTATTATCCCTCTGTACAGACAGCTGGTGAGACCCCATTTGAGTACTGCATGCAGTTCTGAGACCCAATCTCCGAGAAGACATAGACAGGATGGAAGCTGTCCAGAGGAGGGCACTAAAATGGTGCAGAGTCTGCACCGAAGACATATGAAGAGAGACCCAAGGAGCTTAATATGTATAGCCTCGAGGAAAGGAGGGAGAAGGGGGACATGATAGAAACATTCAAGTACCTCAAGGGAATCAACAAAGTCCAAGAGGGTAGCATCTTTCAAAAAAAGAGGTTTGCAAGAAAACAAGGGCACAATTTGAAGATAGAGGGGGGACGGTTCAGAGGTAATTTAAGGAAGTATTTTTTCACCGAGAGGGTTGTGGATGCATGGAACGGCCTTCCAGAGGAGGTTGTGGAGTCAAAAACAGTGGTGGAATTCAAGCATGCATGGGACAGTCATAAGGCAATTCTAGGGGGTGGTTGGGGTAGGAAGAAGTAGGCTGCTGGTTAACTAGGATCTGCAGCTTATCCATTAGGTAGGGAAATGGGCAGACTGGGTGGGCCAAGCGGTCCTTATCTGCTGTCAAATTCTATGTTTCTATGTTTCTATAGGAAGAGACATCACCAGTTAAAAACAGGAGGTTGTTATCCCTCTGTATAGACAGTTGGTGAGATCCCATCTGGAGTTCTGTGTGCAGTTCTGGAGACCCCATCTCCACAAGGACATAGACACAATGGAGGCAGTCAAGAGGAGGGCAAAAATTATGTAGGGTCTGCACCATAAGCTATATGAGGAGAGACTAAAGGAGCTTAATATGTATACCCCAGAGGAAAGGGGGGGGACATGATAGAGACCATTAAGTACCTCAAGGGAATTAGCAATGTCCAAGAGGGTAGTATATTTCAGAAAAACAGATATGCAAGAACAAGGGGGCACAATCTGAAAATAGATGGGGAAGGCTTAGGGGCAACGTGAGAAACTATTTTTTCACAGAGAGGGTGGTGGATGCATGGAATGGCCTTCCTGAGGAGGTTGTGGGGTCAAAAACAGTGGAGGAATTTAAGAATGCATGGGACAGACATAAAGCATTTCTGGTGAGGGGCAGGAGGAAGTAGGCTGTTTGTTAACTAGGATCTGTAGCTTATCCAATAGATAGGGAAATGGGCAGACTGGGTGGGCCATCCTGCCCATCCGATCTTTGTCTGCAATGAAAGTCTATGTTTCTGTGTTAAGCAACAGCACAGCAAAGCATGGATTTAAAAAAAAAAATACAATGGACATTACAAAAATTCATGGAGACTATTATTACCCATTGACAATGTGAAATGCAACAGAAACAGCATTTTTGGACCAGCCCAAACAATACTTTGCCCCCCCCCACCAACAACCACAGATTGAATGGTCTGCTCAGCAACCAGCCATGTGGAGACCATACAGTGGGTGGTTTTAAAAATTGTATGCAAAGAACCATGGATTTAAACAAGTATTTTGGTAGCAGAAAGGCCGAGCATAAGTTCTAAATCATCCTCCAGCCACAGAAGCAAACATTGGCGGGAAGTAAACCTTAAATAAATCACACTGCTGGAGTCAAAATAAGCTGCACAATGATCCCCTGTCCCTAAAACTGGCAAACCTGGTCAGAACCTTACCTTTTGGTGCTCTGAGTGCACTTTGGATGACTGGGGCTCTTCCTCGTTCTGAATGCACAACAGTGGACACCAACACTTTCTGCTGTACAAAAAACAGCAAGAAAGGAGGCAAGCACTTATGTGCAGCAGATTTTACACCACCCACTGGCCACCTATGTCACAGGGGAAAACTGGAATCCTGAAACAGTCAGGCAACCAATTGGGGGGAAGGGGGCATTCTGAATGTACCTAAGAGGAGCATGGGCACCACTGGCTGGAAGGGCTGAAAAAGATGACCTGACTCAAACGATAAAGAGCAGGCAAGATGTACTACCCAGCAATATAACAAGGGCAGCACTGGTAACACACAGGAGCATTAAAAAAAGGGATGTGCATGTCAAAAAGTAATTAATTGGCCATGTTCTGAATGTACTAGCTGAGAACACCAACTAGTACATTCAGAACACATTTTGGAGGTGCTTCAAACTATAAAAATAATGGGTTAAATAACATAGGTAGGGTAAAAGAACTACAGGACAGCATCTGGATTGTTGAAAGCATATTTTATTTAAACAGAAAAAATGGCAGAGTTGACAGAAAGCATACAACTGAAACCTAAAGACTTCCCATGTCACAATTTAGGACCAATAAAACAGTAGGAAAATTGGGTTGGACAACAACAAACAAAATTCCAGACAGCTGTGGACCACAATTTTATTATATGCATCTCTACATATAGAAAGCATTAAAACAGCATTTAAAATATTATTTTTTTAATTTTTTCCTTACTTTATCTCACACTTTTCACATTTCCATTCCATTGGTACAAGATTTTCATGAACATAGCCATATATAAGCTAGAAGAGGGAGAGCAAAGGGGGGATAGTAAGTATAAAAAGTGAAGGAGAGGTTTGTAAGGAGGATGACCAAAAGAGGGCAGACATATTGAACAAATACTTTTGTTCAATATTTACAAATGTAGGGGTAGTTGACGGGCCAAAGATAAGAGATAAGGGCAAAATTGGTGGTGAGGTAGACACTAGCCCATTTACAGAAAAGAAAGTCCTCAAGGTACTAGCACAATTAAAAGTGGACAAGGCAATGAGACCTGATTGGGTTCACCCCAGGATACTGAGTAAGCTCAAAGTAGTGCTGGCTGCACCTCTGACAGATCTGTTCAACTTATCACTAGAAACAGGGGAGGTTCTGAGGGACTGGAGGATGGCAGAGGTGGTCTTCCTTCACAGAAGTGGAAACGGAGGAGGCAGAAAATTAGAGCTCTGTCAGCCCGACTTTGGTAGTGGGTAAAGTAATGGAATCACACCTGAAGGAATGGATAGTGTAATACCTTATAACCAGTGTATTACAAGATCCAAGGCAACATGGATTCACAGGGGGGAGATCTTGCCAGACAAACCTGATCAAGTTCTTTGACTGGGTGAAGAGGAAAGTGGATCAAGGAAGAGCGGAGGATGTGGCCTACATAGATTTCAGTAAGGCCTTTGACACCGTTCCACATAGAAGTACAAATAAGGTACAGAAGGTTAGTATTTTCTGTAGAAAAAGAAGCTCAAGGACAAGGGGTCGTGATATGAAGCAGGGGAAGGGGGATACTTAGAGACAATGTGAGGAGATACTACTTCACAGAGAAGTTGGTGGATGCCTGGAATGGCCTCCCAGCAGAGGTGGTGGGTGCCAAAATGATGACAGGATTCAAGCATGCATGGGACAGATACAAGGAGACCTTGGAAGTGAGGCAAGGGGTGGAGATCGAGCAGGGTCTGTGGTGGCACAGAAGGTAGGGAACACTAGGTAGACTGGATGGGCCAAGTGGTCCTTATCTGCCAACAACTTCTATGTTTCTAAATTTCTATAGCACAACAAAAGGCAGCAAGTGCCATCTACTGTCTAAAACTACAAAGTATATTGCTAATTGTCGCATCTACAATATGAAAATTGAGAACACTTTTTTAAACGTTGAAAAATATGCTATTATACTTTTTTAATGTGTTTGTTTTATTATATTTTAAAACAAATCTCACTAGTAGGATCCATTTTATAAGTGCAATAAGACACTTCAGAAAGTGGGTTGCTGTCTGATAAATGCATTCTCCAAGTGCTGATGGCACTCAGTGCAAATAACTTCTGCCTTGCTATACAACTTGGGTCGTACGTTTATCAGACAACAACCCACACCTGGTCATGTCATATTGCTTATATAACCCCCTTAAATGTGTTCCATTGTGGTTTGAACCCAGCTATAGTCCTCACATTGATGACGTGCACTGAGGAGTAGAAAGCCAACAGTGACTTAACTCTCTGGGAATTGAAGGCCTATTGAGCCACCTGTGTCTGTAAAACATGAGCCAATTTTTTATAGCAATTGCATTTAACAGATGAATTGTAAGGGTCAGAGAATCTGTTTTCATTGAACTTATTGGCTCCTAGGCAGAGGCCAGAGTGTCCCTCATGCACCAAAGGCTGATTATGTTCCCGGGCCTTGTCCTATCTAGTGTTCTTCCTTCAGCTTCATTATTCCAGTTATCTTCAAAAGATCATTCCACATGCCTCAGGGAGCAATAATGTAGTCTTTGTTAATGCTGTGAGGCTTAGCATTCAGCTTTCTTGTCCCTTATCTCTGGAACAAGTTAGAGAATACTCTTAGACTAAGAAAATGTAGTCCGCGACTATGTATTTAAATCCTTACTTGATAGCCACTGTACCAACATTTGTAACTGCAATTAAGCTATGACTTTGGTATAAATATCGATGGGAGATATGGCAGAAGAGTAGCAGTACTTGAAGAGGAATGGGAGGTGAGGTAGTAAGAAAGACATCGGGATTCAAGGGATGAGATTGCAAAAGCTTAGGTGGAGGAGCAGTGATCGGTAAGAGAAGGAGAGTTTGAAGTGGCAGAAGGAATGAATGAGTCCAGCCAAGCTAGGAAGGACTTTGGGGCAGTGCTATAAATGGTATCATGTCAAGTCAGTGCAAACATTTCATTGTGAGCATATCACCACGATTAATTAAGCGCAAAATGATTAGCGCTAAGGGTACATTTCAGCAAAATTCAATTACAGCGCAAAATGGTAGTGGTTACTGATGGCAAATGTTACCCATATGAGTGAAAGGTTACCTCAAGTTCAGTAACAGTAACAGTTAATCATCAATAAGCAATCCGAAGTAGCTGCGGCTTACTGTTTAAATACCAGCTTGTAATGGTCCCGACTTTACTGTACGTCAGTGACTGAAGCTGCAGTAACCATGCCTCTGGAATATATATTGATTCAGTGAAGACAGCAGTTACTATTTCATGGAGGCTATCCTATCTATATAGGAAAGAGCATGTATTTGGGGACAAAACATATTGGAAGTGTAACATGTATGAAACCTTGCGTTGTACTACAAGATGTCAAACTAGTGATAACCAGATATCGAAATTTCTAAAAGATCACAACCATATGCCAGACCCTGGGTCAATATCTGTCAGAAAGGTAATCCAAGACATAAAAGAAAGAGTACTGAGGTCCCGAGAGGGAACACATCAAACTGTGGCAGGTACCACTAGCCAAGTAGACCAGGTAACAGCAGATAAATTACCTTCATTCTCCTGTCTAAAGTGCACAACCCAACGTGTCAGACAAACTGCAGCTGTTTCTCCTGTCTTACCCACCCGTGTTTCCGACCTTAAAATTCCTAGAGTATACTCCCTTGCTGACTGTGGAGAGCCTTTTCTACTGCACAATAGCAGGTGTGATTATCCAGACAGATTTCTGGTATTTTCCACCAGTAAGAACCTGCAGTACATGAAAGACAGCATGCAATCGTATGAGGATGGAACTTTCAAATCCACCCTCTGTTTTTCTCCAAATTATATACCATACATGCATTACGCTATACTGTAATAATCCTGAGTGCTTTCATGCTGATGTCTAGTCATATATGTGCATACTATGTTCAGGTTTTGACTGCAATAAAAGATCTCTGCCCAAATCTATCACCAAATCGATCATAACTGATTTTCAGATAGCAGTAAAGGCTTTCTCATCTGAGTTCCCTGGGTCTGAGACAAGAGAGTGCTTTGTCCATTTGTGCCAGGCCAACTGAAGCAAAATTCAAGAGTTACCAGACATCCATAAAAACTACACTGTGGATGAAGAATTCACACTTCATATTAGAATGGTACCTGCCTTAGTGTATGCCCCCCCTTAAGATGTGCTGCCAGCTTTCGAGACACTGAGATGTGATCCTTTTTACTCAGAGCATGATGAATTGCTGCCATCATTAGTTGATTATTTTGAGGATACTTGGGTTGGTTGCCCAGTTGGGAGATGTGGGCATTGCAGACCACTGTTTACTCATCAATTTTGGAACTGTTACAGTGCAATGACTGATGGCCTCCCTTGGACAATCAGTGCAGTTGAGGAATGACATAGAAGTTTTAACAACCTATTAGGTATGAGCCATCGAACCATATGGTAATTTATCCATGCACTTCCTAGCAAGCAGAACATGAATGAGCTGAAGTTAGAGCAGTATCTCTCCAGCCAAGATCCACCAGCACCTCGTAGGAAATATCATGATACAGCTAAACTGTTCATGGCAATGGTCAGTGGATATGGCAGCTGCTTGGTGATTGATTACCCAAGAGGAATAGCTCACAACTTCCAACATCAGGTTTGAGGTCTGGAGGGACCTAATGACATTTTAACTTTTTGCAGATAATTGATATTCTGTGGTGTTGTGTGCAAATAAAGAATACAGAATAAAATATACAGAAAACATGGAACATTTTCCCCAAAAACACTTTCCCTAGGTTTCCCTTTGTTGCCCTTGGTTTCCCTTTGTTTACATTTGATTCCCTGAATTTGACTTGATTAAGCTGAAATCATGTGACCCCTGTGAACCATGTGACTATCATATCTCAGAGATCACCGGCATGTTACCCTACGGCAGTTCGGATTGTCTGCCAGAGATCGCAAAGAAAATTACAATTTATGCACTCAGCAGTGTTGGGGTGGGAGTGGGGGCATTCCAAATTAAAAATGTTATTTATTTATTGAAATGTTTCATCAGGAAGGCACACTGAACAACAAGTTGCTCATCTCCCGGTGCGACTTGGGGGGAAGGGGTACAATTGGATGAAGAATTAGACATACAGTTTAGCATTTAACATATTCAAGAAATTAAACTTTCAATTACATTTGTAACAAGACATACAGTTAAAAAAAATATAAATAATCATACAATCACATTTGTGACATAACATACAGTTAAATATATACCTGTGGAATATGCATTTAATTACAAGTGGCATATCTGAGAAACATAGTATAGAAATTTAATGTAGCCTTGGAGCCAACTCCTTGCAGGAATGCATCACAGTTAAGAGGCAGATGATAAAGCAATTATTGAATCAATTAGGTGCAGTGAGGGGACATCATGGAGGGTAGAGGGGAAGACAGGGGAAACCAGCTGGGGGTAGGAGGGGATAAAGATTGGGGAACATTACTGGAGCAAAGAGAGCAGCAAAGCAGTTGTGAGGGGCAAGTTAACACAGGGCTAGTGCAATCTAGGAGCACCTCAGACAGAACAAAAAGTGCAAGTTATTAGCTCAAGTGAACTAATTGCTTTGCTTAATTGCAGGGGGTTGGGGGCAGGAGAGAGATGGGGGTAAGGGATAGGGTAGGGAAGGGAAGGATGAGTCATACCTGGAACTAGCCCCTTCAGAGTGTGGAGATAGCTGCCAGTGGCAGAATGAGCAACTGGAAAATGTAGTAATTTGGTATGATGGCTTGAACTTCCGTATTCCTGCTTTCTCCACCAGCAAGTTTGTTGTCAGCAAGGTAGTGGGTTGGGGGGGGGGGTTCCGAATAAAAAATGAGGTATGTGTTTTTCTGCTTTGCAATGAAATAACTAGAGGTAAAATTGGATAGTGCTGCTTTTGGATGTACTGAAATGACCACACTACACTTTACCGCACTCAATTTTCTTGTGTGCACTTGACATGCAACCCCATAAACCACATCTAGATGTTCAAACACCAACAGGATCATTTTTAGGCTTTCACAGCAGACTGGGAGGGGGATGTAAGCACTGCTGAAGTAGAGGACATAGTCTGGGGCACAGGTTTCTTATGGATGGCATCAGTATGTGAAGGAAAGTCTTGGTTTCTATTCAGCCACACACAAAAGTGTTTGAAGTGGGAGACCTCTTCAAGTGGGGTGCAATTCAGGGATTTAAAAGTAGGGGTTATGATTAGCTTAGCAAGCATTAGCCTAGTGCCAAAGAACATGGATACTGTCTTTTTGGCATTCAGTGCAAGCTTGTTTGAGTGAAGCTAACACTGGACACTGCCAAAGTCTTACTGAAATGATAATTTCAGCTAAGAGAATGAGACACCAGTGGAAAAAGGCCTCTCTCATCAGCATACATGTATATGTGTATATATTTTTTTTTATTTAGTTTTTGTTGACCGGGTAAGTGCACTAGACAAATCCTGCCTATTTTCAGGCACAACCCGGGGGAGGGGGATACAGATGAATGCCAGCTGACCTTGAACCAGATTAAGCTGTTGGTGGTATTTTTAGTGAATGAGGGAAATTTGGCCAGGACACCGGGGAAATTCCCCTACTCTTTTCGATAAGTGCCATGGGATCTTTAACATCCACCGGAACTACCACCAATCCAGGCAGATGGGACCTCGGTTTAACATCTCATCTGAGAGACAGCACCTCAGAAGTGCAGCTCGCCTCTCATGCTGCACTACAGTGTCAGTACTGGGATATTAACCCAAGTGCCAGATGTGGGAACTGAACCCACAGCCCTCTGATCTCCCGGCCTCAGAGGCGAGTGTGCTACCTACTGAGCCACTGACACTATATATATACATATGCCGGGGGGGGGCATCTGGAGGGCACAGCATTTACATTATAGATTATGAAAGTGTTATGTGACATTCCCAACCAACCACATCACTTCTTTCAGTTGCACAAGACACCCTTATTTCCTAAACAGTGTTTCACATGCAGTGTCATAGTAACAGGCATCTGAAGCACGATTCATGCTACACAGAATGGCTGTGTTTTTAAGCTTAAAAGGTAACCTTTTTGTCACGATCTCTAATAAATGTATGCTGATAACACTGCTCTTCATCGCATAAAGACAGTTCTTAATAAAGCCTGCTGCTTAGTGACAGTTGCGACAGGATGATCCACATATGTGACCTCTCCAGTTGCTCAAACTGGGTAACTTTGAATGGCATCTTAAATATCCATACTTGCCTCCTGTCATGAATATTCAGTGGAAATTCTCCCCTTCTAGCCTGCACTGTCTCATCCAGCCCTTCCTCTCCCACAGAGTCTCCAGGAGTTCCTCTAATGCCCCCTTTCTGGTTCTCCACTGCAAAACTTCCCTGGGGCAAAGAGCCTTTTATCACTGAGCCCCCTACTGGCTAAATGGCCTACCCACTGCTCTTACTAGGGGCACTAAGATGGGTCCTTATGAAACCTCACTCAAGGACTTTCTTGCCCAGAACTCCATTTGTGACTGCCACTAGTATATCACTTTTTACCAGAACTGCTACCCCCACCTCCCATACTCCTAGTATATTGTATTACTTGTTATTTGTATTAGGGTACTAGCATCCTATCACTGTTGTAATCGCACCTAGTGCACTATTTTCTGCATTTTAATAATTTTCATTGCATGAATGTATGCCTATTTTCTGTACCTTTTGTTTTGCGCTGACTCTGGACTCTCTCTGCCTTACAGATGTAATATTACTCTGTTTATTCGACTGATAGTGATGCTTCTTTATTGTTCACCCTTGTTTATTGTTTGTATTTTGTGCTATTGTTGGTACTCCATGTTAACTGACGAAGAGCCTTTGCAAAAGTCTATGACTCAAAGGGTTGTAATTCTACATAGATACATAGATACATAGACAGTGTCGGCAGATAAGGGCCTATGGCCCACCTAGTCTGCCCATTTGAGCTTGTAAGTTCAGTTTGTTTTCCTAGAAGTCTATTTCCCCTTACCCCTGACCTCTAGAATTCCTTTATGTCTATCCCATGCATTCTTAAATCCCGTGATTGTTTCAGCCCCCACCACTTCCTCTGGCAGGGTGTTCCACTTGTCCACCACCCGTTCTGTGAAGAAATTCTTTCTCATGTTTCCTCTGAATCGTCCTCCTCCAACTTCATCCCATGCCCTCTAGTCCTGAAACATCTTTTCGCTTAAAAATAGTGTTTTCCTGCACCCTGTTCCTCCCTGTAAGATACTTGTATGTCTCTATCATATCCTCTCTCCCTCCTCTCCTCCAGGGAGTACATGTTCAGTTCCTTCAACCTGTCTTCATAGGACTTGTGATGCAACCCATGCACCATCTTTGTTGCCCTCCTCTGAACCTTTCTACCCTGTCTATGTCCTTACGTAGGTATGGTCTCCAGAACTGTACACTGTACTCAGGTGGGGCCTAACTAGTGTCTTGTATAGCGGAATTATGACTCCCCTTTTCCTGCTGGTGATGCCCCTGCCTATACATCCCAGCATCCCATTTGCTTTACCTGATGCCTTGTCACACTGTTTCCCTACCTTGAGGTCATCAGAGATGACAACCCCAAGATCCCTTTCCTGCTTGGTGCATGCTATATCCTCACCCCCAACTGATATATATTGCAGGGTTTTTGTGCCCCATATGCATTATCTTGCACTTCTTTGCATTGAATTTTAACTGCCAGGTCCCTTCTCATTCTGTCTACACCCTCTGGTGTGTCTACTCTGTTACAGAGCTTTGTGTCATCAGCGAACAGTGAAATTCTGCCTTCTATATCCTGTGCAATGTCACTGATGAAGATGTTGAATAGGACCGGTCCCAGCACTGATCCCTGTGATACCCCACTGGTCACTCTTCCTCTGTGGAGTGACAGCCATTTACCACCACCCTCTGTGTCCTGCCACCCAGCCAGTTACCTACCCACCACACTACTGTCCTGCCCACACCATATTCCCCAGTTTGTGTAATAGTCTCTATGTGGCACAGTGTCAAAGGCCTTGCTGAAGTCCAGATAGGCCATGTCCACTGCCCTCCTGATCCACCTCCCTAGTCACCCAGTCAAAATTCAATGAGGTTGGTCTGACACGGCCTCCCCTGGTGAAACCATGCTGCCTTGGGTCCTGTAGTCCATTGACAACCAGATGTTCCACCAATCTCTCCTTCAGTAGTGCTTCCATGATCTTTCCCACTACCGAGGTGAGGCTGACTGGTCTGTAGTTCCTGCTTCCTCTTTGTTCCCACTTTTGTATAAGGGGACTACATCTGCTGTCCTCCAGTCTTTGGGTACCTCCTGTTTCTAGTGATTGGCTGAACAAGGATAGCCAGAGGTTCAGCCACCACCTCTCTTAGTTCTTTAAGGACCCTGGGTGCACCCATCTGGCCCCATTGCTTTATCAGCTCTTATTACTTCCAGTTCCTTCAGGACCCTTTCTCGTGTAAAGGGACTTGTGTCCATTTCTGCACCATTCTCACCCTTGTACTCCTTCAGACCCATTACCCCCTCTTCCTTAGTAAAGACTGAGCAGAAATACCTGTTCAATAAGTCAGCTTTACTGTTGTCATCCTCCATGGCTCCCATCCTCCCCTTCAGTCTCACTATCCTCCCTTTGTCCTTCTTTTTTCCTTATGTACCTGTAAAGGTTTTGTCCCCTTTAACCACTGATTTTGCAATGTGTTCTTCTGTCTGAGCTTTGGCTTCCCTTACTGACTTCCCTGCCTCCCTTTGTTTCTCCTGGTACTTCTCCTATCCCCTTCTGCCTGTGTCTTTTGTATTGCCTGAATGCAATCTTTTTGGCTTTCACTTTCTTTGCTACCTCTTTGGAAAACCATAATGGTCTCCTCTTTCTTTCCTCTTGCAACCTGCTTAATGCATAATTCTGTTTTCTTATAATCCCATTTTAAATACTGCCCACTGTTCCTCAATCCCTGATTCCTGTCCCATTCCCTTAATGCCTCTTTCAAGCATCTCCCATTTTCCCAAAGTCCCCCCCTAAAATCCAGGATACGTGTTTTTGTGTGGTTTGGTTCTGCTCTTTCTGTGATTTCAAACCACAATGACTGGTGGTCACTGTTACCCAGGTGCTCCCACTGTTACCCCATCACACTGTCCCTGTTTGTGAGCACAAGGTCAGTATTGCCTTCTGCAGAGTTGGTTCCATGACCAGTTGCTTGAGGAAGGCACCCTGAAGGAGTCCAGGATAAATCTGCTCTAGTTGATGCTGCTGCTGGGATGCTCCAGTCCACGTCTGGTATATTGAAGTCTCCAACCAGTACTACCTCACCCTTGTCTGCCTTCCTTTGGATGGCTAGCATCAACTCCCTATCTGTTTCTTCCTCCTGGGCTGGTGGTCTATAGACCACACCTGTGCGGATGGCTGTCCCATTTTCCTTTCCAGCTTAACCCACAGTATCTCCCCCATTTTGTTCCTCCTGGATCTGTGTGGCCCTATGTCATTTTCACATACAGTGCCACTCCTCCTCCCTTCCTGCCTGCTCCGTCTCTTCTGAATATGTTGTAGCCAGGTATGGCCATCTCCCAGTCATGGTTATCATTACACCAGGTTTCAGTGATGGCCACAATGTCCAGGTCTGACTGTACCATGACAGCCTCAGATCTTCCATCTTGTTGCTAAGGCTCCTGGCATTTGCACATAGGCTTTCCATGATTTGACCTCCCTAGACTGCTTCACTGTTCACTCAGCCCTTCCTTCCTTGGTTGTCATTTATCCCTGGTTCTCCTTGCTGTCTGCCCTTCTGCTGAATGTTGCCCTTTTCTGCTTATCCACCTTTTGGACACTAATCTCCATCTTTTGCACACTGCTTTGCAGAGATAGCCACTCCTCTGGTTCACTGGTTCCATTACTAGCTGTGGGGGGTGAGCAAGTAGGTATCATCCTTGCTGGTCTGCCACCCCCCTTTGCTAGTTTAAATGCTTGTCAATGTAGCATTTAAACTTATCATTGAGTGCTTGGATTCCCCTCCAGGATGGATGCAGGCCGTCAGGCTTGAACAAACCTCCATCCCTCCAGATGGGTCCCCAGTCACCAATGAATCAAACCCTTCCTCACAGCACCAGTTCTTCAACCATGAGTTAAAGTTCCTGGTGCATGCACTCCTGCTCTCCCTTGCCTCTCACAGGTAGTACTTCTGAGAAAGTGACAGAAGTAGCTACTGCTTGAGACCCCTCCCAGTTTCCTAAACTCTTCCTGAACTTCCTTTGGCTCCCCATTTGCCAAGTCATTAGTACCTAGGTGGATAATGACATCCAGCTCACCCTCCTGTCTTGCCTTCCCAGTGATCCCCAGTATCTTCCTTCCATCCCTCCATGCGTGGCACCTGGTGAGCACCTCACCTCCTGTCCTCCCCTCCTGTGTTCCTAGCTGGATCCCTCTTATGATGGAGTCCCCACCAGGATTCGCTTCCTCCTCCTCTGGGGTCCACTGCTTTCCCCACTGAGGTCACCTCCTTGCCTAACCTCCACATCCTTTCCTTCCACTTCCTGGGTACCTCTATTTGGTTGTCCTCATTTGCCAGTGTGGCATATGAGTTCTTGAAGGAATAGGATCTGGGATGTGCCTCTGCCTGACTGCTCTAACCCTCCCTGAGCCACTGTCATCCAAGTGCTCCTCGTTCTCAGCATCCTTTGAGGCAGCTGCATTGGACTGGGTGGTTCCTGGACAGGGTGATGGTACTCCTGACCCAATTTACTTCCGCTCTGAGTCTGGCTACCTCATTCCGCAGTCCGAGAGATGCATGCAGATAGGGCAGCACCTCAGTGTCAGAAGGTCTGCCTGAATATGGCTGCCCACAGCCACTGCATTGCCCCTCCCCACATTATACTGCAATTCCACTACTTATCTGCTACTGAAGCTCTCTTAGTTCTCTTTTTATTTATTTACAGTACTAAAATCCTGTAACTGATCCTCAGATATATATTTTTTAAGGAAAAAAACCAATAAATAAATAAATGAGTCAAAAAATTGTCGTGCTGAGGGTGGTCTTCTTCCCCTTATGCCCTCCTACTTCACACCTCTTACTATACCTGTGTTTAGCTCCTGTCAATCAGAATTATCAGGGCATATAATTAGAGTTGGGGAAGGGTGGGGGCAATTGCAGCAATTAAAGACAGCACAGAATTACACCACCACTATTTTTAAATTTTCAACAGCCCAAAACAATTATAAGTAAAGACAACACAGAAAGAAAGTATAGTGTCACTACAAGCCTACAATCTAAGTTTAAAAGAAAAATACCAGTTACCAGTTACTCTGAAGCACTGAATTGAATATGTTTCCTTCCTTCACCTTCTGGCTTCTTCTGAGAAGATGAACTTCTGTTTGCTGCTTTAACTGTGACAAAGCCCCACCTCCAGTTATCACGTAGCTGAGGTCAGAGGCCAGACAATTAACACCCTTCACCCAGCTACAGGTCAGTCAGACAAGCCAAGATAAAATTTGCAGCAATTAAAGACAGCACAGAATTACACCACCACTATTTTTTAAATTTTCAACAGCCCAAAAACAATTATAAGTAAAGACAACACAGAAAGAAAGTATAGTGTCACTACAAGCCTACAATCTAAGTTTAAAAGGAAAATACCAGTTACCAGTTACTCTGAAGCACTGAATTGAATATGTTTCCTTCCTTCACCTTCTGGCTTCTTCTGAGAAGATGAACTTCTGTTTGCTGCTTTAACTGTGACTAACCCCACTCCAGTTATCACGTAGCTGAGGTCAGAGGCCAGACAATTAACACCCTTCACCCAGCAACAGGACAGTCAGACAAGCCAAGATAAAATTTGCAGCAATTAAAGACAGCACAGAATTACACCACCACTATTTTTTAAATTTTCAACAGCCCAAAAACAATTATAAGTAAAGACAACACAGAAAGAAAGTATAGTGTCACTACAAGCCTACAATCTAAGTTTAAAAGAAAAATACCAGTTACCAGTTACTCTGAAGCACTGAATTGAATATGTTTCCTTCCTTCACCTTCTGGCTTCTTCTGAGAAGATGAACTTCTGTTTGCTGCTTTAACTGTGACTAAGCCCCACCTCCAGTTATCACGTAGCTGAGGTCAGAGGCCAGACAATTAACACCCTTCACCCAGCTACAGGACAGTCAGACAAGCCAAGATAAAATTTGCAGCAATTAAAGACAGCACAGAATTACACCACCACTATTTTTAAATTTTCAACAGCCCAAAAACAATTATAAGTAAAGACAACACAGAAAGAAAGTATAGTGTCTACAAGCCTACAATCTAAGTTTAAAGAAAAATACCAGTTACCAGTTACTCTGAAGCACTGAATTGAATATGTTTCCTTCCTTCACCTTCTGGCTTCTTCTGAGAAGATGAACTTCTGTTTGCTGCTTTAACTGTGACTAAGCCCCACCTCCAGTTATTACGTAGCTGAGGTCAGAGGCCAGAAAATTAACACCCTTCACCCAGCTACAGGACAGTCAGACAAGCCAAGATAAAATTTGCAGCAATTAAAGACAGCACAGAATTACACCACTATTTTTTAAATTTTCAACAGCCCAAAAACAATTATAAGTAAAGACAACACAGAAAGAAAGTATAGTGTCACTACAAGCCTACAATCTAAGTTTAAAAGAAAAATACCAGTTACCAGTTACTCTGAAGCACTGAATTGAATATGTTTCCTTCCTTCACCTTCTGGCTTCTTCTGATTTCTTAATAAATAAATAATTTTATATGGATGCTAAGAGGGCCTCTTATGGGTATAAGAATGTCACCTCTTGTGTCATTTTGGTACTAGAACTGCTCACTTTCAGTTTGCAGTTTTCACCCCCTAGGAACAGATGAGACAACAATATTATATCCATTAGAGGCCATTCTCGCATCCATATAAACTTATAGTACTACTGTATATATTTTGCTACATACCATCTCAGGCAGTAGCTCAGTCTTTAATGTGAATTTTGGTCTCAGCCATTAAGATACAGTCTTGTTGGGGCCATCCCACCGGCGCAGTGGTTGGATTTCCGCTTGCAATGCCAATGACCAGGGTTCGAGAACGAGCCTGGAAGCTGGAGGGATGGCCGGGGGGGAGACTTGAACATCCCAAGGACTGCTCATCTTCTCCAGTGGGAAGGTGGAGCCAGAGCTCAGCTCTTGTCTGGCCCCGGGTGGAGACCCGCGGTAAAACAAGCCCAACGCTTAACAGGGGTTGACGTGCCAGATGTCGGCGCTCAAGCGCCTTGACGTTGGGGACACGGCATGTCAAGAAGAACACCTTTAAAACACCTCTCAGTGCTCCTAGTAGATGGAGCATCAGGCCTCAATTCTCATTGCCCCCACTGGCCCGGCAACAGCATCCTGACAAAAGACAGATGCTCGGGGTGTAAGGTCCCCCACCCCGTACCCGACTGGGGGTATACCCATGGCTCCATGGGGGGATGGACTGCACCGGTCACCAGGTGGGTGAGCAAGGGCTGAAAAGGCTGTAGGTGTCTTCCGAAGTAGAAGGGAGAGTTGCAAGGAGGGGGGGGGGAAGCAAAAAAAAAAGATACTGTCTTGTTAAAATACATTATTATATACTGAGTATTATCAATGAATATACACTGATGTTTAAACACTTAAGACTTCTTTATTTTATTATAGGTTTCTATATAATATATGTGTGACACAGGTAAATGAATATCTTTATAACTTAAAGGTTTCCACGTTTATACTTTTACCAGTTTTGAGAAATCATGAGACAAATGTTTTACTATAAATGTGGACATTTTAATTTCTTGACACCCTTTAAATTTAAGCCTGTTTTCTAAATTGCTATAACAGATACTGTTTTCTGACTCTTACCAAAAGGTAGTATATGCCCAGTTTGTGGTTTCATAGCTTTAAAAACAAACAGTTAACAGGTAATGTAAAACAGGTGAGAATACAGGAAACATGCAATTCTTGGTCACAACAGCATAAAATAATGAGTTGAATTTTAAACAGTGGTGTGAAAGACACTTGTCTAGTACTCAGGGAGTAGACTGTTCCAGTAATGACCAGTGATGGCCTTAGACTCATAAATAGAAAAATATGGTGCCTACAACTGTGTATTTCTACCATAGATTTACAGTGTTGTGTAGAAAGCCTACCTAACCCAATGACAGCACTAGTGTGCTTCCATATTAATTCATGAATAGATTAAAAATTAAAACAACGCCAAAAGCTTTAATAAAGGGCCATAATAACAATGAAGTTTTTTTTCCAGTAACTTGTATTAGTTTTAATAAATTACCCCCAAAGCAAGCAAAGAGGGAACAGCCCAGCTAGTTGGAAGTCATCTGTTAGTTTTATCAGTGTCCATTATTAGAACACCCACTGAAACTGACCCCAGCAGTAGTGCTACAAACGACCCTTCTGATTAAAGTTAAACTTTTGATTTTAATGAAATTTCAGACACCTACCAAGGGCTAATTGGAATTTTCCTTTAGCTGTATTATAATGTGGATGAAATCCTGCACAAATCCTGCCAATTATACTAAAAACACCGAGAGCAAAAAAAAGATTCTCCATGATGAAAGGTAATTGCTATAAATTATATAGCATGCAATGGAAGATAAGGAAGAGAAAAGCTAATGAGTTTGATCCATTTTCACTACATTGTCTCAGATTATTTGCATATATTTTACTTGTGCTCTGGTTTCTATATACATGGACTGTAGTTCTCACAATTCCTTGTGCGATGTATATTATTACCCCCAGTCACTTTTAGGATCTGCTTTTAATATCATCACTTTGTTTTCCAAAATAATACAGAAAAAGCTAACAATATTAACTTTTCACATGCTGTAACTCAACATTGGCTTATGTTTCTTTTCCCCTAATAATCAAAGAGCATACTAGAAAAATCAAACTATGCTGCTGTATTTAACAGTATAAGAATTTTCATTGGGGTCCTGGAAAGGGGATGTATTGGCTTTTCTCCTGCAGAGTATAAGCAACGAATAAACATTGCAGTGCTGTAGAGTGAAACGGGTTTTACCATTAACTAGATATTTTTTTCTAAAGGATAGTGAGAAGTACAGGAATTCTTCATAAGATATAAAGTCATCCCATGCACAAAACACAGGACACAGCAGAGGGGAATGCCACAAACTGCAGGAGGAATGTGCAGCAGCACCATGTACCATGCCAAGCTATTAGTGTCTTGGTTTTGGTCAGCTAATATACACAACAAAAAGATGCTACTGTCATTTCTCAGCCCACATCAGTTTTGTACTCTTCATGTTAACATTCTCCACATGGATAAAGTCAAGATATGACACCCTTAACACAGTGTACATCAGCCGTACTCAGGATAGAGCACATTCGCTAGTGTATGCAGCCCAATAAGCTTCTTAATGCCCCTTTGTGGTGTCTGTAATGCAGTTCCTCTGTGGTGTCATTTTTTAGTACTTATGTGGATCCCATACGTAAGCACCCATCAATACTGCACATGTATCTGTGCATTTGTGACTCTCTTTTGCATGTTACAAATGTGTGTTACACACACTGGAATGTGTATTGTTGGGACAGATTGGTATGGCAGCTGCAGTTGTTTTACTTATGTACTTTTCTGGTACTAGATTGAACTGGCAGGCCAGGATACTGATATATACAGCATGTGTGCTGGGCAACTCCAACACCTCTGAATTCCAGCATCCCATGCTGCTCATGTATTGTTTGCAAGAGCTGCTCACACTACTGCAGGTTGCAGGTGTATCTGTGCTACACAGGCACATGCTTTACTGTGTTGGCACAATTCTGAGGACAGCACTGTTCAGTATACTTGTCCTGCACAGCTTCCATGCCACCCCCTGTCCTCCACACACTTGATTGTGCCTTGCCCAGATGATGGTTGGGCTCAGGCTCTTATTACATCTGACTGCCAAAGGTGGGCACTGGAGCAACTCCCCCCTTGCTTTTGGTAGCACTGGTGCGTGGCTTGGTAGACCAGGGTCTGGTTGGTCTAACAATTGGACTTGTGGCCACATTGGGACTTTGAAATTCCCAGATAAGGTGCTGCAGCAGCCCACTGTGGCACAAGCCCCCTTCCACCATGGGACACATCTTTTTCTGGTGCAGTAGTGTTGCAAGGCTGATCTGGTGCAAGGGATCCTGTGTTCCACACAACCTAGGTTAGAAAATCAGGATTGCTGCCAATTTTGATGCAAGGTGCTCCTTGCACCATTTCTGTTTGACACGGGGACTTTGCGACCCATTTGGGCTTTGAACATTGAGCCATCTGTATTTCTGTACATCAAATAAAAACTGTAAAGTGCATGGTAGTGTACCTTGTCAAACTGCATCATACATATTGGCAACTTACTTAAAAAGTCCCCTACTGATTGTGTCTTCCCCATGGGCATTCTTGCACATATAACTTATCGTTTACTGCAAGGCATTTTTTTAAAAGATCTGTGGGATCTGCTGTTAGTTATCAAGCAACAGATTCATCAGTGTAATGCTGAAGAAGAAACTTTTTCATTTGTGCTCATTCTTATAGCTATTTATTGTAATGTTTATACCAAAGCTTGTACATGAAATTTGTCTTAGTAATCTACATTTTGAGCAAAAGTCAAACCTTTACCTTTAGGTGTCAGCGTGGCTCAGTTGGTAGCACATCCGCCTCTGGACCAGAAGGTCGTGGGTTCTCGTTCCACACCGGGATTGGACTTGCACCTAAAAATTGCTGGCATCCGAGTGCAGTATTGGGGGGTGCTGTACTGCTGGGGTGTGCTGTCCTTCGGATGAGATGTTAAACCGAGGTCCCTTCTGCCCATCCTGGTGGGTGTCCAGGTGGAAGTAAAAGAACCCAGGGCACTCTTTGTAAAAGAGTAGGGAACATTCCCGGTGTACTGGCCAACATTCCCCTTCTCACAAACCAGTTTATGCAATTATCCAGGCTGTGTGTGGGTGATGGTGTGCGATATGGCTGCCACCACACATTCAGTCACTTCACTACCAATCTAGCATTGCTTGTAAAGCACTTTGGATGTATGAAAAGCGCTATAAAAAAATGCTGATTCTTCTTCTTCTTTACTGGTAATATTTATAGCCTTATTCTCAGTGCTTCTACTGTATATTACATAATGCATTTTATAGGTATCTTTGGAGTCATGTGCAGAGATGACATGCAATGTCTTCCTCTGTGACAAACAACATTGCAGGGATAGCCATGATTCTAGCCACATAGTACAAATAATAGGGTCAACAGTGTTAATCTGCATTATTACTGATCCTGCTGTTTAGCACAGTTAGACAAGGAGCAATATTTCATTGTCCAGCTCTACAAAAGCTTTTTGCTCATGTCCTTGCTGCCACAGTAGTCTTGACATAATTATGTGAAAAGTGCATGCACTGCAAGTGATATATGGTACATGTGCACCCAGAAAGTGCAATAGTTAGATCATACAATCTCTGGTACATATTTTAGGAGTCAGGCATGCAGGTCGGAGGACAAAAGAGCTGTAACCATTCTGAAAGTATCCCATATGGTCACACCAAACAGTGGCCCACATTTAAAAAAAATATATTTTAATAATATTTCCAACAAATAAGAAGTATACCATCTCTGCTACACAATTAACACTATTGTTGTATCAACAGCATGTTCATTGCACAGTAACAATGTCATAATGGACCAATGGAAGAGCAGCTTTCATACTATGATGCCAACCCAAAGCTTTGGGCTACATCAAATCAAAAACACTGAATTCAAACACTCAAAGTCAAATAATCATATCAAGAGCTACAGTAATTTTAAAAGTATACATTTTAAAATCATTGTGTTTGAATGAATTTAATTGACTGTGGTGTTCAACAATATTTATAAAATAGTCATTACATAACAACCCTACTCCCGGAAGGTTGAAAACATAGTTACATGGAGGTAAGATACTGCTGCACATCTCTTCAAAACAGGAAAATTAGAACTGTAAAGTCTATATGTTGTCCACAAATCTAATACCATTTTATAAAGTGAATTAAGGTCTGCAGAGTCACAACACTGAGTGGCTGAATGAGCCATCAGGGATATACACTACTACACAGAAAGCAGAGATAGTACTGATCATGGCAATGTTTCCTTTAACCCCAGTATGCTTTTAGGTGCCTTGGTATAGAAAGATTAATCTCCCATTAACAACAGATGAGATGCTATTTTAATTTGCAACAAAGAGAACTTTTCATTTGTGTTCACCACCGTAGGGTGTAGGGGGAAGAAATAAGGCTGTGAGGCCAATCTAGTCTTTCTGGTATCCTAATCACAATAACCTTAAACACCTTTTTCACTTTACAGTAGCTATCATTTGAGCATATAGAGGTGTGCAAAAAGAAACCTCCACCGGTGGAATTTCCATGAAAATCGGACTTTTGCTTCCGGAAGTGCGGAAAATAAATTAGCAACTTTCATGGAAATTCCAATTCAGAACATGGAGTAAATGTATAAATTGTTGATTATTCTATTAAACTGCAGAGAAAAAAGTCCATAGAACTGATAACTGAACTGCAGAATAATTACATGTATTGCAGAATAATTCATTAAACTGTGGAAAATAAATTCCTCATAACTGTTATTCCTCAGTTCATGTGTATTATTCCACAGTTCAGCCAAAAAAATTCACGGAACAGGATGAATATCCACCAAACAAATTCATAAGATTCCAATCTCACCAATGGTAGAAGTTTGTAAAATTCTGCAAAATTTCTGAATTTTTGTAGAAGTTCAGCAAAAGCGGAATTCACAACTTTTGCACACCTCTAGAGCATAGTCTTGACACTCTATACATTTTTCACCTCCTCTGGTAATCTGTGCCACAATTCCTGTAACTTCCTAGGTAAAAAAAAAAGCCTCCTTAATCATTTCCAGACTTCCACCCCATCCACAGCCTTGGTTTTTCCTCATGTTCTCTTGTTCTGTATTTTGCAAGTTACTAATATAAAACATAGACTCCCATTGTTTACAATAATACTCACACTTTCTTCTTGAAGAACATTTTTTGTATAATTTCCTTTCTCTATTTAAGAGTCTACAGTGAGAGTTAGAATGTTGTAGTTTAACAGCCTTTACCAACGCTAGCAACTTAGCTTTTTCACCCCTATAGGCCTGATCAAACCTCCATTTGTTACCTTTAGTATTGCCTCTGCAAGCAGTACAGAGAATAGCATGTTAATTGGAAAACACAAGTTCAAGGGATCTATATATTTCTGTAGATGTAAGATAGTCACAGTCAGATTACATGCATGAGGCTAAAAATACATGTGATATATGAGAACTATTGGATGAAATGTCATCTGTCCATCTAATTCTCTTTCAATATCTGATTTCTATTTTTGATTAACTATGCCCCAAACAGATCTTAGATGAAAAATGTATAGTAGAAGTCAAACTTGCTAACCATCCGATATCCAGTGGTAAATGATCACTTTCAGTTCTACTGATCAAGTTAAAAGTAGCCCAACACTTAATGGGTCCATCCCAAATAAAATAATTAATTTATTTACTTGTTTATAGAGTAATCGGAATTACAACCTTTGAGCTAAAAGCTTATTTACAGAGGATCCTCGTCATAAAGGGAGGGGAGAATACATTAATTTGTGAGTGAATAGCAGCTAATTTATCATTGTCAGAAACATAATGTGATCAGTAGCAATCAATAACATTGGTAACAGCAACACAACATAGGTAACAAAGGCAAAAGCAACACATATCCAGAGCATGGGTACAGGGTACATGGGGATACAGTACACACAGCAGGGTAGAAAATAAAGTGCATATGTCAAGTTAGGTATTAGCTGGAGAAAATCAGAGGCTGAAGCTTGTAGGGAGGAACAGGAGATGTGGCTAAACATCATATTCCTGAAACCTAAATTGGTCACTAGGCTACATCCAGGGGAGTAAGCATAGCTGTAATAAACAGACGGGGTAGTGGTAAAAAATCAGGAATAGCTAGCAGAAGAGGAATCAGAGGAGGGGAATGGAGGTTAGGCTCATGGGTGAGGAGGGATGGAATAGGGAGGTAAGGGCTAACAGGGAGTTGGTGAGGGGAGTAGAAGGGTGCATGATAGGTAGGCCAGTAGGACAGGTGTAGAGCAGGGAGCTTCAGGCCAATGTGTAGAGTGCAAGATGAACTTGGCAGGCCCTCCCACTGGAGAAAATGAGTCCACTGCCCTTCCTTATCACCAGCTAATCTACCATTAAGTGGATAAAAATTATATTACTGCATAAACCTGATAAACCTGAACCTGTATGGTTTGTCTTAGTATTCTTGGCTCTTTTACCAGGCAATATAGCGCAGTGGTTTAAGACTCTGAGCTGCAAATCTGGTGACATTCAGCAGACCAGACCTGGGTTTGAATCCCACAGCTTCCACTTGCATACTGTGTGACCCTGAGCAAGTCACTTAACTTTCCTGTGCTCCCAGGTTGCACATGTAAAAAAGCTTTCAGCTTAGTGTGTCTTGCCTGGTTAAACAACTAAATAAATAAAAAATAAATAAAATAAAATAAATTACATATTAGCCCTACAGCTGAATTGTACAGGAGACCATCAAATGCACCTATCTTAGAACTGAAATCTCTCAAAATCAAAATGGGGGTATTCAAAGATCTCTGATATAATTCCTCTAAGAGGTTCCCAAGGGCATCCCAAGGATCTTCAATAGCAAACTTAGAGGATGGAGGTGGAATGTATTGATTCAAGAGCAGAAAATCAAATTTAAACACCCTGAGATAAAGGGCTATACAGAAATCCATAGTATTAACAAGCTGGGCAGAAAACTGCTTATCAGTCTTAACATAACACACAAGACCTCCTGGCACCCTACCTAGCTTATGATATTTTGTGGTGGGAACCTGAAAAAGTTTAAAATTATTTAATATGAATCTCCTGTTCTTTTGGTGCCAAGTCTCCTGGAAGCATAATATCAAGTAAGGTGAGACAAACCCTACCCATTCCTGATGTGCCCATTTAGAACCAAGACCTGCAATGTTCCAGGAAAGTAAATGATTCTGAGCTACCTTAGCCATAAGGCTGCAGGGAACATTTGTAGAAAGTAAAGTAGAAGATTTATTGGAGTCATTGGTAGCCTGCAAGTACTTTAAAGGAAAACTGCACACTCATATCTTTTAAATGTCATTTGCTTCCATGTCAACAGACAACTCATTTCATGTAGCTGTTAAAAATGTATACAACTGCTTCAGTTAGTTTTCACACTTCATACTAGGCCCTGCCACTCTCCTGGGAGGGTCCATTTCATGGTTGTTGAAATCTCATTTTCCCTGGGAGCTGCATTAGCCTATGAGAATGTTATGCATAATCAACCTTTAAACTCCCAAGTATGCCTGTCTGCTTAAGTAGTTTTAAAAGAACCAAGCTGCAAGAAGGTGTGAAATACCACATTTACCTTCATTGAGTTTTACAAGCTATCTGTGTTGTAATGCAAATTTTTTCCCCTTTAAACTCCATTCGGTTTATAAGTTTCCAGAGAGTTTTTGCAGGGTATTTGTTATTTTAGCATAGAGATACATGATACAAATGGTTGATCTGACATCATGTTCTCATTTGCTTATGTAGCTCTGAGGGACAATGAGATTTCAACAACCACGAAATGGACCCTCCCAGGAGAGTGACAGGGTCTATTATGAAGTGTGAAAACTAACTGAAGCAGTTGCATACATCTTTAACAGCTACATGAAAAGAGTTGTCTGTTGACATGGAAACAAATAACATTTAGAAGATATGAGGGTGAAGTTTCCTTTAAATCTATTTGTAAGTGGTACCGCATAGGGGGCTGGATTCAGCCCTGGATCAATCTGGGGCTGAGATACAGCATAGGAAGCACATACAGAACTAATTAATACATAAATATCTAAATTGTCTAAAATATGATATTTCTCCAAAACTCTCTCCATAATTGACCTAGATTTAAATAGCACATCAACCTGACACTAGTGCTATGTGGAATTTTCAAAACTAAATTCCTTGGAATTTTAAAAATTCTGCTGAAATTCTGCAGCAAAAAATAGTTGCAGAATGATTTTCTGCTGAAAAAATGCTGTTCCTTGGAATATTGTTCCATGGATCACAGTAGGCAGAATTCTGCCAAAGAACCAGCAAAATTCTGGTGAAAATTCCACTGGCAGAATGTTTATTCCATGCTAACTCCACCGGTGGAATTCCGCATCGCGCACAGCACTACCTGGCACCATCACGGTCCTCCCATCTCTTGGTTCTTAGTATTTCCCTGAATCCCAACGAAATTTGAAAATAATTAGAAAAAAATTAACAAATAGATTTAGTTAATTTAGCATCAGTTTCCCCTCAAGGTTTCCTGAGCCCAAAAATACTAAGGGAAAAAGGTCCAGTATCCTAAAAAACTGTGCTTGCAGAGCTACAGATCTCATTCCTGTTTACGTACACTAAGATAATATAATTTATTTCAAGAAAATGACCATTATTCAACAAACAGTTTCAATCCAATGGTTTGCACAATTTATCTGGATACAGTTCAATTCCAGCTCATCCCCAGAGTGACAAACTTGAGCTATATCACCCACTTCAATCTGAACTTCCATCTTGGAATGAAGAAAGGAAACAATAAGCTCTAACAATGTTTCACCTTCCTCTGAGTTGTTCATTTTGAGACCATATAAACTCAGGATACCAAGTTCCCAGGCCAAGGTATGGAGATCTGAAGGGAGAGAATCACCTGCATGCACTAGGGTTACACTTGACAAAATCTCAGCTGCTGTCTGTTTCCTGGTCCAATTTTCATGAGCATATCATGACTCCTGTGTTGAAACCTTATTGACATTCGGAGGTTCCATGTCTTTTAAAAAATTATTACTAGTAGGGGGTTCCCCTAAATCTTTGCCTAACCTGCCGCAAACCTGCCTTTCCCATAAAGGACTCCTAGCATTCTTTAATTGCAGTAATATTAGCACAGGTGGTCTGGAACTTTGAAGCCAAGGAGCCAGTTTTCTTAGCTGAAAGTAAGGAAACATCTTTAGATAACCAGCCCTCTGTGGAGCACTAGCTACTTTTCCTCCTGGGGCACTGCCATAAATAAAAGATCCAGTACCATTCCCACACATAGCTCTCTTATCTATTCTGTCTGAGTGTTTGGAAAAAATGGTCTCTGTCCAGATAACTGATTCCTTGACTAAATATAATATGTTAACTCCTTATCAATCAGGTTTTAGAAAGGGCTACTCTACAACTACAGCTTTGTTAGAGTTCAGTTATTTGATAAACAGGTCACTGGGCTCAGGCTTTGAGACAGCGGTGGTCTTTGTAGACCTTTCTAAGGCCTTTGACCTGTTGGACCATCCTCTATTGGCAACGAGACTGAAAGACCTAGGAATTAGTGATTGCCCCCCAAAGTGGTTAACATCTTACTTAACTTGGTGATCACAGAGGGCTGAGGTTCAGGGCAGTGTGTCCAGGAAAAGAGCAGTTACTAGAGGGCTACCTCAGGTCCATTTTGGGACTCCTGTTGTTCCTCATCTTTAACAATGAACTGCCCTCAGTGACACAGCATACAGCCATCAGGCGGTATGCTGATGATACAGCTTTAGTTGCCACTGGCCACACTGCCACTGAACTTCAGTCAACATTGCAGTCAGATTTTTCCATAATTGAGGGGTGGTTCACCAGGTCAAAGCTTGCCATAAACATTAAGAAGATTAAATTAATGTACGTTTTTTCCAAAAAAATTACAATTACACTCCACCTGAAATTAGTACTAAAAACGCCATAAAGTTGGAGACAGTTGACTACTACTGTTATCAAGAGATGACATTTGACCCACACCTGTCATTTACCCAACACATAACAGCTACTATAAGCAAACTAAATAAAAAAAATTAAAGCCTTAAGGAGAACAACCAACTTTTTGAACAGAGTAGACAGAAATAAACTAGCTGAACAATTGATCCTACCAACCTTCAGATATGGGAAGTTAGTGTACAGAATGGCTGACAAATCATTGTTAGATCACTTAGACAAAACCTATTATTGTATTGCAAGATATGTATTGAAGGCTGATTATCGAACACACCATTGTTTATTATTGACACGTTTGGAGTGGCAACCCTTGGACCTGGATTATATTAGACATTGGCTAACATTAATACACAAAATTAATTTATTTTTTCCTTTACACCCCATCTCAAAACTTCTTTTTCTCCCTAGTATCGACCATAAGGGAGTCCTAACTTGATCAATTCATCAAAATAAAATCATTCCTGGGATTAGAACAAATAAATTTGGTGACAGAACCATAGTTCAAAGGGCAGCCACTATTTGGAATAAACTCCCTTCCACCGTTAGCAAAATTTCTCCTCTCTCATCATTTAGAAATGCCATACATGAGCTGATATGTTTTACATGTAATTGTTTTTAATCTTGTCTCATACTCTTGAGTACTGTATGTATAACATAGTATGTAAAGTGTGTTGCTTATATGTTTTTTCTTTAGTTATGTCTATTGTCTCAATATATTGTTTAGAATTCATTATGCCTCCTCAGTTATATCTATTGCTCCAGTGTTATTTATTTGTAACCATTTGCAATTTTGCACAATCTTTGTACAGGGCTGTCTTGTAAACTGGATCTTTGATCCAAATGACATGTTTCCTCCTGTATAAAAATAAAGTTTTTACCTACCTACCACACAACATAACTTCTGAAGAGGAAACACTAGATCCTCCAGGCGCCTTCATCCCCCCCCCCCCCTTAGATTCATTTACTTGTTTCCTCTTTTTTTTTTTTGGAGGCACTTTTGAGGAGCTCATGTCAGGAAAAATAATAGCGTTAAAGTCTGGATAGGGCTCCGGATCCAAATCGTCCACAATTGCAACTGAAGATGATTCTTTTGGAGGATAGACCTGATGGAATAATCTCATTATATCATCCATTCTAGCACCATTAATGGCTATATCCTATCTAGCTGTCTCAAGTGCACTACGAATGATGATAAGTTGCTCTATTAACATAAGATTTACAGCATAAGGGATAATCATTCAATTAATAATACCTCAACTCAAGTAAGAAGGGAAATAGGGAAGAGGTTCAAATCTACCATCAGATAACAAAAAAGCAATAAGAACCTCAGGAATAACACTTGAGGATTGTATTTTAGCATTAGAACATAATTGAAACTGAGACTCTTGAGCAATTTCTGTATCAGTCTGCATCAATTTAGACTTGTCCAATTTTTTCAGCCTTATTATGGAATTATGAAGATCCAAAATAACTCAAGCCCTAATAGAATTAAAACATTTACTAGCAGGCACTTTTATTTTCTGTATGTACATCAACTCCTTGGATGATAGATGAACCAGGAATCTATAAAAAAAAAGCTATGGTATTTGCCAAAGCACTTGCTTTTTTAGGGGACTTATAAGAGTCAGAACTTAGCAATTGACTACTTTCTGGTGCAGCTAACACTGAGGCCTTATCTGCAAATGTAAGCAATGAAACAAAAAGCTTATCTAATATTGGTTTCACATTATGATTAGTGGGGCCAGTCACCATAGGACTTAGTACTGGAGTTGTGGTTAATTGCTTAGAGTCTGCTTCTGATTAGTGGGGCCAGCCACCAAAGGACTTACCATTGGAGTTGAGGTTAGTTGCTCAGAATCCATTTTACAGTAGTCCAAAAAAGACAGAAGGAATATTTTAATTAAAGAGCAGCGGATGCCTTCAGGATAACTTGAACAAAACATAGTATTTAGACACAGTTCAGTTTATATTTCTCATTAGTTCTGTATTTTTCCTCCCTATTATTTATTACAGAGGCCATTTGCATGAAAACAGGATCTGTGCTCTTGAAGAGTTCATCTATTCATGTTGCTTTCTCCCCACCTGAGGTTATAATGCATTGCTTGTGGTATCACAGTTTCTCTCATGGCAAAATACTGTGATGTCACAACAGAGGATTATGACATGAAGTAGGGAGTAAGCTACAGAGGCAGATGAATTCTGACAGATAAAGGTCATGTGGTTGTGCAAATTTCTTCCATAATAAAAAATGGAGAGGAGAAATCTATAGAATAAATTTGGAACGTATGCTGAATTGTACCTAATTATTATGTTTTTCAAAGTTTTCTTTGAGGCGTCAGCAGCTCTTTATAGCTTATTAGTAGCTAACTTTACACTGTGTGTTAAATGTTCAGTAATTTTGGGTTGAGAAATACTATTAACCATGGATTCTTTTTATTCTCTTTTAGTGATTTTAAGTTTTTTTGAGACTATTTTTCTGAATCTTTTTAGAATTTTTCTTTTTTCCTGTAATATTGTCTGAAGGGTTGGTGTTGTTGAATGTTTCCATCTCAGAGCTTGTAGCAAAAGTCAGTTTCCCATTCATCTGTCCCCTCATGACAACCACATTATTACCCCCACTAAAAACACATCTCAAATACCTCTGTTAATAAATATCAAATACTGCAAATATATACTGCGATTGCAATAAAACAACTCATAAAATTATATATGCAAGCATGGAGGGATATATTTTTCGAGATACAAACGTGTCAGTTTGAAGAAAAAAATATTACAATAGAGAGTATTTGAAAATCTTTCCCTCAAGTTCAGAAAAGTCCCAGGAGACTTCATCTTGAGTTGCTGAAGAATCTCTTGATACAAATACACTGGTTGCTTAGGTAGACATTTGCATTATACTGTATAAGACCAGAAAAGTACAGTTATGTAAGAACGTACTATAACAGTAAATCTGCAAGAAGGATTCTTGTAGCAGACCACTTCTATGGAACTATAGCCACCAGGAACTAGGACACACAGAAACCTTTCTACTTAGCTGTCTACCAGGGGGCCACCCATTCCAATTGCAGGACGTAGGCTGTTGGTTAACTAGAAACTGCAGCTTATCCAATAGGAAGGGAAATGGGCAGACTGGGTGGGCCAAGTGGTCCTTATCTGCCGTCAAAGTCTAATTTTCTATGTTTCTATGTTTTCAATGACATACACTGACATTGACCTATCCTATAAGAGTGGGCAGCCCCCTCACCCTCTTCAGTTCTCCCACTGGAAACCATAAGCTACAAAGACCCAGAGAGGGAACTGAGGAGGAACCGAAGGTTCCCACCAAAAGAAAATAATAGAGAAAGATAATCAGACAAAGGAAGACCTCCCAGGTCCAGGGTGAAGAATGGATGGATGGCATGGCCTACTGCAAGAGATACCCTCACAGATTAATTGTTACAGTAAGTTGTTACATAACTGTACTAATTGACTTTGGGGGTATTTCTTGAAACAGGCCGCAGCTATGGAATGAGTACCAAGCAGTTCTGACATCAACAAATACAGTCTGGGTGGTAGGAAACCAAGACCCTAAGTAAGTAGGTCCTGTAGAACAGCTAGGCTGAAATTGTCCCTAAACCTAGAGGCAATATCCAGACTATAGTGTTTGGTAAAGGTGTGGACAGTCCTGTAAGTAGCAGCATCACAAATCTCTGCCACTGACATGTTCCTGAAAAAGACAATAGAAGTGCCCAGGCCTGTGATGGAATGGTCATGAATAATATCAAGATGTTCCTTACCATACTTCCAGTAGCAAGAAATGATACAGTTGGCCAACCATTTGGACAAGCACTGTTTTGAAACAGGGACACCCTCTTTCCCTGGGGTGAAACAAAAAAACAACTGTTTTGACTTCCTACATACCTTTATAAGCATTATTTATTTATTTTTTAATCAATCAAATCTTTATTTATCCAGGCGATCACCATTGAGCATTTATTTTAGTCTTTGGTAACCAGGTAAGGCCCATTAGGCACAACTGCCTGTTTTCAGGGGTGACCTGGGAGCACAGGGCGGTTAAGTGACTTGCTCAGAGTCACTCAGTATGCAAGTGGAGGTTGTGAGAATCAAACTCAGGTCTGGTCTGGTGGATGTATCAAGCTCATTCACACCTCATTCCTCTAACCTCTAGGCTATACTGTCAGCCCATGATATGCACTATTACTAACATTCTAGGCAGTCTCTAATATGCTTAGCTGGTATAGGAATAGTTCAGAACAGTTAACAGTCACTGTGATTCAGTCCTGCCAATATCTTGCTGGTGTTCTTATCACCCGGCCACTCACACGGCTCACGACCCATGAGCTTTCAAGGTCTATTAACCAATCGACTTGCAAGATGTACATTGCAATGTCTCTGTACAGGTATTGTTGCATCATTTACCTGTGGAGCGTTTGAGGAAGTACCAGCCTTGGTCTGCTTCACTGTTGCATTTATTGGCACTTTTGTCGGCCAAGACAAAAATAAAATAAGTAAAAACAAATAAAAAAACTTGCAAGTTGTATTATTCTTTTGTACAAGTCTAATAGCACACTCCAAAACCTATAGCCAGTAAATCAACTACCAACAACCAAAACGAAAAAAAAAACTTAACCTGCAATTAGCCAAATTTAAAAAAGACAAAACACATAAAAACTCGAAAGAAATTTCTAGACTTTCTTATTACAGTCATGAAAATAAATGCTGTAGGAATATAGTGTTTCCAAAGGGCACCAAAGCAATATTTTATTTTTAACCTAAACTACTCCCATGGGTCCACCACTTACACAGTTTTGATCGCCATATGCTGTGAATCTAAGATCTACACTACGCCCCACTATGGCTAAAGCAGAAAGAAGCGAGCAGTCAAGGCACAGCTTAGCTCACGCACATTTGGGTCTGTAGTAGAACATGAAATCACAAAAATACACAGAAGTAACGTTCAGTATCTTCTTCAATTCTTCTGTTCTTAATTTTTCTAAAGCCACTGGCAATACCAACTACTAAGGGAGTGCTTACCAATGATTTATCTATTTTTCTATAACCGCCTCTCCTATTTTGTTTTCCTCCAGCTGCCTTGCTTCTATTTTTTGCCTTTTCGCCAGCCCCCCAGCTATCTGCCCATTATGCTTTTTGGCACCAAGGACCAGATAGTCTCTCCCCCCCCACTTATCTCACCTTGTCAGTTCCTTGTTTTATCCTTAAACTCCAACTTAATCACCCTCTTTTGTTTCTGCCCCTAGCTGTACCTCCCAGCGATTAGACTAGGCGGCATCTCCGTGGTGATTCTCCCTACTTAAGTGCTAACCCTTCTCTTCTTCTTCCTTTCAGGACATGCTTCTGACTGGGCACCATCAGCCACCAGCGGCTGTGGCTGTGAGCCCTTCTGGCCAGCCGCTTCTCCTCTCCCACCCACCCACAAGCCTGCTCCGAAGCCCAGGAATGGCCACATCGGGACTTTACCCATAATTTCTACTGGTTACTGAGCAAGTCAGAACTGCCTGCTATTAGCTGACACTCTCCACTTCTCATCTGCTGTTAGTTCATCCTCCAAGCCAGCAGCTTGGTAGCTGAGGTTCCTCTAAAGCTCTTGCCACCAGGGCGGCTGTTACGGCTTTTAGCCCCTATGGCTTTCACCACTGAGATATTTTTTTTTAAAGCTACTATTTGTCCCGCCCGCCCACCTGACCTGGCCTCTATTAAATACTCTCTTGCCCCTCCCACTTCCCTCCACCCTCTCTCATTGGCCCTCTTTACATTGTTGCCCTATAAACCAGATAGGGTTACATCTTTTTTTGTCACTGCTCCTGATACACCCTGTCCCTTTCTCTCCCCTCTAGTGATTGTGATCTGTGCATCCCTGTTACAAATATAAACTATTAGCTGTGTCAGGATTGCACCCTCAAGTATCTGCTCTTTAACTCTGCCACAGCAGCTCCAGGACTGTCCCCTACTGCTAACAAAACCAAGTTCCATAGCGCAAACTACACTGCTTTTATGACCTCTTTGCTGTCTAGAACAAACAGCACTACTTACTCCCACCTGGCTTTGCTGGTCCTACTGACCCACTGTATCTAAAGAAATTCCTGTTTCCCTGACCCAGCTCAAAGTGGCTACTGAAGCCCCTTTGCCTTGCTCTCGGCCAAACATTTCTCTCCTGACACTGGCTATCACCTGCAAGGCCAGTCACCTACAAACAAATATGTACTCATGCTCAGTCATACTTATGTGGGCTTCCCTAACCACTCTAATATTGGCAATCAACATCTGCGCATCAATCCTGGTGGTCGATCAGCAAAGACTATGTCCCCCTACCACAACTTACGACAACTCAGATATCCCAACTTATGTGCATGAGCATGAAATCGCTCTTAAGAATGAAATCATCCTTGCCCTGCTATCCAACTATGAACGCCAACTGCTTGGCCTATTTGTGCACTCCCTCACCCTCCAAGACCCCCTCTGGCACCCGCCTAATTGCCCTCTATTTGCTCTTATCCTCATTTCTGGAGATATAGTACAGAACCCTGTCCTCACAAACACCCACATAGACCACACAGATACCATTAGGGCAAGTCTTTCTGGGCTAACAATTACTCACATAGATGTCTGCAGCCTCCCATCAAAAATCCCAGAGCTCGAAGCATGGGCAACCCTGTACAGGCACAGGTGCTAGGCCTCTCTAAAATCTGGCTTAAACCATCTCACCTAGACTTCCACTTTTAATTACAGGGATATTCCCTACTATGCCAGGACAGACCTGGAAGAAAGAGGGGCAGAGGCATAGCAGTATATGTGCAACAGCACATCACTGCTACCATTATCAACTGTGCCACCCCCACTTCACTGAGTGAATGGCTACTCACTGAATTAACCTTGGGTGAGTCCAAAAAATTACATGTAGCCTGCAGTTATAACCTTCTGACAGGAGGCATCCCAGAGTTATCAAACTTTGTGGATGGTGTGGGGCTCTTAGCACCCACAAGAGACCTGCTTGAGACTGGAGACTTCAACCTAAACTGGTTGGAGGCCACAGTACCAGATTATGTGAACCTGCTGAAGGTGCATAATCTTGAACAATTTATCTCCACCCCCACAAGACACAATGCTCATACACAAAACCACTCTCTCATTGACTGGGTCACCACTAACCATACAGACTTAATAATCCAAGAAGGTACAATGCCTGACTCAATCAGTGACCACACCCCAACCTACGCTATACTGTCTATCAAGTCAATCTGCCACCCCCAAAAAACTCCTGTCCTTCCAAAGGTTTGATCACCAGGATCCCAACCTGGTCCTCAGAGAGATTAGGGCAATAAACTGGTCTGCCCTCTACTGCCACAGCAACACCTGTGAGGCAGTCACTTTAGTTACCTCCACTCCCTCATGCATATGGGATACGTACTTCCCCCTCATGACAAGAAGGGTTAGCGATGGCTCCACATGCTGGATAAACAAAGAACTCCTGGCATTGATGAAAGACTGGGATAGCAAATGGACAGCATACAAAGCATTCTCCTCCCCACAACTCTGGAATGCCTACTGGCAGCTGAGAAACTCCTGCAAACAGACCGCCAAACTACTCAAACACCAATTTTACCAAAATCCAACTTTCTAAGTCACAGTGCCCTCCCTATGGAACAAACTCCCATTGTTCACTCACTCATCTGCCACCCACCAAGCCTTTAAAAAAAAACTGAAAACCTGGCTCCACATGACTGCAAACTGTCACTGCACCATGCAAAGTAGCTAGAGATAACATACCATATGAACGTCTGTGAATAAGAAGCACTCACCTCCACCTTTGTCTGTTTTTCCTCTCACAGCCCCCAAGGCTACCCAGACCCCATTTTTTACCACCCCTATAAAACCCTAGCCTAACCTTTCCAGAACCCCCCTCCTCAATCTCTCCCCTGGCTCCAACCCTATATCATGCAGCAAGAGTGTTGACCTGCCTGAATCTTGACCATGCAATGAAAGTTTGAGCTATCTAAATCTGCTCTGTGTTTTTCTCCACCTGCCCTATCACTTCCCTCTCTTCTGCCTTGCCCGCCCCATTGATCTCCTCGTATACCTTTTGTCTCTACTGTGCTACACTATCTGATATTGTACAATGTCTTGTTGCTTCTACTGTATTAGAACCCTATACCTTTTGGAGTTGTTATTGTAAACTTGCATTGTATGTAACATTTATTGCAGCACAAGCCATAAGTAACCTGTGCTACTGAAATTGTATTCTGTTGACGTATATAACCAGTACCATCTGTCCTATTGCAGTGCATTGTATCTTGTATGTACTGTATGGATTGTACTTTATGCCACTGTGTGGCCTGGGTAATGACTGAAAATGGTCCTCTGGATTAGTGCACCTACCCAGTTACCAAAGACATAAATAAATAAAACAAATACATTTATACAGCTCTTTTTCAGGTTCCAAGTTTGAGAGATCTGTAATGATCCTTTTGACCCTCAACTGCTACAACTCATCTACCCAACAGGGGCTCTTAAATACTTGCTTGTGCGAGCTACCATGCAGAGCATGAGGAACACCAAGAACTCAATGAGCACCAACAGCTGTATTCAATGCTGTATTCCCTAACAGCACTAACACATTCCAGCACAAAGGTCAATATCTTAGTTAAAGTGAATGAAAACTATTAAACCAAACAGTTCCTAAACTAATGACAGGGACAGCGTCCTTAACTAAACTGTTTCAACCACTAATTCAAATTAAATAAATTTATTGGAAAGCAAATTGAGAGTAAACTCTTCTACAGTTGCATCCATAATTGAACAATTAAAACAACATATATTACAAACAAATTACAATAACATATGAGCAAACACAGACAGTTTAACAAACATTAATTTAAAACAGTTACACTTATGGAGAACAGCTTTAGTAAGGCATTGATATCAAAACTGTCATCTTCAGTTTCTTTTGGATAGAAATCCATGTGCAAGGTATTGAAACAGCTAGTAAATTATTGCCATGTCTGGTTCTGGACCCAGATATAATGAATTATGGGAGATTATTGGATCTGAGGGCATATTTATTTGGCGGTTTAAATTGGAATAAGGTTGTTAAATAAGGGAAGGGAACATTGTTTATCCAGGAATAGCACATTAAGCCGAAACTTGTTTACAGATGTGACCTGGGAGCACAAGAAAGTTAAGTGACTTGCTCAGGATCACACAGTATGCACCTAGGTGGCTGTGGGATTCACACCCAGGTCTGCAACTCAGATCCTTAACCGACTGTGCTATACTGCCTCCTTAGGCAGGAGTAATTGTAATACAAATTTGTATACATAGATGTCCCAGTATTATTGCCTACAGGTTGGCAAGGACTAATTACTGGGGCGATTTGGCCCCTGCTGGGTAATAATGCAGATATGTTTTTGCTATATTTTTTATGTGATTTTGTTTATACTTTAAAAGGGTTACATGCAGAGAAACCTGGTCATGTGTAAATTCCCAAACAGGCCAGGGGATGAGCTTTGACTGAGGGATACATAGCTTTACTGAAAAGGTCACAAAAAGGAGAGAATGTCTTGCAAAATATTTGGCATTCCTCAGTGATCTGAGAACAGGCTGCTTAGCCAGGAAACTAAAATCCTATTTCAAAGAGGACTGGAAATTCCTTGTGAGCTTAACAAAAGAAAACATGCAATGAAATCTCAGGAGATGGGAAAACTATCACCTGTAATAAACTTTAAACTCAAAGAGAAATAGGTTTTAGGCAGGAGGTGTCAGCAAGGTTACCTCCAGTCTATATACATTTTATTAGCTGGCAGGATGTTGGAACTGGGGAGATTAACAAATTGATGATATGGTTCACCTAAAAACTGGAAAGAGCAAGAGTGACCCCTGTAGGCCTAAAAAGTGGGGCCACCAGCTAATCACAGACTGGGAGGTTCCATGCCTACAGTGTATAAGCCCCTTCAAACAGAAGCTGATTGCACTGCATTGCATTTTGGACATTCTTCTGACACACAATAGAAGCCAGACCGCGGACCAGTGGCTACAGAAAAATTTGAAACTCTTGCAGAAGCCCATTTATTTTTCTGGACTTTGATCATCCACAGCCAAGGTAAAAACTAGACAGTTAAAACTTCACAGTGCATTTTTTATCTATATTTTCCAACTTTTGTTTTGTTATTCTGTGAACAGATTCTGAAATATTTTGCTTTTAAAGTTTGTATGATAATTATTTAAGAGATTTTATTAAAAGCACTTTGCTTTTAAAATGGCCTTGGAGTGATTTGAGTGTGTGTTTAGGTGGAAAGTTTATTAAAATCTGAGACTGGGGGGCGCTGCTGAGCAGCCTAGATGGAAGCAACTTACAACTCGAGCTCCTGAAGGAATTTTATAAAATAAAGATTTAACGTACTAAATACCCATAAATTCTGCAGATACAGGTGACCAAACAAGTGCAAGGACCTTATGGGCTGTTGAAATGGGGAAATCTAAGGGAAATAGTTCTTCCTTGACTGACTTTTTCACCCCAAGATGAGTGACACAGGATGAGCAGCCTGCACACAGTGGCACAACCTCAGACCACGTTGAACCAGCTGCCGGAGAGGCCTATCTTGCAGCAATTCATGCTACTTTGTAGTAGTTGGTGAGCTCGGTCCAAGAGCTAGACCAAAAATTTGATTTACTTACCCCCAGAGTTTCGGCTCTTGAAACATGCATGGACCACTGTGAGACCATGGTGCAACGATCAGAGACCTCTGTACTTAAAACTAAGGAGGCTACCACTAAACTTATTAAGGAGAACATGCACCTGCGCCAATGTTTGGAGAATGTGGAAAACCAGACAAGGGAAAGAAATCTTCAGATAGTGGGACTACCCGAGGCGGCTGAAGGGAAAGATGCTTTGCTGTTTGCTAGGACTTTTCTGCCAGCTATTTTGGGCCTTTCAGAGGAGGATCCCTTTTTCTTGGTGGAAAAAGCCTATAGATTTACACCCCGCTGAGCACTGCTGGACCCTACAACTCCTCGGACACTCATGTTGATCTGCACTGGTGTAGGAGATTGAGACTGTGCTCTTGCCTTAGGCCGAAGGAAAAGATCGCTGAGATATAGGGAAGCTATGATATTGATGTTCCCAGATCTGTCTTATAGCACTCGACAGAGGTGGAGAGTCTTCGATGGTCTGAGGGGTTGCCTCAGATGACACAAGGTGCAACACCAGTTATTATTGCTCACGAAGCTGTGAGTGGTCTGGAATGGGCAGCAATTCCTATTTAATGAGGCAAAGGATGCTGAGAAGCTCATCACCCAAATACAACAGGAGCTGGAAGATCGAGAAGAAGGGGAGAGTTCGTTGGAAGAGGACTGAACTACAAACTGACTGTGGACTCAAACAGTAAGACTACCAAGGCCTTGCGTGCTTGCTAATGTCTTGGCCTATAGCATTAAAAAGTGTTATATAATACACACCATTTTATTTGCCTTATTGAGAGGGAGGGTTGGGAATGGGGCCTTCTTGGGTTAAGCTAAATGCTCATTTGGTCTAATCTTAAATCCTCAGTATTTGGTTTGGTCTCATGACGCCGGAACTCCGTGTTATTTTTAATAACATAATTTTGTATTCCTGGCAGGTAATGTGGGGTTGCTTTTTATTGACCGTTAAATGTTCTATGAACCTTACGGTAAATACTGTGCCATAAGTTCTTTGTAAGATGAATGGGTTTCATGATATTAACAGTAGACACGTATGAGTATACTGTTGAAGGGTTCCTTCTAGGAGCTGGGGGATTGTATTTTTACTATACATAAATTTGCAACAATAGAGGACTCGCTATGACTGTGAGGTCACTATGTTAAAAGGGACTTGACTATACTCTGCCTAGTAAGAAAGATTCCTCTGGACTCTTCCATGGCTGCATGCATATGGACAATTTATTTTGGACTTATAATTCCTTTTTTTTTTTAACTGTACTTCCCCCTATGATGTAACAAATAAGGAAGTGTCCTGCCTTGATCCTTTGTAAGAGGAATTTTTTTTATTTATGCTATGCTGTCCAACTATGTATAATTGATCTGTGAGTTTTGCTTACAAAATCAATAAAGATAAAATACAAAAAAAAATAAATCTGAAACCAACCTGGTAAGTGCAAGGTGTCATTATCGCTAATAAAGATAGGATCCTGAAAAGGGAATTTGAGGCCCAAGAAGGGGAGATACTTAGGTCTCCATAAGGTCTGTAAAGGGGAACTAGGTCACTGCACCACCCATGGGAGAAGACACATTCAGGGTTATGAGAGACAGCCCCAAAGGGCTTATAACACCTTGGGTCATCTCTCCAGTTCAGCAATCAAGTAGGGTTTGCCCCTGGCTACAGACTTGAGACTGTATTTTAAACTTACCCAGATTTGAGAGGAAGCCCTGAGACCTTGTGGCGAGTGTTCAGTTGTGAATGCAGCGAGCACTATAGGAGGACACAAGGATGGTATTCCTGTTTCCCCCTGTCATGGACTGCACTTAGGGGTGGGCACTGTGAGCTCAGTGGATCTGACCCCAAGGAGTGGGTTTGTGACAGATCTGGTGGCATAATGGTGGATTCTGAGAGATGTTGGTGGCACAGGCATAGACGTTGGATTTGAGGCCAGTGCATCAGATTGTTAAACTGAAAACAATACACAAACAAACAGGGCAGAGATTTGGAAAAAGTCAAATTCTGCTTCAGCATAAACTTCCCTTTTTTTTTTTTGTGTAAGTGTAGCAGTAGTTATGGAAGAAGATGGCTTTCAACTACAGTGACTACATTGCAGACCACCTAAGGCAGCTGTGTCAGGAAAAAATGGTCCTGTTTGAGGGGCGAACCAAAAAGAACCTCGTGGAGGCTGTCATGGCAGCCAATGAGCAAGCAGTTTCCCTGAATCTTGAGTCATGGCACATGATTAAAAGGGACCAAACCTGGGGTGGGGGGCTGCCAAGGGACATTGCAAAGTCTTGTCCCAGGGAGGAGGACAGTGAGACCAGAAGGAGTGAGCCCTGAGCCACAGTGCCAGGTGAAGTCCACCACAGAGCTGGAGCTGGAAGAGATCAGGCCACAATTTGAGATGATGAAATTGGAGCTGAAGCAAAAGAAAGTTCAAAGCCCAGCAGCAGAGGGAGTTCAAGCAGAAGAGGTTTGAACTGGAGATGCAGGAAAAACAGCACCAATGAGAAACTGAGAAGGAGGAAAAGCAGTGCCAGCGAGAAGCCAAGGAACAACAGTGCCAGAGAGAGGCTAAGGAAAAACAGCACAAGAGGGAGTATGAACTGGAAAAGCTAAGACTCCAACCACCGGCACCAGAGGAGGTAAATGGCAGTGGTGAACCTGAAACTCCATGGCTGGGGTATAAGTTAAACTCCAAACTAATAGCTGAATTTAAAATGGGAGAGGATATAGATGCATTTTTGAATTTGGTTTAAAAAGGTCTGTATCCAGGCCAAGATACCCAGGGAATCCTGGAGCTTCCAGCTATCCCCTCTATTTATTTTTGAAGGTCATGAGGCACTAGGTCAAATGGACAATCAGGACAGTAGCAATTATAAGAAACTTAAAAATGCTTTACTTAAAAAGTATGAACTGACTCCTTAGGCTTACAGGGTTAAGTTCTCTAAACTCCAAAAAAGCCTGACATGAGCTTTGAGGAACTCACCACAAAGCAATGTCAGTTTTTAAAATGTTGGAGGGACTTGGTGGAAGCAAACTCTGTGGGGAAAACTGAGGAGGTTCTACTTTTAGAGCAGTTCTTCTGCGCTTGTCCAGCACAGTTGAAAATCTTGCTAGAGAACCGAGATCCAAAAACTGCACAGCAAGCTGCTGAGCTCTTGAATCACTATAGCAGTGTCAGTGGCTCAGCAGGTAGCACACTTGCCTCTGAGGCCGGGAGATCAGTAGGCTGTGGGTTCTATCCCCACACCAGGCACTTGGGTTAATATCCCAATACTGACACTGTAGTGCAGCATGAGGGGGGTGCTGCACTCCTGAGGTGCCGTCTTTCAGATAAGATGTTAAATCCGAGGTCCGATCTGCCTGTTCTGGTGGTAGATCAGGTGGATGTTAAAGATCCCATGGCACTTCTTGAAAAGAGCAGGGGAATTTCCCCAGTGCAATGGCCAAATTTCCTCCATTCACAAAAAATACCAACAGCTTCATCCAGTTCAAGGTCAGTTGGCATTCATCTGTATCCCCCTCCCATGGGTCGTGCCTGATAATAGGCAGGATTTGTCTAGTGCACTTACCTGGTCAACAAAAACTAAATAAAAAAAAATAAACTATGACAGGAGCAGACGTGCTCTGAAAGGAAGTGGGGGAGTGGGTGTGGCAGGGCAGAAAGGAAAGAGCACACCTTCAGGGCAGCTAAAACCCCACTGCCTCTGTCGAAAGTGGGAAGGTCCAAATTACCAAAAAGGGATTTCTTGGATAAAAGAAATGATGACTGTTGGTTTTGTAAACAGCCAGGGCATATTGTTAGACAGTGTCGTAAAAAAAGGCACAGAGTGGACAAAGTGATCCTCCAACGGAGGTGGGTGCAATGTGTATCCTTGAAAGATAGCCTATAAACATGAGGGAGCAGATTCACTGGGTTACTGTAAATGGAGTGCACACTAATGGGTTAAGGGACATGGGGGCATCTCTTACCCTTGTAAAGGGGGATTTGGTTCAGACTGAACAGCTTATACCCAATCAGTTTGTAACAGTGAGGGGATTCACTGGGGAGAAGAAAACTCTGCCACTAGCTAGTGTTCTCCTGTGCTGGGATGAGACAGGAGAGAGTGTGCAAAAAGTGGCCAAGGCAGACAACCTCATCCTGGATGTGATTATATGGAAAATCTACAGCAAGGGATAGTGTATGCAGTTACACACATTCTGATGGCTAAGGCCACTTGTGATTCCCTGACCCCCACAGAAGCCCCGGTGGAAAAAAATAGGATTCTGGTTTCCCAACCTGTATCTCCTGCCATGGAGAGTAGTGAAAGGGAGGTAGGACTTTCCCAAGTAGCTGTTCACAAAACAGATACAGAAGGTTACTCTGAGGAGGGAGGGGTAACCAGTGTTCATAAGGTATGGGATGGCAGTGACTCTGAATGCTCTGATGCTAGAGCTATGGACCGCAGTTTAAGAACTGGGGGGACATGTCCATGCTTTGGGAAAATGTGAAGATTTTGCAGCTACTCAGAGGACTGAACCTAGTTTGGAGAGGCTGAGCACTTGTGCAGAATCTGACAGGATACAGGGAAGCATACCTCTCAACTGTACCGGATTTGGCGTGACGTTCCAGATTCTGACCCTTGCAGTCCACTCGCACCGCCGCCCCGCATTCCTCATTTTTTTTCCGCATCGGACACCAAAAAGTTGTTTTTTCCACATTGGACGCCAAAACCACGCGGTGTCACCAAGCAGTGATGATCCCTTTGTCCCCTAGTTCATCCTACATCCTACGTCTTTGTCCTGAGTCTGGTACATAAATGATGACGTTGGGGGTTGCCTAAACCGAAGGCTAGGAGCTGATTAGCCAAGCAAGACTGAGTGACAGGCTCGCCTGCCCTGAAACCTGAGTATTCCCCAATCTCCGGTTCCCCACTTAGGTCCACTGCCTGGCTATAAAACAGACTGGGTGCCTGGAGGGAACCATAGATTCTGGAGCATTTTGCTGAGGACAGCTGCTAGAGAGAGGACCCCCCCCGGCCCGACAGAGAGCATACACCAATTGCCACTGCCCGCCGCGATCAGCTGCCAGGAAGTGAAGCACTGAAGCAGGAAGAACAACAACCACCACCACCACCACCATCGGGGACTGAAGGGAAGAATCGTGCTGCTGCTCTGCCAACCACCACCAGCCTCAGACTGCCAGACCAACTGGGAAAAGGGTGCTTGGGGCCGACGACAGACTGGGAAGAAAGGTCTGAATCTGTGCAGGCTAGCGATCAGGGGGTTCAAACTAAAGTTAAGTAAGTCAGCTGATGGTCGCCTTGCCAGGCGCTGGATCATCCCTGAACAGTTAACCGGAAAGAATCGTCGGCGGGTTTGAGTCAGGAAGGATCGGGGGAGTGTGCAGGGGCTACGCTACTTGCAGGACTGTGAGGGTTCCTTCCACGCCAGACTCCAGAGGAAAAAAAATATTTGCCCGTACTCTGCACCCTGCACTGCTGGACTGTGGCATCACAAAACGAGGGTCAACACTTGGACCTCCACTCCACTCTACAAATAGCTACTGCTACTGCACATCCCTTTCCTTTCTGAACTCTGGGACTGACTAAAGAGGTAAAAGTATATTTTTGGAATATTATGCATATCTACAGTACTTTACTGAGTTTACACCACTGTGTGGGCTGTACCTTTTCCATGTGGGACAGAATGAAGTGTGTGGGCAGAGTAATTTGGTGGTGGGGCAGGCAGAATGAGGGACAGTCCTGGTAATGAGGATGTTTGCTGTACTGTACCTCTGTCTCCGTCTGAGCCTCTGCATGTTGTGGGTCTCATTTGTGTGAGGGATGCATTTGTGTATTGCTGGTGCAGAACTTGGCTGGATGATCTCTGTGCGCCCACCCACAGAGTGATAATAGTTGAGTTGCACCACTGATCCCGAGAATCCCTAGTCTGCACTCTGCTCCCACGCTGCTGTCCATCTTACAGAGTCGCAAGCTCATGCACGCTCATGCACGCTGCCAGTGAGGCAGTGAAGGGGTGGGGGTGGTTAGCTTCCCTCTGTGTTTGCAGCAACATTACAAAATTGGGGGTGTGGGGGCATTTGTCACTAGTGGAACCCCCTGCTAATACATACAGATGTGCTGCTGGCTATAGAATCACCACATGCTCCCAGAACTCATTAAAGATTGTCTAGATAATAAGTTACAAAATAATTTGGGGGAAATTTATGGAACATTATGCATGCAGGACAGATAAAAACCTGGTGGTGGTGGCCAATTCGTTAGCTCCATTGTTTGACCATGGCACCCTGTGTATTTACTGGCTGTAGAGTTTTGATAAGCAGTGATCAGGGGGGACCCTCTCTTCCTCTGTTTTTCTGGTGTCTCAATTCCCTCCTTCTTCTTAAGGAGGCCTTGGTGTTATGAGCAGCTCCTACCATACCTCTCAACTGTCTTGGTATGTATGTAACTGTCCCATGCCATAGGGACCCCCCCAAATTGTTCTGCTCCATATGGGAAAGGTGCTGGCAGAGATGGTGGCACAGACAAAACACCCTTTCCCACAGTGCGCGGAGATGGTATCTATATGTTTGCTGCTGTGCACGTTAGGATGGCTAGTGTCCTACATTTCAGTTTAAATATTTTTTGTACCTTTTGGGTTGCTTAGGGGTGGCTGGGTGGGCAGGAAGGGGAAGAGATGTGGTGAAATGCGTCCAGCACACCAGCCTGCAGCCAGCAACCAACTGACTTGATGGCAACTGGAGTTTCTTCCAACCTGAGCTGGCTAACAATGAGAGATGGGCAGGAGCTGGTGCCAAGTGACAAGATCCAGGGAGAAGTCAAGAGCAGCACTCGGCACCCTGCCAAGTTCCACTTCCAACTGAGCTGTAATCATGGAAGTTGGCTTGGCTGTGCTGCTGCTCCTATATTCTGTGTGTTGCCAAAGTTGGATTCTCTGTCCAACAGGCAGGTCTGAAAGAGCGAGGTGGGACTCAGGACAACTTCTCTGATTCTTCAGACTGAATGACTAAAAGTCTATAAAATCGGTCGGTCCCCAGGAGAAAAGCCACCAGCATTGTCCGTCACTTAGTCAGCCAACTTCATTGCTGCTGTTGGGTTGGTTAGGATAACTTTTTCAGACTGGGTCCTTGATCTCGCTGGGGCCGGTCCCACCATCCCATCCTCCTGGTAACAGCCTGGTACTCACTTACTGGCAGAGCAGCAGCAGCACCACCACTGAAAAACCTGATTGGCCAGAAGGAACCAGGGGCCAGACCACCACTAACTTCTGGCTGGTACCTTTCCCAGCGTGGTAAATCCTCCAGCTTACCCATGGGAAAAAGTGCCAGCCAACCTTATCTCGTGCCAGTCCAGTGGCTTTTTAACTTTTAACTTTAATCCAAACTGCTGCCATTTGTCCTGTCGCCGCGCTAAAACAATCACACCAGCGTGGTAAATCCTCCAGAATACCCACACACCCTGGAAGGATAAATTGCTTAAATGATTTTTTTTTTTTGAACAGGTACGTCTGCCACCTTCACTGAGGGAGTGAGTGTACCAGTTTGTGAGCCATTGTGCTGGAGCTTCTATCATTCATTCTGACTCAAACAAACCCCCACCTGGACCCACCATCCGAGTGAGCCAGAAACCCAAAGCAACCAACAGCATCCAGGAGACCAGGACTCTACACCACCATGCAGGCGTTCATCGCCAGTAAAAGAAGGCGAGAAGAGGAGCAGCTGAACAGTGCCAAAGGTATGTTCCTGGAGATATTTGGAAGTTGGGATTGTTTTTGTACCAGTGTTTTAACTGACTTATTTGGTGGGCAGTTTGGGGGGGTGCCTGACACAAAGTATTCGTATTTCTGATAGTTACTTTATAGCCTAGTGTGTGCAAGTACACCTTGTTTTATGTGTGGGGAGGGGGTCAGCTTGCTGTGTGACACCTAGCTGGTATATTAATACAGTTATGTCATTGTGACAAACACAGTGTAGTTGTAATAAACAATCAGTAGTGAATGCACACAGCGAGCGGGACCCCCTTCCCCGCAACCTAAAAAATGATGTACGTATCCTGTTTTAGCAGTGCGTATCTTGCTTGCTACATGACATTATGTCTGATTACTTTTAATGCCAAAATTGCCAAGTGTAATGGAATTAAGTGGGGGGTGTGCTGTGTCCAGACAATGTATTTTTTTAAATATGACTGCAGTGTTAGTGTGACCCACCAGTCATGTTCAGAAAACAGCAGCATTGACTGGACACAGCAAGCAGGCCCCTCAACAACCCAAAAAACAAGGTACATGGCCTACTTTTGATGGTGTGGTTTGTTTGTTATGTGACGCTGCGTCGGATGAATTGTGTAACGGAATTGTTTGCACTGGTATTTGGGTGCATGGGGGGGGCTGCTTGCTGTATCCAGACAATGCTGAACCCTCCTGCTGCCATCTCTTGCCAAGTTGGGCCGCACAAGTGTGTTTCTCCATCTGCGGTACTTCATTGCCTGAACCATCCTTCCATGTCTTGCCAAGTTGGGCTGCACAAGTGTGTTTCTCCATCTGCGGTACTTCATTGCCTGAACCATCCTGCCATGTCTTGCCAAGTTGGGCCCACAAGTGTGTTTCTCCATCTGCGGTACTTCATTGCCTGACCCATCCTGCCATGTCTTGCCAAGTTGGGCCATACAAGTGTGTTTCTCCATCTGCGGTACTTCATTGCCTGAACCATCCTGCCATGTCTTGCCAAGTTGGGCCACACAAGTGTGTTTCTCCATCTGCGGTACTTCATTGCTGAACCCTCCTGCTGCCATGTCTTGGCAAGTTGGGGTACACAAGTGTGTTTCTCCAACTCCTGTTCTTCAGCATGTTTTGTTGAGGGATTTGTTTTTTTATTGAAGATGTGTATTCAGAGGGAACCTGGATCTGTTCGTCAAGAGGATGGCAGATAAATTATTTCTTTTCTTCTGCCACCTTCTTGTAGAATAGAATCCTGCCCCACTGGAACACTAAAATTGATGTGTTCAAGCACTAAATACAAAATTAATACTTCATGTGTAGACAACTGGGCCGAAGTTAATGATGAGGACCACGAGGACCATGACAGTGACAAGTCTCCGGAGAAGAAGAAGAGAAGATACACAATTTTTCAAGCCACCTGGATGAGCATGTTTGACTGGTTAGTGGGAAGCAAACGTGGTGTGAAGCATGCATTCTGCAGGACCTGTGGCACAGATTTCACCATCCACCATGGAGGACGACATGATGTGCAGTGACATGCTAATTCAGAAAAGCACCGGCAAAATTCCAAGCACGTGACTGGAAAGAATATGTCACACTTCTTTGGCTCTCCAAACCTGGTGAGCACGAAAGTAATTGAGGCAGAGGTGGCTTTTGTGTCCCTGATAGCAGAACATAATCTTCCTTTTACAGCAGGCGAGCATATTCTAAAGTACATGAAAAAATATGGAGAAGACCCAGAAGTTCTGAAGAAGATGACCTGTGGGCCAACCAAAGCAAGCTGCATTGCAAGGGATGTGCTTGGGCCACGATACCAAAATGATGTAGCTGAAATGTGTCAGAAAGTACCCTTCTGTGTGTACATGGACCAGAGCACTGATATGGGTGATGAAAAATTGTTAGTAATTCTTGTGGGTTTCCTGGATGAAGCTGCTGGCAGAAATGTAATCCGTTTCTTAGATATGCCAGATTGTGTGTCTGGGACAGGGCAAGCGATGTTTGACTGCTTGGTAGAAAGCCTGAATAAGTTTGAAATCCCACTGTCAAACATTGCAGCTTTTTCATCGGATAACGCTGCCTCTATGATTGGGAAAAACAATTCTGTACTGTCACGTTTAAAGACTGTGAATCCAAACATTCTTAACATGGGATGCCTCTGTCACTTGGCTGATCTGTGCAGCAAAGCTGGGGTAAAAGCTCTACGTTCACCTGTGGAAGAATTACTCTCTGATGTGTACTGCCACTTCTCAACCAGTTCACAAAGACAACAGAAACTAAAGGAATTTGCATTGTTCACAGATGTTGACCCACTTAAAATAATTAAGCATGCCCCAACTAGATGGCTGAGTCTTGGAAAAGTTATCAATCGAACCTTGGATATGTGGCCGGCTCTGCTGTCATATTTTCTAACCCTGGAACCAAGATCATCCAAAATCAACCTAATTTGTGATCGTCTGCAGAGCCATGAACTCAGAATGGTCTTTATGTTTCTTAAACATGCGCTAGAACCCTTGCTGCAGTTCAGCACCCAGCTACAAAGCAGAGAAAGCCAGCTTATGACTCTGCATGGAGATGTGCACAAACTGATGCAGCAGTATGCAAGCAGAGTACTGAAACCAGCAGCAGCTATAAAATTAATCAGGCAAAATGACATGTCTGTACTAAAAGACTTGAACAGTTTCTTGGCTAATCACGGACCTCAGGGTTGGACTGGAGGTCAAGCAGTACATTAGCAAAAATGAGGATGACATTTTGGGGACAGTAACTGAACACAATTTTTACAAGAAAACTGTGGTGTTTTATACTGCTGTGCTGGAAAAAATCCTGAAAAAGTTCCCAATTCAGGATCACCTATTAAAAAATGCTGCTTCCATTCTTAATCCAGCAATTAAGCTGGACATATCCGCACAACTTGTGGTTGATGTTGCCAAACATCTCGGAGTCTGCGTAACCGAGGAAGACTCTGAACAATTATTAGATGAGTTTTCAGTGTATCAGCTTGAAGATACAGGTAAATTAACAGGACCTGTCAATGGACCACATTCATGCATTTCTAAATATTGGGCTCACGTTCTGCAAGAACTATGCGACTGTGAAAGACTTCAATTTTTCAAAAGATTAATGATGACTTTACTTTGCTTGCCGCATTCGAATGCTGAAGCAGAAAGGGCTTTCAGCATGGTGAGGAAGGTAAAAACTGAGCTGCGTCATTCACTAAGTCTGAAGACACTGAACTCTCTGCTGGCCATCAAAATGAATGAAGACAAGGACTGCTATGAGGTCAAGCAGCCAAAGCAAGTGCTAGATGATGCCAAAAAAGCCACTGCAGCATACAACAAGAAATCTCATTAATACCTTAGTAATTTAAGTTAGGTTACACTGGCAGTGGCAGGTGTGCAGCCACAAATGTTATGAATGTTTCTCGTGTTTTATTTGTATTTGCTGTTTACTTGTTATTTCTGCTGTTCTGCATACACTGATAGTCTTTATTGCATTGTGTTGGAGTTTGGCTGTGGATGCAGTAACGAAAAGCTTTGCATTGTTCAGGTTGTTTGAATAATGTGTTATTTACTGTTTAGATTTGCAATGTAGAAAATGTAGGCTGCATATCGTAGAAATGTAGGCTGTGTAGCATAGAGATGTCGGAACTGTAGCATGGAACAAATGTAGAAAGTGTGGATGTGTAGCAGGCGTATTGTGTTTGCCTGCTTTTAATATGTGCAAAATAAAGTATTTCTTAATCTAATCTTGTATGTATTGTGTTATTTATGAGTGTAGCATTAAAATAAAGTACAGACATCACATTGGTATAGTAGGTTTTTATTACTAAAACACACAACACCACACATGGTTAAAATAACTTTATTGTTGCACCATCAGATGGCCACGCTACTCACGTGCTAGAAAAAATATGGTGTTCCACATTTGGGTCATTTGTCACACATTGCCATGATCTGTGTTCCACATTGACAGGTTTACAGGTTGAGAGGTATGCAGGGAAGTGACATGAGACATAGGTTATTTTGGGACAATGGACTGTTTTATACACAGGACGTGAGGTCAGAGAAAGGGGTGATGGGCAGGCACCTTGTCGTTCCCTAGGGGTATTGGTAGCAATTGCTTAAAGTCACTCATGACATCCCCATGTCTGGGTATCTGGGCATCGCATATACCATGCAATGACTGACCCAGAATTCCTATTGGTCCAACTTCACCCAGCAGGTAAAGAAATATGGCAGGTCTTATCACTGGTGCCAACAAATTGGGAAGACAGGTAGTAAAACCAAAGCTGCCATAAATTCCCTTGCTCATTGTGGAGGAGCCATTCCAGAGGGTAGGAATGGATATTGTGAGACCCTTGAATATTCTACGCTCCTCCTGGAAAAAGTTTATCCTGATGGTAGTCGATTGCACCACCCAATACCTAGAGGCAGGTGCCCTCTCCTTACTTAGGGCAGACAAAAGTGGCAGACGCCTTGCTAGGGATTTTCTTCCATATCGGTTTCTACAGGAGGTTATCTGTGATCAAGGGGGTACCTTCATGTCAGACCTGATGAAGTATTTGTGGGAGAAGTATGGGGTGGTGCAGAGACACACAACACTTTATCATCCACAAGTAAATGGATTGTGGAAAGGTTTAATGGTACACTAAAATCGATGCTCCAAGCATTTTCTGAACAGCATGAGAGGAGCTGGGAAAAATACCTTCCCCACCTGTTGTTTGCATACAGGGAGGTGTCCCAAGAATCATCAGGGTTCTCCCCATTTGCACTCTTATACGGTCATAGGGTGTGTGGGCCCCTAGACTTGATCTGGAGCATACTGGGATGGCAAGCATGCCACCCAGGAAACTCCCATAGTGGAGTATGTTCTTAAGTATAGGGAGAAGCTGAATGAGCTTATGGGAGTGGCCCAAAGCAATCTGTCAGCAGTCCAACAGAAGCAAAAAATCTGGTACAACTGTGGAGTCAGAGCTCACTCATACATTGCAGGTCAGGAAGTCATGTTCCTAATTCTAGTCCAGAAGGACAAGCTGCAGGCCGAGTGGGCAGGACCATATAAGGTAGTCTGACAGGTCAGTGACATAAATTATATTTTGAAACTGCCTGACAGGAGACATACTGTACCCATAGGATGTACCATGTTAACATGATGAAACCGTATGTAAATAGGGCCAACATAATATTTGCAGTGTGTAGTCCTGGGGAGGGAATGGATGAGGAAGACCCTTCCTAGACTTGCTGGAGGAAAACAAGCAGGCGTCAGCTGTGGAGGCAATCAAACTGTAGCCCCAGTTGACCCCAGAACATTCCCAGGAATTGATTGAGGCTTTAGAGGACTTTGCCCCTTTATTTACAGCCAAGCCTGGATGAACCCCCTTAGTGACACATGATGAAGACACGGAGACACAAGCATCCATAAGGTGGACAGCCTACCGAGTGTCTGAGGCTGTCCTAAAGGACATTAGGAGGGAGGAGGAGGAGGAAATGCTGGATTTAGTGGTAATCCAGAAATCCCACAGTTCCTGGGCCTCACCTGTAATCCTCGTTCCCAAGCTGGATGGGTCTACTCACTTTTTTGCGGACTATCATGGACTCAATGCAGTCTCGAAGTCTGATGCCCAAGCAATGCCACAGACGGATGAACTACTGGACAAGCTGGGAGGGGTGACATACCTTACCATAATTGACTTGGCATAAGGGTACTGGCAGGTGGAGTTAACTGCCAGAGCAATAGAGCAGTCAGTCTTCATAACTCCAATAGGATTATGTGAATTTGGGGTAATGTCTTTTGGAATGAAGAATATCCCTGCCACCTTCCAAAGGTTTGTCAACCAGGTGTTACAAGGCACTGAAGAGTACGCAGTGATTTATCTGGATGATATTGTCATCTTCAGTGTCAGCTGGAAGGAGCACCTGTCCCACCTGAAGGACGTTTTGGGCAGGATACAGAGGGCAGGGATCACTGTCAAGGTGAAAAGTGCCAGGTGACTATGGCAGAGGTGGCATACCTAGGCTATGTAGTGGGGTGAGGGCAGCTTCATCCTAATCAAGCAAAGACTGTGGCAACAGAGGTGTGGCCCATGCTGGCAACCCAGAAGCAGGTTAGGAGCTACCTAAGGACCTCAGGGTACTAACAACAGTTTGTGCACAATTACAGTACCCTGGTGACCCCCCTATCTAGCTTGCTGAAGAAAAGACAGCCCAAAAGGGTAAAGTGGGAGCCATCCTGTGAACGAGCCTTCGCATAGCTAAAAAAGGCACTGTGCACTGTCCCTTTGTTGGCCAGTCCAGATTACACTAAACAGTTTGTAGTACAGACTGATGCCTTGGATGTGGGGATTACAGCACTCTTCTGTCAAATATCTAATCAGGGAAAAGACCACCCAAGATTGCACCTGAGCAAGAAGTTATTTCCTGGGAGGCATACTCCATGGTTGAAAAGGAAGGCTTTGTGCTGGTATGGGCCCTGAAGAAATTAGAGTCATACCTCTATGGGAGATGAAATGAGGTACAGACTAATCACAACCCCCTGGTGTGGCTAAATCAGATGGGTAAAACCAATGAACGGTTACTGCGATGGAGTATTGCCCTACATGCATACAACATGACAATTACGCACTGGGCCAGGTAGATCAACGCAAATGCAGTTGGCCTAGCTCACCAGTTAGAACAGTAAATATAATTATGGAAACTCTACCATACGATGGGGCATATTGCCATAAATTCTGTCTAAGGAGGGAGGAATGGTGTGATTTAGCCACTGCTGGGTAATACTACAGATATATTTTTGTTATATGTTTTCTGTGATTTTGTTTATGCTTTAAAAGGGTTACATGCAGAAAAACTTGGTCATGTGTAAATTCCCAAACAGGCCAGGAGATGATCTTTGACTGAGGGATACATAGCTTTACAGAAAAGGTCACAAGAAGGAGAGAACGTCTTGCAAAATATTTGACATTCATCAGTGATCTGAGAACTGGCTGCTTAGCCAGGAAATTACAATCATATTTCAAACAGGATCGAAAGTTTAAGCTTAACAAAGGAAAACAAGTAACAAAATCTCAGAAGATGTGAGAAACTACAGCCTTTAATAAACTTTAAACTCAAAGAGAAATGGGTTTTAGGCAGGAGGTGTCAGCAAGGTTACCTGTAGTCTATTTACATTTCATTAGTTGGCAGGATGTTGGAATTGTGGACGAACCTAACAAATTGATGATATGATGCAGGAATGAGATGTTCATCTGTATTGGGACTGGGAGGAGACCCGGTCGAACAAAGCACTCTTTTCACCAGTCAGGCTACACCTCAATAAGGAGGGGTTGGGGGTACTCAGGGACAAACTGGGGGAATAAATAACCACTACACTTAATTTGAACTACTGGGTGGGGTGCAGTGGGCATGCAGGCCCACAGACTCTGAGAGGAGGAGGTCAGTGAACCCCCCACCCACAGTGATGTAACAGGTCTGGAGGGAGGAGGTGGAAGGTGCAAGAACACAATTAGCAAAGGGTGGAGGGGCTGAGGAACACAACAAGTTTATGTGGAGGGGTGCACACAGAGCAGATGAATGTGAATAGAAGAATAGAGGGAAGAGAAGGAAGGAAGGTCAAATTCTAGGTGGAGGGTGGCATCTCTGAATGTGTGGAGTCTTGGAAATAAGATGGATGACCTGCAGGCACTACTAGCAGACAGGAGGGTAGACATAGCTGCAGTAACTGAGACTTGGTCAACATCACACCATGACTGGGAACTTGTGATCACTGGATATTAACTATACAGGAGGGATAGGGTAGTTGGGAGGGTAGGAGGGGTGGAGTTTATATCAGTGAGGGAATAACTTGCACGAGTGAGGAGTCGGAGGAAGGGGGTGGAGGCATTATGGGTTCAGTTAAGGTCCAATAGAGGGAGAAATGTGATGCTGGGGGTGGTTTATGGACCACTCAGTCAGGATGCAGAGAGGGACCGGGAACTGAGCTCATAAATATTGGAAGCTGCATGGAAAGGAGAGGTGGTAATTGTAGGGGACTTCAACCTGCCCAAGGTGGACTGGAGCATACCATCCACAACATGTGCTAGGAGTCAGGTGATCCTGGAAGGTCTGCAGAGTGGGTTCCTGACTCAGGGCATCACTGAACCAACAAGAGCTAAGGCAATTCTTTATCTTGTGCTCACAAATGGGGAGCATGTACAGGAAATAATGGTCAGGGAGCCACTGGGTTAAAGTAACCATTGCACAGTGTGGTTCCAGTTGGATATGGGCAGAGAAAGCATTCTGACTCAGATCAAAGTCTTGGATTTCAGGAGGGTGAACTTCAGGAAAATGGGTGAAGTGCTAAGGAGACATCTGGCAGGCATCAGAGCAGACATGGGGGTGGACCAAAGGTGGTCCATCATTAAGGAAGGAATACTGGTTGCCACAGATGAGTGCATTAGGCTTAGGGGGAAGAACACAAGGGCCAAAGTGCTCAGCTGGTTCAGTTCTGGGGTTGCCCAGGCAGTAAAAGAAAAGAGTTTGGCCTATAGAAAATTCAGGAAAACCAAGAGAGAGGTGGATATGGAAAATTACCTAAGGTTGGCTAGTGAGGCAAGTAAGAAAATCCAGTGAGCAAAGGCACAGTAGGATTTGCAGATAGCTGAAGGAATTAAGAAAGGGGAGAAGGCTTTCTTTTGATATATATATGAGAAAAGGGACAAAAAGGAAGGGATTGTTAGGCATAAGAAAGGAGTGGGGTGGGTGGATGATAATGGGGGGAAAGCAGAGATACTAAATGAGTACTTAAAGAAAGTATAGTGCAACACCTGGAATCCATAGGAGCACAGGATTCAAGACAGCATGGGTTTACAAAAGGAAGGTCCTGTCAAACTAATCTCATAGATTTCTTTGACTGGGTAACTAGAGTGGTGGACCAAGGGGGAGCAGTTGATGTTGCCTACCTTGACTTCAGCAAAGCTTTCGATACTGTTCCACATAGAAGATTGATAAATAAGCTGGGTAGGCTTGGGGTGGGTCAGACATTGGTCAACTGGGTGGAAAACTGGTTGACGGGCAGAAAACAGAGAGTGGTGGTAAATTTTATACAGTCAGAAGAGATGCAAGTCACAAGTGGGGTACCTCAGGGATCAGTCCTGGGGCCAGTACTCTTCAATATCTTCATCAGTGACATTGCAGATGGGCTGGAGGGTAAGGTTTGTCTGTTTGCAGATGACACCAAGATCTGCAACAGAGTAAATAATCCAGATGGGGTGGGCAGAATGAGAAGAGATCTGGATAAACTAGCAAAATGGTTGGAAGAGTGACAAATGGGGTTTAACGTGAAGAAGTGCAAGATCATGCACATAGGGAAGAGAAACCCTGAAGCCACCTATAGGCTGGGAGGGGAGTTGCTGACAGTCACAAGGGAAGAAAGAGACTTGGGCGTCATTATCACCGATGACCTGAAATCATCCAAGCATATCACTAAAGCAGTAGATAAGGCTAGAGTGATGTTGGGGTGTATTAGTAGGGGTATCACAAGTCGGTGGGAGGTAATAATCCCTCTTTACAAGACACTGGTTAGGCCCCATCTGGAGTACTGTGTGCAGTACTGGAGGCCACGCCTTCACAAGGACATTAACCAAATTGAGGCAGTCCAGAGAAGGGCAACCAAAATGGTGCAGGAACTGCATCAGAAAACATATGAGGACAGATTAACTGAGCTCAATATGTATACCCTAGAGCAAAGGAGAGAGAGAGGTGATATGATTGAAACATTCAAACACCTTAAGGACATTAACAAGGTGAACGAGTCTAACATGTTTCAATATAAGAAAAATAGCAGGACAAGAGGACACAGCATGAGATTAGGGGGAGGCCGATTAAGGTGTAATGTGAGGAAGTTCTTTTTCACAGAAAGAGTGGTGGATGTATGGAACGGCCTACCTCAGGAAGTGGTGGATATGAATACAGTGCAGAGCTTCAAACGGGCATGGGATAGGCATAAGGGAGCAATACAGATGAGTATGAATAGATAGGCCATTGACAGAGCAAAGGCCAATGGCACATTCATAAGGTAGAAAAAGAAATGGTCAGACTGGATGGGCCTTGCGGTCCTTATCTGCTGTCAACTTCTATGTTTCTATGTTACTTCTGTTATGGCTTTTCCAGGGAGTAGGATGGACCAGTGCCTTCAGGAGCGAAAAGAGGAGGGGGGAGGGAAATCAGATGTAGTGAAAGAGGATGAAAAAGTGAGGGAGGGGCTGCTGGCATTGAAGGTGGGCAAATCACCAGGCCCAGACAGAGTACATCCAAGGGTATCAAAGAAACTGGCTGAGCAGCTGGCAGGTCCACTGGCAGACCTATTTAATACTTCACTAGGGTCAGGCACGGTACTGTAAGGCTGGAGAACAGCACATGTTGTGGCCCTCCACAAAAGTGGTCCCAAGGATGACCCAGAGAATTACAGACCAGTCAGTCTGACCTCCATTGTGGGCAAGTTCATAGAGACCATACTAAAGGAAGGTTGGTGGAATATCTAGAGGAGCATGGTTTCCAGGATGTGAGGTGGCATGTGTTAATGGGGGAGTGATTGTGTCAAACAAATCTGACTTGATTTCTTTGACTGTGTCACTAAGACAGTAGACAGGGGACAAGCAGTAGACATCCTCTAACTTGATTTCAGCAAGGTCTTTGGCTCTGTGCCACACAAAAGGTTGATCAGGAAGTTGGTGAATCTCGGGTTTGGGGAAAAGATAGCCAGATGGGTGGAAAACTGACTGAGGGACAGAACCCAGAGGATGGTTGTTGGGGGAAGAGTTATCTGGCACAAGAGAGGTAACCAGTGGGGTCCCACAGGGTTTGGTGCTGGGACCGGAGTAGTTCAATGTCTTCATCAATGACATTGGAGATGGCATTAAGGGCAAAATGTGCCTATTCACGGATGACACCAAGCTCTGTGAGAGAGTGGACACAGCTGAAGGAATACAGGACCTACAGGAAGATCTGGAAAAGCTGGGGAGATGGTCCAGGATCTGGCAGCTTGGCTTCAATGCCAAGAAATGCAAAGTTATGTATATTGGAGCCAAGAGTCCCAGGACAGCATACTACCTGGGTGGAGTCCACGTATCTGCATCAGAAGAGAAGGACCTGGGAGTGATGATCACTAGTGACCTGAAGCACTCCACAAAGTGCAAGGAAGCAGTAGCAAAGGCAAACAAGATGCTGGGATGCATATCTAGGGGAATCAGTAGTAGGAGAGAGGAGGTTATACTGCCATTGTATACACCACTGTTAAGTACGCATCTAGAACATGGAGTTCAGTATTGGTGCCCACATCTCAAAAAGGACATTAACCTGCTGGAGAAGGTCCAAAGAAGGGCTACAAAGATGATAGCTGTTCAGCAGGGTAAGGAATATGAGGAGAGATTGAGGACACTGAACATGTACTCCCTGGAAGACAGGAGAAAGAGAGAGGGGACATGATTGGGACCTTCAAGTACTTGAAAGGAATAAATAAGGTTGATAAGGAGAGTCTCTTTAAGCTGAGTGGCAACAATAACATGAGGGGGCACAGTCTTGAGTTGGAGGGTGGGAGGTTTACGAGGGAGGTCAGGAAGCATTTCTTCACAGAGAGGGCGGTGGACACTAGGAATGTGCTGCTGGAAGAGGTCATCTCATTGAAGACAGTGGACAGCTTTAAGAGAGGCTGGGATAGACATAAGGGTATGATAAGGATCATGGGTACTGAGGATGGGAGTAGTGGGGAGGGAGGACAGGGATAGTAGCTCAAGCTGTGAACCCTGCAATAACAGCAGACTTGATAGACCAAATGGCGTTCTTCTGCTGGCTTCTTCATATGATTGTATGTTCATATGATCCACTTAAAAACTGGGAAAGAGCAAGAGGGACCCCAGCTGGCCTAAAAAGATGGGGCCACCAGCTAACCACAGACTGGGAGGGCCATGCCTACAGTATATAAGCTCCTCCAAACAGAAGTGCCTTGCATTGCATTTTGGACACTCTTCTGACACACAAGAGGAGCCAGACCACAGACCAGTAGCTACAGAAAAATGAAACTCTTGCAGAAACTCATTTATTTTTCTGGACTTTGATCATCCATGGTCAAGGTAGAAACTAGGCAGTTAAACTTCACAGTGCATTTTTGATGTATGTTTTCCAACTTTTGTTTTGTTATTCTGTGAACAGATTTTTGACATCTTTTGGTTGCAAAGTTTGCATGAGAATTATTTAAGAAATTTTAGTAAAAGCACTCTGCTTTTAAAACTGCGTTTGAGTGATTTGTGTGTGTGTAGAGGTAGGTTTATTAATATCTGAGACCAACCTGGTAAATGCAAGGTGTCATCATCGCTAACAAAAACAGGATCCTGAAAAGGGACTCTGGGGCCCAAGTAGGGAAGATATTTACGTCTCTGTAGAGTCTGTAAAAGGGAACTAGGTTGCTGCATCACCCATGCGAAAAGACACATTCAGGGTTATGAGAGCCAGCCCCAAAGGGCTCATAACACCTTGGGTCTTCCACCAGTACAGCAACCAAGACCATGGAGGGTTCACCCCTGGCTACAGACTTGAGACTCCATTTTACCCTTATTCAGATTTGAGAGGAAGCCCTGAGACCTTGTGGTGAGTGTTTAGTTGTGAACACAGCGAGCACTATAGGAGGACACAAGGAGGGTATTCCTGTTCCCCCCGTCATGGATTGCACTTAGGAGTGGGCACTGTGAGCTCAGTGGACCCCAGGAAAAAGTTTGTGACAATTACCTCCCTAAATTCCTCCAATATGTCTTTTAAAGGAATAAAATAGAAAAAGGAAATGAAAAACTTAAGCAGCAGTGCAATTAATGTGATGTCCATGTAATAGTCTGTTTCCAATCTTAGATGTATCCAATGTATTGAAATTACCTGTTGTTTGTGCCGAATACCCTTCTGTGCTGAATCATGTCTTATTATGTGTCCCAGTCCCTCACAGTCTGCCGCCAGGTTCGCCATTTTTAAAATGTACTCTGTGGATCATCTTCATTGAATGTACATTCCTGTTTGCCTGTATTGTCCAATCAGGCAGCACACACTGAGAGATGCTTAATGTGTGCACTGATGTCTCAGAATTCAGTGTATTAGCTGCACAGTCATTGACAGCCTGTCAATTTGGTCAGTTGTCAGCATGTTCTCTGTATTGAAGTACTGCCGTGAGGTGAAACAACAATTGAGTATTACATTAATTCGGTTTATTTTTTACTTTTGAAACAAGAAGAAGAAAATATGGTAAATATAATAATGAGTAGCAGTCTGAGCACCAGTGATTCCTCTTTGTCAGTGGGATTTACCTAAAGACTTAACTATTTTAATTATGTAGTGATATACAGATGTTTTGACCGTGTGATTGACTTGGATGTTCACTTCATTATTTCATTAAGCAATTTTCAGTGCACACTGTTGTGTTACTGCTAAAGTGGTTGCTGTCTCATGGGTCATCTTTAAACAAAGATGTTAATGTGCCCTTCCATTTTTTTTACTTCTTTTTAGCTTGTTTAACCTCATTATGCCTGGAAGTTTGCAGTTGTCTGATGATTGGGTTGGGTTGGGGGGGTGGAAAGTATGTCTGACAGCTGAACTCATTATCATTCCTCATAATGAATGACAATCGAGAGAAACATAGAAACATATAAACATAGACTTTGACGGCAGATAAGGACCACTTGGCCCACCCAGAATGCCCATTTCCCTACCTATTGGACAAGCTGCATATTCTAGTTAGCTAACAGGCTAGTTCCTGCAACCCCCCCACTATAATTGCCTTATGTCTGTCACATGCATGTTTGAATTCCCGCACTGTTTTAGACCCCATAACCTCTCCAGGAAGGCGGTTCCATGCGTCCACCACTCTCTCCGTGAAAAAGAATTTCCTCACATTACCATGAGCCGTCCCCCCTCTAACTTTAAATTGTGCCCCCTTGTTCTTACACATCTCTTTTTCTGAAAGATGCTACCCTCCTGGACTTTGTTGATTCCCTTGAGGTACCTAAAAGTTTCTATCATGTCCCCCTGTCCCTCCTTTCATCAAGGGTATACATATTAAGGTCTCTCAGTCTCTCTTCATATGGGTTCTGATGTAGACCCTGCACCATTTTAGTTGCCCTCCTCTAGACTTCTTCCATCCTGTCTATGTCCTTGCATAGATGAGGTCTCCAAAACTGCACACAGTACTCTAGATGGGGTCTCACCAACTGTCTGTACAGAGAGATAACCACTTCCCTTTTTCTACTTGTGATGCCCCTCCCTATGCATCCCAGTATTCCCCTGGCTCTCCTTACTGATTTCTCACCTTGCTTACCCACCTTTAGGTCATCTGATATGACTACACCCAGATCCCTTTCCATTATTGTTGTTGTTAGTACCTCCCCTGCTATTGTGTACTCTTCTTCTGGATTTTTATTTCCCAGGTGCATTACTTTGCACTTCTTTGCATTGAATTTAAGTTGCCATATGTCTGACCATTGCTCCAACCTTGCCAAGTCCCTTTTCATCCTTTCTACTCCCCTTGTGTATCAACTCTGTTACAGATCTTTGTGTCATCTGCAAAGAGGCATACCTTTCCTTCCAGACCCTCTGCAATGTCACCTATAAAGACGTTAAAGAGGACTGGATCCAGTACTGAGCCCTGAGGTACTCCACTAGTAACCCCCCTTTCTTCAGAATGTGTTCCATTCACTATTACCTTCTGTGTCCTGTTGTGCAGCCAGTTTGCTACCCAGGCTACCACCCTAGGACCCATTCCCAGGCTGATTATTAATCTTTTGTGCGGGACTGTGTCAAGTGCCTTGCTAAAGTCTAGGTAGGCCATATCCACAGCCCCTCCCTGGTCTATTACTTTGGTCACCCAGTCAAAGAAATTGATTAGATTTGTCTGACATGACCTTCCTGCTGTGAATCCATGGTACGTTGGGTCCTGTGCCCTGCTGGCCTCTAGGTACTGAACAATTCTTTCTTTCAGAAGTGATTCCATCATTTTCCGCACCACTGAGGTCAAACTAACAGGTCTGTAGTTTCCTGCTTCTGCCTTGCTCCCACTTTGGTGAAGGGGAATCACATCTGCCCTCCTCCAGTCCTCAGGTACCACCCCATCTTCCCATGATTTGTTAAAAAGTGTGGTTAGTGGTGTCACTAAGTCCTCCTTTAGCTCTTTTAGGATTCTAGGGTGAATCCTGTCAGGCCCCATTGCTTTGTCCACCTTGAGTTTTAGGAGTTCTTTCAGGACTCTTTCTTCTGTAAATAGACTGGCGTCAACCCCACTACCCAGAATGCTTCTATTGTTTGGTTTAGGTAACTCCTCCTCCTCTTCTTCTTTTGTGAATACTGAGCAAAAGTATTCATTCAGTATCTCTGCCTTTTCACTGTCTCCCTCTGCCCACCTCCCCTCTCCTTTATTAATCTTCACTATTCCTCCCTTAACCTTTCTATGCTCCCTAATGTACCTATAAAAGGTTTTATCCCCCTTCTTAACTGAGTTGGCTATTTTTTCCTCGGTTTGGGCCTTTGCTTTTCTGACTGCCTTCCCCACTTCTTTCTGCTTTAATTGATACAGTTCCCTGTCGTGGTCCTTCTGTGATTCCTTATACTTTTTGAATGCAGCCTTTTTCTCCTTAACCTTCCCTGACACCTCTTTTGAGAACCATAGTGTTTTTTTATTCTGCTTTGTTTTCTTTATTTGTTTCACGCAAAGGCTTGTTGCCTCCATGATGGCAGTTTGATTTTTCTCCATTGTTCTTCCACCCCTGCTTTCTGGCCATTTGCTAATGCATTACTCAAGTATTCACCCGTTATGGCAAAGTCAGCCCTTCTAAAGTCCAGTACCCTTGTCTTTGTATGGCTTGTCTCCATGGTTGTGTTTATTGGAAAGCACACTGTGCAGTGGTCGCTTGTTCTCAGATGTCTACTGACTTCTAAATGTGTGATCCTCTCTCCATTTGAGAGTACCAGGTCTAATATGGCTCCCTCCTGAGTGGGTTCCACCACTAGCTGTCTAAGTCATGCCCCTTGTAGGGCATCGAGAATCACCCTGCTCTTGGATATGGCTGCAGTCCATGTCGTCCAGTTAACATCTGGCATATTCAGGTCCCCCATCAACAGTATCTCCCCTTTTTCAACCATTTTGAGAATGCCCTCTATCATTTTCTTGTCCATTTCCTTCCCTTCAGACGGGGGTCTTTATACAGCCCCTGTGCAGATTGTGATGCCATTCCCTGTCTCCAAGGTAACCCAGAGTGCCTCTTGTCCTCCCCCTTTACTTTTTATTTTTGTAGCTTTGATCCCTTCCCTTATGTAGAGAGCTACTCCACCAACTCTTTTACTCTCCCTGTCCCTTCTGTAGATTGTGTACCCTGGTATGTTGACATCCTAGTCATGGTTCTCCATGTACCATGTTTCTGTGACTGCCACAATATCCAAGTGTTCCTCTTCCATCAGGGCTACTAGCTCTGGAAGATTCTTTCCCAGACTATGGGCATTGGTACTCATTGCCCTCCATTTAATGTTGGCTTTATCCTTTTTTACCCCATCCCTGCTCTTATTGCCCATGTCTATTTTTCCTTTTACCCCTGTCCTGCCCTCTGTCAAGCTCTGTACCTCAGTGTTTACCCTACTACCTGCCATGTTTTGTGGGGGGAGGCTTGAACTTTCCTGTTTCCTATCAGCACCTCCCCCCTTGGCTAGTTTAAAAGCTTGCCAAGGAAGCCTTTAAACCTGTCACCTATGAGTTTGTTTCCCTTCCTGGACAGATGCAGACCATCATGCCAGTATAGACCTTCATCTCTCCAGGTGGACCCCCAGTCCCCAATGAAGTCAAAGCCCTGTGCTCTGCAACAGTTTTGCAACCATTCAATAAACTGCATGGTGTGCAGTACCCTAGCTTCACCTCTGCCATAGACTGGCAGCACCTCTGAGAAGGTTACTGTGCTTGCTACCTGTCTGAGGCCCCTTCCCAACTCCACAAATTCATCCTGCACTGCACTGATCTCATGCCTAGCTAGGTCATTTGTCCCGAGGTGGACAATGATATCTAGTTCCCTCTCCTGTGGTGCTGCTTCTGCAATCCTGAGGATTTGCTTCCTGTCCCTCCATGCCATAGCACCAGGCAGGCACCTTACTTCCCTCTCCTCTCCCTTCCCCAGGTCTACACCCCTAACAATTGAGTCCCTATCAGAAGCTGTTTATTTCCCCTGTGATGTCCCTTGCCACTCTTTTGTGAGTCTCCCTTGTGGATGTCCGCAGCATTCTTCTTGTTCTCCACTGAGGGTGTCATCATAGAGGAACCTTGATTTGCCAGACTGACATATGATTTGTGTAGAGGTACAACTCGGCTATGCCTCTGTTCCACCACTCTCACCCTCCCAGAACCTACTGTGGTCCATCTGCTCTTCACACATGGCAACCTCTGAGGCAGTGGTTGTGGAACTGGTGATCTTTGGGTTGGGGAGGCCTCCTTAGTCCTTGCCAGTTCAGCCTGGAGGTGGTCAACCTCGTCCCTCAGAGCTGACAGTTGCCTGCAAATAGGGCAGCAACTCAGGTTCCAGAATGTCTCCCAGAAAACTGCTGCCCCACAGCCAGTGCATTGCACCACTCCCCACATGTCCCTCTTCCTTATAATATACAATGAGTATATATAAAATATATATATTTTTTCTGTTTTTGTTTTTTTTGGTATGTACTTACCCTTTATGCCCTGTGCTGGGTTATTAGGAATATGACAGTTCTGCCCCAAGACCTGTTGAGGAAGTGATGTCAGAACCTTGGCTGTAAAGGAAATGTCACAACCACTGGTGACTGTTAGAAACAATCAAATGCACCACTGCTTCACCACCCTGGTGAGTACTGCCCTTTATAGTAAGTCAACCAACACCACAATTTACTAGACCACTGCTCCTACACAAACCACTCTATTGAGTCCAGGGATAAAAATGAACTCACTGCTCAGCCAGCAGGACACTTCTAAAATGTTGCACAAATAAATATCCTTCCAAATACTAGGTCTCTAGCACAGGAATCAAGCAACTTCAGTTGTATTTCACCCCCTCTGGTTATAAAATTACTACACTTTAATGGAATCCTGCAATTCTCTTCTTAATGCCAATAAGAAAAAATGAAACTTTCTGTAGAAAGCATAGCTTACCTTCCTAACAAGTCCCCAACAATATTATGTTTTACCAGGTTCCCAGTTCCTCAAATGCATTCTAGTTTGTTCTCTGCAGTATAGCAAGTTTCTTAGCTTCCAACAGAAGCAGGCAAGTCTTTTCTGAGGTACTGTGTCAACCTTTCCTGTTAGTGGTGCATGGTCAAAATGGGGTTGATGCTGGTAAAAAAAGAATGTTATAAACTGCCAGTCTTGGACTACCAACTCCCACACTGAACTGCAGTTGAAAATATTGTGTGGATAAAAGTAAACTAATGGAGAATTGCACTTGTAACATTTCAGATGCTGTTTCATTGAACATCACACATAGTCACAGTGGCCTTTCCTTGTATATAGCTGCCATTTTTTACTGCTCAGTACACTACAGTGTATTTTTTTTATATTCCTGTTATTGTTTTGTATGTTATTGGCACAATTCATTTTTTTTTGTGCTGTTTATAATGTAGATACTATCATTGCTTCTGCTGATGTTGCTTAGTAGCAGCTCAGTTAGGAACACTATTTTATACACTCCCAATATAGTGAACAAAATAATTGCCTTCTCGGCTGTATGTGTACTCGTAGTACTACATGTTCTTAACTATAAAATAATGTACATATTGAATCTATTACATCATATCTGTAATCTTTTTAATTTAACCATGTCTATTTCATTGCTAACATTGCCTGTTCTGGGTTATCGAGTCAGTGTGTGCAAGTCAGTAAATTTGTTACTCAAAATTGAATGTAGTTCAAGCAACACACACACACACACACACACACTCTCACACACTCACCCACACAACCTCTCACCACCCTATTCACTGACAGCATCAACATTTTACCATTATGAATACCCAATTCCAAAATAAAAAAAAATGCTATGCAATATAAATAAAAAATGTAAATATCACAATTAGAGTAGCGTGGATTGCTGAATTTCGAGTACATCATTTTATGCCACATTTTTTAAAAATGTATTTAATCATTTGTTAACTAGATAAAGGCTCTGGACCAACGGTCCTTTTTCAGGCTTGACCTGGGGTGTTGTCAATAAAAAATATGTAAATTACTTGCCAGCCCAACTGGTGTCCCTGCCCACATTGCTAGTTCCCCAGACATATTCCATTGAGAATGCACAGCCTATTCTATGCCTACCAACTACAAACAGGTTACCACTAACTAGGACTCTGCATGGTCTGAATAGTACTTTCTGAATACCACATATAGTGGGCTTGCTGAATATTCAGATGGACGTTTTTCCAATATTCCACTATTCGGCCGCTATTCGGGACGTACTATTTGGTGGGTGAGATTTCAAAATCTCACAGAGCTTCGATGGCCAATCGGAGGATGTTTTTGGAGCTCACAGGCAGGAACTCCTTGTGATCTCCTCACTCTGAGTGTGTTGATGAGAGGAGACAGTTGTTTCCGAGAGAGCTAGCTCTGTTTAGTTTACCACTTGTGACTTTTATAACTGTTTAAAAAACATTTTTTGTGGGATCCAGTTTTGACATCTGATCACCTTGTGACTGCATCTGACTGCAGTTTTGTTTTTCATCCTTGAAACTGGGCTCAGTTTCAAGGAAAAGGAAATTCTCCGTGGGAGTGAATCTGTGTGTCTGACTGTGTGCTGCTGCCTCCCCTTCCCCACTGCTTACAGTTTCACAGCTCAGCTGAAGCAGTGTGATTTGATTTTTTGCTTAAGAACCTTTCCGTTCTATTATTAGTTCTCATCAGGATTTTTTTTTTGTCAACAAAGTCCAGCTTGGCTTTTTGTATGTAGTGAGTAACTGTTACTGGACTCAGTTACAGTAAGTGGTTCAAGTTTTTACTGACTGCCTCATCCCCACTGCTGTGCTTGCTTAGCTTTTTCTTCCAAATCCACTCACAGCCCCTGTGGTATTTTCTATTTCTTTTATGAAGCAAATTGGTATTTTGTTGACATTAGGTTCCGCGCTCAGTTTCCTACATAAGTGAGATGTGATTGTCATCTAACTCCCTCTTGTTTGAGTCACAGCTCACCGCAGCACATACATCATCTGTGTGTGCATTGTATTGTTGTTCTTGTAATCTGTGTCCTGCAAGTGCATGCACAGTTGTCTGCATGCATCTTTTTTGTGATTTATAAAGATTTGTATATTTTTCTTATTGTGTCAGGCTTGGCCTATTGAATTGTTGCTGACTATGGTCTGGTTCTTTTCTCAGTTTCCTGTACAATGGAGTGAGGAGGGTGTCGCAAGTGACTCCTCCCTCCACTGCTCACTGCACCTGAGTGGCCTCCTGTGCATGTGAGTTATTTCTTTTTTGTGTGTCTTCTTTGCTCCCTGTGCACTGCTGTAAGTGTGTAAATGTAAATTTTCTGTGAACTGCTTTAGTATTTCTGTTTGCGTCAGGCATGACTCACTGGGTTCTGTGTGTTGTAATCTGTGTGGTGCACCTTGAAAGTCTGCATTACTGTACTGTATGACTGCACAACTGACACCATATGTGTAAGAAGTTGTTTGCTGACTTCATCTCTCTCTAGTATAAGCCTGTCTTTATTGGCTACTACTTGAGCGGTGTGGGTGAGTATTGTTGTTTTTTGCAAGAAACACCAACATAAAAACACTAATCACAGATAAAATACAAAGTATGTTACAGACCATGTTTCATCAATCCTAGAAATGTGCATTGTCCAGCCCAAGCAAGCAATCTTCACCACCAGTTGTAAGCAGCGAGGAACAGGGTGAGAGAAGGTCTGTTCGTATTTGCTGCTCTAAAATAGTTTTCTCCCTTGATAAGCCTTCAGGTTCTGGTGTCAATAGAATTGTGGGTAGTACTAGTACTACTATAACTACAACTGCTGCCACTACTACTAGTTCTGTATTTGCAGCACCATCATTTTAAAGTAGGAGGGCTTTACAGCTGACATCTCAAGTCATACAAGAATAAGAACCCACCCCCACTACCAGTGGTAGTGCTATTCACACAACCACCCCCACAGGGGCAACATTGCCTATCAATGTGCTCCTCCCCACCACCACCAGTGCCGTGATTTCGGCAACCAGAGCAGATCCTTTGTGTACTGTTGACACCACCACTGCCATAAAAGTGTACACTGTTATTTGTGCTCCTTGCACAGCCACTGTCACCACAACCATTGCCTCTAGTAGTAGTCCTGCGTGTTCTGCTGTCACCATGACTACTGCTGCCAGTATTACAACTAGCTGTAATGTGATGCCAATTTCTTTGACTGTAAATCTTGATAGTAATTCTGGCACCAGGAGTACTATAGACAGTGCTACTACCTTGCCAACTGGGCCCATGACCATAGATACTGTGACTAGTACTGACCATGAGACTGTTACAATTACGGCACCAATTGAGTTACCAAAACGTACTGTTGCTCAGCCTCGTAAGTTTCCTCTCACCACATTTCCTTTTACTGATGTGTAGGATTCCAAAGAAGAGCATTCATCTGGTTCTGAATATTTACCAGAGCCACAAGACTTGCTCAGTACATCATCTGACAGTAATACCCACCTAAGCTAATTTAGCGATGAGGCCGAATATGCATCATATCTGTGTGAGATGTGTGAACATGCAGCTGCCCAAAAATGCAGTGCTGCTCATCATGGCAAGCAAGTCGGTCAGGGCCACCCTGCTCCTCTTCCTTCTAAAAAACCAAAACAAAACAGTCCACCCTATCCTTTCAAAGTGTTGTGTCAAGTTCAACTCCATCTGATACACAAGGTAGTTCTCAACTACATCTGTTGCGGAGAAAGAAAGGGGCAGAAAAAGTGAATCCACTGCACCAAGGTCTGATAAGGGGAAAGGGGCAAAACATGGCCATGGTCACCCTATTGGGGCCAGTACTTCCACTGTCAATGGAGGGAAAGTGTATTGTGGCTGTCCTTTAGTGTTGTGAAAGATGATTCAACAAAGGTGGTATGTTCTGTGTGTGACTGTACTATAAGTCTCAATAAAAATCTTTCAAATCTCACAACAACATTAATGATGAACCAACTCCAAATTAAACATCCCCGTGCATTTCAAAGATCCGCAGCAGGTCCTCCCCCTCCACAACATGTGCCTGTCAGCGCCTCTTCTGGTACTAGTCCAGTAGATGCACAAAATATTGTAAGTGATTCTTTTACTGAGACAGACAGTGTACCCTCAACTCCTCCTACTCCATTTGTAGCACATCCCCGTACAGGAGCATCACCCATTCTGCCTTCTTCTGCTCAATTGTCTATCACTGTAACACCCCCACCATGGGTTCAAAGTCAAAATCAGTGTGATGTGGTACCACTTTGACTATACCCATCATGCAAGCCTTCCATGCCCGCACCAAATACCAGACGTCACACCCAACAGCACAGCAGATTATCAATTTAATTGGTGAGATGATGGCCTTGGATCTATAGCCATTTTCCATTGTGGAATACACAGGTTTCCATAGGCTGCTGCAGCATTTGCACCCCAGGTATAATATACCATCACGAATCACATTTTCACATACTGTAGTACCCAACATTTACCACGATTTGAGAAAAGAAGTTGTCAGAATACTAGCACAGGCTGTTGGTGGAGTTTTCCACTGCATAACTGACATATGAACCAGCATGAATTAAAATCATACATATGTACATACATGTCACTGACAATACACTGGTGTGTTGCAGATTAGGTAGTCACTGGTGGTGATGGTGGTACTGATGCTGGTTCTGTCTCTTCCCCCTCTCACTGCAGGTCTACTTTGCTAAATGTAAATGTTTTGGGCAAGGATCACCGGGTTATAAACATACTGTCATTCCTGCAAGAGATGTTGAGCTCATGGACTGATGGCAACAATTTGCAGGTAGGGTTTGTGGTCACAGACAATGCTACAAATATGATAAAAGCACTTAGAAATGACAATTTTGAGGGGATACACTGCTTTGCTCAGACACTAAATTTGGTGGTGACAAAGGCTTTGGCAAATACAACAGAGGCAGATTGCGAAGTCAAAGTAGCCAGAAGCATATGTAGTCATTTCCATCACTCTGTGAAAGCCACAAACTGTCTGCATCAGCTACAAGAGCATCTTCAAATGCTGCAGCATCATCTCATCCAGGAATGTACAGACCCAGTGGAATTCTACCTACTACGTGCTGCAAAGGCTTCTGGGGCAGAAAGCGGGCCCTTTATGAGATGAACATGGAAAGTGACATGGGGGAGTCCTCGGACATCAGGACTGGGCTGTGATTGAAGGCTTGGTAAAGGTTTTAGCCCCATTTGAAAGGAGTACTTGTGACCTTAGCTCTGATTCTGCACTGCTAAGTCAGGTAATTCCTGCTGTACAGATCCTGAAAAACATCATGAGGCAATTCAGTGAAAATGCAGAGAAAGATGCAAACCAGGCACAAGGAACAGTGATATCCTTTGTGGAAAATCTCACCACAGAACTGTGTTCCAATAAATTCCAATAAAAAAGTACATATTTGCCACCATGTTGGATCCACATTTCAAGTGTGAGGTACTACTACACCTTATAATGCCAACTCACAGGGTTACAGAGCTTCAGAAGCAGATGTGCTCAGATCTTAGTTTCTGCATGCTTGGGTTGATTAGATCAGCAAGTAACCCTATTGATGAGCCAGTGCCAGACTCCTGCTGAACAGTTATTTCAGTGACCCTCTGGAGTCATTCTCCATAAATCCAGTGGAGTACTGGATCAAAAGGATGAAAGCAACTCTGCGCTTGGCACAGTTGGCCCTTAAATATAACTGTTGCCCTCTACCATCGTACTTTATGAACAAATATTCAGCACTGCTGGGGTGTGGTGGAACCTCACTGATCCTCACTTGACCCAGCACATGTGGAACAACTTGTGTTTATAAAAATAAATGTACCTCACCTTCAGTACACATATGGTCACTAAAAATGCATTAAAAAATCGTCTTGTACTGGATGCAACATTTGTGTAATATAGCATGGATCCATACACAATCCATTCTGTGTTAGCCATCATTGTTCTGTTATCAAATAAGTACAGCATGTTAACATTTAGTCAAACATGTTCATCATATTAATAGTCATACTAACACAAATCTGCGTCCGGCACCCTTTTTCTGTATTACTTCCACTGTGATGGTGTATTCTTTTGAAAGTGCATGCCCTGCAATTCCCAGTGCCTAAAACTGCCACCCACCTATTGACTGCTGTCAATAATATAAAATCCTCCACTGGTGTTGCTACATCTCTCAGCCCTTGTGTTGCTGGTGCCCATATTCCATCCATCCCTTTAACAGCTTTCCAGATGCCAGTTACCAGTGTGGCATCACCAGTCTCAAGTAGTTCACGTGCATAAAATATGACAGTTAACAGTCTGTCATCTCCAGGCTCAGTATTTCCCATGCTTGAAATATATATAGATAGATAGATAGATAAAAACTTTTATTTTTTGGCAGGATAATAACTTTTAGGACCAAATGCCCTGTTTATCAAAGTTGTCCTGTTTTAAGAATACAGTTTCAAAGAACAGAAACATCATGTAATATTATATTACAGGAACAAATCTTACATGTATAACAAGCAGTTCCACTACATACATTACAAAAGACATACATAAATACACAATATATCAGAGAAATTCAACAATTTCATCATACTTTAAGTATGCATTATCCAGACAAGTCGAAGGATTGGATGTCTAATAACATACAGAAGAATTATTTTCATTTTCAATATTATCATATTGGAACAAGACATCAAGGGAAAGGAAAAGTGAAGGAAATGGAAACAAACAAAACAAAAAACAAAAGAAAGGGAAGGGATGAAGAGAAAAATAAGAAAAAGGGGATTTATTTAATCTAAAAAACACCAAAACAAACACATCTATCTCTCCAAATAATATTCAGAGAGTACTTAAATTTGTTAAAACTATCAGTAGTTCTAATGTCTGGATCTATTTCATTCCATATTTTTGGCAAATAGAAATGTTGTTGCATTTTACTATAACCATTTAATTCTAGAGGAACCTTTTGGCATCTATGTTTTAAATGCCTTAGGTTATATCTATTAGAAATAGGGACACCAAGAGAGATTGCACCATGTTTAACCTTCCCTCCATATTCACAAAAGGCTTTGTACCCTACAAGTTTTTTCCGGTGAGTTGCAAGAGAATCCCAACCAAGATCTTGAAGTAAATTACAATGATGGGTATTATATGGGCATTTTGTTACATATCTCGCTATTCTATGGTATGTTTTATCTAAACTATTTAATAAATATTTAGGAGCAAACTGGTATATTAGACTACCATATTCTATTGTTGGTAAGAGTAGTTGTACAGCCACTCTATTTCTTGTCTCGCTTGGTAACATAGATGTTTTCCTTCTTAACACACCCAATTTAGAATTAACTTTTTTAGTTATATTTGTAATATGAAAAGAAAAAGTAAAAGAACTATCCATATAAACTCCCAGATACTTATATACCAAAACTTGTTCTAACATTAAGCCCCTTAAAGAAAAAATATTTAATGTCTGGTAAGGCAGTTTATTTTTAGGGTGAAAAAGCATTACCTTGAGTCTTGTTAGTACTAAGGACCATTTTAAACTGAATTAACCAGTTCTGTAGAATGTCAAAATCAAATTGCAACATTTTTTGTAAGTCATCCAGATTTTTAGCTTTCCCTATAAGGGCCATGTCATCAGCATACAAATAAATCTTACTATTTTGGATACATGATGGAGGGAATTTATATCAGTCAAAAATAATAGGGGACCCAAGACTGAACCTTGGAGAACTCCCCTAAAAGTACCCTCTTTATCTGACATTGTTCCGTCTATGTATACCTGTTGTGTACGTTCGGTCAGATATGATAATATCCATGTCTGAATGGGTTCTGATATGCCCATCTGAGCCAACATTTTTATTAATATGTTAAAGTCAACTAAATCAAAGGCCTTCGAGAGGTCGACGAACACCACCCCAACAGACTCCCGGGCCTTGAGGCCACTTGCCACAGAGTCCAGGAAGTCCATCAGGGTAGTGTCCGTCAACGTTCCCTGCCAAAAGCCCGCCTGACAATCAGTCAAGACTTTATATTTCTTCAGATATTCATATAACTGGGCACAGACCAGGCGTTCAAAGACCTTCAAGACAATCGACAATAGGGCTATTGGTAGATAATTTGATTGATTATTCTTATCTCCTCCCTTAAAAACAGGGATAATTTTAGAGTTTTTCCAAAAATCTGGGTAGCTTTTTTGCTGAAGACTGAGATTGAAGATTTTTGTCAAAATTGGACTTATTTGCTCTACTGAGGTTTTCAAAAAAGTTGTCTCTAGTCTATCCATCCCTATTGCTTTCCGTGAATTTAATTGTCTTATTCGCTTCTTAACTTCACTAATTTTAATTGCTCAAAAGTAAAAACATGGTACGCTCTCTCTATATTGTGTCTTCAAAGGCCTAATCTGTTGAAAATCATGGTTCTGATTACAATCAGCTTGTTCCATTTTTATGTCTGGAAGACAAAAAAAATACTGATTCAAATTATTTGCTACTTGTATTGTAGACATCACCTCTCCCATTTCATCCTTAAGGATTATTTTCAGGTGTTTTCTTTCCCTACCCACCACTATGGTTCTCAAAGGAGGTGGCAGTGAAGGTTCAAGAGAAAAAGAAAGCATTCAGAAATTACAAGGAATCACAGAAGCAGCAGGACAGAGAATTGTATCAGTTAAAGCCAAAGGAAGCTGGGAAGGCAGTCATAACAGCAAAGGCCAGAGTAGAGGAAAAGATAACCAACTCAGTTAAGAAGGGGGATAAAACCTTTTTTAGGTACATCAGGGAGTGAAGGAAAACTAAGGGAGGGATAGTGAGGCTTAATAAAGAGGAGGGGGTGGGCAGAGGGTGACTGTGAAAAGGCAGAGATACTAAACAAATATTTTTGCTCAGTATTTACAAATGAAGAGGGGGAGGTACCTAAAACAAACAACAGAAACACTCTGGATACAGAAGTTGATACTGGCCCATTTACAGAAGAAAGGGTTCTGAAAGAACTCTTAAAACTGAAGGTGGACAAAGCAATGGGGCCTGATGGGATTCATCCCAGAATTCTAAAAGAACTAAGGGTAGAACTAGTGACACCACTGACTACCCTCTTTAACAAATCATGGGAGGATAGGGTGGTACCTGAGGACTGGAGGAGGGCAGATGTGATTCCCCTTCACAAAAGTGGGAGCACGGCAGAAGCAGAAAACTACAGACCTGTTAGTTTAACCTCAGTGATAGGGAAAATGATGGAATCACCTCTGAAGGAAAGAATTGTCGAGTACCTAGAGGCCAGCGGGGCACAGGACCCAAGGCAACATGGATTCACAGTGGGAAGGTCATGCCATACGAATCTAATAGATTTCTTTGACTGGGTGACCAAAGTAGTAGATCAGGGAGGGGCTGTGGACATGGCCTACCTAGACTTTAGCAAGGCATTTGACTCAGTCCCACACAAAAGATTAAAATACAAGTTAGCCAGCCTGGGAGTGGGTCCCAAGATGATAGCCTGGGTAAAGAATTGGCTGGAGAATAGGACACAGAGGGTTATAGTAAATGGAGTCCACTCTGAAGAAAGGGGGGTTACTAGTGGGGTACCGCAGGGTTCAGTATTAGGACCGGTCCTCTTCAATGCCTTTATAAGCGACATTGCAGAGGGACTAGAAGGAAAAGTATATCTCTTTACAGATGACACAAAGATCTGCAACAGAGTTGATGCACAAGGTGGAGTGGAAAGATGAGAAGGGACTTGGCAAGGTTAGAGGAATGGTCAAATGTATGGCAGCTTAGATTCAATGCTAAGAAGTGCAAGGTAATGCACCTGGGAAACAAAAACCCAGGGGAAGACTACACAATGGGGGGTGAGATACTAACAACAACAAAAATGGAAAAGGACCTGGGGGTAGTCATATCAGATGACTTCAAGGTGGGCAAACAATGTGAGAGGGCAGTAAGGAGGGCTGGGAGGATACTGGGATGCATAGGGAGAGGCATCACCAGTAGAAAACACAAAGTTGTTATCCCTCTGTACAGACAGCTGGTGAGACCCTATCTGGAGTACTGTGTGCAGTTCTGGAGACCCATTCTCCACAAGGACATAGACAAGATGGAAGCTGTCCAGAGAAGGGCAACTAAAATGGTGCAGGGTCTGCACCAGAAGACATATGAAGAGAGACTAAAGGAGCTTAATATGATATAGCCTCGAGGAAAGCGGGGAACATGATAGAAACTTTCAAGTACCTCAAGGGAATCAACAAAGTTCAAGAGGGTAGCATCTTTCAAAAAAAGAGGTGTGCAAGAACAAGGGGGCACAATTTGAAGATAGAGGGGGCGGCTCAGAGGTAATGTAATGAAGTATTTTTTCACAGAGAGTGCTGTGGATGCAAGGAACGGCCTTCCAGAGGAGGTTGTGGAGTCAAAAACAGTGGTTGAATTCAAGCATGCACGGGACAGTCATAAGGCAATTCTAGGGGGTGGGGGTAGAAAGAAGTAGGCTGCTGGTTAACTAGGATCTGCAGCTTATCCATTAGGTAGGGAACTGGGCAGACTGGGTTGGCCAAGCGGTCCTTATCTGCCATCAAATTCTATGTTTCTATGTTTCTATCCTTGATTAAGTTCCAGTACTGAACTGAGTTTTTTGTTTGATTCACTTTATTTCTATAATAGCTTTTCCTTGCTTTTCTTATCAAACTTTTACTTTTATTCCTAATTTTCTTAAACAAATCCCAATCTTCTACTTTTAAAGAGCGATTTGCCTTTTTCCATATCCTATCTTTCCATCTTATATATTTTTTAATTGTTTTATTTACCCAAGGGTTATGTTTAAATCTTTCTCTGGATTTTTTAAAAGGAGCATTTTTATCACATACTTCTAGATAAATCTTTGTAAATTCTCTGACTGCCGTATCTACTTCTGGAATCAAGTCTATACGAGCCCAGTTTACTTGTCCCATCTGAATCTGAAAAGCAGATTTATTAAAATATTTAAAATCTCTAACATACCGACAATTTATAATGTCAGAAATTTCATAATCTTGATTGATATTACACTCAAGGTAACAATGATCTCCTAAATTTGGAGAACCCACTTTATAATCCAGTAAGTGAATACCATTTGAAATAAAAATCAGGTCCAAAATGTTTCCTGCACTGGCATATGTACTTCTACATGTGGGAATGTTTATTACTTGAGTAAGGCCTAACGCCTGAAATTCAGGTTGCAGTTTAAGACCTCTTTCTGCTCCCCATGCTGCGTTAAAATCTCCAATCAGGAGTACAACCCTTTGCCCAATTAAGATATCTTAAAGCTAAAAGCTCAAAAGCTGACATTTTTATTTTTGGATGAGAATATACAGTACTACCCCAACACACATTTTTAATCTAGTCATATAGACCAATAATATCTCAATACCCTCAATATTACCTGAAAAGAGCAGCTCTACTTGGCCCAAATTACTTCTAATATAAAGTGCAAATCCACCTCCCCTAGAAGGCCTATCATATCTATAGAGATCATAATTTTCCTTTTGAAATTCAGAATCGGAATGCTTTTTTGATAACCAGGTCTCAGTAATTCCTATAACATCATAGGCATTCTCTGATATCCAAAGATCAAAAATAGGTTGTTTTCCAGCAAAACTTCTGCCATTATCATGGGCTATTTTAATAATATTAGTCTGAATTTCAGGGCCAGGGTTCGATTCGATATCCCCACTGGCTAATGCAAAAATAAGAAGGGATATCAATCCCTTACTGGCCCTAGGGAATGTGATGTCCTGGCCTAAATTTTGTACACTACATTTAATCTTACCCAGATTCCAAAAAGTATGGAATTTATTTTTTCTACCAACTCATTCCATAGAAAAATACATTTTTGTCATAGAAATAGAGAGAGAACATATTCTAATCTCTGGGTCTGTTTGGAATTCCAAAATTTGTTTGTCTGAGAAGGCCAAGACTATCATTCCAAAAATGAGTGCAAAATAGGCCATCTCCTATCACTGCTATAAATCAGGTCTAAAATAAAAACTACAGCTTCAGGTATATAAGGGTAGCTATTTCTAGAGGAAAAAGGATTCACACAATTTAATAAAAGAAATGCCTAAAAAGACAGTATAGAGGCTTCATATACAGTCGAAAGATCAATTTCACCTAGAGTATACTAAGCCTCATTCACAAACACTCTAAATCTAAATTACAAAATACTGCAATCCAAATAACATTCACAAATATATCATCTAAAACACGATGAATGATGTATTTAAACCTTACACTAAGACAGTCCAGACAGTGCTTTTTCTCTTCCGAGTGGCGCTCGTGCCACTCACGTTCGTGCTACTGGGCTCGCGCAGTATGCGGCACGTTCTTTTAAACTCACTGCCCCTCCTCCTTTGCTCTGACATGCTAGGGGCATCTCTCCTCCCTCTTGGTACCGGGACAGCACACCGGGAAACAGCCAGTTCGTTTAGGCAGAGCAGGACAAATCAGCAGCAGTCTTAGTCATAAAACAGCACAATACCTGGCGTTAGAAGGTGTACACAAGCAGGCAGATGCAACTACTGTGCAGTACGCGGTGCATTCTTTTAAACTCACTGCCCCTCCTCCTTTGCTCTGACACACTAGGGGCATCTCTCCTCCCTCTCGGTACCGGGACAGCACATCAGGAAACTGCCAGTTTGTTTAGGCAGAGCAGGACAAATCAGCAGCAGTCTCAGTCATAAACAGCACAGTACCTGGCGTTAAAAGGTGTACACAAGCAGGCAGATGGAACTGGCAGTTAACAGTGTGGCATCTCCAATCTCAAGTATTTCACATGGCTAAAATATTCTGGTTACCAGAATGGCATCACCCATCTCCAGTATTTCACATGACTGAAATATTCTGATTAGCAGTATGGCATCACCAGTCTCAAGTATTTCCTGTGCCTGAAATATGGCAGTTAACAGTGTGACATCACCCATCTCAAGTATTTCACATGACTGAAATAGTCACATTACCAGTATGGCATCATCTGTCTCATGTATTTCACATGACCGAAATATTCACGTTACCAGTGTGGCATCACCAGTCTCAAGTATTTCACATGCCTGAAATATTCCGGTTACTAGTGTGGCATCATCAGTCTCAAGTATTTCCCATGCCTGAAATATTGCGGTTGCCTGACTACCACTAGTTTGTACCACTGTTTCAAGTGCACTCCTGCAATATGTTGTTGATGTTGCTGCTGCTGATGATGATAACAATAATGATTCAGTAGAAATCTGGAATATATTACTGATGACTGATGACCACCAAAGTCAGAGTCTGATGCTTTTCATCTTCGATGAACACATTGTGTACTACCAGCAAAAGTAAGTGAAATATGCAATCTTTTAATGTTTTATTTCTGTTTGTGTTTTGGAGGAGGGGGAGGTAAAGTGTGATTGAACAGTGTGGCCGAGATATTCAAAGCAGATGTGCATGGTACAACTGAGTTGTGCAGGCGCAAGTGTGGACATGCGCCAAGGAGTGATATTCGGTGGGAGACATTGTGCAGCACAAATCCCATTGCAGCAATGCACAACTATAATGAATGCAGGTGCTAGAGCAGGGGGCTTGCCCATGAATATCTGGCGCAGTGTGATATTCAACCGTGGAACCATTGCGCAGCTGCGTAACAAAACCAGGATGCGCTGAGCAGTCTTGAGCCGATAAATACAGGGTGCACGCACACAGACAGCACTGGCGCCAGGTGAGAGAGAGAGAAAGAGAGTGGCAAAACAGACCAAGAAGGAAGGACAGACAGAAAGACAGACCAAGAGAGACAGAGCCAGTGAGAGACAGAGAGTTTGACACAGGCAGCCACAGAGGGAAAGGGACAGAGGTGGCATTGAAGAGGGAGTCAGGGCAGAGAGAGTGAGAGGGACAGGCAGACACAGTGCCAGTCAGTGCACCAGGGTGGCACACAGCCCACAGCAGCTGACCACCCAGGGGAGACAGGACAGCAGGGACCATGGATAGTGTGCCCTTCCTGATGGAGGCCATAATGAGGGGTGTGAGGGGACAGGAGGAACAGCGATGTGGCCAAGGAAGGGCCTGTCGGTGGTATGCCAGGAACAGGTGGTACTGTGCCCACACCACCTTTGAGAACTACTCCAACATGGAGATTGTAGGATGGTACAGCCTGAACAGGGCCATTCTGAAGCAGCTCTGCGAGCTGTGCAGTGAGGAGATGCAGGCACCCACAAGACAGAGCCACGCAATGTCTGTAGAGACCAAGGTAACAGCTGTCATGTGCCTGCTCACCACGGGCACCTTCCAGAGACCAACAGGGGACACCACAGGCATAACCCAGTTGGCCATGTCATGCCTCCTCACACAGTTCCTCAATGCTCTGCTGCCACATGCTTCCGAATACATCCATTTCCCTAGCACACAGGTGGAGTGTACAGCAACCATGCAGGAATTCCACAGGGTATCATGTATGCCTGGCATGCTGGGGGCCATTGACAGCACCCACATAGGCATCTGCACACCACCTGGCCCTGAGGGTGTGGCCTTTATCAATAGGAAGGGGTACTCGAGCATCAACTGCCAAGTGGTGTGCGATGCCAAGGGGTGCATCACCAATGCCTGTGCCACACACCCTGGGAGTGCACATGATGCATTCATCTGGCACAGCTCTGCTCTGTGCCACAGATTTGAGTGTGGGGACACCCCACGGGCCACCTAGTGGGTGAGTATGGGACGGACATGGGGTGATGGGCAGAGCAGGTCATGGAATGGGGGAAGGCAGGGTGGGTGTGCTGGCGAGGGCACCAGGGACAGGCAAGGGGCACAACAAAGAATGGCAGAGGGCTTACAATGCCATCATCCACACAGGAGACAGTGCCTATCTACTGAGGCCCTGGCTGCTCACCAGCTATCATTGTCCATCATCCCCAGCAGAGGAATGCTACAATGAGGCACACGCCAGCACGCGCAACATCATTGAGCATGTATTCGGAATGCTGAAGGCATATTTCTGTTGTCTAGACAGGTCTAGTGGTGCTCTACAGTACAGCCCCTCAAAAGCCTGTGGCCTATTCCTAGCCTGCTGTATACTGCACAACATGGCCATTGACTGTGGGATAGCTGTCGAGGCTGATGAGGGTGACAGTAGTGGGGACGATGGGGGCAATGGGCTGGAGTGTGGTGGACAGCCCCCCCCCCGGGTGGAGGGATCCCTGGCTGCAATGGATGGCGCAGCAGCATCGTGACACTATCACACGAGAGTACTATGGTGCATGCAGGTAAGTGGCACAGAACCCATGCAAAGGCCACACACACAGGTACAGCACATAGGCAGGGGCGTGCATGGCACTGGGCATGCACACAGGTGCAGGGGTAGGGGAGTCAGTGGTGCACATCCACACACAACTGCACACAGCAACACACACATGCACCCGCACCCCCAGGTGCTGTCATGTGGTGGGGATCAGATGCAATACACTGGTGCACAGGCACAACCGGTGCTGAACTGCCCTCATCACATCCAAGCAACACTGCCAGTGGCCAGTGCCAGGCAGGCATGCACACAGGCAGCATGCGGTGTGACACACAGGCACCTCACAGGTGGTATGCACACACACACACGCCACCCATGCATGCACAGGGCAGCAGCTGCAGGCAGCGGTCAGTGCAGCACACACATCAGGGCCGCCATGTAGAACCATAGCCACCATGGCCATGGGAGCAGCCACACCGGGGTCGATCGGCAACCACAGACTGCTCATCAGCAACAGGGGGTGTCAGCAACTGCCCCCTAGGGGTTGCACTGTGGGACCATTACCAGGTCTGACAAGGGGTGCATAGGTGCCCAAACAGGCCTGCTCTAGGTGTGTCTGGGATGCCAACAGCAGATCCCGGTGTTGACAGTGAGGGTGTCGCCCAATGCTGGGATCGTGGGGTGGACAGTGCACTGCATGGGGTCTGTGGTGGCCAGCCATGCCCTGTGACAGCCAGCAGTGCAAGGCCATCCGTGACTGCATTGGCAATGTGATCCTGGGATGCAGTTGTGGCCTCCTGCATGTGCTGTTTTGCCGCCAGGAGCTGCGCAGTGCCCCTCTCATGCTGCTTGGCTGCCTGGTGCACCTCCGCACACAGTACACACACCCCAGCAGTAAGCAGCACCTGATGCTCCACAGAGGCCCGCAGCAAATGGGTGTGCTCTGCTAGCGGGTTGGCAGCCTGGGGGTTCCAGGTGGGACAACGACCCTCCTGCAGTGACCAGCCATGCTGCTCAGCCCCCCTCTCAGGTGGATGCTGCACAGTGGGGTCTTCATGGGGTATGTTCCTATCTGGTGCCCTGGCAGTGGACCCTGCGTCTGGCTGCCCCATGGCACCTTCAGCCTTCTGCCATTGCCCATCCTGCCACTGACCCCTGACCAGCACCTGCACAGGTGCACCACTGCAACCGCACAGCACAGCTGTGGCAGTGCACACAGCTGCACCCACAGTGGTGGCTAGCAGATGTTTCTCTGCTACCAGGTCACTGGGCACACCGCCTGTGTTAGAGTCAGGCATGGGCATCTCCCCCACTACACCACCCATGCTGTCCAGGATTAAGATGAGGTCATCATCGGCATTGGACCCCATCCTGATCTGTGTCTCCATGCATGGGACACCGAGGCTGGCATCCTGGAGAAACACATCCAGGGCCTCATCCGACCCTGTACCCAGGACATCTGGCTGAACAGTGGTGGTGTACTGCAGCCAAGCGGGCCCACAGATGCCCATGGAGGTGGATGGCTGGTCGTCCATGGCTGGTCCTGCCTCCATGGCCGCTGCCGGTGCCCCACCCTCTGCATATAGGAGTGCCGGTGCTGAAAGAGAACACAGGTGTCAGTGATGCAGTGCCCACAAGTGCCCCCCCAACACAGCCACTGCATACTGTGCAAGGCTGACATATGTACCATGCAGTGAGGGGCTGCCACCTTTCTGGAATCCTCCACCAGGCACACCCTCCATGGTGCTGCAGCTCGTGGTGGCTGCCACCAGCTCCTCCTGTGCCATGAGCTGTGGCGCATCTGCAGGCCCCCCTCTGGTGGCACTCCAGGCCACACTGATGACCGCCACCTTCTCTTTAATGCACCGCTTGTCTGTGCCCACCTTCTTGTGGCACTTCTGCACTGACCACTGGTGGCTGCCCTGCTGGTTCACACACGCTGTCACCTCCTCCCAGGCCCCAGCCCTGGCCTGTAGTGTGCCCGTGGCATCACTGAACAGCAGCTCCCTGTCAAGGTAGGCCTTGAATAGGGCCTCTGATTCCACCTTCATGAAGTTGGGCCTGTGCTTACAGGCAGGCCCATGCTCCACTCCCTCCTCTCTTTCCGACATGACACTTCCTGTGGGCATGGAAAGCGCGGTGTGTCAGTGGCAGCAGCACCCTATTCCATCCCCCTTGCCATGCTGGCCATGCTCAATGTGCTCCAGCAGCATGTGCAACTTACCTGAAAAGGATGTAATACCGGTCCATGGCCTGTGCCTAACTGGGGGTCTTTTATAGCACATCGCATGCAAATGAGCTTTGGTGCAACGGTAATGACATGCAAATTCCCTCAGTGTGCCACACATTGGCTGATGAGCTCATTTGCATGTGGTGGCTGAATATCACATAGTTTCTCCATGTACAATGGGATTGCTCTGGAGTTAGTTACATAGTAATATACGCTATGCTTGATGCACGTTGCTGATCAAGAAAAGCATGTGCTGGATGATGTACTATCACCTATTTCACACTGTGCACACACTGCACAATAGGGGCCATTGGGCACAGTGCACCATGCCTGCTATTGCACAATGCTCACTGTGTGGTGGCCAATCTCTGACCACTGTCGTGCCCTCAGTCCCTGGCTCACCCCGGCACCCATGACCCCGCCTAGCCATGCCCATGCTGCGCATCTTCATGTGTGCATGATAGGCTGACACAGCACATGTCCCTTCAGCCTGCGCATCTAATGCATGCAGTGGCCACGTGCGCCTGCTGCCACCATTTAGCTCCGCAGGTCGCACCTGAGACAAGGCGCAGCAGTGACATGGATGGGAGAATAATTGGACACAGGTAGAGCTTGCCAACCTCGTGGTCTGCGTCCAGCCCCACACACCACAGCTGTTCGGGCAGGCACCACTGCTGCAGCCCTAGGTGATTATGTGGCAGGCAATTGCTGCCTCACTGGGGCAGCACACAGGGGTGGCCATGACCAGCGAGCAGTGTCACCACCGATACAGGGACCTGGTGCGGAGGGACCCAGAGCACATCAGGAGGCTGGAGGCATGTATGAGGCATGGGCCTGTGCCACAGCCAGGTGAGTAGGCCCATCATGCATGTGTGCCCTGGTGCTGTACTGTGGTGTTGGCTAGGCTGTCTGGCATGTCCTGCAGGGCAGTGTACTACCATCATGCACACTGTATGGTGGCATCACCCTTCACCACTTGCATTGCACTGCCATTATGTGGGACATGTTGGGCAGGGGCTCACCCTGTGCACAGATGTGGGGGTTGTGGGCAGCTGCTGTGGTTGGTTACTGATGTGTACCTGTTTGTGTTCCATTCCCGGGACCTGAAGACCGCAGACCGGCAGCACTGGCAGGATGCCAAGCCACATCAGCCCAGGTTAGAGGAACGGCTCTGGCACCAGTGGAGTCACAGAGGGCAGGTAGGCACTAACACTGTTCTGCATACCGGCACTGGGGGGTTGCGGGGGCATGGCTGCCTGTGCTGTGTGCCATGGCAGCTGTCTGTGTCACACTGTGTGTGGTGCCCGCCACTGTGGCACATCCATTGACACATGTGCCAGCTGCTGGTGTGGTGGGTGTGCGCACAGCTGCCACTGATGTGAAGCTGCCAGGGCACTGTGCCATATGACAGCCATAGTGCAGTCAGATGGCCACTGTGTGGCAGGAACCACCGCTGTGCGCTGATGTGGTGTGCCGCGTTGCCAGCAGGTGTTGGCCCACTCCCTTGTGGGTGGCCTATGTAAGCCCTCTGGGGGGGGGGGGGGTTGCTTTCCCCCTGCCTGGTATGCGCTGTGGTTGAGTCTGGTTCCATGGGACATTGCACTGATCACCTGTCCTGTCCCTTGTCCTAGTTGTCTGCGGACGGTGCAGGAGGCCCCTCTACTGACAGCTCCTGAGGCAGCTCATTCTAATAATGTTGACAACAATGGAGGCGGTGTTCCAGGTCTGCAGACTGCACGTGGCAGACAGGAGGCAGCAACATCAGCAGATTGTGGCAGGCCGTGGCCACCGCTAGACAGGCCTTGTGTTCCTCTGGTTCCCCAGCCATACCTTCCCCTCCAGTCCCTCTTCCCACTGCACAGTCCCTGTTCCCTGTCCCCTTCCCTCGCTATATCTACCCTTTCCCAGCCTCAGGTTATTGTAAATAGTTTGTTACAAAATATATTTGTCTGACTTACCCGCCTTTGTCTGTGTCTGCATTGCAGGTGGCGTGGGGTGCTATGTTGCAGTGGCCCAGTGCCTGTCCATGTGGTGTGCATGTATTGGAGCTCATGTTGTGCTTCTGTGGATCACTGCTGTGTACTGCAGTGTGTCCCACAGTGATGGTGTCTCTTCACTCTGTAGATGACTGTGCCTTGGGATGCCCTTGGGGTGACTGTCAGGGTTGTGTGGTGGGTGTGTCTGCTTGGCTGTGTGGTCCTGGGTGTGGCCTGCCCTGGTTTGGATGTGCAGGTGGGCATGGCCTGCTGCCTGCTGGGGCACCCTTGGTGGCCCTCCATCCCCCATTGGAACCCCCTGTTGCCTACTGTCTGTGCCACTGCTGTGTTCTGGGGTGGGGGTCTGGGTGCCTGTGTGTGCCCTGCTGTGCCCAGCTGGTGGTGGCCTGCTGTGGCCTGTCACTCTGCTTCCCTGGCTCTATCCCTGGGTCTCCTCTCTGTGCCATGCCCCCCTTTGTTGCTCTGTTGCTGTGCTCCAATGGTTGCCTTGGGCATCTGTGTCTGCCCACAGCACACCTGTGGTTGCACCATATCCAGCTGGGTTGCACTGGCGCAGTGCGGCCAGTGCAGCCTTTGAATATGGCTCATGTTGCGCCATGGTGCATCGAATTTGCACTGCGCCAGACTTGTGCCGGCCTTTGGCACATTTCTGAATATCTGGCCCTGTATCTCTAATAATGTTTTTCTCCTGTTTTTTTTGTTTGTTTGTTTGTTTGTTTTTTTTGTTATATAGAGGTATTTTCCCAAAAGGGTGATGAACTCTTGTTAACATATTGGGTATGAACAACAAAGATAAGTGAAGTATTTAATATGTTGTTTTCTTTCTGTTTTGGGGTGTGGGGTTGGGGCTTATTAAAACAGAACAGGGAGACTGCCTGAATGTGTGTAGGCCATTTTGGAAAAGCACTGCATTTCATCATGTCTCCCTCACAGGTAGCATCCAATCAAAATACCTTTTTGGGGTAGCACATCATGGGCCGAATGGGCATCACGCTTGAGTGCCGTCCTTACAGCTGTACCTCTCTGCTCTTTAAGTAAGATATGAATTTGTATGTTGGCCTGTTGAAGTTACAGTGTTATTATAGAGAGTTATGAATAAATAAATAAATAAATAAATACTTGGCTCCAAATATTGCCAGAAGTATGGTCTGTTAAGTTACACTGTTATCCTATAGTCTTAATTATGTCTTATTACTTGCTTTTCTTCATGGCCATAATTATTTATGGCTCTTGCATACGGCATTCTGGTAGTGGCCACTGAGACCTTTCTGACTATCTATAGATTGTTACTTAACTCCAGATATTGACAGAGTTATGGCATCTTATCTGTCCAGTATTATCCTATGGGAAACTGTATGCCCATGAAGAACTCCTTTCCTCTGCATCCTCCTCCTGAGGCACTAGTGTCAGAAGACATCATCTGGCACCACTGTACAAGGCAAAGTGCTGTGACCTCTATATTCTCCTCCTGAAGTACCAGCAGCACAAGACAGCCTCAAGTACCTGTGTACAAGCCAAAGTGCCAAGACCTCTTCATTCTACTCCAGAAGCACCAATGGCAGAAGACAGCCTTTGGCATCACTGTACAAGGCAAAGTGCCATGACCTCTACATTCTCCTACTGATATACAAGCAGCACAAAACAGCTGCAAGCACCCATGTACAAGCCAAAGTGCTGTGACCTCTTCATCCTACTCCTGAAGCACCAGCAGCACAAGATAGCCTCTGGCACAAATGGGCAAGCTAAAATGCCATGACCACTGCATCCTCCTCCTGAAGCACCAGCAGCAAAAGACAGCCTCTGGCACTAGTGCACAAGCCAAAGATCCATGACCTCTGCATCCTTCTCCTGAAGCACCAGTGGCAGCAGACAGTCTTTGGCACCAGTGTACAAGCCAAAGTGCCATGACCTCTTCATCCTCCTCCTCCTGAAGCACCAGTGGCAGAAGACAACCTCTGGAACCAGTATACAAGCCAAACTGCAGTGATCTCTTTAGCCTCCTAGTGAAGCACCAGTGGCATAAGACAGCCTCTGGCATCAGTGTGCAAGGCAAAGTGCCATTACCTCTCATCTTCCCCCAACTGAAGCCATTTAAGGACTTCTATAGCAATTTTCCATTAATGCAACTTATATACCCAAATAACGAATACCGAATACTGAATATTCAGCCAAATATTTGGGAAATGGTATTCACACTGCCCTACCATCAATAGACAAACGCACATACAAACATATGGAATTGACAGCTGAAACAATTTATGATGGTCCCTCTAGTCTGCTCGAGTGTTCATCACAATTTAGATTTCTTGGAGCTGCACCCTCACCTCCCTTACACCACCTGTAGCCCCCATAGACTCCCTCCTCTCCAGAACTGATTCCTCTTGTTCTGTTTTCTGTTATGCCATGATCCATCCCCCCTTGAAGCTATCTACTGTAGTGTCTTCTACCTCCTTACCCTGCAACTCGTTCCACCACTTTACCACCATAACCATGACACAGTGTCTGCCCAATTCCCTCTTAAATTTCCCTCCCACCTGCTTCAGGCTGTGCCCTATAGTAGTATCCTCCTTTATCTGGATACATTTAGCCTCTGAATGAACTCTTTTTATGCCTTTTTCTGATACTTGATTATTTATATACTGTCCCCTCTCTTCTGACATCCATGGAGTACATGATGAGTTCCCTCAGCCTGTCTTTTTATGTTTTGTCACACATGCCCTTGATCATCTTGGTTGGCATCTGCTGGTACCCCTCCCTTAGACTGACATCTATAGTTTGATAAGGGCAACAACACAAAAAAGTACACCATGTATGGTCAAACCAGACTCCTGTTCACCTATTCAATGGCAGAAGAACTTCTTTCATCCTAGACGTCATTCATTTGGCATTGCAGCCTAGCATTTTGTCATCTTTGGCTGCTGCCTTATGGCATTGTGCAGAGTTCTTCATGTCAACCCAGATCAAAACTCATGGATCCTTTTCCTCCTCCAAGATGATCACCTTAATCCTCCTCTCAACCCCAGCCAGCAGTTGGGCCTTTGTTTCTTGACTCCCAGGTGCATGATCTTGCACTTATTGGCTTTGATTCTTAATTGTCAGATTCCCAATCATTCCTCCAGACTAGCAAGTTAATCCTTTAATTCTCATCTCCTCTCCACTGTGTCCACTATCCCACATAGCATTTTATCATCTGAAAAAAAAATGCAGATATAAATTTTTATGCCCTCAGCTATGTGCCATATAAAGATGTTGAACAGTACTGGCCTTCGTGATGAGGCCTTTGATAACACACTTGTTACACGCCTAAGTTTGGATAGTCCTCCCCCCTTACAACTACTATCCATTTCTTGACACACAGCCAGCTCTCCACCTGCCCTAGCAGATTATGTCCTATACACAGGTTCCTCAGCTTGAGGATTAGCATACCATAAGGCACTAAATATAATGCTTTACCTAAGTCCAGATACAAAACATCCACCAACAGTTCCTTGTCCAGTGACCATGTTGTAACCCAGTTGAATAAGTCTCTCATGTTTGTTTGACAGGATCTCCTCCAGACAAACTCATACTTCCTTTTGTCCCGGAGACCATTCCCCTCAAGGGAGGATGCCAGCCTTTCCTTCCAGAAGATCTCCATCAAACATGGGCACTATTGAGGTTAAGCTGACCTGCCTGTATTTTCCAGGCTCATCCTTGGGACCCCTCTTGTGGAGTGGTACCACATGTACTGTCCTCCAGTGCCGTGGCACACTCGCCTTGTTCAGCGTGGGTTTAAACAGGTCCGTCAGGGGTACTGCTAGTACATTGGACTTCTCTCTCAGGACCCACTGGTATACACCATCTGGGCCAGGAGCCATGTGCATCCATAGCTCCCTGAGTCCTCCAAAGGCCCTCTCAACCCTAATTTCTCCATTAAGTTCCTCTCGGACCCTAGACTAACCCCCAACCATCCTATGTGGCATGGGCCCATCCTATACCATGGTGAAGACATAGCCATAGCAGAAGTACTCATTTAATGCCTCTGCTTATCCTCACCCTTTTCTTTCCTACCCTCACTCCATCTGTATCCTTACAATCCAGAGTCTTCTAGATCTCTACTTCTTAATGTAATGGAATATGACCTTCTCCACATCCATTTTCCCCTGTATTGGCCTAAGTTTTTTCACTGCCTTGGCTGCCTTGACTTCTCACCCTTCCTGTCTAACTTCCACTGCATAACCCTCTCTCTCTCTTCATCCCTCAAGGTCTGCTTGTAACTTAGGAAGGCAGCCCTCTTACCCTTCTCATAACATGCCACTGTCCTGATAAACCACCTTTGTCACCTGTTACTGGATGTCTTTTTCCTATCCTTTGCACACATGTCTGTGGTCTTAATTAATCCAACTCTATCCGCCTCTCTATTTTCCTTTCTCCTCCCTTGTCAATTGGTACCCATGGATCTTGAAGTCCTAGTCATAGTACTGGGTTGCTCTTGTTTCTGTGATGGCAGATATGACCACCTCCCCTTCTGCCATCACCGCCTGCAGGTCTGCTTCATAGTTGGCCAGACACCTGGCATTTAAGTACAGTACCGTACAGTATGCACCCCTTTCCCTCCCTGCTTCATGCTTCCCCTTGGTGTCCCTGTTCTTCCCCTACCCCTACTATCTCCTCTTTATGCCTTCTCCCTACCATTTCAGTTTCAACTAAGGGTTGATGGGAGGCTTGAGGCCTCCTTCTCTTGGTGCTGAGTGCCTCGCCCACTGCTTGGCCCCCCCACCTTTCTTCAGTTTAAATCATGCTTCACTGTCAATTATCTCTTCAATTGGTCTTTCAGCACCCATGTTCCTTCCCTACTTTGGTGTACCATGTTTGGAGCATATGTGCCCTTGCACTCCCTGGTGATGCCACAACCTCCCAGCAGCGCCTTTCTTCAGTTTCAATCCAGCTTTTCTGTCAAGTATCTCTTCAATTGGTCCTTCATGATCCATTTGCCTTCCCTACTTAGAAGTACCCTGTTTTGAGCATATAGGCCCAAGAGCTCCATGGTCCTGCAACAGCCTACTATTAGCTTGTACTCATTTGCCTCACACCATCCTCAGCTTTCTAACAGCGCTGGCCCTCTGGACTGGCAATACCTCAGAGAAAGCTACTGATTTTCCTACCCCTTTACAAATCTCCCAATCTCCTGGATTCTTTCCTTTACCTCCTGCACTTTGCATTCTGCCATATAATTTGTGCCAAAACAGACCACAATATGATGCTTCCCATTAACCTACCTTACACACTTTTGTATAATTGCACCCACCATTCCTGCCATCATGCTTGTCATACACTCCATTATTCTAATGCTTTTCCTCTGGTGTTTGTTTCCACATATTATTTTCTTCTGTACTGAGTCTCTCATAATTACTGCCCCCTCCTTCTGCCTTTCCCTGTCATAATCCATGGACAGCTCAACCCTTCACTCAGTATCAATGCAGTCCCCCAGTACAGTCAGTTCCAAACAACTGCACGCACATAAACAATTTTCCCTTTTCCTGCTAACATCTATGGTCTGCCAGTCAACTTTATCTTTCTCCTACACTCTCATTCAATCACATTCATTCCCCCCCTCACCTCATACAATCTGTTCCTACCAACACTCACATCCTGCACACCATGTAACACATGCTACTCCCTGCAAAAATAACACGGGCCAACTTACTCCCTACCACAGCACATTCTTTTCCCTCTTTACAGTATATGCGCATTGTTAAATCAACAAGCAATAAACCAAGTACTGTATCAAGATGGAGCCTTGCTTGACTTTTACCGTGACCATCAAAGCTCTTTTTTTAACACACAAGCTGGTTTATCTATGGTTTTCATCAAAAGCAAACTGTTTATATTAGTCACAGTGATGCTTTTTAAATAGTTTCAAGTGGACTACATATACCAAAGTACCTTGATATCTTAATGCACCTTTCTTGCATTTGTCCTATCTTTCCGGTTGTTATCTAGTACCACAGGAGACACTAGCTGTTTTTTTTATATGAGTGGCCACGTTATTCATTTATCAGTGCTGACTACCATCCAGAACTCAATATACATGGCAGGATAGTTAGAGACACGATGGCGACAGGGGCATCTCATCATATACAGTCAAAGCTACTTAATCGGGATGCACTTAATTGGGGCATTTGCTTAAAGTGGACAATCCCCAGGGCACCGATTAAGTTGCCATGCAATTCAATGAACTCCTCACACCTTTAAAAGGGACTTAGGAAGCCTGTTCATGGGGATGATTTGTGACTGTCTTTGCCCTTAAGTCTACATTGAAAATACTTGGCAGTTGGCTCCTTAACTGATCCCTTAATTATGATGTCAAGAAAATCTGGCTAATCAATTACAGTGTTAACACTTGCCAAGTTCAAAAAGCAGCTCAAACCATAGGCATACATTGCTGTGTCTTTGTTGCTACAGTACCTGTGCACACTTATCTTGCTGATGGAGTCTAAAAGAGTTGACCTACCCTTGGCCAATAAAGTTAAAGTCTTAGAAGCACTTCAGGAGCCACGTAATTCAATGGCCAAGGTCTCTAAAAAAGTTCAACATTTCAAAAAGTCAGGTCGGACTCATTAGCCTTAAAAAAAGAAATGTTGGCAGAATGGCAGGCAAATAGCAACCCAAACTGCAAGAGAAAGAGTGACAGCAAGGACACGCAGGTAGATGAAGCTGTTCACCTGTGATTTGCTAAAGCTGTCAGCAAGGGTTCGCGTATTTCTGTTCCTGTCCTTAAAAAGAATGTGTCTGGGATAGCCACCCATCTAAACCATGTAGATTTTGATGTTACTGATGGGTGGCTATCTGGAAAGCATGAATAAACATTGTGTATAAAAAAGAACAAGAGAAAGGTTGGACACTGATGTTCAATCAGTGTCTGAATACATCCAAATTGTGCTCCCTACCTTACTTTCTGATTATGCTCCGTCCAACATATTCAATGCTGACGAAAATGGAATTTTTTTCAGTGGCTACCAAGATCGTTGTCATATCCAGAAGGATATGGAACTGGTGGGAGGCAAAAAGTTTAAGGACCTCGTGTCATTGCTGTGCTGTACAAACATGTTGGGCACAGAAAAACTGCTGCTTCTGATCATCGGCAAGAGCAAGCGACCACGGTGCCTGCCTAAAGATCTTTCCACACACCCCATCCAGTAAGTCAGCTCTGTGAATGCCTGGATGATCATTGGGATTTGTTATGTCTGGTTGGATGCTTGGAACAGCAAACTTTGGTGACGGTGATGCAAAATCATTTTTTTTGTGAACAACTTTTCTGCCCACTTGGCACACTTTGCTGGGAAATTTAGCAACATTGTGCTTCAATTCCTCCCCCCTAACATGACCAATCTGATTCAGCCCCTTAACATGAGGGTGATCAGAAATCTTAAGGGACACTACTGCTTGCTTTTCTCACAGTGCAAAGTGGGTGTCATTGATAGTGGCACCAAGTCCTTGGCATCAGAGATTCCCCGACGGGTCAATCTCTTGGATACTATTTACATGCTGCATAAGGCGTGGGCCACTGTAAAGCCCACCACAATATAAAACTGCTTCCAAAAGTGGGAATTTTACTTCAGTGTTGAGGACGCAATGGATAGTGTGATCATGGAGAGAGCAGAAGAGGCTGCTGCCACTCTCCTCAGCAGTGAAAACCCACTCACAGATGTTACACTGCCGGACAATCTTACTCAGCAGGAATGTCTTAGCTTTGTTGATATTGACAATGACGAAGCAACAGAGGGGGATCTAACTGTTGCTGCAATATGTTAGGCTCTCAACACTCTGAATCCAGGATCTGATGAGGACGACCCGGTGGATTCTGAACCAGCAGCCAAAAAGGAGTTTGTCACGAACAAGGATGCACACACCTACTGTGGACATCTTAGGGATTGGTGTCTACAGCATGGGAGAATGGAGGACTGGGAGCATATATTCAATCTTGAAGGTGTGATTATCCAGGAGCTGGCAACAGAGTCACTCCAGAAGAAAATTACAGATTTCTTTCAGTGAGTACTTCACTGGACAGATAGGTATGCCACAGTGTACTGTACAGTACTGTACTGTTTTTAAATTTTAAATGCTTAATGAAAAAAACTAATAAAACTAACAGATACTGAAACTCAGACAAACAGTACAACTCCACAAAAGAGCTATAATTTACTATGTGTGCTGTATGTCTCTGTTGGTCTCTGTTGCTGCACTGTAGTCTACCATCATTCTGGTTTTGTTCTGCACTTGCATCTGTGTTCCATTTTACCCTCTTCTAATAAATGAGATGTTCGGTTAAAGAGGATGATAGCATTCCATGGAGGTGTTCCCTTTAAGCGGCTTCAATTGTATAGGCTAATCTTCCACACGAGTGGAAATTGTGATGATTGATGATCTTGAGAGCAAAGCATGAGAGACCCCTCTGTTTTCATGGTATCCACGAGGTGGAAGATTAGCCTTGAAGAGTGTGGTTTGCCATGCACTGTTCTATATAGTGTATGGTGGATTGCAGTCGGTGCAGCAAGGACGGAGACAGTGAAAAATCATAAAAACATGTACTTTTTTTGGGTCTCTGCCCCACCGACCGCACATAATCCCTCCCGCCGGCCAGCACAGACATGCTACTCTCCACCATAAGAACATACGAACATGTGAAAAAAGCCAGCAGGTACCAGCCCTAAGGTCTATCGAGTCTGCTTGAGTGTGCAGCTAACAGTGTATTACTCTGCAGCTGCCCTCCCCCCTTCCAGTAGTGATCGTTCCCCTGTCCCTGCCCCACCCCCCTCTTAAAACTGGCAACTATCTTTAACGTTATCACCTCCAGTGCGTTTCACCCATTCACCACCCTTTCTGTGAAGCAGTGTCTTCTCATTTCACGCTTGAACCTTCCCCCCTCCAATTTCAGACCATGCCTTCTAGTGTTTCTCTCTCCCTTTAATTTAAAAATCCCCTCTGTACTAAAATTGTTTATGCCCCTCATTTATTTGAAGGTTTTCGGTGATATCCCCCCTATCCCTCCTATCCTCCAGGGAGCACATGTTGAGCTCCCTCAGTCTGTCCTAATAGGGTTTGCCCTCCATTCCCATAATCATCCTGGTGGCTCTGTGCTGGACCATCTCCAGCAACTTGAGATCTTACTTTAAGTTGCGCCACCACAACTGCATGCATTACTCCAGGTGCAATCTGACCAGTGACCTGCACAGTGGTAGGATAACCTCCCTCCTCCATGAAGTGATACCCCAGGCAATACACCCCAGCATCTTATTAGCCTTAGCTGCTGCCTTCCTGAATTGTGCTGAATGGTTCATTTGTCCTGTGATTATTACCCCAATATCTTTTTCCTTGTCCATTTTGGATAACTGTACCCCTCACAGACTGTAGCAGAACTTTTGGATTCTGGCTCCCATGTGCAAAACCTTGTACTTCTTAGCATTGAAACTAAGCTGATATGTGTCAGACCATTGTTCGAGTTAATTCAGGTCCTCCTGCAGTCCTAGCCACCCCTCTGTGCTGTCCACCACTGCTCTGATCTTTGTGTCATCTGCAAATAGGCTGATCTTATTACTAACCCCATCTTCTATGTCAGCAGTGAAGATGCCAAAGAACACTGGTCCCAGCACTGATCCCTGTGGAACCACACTTGCTACAGCCCTTGGGGATGAGAGTTTCCCCCTCACAACAACCCTATGCTGCCTATCCTGCAGCCAGTTTTTGACCCACTCCACCATCATCTCCCCTACCCTCAGATGACCCAATTTGCTAACCAGCCTCCCATGTGGCACCGAATCAAAGGACTTGCTAAAGTCCAAGTACAGGATATTCACTTCCTAACCACTGTTGATTGAAACATGGAAACATAGAAACATAAAATCTGATGGCAGATAAGGACCATACTGCCCCACTAGTCTGCCCATTTCCCTACTTAGCGTTGACAGCCCAGATTTTATTTGATCTGCGGCACACCTTCTCTGCCCATCTCCAGGGTACCCTTATGTCTATCGCATGTGCTCTTGAACCCCAGTATTGTTTTAACTCCCACCATCTCCATTGGAAGGTTGTTTCATGGATCCACCACCCTTTCTGTGAAAAAGTGCTTCCTATCATTCCCATGAGCCTTCCTCCCTCCAGCCTCATATCACGTTCTCATGTCCTTTCCAATGCTTCCTCTGAAATATGCTTCCTTCCTGTACCCTGTTTATACCCTTAAGGTACTTGAATATCTCTATCCTATCCCCCCTCTCTCTTCTCCTCTAATGAATAGATATTAAGAATCTTAAGCCTTTCCTCATATGGCTTCTGGTGCAGCCCATATATCATTTTCATCACCCTTCATTCACCATCCTTCATCCTGTCTATGTCCTTCCTGAGATGAGATCTCCAGAACTGGACACAGTACTCCAGGTGAGGCCTTACCAGTGATCTGTACAGTGGCATCACCACCTCTTTCTTTCTGCTCATTATGCCCCTATCTATGCATCCCAGCATTCTGTGTGCCTTCCCGAATGCTTTTTCACACTGTTTGGTTGCCTTTAGGTCATCTGATATGATGATCCCAGGTCTCTCTCTTTCCCTGTGGAGGCCAAAACCTCCCCACCCATCCTGTACTCCTCTGTTCGATTCCTGTGAACCATGTGCATTATTTTGCACTTTTTAGCATTGAAAACTCAACTGCCATACACCTGACCATTCTTCCAGTAAACTTAGATCCTTTCTCATTCTTTCCATCCCTTCTGGTGTGTCAGCTCTGATGCAGATCTTGGTGTCATCCATGAACAGGCATACCTTTCCCTCCATTTGCTCTGCAATGCTGATAATGAAGACATTGAACAGGACTTGTCCCAGCACAGATCCCTGTGGCACCCCGCTGGTCACCTCCCTCTCTTCTGATTTCCAGCCATTTACTACCACCTTCTGAGTCCTGTTCCTTAGCCAGTTCTCAATCTGTTTTACTTCCATAGGGCCCACTGCCAGGTTTCTCAATTTTTTTCTCAATCTCCTATGTGGGACGGTGTCAAAGACCTTTCTGAAATATAGGTGGGCCACATCTACCGCCGCTCCCTAATCTACCACCCTAGTCACCCAGCCAAAGAAATCAATTAGATTTATCTGACAGGACCTTGCCACTGAGAATCCATGCTGCCTTGGATCCTGTGCCCCGCTAGTCTCCAGAAACTTCACAATCCTCTCCTTAAATAGGGACTCCATTAGCTTGCCCACTACTGAGGTCAGGCTTACAGGTCTGTAATTGCCAGTTTCCTTCCTCCTGCCACTCTTGTGCAGAGGGACTGCCTCTGCTCTCCCCCAGCCTTCAGGTACCTCCCCTGTCTCTAGAGATGAGTTGAAATGGTAAGTCAGTTGACCTGCCAGTACATCCCTGAGTTCATTTAATACTCTGGGGTGAATTCCATCTGGTCCCATTGCTTTGTCTGTTTTTATTTCCCCTAAATTCCTCTAGGATTCTTTCCACTGTGCATGGGCTGGCGTCAATCGCCCTTCCCTGACTACCCTCCCTAATGAGTTTTGGTCCCTCACCCTCTCCTTCCCTGGTGAACACTGAGCAAAATTATTTGTTCAGTATCTCAGTTTTTTCTAGGTCATCTTCCACTCACCCTCCTCCTTCCTTCTTCAGCCTAATAATACCAGTTCTGGTCAGTTTCCTCTTGTTAATGTATCTGAAGAAGGTCTTGTCTCCTTTCTTAATAGCCTGTGCTGTACCTTCCTCTGTCTGTGCCTTAGCCCTTCTGACTGCTTTTCCAGATTCCTTCTGTTTCTCCAGATACTTCTCCCTGTCCTCATCCTTTTGAGCCTCCTTGTATTTTGTTATTGTAATTCTGTGCTACACAGGTGCACCTTGAGAAAAGGGCATATATAGCCCTAATGGAGGCATTACTATATAAATAAATTTTATCTACTACTACTATTAAAGGCCTTTCTTTTTTCCCTTACTTCCTCAGCCACTACATTCGAGAACCATAGTGGCTCTTTCTTTCTTTTACTATTACTATGCATTCTAACACAGTGTCTTGGTACTTCTGTTATTACTCTTTTGGGTATAGACCACTGTTTTTCTCCACATATCCCCCTGTACCTTCTGCTGCTAGGGCAGTTTTAAGCTGTCCCCCCATTTCCTTGAAGTTTGCCCATGTGAAATCCAGAACCCTAATCCCTGTACGACTTTCCTCTGCCACTGTAGTTACAGTAAACAATATTGTCCTGTGGTCACTGGAAGCAAGGGGACTGCCCACTTCAACATCTGTGATCCTGTCCCCGTTAGTCAGCATCAAGTCCAGAATAGCCCCCTCCCATGTGGGTTCTGGTACTAGCTGCCTTAAGTTTGCCCCTTTCAGGGTGTTCATGAAGTCCCTGCTCCTTGTTGTACCTACAGTCTGAGTGCTCCAATCTGCATCTGGCAGGTTGAAGTCTCCCATTAACAGTAGTTCCCCTTTGGTTGCCATTTTGTGGATGGTCTCCACCAGAACTTCATCTGTTTCCTCCCCCTCTGCAGGAGGCCTGTAAATCACTCCAATGCAAATAGCATCTTATTTCCTGCCTCTAGGGTGATCCAGAGTGCCTCCATTCCTTCTTGTAGCTCTTGAGCCTCTGTTGCTTTAATCCCCTTCGTCACATACATAGCTACCCGCCTTCCTTTTCCTATCCTTTCTGAAAAGTGTGTATCCTGGTATGGCTGTATCCCAGTCATGGTTCCCTGTGTACCATGTTTCTGTAATAGTAACAATGTCTAGGTTAGTGTCTGCCATCAATGCCATTAGAGCTGGGATTTTGTTTCCCAGACTGCAAGCATTTGTGTACATTACCTTCCATCCTGTGCACCACCCCCCATTTTTTCCCATTTTCCTGTCTATGCCCTGTGATATTTTTTTAGTTATATTTTCTGTTTTCCTTCCTATTGTGACCAATTTTTTTTTCTTATTTCTTTTTTGTGTCCGTCTATTAATTGGGGTCTCCCTATTTCCAGATATGTCATGTTGGGGGTTGGAACTACAGTAATCCTCCGGACTGCATTTGCCTCTCCATTAGATAGTTTTAATGCCTGCTGAGGAAGCATTTAAACTTTTGAGTGAGTATACCTTTACCCTGGATATATGTAGGCTGTCCAGTGAATACAGTCCTTCATCCCTTTAGGTCAGGTTCCAGTCCTTAATGAATGTCCCCAGTGATTGTCCTTGTTACCAAGTGATAGAAGTCAACCGTGTTTGTCTGGCAGGATCTATCAGCAACAAACCCATGCTGCCTGCTGTTCTGGAGACCATTTTCCTCCACTAAGGTTAGTAGCCTCTCTTTGAGGATAGTCACCATGAGCTTCCCCACGATGGAGGTGAGGCTAACAGTCTATAGTTCCCTTGCTTGTTCTTGGACCCACTCTTAAGCATGGGCACCACATGCACCATCCTCCAGCCTTGGGGCATGCAACCCATCCTCAGGGAGGTGCTGAACAAGTCTGCCCATGGTTCTGCCAGGATCCCTGCCATCTCACTCAACCCCCATGGGATGGATGCCATCCGGACCTGGTGCCTTATCCACCCTCAGTGCTCTAAGACCTTCTAACACTCCGCTGTCTGGTGTTCCCTCTCTGCATGTTCTGCCCCTCTGTTCCCACTCCTCCCTTCCCCTGTGATATTGGACCCTGCTTTTCCCTGTTAAATACACTGCAGAAGTAGTCATTGAGTGCTTCTGTTTGCTCTACCCAGTTCTCTGCCCATCCATCAGACACATTGATCCTAACAATTTGATCCTTGCAGCTTCATTTCTCCCTTATGTATCTGAAGAAATTTTTCTCCATCTTTCCTATCCCCTGAGCCAGCCTAATCATTCCTGCTGCCTTGACTGCACTGACCAATCTGCTCACGTCTCTTGATTTCTTCGTGTACTCCTCCCTGTCCTCTGCCTTTTTGAATCTCATGTATTTCCGGAAGGTTGCCCTCTTTTCCTTAATATTCCCCAATACCTCTCTGCATAACCAGCTGGGCCTTCTTGACCTGGTCTTCATGCTTTGGAGATTAGAACATGAGTTTTGTGACCTCTACTAACCCATTTATGATTATCCCCAATTTCTGATTGACATCCATGTATGACTGGATTCTGATGATGTGTCCCTTCAATATGTCCCCCATTCTTCCAGCGTCTGCCCACATGAAGCCTATCACCATAGTCATGGTACTGGCTGTCTCTTTTCTCATACCAGGTGAAAACCACATAGTGTGGTGGTCGATCCCTACTAGGCGATCACTACGTCCAACCCCTGCATGTTCTCAATGCTCTTCAGCACAAGGTCCAGTATTTTTCCCTCCCTTGTTGGCTCCCTTACCAATTGCACCAGGAAGCTGTCTTGGAAAGCTTCCAGGAGGACCAGCTCCCTGCCGTTCGAGGTAGCAGGGGTATTCCATTCCACCCCTTGCAGATTAAAGTCATCCTCTATGATGGTATGACCCTTTGTACAGACCATTCTTATCTGTTCATCAGCTCCCTATCAATATCTTTGCTTTGAGCTGGTGACCTATATACCACCCCTAGCCTCACCCTCCTTCCTTTCAGGTCCTGTATCTGTACCCATAAGGCCTCTGTTCTGCCCTCCTTCCCCTTGTCCCTGCTACAAGATATTTTCTCCTTCACATATAAAGCTACCCCACCCCTTTTCCTTCTTCCCCCTATCATTTTGGTGCAATTTGTACCCTGGGACCACCAGGTCCTAGTCATGGTACTGGGTGGCCCACATTTCAGTGATAGCAGCTTTGTCCACCGCTCCTTCTACCATCATTGCCTGCAAGTCAGTGGCTAGTTCCCCAGGCTCCATGGATTCAAGGAGACCACCCCCCAGTTTGTTCCCCTCCCTTCTGCACCCCTCTCTAGAGTACTCCTACTTCCCCCTTCCCCTGAGTTTGAATGTCCCATTTCTCCTTTTCTGCTGGCTCAGAAGGGGGAGGGGCTATTGGCTTCCCTGTCCTGGAGACCTACTTTGTCTTCCAACCTTCAGCCCCCCCATCAGCTGCTGCCCAAAGTGAACTGCTAATTGGGCCATTTGCATCATGGCAGCCTCATTAATGCAGAACAAAAAGTAGTTATGCATTATTGAGGACTTTACTACTGCAGCAGTACAAATTTGGAAATTGAATGGATTTCCCTGAACAATCACACTCCACCATTCAAGCACAGTCTAATCTATCTTTATCCACATAGAAACATAGATCATGATGGCATAAAACAATTATTGGTCAGACAAGTCTGATCATATTGTCTATAAACCACTGTTAATATTGTTTTTCCAGGGTAGTAACCCAAACCAGTTATATCACCATTCACCTCTCTTGTCTTGACGACCAAGGAGCCTACTGTTCTCTCCATTCTGCCACATATGTGTATGATTCCATGTATTAATGAATAGGGTATCACAAGGGATTAGTCACTGTTATGGGTGTAATGTTGCATGTTGCACTGCCAACATTGCCACTTGCGTGGTGATTTATTGAATGTTAATCTAACTCCTTTGAGTGCTTTACTGCTATTAAAAAAAAACTCTACAGGATAAATGTTTCAATTGAATATTTAGAATGTATCTATAGTAACTCTACTTGCACTTCTGGTTTCAATAGAATACATAAATAGTTCCTCGAGGTACTTATCATAAGATCTGTCAAGCTGGATCTAAAGCATTGTACTGTAACATACGAACATATGAACATACAAAATTTGCCAGCAGATAAAGGCATAGAGGTCTATCAAGTCTGCTCAAATGTGCAGCTAGCACCCCTTATTCTGCAGCTGCCCCTCCGTTCCACCCTTCCCCTTCATTGAACCTCCTCCTTGTCCTGTCCCATCCCCTTTTGAAGCATTCCACTGTTCTACTGGATACCATTTCTGCAGGTAACACATTCCACCCAGCCACCACCCTCTCTGTAAAAAAGTGTCTTCTCATCTCCCTCCTGAACCTTCCTCCCTCCCTCCAGTCTCATATCATGGCCCCTGGTGTCCCTCCCCTTCCTTACTTTGAACAGCCCCTCTGTACCTGTCTTGTTTATTCCTTTCATTTACTTAAAGGTTTCAATCATGTCCCCCGTCCCTCCTCTCCTCCAGTGAGTACATGTTCAACTCCCTCATCCTCCTCTATTATGATAAGTCCCCCAGCCCCTTGATCATCTTTGTCACCCTGCGCTGCACCCCCTCCAGTAACTTAATGTCCCTCTTCAGATACAGGCGACAGTACTGCACGCAGTACTCCAGGTGAGGTCTAACTAATGACCTATACAGTGACAGAATCACCTCCTCCCTCCTCAAGGATATACCCCTTGCAATACAACCCAGCATTTTGTTGGCCTTTGCAGCTGCCTTCCTACATCGTGCCGAGTTGTTCATTGACCCTGTAATGAGCACTCCCAGATCCTTCTCCTCCTCTGTCTGGGCTAGCTACACTTCCCCCAGCTGGTAACTCCTCCTTGGGTTCTTCATCCCAAAATTCAGCACGTTGCACTTTTTGGCATTAAAGCCCAATTGCCAGGTGTCTGACCAGGTTTCAAACTTTGCCAGATCATCCTGAAACCCCTGCCAGCCCCCTAGGTCATCTACCACAGCTCTTACCTTGGTATCATCAGCAAACAGACTGATATTACTCTTGATGTCCAATGATATGTCTGCAATGAATATCCCAAACAACACTGGTCCCAACACTGAGCCCTGTGGAACACCACTCATCACTACCCTTTGGTGTGAGAGCTCCCCACCCACCACCACCCTCTGTTGCCTTCCCTGAAGCCAGTTCCCTACCCATCTCACCAGCTTTGCACCTGCCCCTGTGCCTACTAACTTACTTCCCAGCCTTCCATGCGGCATCGAGTCGAATGCCTTACTGAAGTCCAAATACAGGACATCCACTGCATGGCCCCTGTCCAGTTGCCTAGTTACCCAGTCATAGAACTCCACTAGGTTGGTTTGGCAGGATCTGCCCCATATGAAGCCATGCTGTCTGCTGTCCTGTAGTCCTTTGGCCTCTAGGAGGGCCACCAAACTTTCCTTCAGGATAGTCTTCATTAGCTTACCCACGATGGATGTGAGGCTCACTGGTCTGTAGTTTCCCAGTTCATCCTTGGGGCCACTCTTGTGGAAGGGCACCACATGAGCCATCCTCCAGTCCTGAGGTACACACCCCGAATGTAGTGAGGCATTAAATATGTCTGCCAAAGGTCCTGCAAGGACCTCTGCCAGTTCCTTCAGTACCTAGGGTGGATGCCATCTGGGCCTGGCACCTTATCCACCCTCAGTGCCTTCAAACCCTCCTGAACTCTGCCCTCCATTATTTCCCCATCTGTCACCCCTTCCCCTGTTTCTGCCATTTCTCCCCCCTTGGGTATCACCCCTCTTCTCTTTAGTAAATACTGAGCAGAAGTACTCATTTAGTGCTTCTGCCTTATTGCCCCCTGCTTCCACCCAACCCCTCCTTCCTAATCCTTACTATGTGGTCCTTACAGCCCTCTTCTCCCTGATGTACCTAAAGAAGTCCTTCTCCTCTTCTTAATGCCTTGTGCCAGTCTGAGTTCCGAGATGCTTGGCTCCCTTACTGCCCTTGTCACCTCCTTCGTTACATCAGTACCTTCTGTCCTCCCTCTCCTGTTTTCTTGTACTTCCTAAAGGCAGCTCTTTCTTCCTTACCTTTTCCATGACCTCCTTGCTCAACCAGCTCAGTTTCTTAGCGCTAGTCTTCTTGCTCTGGGCCTTGCAGCAGGTTTTGGTTGCCTCCACTATCCCCAGCTTTATGAGCTCCCACCTCTGGTTAATGTCCATACTAGATTGAATTCTGGCCAGGTACCCTTTTACCACTTCCCCCTTCCTCCCAAAGTCAGCCTTCCTGAAGTCCAGCACCTTTGTGCCAGATTCCACTCCTTCCTTGCCCATATCCAATGTGAGCCATACTGAGTGGTGATCACTCCCTGACAGTGGTTCCTCCACTGTAAGTTCTCTCACAAAGTCCCCATTTGCCAACACAAGGTCAAGGATATTCCCTAACCAGGTTGGTTCACTGACCATTTGCAGCATGAAGCTGTCCTGGAAGGCATCCAGCAGTACCTGCTCCCTTCTGTTCCTGGTTGTTGGGGTACCACTGGGGTAACACTGAGCTGTACCTTTTACTAATTTGTCCCTGTCCTTTCTGAAAATATTGACTCCAGAACCGGACACAGTATGCCAGATGGGGCCTCACCATGGATGTAAATTGAAACACTTATCCTGTAGAGTTTTGTTTTTAATAGCAGTAAAACACTCAAAGGAGTTAGATTAACATTCAATAAATCACCACACAATTGGCAATGTTGGCAGCACCACATGGAACAAGAGGGGAGGGGAGAATATGATGACTCAGAACTGGGATCTTGGATAAACAGGGAGAGAGAGGTAGAATGTGCAGCAAGGTAAGAGTAGGGGAGAAAGAAAGACTTAGTGGGTCTGGGAGAGGATAAGAACAGGAGGGGGAGGTCAGCTGATGACAAAGTGGGAAGGGGAGTGTTACAGAAGGGGAAATTGTAGGGGGGGAAGGCACATAGGGGAATCATTGGAGAAAGGGGAAGCAAGGAAGACACCAAGGGGTGCAAGAAGGATAGGAGGGGGAATGATGCAAAAATTAGTACAGGAGAAAAGAGTGTTGTGGGGGAGCAGGTATCTAGGGGAAGCATTGGGGCAGGAGAGGTGCAGGAGGAACAGGTGGAGAATTTGGGTGAGCAGGTATGCAGGTCAGGGACGGGAGTCCAGGAAAGAAAAACAAGAATTATAAGGAACAGGAATCAGGACAAGGGCACTGGGGCACACACAGGGAAATGGAGCAAAGAATTAATAATGGTCTTTGGTGACTCAATCATAAAGGGAGTCCACTGGTTGAGAAAGGGGGTGGCCCATAAAATGAGATCAGACTTCTGTGAGCCTGAGATGGAAGCAAGCAGGGCATTACCAAGAATAAGATGAGCATATTAGATTGCTGGGAGGTAAACCACACTTTGTTCTGCACCTTGGGACAAATGATCTGGTGGGTGAAGATGTTGAGGTGGTACAAAACATGTTCCGGGAGCTAGCCAGGGGATGTAGAGAGGAGCTTAGTTCTCTGGCATTCTCAGAGGTCTTGCCAGTTCACTGTCCTAGTCCAGCTAGACAGCTGAGAATAAAAGATTTTGACCACTGGCTAAAGGAATGGTGCAAAAGGGAGGGTTTCACATGCATTGGAGAGTTGCAGGACACTTGGGCAGAGGAGAACCTATTCATAAGGGACTGACTGCATATAAATGAGGAGGGTGCTACAGTAGTAAGGGGAAAGTTACACAGTTATATAGACAGGATTGTGGGTAGGGATTTAAACTAAAGGAGGGAGAATAAGAAACTAGGGAAGGGTCTAAGAAAGAAAATAAAGGATCTTGCCTAGTTAGCACTCTCCCGCAGAAGGGGGCAGGAGATATAGGACAGAAAGAAAATGGGTGGGGAGGAATAGATGGAAGGGAATGCTAGCAAACACTAGGAGTCTGGTAAAAAAATTGGGGATTTAGAGGCCACCGTGGAGTAGGAGGGTCTGGACCTGGTGGCCATAACTGAGACATGGTGGACAGGAAACCATGACTGGGAAGTTGTAATGACAGAGTACAGTCTTTTTAGAAAAGACAGGAAAGGGAAAATGTGGTGAAGGGGTGGTGACATATGTAAAAGATGGGATAAAGGTGATGGTCAGGTAGGAAAGTTTGGGATTGGGGGAGGTTCTCTGAGTTACGTTAACCAAGAGGATGGGGGAAGCAGTACATATGGGTGTGGTGTACAGACATTCAAATCAAGGGGAGGAAGTTGATAGAGAGTTAATAAAAGAGATACAAAGGATGTCAAGAAAGGGGAAACTTTTGCTGGTGGCTGGTGGGGGACCTTAATCTCCCTGATGTGAACTGGGGGATTCAAGCAGCAATATCAGGAATTAGCAGGGAGATATTGGAATCCATACAGGAGACCCTTCTACAGCAGCTAGTCAGAGAACTGACTAGTGGTGAGACTACATTGGACCTAGCAGTGTAAAGTGGTCGAAGTGGGGCAAAGTCTGGGGGCTAGCGACCACAGAACATTTAGATTTAGTCATAAGACTGAGACAGAAGTGAATCACATCACACTAAGGTAATGGACTTCTGGAAGGTAGATTTAAAAAAAAATGAGGGAAATTTTCAAGGGGGAAAATGGAAGGAAAGGAATAACTGGGGGATGTTAAAGGAACTGTGGAAAGCAATAAAGGGGGGAATTTTGAGGGCCATGGATCAGTGCATTAGAAAAGTGGGCAAGAAAAATTGAAGAAAGAAGCCACTTTTGTTCACTAGGGAAGTGGCAGGAGCAATAGATAAAAAGAGAGCATTCAGGGTATTCAAAACTACTCAAGGAATGGTGGAAAGGGAGATAAACAGGGAAAAGCTTAGGATGGCAGGGCAAATAAACAGACAGGAGGGCAAAGGCATATACAGAGGAGAAAATAGCAAGAGAGGCCAGAAGAAGGGGCAAAAAGTTGTTCAAATATTGTATATCAGCGAGAGAAGGAAAAACAAGCACAGTATAATAAGACAAAAAGGGAAGGGGGGCTCCAATTGAGAGGGACGAAGAGAAAGCAGATGTGCTAAACAGGTACTTCAGCTCAGTCTTAATGATTGAAAAAGAGGGAAAGGGAACAGAGCTGCAGGATAGGGGAATGGAGGATATGAAGGTGGACACAAGTCCTTTCGTGGAGAGTAGGGTATTAGAGGAATTAGGTAAATTAAGGGTGAACAAGGCAATGGGTTCTGATGCTCTACATCCCATGGTACTCAGGGAGATTAGGGAGGAGCTGTTGGCACTACCCATGAAGCTGATCAATCTGCCTTTAGACACTGGGAAAGTCCCAGGATACTGGAAAAAGGCAGAGGTGGTGCCATTGCACAAGAGCAGAGGGAAGGAGGAGACAAGCAACTATCATCCAGTTTGTCTTAACTCAGTTGTGGGTAAGCTGATGGATGAACTCCTAAAAGAAAGATTAATATAGTACCTGGCAATGGGTGGACTACAGGACAACAGCCAGGATGGGTTTACAGAAGAAAAGTCATGCCAGATGGACCTGATTGAATTCTTCAGCTGGGTGATAGAGGTATGCGATCAGGCAGGGGTACTGGATGTGGCCTATCTAGACTTCAGTAAAGCTTTTGACACCATACCTCACAGGAGGTTGGTGAACAAGTTGGGCAGTTTAGAGGTAGGGAAGAAATTAATAATCTGGGTTGAAAACTGGCTTGAAGGCAGAATTCAAAGGGTGGTTGTCAATAGGGCTCACTTCAGGGAGGAAATGGTGACAAGTGCGGTATCACAGGGGTCAGTATTGAGACCTATACTATTTAACATTTACATTGGGGATATAGCAGAGGGTGTAAATGAGAAGGTGTGCCTGTTTGCAGATGACACAATGATCTGCAATATGGTAGATACACCATGGGGATGGAGAAAATGAAGGCAGATCTGATCAAGATGTAGGAGTGGTCAGGGAAGTGGAAATTCTGCTATAATGCAAAGAAATGCAAAATAATGCACACAGGGCAGAAAAATCCATAAGCCAGGTACACATTGGGAGAGGAAGAGATTGAGACAACAGAGCAGGAGAGGGATCTGGGGATTATCATATTGGATAACCTAAAGGTGGCAAACCAGTGCAACAAGGTGGTTGGAAAGGTAAACAAAATGCCAGCATACATAGGGAGGGATATTACAGGTAGGATGAGAGAGGTGATCATGCCACTGTACAGGTCCATGGTTAGACCACACTTGGAGTATGGAATACAGTTCTGGAGACCTTACTTACAAGGAGACATAGATTGGGAGGAGAGGGTCCAGAGAAGGGTGACCAAAATGGTGCAGGGCTTGCACAAGACTTCATATGAAGAAAGGATGGAAGACCTTGACCTGTATACACTGGAAACAAGGAGAGAAAGGGGGGATATAACAGAAACTTTTAAATATTTGAGGGGAATCAACCAGCTAAGGGAATGGATCATCTTCAAGATGAGTGAAAACACAAAACCAGGGGACATGGCTTAAAGCTGGGGGTACATGCAAAGTAAATGAGATTTGCAATGCTTCACTGAGAGAGTAGTGGGTCCCTGGAATAGGCTGCCAGAATGGGTGCTGGGTGTTAACTTGGTGGAGGTGTTCAAGAGGGTATGGGATAACTACATGGGCTTAAACATGAGAGGAAAGGGTGTGAATCCATTTGATATAAGGGACACTGGAGACTGCACTGGGGTGGGGGCGCAAAAGCGGGGAGTAAGAGGACAGGACAGAGAAGCCTTTGGGGGAGGGAATGGGGCACACTAGATGGACCAATGCATCCTTTTCTGTCAACAGATTTCTATATTTCTATGTTTTTGTGAATAGGGAAAGTCTAACCTCTGTTATTCTACTTTTAATTAACAGCCACAAATATAACATTAACTTGTTAACCTAGTTACAGGCCTCGTGTCACTTGTTCATCTGTTTAATGGATTCAATGGAGATAACTCTTATGTCCCATAAACATATATATTTATTTCAAAATATATCTTGTATGGTGACATGCTATCATGCTTTGTGTCCCATGTTTAAATTATGCCTGTGCTGCCACAGCAGCGATATCTTTATTTGGTGCATCTGTGGCAGTGTTGCTTGCTTTCCTTCGCCATATCCTGCTGATCACTGCTCTGTCAGCGAATGATCACATGCATGTGACATTATGATTTTCTGCTGTGAAAAGGGTATTGCAGAATGTATTTTGCCACTGTTTACATTTTTTAACTTATTTCCATATCCTCACAGTACGTCTTCAAGTAGTAAATTGACTGTGAACCAAGCCACAGGGGATCCTTCAAATCTGAGTTCAGTTCAACACAGTCATTTACTCGGTATGACTAGACATGGTAGGGTACCTGTGAGAGGAGCAGTAGGTCAAGCAGCAAGAGGAAGACGAATGAGACATACAAATTTTACAGCTGTAGAGAATTTTATGACAGATAATACTGTGATTCAAGATCAGGCTGCAGAAATACATGTAAATATTAAAGTCCGTACTTTACGATTTTGTAATACAATATATGAATAATCATTAAAATACTATTAACGATCTTATCTTATGTTAAACTATACCAAAATAATGTATACTTAATAATGAAAAACACCATGTCTCAAGTGTTTATTATTGAGCAGATTTTCACTTATTGGCTAATCCCCTCCCTCTGGCATATATTGTTTATTACTGCAGTGCAAGGGATTGACTGAGGAATTTTCATTTACTTCTTTTTTTTAAGATAGAAAAATCACACATAATATTTATTGCTGCAGTAGTATGAACAAACAGATTTGTTATGGATGCATTGCCCAAGTCAAACTAATTTCATTACATTACGAAAGGAACATCATGTGGATTAGTGCAATAGACTTTAAATAGGACAATTTTGAAAATCTGTTGTTTCGTTTACTCTGCCATACCAATTAAGACAGATGACAGCTACTGTTCCACTGAACATGTCCTCGTTACATTAGCGGTGGCCTTCCTTTCTCATAACTGGCACATTAGCGTATGTAAATTATACTTTAAAAAAGTGTCCGCATTAAAGTATATTGAATGTGACACATGCTTGATAGTAAACTATGCCACGGAACGGGCTTGTCTGGAGTCAGTTATCCTCACCATGAACTTTGACTGTTACATTCTTTAACATTGTAACATTGTGGTTTCTCATTGTTTATCTTGCTAAAGCTGTTCATTGTTTATATGGTCAAATTAGAAATATCTGGATTTGATCTCTGTTCACTATTTGAATGAGGGATTTCTATCAGTCAGCCTCATTCAAACTCTGTAGCATACTGACTTCTGCAGCCTACCTACAGTACATAAACCCACACTCTCAAACTTTTTGAAAACATAACCCATATAATATCCAATGCGTAACTGGAAGACTATATTATCAAACTGTTTTCTAAGAATTTCAGGTGTTTTTTTTTTTACTGTAAACATATTTAAAAAAATTATTAATATAAAAGCACATCAAATAGATAAAATGTGATGTGCATGGAGCATGTAATGGATATTGTAGCAATAACAAAAAATTATATATGAATAAGAAAAGTATTTGACATATTTAAAATAGAACGTGACCTTCTTAAATACCAATGCTATAACACAATATTCAACTTTAAACAGAGGCCTCAACAATACACAGTACTATGATTGGCAAAGAAGTCACTGTGCCAAAGGTAAATAATTCAGTACTTTCTGTTGGGACAGTAGTGAGGAGATGAATAAATTTAGAACTGAAGAGATTCATAACATGTTTAAGTTGTACAGTATCTCAAAAGTAAGCACATCTTAAAATAATACTCTTTTGTCAACTCACTGTCTATCAGCTATATTCTTATCTAGAATCTACAAATGCTATCACCAACAACATGGTTTCTGGAAGTCTCATGGGATGGAATCTGCTCTCCTAAATTTCACAGCGGATACATTTCAGGCCATGGACCAAAGGTCTTTATCAATCTCATGAAGACCTTCAACCTTGTTCATCACCAACTACTGCTAGCAAAACTCAATAAACTCAGCCTCGACTCAAACACCCTTTTGTGGTTTTGCAATTATTTGCCTAATCGGCTGCAATGCATCAAATGGGCTTATGTTATCGCTCCCCTTGAACACATCTCTTACAGGGTCCCACAGGGGTCAACTCTGGGTCCTCTGCTATTTTCCATATTTATTAATGACCTACCCCACAAATGTGGTGGCAGGTCGGTACAACGATATGCAGATAATGCTGTTCTTTATAGATCTGACAAAAGTGTTTCCTCCATCAAGTCAAGCCTTGAGAAGGATTTCTGGATGCTCTTAGACTGGTTCAGGAAAAACCTAATGATGCTTACTGTAAAGGAAACAAAAACAATGTTGTTCAGTCATACTTCTGACCTGTCCTCCCAACATCCCTTCATTATTAATATCTCCACTGGCATGGCTCTCGAAGAAGTGGACTCCTTTGAATACTTACAGTAGGAGTAACTCTGGATGTAAATTTATCCTTTGAAGCTCACATCCATAGAGTTATCAAGTCTACACACCAAAAGCTGAGCCTATTATATCGAATGGTCTCTTATCTAACTTTCCAATCCCAATGAACACTTGCCACTGCAACTCTTCTACCAGGTCTCTTTAATAGAACCCCCTACTGCTCTCAGCTAAATCATCTACTCTGTCTAAATTAAAGCAAATCTACCATAGGATTGCTTTCTTCACTGCAACAGCACCGGCCTGAATCCATCACTGCGATGTGCTTGACACCCTTGGCTGGCCGCACTTCAAGGCAAATCTTGACTTCCCCTTACTATGTACAGTGTTCAAACTCATCCACCTCCCCCACCCACCTATCTTCACTACCCTGCTCACTTTGAAACTCATTACTAGGTGTCTATGTTCTTCTCATATACCTCTGCTAAGTATCCCCAAAACACAGCTAGCTGTAGGCAGAAAATCATTCACCTACCTAGCACCTCAGAAATGGAATAACCTACTACAGGAACTATTTTCTTGCACGACTCTTCCCCAGTTCAAAAAATACTTCAAAGATCACTTCTTTGCCCCACATATCTGTTCCTGTAAATAAGCCGTCCTCCTTACCGCCAACCTCCCCCTCTACCCACCTGCAATTCCTCTAGCCTCTGCCCTGCTTACCCTTATTTCTCCCTCTATTGCTCTCTGCTCTTCAGTTCAATTCATATGTCATACGCTAAACAGTGTCTCACACTTTACATATACTCCTTATCCTAGACATTAACTTTTCAGTTTGGCTTTCTGGTTTCTATGTATGTTGATAAAGTTGTTATCACTTAACACATCTATCTCCCTTAATTTTGTTTATGCTGGATATATTGTACACTGACACTAGCACTTATGGAATGTTGTTTACTATTTTTTATTGTCAATACTGTTCACTGTAACACTTACTGTATTGTACCTATTGGAAATGTATTTACCAAGGTCGCCCTTGAAAAAGGGATATGCTTATCTCAGTGGGGCCTGCCCGGTCTTAAAAATTCAAATAAATAAACATCATGCAAGTCCTAATAATCCTCAGGCTACTACTGAGCTTCACACATTTGAAGTTTCAAGCTAACTATTACTCTTTACGTATTTGTTTCCTATGTTGCAACACAAGTTCATCAACTGAAGGAGGTTGAATTGGAGCAATTGTGGTTACAATTGTTTTGGGGTTCTGTTCTAGTATCATTGCAGGAGTCAGCAGTTTTGTTGAACCTACCATATGCCTATGCACCATATCTTGTATTATATCTTTAATGTAATTGTATTCCTTTTTCTCTTTTCTTGGAACATCACTCCATTGATTAGTCTTTTTTTTTTTTAAATGTGGCATGTACTTATAAATGTACAGAAATTAAAAAACATTTTCAGAACTATATATTTGTTTATTGCAATCTTTGGTACCAAATATAAGTACTGTGTAATGCCAAAATTTGACAATGGTCTCTAGTCATGTGAACACAGTTCAGTGAAATATACAACATCAGTGCATGCAGAAAATAAATACATGATATTAATAAATTATAATACATGTAGTTCAATTACCTCTTAGTGACAGAGGTATAATTAGCATTACAATGTAGTATTAAGGAATAAGGAGTAAGAAATTGGTATATTATTGTTCTAGATAGCACTATTACTAATACACCCTGCTGGATGGTGGGGGGGGGGCTGCTGTAATATGGCAAGGGAATGCTAGATAGAACCATGTTTACCTCAGTGGAAGATGAACTAGGATATTCACTAAGTGTACTTTACTGTTATTATACAAATGGGTCACATACTTAAAATATGTGTCTCATTTCTTTTAGTTTAAAATAGTCAAAAAAGGAACATCGCCAATGTATTCCTTCCATGGTCATGTTCATTGATTATCACCTAGGCTTGGCTATAAACAGCTTAGTCTGCATAACTGATGGACCTTGAAAAACATGCACATTATATGTATGTTCAGCATCTACACTATGAAGGTCAGATAAATTATGAGTGATATAGTGTGAAATGTCGTTTGTATCCAGTATGCAGAGCTTTGACTTCTTCTATTCGATGGTAAACAATCACACAATGTATTGAAAGTGAAGAAAGACAGATGACTGACAGGTGAAAAACATCTGTGGAGTGACTATATAAGCAATAAGACATAGCTGGGTGTTTGTTTTCTGAGATATCCACACACCCAGAGGCTGAAGGCACTCAGCCTGCAGCCTTGTGACTCATTGTGCTTCTGGGTGTGCATGTATCTTAGAACTACCAACATCCAGCCATGACTTATTGCTTATGGAATTCTGATAGCCAAATGGATTACAGCAAGTTAAATACATTTCTAATAATGAGATTAAATACTATAGCAAAGTACTTACAAAATTTCGCCTATAGAATTCTGGAGTGGATTTCTATCTAGATAAAGGTTGTAGTCAATTGCCGACGATTTAATCCTTGCTTCATAAGATTTGTCTCTGTCATTGAGTTAAAACATAAATAAGCATTAAGTACAGTATTTGTAAAATTAACGATTAACCATATACAACATGACTGGTGGTATCTTATGCATAAGAAATATGTTCAGATATTCTCACTATTGAGCCCACCAATCATTACATTAGATCATAGAATGACTTTCAAAGATGTTGAAAATTACCAGTGCTGTGAAATTACATTACATTTCTCTGACCTTAATGTATATTATAACACAATATTGAATTGGTATAAATTGTTGCTGTTCTAGTACGACAGCTCCGACAGAACCACTCCACATCTCATAGCAAACAGTGCATGGTATGTTTAACAAATTTTTCTTTGAAATGACTTCTATGAACAAACGATTAGAAAATACAAGACCTTCACACACATAGCGCAAACGTTTTGTAACAATCATGTGTCATATAAAATTTATGGTCAGCTGTACAATAATTAATATTCACTTCCTAATTGCTTTCATAATATTAATTTACTTGTACACAAATTTTTTAGTGACATACATCAATATATGGTTATGAAATGTCTCCAGTTCACTTGTTGACCTTTGTATTGAAGAGAAAACAGAAAAAAACATTGTTTACTGAGTTAGACTACACATATAAACCATTTATTCCACAGGATTTCCCTTTAATTTTTATTTATTTATTTGAAATGGTTTCAACAGGAAAGACAACATGAGCTGTAAAAAGCTTGTTTTCAGAAGCATCCTGTTTGAAGGGGTTACAAAAAGGTCTCAAGCAAAACACGTAAAAATAAAGTATATACAGTGCAATTCAAATACATAAGGCGTAGTACTTATCCAATACAATTCAATCCTAGAAACAGATAGTATCATATAAGAAGAGAGTGTTAGACAACAAAGTAAAAGTCAGAAACATAGGATAAGACATACTGGGGTGCACAGAACAGTATGCAGATATATCATATATAGAAGTAGTAAACTAGGAACTGGTAACCTGAAAGGAATAGGCCAGAAGGAGAACAAAAAGTAGTAGGCTGAGCACAGGGTTACTAAGTGCTAATTTAGATCTAAAAGGTTACTAAGTGCTAAAATGGGTTTAGAAGAAAGTGGTGGTGGGGTGGGGAAGGGCAGGGGTGGCTGGGAGGAAGGGAAGGAGGAGGAGGAGGAGCAAGCTAAGAACTATTCCCTTCAGGATGCTGAGAAACCTGCAAGGGACAGGACCAACAGAAAGTGAGGAGAGAGAAGGGAGAAAGGCTAGTGGGGAGAGGAGGGCAGCTAAGAACTGTTCCCTTCAGGATGCTGAGAACCTGAAAGGGAGTACCAGACAGAAAAGTAGAAGGGGAGGGAGGAGGAGGAGGGAGGGAAGAGAAGGTATTGGGGGGTGGAGTAGTGGGGGCAGGAGGTAGGGTGATGGCATGCAGGAGGCTCAAATAGGACAGGATGAGAAGGGCTCCAGCTAGGGTAACCTAAAGATGGAGAGGGTAGGCATGGGGAGGAGGAGTGGGTGCCATGGGGGAGAGAGGGGTAGGGTGAGACAAAGGGAAATTATGTGGGAGAGAAGGGTAGTTAGTAGTTACCACAATAAACAGTGTGTTTATGGAGTAGGAGTGAAAGTGAGTGAGGGATTGTGCAGAATTCATTTCTAGTGGGAGGGAGTTCCAAATATCAGGGAAGATATAAGAGAAGGTGGAGCAGCTAGACAGAGTGTGCCATGGTGGGAGGACAAGAGTTCTGTGGGAAGAGGTGTGGAGGGTATAGCAGGATGGGAGGGGGGTAGAAAAGTAGCAGGACAAATAGGGTAGCAGAGAACTGAGCCAGAACTTCCCAACTAAATTAGCAGTGTGTGACAAGCGCCTGGCATGGAGAGAGGAAAAAAAGAGAGCTAGGAATAATGGTCCCAGTGATGTGTACGTGGAGGCAGCTGAGAATGTAGTGGCAGAAGGAGCTGAAGAGATTGTCCAGTCTGCCAAGGGTGGTTTTAGGGGTGGAGCTGTAGACTATGTCCCCGAAATCAAGGACAGAGAGAATCATCTTTTGGATGATTTCTATTCTGGCTTGCTGTGGGAAGCAGCTGCAGTGTCTGTACAGAGCACCAAGTCTAGAGAGTAATTTTTTATGGATAGCGTCAATGTGTACCCTGAAGTCAAGATTCTTGTCCAACCACAGTCCAAGGTAATTAAATGTGGCTACATCATCCAGCATTGAACCAGAGAGGGGTGGAAGGTGGGAGTGGAATCAAGCCTGGGCAGTTGTTGTCTGGAGCCAAAAATCATAGATACTGTTTTTTTGACATTCATGGAGAGCTGATTTGCAAAAAAAACAGTATTGGACATTGTTAAAATCCAGCTGAAGACTGGTGGCCATCTCAGAGTTCCTGGAGGAGAGTAACACAATATTGTCTGCATACGTGTGTATACATGAAGATGTGCAGGTGTTAGGAAGGTCATTCAGGAATATAGAAAATAATATGGGACCAAGTACAGAGCCTTGGGGGACACTGGTGTTGATTGGGAGAGGAGGAGAAAGGGAGTTGCCTACTCTGACGAACTGAGACTGGCCTACAAGGTAGGACAGGAACCAGTTGGTGGCTGAATCAGAGAAGCCGGCTGCAGTTAACTTGCTGAGAAGAATGGAGAAGGAGATGGTGTTGAAGGCTTTGGTCAAGTCAGCAAAGATGGCAGAGGTGATATGTCCCTGATTCATGCCTGAGAGAATGGAGTCAGTGAGCTGAAGGAGGGAGGTAGAAGTGGAGTGGTCTTTGTGAAACCCAGACTGGAAAGAAGTGAAAAAGGAGGAAGAGTCGAGAAAGGAGGAGAGTTGTTCCAGGGGCCAGATGCTCCTGAAGTTTAGCCAGGGTGGGGATTAGAGCTATGGGGCAGAAGTTGCAAAGGTTGGGTGAATCCCTGCCTTTAGGGAGTGGGATTACATTAGCAGACATCCAAGCATCAGGCACTGTAACGTGAAAGAAGGAGAGGTTCAGAAGATTACTCAAGGGAGAAGCAATGGAGTATACAGAGAGATGGAGTAACTTGGGGTCAGGACTGTCAGGGCTTTTTTCTTTGAATGGGTTCAAAGCAAGTAGTACACGTAGGGTGTCATCCAAGAGAATGGGCTTGAAAGAGAAGTGTGGTGTAGAAGGGGACTTGAGGGGTGGGACATAGGGGGGAGCTGTAGAGTCCATGGAAGCAATTCAAAGAAGGGATGTAAGAAGGGAGGAGGCACAAGTAGTGAAGTAATTGTTGAATTCAGCTGACACTGAGGGAGGGTCTTCAACTGTCTGGGTACCAATTTTTAGGATAGAAGATGAGTGGGAAGGGGGGAAACAGGGCATGGATGACCTTCCAGAATTTGGATGGGTATTGAAGTTTTCCTGGAATGCGGTTCAGAAGTACTGTGCCTTAATGAGGCCATCGAGGTGGATGGCCTTGGTGCATGTGATTTGGAGTGAGCGATAGTGCTGGAGGTCAAGGCAGGTGCCAGAAGTTTTATACGCAGCTCATGCTTCATCTCTTGCACATTGACACACTATTAGTTCTGCAGTGACCCAGGGTAGGTGATTCCTGCAGACCCTCACTTTTCTAAACGGTGCATGACGGTCCCAGATGATCAGTAACTGTGATCTAAAATGGGCCACGACTGAGTTAATGGAGGAAGCAGTGGTAACTGATGTTCAATCGATATTGGACATATCATAATGTAGCAAGGATATGTCTAGGGAGCGGAAGGAGCGGAAGTTGAGAACGACTGGAGGGGACTTTGCACAGTGAATTTTTCACACACAGTAGACCATATGATAATCCCTGAGTGTGTCGGGGAGAATACCAGAGTTTATGACACAGTGGGGGTGAGAGGTCAGCACCCAGTCAATTAGGGTGAGCTTCCCTGATTTGTGATTAATACAAGTTGGGTTGGAAATAAATAGTGTTAAGTTTAGTGAAGAAACATGGTTGCAGAGTATTGACTGCGAGCTGGACAGCCCGTTAATATTGAAGTCCCCTAGATGAATAATTCACCAGGGATGGTAAGGGAGGAGACTGAGGAGAGAAGATCAGTAAGGGAGGAAAGTGAGGAAGCGGGGAGGTTTGGGCAGCAATAGACACTGCCTACAAAGATGGGAAGGGATAATTTTACTGGTAACATTTCGTAGGCAGAGGGAGATGTGGAGAGACAGACAGAGAATTTCATAGATGTGGATATATACATGGCGACACCACCTCCCCTAGACTTAAGAACCTGGTGGATGAGGAAATATCCAGGGATGGAGATGTCTAAGTCTGAGATTTTGGAGCTCAGCCATGACTCTGTTAAGGTGAAGAAAGAGGATTTAAGTTGAGTCATGAGTGGCTGCAAAATGTCAATTGTTGGGAGTAGGCTTCTAATATTTAGATGTAGAAGTATTAGTCCTTTTTGGCAATTCAGGTGATGGGATATGGAGGGGCCAAGGTTAGGCTCGATGTCACCAGATGTGAAGCAGTAGTGAGATAAGTAATCTTGTAAGATAGCCATCCATCTTTTAGACTGGGTGAGAGGACTGCTGTGGGCTGTAGCGGGCTTGGTATATGTGATGCCATTTTGGGAAATAGGGGCACATCGGGCGGGCAAGTGGGATCCAAATCTAATGATGATGCTGGCTGCAGTGCACCATGGGAAGTGTAGCAACAAGGTATGACAGGAGGAGGGATGGGGAGGGTAGAGGAGGTGGAGGGGGCAAAGAGGGTGGATGGGGGAATGGATGGAACAGCAATAGTGGAAAGGATGTCAGGGAGAAAAAGAGGGGGAAGGCAAAGACATAGACAGGATGGAAGCTGTCCAGAGGAGGGCAACTAAAATGGTGCAGAGTCTGCACTGGAAGACATATGAAGAGAGACTTAAGGAGCTTAATATGTATAGCCTTGAGGAAAGGAGGGAGAGGGACATGATAGAAACGTTCAAGTACCTCAAGGAATCAACAAAGTCCACGAGGTAGCATCTTCAAAAAAAAAGGTGTGCAAGAACAAGGGGCAACAATTTGAAGATGGGGTGCTAGCAATTTAAGGGAAGTATTTTTTTCACAGAGAGGGTTGTGAATGCATGGAATGGCCTTCCGAGGAGGTTGTGGAGTCAAAAACAGCGGTGGAATTCAAGCATGCATGGGACAGTCATAAGGCAATTCTAGGGGGTTGGGGTAGGAAGAAGTAGGCTGCTGGTTAACTAGGATCTGCAGCTTATCCATTAGGTAGGGAAATGGGCAGACTGGGTGGGCCAAGCGGTCCTTATCTGCCATCAAAATCTATGTTTCTATGTTTCTATGTAAGGCAGAACATGGGGACGGGGTATAGTGAGCGGCTGGTGGTAGAGAAAAAAGATAGATTTAGGGGAGAGAAAAGTAGCAGTAAGGGGGCAGGGGAGGGATGGGATGGGAAATCAGATAAGTGGTAGTGATAGCTGAAGGTGGGATGAACGAGGCAGAGGTCCCGCTCTTACAACATGTAAGGTAAGTCCAGGCCTATACAGGGGCAGAAAACAGATGAAATTAGGACAGATGGGGTCAAAGAGTTAAAGTAGGGGGCAACACTAAAATTCAGCTGAGTATAATTGTGGCAGAGAAATAATTATTTTGCAGCTTGGAATTATTGCAAGGGTGACAGGCAGAGAGGAGCTGTGCTAAAGACTGTATAGTTGTCATTGCATAGAATTTGCCTCATGTTACAGTGACATTACAGTATTAAAATCAGATGTGCATAAGTATTTATTTGCAGTTTGCCCATGTTATGATCATACATAGAAATATCTATACAAATGTCTGCACATGTCAATCACAAATAAACACAGAAATTAAATATGTGAAATTTTGACTAGGTTGCTAACTACAGTATTGGTCTACCGCTGACCGGGCATTAACATGGTGATGTCTCCTAAAATTCAATGGTCATAAAGAAGTCTCCTATAGCTTGGTGTGCATACTGTCTGGGACTAACCATGGCTTATTAAGCATTGTTATTTCATCATGGGCGCATCTGTCAGCATCTCCAGCTTCTATAATCTGCCCTTCATGTACATTAACAGTGTGGTGGACTGCACCACGCCATGTGCTCTTGGTAAATTATGACAGAAAAGAATTTCATATTGCACTCTTAATTCAAGTATGATGTTCTATATATCTACTTTACATTAAAAGACATAGCTGTACTTAAGCAATATTGTTTGAACAGGAGCTAGATCAACATTCTGTTAAACACAAACTATGTATGTAATGTGTTGATGTAAATCTAACTTGATGCATCAATTTTTATGTTGGTGTACTTGTGAAGCCAACATCCTGTGACAGTGCAGCTTTGGAGGCATGGTCACTGTTGGGCGAATGCAGGGCACGCATCAGTAGGTGCATCCCTCATTCCCCAATCAGCCTGCATGCCGGCACCACACCATGCATAGATAATGTGGCGAGCACATCTAAGGAAAGGTCTGCTGCAATCCGAGCAAAGCTCATCAGATGCAGCGGAACTCCCTACATGCTCGGCCACATTGTATACATGGCGTCAGCAGCCGTCCGACTGCTGACTTTGGGGGTGCCCAATCACCCTGCTGGCTTACTGTCTCCTGATGTATGTGCCGACAGAGGAGCCCACCGTTAAAAGCACCCCCCTTTATTATATGCCAAGGTGCCCAATCCCCCATCGGGCATAAATTAACCCCCTTTGTAGGCTGATGAGGGTGCTCCATCCCCTGCCAGCTGCAGCACCCCCCCAAACAGTTAGGAGGCACGCTGGGAGCCCATTCCAGCATGCCAAATCCCCAGAGGAAAAAAAACTGTCCTGCGATGTTTTGCTTTTTGAACCTTGTAACACAAAAACAGTCCCTCGTAGTCTCCCTCCTACAACCTGCACCCACCCTCTGCACACCCTGCCTTCCCACACCCCTCCTTACCCCATACTTGCCTCCGGAGCTCTGAGTGACCATCTTCGGTGGACCGGGAACATGTCTGCATAAATAGGGGTTTTCAACTTTACTGCATATCTCAGGCATTTTTTGGAATTTTGGCACCAAATTTTCAACATGGGGTTTTTGGGACCCCTTCTCATGAATTCTTGCACTGTCATGTTGTTATTTGGTCCTGAAAGGTGATTTTGCAGTCACTGCATGGAATCACCTTTCGGGACTGAGGAATGAAACGACAGTGCCAGTGTTCATGAGGGGGGCTTTCAAAAAGCCTATGTTGCAAATTTGGTGGAAAAAATCCAAACAATAACTGTTTTATGAGTGTGCATTGTGCAGTTGCTACACACGCTCATAACTTAGAGAATTTGAAATATTTTCACATCACATGTTCAGCATTGGCATTTTTTCACACCTTCTTGTGAACCGTACAGCTGTCATTTTTCACATCCTGCCCGAAATGTGTTTTTGCACTTCCGGCGCAGAATAGCACAGTCGAGGTAGGAAATCAGTGTTCAGGACAAATTACAAATATAACAGTTACACTGTTCATGAGCAGAAGTCCTAAAATGCCTATGCTGAAAATTTGATATCGATACTCCATAACATGACTGTGTTATGAGCGTGCGTTGCACAGTTTGCACGCATGCTCGTAAGTTCACAAATTTATAATATTTTCACTCCAGATTTTCAACATTGCCATTGTTCTGCATCTCCTTATGAGCAGTACAGCTGTCATTTTTCACATCCTGACCAAAATATGTTTTCGCAGTTCCAGCACAGAATAGCGCGGTCGCTGTGGAAAGTCTTGTTTGAGACACATTATGAAAATGACAGTGACACTGTTCGTTAGCAGAGGTCCTAAAGTGCCTATGTTGAAAATTTGGGGCCAAAAGTCCATACGATTAGTGTTTTATGACAGTGCGTTGCGCAGTTTGCACTCATGCTCATGACTTTGTGCATTTGTAATATTTTCACTCCAGATGTTCAAAATTGGCATTTTTCCACACCTCATTATGAACAGTACAGCTGTCATTTTACATATCCTGGCTGAAATGTGTTTTCACACATCTGGCGCAGAATTGCATGGTCGCTGTGCAAAACCAGTTTTTGTGACAGTTTTCGGAAATGACGATGACACTGCTCATGAGCAGAGGTCCTAAAATGCCTCAGTTGAAAATTTGGTGACAAAAGTCCATAAAATGACTGTGCTGCAAGGGTGCATTGCACAGTTCCCATGCAGCCTTGTAACTTCCTAAATCTGCAATATTTCCATGCCAGATTTTCACCACTGGCATTTGTGCACACCTCCTTATCAACAGTACAGCTGCCATTTTTCACATCCTGCCCAAAATGCGTTTCCACAACTGTGGCGCACAATGACATGCTCACTGTGGGAAATCACCTTTTGGGACACATTAACAAAATCACAGTGCTACTATTCATGATGGGAGGTCCCAAGATACCTATGTTGAAAATGTGCCTTAAAAACACCCACAAATAATTGGGTTGCGGATGTCTGTTGTGCAGTTTGTATTCATGTTTATTGCTTCACCAATATTTCATATTGCCACTCCAGATTTTCAACATTGCCATTTTTTGTGCCTCCGCATGAACAATACAGTTGTCATTCTATACATCCTGCCAAAAACTGTGTTTTCGTCCCTCTGTCGCCAAATGACACAGCAGCTGTGCAAAACCACGTTTCAGCTATCAAAGTGATTGTGCCGCTTTTCATGAGGTGGCCTGACAAACCACCCATGTTGAAAATGTGGACTGAAACTACCACTACACGCCTACAGTGTTAGGGTTTCCAACTGTAGCACCCCACCCAGTATGGACTGGCAGGCATCAGGGCCTGTGACTTAGGATCATCGGATGTAATGCTCATGCCATTCTACCCCCCATGCCCACCTTGCAGCCACTGACAGGCATCATGGTGTGTCTTGCACTGTTCAGCCACAAACTTCACCCCACGCTCCTATACTGCACCCACATCAGCATATTTCCTTATGGAATGGGGTAAGTATAATGCCCAAAGACCCCAAAGCACACCACAACACTTGTCAGTGTCTACAGGGTAGAATGAAGTACAATGGCATGAGCATTATAGATGATGACCCAAAGGCACACCCCAATGCCTGTCGCTTTCTACAGGGTGGGGGTGGGGTTGGCGTCACTTCAATACTTCACTACCATTCCTCTTATGCGTCTCTAGCTCCGCCACTGCCAATGACAGTGCGACAACATTCAGCATTGACAAATACTTGTTCATAAACTGCCTGACACTGAAGATGAAGAGTGACAGTGCACAACCACAAGACACCACTGTATGGTGAGACTAATGGCATTAAAGTGATGCTATTGTGATTGTGTCACGTATCATGCAACCCTTTGACCAAATCACACATCGCGTGGTTATATATCATATCCTAAAAACTGTTGTGCTTACTTGCATAAGTACTGCATGACGATCATATCATATCAATTCATATCATCATGAATTTCATTTGGGACACAGAGCCTGCCTGCTGCAGTGAGGGAGGGGCTAACACACAAGTGACCTGTGTTGGATATTACATATGTTGTATCTGTATTGCCTGATTTTCTGATCTGCGTGCTCTCTGCCATTTCTTTAGCTACTGTACATACTGTGCTTTAATTCAAGTAGGCAGAGAGCGTTAGATTTTTTTACAGCCTGTTTAGTGTGCAGATCAGCTTACCTAAAGTGTTGAATCTGTGTTTGCTTTAAGTTACTGCCCTGCTGTTTTGAAATGCCATTGTCTCTCCAAGATCACTTATAAGCTCTACTGCACATGTGCAGATTCCCCTTTCCCTCTCTGTTTATGTGTTTCTGCTTCCCGCTCCCACTGCAAAGTCTTTTGTTCAGTAAATGAACTCCCCTTATGCTAATACTGGTGTCCCCCTTATCTGCAGGCTGTTTGAACTATGTTCTCCCAAACAAAGCCAAAAATTTCATCGGGACACAGAGCCTGCCTGCTGCAGTGCAGTAGGTACTAACACACCCATCACCTGTGTTTGGCCATCATCGCTTTGTGACAACTGCCCAATGCACCCTGGTCCGTCCCTTAATTTATAGGTCACATACATTACATGACCTACCCTGCCAATGCCAGATTCTAACACCCTATTTTTCCTATTGAAACTTATCATAACTAAGGATTCACTGATGAGCACCCCACATTTCCCCGCTTTCTGCACTGCTCAACTTCCCTAATCACACAGACACTACCTATTTTTCTTGCTCCCTTCTTCCTGTGTCCCTACTATTCCCCTTGAATTACACTTCTCCTTCCCTGAGATTTGAAGCCTTGGCCCTCTTCTTGTGAGATGGCAACCCTAACCACTGTACCATTACAGCAGTGACATTTCACAGTGAGTTCTATCATTCCTTAACTTGTCCCACAAAGTACCCCTTACCTTCACGTGTCTATTCGCACCCCCCCCAAGAGTTACAATCCACATCCTACTGGCTATTCTCCAGCTGCTACCACAATAAGTTGTTTTCACCTCTCTCTTTCTCAGAACCCCTGTGAAGACTAACACAGACATGTGGCTCTGATACCTCAGGACCCCACTATCACTCCTTCTCCTTCTTTTACTGCCTTCTTACTTTAATAGCTCCCCCCAACTCAAAGTTTGTCTCTCAATTACGCCTGAGAATCACACCTCAGGGTACTGAGCCCTTGAATAATGCATGCACTATCTACAACAGATCCTTCTCATTTATCTACCACCCTACACACTACCCCCATTTATCGGAACACACCTTTCTTCAACTCTTCTCAGCTCCAGTTTTTATTACCAGTCCAAAAAAATCTACAAGCCAGGTACTGCTTACCACACTTAAGTTGCTCAAACAATATCTTTATAGGATTGCCCTGCTTCTCCTTCTACTATCTGGGAATATTCACCCCAATCCATGCACACTACTTCTGCCACAATGTCATGCTAGCAGTACTGGGTTGCTAAAGCTTGCCTCCATCAATAAACATAGCCTGCTGCCCAGACTGGATGACCTACAAGCCTGGGTTGCACAGCACAAACCTGAAGTGCTTTCCCTCAACGAAACCTGGCTCACTCCCAAGGTTCCTGATAATTCTCTCTCCCTAACTGGTTACACCCTATTTAGGCAAGATTGGCACAATAAAAAATGGGGTGGGGTTGTGTGTATATTTGAAAGACACCCTGAATCACCAGACCTTACCAGTAACAGTCCCAGTTAGCAACTTGCAGGTGCTTGGAGTTAAATTAACCCTTGGTCAACATGCCAAATCACTTGCCATACTATCTGTGTACATCCCTCCACGAGACCAGACTTCCGGTTTCAAATTGGTCCTTGACCATCTGGATGACCTTCCCTACTGCTCTGAGATAGTAATTCTGCGTGACTTAACATTAATTGGCTTACATTAGAAGTGGACCCCTACATGGAAGCCATCTCAGCCATTGACATAATGCCGATGTTAAACATCCCTATGAGAATCAATTGTAGGACAGGTAGTAGCTCCCTCCTAGACCTAATCCTTACCACCCACCTTAAAAGAATCACAAGCGGAGGTCACGTGACGCGCATGGAGGAGTAGCTGCAGCTTTGGGTCTCCCTCTCCAACAGAGCGATTCTGCACTATAACACAGTGATTAACGCCTACCTTTTAATTATTTTGGCTGCTTATTATCTGGAGACATCATAAGAAGGCTTATTGTGCTGATCGCGTTTTAGAATGCAAGTGCCAGATCAAGAGCTTGAGGCCAAGCGGCCGCGACAGAGCTCGTCGCCATCTAACGAACCTGAAAGCATCACTTCTACCAAGATTTATGAGGACCTAACAATGATAAAAGATGCCCTGTTCAAGCTAATCGAAGATGTAGCCGAAATTAAGGCAGCGTTAACTCAGCTAGCCCGTTGGCTGACAGACGCTGAAGCCAGGATTTCATCCATTGAGCGAGCCTTGGAGGAAGCGGGGCCCTACAACTAGAGAATGCAGATGGAGCCTGGAGAGGTTGGAAGATCGCCTCGATGATTTAGAGGGAAGGAGCAGGCATAATAACCTGGTTCTCCTAGGCCTCCCCGAGGGGGAAGAGGGGCCTAACACCATCGATCTTTTACAGAAGCTGCTGAAAAATCTGCTGGTCCCTCACCCAATGGTCCGAGTACATTATTGAAAGGGGCCACCGACATTGAGAGCAAAACCTCCTCCTCTGACCCACGAGACCTATTATTTTAAGTTGTTAAATTACTTGGACCGTGAAGCATATCCTGAGGAAATAAGGAAGTTGTCTGCTTTTCAGTGGGAGGCAAGAAGCTTCGTTTGGTCCCAGACCTTAGGTGGAAAATGCGGCAGGCTCGATCAGCTTTGCAGCCCTATTACTTCAAAGCTATGGGCAGCGGGATCCATCGCCATGCTATACCCGAGGTTAGAAGTTTCAGCTAAGGAGGGACCAAGCGCCACTTAATCAGCTGAGGAAGCCTTAACTTCATTAGAGACTTTGTTCCCAGAACTGTTTGCCAAAAATAAAGACTTTGATATTTGCTTTATAGTGCTAAATGTAGGCTGCTAAAAGGGCAACAATCGGGAGTTGTATTTTATTATTTGAATTATCTTTTGTGGACCAAAAAGATCAGAGTGAGGCCGATTTTAAATGGACCTGGTTTTATTTCTTTCCTCTCTGTATGGACATATGGACTAAAAAGGAGGACTGTTGCTAATACTCCCTATATTATTTTGGCCTCTGAACTTAATGCTGACCTTACCTTACGAGGGTTTGTGGAGGGGTAGTATAAGCTGTTAACCACAAGAGGGAGCAAACAGCTCATAAATATTAAGCTTTTTTATTTACCACCAATATCATATGTTTGGTAACCCTAAGTAACACAAGTTTATTAAGTTTACTTGGTGGTATGAGCTGATGGTCGAGAAGTGTCTAAACGCTGGAGATTTTACTTTAAAGGAGCAATAGCTCTGAGGTTGTTATCGTTATAGGTTACTGTTTTATAAATTACAGATTTAGTATAGGCAGCTTCGGTTCCATGCTGCTAAGTAATGCCACGGTATTTTGGCTGCTTTCCTTTCATTCTCGCTAGGAATTGATGCTTTCTTCTTTCCTCTTCAGTCCTCCAGGCAAATCTATTTCTCCTCAGCCTTAAGCATGACATAATTTATTTTATATAAAGCCTCCCTTCTTTCTTTAAATAGTATAGGTAGGCACGGATCTGTTCTAACAACCGTATTATTTAACCCTACCTGATTAAGGAGGGGGCCCTGCCTCTATAGCGCACCATGAACCATTGGCAGTGGAGTGGGCTATGGGCCTGGGGAGCTAGTTTGAAGGTTTTTTTTGTTGGGGTCATGTATTTTTCTTATATAGGAAAGGGGCTTTATAGTATTTATTTTCTTAATTTGGAAAGGGTGTTAGTTAGTAGGGGGACAGCTATCCTTACTTTTTGTGGAAGACCAGGACTCATTCATGGCTAATGGGCTGAATATCCTTTCATGGAATATTAAAGGGGGGAAGGATAACTGCAAAAAATTTACTGTATTAAACCACTTGGCCCATTACAACCCTGCGGTGGTGTTCTTGCAAGAAACTCATGTCCTTCCAGATCGTTTATCCCACTTCAAGAAAAAGTGGGTTGGTCAGGTTTATGGAGCTGGCTTCTCCTCTAGTAGTCGGGGAGTGGCCATATTGATTACGCGGGGAGTTCCTTTTATTCAATCGGAAACAATTTACGACCCGAATGGCAGGTATATTTTTGTCCTTGGCAGACTTAACGGACTTAGTTTGGTGTTGGGATCAGTGTATGGACCTAATCAGGAGTCACCGTCTTTTTTTGTTCAGTTGGCATTGATACTGGCTTCTTTCAAAGAAGTTCCAATCATATTGGGGGGAGACTGGAATTTAGTTCAGTCCAATAAGTTGGATCGTTCCTGGAATAGAGGGACGCATCACTCTTCAGCTCAAAGTGCCCTAGGGGAGTTTATTTCTTCCCTAGGTTTAGTAGATCCATGGAGGTTATTTAATCCATCTTCTAGAGATTATACTTTTTTTTCTCCGGTCCACAGATCATTTTCGAGAATTGACTATTTTTTGATAAGTAAGACTTGCTTAACTGGAACTTTGGAAGTGTCGATTTTACCTAGAGTAATTTCTGATCATTCCCCGATAAAAATGTACTGGTCACCACTATCTAGTCCTCCGAGATCATACTCCTGGTCTCTAAATAATAATTTATTAAAGGACTCTGGTACATTGACCCGTTTTAGGGATTTTCTGACTACCTCAATCGAAACCAACTGGGGTTCTATCGACGCTGTGGATCATACCTGGGCAGCACTCAAAACAGTGTGGAGGGGGGAGTTAATACGCTTAGCATCTAAACGTAAGGCTAAGGAAGCATCGTGTTTGGATAGTTGTCTGGAGAAAATTAGGGCGTTAGAAGGTATTCACGAATACACAAGGTCAGAAAGTCAGGAGCAAGAACTAATGACTTTACGAACGTGGTACGCTAAGACCTTGCGGGAGAGGGTGGTATCCTCTGCCGCTAAAATTCGGGCTCTTTATCTAGGTCAAGGTAATAAGGCTGGGAAATTGCTGGCTTGGCAATTAAAGCAGAAAGCTTCTGTTAGATGGGTTGCTGCTTTGAGGCACCCGATCTCTAATAACTTAATTACGGCTCCGGAAGGTATATTGGAGGGCTTTATTGAATTTTATAAAAAGTTATATTCGAGTCAACCGCTTTCTTTACAAAACATGGTAAAGATGGAGGAGTTTATGGCAAGTATCTCCTCCCCTGCCTATCGGAAGTATCGGGTCGGGTTTAATTCGCCTTATTTCAGATGAAGAAATAGGGCAAGCAATTGATTCACTTAAATTGGACAAAGCACCAGGCCCGGATGGTTTTACACCTCTTTTTTATAAATCATTTAAACAATATATTGTTCCACTGTTGAGCCAGCTTTACTCTTTCTGGGCTGATCAAGGGATTAAAGATAAAACTTTATTTGAGGCCAGGATTATTCTACCCAAGCCAGATAAACCCCCGGATTCAGTTAGTAATTATAGGCCAATATCCTTGCTGAACCTGGACGTTAAAATCTTCGCTAAGATTTTGGCTTCTAGTCTTAAAAAGGTATGGCTTGATTTGTTAAGCCCAGAACAAGCTGGCTTCGGGGAAGGCCGTTCCTCGGCTGACCATTTTAGAAAGCTGTTTTATTTAATCTCTGCATCAGAGAGTCCAGGTATGGAAGCATCCCTGGTCTCTCTAGACGCAGAGAAAGCTTTTGATCGAGTCGAATGGTCATTTGTGTTTGCTACCCTCACCAAATTTGGTATTCCAGAAAGATTTATTCATTTGGTTCGACTTCTGTATGAATGTCCATCAGCTAGAATTCAGTGCAACAATTTAATTTCGGAAGCTTTTCCCCTAAGGACAGGAACCCGCCAAGGGTGTCCTTTATCCCCCTATTTATTTAATCTTTACATTGAGCCCTTAATAAGATCCATCAACTCGGATCCAATAATCCAAGTGATAAAAATTGGTGATCTAGAATTCAAATTATCGGCTTTTGCAGACAATTTATTATTACATCTCCAAAATACGGTTATTTCACTTCCGCAAGTACTAAAGCTTATTGCAAACTTTAGTGAATTTTATGGTTACAAACTAAACCTATCTAAGACTATGGTATATCCACTTTCATTAAGTCTCTCTAAGAGTTGGTGTCTCTCTTTGGGGTTGCAGTGGCAATCTGAGGCTTTATTGTATTTGGGCACCCGTGTTTCTAGGAACTTGGAAGACTTGGTTAGTTTAAACCTCAAACCGTTATTAAAATCTATAAAAGATGACTTAGATAGATGGTCAAAGCTTCCTTTAACCCTTTCAGGCAGAGTCAATACAGTTAAAATGGTGATTCTACCTAAACTTTTTTATCCCCTTTCAAATTTAAATACTTACCTACCTAAGTCCTTTTTTAAACCTCTTAATAAGTTATGTTCGGACTTTTTGTGGGGGGGTGGCCCCCCACGTAGGGCCTATAACAAACTGTGTCATGCGAGTATGAAAGGTGGCCTACAGCTACCGGACTTCTACACGTACTATTTAGCGATACATGCCGCAAGAGCTGCTCTATGGGCTTGTGACCTTGGGGTATCCTTACCGGGTCTTACCCTTGACCGAGCCTTTTCCAAGAAGCTTAATCTAGATTTGGAATCCTTTTTATATACTTCATGGGCTAAGGTCCCTAAAATAGCTAGAGATACCCCCTTAGGGTGGGATATTAGAGCTATGCACCAACTTTGTGCAAGGTTAAAAATACCCCAATTCTTTGACTTATCTCAACCCTTATTGAGAAACCCCAATTTTCTAATTGGCAAACGACCGATTGTAAGTTTTTTTTCTTCCTCCTCTCCTAAGATCCGTATTGCAAATTTTTTCTCTAGGGATTCGTTGTTGCCACTGTCTTCATTGATTTTAAAATTTGGGGTTAGGCCTCATTCTGTGTTAAAAATGTTACAAATCCAAAGTAGTATTAAGGCCTTTCTAGGTAAGGTCCAGTGTTCTGGTAGGGCAGGAGTTTTATTCAATGAGCTACGAGAGCTTAGCTTGTCAGGTAAGAGGATTTCCAAAATTTACAAATACATTTTAGAAAGGGGAGATTCCACCTCCTCCCAGGTCCCTCTATATTGGGTAATTAATTTGGCTTTGGACTGGTCGGAGGTGGTGTGGGAAAAAATTTGGAAGGAGATTTATCTCTTTATTAAACAAGACAGGTTAAGAGATATCCAGTTTAAGTTACTACATAACTTATACCTGTCTCCGGCAAGATTATATCGGGTTGGTGGCCTGGGTTCTCCTGTATGTAAAGACTGCAATGACCCATTGGCAACTACAATCCATAAATTCTGGTTTTGCCCAAAAATTAAAAAATTTTGGGCCTCAGTTAGACTCTGGACTGGTCCGTATACTGATCTTTCAGCCTTTTTTAACTTGGAAACTTGTATATTTGGGATGTATGCTTATGTCCCAAGCAAAGTACAAAAATATCAGTTGGCATTGATTGAATCAGTTACTAAGTTGCTAATTTTACACCATTGGCGAGACGATTGGACCCCTATGTATAGGGAATGGTGGGAAGAATTCTTGAATGCACTTTATGCGGAAAGACTAGCCTTTATGTTGGGTAAAGTATCAACTAAATTTTCTGAATATTGGGGGCGACTTCTTCAAAACCTCAAAGAAGAATTCGGATACTAGGGGGTTATCTATTATACCACTTCTTTCGGTTTTTCCTTCTTCCCCCGGCCCACTTCTCCTTCTCCTTCTCTTTTCTCCATATTCATAAACCAGTGATTTGTCAGTTTTTGTTTAAGCTTCTGTTTCTTACTACTATATGTCTGTCCTTTGGGTTTTGATACTTTTAATTATATACCTGTCCAAATTGGTGTCATACCTCTTTTTTTCCTATCTTTGTTTTTGTCCTTCTCAGCCTGTATTTGTAGGTCAGAATTAAATCACATTATTTCTAAGGTCTGTAATCTCTGTAATGGATTAGTACTGCAACGTTTGGATAGCTGTGGGGGGTTAGGGAGGGGGAAGGTAGTGTGGGGGGACTAGTTTAGTTTTTGGGTTTGGGGTTTGTTTTAAAATCAAGCATTGTCTGTAACCTATCCTATGTGTCGTATATGCTGTATATGGTTTTGTTTTTAATAAAATATAGTTATTTGCAAAAAAAGAATCACAAGCATCACAGTACTCCCAGACATGATGAGTGATCACTCCCCTGTGACTTGCCCCCAAACCCAAAGCTAAGATCACCTACCAATGTGCCCTTAAAAGAGGGCAACTCAATCACTTCCTAGTCCATCTCGCACAATGTGACTGGTCCCCCAGACACATCTAGTAGTGTTGATCATGTGCTTAAATACTTCATCGACCAATTCAGAAATGCTTGAGACACATATGCCCCACCTCAAAATGAAAGACAAAGGGCTTAACAAACCCATGGATTACTGCCACCTTACTAAGCTTGATAAGAGAAAGGGACAATCTTTGGCATCACACATTAGCCACTGGGAAAGCAATTAACATGCAAAACTACAGAACAGCTAGGAACTCTTGTACCCGTGCAATTCATAGAGGCAAAATAGAACACTTTAAGAGGGAGCTCACGAACTCCTGAGATAATAGTCAGAGCTTTTGGGACAACATTAGAGACATCACCGGAAAGCCCAATAAAACATTCCCCACAATGATTGAGGTGAATAGGACTACTATACAAGACCCTAGACAAATAGCAGATACCGAGTTTTTCCCACTGACTTTTTCGATGAGCCTGGCAAAAAGGGCTCTGCTGAAAAAGTCACCCCCACCAAGATCCCCCTTTCTACTTCCAAAGAGTCACACTATCTGAATCTAAAAACTACCTGAAAAAAGTACGTGGGAAATCCAGGTTTAGCAGCAATTCTCTGGATCTCAAACTTCTAAACCTTTCACTTGAAGTAGTCCTGTTACCCCTTTCCAAAATTCTAAACCTGTCACTCTCCCCTAGGCAGTTCCCCCAACAATGGAAAGTGGCAAACATCACGCCTGCACACAAAAGTGGTGACAGGGTACAGTGCTCCAACTACCTTCCTATATCTATCCCCGGCCCTTTCTACAGCCCTTGAATGCATCATCACCGATCAGTTGTCCGAATACCTTACAAAGTATAATATTCAATGTCCTCGGCAGCACGGCTTTAGGAAAGTGCACAGCACTACTACTGCCCTTCTAGAATTTACAGACTACATTCACAAGGCCCTTGACCAAGGCCACATAGCAGGTTCAGTATATATATATAGAACTTACAAAGGCCTTTGTCTCCGTTAACCACTCCCTCCTGCTGCTCTTCCTTCCTTCACTCGGCCTCTCTACAAAGGTCACCTGTTTGTTCCAGAGTTAGTTAAAACTTTATTTTTATATGGGACAAAGCTTTAGGTCTGAAGGTCCTATTTACAAAGTTGTCCATGTACATTTAAAATATACTAGAAGACATACAATCAATGAAATCATATAAGAGCATATAACATACATATATTACACATACATTTTACACTGACTGCATTGACATTACCATGATGGCCAAATACAAACAATGAAATGCAGAGTAGAACAACATATTTAGTAACAGGTACATTCTTGTGTAATACTCATATTCAACTGGAATTTAAAAGTTGATGCTTTTGTCAGATTCCTTATTGTTGGTGATATCTCATTCCAAATTCTGGCCACATGATACTGAAAAATCATGCTGCCATATTGTGTATTGATTTTAGGGATTTTAATACACCTGTGGACTACCTCCCTTATTTCATAACGTTGTGTCCCACAACCTTGCTGTATGTTGAGGTTTCCTTTTATCAAACCCTTATGGATACCTAGAAGGTAGAACACAACAAGTTAAAATGAGTGAAATCTCTTCTGCAGCCTCCCAGTTCACTCATGGGTCCTCCAAGGATCCATCCTGGGATCCCTACTGTTCAGTCTATTTCTCAGTCACCTTCCTAAAGCCTATAACAACAACATGCTCCTTTATACAGATGACGCTGTCTTATTCTCAAGCCACAATGACCCACTCCCCCTCTTAAGAGACCTACAAGTCAACTTTGCATCAGTTGAAATCTGGTTTGCTCAGTATAAACTACTCATGAATTACAAAAATACAAAAGTGATGCTTTTCTCCAGCCCCTGAAACAAGCATAAATCAGAAAAGCTAACTATTCTGAACAATCAAAACCACCCTCTTGAATAAGTCTACGAATTCATATAACTCAGTGTAACACTTGACTGCTCCCTTTCTTACACACTTCATGTAGTCCAAGTCACTAAAAATACCACCAACAGCTTAATCTGGTTCAAGTTCATTGGGCATTCATCTGTATCCCCCTCCCCCAGGTCATGCCTGAAAATAGGCAGGATTTGTCTAGTGCACTTACCCGGTCAACAAAAAATAAATAAATAAAATAAATAAATGTTAACCAAATTTCCAAGGTAGTAAACAACAGGATCAGAATCATCTATCATCACCCACACTGCCTGATCCGTGAGGCTTTACAATTAGCTGTAAATAGTTTTATCCTATCCATAATTGACTATGTATTAGTGATTTATGGAGCTGCAACCAAAACCACACTGAAAAGAATTGCAACTGTGCTAAACAAGACCTGTAGGCATGTATCTGGCACTGATAAATGTACCCTTAAGGGTGAACTTTTCAAGCTGATGAACTGGCTCCACCTACAGGATACGATCACCTACCAAACCTGTCTGATCACTAAAACAATTGACCTACGCCTAACCCCCCAACCATCCTGCACCTACTCACACCTGCACAAACCCCCCAGTGCACATGTAGTGCATCTAAAAATTCCTACCTCATTCCTTTCTGCTGGACCTCTTAGGTCCAGTGCACATGTGGCTCTCGGGCACCAACATGTATTAATAGCCATTCCTGACATCTCCACTGATTCAAAGCTTGGTCGCTTCAAATCCCAACTTTAAATCCAAGCCAGCACCTCCCTGAACTTAGTAGCTGTGATTGCTCTCTCTAAACAGCCACTACACACTACATCCCTTAAAGAGATCATATGGTCCTACCCCCCACTGCCAAATCACTGCCAGTTTCTCCTATGTTCCTTTCTCCATACCTCCTATGCCTTACCCCCACCTTTACTTCCCTCACCACTCTCCCCCTGCCCCAGCTCCCCCTGACCCTGGTGACCCTCAGCACTCCCAATTCTCCCTTCCCTCTCTCCCTAATCCCCCCTTCTCTCCCAGTTTGGGGATACCTGGCCTAATTACTCTTCACTTAGATTTTATTTAACAAAGTCACTTCATTGGCTACAATCCCTTGCCTCTTTGTATCTCAATGTTTCTAGAATGTCCTTGGGAAATGGGGTTGTGCTTAATCACAATGGGATCCATGAGGTGCAAGAAAACAATCTCCAAAAATTAGTGCATAGTAAGGATCCCCGAGCTTCTTATAAAATAAAAGAAACAGTGGAGTCTTTTGTATGAAGTTCCATAAACAACTTTTTTTATTCTTTGTTTCTGCCCTGACATTTCAATTCAATCAGCGAATCTTTTTCAAAGGGCTTCTTTGTTTCTAAAAAGAACATATATACCATGTTATTTACATCATTCACTATTTTCAATATTATTTAACATCTTTTGAAACTAAAAACACAGACCAAAACCTTCCTTTCATGTCATTCTTAACTATATTGTCAAGTTCATATATGCACATTCATATGTATACAAAGTTTTCCTTCAACTCATTAGATTATTCTGTTTTATATAAAATGAAATAACACCTGTATTAAAATATACAGAGTATTGAAACAAGAATAGGAATCTCAAACATTCCAGTATGTATTCTCTGCCTGTTGCAGTTTCTTCAACTTTTACTCCATCATTCTCCAGACAATCGAAGCACCTTGTAAATCCTATAGCTTCCCTATTCGGTGACCTTCACTTTACTTTGTGAACGTCGACTGTCTTAATTGCAACAATCATGTATGTTATGTATTTTGAGGAGTGGCCAGGACTATCATTATGTCTGTCACCAATTGCAGTTATTAGTCCTTTACATTTTTTTACAGTGCCTTGTTCAACATTTTCCCAATATGCGGCTATCGCAGAGCATACATACTTGCACTGGATGGCATAGAAAGTTGTTTTAGCAGGAGGTTTCATGTATCTTCCACTAAGATGTCCCCAGGATCACTTTTCGTGAAACTATGTTAGGAAGTTACACATTACTTAAGCATATCATCTTTTACATATTAAGTTAAAGCCTATTATTTTTAGACTGCTTATTATGTAAAATGTCTTACCATTCATGGCTTGGTGTATACAAGAAATCTTTTTGAAACATAACAATTTCTTCATCCATGCTTAAAAAACTACTTGTACTAGTAGTATTGGCATTTCTGTATGTAGATGTAAAACAACATTATTTAATTTAATTAGAAAGTACTTTAAAAATTTAGAAAAAATAGTAAAATATAATCCATTATGTCAATGCATACATACTGTCTGCTGTGACTAGTATAGCTGTGTGTCTCTAATGTATGAATAAGAGGAGTAGACTTTAGATCTACTGGCTTTGGAGAAAATGGATAAACTGGAGTCGAACTTCCACCTGTTGATTTGCCAGAAAATAAACTGGTACTGTATATATATTTCCTTCTTGTTATTTGTTCTTAGTTAGCCTAATAAATGCAATATAATGTAGCCATAAGAAACTGCACATAATGACAATGTAGTGTCATAAAATCATTTAATCAGAGGAATAGTAACAGTTTAATCGTGATGATCCTATAACGTTTTACTATGTGTGTTTTTATGCATGTTACACTACAATAAATTAAAAAATATTGCATATTAAGGATAAACTTGTGAATGGCCTATTAGAGACCTCAACACTGTATCTAAAGACCAAATGTATGCAGTGGTTATGAGTTGAAGTTAGGAAACTCTTTGCACGTGGTATCATACTGTTGGCTTTTCAACAATTCTACTCACAGTACTCCGTTCATACTTTTACAACTGTGAGCATAGTCTTTCTCAATGTTGTGAGGAAAGTCTGCCTTCAGAGATTTGCTGGACCTTGGAGGTATGCCGTATATGAAATTATACAATGGCTTGAAAAATACTGGATGCTGATTGGCTGACTGGCATGGTTTACCCATTGTAAACACTGGCATGACAAATGGTAAAAGTGCCAGAAAGCTGCATCATTTTTGAAATCTATCTGATCCCCCCAGCATCAAATGAAAACCTGCCATATTGTATGACTGCAAAGTTCCATCACTGAACCATATAATTTAAGCAAGAACTGCGGTGGTAAGGGTAGAATTTCAGTGCTCCACAAAGAAAGTTGTAAACCTGTCTAGCAAAACTGTCCTAGTGACCCTTATTAGAAAAAAAAACAATCACTTTCACCTTAAATGTAACTGACTCCTCGGCGCTGCCTCCCTCACCCTTTCAACTCCAGTGCTGACCCGAGCCAGTGAAACTCACCCCTCCTTAATTTCAGTACAGGCTGTTCCTTTGAACTACAGGACTAGTAGGCCATTTAACTTCAGCATTTATGGCTGGCATCACAATTTATGTCCAGTATTACCCAAGCCAGATCACAATGTCAACAGTAAAGACAAAGTGTACAGCAACGTAAAAAATGGAAGCACTCGCTTGAAGCACATGACTAGACATGCAGGAAAATAACATTTTGGCAGCAAAATTTCAGCAAAATCAGCAATTTTGTCATGTGAAATGTTTCACAAAAATTATGGCAAAATTTCACCCACCGGCCACTGCAAATGCTGGTGTCTATTGGTCCCCCCTGGACCGATCACCGGCCGTAATTGAATTACACCCCCCAGTTACCCTGACCCCCTCATTTCCTTGCATTCAAAAAAAAATTCAACCCCTACTCCCTGGTGTCTAGTGGTCCCCCGCCCATCCGATTACCATCTGTAATTAAATTAAATAAGCACACCCACCCCAAAGTTGCCCTGGCCCCCTCCTTTCCTTTTATTAAAAAAAAAATTCATCCCCCACTCCTTGGTGTCTAGTGGACCCCCACCCCTCCACCCTGTCATTATGAGCTTGCAGCACCCACCCCACTCCCCTTGCCAGTACCCTGATCAGGACTCCAGCACAGCCCTCCACTCATCTCCATGGCTGGCAGCCCAACTGAGTGCTACTGAGCTCTTCAATGAATGAGCACATGCTTGTACAAACACACGCTTCTTCATTCAAGCACTCAGTCATACTCTATCAGACTGCCAGCCATGAAGATGAGTGGAGGGCTGTGCCAGTGACCTGACTGGGGTACTGGGGGGAGCAGGGTGGGTGCTGCTAGTTCATGATGACAGGGTGGGGGTCCACTAGACACCAGGTAGTGTTTATTTTGTTAAATAAAAGGAAATGAGGGGGCCAGGGTAACTTTGGGGTGGGTGCTTAATCTCAATTACAGCTGGTGATCGGCCGGGGGTCACTGAACAGCAGGAGGAAGCAAATTATTTTTTAAATAAAAGGAAATGAGGGGCCAGGGTAACTGGGAGGTGCTTAATTCAGTTACAGCTGGTGATTGGTTGGGGGGGACCACTAGACACCAGGGAGAAAACTTTGTGCCAGTGAGTGACTAGGGGGAAGCACTAGACACCAGGGAGAACTTTGGCCAGTGGCCACTTTAAATTTCGCAGCAGGAAGTGAAATTACACCTATAGGTGGTGAAATTTCACTGCGGGTGATAAAATTTCACCCATGAGCAAAAACTTTTGCCTGTTTGCAGATGAAATTTTGCTTGCTTCATGTGTGAAATTTTGCATTTCGTCCTGTGAAATATTTTGCAAAATGTGCGAATTACGCAAAATATTTTGTGCAGCAAAATTTTCCAATTTCACACAACACTACACGTGACAGTTGCTGTCACAGATCACATCGCATTCTCGCAGCTGTCTGAGTCTGCTCATTACTGACACAATAAAAAAACACCAACACCAACCCACCACAACCCCAAATCCTAGAATGTTCATCATACTGCAGACTTTTGTGTCACCCACATAGTGGGAGACCTTTACTATCAAGTATTTTGAGATATCACCTATGGACAGCCATATTTGCATGACATGTCACATCACAACAACATTCTTACATAAAATAAATGTACTGTTCCTGCTCAGCAACAGTCAAGTTCCCCTTGGTGCAAATGGCACAGAATTAAGTATTTGTGACTGGATGCAAGACACATTAAGTTTCTTGCTTGGAGTATTTATGAATTTCAAGATCATAATTTGACATCTAATTTCTTCAACAAGGGAGTAATGGTAACAATCATTTGATTGCCCATTTTCAAATCTAAAAATTCATTAGAAATATTAGTAGTTCATATAAATTGTAAAATTATACTTTCACCCTATATGCTGAACAGTTGGAGTTTACTACGCCATGGTTCAACGTAAGTGTTTTAAATGTCACGTGAGCTAAGCAGTGTGCTTTACATTGCATGTAACATATAGACCACCCTTACTTAGTATACACCTGTAGTAATCAAGCACAAAAGCTGCCAAGTCATGGTCACTTTTCATTTCCAATGCATCCCTAAACTTATTCCACCTCAGTACTGCAGAACCAATGTTGACTGTAGTCTTATTTCCTATTCTGTCTCTCATTATTTTCCTTTTTGTTCCTCGTAGGGGTGGGCAATCTAGGATGTCCTCTTTTCCTCAGCAAATCAGACATTCTTAAATGTGAAAAGCAATAAAATGAATTAGATAACCGAAGTCATATTATAAGTCTATGTCTAATGAAGAATCAGCATCAGTTAGTCTATACAATCAGATGCCATGTTTGTCTGTCTTATAACAATGAAAACAGTATGACTATCATGTTAATTTAAAATACCAGTGCATGAAGCTGATTAAAATTTTAACCTATGCTTTTATATACTAATTTACATTAACACTTATCTCCTGACTTGTTTGATGCCATTCTCTCTCAATTTTGAATACACTTTAGTACTTTTAGTTTAAATCATAAGCAATAAAATGAGCACTCCTTTAATGTGACTGCTCGCACCAGGTTTTCATCACTAATCCATGTTGTTTTTGAATGCCATCTGTGCCATAAGGGCATGTAGCTCAGCTCAGCCTGCTGCATGCCAGTTCATTCAAGTCATAACAGAAGAGATGTTAAACAATTGATGTATAAAAAACAGCCAAGACTACTGCTGTAAACTTGATCCGATACATTTAAGAAGGTGTGCTCCTTTTATTATCTCAGAAGTGAAAAACAGTACTAAAGTGGTGTCAAACTGCAAAAAGTTGGTTATTATTCAAGTCAATTGATTGTGTGCAAAGGAAAAACAGAATAATAAAACATAAGTCAGCATTTTCATAAGCAATAAGGCATGACCAGGGCTGAGATTAATAGCCTGTTAATCACCCCCTTGGGGTGTAATGTGGCATGGGGCACAGCTGAGTGCCATAGTGCCCATAGGGTGTGATTAATTGACTGTTAATCTAACTCCTAGGAGTGCCTCATTGTTATTATAAAAAAGTTTTCCAAAAGGAAAATGTTTAAAGGGAGATTTGTTATAAAATAGTATTTCCACCAACAGTTTAAGAATGCTGGTTTAAAATCAGAATGCATTGTATCAGTCATTCAGCAATGCTACAGGATGGAATGCTGACAGGAAGAAACCATATGGCACGATGATCAGGCTGTCCATGACAGTGTATCAGGGATTAATGTATTACAGTAAGGCTGTCGGAATCCTAACAGCCAATCAGATTGCAGCATTTCAACAAGCCTTTTTATAATCTACATTCATGCACTGCTGCTTTTAATTACATTAAAAAGAAGAGTTTTAATAAATTGACATTAGACAGGTGCAAGATATGAAATTATTTTCTCAGGTACCATTACTATAGTAACGTATATTTATGTTTATTTATTATTCACAAAGGGTTTGCTTGAAAATATGGATAGACAGGCACTTAACCAGTTTGTACAACAAATGATTCAGCATCAGTCTGGTATAATATCTGATGTGCTACATATCAGGAATGAAGGTTCACAAAGCAGTGAAAGAGGACAATCATGGTGCACCTGTAGTAGGTGTTGAGGAATGCCTGCTGCTGAAGAACATGTCTGTTGTGGGATGAACTGAAGCATATGTATAAGTAGTTGTAATACGTTTCACCTCATTTCTCTGAATGACACCATGCTTTCTATTGCAAGGGCATATCACAATGATATTTTTGGTACTGCAAATGGCATATACCATGATAACAATAAGCAGTTGTGATTTGCTGCATATTGCCAGTTCATATTTTGGCAACATGTCCAACTAGGATCCTGTAATAGGAAGGTTATACCTTCACATTGTCTCTGGGTGATTAGAACAAGTACCCTGACCCATGTGGCCAATATGTTGGTTTTCTTCCACACCATCTAGCATAGCTTATATTATGAAATGAAATGATTAATGTTTTAAACAATGTTTTGTGTTTTTAAGTAATCGAATATACTGATTTTGGACAGTTACATGTGGTGTGATTTTCAAAATATAACTAGTTACATGAGGGTATGCTAAACTAATCATAAGCACATCTAAATGGCTCCTGGTTTATTTTTCAATTACCAGTATATTGTTATAGTTATTCACTACAAGTTAAACATGATCTTAAATAGAATTAGAGAAGATTTCTTATGTGTACCCATGGGTTTTGACAGTGTTTGTGTGATTATATAACTTAATGAAATGTAGAATACCCCTAATGAAAAAGGTACATTAACACTGTCAACATTGGAATGTACTGAAAGCCATGCCTTACAGTGCACTGAGTGAGCAATGTGTGTGTGTGTGTGTGTGTGTGTGTGTATGTGTGTGTATATGTATGGCTATGGATTAATTACTTTGTCTTTTATATTTTACAGTTCATAGCTATTAATACTTTCAGTTCATGATATGCACTTATTAACATAGAGTTGTAGTCTGTATTGATTTTGTTATTTGAGATGTTAGTTTTGTGTGTAAACTTCACCTTTTGTATTTTTAATGGAAAATATTATTGGGTTTCAGAAAAATGAAATAAACATTTAATTATTATTATGCATTTTCCTACAACAATATGGAACATCTTAAATACTGTTTTGTACTTTCATGTATAAAAATGAACATGGAAATCCATGTGTACCTATTGGTTGAGACTATGTACTAGGCAATACATTTTGAAGTACCAGGTCAACATGTCACTACCTGAACATATGGGGCTGGATATTCAAACTGCACCATTCTGTGGCACAAGCCCATGCGCTGCTCAAAAAAGTTGCACAGGGGTGTGGCCGGGGCGATATCAATGGAGTTGCACTATTGAGCAACTCCTTTGAATATCGCCCCTCCAGCTACAGCCACTGTGTATGGCGCAGTGGAACTTGCGCCACTGCAAGTGGTCAGAGCATTCAGCATTCTGGAGCATTCAGATGCAGTGGCGCAAGTTCCATTGCGCCATGTGCAAATTTCCGATATTCAAAAGGTGACATGCAAATGGGGCCATAATTTATGCAAGGTGCACAGGGGGCCATTTGCATCTAATTACGGCCCCAATTGCATGCCATTAGCATGCAGGTGCGCTGATCCCCGACGACTTGTGCCTGGCGCCCTGCCAGGCAGCAGCTATCGGGGACCGACGCCGCCTGCAGCCCGATCGCGGGCATGATGTAAATCTCCCCCCCCGACTGGCCCGATTGGGGGGCATAATGTAAAAGAACTCCATCCTCCCCCCGACTGGCCCGATCACAGACGCAATGTAAAAGAACCCCCGACTGGCCCGATCGCGGGCATACTGTAACTGAACCCCCACGACTAGCCCGATTATGGCAGAACAGAGTCTCGCCTCACCTCGACTAGCCTGCCCAATCAAGGGCAGTCGGAGTTCAACCCCTCCAAAGACCAATATCCCTGGTGGTCCAGTGGACCGCAGCCCAATCACGGGCATCAGAGTCACACCCACCACCCCAAAGTCCAATTTCCCTGTGGTCCAGTGGACCACGAAGCCCAATCGTGGGCATCAGAGTCAACCCACCCCCAAAGTCCAATTTCCCTGGTGGTCCAGTGGCTTTCACCCCCACTCACTCATGGAGCCCCCCACCCCGCCTCCCCGCCAGCCGGCGGGCAGCAGCACCACTCCACCCGCGCCTCTGCCACCTACTGACTGACAGCTCGGGTAGGGCTGCACGATTGGTTCAGAGCAAGAGGCAATGGGTATGTAGTTTATACTGCACAAGGCAGTCCAGATATGTGAATGAATGAATTATCTTCAGTTATATGGACTGCCTTTATGGGAGGCTGCATGCCCATTGGCTCTTGCTCTGAACCAATGGGCATGCAGCCCTACCGAGCTGTCAGTCGGGCGGTGGCGGGCGGCAAGCAGGTGCTGCCACCCACCGCTGATGGGGAGGAGGGTGGTGGGCTCTGGTTGGTGGTGTGGGGGGCAGACAACATATTAATTCATCTGCAAAGCTGTAAATAAAAGTACCACTGTTAGATTACCGCACAACAGCTAACTCCTGTAACAGGTGACAGGACATCTAGGAGGTCCTCAAAGATGACTTACTGATTCAGATGGGTAACGGAGCACAACATGGAGGAGAACATACTGGGCCTGGTTTTCAAAGCAGATCATAGGACTTGTGGTCATGCCCTGCATCCCCTTGATCATTGCAGGAGCTGCATCCAGGGCTGTGGTGCAAATTGCTCCTGATTTTGGTTGTGGGACACAAATTGCAACACATGCCACACTTTATGGCAGCTTGTGCCAAAATTGTGACTCAAGCCCCTTTTCCCTGCTGCAAAGTTATGCCAGTGGGGACCTGGTGTAATGAGAACTGGATCCTCCACAGTGGTGGAGAAGGGGCACGGACACACAGGGGATGTCTTCCTGGCACACTTCAGAGGTCTGTAGGTGTGCCGGGGTATATCTCCATTGGGAGATGTCTGTATGCTATGATCTCCCAGTGAGAGTCACAAGTGTGCTGTTGGGATTCAGGGGACCTGTACCCAGGGGTGTGGCACTGCAGTTTGAAAACTGCGCTGAACTCCATGTATGTCGCAATTCACAAATTGCATCCTGCTCCCGGATGCAATTCCCCTGCGTCCCTATAAAACCTCTTGAAAATTGGGCCTACTGTAGCTTGTGAGGATGGACAGGAAGAAAAGCCAGGACATACAGGTCAAAGGGCCACATGGCAGAAAAAGACCACATCACGGGGTAATTCTGTCTCAATCAATGTAAGGAGATGAGAAAAAAAGCAAAGGTCACTCAGTTTGATGTTGCAGACTTTGGCAAGGTGGGAGCCATATGGGTTGGGAACATTGCCAACATCCACCATGACACATGGAGGCACTATGGGTCAGCCTAGAGAAGAGAAATGACAAAGACATTTGCACAGGTTTGATATCCAGACCCCCTACTCAAAAGGAAGACATGGACAGTACTCAACTGAAATCAGTCCATACAATGATAGCAGAAGGGGAGGGTATACTAATAGGAGACTTCTATATTCCAGATGTTGACTCAAGCTATCCATTGATTTCCACTTCAATGGGCATGATCATCATGAAATCCATGGAAGGAGCATGCCTGAAGCAGGTAGTGATTGAGGCAACCCATGAGGGAGAAATTCTGGATATGGTACTAACCAATGGAGTCTGAAACACAGATGTCATGGTGGGAGAACGAATGGGGGTACAGTGACCATAAAGTAAAACAGACAAAAGAATACAGGGCACTGTATTATGAAAATTGATGGGAGTGAGGAAATCCTGTCAAAAACACAAAAGCCCAAATAGAGGTACAAATATCAAAAGACGTGATGAAGGGTAACAAAACCTTTGATGGGTACATTAACGAAAGGAGTTAATTTGGGGGGGCGAGATGCAAAAAAGTGATGGGAGGGGAGGGCATGGAAGGACACTTGGAAAATGCATAAATTCTGAACAAATAGATCTGTGCATTTTCACAGAAAAGGGGTATGGAGAGGGACTACTGCAAAGTAACTGCACAGGCAGGCAGATGATCAACATTCAGGGCCAGATATTCAAACTGCGCCCAAAAAGTGCACAACAGCAGGAGCAAGCGCAAGTCAATTGTGCACATGCACAACACACGCGATATTCAAACATGGAGCAAGACAAATTGCGCAAGCAGCCAATGGCTGAATATCGCACAACCTGCGCCATAGCGCAACCAGGAAGGGGAAGCTGAGCAGTGATGATGTGCCATAGCGCAACCAGGAAGGGGAAGCTGAGCAGAGCTGATGCGCCACAGCGCAACAAAGGTGGCCCAGCTGAGCAGTCCAGAGGCACCAAAGCACAAGCAAGGAGGCCCCAGCAGCGTAGCAATGGAACTGCACAACCAGGGAGGTAGGCAGGGGCCCACCACCCATGCCACAGAGGGGCACAGGGACACACTGCCGAACCAACAATGTACCCCCACACCCCAAGCACAGCAGAGCTGGGGGAGGGATGGAACAGCCACCGGACCATGGGGACAAGCAAACAAAGCACATCCTGGCCGTGTTACTGCAGCACACCCACTGTCAACCTGAGACTGGCACACTAAGGGGGCGGAGCACCCCAGTGTCCAGCGCCCCCCCCATGTGCACAGCACTCTCAGCACTGTGACCACAAGACACCACCCATGCGCAGTGACCAGCACTGCAGGAATTCCCAGGCCCCCCCGGCACACTGCAACCTCGTGAACCACAGAACCATACAAGCCACACCCACCATGAGCACCCAGCAGTGGGTGGCAGCACACGGCAATACTGACTGGAAGCCTCACCCACACCAGAGACACCGCCCCCACACACACGCACACATACCCATGACCATACCACACCAGCTGCCATGCAGACCACTGCAACTGAGCACCTATAGCAGCTGCAAATCAGAGACCACCACAGTATTCCTATCAAAATATAAATGTAATAATAAGATGAAACAAGAACAACAAACAACAACATATTTACAAAGCAGGGGTGGGGTATGGGTATGAGGTAGGGGGGTAAGGGAGGGTGGTGAACAACGGGAGAGGAAGGTGGGGTTAGCTGACATTCAGCTACCACCTGGCAGCCTGCCCTCCTCCTGCCTGGTGCTGTGCCCATGGCTTCCTCCAGCGCTGCATCCCATGCTGCTGCAAGTCCAGGAGAATGGTGTGTGTGTCGATGGCCACCTTAGTGAGCCTCCGCAGGCCCCGCTCCATCAGGCACAGGATCCAGATACCTAGGACAAGGGATCAGAGTAAATGGCTGTGACTGTCCATCCCCTGAATCCCACCCATCATGCATGGCAGAGCCAGTGCCCCGCCCCGTGATGGACTGCACCCACCGACAGTGACCGTGCACAAGACAAGCCCAACCAGCCAGCAATGGCTATGTGTATCACTGCACACACACACCGCCCATGTCCAGCCCAGCACAACAAGGCTGCCCAGTGATGTGGCTACGCAGGGATGCTATGCCACAGCCATGTGCCCGGTGCATGCATGGACCACCAGTGATGCACACACACACACACACATGCAGTGCCACTGGACAGTGATGACTGTCACATGTTGCATGCGTGGTAGTGTTGTCCCTGGAAGGTGTCTGTGCCCCCCCAGCATGCAATAGCATCCATGATGTAATGACACTCACCCTCATCAAGCCGCTGCAGCAGGTGCTGCTGCAGCTGTGGCTGCTGCTGTTGCTGCTGCTGTGGCTGGTCCACACCTCCTCCGCCAGCCACCCTGGCACTGCCATCCCAGGCCTCAGCCTGTGCCAGCCTCCACTCCTCCACGCCTGTGGGAGTCAAAGGAAGAGAAACACATCAGTGAGATCCCAAAGCAGACAGCCCCTTGCCCCATTGAGTGTGCCTGCCCACACAACCAGACCCAAACAGCACACATCTGCAAACACCCTCACAGCAAACCACAGCCCAACCCACCCCCATGCGCAGATTACATGACACAGTCACCCATGCAGACAATACCGGTGCATACACAGCACACCCACCTGGCCTGGGCACAATGCCCCTCCTGGCACACGACCTGAAGCATGCAAGCAGAACATGATCCCTCCTCTGCAGGTCACCGTAGCGGTGTCTGCACTGCTCCGGGGTCCTCCTTCACCCAGTGGCCTGCTCCAGGGCAGCGGCGACCTGCTGCCACACATGGGTGCATGGCACCTGCAGGGGCACTCCCTCAAACAGTGAGCCATAGTGAGGCTCCACCACAGCCACCAGGTTAGCTATCTCCAAAGCCCCCCATTGTGGTGCTCTCCTGTGTGCCATTTTCAAAAAGTACAGTGGCAATATGGCGCTCTGCAGAGCTGCAACCCCACGTGGAAATGTTGTGCAATACAATTCCAACACTGCCTATTACGCTGTTCGGACACGCCGTCGGTCCACATTGCGCTGTCACTGAACAGCGCGATAGAGCCGTACACATGCCAGACGTACAGCGCCAGGGAGCAAAGGTCAGGCACAAGGTCATGGGTCAGTGGCGCAAGGCCACGCACAGCTCCATTGGACATCCACATGTCCTAGGTGATCGGACACCTGCGTGCCAGTGCTACAGTGGACTATTGCACAGTACTGCCACAGCGCCATATGGTGACCAGCACTGTAGCACCATTGGCACAATGGTGGCCGTGGCCTGAATTGCTGATCGCGCACCGCACATCATCAGCATGGCAGGCACCTGCATAAGCTACCTGGGCATGCGCAATGCAGTGTACCACACAGTCACAGAAATGCGCCATTGGCTCAGCCGGCTCAACTATTGCACAAAGCGCAACGGCGCGATAGTCAGCCGACACATGTAAATCATCTGATCAGCCATTCAAAGGCGCAGTGGCACGATTTGCATCTCATTACAGTTGCTCCACTCCTAATTTGCATGCATTGCACTATAAATGTGCGACATTGGGCTGCGCTGGCCAGATTCGGTTACTGCAGGTGAGAGGCGGGTTGCATGCTGTGTGATGTTCTGGACAATGGTCATGGGATAACGCTGTAGACTGCACAGTGACAGGTGTCCACTTCCACCCATACAGATCGACATGACTGAGCAGAGCCAAGGTGAGGGTGAGGATGGTGGGCGGAGGAGGAGGCCCAACTTCACCACAGCGGAGACAGAGGCCCTCTTCCAGGCCTACCTGGAGGAGGAGCCACTACTGAGTGGACGGCAGGGCATCCCTCAGGCCCATGTGGCTGCATGGGAGGGGGTAGCTCGGGCAGTGAACCAGCATGGAAGCCACCAGCACTCCATGCAGGAATGCAAAAAGAAGATGGGGACAGACCGCAGGAGGGTGAAGGAGAAGGTGGCAGCCCTCAGGGCGGCACGTGTTGGCACAGGCGGGGACCAGCCAGCAGTGGCGGAGCTGACCCCGGCTGAGGACCGACTGGCTGTATCAATGCAGCGGAGTGCTATTGAGGGCATACCAGGAGGTGGATTCCAGACAGATGGAAGCCCATCACTGCACGGTATGACATGGTGGTGGTGTTGGGGGGGGGAGGTTGTTCACATGCACTCACATGTCCTCATTTTCTGTTACAGATACTGTGATACTGTTCGTCTTCAGGGGATGGTGGTGGTGGGTCCAGGCAGTGAGGAAGACCTGCTGGAGTTGGAGGAGGGTCCATTCACCCCTGTCACCAGCCAGCATACACTGCACCAGCATGCACGCCTGGCTGCCAACTCTGTTGTCGGTGAGTCAGGTGTGGGGGGGGGTGCACAGTCTGTGTCTCAGCAGTCTGGCATGCAAGCATGCCAGCACGCTGTGACTGTGGCTGTAGCACGTACCTGCACCATTGGTGATGCAAGGACTGCAATGGGCAGTGACATGTGAGTGTCCCATGACGGACACACAGCAGGCCAGCACGTGCCCCTGGGCCTAGCTGGTTCCAACGTGAGTGCCAGCATGTTGGCACAGTCCCAGGCTGTGCCTGTCAGCACCGGTGGGGCAGCACCAGTGGCTGTGCTGGTGTCTGGCACTGTTGTGACCACAGCAGTGGAACGAGTGGTCCCTGGGGCACAGTGGTTGGAGAGGCAGCAGCAGCAGTCACCCACCAGGTCTGGGGGTACAGTGTCCAGTGGTGGCTCATGCCCACCGCCCTTTGATATGCCCATTCCTGGTCCTGGTGAACAGCGCCCACCCTCAAGGGGTGTTGAGCATCAGGACCTTCCATACCCTGGGGGACAGGATGCTGTTGTGGCATAGTACCCATTTGAAGAGCACACCTGCCTGCTGTGGGAATCAGTACAGCAGCAAAGGTGGGTTGCAACATCCGTGGAGGCACTGTGCGTGGCTGTGGAGCGGCACAGCAGGGACTGTGCTCTGATCCTTGCAGAGATGGTCCATATGCAGATGGATGTGACCGCCGCCATTGACAGGCAGACCCAGGCATTGGTCGCTGTCGTGGCTGCATTGGGCACACAAGCAGGTGCCCCTGTACCATGCACCCCACACAGTAAGCTCTCCACTCCCCGTTTCCGGCGTCGTGCAACACCCAGCCTGTTGATGCTGGGCTCTGCTGTGGGCATCCCGAGCACCCCTGGTGCAGGTATGTTTGGCATACTACAGACCCCAGTGCGGACAAGGTCACGATCGCGCAGTGGGACCCCTGGTGGTCCATCGGTGCCACCCCATGTGGCCCCTGCTCAGCCTGCCAGTGCTGTTGGGTCATGGCGGGGCCACCCATGCATCTGCGGTGGCCGTGGAACAGTGCAACATGACTGATCTGTCTCTCAGTGCGGGCCCTGTCTGGTGCTGCCCTGTGTGCACTGTGCATCATGGTGGGCAGTGCACTGGTGGGTGCCCTGCCCATCACGCCGACATACGGACCACCTGCACACCATCCCGACTGCTGTCCACAGGTGCGTGTGCATGATGATGCCTGAATTGTACTGTACACCAAGGTGCAAGGGTGCCCAGCATCTGACACACGTACTTGGACAGTACAGGTGGTGGGTGTGGTCTGTGGATCTGTGTGTTTGCCATGTCTGTTCCTGCTCTGCTGTGCACCTGCCTGTATGCTTTGTGCCTGGTGTGTGTGTGTGTGTGTCCGTATGACTGTTCACCCCTTCCTGATGGTGTGTTTGTGTGCCTGGTCCCTTCCACTCCCTTTGCCATCATGCACCCCTGGTGTGTTACGCTGTGTGCCTGTGGGTTGTGCCAGGACAGTGTTGGTTGCACATGGCCCCTTGACTTACCTGTGTCGTGCATAATGCTCCTCCGTGATGGTGTCCCGGTGCAGCTGGGCCTGCCGGATCAGTCGGAGGTCCTGCTGTCCAAGGGGGGGCTGCTCATCACCATCATCACCGGCGCCGCTGGCATCCCCATCAATGTTCCCCTCAACCTGAATGGCTATCCCACAGTCTTTGGCCATGTTGCGCAGGATACAACAGGCCAGGAATATCCCACAGGCCTTTGAGGGGCTGTACTGTAGGGCACCGCCGGAGGTGTCTAGGCATGGAGCGTGCTTGAGCATCCAAAACCCGCTCGATGATGTTGCGTGTGGCGGCATGCGCCTCATTATAGCGTTGCTGCGATGGGGTCATGGGGTGCCGGTATGGTGTGAGCAGCCAGGGATGGAGTGGGTATCCGCTGTCACCTGTGTGGAGATGGTGGAGATGAGTATCATGTTCAGGTCCATATTGCCAATATCCCTGTGTGCCACTTCCATAGTTCCTGTGGCATTCCCACCCTTGCCCCATGTTTGCAATTCCTACATGCGTACTCACCCACTAGATGGCCTGTGGGGATGTCCCCACTCTTGAATCGATGGCACAGTGTGGACTGATACCATATAAAGGCATCATGTGCTCCGCCAGGGTGTGTGGCACAGACATTGATTATGCGCCCAGTGGCATCACACACCACCTGGCAGTTGACACTGGAATAGCCCTTCCTGTTCCTATATGCAGCCCCATTGGGGCCAGGTGGCATGTGAATAGCCACATGGGTGCAGTCTATGGCCCCTAGCACGCCAGGCATATGTGCTACCCTGTGGAACTCCTGCATGTTTGCTGTACTCTCTGCCACGGTGCTGGGGAAATGGATGTGCTCTGCAGCATGTGGCAGCAGTGCGCTGAGGAATTGGGTGAGGATGCATGATGTGGCTGACTGTATGACGCCTGTGGTGTCCCCTGTCTGCCTCTGGAAGGTGCCCATGGTGAGCAGGCACATGCAGGCTGTCACCTTGGTCTCCACCGAAAGAGCGTGACTCCGTCGTGAGGGTGCCTGCATCACATCACTACACAGCTCACAGAGCCGTCTCAGTATTGCCCTGTTCAGGCAGTACTGGCCCACGATCTCTACATCTGTGTACAGCTCAAAGCTGATGCAGCACGGTACTGCCTGTTGGGGGCATACGCGGCGGAGCCCTTCCGCGCCACGTCCCCTGCAGCATGCATTCTCACCCCCCTCATTACAGCTTCCAGGTGGAAGCTGGCACTGTCCATCTCCCTGGCTTGTGACCCCCCCCGGCTGATGTTGCTCTGTTACCCCTGCCGTCCTGACTGCTACCTCCTCTGCACCGGGTACCCCCGCTGGCCTCTGCAGCCCATGGCCCACACAACTTCCCTTGCCTGCCCTGTTCTGGACTGTCACTGTCTGTCTCGCTCTCTCTCTCTGTCTCGCTTGGCATCCCTGTAGCGTTCTTGCACCTCTTCCTTGAGCCTTTTTATTTTGGCTCATTTCCGCTGTGACGCAACTTCCGGCTGTTCCGCTATTTTGAATTACTTAACCTTTGAATATCGCATTGCACTCTTTATGCAGGATCCACCCCCCAGTTTAGCATGCCTTCATTTTTACTGCACTGTTGCTCAGCCTGTTTTCGGTGGCGCAACTGTCTCCTGCTGAATATCGCAGAATGGCACAATCTCGGACTTGCGCATGTGCAACCCTATTGCGCATGGCGTAACCCTTTTGAATATCCGTCCCTCAGTTTTTAGAAGAGAGGGTCTGGAAGGAACTTGCAAAACTGATGGTGTTCAAGGCTATGTCAGTAGACAGGATACCCTCTTGGAAACACTGAAACATTAATGCACGGAAGTGTGTGTTTTATGCTGGGTTTTACCAACGCATGGAGTAGTTTGTTAATGAGGCCACAGGCCAGAAGTGAGTACATTACAGCAAACCCCACACACAAGAGGGACATATTGCGATTATATAGTTGTCCCCTTTATTTATGTCCAGAACAGATCTCTGTGCTATTCCAGTAGTTACCTATCTTTTCTCTGATCTGACTGATATGTAACCCTTCATTTATCAGCCAACTAAAGTATATACAGATCCAAATAAAAACCTAAGGAAGGACTATTTTATGTTAACCACAACTAAAATAAAAAAATTGTTTTTGAAAACATGTTAATGAACAAGAATATGGGTATAAAATTATAATAATTGCAATAAGGTACTGCAAGGATTATGTTAATGCCCTGTTAATCACCCCCTGTGCGCATGTGGCATTTGGCTTCCCTCATACCACATCATGCCCACAGGGTATGATTATCAGGACATTAACATAACACCCTTAGTACATTATTGCTTAATAAGGAACCATGTAATGCATGCAAGCAAGCAATTAATCACTGGCAGAAAAACTCAGTTAAATTACTAAATAAACATACTACTCTGCATGAGTTTCTTTTATTTCAAGCAACATGCCTGTTAGATCTGAGTCAATATGGCTTATGGAAAAAGGGCTATCTATGCTAGGTGATGTTTGCCCTCAGAAGTCCTGGGGAGCTCATCTTTACATCATACATTGCTTTACGGGGCCTCTAGTTATGAACATGTTTTATTGTTGGTTCTGGTGTATCCCCTTCCTTTTCCCTACCTTTTCATTCATTGCCTTCAGGGCCAGGTTCACCACCACACCCTCATCTCCTGGAGCTACCCTTTATAACACACTCTGAGATAGGAACCCAATAAAAGATCAGGATGGGAACCTAGTAAATGATAACATAAAAACGAAGGAACACTCTAATAATTATTTTACATTGGTTTATAATATAAAAACACAAGGGACTAAAGAACAGCAAGTGGACATCACAGAAAATAGAACTGTATTAAAAGTGAAGGACATTAAGAAAAGACTTCTGCAGCTTAACCCTAATAAATCACAGGGCTCAGATGGGATTCACCCAAGAGTGCTCAGGGAGTTGGTGGAGGTACTGGAAGAACCAGTGAACACATTGTTTCAGGTATCACTGGATAGGGGTGAAGTTGTAAAGGTCTGGCATAGTGCAACTGTCTTGCCTATTTACAAGAAGGGATCAAGGCAGGATGTGGGAAACTACAGGCTAGTAAGCTTGACCACAGTCTTAGGAAAGATCCTGGAAGGGATAATAAAGGAGTATATAGTGGATTTCCTGGACCAAGTGGGGGATATAGATTACACCCAACATGGTTTTAAGCAGGGCCGCTCATGCCAAATAAACCTCATGGAGTTTTATTGGAATGTTAGCAGGGCACTGGATTGGGGTAACTCAGTGGGTGTTATATTCCTGGACTTCGCGAAGGCCTTTGATAAGGTACCACATGGGGAACTGGTGGACACACTAATAGAGCATAACATTCAAGGCAACATAACACACTTTGTAGTCTCATGGCTAAGCAATAGAAAGCAAAGAGTTTGTATCCAAGGGTCATACTCAGACTGGTCTGAGGTAAGGAGTGGGATTCACCAAGGATCAGTGTTGGGAACTTGTCTTTTTAACATCTATATGTGCTGAATGACAGGTCGGGGAGAAGTATGGGAATCAAAATTCGCTGATGACATCAGGATAGGCACCACTGTAAATAATAACAGGGATGCACACAAACTACAGATTGCTATATTAAAAATGGAGGCATGGTCACAAGAGTCGAAACTTTCCTTCAACACCAATAAATGTACAGTGATGCACTTAAGGAAGAAAAATTACATGATGGACTATGAACTAAATGGTCAGACATTAAGGAAGGTCATGGATGAAAGGGATCTAGGCATTAGGGTTTCTAATGATTTCAAGTTTAAACAACACTGCAGTCAGGTGGTCCGGACTACCAGTGGTATACCAAGTAGCATAAATAGACATATCAAGAGTTAGAAAACAGAGGTGATAATTCCTTTCTAAGGGTCATTGGTCAGACCACATATGGAATATTGTGCTGTTTTGGACTCCTGGGTACGAAACAGAGATTAATTCATTGGAGAGAGTCCAGAGGAGAGCAACCAGGATGATCACTGAGATTCAGAATAAGGAATATCACAAGAGACTATCTGAACTAGGGATGTACACTCTGGAATTCCATAGATTAAGGGGAGATATGTGCATGGTCTATAAGGCACTCACAGATAAAGGGATATGGGAAAAACTGGGGCTCATATTTTGAGAACAGAATTATCATACCAGAGCACACCCTTTATAGTTGGTTGGAGAGAAGTATCAATCCAAAAAGAGGAAACACTGGTTTAGTCTGAGAGTGGTGCCCATATGGAACAACTTGCTGGTCAAGGTAATGGCAAGTAATAGTATGCATGAATTTAAGCATTGACTGGACAAGTACATGATAGCAAATGGAAGGACAAGTTTCTTCTTTGCTCTGCTTGTACCTATGAAACCTATGACTTCAGTAATATTCACTTCTTCCTGAATAAACACACCTTTTACACCTACTAGTTAATGTAGTACACCTGCGTTCTATAGTAACTGAGATTTCTTAAAGTCATGACACTGCTGCCCATGCCTTGCTGCTATTGTTACCTCAGTGATAGAGGACATTCTCAAAATGGCTGAAAAAGGGGAGATACTGTTGATGGGGAATCTGAATATGCTAGATGTTAACTGGATGACATGTACTGCAGCCACATCCAAGAGCAGAGTCATTCTCGATGCCCTGCAGGGGGCAGGCCTTAGACAGCTAGTGTTGGAACCCACTTGGGACGAAGCAATACTAGACCTGGTACTCTCAAATGGAGAGAGGATCACAAATTTAGAAGTCAGTAAACATCTAGGAACAAGCGACCACTGCACAGTGTGCTTAACAATAAGCACAACCATGGAGACAAGCCATACAAAAACAAGCATACTGGACTTTAGAAGGGCTGACTTTGGCAAAATGGGTGAATACCTGAGGAATACACTAGCAAATGGCCAAAAAGGAGAGGTGGAAGAACAATGGAGAAAAATCAAAACTGCCGTCATAGAGACAACAAGCCTTTGTGTGAAACGGATAAAGAAAACAAAGCGGAATAAAAAACCACTATGGTTCTCAAAAGAGGTGGCAGGGAAGGTTAAGGAGAAAAAGGCTGCATTCAAAAAGTATAAGGCTTCACAGAAGGAGCACGACAGGGAACTGTATCAATTAAAGCAGAAAGAAGTGGGGAAGGCAGTCAGAATAGCAAAAGCCCAAACTGGGGGAAAAATAGCCAAGTCAGTTAAGAAGGGGGATAAAACCTTTTATAGGTACATTAGGTAGCATAGAAAGGTTAAGGGAAGAATAGTGAAGATTAATAAGGGAGAGGGGAGGTGGGCAGAGGGAGACAGTGAAAAGGCAGAGATACTGAATGAATACTTTTGCTCAGTATTCACAAAAGAAGATGAGGAGGAGTTACCTAAACCAGACAATAGAAGCACTCTCGGTAGGGGGGTTGACACCAGTCCATTTACAGAAGAAAGAGTCCTGAAAGAACTCCTAAAACTCAAGGTGGACAAAGCAATGGGGCCTGATGGAATTCACCCCAGAATCCTAAAAGAACTAAGGGAGGACCTAGTGACACCACTGACCACACTTTTTAACAAATCATGGGAGGATGGGGTGGTACCTGAGGACTGAAGGAGGGTGGATGTGATTCCCCTTCACAAAAGTGGGAGCAAGGCAGAAGCAGGAAACTACAGACCTGTAAGTTTGACCTCAGTGGTAGGGAAGAAATGATGGAATCACTTCTGAAAGAAAGGATTTTTGAATACCTAGAGGCCAGCGGGGCACAGGACCCAAAGCAGCATGGATTTACAGCAGGAAGGTCATGTCAGATGAATCTAAAAGATTTATTTGACTGGGTGACCAAAGTAATAGACCAGGGAGAGGCTGTGGATATGGCCTACCTAGACTTTAGCAAGGCATTTGACACAGTCCCACACAAAAGATTAATAATCAAGTTAGCCAGCCTGGGAGTGGGTCCCAGGGTGGTAACCTGGGTTGCAAACTGGCTGCACAACAGGACACAGAAGGTAATAGTGAGTGGAACACATTCTGAAGAAAGGGGGGTCACTAGTGGAGTACCTCAGGGCTCAGTACTGGGTCCAGTCCTCTTTAACATCTTTATAGGTGACATTGCAGAGGGTCTGGAGGGAAAGGTATGCCTCTTTGCAGATGATACAAAGATCTGTAACAGAGTTGATACACAAGGGGTGTGAAAGGATGAGAAGGGACTTGGCAAGGTTGGAGGAATGGTCAGACATATGGCAACTTAGACTCAATGCAAAGAAGTGCAAAGTAAAGCACCTGGGAAACAAAAATCCAGGAGAAGAGTACACAATAGCAGGGAAGGTACTAACAACAACAAAAATGGAACAGGACTTGGGGTAGTCATATCAGATGATCTAAAGGTGGGTAAGCAATGTGAGAAGTCAGTAAGGAGAGCCAGGGGGATACTGGGATGCATAGGAAGGGGCATCACAAGTAGAAAAATGGAAGTGGTTATCCCTCTGTACAGACAGTTGGTGAGACCCCATCTGGAGTACTGTGTGCAGTTTTGGAGACCTCGTCTACGCAAGGACATAGACAGGATGGAAGCAGTCCAGAGGAGGGCAACTAAAATGGTGCAGTGTCTGCATCAGAAATCATATGAAGAGAGACTGAGAGAGCTTAATATGTATACCCTTGATGAAAGGACGGACAGGGGGACATGATAGAAACATTCAAGTACCTCAAGGGAATCAACAAAGTCCAGGAGGGTAGCATCTTTCAGAAAAAGAGATGTGTAAGAACAGGGGGACACAATTTAAAGATAGAGGGGGGAAGGCTCAGGGATAATGTGAGGAAATCTTTTTTCATGGAGAGAGTGGTGGATGTGTGGAACTGCTTTCCTGGGGAGGTTGTTGGGGCTAAAACGGTGGGGGAATTCAAGCATGCATGGGACAGACACAAGACAATTGTAGTGGGGGGTGGCAGGAAGTAGGCTGTTGGTTAACTAGAATCTGCAGCTTATTCAGTAGGTAGGGAAATGGGCAGACTGGGTGGGCAAAGTGATCCTTATCTGCCATCAAAGTAAATGTTTCTATGTTTCTATACACCTTAATTTGAGTAGTACAGTGCTACCTACCAGTATGAGGAACTATGCCACATTTTTCAGCTTGACAAATTGGAGTAACTGCCATTTTGTGACATTGTGTTGCTACAGTATCCTGCAATCTATCCCTAGTATATACTATGGTAGCAGAACTTCAGTCTTGCAGGTAGCAAGGTATGTCATGACAAATGTCATGCAAACTTTCTGTAAAGGAATTTAGAGAACAGTGTAACAACCCCCTCCTTTCAATAGGAGAAGAGGTTGTTCACTGAGATGTGCCAACTAGGAATTAAAGTGCTCTGATTTACCCCTGTAGGTGGGTTAGGAAGGAAGATAGTGTGGGGTTCCTTTGATGTGGCTGGGTTGCTTCGTCTTGTGTTCCAGAGGGCTTTTTGCCACTTGACCCTTTCAGCCTCTGAAACCAGTTGTGACTGTATGGTTTGTTGAGGTCTCAGACACCTCGATGGTTCAAGGGCATCAGAGATCATTTTACCCCTTGATCCTATTAGACTGCCAGGGAGTGACCTCTGGCATTGGGACAGATCTTTGAATCTGGGATCTAGAGGAATTTTCCATGTGGTCTGACCACAGAAGGGAAGTATGTAGTGCAACCACTGGGATGGTACAGGAACCACAGGAGGGTTTCCCCTTAAGAGAAAGAAAACAGTGGCAAGATGGCCTGTGAAGGGTTTCCATGAAGACATCATGGGAGACTTTGCTGGAGGCCATCCTGGAGAAAGGCCCATGTAGAGACAACACACCTGAAGATGGTAGGTGATTCTGTGATAAAAAAATAAAACTGCCAGGAAGGGTATGAAATTCATCTCCATGGTTCCTGTACATGGAGAGGCTATAGGGAGTCATGTTCCTCAGCAGTAACAATATTGGCCTGATCCAAAGGAGAAGAGGTCCATGTGGGCTGGCTGATATTAACAACAGGTCACATATGGACATGAGCAGAATGAAGCATTTGGACCCTCCCTTGAGTTAGAGTAGGCAGAGAGCTGGTGGACAGTGATATAGAGAAAGGCACAAGGCTCATGATCATCTCTTCTGACAGATGTTGCATTTGAAGGCATGGGCCATGGCCTCACAGTGTGGTAGCAGGAAAACACCAAAATGGTAGTATGGGAAAGCTGCAAGAGTTAGAAATAAAATCACTAAGGGGAAATGCACCATTATCAGGGATAGATGGTACAGAAATATCCATGGATAAAGTATTGCAAATAACATTTAAAGTGAGAATAGAGGGACTCAGGACCCCAAATGGAGCAGTGCTCTGGCAGATATAGATAGGTTTATCTACGTGGTATGAACAAACATACTGAGAAAGAATATGTTTAGGGTAACAGTGAATACTAGGATGAAAGGGAAATCACTGAGACAAGACAGGCTTATTATATATTTCAGCAGGAGGCTTTGTTTGGAGATCAGCAAAGATGAAATTAGACTGATATCAGGGTTGGCTGTTAGTCCTATGACCCTGAGATAAGTACTGCACATAGCTCTGACAAGGAAGTTATGAATTACGGAAATTCTTAGAGAGAAGGGAGTGCCGAAACCTATAGCCTGATGAATTGTGATTTTAAGATCCATACAATTGTACTGATTGTTTTATTTACTCTAAGTACCTAAAAGTGTCTCGAAGTGTCCCAGCATAACTCCAGGCCTTGGCATGTGGGTATTATTTGTAAAGGGATGTAACAGAACCCCTGATAAACTGAAGATATACCCCTAGACAATGGAGGTTTCCTGGGCAATGCCCTTCCCTCCTCATGGCCATAAAGTGAAAAAATAAAACAGAGGTTGCATCAAGGGGGCTTCTCATCCAAGATGTGATACGAGTGGAGTCCACAAGCTCTGAAGACCACAGCAGAGGGCAGACCTAGATTAGAAGGATGAACTGCATGAGGTTATTATAGTGTGCAAAATGCCTTGAGTTTGGCTTTGGAAAAATCACACAAAAAAGTTCAGTGTGTATGTTACCAACTGCAGGCCATCATGGATATTAGACTATGAACCCAACACATGTAAAAAAGTTATGGGGAATGGCTAGATCTCCATGGATGCCCATATACTGTAGGTGTTTGTGTTACTGGACAACATACATAATTGCAAGTGTGAAAATTCCCACTTACATGGCCTGTTGCTAGGGACATATGGTAGGTGGTGCAAGTCCATATTAACACTGAATCTGGCATAGTACTGGAACAGCATCATGTGCCACCTAGATCAGACATGCAAGTGTAGAAAGACAAGTCCTCCATTGCTGTGACTACCTCCAGCTACAGGTCAGGAGGAAAATAGATATGGACATCCAGATCTGCCAGAGTGGTGGAAGGCTGGTAGCCAGGAAGATACACTGTAGACTGGAATGCCCCTTCTGCAGGACAGTTGCTTAACTATGGAGGGAGCTACGGCAGGAAAGAGAAGAGATCATGAGGCTGCAGAGGAGACTAGATTGGGGATGCCCACCACCACCCTTACCCACCTACTCCCCCAAAGACCCACGGGTCATGGAGGATGGGGGTTGGTGGAAGGGAGCAACGGGGCACCACCTAGAGCTAAGATGGGGCACCAACAGCCACACACCTTCCATATGCAGAATTGTTTTGCCCCCCCCCCCAGCTGGGGGACAGAAACAAGCAGAATCAAGCAGGACAAACCTGATACAAGAAAGCAGGAAGGAGGTACAAGGAAGGGGAGGAAGAATACACAGAGCAACAGGAGGATTCTAGTCATGGGAGACTCTATGTTGCGAGAAGTGGAGGCACAGTCCATCAGTGTGAAGGGAGCTGAAACCATTGTAAAATGCATGCCAGAAGCATCTGTAAAGAGAGCTAAGGACAGACGGCTGGTGAGAAGAGGTCAGGATTTTGCCAGGATCATTGTTGGTTCTATGTCATAATAGTGATTGCGGAATAGCGATCACCATTAGGGCGAAAGTACATTGCCGAAAATGAATTTCAGCAATGCACGCTCATGGCGAATGGGAAGAGGGCACCCAAGATATGAGTATTTTCTTAATGTGGAGGGCTGCTTTTCCCCACCCCCACCCCCACACACCCCTACTAAAGGATTCTCTACTCCAGGGGGCTGCATGTTGGGGGGGGTGAAATACTTAAAAACAAAACACCTGCCGCAAAAGTACCGCACTGTGCTGAACCTGAACCTCCACATTGCACCTTGCAAGAGACCACCCTCCCAACCTCGCTAGTGGACCAGCTCAGCAGCTTCCCACTACACCCCCTCCTACATACCTTCCCTCCTCTTCCTCCCCCGTGCACATATATACACACATAGTTCCCATCTCCCTACCTTTCCCACCCAGGTATCTGCTCACTGCCCTGCCAGGTAGCCCTGAACACAGGTGCCGTAAATAAGTCACCATTTGTGTAAGCACTCAGTCATGGTTGCCTTGTTCAGGGTATAACATCATTCTCCACCTTTGGACAAATGACATAGAAAATAGGACTGTGGAAGAAGTCAAGGCAGACATGAAGATCCTGGGGGAGAGTTGAATGGAATACATAATATATCTGGCCTTCTCTGAGGTGTTGCCAGATTGAAGAAAGGGTGGAAATGAGGACAAGATCAGGAATGAAGAGATCAGGGAATACAAACTGTGGCTCCAGGGTTGGTGCGCAGACAATGGGATGCCCTATATTGGAGACTGGGGACTTTCTGGGACAGGATGCTCTTCAAGCATGATGGTCTGCATCTCACCAGAGAAGGAGCGCGAGCGCCAAGTCAGACATTGGAGGTCTTCTTGGAGGGTTTAAACTGGGAGGTCTCCAGCATAGAGAAGAAGACCTGAAGGAAGATCCAGCAGAATTATACAAAGGTAAGGGGGTTGGCGACGGAAGGGAACCCCCTGACATTGGACTAAAGGAAACAGGTATGGCCATGAGCAAGGAGTGGCCATAGGTAAAAAAGGAGGGACATCAGGTAAAGTACAGGAGGTGCAGACAGAAAAGGGAGGATGGTACTGGGCTTATAGTAGAGGGGGACCGTAATTGGTAGGACATGTGCACCAATGCCTACAGCATGGGTAACAAATTCCCAGAACTTGTGGCATTAATGGCCTCCAAGCACTTGGATATCATGGCAGTCACAGAGACATGGTGCAATAGCAACCATGCCTGGGAACTAACCATTCTAGGGTAGACACTGCACAGGCAGGACAGGGAAGGCAATAAAGGGGAGGGGTGGCATAGTACATCAGGGAAGAGATAAAAATGACAGTCCCACAAGACAAGGGGGGGAAATGCAGAGGTGCTGTGGTTAACCCTGGAGGTGGGGAAGGGAACGGTACTTAGAATGGGAGTGATATACAGGCCCCCAGTGCAGGCAGAGGATGTAGACATAGAATTGCTGGAGACTATAGAGAACATGGCAACAAAGGGTGAACTGCTGATGATGGGTGACTTCAACTTGCCAGATGAGGACTGGAGCATCCCAGTGGCAGCCTTAGCCAGGAGTAAGGGATTCCTGCAATCCCTGCAAGGTGCGGGTCTTACATAGCTCAAGAGGGAGCCTAAAAGGGAGCATGCAATTCTGAATGTTGCAATAAGCAATGAGGACAGGATAAAGGAAGTCACAGTGGAGGAGAACCTAGGGACTAGTCACCATCGAGCTGTGGGATTCAACATAACGACATCTCAGGAAGCTAGCCACACAAGGACTATAATCCTGTATTTCAGGAGGACAGAGTTTGGTAAGATGAAGGATGAATTCAGGAAGGCTAAGCAGTGATATGATGACATAGGGGGAGTGGTGAAACAGTGGGATAAGATAAGAGAAGCCCTTCGCCTAGTAGCAAACCATTGCACCAGGCTCTGCAGCAAGAGCATAAGAAAGAGGACACCTTTCTTGCAGTCTGTGGTTCTCTAGGGAAGCAGCAGAGCTAGTAAGTGGAAAAAAGATGGTATTTCTGAGGTACAAGGCAACACAAAGCAAGGAGGACAGTCAGTAATACTTAGGAAAAGGAAAGAAAGTGAACAAGGCAGTAAGGGCAGCAAAGACCAAAACCAAGAAAAAGCTAGCTAAATCAGTGAAGGAAGGAGGGAAGGCATTCTTTAGTTATAATAGCGAGTGTAGGAATACAGGAGGGGGGGGATTGTGAGACTTAGGAAAGAGGGAGACAGGGTAGTGGAGAAAGATGGCGACAGGTGTGGGTTTGCCTTAAGTTTGCTGCAGCAGTAGCAGTTTTATTTTTCTCATTATGTAAGTTTGTTTTATTTGAATTTGTTTTATTTTTTTTGTTCTGTTGTTTTACTCGATTTGTTTTGGATCTGTATATTCGTATGTTCGTTATTTTATTTCTGTTATTGTGGGTCATTTGGTTGAGCTCTGCTTTAACCTGGAATTAGTTATCTGGGAACTCTGAATATTTGCTGCACTCTTCTGGTGGTTGTGGGCCTGCTGGGATTTTGTGGACTCAGCAGAACATCAGAAGATTGTTCTGGGACTTTCTCAAGGCTCGTGTGGAGGAGGCTTTCCTGGGACTGGCTAGGTGCTTTGGAGACCTGTGCATTCATTATGTTTTCCCCTTGGCGTTGCCTATCCTATAAGGAGGTGGCGAGTTGGTCTGAGACTATCTTTTGCCCTTACTACCTGCAGACTGAATTTGAATTTGTCGAGAACTGAACTGAACTGAGCTGGACTCACCAGGACGTCCGAAGATTGCTCTGGGAGTTTCTCGGGATTGTGTGGAGGAGGTTTTCCCCCGGGGCTGACTGGCTGTTCTGGAATCCCATGTGTTTGCTGTTCTCTCCCCTTGGCATTGTTCAACCTGGAGGGAGATGGTGAGTTGGTCTGAGACTGTCTGCAGACTGAATTGCTGGGAAATAGAGAATAGAACTGAGCTGGGCCGAGACCCGTTGCCACAGTGGAGAGGAGCATTCTATTTTTACTCCCAGTGGGTGAGGTGATTGGTCGGAAGCTCACTGGAGGGTGAGGTTTTGATTACCCTGAGGGGCCTGCAGTTTTGGGGTGGTCATTGGGCCTCTCTAGGTCTGGGGTCCTGACCCTGGGGAGTGACTTTGGGGTGACTCCTAACTGGTGTGGGCTTCAGGGGGTTCTTTCGGCTTTGGTGGCTGCTGTTTGGAGAGACTGTACATCTTTCCTGGATTTTTGGTACAGCAGGACAAAAAGCAAATTGGTTGTCTCTGTGAGGGGACTGGTGTGTGGCTTGAATACTCCTTTGTGGGGTTTGGATTGTCACTACGGCCGGTCCCGTTTCCATAGTATAGCTGCATTCACAAATTGCCTGGATTCTGTGGCATGGCTTTCCGAACTCTGGATTCTTTTTAATTATCTGCACTGGGAAAAAGAAGACAAGTACTGGTAACTTACCGGACTTAATCTTAAGTGGCCCCTTGGGAAGGTTGTAAGAGGGCCTCTGATTCTGTACATTTTACTTCTACTTTTCATGTGCTGTTGTGAGAGAACTGCATTTGGACTTTTAAAGGGTGATGGTGGGGGTGAGAGATCCATTGTTAACAACTCCCCTTTTATACTAATTTACTTGTTGATATTTATTTGTAATTGTATATATATTATAATTGTTGGTATTTAATTGTGTTTGTATGTGTATTGTATTGTGTGTTTTAATTTGTTTGTTTTATAATGTGTTGGCAGGGGGCTCTCCCCATCAGGTGCTACTCTCCTGTTGAGCTCCGGAGTCTCCACCCCTTTGACTGTCCTCAATTGCCGGCTGAAGTTTATACTCGATGCTGTGCATTGGGGATTGTTAGAAGAAGGTATAGGGGCAGGGGCTGTGGACCTCTCAAGAGAATGGAACCAAGCAGCTGGATTGGAGTAGTGGGGACTAGGAGGTGCCCTGGGATGAAATGGGTTCCCAATAGGGGTTTGCTCTGTCTGGTCCCCATATCCAAGGGCTCCACTGTATGTAGGCAGATGACTCGGATGACCTCGGGGTTTCATCCAACCTGGGTGGTGTTATGCAAAGCCAGGTCTATTAAAAACAAGATGACAGTGATGGCTGATCTTGTCGGATCATCAGACCTGGCTTGCATCACCAAGACCTGGCTGGATGAAAACTCTGGCCCTATTTTGGAGTCAGCAATTCCAGCCGGGTTATCGGTGATACACCACCCGAGGCTGGATCGTAGGGGCGGGGGAGTAGCCATTGGTTTTAGATCAGAATTAAGCCTTGTGGAGGTGCCGATGGGGTAGACCTGGTCCTTCGAATGTATCATTGGCACAGGTGTGAGGTGCAGGATTCTTCTCATCTACCGTCCACTCAGGGGTGAGAAGCAATTCCTGCAGGAAGTCGTGGATTTTATCGCTGACATGGTATTGGAGTTCCCCAGATGGATGATGCTGGGGGACTTCAATGCCTTGGTCGATGATTAACTCTTGCAGTTTGGTCAAGACTTCCTCCAGCTGATGAACTTGCAGGGCTTCTCACAGGTGATTACCTCTGTGACCCATAGGAACGGTCACTCCTTGGACCTGGTCTTCCTTCTTGATATGGAAACCTCTGATCTGGTGGTGGAGCCAGTCAGTTGCTTGGATTATCACACAATAAGGTTCAATTTCCAGGCCCACCCCCCATATAGGTCTACCCTTATGGAGATGGTCCGGTACTGCCCTTTAAAGGGTTTATCCCTAGATGGCCTGTTGGCAGTGCTAGACCTATTGGGGCTGCCGAGGGATAGTGGTGACCCAGATGCCCTAGTCCGTGCTTACAATGACACTGTGACTGAGGCTTTGTATTCTCTCGCTCCTGTCCGTTTTCATCCCCTTACCCAGCGCCCTCAGTCCCCTTAGTTTGATGGGACCTTGAGGGAGCTGAGGAAAGTGGGGAAAAGGCTGGAGCATCGCTGGTGAAAATCGGGCCTGGATGCAAACAGATTTAGATTGTTTGCCCATTATAAGGACTACCAATTGGCTATCTCCCATAAGAAAGCAGAGTTCCTGTCCAGGGAGATTGCTGCAGCACAAAATTGACCAGCTCAGCTCTTCCAAACTGTAGACAGACTGTGCAGTCTGGTCTGTCTGCAGTCCCGAAGAGCTTTGTCACAAGGGAAATGTGACAAATTCGCTTGCTTTTTTGCCGATAAGGTTGTAGACATCAGGTCTGAGATTCACTTGGGATGCTCCAATGGGACAGATAGTGATTGGTGGGAGGTGGCAGCTCCTTGGTCTGTCGGGTTTGACTTCAGCCTGCCGGCAATCGGGGATGTTGTTGGATTATCCAGTCTTTGTGGCCAACCTGCTGTGATTTGGACCCCAGCCCAATGTGTCTCCTTGTGGAATGTGTTGAGACAATGGCCCGGTCCTTGCTGAGATAGTCTGGTGTTCATTAGATACTGGGGTGTTTCTGGACACCCTGAAGGATGCAGTAGTGGTACCCCTTCTTAAGAAACCATCTCTCGACCCAGACTGTGTTGCCAACTACAGACCCATCTCTAATCTCCGCTTTGTGGGTAATGTTATCGAGAAGGTGGTCGCACTGCAGCTGGAGGAACATATGACCATCCATGACATCTACAATCCTCTCCAGTCCAAATTCCAGAAACAGCATACTACAGAGACAGCCCTTGTTCGGGTACTGAATGATCTTCTAATATTAAGAGATCAGAGGAGCTGTTCCATCTAGGTTTCTCTTGATCTCTCGGTGGCATTTGACACTGTGGACCATGGGGCATTGGTCGGGCGCCTGTGGTCAATCTATGGACTGTCTGGTACAGTCCTCAGATGGTTTCATTCTTTCATCACTGGCAGGTTTTAAAGAGTTGTATGTGGGGTTTATTCCTCTGACAAGATCTCCTGTCATGTGGTGTTCCACAGGGCTCTGTACTGTCCCCCCATGTTGTTTGCAGTGTATATGCTGCAATTGGGAGACATTGTAAGGCTGTATGGGCTGAGTTTTCACTGCTATACAGATGACACTCAGCTCTACCTGTCCTTTGTGCCCGATCGGGGGGGGGGGACTGTCACGGGTTTTAACGACTGCGTTTTCGAGATTCAGGATTGGATGAGTGCCAGTTGGCTGAGGTTGAATCTGGACAAGACTGAGGTGTTGGTGGTGGACCCGGGCCATTGGGTAGAGGGGTCGGCAGTGGGGCGAGCCTCAGGGCTTTGGCTCAGTAGTCACCAGCTGATGAGCTCTGAATGGGTGGAGGATCTGGGTATGATTCTGGATGATGGACTGACGCTTAAACATCAGGTGTTGTCTGTTGTCAAGACTGCTTTTTACCATCTAAGGAATGTAGCCCAGATCAAGCACTTAGTTCCGCCTGATGACCTACCAATTTTGGTTCATGTTTTTGTAACCGTGCACCTTGATTACTGTAATGCCCTGTACCTAGGGCTACCAGGGGTTGATATCTGCTGTCTGCAACTGGTGCAGAAAGCAGCAGTTGGGCTGTTGACTGGGCTGTCTAGCACCTGTCATGTCATGCTGGTGTGCCTGTTCAGTGGCTGATCACCTTTAAGGTCAGTTTACTGACCTATAAGGCCCTACACACACAGAGTCCAAGTTATCCGAAAGGTCTTCCTCATCCCTATTGCCCCTCCCGGCCACTTCGCTCCACTGATGAGGGATTGCTAGAGATTCCCAGGGTTCGATTAAAGTCATCTGGGACCCATGCAATTGAATTTGCAACCCCATCCCTGAAGAATTCTCTACCTCGTCGGATTTGACAGTGCCTGATGGTTGAGAGCTTTAAATCTGAGTTAACAATGCATTTATTTAGCTTGGCATTCCCTGATTTTATTTGATCTGCTGCAGCTGTTTTTACAGTGGTAATTGTTTTATGGATTTTATGGTTTGTACTAGCTCTATGGTTCTGGAATAGTGCTATTTTATAAATAAATAATGATTGATTGATGATTGATTTAAGGTGACAATCCTCAACAAATACTTCTGCTCCATGTTCAAGGAAGAAGGCAATGAGGACAGACCCCCATTAATGGAGAAGGGCAAACAGGGGGAAGAAGGGGTTGACATTAGACCTTTTTCTGAGGACAGAGTAATAACAGCACTAGAACAGCTTAGGGTGGATAAAGCTATGGGGACAGGTGGGATACACCTAAGGATCCTAAAGGAGCTCAGGGAGGAACTGGCTAAATATTTGGCTAAGCTGTTCAGTGGATCACTGGAAACAGGTGTGGTTCCGGAGGAGTGGAGGAGGGCACAAGTGGTACCCTTGCACAAAAGTGGTAGCAAGGAGGAGACAGAAAACTACCACCCAATCAGTTTGACCTCAATAGTAGATAAAATGATAGAAACCCTGCTTAAGGAAAGGCTGGTGGACTACCTAGAGACAAGGGGCTGCTGGACCCAAGGCAACATCTATTCATAGCAGGGAGGTCATACCAGACCAACTTGATTGATTTCTTCAAGTGGGTGGCAACTGAAATAGACAAGGGCAGAGTGGTAGATGTGGCCTATCAGGACTTCAGGAAGGCCTTCAACACAGTCCCAAACAGAATTCTAATTCACAAGATGGCAAATCTGTGGGTGGGGACAGAGGTAGTCACATGGGTTAGAAACTGGTTGAGTAACAAAACATAAAAGGTGGTGGTAAACAGGCTTATCTCACAGGAGGGATGGGAAAAAACAAGTGGTGTACCCCAGGGATCAGTGCTGGGACCAGTGCTCTTCAATGTCTTCATAAGCGATATTGCAGAGGGTCTAGAAGGGAGGGTTAGCCTGTTTGCAGACGATACAAAGCTATGTAACGGGATAGATACACAGGAAGGTATAAAAAAAATGAGGAGAGATCTGAAGAGGCTAGAAAACTGATCCATGTAATGGCAGTTGGGTTTTAATGCAAAAAAGTGCAGAGTTATTCACCTGGGGAGAGGGAATCCTAGGGTCAAGTATGAACTAGAAGGGCTAACACTGGAGGCCACCAAAGAGGAAAAGCATCTATGGGTAGTCATAGAAAACAAACTCAAAGTGGCTAAACGGTGTGACAAAGCAGTCAGAAAGGCTAAAAGAATAATTGGGTGCATAGGGAGGGGTATAACAAGTAGAAGGAGGGAAGTGGTAGTACCATTGTACAACTCCCTAGTATGGCCTCATTTGGAGTACTGTGTTCAGTTCTGGAGGACACATCTCCTAAAAGAAATATACAGGATAGAGACGTACAGAAGAGGGTGACAAAACTGGTGTCCAGGATGCAGCATGAGTCGGACGAGGAGAGACACAGACCTCTCAACATGTGCTCCCTGAAGGAGAGAAGAGAGAGGGGGATATGATAGAGACCTTCAAGTAACTGAAGAGGAGCAACAGAGTACCAGAGGGGAGCATCTTTCACATGAAATCAAACAGCAGAACAAAGCTATGCAGCATGAGACTAAAATGGGGAAAACATAGTGAGAACTTGAGGAAATTCTACTTCACTGAAAGGGTGGTGGAGAGATGGAACAGTCTCCCCCAAGGACTGGTGGGGGCAGCCATGGTTCAGGGATTCAGGAATGCATGAGATAGGCATATGAGAATTATCACGCTAGGGCGAAAGGGGAAGGGAACTTGTTGTAGTATCTAGGGTACCTTAAGTATTAGAGAGAGTGATACGGTGGAATAGATGGGCCACAAGGCCCTCAACTGCCTACAACATCTATGTATCTATGTATCTAGGTATCTAGGGTGAAGATATTGACATCATGGCAGCAGGCTCTGTATGAGAACCATGCAGATAGCACCACAGAACAAACAACCTTATGTCACTAAGTACCCCAGTATGTTTGTGTTCTGGTATCATGCTCCATCTCCATTAAAATGCCATCACAGTCCATACAAGCCATTCAAGAGAAACAGACATTCTGCATGAACGTGGGCTCCTTGCTGTGAACGATGCAATGCAAAGAAGTGCAAGGTAATGCATCTGGGAAACAAAAACTCAGGGGAAGAGTACACAATGGGGGTTGAGTTAATAACAACAACAAAAATTGAAAGAGACCTAGGAGTAATTATATCAGATGACCTAAAGGTTGGCAAACAATGTGAGAAGGCATTAAGGAGGGCTGGGGGGATTCTGGGATGCACAGGGAGAGGCATCAGCAGTAAAAAACAGGAAGTCGTTATCCCTCTGTATAGACAGTTAATGAGACCCCATCTGGAGTACTGCGTGCAATTCTGGAGACCCATCTCCACAAAGACATAGACAGAGTGGAGGCTGTTCAGAGGAGGGCAACCAAAATGGTGCAAGGTCTGCACCAGAAGACATACGAGGAGAGACTATAGAAGCTTAATATGTATACCCTTGAGGAAAGGAGGGAGAGGGGGGACATGACAGAAACTTTCAAGTTTCTCAAGGGAATTAGCAAAGTTCAAGAGGGTAGTATCTTTCAGAAGAAGAGATGTGCAAGAACAAGGAGGCACAATTTGAAGATAGAGGGGGGACGGCTCAGAGGTAATGTTAGAAAGTATTTTTTCACAGAGAGGGTTGTGGATGCATGGAACAGCCTTTCTGAGGAGGTTGTGGAGTCAGGAACAATGGGAGAATTCAAGAATGCATGGGACAGGCATAAGGCATTCTAGTGGGGGGGTAGGAGGAAGTAAGCTGTTGATTAACTAGAATCTGCAGCTTATCCATCGGGTAGGGAAATAGACAGACTGGGTGGGCCAAGTGGTCCTTATCTGCTGTCAAATTCTATGTTTCTGTGTTTCTATGTAATGATGTAACACCTGTGGCCCAGGTTGTGAAAATGTATTCCTATGTGCGCCACACAAGGAAAATATGTGGTCCTTACAGAAGTCAGTGAAGTGGCACAATTTCAGTAAGTAGAACACCTATATGTGTGGTTTGAGGATACTGATGATTTACCAAAAAATAAGGCAATGAGACTTGGAGACACCCGGCAGTGGAAAGAGAACGAGTTAGAGGGGATCAACAACAAAGATCTCCTTGACCTCCAAACACTGTATAAATGTCGATGGCCATATTGGAAATTGATACCAAAGCCAAGAAACCATCATCTTTGGGATATGGATTAGGATAGATCAATCCTGTAATAGCTTGCCTGAGACCTACACCCCAGTGAACCTCAAAACTGTTATAGCATATTTTGGACGGGTAAGAACAACCATCCCTTATGTATCAGGACTTACCTTGGTGCCTGGGGCTATAGACAGTGAGCATAAAAGTGAAATGCAAGAGCAGAACATTCTTTCAGTGCCCTGAGGTAATTCCCCAATCCACCAGATGAGTTAGACAGTGAATGCAGCATTACCCACTTAATACCTGTGATTGCAGCTTAAACGTTTGTGCATTAACCCCTGCACCCATTAATGCTATTGAGCCTCATAGGAAAAGTGATCTTCACTGCAGAATGAACCAGGTAGAGGTCCATTTGGTCTGTAAACTTTGCCAGGTGGACAGAACATCAACAGAATGGTCTATGAACAGTGGGGGTATGACTTCTCCAGTATTCCAGTGCGGCTGTGAAAGACAGTAGAGTTGCACCAAGATGGGTGACTGCACAAAGAAGCAGGAGAATGCATGCAATGAGTGAGCAAATGTTTTAATATAGTTACTGACCCTGCCATAGTATAATGATTCCCATCTTTACTAAGAAAAGGACTAAGCAGCAGCAGTGAAGATCCATAGATCTCTGTGAGGCAGGCAAGATTGGCATGGTCATGCCTAGGAGGCACCCTGGGTTTAGACGGGACAGGAGGTGCCCTGGGTTTAGACAGGACCTAGGGAGAGGCCCAACGTGCTTCATTCCTGTCTCCAGGGATTCCACCGGACCATGTGGTCAGGTAACCAGGGAGGCTGCATCATCTACCAGTCCCCTTAGGGTGGTGCTTTGTAATGCCAGGATGATCAGGAACAAGACTGCAATTATAGGCGACTTGGTTTCCTCAGTCGACCTGGCTTGCATTATGGAGGACTGGGTGGGTGATGATGCCAGATCTATTTTTGAGGCAGCTGTCCCCCTCCAGATACTCTGTGGCTCACTAACCTAGGGTGGATTGTAGGGATGGGGGAGTGGCCATCTGTTTAGATCCGACCTGGGCTTCACTGTGCACCCAGTAGGGTTTACTAGGTCTTTTGAATGTGGGGCTATCCATGGGAGGCAGGGTGCAGGCTGTAGGATCCTCCTAGTTTACTGCCCCCCTGTGGTGTAGAGAGGATTCCTACAGAAGGTAACGGAGCTCGTCATCAGTGAGACACTGGAGTCACCTAGATGGTTAGTGCTTGGGGACTTCAATGTCTGGGCTGACTACAAATCCCCTAGGCTTGGTTTCAGCCTCATCCAGTTGATGTTATCACTGAGCCTGTCACAAGACATTTCTTCCATCACCCATCCCGGCGGTTGACCTAGTGTTCTCCCTAGGGCTTGAGGTAATTGACCTCAAGATTGATCAGGTTGCTTGATCTGATCACTGCACAGTGAGGTTCTCATTCGGGGCTCCTGGAGCTGAGCTGATCAGCTACAGCCCTTTAAAAGGGTTATCCCCAGAGGTTTTTTTGGTGGTTGCTGACCTATCCAGTGTAGATGCTGCATGTGCAAGTGGCATGACTGAAACAGTTGCAGCCTATAATAGGATTTGACTGCTGCACTCGATGCCATCTCACCAGTTCATCTATGACCCAAATCCTCTCATTTTAGGTCACCTTGCTTTGAAGGCAAGCTCAAGGCAATGAAGATTAAGGGTTGGAAGATGGAGTACTACTGGCAGAGGTCCGGGTGGGAGAAGGGCAAACTGGCCCTGTGTACGCACTGTCATGAGTACTAGGGGGCAATCAACCATAAAAAGGCAGAGTTTCCATCTGGGGCGATTGCTGTAGGGAAGGACTGACTGGCAATGCTCTTTCATACTGTTGACCGGCTACTGCATACTGCCTGTCTACAGCCAAATAAGTTTTTTTCTACCACCTTGTGCGAGGAGTTTGCTCAGTTCTTCACTGACAGAGTGTCCTTCATCCAGCAGGGTATTCCCCCAGTGACCCATGTCATGACCCACAGCGATCATCTTGGACATGATGGAAGCACTCCGCCTCTTTGGGTAGAGTTTAGACCAGTGGAGGAGGCCATGGTCATTGAGGCTGCTTCTCAGTTAAAGCACACATACTGTGAACTGGACCCTGTTCGGAAACATTTTCTTATGGAATGTGTCGGTTCAGTTGGCCCAGTGTTCGCCATGATTGTTTGTTGTTTATTATCAGAGGGGGTCTTTCCAGACTTCTTGAAAGAGGCACTGGTGAGACCCCTTCTGAAGGAATCTTCACTCGACCTGGACATCCTGGCGAACTTTCATCCCATCTCCAACCTTCAATTTTTGGAAAAGGCTGTAGAAAAGATCTTGGTACTGCAGCTTGAGGAGCACCTCTTGATGGTTCCATGTCAAAACAGCGATCGCGAAACAGTGATCACTATCATGGCAAGTGTATATTGCCGATAGGCAGATTGGTGATATACACTTTAAGGTGACCCGACATCCAGATTTAAAAGAAGTGTTTTTGCCGGGGGGGGGTGCTGTGCCCACCCACACTTCGCACTTCCCTGAATTAGGATATTCAGCTCAAAGGTGATGCTTGTCAGGGAGGAGGCAAAATCCAGATGTTGAGAAAAAAATTAAGTGACCCAGCTTACAGCTGTGGCAAAATGTAGCCCGCTCCTGATCCCTAACCCAGTACCTTCTATGCCAGAGCTAGCCTCCCACACCACCATGCCACACATCTAGCTCAGCAGCAGCAGGTACTCCAGTCCCTGACAACCCCCTCCCTGTCCCTCCACTTCCCCTCGCTATTCCCCCCTTCCATTCATCCTTCCCCATAGTCTCTGTCCCATATCCTCGCTATTCTGCAGGGTTGCCCAGAATTATAGCACCCAAAATGAGTCGCTATTTTTGTAGTCATTCATTTTGGGTCGCTGTTATTATGTGATACCCCTCATGACCTTTGCCATCTATGAACCTTTCCAGTCTGGGTATCAAGCAAGGCATAGCACAGACACAGCATTAGTTCAGGTGCACAGTGACCTCCTTTGGGCGAGAGATAGAGGAGACAGGTCTATTCTAATTGTCCTAGATCTCTCCTCAGCTTTCAGCATTGTAGACACAATCTGCTGCTCAGTCATCTCAGAGTGTACTGTGGACTTGCTAGCACTGTCATTCACCGGTTCGAGTCCAACTTCACAGGCAGGAAGCAATGGGTAGTGATGGAGAATTTCTCCTCCTCCCCAATGCCCCTGCCATGTGCTGTATCCCAGGGTTCGATCCAGTAGTCGTTGCTGTTTGCAGTGTACTGTATATGCTGCCCCTAGGTGAGCTCATTAAAAAATACAATGTGGGTTTTCACTGCTATGCAGATGATATCCAGTTGTACTTATCCTGTGCCCACAGAACATCCAATGCTGTGGAAGTGCTAAATAATTGTCTATCTGGAATTAATGACTGGATGTCCTCTACCTGGTTGCAACTCAGTCTTGATAAGATGGAGGTATTAGTAGTGGAACCAGTCCATCAGCGTGATAGGAGTGCCTCCGGTGTGGCAACAGGTCTTTTTCTTGAGACTACACCATTGAAGGCCTCCTCTATAGTACAAGATCTTGGTGTGTTCCTGGACAACTGATTGACATTTGAGCATCAGGTGTCATCCGTGGTCCATATTGGTTTTTACCATCTCAGGAACATTGTCAGGATTAAATCCCTAGTTCCACCTAACAACCTCCCTACTTTAGTTCATGCCTTCATCACGCCCAGGCTTGATTACTGCAATGCTCTATACTTCAGAATCTCTGGAGGTACCCTCTGCAGACTGCAGCTAGTGCAGAACGCAGCTGCCAGGATGTTGACAGGCCTTCCCAGGTCTTGTCACATTACTCTGGTGCTGTGTGAACGCACTGGCTGCCGGTCAGGTGGAAGGTTATCTTCAAAGTAGGATTACTCAGCTTTAAGGCCCTACACAACCTGGCCCCGGCTATCTGTCCGACCTCCTAACGCTGGCCACCGTGGACCGCTCCCTTTGCTTCTTGGCTAGGGGCCTCCTGACTATTCCACGGACGAGATTGAAAATATCTGGTGACAGAGCATTTAGTGTCACCACTCCCGTCCTTTGGAATTCTTTTCCACTGTCGGTGAGGGAGGCCCCTTCTCTTTAAGACCCATCTCAAGGCCCACCTCATTTCATTGGCCTTCCTGGACTTTGAGATTTGAGTCTGTAATTTGTTATTTTATACTAATAATTGATTTTAGTCTGTCTTTCTTGTTTTTTGATTGTGTTAGGTTAATTATTTATTTTTAGCATTATGATTTTATATGTGCTCATATGAGGTTTTGCTAATTATATTTCTCTATCATTTTAGTAAGTTTTAATTGTAAGGCACTCAGAGCCTCCGGGAATGGTCACCATAGAAATAAAATTTGCTGTGCCTTGTCTTGCCATGGTGTACTGTATAAAGAAAATATTTAATTGAACCTTCTCTCTGTCTCTCTCTCTCTCTCTCTCTCCCTTTTGAAGGGGAGATGGGCCACTTTAGATAATCTGGGATATGGACTTCTTGTGGAGATAGGCCCAGGTACTGTAGGCAGTGGCACCAGGGAACTGGGTCAGCAGAGAGTTTTGGAACCCCCAGTGCAACTTTCTGCTTTGTGGCTGGGTGGTGACAATTCAGAGAAAACTGGAATTTGCCTACTAACTGCAGAAGATAGTGGGTGTTGGGCATCCAAACCACAGGAGGGACCCAAAGCAGTCATTCAGGTTGCGAGGTGAAGGCATGGGAGGGAGTGGTGATCCTGGCAGCCTGACAATTAGGGACATTTCTGGAAGAGATACTGTTTGCTGCAGGCCTCTAGGTTCAGTAGTGCCGGGTGCATCATGGAGGGAGTGGGGAGTAGATGGATTATTTTGCTTATGATATACTTTCAGTGGATTTTGTCTTGGGAAGGCTGACACTGCAAATGCCTACACTCTTGATTGGGTAAAATGTCATTTAGGACTGGCCCTCTTGTGTTGTGTGTTGGATGAGTACATCTGGACTCAGATCCCCAACTGCCCTTCTCACACATAAATTTTAGTTGCCCCTATACCAGTAGGGCAGACTTTGTCTTATAATGCATCCCAGCAGTGCTCGCGTCCATAAAGTTCCTCCTCCTTCTAAGCTTCACATTTCTATGTAACTCCTTTGCCTACATTCTGGCCAGAGAGTAAGCAGTTCAAACTGTCTATTCCTCCTCATCCCTATTGAGTTAGTTCCCTCACACTCCTTATTCCCTTCTATCTCACCTCTTATCTTACCTTGCTTGCCTGAAGAAGAGACAATGTCGCCTTTTGGGTGCCTGTATTTTCTACCTGAGCCCCATACAACGGTCACTTTCCATGTGGTTTAACAATTATCCTTTGACTTCCCTATTGCTATGTTTACTAGGTGAAGGCATCAAAACCAACCTTCATCCAGCTTATATCCCACTAAATCACAGAAATCCCCTGTGGGCAAATAGCTATGGGTTAAGGATTGCCCATTTGAACGTTTGTAACTTCCTCTCCAAATTTCATGAATTAAAAGTCTGGACAGCCTTCTACAAGCCTGATGATGTAGGCATAACTGAGACTAGGCAGAAGCCCTCCACCAAGCTCAAACTGCCAAAACAGGGCCTATATTCCATTCAGGCATGACAGACCTGGGAAGAAAAATGGTGGTCAGGTGCTGCTATTTTTCAAAGATCACTTAACCATCTCTGTCATCTCAACCAGTGACTTTGTTGATTCCTCTCCAGAATGGATTATAGCTGAACTGACCATCACGGCCAGTAAGAAGCTATATATTGGGTGTGTATGTAATCCTCCCAAGGGGGGAGTCTGAGTGGACTTGTTCAAATAACTAATGGTATTGGCCACCTCTCTCCTTTGAGGAACCTTATAATAGTTATTGATTTCAACCTCAACTGGCTTAATAACCAGCAATTTGAGTACATGGAGCTACTTAAGCAACTGAACCTCATCCAGATTAACTCCTTCCCCATACCGCTCACGCCTAAATCCTCTAATCACTTCCTCCTTGTCTGTATCCTAACAAACCAAGACAATAGGGTCCTATTAGCTGAGGTGCTATCTGAATCCATCTGTGACCACTCCCCCACGTTCTGTATGTGGCCTAGTTGTAGCCCTCGTCCCTCACCCAAACTTATATCCTTCAGTGACTTCTTCAAATGTAACATGGACACACTTTGCTCTGATATTTTGGCAGTTAACTGGGTTCACTCTCCACTTGCTAACTGATGTAGATTCAGCCCTAGGATTCCTCACTGCCATCCTGTCTTCCATAGAAGACAACACTTTCCAGTTACTACCCATCAAGTCCTGGGAGGGCACTGAAGATGGCCCACCAAAATGAAACAGCAAGACTAGTGCTTTGCGGAATTTGGAATTCCACTGGAGAAATAAGCACAGAATGACCATTCCACCTGGGGAATTTCCACTGGAATTTTGCTGGTTCTCCAGCAGAATTCTACCTGCTGCAATCCATGGAATAATATTCCACAGAACAGCATTTTTTCCACAGAAAATCATTCCACAACAATTTCCATGGGAAATATTGAGATCAGGGTAATAATATTCTGCAGAACAGCATTTTGTCCATGGAAAAATATTCTGCAACCATTTTTGCAGAAAATATTGAGAGCCACTGAATAAATTCTGCTGAAATGTTGCAGGAAAAACTAATTCAAAATTTCACTGAAATGTTGTGGAAAAACTCTTTCTGCATTTTTCTGCTGCAGAATTCTGCCATTCTGTTACTGGTTGAATTTTGGTGGAATTTTAAAAATTCAGCAAAACTTAGTTCCACCAGAATTTGAAAATTCTATACGGCACTATGCGAGACGCTTTATGGGTGAATTTTAAATTCTCTCCATCCACTGCTAACTGAAAACATGATCATAGACTCTGGAACCTGTGTAAGCATGAGCCTAAACTCCTCAAAGCATCCTTCATTAAAAACCAGCATATCCGCAACCTGGGTGACCCTCATAGGTTCTGGACCTCAGTTAACTCACTTACTAGACCTGGCTCTAAGCAGAGCAGCATCAACCAGCTCACAGATGCAGGACTCTTAACTGTGCCATAAAAAGTTGCTGAAGCCTTGAACCACAAGTTTTCTAATCCAGAAGCATACCTCGCTAAATTCCCACCCAGGGTCACTACCCATGTCCTTGAAAGTGAGGGACTTGAGGTGACTGGCTGTTCTCCCTTCAACTTTAAAGCTACTTCCCCCACAGAGGTCTGTTTGGAACTGCTATAATTGAATTTTGGTTGGTTTTATTACTTGTTTATTTTATTGTTGTTTGTACAGTGCCCAGAGTCTGTGGAAATGAACACTTAATAAATTATTTTTCTATCTATCTATCTATCTATCTATCTATCTATCTATCTATCTATCTATCTATCTATCTATCTATCTGTCTATCTCTCTGTCTATCTATCTATCTTTCTGTCTGTCTGTCTGCCTGCTTGTCTGTCTGTCTATCTGTCTGACATCTCTTCAGGGCTCTCCCCAATTCTGGCAGTGCTCGGAGTGATGGTCTCTGCCCTCAGATCCTAAAATTGTCCACTGACCTTACTGCTAAATCCCTTCCTTTTTTATTTAACCTGTCCTTTTCAACCTCATCCATCCCCCTGCTTTGAAAACAGGCCAGAGTAGTTCCACTATTTAAATCAGAAGACCAAAAACTCATGGTTCAATGTGCTCATGTAACTTGATGTAGTGTTGTGCTTCTGCAACTTGTTAAATAAAACTTTGTGGCTGTTCACCTCTCTGTTCCTCAGAAATACCACCCTTTAGAGATGCCAAAGGGAAGGAACCCTGGAAGAGGGTTCCACCCCTAGAGGTGTCATGGAAAGGAGTCTCATAGGATAAAGTTACCTTAGGTAAGAGTCCTGGGGAGAGAGATGAGCCACTGGAGGAGGACAGGATGGTGGGGCAAAGAAAAAAATGCTTCTGAGTGAAGCAGAAAGGATAACTTTAAATAGGTCAAGCAGGGGGCAAGGCTGGTTGCTTCAGCCCATTGAACCATGGACTAAGCCTTTTAATTCAATGTGCTTATGCAACTTGATGTAGTGTTGTGCTTATGCAACTTGTTGAATAAACCTTTGTGGCCGTTTTGCCTCTCTGTTCTTCGGGAGTACCACCCTGTAGGGATAATGAAGGCAAGGAACCCTGGAAGTGGGTTCCACCCCTAGAGGTGCTGCAGGCAGGATTCTCTTAGGCTAAAGGTGCCTTAGAAAGGAGCCTCAAAAAGAGTATAGAGCAGAAAACATTGCAGAAGGTTAACAAATAAGTATCATGTATTTAGGATGTTTCACGTCAGTCAGCATGAGACAATGGGTAATGTGTAGTGACCTTCATGTAGATTTGAATGGCAAGATAGGAAGAGGCCATGACTTCCTAAGTATAGAGGGAATGGCAATGAAGGTCCACCATCCATCTTCATCCAACAGCAGAAACCTACCTAAGCAATCTAGGGAATATGCTATTATAACAACTAACTAGATATTATGACCTTTAGCAGGGAGGACAGTGAAAAAACTCTTTGAGGAGGAAACCTCTGGGGTTCTAAGCCCTAGGTCAATTTCTCTCCAGGACTGTGATATTGTGTTCAGTGCCAACTCTGCTGCTGCAGTTTAGAAACTCAATTCAGGGGAGATTCAGTTTGGAGGAAGTCTCTCACTCTGTCCTTCTAACGGGAATGCTGTGAAGGCCTGAGACCACACTCTACAGCAACGGGTTACTCCCACGTGGGAGTACTGTCCTCCAAGGTGGGAGAAGGAGGAGAGCAGTGACTGCTGAGGTGCTCAGCTGGCCTACATGATCCTAAGAACAGACTGGGTGACCCACAGGCAGTTGTAGGGAGAACAGCTTAGAAGGTACCACTGAACCCACTTGGTGAGCTTAAGGAGCCCTCTTGGGCTTAAGTCCCCACCTCTTGCAGCTGAAGTCTTAAATTCTATGTCTGAAGGTGCCTCCCAATACATCTGCATGGCTAAAGCTCTGCCCTCATTGAGGATATTCTTACTGTGTGCCGGAAAGGAAGGACCCCACCCCAAGTTTTGAATGTTCAAGATGTGGACTTTGTGGGTGCAGTAGAGTGAGACCATCAGCAGCAAGGAGTCCTGAGCCATAGTAATTTATGGTCATGGTTGACATGCCTCTGATTTGTGAAGGATAGCATAAATTTAGTTGTGAAGGATTTTAGACCCTCACATGAGTCATGCACACATTTCAATATCTTACAGTTTTTCACTTTCTTATATTGCAAATTTTCACTTTCTTAAAGTCTTTTTCTTTTATTTCTTGGATGCATGTACTTCCACAGCTAGAATATGATACCTTCAGGTAGGTATGAAGAACATGTACATCACAAGCATGGAACATGGGAATGCATGCCAACCAGTTCCATAAGGCAAGCCAAGATATTGTGAAATAATTTCCATAACAGTTTGAATTAAAGCTTTACATATTGTTAAATACAATTTTCATTCCTGCTCAAATTCATAAGCTTGTATGAAACTCTTGAATGCTGTCTCATAACTAGTGAGGTTAGTAGTAGTTATTGACCAGAGATTAGTTGTGCACCTGAAATACTGGAAATGCTGTCCATGAGGAATGTAGCATAAATTATTGAGATTACTGAGGAGCAGGGTTAAAATTTATGCAACTTACATAAAAGCTTGCTCCTTCAGCTACCTGAAACCATAGTGCCCCACTGCGACACCACAATCCCGCGCCATGGGAATGGCAGTGATGCCGCATGCATAATACCATGATATCATGGCAATAAAATTTGTCATTAAAGTTTGAATTCATAAGCTTTATATATAACACTTAAATACCAACTGTTTCAAATTCAGAAACTTTTACAGAATCATTTGAAATACTGCTCCAGCCATCCCAAAACTGAATAGGATGTAAATATAAAATGGAAGCATGCCAGACCTCCATGTAGCAGGTAAGCTGAGGGAAGTCAGGTGTAAAGAAATACTGGTACACACTCCAAATGATGCTAGACTCACTCTATGTGGTGAAAGAGCATTTTAGAAATTGAATACATATTGATGAGTAGTTCCTTACTCAAGATAGAGAGACTAGTTATAGTGAAGCATATATTCACATACGTTTGTGTCTTAATACAATGGGACCATAGTAGAGCAACAATGAAACTGCCAGAAAAGCAAGAACATGAGAAGTAAAAATCTGAGAGCTACAGCTGCAGAGTGGAGCCAGGCACAGAGTGAAGCCAGGTCCAGGTGCAAACAATTAAGGGTGGATGTGCACAAGATACTGCTACAGGCATGAAATTCAGCAAGTGGAGCTGAAAAGCATACAGATAACACATGCAATTAAATGGAGGGGATTGCTAAAAGTATAATAAAGTAAATGGGAGCCTGGATAGCACAATGTAAGCAAAGGGGGCTGCAGGATACTAAGAAAACTAGACCCCCCCACCCCAAAAACAGTAAAATTGAAGAAACACAAGCAAGGAGAAAAGGCACAGGTGACAGACTAGCCCAAGCAGCAGATGGAGGCAAAATCAAAATATCAACCCAGAAAATCAGGAGAAACACAAATTAGCAGAAAGGCAGCACAAATGAAGCAGAAAATCCAAAACATTAGAGGAGGGAGACAAATGCTGAAACAGGGGTACAGAGCCCCCTGGATAGGGAAGGCAGAGTCCAGCAGGGCCTCTGCCTGCATAGAAAAAATACTTCTGAGTGAAGCAGGAATGAGAGCATTAAATAGTAAGTAAGTAAGTAAAATTTATTTATAAAGTGCAGTATCATGAATTAAAGCACTGTACAATCACATTCTAAAACAAATATAAACAAATACATAAATAAGCAAACCCTAAACATTATTAAATATATAAAATTGCATAATAAAATTATATATACTAAAAGTCAAATAAATTCAAGTCATCTGGGAAGGCGCGTGCAAATAAGTATGTTTTTAAAGCAGTTTTGAAGCTCTCCACTGTCTGGCATTCTCTCATCCGACGAGGTACAGAGTTCCACAGGGTGGGGGCAGCAAAAGCCTGAGCTTCAGAAGATTTCAAATGCACCCTGGGAATCTCCAGCAATCCCTCATCATTTGAGCAGAGTGGTCTGACAGGGCAGTAGGGACACAGAAGCTCTTGTAGGTAGCTCAGACCCATACCGTGTAGGGCCTTAAAAGTAAGCAAGCCAACTTTAAAGGTGATCCGTCACTGAACTGGCAGCCAGTGCAGAATGCATAGGACAGGCGAAATGTGGCTGGACTGAACAGACCCAGACAACAACCTGGCCGCAGCATTCTGCACTAGCTGCAAGCGGCAGATATCAACCCCAGGAAGCCCTAGGTATAGGGGGTTACTGTAGTCAAGACGTGAGGTCTTGAAGGCATGAACCAAAGTTGGCAGGTCACCAAATGGAACAAGATGCTTAATCCAGGAGATGTTCCTGAGATGGTCGAAAGATGATTTCACCACAGCTGACACCTGCAAATGCAGAGTCAGCCCCTCATCAAATAACACTCCCAGATTCCGCTCCCATTCAGAGGTCAGGAGCTGAGAGCCCCCAAGCCAAAGCCCAGAGGGCTTTCCAGCAACCATTCCCTCAGACCAGTGACCTGGTTCAACAACCAACACCTCCGTCTTGTCAGGGTTCAATCTAAGCCAGCTGGAATTCATCCAGTCTTGGATTTCAGCAAGACAGTTGGAAAAGAACAAGAGTGAACTATCCTGGTTGGGCACAAAGGACAAGTACATCTGAGTGTCATCTGCATAACCGTGAAAACTCAGCCATACCACCTTATAATGTCTCCTAATGGAAGCATGTACACTGTGAACAACATGGGGGACAACACTGAGCCCTGCCGAACCCCACATGGCAGGGGGTAAGAGTCAGAGGGAAAAATCCCCTATTCAACCCTCTGTGACCTACCAGTGAGGAAAGAATGGAACCATCTGAGGACTGTACCAGACAGGCCACAGATGAACTGCAGGCAATCAAGAAGTATCCCATGGTCCATGGTGTCAAAAGCTGAAGAGAGATCCAGAAGGACCAAGATAGAGTTTGTGCTTCTGGTCTCTGTCCATCAGGAGATCATTTAGTACCCGAACCAGAGTTGTCTCAGTACTATGTCTCTTACGAAAACCAGACTGGAGAGGATCATAGATAGCATGGATGGTAAGGTGGTTCTCCAACTGTTGTGTGACAACCTTCTCAATAACCATCACTATAAAGGGAAGGTTAGAGATTAGCCTGTAGTTTGTAGGAAAATCTGGGTCAAGGGATGGCTTCTTGAGAAGGGGGTAACCACAGCCACCTTCAGGGAGCTAGGAAACTCCCCCAGCTCCAATGAACACCAGATTAATTCTGCTAGAACCGGGTCAATCACTTCTACACACCCCACTAAAATGCTGGTAGGGCCCTGGTCTAAACTACAGTAGGTTGGGCACACACTCCGGAGAAGCAGCATGATATAATTGATCACCGGACGGTCAAAGTCGACCCAACAGAATGAAGGTGTTGCAACCCCACTTCGTCCACCAGTAACCCCCATAGAGTGTGACTGGTGAACCTCTGTCCTGATGTCAGCAACCTTATCATTATCAGCAAAGAAGTGAGCAAACTTGTTGCACTCTATTTGCGACAAGGCCCTCCGGACATGTAGACAGGCTGGATTGCACAGTCTGTCCACTGTCCTGAACAGCTGAGCTGGTCAGTTCCGTGATGCAGCAATGTCCCTGGACAAAAATTCTGCCTTCTTATGGGAGATTGCTGACTGACAGAACCTATAATGCTCCATCAGTCTAAGTCTGTTGGCATCTAAGGTGGTTTTACACCAGGCACACTCTAGCCTTAGCCCTACCTGCTTCAGCCCCCTCAAAGTCCCATCAAACCATGAGGACCGAGGGAGGAGAGTAAGTGGGTGAACACGGAATGGAGCAAGTGAGTTCAGGGCCTCCTCCACTGCTCAGTTAAAAGCCTGGAGGAGATTGTCTGGCCCCTCACTTGCCACCGGAATTCCCGATAGGTCCAACACCGCCAAAAGGCCATCAGGAGTCAAACTCCGTAAAGGGTATTATCGGTAGCGGTATAGGTTATGTAGGGGGCATGGCTGGTTGATTCAGCCCACTGAACCACAGGCTAAGCCTTTCAAATAATTACAGGCCAGTGACTATTCTCTCTGACCTGGGCAAGATCCTTAAAAAGAATGTCTTTTTGCAAATTTCTGACCACATCACAAACTACAGTCTGCTACCTCCTGAACAGCGTGGTTTTCTTAAGGGCTTTAGCACTACCACTGTGCTGGCTTGCTTCACCAACCATGTCTTAAGGAAAGCAGACAAAGGTAACCCTCACTGTGGCAATCGTCAGTCTCTCTAAGGCTTTCAATCTAGTAGATCATGACATTCTCCTTCGCAAACTCAGTTCTTATGGCTTTTCAGTGGGTACAATGGATTGGTTTAGGAATTACTTCTCTAAAAGATCCCAAAGGGTCTGCATGGGGGGGTCATATCCAGCCCTCTAGAGGTGCATAATGAAGTCCCACAAGTGTCCATACTAGGCCCATCCTTTTTTTCCCTTTTTATCAACCACCTACTTGGAGACAGCTCAGACTGCCATAAGATTATGCACGCGGATGATCTTATTATATTCAGGAGTGACAAAAGCCAGCAAAACATTTCTCATTCCCTCTTCAAAGATTTAGAATCCATTCATAACTGGTTTGCATCAAACAGACTACTTGTCAATGCTGAAAAAACAAAGACCACGTTGTTTGGGTCCAAGCCTAGGCTTGCTAAATGCTCCACTGGGCAAAGCAACTCCCTTTGCATCCTGGCCTGGACAGATCCCCCTTGAACATGTCACCACCTTCAAATACCTGGTGGTCAGCATTGACCCCTTCCTTACCTTCAAAGATCATATTGGGCTAGTTGTGGAACATGTTTACCTGTGGCTGGGTGTCTGCTACTACCTGTGGCACCTCCTGACCCCTGACGTGCAACTAGCTATTGGGCAGGGCACAGTGCTAGCCATCCTGGATTACTGCTCTCCCATCATCTCTCAAACCTTGTCTTGTCACCTTTCACATTTCAAAACTACCTTTATCAACATTTGCAGATTTGTCACTATAACCCCATATAACACCCACTACTGCTCCCTTTACTCGACGCTCGGGTGGTTCTCCCCCCAGGCCAGTCAGGGCTTCCTTATGGATAACCTCATTTACAAATCCCTCCATGACAGTGTTTGTTCCCCTTTAACCAAATTTCTCAGCATCAAACATTGCAAACAGGAACTGATGTCCTCCTCTCAATGCTTCTTTGACTATCCCTGGACTACCACTGCTTATATGGGGCGGAAAGCCTTCTCCATCACTGCCCTCAAGCTCAGAAATGGCCTACCATCCTTGCTTCACTCATTAGGCTCCCTTCAGTTATTCAAAGCACACTTTAAAAATGCTCTTATATCTGCCTTGGTCTGCAAGTGCATTTCCTGCTCTTAGTCAGGGGGTTTCTTCTGTTGGCCTCTCATCCCACTAGCCTGTTGGGTGCCATTTCTCTTGCCACTCGCAGACTTCAATGCTCATTTGTTTGGCCATTTACGCTTATGTGTTGTTTTTTTTTTGCACTGTCTTATTCACTGTTATTACATATTTTATTATCATTGTCCCCAGCTTTAAACTATATTTTTACCTGTATATTATATTGCTGAATCTTGCGTTTTGTACTCTCATGCACTGTATGCTGTATTGCTCCTTTTTTTTTTCTCTTTCCTTGCACTGTACTGTATGCACCATCTATATGGCCTGGATAGTATTTGAAATGGTCCCTGGCACCAGGGTTTCTACCCAGTTACCAAACAATCTCCATTTTCCTTAATGATCTTCCCACAGCCAGCTCATCCTCTTCTAACCACATGTACGCTGACAATACTGTTTTGTACAGTTCCAGCAATAACCCTGCTGCTGTGCAAACCAGCTTATAGCATAGAAACATAGAAACATAGAAACATAGAATTTGATGGCAGATAAGGACCACTTGGCCCACCCAGTCTGCCCATTTCCCTACCTAATGGATAAGCCGCAGATCCTAGTTAACCAGCAGCCTACTTCTTTCTGCCCCCACCCATTAGAATTGCCTTATGACTGTCCCATGCATGCTTAGATTCAACCACTGTTTGTGACTCCACTAACCTCCTCCGGAAGGCCGTTCCATGCATCCATAACCCTCTCTGTGAAAAATACTTCCTTACATTACCTCTGAGCCGCCCCCTCTATCTTCAAATTGTGCCCCTTGTTCTTTACACCTCTTTTTTGAAAGATGCTACCCTCTTGGACTTTGTTGATTCCTTGAGGTACTTGAAAGTTTCTATCATGTCCCCCTCTCCCTCCTTTCCTTGAGGCTATACATATTAAGCTCCTTTAGTCTCTCTTCAGATGTCTTCTGGTGCAGACCCTGCACCATTTTAGTTGCCCTCCTCTGGACAGCTTCCATCTTGTCTATGTCCTTGAGGAGATTGGGTCTCCAGAACTGCACACAGTACTCCAGATGGGGTCTCACCAGCTGTCTGTACAGAGGGATAACCACTTCCTGTTTTCTACTGGTGATGCCTCTCCCCATGCATCCCAGTATCCCCCAGCCCTTCTTACTGCCCTCTCACATTGCTTGGCCACCTTTAAGTCATCTGATATGACTACCCCCAGGTCCCTTTCCATTTTTGTTGTTGTTAGTATCTCACCCCCCATTGTGTACTCTTCCCCTGGGTTTTTGTTTCCCAGGTGCATTACCTTGCACTTCTTAGCACTGAATCTAAGCTGCCATACATTTGACCATTCCTCTAACCTTGCCAAGTCCCTTCTCAGCATGACATCAACAAAGTTCAGCTCTGGTTTGCTTCTCACCAGCTTTTTCTAAATGTCAAGAAGACAGTCTCAATGACCTTTGGCACCAGGCAGAGACACTCTAGGCTCCTGGCCCTACCCACCTTCCACACCCTTGATGGGACCATCTTGGAGGACGTCTCCTCATTTAGACATCTGGGAGTTTGGCTGGACCAGCTCCTCAACTTCTCTGTGCATATCAATGCTATCCTGAAGATACTGTGCCCCAAGCTTGGTGCTCTGTACAAGAATCGTAGTTGCATCCTGCTGACTGCGATGCGCAAAATTATTCAGAAGATGATACTCCCCATCTTTGACTATGGTGATGTAGTCTATGGTGCTGCTCCCAAATCTTCCCTGACAAGTTGGACACTCTTTTTAACTCCTTCTGCTGCTTTGCTATTGACTCTCCTTCCCGCTACCACCACTGTGAACTCTATCGCTCTCTAACCTTCCTTCCACTATGTCACAGACGCATCTCTCGCTGTGCCAACTAACCTCTAAATTCTGTTTCGTGGGGCACCCCTCCTAGCTCTCATCCTCTCTCTCCACTCAACCTCCCCCCACCCACTCTCTCAGATCAAATGAAGCCCACACCTTGATGGTCCCTCGCTGCTCCACCCTCATCGGTCAGACTGGTTTAACCCATCGTTTCCATAAAATCTGGAATTCCCTCCCCCCTGAAATAGGACACTCCTCCTCCAACTACTCCCCTACCTCTGCCTTACACAATTACCTTTCTTTCAGCTGTTCCTGCTTTAACCCACCTTAATACCTATTCCCAGTTTCTGCCTTCCTACCATGACCCCTCCCCTGGCAGGGTTCTCAACATCCTGAAGGGGGAAATTTGAAAATGGCTACCCCTTCTCCTCATATTCAGTTCTTGCCTCCCCCCCTCTCTTCTCCACCTGCCCTTCTGGGTCACCAGTGTGCACAACCTAACCACCATCCTTTTTACTCCAATAGCACTTGCATACTACCTCGAGCCTGCTCCTGGTACAATCATGCACTATAAATGGTTCTATCGCATTATTACTGTTTTGTATGTTTATATGTTCTTTTGTATGATTTTGGACATGTATTGTAATTTACCAAATGTTCCTCTACTGTTTATTGTACAATATCTTGTGTTCCAGCTGTTGCACAATCTTACAATGTTGTATTGTTTGTACTACCCACATATTATTGTAACTGATCATCCTTCACAACCCTATGTAACCCCTCCCCCCCCAGGTCACACCGTGAAATGAGCAACTTGTTATTCAGTGTGCCCTCCTGGTGAAACATTTCAATAAATAAATAAACAAAGAAACAAATTAATTAATTAATTAATCTATCTGCACATCCCTGGCATTTACAAAGACGGACATGATTTCTTAGGGGGAAGAGTGCAACAATCCCTCATTACAGTATGGGTATGTGGCTGTTCACTGAGACATGCGCCAAGTGGGGACTGACTCTTTTGTATCATCCCCAAGTAGATAGGCTAGACAAAGTGTTTGGTGGTGTAGATAAGGAATATGCTAGACATCCTTGCTTTAGTTAGCCGACTCACTCTTGTGTGCTGGATGGGTTTTCATTGTCTTCTACCTTTCTATTTTCCCAAACCACTTGTGGATCAGTGAGTTGCTAAAGTCCTGAACACCTGAAAAATTTAAGGGTGTCAGACATTTTACCCCTGGACCCTAGTAGCCTGCCAGTGAGGGACCACCAAGTACTGGGGACAGACAATCGTGACCTGAGATTTGGGAGCATTTTCTGTGCAGATCATCAATCAAAAGGAAATACAATATGTGGTGGGACCACTAGAAGGGTATGGGATCCCCAGTTGGTTCTGCCATCAAGGGTAACTGATGGCCAGCTGGCCTGTAGAGAACTCCCCCAAAGAGGTCAAGTGAAACCCTGGTGGTGGTGATTCTGGAAAAAAGGCCTGTGTAGTGACAATACACCCCAAATAGGGCATAAAAGGCAGTGGAAGGTGAAAAAGCTACCAGAAAAAGTTAAGTGATACATCTCCAGGCAACATGGAGGGACTGTATGAGCCAAGCGTTCCAGCATTTACACTGTTGGCCTGACCTGCTTGAGAGGGGATCTATGCTGCCCCACCAATGGTCAGGATAGATCACTCATAGCTGCACATGGTGCAAACTGGTGGACCTTTAATTGGGTTACAGCAGGTGGAGAGTTGTGGGTAGCCATTCAAGAAAAGCAATAGGCCTTTGTTTCTCTTCGCTGGCAGATGATGAACTTAAAAACATGAGGTACACCATCTCAGCATGGTAACCAGAAAAAATCATAAGATGATATTAAGGAAAAAGCACAGAGACAGAAATAAAACTTACGAAGGGAAATTAGCCATTATCAGGGTTAGATGGTACAGAAATACTCATTGACGGAGTATTACAAAACGCATTTATAAGAAGACTTGGTTTGCTGGCCAAGGCACCTAGCTTCACCTGAGCTCTTTCCTTCTAAGACTGCTTGAAAGGCAGAGTAGAGAAACTTACCAGAGCAAGGGAGAAGGATTAAGACTTAGTTTGGCTAAGCAGATTTACTGTGTGGTGGTGTTTTTATTTTTTACTCACAGGGATTGCTACTGTTTGTTGTTAACATTTCATTGCTTTATTTTTTCTCTGATTCAAATTGTTGTTGCTGGTATACCTTCTTCTGCATTATTACAAGGTGTGCCTACAGGTGTGTGCTAACAGATTACTGCTGTAATCTTCTGATTCAAATTGACTTTTGCAAGGTATATCTTCTGTTACTGCTTTATTTTTCTCTGAGCAAAGTGTTTCTTACAGGTATATCTTCTCTGAAATTACTGTATTACAGGTGGAGCTTACATTTTGTGACTTTTTATCATTGGGCTAAGCAAAATTACTGTTTGACACTGTGTTTTATTTTTCTTGTTTGTTGAAAAGGTTTGTTGTCTCAGAGGTGTTTCAGTCTCCTTCTCACATTGAAGGAGCTAATTGCTTTCCTCCACAGCTCTTCCAAAGGATTAGGTGTGTATGTGGGGGTGGAGCTGGCAAACTGTCAGTAATTTCCAACAGAAAGAAGGGTTAAAAAGTCAGGTTAGTTGATATCTTGGAGGTAGAAGACTTGGTTTGCTGGCCAAGGCACCTAGCTTCACCTGAGCTCTTTCCTTCTAAGACTGCTTGAAAGGCAGAGTAGAGAAACTTACCAGAGCAAGGGAGAAGGATTAAGACTTAGTTTGGCTAAGCAGATTTACTGTGTGGTGGTGTTTTATTTTTTACTCACAGGGATTGCTACTGTTTGTTGTTAACATTTCATTGCTTTATTTTTCTCTGATTCAAATTGTTGTTGCTGGTATACCTTCTTCTGCATTATTACAAGGTGTGCCTACAGGTGTGTGCTAACAGATTACTGCTGTAATCTTCTGATTCAAATTGACTTTTGCAAGGTATATCTTCTGTTACTGCTTTATTTTTCTCTGGAGCAAAGTGTTTCTTACAGGGTATATCTTCTCTGAAATTATTACAGGTGGTGCTTTACAGGTTTTACAGTTTTATCTAACATTAGGATAAGCTTTCAGGGTTACTGCATTTGTTGTTGACTGATTGTTTCTGCTCTTACCTCCTTGTTCTTTCGTCCGTGGTTCTTCTTTTAGGCAGGGGAAGGCCCAGCACCCACCCATCCCCAACCACCCCGCTACACTCCTTTTATAGGGTACCACAGTTGTGACATTTCCTGTGACAGAGCAGGAAGGGGCGGATCAGTGGGGCCTCCACAAGGTGATCTCATTTACAGGGCACTAGTAATTTAACTTGTTATAACAAGTTAAACAAAGCACAATTAAACCATTACTTGCATTTTTTTTTTTTTTTCCTTCTAATTACTCTGACTAGGTTACAAACCCAGCAACTTATTTGTAATGGATTTCATTAACTGCAGGTACTGTGGAACAATTTTCAGAAGGACAGTCTTACAGGATTTAGGACACTGTCCTACATGCTGGGCCTTTGGAGATCTTAGGTCTCAGCTCCGGGCAGCATGGGCAGAGATTGCACGCCTCAAATTTCATATTGAAGAGGAAATACATTATAAGAACCACCCGCCATTTCCCCAGCATCCAACAGAAAAACCTCGACCGCAGAGGGTAGTTGGTCCAGGAGGTTGGCAGGTGGTTAGGAGGAGCAAATCAGGTGCCCCATCACTCTCTGCTCTCCAACACATTACCTCCAAAAACCATATAAACACTACAAACAGGTATCTGCCTCTATCTCTGAAATCAAATAAAGAGGCAGAAGACACTGCAGAGCAGGACACTGCGGCACAGGAGCTGGCACAACAATACTCACCCAAATCAGGAACCAAAACTAAACAAGCACAAAGGAAATCCAAAAAACTTCTGATCATAGGAGACTCCATGATTCGGGGAGTTGATACCCATCTCCAGCCAGGGGTGATGGTCAGATGTCTCCCAGGTACATCAGCATGGAGAGACACTGACCGCATTGCTAAAATTGTTCACAAAGCAGGAGAAAACATTGATGTCCTAGTACACATAGGGACTAATGATCTCGCCACCCGGTCAGTTGTGGAGACCAAGGAACACCTGACTAGGCTGGGTGACAAACTATCATCTATTTCGTCCGGCATCTCCTTCTCTGAGATCCTGCCAGTCTGGGAGAAGGGAGCAGATGGACGGAAGGTCAGAGAAGGGGAGATAGGGGAGCTAAACACGTGGCTCAAGGACTGGTGCCAGAAAAAGGACACAGATTTGTAGGGAACTGGCAACAGTTCTGGGAGCGAAAGTTCTTTAAATTTGATGGACTGCATCTGACTAAAGAGGAGTCAGTGCATTGGGGCAGAAGTTTGGCGTCTTTGCAGAATATTTAAACTAGCAAATGGGAGGGTGCAGCACCCCATAAATCGAATGAACACCTCCCCTCAGCTAGTGGTCAAACAGGAATTCAAGCGTGTTTGCCGTTCATTTGCATCACCAGGTAAGAAAAAAAAAAAAAAAAAAGGTTTGTCTCCCCATACGATGCACAGGGTAATGCCAAACTTCACCAACAACTAACACACAAAATCTGGCCAATGAAAATCATGTACACAAATGCTCACAGCCTGGAAATAAGATCCCAGACCTGCAGGCAATAATGTCAGAGGCTAAACTGGACATAAGTAGCAATTAGTGAGACGTGGTTTACCAGTAACCACACTTAGGAGACTTCAGTACCTGGCTATGTATTGTTCAGAAGAGACCGAGGTGCAAAAGGGAGGAGTGGCCCTGTATGTTAATGAAAATATCAAAGCTACAGAAATTCAGAATACACATAATGAGCCAGAAGAACTGGGGTCACCCTGGAAACGGAAATGGGACAGCCATAAGAACTGGGGTTGTCTACAGGCCCCCAGACAAGAGGGAGGACATAGACACATTACTGTTAGAGGATATACAAAACATGACAGCTAAAGGAGGTTCTGATAATGGGAGACTTCAACATGCCAGATACAGATTGGTCAATACCAGCAGGAACATCGGCCAGAACTAGACATAGTGGATTCCCTGCAGGGGAGGGCCTCAAACAACTGGTACAGCAACCCACAAGAGACAGGGCTATCCTAGATCTAGTACTGACTAACAAAGAAGGGATCACAGATCTCCAGGTAGAAGGTCACCTGGGGGCCAGTGACCATCACATGGTATGGTTCAATTTGGCTACTACATCTAAATCATCCCATTCCAAGGCAAAATATGGGACTTCAGAGGAGCTGACTTTGATAAGATGGCCAACAGAGTTAAGCTAGCCCTGGCAAAAGAAACACAGGTGAGGAGGTACAGGCAAGTGGGCAAGCATTAAGGATACAATACTTGAAGCAACATCCCATTGTGTTAGACAGAAAAGGAAGTGTAAAAGAAGAAGGAAACCACTTTGGTTCTCAAATACAGTAGCAGAAAAGGTCAGAGCCAAAGGCTGGCCTTCAGAAAATATAAGGGAACACAGCGGGATGAAGATAGGGAGGCATACCAAACTGCCCTAAGGAAGCAGGTAAGGCAGTAAGGCAGGCAAAGTCCCAAACTGAGGAAACACTAGCACGGACAGTAAAAGAAGGTGACAAGACTTTCTATAGATACATTAGTGAAAGGAAAAAGTCCAGAGGGGTATTGCTAAGCTTAATGGAGAAAGGAGCATGTGAGGAGGAGGACCCTGTAAAGGCATCTATCCTAAATAGATACTTTTGCTCAGTATTTACTGAAGAGAAGGTAGGGCAGGGCCCACAGCTCAACATCATGGACACAGGGGGAGGGAGGTGAGCACTACTCCCTTCACAAAGAAGGTCTCTACAAGAGCTTGCTAAGCTCAGGGTGGATAAGGCAATGGGACCTGATGGCATACATCCCAGGGTACTTAAGGAGCTAAAGGAGGAACTAGCAGAGCCTTTAGCAGAATTGTTTAGTGAGTCTCTGAGCACAGGAGAGGTCCCAGAAGACTGGAGAAGGGCTCATGTGATCCCACTCCACAAGAGTGGCAGCAGGAGGCAGGGGAACTACAGACCGGTCAGTCTTACCTCAGTAGTGGGCAAGATTATGGAGGCACTCCTTAAGGAAAGGATAGTGCAACACCTGGAATCCATAGGGGCACAGGATCCAAGACAGCATGGGTTTACAAGGAAGGTCCTGTCAAACTAATCTCATAGATTTCTTTGACTGGGTAACCAGAGTGGTGGACCAAGGGGAGCAGTTGATGTCGCCTACCTTGACTCCAGCAAAGCTTTTGACACTGTTCCACATAGAAGATTGATAAATAAGCTAGAGTAGGCTCAGGGTGGGTCAGAAGTTGGTCAACTGGGTGGCAAACTGGTTGACTGGCAGAAAACAGAGAGTGGTGGTAAATGGTATACAGTCAGAAGAGATGCAAGTCACAAGTGGGGTACCTCAGGGAATCAGTCCTGGGGCCAGTCCTATTCAACATCTTCATTAGTGACCTCGCAGATGGACTAGAGGGTAAGGCTTGTCTGTTTGCAGATGACACCAAGATCTGCAACAGAGTAGATGATCCAGATGGGGTGGGCAGAATGAGAAGAGATCTGGATAAACTAGCAGAATGGTCAGAAGAGTGGCAACTGGGATTTAATGCAAAGAAGTGCAAAATCATGCACATAGGGAAGAGAAACCCTGAAGCCACTTATAGGCTGGGAGGGGAGTTGCTAGCAGTCACAAAGGAAGAAAGAGACTTGGGCATCATCATCACTGATGACCTCAAATCATCCAAGCAGACCTCTAAAGCAGTAGGTAAGGCTAGGGGTGTTAGGGTGTATTAGTAGGGTATCACAAGTCAAGAGGGAGGTAATAATCCTCTGTACAAGATATTGGTTAGGCCCCATCTGGAGTACTGCGTGCAGTATTGGAGGCCACACCTTCACAAGGACATTAACCAAATTGAGGCAGTCCAGAGAAGGGCAACCAAAATGGTGCAGGGACTGCATCAGAAGACATATGAGGACAGATTAACGGAGCTCAATATGTATACCCTTGAGCAAAGGAGGGAGAGAGGTGATATGATCGAGACATTTAAACACCTTAAGGGCATAAACAAGGTGAAAAGTCTAACATGTTTAAATATAAGAAAAATAGCAGGACAAGAGGACACAGCATGAGATTAGAGGAGGCCGATTAAGGGGAATGTGAGGAAATTCTTTTTCACAGAAAGGGTGGTAGATGCATGGAATGGCTTACCACAAGAAGTGGTGGCTATGAATACAGTGCAGGGCTTCAAACAGGCATGGGATAGGCATAAGGGAGCAATACAAATGACTATGAATAGATAGGTCACTGACAGAGCAAAGGCCGATGGCACATTTATAAGGTAGAAAAAGAAATGGGCAGACTGGATGGGCCTTGTGGTCCTTATCTGCCGTCAACTTCTATGTTTCTATGTTTCTATGTAAGACTTGATGGAAACATGATCCCTAGCAGACCAATGCTCTAGCACACATGGATAGGCCCATCTATGTGGTATAATCAAACATGGTAACACAGGCTAGAGAGTGTTAAGTCAGCAATAAATACTAAGTTAAATGGGAACTGAGACGAGATAGGGTTATTATGTGTTTCAGCAGGCATCTGTGTTTGGAGGTTAGTGAGATAAACCAGGCAGATATCGGGGTTGGGGGTTAGCCTAAGACCACTGGATGGATACTAAATATATTGTAGCTTTGGCAAAGGAGTGGGTACATACATAAATTCTGAAAGAGGAGTGAAAGCCTGAACCAATAGCCTGTTGAATTGTGATCTTAGGATCCATGTACCATGTGTGTAACTGAACTGAGACAATATATTCACCAATAGAGGAACATGTGCTAAAAGATTTTGTGTCCGTGGTTTGATTTACTCTAAGCACCTATGGCAGTCTGAGTGTGTCAAAGGGTAGTTACAGGTCTGGACATGTGTGCATTATATGTAATAGGATGCAAGATTACCCATCTGCAAGCAACAGATATACCTTAAGACATGGGAGGTTCCACTTAGCTGTGCTCATCCCTTTCTCTGGATCATAAGGGAGAGAAGGGAAAAATAATTTGCAAAATCATTAAGATATAGAGTTCTTTAGGGGGACATGGCTTAGCAGCTGAATGGAGCAGACACTACTTTATATAGCTCTGCTGTGTTTGAACCTAAAAGTAAATAAAATAAACATCTGGGCTGTATTTTTGAAGTGTCTCTGCCTTACCTCTGTGTTGTTGGTCCGGCTGGAACAGCGATGGGCAAATCAATAAATTTAGTGGCTTCTACTGATTTCTTTAAGCACAAGCCATCTCAACAATGGGATGGTTGGCCTACACAGCATGACTGGGCATCGGGTGACAGTAGTTCCAGCAAAGATGAGGTGTCACTTGCTACAGTTCATTCCATCTTAATCTAGCTTGTTAAGACTGTCCAGGACATGGATAGAAAATTGGATGCCCTGTCTCCCTGGGTAAGCTTTCTTGAAGCTTGGGTCGATGCCATAGAACAGACTATGCAACTTATGGATGGCTCAGTTACCAAATATGCTGAGGTGATGGCTAAACATATAAAAAAAAATTCCCTGCTGTGAATGCACTTAGAAAATGTTTAAAACCGGACTAGGGAGTATAACAATCATATTCTTGGGCTCCCAGAGCAAGCAGAGGCTGATGATCCAATGAGCTTCACACAGACGGTTCTTCCACATCTTTTGGGGGTGTCTGAGGAGGATCCTGCCTTTTCCTTAAAGAAAGCCTATAGGATTACCCCCTGTAGAACTGCCGAGGGTGCTACAAGTCCTAGGACCTTTCTGGTGGTCTGCAACGGTATGGGAGTATGAGATCATATTTTGAGCATGGCTTAACTTCATTATGGGAACACAGACATTTCAGTGTTTCCAGAATATTCCTTCTCTACAAGGCAAAGCAGGAAGGCATTTGATCAGGCGCACTCCTCATTTAGAGGTCTGAAAATTCAGCATCAGCTTCTTTTCCCGACTAAACTTAAGGTCCACTGGAATGTTCGCACCTACCTGTTTAATGAACCCTCTGATGCTGCCAAGTTAGTCACCCTCATTGAAACAGAAATGGATGCGCTGAATAGAACCTCATCAGAGGAGGAGATCGAGGATTTGATGGACTTTGTTCACTGTGAATACATGCACAGCTACCCTGTAACTGTAGAGCTGGCTGGACTTGTGTTTATTTTTGTAAAGAAACTGTTGTTCCATATTATGCTGTGTTCCGCTTCTTTATCTGGACTGTCCCTTCCCTCACTCCCATTGCTGTGAACTGATATTGTGTGTTGCCCAGGCACTCTTTTTTTATATTTAGCTACATGTATCATGGATTTACAAAGCTGAATATTTTCTTTTTCTTTTTTTAATTTAGCAATCTAGCAACTCTTTTGCAGGGATAGTGATTCATTAATTTTCTGTTCCTGTATAGAAGTGGAGGCCAAGGGAGCATGTTGCATGGCAGAGTGATGGCGTGTTTTTTGCACGCTCTTCCCCCATGTTTTCCCATGCAGTTGTTGCTCTCTTCTTTTATGAACTTCTGTGCATCTGTACCGTTCCATAATTTTGAGAGTCAATGGGTATTCAGTTGTCTAGACATTGCAGGTTGTTTATGCTGATGTTTGTCATCGGGGTGGGGGGACTACTTTAATTATTTCACAGGGTGGTGGTGTACAGTGCTACAAATGCTCATATTGTTCAGTATATAGCCTAAATGCAACTGTGAATGTTCTATTTCAGTAGAAGATCATGTTCCAAATATAATCTTGTCCTATTTCCAGGTTCACCGTTTGGGATATCTTTAGCTATATAGTTCTACTATAGCATGGTTTATGAAGGATACCACTGGGTGTTATGCCAGGTTGGTAATATTTAGCATCATCTTTCATTATTGTATGTTATTATCCCTGTAATGCTCTGAGCTGTGATACGCCTTGGGATATAGGAGTGTTAGCTCTTGTCTTTTTTCTATTTGTGTACTTCCCCATGTGGTTTATCTAAAGGGAAAGTGTCTTCTTTCTCCTTTTTTACGACCTGATGTTATGCTCAATTTATGTAATTCTCTGTGTGTGGATGTTATTGTAAGTTTTCTGTATGAAACTTATAAATAGACAATACAAAAAAAAAGATAGAGTTCTTCATCCAGTCATTCATTTTGGGATTACTGTATCCAGTATATGTATGGAGGATTTATTTGGTTAACTTTCTGTTTATCCTCCTCAGTCATGGTCCTGGCCTCCTGTATCCCTCATTGACAACCTTGCCATGTGGCACCAACGTGCAGCTTCCACAAGCCACACTGCTTCACTCTGGAAAGAGGTCTGCGAAGGGGGAACTATACAGACAGTTCTCTAGTTCAGTAATGGGGGGTGGACTACAAGTGCATGGTACCCGAGTGTGCCAGGTTTTTGTCCTGCCAGAAGAGGGTTTTCTTTGCATTTTCTGTTTCACCTTATGCCAAGGACATCACACAAAGTTCAAGAGGATGTCAGCACAGGATCACATACATGTCCCTGAGCCTGGTTAATGTCCACCAGTACACTTCTGCCTTCACTGCACCATCACCAGTGGTTACCAAGGTTCAGTTTTGTTGCAAAAACAGTAACACTCCATTTTTCGAGGCAAGCATCTTCAGGGATGCTCAATCCTCCTTTACCTCTTAAAGGCCCTCTAACTGCCCAGGCTCATTCCTGAACCAGTATTACAGGTAGCTGAACTGCCACTGCTCTAAGTCTTGGTCACATCAGGCCAAAGGTCCACATGCTAGAGTTCTACAAATTCATATTGGCCTCTTTCTAATGTTTGGCTAGTGCATCCAGTCTGTTGTCTGTCCTGATTGCTGTCTTGTGCTCAGGGTATTTTTATTTTTAAATGCCTTTTTGTCTGAACCACATAGTCTTGGCCAGATAGGCATGACAAAACATAAATGTCTCCAGCTGCATTGTAAGTAAAAAATTCTTGAATTTCAGATTTTGTTTCATTGTGTGGGTTTTAAAGAGGACAAGAAATTATTTCTACTTGGTAGCAGTTTTTAATGTTCTCATTTACAGAAATGATATACATAAACCTAAATGATCCATATGTAACTGTACCTGAATAAAAAGTGATGTAAAAAACTGTATTTGCATTGTTTTGTTTTTATGGGCTGCATTCTGTTACAGTTCTCTTCATGGAACCAGTGATACAGAATTTTTGCTATGAAACATAGAAACACAGAAACATAGAAGATGACGGCAGATAAGGACCGCAAGGCCCATGCAGTCTGCCCATTTCTTTTTCTACCTTATAAATGTGCCATTGGCCTTTGCTCTGTCAGTGGCCTATCTATTCATACTTATCTGTATTGCTCCTTTATGCCTATCCCATGCCTGTTTGAAGCCCTGCACTGTATTCATAGCCACCACTTCCTGAGGTAGGCTGTTCCATGCATCCACCACCCTTTCTGTGAAAAATAATTTCCTCACATTCCCCCTTAATCGGCCTCCCTCTAGTCTCATGCTGCATCCTCTTGTCCTGCTATTTTTCTTATATTTAAACATGTTAGACTCTTTCACCTTGTTAATGCCCTTAAGGTGTTTGAATGTTTCGATTATATCACCTCTCTCATTCCTTTGCTCAAGGGTATACATATTGAGCTCTGTTAATCTGTCCTCATATGTCTTCTGATGCAGTCCCTGCACCATTTTGGTTGCCCTTCTCTGGACTGCCTTAATTTGGTTAATGTCCTTGTGAATGTGTGGCCTCCAGTACTGCGCAATACTCCAGATGGGGCCTAACCAGTGTCTTGTAAAGAGGGATTATTACCTCCCTCTTATGACTTGTGATACCCCTACTAATACACCCTAACATCCCCCTAGCCTTACCTACTGCTTTAGAGGTCTGCTTGGATGATTTCAGGTCATCGGTGATGATGATGCCCAAGTCTCTTTCTTCCTTTGTGACTGCCAGCAACTCCCCTCCCAGCCTATAGGTGGCTTCAGGGTTTCTCTTCCCTATGTGCATGATCTTGCACTTCTTTGCATTAAATCCCAGTTGCCACTCTTCTGACCATTTTGCTAGTTTATCCAGATCTCTTCTCATTCTGCCCACCCCGTCTGGATCATCTACTCTGTTGCAGATGTTGGTGTCATCTGCAAACAAACAAGCCTTACCCTCTAGTCCATCTGCAATGTCACTAATGAAGATATTGAAGAGGACTGGCCCCAGGACTGATCCTGAGGTACCCCACTTGTGACTTGTATCTCTTCTGACTGTATACCATTTACCACCACTCTCTGTTTTTTCCCCGTCACCAGTTTGCCACCCAGTTGACCAACTTCTGACCCACCCCGAGCCTACCCAGGTTATTTATCAATCTTCTATGTGGAACAGTGTCGAAAGCTTTGCTGAAGTCAAGGTAGGCAACATCAACTGCTCCCCTTGGTCCACCACTCTGATTACCCAGTCAAAGAAATCTATGAGATTAGTTTGACAGGACCTTCCTTTGTAAACCCATGCTGTCTTGGATCCTGTGCCCCTATGGATTCCAGGTGTTGCACTATCCTTTCCTTAAGGAGTGCCTCCATAATCTTGCCCACTACTGAGGTAAGACTGACTGGTCTGTAGTTCCCTGCCTCCTCCCTGCTACCACTCTTGTGGAGCGGGATCACATGAGCTCTTCTCCAGTCTTCTGATGACCTCTCCTGTGCTCAAAGACTCACTAAACAGTTCTGCTAATGGCTCTGCTAGTTCCACCCTTAGCTTCTTAAGTGCCCTGGGATGTATGCCATCAGGTCCCATTGCCTTGTCCACCCTGAGCTTAGCAAGGTCTTGTAGGGCCCTTTATTTCTGTGAAGGGAGTAGTGCTCACCTCCCCCCCCCCTGTGTCCATGGTGCTGAGCTGTGGGCCCTGCCCTACCTTCTCTTCAGTAAATACAGAGCAAAAGTATCTATTTAGGATATATGCTTTTACAGGGTCCTCCTCCTCACATGCCCCCTTTTCTCCTTTGAGCTTAGCAATACCCCCTCTGGACTTTCTCCTTTCACTAATGTATCTATAGAAAGTCTTGTCACCTTCTTTTACTGTTCATGCTAGTGTTTCCTCAGTTTGGGACTTTGCCTGCCTTACTGCCTTCCCTGCTTCCCTTGGGGCAGTTTGGTATGCCTCCCTATCTTCATCCCGCTGTGTTCCCTTATATTTCCTGAAGGCCATCCTTTTGGCTCTGAAAGGGTTCTGAAAGAACTCTTAAAACTGAAGGTGGACAAAGCAATGGGGCCTGATGTGATTCATCCCAGAATTCTAAAAGAACTAAGGGTAGAACCAGTGACACCACTGACTACCCTCTTTAACAAATCATGGGAGGATGGGGTGGTACCCGAGAACTGGAGGAGGGCAGATGTGATTCCCCTTCACAAAAATGGGAGCAAGGCAGAAGCAGGAAACTACAGACCTGTTAGTTTAACCTCAGTGGTAGGGAAAATGATGGAATCACTTCTGAAGGAAAGAATTGTTAAATATCTAGAGGCCAGAGGGGCACAGGACCCAAGGCAGCATGGATTCTAGCAGGAAGGTCATGCCAGACAAATCTGATAGGTTTCTTTGACTGGGTGACCAAAGTAGTTGATCAGGGAGGGGCTGTGGACATGGCCTACCTAGACTTTAGCAAGGCATTTGACACAGTCCCACACAAAAGATTAATATACAAGTTAGCCAGCCTGGGAGTGGGTCCCAAGATGACAGCCTGGGTAAAGAATTGGCTGGAGAATAGGACACAGAGAGTAATAGTAAATGGAGTCCACTCTGAAAAAAGGGGGGTTAGTAGTGGGGTACCGCAGGGTTCAGTATTAGGACCAGTCCTCTTCAATGTCTTTATAAGTGACATTGCAGAGGGACTGGAAGGAAAAGTATGTCTCTTTGCAGATGACACAAAGATCTGCAACAGAGTTGATGCACAGGGTGGGGTGGAAAGGATGAGAAGGGACTTGGCAAGGTTAGAGGAATGGTCAAATGTATGGCAGCTTAGATTCAATGCTAAGAAGTGCAAGGTAATGCACCTGGGAAACAAAAACCCAGGGGAAGAGTACACAATGGGGAGTGAGATACTAACAACAACAAAAATGGAAAGGGACCGGGGGTAGTCATATCAGATGACCTAAAGGTGGGCAAGCAATGTGAGAGGGCAGCAAGGAGGGCTGGGGAGATACTGGGATGCATAGGGAGAGGCATCACCAATAGAAAACAGGAAGTTATTATCCCTCTGTACAGACAGCAAGTGAGACCCCATCTGGAGTACTGCGTGCAGTTCTGGAGACCAATCTCCATGAGAGACATAGACAGGATGGAAGCTGTCCAGAGGAGGGCAACTAAAATGGTGCAGGGTCTGCACGGAAGACATATGAAGAGAGACTAAAGGAGCTTAATATGTATAGCCTCGAGGAAAGGAGGAGAGGGGGACATGATAGAAACTTTCAAGTACCTCAAGGAATCAACAAAGTCCAAGAGGGTAGCATCTTTCAAAAAGAGGTGTGCAAGAACAAGGGGCACAATTTGAAGATGGGGGGCAGCTCAGAGGTAATTTAAGGAAGTATTTTTTTCACAGAGAGGGTGGTGGATGTATGGAGCGGCCTTCCAGAGGAGGTTGTGGAGTCACAAACAGTGGTGGAATTCAAGCATGCATGGGACAGTCATAAAGGCAATTCTAGGGGTGGGGGTAGGAAGAAGTAGGTTGCTGGTTAACTAGGATCTGCAGCTTATCCATCAGGTAGGGAAATGGGCAGACTGGGTGGGCCAAGTGGTCCTTATCTGCCATCAAATTCTATGTTTCTATGTGACCTTTTCTGCTACTGTATTTGAGAACCAAAGTGGTTTCCTTCTTCTTTTGCACTTCCTTTTCTGTCTAACACAGTGGGATGTTGCTTCAAGTATTGCATCCTTAATGCTTGCCCACTTTGCCTGTACCCTTCTGCCCTGTGTTTCTTTTTGCCAGGGCTAGCTTAACTCTGTTGGCCATCTTATCAAAGTCAGCTTCTCTGAAGTCCCATATTTTTGCCTTGGAATGGGATGAGTTAGATGTAGTGGCCAAATTGAACCATACCATGTGATGGTCACTGGCCCCCAGGTGACCTTCCTCCTGGAGATCTGTGATCCCTTCCCTGTTAGTCAGCACTAGATCTAGTTTGCCACAGTTTGAGCAAAGAACTCTAAGCATGGCTCTAATATGACAATAACTCATGTCTAGCATTCTGTGTACAAACTGATATAATAAAAATTCCAAATTACTGGTTCTATGAAGAGAACTGTAAAGAATGTTGTCCCTAAAAAGAAAAGAACTTAAAACCAAGTTTTTCACATTAGTGTTTTTTCAGGTATAGTTAAATATAGCTCACATGGAGGCAAGTTTTTCTTTTTATGTTGATTGTACGCATGCGCAAGAAACACATTGTGGCAGCTTTCCAGAAGCAGGTTGTGGAGGCATGGCACAGTTGTGGCCAATGTCCCCACAGCTTTTAAAGGCTTGGCCCGCTTTCCACAATGCCATGGCATGCTCCTGCTGACACTAGTTCAGCCAGCGTGCCACAATCTTGTAAGGTTTTAGCCACTGCAATCAGGGTCCGCCTCATCATTGCAGCATAGGCCATCCGCTGCAATGAGGAAGTGATCCGTCATTGCTGGGCGGAACCTTGTTACAGTGATACTGTTTGTGAACATGGTGGTGGCTTGCCACTTTGTTCACAAACAATAATAAGGGCCCCCCCCGCAAGGGGTGCCTAATCCCCCTCAGCAGCATGTGCCCCCCACCACAGTGTTTGTTTGCTGATGGGGGCCGCAGTCCCCCTCGGCTTCAGTGCCCCAAGTTTGATGTTGCTGATGGTGGAGCCCACTCCCCATCAGCATTATATAACATCCCCAGCTTTTGTTGTGTGCTGATGGGGTGCCCAATCCCCGTTGGCATAATGTCACCCCCACCCAGCTTTTGTTGTGTGCAGACAGGGGTGCCCAATCCCCTATCAGCTACAGCTACCCCCCCAAAAAGACTCCATTGGCACACTGGGAGCATACCCTAGCATGCCACATGCCCCTGTAAAAACAAAAATGGTCCTGCAATGTTTTTTTTTTCCTTGTGGAAAAAGGAAATGGTCCCTCGGCGGTCTCACTGCCCCCCTCCCACAACCCACACCCACTGCACACCCTGCCTCCCCATACCCCCCTCACCCCATACTTACCTCCGAAGTCTGGCGCGACCATCTTCGGTGGACTGGGAACTTGTCTGCACTCTTCAAAGTTGACCGCAAACTGAGTAAATGCCTGTAAGCTGTATACTGGAATAAATAGGGTTTTTTCAACTTTGATGCATATCTCAGGCATTTTTGAATTTTGGCACCAAATTTTCAACATGGGGTTTTTGGGACCTCTCCTCATGAATTCTGGCAATTTCATGGCATTATTAGGCCACAAAAGATGATTTTGCAGTCACTGCGTGGAATCCCCTTTCGGGGCTGATTAACAGAATGACAGTACCAGTGTTTATGAGGTGGGCTGTCAAAATGCCTATGTTACAAATTTATGTGCGGCAATCAAAAAATGACTGTTCTGAATGCATTGAGCGGTTGCTACACGCGCTCATAACTGTGTGAATTTGCAATATTTTCATGCCAGATTTTCAACATTGCCATTTTTTCAGACCACCTTGTGAACAGTACAGCTGTCATTTTCCACATCCTGGCCGAAATGTATTTTCGCACTTCCAGCGCAGAATAGTGCGGTCGCTGTGGGAAATCAGTGTTCAGGACAGATTAAGAAAATGACAGTGGCACTGGTCATGAGCAGAGCTCCTAAAATGCCTATGTTGAAAATTTGGTGACAATACTCCATAAAGTGACTGTGTTACGAATGTGCGTTGCGCAGTTTGCACGCACGCTTGTAACTTCGCAAATTAATATTTTCATTCCAGATTTCAACATTGCCATTCTTCTGCACCTCCTTATGAACAGTATAGCTGTCATTTTTCACATCCTGGCCTAAATGTGTTTTCATAGTTCCGGGGCAGAAGAGCGCGGTTGTTATGGGAAATCCATGTTCAGGACACATTATGAAAATGACAGTGACACTGTTCATTAGCAGATGTCCTAAAATGCCTATGTTGAAAATTTGGTGATGAAAGTCCATAAAATGAGTGTGTTATGAATGTGCACTGCGCAGTTTCCACGTACGCTCGTACCTTAGCAACTTTGCAATATTTTCACTCCAGATTTTCAACATTGCCATTTTTTCCACACCTCCTTATGAACAATGCAGCTGTCATTTTTCACATGCTGGCCGAAATGTGTTTTCACTGTTCTGGTGCACAATAGCGCAGTCACTATGGGAAATCAGTGTTTGGGACACATTAAAGAAATCACACTCACACTGTTCATGAGCAGAGGTCCTAAAATGTCTATGTTGAAAATTTTGTGACGAAACTCCATAAAATGACTGTGTAACGCGCGTGTGTTGTGCAGTTTCCACGCATCCTTGTAAGTTCACAAATTAGTAATATTTTCACACCAGATTTTCAACACTGGCATTTGTTCTCACCTCCTTATGAACAGTACATCTGTCATTTTTCACATCCTGGCTGAAATGAGTTTCTGCGCTTCCGGCACAGAATACCACAGTCCCTGTCAGAAATCAGTGTTTGGGACAGATTAGGATCGAGTTACTGAGAGGGGGGGAGTGACCAAGCTCAACTGAGCTCTGTCGGAACTGTGGGCAGGAAAAGGTGCCAGTACAGGCAGGAGCCCAGTACAAAAGGGCAGCCTGCAGTGCCAGGAGACACAGAATGAGCAAGTGAGGGAGGGGGAGTGAATGAGCTCAATGGAGCTCTGTTGGGACTGCTGTGGATTTCTTTGTGGGCAGAAAAGGCAGCAATGCACACAGGGGCCCAGTACAAAAGGGCAGCCTGCAGCGGTGGGAGAAACAGAATGAGCGACTGAGAGAGGGGGAGTGAGCGAGCTCAACGGAGCTCTATCGTGACTGCTACAGATTTCTTTGTGGGCAGAAAAGGGCGGCAATGCAGGCAGGAGCCCAGTACAAAAGGGCAGCCTGTGGCACCAGCAGAAATGGAACAAGTGAGTGAGACAGAGGGAGTGAGTGTGGCCAATGGAGCTCTGTTAAGACTGCTGCAGATTTTTTTGTGGGCAGAAAATGATGCCAACAGAGGCAGGAGCCCAGTACAAAAGGGCAGCCTGCAGAACCAGGAGAAACAGAATGAGCGAGTGAGACAGAAGGAGTGAGCGACCTCAACGAAGCTCTGTCGGGACAGCTGCATATTTCTTTGTGGGCAGGAAAAGGTGCCAACGCAGGCAGGAGCCCAGTACAAAAAGGCAGCCGGCAGCCCTGCAAGAAACAGAATGAGCGAGTGAGATAGGGTGAGTGAGCGAGCTCAGTGGAAGTCTATCATGACTGCAGCAGATTTCATTGTGAGCAGGAAAAGGCGGCAACGCAGGCAGGAGCCCAGTACAAAAGGCCTGCCTGCAGCGCCGGCAGAAACAGAATGAGCAAGTGAGGGGGGGGGTGTGTGTGACCTCAACAGAGCTGTATCAAGACTGCTGCAGATGTCTTTGTGGCAGAAAAAGCCACCAATGCAGGCAGGAATACAGTACAAAAGAGCAGCCTGCAGCAGTGGGAGACACAGAATGAGTGAGTGAGGGATGGGGAGTGACTGAGCTCAACGGAGCTTTATCATGACTGCTGCAGATTTCTTTGTGGCCAGAAGAAGGTGGCAATGCAGGCAGGAGTCCAGTACAAAAGGGCAGCCAGCAGCACTGACAGAAACAGAATGAGCTAGTGAGAGAGAGGGAGTGAGTGAGCTCAATGGAGCTCTGTCGGTACTGCTGCAGATTTCTTTGTGGACAGAAATAGGCACCAACAGAGGCAGGATCTCACTACAAAATGGAAGCCTGCAGCACCAGGAGAAACAGAATGAGTGAGTGAGAGAGGAGGAGTGAGCAAGCCAACGGAGCTCTATCGTGACTGCTGCAGATTTCTTTGTGTGCAGAAAAAGGTGGCAATGCAGGCAGGAGCCAAGTACAAAAGGCCAGCCTGCAGCACCAGCAGAAACAGAATGAGTGAGTGAGAGAGGGGGAGTGAGCTATGCCAATGGACCTGTGTCAGGACTACTGCAGATTTCTTTGTGGGCAGAAAAAAGCTGCCAACAGAGGCAGGAGCCCAGTACAAATGGGCAGACTGCAGTGCCAGCAGAAACAGAATGAGCAAGTGAGAGAGGAGAAGTGACTCACCTCAACGGAGCTCGTTGGGACAGCTGCAGATTTCTTTGTGGGCAGAAAAACGTGCCAGTGCAGACAGGAGCCCAGTAGAGAACAGCAGCTTGCAGCACTGGGAGAAACAGAATGAGCGAGTGACACAGGGGCAGTGAGCCAACTCAACGGACCAACACAATCAACATTCGGCATTGACAAATGCTTGTTTCTTACTAGGTACATTACTAACTTCTACCCACTAGCACAAATTTCCTGTCCCCTTTAAAAGACCTTTAAAGATTTTTGTATTCATTGTATTCCCACATTGGTAGTGATTCCTACATCTGTATATTTCACTTGGCCTCTGTGGTAGTCAATATTAAGTTATTGATTTGAGCCATGTGACTCAGAACAGCATTCTTTTGTTGTAACTGTGTCTTACACCTCTATACTCTTCCAAGACTGTGTACTGTCTTTCAAGACTGTGTGCCATTGCCCCCCCCCAATTACGCACAAACACTATGATGTTTGTCAATACCTTAATTTAAGAAGAGAGAACAAAGTCATTTAGTTTCTTATAATACCAGGCAAAGAGAGGAAGAGAGTGGTGCAGTTTAGTTTTTCTCAGAATTCAGCACAGAGAGACTGGGGAGAGATATCATGAGAGTGGGATGTGACCCATGCCAGGAGAGAGAGCATCTGTGCTGACATCAGAGGCTGAATTCACTATCACCAGCCTCAGAGAACAGTTAAACACTAATGCTGCACCTTGCTCTCTCTTTCCCATGGTGCAGGGCTACAGAGATGGGTAGGACAACATTTTCTGCCATGGTGGGTAGCACACAATAATCCCACATAAAATAAAGCTGATGTTTTTTTATGAGGGATTATTGTGTACTCTGTGGCAGAAAATGTTGTCCTACCCATCACTTTATAACAAAATGTACATAAAAAACTGTAACTGAAGTGGCTAAGGCATATCCTCATCCAGTAAAGACATGCCTTAGCCAATTAAGTTATAGGATTCCTTTTGTCTATTTTTAATGCAGATACAAGCACTAGCATCTTGCCCCACGGTTTCAGTTCCATGAGTGGCCATTCACAAACACAAAACCTTAGACTTTCCTTCTTGACCTGCTTCAACTGTTGATACTGTATGACAGGTTGAATCTTGTGGAACAAATACATTCACATTGTCTTTATGTTACATAAAAGTCTTCACCCCAGGATGGTGATCAGTCGAATTAGTACCATCCATGCTTGTGGGCTAGAAGCCAGTAACATCCCTAGGTGAGTAACTGGCATGTGTCGAGATGTCTGTCCATGGCAGGATGGGTGGCTTGTACAGTAAGTGAGCAGTTGAGGTAGCTGACACAAGCCTGATGCTTCCCCTGGTTATCAATGCCTGTGCTAGCATCCATAGAGCAGACCTCAGCTACACCACTAATCACAACTGGGTGGAGGCCAGCCCTCTCCCAGGGAGTCGATACTCCTGAAATTGCAGCCATAGTCATCTTGGGACTCTTCCTTCTCTCCATGACCATCACCTCATCCTATTCCTACTCAAACGTTGAGCGCCATGCCTTTAAACAAGGCAACAACTGATGAGTTTGCTATGTCCAAGTACACTATGCTTGATTATTCTCAAATCATTATGTTTCTGTTATTATTAGCCAAACGGTTTGAGTACTGTAAGAGTATGAGGTTATAGGTTATCACATCGCTCTTCCCAGATAGTTTACTTAAGCTTAAGAGGTCCTGTCATCACCTTTCAGTGTTTGTTACTGTTATTAGCTGGCAATATAGAACAAAACTCAGGTCCATTAATTAATAATGTTGTCAGTCTGAGTCTGTCTACTTATATGAATTCACATGGCTTTAAAATTACTCATTTGAACACTCAAAGTTTGATTCCTAAATTAGCAGAAATGGAGGTATTAGTTGCTAATTATTCTCTTGTTTTGATACTAATGTCAGAAACCTGGCTTAAAACCTCCTTTCCTGATAATGTATGCGTCCTGCTTGGTTATGAAATACTTTGAGCTGATCGTAGGAATAAAAAGTGTGGGGGCGACATTGCTGTTTTTTTAAAGGAACATTTGGTACTTAAGGTTTTGCGTTGCAGTAGTGACATAAACTCTGAGTCTGATTGGCTAGTTCTTTGGTTACAAATTGGTGGACATAACAGTGTAATTCTCGGTTGTTTGTACAACCCTCCTAACTGTGGGATTGTACTTGTCAACTCTTGCCCCATTTATAGATGAACAGGATTCCTTGGTTATGGGTGACATTATCATAAATTGGTTTCATAAAGACAATTTGGGCTTGGAATCTTTACTAAATTTGTTTGTTCTCACACAAATTATACAAGAAACAACTGGCTTAAACTCTCTTACCGCTAATCACGCATTACTCAACTGGGTTATTATTACAGTGCAGCCCACTTAAGTGCACATCGGATAAGTGTACATCCCGGATAAGTGCACAGTTTTTCAACATCCTGATTTTTTTCCCTATATTTCCCATGTTAAATGAACTGCTTAAGTGCACACTGTATAAGTGCGCAATTTGGTTAAATGCACATTTTTTTTGTGGAAAAGCATAGTATATTTTACTTCCTTCTTCCTTATAAGTGCACATCCATCATATGTCACAGATTCTTTTATCATAAAACATGACAATACCACCTTTAAAAGTCCACGTTTTTATATTTAATTGGCTTCAATTAGCTGTAATTGGTTTTAAAGACTGTAGCACCTTGTGGCTCCTCACTGCTAACTCACTCTGCAATTGAACCTGCAAAGAAAGTGACACTCACTCTTGAACAGAAGATAGCAGTGCTGAACAAATCAACACAGCCTGATTCCAAATGGAGCGATGAAGCTCGAGAGTATGGCATCTATGTTTCTACTGTGTCCCACATCTACAGTTTGAAGGAGAGCTTGCTCTCTGAGTGGGAGGGAGGTGAGAACACTGGCCGAAAAAGAAAGCAGGCGGGTAAGAGCGAGTCCATAGAGACTGCCTTACTCCACTGGTTTACATCTAGCAGAGCCGTAGATGCTCAGATTAGTGGTCCAATTCTTTTGCAGAAGGCGCAACAGCTGGCAGATATGATGTCCATCCCCTTTACACCAACAAATGGGTGGCTCTGCCGGTGGAAGGAGCAGTATGGCATCATCTACAAACGACTATGAACCAGACGAAGATGAAGATGCCAGCCAAGAGGAGGAGTCTGTAACTTTCACTGAGGCACTACGCAGCATGGACACAGTAAGAAAGTAAGTGCTGCCCAAAGAAAAGCAGGACTTTAGCACACTGTTTAATTTTTCTGACTATGTGCTACAGTTAGGTTTGGTAAACAGCAAACAAAAAAAATTACTGATTTTTTTAAATAGAATGTACTGTTGTACTGTATTGCCGCATTTTGTTTATGTGTATGCGCCTGATAAATAAAGCGTTTTTAAAGCCTCCCGGTGCCTGAGACGGTTTTGTTCGGTTAAATGCACAGCCCGGTTAAGTGCACACTTTTCATATATCCTGAGGGTGTGCACTTAAGCAGGCTGCACTGTAATAGGTTAAACATGTTAGGCTATTCTGGTGTACTCTCAGAATCAGTTAGTGACCATATGGCTATCTATTGTGTTCTTAATTTTAGGTGGGTTAGAGTTCCTCCATGCATAATTCAATCTCATAATTTTAGTAAGGTAAATCTTGAAGCAATGTCTGCTGAAATGTCCTCTTTAGATTGGTCTTTCTTAGAATGTATACCTGATATTAATTTGGCTGTTGATTTCTTCTGTGACTTATTATTACCTATTCAGAATGCTTTCTGCCCTTTAAGTAAGCTGAGATTGAGGGGTGTTTCTAATAAGTGGTTTACATGTGAGATAAGAAAATTAGTAAAGAAAAAACATCAGGCATGGCAGGTTTATAAGGAAAGTCTGACTACCTCTTCCTTGAATGCCTATCATTATTTAAGAAATTTGGTTACAAAACATGTGAGGTCGACTGGACGAGCTGTTCTCGATCGATACCTGCCTGTTAGGAGATTACTCAGGAATTTCAGTAAACTCACGAAAATACCACATTGCTCTTATAGCTATGACAGTTAAAAAGCTAGTACTTAGATATTGGAAGGACAATGAGGCATTGACATACAACGAATGGTTGACTGAGTTGCTACATAGTATCAGAGTGGAGAAGATGATCTTCAGCCTACAAAACAAACTGAGCAAATTCAACAAAATCTGGGCCCCACTCCTTGCTTTATATTCTTAACAAATGCCACAACCACAGTAAATTCAGAGTTCCGATATTTACACTAGGGTATGACACTGAGTAGCTGTGCCTGGATGGGTGGGGAACAGGAGGGGGCTAGGGATTGGGTGGGGGCTTCTTTTTGTTTTTTTTTTGTTTTGTATTACTTCCGAATGCACATGTTTCCATTGAATATACCTTGATTATGATGTATTGTATGCTTGAAATTGTAATAAAGATTTAATTGGAAAAAAAAAACACGTGAGGTCATCTAAAAGAAATATTATCATGATCATCTTGAAACCAATTTGTCAAATCCTAAGAAATTCTGGGATAACGTAAATTCATTATTAACTCCCAAACCCAAAAATCACATTCAAAAATTGAAAATTGATGATCATGAGATCACGGAGTCAACTGATACAGCCAAGTTATTAAATGAAAAATTTACTAACTTCAGTAGTTATAGGCTGCAGGCTCCACCTAGTAAAGATTCTAATAGCATTGGTTTGGTTTTGGATTCCCCTTGGTTAACAAGGTCGAGGTTTAATTTTAGGTTGGTTGACAGGGCTGAGGTCCTTAGGCTTTCAAGAACTTTGTTTAACAAGTTTACTGACTGCAGGGGGGGGGGGACATGATGGTCATTTTCTTAGATTGGTAATACCTTTTATTATTGATCCCCTTTGTTATGTTTTGAATTTATAATTAATTTCTCAGCAGTTTCCATCAAGATGGAAGCAAGCTAAGGTTACTCCAATTCCTCCAAAACCACAAGCTGAGTTGGTTGAAGATTTTTGGCCTATCTCCATTCTCAATCCATTAAGTAAATTAATGGAGAAGGTTGTTCCTCAACAGATCAATGATTGTTTGGTGGAGCATGAGTTACTGAGCAGTGCTCAGCATGGTTTTAGAAGGAACTGTGGGATGGGGACTGCCTTGGTCAGGTTTATGGACACCATACTCAGTGGTTTGAGAAGGGCTTGATGACTAGTGCTGTGTTTGTGGACCTGACCAAGGCATTCAACTTGTTTCAAGTTCAAGTTCAAGTTTATTGCAGGAAAACGCCATTGAGCAAGCTCATTCACAAGGAGGTCCTGTGACATAAACACTTAAAGTACAAACACAGATAGGTAATAACAGTATATACATGAAATGCACGTTACATGATACAGGCTGGATATACATACAAGGGTACCACATAGGGTGACCACAGGTGGTAAACATTGATATGAGACAAGGAAGCGACTTACAGGTTGCATACTGATAAACGAAACATGATGACTGGTGTGTGCAATACATATATTTTGGCAGCTAGAACAAACAACAGTCTACAACTGATATGGGGAGGGTGATTTGATGAAGTAGCGATTAGCGTAAGCATAGATAAAGCCAGGAGTAGAAAGCGAAGGGAAAGCAGTTAATATGACAAATCAATTATACCTTACCAGTGGATAAATATGGCACACATGGGGAAGGAAGAGACTTAATGACAGTTACAGGTGTCTTTTATTTTGGCTGAACTTAGCGATTTGTAGAAGTTTATTGAAACTGTGCTAGTTAGTTTCAGCACGGTTTGTAATTGGTTCCAAATGGAGGGAAGGGCATATGCAATAGCACGTTTACCAAAGGAAGTCCGCGTCCTTGGTATGTCAAGCATAATAAAGTCAGATTTTCTTAACGAGTATGCACTATGTGAGATACTAATAAGGGAAGAGAGATAGCTTGGCAATTTCTGCAGGAGCAGTTTAAGAGTCCATAGCCCAGCATGGAGCAGAGTCTAGTAGTAAGGATGTCCAATCAACAGCTGCATATAAGTCACAGTGGTGCGAATGGTAAGGAGTTGGTAATGAACCGTAACGCACAGTGATAAAGGATGTCCAGTTTACTTAGATTTGCAAGAGTGGTGGAGGAAAGATTACATCGCCATAGTGAGTAGGGGGAGAAAAGTGGCCTGTACAAGCTTGTTTTGAGTTTCAAGGGGGAAAAGGGGCCTATTTCTGTAGAAGAAACCTAACGTTGCTTTTAACCTTCTAGACACATCTTCGACGTGGTCATTGAAAGATAATTTATTGTCGATCCAGATACCTAGATATTTAAATTTGGTTACAACTTCCAGAGGCTCGTTTAGCGTGGTGACAATGAAGTCTTGGGCAAGGGTATTGAGGGGGTCTGTGACAGCACTGCAGGAGAATATCATCGCTTTAGTCTTCTTAGCATTGAGCAGAAGCTTTGCCTTTATTAGATTATGCTCAAGTTGTGCGAAGTCCGCTTGAAGCACTCCCTTGACTTCAGATAACGATGAGCCAGAAGTATACAACACAGTATCATCTGCAAAAAAGTGCAGATTGGACGTAGATATGTTAGCATCTAAGTCATTAATGTACAGAGAAAACAAGATAGAGCCTAAGATGGATCCTTGGGGGACTCCTCTTGCAACTGGCAAGGCAGCAGAAAAAAAGCCTTCCGCCTTTACTTTTTGGAATCTTCCAGTTAGGTAGCTAGAGAACCACTGGGTGGTATGGTACGTGGCACCCAACTTTGCAAGGCAATTGACTAATAGTTTGTGATCAACAGTATCAAAAACTTTGCTGAGGTCCAAAAAGACTGCACCAGTTACCTTCTTAGCATCTATAGCAGAGATCCAATCATTGGTTACTTTTGCTAGTGCAGTGATTGTGCTATGATTAGTCCTGAAGCCAGATTGAGCTGGGTTAATGAGAGAGAAGGTTTCCAAGTGAGATTTTAACTGAATATGGATCAGTTTTTCGAGAACTTTAGAAAGGATAGGCAATATGGAGATAGGCCTATAGTTGTTTACATCACATGGGTCACCAGATTTAAATAGAGGGAGGATATGTGCTGATTTCCAGCAGGACGGCACAGTAGCAGATGTAATGGAAAGACTGAAGATGTGGAGAATTGGGGCAGTGAGATGGGCGTAGCCTGACCTTAGGAAAAAGGATTCCAAGCCATTGTCCCCTGCGCTTTTTTTGGTGTCTAAGTTAAGAAGAGAATCTTCTACTTCTTTATAAGTTATCTCGCGCAGTTGGAAGGGGCTGGGTGCAGGACTAGATGTGGGGGAGGTATGCTGGCTCACCGCAGCACCAGCATAAGGTGATGATCAAAAAGCTAATCCAGCTGTGGCAAAGTGAGTTAAGTTCCTCCAGGATTAGGGACTTGTTTTCCACAATCTTGCCACTTGCAACTATCTTTGTTGGGACAGAGGGGGCCATGGGCCGTCCTTCTATAGCTTTGACAGTCTTCCATATTTTATGACAGTTACCTTTAGCTTGTTCGAGAGTAGAAATATAATAGTTAGCTTTAGCAGAATGAAGTTTTTTCACACAGTTATTCCTGGCTGTTCTAAAGGCCTGCCAATCCGAAGATTCTTTGGAATGTCTAGCTTTAGCCCAGAGCTTATCTCGAGCTATAAGGGCTGCTTTGAGATCTGAGGTGAACCATGGGTTGGAATTGTTCCGTACCCTTACTTTGATGAAAGGGGCATGCTTATTTATTATTGTAGTAAGTTTGTCATTAAGGATGTAAGCTGCCTTGTTGACATCTTTGGCTAGGTAGAGATCTTGCCATCTGATCATGCTCAGGTCAGATAGGAAGTTTACTGCACTGAATTTGTGAAAGGATCTTTTTGTTATAAAGATGGGTTGCGGCCGGGCCTTAATTTGAGATCTTATGCAAGCAACAATTCCATGATCGCTCATGTCATTGTGAAACACTGCCGAATGAGATATTTTGTGTGGATGGGTGGTTAGTACCACATCTAGAATGGAACTATTGGCAGTATTTAGAGTGTTGTTCCTAGTAGGTTCACTGACTAATTGCCCAAGACCTAGCTCGTCACAAAGGGATTTGAGGCCGTGTGATTTAGGTGACAGCCAGTCCATATTTAGATCTCCTAGAAATATTGTTTCAGTTTTTGCATCTACGAACATGGATTTCAAAAGATTAAGGACTTCATCACCACCAGACAGGGGTCTATAGCCACCTAGGATAGTGATACATTCCGAGGAGGGGAGATGAAGGCTCAGCAAAACTAACTCAAATTCCTTGGCTAGAGATTTGCAACTAATATTGGTGACCAAGTACTTAGATTTGGCGTAGATAACCACACCCCCGGCTCTAGACTCTCTATCTGCTCTAAATAAATTGTAGCCCTGCAGTGAAATTTGTTGATCAGTGTTCGTCTTTTTTAACCATGACTCAGTAATTATAAGGTCAGGGTTAACGGTGCAGCCCAGGCTTGCAGCTGTACAAGTTTTTAGGCAGGCTTAAAATGTTGACCATCATCATTTTGAGACCTGTGTCCTCAGCAAAATAGGTGAGGTAAGTTGTAGGGGGCCAGGGTTGAGCTCCACATTTCCTGAGCAGAGAAGAAGCAGAAGTATAACTTTCTTTAAGGAGCTTATAAGAATGGAGACTGCTTTTTTATTTCTTCGCGGCAACCCATATCGTGCTGTGCAAGAGGCGGCACCACTGTAATGACAGTTGATCGTGATCAATGTAAGTGCTTGGGTAGACATAGGTGAGGACAGTAGCAAGAGAGTGTAGGCTAACCGGGGGGAATAGGCTAAAAGGGGAGAGGAGAATGACATAGTGTCTGCACGGTAGACTGTTATAACATTAGGTACTGATAAGGTACATTGGAGAACTGAATTGCATTGAGGTACTTCAAATTGCACTGTATTGCTGAAAACTCTGCACCTTAGAGCAATAAAACACAATAAGGAGAGCCATGGTCCCAGATTGAGTGGTCTCGTGATTTGTATTAGTGCAATATTTTCTAGGCAAATAATTTGCCCACCTAGGTACTCACTTAAAACCTAGATGAGAAAATACAGCAGAAAGGGGAACAAGGAGAGCAGAAGCAGCTTAGTTAGTGGCGGGGCTCAAGAGATATTCACACAGGGCAGTCTTAATGGCCACACTCAGATACCAATCATAGGTTGGCAGCAGTCGAAACTAGGCCAATGAAGCAGTAATATGATATAGGAGGCGGATCATGAGTGTATTTAAAGAAGGCCTGGGAGAGGGGGGTGGTGGGGATGGGAAACAATTTCAGGTCAGAGCGAGAGCTGAGAAGTCAGAATTAAGAAGGAAACACTGTAACAGGCTATAGAGAAGGTGCCCCAATCAGAGCAAAGCAGGCAAGCGGGCATACCAATCACAATCCCCTATGGCAGTGCAGCACCAATCAAGGGTGCCCAGGCATGCTGGCTCTCTGCAGAAGATACTATTGGTATCTATCGGTATGACAGCGCAGCGTAGGTAATAATAGGGTTCTCAGCATCTGTCTGACTTGAGTCTGAACGGTGGATGGCAGACACTGAGGGCTTCCTGTTTTCAGCTGCAGAGCTGTCGCACAGGTAGTTTTAAGGAAGTTGTCAGCCTGTTGAGTGAAGTTTAGGGGAACCTCAACTACAACCACCCCTTGTAGCAGCACCGGGAAAGAAGTAGAATGATAATGCAGTCCATATTGCCCACAAATGAGTACAGTGATTTATGCAGAAGACCAAGAATCCCTCTAGTGGCAGGTCTGTATAACCTGCTAATGGAAAACTAGCCACTTAGAAAAAAAAAAAAAGGTAGTTAGACTAATCGGCACCAAGGCAGAGTGCTTGGATGGGGGTGGCGCTGCAGGAAGAGCAGTCAGACAGAAGAGGTGTAAGCACTTTAAAACAGTAGTAGAAATTACAATCCAGCTAATACAGTTGAAAAACTTCTAATAACACAGTTGAAATGTGCCTAGTTCTATCGAAAATCTAGCAAAGTGCCAGGTGTCTATAGCAGGGGAAAACTCCTGGCCAATCAGAGTGGGTTTGGTGGAAGCACCCGTGTTCCAATTGGCTGTGCTGTCCCGTACCTTCCAAGGAGCTGCAGGTGGGTGTCCTGGTCTTGGTCAGTGGCTGGCTGGGTGCCGGCCGACCGTGGGTGAGCTGAAGCAGCCCTGTTCAGGGGCAGGCAGCTGGAGAGAAGAAGACAGAGCAGGTCTTAAATAGTATAGAGGTAAAGGGGGTTAGATTTGAGCAGTTTAGTAAGACAAAAGGTAGTTAGACTTATCAGCACCAAGGCAGAGTGCTTAAATGGGGGGCGCTGCAGGAAGACCAGTCAGACAGAAGAGGTGTAAGCACTTTAAAACAGTAGTAGAAATTACAATCCAGCTAATACAGTTGAAAAACTTCTAATAACACAGTTGAAATGTGCCTAGTTCTATTGAAAGTCTAACAAAGTGCCAGGTGTCTATAGCAGGGGAAAACTCCTGGCCAATCAGAGTGGGTTTGGTGGAAGCACCCGTGTTCCAATTGGCTGCGCTGTCCTGTACCTTCCAAGGAGCTGCAGGCGGGTGTCCTGGTCTTGGTCGGTGGCTGGCTGGGTGCCGGCCGACCGTGGGTGAGCTGAAGCAGCCCTGTTCAGGGGCAGGCAGCTTCCAAGGAGCTGCAGGCAGGTATCCTGGTCTTGGTCGGTGGCTGGCTGGGTGCCGAACGACCGTGGGTGAGCTGAAGCAGCTCTGTTCAGGGGCAGGCAGCTTACAAGGAGCTGCAGGCAGGTGTCCTAGTCTGGGTCGGTGGCTGGCTGGGTGCCGGCCGACCGTGGGTGAGCTGAAGCAGCCCTATTCAGGGGCAGGCAGCTTCCAAGGAGCTGCAGGCGGGTGTCCTGGTCTTGGTCGGTGGCTGGCTGGGTGCCGGCCGACCGTGGGTGAGCTGAAGCAGCCCTGTTGATTGATCATGGGCTTACTTATTGTAAGCTTATTGAACTGGGTTTTTCCTGTTCCTCTCTAGCTTGGATGGGGGATTATTTGTCCATGAGATCTCAGGCTGTTAAGACTGATTCTATCGAGTCCCTGGGAGCTCCCATATAATGTGGTGTTCCTCAGGGGTCCATTTTGGGCCCCATATTGTTTTCTTTCTACATTAATTAATTATCTTCTGTGAGTTCTTATTGTAAATTTTTACTTTATGCAGATGATCTAATTTTGTTTCATCAGGGAAATTCTATTGCTACAATTTCTACTAAAATCCAGTCTGATTTTCATAGAATTTGTGTATGTTTTAACGATAATCTGCTGGTTCTCAATTCAAAGAACACCAAATCAATGGTTTTTGGAACCAATGCTATGTTAAAGACTGGACCCCACTTAGAATTGCATGATTTGGATGGCATTATAATTGAACAAGTATAACAATTTAAGTACCTTGGGATTTTGTTGGATTCCACACTTAATTTTTCATTACAAGTTGCTGCTGTTAGTAAGAAAGTCAATCAAAAATTAGTGATACTATTCAAATTTAAGTCTTTTTGTAGTTTTGAAAACAGGAAGGCCACAGCAGTTGGCACTCTTCTCCCTCACTTGGATTATGTTACTGGTATGTATTTCAGGTTGGGTTCTAGGGAATCAAATATTCTCTCTGTCACATTCAACAATGTTTGTCATTTTATTCTGTTAGTTCCTTATCGTAGCCATTCTTGTGATTTATATTGTCAACTAGGCTGGCTTCCCTATATACTCCATATTGAATATTATTTTGGTTTACTGACCTTTAAAGCTATTCATGAGTGCTCATCTGTCCCTTTGTCTGACTTGATATCAGTGCATTCTGTTCCTTTAATGTTGAGGTCATCAGAAGGAGTGCTGCTTGAAACTACTGTGTGCAAGCTCAAACTTGGGTTCTGAGCCTTCAGTAATTCTGCCCCATTTTACTGAAATGTTTTGCCTGCTTCTATTCATATGATTAGTTGTAAATCTCATTTTAAATTTTTGTATAAATCTTTTTTATTTAATAAGCCATGTTATATCTGTAACAGATGAAATTGTTTATGTCGATATATGTTATTGTTGTTATTTGTTTTTTTGTAGTCTGGGTCGGATCTGAAAAAGGGCTTTGGTCCAGTTTTCTTATTCAGTTAACAAATGAAAAATAAATAAATAAAATACTTTTGGCTCCTTTTACTTCCCATGTCAATGGGAGACCATGGTCAGAAAATCTTTAATGTGACTCCTAATCATAAGCTGGGTTGCACATGTAATAATGCACCCCTACAATACGCTCACTGTAGTCTGGTTCTGTGATACTTGTTCTCCATTTTTCAATATGGGTAACTCATCACCGGGGCAAAGTCATTAGGGGCAATGGCAATGTTGACACTGCAATCAGTTTTCCTTTAATTCTGGTGAACTGGATTTATCCATGACCACCATCATTGCCAACATAGGGGTGTTACACTCCTTGCCCCTTACACCTCCAACATGGAGGGGATTATATTAATTTGTTATGTGGTGTGGGGGAATGCAGCCCCCCCCCCCGAAAAGAACCTGTATTTGTTCTGGTGCATGGGGCACCACTGGGATCGGGTGACACATTTGCCAGTTATGATGTGTGCTATCTGCATTGTGGTTTTGCCCTCATGGCCATCGCCCTGTTGCGTGTCACAACAAAGTGGGTGAACCTTCAATATGTGCTGTATTATGTACTGTACTGTGACTTAGATACAGTAAAGGTATTACTGATTTTCTAATTCCAAACCAGCTAGATTACTGTAGGCATAAATGTAATGTGATTTTCTATTATTTAAAACTTAAAATCAGAATTGAAGAAAGGTCCTCTAGCCAACTACTCTTTTGCTTGGCTTTGGAAACAGGTTTTGCTCTTATAAGCATTAACCTTTTTACAAATAATTAATGTTAATGGGGTTTAAAACTGTGGGAGAATTCAAGAATGCATGGGACAGACATAAGGCAATTCTTGTGGGGGGTAGGAAGAAATAGGCTGTTGGTTAACTAGAATCTGCAGCCTATCCTGTAGGTAGGGAAATGGGCAGACTAGATGGGCCAAGCGGTCCTTATCTGCCGTCAAAGTCTATGTTTCTATGTTATGCTGTATTGTTGATCAATTCTATCATGTCTTCTCAAAATGCTGCTCACAGACTTTAAGGACTGGAGATGTTAAGAAGCATTTCACTATATCTCACAGTTTCATTTCATTGCCAATTCTTGTTTCAGAGGTTTGACATCTCTGCCATATTTGTTTTGGGTCATAAAAGACAATGGTGCATTTTATCACAGTGACTACAAGACATATACAACACTCAGATAGCTAATACAATATATAGCCAAATCAATAAACAGCACAGGAAAACAAACAAATCTTCTGCTGAAAGTACAAAGCTCTGCCACATCTATGAAACAGGGGGGAGAAATACAAATCTGATAATAAATTTCCACTGTTTGGAGTACTGCACAATTCTGCTTATAACTCATTGCAGCCTCCAACCAGTACACAAAAGTACAAACATTACAGTTTATTGGAGTCAGTGGCAGAACAGTGAGTGGGAAGTGAAAAGGTCTCAATCATTTAATTATGTGTCTTTCAAATTTGGGATCTAGCCAGCACAGTGTTTCAAATTCTTATTGCGCACCAGTCTGCTGAACCCACTCCTATAGCATTTGGCAGCTGGGAGTTTGAATCCTGCCACTGATAACTTCAATCCAGAAGCAAATGATTTGATACCTTTTAATGGACCAACATAGATGTAACAACAAGAACAAAGTGCTCTAGCTTTCAGACCAACCAGTCCTTCTTCAGAAGCTCATGGCAGTTGTTTAGAAAATACAATACTTATAACAGCTAGATAATGCAGAGAAAAACAGAAAAAAATCCCCATTGGTTTAAAATACTCATTTAAAAAAAACCAGAAGATGATGTCAGAGAAGTTTAACAGTACAATACTGCCCTCAGTCCGAATGAACCTTGGGTTCAGATGTGCAGTGCAACACACATACAAAGAATCCTACTGCACATAAATTTAATTGACATAAGATAACACTGCTGAAGCAGATAACTCCCAAATCAAGCCATGAGTGTCACAGTCAGTATAAGGATGTGATTACTGAAAGGCAACCCCCACCCAGCTTAAAGACAAACTAAGATAGTTATAGGGCTCATGAAATTACAATGTATGCATTAAAGACAAGAATTACCAGTAAAGTTGTCTAAAAAACATCAGTGCACACTGTGTGATGTGTAAAACCTAGCTGGACATGCCACCCAGCTGTATTCTCAAGCTAAATAAAAGGCCCAAGAAATTACAAAAACCTCAGGACTATATAAATGATAATTTAAATGTAAATTGATAATATTAGTGTTAAACAAAAAACTCTAGTCGAGGAACCTCAAGGAATTCAGACCATGCAGCCTGATATGTACTGATGTCAATATATACTGAGAATGTAGCAACTTCATGTACCACAAGTGTCTAGGAATCTGAAAAGATGAAAAATGTAATTTATCTCCTCCTGTTCATACAAACAATACAACCTAACCCACCACATCACAATAATGTGGGTGGGGAGACTATAACAAACGAGATGTTCTCTCTCTTTCTCCCCTCCTTTTCTCTCTCTCTCTCTCTCTCCCACAGACACACACACACACACACTCACACACACTCAATCTCTCTCCTAGTGAACCTATATTAACTTCAGTCACTGTAATTGTTCCCAAAGGAATACAACTTGTCATGAAATCTGAGTAAATTACTACAATATTAGCCTAATGTAAAAAGATATGTGCAGGACCCCCAAGCAAATGAGATCACACATCCCAATATGTACAGAGTTACAAAAATTATATATAACAGTATAAGATAACACTCCTGCATGTACACTAGCAGGCTGGGTAATCTGAATATGGTGCAATGGAATCAATCCCCCCCCCCACAGGCAAAGATAAAAAGTAAGGAGAAATTCTTTATGTGTGTGAAATAAAAATAGTAACACATTATAACTCCATATAGCTAAATAGAGACTTACCTCAATGTGACAATGGAATTTAATGCCATAGCTATGGGGATGTTCAAATATTGTGCCTTACATGACTGTGGGGATGTTCGATTTGGATTTGCAGACCTGTGTAGAACTATGGATTCTTGTCTGAACATACATAAGTGGTAGATATGAGTTAAAGGAACATAAAGGGGAAGAAATAAGGGATTTAAAAACTTGAAAACAGTGGCTTAAATCAAGTGAAGCAAGTTTGGTCAGCTCAGTTAGTAATTAGATAATCCTATCCCATCACCAAAATAACAGCTATTAGAGTGAGTAACAACAGAAGCAACCCATAGTCTCTACTAAAATAAATTAGCACAAAGCTGGGATCTGAAGCATGCCGTAATCCCGAAAGTGAAGTTCAGAGACACTTGTATCTGCCAATGCTACTGTTGCTCTGCAGATAATGAGATTGCTTATTTCTCTGTTCTTGTCAAAACCCATCTATCCAAAGCATCAGACTGTTTTCAATCATTTAGAGTAAAAAAAAATAACAAACATTAATAGGGATTTTCGCAAAGAGATTGAACAAATGCTTATTAATTAAGCACTTTAATATCTCTTTAGTGTATGCAAAAAGAATGATTTCCATTACTTTTATGGTTTAAACTCACTGCTGAGGATATGAAATGTATTGTGACTTTCAAAAGATCAGACATGATCCTTCCACTTCTCAGTTGTTCCTGTTGGCTGTTGTTCACCTTGGAATAGTTCTCTCATTAATTAGGATTTTTATATTCTAGGGACAGAGTTCCTGACCACACTCTCTTTGCTCAACACAGCCTCACAAAGAAAAACCTTGGCAACATTGTATACTATGAAAAAGAATGCTATATTACTGGGCAACAATAAATTCAGGATTGCTTTCTTTTATTTTGAAGCACAGTATACTAATGATGATCACAGCCTGTACTGCCTGCTCATTCATGATTTGATATTAATGTTACTAACACTGTCATAACATTATGATCACCTTTGTCTAGGTAATGGGATTTATGCGGGCAGTACTGAAAGATTCTTGACACTGCTTTAAAAAATGTGTACAACTGAAATTCAGGGAGGACTCCCAAGTGCCACTTATTTTGTCTTTACTGCTTTACAGTATCCTAAACCTGATGAAGAAATGCATTAATACAGACCTAAGTTTCATACAATGTCTCATTCTATGGTCTGTTTGGCAGAAGCAGATAGTGGTGCTCATTGAGACTGCTCCACCCCTGCACACACACTCACATTACTAAGTGGTAGTATCTCAGTAGATTGCCCTCTATTATGCAACAGGAATCTGTTCTAAGCCAATCAGAACACAGGAAAACTGTCAGATATTAACCTACAAACTACTACAATCACATTTTAGATGCGCACACAGTAGATTATCTACATTCTGGTGATACCCACAGTAGGGTATCCATTTAATCCACAGTCAAAAGATGGGCAGCAAAGGCAAGTTCCTTTTCAGCTGTTTCCTGGTAGCCAGTATAGTGCAGTGGTTAAGAGCTCTTAGCTGCAAACCTGGAGAACTGAGTTTGAATTCCACAGCAACCCCTTCCATACTGTGTGACTATGAGCAAATCACTTAAAAACTCCCACTGCACTTTTAAAATCTTGGCTTCAAAATTTCTAGTCATATAATAGTAATAACATTCAATAAACCAGAGGATGCTCAAAATAACCAATTTCAGTAGCTTATTAAATGCTTCGGCCTTTGGCCTTGGAATTTAATCATCCACTTTGGCCAGTTCTTCCTTTGTATACTCCTGCTAACTGAATGTTTTCACTTAAATAAATAGCTCTACTGGCTCCCTGTCAGGTGGCACACCACCTTCAATATTGCATTGTTATCTTACAAAGCACTGCATGGATCATTGCCTGACTACCTCAAAGGTCTCTTAATTGGTGTACTCTTAATTTACTGCTCATTTCCATTAAGGGTTTTCCTCTAGAGCACAATGGGGCATCTTAAACTGTCTGGAGAGAAGGTGTTCTTGAGTGTGACCCTGCTTTCCTTAGGATTCCTTCTCTGTCTTAGCAGTTTTCTCTTTGTGGAGACTTTTAAAAATGGGCTAAAAAGCTGTTTATTTGCATTACCATTTGGTTTGAGTATTCAGGGAACTGTCTCAGTATTATATCCTGTCAACATCTCTATTTATAGGCCGGCCCATGGGCACAGTAGTAGCACAACTGCATGCGATGCCAGTAACCTGGGTTTGGTAGCAAGCCTAAGTCATTTGTCACCGGCCAGGTGGAGAAGGATCAAGCATTCCCGAGCATGCAGTCTGCCTCTGGGGAGAGTGGCAGACTGGAATCTGTACTAATTCCCGACTGCTGTTCGCCCAACAGTCAAATCCCGACACTGCATTCCCGACAGCATCAGGTGCCCGCTATTTTATCACCCGAATATTAATTTCCTGACTTTAAATTGCCGATCAGTATACAAGACAGAGATGGACATTTGCTGCTTCACTTTTAACCAGACAGGTTTTAATCGGACTGGCCTTTTTCCACCTACGGTGAGACTGACAGTTCACAGCCTGATGAAGCCCCCTCATTGCCAGCCCACAGGATAAATCCTGGAGTTTACAAGAAAGCTGCCTCCCCGGAGCTGGAATGCACAACCTAAACCCTCTGGCAGCCCCAGGACATGAACATGAGTTGATTAGGCTGCATTTTCCAAATTTTCATGTCATCTTTTGAGGAGTACGCTTTTCTTTATGAGAGCCGAGGTGGCTGTGTCTTTTGTATTGTTCGCCGAAATTCTGTTTTTTGTATCCCCTAACTTTATTTGGCCCACAGAGTCCTCTATTTTGTGATCTAAGGCTTGTATTGTCTTAAGCAAGGTAGCGTTGGCGGGCTGGGTCAGATCATTATCCCCTGACCCCAATGTCAGTTCTTTGGAGGCTTCCTGGTGCGGTTCTTTTGGCCAAGCCCCATCTGCCACATGCTCTCTTTTGCTTCCATGGATGCATCATGGCATCATCAGAGAATCTCACCCTACTATTAGTTGCATTCATGTGACAGTCCCAGTGTAGTCAGAGGAATGCAGACAGACCAACACAGAGGAAGCACAACTGTGTCTTTGTGGGCAAAAAGGTGAATGCTTTCATGATTTTGTAGTGGATATAAAAGCAGTGGGTAGAGAAGTGCAGCTTGTTTTTTTCCCCGTGAAAGTCATACTTTAAAATGTCATCATCTTGACCTGTTTAAAACTAGACAAAAAAAAAGTACAAAAATCGTACGTCTGTTAAAGTGCTGCAGCCTAGTAGATGGATGAGACCTGGACACTCATGAAAATGGGTGAGTTGTCACTTGGAAATTTGCAGACAATCAGACAAAGCCCAACACTGCTAATGTCGGGTTTTCAATGGTCAGATTTGTGTACTTGTCGGGTAATTATTTTTTGGAAAAGGGGAGTCGGGAAATTAAACTTTGGGATTTTAACTGTCGGTAATTGGTACCTAACCTGGCAGACCACTGCCCCAGCATAACTGCCACTGAGATGACCATAGCCACAGGTGTTGGTGGTGAACGTGTGAATGCACACAAGGGTGGGGAAGTGCTGATTGGCTAGGAGGGGCTTCATACACTATGTGTGCACACTGCTCTCAGCCAGTGCTTCCATGGAGAGGAGAGAAAAATTTAAGAAATACCCTCAACTGAGCAACATGATGGCCCTGCTCTCCCACAAACTCCAAACCCACTGACCTTGCTCTCTCTGGGTGATGCTACCTGAAGTCTCCAAGGGACATAGGCCATCTTGAGGATCCCATTATGAGGGAGTAAACCACAAGAGAAACACAGGAGAGGTAAGACACCAGGAGATGGTGGAGTGGTGGGATTGGGGAGACACAGGAGTCTGGTGTTGGGGCCAGATGTAAGCCAAAAGAGGCAGCAGAAATAGAATGTTAAGAAATAAAAATAATAATAATTTTGATGCATTTATTTATGGATATACTGTATGCTTGCTATTTTATTTTTATTTTATGTTATTGTTGGTAAGTACCTTTGAGAACAAGTGCCATTTTTCTAAGGTTCCAAATCAGGATTAGTTACATAAAGTACAGTACATGATCACATTATAGGACATTTCATAATTGCTTACAGAGACTGCAGCTCAGAATCACATATAAGACAATTATGAACTTAGAGATTACACATCAGGCTATCAACAGTTACATGAAGCTCTTTGACTATGACACCTTTATCATATAATGCTATCAGACTGTATATTAACCTTCCTCCAACTATTGTTCAATGTAATACTGTATCTACTTTCAGACACACTCTCAGTGCTTTGTACAGATCAATGTCAATATGCCAGTGTAATGACCAAATGTGATATGCATTGTATTTATATTGTTTCTTACTGTCTATGTAAAATTTTGTATTTGTTTAACTTATGTAACCATAAAAGGAATTCCCACTGGGACAGTGGTACTTCAGATGAAAAATCACAATATGCAACCACCAAATGTTGGGCACACACCACCTGGAAATAAGAGGGCACCAATCACCACTGTAATTTACAACATATTTATTCAAATAAAAACACACACACACACACACACACACACACAGGCTATGCCTCCCTGATGCGTTTTGGATTTTCAAAATCCATTATCAAAGCCTTTGATAAAGGATTTTTTAAATGTAAAATGTGTCAGGTGGGCATAGCCTGTGTGTTTTTTTATAAATATGTTGTAAACTACAGTGGTGATTGGTGCCCTTTTGTTTCCAGGTGATGTGTGCCCAACTTTTGGTGCTTTCATATATGTTTAACTTACTCTAGTCATTAGTGAAAATGAGCATTACTATGCCTACTACAGTATACCTACCAGAAGAAAGAAAGAAAGAAAGAAAGAAAGAAAGAAAGAAAGAAAGAAAGAAAGAAAGAAAGGGATGATTGTTCAGAGAGTAATGCATAAAGAGAGCTTTTAACTTGTGCCAAGTTTGACATGTTAAGTATCGATTACATATCTGTAAGTATTTTATGAGTTCAATGACATTTTGTAAAGTGCTGCAAGCCCTAGTTGAATGGGGCTTTATATTAAAATAATGTTTTGCCTTGCCTTGGTAATCATGCTCTGCTACAGTGAAACCAGAGCATTGGTTGATAGTGGCAGCTCACTTGAAGAAACTCTTTGACTATGAGAACATCACTGTATTCTGTGTTATCTCCCTGTAACTGTTCTTAACTGTTCTGCTGGGGAGCTTGTAATTCTTACCCCTGTGTCCCCAATGTTTTTGGATCCTGACTAGCGGTGGGCAAAACTGAGAATAATTCACTTTGCACGCTTTCAATAAAATTGTACCATTTTCAGAGAATTTCACACAGTTTTGCAAATTGAGCACATTATTTCATACTATGCAGCTTTTTGTGCTAAATAAGCAACATTAGCAATTTTACAGATGAAGGTTTACAAATATGTGCACTTTTGAAAGTTTATGCTCTGTCTGTTGCAGTATTTGGTGGAACTGTGCACTTCGAACAATTTTCATTTTTCAAAATGTGCAATTGAAGGAACAAGGGTGCTATCTGAAAAAAAGGAAAGCAAGAATTGTCCTGTATTTTGATGCAGTTTCACAAAAATTGCATGAATGCGAAATTGGTGATTTTCCACAATTTCACAAGAGTGCTAGAAATTTCACCCAGCGCTAATCCTGACACCATAAAAGGCACTTTACTTACTGTACATCGGCATTAATCAAATATCCTAAAACTGAACTGAATCAATTTTACTTAAACAGAATTTTATTTTTAATTTTCTAGGATTTAATATCTTTATTTTATTGCATCTCAGATTTATTTGTCCTGGATTTTACTTTGAACGTGGAACAGAAGTCCTCATCCAATTAGCTCATCTCTCATGTCACCTAACCTTCTCACTGGCCTGAGAAGCAAGGGTAGGGTGGATAGTCTAAGGTGTACCTGAGCTTTGGAAGGTCACCTTCACTGACTATTTTTGTTGAAAAATTCACCTACTCTCCTGACAGTTTCTGGGTTGCCGGGGCAGAGTGGGTTTCCTACAGTATACTTAGCTGGTTGGGGAGGACCTACTGTTATGGATGCTAGGGAGTCAGCACAGAGTGGTTAGACTAAGGTAATTTTGCATGGAGGTTATCTCCTACAATGTTTCTTGATCTCTTGACTTGCACTTAGACCTTTTGCCAAACTATACACCATGATCCTTGTAGACTAAATATCCTCAGCCTTAATGACAAATATGTTCTTCACATTATCTCTGACTATTATTGATCAGGTACTGGAGTATGACCTTGATTATTCGAATGTTCTGGGAGACGCCAGATTTGTTTGGATAACTGAGAGTTCGGATAATTATGGGTCCGTAACATTAGGCAAACCAGAATTGGGGGACAATGCCAGAGTTCAGATACTAAGGAGATCTGGATAATAGGAGTCTGGACAATGGAGGTTGTGCTGTATTTGTCCAAAAGGTATTCCAGATTGATTTCCACCTTATAATATATACTTTATAATGTTTTACTTTCTGCTATGAATCTAGTATACAACATAATGTTCTACTGGATCATGTTGGATTTATAAGCAGTGTTAATGTTCATATTATTGCAGTTACTTGAAAATATCTACAGAATTTTAAATGTCACTTTGTTAACAAAAGGGTGAACTGGTTAGTTTCTAAAATAAAAGGGCTTGCCTGCGGTTCAAATGTGGGAGCTGGTTAACTCCTTCACTGCTTTGTAAAAGGCAAGCAATCCCAGATCTCCTTGCTTTAGTTTGTTTCTTCTGTGGTGTTGCCTGCATGTTGGCTGCTTGGCCATTTAATCTTTTGGTTTCTCCTTCCTTATAGTCCCTTTTCTTTTGTACCTGACCCCCATTTTCTACTTGTGTTAGCCTTTGTCCTTGTAGTGCATTTTTACTGCTGGTTTTACACTTCCTGCCTTTTCTCTTCCAACTGCTCATTTGTGCTCTTCCTTGTACTGTCTCCTTGCTGTGGTCTGTGGTCCTCTGTTTATGCCTGTGTCTTTTCTTTTTTTCTGCCTGTGGTGTGTTTTCTCATTCTTATTTTATCCCCTGTGTAGTTAGGTGTTTTCCTTCCCTCAGCTTCATGATCCACCACTTTCCCATTTCGTGTTCAGCTGGGTTTCAGGCAGTGCTTCTGGGGATTGCTCTTCCCGCTGTGCCTGCACTGTTCTGGCTTGGGCAGCAATGTCACCAAATGGCCACGCCTGTTTTTGCCCTTGCTCTACCTGATTGGTTCCTTACCAACAGTGGCTTCTGCCACATTCTCTCTCACAGTTTCTTCTGCACCTAACACAGCTGAACATTTGTGCGTTTTCTCACTGTTCTGCTCTCAGCCTCATTGCTTTTTTCACACTTGGGAGATTGCTGTCTCCCTTCTGTTTGGCTCCTTTTGCATCCTTTATCTCTCCCTTCCTCTCTCTCTCTCTCCTCAGGCTTCTTCTCTCCCAGGTGCCAACCCCAGCCACACCCTGCTTGTCTTAGCTCTCCTTTTCAACAACCACATCTCCAGCTGCTCGGAATTCCCTCATACTCAAGCTTCCCACTATAAGCAATTGACTACACCTTATGCCAACCTACAGCTAATCCATCTCAGCACTTTTCTTTCCTTTTATGCCACATCAGCTCTCAGCTGCTAGGTCTTTTCTACCAAATGTTGCTCTTATCCACAAGCTGTTCAGCTTCTCTGCTTAACCTACAACAAGTGCTTTGCATACCTTCTCGTACATGATCCATACCAGTGCAGCCCCCCTCTTACTGGGCCACATCTTTGTCATTTCTACTGAACAACAGTTTCTTTCTGGCATCTTTTCCATGTGCTACTCTGTTCAGCAACTTTTCCTTGTTCCACCTTTCTAGGCAGACCACCCCTTTTGTATCAATGCCCTAAGGTGGTACTGATTCCAATGGACCAAACCCAATTTCATAATGCATCATCCTTAGCATCATCATCAGTGGATTCTATTTTCCATTTTAAAAATTACATGGCCACTATCTCACTGTATCCCTATTTTTCTTGGTTGACCCATGATGGTGCATGGGCAATGTGGGTGAAGTCGAATAAGGCACAGGAAACATGTTGATGGGAATTATTGTGGGTGACATTGAGCCACCTGACAGTTGCAGCTGCAAAGCTGCGTGCCAGGAAACAGTTAGGTTTTGTGGGGGGAAAGCCCTCCACACCTCCAATACAAAATTCTAGAAATTTCCCAATATTTCCATGAAACTGAAATTTGCTAATTCTGCACAGCCATATGCATGGGGAGCTTTTACCACACTGTCCCATCATACCTCAGCACCAACACCCACTTTTCCTTCATGCACACCTGGGTCTATGGAGTATATACATTATGGTCACTGTAAAAAGTACCTACAGACATAAGTTTGAAGTGGGCTAGCTGGGCCATAAGCACAACCCTTTGGGAAGTTGCACCTCCTCTGCAAGGCAGTACTCCCCTATAGCCCTAGGTCTAAATAGTTTAGTCAACAATCAGGCCAGTTTAGAAGATGACAGTTTATCAACAGTGGCACTCTGGGGGAAGTTTAAAAGTAGTAGGATAGAACCAGAAATACCTCAAGTTTGCTCTTCTGTTTTGTCAAATCCTACTCAGTGTAGTGGTACAGGACCCACACAGAGGAATCTACCCACAAAATACCTCTGATACCACTTTTTGTTATGTAGTCTTGGGGAGCTCCTTACGGTAGTCCCTGGGTATCCAGTGTTGAAATATTGTAGGCCAGCTCATGGTGCCATGGGCTGCTACATGTTGGCTGGCATGGAAGTTGCCACAGGTTGACTGGTGATAGTGCACAACTTAGTCAACACAAATTGGTTGTAGCTACTCAACTCCCACAGGCCATGCAATTGCTTAAACAGCCATCCCACTTCAAAATAAGAGACATTTGAAATTCTAACATGAAAACCAATTTGTAATCCAATCAGGAAATATAGGCATTACAATAAACTCCATCAGTTTGTACCCATGGGTAGCCACAAAATGCTACGGGACTGTTTCCGCTCCTGGGCTCATTCAGGATAAAGCTTTGCCTTCCAGTTACAGGGATCAAATTCTTGTTGTTAACAACTTTTTCTGATGCTGTCTGAGGCAAGAATTCTTCACTTAAGGCTATACACTGAATCTTTAAATATCATCTCTGGTATGCCTGTGCCACTAAAATGCCACTCATCTAGGCTGAAGGCTTAGGAATGAAGCACTTTAGCTCTGCAGCCATGCACTGTGTCAGCTTGCTTCAAGGTCCTATACAAATCTTTCCTCTCTAGGCCATCCTCTGCTTTTATAGAGGTTCTGACCCATAGTTTCCATTGGTCACACCAACTGCCTATTGATAATTCAGCTACATGATAGGTTCCCAGCTGGTGCCAGTATCTCTGCCCCACCTGCTGCAGCATTAGCAACAGGTCTCAAGCCAAGGCATGTCACATACTGGTTTCTTCAGAAGTTGAAGTTCACAAAATAGTAAACCACATTTGCAGTTTTGTTCCACAGTCCTAAAGCCAAAAAGGTAAAACAGTTGTTCAACAACAGTCTCTGTCTACACACCAGGAGTCTAGGGCTACAAATTCAAACAGGTCCGAAGCAGGAAAGAAAGCTGGGGCAACACATATGCAACACTATTTACCATAACAGATGCAGTAACTGTACATAAAATCATGTTACAGATGTCAGTTTTTAAAGATTGAACTAGGAAGACTGTATGATGGGCCAGTGGTACTACCTTGCTGATGACATGACTGTGAAAGCAAGATCATGACTTTGTAGTCAAGTGACCAAAGCTCTGAATATGCCAATGATTGGCAATGCTTCTCAGCCTAAGGAGGGAGTTTTGCATTCCACTTCTTCAGTTACCCATGAGGAATGCCAGAGGGCCAAATCCTTTTGCATGGGCTCACTGCTTATATGTGGGGTCACAGTGGGCCATTCATGTGGAACTGGTGTGGAGGGTGGGGTCAGGATTCAAGAAATTCACAGTGGAAGACCACTGACAACAAGGATGATGGCATCATTACTAAAAGACCCTGGCCCAGATTTTCCAACATGACTGAATGCTGCAAGCCCTCAGTGCGCTGAACATATGGTGCATGGGGCTTGCGGCATTTGCTGGGTGACATTCGAGAATTTCCATCTCTTGCACCCTGCATAGGTCCTTAGAGCACTTAAGTGAGGTCTTGCTTGTGCCATCCCTTCAGGACAAAGTTACAGTGCTTGTGCCAGAGCATTGGTGCAAGCAGCCATAAAACACGGAAACTGTCACAACTACACCCAAGAATGGAAACTCCGGTGCAGTTGTGGCAATGGTGGATGGTGCACCACCATAGTTAAAGTCCCATTGTGCAGGGCTGGATGCAAGTCCTGAGCTTCCTTTGGAAAATCTAGCCCCATGTGACTATGCCTGCTCCACATGCTTAAATGTTTTTTGTTATTTCTTTGCTTGTTAACTGGGTAAGTACACTGATCCCAGGGACCATTTTTAGGCATGACCCAGGCTATCTAGATGGCACACAGTACATTAGTGTATTGTGACAAACATTGTACATAGTATAAGAAGATATTACATTTACACAGCCAACAGCATACAGTACTACCCTGATTTCAGGTCTCATCTCCATGCAGGACACAGGCCACATATATGGCCCTTAGTACATAGTTCACAACTATGGCATTGTACACTGCACTGACATTATAACTTTACAACTGAGAAATACATATCATAGTGGGATAACAATTATCAGGGTAATGTTAAAATATTGAACAATCAGGAACAACTATTGTTACTTCAGTTTAATATATAAAGAAATGATACATCAGTATTAGTAGGTAAGTGAGAGATGGGGGTATTAGTTTGTGCATTGACATACAGTAGTGCATTTGTTGTTAGTAGGTCTTGGAAGTGCTTCTTAAATGAAGGCGGAGAGGTGAGAGACTGCAGGTCATGTTACTGGAATTCTAGAGATTAGGTGCGGCATAGGATATGGCACTCTTTCCTTTGTTAGTTAATGCTCTAGGACAGTCAAGCATGTGGCTGGATAAGGACCGGAATTCATAAGTGTTAACTTTAAAGTTAAGCATCCCTTGCAATGGTGATTTATTTCCTGTATGCAATGATTTGTAGGTAAAAGAGGCCAATAGCAGTTTCCTATGATCTTGTGGGGAAAGCCAACCAATAGTCTGGTATAATTGGCAATGGTGAGTGCAGGGCTTAGGCAAGAAATCTGCAGATGCTGTTGTAAGTAGTATTCATGTGGTTAAGGAGGTGAGGAGATGTTAATAATATAATAGGGGAGTAGTATTCCAGTATTGGAAGGATGGTGCCCTTTCCAACAGCTACCCTGGCTTCAGGTGTGAGGAGGTGTTTGAGACGGTAGCATATCTCTAGCCGCTGGTTGACTCTTTTGAGTAGCATTGTAATATAGGTAGAGTAAGTTAGAGGAGGGTTGGGGTGACTCCAAGATATTTAAAATGTTTTACTTGATCTAGAAGGGAGTTATCTGGAGAATGAATGGTTAGTGTTTCTAATTGGGGAGTAGCACATCTAATGAGGTTTTGTTTTGATCCAAACAACATGCACTTTGTTTTCTTGGCATTGACAAGTGGTTTTTGTTGAGTGAACTGGTTTGAGACTGAGGTGAAATCTTTGCTTAGTATCTCAGACAAGTTGCATGGAGATTTAGCACTGTGAAATAGGATCAGATCATCTGCATACATGATGCTGTTACTGATATGTTGCCTGTTTAATAGTGGATTGACAAAGATGGAGTACAGAAGTGGCCCAGTATGGATCCTTGTAGTACCCTGGAGCAAATTTGGAGAGTGTTGGATAGAGTAACTCCTAGGCAAACCATTTGGGATGTATTTGTTAGATAACTTTTAACTGAGGTAACTTTATTTTTGGGGAAGCTGAGGTTGCAGGGTTCTATGTGATAATGATGAAAGCCTAAAGGCAATCGCCGTTATTGCACAAGTCAGAGTGCTGAAAACATTTTGGGCACTCTGACACCCTGGTGCACAGGACAAAGGCTCAGGGGACATGTATTTCAATGCTTTCTGTGTGGGGGCTGCCCCCCTCCACACACCCGCTCCTCCATACTAAAGGATTCTCAACTCCAGGGGGTGCATGTCAGTGGGGGACTTGTAAAATTAAAGGTTCGGGCCAGGTGCAACAAAATTGCACCAGAGCCAGGACCTTAACCAGGTACCTCATCCACCCCAACCACAGGCCAACCCTTGATGCCACAAAGCAGCTTAGCAACCCACAACAGTGCTACTCCTACAGCTCCTCCACCCTCTCCCAGCCCACACTTGCCATGCTCACTTCCCCCCATGTGCAGACATATAGCAACATCCTGTAGCCCAATTCTTCCTGCCCCCCATCCGATCACCCTACCCTTCCATTACTGTGAGGGATTTCATGGGGAACAACTCACCATTATGGATGGTGCCCTTCCATATGTGACCACCTCAAGGGATACCAGGTTGCAGAGTTCATTAAATAAGAAGGCATGAGCCACCATGTCAAAGGCTTTGGATAGATCCACAAAGATTGCCCCAGTTAGTTTGCTGGAGCCAGCTTCTCATAGAACATGGTCTGTGAAACTAGCTAGAGCTGTAGTAGTGCTACAACCAGTCCTAAATCAGTGCTGGGCATAGGAGAGTAGGCTATACTGATCCAGGTGTGTAGCTAGTTGGTGATGAACTACCTTTTCTAGGATTTTACCCATGTAGGATAATAGGGACACAAGGTTGTAGTTCTCTGCAAGGTGGGTATCCTCAGACTTAAAGATTTGGACAATCCGTGCTTCCTTCCACAGTAATGGGACAGTGGATATGGTTAGAGACAGGTTGATAACATAAGTGAGAGGTTTTTCAATGGAAACTGCAGCCAGTTTTAGGAAACGTACTCCCTTGTTGGACCTTGGATTCCTTGGAGTGAAGTAAAGAATTTTACGGTTTGGAACATTGCAGACAAGGAACAATCTTGGGGCATTTGAATAGAGGGAAAATCACTAAATACAAAAAATAGACATACAATTTTATATATTGTCACTCCCCTTCCTGCAACTGCAGCTCAACCTAGTCATCCCTTCAATCTGTACTCCCCCTCCACTTTCAATTTAATTAAGAATTGTTTTTGAAACGTAAAAGCATATCTATATTGTATGTGTAAAAATATATATATATATATTCATGGCAAAAAACTCATTTAATGTATCAGTTAGGGTTGTTCCACAGTGACAAAAGCAAGGAAATTCAGCGCTAGTGTTGCCACCCCTTCCACCCCAAGCCCACCTCATCCCCACCAACAAGCATTGGGGTGTGCATTTGGGTCATCGGTCCTAACTCTCACCCCATACCATATGTACACAAGCTTAGGTGATGCAGTATAGGAGAATGGGGTGAGAGTTAGAACCAAATACCCAACACACACCCCGATGCCTGGTAGTGGGGATAGGGTGGGCTTAGGTTGCAAGGGGTGGAAACCCTAACACCGAATTTCCTCACTTTTGTCGTTCTGGAACAACCTTAACTGATGCATTAAATGGACTTTTTTGCCATGAATTTCCCTTCTTTTTGAGAATGAGCACTATAAATAGTGAATGGCATGTGGTGGTTGGAGCGGGGACACTTCGGGCCCTGTGACCCACCGTGTGATTTTTTTGTCACATAGTAACACTAATGGTAATGCAAATACAAGCGCAAATGGTAACGCACATGGTGATGCAAATGTAAATGATAATGCAAATGGTAAGAGAAATGCAAGCACAAACATTAATAAAAACAGAAATGGTAACGCAAATGGTAACGCAAATGCTAACAGCAACAGAATCGCAAACAGTAAAAAGATGCAAATGGTAACACAAATGCAAACAGAAATGCAAGCGGTAATGGAAACAGCACCGCAGAAGGAAACAGTAATGCAATTGACTACGGAAACACAACCGAAAATGCAAACACTAAGGCCAACAGAAATGCAAATGGTGACAAACATGCAAGCAGTAACTGAAATGCAAACAGTTACAGTAACAGCAACGATCATGCCAAAGTGAATAGTAATGCAAACAGAAAAGCAAATACAAGTATGTACAGAAATGCAAATGGTAACGCGCACGGTCATGGTACCACAATTGGAAATGCAAATTCTAATGGTAACACCAACGAAGATGCCAAAGAAAACACAAACGCAAACAGAAGTGCATATGCAAATGCAAATGGTAATGCACATGGTGATGCAAAATGAAATGCAAACAGATACAATAATGGAAACGCAAATGGTAACAGCAACGCAACACAAGCGCAAACAAAAATGCTAAGGGTAACGCACACAGTGGTGTAGACAGGAACGCTAACGCAAATGGTTATGGAAATGCAAGTGAAAACGCTAACTGTAAGAGTAACTAAAGCTCACATCCTTTTTTCCTCAAAAGCTTCATTGAGAGACACAGTGAATACAAAGAATGTATGCATAATAATGGGCCTCGGAACAGAAATTGAACACTTGGAATACTATATTGCTTATATCTCAGGAACTGTACGACATAGAAAAAAAAATAAAAATTTCATATAATTTATGACTTTCCTGGTTAGTTTTTCACTTAGCCCCTTAGTGGGGGGCTAAACATTTTCTGACAAAAAGTCCGTATCTCAAAGTGTTTCTGAGATACGGGTCCAGAAAGGTGCCGCGGATGCCGTAATGTTAGCCTATGGGAAAAATAATCAACTTTGGTGTACTGTAACTTTGCATCCCTCTAAAATTTTGTCACCAAACCAACAAAAGGCACATCTGTGGGATCTTGGCTTTCTTTTCTCCAAATTTTAGCCCAAAAGACCAAACCGTTCATTTGCAGCAGGGTGGCAAAAATGTCTTATTCTTTTGGGCATAGTGTCGCAAAGTAGTGTTGCAAATCATGACACTTTCACAAAACAAATCATGAAAATGTCGCAAGTGCGACACTACTTTGCGACACTACTGTTTCCAATAATTTCAAAAACATATTTCTGGGGTGTTTAACCCCCAAAAAAGACATGGCTAGCATCCTCAGGGCTTGACTAGGCAAACACAAAAAGAATTCCCAAATTTAAATGCCAAGCATTTCTGTGACCAGTAACTGAAAACAATATGGCAGATTTGTGACACTACAGGGGTCATTTGCGACACTGAAAACTTTTTGTTAACTTTTCCCTTTGACTATAATGGGAAACTTGTTTTTTTAATAACTTTTGAACCGTTTAATATTTTTTCAAGAAATCTTCGAAAGACACATTGGGACCCCGGCTGCATGTTCTTTGAAGTTTATAGACCAGTTGCACAAACTGTTTGACCAGTAGGAGAGAGCAAAGAATGCACAAAAAAGCATAAATATGACTTTCTATTGTGCTATATAGCTCTGCAACTGTACATCTGACTATTGCAAAACTTGGCAAATGCAGAGTTAAATGGTACTGCTCTAAGCATGCCAAATTGCAGGCAAATCCATCATATGGTGGCAAAGTTATTAAGTTGCAAAATTTATCATTTTAACCTTTAATGGGGTATGCAACCCTAACTATAGTGTCCCTACTGTGCCACTATAATATATATATATGTCTGCATATAAACAATGAAAGAACCCCAGAGCAAATGCACTGGGGCAAGGGTTATCCTGGAGTATATGGGCCATCTAGCCAAATGTTAAAGAAAACCCAAATTGCACATACCCCAATAATGCAAACCATCATGGGACGCATATACTAACATACTAACATACTATTTGCCAGCAGATTAGGCCTTACGGTCTATCGAGTCTGCTCGAACCTAGATCCTTAGTTGGGTGCCGAGACCCTCCCATCCCTTGTGCTCCAGAAACTCCTATCATCCATCCCCCAGGACAGGCCATCATCTGATACATCCACTTTCTGTGTCTGTCCCACCCTCTCTTGAAGCCCTCCACTGTGGATCTCTGAACCAGCTCACCAGGCAGTGCATTCCAAGGGTCCACCACCCTCTCAGTGAAAAACCTCCTCCTCTTTTCCCCTCACCTTCCACCTTCAACTTCAAACCATGCCCCTCTGGTGATACCTCCCTGCTTTAGTTTAAAGATCCCTCCATGTTACCCTATTTATTCCTTGAGGTACTTGAAGACCTCAATCATGTCCCCCCTGTCTCTCCTCTCCTCCAATGAAAACAGGCAGAGCTCCTCAAGTCTGTCCTCATAAGTCAAATCCCCTAGCCCTCGTATCATCTTTGTTGCCCTCCTCTGTACCCTCTCCAGGAGCTGTATATCCCTCTTCTAGTGTGGTCTCCAGTACTGTACACAGTACTCAAGGTGTTGCCTAACCAGTCCATTGTACAGCGGCAGAATCACTTCCTTGCTCCTAGAGGTGATCCCCCTTACGATGCATCCCAACATCCTGTTTGCCTTGCTAGCTGCTCTTCTGCACTGCTCAGAGTTATTCATACATGTATCCACCATGACCCCTAGGTCTTTTTCCCCTATTGAGGCCTCCAGCGCCTCCTCTCCCAGGGTGTACCTGTGTTTAGGGTTTCCCCGACCAAGATGCAACACCTTGCACTTGGTGATATTGAAATTTAATTTCCATGTGTGAGCCCAGCTTTCCAGGGTGTCCAGGTCCCCTTGCAGGGCCCAACCTCCCCTCTTTTCCCTCAACTACTGCTCCCATCTTGGAGTCATCTGCGAATAGACTCATTTCACACCCTATACCCTCTCTGATGTCCGATATGTATGCATTAAACAGGATCTGACCCAGGACCGAGCCCTGTGGTACCCCACTACCTACCTCTCTAGGGTTCAAGAGCTCCCCACAGACCACTACTCTCTGAGTGCATCCAGCTAGCCAGTTTTCAATCCATCTGACCATCAAAGGGCCTACTCCTAACCCCATCAGTTTCTCCACCATTTGCATATGCAAATGTCCATGAATTAATTTGCACTGGCTCAACTTTAAGCAGAGTTGCATGGTGCCAGAAGGCCTCATAATACAATCAGCAAAGGCTGAGAACAGCAGATACAGTCATGTGTTTCATCCTCATTTGGACTCATCAGTGTGCCATATATGTACCTCAGCCCAGGGAGAGATAGCCATCCACTCTATTGGAGATCTTATTGGTTTGGGTCATGGTCAGTCCAAAGTAGAGAGAGAAGAGAGAAGAGAACAACAATTTTTCTCTAGAGATATATATGGGGAGAGAGAGAGAGAATATTGTGCTACCATACAGTATATTTTTAATTTTTTTACTTTGGCTACTTTTTTAATTTTGGACATCCTTGTTTTTTATGCATTTTGTTTTGCACTCTTTTTTTATTTTTTTTTCCAAATATGTATATTTTGTACTTGATTTGTTGAATTCTGTATCATCTCTTCAGCCCCACCCCACCCTTCATTTCTGGAAATGAGCTGCAGTTCAGTGTGTCTATACCAGTAACCAAATTTTAAATACATAAATAAATAAAAACTAAAATGTAATACTGTGAAGTAATATGAGAAACCTCTGTTGTCATGATTTATAAGTATTTCTAAGTTTGAGGACAAGCCTTACACCTCAAAAAAGATACAGCCATGAGTAAAATATGAATGTTTTGTATTACTAGTGGGGATAATCTTTCCACAACAGCCAATTTGGTATAACATTTTTGCAATATCATATTAAAAGTAATAACTTTAAAAGTTATAAAGACATAACTGTTTCTAAGCTCAGCTGTTTTGTTTTGATGTGACACAGGACTTTGGTGGTGCCATCAGTATTGTAAAAGCTGCTCTCCCTAAGACTTAATATTGCATTATGACAGGGCTACAGTATACATAAATTATATGGCAGGTATACTGTGGGACAAATGTATTAATCTCTCAGTTGACCTGCCATCTGCTAAAATAATGATTTCTTTTGTTAGATTATTTTCACTGTTTAAACTTACATTTCACAATGTCACCTATTTATACATTTGCTGTGTCTTACATAGGAGAGCTTTTTCATTCAAATGGCACTGACTTCTATTAAAGGAACACAGTATGTTCACTGTTTCACAGCTGGAGTAGATTCATAATCAAGTTTCTGCATATATGTCAGAAATGCAGCAGACATCCTAGGCAGTTGGTGGATGTGTGTTTGAGATAAAGCCCTTTCAAACAGAACAGCTTCTGAATGGATATGATAAGGTGTGGAGAAGACCAGCTTGACTAATGGCTACTGTGCAGACAGGTTCTATATTTCAACCAGTACCAGCAATTCTAGTAGTGCGGAAGGTATGAAAATGGAATATTAAAAATCACACTTAAAGAGGACAGGAAATCATTTTTAACTGGCAGTTGTTTATAAAGTTATTATTCTCATAAATTATATACATCCCCCTAAATTATCCATATTTAACTGTGCCTGAATAAAAAGTGATAAGAAAAAAATGAATTTTGCATTGTTTTACTTTCATTGGCAGCATTCTATTCTCTTCATGGAACCAGAATTTTGGAGTTTTAGCTGTCACAGTTTGTGCATAGTCCTGATAGGTCAACAACTCATAATTAGCTTTCTGTAAACAAACCATGACATAGTAAAAACTCCAGATTACTGGTTCCATGAAGACAACTGTAACAGAATGTTGCCCCTCAAAACAAAACAATGCAAAATACAGTCTTTGTATCCCTATTTATTCAAGTACAGTTATGGATGCTTTAGAGGAATGTATATCATTTCTGAGAATAAGAATTTTATAAATAGCTGCCAGTTATAAATTATTTCCTTTCCCCTTCAATATGCTTCCTGGATATTTCATGAGGTATAGCACCACATATGGGTTCAGACATTGATGTGAAATAGATGCTTGGCAGATTATGTGCCCAGCATTCTGAGACAAGAACAGAAGAAATCTGTATATTTAAACAACAGCTCTGCACTTTAGCATATACTTTCATAAATGTGATGTTTTAGCTGTTACAATTTACTAAATAATACTTTATTTTTAATTTTCAGTTTTTCTTTCCATGGTTTATAGCACATTTTAATACTCTATCCAAAGAGCCTTTTTTAGAACTTTAATGTGACAAAGATATTATTGTCTGCCTAGGCTGTCTCTCCACGCTGGTGTACTTGTTGCTAGCTCTGGCCACCCCCCTAGCTACTTCTTACCTGGTCTGCTTCTAATGCACATGCATTCAGATTTTGACACTATTGCCAATGTCACCTTACTGGCAGCACCCCCTACCTACCCAACTGCTTTTAATGTTCCTGCAACTTGTCTGTAGGTGCCTTTGTTGTAATTGACTCTATAATATGCTTGAAAACTCTGTTAATGTTAACTCTATAGTGATGTAAAAATGGGATGCTGTACTCTCTGTATCACCTCACTTGAATTGTTGTTTCACATTTTATGAATTATTATATGTTGTTGTATTATCTGTTTGTCCCTGTACACTCTTGATGTGGAACCTTCGTAAATTAGTCTCTGGCTCAAAGGTACTGTAATTCCGAAAATTAAATAAATAAATGAATTAAAGAAAACCACGTGCATGTCCTCCACTGACCTACCTCATAATGCCATTACTTATGACATCACTGTGCTCCCAGTCACAACAGACTATGATATGACAAACAACAACTGTGAGGTGAGTTTGGAATGGAATATTATATATGATTTTCTAAAAACACTTGGCATAATACATACTGCATTATTTGACATATTTAATAGACCAAAACCTGAAGAAGGTTTACTGTCCCAAAAACTAGAAAATACCAATGTTTAAAATAGGTGTCGTAAATCTAATAGTTTTAAGCTTTTTTTGTTTTAGTACAGTCACTCAGAGTACCAGAAAGGTTCCAAGACTAGAACACTTCAACCCCTTTTCTTGGGCTGTACTCTTTGTAATAACTAATTATTTTTAATACTGAACTATCAGGAGGTAGAGCCCCATCATATCTGGAAGCTCTTGTGGTTGCACCTTCTTTGGTCCACTGCGGTCTGACAATCAATGTGCTCCTGTATGGAGCTTCAGATTTTTTGTGCACACTGGGTACAATGGGACTATTGTAAGTATCAAACCTGCTTTATACCTAACCACATATAATGTATGGCAGAACATTATTATCTGTAAAAAGTCATCATTGTGCAGGGTACGCTTCATGTGATGTCATGATGTTATTATAGCATCATGTGTACGTCACATCGATTGTACGAGAACATGGAACGCATTTGCACATGTGCATTACGCAAACCTCCAGTCTTCCTGAACTGGCCACAGTGGTGAGAGCTGGAACCGGAGAGAACTCGGTGACGTAAAAAAAATGTAAAAGTAAGGATCCTGCCTCTCAATGTTCTGTTTTTTGTTGCTACTCATGATTGTTGTACTTGAAGGCACTGATGCCCATACACTGTAAAAGACAGTGTATGGGCATTGATAAACAACAACTCTATGATCATTTCTCATGTTTGTCATGACAACTTAGGTAAACCTCTCAAGCATCAAGCTGCGCTTTTGAGGTTTATCTAAGTTGTCATGGTAGCCACTCAAAGAGAGCATTGAGTTGTTGCTCATCAATGCCCATATATTACCCCTACCCAGGAGCCATAGCTGCTGGCACTTGGGCTCCTTGATTGCTGATTGACTGGTTAAGGGGTCAAGGGTGACCAATCTGGCTGCTACATAATAGTTTATTCATAGTCTCAAGTTTTTTTTATTTTATTTTTTTATTTATTGGATACAATCGGAATTACAATCCTTTGAGTCACAGACTCTTTTGCAAAGGCTCCACGTCGGTTACAGAGGGTGGAGGGTAAACAAATACAGAGAACTCACAATAAACAGGTAGAAATTTGTAAAACAGTACTGCAAGTGCAGTTCAGGCATAATCTTAGTTAACTGGTGGTAGTAGTAGGCAGCAATACAAGATAACCCTTGTCAGAGAGGTAAATGATGTTGACTCTTGGGATCTATCGAGACACTGTGTCATGTTTATTGGGGGTATGAAAATACCAGAGGAGGGCAGGAAGTTAGCCACAGTCACATTTTTCTGACTCCAGGAGTTGTACTCTGAGGGCTGTTTTGTATTGGGAGAGGCTAAGTTAACTGTCTTTTGCAGGGAAACAACATTGTTTTAATTTTTACTGCCTAACACAGCCAATTAGCTGCCCCTCTGCTCTATTGTCTGGTGGAAGAGCAGGACTTTGCCGGGGCTTTCCTTACTTGTTACTAGTGCCATAGTGCTGATCCTCCCAGGAGACCGGTAGAGCTCCCAGTTACATAGCAGTCTTGTTTGCACTTAAAGTGGTAGCGCTTCCTTTTAGGTATTAGAGCTTAAGAGCGCTTCTGCAAAATTTAATTTTTCTTCCCTCTCCTGTCTCCAAGCCCCCCACTTACATTGCTGACACTCCCAGAGGTCAGCGCACATGAGGGAACTGCTGGAGAGCCACCAGAGCAGCTTTACTTATTCAAGCAATGTAGCACTGTTCCATATTTGAGCTAGCTGCAGCCAGCGCACACATTACAGCAGATTGCTCTGTGTGATTGCTCACACTAACATTGTGGCTTTCCCAGCCACTGTACTGGCAGTTTACACTTTTTTTCTTTCACTTTGATCCTCTGGTCTCCCTTCCCAGGAGCCATAGTGAGGGCTGGGAGGAGTGCATCAAAGGACCAGGACTTGCAGAACTGGTGGTCGTGAGGCAATCGGCACCAAGTTAAGGTAAGCCCCACCTGTGGGGGGATTACACTCTCCCCACTGAATTACTTGCCATCTGCACCAAATTTATACCCGGCACCTGGTGCAAATAAACCTTAGCCATGGCATCTGATTCCTGACTAGTATAGGAAATTAATACATCCTAGTCTAGACAAATGTGACTATCTAGATAGTATCAGGAAGATTCACTAAAAGGCCATTTAGATCTATAGACAGCTGTCATGACATTACTTGTATACCTTATCGGGTCAGTATAGCATGAACAGAACCACACATGAAATACCATGCTGTCAAAAGCACAAATGGTACTACAGCGACATGGATCCTATAAGCGTGTGGTAAGAACCACTACCCCAGCGGCTGTAGTCTCTCTTTGTGGAAGAAGAAGGATACTGTCAGGGTGGTGCTATGCCGAGCCACTTCGTTGATGGAGTGGCTAGAGCACCTGCCCCTGGCAGCGCTGGGTACCTGAGGCTGTGGTTTGATTCTCCTCAGGTCCTAGTAGGATGCTGCTGTTTTCTTTGGTTGAAACAAAAAAAAAATCTGCATGTAGATTTTTGTTTTCCCTGAAATCCGACCCCCGAGTTGGTTATATTTAGACCGGGGCTGCACTGGGCAGAGCCCCCAAAACCAAAAAGTATTGCTTCGGTATGTGCGGTGGTCCTTGTGGTCGGTGTCTTGTGCGGTCGCTGATATGCATCCACCATTCTTGGTATGTGCAGTTTTCACCACAACATTATGACCCCATGCCCTTGTATACCATAAACATGAGTCCTGTTTCAGCTCAAGTATCTGGCAAATCCCTTATATCACCTGCCATCTTAAAACCACTCACCTACCTTTTTAATCTTGCATTGACTACCTCCTCAGTGCCCAGCACTTGGAAGCATGACAAGGTGGTCCCAATGTTTAAGACTGGTGACCTGCTATCCCCAGATAACTATCAGCCGATATCCTTGCTCCCCCACCTTAGTAAACTCCTGGAAAGGATTGTCCACTAACAGCTGTCTGACTACATTGATACACACAACCTACTGTCCAGACAGCAACATGGCTTCCGTAAACATCACTCCACCACATCTGCCCTTGCCCTGTTTACCAGTCATATTCTCAGGAACATGGACCTTGGAAGGGCAACAGGTGCTGCCTTTGTTGATCTGTCTAATGCTTTCGACCTGGTTGATCAGACCCTGTTGCTCTCCTCCCTCAGCACCCTTGGCAGCTCTAATGAGACCATGCGGTGGTTCCAAAGTTACCTATCAGATAGATCTCAGTCGGTATGTATAGGACCTTAAACGTCCCCCTCCCTCCCAATCACTACCTATGAACCACAGGGCTCCATCCTGGGCCCACTTTTATTCTCCCTGTTTATAAACTCTCTCCCCTCTGACTGTCTCACTTGTGATGCCCTATTTTATGCTGATGATCTTGTTCTCTTCACTAGTGACAAGGCTCTTGAGAACATATCCAGGGCTTTATCCGATAAATACTCTGCGGTGCACAGCTGGTTCCACTCACATCGCCTAATTGTTAATGCGAAAAAAACTAAATCCATGTTATTTGGATCTAAACTCTTCCTATCTAAGGTCACCAAGGCTGGGTCTACCCTCTCATTAATCTCACTGGGCAACACTGTACTTGAAAGTGTACTAACTTTCAAATATCTGGGAATTAACCTGGACATGTCCCTCTCCTCTGTTATCCATCGTATTAACCAGAAACTTGGTGCAGCTTATCGGATAAAGTCACTCCTGATCAGGGATGGCTGTTTAGCCATTGTCCAAGGCAACCTGCTACCCTTAATTGACTACTGCTCCCCTATTTACTCACACACATCCTCAGCCTTGCATGCGTGCCTCTGCTCCACGTACAACAACATATGTCGTTTCACTCTCTTGGCACTATATTCCCCACACCACTGCCACCTCTACCAAATTCTTGGCTGGCTTCCACTACACTGCAGATTTAATTACAGGCTTGGCTACCTCCTAGACTGTGCCATCAGGCATGGTGAAGCCTCCCCTTATACATCTTTCCTCAGGACCAGAACTCCCTCAAGGTTTCTGCGTGCATCCTCAGTACCCCGCCTGGATATCCCTAAAGTCTCTTTGGTTATGGATAGCAGAGCATTATCTGTAGCTGCTCCCTCTCTGCTGAACAGAATTCCCACAGCCATCTGCTCTCTGGACTCCCATGCCACTTTCAAGGCACATCTCAAATTCTGGCTACTTGATGAGGCCACATGCTGTTGCTAGCTTGGATAACCCCTCCCCCCCACCTTTCTGACTTTTCCCTCTTGGGCTGCTTTGGCCTCCCCTGCCCTCTCTCATTTCTTTGGACTACTGTCTTACATCCCTCACTACCTTCTTGGGCTCTCCTACTTGGCTATTGGCTTGTATGCTTTTTTTATATCATGCATTCATTTGCACTGGCCACTTATCCTTAGTGAATAATTGTATAATAATTGTTGCTTCTCATGATGTACTGATTGTTTTTTTCTGCCTCTCATTAATTTTACTTTCCTGTGTCACTTTCTTTGTTCTCCAATGATGTCTGTTTAACCACTTTGTTCACCAATGATGTCTGTATATCCTCATGGCTTGTACTCATTGTATAACTTGTCACTACCTCTGTAACTGCCACCTGTGTGGCCAGGTCATGCCTGAAAATGGTTCCCTGGATCTCACTTAACCAGTAACCAAAGACTTAAATAAATAAATAAAATAAAATAAATGTGAACTAATACCATAAATGCATATTTCAACCTCCCTTTTTACTCTTTTTAGTTTGACCCACTCTGGGTGGTTTGGCATTAGGTGGGTATACAACAGTTCTCGGCAGAGACCTTGGGGTGACATAGATGCCCTTGTGGACTACATGCATGGGCAAGTCAGTGTGAGCCCTGAAGAGTCATAGGTAAGCTCTAACACTGGCTTGATGGCTCTTTCAGAATGATAAAGAGGAAATGGCACTTCTTCAGCATCAGGGTGAGCTACTCCCTGCTTATTGTCCACCAATGAAACATCTTCAGGCAAAGTGGGGACCACAACTTCACTGATACTTTATGTGTTTCCTCTGTCTCTACTGGTTCAGATTCTACAGGTTCAGGTTCTATGGGTGCAGGTTCTACAGGGTCTTTACCTTCTTGCTCTGGCTTCTCCTCAGATTCTAGCCAGTCATTCGAGGGGACATTGTCAGTTGGCAGTTCAAAGCTCACTGTTGTGGTTGGAGGCTCTGTGGTTGGCATTATATGTCACATTACTTGTGGTTTCAGATGTCCCTTGCAGCAGTTTAGCAAGTTCTAGAGTGGGATAATAGTAGACTGGGTGGTAAACTACTACTCCCTCTGACTCAGAATCTGAACTTTCTGTTTCAGTTGGCTCATCAGAAGTCACTGGGACAACTCCAGATTGTCGGGCTCTTTATTTACATAGTCGTCTGCATGCAGCAGCTCTTGTTTCAGGAGGTTTTGGAGGTGCAGTCTTATTTTCTGTGTTCTCAGTAGCCGTTTGACAAATAGGCAACAAATAATTTCTGTGAATGGGTCAGTAACCACTGGTATGTCCCTTGGGACAAATCTTGTATACAGGCATTTCCTGCAGTTTCTCTATTATGGCTTAGGGGGTACTGTCCCATCTGTCAGCAATCTTATGTTTGTCACAAAGTCCTAAGTTTCTCATCAATACTCTATCATCAGTTAATAACTCATGAGCCTTGACTTTCTTTTACTGTTTCTCTTTGCTTGCACAGTTTCTTTTTACAGCAGCTTCGGCAGCTAATTTATAGGTAGAATTTAATTGTTCTTACAATTGCTTTATATACTGCAAGAAGGACTCAGCTCAAGTGACATCAGTAGATACCTCAAAACAGATGTCTACCAGTAATCTCGCTTCTCTACCAATCATGAAACTATAAGGTGAAAAAACAGTGGCACCATTCTTGGTAAAATTGTATGCGTGCACTAAAGCGCTCACTGGTTGATTCCATCTATTTTTATCTCTGAGGTTCAAATTTCCCAATATATCATGTAGAGTTCTGTTAAATCTGTTGGGCTGTGGGTCACCTTGTGGGTGATAATGGGTAGTATGTGATTTGCTGATACCCAAAAGAGATAGCAGTTTTTTAATCATGCAACTCTTGAAATCTGCTGGGAGGCCCCATAATGAAGAAAAAACTCTTCTAGGAGAACTTTGACAACAGTAGAGGCCTCCTTCTGTTCTTTGGTAGGATAGGCCTGCATGTACCGTGAGAAATTATTGGTGACCACCAGTATGTTAGCAATGTTCTTGGAGTCAGGTTCCTGGCTGAGGAAATCGATGCAGACAAGCTCCATCAGTGCACCAGTTACAATGCTGACAAGGAGGTGGCCCTTTGTGACTGAGCTTTCTTTGGGACATATTGTCAGCAGCTTCTGCAGTAACTCTCTATGTCACTACCCATTCGAGGCCAGTAAAACTGGGCACAGGCCAGGTCTAGGGGTATGTTCACTTCCCATGTGCTCCATGTTGTCATGTAGAGCATGGAGTACTACCTTCCTGAACTTTACTGGTAAGACCAGTTGCAGTCAAAAAGATCCATTCAGGTTTCAGATTTCTTGATATAGCAGATTGTCTTAAATCTTTAATTTTGACCATTCTCACAGAAATAACTTCACATTAGAGTCAGTTGTTGCAATTTGATTGGCATCATCCCCTTTTTGCATAGTGTGTAGGACATCTTTAATAACTGGATCCCAACCTTTGCTCCCACTGCAGGTCTTGTAGAGTCAGTTGAGGTAGAGAACTTAAATCCAATTCAGTGAAATTGCAATAAGTGATAGGCAAACAGTCACCAGACAAACCAAGCGCATCCGGTAGACATTCAGTAGCCGCTGTAGGAATCTGATCATCTGTATCCAATTTTTTACACATTGCTTTAATGATCTCTTCAGGTATGAGTAGTTTGGGTACCCATTGTCTCTCTGAGCAGGCCTGGAAGTGGCTGGACATCGCAACAAGGCATCTGCATCAATATGGTTTAATCCAGGATGATATTCTACACAATAATCATTGGTGGACAAAACTGACTACTACCTGTGCCCAACAGCATCAACTTTAGCAGTGGCTTGAATGTACGTTAGGCAAGGCAAGGCAAGTTTTATTTGTATGTCGCCCATTCCCGGAGGCTCTGGTCACCTCACAGAAAAATAAAATAAACATACATTGCATAAATATAAAATAATATTAATACAGTTTGAAAAACTAAAACATAAGACACTTAAAAGCTGATAAAATATAAATAGGGACAAGACAGTATATTAAAATTCAGAATTTATTAAAGGCCTGGCCAAAAAGGTATACCTTCAAGCTCCGTTTAAATACCTCTACCAAGGGGGCATCCCAGACTGCAGATGGTTAGAGGGTTGTTTTCTGTCTTCATGGTGATGAGTGCTCCATATAAGTACTCGTGGAAGTGGTCCACAATGGCCCACTTAAGTACAAGGTACTCAAGCTTAAGGACAGGATATTTCTTCTCAGCACCATTCAGACTCTGCCTAGCAAAAGTGACTGAGAACAGCCCCTCAGGGTAACTCTGAACTAATGCTAGTGTCTGAATGAAGGGCATAAGGCTTCTCTGGATCAGGATAGGCCAGGACAGGAGCATGAGTCAGTCTGTGTATTATCTTTTCAAAAGCTTTGTCATAATCAGAAGTCCATCTGGCCCCAAGAGGCTCAGAAAGCTTGAAATAAGGTTTGGTATCATCTGATCTACTAGACAGTCTCTTATTTTTATTAGTTGAAAGATAACCTTGGGTAATATTTAAAAGTGATTGCATCACTTGGGTGTATTCTTTGATAAACCGATGATAATATCCACAAAATCCAAGAAATTGTTGCAGTTCTTTCAGGTTAGTCAGCTTTGGACAAGTGGACAGAGCAACCACTTTACTGGGGTCAGTCTGGATCCTTTCTGATGACACAGTTGTAGCCCATGTATTTCACAGAGCTTTTGAAAAACTGGCACTATATAACAAACCAATCACACACACACACACACACACACACACACACACACACACACACACAAAAAAAAACTAAACAAGGTAGACAGTTATGTGGGGAGTAGTGCAATGTAATGGCTGTGGAGCAGCAGTTTTCCTGGAGTCTTTCTGGAGGCTGAGATGCTGCCCTGTTTGCAGACAACTATCTGTCCTGAGGGAGGAAGTTGCCCGTCTTCAGGCCGCACTGGACAGTAGTAGGGTAACCTCCCCCATCCAGGGAGCACCAGAGCCACCACCACTACCTCAGAGGTTGCGAAGAAAGCACAGCAGTTGGACCACAATGGGCTCAGGGAGGGTAAGGCTGGTGGAACAGAGGCACACCCAGTCAGTTGTTCCACTCCACAATCCATACACAATTCTGGGGGAGGATAGTTCCCCCTATGGATGCACCCACAGAGGAGACTAAGGAGGGTGCAGACAACTGTCACAAGGAAGGCCCTCAGGGAGGAGGAAGAGGGCACCACAGGGAAAGGAAGCAGCTCCTGGTGGGGGACTCAGTTATTAGGGGGATAGAACTGGGGGGAGCAGGGAAAACTGAAGTAAGGTGCCTGCCTGGTGCCATGGCTTGGAGGGACAGGAAGCACATCCTTAGGATCACTAGAACAGTTGCACGGGAGTCTGAGCTGGACATCATTGTCCACCTAGGGACAAGCAACTTGGCTCATCATGAGATTAGAGCAGTGCAGAAGGACTTTGTAGAGTTGGGGAGGGGCCTAAGACAAGTAGCACACACAGTATCCTTCTCAGAGGTGCTGTCTGTCAGTGGCATGGGTGAGGCGAGGGTACTTTGCACCATGCAGTTTAATGAATGGTTGAAAAAATGGTGTGAGCACAGGGTTTGGCTTCATTGGGGACTGGGGATCCACCTGGAGGGACACCAGCCTATACTGGCAGTATGGTCTGCATCGGTCCAGGAAGGGAACAAGTCTTTTGGGCAATTGGTTTAAATGCTTCATTGGCAAGCTTTTAAACTAGTCAAGGGGGGGAGGCACTGATAAGCAGCAGGAAAATTCACGGCCTCCCCCTACAAAACAGGGTACTAAATGAAAAAAAGATCAAGGTAGAAAGGTCAGTGGGGGATGCTGCTACAGAAGGTAAAGCCATCAAAAAATGGAGAGCAATGAGTACCAATGCCCATAGTTTTGGTAACAAGCTTCCTGAATTAGTGGCCTTGGTGGAGGAGGAACATCTGGATATCGTGGCAGTCACAGAAACATGGTACACACAAAACCATGACTGGGACGTAAACATACCAGGATACACTATCTACAGGAGGGACAGGGACAGTAAAAGATGAGGAGGAGTAGCTCTCTACAAAAGAGAAGGAATCAAAGCAACAGAACAAAAGGGTAAACAAGGAGGAGAAGAAGCACTGTGGGTCAATTTGGAGGCAAGCAATGGCACCACAATCCGCTAGGGGTTGTATAGAACCCCTCTCAGGGGAGGAAATGGACAAGGAAATAGAAAGTATACTTAAAATGGCAGATAAAGGGAGATATTGCTGATGGGTGATCTGAATATGCCAGATGTTAACTGGAGTGCAGTTGTAGCAGCCACTTCTAAGAGTGGGGTTATTCTAGACGCCCTACAGGGGGCATGCCTTAGACAACTAGTATTCAAACCCACTCGAGAGGGAGCAATCGTAGACCTGGTCCTCTCAAATGGAGATGGAGAGAGGATCACAGATGTAGAAGTGGGTAGCCATCTGGAAACTAGCGACCATTGAACAGTATGGTTCACAATAAACACAGCACTAGAGTCAAGCCATACAAAGGCAAAAGTACTGGACTTCAGGAGGGCTGACTTTGCGAAAATGGGTGAGTGCCTAAGGAATGCACTAGCAAATGGGCAGGAAGGAGGGGTGGAAGAACAATGCGGAATAATCAAAACTGCCATCACAGAGGTAACAAGCCTTTGTGTGAAGCAAATAAACAAAACAAAATGATGTAAGAAACCACTATGGTCCTCAAAGGAGGTGGCAGTGAAGGTTCAAGAGAAAAAGAAAGCATTCAGAAAGTACAAGGAATCATAGAAGGAACAGGACAGAGAATTGTATCAGTTAAAGCAAAAGGAAGCTGGGAAGGCAGTCAGAACAGCAAAGGCCTGAACTGAGGAAAAGATAGCCAACTCAGTTAAGAGGGGGGATAAAACCTTTTTTAGGTACATCAGGGAGCGAAGGAAGACTAAGGGAGGGATAGTGAGGCTTAATAAAGGGGAAGGGGTGGGCAGAAGGTGATGATGAAAAGGCAGAGATACTAAACAAATATTTTTGCTCAGTATTTACAAATGAAGAGGGGGAGGTACCTAAAACAAACAATAGAAACACTCTGGATACAGAAGTTGATACCAGCCCATTTACAGAAGAAAGGGTTCTGATAGAACTCTTAAAACCGAAGGTGGACAAAGCAACGGGGCCTGATGGGATTCATCCCAGAATTCTAAAAGAATTAAGGGTAGAACTAGTGACACCACTGACTACCCTCTTTAACAAATCATGGGAGGATGGGGTGGTACCTAAGGACTGGAGGAGGGCAGATGTGATTCCCCTTCACACAAGTGGGAGCAGGGCAGAAGCAGGAAACTACAGACCTGTTAGTTTAACCGCAGTGATAGGGAAAATGATGGAATCACTTCTGAAGGAAAGAAATGTTGAGTACCTAGAGGCCAGAGAGGCACAGGACCCAAGGCAGCATGGATTCACAGCAGGAAGGTCATGCCAGATGAATCTAATAGATTTTTTTGACTGGGTGACCAAAGTAGTAGATCAGGGAGGGGCTGTGGACATGGCCTACCTAGACTTTAGCAAGGCATTTGACTCAGTCCCACACAGAAGATTAATATACAAGTAGCCAGCCTGGGAGTGGGTCCCAAGATGATAGCCTGGGTAAAGAATTGGCTGGAGAATAGGACACAGAGGGTAATAGTAAATGGAGTCCACTCGGAAGAAAGGGGGGTTACTAGTGGGGTGGCGCAGGGTTCAGTATTAGGACCAGTCCTCTTCAATATCTTTATAAGTGACACTGCAGAGGGACTGGAAGGAAAAGTGTGTCTCTTTGCAGATGACACAAAGATCTGCAACAGAGTTGATGCACAAGATGGGGTGGAAAGGATGAAAATGGACTTGGCAAGGTTAGAGGAATGGTCAAATGTTTGGCAGCTTAGATTCAATGCTAAGAAGTGCAAGATAATGCACCTGGGAAACAAAAACCCAGGGGAAGAGTACACAATGGGGGCTGAGATACTTACAACAACAAAAATGGAAAGGGACCTGGGGGTAGTCATATCAGATGACTTAAAGGTGGGCAAGCAATGTGAGAGGGCAGTAAGGAGGGCTGGGGGATACTGGGATGCATAGGGAGAGGCATCACCAGTAGAAAACAGGAAGTTGTTATCCCTCTCTACAGACAGCTGGTGAGACCCCATCTGGAGTACTGTGTACAATTCTGGAGACCCAGTCTCCTCAAGGACATAGACAAGATGGAAGCTGTCCAGAGGAGGGCAACTAAAATGGTGCAGGGTCTGCACCAGAAGACATATGAAGAGAGACTAAAGGAGCTTAATATGTATAGCCTCGAGGAAAGGAGGGAGAGGGGGGACATGATAGAAACTTTCAAGTACCTCAAGGGAATCAACAAAGTTCAAGAGGATAGCATCTTTCAAAAAAAGAGGTGTGCAAGAACAAGGGGGCACAATTTGAAGATACGGGGGCAGCTCAGAGGTAATGTAAGGAAGTATTTTTTCACAGAGAGGGTTGTGGGTGCATGGAATGGCTTTCCAGAGGAGGTTGTGGAGTCAAAAACAGTGGTTGAATTCAAGCATGCATGGGAAAGCCATAAGGTAATTCTAGGGGGTTGGGGTAGAAAGAAGTAGGCTGCTGGTTAACTAGGATCTGCAGCTTATCCATTAGGTAGGGAAATGGAGAGACTGGGTGGGTCAAGCGGTCCTTATCTGCCATCAAATTCTATGTTTCTATGTTTCTATTACTTGTCTATAAGAGTTTGAGCCAGAACTCCTCTAGATGGTCTAACACTTTCAGAAGGCTACACTCATGTTCCTCCAGGGTCTTGACAAATACTATTACATCATCCAGGTAGACTAAACATTCAAGCAAGTTCATGTCTCCAACTGCTCATTCCATAAGGTGCTGAAATGTGGTAAAGGTGCCAGATATCCCCTGAGGCATCCAAAGAAACTGGTGAAAACCTAGAGGATATATGAAAGTGGTCTACACTGGGTTTTATTAATAGTCCTGAAGGCAGACCATGTTCTTCTGGAGCAACAAGCATCAGAATATGTTTTTTTACATCTTTCTTCAGGCATACCACACCACTGATGTTGCACTCAGTATTAGGGGGCAGCACAAACTCTTCAGCATCACAACACCATACTATACCAACAGGGACATTTGGACATCAGCTGTTGTCTGCTTTTGTTGCTGGTAGGCCTTTTGCACTAAGGCATATACATGTAGCACCTTTCCTTTCTGTTTGGCTTCTCTCTCCTAGCAAAGCTGAGCCAGGCAACCAAACATGTAGGCATTAGTGCCAATAAGTATGGGCACTCTGTCATACATCCCTGACTCAGGACACCAGTGTCTCAGCTGGGTCCCCCACTCTGGTTACTTTGCATGGAAAGGCAATCCACACATTGATGTACCTCAAATATGGGTAGGGTTTGTCACTGAGCCCCCATACATTTAGACCTTTCAAAGGCAGTAGCTCATGATGAGTCAGGTGTTGGTCATATCAGTTCTTGAAAATAATTGTCACTTGGGAACCACTGTCCAACACAGCTTGAGTGGGCACTCTGTCAGTAGTGACTTTCGTTTTAGTAGATGGTCTGACACGTTTGTCCGTGTCAGGTAGTGCAGTTTTGGGTGCTTTGACTGAAGCCTTGGCTACAGAAAGGGTGGAGCTAGGCTCAGCCGGGGCACCAGTGAGCTCCTTTACTAGGCCTTGCTGAGGTTTTCCTGTTTCTGGTACTTTTCTTCAAACAGTATGTCTCTTACTCTTACTGGGTCCCCCTGCAACCAGCACTCCCTCGTTATATACATGTCCGTCTATTAAGCACTTGTAGCAGAAAATGCCCTCTCTGTATGATTGTGGACCTGGAGGGGGGACCTGCAGTCAGAACTCTGAAGGGGGTGCTAGCTGCTTCATATTTCTACCCAGAGGTCTTTTCTCTTGACCTGGACACAACTTGAGATTTACAGTCCTCTAGCTCAGTTACCTGTTTCAGTAACTCTTCCATCTTTCATTTTCATTTTTTGATTTTTTAACAGGAGATGGACTGAGCACTGCCCTTTTTCAGTCATGTCTGATGCTGAACATTACATACAAATTCACATAAGCAGACAATTATTCACATTTACAAACATTATCACAGTACAAAACATTTAACAATAAGTGTTTAAAGTGTAATACAGATTGTGCTTTCTGGATCAACTCTCCATACTCATTTAAAATAGATAGAGCATACCAAGTTAAATGCTTTCCTACTCATTTGAAGTTTAAAAACAGGGACAGTATAAGGGGTCAAGCAATTTCATCTTGTGTTTTGATGACATTAATTAATAACCATTGAATTTAATAGACCTAGAGGAATTCAAGAACTTATTACACAGAAAGCAAAATGAGCTATGAAGCATTTTAGGTGTCTCTCCAGGGAGAGTACCCTCAATTTTATGTATAACTGGCAGTGACAGGTTCTGGATGGGGCACAGAGGGCAAACCTACAGATGTTATTATATAGAGTTTGATATTTAGTCTTAAATAACTGATTACTGTGCACCAATACAATACTACCATAGTCCATAGCTGGAAATAGAACTTGCTTGGCTATGGTGTGCCAGGCCTCATTTGTTAGGGACTTGATGTTTCTATAAAAGAAACCAGATTTTTGATTTATCTTACTACTCAACTTGTCTATTTGAGGAACCATACTGAGGTTCAGGTCTAAACAAATACCTATATATCTAAATGATGTAACCAAAGGGAGGGGAAGACCACCAAGCACCACTATCTGAATGGGATCTAATTTTTGAAGCCTCTGTGAAGAGCCAAAAAACATTACATTTGTTTAAGTTTCATTTATCACCATTTTGTTTGACTGAATCAAATTTACAAAAACGTATTTACTTTGAAGGGAAATCTGACTATCATAACTGTTTGTTCCTGAATCCTAAATAACAGTATTGTCAGTGTATAATAAAATATTTTTAATAGTGAAAGGATTGGTAAATATTTTACAAAAACTGAAAACAAAAGAGTGCCAAGCACAGACCCTTGATGGACCCCTGCCTTAACCTTTCTTGGTTGTGATATAAAGTGATCAATTCTTGTTCTTTGAATGCAATCTTAACTTTAAAGTCAGGGTCAACATATGGTACCTGGGTTTGCACCCCCACACCCATGACAGAAAGATTTGGGGTGGATGGGAGAACAGGCAGGTTCTGGTGAACATCATGACCCTCATTTGAAATGGGTCTAGGAGTTGAGCAGGCTGTCAGATCTTGGATCTTGCCGAGTATCTCTTATAGTCCAGGGCTGTCATGGGCAAATCCTTTCTTGGGAATGGGAGTTGCAGTTGCTGTAGCCATGCGGGGGTTCCTATTCTTCTTCATTCTCAGCCTCCCGCAACTCTTTCATCAGCACTTTGTGGGAAGGAGGATCATCCCATTGGTCCCGTAGCAACAGCCTATCCAACAACAAACCAGAGTAACAAGCAGACTTGAGCACCTATTCCAGCCTTACTCAATGCAGTTCACTTGGGGCCACCCCTGTTTTCTGAAAAACGTTCTGCACCGTCTTCACCAGGTGAGTCAAATAAGTGGGCAGGGGTTCTCCCTTCCATTGTTTACTTGCTTTGCACTTCCACACAAGGTCATCACTCAACTCAATACTTCCAAATACAGTCTCCATGGCAATCAGATACTCTTGAACAGAAGAATCCAGTTCTGTGGTCCTCATAGATTGAATGTCATCCAAAGTGTGTCCTCCAAGGCTTTCTCCAAGTTGTTTTCTTTTATCTGCTTCAGAACTTTGCCGGTCTTGCACTAAAGGAGCAGCATAGTCCATCCATTTCTCCAAATCATTATCATCTGCTGGGGTGGGCTTTGCTCTGGAAAACATTCTCATTCTACGATTAGTGTCTGAGGGAGGTGTTCCATAACTAGGTTAGGACTTGGCCTCCCTTTTGAAAATCACAGTAGCATGTGTCACCATGGTCCATGCCACCTTGAAACCTTCTGTGATCAGTACACCAGGCACTCTATTAGGGTCAACTGCACATTGGCACTCAATTAACACCATCAGCATCTCTGTGGCAGAGTCCATATACCACCCTAGGACAGCAACTTGGCCCAGGCTATTGACTTTTGATAGAGCCTCTTCTAATTGATCTTGGTTCACCCCGAGGGGGACTCCCAGGAGCAGAACAGCTTTTGTAGGGTCCATATCATCACCTTCACAGCACTCAAATAGTCTATTATAGGCCATGGTGTCTACAACCACTCTGAGTTTGGGAATCACAATACTGTCCTTGCTGGAAAGGACCTCCATGCCATGCATGACTGCTAAACAGAAGATCCCAGCAGTGGCTCCAAAAATGTAATCCAGGCACCATGCAACAATGGGCTACTACCCCTGATGGTCGGGCTCCAACCAGGTTAAGGGGCCTGGGCTCTTTTCAGATGGTAACTGGGGGGTTCTTTCCCAAATGAAAAAAATATCATGGTGCCTCCAGCCAGAATAAAATATAGTGGGACAGATGTTTGTGCAGTACAACCCTTGGGATGCTATACCTACCCACCTCCCGTTCCAGTTACCCCACACATGGAATACCATAAACAATTTTAGTACTTTACTTTGCATGCAGTTATCAGCTATAGCCAATAATATGCGCACAGACAGTATTGAACAACAGTAGCCATTTATTAAATGGGGAAAAGTGATTGGATTGCTGAAATAAATAACCAAAATATTTGGTGTAACTGGTAAATGCATGAAGAATACATCATTAAAGTGCCCACCCCCCAACAGCAACAAATTTGAAATGGCCCACCTCCCCACTGGTACCAGTGTCCCTTTACTGTCTATCTGGATACCCAGTACTAGTTGCCCAGGGTTGGCAGGCGTTGGTGCACTTTAACTAAACTGCAACTTGATTTGGAACTTTAATGTAACTTCTCAGGTCAGGGCAGGCACTGTTGTGCTCACAGTTCTGAAGCACAACTTGCACCTGGTATGAAACACAGGAACAGGATCAATCAGTCAAGCTGGGGGCCTTGAAACATAGAAACATAGAAATTGTCAGCAGATTAGGACTGCTAGACCAGTCCAGTCTGCCCCTAAGTCCTACCCTTGTTTGCAGCCTCTGATCCTATTTGATCAATGGCTTTCTCCTCTCCTTCCACTTCTAGGGTTCCCTTATATCTGTCCCATACATATTTAAATCCCTCCATTGTGCTCGCTCCCACCACCTCCTGTGGCAGACAATTCCATGCCTCTACCACTCTTACTGTGAATAAAAATGTCCTCACATTTCCCCTTATCCTGCCACCTTCTAATTTCACATCATGCCACCTCATTCTTATACTCCGCCTATATTGGAAGATGTTGCCCCCTGCACCTTGTTTTTGCCTTTAAGGTACTTGAAGGTTTCTGTCATGTTTTTCTGCTTCCTCCTCTCCTCCAGCAAGTACATATTGAGGTCCTTTAATTCTCCTCATATGTTTTCTGGTGTAAGAACTGTGCCATCTTTGTTGCCCTTCTCTAGACAGCCTCCATCTTGTCAATGTCCTTATGAAGATGTAGCCTCCAGAATTGAACACTGTACTCTAGGTGAGGCCTCACTAGTGTTTTATATAATGGAAGCACCACCTCCCTCCTTCTGCTAGTGATACCTCTGCCTATGCACCCTAGAATGCCATTGGCCCTCCCTGCAGCCTTTGTACTCTGCTTAAACATCTTTAGGTTGCCTGAAATGATAACCACCAGATCCCTTTCTTCCTTGATGACTGTCAGCAACTCCCCTCCCATCTTGTAGCTCTCTCCAGGGTTCCCTCATCCCAGGTGCATTATTTTGCACTTCTTTGAATTGAACCTCAGCTGCCACACCTCAATCCACTCTTCAAGCTTCCCCAGGTCCCTCCTCATTTTCTCCAACCCATCTGGAGTATCAGCCCTGTTGCAGCTCTTGGTGTCATCTGCAAACAGGCAGATCTTTCCCTCCAGCCCTTCTGCTTTGTCACTGATGAAAACATTAAACAGGACTTGCCCAAGAACTGATCCCTGAGGCACCCCACTATTCACTCCCCTCTCCCCGGACTGGATTCCATTTACCTCCACCATCTACCTCCTGTTTGTTAACCAGTTTCTAAACAGTTTACCACCTTGAGACCCATACTCAGACTACTCATCTTGCTAACCAGCCATTTATGTGTGACAGTGTCAAAGATCTTGCTGAAATCAAGGTAGGGAACATCCACTGCTCCCCCCGATTTACCTCCTTCATGACCCAGTCAAAAAAATCTATCAGATTCATTTGACATGACCTTCCTGCTATGAATCCATGTTGCTATGGATCTTGGGCACTACTGGGTTCCAAGTGTCCCACTGTTCTTTCTTTGAGCAGTGCCTCCATGATCTTACCCACTGCTGAGGTGAGGCTGACTGGCCTATGTTCTCTGCCCCCTCCCTGCTACCACTTTTGTGAAGATGGACTGCATGCAACCTCCTCCAGTCCTCTGGAACCACTCCTTTGTTGAGTGACTCTGTGAACATGGCTGCCAGAGGTGCTGCTAGCTCTCTCCACAGCTCCCATAATATTTTCAGATGTATGCCATTTGGCACCATTGCTTTGTCCACCTTCAGTTTTGTGAACTCCTCCTGGACTGGTGTTCACCTCTTCCTCTGCTTTATATCTGTTGCCCAACTGTGGTCCCTGACCTTCCCTTCTTCAGTGAATAATGAACAGAAGTATTTATTCATTATTTCCCACTTTTCCAGGTCTCAGTCCTTATACTCCCCTTTATCCACTCTGAACCTTACAATGCCCCTAGGCTTTCCTTCTTTCGCTGTTGAACCTATTGAATATCTTGTCCCCTTACTACACCATCTGCTCTAATCTTTCCTCAGTCCATGCCTTTGTGCTCCTAACAGCCTTCCCCACTTCCCTTGGATACTTTAGGTACACCTCCATGTCTTCCTCCTTTTGAGTCTCCTTTATTTCCTGAAATCCACTCTTTTGGCCCTTACTTTGTCTGCCACATATTTAAAGAACTATAGTGGTTTCCTCCTCCTCTTGCCTTTGTTTACCAACCTGATGCATTGGTTCGTCACCTCCTCTATGGCTCCTTTTAGGTGTTCCCACTGATCCTCAACTCCCCCTCCTACCTCCTCCTCCTCACCAGGGCTTCTTTTATACTTCTCCTCATCTTCGTAAAGTCCACCCTTCAGCAATCTAAGACCCTTGCCTTTGTGTGACTTGACTGTGTCCCTGTACCTATGTTAAACCACACTATGTGATGGTAGCTGGACACCAGTTGACCTTGTACTCAGACTTCTGTGATTCTGTCACCATTGGTCAGCACTAGGTCCAGAACTGCCCTGTCTCTGGTGGGCAGTTCAGAGGCCTCAGGCCTTCCCCCTGTAGCGAATCTAGGATGCCTCGGCTTCTGGTTGAAATGGCTGCTGGGGTGATCCAATCCATGCCTGTCATATTGAAATTACCCAGCAGCACAACTTCCCATTTTGTTGCCATCTCATGTATTTCATCCACTAGCTCCCTATCCACCTCCTCCCCCTGTGCTGGAGGCATGTGGATCACCCCTATGCAGATTGCTGTGCCATTACCAGGCTCAAGGGTTACCCACAATGCTCAGACCTTTCCCATCTACCCTGTACCTCTGTTGCCTTTATACCTTCTCTGACTACCTTGTGCCTCTGTTGCCTTTATGTCTATCCTGTACCTCTGTTGCCTCGCTGATGTTCAGGTTTGCATCTTGGTTGGAGCTAGAAGGGTCTGGCTGCTTGTCACCTTCTTGCAGGCTAGATCAGATGCTAGAAACAGTGTAGTACTGGGGACCAGGGCCAACATGAATCTAGGAAAGATGATGAATAACGACCAGTAGTAGCACTACCTGGCTGACTCCCCAGACCATCCTTGCTGGCAGTGATTTCTGTTCTGAAGTTCAGTGGTTACTCTTGCTCTTTCTCTCAGTAGCCAGCAACAGACTTCTAGCCACTGGAATAAACCAGCTCACTCTCTAGGGCTAGGAATGACAACAGTCTCTAGGCAGGTTGCAAACTGCAGATTCAAACCACAATGTCTTGTCTTACTTTAGCCGAATTCCCCAGGTAAAGGGAACCTTATGCAGACCTCTCAGGGATCTGCTTGCTTGACCCAGACTTCCAGGAGCTGTGCAGGATAACAGCCCACCCTCCTCACAGACTGAGCAATTCTTTCAGATGCTGCAAAGTTAAGTTGCAAGCAGCTCTTCAGGCATACTTTCTCGGTCTCCAGGTGATAGAGAGCGTTTTGGCAAGTCTCCTGGTATTTGGCTGTGAAAGCCTTAGGCTGACTTCCAACCTTATTCTTAGACATTTCAAGCCCTTCAGTCTCTTAGAGAACTTTAGCCCAACTGCCCAAACATAAACTGTCCCTGGGGCTTAAGAGGAGAAATGGAAGCTTCTGATTGGCTAAACACAGCTGTCCATCTTTAAAATTAATATGTACAAGGTCCCTTCGATGCTTCACTAGTTGCTTGTTTGGATGCCTAAAACATTGTCTATACCACCTACCCAGGAGCCATTGCTGTGGATCTGTGGGCTCCTTGGTTGCTGATTAGCTGCTTAAGGGGTCAAGGGTGACAATTATGGCTGCCGCATAACAGTTTATTCATAGTCCCAAGTTAACTGTCTTTTGCAGGGAAACAACATTGATTTAATTTTTACTGCCTTCACAGTCCTTTAGCTACCACTCTGCCCTATTGTCTGGTGGCAGAGTGGGGCTTTGCAGGGGCTTCTCCTGCCTATTACTAGCAGCATAGAACTGCCCCCCACAGGTGACAGGCAGAGCTCCCATTGACAAAGCAGCCTTGGCTGCATTTAAATTAGTGGTGCTCCCTTTTAGATATTAATGCTTAGGAACGCTTCTGCAAAATTTAATTTTTCTTCCTCCTTATGTATGTCTCCAAGACCCCACTTATAGAAACATAGAAACATAGAAGCTGACAGCAACTAAGGACCACAAGGCCCATCCAGTCTGCCCATTTCTTTTTCTACCTTATAAATGTGCCATTGGGCTTTTCTCTGTCAATGGCCTATCTATTCATACTCATCTGTATTGCTCCCTTATGCCTATCCCATGCCTGTTTGAAGCCCTGCACTGTATTCATATCCACCACTTCCTGAGGAGGCCGTTCCATGAATCCACCACCCTTTCTGTGAAAGATAACTTCCTCACATTACCCCTTAATCGGCCTCCTCTAATTTCATGCTGTGTCCTCTTGTCCTGCTATTTTTCTTATATTGAAACATGTTAGACTCTTTCACCTTGTTAATGCCCTTAAGGTGTTTGAATGTTTCGATCATATCACCTCTCTCCCTCCTTTGCTCTAGGGTGTATATACTGAGCTCCATTAATCTGTCCTCATATGTTTTCTGATGCAGTCCCTGCACCATTTTGATTGCCCTTCTCTGGACTGCCTCAATTTGGTTGATGTCCTTGTGAAAGTCTGGCATCCAGTACTGCATGCAGTACTCCACATGGGACCTAACCAGTGTCTTGTAAAGAAGGATTATTACCTCCCTCTTCCAACTTGTGATACCCCTACTAATACACCCTACCCTAATACACCCTAACATCCCCCCTAGCCTTACCTACTACTTTAGTACTTACCTACAACTTTATGTTGTTGACAGTCCCAGGGGTCAGAGCACATGAGGCGACCACAGGAGAGCCTCCAGAGTGGCTTTTTTTATTCAACTGCCGTAGCACTGTTCTGTATTTGAGCTGGCTGCAGCCAGCTCAAATATTACTGCAGGTTGCCTTGTGCAAACATTCATTCTGACATTGTGGCATTCACAACTGCTAGACTGGTGGTTTACAATTTTTTTTTTTCATTTTGCTCCTCCGGTCCCCTTTCCATGAGACATACTGGGGGCCAGCAGGATTGCACCAAAGGACCAGGACTTGCGGGACTGGCAGTTGGGAGGCATTCAAGGCCAAGTTAAGGTAAGCCACACTCAAGGGGGGTTACAGATTGGACACCAGCAACTTGATTGTGTTTGGAGATTTTAATGCTCAAGTTGACAATGAAACATCACATTTTGCTCTGCAGTTCCTCCAGCCAATGGATTTACTGGGTCTCACACAACTGATTACCTCTGCCATCCATCAACATGGCCACACCTTGGACTGTATTTCTCTCTGAGGCTGAACATTTGGAGTAACAGGGTGGATACAGTGGGGTGGTTGGATCATCATGCTGTACAATTTCTGGCAGTGGCCCTGATGTAGATTCTTCTTCAGTAAAGATAGTCCAGTATCCCCAAAAATGAAACTTGGAGCCTGAAAAACTCCTGGCTTTACTAGATATATATATATATATATATATCAGGCATCCATGTCAGCATGTGAGTTTGGTTCATACGCTGCTGTGGATAGTTATAATTTAGCCATCTTGGCAGCACTGAACTCCCTTGTGCCAATCCGTGTCCACCTATTGTCCTCCCAGTGCAGCTTCATATGGTTCGATGCTGAGCCTAGGCAGTTGATGGTGATAAAGCAGATGTTGCAACAGTCCTGGAGAAGGCCTAGCTCAATGATCTCTAAGATCCCATAAATAAGAACTATCAAAGAGCAATATCCCTTAAAAAAGGCAACATTCTTGTCACAGTTTATTCCTTCACATAAAAATAGACCTGCTCAGCTCTTCTATACTATGGACAGGTTAATAAGCCCTTCCAGTCTATAGCCAATAGTAGACTTGATCTTCCTAACAGTGTGAGGCATCTGTCAATTTTTTTCCTGGACAGGGTGTTCCCTGTTTGACTGGGGATCCCTGGTGGTCTGCCATTGGCCAGCAGTTCTTTAGTTAAGAGGATTATAGACCCTTCAATGGCTTAGAGAAAATTTAAGACAGTTTCAAAGAGTGAGGTACTTAAGGTGCTTTCTGGACTAAACCCCCCTATTGTGAACTGGATGAGAGGCCAACACAGCCGCTGGTGGATTGATGTGAGGTTCTAAGTCCTGTTTTTGCCAGCATTGTCTGGTGTTCTTTTGAGAAGTGTTGTTTTCCCTCAGCCCTTAAAAAGGCTTTGGTGAAGCCACTACTCAAAAAACATCTCTAGACCCAAATGTGCTAGCTTATTTCAGGCCTTTTTGGGAAACGTCATAGAGAAGGTCCTGGTGGTGCAACCCGAAGCTCATCTTCCAAAATGTTTTCCAGTCAGGATTCAAGCATTGCCACAGTAGAGAAGCTTTGCTCATTAAATATTTAATGAGCTCTTCTTACAAGAGTTGGGGATGTACTCTATTGTTGCTCTCCATGATATCTTACCAGCATTTGAAACCATGAATCATGGGGTTTTGGTGGAGGGCCTTGAGAAATACTGTACAGGAATCTTATTGGAACAGTCCTGAAATAGTTTGAGTCATTGCTGTTTAATAGAACACAGTGGGTTGTAATGGGATCTATCTCATTGCAATCTGCTGCTGTTAGCTGCAGTGTTCCTTAGGGACTGGTTCTGTCCCCCATGCTTTTTGCAATACATGGCACCTCTGGGGCAGTTTCTTAAAAGGTACAGTATGAGTTTTCACTGCTACACAGATGTCAGTCAGCTATACCCATCTATTACACTTGACGGCAAGCAAGGTGCCATTTCTATGCTGGAGAAATATCCAAAAAGATGTCTTCAAGATATTGCTGACAGGACAGTCTCCAGCTGGCTGAAACTCAGCTCTGGCAAAATCGAGTTTTTGCTGGTAGAAGCAGATTCTCAAGGGTCAGAAGGTCACAGCTCCTCCATGGGGTTTTCTTCCTTAAATGGTGGAGCACTGTCTGCTGAGGATAAATTGAAAAACACGGGTGTTATTGTGGACTCTCGACTGACATGTGAACACCATGTGTCTGTCATGGTCCACAATGGATATTTCCACCAACAGAATAACCCCCAAATCATCTCCAGAATCATGCCCTATGAGGAAAAAGAGGACCTGGCAATTCTGATGCATGCTTTTGTGCCCTCAAGATGCAATTACTGTAATGTCCCTTACTCAAAGCTACTGTATCTAGAGCATAGTTACATCATTGGCAGTGAGTGTAGAATGCTTCTGCCAGGCTGATAACCACCTTTTTAGAGCATATCATGCTTGTGCTCCAGCAATTGCATTTGCTCCCAGTTAGATGGCATACAACCTTCAAGATTTCATTGTTAATTCGCAAAGCCGTGTATGGTTTGGAGCCTAGCTATTTAAAAGACATCTTGGTATGGTGCTCTATTGGTTGCTCACTTGGCTTCACCAAGGGTTGTTGCTGGCCACACTGAGATCCCACTTAAAGCAATCAGGAGTTAGAGCCTTCTCGGTGGTAGCTCGAGTTCTTACCTCACCTTCTTTGAATCTTCAGAGTTCGTATTTGGTGGAGAAATTGAAGAAGGTTCAGAAGCTGTGTGTGTTTGCCCAGTTTTTGGCAGTGTTCTGTTTATTTATTTATTCTGTATGTATTTATTTTGTATTTATTATGCTGTAATTCACTTTTTATTCTATTTTATTATGGACAGTCCCCTGACCCCTTGGGATAGGGCACTTAAAAATCAAATTGTATTGCCTATATATTTGAATGTGGGTAAAATTAGTTGCTGCCGGCTGGCCCAGTGGTGTGGAGGGCTGAGGCATCATGCCTTACCTCCTGCCACACCGGCGACCTGTGTTCGTGGTGCAAGAAGGATGCCAGGGATTGGTTGGGGAGGGAGAGGATCAAGCATCTGATGGACAGCTCTCCTCTCCCTGGGATGGGTGAGGATGATGTCCATTACCTGCCTGACTCCTAGCAGTAGCTGGGGGCTGGCACAGTGGGCCCACACGTAGGGGTTGGATGCAGAGCAGACGCCCGGTGTACCATATATGGAAGTGTGTGTGGCTAAGCAATTGGTGTTATTTCATGCCACCATGCTCAGGGAATAAGAAACCAGAAAGGAGGAGAAAACACTGCCCAGCAGGATGAAGCTGGCCCCTCGCAGGCTCTGCACCTGGCTAGCTGTCACCTTGCTAGTGCAAGAGAGGTAAGTCCAATGGATGCCGGGTGACAAGACTGGTGGGGCCAGATGGAAGTGGGCCTGGACAGGATCATAAATAAATATGAAAAAAAAAATGAGTCACTGCTAGACAGCAGACTGTAACAGGTTATGATTCAGCTGTACAGAGATCTCTAGCTAGGATGACATTTTGGTTGGTGACGGAACCATTCCTCCTATAAGGACTAGTTTGTTGCAAGTTTGCCATGTTCTGAAGAAGACTGTGGTTGAAATGTTATGTCATCCCATTTGTAAAAGGGGGATGTCTGTTCTCTGGTTCAGCACTCGCTACATGCAGGGATTGTGAAGGCTTAAGAAAACAGAGTTCTGTTCAACAATGTATTTTGTCATCCCCTTTTTTGTACGCTGATTGAGTGTTGTGAATACTGTTGTGAGTCTTGTAGATGTACTTGAATAAACATAGAAGATGACAGAGGGTAAGACTTGGCTATACTTCTCATATTCTTATTTGTTCTGAGTGCACACTTGATGCCACTAATCTGAGTAGCAGGGCAACTACCACATAGCTTACTCTAGTATTTTAAAGTTTTGTTAAGTAAAAACTGCCCACAGTCTGATTTACACAAAAAGGAGTTCTGAGTATCAGCCCTCTAAAATGGCTCTCTGATGCAGACCAAAAGTGAAAGCAAAACTACAGCTGAGGATTTCTGGGAAGCAGAGCCTTAGACTACAGGTAAGGGTAAGAAAACAGTACATTAAACATTCAGTCACAACTTTTAGTGAGTAGTAAACTCAGTAACTCAAAAAGTTTTTGTCTAGGAGTGAAAATAGTGATAACCTGAGTTTTCTTTGTGTTTACTGGTGTTAAAGATTAACATCTGTTAAACCATTTTGAAGCATAATTGGAGGTGACACAGAACAGGTAGTCTGTAGAGCAACACAAAACTGAAATGCTTAAATGATTGAAAAAGCCCTGTAGGGCATATTTGCAGACAAAGGAATCCCACCCTGTGACCATTGTGCAATGCAAATTGCCTGTCCAAATTTGAACTCAGGCAACACCCTTGTGAGCATCTGTGCACAACATGGCATTGAAAGATGTGTCTGGCAAACATTGCTATGCCCGGAGCGGTTCTGCATTGGTAACACAACGTGTACAACTGTCCTGGGAGGATGTGTTTCCCCCTCAATAACCCACTAAATCATCAGTTTACTGCTGGTCCTGTGCATACCTCTCAACCTCTTGCCACATAAGTCAGGGACAAGGCTCAAAAATATCAGGGAAAAAGAAACAAAAACAGGGCCAGATCTCAAAAATTGGTACTATTCAATCAGAAAGGTAATAGAATAAGGGGATTAGTGTAATGTGCATTTTCTTCTTCTTCTTCTGAAGAAGAAGTCTGTAATTGTAATGTTTGACATTATTTTGTGCTTAAAATCACAGAAACAAAAATGTTTCAAGGGACAGAGGAAAATTCTTAGGAAAAATCAGACAGTTGGGAGGTGTGATCCTGTAATTCCTCCCTCCCAAATTACCCATGACTTTTTCTGTTGGTGGTCCACTGGTATCCTTTCCCATACCCACTATACTTAATTGCCCTGGTATTAGTGTTGTGTGAAATTGAGAAATTTCATTATGTGAAATATTTTGCAAAATTTGCACATTTCGTAAAGTAGTTTGTGGGTGCGAAATGCAAAATTTAGTCTGAAAATTGCAAAGTTTCACCCAAAAATTGTGAAATTTCACCTGAAAATGGTGATATTTCACTGCAAAACATGGCATTTCACAAATTTTGGGTGACATTTCACAATATTTGGATGGAATTTTGCAATATATGGGTGAAATGTCGCAATTGTTGGGTGAAATTTTACAGTTTTTGGGTGAAATGTCGCATTTGCACCAGTGAAATATTCTGTAAAGTGCACGAATTTCATGAAATATTTCATGCTGCAAAACTGCCAATTTTGCAGGAATTTAGCTGGCAAAATTTTATTTCACAACATCTCTACCTGGTATCTAAATATCTGCCCACTCACTAGCCACTAATAGTTCTATCTCTGGTAGCATAGTGGTAACCCCAATGTTGGTCCTGTGACTGCAGTTACCAAGCTACCAAATGTTCTACTTGGGCCAAGTGAGCAAAATACTGCCTTCTTTTTGAACAGGTTACAGTGGCATACAGGCAGGTCTGTAAAGGCCACAATGCTTCTGTTATTGTCTCTGAGGGCCATTTACATTGTGGCCTTTGTTCTACTCCTTGCAGAGAGACCTGCAATAATGACCCTTGCAGGAGTCTGGAAGGGGCTTGAAGTTTTCAACTCACAATTGAGCCTGTCTCAGTGGGATCAGCTATTTCATGCCAACACATAATGGTTTCTATGAGCTCTTAGTGCTGACAGCAGCCTTGGATAATTGGTCCCATAGTTAACTGCAGGGGAAGAGATATTGTCACTGTCCTTTCCACTGAGACACTGCAGAGACACAGCATTCTGATACTGTTTGAGCTGTTTGCAAACATGTTATAACTGATGTCTTCAGAAGTAAAAAAATTAAATGTAACAGGAGCTACTGTCTGTACTCCTCTCCACTTCACTGCATTTACAAGGATAAGTCTCTACCATTTCTGTGCACTCTACCATGTTACACGGACCCACTATAAGGAGTCAGGCTATGCTCAGCAGGAGGAAGAGAGCATGAGGAAGAGAAGAGACGAAATAATCTCCTCTCAAGGGGGACCACCTTTGAGGGCCAGACTCCAATCTATGGTGGATCAAGGTTGCTGCTCTATGGGAGGGACACACTGTGTCAAGTTGGACACAGGCATAAGCCAATGGAGCAGTTGAGGGGCTCTGCATGCACTTTTGCTGTAGAGAGAAAAGGTTAGCATGGCTTTGCATTTGTGTACAGCCCATAGACATTTGAAAGCCATACTTCAGGTATGTGTGTTCCACATGTGTTTCCTCTCATTGAACATGGACTGGCAATAAAGTTTGTCCTAGGATAAGCTAGGGACAAAGGTAAGATATAATTAGATGACCATTTTAGTGGGTTAAGAGAACAGTAAAGTCAGTGGCTCTGCATTCAGACTAAAAGCTTAGTGAAACAGGGAAATGGGTTTGGGTACTATGGAATCCCAATGAAGTGTCTCCTTCGAACATGCTTCTGTCCTCTAACTATAGCTATTTCCATGCATGGGCTCCCCTTGCAGAGAATACAGAAAACCATGTATGTGTATTAATTTGGTGAGTTCTACTCAGGCACTTTGTATTTTCTTGTATTCATTCAATCCTAGTGATATGCACATGCTATCTGTAATGGACAGTGAATTTATTTTGCTGGGACTAGTTTACAAAGGGTGCACCAAGCAACATATTTTACACCAGATGAACTTTGGACCTGGCCTAGTCCTGGCCCTTGTACTTATTGGGCATCCCAGGGGAATCAGTGCCCTACATGTAAATGACTAATGATGTAAAATGTCATTGTTACACTAGACTGGGAGATCACCCCTTAATGCAAGGAAGGAACACTTACATGTCAATACAAAATAATTATTTTGATAGTTAAGATTTACTTATTACCAACCATAAATATGAATTGCATTTTCACTAACCAATTTGTCTGGCTGGTAAAATGATATCCCACCTTCACCCATATCTGTTAGATATTACTGCTCCCCCTTCTGGCCACCTCTATGACTGGCCTACTATTAGTGTGAGATTTTTGTGCCTCTGTGCTTGCCATAGAACAGCAAAATGTATCCTCATTTACTTACCTCCAAAGACCTGATGTGCCTCCTTCTGCAATTGTTAGATATGAATTCACTCCCCTGGGCCTGGCTCTCTTTGCCTTCTTTTCCAACCCTAAACATTGACTACTTGGCTTTTTCCTGTACTCCCTCACCATCTCACCCACTCCCTGGTTCCCACCTCTCTGCTCTTCTTTTCTTCCTCCTTCTCTTTTCTGGTGACATTGAAAGCAACCCTGGCCCTGCTAACACCCCTATTGACCACTCTAATGTCACCTGGGCAAGGCAGATTGGTCTAAGAATTGCACATTAAAATATTTGCAGCCTTCCATCCAAGTTCCCAGACCTTGAGACCTGGGTGTCCCTCTATAAGCCCCATGTGCTAGGGCTCTCTGAGACCTGAGTGAAACCCTACAAGTCCAACCCTCCTACCATCTCCCAGGTTACTTCCTCCTTCACCTAAACAGACCAGGAAGAGAAAAGGGTGAGGGAGTAGCACAGTATATACTAACATACTAACATACTATTTGCCAGCAGATTAGGCCTTACGGTCTATCGAGTCTGCTCGAACTTTAGATCCTTAGTTGGGTGCTGAGACCCTCCCATCCCTTGTGCTCCAGAAACCCGTATCATCCATCCCCACCCCCCTTGGACAGGACATCATCTGATCTGATGTATATCCAGGAACATATCTCAGCCACCATTGTTAGCCACTCCGATCCCCTGTCCCCCAGTGCATATCTCCTTGCAGAATTGATTCTGGGTTCCTCAAAAATGTTCTACCTGGGCTGCTGCTACAACCCCTTTAACGGAGATATCCCTGGATTATTCACCTTTCTCAATGGACTAGGACTACTCTCTCCTACCAGGGACACCATATTGCTTGGGGACTTTAACCTTAATTGCTTAAGTGCCCAGGAACCTGACTATGCAAACCTCCTGAAAACACACAACATCGAGCAAATCATCTCATCCCCCACCAAGCACAATGCCCATATGCTCAACTACTTTCTGCTTGACTGCATAGCCACAAATCGGGTGGATGTGGTCCTACAGATTGGTACATTGTAAGACACTGTAAGTGACCACTCCCCTATCTACATCATATTGACCACCAAAATCAAACACCCCCCCCCCCACCAAGTAACTGTCTTTCAGAAGTTTAAACTGCCTGGATCCCACAAATCTCTTAGAGGATGTAAGAGCAGTAAACTGGTCTGCCCTCTACCTCATCGACAATGTGTCAGATGCAGTCAGCATCCTCACAAATGCCCTCATTCAGATATATGATCTCCACTTTCCTATCACTACTCGGAGGGTGAGAGGGGGCTACACCCAATGGATATCCAAACAGTTACTGTCCCTAATGAAAGAGAGGGACAGGAAATAGAAAGCATATAAAGCATCCCCTTCCTCCCAACTCTGGAACAGCTATATGTGCTTACACAACACATGTAAGCAAACTGCCAAATTGCTAATAAGCAATTTCTACCTAAACTTTCAAAGGAACAACCTTGTCAATCCCCGTCACTTCTGGGGCTTATTCAGGTCCTTGCTCAACCCCAAGACCCATAGCCAAGTTACTCAGCTCACCTCCTCCTTAGGCCCCTTGACTGATCCCTCTGAGATAGAGCAGATTTTTAATAAAGTATTTTCTGTCCTCTCTGTCTATCTTACCAAACTACCCTCCCAGCCATCCACCCACCAACCCTGGTAGTCAGGATAACTACTCCCCATATGAACATATGAAATTTGCCAGCAGATAAAGGCCTAGAGGTCTATCAAGTCTGCTCGAATGTGCAGCTAGCACCCCTTATTCTGCAGCTGCCCCTCCCTTCTACCCTTCCCCTTCATTAACCCTCCCCCTTGTCCTGTCCCATCCTCATTTGAAGCAGTCCACTGTTCTACTGCATACCACTTCAGCAGGTAGCATTCCACCCAGCCACCACCCTCTCTGTAAAAAAGTGTCTCCTCATCTCCCTCCTGAACCTTCCTCGCTCCAGTCGCATATCATGGCCCCTGGTGGCCCTTCCCTCCCTTACTTTGAACAGTCCCACTGTACCTGTCTTGTTTATTCCTTTCATGTATTTAAAGGTTTCAATCATGTCACCCCTGTCTCTCCTCTCCTCCAGTGAGTACATGTTCAACTCCTTCAACCTCCTCTCGTATGCTAAGTCCCCCAGCCCCTTGATCATCTTTGTTGCTCTGTGCTGCACCCCTCCAGTAAGTTAATGTCCCTCTTCAGATCAGGATGCCAGTACTGCGCAGTACTCAGGTGTGGTCTAACTAATGACCTATACAGTGGCAGAATCACTTCCTCCGTCCTCAGGATATACCCTTGCAATACAACCCAGCATTTTGTTGGCCTTTGCAGCTGCCTTCCTACATTGTGCTGAGTTGTTCATTGACCAATAATGAGCACACCCAGATCTCTTCTCCTCCTCTGTCTGGGCTAGCTGCACTCCCCTAGCTAGTAACTCCTCCTTGGGTTCTTCATCCCAAAATGCAGCACCTTGCACTTTTGGCATTAAAGCCAGTTGCCAGGTGTCTGACCAGGTTTCAAGCTTTGCCAGATCATCCTGCAATCCCTGCCATCCCCTAGGTCATCCACCACGCCCTACCTTGGTATCATCAGCAAACAGACTGATCTTGCTCTTGATGTCCCATGATATGTCTGCAATGAATATCCCAAAACAACACTGATCCCAACACGAGCCCTGTGGAACACCGTTCGTCACTGCCCTTAGATTGTGAGGCTCCCACCACCACCACCCTCTGTTGCCTTCCCTGCAGCCAGTTTCCTACCCATCTCACCAGCTTTACACCCACCCCTGTGCCTACTAACTTCCTTCCCAGCCTTCCATGTGGCACTGAGTCGAATGCCTTACTGAAGTCCAGATACAGGACATCCACTGCATGACCCCTGTCCATCCATCACCACACCCTCTGACACCCCACCCTTCTACTATAGAGCCATTGGCCCAGGTGTTACCACCAAAGCTCTGAAGTCCCTACCTGCCAGGGGTAGCCCTGGCAGTGGTGGGCTTTTTCTCTCGTTGCTTAGGCTCATCTCTCCAGCTATCATTGAACCCCTCACCTTCATATTTAGCCTTGCCCTCTCCTCATCCACAATGCCAGACTCTTGGAAACATGCTAACATTGTGCCTATTTTCAAATCAAGCAGTCCCCTTTCTCCTGGTAATTGTAGGCCTATCTCCTTCCTCCCCCACCTGAGTAAGCTACTGGAAAAAATTGTGTACTTACAACTCTCGGAGCATCTTGGAAAGTATAATCTGCTGTGCCCTCAGCAGCACAGCTTCTGTAAGCACTACATCAGCTTTAGTCCATTTCTCTTTCCATGAACTCAGAAACATGGAGATGCGTAAGGCCACTGGAGCTGTATTCGTGGATCTGACTAAGGCCTTTGACCTCGTCGACCACTCCCTCCTCCACTCCACCCTCCTACATCTTAGCTGCTTTACTGAGACAACAGCATGGTTTAGAAGCTACCTCAAAGGTAGATCCCAGTCTGTTACAATCGGTACAGCCTCCTCCCCCCTGCCCTATCAGTATCCACAGGGGTTCACTAAGGCTTCATGCTTGACCCCCTACATTTTTCCATTTTTATTAACGCACTGCTGGCTAAAAGACTTGCATGTGAGGCTCTCCTCCATGTGGATGATCTTGTCCTTTACCATAGAGACAAGTCTGTTGCAAACATCTCCTCTGATCTTACACTTAACTATGGTGCTGCCCACAATCGGTTTCTTTACAACAGACTCTTGATAAATGAAAAGTAAACAAAAGTAATGCTATTGGATCCAATCCATTCCTCACAAAGATCTCCAAGACGAACTCCTCCCTCCTTTACCCACACCTGCTGGTCCCCCACTTGAAAATGTCCCTAGTTTTAAATACTTAGGTGTCAACTCTGGACACCTCTCTTATGTTCACTGACCATGTCAATAATTCTGTGCTCAGTTAATCAGAAGCTAGGTGCCACCTACCACCTAAATCAATTCCTTTCTTATGAGGTGCACCTAGCAATTGCACAAGGAAACCTTCTACAGCTCCTTGAATACTGCTCTCCTGTCTATTCCCTTGTATCTTAGCTCTGTGCTGTAGACTGAACTCAGTCTACAGCAGTATCTGTCACTTTGTCCTCCATGCCTCCTTTTCTGCCCATCATTGTGTATTGTTCCAGTCAGTTGGTTGGCTCCCACTGCAAGGACAATTCGACTATGCCCTTGGTTGCTTAGTCGACAATACTCTGAGAGGTGGACACCTGTCCCCCATACTCATCCCTTCTCACAGGCAGAGTGGCAGCTAGGAGCCTCCATGAATCAATCCATCTCCCCCCCCAGTAGTTCCATGAATCTCCTCTACCATAGGTGGTACAGCAATTTATGTCTCTGCCCCCTCCATGTGGAACAGACTCCCTACAGCTCGTCGCTTTTCCCCCTCCCATCTCTCCTTCAAAAACAATTTCAAAGAGTGTCTACTGTCTGAAGACAAATGCCACTGCGCTCCTGGGTAATCAATGGTATTCCCTCCTCCCTCTGCCCACCCACCCCACCCCACCTATTAGCAGTGTCTCATCCTTGCTACACTCACCACTCCTCTTCCTCCACTTTTCAGGGCTTCTACTGTTGCCTCCCTATTTTAAATCCCATCACTATTTGCTAAGGGGAAGTGTTCCATTCTGCTCATTGACCTGTGCACTGTAAGTGTACTTGTATGCATTTTGCACTTTAGTATCATATCTGAGACTTATGTTTGGTCTATATGTTTTGTGACTTATATTTCAGTCTGTTGCCTGGCCTGTGACTATGTATTTTTGACCTGTATGCTGGCCTTCTTTGACACCTTATATTCTTATGTTGTTGCACTTTATGTAATGACCCCTTGTTCTGTAATTTCCTCCATCTCATGTTGAAGCCTGTGTTTATTGTTGTTCTCCACACCTGTTTTGCATAATGTGCCATGCTGTGGCTTGGGTCATGCCTGAAAATGGTCCTTTGGATCAGTGCACCCACCCAGTTATCAAAGACATAAATAAAAAAAAAATAAAACAAATATGGGACAATAAAGTGAAGGTCTGATAAGCCTTTTTTCTGTATACCTGTGTGGTTTGTAGGCATGGACAATGATTGTGTCTATTGCATCCTCCTAATTTCATCAGGATTTAAATGTAAATTAAGTTACTGAATACTGGTGTGAAAGCCTACCTGACTCCATTGCAAAGGTCCTGACCTGACTCATGTAATGCATCCTGGGATCTTATAATGCTTTGGAGCAAACACCTGCAGTAATTCTACCGTATCAGTCAGTACTGTTAATGTCCTCTGCTGTCCCTGTGTTCTTGTCTAGTGCAGGCAATGAAATTGTTCAAGATACTAAAAGTGTCCTACTGTTTTCCATAGCTTAAAATGTATCTGAGTTGAAAAAAGAGATGCTTTTTCAGGAGGTTTGCATATGAAAAGTTTTATTTCTGCTTTGTTGAATAGTATTTATGTATTTATTTATTTATTTGCTTTTGGTAACCGGGTGGATGCACTAGACATAGGGATGCCTATTTTCAGGCACGACTCGGGAGTATACAAGTGAAAATACATGAGCAGTACAATGTGATTTGTGTAACAAGTTCTTGTTTTGCAGACTAAACATGACGTTTCCTTGTTCTCATTGTTGTTCTCCTGTGCTGGCTAACAAACATGGCTAATGGCATGCATGAGACAAGAACTGTGGGACTGCATAGGACACCACCAGCACTGAATGGTACAGTAAAACTTCAGGTGTTAGCTTTAAAGCATCATCAAATCCTGTGATGCCTTGCATGAATAGGGTCAAGATCATTGTAATGGAGTCCAGCAGGTATTTACCTAGATGTTAGCAACTTTATTTCAATTTAAATCCTGATACAAATAGGAGGGTGTAATACATGAAATTATTACTCCTGCTTACAAACTACAAAGGTATACAAAAAAAATATGATAAGGGGATCTCCCCTTTAAATTCCCAAATGTCATGTTCACTACTAATAGCACGGTGTCCTGTTTCCAATCACATCCTACAGATTCCACACTTTTAGCTAACCCCATCTCTGAGCTGGTCATGTCAACATGCAGCTCCCAGAGTGCCCAGAAATAAAGTTTTCCAGTTGGTTTACTTTTTTAGTCTTTAGGTCAAGCATGCTGTGTCTCCTGCATTTCTAGTGCAATGAGTGAATCTTGTAGGTCAATACCATATCATAGGGGCAATGCCTCCTTAGTTTCCAATTACTTGAAATTACTACAGTACTATGGTGGAGGTAAATGGATTCTATTAAAGGTACTGTTGTATCATACATGCCAGTACCAGGAGTAGGTGAGTCAGAATGAAAGTTATACAGTAGAATAAGGCCCCCTGAACATGAAGGCTTTTGCAGGAAATGATTCAGATATGAGTTTATTCTAGTTTTCCTCATAGGGAACCATAGTGGACTGGCCAACTGGAAGAAAGGTACATAATAAAGGCTTTACATTCATAACCTGTTGTACTGAACAGGGCATGCAGTATTTACTACTGATTATAGAAACCATGGATGTAAGGTCCCATTGGGGGTCTCCTATGGTTTCACCAGTGATAGTGGCAACAATGTGTGTGAAACATTAGGTGACAGAAAGAGGGAATTATTAATTTAGCTTGCCAAAATTGCTGAGGCAACTTGCTTCTTAAGAATCTTTTCCCAGTTGAAGAATTTTAGATTTAGAAATATTAGGTTGGGAAAGGCACACTCAGCTGAATCTCATTTCCATGTAAGACCCAGGACAACGTTGTGTGTGCATAGGGAGGGGGGGAATAATGACCTGCTCTGGGTCACATAGTATGCAACTGGACATTGCAGGATTCATACCAAGGCCTGCTGTGCCTTCAGGTTTACAGCTGTGTGCTGTAACCTCTAAGATATACTGACTCCTTAATTTCCAAGCAGTACAGTAAATATGAGACCCAATTCTTTTTGAGGTTGGTAGAACCATGGCAAAACAAAATGCCTAGCAGAAATGTTATGCAAACCAGTCCACACCATGATTTGCAGGCTACTCAGACTTCTGTTGGATGGCTCAGCAGAGCAGCAAGTTAGAACCATAGATATAAATGTGTGACCTCTGTTCTAAAACTACCTCATGAAAGAGGGAGCAATCACAAATATTAAAAAAGTGAGACTATTATGGCTACAAAATGTTAAAATCTGGGTTGATCTCATGCAAAAAGCCTGTGATCATGAAGAACAATTTCTTCTACTACTATGAGCTTTCTATTTGTAATTAATATAAATAAATTTGAGTTTACTTGGCAATTAAAAATAAATAGGGATCTGTTGACTTGATGTTTCATCATTGCTGATAATACTAAGGAAACCAAAAAAATAACTCCCATTTCACTCAACAAGAAGTTTGAAACATTTCTCCAGCATGTAATAGTAAGATTTCTTCTGAACTACATACACCTTGTTCTAGTATCATTTTTTATTGAAAAAAGTACACATATGACTAAACGTCATTAGCATTTTTTTTAAATTCTAATACAAAATGTTTATTTATATATACAGACTAGAAGATAATCTACTGAACCATGATACAATGATTGTCCACAAAAAACTGCACCCATATGAAGCAGTCAGCTTTAGGTTTCTTTCAGGAAGCTGAAGGTCACTTAAAGTAGATAACTTATTAATATTCAGACTAGAAAATACAGATCAGCAAATTTTAACATCACAACTGTTTTTTTTTTTAGTTTATTTTTCCTGGAAATAGTCATGAGGACTAATAAAATGACATTCCCATTATTGGTAAGTCAAGGTTGATGAAATTTGATTTATCCTGTAAAACAGTGTCAAGACAGTAAGAAAGGTCCAGTAGGATAAGATCAACTGAATCTTCAAAGAAACATTGAGACGAAAGTTGTATATTCGGCAAAGGCAAGCTGTACAGGTATAACAGAGCAAAGCAAGATCTCCTTTTGAAGAACCTTCAACCACAGTTAATTCAACAGCTGGAAATGCATTTCAGAAATCAACTTATCAGTCATATCATGTAGCATTGCCGTGCCCAGTGAATGACTCCATGTTGATTCATAGGTTTGATTACTTGCCAATAATAATCCAATGACGAATTTATTAATGTGTGACAGACCTGTTGCCCAGCTTAATGTCATATAATATAGCAAGACTTGCTATAGCCTATCATAATGAGAGCAGGTCCATTGTGTTATCATCTATTAGCCTCAAATGTTAATCCATGGCTGTAACTGCATACAGTAGCTCATTAAGACACGCACAGATTATCATCGGGCGGATGTCATATTTTGATCTTATGCTCATTTCTGTGAATTGTGATGTCTCCACATGTGCAGTTTGACTGTATAGACTGCAATTAATATGCTGAAACAAAGTAATTACTGTTATACAAAAAAAGTTCTTGGCATTAGGTATAGCATATATAGAGCTGACCTCTATATACCTTGAAAGATGTCTGAGAGGACAAACATTTCTCAAAACTGATACATTTCACCAGAGCCAAACTGTAAAACCCTAAGGTTCCTCATCCTTAAGGACAAAGAGCAGTGTCTTTACATATCTGATGTATCTTCATGGAAGGAAGGTGAACTAGAAAAAAATATAGAAGATTTTTACAGAAAATTATAATATATGGGGATGATTTACAGCAGTGCCAGCCACAATACAACACAGTATCTTGCAGTAAATTACACATTGCAAAATTCTGCATGACAAAAGGGATTAATTACCATTGAATTACATTGTTCCTGCTGCATACTGCTGCAATCTGCAGTTATACGGTAGTAATACTGCATGGTACTGTGTCACAACAGGCTGATGCCACTGCACAGTGCTTCTCTTTCTCTTATGTTAGTATCACAGTCATACAGCCCTCATTTCATGCTACATTTTGGCTAAGGCATAAACAATGTGTGCACGTGCATCAGGATATGCTATAGTCTATATGATTATTAGCTGGTATAATCCTTTCGTCAGGTTTTAGTCTGTAATGGTCTTCCACAATTTAAAGTGTATGTTTTCTTGTAGATGGAATGTCACTTTGCAAGACTTGCACTACCAAGCCAAAACACTAACCCATGGTTCCTTGGGAAAGTGTTCAACTGCATGTCTTTTCTAGTAGTAAAACAGAAGGTTCAGGAAAGGGCATTCTGGAGTTAGCTGAACTACAGTGTTAAAGAGACATAAAAATAAATGCTAAACAAGATTTCTACCCATTGAAAACAAAAAAGGAGGCAGAGTTTCTTTAAAGTCTTGGGAAACTACAGAGGCTGTGACCTTGAGAGAACTAAATCTGACATCAAAGACACTTCCACTGCTTGTGTAGCCTTCTCTTAAAAATGCAATCTTCAAACATTTCATTTAAATCCTTCAGACACTTTAATGGCTCAGGATAACTGTATGTCCTTGTAGCCATGCTCCTCCCTGTAAAATGGATGCTGATCCATTGCTTTACTGTAATTTCTCTTTTCCATGCTTCATTTCCCTCATGTGTCTGCGACCGGAGAGAAAAATCAGCACATTCTGACAAGTCTAACAGTGACGGTCAGCAAAATGGGGCCAGGATTTTAGTGGTGATTGAACTCCAAAAATAAATATAACATTATGTAACAAATAAAGCAAAATCTCCATACATTTCAGAAGAGGACAAAGATCAGTCAACAGTACATTGTTAACATATCTGCACATGCTGTCTGTAGTATCTCACCACTGTATGCAACCTTGAACCATATTCCCAAGGTTCAAGTAACATTTCTGTGATTTGATTATTTATGGTGGAGAATGTCTCCACTAACCATGAATCAATCATGTGTTATGTCCTTTATCATTTCTTTAGTACACAAATAAACAACTGAAACAAACTCCTGTATCATTTCTTTAGTACACACATAAGCATCTGAAACCAACTGTCTGACTCAGGCTATTTACAGACACAGTCAAATCATTCTATGCACTAACAAATATCAAAATTATTATAAAAAAAAAAAAGTTGAGTAATTCCTTTTCTGAAAATATTTCATTATTTTTCAAAAAATGTTCATGATTAAAAAAATCAGTCTGCTCGCTAAGTGTTGCTTAAGGGCACATTTGTAGTTGATTATACACTATGTGACAGCATTTGGCAATTAAAATGGTAGTAGGTGGATAAGTGAGGGTACACATAAGCATAAAGAAGAGGTTAAATTAAGTAAAATCTAAAGTTATTCATTGATGTTTTACAGGTAATGGGAAGAAACAGACTTTTACTTAAAGTTTGTGGTTTATGGTGTGCAGAGTGGTTTTAATCCCAAAGTTCAAAATGGCATGATAGAAATGGACTGAAAGAAACTTTTTTGATTCTATTCCCAACAGTCTGCATCTTTACAAAAACACCACATTGCTGAAATTCAAAGTGTTTGACTATTTGTTGATCTGCCTGTTCTAGCAAAGTTGTAAATGCCATGCAAATAGCCTGTAACCCCCTTTAAAGAAAAAATAACAAAAAACAAAACATGTATCTGGACAGTATTTGTGAAGTGACATATTGGATACAAAATTAATAAGTTCTCTACCAAAATAGTCTCTGTAGTTGTTTTCTTTATCCAGAAGAAAGTAATGTTGTACAGATTGTGATGCTACTATTCTCCAAGTTAAGGAGAGCAGAGAATTAATTATGTAAATTTTCTAGTATCAGAAAGGCATCTCCATCGTAGAATTGGTTTATTCAAGTCACAGTGTACTGCTTACATTTAGGGCTGAGTTAGCTTTGCAGTTAAATGATGGGTAGCTATCTATCCACATAAAAGAGATTAACTCAGTAGTATCAAAAGTCCATCAAAAGCTCAGATTCTTGTGTCAGTGCAGTCTCTGGGACAAATCTAATGATGATATGCTTCATCTAGGCCAACAATCCCTAAAAAAGGTTAAAAATAGTTAATTATGTACAACTTCATATAGTCATTATTGAGTTTTTTGTGTGTGTTCCAGTGTATTTATTAATAAGGTTCCAAGGCTATGAAAATAGGCTGTCTTGACCTGTCCCATACATGTCCGCAAGTTTTTTAAAGCGAGGGCCCCAGTCACTGAGGTAATCATAGTTCTGATCAGAATCTGAGCTGACTGACTCTAAGGAGCTGAGAGATTCAGCCACAGAACCATTTCCCTCAAATGCATATGTCTGCAGGGAGTCATATGGAGGAGCACAGAGATCTATGTCAGCATCTTTTAGCCGTTCCCAGATAAATTCCCTGAAAATTACATTATCAGGAAGGTTTTTATATGTTGGCCTTGAAAAGAACTGTATTTCAGGTGTCACATCTCTTCCGAGCCTTGGTGTCTCGGATGACATTGAGGTTCCTCAGAGCTGCCATGTCAAAAGCTTCGGTGTCCTCTTCTCCTCCTCCTTCATCATCGTATCTGACAATATTTTCCCGAATGTCTCTGTCCTCATCAAAAATTAAAGGTTCCTTTTTCCGTCTTCTCATCGTAACAATCAGCAAGATGAGTACTGGAAAAGAAAACAGAGTCTCCTTTACTCATAACATAACACCACCTGGCATCCAACATGAAGTTGAGTATTGTCTTTTTATAAAATTGTGATGCATCAATACTGCAGTTAACATTGCTGTTATCCAGTGCAAACTGAACACAGTTCATGTCTATGACAACAAAGTTAAAATCAAAAATTGAAAGAAAAACTATCCAGATACTTTTCAGGACAAACAAATCAATTGTAAGCTTCAGCACAGAGCATGAATTTTATTGATGTGGACTGGTAGAATCCCAAAGTCAAGCACTTTTTAGTTTATTAGGAATTAAACTACTTTAGTCACTGCACTGCATAGGCATCACAAAACTATTTTCCCTTAATCTCATAGTAAATAAGAAAGTAAGTAAAATGTTATTTATAAAGCACCCTATCTCAGAGGCCCAGGGTGCTGTACAGGCAGGCAACTTTTAGAAATAAATAACAAATATCCATACAAGAAAATATATCAATAACAGTGACAACAAGCAGCAGCAATACCTAAAATCCTTATTTAAAATAATTCAGGAGTCTAGTATTTCCTAAGACTCAAACAGTTCTCAAATGCCTCTCTAAAAAGATATGCCATCAGATCCTACTTAAACACTTCCACCAGTGGAGCCTTCCTCAAGGATCTTGGAAGCAAGTTCCACAGGGCCGAGCCCACCACTTTGAATGATCGATCCCCAGAGATCTTCAGCCAAGCCCTGGAAACTGCTAAGAGGCCTTTGGTGGAGGAGCAGAGTGAGCGCAAAAGGCAGACAAGAGTCAGGAGGTCACTCTGATTGCCAGGGCTTGATCTGTATAGGGCCTTACAGGTGAACAAGCCACCTTGAAGGTGATTCTTCATCTCACCAGTAGCCAGTGCAGGTCGCACACAACTGGGGTCTCATGACAAGACCTTGTAAGGCCTGTCAGCAACCCAGCCACTGTGTTCTGCACTAGCTGCAGGTGACAGAGAACCCCTTCACTGACCCTGAGATAAAGAGTGTTGCAGTATCTGAGTTTAGACATCACAAAACCAGTGAGAGCAGGTCACCAGGCGGGATTAATACTTTGATCTGGGTGACATTCCTAAGGTGGTAGAAACCACTCCAGGTTATAGAAGACACCTGAGTCTCAAGTGTCACTCGATCATCAAGGATGATACCCCAATTTTTCACCTTAGTAGATGCCGCCAAAGAAACAAGGCCAAGGAATAACCTTGTTACCATTTCAGAAGCATCCACATTCTGCTGGCGACCAGGCTCAGCCACTAGCACCTCCTTCTTGTCAGGGTTGAATCTCAGCCAGCTAGAGGACATCTAGTCCTGGTCCTTTGCCTGACATTTATTAAGCAACTCCACAGTATCAATCATCCCAGGAGCAAATAATATATACAGCTGGGTATCATCTGTGTAAAAGTGGAAATCCAAGCTGTACTGTCTAATGATCTCACTCAGGGGAAGCATGTACACTGTGAAGAACATAGGCAACAAGATCGAGCCCTGGGGAACTCCACCGGGCAAGAGCTTTGAGCAGGAGGAGAAATTCTGCATCACTACCTTCTGTATCCTGCCTGTGAAAAAAGGACTCAAACTAGTTGATGACGGTACCGTTGAGTACACAGAGCTACAATAGGTGATCTAGCAACATTATATTGTACATGGTGTCAAATGCTGAGGAGAGATCAAGAATGAGTATTGACTGATTCCCTCTATCTCTTACCCAGAGGAGCTCATTCTGCACCGTAATGCCATTTTGGTGTTGTGCCTGGACCTAAACCAAGACTGGAATGTCTCATAGATGTCATAGGACACAAGGTGTGCCCTGAGCTGCAGAGTCACTATTTTCTCAATAACCTTACCCAAAAATGGTAGTTTAGAGATCGGTCAATTATTCACCAAGATGTCAAAGCTGAGATATGATTTCTTTAGGAGGGGCTTCACCAGCACCTCTTTCAGGGCACTGGGGAAAACCTTGAAATGCAAACATCAGAGAACACTGGATGAATGGAGTTGACATGTCCCATTAAGGGATAGATCATGCCCAGTTCAAGTTCACAGTACATGGGCCACAGCTTTGAAATCACCTCACATACCTCTGCCACCCCCACCGGCCTAAACTCTCCCCAGGCAATAGTAGTGCCTCTGAAAATGAGCAACCCACCACTGCAGGTCTGCTTCTGCCCCACTGTAGAGATCCCAGCCCTAATGGAGGACACTCTGTCAGAGAATAACAGAGAAAACTCCTCGCACTGAGTGAATGAAACTGCTCTTTTTGGCTGTAGACAGGCAGGATGGAGTACCCTGTCTACAGGCCAAAAAAGCAGAGCCAGTCGGTTTTCTTCCTGCAGCAATCTCCCCAGACAGGAATACTGCCTTTTTATGACTGATTGCCCTTTGATACTCACTGTAGAGAATTATCAGAGCCAGTCTTCCCTCCTTGGAAATAGACATCCACCAACAGCACTCCAACCTCTGACCCGTAGTCTTTATCTCCTTGAGATCCCCATGAGACCACAGGGGTCTCAAGCAAGAAAACTTGGGTCATGTACAGACCGGTGCAACAGAGTCAAGTGCCTTACAGACAGCATTATTATAGGCTGTTACTTCCTCACATGCACCTGTCACACAAGCAACACTCACACCAGAAAGGTCTCATGCTGTCTCCCTTGCAAACTCTTGTTTTTTGTAATATCTTTGAACAGGCATCTGTGCCTCATTTCAAAATCTTAGGAAATGCTCCATATGGTTATTTCATTACAATTAGAGCACCTGTTTCTTTGCAGTATACAGTGGCTAATGCCCCCACACCAAAAGAATATGCTATAATGAGGGCAGAGTATACAAGGTGTCATGCAGTCTATTACAAGAGCTTAATATTTGGGGTGGCATTTGTTTTTAACTAATGCTGTCATTCTCATGCAGGGCTCAAATTGGGAGGCAGTATAGTGCAGTGGTCTAAGGCTCTGAGCAGCAAATTTGGTGATATCCAGCAGCCCAGACTTGGGTTTGAATCCCACAGCTTCCACTTGCATACTGTGTGACCCTGAGCAAGTCACTTAACCTCCTTGTGCTCCCAGGTCGCTCCTGTAAAAAAGCTTTCAGCTTAGTGTGCTATACCTGGTTAAACAACTAAATTAAAAAAAAAGTTATTTGTCTTAGTATTATTTACAGTAACTTTGGCACAAATAAACCATTACCATTAAAAATGCCTTGCATATTAAAATTTTACTAATTAAGTAAATGTAATGAAATGAACCACATGCCATACTGAAGAATGACAGGATCACTACAGATTAAAGTGGCATTTTTAAAACTAGATCTGTGGTTTAAAGAGTGAAGAATTTTTATTATAAGTAGTTGAGAAGGGCCAAGTTGTACTGTACATTAAAATGAATTCAATTTTACAGATAATGTAGGCAGCACCCTAGGCCAAATCCAAGGCTCAAGGTTCTCTGCCATCTCTTATGTCTACTAGAATTAGAAATATGGAGACAAAGCAAGTTTTCAACTGTTCCCTCCTTGACAAATATATTAAGCAGTAAATTGCTTTTCATGCAGTAGCTACAAGGCACACATCTAATGATCCATCTATCAGCAGATGCCTTGTGAATGTGAATTATTGCTACGTCAGCCTATATTTCTTATGTGCGTGTGGCATCTACATGCCTCACAAAATGAAATTTTTGAAGGAAGGATTTTGAGCACATAATATTAGACAGGCTTTCTCATAATGCATTTAATGAATGGAAATGTTTGTCTGGAAGGACACCCTTAGTAATATTGTCAGCATTTTAAAAAGAAAGGCAGTTCATGCGATATCTGCATGTAAATAAAAAAAATAAAGGTATAAAATGTATTATGAAAATGTATTTGGTATGTGATGAATATATGTTTTGACTGTATTGAAAATAACAGCTAAATATTATAAATCTGTTCTAAAGGAAATAAAACTGCCAGCAAGATATAACATTTCATAGTTGTAGTTTTGTAAAACAAATACAAATGTCTACATTAAAACAAGGTAATAGAAAGCAATAATCAATAGGAGCAATTCTAGAACACAGAAACATATAAATGATAACTTTGGGGCTGATTTTTTACCTCTGTATTCTCCTGCTGTCACCTAAATATATTTAATAAGACAGTTACTCACTTGTAACTCTATTTGTATGAGCAGTATTTGCTCTTTGATAACACTCTTGTATTCTCCACTACACATGTACAAAGTGACTGGAAAGCTATTGGCTGGAATTGTTATTTCTCCCCATCTTACATCCCTAACATTCTCCATGTTTAACTTATTTGTGGAAAGAGTAAAGAACTGCTGTTCAGGCATTTAAAGAGCTGTAGATATGAAAGAGCACATGTAAGGGTGATGTACAGTAAGTGAGCAAGTGGCTACCTTTGGCCAGTTTTAAGCAGGGGCCCAAATTAAGTTCAACTGCATGAATTCAGCTGAACCTATTTGGCTCCCAGTGTAGTAACCACCATGGGGTAAAGACTATGGGGGGGAGGGGTTAAAGAGCCTTGAGGTCAGCAATGAATATTAATTGCTGTATCTTACTTGAAGCAGGTAGTGTTGGCATGCATTTGTTGTGAATTAGTGTTTGCTGTGTTGTGGCACAGTCTGTAAAACCCATTAAGACCACCCTGGCCCAGTGTGAGCTACAGTAATAATTACTATTAAGTGCTGTCCACAACTTGTGTACCCTTATAGCCTCTGTTTTACCTCCATACCAATTACTATATTCTCTCTGGCCCATGGATTCTCAAATGTTATGAAATACCCTGTGTTTGATTCTTAAAGTGCCCCTTGATTGATGCAAGCAGCATCAAAAGGCAGCTAGTGTCAAAGCTATGTGCACCATGGACCCTGCCCAATATCATGCAGGGTCCTAGTAGCAAAGTCCCAAGGTGTGCAGCAACCCTGACTATGCACCAAACAGATGGTGCATCCAGAGGGTTTGCTGTGAGTTGCAGGGCAGCCATGTGCCACTTTAGGATGTCCCTGTTGGTCTAGTGGACACCCCAGCCTCAATCCCCTTATTATTATATCAATCAGTCCCTGGTAGTCTAGCAGCACCCTCCAAGCCTGCATCCCCTTACTGTTATAGTAACCTTACCCTAGTGATCTGGTGGACCACACCCGCCCTGAGCTGCCCATAAAGTAAAATGTTGATACAATCTTTCCCTTGTGGTCTAGTGGATCCCCACCCCCACTCCAGCAGGTAGTGCCCACCACCCTGCTCCCCATCCCAAACCCTGAGCTGGCTACCAGCACAGTCTTCCTCTCACCCCACTGCCAGCCACCTACTGAGCTGTCACTGAGTACATGCTGGATACTGTACACGTTCATTGACTGACAGCTCAGAGTGATACTCCAGACACCCAATCAAAAATCACTTTCATGTGAAAGCATAGACCCAGCAAGTAGATGATTTTTGATTTCATCATAAGAACTTTATCCTTAAGATATAGAGCTGCAAGCTCCAGCATCCTAGAAACTATACCATCAGATGCAGAAACATTCTGCATAGTGCTTGCAGGAAGGTACAGCTTAAGCAGAAAGTATGCTTGTTTGCTTGACATTGAGATGAATCAGGCACATATGCCACTGCTGATGTGATTAGGCCTCCATAATTAGTATTAAATGGGCCATCTCATAGTACACCTTCAGCAGGAACTTGTGAATCAGAGAAAACTGTGTGAAGGTATAATGAACTTTACCACTCCAATATAGGAAAAGGGGTTCATTCACAATTATCCCCCCTGCAAGAGGCTGGAATGGAACAGTGGAGGTAACAATCCACTCCTAACATCCTGGTGCAGAAACTACTTATAGGACATCTCTTCTGGGTGGATGAGGCTGTCTACCAACTAATTGTTGACATCTGCCAGATTACTGTGTTAAGAGGTAATGTCAGATTCCATGTTTCTCGAGTTTTTTCCCGGAACACCTGACAGCTGAGAGGAAATTGACTCTCTTAGTCCCTTGTTTGTTCCTTTGAAGCATGGAAGACATTCTGTCCACTTTTAGTTAAACTAAGTGACTCAACAGTGGCAATGCAAATCCTTAAAGAGACAAGTATGCCCCTTTCATCAAAAGCAGATTGATATAAAGCTGCTGCATCTATGAACTCCACAATTTTTATGCACTTGGTGTTCCACCAAGTTAGCTCTTCCCTCAAGCCTTGAGGGAGAAATCATGGACAGAAGTGTGATGCAAAGCTAAAAAAGGGACTCTCATTACTCTTGAAAGTTTCTATCTTGGTCCTCCAGGACAAGGAATGAGTCATTTAAAGAGAGTCCATCTCTGCCTAGTGGAAAGGAGTCATCCATCGGGACAACTATTGCAGAACTAGCTAGGATGCAACATAGTGCCTTGATGTATTACTGCAGAGTGCTGCAGTATATTGCAGAGAATAGAGCAATTCAATGGCTTTCGTCATGCAGTATTTTGTGACATGCCATTTACTGCAATGTGCTGCATTTCTTCCTGACTGACACCATTGTTTTCTGTTCCAACTATTTAACCACCATGGCTGCACCCTATCTACAAGTAGAAGGGTGAGCCAGCAGCTGCCTTCACAACCAGTTGCAAATGACACTCCCTATTCAGTCTGCAGATGGTGGAAGAATGAAATATGGTCCTCTCCTACACTATCACAGAGCTGAGACTCTGATTTCTACAATGCTCCTAGCCCACTACTGACTCCAATGTGGGAGTCCAAGCACTGCATGCAAACCCATGTCTCCCAGCCAGCACAATGAGCCAGCCACAAGAAGAGACAGTGGAGTGGGGGGGGATTCCAAAGCTCTGGATGTAGTACTTGCATCCAAATTTCTGATGCAAACTGCATCCAGGTAAATGTACCAGGATGTTTGGGTCCTATTTTCAAATATTCTGTTGGATTTATGACAACTTAATGAGTGTATGCCAAAAAAAAGAGGCATACATCAATGTTTTGACACGTGACATTTTCAAAGTCCTAGTTGCGGCAATCACGTCCAGAAGTAAGATCACTTTTTAGGTTGTCTAACTGGGTGGATTTCGGGAAACTACATCTGATAACTGCACAGCATGCCCTCACTCATCCATCCATATGTATGCGGATGATATGGTTCTGTATACATCAAGCTCCTCGACTACTGATGTGTCAACCCAGCTACAGCAGGACTTCAATGATGTTCAACTCTGGTTTTGTGAAAATCAACTTTTTGTTAATGCCAAGAAGACAGTCTCAATAACCTTCGGCATGAGGCAGAAACTCTCTCGGCCCTCCATAACCCCCCTCCTTCCACACACTGGATGGGACTACTCTGGAGACTTGCTCCTCCTTTAGATACCTTGGGGTCCAGCTCGACCAGCACCTCGACTTTTCTGTACACATCGATGCCATCCACAAAGAGCTCCACCCCAAGCTGGATGCCCTATTCCACAACCATGAGTGCATCCCACTGCCAGCCCGCCACTCAATTGTGCAGGAAACTATCCTATCTTCGACTACAGGGATGTAGTCTATAGTGCCACTCCCAAGCCCACTTTAGCCAGACTGGGCACCCTCTTTCACTCCTTCTGCTATTTTGCTCTTGATTGCCCTCCCTCCACACACCATTGCAATCTCTACCGGACTCTCAACCTCCCCCCACTACAGGACTGAAGACAGGCCCACTGTGCAAGTCTCACTACCAAGTTCTGGTCTCAGTCCATTCCACCCTACCTTGTCACTGCCCTAACTGCTCAGACCCCTTCTCTGTACCACCTCAGAAACTTCATCACCCGCCTCCTGGAAGTGCTGTGCATGTCCTCCACTGCTGGTCAGGCAGCCTTCAGACATCTCATGCTCGAATTGTGGAACTCCAGCCACCAGTACCATCCTGCTCATGCCCCCAACTCAACACCTTAACTCTCTCATCAAAGAACATTTCTCCTGCACCTGTGAGTGCAGCTAATGCCTAGGATGAATGTACACTGACTCTGCTAAGTTCCTGTCTATGTCTAAGTGCCTAGTTCATTATCTTGCTGCATGATTGTTCTTGGTGTCATTTCTGCCTGTTGTTGTCTCAATATTCTTGCATTACCGATGCATCAAAATGAATTGTTCTGCTCCTTGTATTTTCATCTAGATTGTATATAGTTTATATTCTATCTCCACTAACTGCATACCCTAGGATGCACCTGGAATTGAGCAGTACTCTGCTCAGTGTGCCTTTATATATACAGTATATAAATAAATAAATGAAGTTGTTTGAAAATCTCCCTGCCCCCAGTATTTTTAACACAATATAATCTAAATTTCTTTAAGCAAGCCAAGATACCAATAAGCTATTAGACATAAATAATACATACCTAGCAATGTCAGGAAGCAAGCCAAAATTGCAATCAATGCCCCAGTGCTAAGTCCTGCAGGTAGAATGTATGCTTCCACATTGCATGACTGCGCATTGCCATCTGCATCACAGTCACATACTCTGATTGTGAGGGTATTGGTACTGCTGAGTGAGGGAGAACCACTGTCAATGATTAGAATTGGCAAGTAGAAAACTGACTGGTCTTGTCTACGAAAGCCATTTCTTCTTGTCAGTACTGAGGCTGTGTTATCTAAATAAAGGTTCAAGATGGTTATTTAAGTTGCTATAAAAAATAAAATCTGATGCACAGTTTGTAAGACATCTTTAACATGAACTAACAATGCACAATGCGAAATCATGGAAATGTTTTTACACCATTGGGGGAGTTCATATTAAAAGACTGTCTTTTTGAAAACAAGCCAAAGAAGCATTTGCCATTAAGAGCAATCTTTCAGCTATTCCTGCTTTATGAATATATTTGCCCACATTACAGAATAACAGTTTGCACAGTAGCTGCATGGTAAATAAAGCAAGCTTTTAAATTTATGAGCAGGAAAAAGGAGAAATATGCACTTATATTCAACCAACAGCGCCATGGAGATCTCATTTTCTACAAACACAAATGCACTAGTAAATCTCAGTGTGTGCTTGCCAAGGCAGACTGATATGACAATAAAATGTTCCACACAGGTTTTCTTCTAGAGACTACCTTGAGGAAAAATTTAACTCACGACTTGATGGAGTTAGGGATTCATGTTAATGGCACATTTCCATGCATTTTCATTTTAATTACCAGAGAGCAGACATTGGCACAATTATAACGGGGGCAGAGATTGTGCATAGACCACTTAGTCAGTACATAAACATTGTTGGTGAAAGACATGCATTGAGAAAATGGCCTGTTTAAGGCAAAATATTCTGCATATGGGGCTTGGGGAGAAGTCCTACCCTATGACTGTTGCATAATATCAGTTTTCTTTTTTTGCAGGCCAGAGAAGCTTATATAAATCTACTCTGTGCATGTAACTAGTGACAGTGTTGAATTACAGATCAGACAGGCTGAGAAAAAAAGTACAGCATCCTTTTAATCTCCTTTTTTAATGATTCATGCAGTGTTTAAAAGGTCACCTTTTTCAAAGAGCTACTGATGTCTTATGATGTTTTAGGGCTAATTTTTCAGACCCCAAGCTGTGATAACACAAGAAATCAGTAGAAATGTGGACCGGATTTAAATTTAATTCAGATAAAGTGCTATAAATACAGAATGTGAAAAGCTTCATTTAAAAAGAATTGGGGTGCCTTAGCTTCCTTTGAGTGCTCAATATGATTTAAATGACAGCTTTTTTTGTCCTGACAGTTAATCCATATAAAAAAATTACTTTGGGGGCTGATTGCACCTTAATTGATGTCCAGCTGGCAAGAGGCTCTTGGCATGGAGTCAGCAACAAATATCTAAACAATGTGGTCCTAAGGAGTACAAAAAGCCAAATGAGCTAGAAAGCAAGATAGCTATACATATTCATTGAAAAGGTACCTTTGTTATCTCGGAGTGTGAAGTTTAAATTGTTGGCTGCCTCAGGTACCAGGGTGAAGTAAAACCGGTGACCATTAGGGGGGTCATCTTTATCAACTGCACTTATTGTCTGAATTACCTACAAAAGAAAGAAATATATATTTTCAGAAAAGGTCATCATCAATACATACTGTAAATGGAAAATTATGTCAGAATCAACAATTGAAACAAGAAGTCTATTTGGGAAATGATCCAACGTGTAAAAAAAGTAAGCACAGTTAGTACAAAATGTGATAACAAAAGAACAGCAAAAAGCAAGGAAAGAAAACATTTAGGTTTACATACTGCCATTCATGCAACCTGAATCTTAAGTTACTTACATTTCTGAAGAGGGAAGGAAGACAATATTAGCTGTGATTTTTGGAGCTCTAGGGGACTCCAGCAACCCAGAGGTAGAGAGAAATTTAAAGGAGTGTGAGCACCGTAAGGTTAAAGATTCACACTTTTTGTAAATGGCATTTGTAGAATTCAAACCTGGTTCTCCAGGATTACATCTCTGAATACTAATAGCTAGATCAAACTGTCTCCCAATGTGCTGCATCAGGATATGGGCAGCAAATAAAAAGCAAATGATTATCATAAACTCAGGCCATGAATAGATAGTCAGGTTCAAATCAGCTTTTTGACAATCAGAATTTCTTTAGGAATACTCAGAAAAGAATGTAGCAGTGCTAGCCAAGATGCAATGAAGTACCCTGCAGTATAACTGCAGAGTGCTGCAGTATGCTGCAGGTCGAAGTGCAACTCAATGGCAATTAAGCCCTTTTGTCATGCAGTATTTTGTGACATATCTTTCATACTAACATACTAAAATGCCAGCAGAATAGGCCTAATGGTCTTTCTAGTCTGCTCGATTTTCAGCACCCACACTAAGAGCCGATTTTGGTGTTGCCCCCTTCCCCTTGGGTTATATTGTTCACCGTCCCAGATGTTCCCCCTGTATTGGGCCTGGTCAGATTTACCCTTCCCCTGTACCTGTCCCATCCCCTCTTAAACCCGTCCACAGTCTCCACCTCTACCAGCTCCCTGGGCAGTGCATTCCATGGCTTCACCACCCTTTTAGTGAAATAACACCTCCTCCTGTCCCATCTGAGCCTGCCCCCTTCTAGCTTACACACAGGACCTCTCATTGCCCCACCCTCCTTCCTTTGGAGTACCCTGACTGGATCTCCCTTATTGATCCCTTTCATGTACTTAAAGACCTCTATCATGCCCCCCCGTCCCTCCTCTCCCCCAGGTTGTACATGTCGAGCTCCTTGAGCCTCTCCTCATAGGTTCTCTCCCGCAGGCCCCAGATCAATTTGGTTACCCTCCTTTGGACCCTCTCTAGGAGTGTAATATCCCTTTTTAAATGTGGTCACCAAAACTGCACACAATACTCAATGTGTGACCTAACCAAGCAGTTGTACAGTAGAAGGATCACTTCCGCCTTTCTGGAGGTAATCCCCCTGGTGAAGCATCCCGGCATCCTATTTGCCCTCATCACTGCCCTCCTACAGGTCTCTGAGTTCTTCATTTTGACATCTGCCACTACCCCCCAGGTCCCTCTCACCCTCCGTGACATGAATCATGTCTCCTTCCAGGGTATACCCCTGGCCTGGATTTCTGACTCCCAAGTGCAGAACCTTGCACTTCCCCACATTGAAACTTAGTTTCCATTTTTCTGACCACCTTTCCATAGCCTCCAGGTCCTCCTGCATGGCTACCCTCCCCTCCTCTCATCCACCACTGCACCCAGCTTTGAGTCATCTGCAAAGAGACTCGTTTCACTCCTGATCCCCTTCCTTATGTCTGAGACATATGCATTGAACAGGAGTGGACCCCAGCACTGACCCCTGGGGAACCCCACTAGTAACCCACCTTGGGGATGAGGCTAACCCTCCAACCACCAGCTTCTGAGTACACTCAGAGACCATATTTCTTACCCATCTTAACAACTGTCTCCCTACCCCCATTTCCTTTAGTTTAGCCAGCAGGCCACTGTGGGGTACCAAATCAGATGCCTTGCTGAAGTCCAGAAAGAGGACGTACACCGGCATACCCTGGTCCAGGGCCCTCGTCAGCCAGTCATAGAACTCAACAAGGTTTGTCTGGCACGATCTTCACCAGGACAAAGCCATGCTGCCTATCAGCCAAATACCCATTTGCTCCAGTAACCCCTCTAGCCTTTCCTTGACAATACCCTCCATCACCTTGCTGACCACTGACGTCAGGCTAACGGGCCTGTAATTTCCCACTTGCTCTCTTGATCACCTCTTGTGGATCGGATTGACATGGGCCATTCTCCAGTCTTGGGGCACCCACCAAGTCTTCAGAGAGATGTTGAAAAGCTCCACGAGGGGGACTGCAAGGATATCTGCCAGTTGCCTCAGCACCCTGGAATGTATCTCATCTGGGCCAGGTGCTTTCTCTGTCCAAAGGGACCTGAGGGCTTCCCTTACTCTCTCTACCAGGATTTCAGTCTCCATGTCCTCCCCCTTTTCACCCTGTACTTCTGGCCCCCCACCTGTCCATGGTGGCCATTCATTTTCCCCAGACCCGCTCCCCCCAGAAGACATAGCCCCTCCATCCCCCCTGGTAAAAACTGAGGCAAAGTACTCATTTAGGACTTCTGCCAGTCACTGCAAGGTATTGCATTGCATCCTGGCTTGCTCTGCTGTAAGCATGTATAGCAGCTGCATAGGTAGTTACATTTCTCTACACAGATAATTCCGGAAGAACACCAAACAGCTGAAATGGTAACTCTATGCAATGATTTCCAAAGGGCTGTGACCTAGATCCATCTGCACCTATTTTCAATATCAGACTTGCATCTGTCTTCATCAGAACAGGTGAACATCTCAAGGATGATGTAACAGTTGTGTCTGTTAGAGTATATAGTCTGTGACAGAATTTGTAGGAAAAAATATGCAAATTGAATATTTGCAACTCATTTTTGACACAGTTCTCAGCACACTGCATTTTTAGTCATGCATGGACACTTTCTTTAAATAGTAATGGTAGACACAGGCACAAATGGGCAAATACAGGGATAGCACACAGTTTCTTCAGCATGTAGCTGTTTGAAATATTTGTGCTGTATGCTCATTTTCTATTTAACTGGGTAAAAAACCATTCCCGTTTCTCCAGAGACAGTAATCACATATTCAAATGGATTAAATTTAGCCATATGTTTATTAAACACATAACAACAGTACACATGGAGCTTTGTGTGCAGCAGGGAGTCTGAGAAAAGAACCTCAACCATAGGTGTGACATTCCTGCGGGTGACCCGGTCCCAATGGGGATCCCACTAGTTGCCCCCAGCACCACCTGTAGGGAAGCTGGAGGAAAGAGCCACCCCTGAAGCCTCCAGGAGCGGGGAACAGCCACAGCCCATCATGCCTGGTGCAGCATAGTTACCTCCTCTTCCACCTCTGCCATGGTTCTGGAGCAAGAGCCATGGAGCATGCTGTGCCGAGTGATGCTCCTCCCCTTCTGGCTCCAGCTCAGGCTGTATGGCTCCAGGTGTGACACCCTACACCCAGACTCCCCATCTGCTTACAATGGCTATCATAGGTTTTTATCTCCTACTCCACTATTCTGAGATCCTATGACCCAGCCCTGATTAGGGTGAAAATCCATAAAAGAAAAAAGGCAAAAATGCAAAATTCCCTCATGACCCTTGCAGTGATCCTTGAGAGCAGGGATATATCCATGTCACTCTCCCACTACCTCCCCACTTCCCCCACCCAGGATCCCTAAGCTTTTCTAACCCTCATTCCCCTTTCCAGGGTGGGTGAGTGGGTGTCTCAGGATCATCGGGATCCCAAAGCAGAAAGGCAAGTTCCTGAGAAGCAAAGGTTTCTCTACCCCTTGTACAGCCTTCTTCTTCCCTGGACTCCTGACCTATTTTCTATTCTAAATTAGTTTCCCTGCCCTGTAAGTCACTAGCCATGGTCACCTTATCCCCCGTCCCCCATGTGGATGACCAGAGACACCACCACCCCACACACAGCTAATGCCAGCTTGGCCATTTGGAGATGAAAATGGAAGGCTGGGGAAAGGAGCTTCCTGTTTGCTGGGGAAGACAGAGCTCCAACAGATAAAGTCCCCTCCAATTCAAATTCTCCTGGAAGAGACATTAACAGATTAACAACCCATTTCCATTTCACCCAGAGACAATAAACACACTATCAAAGAGATTTAAATCACCATTAGCACAAGTTTATTGAAGACATAAGAGCATTAGAAACACAGAAACATAGACAAAGATGGCAGAAAAAGACCAGAGGGCCATCCAGTCTGCCTGAGTTTCTTATAATCCCTGGAACATACTGTTCCTCTAGGGTACTAACCCTCCCCATCTCTGTCCTCTCTTTATTCTCCTCCTTGGCCCTGTTGCCCCTAGTAACCACTATTCCCTTCATTATGTCCCAGCCATGCCCAAATTCCCTGAATGTTTTCACACCCACCACTTCAGCTGACAGACTGTTCCAAGATTCCATCACCCTTTCTGTAAAGTAGTACTTCCTCACATCTCTCCTGAATCTAACTCCTGTTAATTTTCATTCATGTCCACATTACCATGCATTAGTATTCAGGCTAAAGAGTTTCTCACAGTTCTGTTTGTTAATTACTTCAAGGAACTTGAAGGTTTCTATCATATCTCCCCTCTCCCTTCAGGTTACAGTTAATACATATTTAGTGCCATTAGGCGCTCCTCATAGGATCTGCCCTGCTGGTCCAGAATCATTTTTATGTTTGCTTGTGTGCATGTGCAAGAAACATTATGTGACAGCTTAGGAGAAGCGGGGTTTTAGAGGTGCAGCACTGTGGTGGCCAATGCCCCCACTGCATTCTGAGGCTTGGCCGTGTTTCTCCAATGCGGTGGCATGCTGCTGCTGATACTAGTTCAGCAATTGTGCCACCAAGTTGAAACAATTTCATCGCTGCAATGAGGGAGTGACACATCATTGCAGGGCGTGCTATGCCTAGTGTAACATTTCAATAAACCGCCACTCACAGTTCCTAGGAAGCCAACTTCCGGGGTGCCCAATCCCCCTGTCAGCATATGTGCCCCCTTTACTCTAGTGCTCTGCCAAGAGGGTGCCCAATCCCCCTCGGCATCATGCCCCCAGGCACAGACATGCTTGCCAATAGGGGTGCCCAATCCCCCTGTCGGCATGTTAACCTCCCCCATTGCATTGTCATTTTCTAAGCTCCACCCCAACATGATTCTGGGCCAGACTGGGAGCCCACCACAGTGTGGCTAACATGACCCCCCAACCAAATCTACCACACTGGGATCCCACCCAGTGTGGCCAAAACCTGTGAAAAAAACAGAAAATGGTTCACTGTGATGCTTTGTTTATTTTTCTTACCTGAAACAAAGGAAACAGTTCCTCGCCATCGGGTCCCATCCCCCAGCCCGTACCCACCCTCTATACACCCTGCATCCCTAAACCCCACTCACCCCATACTTACCTTCAGCGCCCAGTGTGACGATCTTCGGTGGACCAGGAACATGTCTGCACTCTTCAAAGCTGACCGCGAACTCAAGAAATGCCGGTAAGCTGTATAACAGCATACATGTTTTTTTTTTTCAAATTAGGTGGATATCTCAGCCATTTTTGCAAATTTTGCCACCAAATTTTCAACATGGGGTTCTTGGGACCTCACCTCATGAATTCAGTCACTGTCATGTCATTATTATGTCCCTAAAGATGATTTTGTGATCACTGAGCGAAATCACCTTTCAGGACTGAATAACGAAACAACAGTGTTGCTGTTCATGAGGTGGGCTCCCAAAAAGCCTATGTTGAAAATTTGGTGAAAAAATTCCAAAAAATGACTGGGTTATGAGTGTGTGCTGCACAGTTTCTACACACGCTCGTAACTCCGAGAATTTTTAATATTTTCATTCCAGATTTTCAGCATTGCCATTTTTTCACACTTCCTTATGAACAGTACAGCTGTCATTTTTCACATCCTGCCCAAAATGTGGTTTCACACATGTGGCACACAATGGCACTGTCACTGTGGAAAATCAGCATTCCATGCAGATTAACAAAATCACAGTGACACTGTTCATGAGTGGAGGTCTCAAAATGCCTATGTTAAAAATTTGGCTAGAACATTTCACAAAATGACTGTATTACAAGTGTGCGTTGTGCAGTTTGCATGTATGCTCGTAACTTCGAGAATTTTTAATATTTTCATTCCAGATTTTCAACATTGCCATTTTTTCACACCTCTTTATGAACAGGACAGCTGTTATTTTTGACATCCTGCCCAAACTGTGTTTTCACACATCTGGCGCAGAATGGCGTGGTCGCTGTAACAAATCAACATTCGAGACAGATTAACAAAATCACAGTGCCACTGTTCATGAGCAGAGGTACCAAATGCTTTCATGAGGCAGGGGTAACAAAAAGGCCATGTTGAAAATTCGCAGTGCAAATACCAACAAACTAACCATAACATCCCACCCTGTACAGATTGACAGGCATCAGGGGTATGCCGTTGGATTGCTGGCTGTAATGCTTATGCCATTCCACTCCCATCCTGCAGCCAGTGACAGGCATCGAGGTGTGCCTTGGACTCTTTGGCCCCAGAGTTCACCCCATTCTCCTATACTGCACCCATTTCAGCATTTGTTGTTATGGAATGGGGCGACTGTATAGCTGAACACCCCAAGGCACACCTCAGCACTTGTCGATGTCTGCAGAATAGGGTGAGGTGAAATGGCGTGAGCGTTATGCGAGATGACCCAAAGGCATACCTCAATGCCTGTCTATCTCTGCAGGGTGGAGGTGGGGTTCATGTGAAGTTCAATACTTCACTGCCATTCCTATTCTGCATCTGTCTAACTCTTGCACTTTCGATGCTAATACCCACAAGCAAATATTCGGCATCGACAAATGCATGCTGTTACTCTGCACCGCCCTGTCTCCAAACTATATTTATTCTTTCAGAGGTGAGGACTCCAGAACTGGGCACAGTACTTTAGGTGAGGCATCACCAGGGATCTGTAGAGGGGAGGTTTTGCCTCCTTACATCTGCTATCAATACCCCTCCCGATATATCCCAGCATCCTGTTAGCCTTGCTATATGCCTTGTTGCACTGAATTGATTGCTTAAGTGAGTTGCTAATAATAACTCCCAGATCCAGTTCCTCAGCTGTAGTGCTAAGTCTCTCTCTCCTCCCATCCAATACTCTGTCTTGGGGTTCTTTTTCTCTAGATGCCTTACCATACACTTTCTAGCATTAAATTTCGACTGCCAGACCTTTGACCAGCACTCTAGCTTTTGTAGGTCTCTCTGCACTTCCCTTATTCCATCACCACTATCCACCTCCCACATAGTTTTCTGTCATCTGTGAAAGAAACACAACCTCCCCTGGATTCCTTCTCCAGTGTCACTAATGAACATGTTCAAGAGGACTGGACCTAGGACTGATTCCTTTTTTTTTTTCTAATTTTCTTTTTCTCCGGGAGAGACCTCCATCCTGTTTATCTGCCCTGGTCACAGCCCCCAGAGCTCCCACCAACTGCCCATTGCCGCAACTCCCGGTTTCCGCCGGGTGGGGCCGTGGCACCGGTTCCCCTCATTCCGGCACCATGGGATTAGTGACTGGTTGGGAGTGTAGCGGCAGTGGCTGATTGAAGCCCAGGGAGGGTTTCATGTAGACGGAGGCTCTCCCCTGCTCAATTTTTCTTGTTTTTTTCCTCCGGGAGGAGTGGACTTGCAATAATGTCCAGTGTCTGCCCGGCCTCCATTAGCTGGGACAGCCGGTAGCTATGGGACCCCCGGCCTCCACTAGGGGTCCATCACACACCGGACACTTCCCCACCCTCCCCCCAGAGAAGGAGAGCTGTCCATAGGATGCTCTATCCTTCACCCCAGGCTGGCCCTCTGGAGACCTGGGTCCATTCCTGAACCCGGGTTGCCAGCGTCGCAAGCAGAAATCCAACCGCTGTGCCAGCCGGTCAGCACCCTAGGACTGATTCCTGTGGAACCCACTCATAACCTCCCTCTCCTCTGATTTAACCCCATTGAGCAGCACCCTCTGCTGCCTCCCATCTAGCCAGTTACCCACCCAGTTCACTGTGGGTTTAGCTGCACCCTGGTCTTCCCTCTTCTTGAGCAATCGTTTGTGAGGTTACAAGTCAAAAGCCATCTGCAGTCAAAGTAGAGCAGATCCAAAGCTTGTCCCCTATCTAATTCCTTTGTCACCGAGTGAAAGAAAACTATCAGGTTAGTCTGACAGCATCCACCTGCCACAAAACCATACTGTTTACTATCCTTAGCATTACACATGTGTGCTTCATAACCAGTGGGTAACCTTGGTTAGGAACCCCCTATCATAAATGGGACATTCCAATGAGTGACCCTCTCCCAACTGGGTGTCTCTCCAGTTGCTTTTCCCTACCACTGGTAAGGAAGGCATAGCCAACAGCCACCCTGGGAGCTTCAAAGAGTAAGGAAGAGTCACAGCCCACCATGCTGGGTACAGTATAGTGATGTCCCCTCCCTTCCCCGCTATGGATTTCTAGCAAGCCATGCCAGGTGATGTTCTTCCCTTTCCGGTTCCAGCTCAGGCTGTCCTGCTCCATGGGTGACACCTTCCACACTCAGATATCCCATCCACCACAGAGAATGCCCTTCTTTCAGGCTTGACCCCACACCATGACACACTAGGCACTCCCACCCACCTTTAGAAACTGGTGTAGGGTATGCTCCCATCTCACTTGCAAGATATGTCCTGTCTAAGAAGAAAAACCCCTTGGGTGTCCTTCATTATGTCTGCCTTTGCCTACTGCTGCCCCCCCTCATTCCCAGACAGACATTCCCATTTCATTGCTCAGTTTCCTGCTTGTGCTCTCCATCATTCGATCACGCTGGGTGCACTCTCAATGCTGGTGTGACAGAATGAGTGACGTGAGCAAATGTGACATTGGCATTCCATGCTTGGGACCCTCAGCCCTCAGTTTGGTGCCAAGACCTGACCACTGGTCCAAGGATGTCTGTACATCTACAGATTTTGACCATATGCCAAACCAGCTGTAAAGCCTCCTTCAGAGGGAGGGAAACAGAGAGAAAGAGGAAGGTATAATGAGATTAAAGAACAGTGAGTCAAAGGAGATGTGGGAAGACATACCGCTCACAGCTGTTGCCCTGAAGTTGCTGAGGAACTCAGCCCAGAGTCTCTGGAATCCCCTGAATTGTCCAACCACTCCAGCTGCCTCACTACTATAATGGTGCCATATAATGTTGGGAACCAGACTGAGAAAAGCTCAGGTGGGATGATGTCGACCTTGGGCCAGTCAAGGACACATGCAGCCATGACAGGGGTGAGACCAGTTTGGTATTGGGCCTACTGCTGTCCTGATGGCTACCTCTTCCAGGAACTTAAGGTTCACCAGGTTCTATGTGGCTGTGGCCAACCTCTGGTTATCTGCTTCTTGTCTGGGATGCTCCATGAAGAAGCTCCAGGGCACTTGAGATCGCGCAGCCAAGTGAAGTGGTATACCGTTAGAACGGTGACTGAATTTTGTCTCCACAATTAGGGCACCATAAAAAGGGTGATGATGACAAGGGCAATCTTGATTTTACATTGACCATCAGTCATGCCATCCTTTGTGCCACACAATTTCTGCCCCCTCCATGGCATACCCACCCCAAGGAAAGTTATATTTATTTGTGAGAGGTGCGGGTGGCAAAAACATGACTATTTTCCAGGATGGGGCTTTGGCAGTCTCCTGATGAAAAAAATGCCAGGTGGCATATTGCTTGCGACTGTATCTGTGTTGACAAAATGACTGTCACACTGATATGGGTGAACCAAGTGAAGCCATGAGTCCATGCTTTTAGTATTGTAGTATTAACTCATTTTTGCAATGTAATGCCTATATTAGACAGAACTGTGTGGTGATACCTTCAAATTAATTACACATTGGAGTACTTGCACCAGTGTATTTGGGAGAGAGTTTGATTTACTTTCTCATTAGAATTTCTCCACAACTCATTTCCACTTGACCTGTACAGCAGCTCAGGGCCTATGTGGCTCCTCTGGGGTGAGTGCATACTATCTTTTGACTCAGTCTCCAGAAGTTAGACCTTTTGCCCAGCTTGTTCAGTTCCTCATTATGTTTATCCCCATCCTCAAGGGAGTCAACCTTCTTGGCAAGCTTACTGCCATGTGCATACACTGTACTAGTTCTTCTGTGTTTAAAGTCTGCCCATTTGATTTTTATTTGTGTTTCCTGTCTGGTGAGTCTATTCTTCCTAATAGTTTTGTTTTCTGTTTACTTTTGTCTGCCACACTTTTCAGGTCAGTCCTATATCCCCATTCAGCTTTATCTGATAAGACTGCTTGCCTGTTACCTCCCTATCTGGGTCTGGCCAACATTACCTTTCCATCCCTAATCTAATTCAGCTATACATTTCACTCGCATTTCTAGTTATGACCTTCTTCCCTGTTAATCTCCCTATCTGGATGAGGCCTACACTCCTGTAAACTCAATATTCATTCTGGCCTCTCCCCCATAGTCTCCTTGATTAGGTGATGCCCATTCCATGCCCTCTCCCTATCTGGAGCAGCCTTTTCCACCTCCTATTAGCAATGTTTATTGTGCCTTCCTTTTTCTCTGTATGTAGGTATTTCAAATGTCAGCACTTTATTTCCAACATGCTGTTTTCTTCTTTTGCTTTCCTCCCCCTCCTCCTCCTCTTCCCCTTCTTCTTTATTCCACCATATGGTTCCTTCCCTCCCCTCTCCTTCAACCTCCCCTTAACCTGCATTCCCCTCCTCCTTTTTCCTCTCCCCAATCCAGTCCCACTGGGATCCTGGGTGTCAACTCCTTCTTGCTGCTTGACTTCCTCCTGAAGCTCTGTAAGATGATTGGGAGCTTTAAAAGGGTGTGAGATAGGCATAAAGGGAACCCAATGGACTGTGGGGGAAGAGTTATGAAGGAAGGTAGTCCGTTAATGTGCCAACTCATTACTGGTGCAGTGATTATGTCACTGGAAGTTGTCTCAGGCTGCTGGGGCTATCTTGATTTATTGTCACTCAGTATGCTGAGTATAAGTAGTGTAACAAAGGCGGGTTTCTAAGGTGTGTGACTGTTGGAGCGGTGTGGCTCCTGTAATTCTTTCCTCACTTCTATTGTGCCTTCTGTACACCTTGCTAGGACATGGAGTTTGTTATAGTAAGTAGTGGGGGCATAGGGGGGCACAGCCCCCTGCAATAATACAGTTTTATATCACTTTGTCCCTGACTTGGTGTCCCAGTAATTTGCTGAGGTTGCTGTGCTGTTACCTGGGTTTTGTTCCCCCATATGGCGCTACAGCTCCTTGATGGCAGAATGTCAGGGCTCTGCACTTGCTGTTGGTGAATTGCTTGTGCTGTACTTTACATTGCTTTTTTTTATATGTCTCTGTGTAATGGGTGAACCATGAAGGAAGGGTTGACAGGGTCAATGCCGTAAGCCAGGGACACTGCATTACTAAAAAGCAGACTCGATAGACCACTTTGGCCTTTTTCTGCTGGCTCTTTCTTATGTTTGTATGTTCTCTTGTACTGTCTGTCCCTTTTATCCCCTTAACCTTCACAGCAGACATTGAGCTAAAGCCTTTTCCCACCACAGCTCTACCCCTTTAGCTTCCAAAATGAATGAGGGTTGCCCATTTAAACATCCAAAGCATCTTCTCACAAAATGACCAACTGCAAAATATCATGCATTTTATTTTTTTTTATTCTGTGTTTATGCCCACTTCTATGCTGCAGTCAGGACCATCCTTCAGGGTCCTCCATAGCTAGACCTTGTTTTAATCCCCTGCAGGTGCCCTAACTCCACATTGCCACAGATTTAGTCCCACCCCAGGTGGAGAAGGAAGGAAGGAAGGAGAACCCCCTCCTACCATCACATGCTTTTGTCAGGATGGCTCCTGAGGGTTTTGGATTTCATCCTCTTTGGTTCACCAGAGGCCATTGTCAGGCTGGCTGCATTTTCCATTTTCCAATCTCACCTCTCTCTGAAGACACAGGCACTCACAGACATCCAAAGAATGTGTGCACACCTAGGCATGCTGCCGCTCCATATCTTGGTCTGCATCCTTCCCTCCCTCAGTGCCCCTGAATGCACTTCTACTTGTGGTCACACAGGTAGCAGTATAGCAGCAGGGATGGACACGCTCCTGCACCAGAGGAGGAGAGTGTCCCCTGGGATGCTCCGTCCTCCTCTCCCTGCCAGCCCCTAATAATTCAAGCTCATTCCTGAACTCGGGTCACCAGCAACGCAAGTAGTAATACTACTGCTACACTGACAGGCCAGCCACATCAGCCTATCGTGGTTAACCTACTGTATGGCTGGATGTACTTGCCATCTCTTAATCTTGGCTGTCCACCAAGGTCTAGGATTCTGCTGTCATTGGGGCCTATGCATGAAACCTACGTGGGTGCATAGACTTCACTATGTGTGAATGCCTCTGAGTGGTGGACCTACGGCTTTCAAGAAGGTGGTGCAAGACAGGTACCTGCCCGATCCCCCAGCTATGCAGAGAGCTATGCATGGGAGGCATGCCTGAAGTACGCACCATTCACAAAGGCAAATAGTGCAGCACACAGGGGTGCAGAGGAGGGTGCAGGTTACAGCAGAGGGGACCCTGTCGTAACACACTACTTGTCCCCATGGACATGCCCCGCTGGTCATGGTGGAACCAGGAAACCATCCACAGTGTCGGCCCAGCCCACTAAGCAGATGATGAGGGCTGGGGCAGCTGAACGGGTGAGCTGCCATGTCCCAGTCTGGTACTGCTAGCCAATACTCCCCTGGCATAGCTGCTGCAACCCTGTAGTGCCAGACATAACCCCCTCTCAACACCCAGTGGTGCCTGCAATGGATGCACATCCCCACCCCCCTCCCCAGGTCCCTGGCACCCACAGCTGTGGACATTGCCCCCCATCCCCTTGGCACTGACAGCACTATCCCCCATCCCCATAACAGATGGGCAGTGCCACAGCCCCGGATGACCAGCAGAACAGCCCACCGCACATCCCCCTTCATCGACGTCCATCCAAGTGATGTTGGGAGCATGCTGACCATTTATAGGGATGTGCTTCCTGCATCGTTTGGATGGCTAGTAGCCATGGGGGTGTGGGGAGGGCTGTGCTGTCAGCTGTCTGGTGATGAGGCACCCGCCTGAAGGTATGGGAGAGGGGTTGTCAGTGCCATGGGGGGTGGGGGGAACACACTGTCACTGAGGGATCAGGGGTCAAGGGGGGTTTGGGTGTGCAAGTCATGCCAGACATGTTGGGGCTCATCAGTCAATAATCATCTTTATTTCACCAGGTGGAACACTGTTGAGAAGACCTCATTTACAGAGTGGGCCTGGACAGTTCAATAGTGGCAATAACAACACAGGTGTATAATGTCAAGAAGAAAAAAGAAATAATAAAGACACATTAAATACATTCTTAAACAATACAAGGTTATGTGCAGTATATACAATATCTACAATATTCTAGAATCCAATATAACATAAAAACATAATTTGATGGCAGATAAGGACTGCTTGGCCCACCTAGTCTGCCCATTTCCCTACCTGATGGATAAGCTGCAGATTCTAGTTAATCAAGATTAAGATCAAGATGCTAGTTAATGATACAAAAAGGTTAAAAAGCATGGTGTTTACAATGTCTTCGACTGGTACAGTAGCAGTAACCGTAGATCATTAATAGTGATAGCATAACTTCAGTGGTGAAATTCAGATAAGTAGAGATACTGAAGGAATAATAATAGTTAGAAATCATGGAAGCAGGGGTGTTGAGTAGGATGAGGGAAAGAGACCAGGAGAGGAGGCAGAAGAGAAGAAGGACAGGAGGGAGGAGAGGGGTGGGTATAAATGGATTGGAAGTCAGATTGAATGTCAGCATTTTACAGGGAAGGTGCATAGGGGCCCAGTAACGTGGCCTTCATGGCAGGAAAGAACAGGGTTAGGAGAAGCAATTGCAGGGGTCAGTAAGATGTTGTCTTTTAAGTGATTTAAAGGAAGACATTTTAATTAGGGATGAGAGCTTCAAGGATTTCTGTAGATTATTCCATAGATTGGGTAGGTAGTGGCTTAGTGAAGAGGCCCTGAAATGAGTTCTGTAGTGTGGGATGTCTAGACATAGGTGGGAATGCCTCCTAAGTGAATAGGTTCCTGTGAAATATGTTAGAAGGCTACAGATACACAATTAAAGCATATCAGATAGGGATCTGAAGGTCCAGGTGGCTGTGTTTCTGAGTCTTCTGATTGTTAAGGACTGCCAGCCCAGCATAGCATATAGAACACAATGGTGCATTCTAAAGGGAGCATCAGTAATAAATCTTAGGGCCCTATTGTACAGTGTGTCAAGATTTATCAGAGCCGAGTGGGGGCCGTGCTTGTGTAGTATGTCTGCATATTCCAAAAAGGGAAGAGATGTGGATTGCACAAGTCTTATCTTGGCTTCCTGTGTTAGGAGGTGCTTAATTCTAAAGGCTCATGTCGAGGGGGGACCTACCTTGGGGATCGAGTCCTAATGTGTGGGGGGGGCAACTATATCTGGTCGGGCATGGATGTGTGTGTGGAGAGGCTGCATATGAGATGGGGGTGAGAGTTCTATCGCTGAGGGCCAACCATGTGGTTGGTGGGCACCTGCCTACATGGGCTCTGCCAGGGGGTTTTGCTGTGCTAAGGGGACTGACTGCAGGGGTCTGAGTGCCTCCGGTCCATATTTACATAGCGGGACCTGCGCCTCTGCACAAGGGATCCACTCCTGGGCCCAGGCCAGGCATCCAACTGGATGCCCACCTGGGTCCACTAGTCTGCCCCCGGCCACTCTGTGCGACCCTGCATGCCAGAGGTGGGGCCGCAGATAGATGGCCGGCGATTGTGAATGCTGCAGGGTGTGCACCTGTCCATGGATGTAGAGCTTCACTGGCATGGTATGTGCCTTTGGTGCATACCTTACACTCCTTCGTGCAGAGGGACCATAATCTCTAGTTACTCCTTAGCTAGGCAAGAATCGCACAAGTAGTTTTGCAGTTTACATATCCACCAGCATCCAATTTCTGCCTGTGCTTGCTTTCTCTCCTCCTATGAGTTGCTCCTCCTCAAACTTTTTCTTCCTTTCTCTGTTCCCATCTTTATTGCTAGGGTTTACTGTTGCCCTGGTATATCCCCTGCCTTAGTTACTGAGCTCCTTTACCGTATTTGTTTCCATTCCTCCAGAGGCAAGTTGCTCATCCTTGATGATTTTAATATAAATTGGCTTGCCACCTCATTGAATAAATTCTTCCAAAATTTCATTCCAATTGACTTAATTGATTTCTGACCCCACATGTCTAAATCTTAAATCTTTAAAACAGTTTCTCTTAGACTGGGGTTTCTCATCACATCCCCATCATATAGTTGATGCAGCTATCCCTCCTAAAGACCTCAATGACCAATACATGGTTTACTGTGTATGCAAAATCCATTATTCTAAAGCCCCCTGTAAACTCACCTATCTTAGGTCCTTTACATCTGTGGACTTGTTTTCCTTCCTAGCTGAGTTATGTGTATCTCATTGGTCTCCTAGCTCTACAGTCACTAATATTAATTATGCCCTCAGTACCTCCGATCAAATTTATTGCTGTATGGGATCATTTATCATGCACCCCTGAGGAAAATCAGAGTGTGAAGCTCCAACCTTCCCAGGATATCAACTGAATTATTAGTGTGCTTGCATATCAGAGACATTGCTTGGCAATCCTACAAGATCACTGGCTCCTTGGCTGCTTTGCCCAACTCTCGGCACCTTCCTAATGTCTGTACCAAAATCATAAGACATGTGAAGTCCATGTATTTTGCATACACACTCCAGAACACCATTAATCACTTCTAGAAGTTCTGTCAGATTTTCCATTCCCTTTTCCCATTTCCTACCCAGTCTCCTACACATGTTCTCTAGTTCTCAAGGTTGTTGGCTCCCTCATCTCTGATCCTTCTTCTATTGCCTCTTCCTTTAACACCTACTTCACCACCTATGCTCTCTCTACAACCCCTTCCTTGCACTCCCTTCTTTTCCCCTTCCTCGGCTACCCCCCTTCACTCAACCTACTTCTCTCCTACCTCTCCATCTGCATTCCTTAAGGCCCTACTTGCCTTTAATCCTCACACTGGAAGCAGACTACTGTGACCTCCATCTCTAAAGGTGGTGATCCATCTTCTCTTGGTAATTTCCATCCTATCTCTATCCTTCCAATTCTGACTATGTTACAGGAACACTTTGTTCTTTCTCAACTCTCTTCATTCTTTGACTCTTCCTTCTTCAATCTTTTCCAGTCTAGATTTAGGAAAACCCACTCCACTTCCACCTCCCTCCTATGGCTTACTGATCTGTTCATCCATGGACCACAGTCTGATCATATTTGCCAGCTTTGTTGATTTAGCTAAAGATTTTGACCCTGTGACACATAACCTCCTTCTTTACAAGCTTAAAACAGTGGGACTCTCTACCTCTTCAGTCATTTGGTTCTTCTCTTACCTTACGGGGAGGTCTCACATTGTCCAGATCAAAAGCTCCCTATCCCCCCACCTCTCATATGTTTAAGCATCTCTCAAGAGTCAGTTCTGGGCCCCATTCTCTTTTCCATATTCTTGAATGACCTCCCCTCTGCCTATTACTCTGTGTCCATTCATATGTATGCTGACAATACAGTAGTCTTTACAACTGGCTCCTCTTCCTGTGACCTTACTTCACAGCTATGGGTGGATTTTGACAATATTTAGCACTGGTTCCGGTGTAACAAATTGTCACTCAGTGTAAAAAAAAAACAGTTTCCATGACATTTGGCACTTTACAGAAGCTTTCCGGACTCAACTTCCTCCCATTATTCCATATCCTTGATGGTGCTGATATTGAGGAAGTGTCCTACTTTAAATACTTTAGGGACTGGCTTCACAGTCATCTTGATTTGTCTGTGTACATTGATGCCACACACCATAAGCTCCACCCCAATCTTGGTGCACTTTAGGGGAACAAAGCAAGTATCCCACTTCCTGTCTACCATGAGATTGTTTTAAAGTCGATTCTCCCTATTTTTGACTATATCATAGTTTACAGTGGTGCTATAAATCCTCACTTGCCAGACTGGAACCCCCCTTTCATTATTTTTATTTTGCCTAAGACTACTCCCTCATAACCATCCCTTTTCACTCTACTCTACTCTGCTCTCTACCGTCCCTCTTTTAATGCCAGGTGCTTTTCCCACTGTGCCCCCTTTATATCACAATTCTGGTTTGGTTCCCTACCCACCTACCTTATCTCCTTCCTATCTTCTCTCCCCTTCATTACACCCCCTCTGTAGCAATGTTTCCCATTCCCTTATTGTTTCATTCTATTTGAGGTTCAGGCAGATCATGAGGTACTTAAGAAAGACAGCTACTGTTGGTCAATCTGCTTTCTCATATCACTTTCCTAATCTCTGCTGTTACCTTTCTACTTTAAATCTGTTCCACCTCTTCTGTCTTCTCTTTTAAATCTCATCTTTGTGAATTTTCTACTCCCACTTGCAGCTGTTCATGACCACTGCTTTTATGATCTCCTTCTGCCATACTCATATTGTGCGCTATGCACCAAGAGAGTGGAGGTACACAGAAAAGTCACATGCCCCACCTGTGGCCCTGCACCCCATGGCCATGTGTGCCCATACCAGCATTCACCAATGCCGGCCATTTATCTTCAGCCCCCCCCTCCGGTGTGCAGGACTCAGCAGGACGGCAAGGGGCAGAGTTGCGGACCTGGGCGGGCAACCAATGGGATGCCTGTCCCAGGTGCAACAGTGGATCCCACACACAGTGGGGCATGGATCCGTGGTAGTGCATGCCTACTACAGGCACCTGGACCTGTGCGGTATGAACCCATGACTGGTCTGTTCATTGCCTGGCCCTCGGCATTCAGTGCCCTCCTGGTGCACTGCAGGACCCTGGTGTCATGACCCGTTTCCAGCCCGCATGCCCACAATGGCAGATAAGCCCCTCCCACAATGTGGTCATACCCCCATACCCCTGAGCCCCTGTAGGTGGGCATGTGCCACAACCCCTCCGCAACATTCCAGTGCCGTGGCTACATTGCAGTTTTGAGCACTCATCTGTCCCATTGTCCCTGCCCTCTCTGGCTGCCTTGTGGGCAGTGGCAGCATGGAGAGTACTGTCCAGGTTCCCCAGCATCCGGTGAATGGAGTCCTTGGGGGTGCACAGAAGATTATGGCAGGGTGTACCTTGGCATACCCTGCCCCACCAACCGCACTCATGCGGCCAGCACTACATGATTTGGTGAATACTGCCTAGTGCTGGCACAACCCCAAAATACACCCAGCACGGTGTGGTCAGTGGATATGGGGGATCGGGTGTGGTGGGTCTGCACACCCCCATTTATGTATCCTCCATGGGGGCACATTGGGTGTGGAGTTGCCATGCACCCAGGTTACGTGGTGTGCAGCCCCTCTGCATCTTTGTGCATAGCGCCCATTGACCTGGTGGTAGTGCTGTCCCCCTCTCCACACTGTGCTCATAGTAGAAATTTTCCCTTGCATATCCAAACTCAGTTTTTATTTACCATGTGTACCTGTTGTAATGTTATGACCTGCAGTGTTTATGATTTTTTAATGCTATTAATTACTATTTATATTTTCTCCTCTTTTGCTATCCTCCTTGCCCCCTCCCCCCATGTATTTGGAAATGAGCTTTTATCAGCTCAGTGTGTCTTTCCTGGTAATGTTTTTGAAATAAATTGACCAATTCCAGTTCAGTTTCTAGTATACTTCCCTCTGTATTTGTCCTCTGCCTTTTCTCCCCCGTCTCCTATCTCTCACCCCTGTTCCCCCTGTCCTCTCTCTTCCTCCTCTTGTCCTCTCCTATCTCTTTTCCATGCCCTGGCTATTGCACACTTCCTCTGCCCATACTCCCCAGTCTGCTCCAACCTCTTACCCGTCTTCCCCTTCTCCTCTCTCCTGCTTCTCTAGTCCTCTCATACATCTTTTCCCTCCCCTGGCTATTATGCACTACTGTCTCCTAGCCCCCAACAATTTCATCCCACTACCCCCTTGCTATTTATGGTTGGCTACTGTCTCCAAGGCCCCTCCAACTTCAGTCCCCTACCCCCTTACTCTTTATGTCTGACAAGGTCCCCTGGACTGCTACCTCACTGATACCTTTGCATCCTTAGCCCAGTTTCCCTCATCTGTGCTAGTCACACTTAACCCCCTTTTGACTGCTACCCTGTTTTCTCATGTTAAACTTATTATTGTATCAGCATAACTGTAATTTCTATGCTAGTCCCATTCAATTTTTTGTTATATAATTTGTCCTCACTCACTAATGCTGCAGTCAATTATTGTACTTTCAATTGCCAATTTACTGTATTCCCCTGCACCATCGCTGGTATACATGTTTTGCTGTGGGTACTGTCTCTATTATTTGTACACCTGCTATAATGTGCACCATTTTGTTTCATGTATTTTGTTAACCTTGTTGTACTTTTGATGTGGAGCCTTTGTAAATGTGTCTGTGACTCAAAGGTCTGTAATTCCGAGATGTCAATGAATAGAAAAAATGTAATAAATAAATCTGCAAACATATGCTGCTGCTAGAGATCACAGCTTCCAGATTATTGATTAAGATGTTGAGGAGCAGTGACTCAATTAGCAATCCCTGAATGATTCTGCTGAGTACTATATTACACTATTTTTCTTTGCTCAGGAGCTTGTCATACACCATGGGATAAACTGCCTTGCTGTTGTCTAGATAGACAACATTAATGACCCTGCCCACTGTCTACATCACTTGTTACCCCCTCGAAAAATGTGATCAGGTCAGCTTGACATGATCTGCCCATCAAAAAACATTGCTTTGCCCTTGATAATGGCCTCCCAGACATGAGAAGCACTGATGCTAGGCTTATCAGCCTGTAGTTTCCTGAGTGCTTGCCCCTTTCTTGATGATGTTAACCACAGTGGCCACTTTCCAGTCCTCTCCTACCACAGCTGTGTGTAAAACTCCTAAATGGTGACTGCAATTGTTCATATAACCCCAGTATGATCCTGAGGTGTATCCTGTCCACCCCTTGGGCCTTACATGGCTTAATACTTTCCAGGTAAACAATTACTTGTATAGATGGGATATCCAGTGGCTGCACTGTGGCTACTGCTGGTGTTATGGGCCATTCTAAAAGGGCACCTATCTCCCACCAGAAAACCTTTAGCGAACTCTAAAGTGACATAGTTATGCAACTTTGCCCTCACTTCTTGTTCTCTCATGTGTCCCACCCCTTCCTTAGTTTTCAAGAACCCTATCTCATCTTTCACCATCCTTCTTCTATTTATGTAGTGAAAGAAGGCTTTGGTGTTGTGTGCAACTCCTGCTGCTATCCTGGCTTCCAGTACTTCTATGGCTGTCTTAATTCAAGCTTTGCAATCTGTCAGTGTTGCTCTGTATTTCTCTTTGGCCTGGAAGCAAACCCATCTCTTGGCAGTGAGTTTTTGTTTAGTCAGTTTTCTTAGCGCCCCCTCAAGTTTGGGGGGCACTTTGTGACCCTTTTTTCCTTTCTGCTTACAGGAGTTCAAGCCTCTGTAGCTGTTTTCAGCACATTCTTCAATGAACACTGCATGTTATCTGCATTACCAGATGCATGCAGCCACTCCAGATGGTGATGGGTGTAGTAGTTGGGATTTGGTGTCAAAATGTGGTATGCAAATGTTTTTGAATGTGCTTTAAATTCATTATAGAATCTGATATTGCCTTTTTATTACATTTTTAATAAATAACTACAAATCATGCAGTTTTGGTATGGTTTGGGAATCAGATAGCAAAGGGAATGATGTCAGCAGGTATGCTAAGTGTTCAATTGGGAGGTAGCTGCAACCTCCCCTTCCCTCAAGATCTGCCACTGTCCTTATTATGGCAAAGTCTGATTTTCTAAAGAATTTGGTCTGGCAGCTGAGGTTTGGCTAGTTTTCCCTGTCACAAGGGAAATGTTTACACAATTGAGGTTACTACCTCCCATTGGTCCTTGACTTTTACGTTAATAATGTTGACATTTTCACTGCTGAGAACAATGACTGAGCCTTCTCTTCTTCAAGCCACCTATTTTGAGCATGTCCATTTTTTTTCTTGTACTGTAGCTCTTGCACCTGCGCCAGTAATCAGCTTGACTGCATGTGCTGAGCCCTCTTGATCTCTTTAATATTCCATCCTGTGACAGAACTGGATGCAGTGCTCCATGTGTTGTCTAACCAAGGCATTGTATACAGGAAGGATCGTCTTCATAGACCTGCTCCATTGCCCCCTCTTTATGCATCCCAACACTAAATTTGCTTTCTTGACTGTGGCAGCACATTGCTTTACTGGTTTTACTTACAGTCCCCAATTACCCATTGATCATTTTCTTTCCTGGGTGCTGTAAACTGTTGCACCCCACAGAGCATGTACAGTATATGTGACTTTTATTCCTCAGATCAAGAATTAGTACCTTACTTTTAAATAAATAACATTTGTAATAGAATGACACAGTGGATTCTGTATTATGGTTATTTCCCAAATAAGAAAGCAGTATAATCTATTGGTTGCTGCACTGAACAGTAAAACAGGAAATCACATGGCAACATATTACAGCCATGTGTTTACTGTGCAAGCTTGTGTAAGTCACTTGACCTTGTATTTCAATTTTCCCAGCTCTTCAATCAGGTAGAGGCAAGACCCCTTTAAAATGAAATATTGCTTCTTAACTGGGCTATGCTGTCTAAATAAATTATACAAAAGTATGGCATTAAAAGGCTGTAAATGCACACACTTTCTGATTCTAAGCTAAAAATTCAGAATTGGCATCAGTAGAAATGAGCTACTCAAAATTCCGCCAATATTTAAATTTGTGAATGTGTTGTATTTTATAACTGCTGACAGTTTCCAAGAAAACAGGCTTTTAGCCCTTTGGACATAACCTTTTCCTTCTGCTTTTGCTGCCTTGAAGTCACAGTCTTCTGTCTACGACATGAGAATAATTTCTGTGACAACAGGTCCTGATGCCACAGCAGAGAAGCATTACTTCAAGTCAGGAAAAGAATTAAGAACAGAAGAAGTCTAAGGGGCCAAGAGCCCAATTTCCTGCAAACATTTTGAGTGATAGCAGATGTCATATTCTGCAATTCAAATTTACCTTAAATGTTATGAGATTTGACTCCCATTGCAGCCAACTGTCAGTGTTTTACAGAGAATTGTAAATCATGTTAAACAAAACATTTTACAATATACTATCACACTTGTATAACAATAAAATTCCTAAAAAATTGGCTTTTCCACATTGAGGATTAACATTATTTAAAGTTTGGCAACCCCTCCCCCCTCCTGACATGCAGTCCACAGCAACTATTTTACTGGATTGAATTATTCTCACGTGGTGATAGTGATAATGGTGTTTCCACTATTCATCAATCATATGTAGTTTGCTACATTCATACATTTGGGGTATTATTGCATATGTGCTTCTCTAGACTTTCCATTGCATTAAACATGGCTAAATATAAATGGCAGATTTCCTGTAATATATTTTCTCCATCAGGTTTAAAAAAAAATATGATCAAACATTAAGGTCATCAGACAGTATCTCTGATTTTATTTTCAATCATGTAATTCTATTAAAGGTTGTGGGTTTCTAGTGTCTATGCACTACACCTTTAAAAAACAAAACAAAAAAAAAACAAGGTGACCAGCATTTTATACTGCACTGTGACACATATCTCCTCTAGTCAAATTAAAAAAAATAAAGTTATCCTGAATTTTAGAATTTATTTTCTGAAAGATTTATCAAAGGGGAATGATCCTTACTCTAGAGTCCCAAGTTTTAAAATGTGATATCTTGAATATTCTGTGATAGTTTTTAAAATGTTGTTTGAGGCATTTGCCTGTCCTGTTCTAGACTACAAAAACATGTTTCATGTACTGTACATCCCCTAAACAGAGGTCACCCCCCATCAAACATTTTTCTTCTACATAGACAGCCTTTGTTTCTCCCACACAAACTCATTTGAACAGTTATGTTATCACACAGTTTTGAATTGAATGTGTTAGACAGTTTTCATGTTTTACTTGAATATAGCCCTTTGTGTTTGTAATGTAATAATAATCATTTTTTTCAACATGAAAGCAACTGTATCTTCCATTGAAGCTTCTGTACCATAGTGACCCTATTCTGTTCTCACGTTCTCAGTTCTCAGATACCATATTCACATGGTGTCAAAAAAAATAGCTAAAGAGGATACAGCTTAAAATGACTACATTTCACACAGTCCATACAAAATGGTAATTGCTTATTGAGCTTGCCCATGGGAGTCGTTAATTTGAACTACTGGAAAGTTTTTTATTTACAACTTCTGAGGTGCAAATTAACAGTTTAATAAACCTAAACATATAAAAGTAGGGACTGGCAGGTAAAATGTAGTTGATTGTACATATTAGTCCTGTTAATACCTGGCCAGGCTGGGTATTTTCACAAACAGCAGTATCATACTCAGTTGGGAACTCTGGAGCATTATCGTTGATGTCAAGTATAGTAATAGCAACAAAGCCTCGTCCAACCTGTGTAGGATTCTCTGTAACAATAAACATATTTCAAAACAGAAATTAAAATACCATAATAGTAACTGAATGCTTTTAAACATTTTAGAGCTGTGCTTCTTGTGCTGCTTGTATTCCAGTTATGCCAAGTTAAAGTACACTACAGTTACTAATATAATCATGTGTTTGGCTATAATTTTATTAGGCAAATGTTCACTGGTATTGAAAGATAGTGGCATTTATATTCACCCTATTGCCTGGATTTATATAACCCTATGCAAAGCTTGCTACTTACTAAGTCACTGTCAAACGTCAAACCATTTTGACCTGTTTCAATACAACACTTCATTCTAAAATTAGAACCTGTGTGGTTTGTGTTCCTGACCTTCAGTGCTTGGGCAGTTATTTTATCATTTAACTATAGAAGACTGATTTGAATGCCTCCTAAAAATGTCCAACTAATTAAAAATGTTCATACAAGATTAAACAGTCACAATAAAATAAATAAGATGGCTGAAATATGGGAATATCTCTTAAAAAAATCAAACAGTGGTGAACTCTGTACATAGAAACAATATGAAGCTCTAACACCATAATGTACTTGATAGTTCTATGGTAAGTAACACTACGGCCTGCTCAACTGATTGGAGTTCCAGAAGCTTCTCGAGAAACTAAAATCATTCAGTTTAAGTGACCATGGCTTAATTTGTATTACAGCAAGCATGGCACACATATTAATATCGTTACAAGGATATACAATTACTGAACAATAAAGAAATCAAATATAAATGACTTACTGATAGATCATTTTATTTATCATCTGCATGACTGTATGACTTTTCAGGTAAATTCAAAAGTAAAATCTTACCATGGCAGTGGACACTAATCTACAGAAAAGAGGTGGTTGCATTTCCTAGAACTATGAACTAGGCAACACAACATTGAAATGCTACTGCCATGATATTCATGACATCATTTTGTTTTTCATGAATTACTGTAGAATCTTTAAAAAAAAAACAGGATTTCTTGTTTGGGACAATGATTTGAATCAAGTCCAGGATTAAGCGCTGGCTAAATCTTACGATTACCATCACTAGACACATGGCACTTAACCATGATATTGTGAGACTACAAGACTGGGAGTGGAGAGAATAAATAACTCTCATGTGCATTAGGGGTTAGATTCTACATTTGACCATGACACAGTGTAGAAATACATTTTAATTTTCATCAGTATTGTAGTCTTACTCTTGGTCTAATGTTTGAAAATATTGAAAATGTTAAAAGCTTCTTCAAAGCATGCATTAAGTTTAGTTTCCAATCTGTCTCTTCAGCTGATTTATTTCCAAGCACTCTGGTAATAATTATTGAATCCTTTCAATTCATGTAAACTGATAATGACTATTAATGTTTAATGACTTACGACTCTCCATTGCAAGAACTGTAATGTTATGAACTGCATTAGTCTCCCTGTCCAGTGATTTAGCAGTTGTAATAACTCCAGTGCTGGCATCGATATTGAAGTACCTCTCAAGGTCTGTGTTACGATCTATTGAGTACCTGATTGAAAGGTTAAAAAAATATATTATGTCAGTTTTTCAGGTGTGTCTTTTTTTATCAATATACATTAAGATTAACTCATGATACTGTAGCTGCAGTGTATCCCAACAGAATGCAATTCACTGGTTGGAGTAATAGTTCAGAAATTATTCATGCCTGTCATAGCAACTAGCCTATTCTGTAAACAATATTTGGTCATGTGATGGCATTTTAGCAAATCATATTGCAAGGTGCTATCCAAGGGTTTTTCAAGTAAGTTGGGGGAAGGGGGATTGTTTTCAAAGTCTATGTAAAGATGCAGTTTTCTATGATGTGCAGCTCTGGACATGAGTCAATTGTCCCTACATCCCCTTTTCAAAGCTAGGACATGGCTACTGTATGTCCAATTTTCTAAGCTCTGGCTTAGTTATGTTCAGCTTGCAAGGTTTAGATATCAATGTTTCTGGACACAGTTTGTGGACTGCATGTAAGCTGGTCTGTCAGTTTTTTATATGTATGTCCTGCATATTGTACCCACATTTTAATGGTAAGTACTGTACCATAATACATCTTGAAATGCTACAGGTAAATTCAACTTTTGAAAAAAGCACCGATACATTAGAATGTGGTCTTGACACAACCGTCCAGATCCTGACATAGATGTAACTAAGAGTTGTGTCCATTTTTATGACATATATATATATATATATATATATATATATATATTTATTTGTTTTTGTTTTTCAAAAGTAACAAAAATGGACACAATTCATAGTTACATCAATGCCAGGAACTGCCACAGCATGTCAAGAATACATTCTATTTATTGGTGCTATAAATATTTATATATGTATGTATGTATTGGATGGATGAATGAATGAATAAAATCAATGCCTATAATAAAACCTGATTGTTGGAGGTTCAGCAAACTGGAGTTTATTATTGGCAATTCCTTCCTTCCTTCCTTCCTGTGGGTCAGTTTTCTTTTTCACAGCTTGATACACAATTTGGGGGGGGGGTGCTGAGAGGAGAGGCTGGTGGCAGTCTGAAGGAGTTGATCATGGGAATTCACTAACCGATAGGGTTGGATTGAATAGGATATACAGGGAAGATGGGTTTGGAGTTTGGGAGGGAGTATAGGGCCATTTTACTACTACTGAAACAGCTTATTTACTTCAGTGATAAACTTTGTCAGCAGGGAGGAGTATTTTTTGCACAACAGTGAGTGGTATGGCTGGAGTTCATAATTTTATGACTCAAGGTGGTAGGGATAGGATTTCAAAGTAATAAACTTATAAACTGGTTCCTGAATGACCTACCTGATGCCTGCACTATCAAAGTCATTCTATACACCAATGATACTGTCCTATTTAGCTGTCACTCTCCCATAGATCACCTACAGGCTGAGCTACAATCATCCTTCCAGCAACTGGAGACCTGGTTCTACTCCCAAAGTTGCTAGTAAACTACAAAAAAAACCAAAAAACAATATGATGCTCCTCTCTAGCCCCCAACTAAAAAGGAGATGCCCAGAACTAGCAATCATAAATCACCTGACTGACCCACTGGAACAGGTTCACTCCTTCAAGTACCTGGGTGTCATTGTGGATGATACTCTCTAGTATGTAAGGCACATTTACATGGTGGTGAAAGCTGTGAACACTAAATTAGGGATCCTGTTTAGGCAAAAGAAAAGCCTAACTGCTGATGCCCTCCGGCTCTCAGTCTCCCGCTCTGTCCTCTCCCTGGTCTTCTACAGGCTGGTGGTTTATGGTGCTGCCACTGATAAGGCCCTCAAAAGGGTTGCCACTACCCTTAACAAGGCTTGCAGACTATTGCTAAATGCTGACTGCTTCACGCACACTTGTACCTTGTATGGTCTGGCCCACATACTACCGCTTCAATCCAGACTCCGATACAAAACTTGCCTGCTAGGGAGAAAGGCTATGCTTTCCCTAACCCCTACCTGTATTGCAGACCTGGTATAGGAAGCAAGTTCCAAATACAACACATGAAGAACAGTGACAACACAGCTTGATGTCCCCTTTTGTAGAACTTCCCTAGGACAAAGATCTTTCATGTACTGAGTTCCACTATGGCTAAATGAGATCCCTGCTGCAGCCCTTAATAACTAGAATACCCCCCTCATCTATCTGAGCTTTTCTACTATTTTACCTACCCTGGACCCCCACCTGCTATCCCTTGCTACCCCCCCTCTCAAGCTCGCCTCCAACTCCCTTCCCTCCGTACCCCAACACCTCCCCTTTCTACCCACTCTCCCCTAAATATTCTCCTTCTCCCAGTCCCTCCTCTCTCTCTCTCTCTCTTCCCCTCTCCTCTCTCTTTCTCTCTCTAATCTACCCCTCATTTGTACCTCCCCCATTTCTTTTTCCTACCCTTTCCGATACTCTTCCTTGACAGGCCTTCCTGGGGCAGCTATGCCACATGTTGCTAATTGGGAAACCTTGTTCACATTTTCCCCCTTTTCTTTTTCCTACCCTTTCCAATACTCTACCTTGACAGGCCCCGGGGCAATTATGCCATATGTTGCTAAATGGGAATCTCCTCCTACTGTTTAATATCAGTTGTCTAGGTTACTCAAATGTATTATTTATCTGTAATCCGTATTACATAGCAATCTTATGTTTTGTGTTAACTGTCAAGTATTTGTTATGTCTCTGCTGTTTTACATCCTGAAGTGGGACCTTTGTAAAATAGTGTAAACTCAAAGATTGTATCCGAATTACCAAATAAGTAAATAAATAAATAAAATAAACAAAAAAATTCTGTGCCACGGGTGTGAAAACATGTTTTGGTCAGGATGTGAAAAATAAAGCTCTACTGTTGATAAAGAGGTGTTAAAATGGAAATGTTGAAACTCTGGAGTGAAAATATTAAAAATTGGTGAAGTTATGAGTGTGTGTAGCTAATGAGCAATGCACGCCCGTAACTCGGTCATTTTTTTTTTATTTTTTCACAAATTTTCGACATGGATTTTTTGAGATCCCACCTCATGAACAGTGGCACTGATGTTTTATTAATCAGTCCTGAAGGGTAATTCTGCACAGCGAAGGTGAAATCACCTTTTGGGATCAAGAAACAAAATGACAGTTACATGTTCATGAGGTGGGGTCCCAAGAACCCCATGTTGAAAACATGGGGCCAAAATTCCTAAAAATGTCTGAGATAGCAACCGAAGTTGAAACACCCCATTGACTCCCATTATAAAGCCTACCATCATTTCTTCAGATTGCGGTTGGCCTTTGAAGAGTGCAGACATGTCCCAGTCCAGAGAAGATCGCTGCTCCTGACCTCCGGAGATAAGTATGGGGTTGGGGGGGTGCAGGAGATGGGTGATCAGAGGGATGGTTGGGATGGGGGAGGGGGATGGGAGGACAACGATGGACCGTTTTCTGTTTTGCAAGTAAAAAAAAAATTCAAAACTTCAGGGGAGCAGTTTCTTTATTTTACAGGGAAAAAAAATAAAGGAATTTAGGCACACTGTGGTGGACTCCCAGTGTGCCACATTAATGAGGGAGGGAGGAAACATGCCAACACTGGGATTGGTCACTCCAATGTCAGCTTTCCAGGGAGTGTGTGATGGGCGTAGAGGGGGGGATACATGCCGACATGGGGATTGTGCACCAAGATGTCGGCTTTCTGGGAAGTGTATGGCAGGCAGCAGGAGCGACCATATTTATTGAAATGTTTCACCAGGAAAGGCACATTAAACAAATGCCTTGCTCCTGAAGCAAAGCTTGGCAGCAGGAGCCAACCACTTGCTCCTGGAGCAAGGCCCAGGGACAGAGTGCTCAGTCACTGGAGTCAACAAGGTTGGGAGGGGGGAGGTGCCACTGCAATGATGAAACTTTGTGATTGCAGCAGCACATTTCTTTCCCGTTTTTGGCTCTCTTTGAAGTTTCTGTCATCACCAGCATGCTCACTGATTGGCGGCTGAGGGACGCACCCACTAAAGTGTCCCCTGCACTGGCCATAACACTGACACACCTAGATGTTGCTTGTGCATGCACAAGCCAACATAAACAATTATATTAATGCATCCATTTAAATTGCAGTGCAAAACATGAAAAAATTGAGCAGGAAAACATTATGGTGGAAAGTCCCTTGAGCCATGGTGGATCTTTGGACTGATATTTCTAAGGGTATGTATCATCATGTGACACACCATCAGTGTAACCCTAACTTCAGCACCCTCTATAGAGTACACAGATCACAGTGTCAGTATTTTACTTTGTCTACTTTGGCTGCAACGTAGCAAGCAGGTGTTCTGCTGCAGGAAATCAGAATTGTTATCTTCTGAATTTATGTTTGGGAGCTGGCGCCAGGTACTACTCCAATGCTGTATGCAAAAAACCAAGAGTTAGAGGGGTGCACTTTCTATTTGTCTGACAAGACAATGCCAAAGTCAGGATAGGGACAATGTTGCATCACATGATTTATTAAACACTAAAGAATATCGCATCATATATTCATCAAGCTCAAGCAACCTTTTTCCCCCTAACTATTCATTTCCACAGTTTTTATTTTTTGCTTCAGCCCAAGCTGATGCAAAACATATATTTTTGCAATTAATATATAGGTGTATATTTTGCATCTAGTAAGGCATTTATTGTATATGTAGATTCATACTGTACATGAGCAGTTGGAGCAAATGAGGGGAGGGGGACCTTCAAGTTGAACAATGGGATGACTGATACACTTTAGGCCTAGCCAGTTCTAAACTGGTGAGGGCCTTTGTGAGAACTGGGCAGGCTGGAACATACCATCTAACTTCCTGTCTGACTTATGAAGACAGAGTCACTATTGTGCAGCAGACACTGCTTCCTCTAATATAATATGTGTGCCTAGTCTGCAGTCTGGTGGCAGCATCTAAGCTCCATAGGAAATCAATGCTCCAGAACCATATCACACGATTCACAGTGATGGAAGATGCATGAACACACCATTGCCTCCTGTACTCCAAACTCAGCTGGCTATCACTGGATGAGGACAGACTCAACATTTCCTCTCTTTCTTACATCAAGGAAACAGTGCTAAGATTCTTCAAAGTGTTAAAGTGATAGTAGTGTGCACACCTGTTATATCAAATGCATCTGTGCACACAAAGTTTGTCCAATATATCTAGAGTTCCATACATCTGAATGAGCTGGAGCCTATACTTTAGGTGTCTATGTCTTTGAGCAGGAACTCAGAGCAAATGAGAAACAATTATAAAACTTCATGGATTACACAAAATCCTGCCTAGCATACAGTATGTGTTTCTGTATTCTGTGTATTCATTTAAAGTTATAAAATGAGCAGAAAGAAAGCTGCCCTCAGCCAAAGGTACATGAATCATTCAATTTGTGCAATGACAGTTCTGTTACTTTCAGATGCTAGCCTGAGAATGGGGAGGGAATGGTCATGACCAGCCGTAGAAATGAGTATAGCCTGCACTCCTACTTAGCTGCATATGGCCATCATAGAAGAAAGTGGAACAACATCCTGCTTCAAAGGAATAAAAACCAAGATTAAACAACTCCTGTACAGGAAACAGCAACCACAGGCAGTGCCTCAACTGTCAGTTCCCCACTGCCATCTATAACCCAATCTGCAACATTCAGGCAGGGGCCACTCAGATTCAATGCACCAGTGAACTTCAATGCATCTGTAAATTTCATCAGCCTTGGCAAATTATTGTGTTATTTTACCCAGATCCTCACAGTGCCACATGGTATTTACTGCATTCCACTTATTTTTTCCTCCCCTCTACCCCAAATTTGGGGATTGCTTTTCATTGATGAAGAATATTTCAAGAAATGAATTACATGTTAATGTATTTTAGAAGATTTTTTTATATTTTTCTTTAATGGATTCACAAGTAGCCCATTTTATGAGCACAATAAGACACTCCAGGGTGTGCACTGAACAGATTTGACTACAATCCCATAGTCTGAAGGCACTCCACCTGCAGCCTTGTGCCTTACTACACCCCAGGGCATGTGTTCAGATCTGTTCAGTGCATACCCTGGAGTGTCTTATTGCTTACTTATTTTACTGAACCTGAGTTTTTTTTAAGTGTATCACAGAAGGGAAGAAGAAATAGTGATTCTAGTGACTGGCTGTTGTGGTTCTAGGACAATAAGAACATAAACAATTTTACTGACAGGGTTTTTTTGAAATACAAAATAATTTTCTTTTAGTATAATTAAATAGTTAATAAAAGTTTATGCAGCCTGTGGAGAATTATTTGTTTGAAACTTAAACTCTGAACCGCCTCCATCTTAATTCTATGTTTGCCAAACTTCCTAACTGGCTTTGCCCCACCCCCAAAAAAACAAAAGCACTGCAAATGCCCTTAAAGGCTTCCCAGTGTCCATTATAATAAGTGTTTCTGTCTATTATAACCAGAGAAAAATGCATTGGCTTTGATGTATTAAGTTAGGAAAATCAGTTTGTGTCTACTATAGCCAACTGTCTGCTAAAACAGTGTCCATTATAAGTGGTGTGCACTGTAATAGAGACACACCTTTGTGAAAGTATAGTAGCTCAAATTTCATTTTAAGTTTTACTATTAAGAAATGTTTTGTCACTGTTTTTAACAGTCCTTAATTAGTAACACTTATAGTTAGTACCATTCCATTAGGTGGTTTTGAAGACTGCAACAGACTTGTCACAAACCTGTCTGTCAGTCAGTACAAGGAATGTGAATCTCAATAATCCACCAAATTGTAATTGTTTCAGCAAATTTCACAAATTAATTCACCTTTAAAGATGAACTAAGTTTTTCATGGTGTACATATGAAGCTCCTTGTTCACTAATGCCATTTATTTATTTTTTTGTTCAACAAGCAAAGAAACCACATGTTAGTACAGACTGACTTTACACTGAAACCTCGTTTGTAAGAACCTGCTGGGACTGGAGCCATTGTGGTCTAGAGGTTGCAGCACTAGTGTTAGGTAATAAGGACCTGGATTGTCAGACACTTACGGCACTACAGTGCCACACTTACAGTACTTGTGACAAGACAGTTACTGTAGAACACAGAAAACGTGGTCTAACCTCTTGTTGCAAGTGCCACAAGTTGTATGTCACAAATTATGCATTGATCAAAACATGATATATACATCATATTTTGGCCATAAAAATGGCAGCGTTTTGTAAATGCATCAGAATGCTTGAAAATATCAGTAGCACACAAACATTCTATTGTATTTATAGGAATAAAGTTGCAGCAGTGGAACAGCCGCCAGACCTGTGTCAGGACTTTTGAAAATCAAGGCAAAAAAGTTCATATTTCACCACAACCTCTGGCTCACTATATAACCTTGGGCTAGTTCATTAGGTATGCTGTTTTGCAGCCCCACCCACCCTCATTTAAAATGTAACAGAATCTGCTCCAGCTCACAAATATTGCATCTCTCTTGGTTTGTCCTGAGTAAATAAACGGTCAGATATTAAACAGTCAGCAAGGGGTTTCTTTTTTATTTCTTTGGTAACCAGGTAAGGCTCAGTAGCAACACATGACTATTTTCAGGGGTGATGCAGGAGCACTGGTGAGATTAAGTAACAAGTTTAGAGTCACACAATATGCAAGCTGAGGTTGTGGGACTCAAATCCTGGATTTTGGATGTACCAAGCTCAACAGATCATTACTCCAACCTCTAGGCTTTACTGCCAGCCCTTTTCTTCTTTTATTCAGGGTTTATACTACTAAAACTACTTCACTAATTAATGAGGAATCAGCTAAATGTGGCACTGCAAATTATCATTAATTTACTAACAGGGAGCGTATCTTATCTCAACATTCATACATCTCTGTGCAGAATCTCTCTTTGCACAGCTGCTGTCCCTGTATCCACATGTTTGATGGCATTGGGGTCATCCAAAGATTATATTTATTGAACCATTTAGCATCCCATGATATTAGTGAAGTTTGAAACATTACATTTTATTCTGAGATGTACAAGCCTGTATGTTGTAGTACCAGAAAATTGGAAAATGTTTTCATTGAGAACCTATAGTGACATTTTTTTATCCCAGAGGGACAAAAAAATTGTTTATGTCAGCCATTTCTAAAATCAAACATTCATACCATACTCATTCAGCTTATTACTGAAATTCAGAATGCATCATTTATCTTTGTTCAAGTGGAAAACTGCAGAGTGGTATAGTGGGAGTAAGGCTGAAGAAATTCCTTGTAGTAGAAGCCACTTTCAACATGACATTACAACACCAACTGCGTCAGACATTGGAGATCTGGCTAGACCATTACTGAATGTATAACAAAAGTGTGGACAATGTTCTTCTCATTGCAATATCAAAAGTCAGCTTACTGTAACATCAAACACTTCCTCAGTGAACAAGCCAAAAATTAAACTGTTTAAAGAATATGGCACAGGAGGGCATGTGTCATGCAAGCAATGGGACATCACAGAGTATGCATTATGGTAATATAGCCACACACTTCAGGTGCATTGTTAGGCAAGAGACACAACATTGTGCAGTTTAATGCACCTGAGAAGTATGATTACATATAGAATAATGAATAGGGAAGTGTGTATTATGAGAATTTAATGGTTGTCCGAGATGCGGGATGCTACATCAATCCTGATGGCGAAGCTTGAGGGGTTTAGTAAAGCATCCTACACTGAGGGCAGCCATTAAATTTGAGTAGGATACATTTCTCCATCTTTTATTTTTTATAATTGCTGGTCAGCAATATTTTGCCAAACTGGCTTTACTGTTACAGTGTCTCTCTCACACACACACACACACACACACACACACACACACACACACACAGTCTGTCTTTCTCAGAGACAGTTTTTCTTTGTGTTTTTTTTTTGTAGAGTTTTTTTTTTTTTTATCACCGCTCCTTTTTATCTACCTCCATTGCAGAGCAGTCACAGCGATAGCCCGGCTGCTAGCACCTGCACCCCAGAACCAGGTCTGGCATGTGAATTATGCCCTTCCACACAGTCCAGCTGGTAGCAGGATCCCTCCCCCCCACAGGGACCTGCAGCACTGACATCCGCTAACATTGATGTGCCTCTCTTGTCCTGGGGGTGCAGAGCACGGTCATCAGCCACCATGATCACCATGTAATTTTCTGACAATTTATGCCCCTAAGGAGCCGTACTTGCAATGGCATCAGCACAGTCATGCAGACGACTGCCATGCTCCTCCACAATGGTGCACACAACTGTAGGGCACCTAGCCTCTGCTAAATGCCACTGCAGCATGATGCAATTCACCTGCCCTCCCCAGAGGAAGGAGAGCAGTCCTGGGATGCTCAATCCTTCCTCTCCTCTGCCAACCCCTGGTTGCCCAAGTCAGTTCCCGAAGCCTGGTCACCGGTGTGGCACGAGGTGTGGAGTCCAGTGCCTCAACCCTCAGCACCACTGCGCTGGGCTGTTTTTTTTTTTTTATTTATTTGCTTTTATTTTTAGCCAGAGTTGTGTATTTAAGTTGTAATCACAGTCACATTTACTTCAGTGAGCCACGTCGGAGCCATTCTCATGGCAATTGTTGTCCACTGTAGCTTCCAAATGGCAGGATCAACCAGATAGATTTGTTTTTGTATGTTGAACATGCATATTATTTAAAAAAAAGAAAAAGCAACGAAGACGCTCAGTCTGGCAGCTCCTCGCTACACAGGTAAGGAGCCGCCATGTTTCTGAAAGTGATTAGCCCACCCAGGAGGAGATGTACAGGCAATGAGGGAGTGACTGTTTTTGGGTGACTCGGTGCATGCTAGCCGTTATAACCCACAGGTTATAATGGTAAATTATAACTCAGTCAGCCTATGGAAAAAATTGCTGACCAGTTATTATATTGCCATAATTCACAACCATAGAGTGTCTTTTGCTTATTAAATGGTTTTTAAGTATTGCATGTCTGATATGAAATGATGATAAGAGATTACTTTAAAAAGAAAATAATTAAATATGCTTCCATTTTTCTTTGAACATCAAAAATAGTTCCTATTGTGGTAACTTGGACAATGATAAGTGGGTGATAACTAAAAATAATAAGAAAATAAAACCCTATGTGGTGCTTATTTTTACAGAAAAAGACACAATAGTTTCCTAATTTGTATTTTAAATCAATACAGTTTTTCATGGAAACATGTTCAAAACTGTTAAATCCACCAGCATGTATTTACACGTGTGTGTGACTGTGTGTCTGTGTGTGTGAGTGTTTGAGTGTATGTGTCTGTGTGTGTATGTGTGTAGGAGGGTAGTTTTCTCCTGAACAGGTTTACTCATCCCTGATGAATATTAGGGCTGCTGAAAATGTGAATCATGCCTGCAGAATGTGCAAAAATGGTAAAATGTGCCACAGAGTTATTTAGAATTTTCTGACATCCTGTGGAATTCCACTCCATTGATATTTTAAAATTCTACACAACACTATGGCCTGTTCGTGAGTGTCTTGAGCAGGCTGATGGTCACATAGTCCACCTAACAGTCAATGTGAACAGGTATCTAGATGGTGGATTACACGGCCGATGGCTGTCACTGCTCACTCGGTAGTTTTCTCCTGTTGTTCAGTAGCATCAGCAGCTGTCTCAGCAGCCATTCTAGCTCTGATAGCAGACTGTGATGAAAGTTTATGATCATACTGTATATTATTTAGGTGCACTTACAACAAATGTACAACAAGGGTACAACAGGGATCTAGTGAGGCAGATGATCCCTCAGGGAGGACATCAGGGGTGGGAGACCAGGAGTGGGGCCAGCAGAAGGGGTCACACCAGGGTGATGAGCAAAATAAAGAGGGAAGAGTAACATCCTGGGGGACTCGATATTAAAAGGAATAAGATGGGGAGGGAGATGAGCCAGGAAGGGCAGCATATGGGTGGAGTGTATGCTGGGTATAACGGCAGAAAAAGTGGGGCACCATGTTAAGAGGTGTGTGAGGAGACTGGGGGGAACCTCACATTGTGTTGCACTTGGGTACTAATGATCTGGTAGGGAAAAGGTTGGAGGAAGTGCAGGAGAGTTTCAGGGAAGTAGGAAGGTTGTGCAGTAGAGATGGGAGGACAGTGGCATTCTAGAAAATTCTCCCAGTGTAAAGGGCTAGCATGGCCAGAAAACTAAGAATCACAGAGCTCAGTAAATGGCTGGGGACATGGTGCTAGGACATAGAATATGGACTCGTGGGGGTGGGGTAGCACAAGGGAGAACTGAGACCTGCATTCAAAGGATAGGCTGCACCTCAGTACGGAGGGCTCAGGGATTCTAAAGAAAAAGATGGAAGAGTTCATTACAGAAAAGTGTAATTTAAACTAGGTGGGGGGGCAATGGTGTGGGCAGCAAACAGAACCACCAAGCAAGAGAGTCCATCAGGCTCCTCCCCATAGACTGGCAGCAAGAGGGGAAGAAAATGTCAAAGAGGGAGGTGTAAAAGAAAGATAGCTTAGTTAAGCAAGGGAAGAAATCACATTGGAGGGTTGTCTCACTGAATGCAAGTAGCCGTAGCAATAAGATAGTAGAACTGCAGGCTTTGATGGTGATAGGGTAGGTGGTTATAGCTGCCATAACTGAAACATGGGCCACCCATTATCAGGACTGGGATCTAGTAATCTCTGAGTACAAACTATACTGTAGGGACAGGGACAAAGGGAAAGGGGGAGGGATACAGTAGCTATATATGCAATAGGGATGCAGCAAAATAAAATTTTGCCAGAGAAATTGAGGTGAAATCACCAATTTTGTCATGTGAAATGTTTTGCGTAACTGCGGCGAAATTTTGCAATTTTGTCTGCAATTTCAACAGTCCACCAGTCTGGCATAGATGGTGAGATTTTGCCCACCGGAGGCAAAATTTCACCCATGAGTGGCATAATTCCACAGGCAATTTTGCTCACAATCACAGGCAAAATTTCACATTTCGCCTAGTGAAATATTTTGTGTAATGTGTTAATTACACAAAATATTTCACTTGGTGAAATATTCCAATCTTGCCCAACACTAATATGTAAGGGAGGGGATAGTCTGCAGCAGGGAGGAAGACAAGGATGGCAAAGCCGAAGCCTTATGGATTCACCTACAGCACTGAAAGAGGAGGAAGGTGAGATTGGGGGTAGTGTATAGACTCTGTCCCAGAGTGTGGAAATGGACAAGGAACTGGGAGAATAAATTAAGGGGCTTAGCGGTAAGGGCAACACAGTGGTGGTCAGGGACTTCAGTCTGCCAGTGGTGGATTGTAACATCCCAGCAACCTCAAATGCTGGAGAACAGATCCTCCTGGAGGCCTTCCAAGATAGCTTTCTCACACACAAAGTGTTGGAGCCCACCATTGAGGGGAACATTCTGGACCTGGTACTTATGGATGGAGACCTAGTCAAAGACATTGAGGTTGAAGATCCATTAGCAGGGAGTGAGCACCGCACAGTGTGGTTCTCCCTCAACCTGGAGAATTAAGTAGCCAATACCAAAACAAGAGTGGTAGAGTTTAAGAGGGCAGACTTCGTCAGGCTGGGGTACATCTTGAAAGGGCACCTAGACTGCATCAGCCCAGACATGAATGTGGAGCAGAAATGGAACATCGTAAAGAAGGATCTGGCAGAGGCCACTAGCTCTTGCACCAAGTTCCAAAGCAAGAAGTCCAGGAACAAGAGACCTAGCTTGGTGAATGGGGAGGCAGCATTTTGAAAGTATAAGAGATCCTACCAGGATGAGGATAGGGAGAAGTACGTGAAGAAATCCTGACAGGTGAGTAAAGTAGTGAGGGCAGCCAAGGCTTTGAAAGAACTAAGGCTGGTGAAGGGGATCAGGGAAGAAGCGAAGGATTTCTTTAGGTATATAGGAAGAGGAGAAATGCAAGGATCATATTGTGAGGATCAGGAAGGAGGGAGGGTGGGTGGGTAGAGCAATGGGCAGAGCAGGCAGAAGTGCTAAATGGGCACTTCTGCTTGGTGTTTAACAGGGAGCGGGATTGCTCTATACCTCAAGGGAATGGTGGAGGAGAATGTGGAGAGGAGGTGATGGATGTAGAGATTCCAGTTGAAAGAGTTTTAAAGGGCCTAAGGTTTCTAAGGGGTGGACAAGGCACCTGGTCTGGATGGAGTGAATCCTAGGGTACTCAGGAAATTGGCGGGGGTCCTGGCGGGACCACTGGCAGATTTATTCAATACTTCCTTGAGGACAGGATGCATGCCCAGGGATTGAAAGATGGCACATGTGGTGCCAATTCATAAGAGTGGGCACAGAGATGAACCTGGGAACTACAGACCAGTGAGCCTTACAGCCATAGGAGGAAAGCTAATGGAGACTATACATAAGGAAAGGCAGGTGTGTTTCCTGGAAATAAAAGGCTGGCAGGATGACAGGCAACATGGGTTTGTGTCTGGGAGATCATGTCAGACCAACCTCATTGACCTTTTTGACTGGGTGATGAGGTCACTGGACAGAGGCTATGCAATGGATGTCCTATACCTGGATTTCAGTAAGACATTTGACTCTGTGCCTCACGGAAGGCTAACCAGCAAGTTAGATTGCCTGGGAGCAGGGAGGAAGCTGCTTGGGTGGATCAAGAACTGGTTACAGGACAGACATCAGAGGGTAGTAGTTGGAGGGGAACTCTCAGCACCCAGGGAAATAACCAGTGGGGTCCCACAGGGCTCAGTGCTAGAACCAGTTCTATTCAACATATTCATAGAGGACTTATCAAATGGAATAAGGAGCAAAATCAACCTCTTTACAGGACACTAAGATTGGTGCTGAGGTAGATAGTCAGAAAGGGGATAATGTTCTGCAAGAGGATTTGATGACCCTTAAGTGCTGGTCAGCCACTTGGCAACTGGGGTTCAATGTCAAAAAATGCAGGGTCTTGCACTTGAGGGCAAAAAAACGAAGGTACAGCTACTGGTTGGGGGGAGTGCAGTTAGCCACTTCAGCAGAGGATAAAGATCTGGGAATGCTGGTGACAGGGACATGAAACACTCAGCCCAGTGCAGAAAGGCATCTGCAAAGATGAACAGAATGCTGGGATGCATAGTCAGGGGAATCACCTCTAGAAGGGAGGAAGTCATTTTGGCCCTGTACAGATTCCTGGTGAGGCCACACTTGGAGAACTGTGTGCAGTTTTGCTGCCCCTATTTAAAAGGACATCAGGCTACTGCAGGGGGTAAAGCATGGGGCAACAATAATGATCCTGGGGATGGAGGACAGGCCATATGAGGAGAGACTGAGGATCTCAACATGTACGCTCTGGAAGATAGAAGTGAGAGAGGGGATATGATTGAGACCTTCAAGTACCTGAAGGCCATAAACAAAGTTAGTTCAGGGGGTTTGTTTAAGTTCAAAGGAGGTAGGGATACCAGGTTGCACAGTATGAAGTTAGAGGGTGGAAGGTTCAAGAGAGAGATGAGGAGGCACTATTTCACAGATAGGGTGGTGGTTGGCTGGAATGCACTGCTAGAAGAAGAGGTAGCATTGTGTCAAAAGGAGGGTCAAATCTGTAGGGAGGGTGGAGGAGGTAAAATCAGAAGTGAGGGGCACTAAGCTGGAAGAAGGTGCCAGGGGATGGGGGCAGTTGCACTCTAACAGATGGCATGCTGCACACTCGAGCAGACTAGATAGACCGATTGGCCTGTGTGTGCTGGCAATTTTCATTTGTTCGTATGTTCGTAAATGTAATACATTGCAGTGGCCAGTCTACTGATACAGTAAATGAAAGGGGATGCACCTCATTACACTGCTAGATCACAAAACTATGCTAATGGCTTCAGAAATATTCAGTATGGTACTATGTCTGGATGTCTGCTATGATTCAAAAGGTGCATGCATAACTATAGCTGTTACATGTATACATTTACAGTATACATCTTCTAATAAAATTGAACACAAACATAGTCAGTAACTCCTACTTTGTGACTAGCAATTTACATGCAACCAACAAGTGCCATAAAACTGGACTTTGTTAATTGTAAAAAGCAGATGCATTTTGGACTCTGCCAAACTCTTAATTTCACTATTACTCCTCTTAGTGGGTGATATTGAGCCCAATCCAGGCACTGCACACTCCCTTCCCACCTGCTTCCCCAAAGGCCTACGGGCGGCCCACATTAATATCCAAAGTCTCCCCTCCAAACTTGACCTACTTCAACCTTTCATGATCACCTATCTCCCTCATGTCCTAATAGTCTTGGAGCCCAGGCTTTCTCCCAAGATCCCTGACTCTGCTATCACCATCCCTGGTTACACCCTTACCTGGCAAGACCATGCAAAGAAGGGAGGTGGAGATGTCATCTACTCCTCTTCCACCATCCAATCCACTCCAGTGCTCTCTGTCTCCTCCCCAACTACATATGTACTGTTTCTCCTCAAACTCTCCATCCCTTTCTCTGTTCCTATCTTCATGGCTAGCACCTGCTGCTGCCCAGGGTTATCACCCTCACCTGTTTCTCATCTTCTAACCACTATCACTTCCTATGGCTAATCCAGTGAACTACTGATCCTTGGGAATTTCAATATTAACTGGCTTTCCCCCTCTCAAACAAAACTGTGTTAAAACATTAATTCCCTGCATCTGATACAACTCATTTCAGTCCTTTCCTGTCACAAATTTAGATCCCTGAACCACTCACTACTAAACTGGATACTCACCATACACCCCCATTACATCATTCATGCTAACACTCTCCCTGATGCACTCTGTGACCACAACATGGTCTACTGCATGCGAACAATTCACTGACCTAGAATCCTCTTAAAATCACCTAGATCCAGTCCTTCTGATTTTTAGACTTGTTCCTGTTACAGGCTGACCTGCTAACCACTGACTGGTCCCCTATTTCAGCTGCCAGCAATGTCTACTCTGCTCTTGATTACTTTCACTCCAAATTTTTATCTATCTGGGATCTGCATGCTTCACTCGAGAAAACCAGGGTCTGCAGTTCTAACCTCCCCTAGATCTAGGCTGAACTCCTGGCCTGACTCTGTGCACACAACCTGGCTTGGAAGACTTAAAAGTCCTCTGGCTCCTCAGTCAATCTAACAGGTACCGCGCCCTGAGGAATGCTTGCACCAGAATGACCAGATTTGCCAAGGCCAAGTATTTTACCTCCTCCTTCCATAACAATCTTAACCACCTCTCCAAGTTCTGGAAGGTCATCCACACCCTCTTCTCCCCACCTGCTGAATTCCTACCCCCAGTCCTCGAGGTGGGAGACACCCTAATTTCTGATCCCTCTGCTGTGGCTCTGAGTTCAACTCTTTCTTTGCTTCCTGTGCCTCCACCCTTCTCTCCTCCCTCCCCACTTCCTCCCCCACTCCTTCCACTCATCTTCTAGCCCCTCTATCACTCTTCTTCACCTTCTCCTCAGTCACTCCTACTACCTCCACAATGCCCTTCGGCCTCAATTCTCCAAAAGTGAAGCCCTGATGGGCTTAACCCCACGCTCCTGCACCTCTCTTACCCTTCCACTGCCTTTCCCATCTCCACCTTTCTCAGCCTCTCCTTCTCTCTTGCTTCAGTCCCTGATGCCTGGAAGCACACAACTGTTATTCCCCTTCCTAAATGAGGTGACTCATCCACTCTCAGCAACTACTGCTCTGTCTCTCTGCTCCTTACCTTATCTAGCCAGGAGAACATTGTGCTGTCTGAGCTCTATCCCTTCTTTAATTCTTCCTCTTTTTTCACCCCCTTTCTGGCTGGCTTCTGCAAATGCCACTCCACCACCATCTCCCTCCTCTGGGTCACTGACTCAATCCACACTGCATGGACCAGGGCCTCCTCACTTCTGCCATCTTTGTCGACTTGGCCAAAGCTTTTGACACTATTTTCCACCCTTCCCTCCTTGACAAGCTCAAGTCAGCCAGTCTCTCAGATTCCACTACTAACTGGTTCCATTCCTACCTAGTAGGTAGATATCAGTCAGTTAGAATTGTCGAGTCCTTATCCCCCCTCCCCATTTGCAGTGGTGTACCCCAAGGCTCTGTCCTTGGCCCATTACTTTTCTCAATATTCCTAAATGACCTTCCCAGAGCCTGCTCATCTGCATCCATCCACATGTACACAGATGACATGGTCCTTTTTGCCTCTGGTTCCTTCCCTTCTGAGCAAATGGCCAGGCTTCAGCATGATTTTGACAATGTCCAGCACTGGTTCAGGTCAAATCAGTTATCCTTAGATGCCAAAAAAAAAAGGCTTCCATAACAATTGGCATGAAGCAGAGGCTTTCTAGGCTCCAATCTGATGGGTTCACAATTAACAACATGTCCTCATTTAAGTACCTTGGAGTCTGTCTTGACTGGCACCTCAACTTTTTGCAGCCTGTCAATGCCATGCATAAAAAAACTCCACCCTTAACTTGGTGCTCTATTTAGGAATAAAAGCTGCATCCTGGCCCCTGCTCGCTGAGATATCATCTCTAAAATTATCCTTTCCTTATCGATTATGGTGATATTGTCTACAGAGCTGCCCCAAAGTCCACCCTGGCCGAATGGATCCTTCTTTCACTCCTGCTGCTGCTTTGCCTTGGACTGCCTGCCTCACACTCACCAGTGTTCCTTATATTCTGCCGTATCCCTTCCCTCCCTAGAACATTGCCACCTAATTCCCTGTGCCTGTTGTATCTCTAAATTCTAGCTGGCCGGCCTCTCCCCTTACCTTAGCTGTCACTCCTCTGCCCTTCACCCCCTTCCTCATACATCCTTCGTTACTCTGGCTATCGTTCCTTCACTCTTCCCTTTGGAAAATCCCTCAGTGGACAGACTGCCATCTCTTTCCTCTTACCTAAACTTTGGAACACTCTCCCCCTAGCCATTCACTCAGCCTCTTTCAAATGCTCTCTCTCCTTCCTGCTCCATGACCACACTGCTCCTTCCTGTGCCTGTCCTTGACTATTTTATCCTCCCCTGCACCTCAATTTAGTTGCCTTCCTCTCTCTCCACCTCATTACCCCTCCCCTTACCAACCTCACTAACTCACCTCCCTCTTTTCTCCCTTTTCCACTTGTTCTCAACTTGTTCCTCACTCTCCCTTCCTCCCTCACTCTCCCTTCCTCCCTTCCATCTGCGCTTCTGCCTATGGGCCTTGCTCCCCTGGTGCCCTCACTAAATAAGTATGGTAACATACTTTTGATGTACCCATGGGACAGCTTTGTTTTGTACTATTTAATTTATGGTCACTAATGTTGTTTTATTGTAAAAACTATTATTATATTTTTGTTCTTACCCTCCTTTTTCCCCATTCCTCCCAGGTCATATCTGGAAATGAGCTACTTTTCAGCTCAGTATGTCTTTCCTGTTGAAACTTTTGAAATAGATAGATAGATAGACAGACAGACAAACAGACAGACAGATAAAGCAGATAAATAAAAGTGAAATGCACTGTGAATATAGCCCTCAGTTGTGACATTTACCCAAACATATTTGATTAATTCAGTCACTGATAAGAATCAAACTAAACAAATCTTTTTTTTGCATCTATTCAATAAGAAACATGTTCAATCCAGAAAAACATCATGGGGGGGGGAGTGATCATAATACCTAATTGGATTGTTAGAAACATCAGGATCATGTGCTGCTACTGTTCCAAGGGTGGTGCCTACTTGTGCCGCTTCAGAGGCCACCATTAAGTATGTGGGTGAGGTAAATACTGGAGGCTCATCCACATCCTCTACAATGATCTTCAGGGTTGTTGTGTCACTAAATGGTCCTTGGCTCAGGAAGCGAAGGTCGATGTGCTTGTTTGCAGCTTCAATCCTAAAGGTATAGCTAGACTTGGTTTCAAAATCCAGTTCCTATGAAGACAGAAAAAATGCTGGTGATAGCCAATTAAAAAACTGTCAAGCAAGGCTGTTTCATTTAGGAATATGCCAGTGAAAATGATAAAGAATTCAAGTCTATCAATATGCAGGAGACCTCACTGTAAGACACCTAATTAATGGCAAATGTTGTCCTTAGCTTATTCATTAAATTACTCATTGTATCTGTCTTTGCCTGATATAACTGTTTTGAGAATTTGTGACATTTGTAATGTAACTAATAAGAGGTTAAATTAGATGCCCTTCAAAACTTCAGGGCAATATTTTCATGCAATTTATTCTGTAATACATAGTTCTTAGTTTTTAATAAAACGAAAACACTTACAACATTTTTTTCTCTTTCTAAAGACTTCTGAGAGTATTTCAAAGATAATATCATGTTGAACAATATGTGCAGTAATTGCCTTCCTCTAGTATTACTGACTTTGCTGTGATAATGTCAATTGAAACAGCTTTTAAGTTACAATGATAAGGCAGTGTTTGGCAACCATAGTTCATATCCAGTCTCTCTCTCTCTCTCTCTCTCATTGTTACACGTTGTAAGAATGGCATCTTCACTATTACTCTATTTTAAATAGCAGATGTTGCTACAAGGGCTCCTATACCATGTGCATAAATGGAATCTAATAGAGTCACTTAATTATTTCCTAGTGTCATCCAAATTTGATTTCCTGTCCCACAGGATAGATGACAGACAGTGGTGATAACGGCACTCACTCTAATGATGGGACAGTAAACAGCAGGATACCACAGGGCTCAGTACTAGGACTGGTCCTCTTCAATGTCTTCATAAGTGGCACTGAAAAAGAACTGGAAGGGAATGTATGTCTTTTTGCAGATTATACTAAAATCTGTAATAGGGTGAACACTCAAGAGGGAGTGGAGGGGACGCACAGGGATCTTGTGAAACTTGAAGAGTAATAAAGGGTATGCAGTTGGGGTTCAATATCAAAAAGTGAAAGATCATGCATCTAGGACATAGGAACCCAGAAGTGGAGCATAGCATGGGGGGGGTTGAGAGTCACTAAGCAGGAAAGGGACCTTGGGGTTATCACAACTGATGATCTCAAAGTTGCAGAGTAGTGTGACAAAACAGAGGGGCTGGTCAGTAGGATGCTTGGATGCATAGGGAGGGGTATCTCCAGAAGTAAGAGGGAGGTGATGTTGCCACTGTATTGCTTGTTGGTGAGACCCCACCTAGAGTACTGTGTCCAGTTTTGGAGGCTGCACCTCAGAAAGCACATTGACATGGTGGAAGCAATCCAGAGGAGGGCAACTAAATTGGTGCAGTGGTTGCATGAGATACCCTTCAAGGACAGACTGAAGGATCTCAACATGTACATTCTGAAGGGATGAGGGTGATAGGTGACATGATAGAGATCTACAAATGCCTCACAGGGTGAACAGGGTGCACAAGGGGTGTCTCTTTCAGTTGAGAAAGATCACCAGGAGCAGGGACCATGCAAAGAATTTGAAGGGAGGGGGAGTTAAGAGGGATGTGAGGAAATACTACTTCACTGAAAGGTAGCAGATGCCTGGAACAGACTGCTAGCAGAAGTGGTGAATATCAAAACAGTGGTGGGGATTCAATCATTTGTGGGCTAGACATAGTGGTATATTAGTAGATAGACATGGAGGGGGAAGGGTCACCAGTGACCAGTTAGTGTCTAAGGAGGCAGATAAGGTAGGGGACATCTTGACACACTGGGTGGACCAAGCAGTCCTTTTCTGCTGACAAATTCTGTTTCTATGTTTGTGCTTCTGACTCACACAGTCTTCTACATGAAACCACCCAGTACCTGGGGTTACAATAATCCTATCAGTATTATTGTTGTGAAGGTAGCAGACAGCAGGTAGGGAGTTCATTAGGGGTTCCTTATATAATGACAGCATTGTTTTCTCAGCTAGCCTGAGGGAGGAATGATTAGGTCATTTAGAGCTCTTACAGCAGCATAAGCCACACTCTGTGGATAGCTGCTCTGGGGAGCTTAGAATGCTCAGTAGTCAGAGTTTGGTGTAGGGTGTTGTGGAGTGAGGAGGTGAGAGTGGCAGAAGGACTGCCAATGGGCTGTGAGGGAGGGCCCAGGATTTCTCACCCTAGTGGATTGTCATTTCTAGCTTCCAGATGAAGTGGTGGAGACAAGACTACAGCAGGATTTCCTGATTTCTACTCCCAGTGAAGTAGAAGGTTCTGTTTTGTTCTGTGGACTCAAGGGGCAATCCTCTGAATGTTCTGGGGCATTTTCAGCTGCCTTGAATAGGACCTGAAATAGACTGTTTGATCCAGCAACCCAGAAGAGTGCCTTTCCTTTTCCTTTTTAAGTTGTTCCATGCCCTATGGATGGAACAACACCTGTGAGTACTGTCTAGGAGACTAGATCTCCACAAGTTCATAGGGGATTAGATAACCTGGAGTGCATGTGCCCATATATAAGGCTGGATCATATCTGTCAGTGCCCCTAGTCTCACCAGTGTGAGGGAAGAAAAGTTAAACTGTGTACCCAAGTGAGTGCAGTTTATTTTCAGGTCACTCCAGTTTGTGACAAGTTAAAGTGTGGGACCTCTAGAATTTAGTGGGAAATGGGGGTTTCAATGCTGTAACCCTGAAGAATGGCAGAGACTGTCAGTTGGGGCCAAGGGTGGGATGAATGCCATCTAAGTGCTTATAAGACAGGGCTACCTGGTAGCTGGAAATAGGAAATGGGACAGCTATATGAAATGGGGTTGTGTACAGGCCTTCAGACCTGGGGGAGGACATAGACACATTACTGTTAGAAGATATACAAAACATGACAGCTAAAGGGGAGGTTCTGATAATGGGAGATTTCAACATGCCAGATACAGATTGGTCAATACCAGCAGGAACATCTGCCAGAACTAGACACCTGGTGGATTCTCTCGGGGGGGAAGGACTCAAACAACTGGTACATCAACCCACAAGAGACAGAGCTATCCTAGATATAGTACTGACTAACAGGGAAGGGATCACAGATATCCAGGTAGAAGGTCACCTGGGGGCCAGTGACCATCACATGGTACGATTCAGTTTGGCCACTAGAACTAAATCATCCCATTCCAAGGCAAACATATGGGACTTCAGAGGAGCTGACTTTGATAAGATGGCCAACAGAGTTAAGCAAGCCCTGGCAAAAAGAAATACAGGTGAGGGGGTACAGGCAAAGTGGGCAAGCATTAAAGATGCAATACTTGAAGCAACATCCCATTGTGCTGGATAGAAAAGGAAGTGCTAAAGAAGAAGGAAATCACTTTAGTTCTCAAAAACAGTAGCAGAAAAGGTCAGAGCCAAAAGGCTGGCCTTCAGGAAATATAAGGGAACACAGCAGGATGAAGATAGGGAGGCATACCAAACTTCCCTAAGGGGAGTAGGGAAGGCAGTAAGGCAGGCACAGTCCCAAACTGAGGAAACACTAGCACAAACAGTAAAAGAAGGTGACAAGCCTTTCTATAGATACATTAGTGAAAGGAGAAAGTCCAGAGGGGGTATTGCTAAGATCTAAGGGGATAAAGGAACATGTGAGGAGGAGGACTATGTAAAAGCATCTATCCTAAATAGATACTTCTGTTCGGTATTTACTGAAGAGAAGGGAGGGCAGGGCCCACATCTCAGCACCATGGACACAGGGGGGAAGGTGGTGTGCACTAGTCCCTTCACAAAAGAAAGGGTCCTACAAGAGCTTGATAAGCTCGGGGTGGACAAGGTGATGGGACCTGATGGCATACAGCCCAGGATACTAAAGGAACTAAGGGTGGAACTAGCAAAGCCATTATCAGAACTGTTTAGTGAGTCTCTGAGCACAGGAGAGATCCCAGGAGACCGGAGAAGAGCTCATGTGATCCCACTCCACAAGCGTGGTAGCAGGGAGAAAGCAGGGAACTACAGACCAGCCAGTATTACCTCAGTGGTGGGCAAGATTATGGAGGCACTCCTTAAGGAAGGAAAGTGCAACACCTGGAATCCATACAAGCACAGGATCCAAGACAGCATGGGTTTGCAAAAGGAAGGTCTGTCAAATTAATCCCATAGATTTCTTTGACTGGGTAACCAGAGTGGTGGACCAAGGGGGAGCAGTTGATGCCGCCTACCTTGACTTCAGCAAAGCTTTCGATACTGTTCCACATAGAAGATTGATTAATAAGCTGGGTAGGCTCAGGGTGGGTCAGAAGTTGGTCAACTGGGTGGCAAACTGGTTGATGGGCAGAAAACAGAGAGTGGTGGTAAATGGTATACAGTCAGAAGAGATGCACGTTACAACTGGGGTACCTCAGGGATCAGTCCTGGGGCCAGTCCTCTTCAATATCTTCATCACTGACATTGCAGATGGACTGGAGGGTAAGCTTTGTCTGTTTGCAGATGACACCAAGATCTGCAACAGAGTAGATGATCCAGATGGGGTGGGCAGAATAAGAAGAGATCTGGATAAACTAGCTAAATGGTCTGAAGAGTGGCAACTGGAGTTTAATGCAAAGAAGTGTAAGATCATGCACACTGGGAAGAAAACAGCTGAAGCAACCTATAGGCTGGGAGGGGAGTTGCTGGCAATCACAAGGGAAGAAAGAGACTTGGGCATCATCATCACCGATGACCTAAAATCATCCAAGCAGACCACTAAAGCAGTAGGTAAGGCTAGAGGGATATTGGGGTGTATTAGTAGGGCTATCACAAGTCGGAAGAGGGAGGTAATATTCCCTCTTTACAAGACACTGATTAGGCCCCATCTGGAGTACTGCATGCAGTACTGGGGGCCACATCTTCACAAGGACATTAACCAAATTGAGGCAGTCCAGAGAAGGGCAACCAAAATGGTCCAGGGACTGCATCAGAAAACATATGAGGACAGATTAACAGAGCTCAATATGTATACCCTAGAGCAAAGGAGGGAGAGAGGTGATATGATCAGAACATTCAAATACCTTAAGGGCATTAACAAGGTGAAAGAGTCTAACATGTTTAAATATAAGAAAAATAGCAGGACAAGAGGACACAGCATGAGATTAGAGGGAGGCAGATTATGGGGTAATGTGAGGAAGTTATTTTTCACAGAAAGGGTGGTGGATGCATGGAATGGCCTACCTCAGGAAGTGGTGGATATGAATACAGTGCAGGGCTTCAAACAGGCATGGGATAGGCATAAGAGAGCAATACAGATGAGTATTAATAGATAGGCCATTGACAGAGCAAAGTTCCGATGGCACATTGACAAGGCAGAAAAAGAAATGAGCAGGGCCTTGCGGTCCTTATCTTCTGTCAACTTCTATGTTTCTATGTTTGTAAAGGGCACCAGTATGTTTACCTGAACAATGGCCAAGCTGCAGGGTAAGGTGTGTGGCTGAGTTTCACATTTTGCACCTATGTTTGAGAAGAGTTCTGAGTCTGTGGCTTAGATTCACTAAATAACACTCCTTGGAAGAGAGATGTTCATATGTGTGGCCAGGTGTCCACTAATGCATCTTTGGGAATTTGAGAAGAAGATGTTCATGTTTTTGTTCACAAACTGTACTGCATGCATGGAGAGTTCTTGAATTTCTACTTGTCCAGCCTGGGCCAACCCTTGCGGGTCCACTTCGTTTTTTTCTTTCCATCTGTTGAATAAAGCCATACTGCACAATCCCTGTCACTGTTATGGACATTCAGAATATTGCTTCTGGTTGTGTGGACTTACTGGGCCACCTCAGTAGGTTGGATCAAGCATATGCCTAGCTGTCTCCACCCAGGACCTGGGTTGTGTTATTTACACAGGGTTCAAGTTGGAGGTTTCTGTACCCCCAACCCTTCCTCCAGAGAATGAGCCAGGTATACATCCTAATGCCAGGTGTGGTACCTACCTTTTAGCAAAATAAATGAGTATGCCAGTATATGGGCACCATTGTTTATCTTAAGTGAGCACTAAAATAAATGAGGAGTGTGCACCCTAGTTTAAAAGTGGCCTGGGGGTTACATACGGTATAGGCAAAGCTGTCACAACAGGGCTTTAAGCAATTAACTGTTATAGCCCATAACAATACCTTGTGAAAAATATGTTCAAAGACTTACAGACAAACTAAATGATAAAACAGTGTATCAGCAAGGCAACATACAGTAGAGCTGCTGTGATTAAGCTGTTTTCGATAATGCATTGTAATTTACACCTCAGACAATGGACAGCACATATTCTAGTTCATTGTGATCAAAGGCATGAAGAATGGTCACTGCTGAACTCCACTTCCTGCCTAGATAATGGCTCATGCGGTGGCACTGTATTCAGCAGTTCACCTAGCTGTAGACTTAACCATGAACCACTGTAATGAGAATTTGGTCTTAATGGTTCCCCAGCCGGTTAAATAAAAAACGGAATTGAACAAATCACCTATGGTCAAATAAATATGTGCCGCTGTTTTCTAGGTTAATGGAGTAGCAGGTTTGTTAACTCATCTACCCACTGGAAGGAGAGAATGTGGATTAATTGTTTCATTAATATTTATGTATGCATTTGATCTTATTCTTTGGCTCTTCCTCTTGTGATATTTTGCATGCACTTAAAGGTCCCAGTTAAACAACTTATAAAAGTAAACTGCAAGCTTTTTACTCTTCCGTAAAAGACTCACATACTTATCCATCTGTATTTATAATGCCACCAGAAAAGCAGTTCAAAGCACTGAAAGTGGTAGTGGTGGAATATGGAAATCCAAGTTAATTAAATTAACTGAAATAGCTACTAAAGTTCTAGTTCTTCATTGATATTTTCATCATTTTAGTTCTTTTCTTTGGTTTTATGTATTCTCTGTTTTCCTCCTTGGACCGTCGCTTACTTTGGTGTGCCCCACCAGCCCCACAACCCACATTTTCAGGGACTTACCTATCTCATCTCCAGTGCCCCCGTGCCTCATCCCCCCATGTCAGGGCTATGAGTGCAGACCAAGAATAAAGAAAAAAAAACAGCATAGCATGGAGTTGAATCAAATCAGTGGTGTGGGGCCAGTTGGGGGAATTTGTTATGCTGCTAGATGACCACATTTTTTCTGCTGCAATTGTTCCCCTCCCTTGAGATGGCAGCGCAACATGCCGCTAACATGCTCATGCAAAGGTCTTGCACAACATCTGGCTGCAAGTCCCTCTTTCATTCTTGCCATGCCACTTCATGTAGGGTCCCCTGGGGCACTAGGAGGCACTCATACAGCTGACCATGGTCAGCCACCCACCACAAAGAAGGCAGCATCCACTAGGATGCTTAATCCTCCACTCCTTTGTCAGGTCTATGGCAGCCAGGGCTCATTTATCAGTCTGGTTCACCAACACTACAAGTAGCAGTACTCCCCTGTGTTGGTGGGCTGGGGTCTTGTACTTCTTTTCCTATTGTCCATTGAATGATCCTTCCTGTTTCTGACTATGGAGACTTGGCTATGGAGCAGCAGCAAAGTCTTCACTAGACTAGGTACCCTTTACCACAAATCAAAAAAGAAACTGCCAAAAGCAAAAGGAAGTAATGAACACAAAAGAAATAATCACTGAACGTATTTAACTGCTCAGTAGATTTGCAGTATAAAGTTTATCCAAACCATTGGTTCCCTCACCTGACCTAGAATAAGAGTTCTGTCACCAATGCATCACTTTCAGTGGACTTGAAATTATGAGAGGCAGCTGGTAGTAAACATTCATTTTAATTTGCACTCTTCACTTGTGTTAATCCATTTGGCAGCAACAGAATTTAATAGCCAAAGCTGTAATTTCAATCTGAAGTTTTACAGGTATGTGAACCAGGTGTTTGGATACATTTTATTATGCAAATAAATTGAGCACACATTAAAAGAAATTCTTTGATTTCATGTCTGCTTACTACTTTCTTTTGCTGGTCAGCAAGGGGCTGAGTTTGGCAGTATTTTTTTTATATTGGTGCATTTTCTTTGAACTGTGCACTGGAATTCCGTGACTGGGAAATTAGAATGCTATGTTTGTTTGTTACTCTTTACCATACCTTCAGTTATTTCAGCCTCCACTGCCCCCCTTCTCCCTACATGCACAACTATGAAATGTATTTCCACCTGGGATGGTGTTTCTTGGAGGGGTGATGGTTCATGCACAGTACCTTGCTAATTTTCTGGACTAATATGCTACCTGACTACTTCTCTTCCTACCTTGTATCTTTATTTTGTTTTTATTTATTAATCTGAAAATTGGTGACTGGGAGAGGCAAACTAAGATGAAGCTTGTTTCCATGTGCAACCCATGCAAAGTGAATAAGGGATACAAAATGGATAGCACAGACGTAGCTCACAGCAGGTACAATAAAGTGCAGTCAGAGACCACAGTTAATACTGGAGTAAGTGCAAAAAGAGTATACATGGCAAAAGACAAGAGTGACATTTTGACCACACCTCTACTGGGGTAGGATGGCACCTGCATGGGAAACAGCAAGGGAGAGGGGAAACAGGAGTGGAGGGGAGGGAATGAGTTTCAGTTGATTCCTGAGGGAGCCAGGGGAAGCAGAGAAGTGCAGGGATGAAGGGAGCTTTGCCCAAAGTGAGGAGAGATGATAGGAAATTGCCACTTTCCCAGCAGAGGAGTGGGAAGGAGGAATGGTGAAGGTGTGAGGATCTCTGGAGCGGAGGAAGCAGGAGGTAGAGGGGATGAGGGACAGGAGTGATGAAAGGTATGAGGGAAGAGACCTATACCTTATCCTTCCTCTGCTTATACCCTCCATCCCTTGAACAGCAACTGATTCCTTACCCTAGATGTCATCTGTCTAGTGGACAAGCTGCTTTCTTCTGAAATTTCACTTCACTCTGGGATTTCTTCACTTCTCAGGATCAGGTCTCTACATCATGGCTGCATTTCAAAAGACAATTTGGGGAACAAACCAGATCTTCCTTTTGCTGCTCCCCTCACTAGTTGGCAACCAACCTTGTCTTTTTTTTATTTATCACATTATCATTTGTTTCTTTTGCTTATTTTGCAGTTGCATTTTGTATACGTTCTTAACTATTTCGCCTCAGCGCTTCTATTTTTCTATGTTGCAGTGCATTATTTTAACTGTTAAATTACTCTACATTAATATTGTGTTCCATTAATTGCATATAATGCAGACTTTCACAAGGACACATGTGAAATTAGCTAGTTTCAGTTCAATGTGTTGTTTCCTGGACAAACTATTAAAATAAAATAAACTAGCCCAAACAATTCTTGATAACTTTAAAAATGCTTTAAAGGTGATGGCTGCACAGGAAATAGACAGAGTGGAAATTATTGAAAATGAGCACTGATCACTAGTCAGTGCTGAGACTGTCTCAGGGTTCAAAACCAAATGAAACATTTCCAAGGAGAATATTGGGAGCAAAAAGAATTAATGGGTGGGGAGAGCTACAAACTGCCAGTCAATGTAATAAAATCAGGGCAGACTTGATGGACTAAGTGTCTTTCTCTTTCGTGAATATGTATGTATTTATCTAGGTAACAATGCTGTCTTTTTGCTCATGTCAATATCCTTCAGTAAATGAAAAATTTAGATCATGTCCCACCTCAGCCTTGTTTTCTTTAAGGTGCACATTATGGGCTTTCCTTCTCTCCTTTCAGTTTTTATTCTCCATATCCTTGATCATTTTGTTAATCCAGTGTTGTACCCCCACACCTCACCCCATCATACCTCAACCCCTCTCCTCTCACTACCTTCCTTCCTTCCTTCCCTCCCATCTACCTACTCCTAATACTGCTCCCATCACCACCACTACCCTTCCTTCTCAACCCCTCCTCTACCCCTACCCTCCTATGATATTCAATATGGTCTCACCCTACCTACCTTACCTCCTCCCCTATCATGCCTACATTCTCTACTTCCCACCTCCTTTATAAGCGTCCATCATTTCCCCCTCTCCCATCATACTGTACGCCTCACCCCCAACCTTCTAACAAACCTACCTCTGGCAGCATCATTATCTTACTATTACCTTACTGATCTTGGTCTTGAGCTTTTTACTGGTAATGTTTTTTGCAGAATGTATGAATTTGTCTCCTCTCCTCCATGTTCATTTTCCTCCCTGGTCTAACTTGTTTTTTACCATGTTTTGGTGCACATAGGTTATTCCTCTGAATGTACCGACATGACGATATTCTACCCTTCCTCAATTGTATTTATATCGGATTGTATGTCAAAATTATTGTTTTTATATGTGTAAGAGGGTGGTGTGTAACCTTACATTTTGTGCTGCACTAGAATGAGAACCTTTAGCCTTTTTGTATGTAAAAAAAAACAATACAAGGGCTTGGTTTCTCTGCAGTCACTTGTTCCTTCCCTCCTGCAAAAGTATAGCAACCCACTGTAAGAAGCTGAGTCAGGGATTCCTGTTTACTTTTTCATCCCTGCTTTGTTCTTTAAACAGAGTGCTAATGTTAAGAGGAAGTTTTACTTTAATGGAAAGTTATCAGAAAATGCCAAATATTCTGAAAGAAACAGAATGTGTTAGTGTAAAAGTAGGCTTGCTTTTGAAACTGAGAAAAAACCCAGAGTAAAGGAAAGCAAAAGTAGGTGCTTGCCTGCATTACAATGTTGGAATGCTTGTTGTAGCCTCCGTAGTTTGTGCTCTGGACACACCCTCTGGTCTGGAAAGCGCCTCAGATCTGGCTGGCCATAATCTTTCTATCTTTATGCTGCAGACCAGGAGGCATAGCCAATTGCTGTGCTTTCCTCAATGAAACTTTAACTGCAATATTATTGTGTTAGAATGTATTAGGGATATTTTGAATGTAACTGAATTATGGATTGAATGTGTGAAGAATTGTTGTAAGGGGAATAAAGCATTTTTCACTTGTACTAAGAGAAAGGGGGTGGAACTATACACATCACATGACCTGATCTGTATATAAAAAGGGCACCTTCTCAAAGCTTAGTTAGTTGGTGCTGGGGTGCTTACCATGGCTGTGTCCTAGACAGCCTACTAGGATATCTACCCAGTGATGTAACTGCAGACTTTTGTTTTACTTTGATTCTATTTTATTTTTGTTTTATCCCTAGAAGTCTATTTTTATTTATTCCACTGCAATAAGTTTCTTGTTTTGGAGACACTACCTATCTTGTGGACATTCAATCCTTATCCTACATCCTCACAATATGCCATTGTATTCATATGTTTTCTGACATGGAAACTTTGTAAAAGGGCCTCTGGTTTAAATGATTTGTAATCTGAGATATAAATAAATAATAATAATAAAACAAAACTGCCTGCATTTTATTTTTGTATTGGGGAGCACAGAACTGCATAAAGTACTCTAGGTGGGACATAGCGAGGGCCTTGTTAAGTGGCATTATTACTTCCCCTGGTCTTCTGGTCACTCCTCTTTTGGTGTACCCCAGCATTCTTCCTGCCTTCTAATCAACAGCCTCACACTGCTTGACATGCTCTAGCTTCCAGTCTATTACGTCACCCATGTCATTTTACTCCACTACTGCTGCAAAGGGAGCACCATACATTGCATAGGTCCTACCTCTTGTTTCTCCTTGGGAGTAGCACCTTGCATTTGGATACACTGAGTCATAGACTCCATGAGTCTGACCAGACCTTTACTTTGATCTTGTACTCCAGAAGGTTTTCCCCATCTACAAGGGAGTCCATCACCCTGACCATCTAGTGTAATCTGTAAACATGCAATGATGCTCATTGACAGGTTCCATCTTGTCTAGTTATGTCAATCAGGATCTGGAGGAGGGCACAGGTTATGACAGTGGGGACTCTGCATTAACCTCCTGAGTGCTCCCACAGACATCAGAGTATTGCCCACCAAGTACAACCCTCTGTGTTCTGACCCTAAACCAGTAAGCTGTCCTCCTTGTGTATGCCTCATGTATTCCATCATGGTATACTATAAGCAGAAGATTATGCATTTCAGTGTCGATGGTCGTGTTGAAGTCTAACTCAACTATGTATACTGATCTGCCCCTGTCCACACCCCTGTACACCTCTTGAAGAAAGTGATCAGCTTTGCTTCACATGACCTGCTCCTCATAAAGCCATGCTGAGATGGGTGACAACTCCAGCCTCAGTCAAGAAAGCAATAATTCTGTATGTGTATAATCAATGCCAGAACCTTGCTCAGCACTGCTGTCAGGCTGATCTGTCTGTAGTTGCCTAAGTCTGACCTTTCCCCCTTCTTAAAGATGCGGGCCACATTGGCCAACTTCCAGTCCTCCTGCACCACACCTCCACAGACAGACCCATGAAAGATTACTGCAAGTGGCCCCCAATTCCTTCATTAACTCATCTTTGATCATAGGTTGCATTCAACCTGCTTCTTGAGGTTTAGCAGGTTTTATCATTGGTAGGTAGTCAGTTACTAGGGTGGGCATGATGTCCCCAGGTTACATCATGATTTTCTTGATGTCATAGGCCTTGGGAGCCTAACGTAAACACTGAAGCAAAGCCTTCATTCAGCATCTCTGCAATCACTCAATGCTCTCTTTCAGATTCATGCACCCACTTCCTTTCCACTGTTTTCAGAGGTCAATCTCTCCTCCACCTTCCACTTTCCAAGTATGTACTGGAAGAAGCCTCCTGAAGAAGTCACTTGAAAATTGATACATAAGGGTGTTAAACTGGCATTTGTTTTATGCAATTTGAAACCCTGTGGCAATAAACGTACAAATATCTCTAGCCTTGTAAGTGTCCAGTTTCCTTTTTTCTGATACACCGGAAGAAGACTTTGTTGTTCTCCCTATCTCCAGCTGCTGTTCTGGTTTCCAGACCCTCCTTATATTCCTTTAAACTAGTTTTATAGTTCCTCAGTGCTGCTCTGTACTTCTGTATTACTGTACTTGATACACAGTTGGCCCATTGACAGTTAAACTTTTTTTAACTCTATCTCTGATGAACAAAGACTGCAGCAAAGCTCCATACCTTTTTTTAAGTTTGTTAACTGAATGCACTTTCATACTCTGAATACCATGTGTGTTACTGAATCAGATGAATGCCACATCAGCCTTATTAGGTAAACTAAGGTTTTACTAGGCTAGTACATAAAACATTTTTAAACAATTACCCCTTGGCTACAACAAGATGCTAGCACAGCTGATAGCACTGTGATGCTGGCAGCTAAAAGGTTAACCTTCAAATAAAAAACATGCAGCACGGTCACTAGCTTTGCCACACTTAATGGAACTCAACTGAACATATCTCCAGCAAATGCCGTAGCTGAAAGAAAGACATGAACACAACAGAAACTTAATTTCTCATCTAATTGTGCCCAAAACAAACATGCATTGCATTGCCATGATCAGAACAAACTTGTGGGACACCTGTAAATGATCTAAGGGCTAGATAAACATTCATGTCCCCTTTAAACCAGACTTTTATTATGTTCTCATGTTGCAGCTGCTGGTTCCAGCAGCAAGACATGTCTTTGATGGGAGACTGGTTCTACATCATGAAATATATTTGGGGTGGGGGGTTATGTGAGGTGGTGGGTGCTGAGTGAGGGTTTGGGGTGGGATGGGTTACAGGTGCTGAGGCGAAGAGAGATCACAGAGGAAGTATTTTCTTTTTTTTCAGGTCTATAGAAAAAGAGATACATGATGGATAGTTTTCTTCATTGTAGAGGGCAGAGGCAGACACTGTGAATTGTCCATCATACTGGTGTTACCACACAAATACAGATTTGTTTACATTCCTTGATCAGATCCAGCTGCATCTTTCCTGGACTTGGGAACACCCACAACACTGTCTAGCTCCTCATGATGCAGTGGGAGTTTAGCAGGCTACTGCCTCATGAGTGACTGTACTATTTGAGTGTGTTTCTAATGCTCAGGAAATATACAGTAAGATCAGATCCAGCATTGTGAACAAAACAAGGTGGTTTAAAAATATACATTAGCATGCATTTCAGTTCTACTAAACAAGGAGGCAGACAAAACAAACAGCAACATCAATGAATTTTAGAGAAGGTAGGCAATCATAAAATGTAGTTTTTTAACTATAAATAATATGATGAAAAACCAGTAGTCAGTGTCCCTTTAATTCCAAGATTACTGATTCTGAGTTAGCAATAAATGGTTACAACTTATTTAGACAAGATAGAATGTCTAAAGGGGGAGGAGTTGCGGCATACCTTAGAAATAATCTGGGGGGGGTTGGTTATTGTTTCTTAATCGATACCTAAATATTTGTAGCTTTTAATACTACAAATAACTGGCTCTAATAAATATAATTTTCACTTGGAAGTATGCTACATACCCCCTTTGGCTCCTACGGATTCAATACATTTATTCAGTTCATTAATAGCCCCATACTTGAAGCTGGAATTTATTTTAGTAGGATATATGAAATGGGATATGATGCACCCCAATACAGATATAAGTAATCTTCTTGCATCATTAAATTTATCTCAGTTAATAAGTAAGCCAGTAAGTAAGACCTCATAAGTCTTGCATTGATAAGGATACTTGCTTAATTTAATTTTAACAACAACCACTCACAAGTATGTTGCTTCACTATTTGACCCTGATGTTAGTGATCATTGCTACATGACCTGCATAAGATAAAGGTAAAATTAACATCACAAACTTTAACTACTCAAAAGTCTAACTCTTTTAGTGAAAAAGCTTTTTTGCATGACCTTTATGATGCTAACGGGCACCTTATGTATAACTGACCAGATATCACAACAGCATGTGGATTTTTTAATCTAACGTCCTTGGATATTATTAATAAACATGCACCTATGATTAGTAAAAGAAAGAAAAGCAAAATATCCCCATGGATTACTAATAATTTAACAAAACTGATAAGGGACAAGGATTGATCCTGGTGCGGAGCAAGGCAGACAAAAATGGAGAGCAATAAACTGGCAAATAGAGTTCAAAGAAATCTTTGTACCAGGGAGATTAGAAAGGCTAAATCTGAATATTATAAGGAACAGTTTTCAACATTCTCAAAAAACCCTAGGAAAACATGGAATGGAATCAAATCCCTGCAAGGGAAGACTGTTGCTCATAGTTTACCAAATGTTTTAACTTACAAGGGTAAAACAATACAAGACCCAAAAGAACAAGTTGTTGCATTTAGTAACTTTTTTCAAGAAGCTAGCTTACCATTTGAAAAGTAATCCACAAATATGCCAATGGCTTCCCTAGACAATGATTTTTGTATTAAAAAAAAGGTAGGCCTCTATTTTCATTTAAAGAGATAACAAAAGGTGAGGTTCAAAGAGAACTCAAGAAAACTAATACCAAAAAAGGGTGTGGGCACGATAACATTAATCCCATTTTTTATAAATTATCTGCAAATATTTTAGCACCCTATACTACATATCTCGATTTGCTATATAATAAAAATTTATTTAATTTGATTTGATACTGAGAATGGTTGGATATAAGGTTTGTAGGCCATGATTAGGTGAGTGAAAATGTGAGCGTGTGTGCGGGGGTGTGGGGTGGTGAATGCTGAGTGTGGTATCAGGCAGGGGAGGAGTGGGGTGGGTTGGGTGTGGGTGCTGGGGAACAGAACACAAATAGACCATTATCTTGATTGATACAAACATATGAACACACGAAAGTTCCAGCAGTAAAAGGCCATCCTGGTCCATCTAGAATGTTTGAAATTGCAGCTAGCACACTATTCAGCAGCTGCCCCACCCCCACTCCCCTTTTCTCCCTTTACCCTCTCCTTTGCCCTGTCCCACCCTTTCTTGAAGCATTCCACTGTGTTATATGCCACCACCTCAGCCGGTAGTGCATTCCACTTTGCCACCACCCTCTCCATAAAGAAATGCCTCTTTACCTCCCTCCTGAATCGACCCCTTCCGCTTGATGAGTGATGGTTTTCTTTATTGTAGGGGGATGGAAACCAAACACTGGGGATGGGGCACCCCCATTCCAAGATGATGTTCAGCAGCATGATACCCTGATGCCACCACATATATAAAATAAACAATTAGGGGCAGGCAATAGAAACATAGAAACATAGAATTTGACGGCAGATAAGGACCACTTGGCCCACCCAGACTGCCCATTTCCCTACTTAATGGATAAGCTGCAGATCCTAGTTAACCAGCAGCCTACTTCTTCCTACCCCCAACCCCTAGAATCGCCTTATGACTGTCCCATGCATGCTTGAATTCCACCACTGTTTTTGACTCCACAACCTCCTCCGGAAGGCTGTTCCATGCATCCACAACCCTCTCTGTGAAAAAATACTTTCTTACATTACCTCTGAGCTGCCCCGCCTCTATCTTCAAATTGTGCCCCCTTGTTTTTGCACACCTCTTTTTTTGAAAGATGCTACCCTCTTGGACTTTGTTGATTCCCTTGAGGTACTTGAAAATTTCTATCATGTCCCCCCTCTCCCTCCTTTTCTCAAGGCTGTACATATTAAGCTCCTTTAAGCTCTCTTCATATGTCTTCTGGTGCAGACCCTGCACCATTTTAGTTGCCCTCCTCTGGACAGCTTCCATCTTGTCTATGTCCTTGCAGAGATTGGGTTTCCAGAACTGCACACAGTACTCCAGATGGGGTCTCACCAGCTGTCTGTACAGAGGGATAACAACTTCCTGTTTTCTACTGGTGATGCCTCTCCCAATGTGGAGGGGAGGGAGCAAGAGAAGTGGTACTGAGGGTGGGCACCCCATCTGCTTACACTATGAAGAAATTAAACATGGCAAAGGGGGCAGGGGACCTGGAGGGGAAGGGGTAGAAAGTAGCAGTACCAGTCATGGGCACCCCACAGATACATAGAGAGACAGACAGACAGACAGATGGAAAGATAGACAGAAAGATAGGCAGACAGACTGACAGGCAGACAGATAGATACATACATACATGCATACATATATACATACACACAAGTTCATGACACATCTCAGTCATGGACAGTTCTTTCATGAGATCACACAACGGAACAATGATTCTTTCATTTCACCTCACAAAAGAACTGTGAGAAAAAAACTAAGTCCTATCCTCTTCTTTCATGACCTGACTGTCTTCTTTCATGAATCATGAAATAACTCACAAAAGAAGAATCTCGGCTCATGAAAGAAAATGTTGAGACTTAGTCTTTTTTATAGTTGTTTTGTGAGCCAATTTCTTTCTTGAATGATTTCTTCTGACCCACAAATGAACAAGGTGTGATAACAAATGAACTATAAAAAAACTAAGTCAAGTCATCTTTTTTTGTGAGCCGAGATTCTTTTTTTATAAAATGGAAATCTTCTTTCGTGCAACACATGAAACAAGAAACTCAGCTCGTGAAAAAAGCTGCATGAAGGATTTTTGGAATGCCAAAAAACATATCTTGGGGTAATTTTTGGAAAATAAACTCCAGAATTTAGCTAAACACATCCCATTTAGCTAGATTCATATGCTTGTTTTTCTCCAGGGCATCATTTTTATGAGTTTTCAATTTTTTTTTTTTAAACAGAAACAAGATGGCTACCATACAAAGGAAGATTGTTTCATTACAAAAGAAGAATTTTGGCTTGTGAAAGAAAATTCTTCTTTTGTGAGAGGAAAATTCTTCTTTCATATCAAACATCTATCTGAAAGAATTTACTGGTCATGCTCAGAACTTTTATTTCAAATCCTTATTACTCTGGAAAGGATTAATATTTTTCAAACCAATGAAAGGCACCATTCTAGGGTGAACCTTTTCTACCATGAAAATTTAAGAACAAAATTCCAAACTGTCTGGATGTAGATGACAGCAAAAAGACAGCAAAAAAAACTAGATTTGTTCTCTTTTTGCACTATCTCAATCTCAGAATCCACACATCCAACTGAAATTAAACTTGCCAAATCAAGAGATCTTGTCACCCCCAAGCACACATGGAAAATGATGTGCAATTCCATTGTATGTGGGCAAAGCTATTAACATGCAAAGTCAATGTTTAACATTAGACACCCTACCCAACCATAACTATAGGGGTGCTACAACACCTCTATAATAAGGTATAACATGTGGCATAAATAAGGTAAATAGTGGGGACATATTTGTAAGAAATAAGGATGCAGTCACTTGGGACGATAAATAAGGGCTGCTATGTGGTAAGGTAAAGAAAAATCTAAGGAAGCTTTACTTTATAGAGAGAGATGTATTGACTTGTAACAGAGTACCAGTTGAAGTAGTAGGGGCAGAAACCCTTAATGGTTACACTGTTGGAACAGGGCAAAGGGTTAAATATGCATAAAGAGTTGTAGTATGTGATTGTTTGAGGGTTTTTTGGTGGGGGATCCACCCACTAGGATAGTAGGCCACCGGGGTGAGGTAATTATATAAAGGGCAGACTAGACTGACTTTTGGTTTCCTACTGCCATCTGATTCTATGTATCTATGTTATGACCCTATCTTCACTGTTGAGAACGAGGTTAAGGGTGACTTCATACCTAATGTGTTGTTGGACAGCTGTTCCAAGAAACAGATTTTGAAACTGGACAGGGACTCTGTTTCAACCCTTCTATTAGCCCTCTCAAAATGGCTTTTTTTGCCCAGAAGATTTAATTCCCCCAGGGTCATCATGGCATCTGATTTTGCTGCTCTTGTACTGTAATTTTCTGACCATGTGATTGTCATGCTCCACTGAACTGTTTCAACTACATACTGGATGGAAATTTCAAACAAGCTCTGAAGAAAAGAAAATTGACACTGAAATACTTTCAGTAAAAACTAAGCACATAAAAGGTAAGATCAGATGGATTGTGTCATGCAGTGGGTCACTGGGATATAAACTAACTTGGCATAGATGACCACTGATACTAAATATTTATTTTGCTAATATACTGGTGTTGTCTTGTGAGGAGGGTGCTTGGAGAAGCACACCATCCATAATGGCGACCTGCTGCACAGTGAATCCCTCACAGCGATGGGAGGGCAGTGCGGCCAGATGGGGGGGTCAGCAAAAATAGTGAAAGTATGTCGCTATATGTGTGCGAGTGGGGGGGGAGTGAGCATGCTGAGCGTGGGCTGGAAGGGGATGGATGAGCTGTAGGGGGTGGTCCTGTGGTGGGCTGCTTAGCTGCATCATGGCATCGGGGGCTGATCCATGGCTACGGTGGGTGTGGTACCGTGTTTGGGTCCAGGTGCTGGTGCAATTTTATTTATTTATTTATGGGGTGGTGTGTGAGGACACAGCCCCCCCACAGAAAACATTAAAAAGTAAGTCCCCAGTACTGTGTTCCTGTGTGCTGTGGTGTCAGAGTGCTGACAATTTTTTCGGCACTCTAGACATCTTGATAACGGTGATCACCTTTAGGCTTTTGCTGTTATCACATAGAACCTTTACTGGTAACCAAGTAAGGTGGACAGAGATAAATATATATTTTTAAGCCACAACCCAGATCAAAGTTGAAACACAGTGGTACAGTAATACAGTATGTTTACAAAATACATGACTGTAAATACCACAAAACTAAATCTGACAGATACAGACATAGAAGAAACTAGACCAGTTTTCAATGCATTTACATTCAGGTATACAGTAGAAATGAGTCAGTTTACTGTCATGGCCTTGAATTATGCATAGTTTGTCTCCTTTTGAACTGAAGGGGGTAGCTTATTCTATAGCAAGTGGCCCTGGTAGTATAGAAGAAGGTTACTTCTCTAATTTCCATTTTGGCTGTACCATACGCATCTGATTGTGAGACATTATTTAACAGCTCTGGCTTTTTTGAAAAACATGCTGAAGTCAACTTAATATCACACATAGGTCCCACTTTTCTGGGGGGATAGGATGCAAGTTAATACAAATAGTGTACAGTAATGGATAAATCTTAGAGGATTCGATGCTGCTCTGCTAATACTGTTATATAAGGTTCTTAGCTTATGTAATTTTTGATTGGAGAAGCCTCTAAGGACTCTTGCCTCATATTGCATCAGGGTAGTGTTTCTCATATGGTGAGGCCAGCCTCCCGGGAAGGCCCTGGCCAGTTCCAGGGGAGGCTCAATCAAGTCTGAAATGTACTGTATTTACATTTTGAGCTTTTGATGTTTTGTGGAAAGGCATGAGGAAAACTGAATTGGATAATAACTGTCAAATTGATTTATTTTATGCACAAACTGATGACCAGGAAAGACACACTGAGTCAAAGCTTGTTACTAGTAGTAGAACAATAGTAGTAAAATGTGTTGTTTTTAAAACCGGGAAGACTACTCAGGTAAAAGTCTGTTTTCAGAGTCATCCTGTGCACATACTCAGTTACCATACATCCAATCCAGATACTAAACAGTATACATAGTGATACAACTACTATGTTTGGTGTTTATGTATTTATTTAACAATTTGTGACTAGGAAAGGCACACTGAGCCAAAATTTGTTTATAGGTGTTTGTTTATGTACAAATTGGTGACCTGGAAGTGTTCTATGAGAATGGGTAGTTTCCAGATGTTTATTTATGATTATAAAATTAACAGGTTATTGTTTTGATGGTACAGAACTAATTGCTTTACAATCAGGGTTTCAATGAGCATAATGGGATACAGATGGTGTGATGTGCTTGTAGTTCTTTTTTAAAAGTTTTATGTCCAGCTTTGAATGGTTCAATGTCAAAATGGTGATTGCCGATTGGACGAGTGTACATCGCTGAAAATAAATGACGGTAATGTACACTTGCAGCGACTCCAAATGCGGTGACGGGACTGTAACTGTGATCTGTGTAGAATGTATCCAGGTTGTTGGTAATTTGTTCTGGTTTATCAATTACTAATATGTCAAACAGTTTTCAAATAGGAGGATGACTTTTTTTGTTTTGTTTTGTTTTAGATTATCTGGCTGCTTGTTTTGATAAAGACTGGTCTTTATTGTTTTCACTAGCTGTTTCCATTATCTGCTAATCTGGGTCTAAACTGGTTGCATTTTATCTTTACAATGACATGTCATTTTCCCAGAAAATGGCATAAAGCTATGGTGAAAAAAAGTCTATGGCTACACCCTTGATAAGTTTTGTCTTAAAACGTACAGTCTTGTCACTAACTGCTATGAAATGGTTTTGCATATAGATAGTTTGGTTTAATTTTAGTTTTTATTTTGCATAAAACCCTTTAGGTAGATCCTATTTTCCAAGAGTTTAGAATCAGATATAGCAAAGGACAACAAATACAGAGTAAATTGCAAGTATACAAAACAGTAAAACTACAGTTATACACCTTTAAATACAATTAAGGCAATGCTGTACAATTGGAGTCGGGGCATTATTTTTTTGAAGAATAAGCTTGAAAAGTTCTCAGTAACCATACTTAGTTCAGCTAAAATGTCATTCAATATTGAACCTAGCATAGTTTCTATGGGCGTGGTTTGTTTCTGATTTTGTTCATTGCACTTGTAAAAAGTGCCATCTAAGGCTTGGAGCACCTGTACTGACAGAACAATAAATTTATTGAAGTCGAAAATAGACAAGCATCTGAAATTCCATTCAAGATGCACGTACAATAGACTGTAACAATTACATACAATTCAAAATAAAAATAGAGAATTCAGACCCAGACACCAGCTATTGAAAAGTTAGCTGCAATAAATAACACTTAAGCTTCTTTTTGAAATACTGTACTGAAATGGCAGTGCAGATCTCATCAGGTATTGAGTTTCACATAGTCGGGGAAGACACCAAAAAATCCCAGTCTTCCATGGATGTTAAACAAGACAGTGGTATCCTTAGTAAACCTTGCACTCCAAGATTATATTCCCTAAATGGTGCATGAGGAGTCAGAAGCTCACTTAGGTATAGGAGACCCAGTCAGCTTGAGGCTTTGTATATCACCAAAAACAACCAGAAACCAATACATCACCTGACAGCCAGCCAAGAACACATAGAGATGGAGTGATATGATCTGACCTCTGAACTAAGGTCTGAAACCTCACTTCTGCATTCTGAACCATTTGCAAGTGGTGCAGTTGATACACAGGCAAGTCCTTGTAAAGTGCACAGCAGTAGTCAAGACAAGAAATGACGAACGTATTTACTAGCCTGATAACATCAACAGAATCAAGCATAGGTTGCAACCTGGAAACATTTTTCAGATTGTAAAGGCAGTTCTTCACTACAGAAGACACTGGAAAAACAAATGTCAACTGAAGGTCACAAACTACTCCCAGACTTAGAACTTCTTCTGCCTCCTGTAGTTGAACTCACTGAAGGAAGGAAACTCAGGCCACCTCAAATGGCTGATATCTGCTTCTTATTTCCCACAACTAACAATTCAGTTTTGATGGTGTTTAATGCCAACCAAATGCATACAATTTATTTGTTGTTCCTTTTGCTTCACCAATTTATGTACACAAAATATAGAGAGATAATCATTGATGTCATCCCTCGTGCTCCTACAGACTTGTATTTTATTTATTTATTTATTTCAAAGTTTGGAAACACACATTTGAGCAGAAATGCTTATTTACAAAGGTTCCTCGTCAGAATAACAATTTGTTTACACCATATCAAAGACAGTATTAAAAACTGATTAATAAAGACTGGACAATATTGATTCAGTGACATAAGAAAACAGAATGAGTAACATAAGTATTGTTTCAACAATACAGTGTGCACAAAAGTTAACATTCAGCAGGTCAAATAATACAAAGCATAACACAGGCACTAGGAGCTATACAAAGGTAGCAGCCCAACTGGGCATTAGCATAGAAACACAGAAACATAGAATTTGACAACAGATAAGGACCACTTGGCCCACCCAGTCTGTTCATTTCCCTACCTAATGGATAAGCTGCAGATCCTAGTTAACCAACAGCCTACGTCCTCCTACCTTCAACCCCTAGAACTGCCTTATGACTGTCCCAAAAATTCTTGAATTCCCCAACTGTTTTTGACTCCACAACCTCTTCAGGAAGGCCGTTCCATGTATCCACAAGCCCCTCCATGAAAAAATACTTCCTTACATTACCTCTGAGCCATCCCCCCCTCTGTCTTCAAATTGTGCCCCCTTGTTCTCGCACACCTCTTTTTCTGAAAGATGCTTCCCTCTTGGACTTTGTTGATTCCCTTGAGGTACTTATAAGTTTCTATCATGTCCCCCCTCTCCCTCCTTTCCTCGAGGGTATAAATATATTTCTCTAGAATCCCCCCTAACTGCCCTTCTGAAAACCTGAACACTCCTCCGCAACCTCCGCTCAAATGGTACTCCCCCTCTAGCTGTTCCTAGGGTATCCACCAACATGGGTAGCAGAGCTTGGTCTGCAGCTGCCCCCTTGCAGTGGAACAAACTACCGGCTGAACTCCGCTCCATTGACACACACCCAGTTTCAAGTCCCACCTTAAAGTCTGGTTCCTGGAAAACTCATCCTGCCGATGCTCCCAGGGTCTCACCAACCCACACTAGTCAACTCCCCAGCCCAGGGGTTACCGCCACCATACTAGTCAACTCTTTTGCCTACAACTGTTATATTGCATTTTACACAGTAATATTTGACTTCCTTACCTGTACGTATTGTATATACATTTTTTTACTGAGTATTCTGTGTATTACTTGCTCACTGGATGATGCAGTCTCACATTGTACACTGTGCCTATGATTTGTTTGTTTGTACCAAGTCTTCTCATGTCTGATATTGAAACCTTGTATTCACTGTTCTCAAATGGACCTATGCATCAAACCTGTATATTGTGCTTACTATTGTTGCTTGTATCAAATCTGTTTCATGTGTATTACTGTTACCTTGTACTCCATTGTCATCCTGCACCATGTGTTATGGCCTGGATCGTGCCTGAAAATGGTCCATGGGATCAGTGCACTCACCCGTTATCAACGTCATAAATAAATAAATAAATAAATATTAAGCTCCTTTAATCTCTCTTTATATGTCTTCTGGTGCAGACCCTGCACCATTTTAGTTGCCCTCCTCTGGACTGCTTCCATCCTGTCTATGTCTTTGTGGAGATTGGGTCTCCAGAACTACACACAGTACTCCAGATGGGGTCTCACTAGCTGTCTGTACAGAGGGATAACAACTTTCTGTTTTCTACTGGTGATGACTCTCCCTATGCATCCCAGTATCCCCCCAGCCCTCCTTATTGCCTTCTCACATTGTTTGCCCACCTTTAGGTCATCTGATATGACAACCCTCAGGTCCCTTTCCATTTTTGTTCTTGTTAGTATCTCACCACCACATTGTGCACTCTTCCCCTGGGTTTTTGTTTCTCAGGTGCATTACTTTGCACTTCTTAGCATTGAATCTAAGCTGCCATACATTTGACCATTCCTCCAACCTTGCCAAGTCCTTTCTCATCCTTTCCACCCCACCTTGTATATCAACCCTGTTGTAGATCTTTGTGTCATCTGCAAAGAGACGTACTTTTCCTTCTAGTCCCTTTGCAATGTCACTTATAAAGACATTGAAGAGAACCGGTCCTAATACTGAACCCTGCGGTACCCCACTAGTAACCCCCTTTTTTCAGAGTGGACTCCGTTTACTATTACCCTCTGTGTCCTGTTGTCCAGCCAATTCTTTACCCAGGCTACCATCTTGGGACCCACTCCAAGGCTGGCTAACTTATATATAAACCTTTTGTGTGGGACTGTGTCAAATGCCTTGCTAAAGTCTAGGTAGACCATATCCACAGTCCCTCCCTGATCTACTACTTTTGTCACCCAGTCAAAGAAATCTATTAGATTCATCTGACATGACCTTCCCACTGTGAATCCATGCTGCCTTGAGTCCTGTGCCCCTCTGGACTCTAGGTACTCAACAAATCTTTCCTTCAGAAGTGATTCCATCATTTTCCCTATCTCTGAGGCTAAACTAACAGGTCTGTAGTTTCCTGTCAGAGCAGTCCAGTCTATTATACTGTGGTTTTCACTTTTAACATTTTGTCTAATTGGATCAGTAATAATTTGTTCCAAGTGCAAGTCAGTTTGTATTGATCTTATACTACCCTTGTTATTTTGTTATATTTTATTGGTATTACCCATAATACTGAATACTGCATGCAGTTTTGGTGTCCCTACTTAAAGGGGGACATTGCTCTACTGGAGAGGGTACAGAGGAGGCTGACCAGGATGATTCTGGGGATAGGGGAAGGGCCCCATGAGGGGAGAGACTGGAAGAGCTTTACCTACACTCACTGGAGAAGAGAAGGAACAAGGGGATATGATACAGGTCTTCAAGTATCTCAAAGGAATGAATAGGGTAAGCCTTGAGGGGGTGCTTCAGCTGACGGAGGTAGGGACCACCAGGGGACACTCAATGAAGCTGGAAAGGGGGGAGAATGAAGGGAGAAACAAGGAGACACTACTTCACTGAGAGGGTGGCAGAACCTTGGAATGCATTGCCTGGAGAATTGGTGGATGCTACAACTATGGAGGGGTTCAAAAAAGGGTGGGATAGTTATAGGGGAGGGTGCATCCCAGAACCGTGATGGGGAAAGGGGTACCTTGTAGGAAAGGGGTGCTGAAATGGTGCTCTTTGAAGGCACTGATCATCGAGCAGACTCGATAGACCATAGGGCCTAATTTGCTGGCTTCTTAATATGGCAGTATGTTAGTATAATGATGTTCTGCCCCATGCTACTGATTGTACTTCCTGTATACTGTATGTAAGCAATAATACATGAAAGGGTGTGTGCTCATTGGGAGATACAGACACTCTTCTGGTATGTAAAGAGTCATGACACCACAAGCAAAATGCTCAATAGCACACTTTTGGAATGATTTTATCTCCAAATGAATGCAGAACCCTAGAGCATGTTATTGTGCTTATAAAATGTCTAGGTACTAATGTTATGGTATAGAAAATGCATCACCATGCATTCATGAGTATGCATGGACATGGCATGCAGCCCAGTTAGTCTAATATGAAAGCAGGATTTATGGTTGCCTTTTTGACACATTTTATAACTTCTTTTTTATGTATATTTTATTTCTCTAGCAACCTTGATCTGAATTCTGAACACCCTTTCCAAATATGGAAGCTCTATGGTCATACACTTCATTTCTGCTTTAACGTACTCCCAACTCTGGATCCACGGCAGGTTACCTGAGGCTTCCCTGTACAGGCAAGGCCTTGGAGCAAGACGAGTCCTCTGAGGAAATTACTTTGTTCAGCAAGCCTGGAAAGTGAGAAGGTTGAGGTGGCAAAGAGGAGATGGGCTAATCAGCTCAGTCGGGCATAGTGGGATAATTACATTTTATCTATCCTGAGTCCAAACATTCTATTTTTCACCATAGCCTTGCCCCTTATCTCAGCCATGCGGCAAACTCTTGTGGAGGGACCCAGCCTTGTGCCTATTAGGGGTATCAGAGGGATAGATCAGCCCCTCCCCTCCTTTGGAACTCCCCTGCCAACTCCACTCTGGGCATGTGATGCCTCTGCATCATACAACAAGTGAGCAGATGCATGTTGAGGTCAGCCAACTTCATGGGGTATGCCATTCCTTCTGACAAGACACCACCCTCCAACTACCTGGGTTTGGCTGTGCAATGGAAGGAGGAGTGCTTCCTCCCTGTGGCAGGAGACATCCAAAGCAAACAATGTAACCCAGCCTCACTGATCAGCACCAGGTATCATGGTTTTAAGCACATTTATGTTCAATTATAAAAAGTACTATATAACATTAAAACAGTAACTGGATAATTTATTAACTTGAAGACTATAATGGAATATCGAAGAAGAAGATAAAAATAGGATTAAAGTATAACAAACCCTTAAGGGCTTGACTGTGATAGAAACAAGGTGGGAATAATGGCCTTGCCCTAGACTTTCACTGGTGATTGTTAATCTAATTTCTAGATTTTACCAGGATTTTACTGTCATTCTATTAATATGTGTATAAATAATCAGAAAAAAAGAAGGCTTTATATACAAGGCACTAAATGAAGCAAACTGAAAATAGCACAGGAAGGAATTATAAGAACAATGCTCCATAGATTTACTAATGTAATAAAAAATGCCAAATTCAGTGACAGTCTTTGTTTTTACCAGTGTGCAGGCAGTCCAAATTCTGGAATTTTACTGAATTTTCAGGTAAAAAACAAAAAAACGGTAGCCTTGCCCTTCTTCTACAAATACTGTACTTTATTCAAAGATGTTAATTTAAAATACACAATTTTCAGTCATTTACAAATGGTTTTTGTACCAGTGCTTAGACTAGTGTTGTTTAATATCTTTATTGGAGACATAGTGGATGGGATCAAAGGTAAAATCTACCTATTTGCAGACAACATTAAGTTCTGTGGCAGAGTGGACACAGAGGAGGGGAGACAGGAGCTCAGGAAGGACCTGGATAGGCTTGAGAAGTTGTCTGGTGTCTGAAAGCTGGGGTTCAATACCAAGAAGTGCAAAATAATGAACCTAGGAGATAAATACCCATGGGCTAGTTAGTGGTTGGGAGGGGTAAAGGTGTCCAATTCAGAGGAGAAAAAGGACCTAGGAGGAATCATCACAAGGGCCCTAAGGCACTCTGCACAGTGCCGTAAAGCAGCAACCAAAGCCAACAGGATGCTGGGATGCATCAGCAGAGGAATCAGCTCCAGCAAGTGGGAAGTCATTCTGCCATTGTACAGGTCCTTGGTGAAATCACACTTGGAGTACTTTATGCAGTTCTGGAGCCCATATCTAAAAAAGGAACATTAAATTACTGTAGGGGTGCAGCATAAGGTAACTAGGATGATCCAGGGCCTAGAGGACAAACACTATGAGGAGAGGCTGCAGGAGCTTAATATGTATTCCCTGGAAGACAGAAGAGAGAGAGATGACATGACTGAAACCCTCAAGTACCTTAAAGGTATAAACAAGGTTAGAACAAATGCCATTTTCAATCTCAGGGTAATGGGTCCACTGGTTTTACCATGCCGCAGTGACAGCAGCTACAGAGATATCCCCAACAGCGACAGTAGCATTGCCGGGTGTCGGCAGTGTTGGGGATGCCTCCATGTTTTCATTGTGGGGCTGTGCCCCCGAACCCCCCCCCATGTGGGGGACACTGCCCCCACACCACCTGGTCTCTAGAATTCTAACTCCGAGTCAGAGTTGGACTGGGGGGGACAACCAGCGAGGCTGTCCCGATCGCTGCACGGACCACCACAGCGATGGGTGGATTTTGCCTGATTTCTGGAGCTGTAGTGGTCTTCACAGTCAGGAATTCACTGCAGTGATGGTATATGGGTCCACTAGGGGGCAAAGTCTAAAATTAGTGGGGGGGGATTCAAAAGGGAAATGAGAAGGCACTTTTTCACAGAAACAGTGGTGTCCAAGTGGAACAAACTACCGAAGGAGGTTGTATTATCGAAAACAGTGAACAGCTTTAAAAGGGGTTGGGACAGAGTAAAAGGGAGAGTAAAAACAGGAGAAAAGATGGGTTGGGGGAATAAGAGGGGGAGGGAGGAAGATTTCAAGTGGAAAACCGGGGAAGGCTTCTCCAGTAAATTCATCTGGGAACCACACACTTGAGCAGACTTGATAGACTGAAATGGCTTGTTTCAGCTGGCATTTTTGGGTGTTTGTATGTTTTAATTAGAAGTACAGCTATAAAGCTCATTTAAGAAGCAAAACACAATTGTGCTTCAAATCTGTATGAAAGCCTCTTTATCCATTGAAGCAAAAGTGCAACAGAATTGTGCAAAATATTTTAGCCTACTTTTTTCACTATAAAAGATTCCAGGCACCTTCCAATTGAATTTGGTGGTAACATGTTCTAGTCCACCAAAATGTTAGTATTTTATAAATATTATAGGATTCATTGAATTCGTAAGAATAATATGACTCAGAAGTGACAGCCATTTTGACTTGCCATATTTCAATGGATATATCCAGTTATCCCTTTACAAATTAGGTAATCATTGAATAAGATTTTAAACTTGTCCATGCTTGTAATATGAACTATAGTATGTGTAAGACTATTCCAAATTGCCACTACCCTTTGATTTAATCATGCTCCTCTTTGACTTGTCCTGTAATTGTCGCCTTTTAGCTGGAGGTCATGACCGCTAATATTTCTACATTGCCTCTTTAATTCAATCCAATACATTCCCATGTATCACCATCCTTGAATGCTCTGTAAACTAGACATAACTCTCCTCTCAACCTCCCATACTCCAGTGAATACATGCCCAGCTTCCTGAATCTGTCCACGTACTCTAGGCCCTTGATATTGTTGACCAGCTTAGTGGCTCTCCTCTGAACCCATTCTAGTCTCCTAATGCTGCTTTTTTATTTGGGGCCCACAATTGTCTGGAATACTCAAGATGCAGCCTCACCAGGGGGCTGTACAATGGCATAATCACTTCCCTTGCCTTGCTACTTATATTACAGGAAATACAACATAGTATTTTGTTTCTCTTCTTGATTGATGCCTGGCAGTGTTGGTCAAGAGTTAACTTGTTTGATATGAGTTCCCCTATTCTCTTCCTCCATGGGCATAATTTCTGTTTCATTAAGGTAATATTTTGCTTTCTTGTTTTTAGCTCCCAAATGCACACCTTACATTTTTCTGTGTTCAGCATAAGTTTGTTTTACTTAGAAGAATACAGTCACAGCACTTACCCTTGATGAAGAAAGTTCAGCAGTCACATTGTAGGGTACAGTCACTATTCATTTTATTCCATAGTTTAAAACATTCAAAAAGTGCCCAAGTGCAAAGACACAGAATTCATACAGCCATAGTGGGGGAGCAACCACAAACATCTGACATTTCACCAGAATTTTTTAATCAATTCAAAGTGCTGCACTGTTTCAAAGGTCCTAATGTAATCCAAATAGAGGACATTAAGAGGTAATTCCTTGCCCAGTGTTCTACTAATGGGTTCAAAGAAATGGAATAGATTTGTTTGACATGACCTTCCGTTATTGAAACCATGCTGTGTTGGGCCTTCCTTTCAAGCATCCCTAATACGTATTTCTATATCCTCCTTTATCATACTTTCCAATATTTTGCCTACAGTTTACATCAGACTTACTGGTCTATAATTTTTATAATCTGTCCTGGATCCTTTCTTAAAGATTGGTATTGTTATTACCTCTCTCGCTATTCTAAGATAGCTCTACCCTTGTCTAACGATTTTTGATAAATCATTGCTATTGGTCTTGCTATTTCTTCAGACACTTCCTTTAACAAAAATGGATGCAGTCCATTTGGCCCAGGTGATTTATTGGGGTTAAGACTACTAAGTTTCTTTTTAACTTGCTCCACTGAAAGTTTTAGAATTTGATGCCTCAATTTCTTCGTCCATCACAATAACTTCCTCACATTTCTGGTACACACATAAAAAGTACTCATTAAAAGTTTCTGCCATACTGTTAACTGTGTGCAATCTTTTGGGTATGTTTAAGTATATGACCAGTCTGTGCAATACCCTTTTTTGAACTGTTTATATATTTGTGAACTGATTTTTTATTATCCCTTGTACTTGCTGCTAGTTTGTACTTCTGCTCCCTGTAGGAACTTTTAGTTTGTTGTTTACATTCCCTAATTAGTTGTTTGTAAACCTCCTATAGTTCTAATGTATTTTAATTTTTAGCATTTTGTACATTTTTTCTCCTCCTTACTAGTCTCTTTATGCTATGTGTAAACCACACTGGTATTCTCTACCCCTTCCATTACAGTGCAACCCACTTATAATGGACTTCTCGGTACATCGCCAAAACTGACTGTATAACCAAGTGTCCGTTTTAATGCAAAGTGCATGTTTTCTATTAGGGCACAATCTGCTATTGTCATATTGTGCTTAATTGCTTTGTGACAAGGCTTTGAGGTATGGAAGCACTTGTGGAACTCTATTTGGGGTGTGTGGACCAGTGGTGCTTCGTGTAACATTAAACTTTAAAACATAACTTTTATTTCTTATGTTAAAATCTGGAGCTTCAGTTAAAAACACACAAAAGAACAGGACACTTTACTGCTTTAATCTTTGTCTGGTTTTCACAAAGTTCAGCATCATTGTTTGCCATTTGTTACTTTTTGTGTATCTTGTTCACATCCTCTTTGTTGCTCTGAGGGCTGAACAGTTGGGCTCAACTCTTTGCTCCATTGCTGAGTTATGAGGGCAGCTCAAACATCAGTGGGTGACACTAAGTTAACATACCACTTCACTCACCCAGGATTCAGTAGCACTGCTGTCAACAAACCAGCAGAGAAGTGCCTCTTCAACTTCTTCAACTTTGCCTGTTCTTTTACATTTTCTGTCAGGGCTTTCATTGGTCTCACACAACCAGACAGACCACTGAGCTCCCAACAGTTGATAAATGCTTAATTAACTCTTTCAGAGCTGTTTAGTGTCCCAAGAATGACCGATTTAAATGGCAGATATAAGTCACTATAACAGTATGTTTTTACATTGCTCTCTTTGCACTGGGTTTGGGGTTTTGAAAAATGGCAGATACATCAAAAAAAAAATGTTATAACAGTGTCCGGTTTAGTTGGGTTGGACTTGTATACTTATTCCTTTCAGGTATATGTATGTTGATGCAGACATGTAGCTTATACTAGCTATAAGTCATACTTTTTCCAAGAGAAAAAGATGACCACCACATTTGGCTTACTAATACTATTGTAAACCTGATAAGGGTCAGGCTTGAGGGAAAAAGAAAGCTGATGCTGCACTGCATAGGAGGTACCTAGAGAAGTAAATTTGATTAGGATGCTAATATGTTTATTTATTGCCGCTGAAACTGACATTTTTGGAAGCCATCTCAGTGGCACTGAGGATTGAGGTGCTTGACACCACACCTTGCACCATGCTGGTGAACAGGTTCGGGAATGAGCTTGGGTCATCAGGGGTTGGCAGGGGTAGGAGAGGATTGAGAGTCTGGAGGATTGCTTTCCTCTCCTGGGCGTGGGTGGGTAGCATACACCACTGTGTTAGTGGCTCCTGGTGGAGACTAGGGGAAGTGCACTTACGGCATGCTTGTATGGAGGTTGGGGGTGTCAGTGGATACCTTATGCATGGGTGTGGGAGCACACCCATCAAGTGCAGGGCATCACTGAACATCTGCACCTCCAAGCAACAGAACACAAGGAAAAAGCCATGTCACCCAGGAAGGTGATGGTGGGTCCAGGGCATGTCTCCCACATCCAGTGCTGGGTCTGTCTCGGCCAGGCCTCTGGATCTATTCCCACACTGTGGCAGCCCATCTGGATTATAGATAGAGCACCATAAAGGAGCATGGTGGTTCCACCCTGGAGTCTCAGAGCCAGGGAACTGGGAGGTAGGAGATGTGGAGGGAGGAACTCTCAGGATGGAGGCTGGGCTCAAGAAGACCTCAGGCAGGATGGGATGAAAGCTGGTCGAGTTGATCACACCAGAGAAAGTCCTATGGGGGACAGCAAGGAGGAGCAGGTAAAAAGAGTTAAAAAAAATAGCATTTTTGGAAAAAATATTTTTGTTGCACTGCTCATTTAAGGCGCTGTTAAAAGATTTCCATTGTTGCAATTACGGTGCTACTGTGAATCAGCACTAATGATGGTTTTGAGTTTCATTTGCATTAAACCCTTGTGCTACATCTATTAGCAAATGAATATTTACTGCACAAATCAATTATTGGGCCCAGCTATAACAGCAGTAGAGATGGATGAAGTCAGCAAAATTCACTCCATGGGTGATAGCACAAATTTTGTGCAAATCGTGAAATGCGAATTCATGAAATTTGTGAAATTCATGGGTTACGAGGTGCTGAATTTTGCCATGAAGTCTGGAATTTCACCTGCACAAATCCATGCTTCACAGTAAAAATTTTGAATTTTTGTTGAAGTCGATGTTTCTCAGTCTGGGGAATCTGTGCAATGCTCCGCAAAGTATGAATTTTTGGCACTTCTCACGAACTTTGCCTGCAAAGTTTTTCTTTGCACTTCTCTAAACAGTACTAATGAGTTTTTAGGGGAAACAATGCTTCATATTATTAACAGTCCTTCCAATTTTCTTCACAATATCGATCCAAGTAGCTTTTACTTCTAAATAAATGTTCTACCCCCACCTTTCCTATTCTTCACAATTCTTTTCCATTATAATATTCAATATTCATAATAATTTTATATTTTCCAGTGGGAATACTTCTGTAACATGTAGTTGGAGCATAAAACTGTAAATTATGACATCTCAACTCTTAATCTCACCACAGCCATTGACTGAGTGTGGCCTTATAGATGGGCTATGTATGCCAGAAAATAAAATCACTGTTAGCATTAGCAAAATCAAATTTCTTAACATTTTTAAAACCTTTAAAATGTGTATTTGATAGTAATTATGAAATGGGTCTGAAGAATCCAGATACCTGACTGACTGAGGACATTGAAACCCTGATCCATTATCCTAGCACAACATGCAAAATATGTCCACGCCCTCCCAACCCTCAGACTCACCCACAGAATCACTATACAATTAAGTTGGCAATAAATGCCTGTCAAATACTGCAACCCTGGCATTACATCACTTATTGTACTGCATAAATGAAACAAAAATCTCCCCCTTACAAGTTACCCTGCTTCCTTGTCATCACTTTGGGTAAAAAATAGCCCTAAACTCTCTCCTATGCAGGTCAGAGTCATACATGGCTGCATGTAAAAATAAAGGTTTTGGTACCGGGGCCACCACCCATAACTGACATGGAACAATCTGATGCCTATCAATTCAACCCCTAAAGGGCTTAAATCCCCAAGCATGGCTACCTGTGTCTGCCACCATTTTGCCAAGTTCCCCAACCTGTTAAAAAAAGTCATATGCATTCTGGATTTCCTTGTGGTTTGCGACCGGTTCCAATCACTTTACTCTGTGTCCAGTTATCAGCATGTCACCTGCCCACTACACATGCAATTTATTGTAGCTGTTTGACATTTCAGTCCATAGCCAACAACATCCAAAGAGAATCCACATACACTAGTAGCAAGCGCAGCCTGCTCAGTGCCAATCCAGTGCTACTGTATCTACCAACGGGTGTGCAGCAGCATTCTAAAAGAGACACCAGCAGTGAATTGGGGCCCACGTTGCTCCAACCCAACACCTTGGTAATGATTGAATGCTGTCTGTTTTCCCATTTACCTCACTAGTAATTCAATTTAAAAAAATCTGTTTATATGCAGCATCAGTGCCACCTACTGGCATGGTGAGCAAAAATACAGTGCCCAAACTGTGATATTTTTTTCCTTTTAAAACTGAGTTTTCCTTTTTTATCTCTTTTTGCTAAATTTAATAATGCAACATTTTTTTTCATTTTTTTTATACAAGGGACCAGTTTCTTAAGAGCAATAAAGGACTACAGTGTGTGGGATAACAGCACTTCTCATTGGTGAAGCTCTCAGCCTTCAGCCTTGTGCTTCCTTTCACCTAAGGCATGCCAGTGTCCCACCATAATGCACACCTTGGATTACATACTTGTTTAAATAACATTTGTACAAAAGCAGGATTATTGTCCATCAGAGTCCATCTGCTGCTAATGTTTATTCTCCAAGACCACAGTTCTCTGCTTTAGACATCACATTTTGTTACTCTAGAAACTCTGAGATACACATTTCCTGTGATATGTCATAATATACTGTATTGTGATTTACAGTACTGTATCTGGATAATCTGCAATTTGTCACTGGCTGTAACTCTCCCACTAGTGGATGATTATGATCAAGGTTAAGGAATAAGCATCCTGAGCAAGGGACATACTGTTTTCTTGCAAAGATCTTAATATTGTGAAGAAGGAATGGTTAGAAATTTCATTTTTGGAGAATGTGATATTGAGTTCCTTTGCTATAAACTATATGTTTCCTATACTGTAAACCCGATTCCTTTTTAAGCAAGTCATCGGACCTCATGCGCATCAGTCCACCCAGCTGTAAAACTAAGAAGAAGTAGAACCACAGAGAAAACAAGATAAAGTTTCTTCTTGGCCACTCTGTGGTAAATAAGAGGCAAATCATATAATAGAATGACTTAATACACACTATATAGGTTAAGTGTAGGGATTATGTGAACCCATTTCCAAACATAGTTCAGGTTTATGTCAAATCTTTTCTAACTCGCACAGAGGCAATAATACAGTATATATTTTTCAATTCTTCTTAGTGTAAATGTTTATTTATTTATTGAAAAGTGTCACCAGGTAAGGTACACTGAACAATAAGTTGCTCATCTCCCGGTATGACCTGGGGGAACAGGTAAAGGGAGTTTCTTCATATTAATTGAGTATGCGTAATAAAACAAAATATCAATGAGTTCTGCCAAACCCAGCAAAGCAACTATGCTACTTCATGTTTTATGAAACTAGTGACATTTATTGATTGCAGAAAGCCAATATTACCTTCTGGATAGTTATAATTCCTTCCTGTGTGTCTTTGTCTACAGAAACTTTGAAGACTCCAAGGCCATCTCCATCAACAATCCTGTATTCCATTTCTGCATTGGACCCAGCATCCGCATCCATAGCTTTTATTCTAGCAACAGCTGAAGCTGCAGGCAAAGTCTCAGGCACATTGTACTGATATGACCCTGTGAAATTCAAAACAGCTATTGACCAAACTGGATCCTGTGTTCAGAGTAGAAACAAACCACTATTCACTGTTTTAAACTTACATTAAGTGTATACAGGGCTATCATACTGCCTGAATATTTCCTGAAGGAAGCATGAAGCTGCTTACATTGTATTAAAACTGAAGGCTATAGCTTTTACTATTGGTGACTTTCAGTTTTACTAAAGCACACAGTGGCAAAGTAAAATAGTCTTCCAAACTACGCTAGATGTAAAAAAGTAGTACAATAATACACAATTTCTTTCAGTGTAACATGTTTCTTAGCACAGTTATTTGTTGTTGAATTTTAGTGTTTGTTAAGCATGGGGAATAGGGAGAACACTGTTGGCCCAAGCCCTCTGTTTCTTTTCAGCTCACTTAACAGCAAATTTGGACGAGGCACTTTCACTTGAAAGAGGGTGAGATAATAAAACATGTCACTCTTTCTGTTATTTAGTTCTGGGCTTCCATCATGGTCCATTCTCCTAAGAGTATAACCTGAACATTAAACCACAGCATTGATCATTTATTTTTTTCCATCAGTGCTCCATTAAAGGTTCTTTTTGCTGCAACTGTAGTGGCCCAAGACACCCAATAGAATCTTGGAGCCTGTCAGCACCAATATGTTTAACACTGGCCTTTAAAATGTGTAGCAGAAAGCCAGAAAGTATAGCACTGCCTGAGTTTAATGAACAGAAATATTATAAATAGTGAGAACTGTTTGTTCATCATTAACATGTTTTTCTTTAGTCTTGAAATTGCTCCAACACAATGCAACATATTATATGACTTTAAGGAGCAAAAGTGAATTTATGTTTAAAATAAATGCCCATACGCTGAACCTTGGACACCAGATGTGAACCATCAGGAGGAGGTACAACATGCCTGTTCACTTAAACATTCCCTATTCTGAAGAGGGTGGTGGGTTCCTAAACACACAGTTAGACAAACTCCTAAAGGCCCAGTGAGGCTCTATCAGAATAAGGTTGGATGTTTAGTGTAGCAGAGGGATCTCTTATACTGTTTTGACTATGGGGTAGCATTTTGGACACATTTACCCAGTGGCATTAGGAAATGGTGTCAAGCCAGTTAAGTAGGGTGGGTGGAAGTAGGCGGGTTATGTCAGTGCAACACCATGCCTCCTAGATGAAATTACATGAGGCTGTGCAACCCACACCTCCCTTGTTCCATACTGTAGAGCTACTCTCACCATCAATCCCCATCACAGCTGGAGCTAGGGAGGGCCAGATTGGACTCTGTTGCAGGAACTTGGCAGATTGTCCTCAGAATGAGCCAGAGTCTTCAGGATATTAGAGATTCTGATGATAAAAGAAGGACCTGCAGGGTTCCCAGAAGTAGGCAGCAAAAAGTGTGCTAAAAATAAAAAAGTGAGCTTGTTTGGTGTGGTCAATGGTGGCATAATTGTGCCCTAAGTTAGTAGGTGATATGAAACTGTGTTGGATGTAGAAATAGTTTTTGCAGCTGTTTGCAGAAAAAAAGAGTGCAAAATGGATGTAATTAGTTGTTGTATCCCATAAATATCTGTTTGCGCCAAAGTGCTTCAGATACAACCTTTTAATGCAAAATCTGAGAATGGTATACACTGGATCTTGAGGTGCATTTTTTTTTTAGTTGGTGGTTGATCATCTTTTATAAAATACGTCCCTAAATATGTAATGCATAAGTAAGTAATGCAGTAGTAGTGCTATAGTGCAGACCTAATGTACCACATTTTTTGGCTATGAAAAGGAATCCAAGACACCATGTTTATAAGGTACTTTACGGCTTGTATCAGATTGGGTGTAATGAATCTGCAAATCTTTTAGGAGCTACACTTCTCTCAATTTTTTCAGGAGCTACAGTTCTCTCAAATTTCTATACAGTTTATTTACCTTCGATAAATCGACCAAGATAGAATATCTAGTATTAACTGGGCTCTTGTTTCAGTACTAATTTACAGCTGTGAAGATTAAAGCACAGGGAGACAACATTATTTGCTCATCAACACATTACAAATACCTTACTAAAGTAGAGTTCAAACTTACAAACTTCGAGTTCAATACTCAAAACTTGAACCACTAAATAACACTGCAGTCACATCACATTTATCCCAACAATATATCGCGAGAGTGGGTACCATGTTTTATTTTTATAGCAGTGTGTGTAATGGCTGCTACATTTAAGTAGAAGACTACATGGCACACTGTCTTTCCTTTAAAGAATTAGTGCACTAGCTCTCTTTTCTTCACTGCTGGTTGCTGTCAGCAAACAAAAGGGCACAAGTGTTCTAATTATTCAAAGGGCAGACTGTGCCATGTTAGCTTCTCCTTAAATGTATGAGCCTTTCCACTAACCATAAGCCTTGTTAAGTGTTCCACTAGTCTTTTACTGCAAGTGGTTGCATTCATAAGTGACTTATAATTTCAGAAGAAACCCTCCCCCCCAAGTAGATAGGATTGTAGTAGTGGTAGATTTTATTTCTTTATGGTAGCCATCTCTGGAGGCTCAAGGCACCTGTACAATAAATCAATAAAATCACCATATACTATAAAAAAAATATCAGCAATGATCTAAAATACATACTGGCATGACTGCTTACTGTCTCATAGCATCATGACCAAGAGGGACTCTTCCTTCCTGGGTTCCATCATGTTGCAGCAACAGGACAAACTGCAACTGTCATTAGGGTGCAAGCACAATGCTGATGGCAAACATCATGCCTGACAATTGTGCCGCCTGACCCTCAATGTGCCCAATGTCCCAAGGCATGTTTTGCCTGTTTGTGGGAGCTGCACCCCCCAACAATTCTTCACTGTGGGGGGCTTTAACCCTGCAGTCCCCATACTTAAATATAATCACCTCCCAGACAGCACCATCCCTGTCAAGCACCACAAAATCAAGTTTGCCTGCATGACAGGTAAACTGGTTCCGGTGCTCTAATTGCAGCCCACATATAACAGTATATCAACTCCCCATAGGTCTGTGGAAATAGATGAGTTTTAAGTTCTCTTTTGAAGGCTTTCACTAAGGAGGCCTCCATCTGAGCTCTCGGGAGTGAATTCAAAAAAATAGACCTGCAATCTCAAAGGACTGGTCCCCTGACGTTTTATGTCTAGCCTGGGACAAAACAGGAGGCCTTCCTCAGTAGTGTGGAGGGGGCACACAAACATGTAAGGGTGCAGGAGGTTATACAGGTAACCTGGGCCCAACCCGTATAGGGCCTTATAATTTAGTAACCTTTCTTTGTAGGCGATTTGCCACTTAACTGTCAGCCAGTGCAGTTCACACAGTGCCAGGGGATTTGACTCAATGTCAAAAGGCCAGTCAACAACCTATGAGCTCCATTCCACAACAACTGTAGGCAATGCAGCAAACTTCCACTGACCCCAAGGTATAGAGTGTTACAGTGGTCCTTCTACGAAGTCAAATAAGTGAGCACCAGTGAAGGCAAGTCCACTGGGGAGGATAAGGGATTGAATCCAGCTGATATTTCTAAGGTGGTAAAAAACATTCTGGACTACTGCCGACACCTGAGCCTCAAATGTCAGCCTCTCATCTAGAATGAGTCCTAGATTCTTCACCTTTGCAGCAGCTAAATGTATAGACATACTGAGCTGAAGCCCCATCTCTCTTGTGGCAGCTGCTACTCCCCCCATCTGGCCCAGCTCACTCACTAGTACATCAGTTTTATCCAGGTTGAGCCTCAGCCAGTTTGATTACATCCAAACCTGGATCTCAAGCAAGACTTACTCAGTACATCCACCATACCACATGTCTTGGGCACAAAAGACAGGTAGAGTAGAATATCATTTGTATAGGAATGAAACCCAGCTCCATACTGTCTAATGATACTACCCAGTGGCAGCTCGTAAAACACCAACAACATGGGCAAGACGACTGACCCCCTGGGGTACACCACAGTGCAGATCCATTGGGGGCAAAGAAAAAAGAACAGTTATATACTTACTGTAACAGTAGATCTTTGAAAGAATCTCTTTCATCAGGCCACACCTCTGAAACTATAGTCGCCAGGCACTAGGACCACACAGAAACTTTTTTGCAAAAAGTCTGCTTGGGGCCACCCATAACAATGTCCTTTGACGATGCTTCCCATATAAACATGGGTGGCCCCTTCTTTCCTAGGTCCCCCCCCTCCCCCAGAGATCATGCTCATAGGATCTCCCTCTTGGGAACCAGAAGATGGTGAATGGTTACAGCTATCAAGTGAGGCTGGGAATAGCAGGTAGCTAGTCCTGGGGAAAGAGCCAGGAGGAAGAACCAAGAGTTATAGAGCTCCATGTCTAAGAGGGATGGAGGACAAGATGGCATGACCTGATGAAAGAGATTCTCTCGAAGACTTACTGTTATAGTAAGTAAATAACTGTTCTATCTTCTTTGAGGCTATCTCCTTTATCATGCTATACCTCTGGAATGAGTCCTAAGCAGTACTCACAAATTAAATAGTCTGGGTGGCTAGAGGCTACAGGCCTAAGAAAGTAGGCCTTGAAGTAGAGCTAGGCCATGCCAACCCTTTTTCTAGAGACAATGTCCAGACTGCAATGTTTAGCGAAGGTGAAGACAGTACTCCAGGTGGCAGCTGCACAAATCTCAGCAGCAGACACATTCTTGAAACAGGCAGTGGAAGTGGCCATGCCTCCTTTTGAATGACCACAAACAACTCCAGAAAGTTCCATACCGTACTTCCTGAAACAGAAGTAATATAGTTACCCAACCATCAGGACAGACACTATTTAGAAACAGGAGAGCCCTCTTTCCCAGGGGTGAAGTAAACAAAAAGCTGCAAGGACTTCCTGTTTTCTTTCATACAGTGTATATAGTATCTGAATATTCTATGTACATTTAAAGTATGGATCAATGCTTTCACTGGATTGCCATCCCAAGGAAAATAAACTGGCAGGTGGATGGTTTGATCCAAAGTAAACTCAGACACCACCTTTGGTAGAAAAGAAGGATTGGTACATACAGGCCTCCTGTCTTTGTGGAAAATCAAATAAGGAGGCTCACACATTAGAGCCTGAAGCTCTGACATTCTTTGAACAGAAGTAACAGTAAGTAAAAATAATGCTTTCCAATACAGAAAGCATAGGCCACAAGTCACAGCTGGTTCCAAAGGAACCAAAGTAAGCTTTTCTAACACAAAATTCAAGTCCCAAGGCAGGACTGGATAGTGGATAGGAGGTTTCAAGTGCAGAATGCCTCTTAGAAACATAAGGACCACCTCCAGCTGAGCAACTGTACGACCATCAATAGGCACTTGAAGCATAAAATAGCAGCCAAGTGCACTTAAATAGAACAGTATTGGAATTCTGCATCTGATAAAGACTGCAAATACTCTAGAACCTGGTTTACCGCACCACAAAGTGATCTAGTTGATGAGATGTGGCCCACAAAGCAAACTTTTTTTTTTTTTTTTTAATTTAGTTGTTTAACCAGGTGAGACACACTAAGCTGAAAGCTTTTTTTACAGGTGCAACCTGGGAGCACAGGGAAGTTAAGTGACTTGCTCAGAGTCACACAGCATGCAAGTGGAAGCTGTAGGATTCAAACCCAGGTCTGGTCTGCTAGATGTCACCAGATTTGCAGCTCAGAGCCTTAAACCACTGTGCTATACTGCCTCCCACTTCCACTGCTTCCACTTCATGGAATAGGTGGCTCTTGTGGAAGGTTTTCTGGCAGCCACCAGAACATCAGCCACCTTTTGAGATACTCTAAACTTAGCAATGGCTATAACCTCAGAAGCCATGCATGGTGATGGAGTGACTTGTGGTCTAGATGAACAAGGGTTCCCTGTTCCTGTGACAGCAAGCCCTTGCACAGAGGCAGTGGTAGTGGTGGTTCCACTGCCGACTGCTGCAGTAAGGGGAATCCAGATCTGACAAGGCCATAGGGAAGCAGTGAGTATCAATGTTGCTCCGTCCATTTGAAGACTGATTAAAACCCTCAGGATTAGCTGGAAGGGTGGAAAGACATAAAGGAACCTCCCCTTCCCAAAGAGGGACAACACATCTCACCAGAAAACTCCCGGACCTGGCAGAGTGAACAGAAAGTGGCAGTTTTGCATTGTGTTGGGATGTAAAAAGGTCCAACTCTATACAACTATACCTGTTGAACAGGTCTACTGTCAATGAGGTCAGCAGTTACCACCTGTGTGTCCTGGACTGTGACCCGTTTATACTGTCTGCCAAGACATTTTGGACACCTAGGACATGAACTGCCAAGAGTTCTAGATCATGTTCCAGAGCCCAAAACCAAACCCATATTGCTTCCCTGCATAGGGGGTTGGAGTGAGTTCCGCCTTGCTTGTTTGTGTTGTGCACCATGCTGATGTTGTCTGTTTGCACCAACAAGTGTCTTGGACACAGATGGGTCTGGAAGGACTGTAGATCATATAGAACAGTCCTCATTTTTAGGATATTGATGTGGAGGGTACTCTCCACTGTTGTCCATGAGCTCTTTGTCTGATGAGGCCCCAAAAGAGCCCCCCCAGCCCATTCCCTAGGTGACTGTAATGAGGACCTGATGAGAAGAGGGGTCAGGAAAGGAATCCCCTTTAGCAGATGATCAGGTTCTATCCACCAGTAAAGCGCCATCTGGACAGAAGATGTCACTAGAACCTTCTGTTTTAGATTGTCAGGGCATTGGTCCTATTGGACCCTTAATGTCCAGTGAGGGATCTGCATATGCAGTCTGGCCAGTGGAACAGTAACAGTGGTGGCTGCCATCAGGCCAAAAAGTCTCAGGAATGTCCTGGCTGTCACACGCCTGTTGTGGTATACCATCTGGACCTGCGCAATTAGGTGTTTGGCCCTGTCCTGAGTCAGGAAGGCTGAGTCTAGATCTGTGTCCAGGACTGCCCCTATGTACTGCAAGCACTGACATGGGGTCAGGACTGATTTTGTCACACTGTCTATGATGCCTAGGGCATCAGACAACTACTTGATATGTGCTAGAGTCAAGCAGATTTGCTCTTTGGACTGAGCTTTGAGGAGCCAGTCATCCAAATAAGGGAATACATATAGCCCCTCTCTTTCTGATGTCTGCTGCCACTACTGCTAAGCATTTGGTAAATACCTGTGGCACAGAAGATAAGCCAAAAGGCAACACCCTGAACTGGTAATGTTCTACCTGGAATAAGAACCTGTGATACTTCCTGTGGGGGTACAAACTTTGATATTCAGGTAAGCGTCCTCCTTGTGTAGTGAACATATCCAGTTCCTTTGTTGCAGTAGTAGAAACATGCCTTGTAGAGTGATGATTCTGAACTTCTTATACTGAATAAAATTGTTAGGGTTTTTAGGTCCAGAATGAGCCTCATGTTCCCTGTGCATTTGGGTACTAGGAAGTAGTGGGACTAGAACCCCTGGTTCCTTTGTTTCAAAGGAATTGGCTCTATAGTCCTCTTTCATATTAGGGCATGTATCTCCTCAAGCAGCACTAGTATATATTCTGTAGGATAAGCTGAAGGGACAGGTGGATGGTCTGGGGGAAACTCTAGGAATTCTAGAGCATTACTCTGTTCTATTATCTGCAGGGCTCAAGCATCTGATGTGACCTTCCTCCACTGGCCCAGGTAGAGGGAGAGGCAACCCCGTACTACTAACCTCTGAAAGTACTGGAGGATGGAAGTTTAATAAGGAGTCATACACATGCAGTTCCTGCAGTTGCAGCTAGACTTCCATCACTAGGGGCTTTTGAATGAGCACCTGGGGTGGGTCCTAGGGCAGACAGAACTGTTTTTGCCTTGATGGCTGGCTCCTGATCAGTGTCTGTTACTGGTCAGACAAAAAGAAACCCACTGCCTACTTCTGGGCTGTGTAAGGTAGAGGGAGAGTTCTGATTTTAGAGTCCTACTCGAAGCTTGAAGATTTGAAAGGATATCCTGAACATCTGCCCTGAAGAGTTTGTTTCTTCTAAAGGGTGCATTTAAGATGGATTGCTGTGCATCATAAGCAAATCCACTCACCCTCAGCCAAGAGTGTCCCCTTAAACAGACATTAGTGGCTGTTGCTCTAGTCAAAGCATCTGAGATGTCATAAGTAGATCTCAACAGATGCTTACCAACATCTGCCCCTGCCTAGAGGGCCTTCAACAGCACCTGCTTGGGAGTACCCTCTGGGAGGGCTTGAGCCACAGCTTTGACCGTCTTCCAGAGGCTGTTTTGTTACTTTATCATACGGGCCTGGTAGTTTGCAATTCTGAGGCCCAAGATGGCAGAAGCAAAAGTTCCTCATCCGCAGGACATCTAACCTCCTGGATTCCCTGTCAGAATGGAGAGAGCTGAGATATTTAGGTATTTTAGACATATCATGGCCTAAATTTATTACAACAGAATCAACCTCAGGTTGAACTGCAAATAATGACCTACCAGAGGGGGGCCTGGTAAACATGTCTGCCTTCCATGGAATGGCAGACTGGCAGGAATCATATTAAGCCAATGCCAGGCAGCCAGGGTGGCATCCTCTAGGACAGGCAATAGAGGAGGAATCTTCATAGTTGGGGAATACGGTAGTTCTAAGAATTCCACCAAATTCCTCTAGGTGATGGTTTTCTCCTTTAACTCAAACCCCATGGCAGACTGGAGTTGCTGCATCATTATGATGAATGAGGGGTCTTCGGGGTAGACCTCAGAGTATACAAAACAGAATCCTCACTCCCAGTGGAAATAGTGGAGCTTGATTTCTCATAAGCACTCTCCACATAGTTTTCCTTCTCCTCTTCCTCTTGCAGCACAAGGTCAGAGTTATATTCCTGATCCTCATCTATGGCTTCTGTGGGCCTCAAAGAAGGGATAGAAGAGCCTGTTGATGCCAGAGAAGGCACTGGGCATGTCACCTGCAGAGGCATTGGTAGTGAAGTTTGACCGGGGTGCTCCATGGATGGCACTTCCGTAGCAGGAGGAAGAGATAGCAGGTGCTGTAAAATGTCTGTGAAGGACGGAAGCACAGCCTGCACATCAGCGCCAGCCTGTACTACAGGTGCAGTCTGGGACATTGATGATGGATGGTTCTGTCCCCAACATCGATGGTCCTTTGCCAGCTGTGGTAGTCCTAGCAGTACTCACAATCTGGCCTGACCTGGAGAGGTCAGAGGTCCATGCGGCAGGAGGCATTGTCGCCAGTGTGGTCAATGATGCAGGAATAGCTGCACTGGGTTGCAAGGTGACCGACAACATACCGGAGAGGATTTCTTCTTACTCCTTTTTCTCTCCCAATGTTTATGCTTGTGTTGCTTGGTACTTCTATTCTGGGTCTTCAACGATCTGGAGCTGAAAGAGTGGGCCATCCACACAGTGGAGCTCTTCTCCTGGAGCTCTTTCTCCATCCTGGCTACCTGCTGTTTTAAGAGGTGGGTCTCCAGCGTGTTCTTTCTGCATCACTAGGTAGCAGTATTTAACTTAAGGCAGAGTTTGCAGGCCTTAATGTCATGGATCATGCAGATGCAGCAAATGCTGACATTGTGTTTGTCACCTGAATAAATATTTTCACCGTACTCGCCATATCTGAAGAGCTTAGATGGTTCTTTCGATGACATATACATTGGTGATGATCACTTTTTAAAAAGTGGTAGTGAACTAGGGAGAGAAATTTCAAAAGTTAAGCTGCAGTCAACTGAAGCATCAGCATGTCTGTGGAGGTTCAGGGTATGGTTGAGTGGGAAAAAGAACTGAGGAGGGAAAGGGCCGCCCACGTTTATACGAGATATGTCAACATAGGATGTTGTCATGGCAGCTTCTAACAGACTGCTTTTAAAAATGTTTCCATGTGGTCCTAGTGCCTGGTGGCTGTATTCCAGAGGTGTGGCCTGATGACAGAGATATCCTTGAAGAAGATCTTCCCATAACTACACTTTGTGTGCTGCCCATGATGTAGGACTCAAACCAGCAGATGACTTTGCTAGGGAGTTGTACATACTCACTTAGGCAATACAATTAGAGCCCATGGTCCACAGTGCCAAATGCTAAGGAGAGATCAAGGAGGACTTGAATTAATTACTCTCTTCTATCTCTTCAACTGAGCAGGTCACTATGCACCCTGACTAATTCAGTATTTCTGCTATTCTTTGACATAAAATCAGACTGGAGAGGTCCATAGATTTCAAAGGCCATGAGGTGTGCTTCAAGTTGCAACACAACCACCTTCTCAATAACCTTGCATAAAAAAGGTAGGTTAGAGACACGTCAGTAATTCACAAAAGTGTCCAGGTCCAGCCATGGCTTTTTCAAGAGGGTCTTCACCAGTGCATTTTTCAGTGCAGATGGGAACATCACCTTTTACATGGAGCAGTGGACAATCTCAGCAAACACTGTGCCCAGCTGTGCAACGCAGCTCACTAGTATCCAGTTCACAAAATGTTGGTTTCAACTCTGAGATTACCTCCCCAACCTTATCCATTGCATTGGTAGAAACTCTCTCGGGACCACTGACTGCCATTACATCTCTCTGACTCAACGATGCTGCGCTATAATGGCCCAGTTGGTAAGATCCCAGTCCAAATAGAGAACACTCTGTCTGAAAAATACCAAGCAAACTCCTAACACTTAGTGAATGAAATAGCTCTCACAGACTCTAAACAGGAAGGAGAAACCTGTCCTCCGTCTAAAAAAGCTGAACTGGTTAGTTCCTTCTGGCTGCAATCTCCCTGGATAGAAATTCTGCCTTCTTCTTCTTTTTTTGCTTTTTTAATCTAGCTTTTTCTCCTGAGGGTGGCTATTGGCAGGCTTGCTCAGTCCTGTCAATGTCTCCCCCATTCAAGATTCTTCTGGTCTGAGAATTCCTGCATATTGCACCCCCCACTCATGTCAGGACCAAGAAGGGAAGGGCCATTCTCTCCCCACCTGGTGACACTCATCAAGAACCAGGGTCAGCAGTCAGTCAGTGATGCAGGAATGGGGGCAAGAAGAAAGGGCTTCATTAAGCCAGTGTTCACCCTTTTCTATTTTCTCCTTTGTCCGCAGCCATGGCGGCACGTAAGCATGCATGTGTGGAGATACACATGAACTACAGAACCATGGCCACTCCCTTCTACATCACTTGTACTTGATGACTCCATTATAAACTGCCACTGCCTCCTTTTAACCCCCTGTGCATGCTGCCAACATACCTAAGGTGTCCAGCACTACCATATGTCCATCTGGTCTATGCCCATGTAAACCAATTCACCTCCATTGTGGTGGACTATGGAGGGGTGCCCTGAAATCAAACCTGACGGTTCAATGATCTGGCCAGCTAATCAGATCAATCCTGAGGTTTCTCCCTCAGGCATCAGGGAGAATACCAAGTCCTAGATATGCCTTGTTGGTGAGTCGCAGCAGCAACTGCTTGTGAGAGGCCCATGGATTCCATACCCTGGAGGAAATCCTCTACAAAATGGGAGAGTTCATCATCAACCCAGACACCGAAGAAATCCATCTTGATGACTATCACCTTGTCGGTGATGAAGTCCACAGTTTCCTGCAGAAAATCTCTATTGTGTCCCATAAGCTGGTAAACAAGGAGGATCCTTCAACCTGCTATTCATTAGGGGTATGCGAAAAAAAAATTCCTCTGGTGGAATTTCTGAGAAAGTGCGAATTTTGTTTCTGAGAAAGTTCGGAAATAATTTTTGCAACTTTCATATAAATTCTGCCTTAAAACTGTGGAATAAATATATAGACAGTGGGTTGATTTATTAAACTGCAGGGAAAAAAATCCACAGAATGGACCACTGCTAGTGGTCAGTTCTGAGGGTATTTTTAACCACAGTTTAATTCATTAATTCACTCCCAGCTGATCAGGGGTCCCAGTAAATAAATAAAAAAAAACAATCCCTCCCTCAGACCCTCCTGGTGTCTAGTGGCCCAACACCCACTGATCGTGCATCCCAAGTAAAAAATCCCTGATCCCTAGTGTCTTATGGTTCCTGTCTCCCCACCTGGGCATCAAGGCCCATGGATCCCAATAAAGAAGAAACAAAAACTCTGATCTCTTCCTGGTGTCTAGTGGCCCCCACCCACCAATCATGGCCCCCAAAAACATTTTATTTCCCTGGTGTCTAGCAGACACCCTCCCTATCCTGGATTCCGTTAATCCACAAAAGAACAGCTGGCAGTCCACTGACTGATTCCCCTCTATTCCCAGAATTCCCAGGTGTCTAGTGGACCACCCAACCCCCACCCCAACAGTTAATCCACCACTAACCTGCTCCCATCCACCCTGCCCCTGAGCAGACCACCAGCTCAGCCCTCCTCTCTCCTTCACTACCGGTGGCCCACTGAACTGTCATTGAATGACCACGTGGTTGTGCAAACATGCACTCATTCACTGACAGTTCATTAAATTGTGGGTGGAATAAATTCTGCAGTTTATATGCATTTTTCCACAGTTCACAAAAAAGTCCACGGAACCCAGTGAAAATCATCAGAAAATCCCAGTTTCACCAACGGCGAAAGTTCTAAAATTTCAAATTTCACAACTTTTGTCCACCCCTAGTTATTAATTCATTCCATAAAACTTTATTTTCATACAGGTACATACTGTTAGGATACTAACATACTATTTGCCAGCAGATTAGGCCTTATGGTCTATCAAGTCTGCTCGAACCTCGATCCTTAGTTGGGTGCCGAGACCCTCCCATCCCTTGTGCTCCAGAAACCCCTATCATCCATCCCCACCCCCCCCGGGACAGGCCATCATCTGATACATCCACTTTCTGCGTCTGTCCACCCTCTCTTAAAGCTCTCCACTGTGGATCTCTGAACCAGCTCACCAGGCAGAGCATTCCAAGGGTCCACCACCCTCTCAGTGAAAAACCTCCTCCTCTTTCCCCTCACCCTTCCACCTTCCAACTTCAAACCATGCCCTCTGGTGATGCCTCCTGCTTTAGTCTAAAGATCCCTCCATGTTTACCCTATTTATTCCCTTGGAGGTACTTAGACCTCAATCATGTCCCCCTGTCTCTCCTCTCCTCCAATGAAAACAGGCAGAGCTCCTCAAGTCTGTCCTCGTAAGTCAAATCCCTAGCCCTCAGTGATCATCTTTGTTGCCCTCCTCTGTACCCTCTCCAGGAGCTGTATGTCCCTCTTCAAGTGTGGTCTCCAGTACTGTACACAGTACTCAAGGTGTGGTCTAACCAGTCCATTGTACAGTGGCAGAATCACTTCCTTGCTCCTAGAGGTGATCCCCCTTGCGATGCATCCCAACATCCTGTTTGCCTTGCTAGCTGCTCTCCTGCACTGCTCAGTGTTATTCATACATGTATCCACCATGACCCCTAGGTCTTTTTCCCCTGTTGAGGCTTCCAGCACCTCCCCTCCCAGGGTGTACCTGTGTTTAGGGTTTCCCCGACCAAGATGCAACACCTTGCACTTGGTGATATTGAAATTTAATTTCCATGTGTGAGCCCAGCTTTCCAGGGTGTCCAGGTCCCCTTGCAGGGCCAACCTCCCCTCTTCTCCCTTAACTACTGCTCCCATCTTGGAGTCATCCGCGAAGAGACTCATTTCACACCCTATACCATCCCTGATGTCTGATATGTATGCATTAAACAGGATTGGACCCAGGACCGAGCCCTGTGGTACCCCACTACCAACCTCTGTAGGGTTCGAGAGCTCCCCACAGCCACTACTCTCTGAGTGCGTCCAGCTATCCAGTTTTCAATCCATCTGACCATCAAAGGGCCTACTCTAACCCCATCAGTTTCTCCACCAGACCATTGTGGACAGAGTCAAACGCCTTGCTGAAGTCCAAGAATAATACATCCACAGGCTTACCCCTATCCAGTTCTGATGTTACCCATTCATAGAACTCCCTAGGTTGGTTTGACATGATCTACCTGGCACAAACCCATGCTGCCGATATCCAGACCTCACCTCCTCCAAGTAAACCCCCAATCGTTCCTTTAGTATACTCTCCATTAATTTTCCCACCACCGAGGTTAAACTGATGGGTCTATAGTTTCCTGGTACTTCCTTCGACCCCTTTATGGATTGGTACCACATGTGCCTCTCGCCAATCCCTAGGTACCCTCCCTGTCTCAGTGACCTGTTGAAAAGCTCCATGAGGTGCAGCCAGTATGTCCTTAATTCCATAGTACTCTCGGATGAATGCCATCCGGCCCAGGAAGATTTGTCTTTCTTTAGGGCCTTGAGGCAACCACACCTTTGGTGGGATGGCATCATCCGTCCCTCCACCTTACTGGTCTTTTATCCTTATCCAGATGTGACACCCTGGGGTACCTTTCCTCCCTTTGCTCCATTTCTGCTGCTCCCTGATCCCACTCCCTGCCGCTTCTATCCCTTTGTGCCTTGCTTTGTAGATATCCCATCCCTCCCTAGTGAACACAGAGGCAAAGTACTCGTTTAATACCTCTGCCTGGTCCCCGCCTCTTCCACCCACCCTCCTCTGATCTCAATCTGCTGGGATGGCCTTAGTTTTCTCCAGCTCCCCAATGTACCGAAGAACCCCTTTTCCCTCCATGTATCCCTGTGCCAGCCGATGCTCTTTACTGGACTTTGCTCCCCTCACCATACGGGTGACTTTTCTAGATGCAAGCTGGTACATTTCTATCCCTATCCTCTTGTTGTTTTATATTTTTTGTCGCCTTCTTTCTCTGACTGCTACCTGGACCTCACTGGACCACCAGCATGGTTTATGTGACCTTGCTCCCTCACGTTTCAACTTAGCGCAGATCCTGACTGCCTCGCGAAGTCCCCGCTTTATGACCTCCCATCTCCTTTCCACACTTGTTGTTGAGGTAATCCCTTCAAGTGATCCTTGAGAATATTTCCCATGCCCATAAGTCTGCTCCCTGAAGTCCACTGCCAGTGTCCTAGATCTCACCCCCACTCCCCAATGCTTATTTGAAACCAGACAGTATTGTGGTCACTCCCAGTCAGGGGTCCTGTACAACCATGTCCCTTACCAGATCCCCATCTGCCAGAACCACATCCAGGACATGCCCCTCCTTGTGGGCTCCATCACATGCTGTGTTAAGAACACATCCTGGAAGCCATCCAGCAGCCTCTGCTCCTTGGCCACCTTAGAGGACATGGTTCCCCAGTTAGTACCTGGCATATTAAGGTCCCCATCAACACCACTCCTTCCCTTTTGGACCACACTGGGCAATGATGTTGTCCAGCAAACCATCCTCTAGAACATCACTCATCCTGGGGGCCCTATATGCTACACCCAGCTTGGCCTTATCTCCTGCTGGGGATCGTGAGTGACCCATAAGGCCTCCACGCTTTCCCCTGCCTCTTCTACCATAGCAATTTCTATGTCATCTCTAATGAACATAGCCACTCCACCCCCTCTGCCCTCCTTTCTATCCTTCCTAAGCATAGTGTACCCCCGTACATTTAGGTCCCAGTCATGGTTTTTGTTGGCCCACGTTTCCGTGACTGCCGCCACATCCACCCCCCCCTCGAACAGCATGGCCTGGAACTCTGGCAACTTGTTTCCCAAACTCCTGGCATTTACTAACACTAACCCCTACCCCTTATCCCTGATCCTTTTTGTCGAACCCCACCCAGATTCCTTATACTTCCATCCTCCCCCTGCTCCTCCTGAAACCTCCACCTCCAGTCTGTTTCCCCCCCCTTGGGCTTGAAGGTTACTCCCCTCATACACAATCCTATTTTCAACTGTAGATCTGTGTAAGGCGCACATGTGTACAAACAATACAATTAATTAAAAACATAATAACACAGTTCAAACACAGTTAGCTATGGACCCTCCACGCAGCCACACATTCAACTGATGAGGAATCCCCACTGGATGCACCACCAGGTTTAGAGCAGATATAAAACAGATGGACCCCCCGAACCATCCTTGGGCAGTGTACCACAGAGAATCCCGAATGGATGTCTGCCTCCAAAATCAGAACAGCATCTTCACAAAGACAGGTTTCTGTGAAGCATGCCAGACTGACCTGGGAATGAGATCCTAATAATCATAAAATGGAGCCAGAGGTTTATCCCTTTCTAGACGAAGAAGAAGAATCAGCATTTATATAGCGGTTTTAATACACAATGTATCCCAAAGCACTTTACCAGTAGTGAAGTGACTGAATGTGTAGTGGCAGCCATATCCGCATCAACACCCACTCACAGCCTGTACAATTGCATAAACTGGTTTTATGGGAATGTGAATATTGGCCAAGACACTGAGAATGTTTCCTAGTCTTTGCAAAGAATGCCTTGGGTTCTTTTACTTCCATCTGGATGGGTAAAAGGGACCTCAGTTTATCGTCTCATCCAAAGGATGTTACACCCCAACAGTACAGCACTCCGATGCCAGCATTTTTAGGCATAAGTTCAATCCCGGTGTGGAATGAGAACCCACAACCTTCTGGTCCGGAAGTGGATGTGCTACCAACTGAGCCACAAAGACACCTACATGATGATGTTTTGAGAGGAAGAAAAATAATGGGCAGCATAGGGCTCTGCAATAACCAAACTTTAAGCTCATTATTCACTTTTACTTGAAAAAAATGCAGACACTGTAAAACTCAATATTCTTTTTGTAGTCCAACTATTTTATTGTGGCAGAAAACTGATTCTCTTATTAATAAGATCATTTTTTAGAAACTGGTGAATCACATACTTGAGCTGATGGTTACCGTATGACACATATAAATCATCAGAAAATGCAGATCTATTTACTAGCTTTTTAATGCATTTTATTTTACCTCTCTTCCTCTTCTGGGAGTCATTCTTTTTTGTATTTATATTCTTACTTAGCTGCCTGTACCAACGGCAGGACCCTGCAGTGTTGCACCTGTCACCCTGCAATCTACTGGGGCTTACCATTATCCACCCTGGTACCAGGTTGGATTAGCGCTACAAGAATAGTGCAACACTATACGGTGCTATTGTGGTAAGCGCTCACACAGACAGTGATCAGGGATTTACAGCGCTTGTTATAAGCGCTCCCCTGGTTGCTGTCCATAGTCCTGAAGGAAGGACAAGGGCATTAGGGATCCAGTAGCTGGCTGAGCTGCTCCATTGGCATGGAAAGTTGAGGCATATAGCAGCTCGGACGGCACTATTGGAGACCAGGGTTCTAATTCCAGTTTGTAGTCATTTTGCCTGCAGTGGTACTTGTTTTTTTTTTTTTTTTGCAAAGGGCCATGGAAACAGTATTCCATGGCCTCAGAACTTTAACTTGCCCCATGATCCCCCCCGAGTGAGAATCTTTAAGTCTGGGAGTTGTGGAGTCAGAGCCCCCAGCATCAGGGGGTGCTGAGGGTGAATTCCCCCACGAAAACAAAAAGGGGCCTTTTTTTGTCATGTCATGATAGTGATCAGATACTAGAAATACTAGGTAACTGGCTACTCTATGTATGAATCAAGATAAAGAGAGTTGAGCTGAGACTAATAAGAGCTCAAGATAACATTTACTATCTGTAATAAAGCAGCACATGTGTTTTTATGTTTGCTTGCACGCATGTGCAAGAAACATAGTGCCACCATATGAGTTTTCGTAGGTGTCCCTCCCCCACTTCCAATGCTCTGCTCCCTTTTGTAGGCACGGCCACACAATGCCAATGAATGTTCAATTTGTCTATGACAGCTGTTCAGATGCAGTGGCATACAACTGAAAGCAAAAAACCTCTGCAATCAGTGGTTGTAATGTGTAATCAATTTGCATACTGCCGTAGGCAGGTAATTTACATACTGCCTTTGGCAGTATGCAAAGTGCCTACACTCAGCACTGAATCCTGAATACAGCTGTCATAGACAGCTCCCTTGCTCTTAAGATGCCCCTTCCCAAACACTCAAGTAGCCTGCTTGGAGCCCACCACAGTATGCTCATGCACTCCCCCCCGCCACATACAGTATGGCTGACGGGGGTGTCCAATCCCCCATGAGCTCCACTGCCCCCCCACAGACTTCTAGTTGCCACTCTAGAGTCCACCCCACCATGGCAAATGTTATACTGCCACGGGGTCCTAATCCCATCGGCTCCACTGACCCCCAAAAGAATACTTTCAGCTACCACACTGGGAGCCCACCCCAGCACGTCACAAGTCCCATGTCATCTTCCTAAAAAGAAAAAAAACACCTGAAAACAAAAAATGGTCCCTCATTGATTGTCTTGCCCCCTTCCCCAACCCACGCACACCCTGTGTGCATCCACCTCCCCACACCGCCCCTGACCCTATACTTACCTCCTGAGTCTGGCATGATGATCTTCGGTGGACCGGGAACACATCTGCATTCTTCAAAGCCGACCGCGAACTGAAGAAATGACGGTAAGCTGTATAATGGCAGAAATTGTTTTTTTTTTCAAGTTTGGTGCATATCTTGGCCATTTTGGGGAATTCTTTTCACCAAATTTTCAACATGGGGTTCTTGGGACCCACACCTCATGAACTCAGTCACTAACATTTTGTTATTCGGTCTCGAAAGGTGATTTCGCAGTCACTGCGCGGAACCACCTTTCGGGACTGAGTAACAAAATGACAGTGTCACAATTCATGAGGTAGTCCCCCCAAAACCCTATGTTGAAAATTTGCTGAAAAATTCCCAAAAATTACTGTTTTACGAGTGTGCATTGCACAGTTCCTACATAACTTTGCAAATTTTTAATACTTTCACTCCAGATTTTCAACATTGCCATTTTACCACACCTCCTTATGAGCAGTATGGCTGTCATATTTCATATCTTGCCCAAAATATGTTTTCACGCATGTAGTGCCCAATGGTGCGGTCGGTGTGTGAAATCAATGTTAGGGACAGATTAAGAAAATCACAGTGACACTGTTCATGAGCAGAGGTCTTAAAATGGCTATGTTGAAAATTTGGTGACAGAAGTCCATAAAATGACTGTTACGAGCATGCATTGTGCAGTTTCCACGCACCCTCATAAGTTCACGAATTTGTACTTTTTCCAGTTCAGATTTTCAACACTGGCATATTTCTACACCTCTTTATGAATAGTACAGCTGTCATTTTTCACACCTTGGCCGAAATGTGTTTTCGCAGTTCCGGCGAAGAAATGCATAGTCGCTGTGGGAAATTAGTGTTTGGGACAGATTTAGAAAATCATAGTGACACTGTTCATGAGTAGAGGTCCCAAAATGCCTGCGTTCACAATCTTCTGTAAAATATCCCCAAACTAATGACATTATGGTTGTGCGTTACGCAGTTTCTACGCACGCTCTTGACTTCAGTTTTTTTATATTTTCACTCCAGATTTTCAACATTGCCATTTTTATACCTCCCAATTAACAGTACAGCTGTCATTTTTCACATCCTGTTCGAAATGTGTTTTTGCACCTGTCGTGCCAAATGTTATATGATATGATATGATATGATATGATATGATATGATATGATAAAACTCTATTTTTATATAGGAACAAATAGATTAGGACCATGGGCCCTGTTTTCAACTCAAGTCCTGTTGCCGAAATACAATCATAAATCAAATACAAACATCAAACATACATAATGTGACTCAAGTTTTTGACAGCACTAACATATACATTCAATCTGGAGATATTCCAACAGCTTAACTTTAAGAATGGGCAGATTGTGTATAGCCTTTAAATCTTTTGTCAAATAATTAATGGCATAGTCACTGTGCAAATTTACCTTTCAGCTAACAAACTGATATTACCACTGTTCATGAGGTGGGGGTCACAAAAAATCCATGTTGAAAATCTGGAGTGAAAATACCAATGAACGCCTGGGGCATTAGGGTTTCCGACCATCACACCCCGTCCTGTAGATACTGACAGGCATCAGGGGTGTGACTTAGGATTGCCGCCTGTAATGCTCATGCCATCCCACCCCCACCCTGCAGCCAGTGACAGGCATTGAGATGTGCCTTAGACTCTTCGGCCCCAAAGTTCACCTCATTCTCCTATACTGCACCCATCTCACCGTATTTCCTTATGGAATAGGGTGATCATAAGGCCCAAAGACCCCAAGGCACACCATGACACTTGTCGGAGTCTGCAGGGTAGGGTGTGGTGAAACGGCGTGACCGTTATGCCTGACGACCCAAAGGCACACCCCAATGCCTATCAGTCTCTGCAGGGTGGTGGTGGGGTTGGCTTCAGTTCAGCACTTCACTGCCATTCCTATTATGCATCTCTCTCTAACTCCTACACTATCAATGCCAGTGCCAGCAAGCAAACATTCAGCATTGACAAATGCTTGTTTTAGTATGTACTTGCTTGTTGCATAATGTTTGCATTACAGTTTAAATAAAATTCAATGCATAAGTTAAAAATGGTCGCCAGAGATGTCAGTTGCAGAAATGGAATGTGAGGTCATGTAATGTAGAAGGGTTTTAAAAGTTGCAGTAGAAAAAGCAGAACGAAAAGCAGGAGGCAGGTTGGACTAGAGCTGGGTGAATCTGAAAGTGAAAGCACTCTGACCTGCAAAAATATTCTGCATGGAGAAAGAGGAGGAAGTGACTGTCAGATCTCCACAGGGAGTAAGTAGGGGTAGAACAGCTGGTGAGTATATGTAACTAAGGGGGTATGGTACCATACCAGAATTTTGAAATACATGAGGTAAAGTGAGTGAAGTGCAAACCTTCAAGAGTCTGTAATGAGAGGGATGTGTTGAGACAACAGTGTTAAATGCAGATGGAGAGAATAGGCAAGGACAAAGCAAATGAAAGGGTGAAAAAACAGAACATTCCCATAATTAGATTTTTGAAAAATAAAAGATGTAAAAAATATTCATGAAAAAAGTGCTGTGTATCAGGAAAATATGGATTTCTGGTGTCCTGTTTTTGTGACTTGTAACCCATTTTCATGATATAGAACTATCATTTTAGTGAGAAGAGCTGGAAGAATACAGAAGACTTAATTGCTTTGGGCCTGATTTTCTAATGTGATAAGTCCAACACAGGGGACTTGCGGCAGGGTTTATGCCACAAGTGGCAATTTGTGGCAAACGGGGGGGCAATTGTGATTTTAGAAAGTCCTCTGCTACAAGTCCCTGATGCAGCACAGTTCGACCAGCTCCCCACTGGTCTAACTCTGCGGGGGTTACCTTTCCATGGGGCTTGTGCCAAATCTTTGTTGCAAGTTGTTGTAAAGCAGAAAAAGTGTTGCAACTGCACAAGCCCTTCCAAAATTGGACAGCACTGCATCTGAGGGCTTTGGCGCAGTTGCGACTAACTTTGCAGTGGATGCAGAGCTTGCCACAAGCCATGCATCCACCTTTGAAAAGCGGGCCATTTGTGTATAATCCACATGGTCATGTGCAAGGCAAGCTTCAGGTCTCAGCTATACCAGATGATGCACCTGCTTTACATATGGCATGCAAGGCCATACACAAAGCAAGCTACAGGTCCAGGGCAGTATACAGTTCTTCAACTGTCTGGCATAGGATTGGCAGGGCCATTTGCAAAGCAAGCTACAGGTCCAAGACCATGCTCAAATGGGCACCTGCTTTGTATATGGCCTGCATGGACACACACAAAGCAAGCTACAGATCAGTTACTATGCGCTATGGCTCATGATTTAGGTATAGCTTGGAAGACCATATGCAAAGCATGGTACAGATCTTGGGCTGTCCTTGATGAGGCACCAGCATTGTGCATGGCCCACAGAGCAATATGCAAAGAGGGCTACAGAGCTGATGTCATGTGTGATGATTTAGCTCCTCTGGCACAGTAAGCTACAGATCTGTATCCATGTCCAGGGGTGCACCTGATTTGCATATGGCCTGCAGAGACATGCACACGTTAAGCTACATGTTTGGAGCTGCTCCTGATGGTGAAATTACTTTATGTATGGCCCGCAGGGGCCCGCCATGCCCCAAGTTTGAGCCCCACATCTCTAAAAACACAAACTGTGGTGTTGTTTTATTTTTATTTGGTGCTAAAATCAAACTGAGTCCATGTACATGCACTGTGTGCAGCTTCTTGGAATATTTTTTTTTTACATGCAGTAGAACATAAAACCTGCACAATTTTAGTTTCTTTCCTCTGGACAACCTCCACCCTTTCTATGTCCTTTCTGAGAGGCAGACTCCAAAACAGAGCACACTACTCTGGGTTGGGTCATACCAGAGTGTGATGTATTGGCAGAACCACCATCCCTACTGCTGGAGATACACATCCCTATACACCCCAGTGTCCCACTACCACAATCCATTGCTTTTTCACACTGTCCTACCACTTTGAGGTAATCAGTTATAATAACCCCAACATACTTTTCTGCTTGGTGACTTTCAGTACCCCCCATCCTATACACAGCTCCTGGATTCCTATGCCCTAGGTGCATGATTTTGCACTTTTTTGCCTGACCCAAACAGCCAGGCTGTTGATCACTTCTTGAGCTTCCTAAGATCCCTGTGCATTGTTCCCACCCCCACCTGAGTGACCATCCTATTACAGATGTTGGTGTCATCTACAAAAAGGCATACCATTCCTTCCAGTTCTTCTGCAAAGAACCCTATGAAGACATTGAAGTGTACTGGTCCTAGAAAATGAACCCTGTGGTATCCTGTTGGCCACCCTCTCATCCTTAGAGTGAGTGCCATTAATCACAACCCACTGTCTCCTATCCCTCAACTAGTTTCTAACACAATGTATCATTCTTGACCCCACTCTTAAGCTTGTCAACTTCTTAAAACTTCTTAGAAGGCAGTACAGCATAGTTATTAACGGCACTGAGCTGCAAACTTAGTGACCTGGGTTTGAATCCCATCATCCCTCACTTGCATACTTTGTGTCCCTGGGTAAGTCACATAACTTCCTTGTGCTCCCACATCACACGTGGAAACAAGATCTGGCTTAGCGTGTCTTTTCTGGTTAAACAATTTCCTCTTCCCCTAAAATAATCATATATTTTTTATTTTAAGACTGTTTGGGCTGTAACTTGGGAAATAACTTTTTTAAGACCACTGATGAGCACGTAAGTCATCAAAGTGAAATTACCCCTGAAATAGGTCTGTAGGGATTTGGCTCAGTTTTGCTGTTTATTTGACTGTTTTGAGTCATTCAACCAGCGGCACTGCCAGCTAATTGTTTTCAAAAACAATGTACAGTATGCCGCTTTTGTGAAAATACAGTAATGCCAAAATGTGGGAGAAAATTACTGCACATGCACAATTCTTGTAATGTTTTGCATTAATAATTTAAAATCTAAAACATTGTCAGTTAAGTGACTTAGTATAGAGTTACCCTTCAGCGAAAGTTTAAACTGAAAGTTTTCAGGACTTCCAAAGATATTGTATTAGGGTATACAGCACTGGTTTAGGAGCTCCTATGATCCTCTTGCAAAAATCTCCTAGATGTAACCATTTTCATCTAGAAATCAGTTTTACTGTTAGCCAGGAGTCTTCACCTTTGATGGGCATCAAGGAAAAGAAAACGCAAGCGGTACTGGTGCAAGATGCACTTAGATCCTCCACTAGCAAACAGTAAGCCCCAATTCCACACCACAACATAGCAGAGGCCCCAACCTCACCTCCTCAGCCCAGTAATGCAACCATTCTGGCGAAGCTGCAGGACTTTAGAATGGAGGTCCATACCTTTAATTCTAAATTGAAGGCCGAAACTGCTAAAATTGAACATAAGGTTATTGACCTAGAAGCTCAACACAGCAAGTTGGATTATCACACAGAGAGCCTTGAATGAGTTGTTATACAACTCATAAAGGAACACAGATATCTATTAGCCAAGTGTGAAGACTTGGAAAAGCGATCACGCTGAAGTAACATAAGGATTTATGGTATTCCCGAGGATTAGGAGAGTCGTAATATGGGGTCCTTTCTTGATGGCTTTTACAGCTAGACCCCAATTTCCCACTGAACACTGAAAGGGCCCATAGAACGCTCACACCCACGCTGCAGAGTTGAGAAGAGCAGCCATGCTCTATTGTTTTAAAATTTCTCAGCTTTACAACAAAACAACAGATCAATCTTCATACCTGGCACCTCAAAACCCTCCAGTATAAAAACACTTGCATATATATAGGAAATGACTACTCACTCATGGTAGCATATGTCCATATCCTCTGAGTCCTCAGAGCCCAGCAATTAAAATTTCAAACACCGTATCCAGCTTGCCTTAGCATTATGATCTCTGAGGGTTCACAAAGTTTTTCTACCCCCGAAAATGGCATCAGAGTGCTCGAGTTTAAAGGCATTACTGTTCCCCCTCCTTGTAGAGTGCCACCATCCGCAGATGAGTGGGCCCTTCGGGACTCTGCCGGGGAGTTAGCAACAGAGAAACAGAAACAGAAATGGAAACAGCAGGGGATTTCAACACTGCAAGACATTAAAGAACTGGTACAGAAATTCCAGTGACCCACTCCAGAATGAAACGTGGATTTCTTACTGCAGGGTAGCAGGTACCCTCAACCATGGCTGCTGGGATTTAAATCATTTTTATTTCAATAGGACCTATGTTGGTCTTTATCTGACTGCTGTGGGGGAGGGGGGCTACTATATGCACTTCTCCATTTCATTGTGTGTATGTATAAATATGTGCATTGTTGTGATAAATTACTGCGCTCTTTGCAGGGGGGACTCAGTGGCTTTCTTTTGATGACTCTGCCTTAGATGCACTAGAAAAGATTCCTTCTGATTACTGGCATAACGCTTACCTCTTGATATCTCTTTCCTCATGACTGCAACTGACATGGAAACATAGCTGTCTTCACAGCACTAATGTAACCTTGGGGGCTTCAGTTTTCAAGGAATGCAAGCAGCTTGAACAGCCTATCTGCCTCCCCACCTCCTTATTTTGTGTGTAGCAGAGGGCTGTGTGGGGCATTGTGGCACTTGCTTATGGACAGGCCCCAAGTTCTTGTTGGGGGACATCTCTGGTGGTGACCCTGGGCTTAGACTAGTTGATGTTTAGTAGGCCAGGCCCTTCATCCCTGTATGAGGGGACAACTGACTATACTCTTTAGGTCCTTTGTGGCTTCTCACTGACCTCCTCTCCAGTTGGATCATATTACAAACAGCTTCTCTCCTTGCTTCCATCTAACACAAGTGGGGCTGTACAATTCATCTGGATTACTATCTATTTCCAGGGGTATTCATACCAGCTCTAATTTTTTATTTGATGTGCCCAGATGGGAGTGTAAGGGCCACTGATTGATGTCCCCCAACATGGGGGAAGGTTGTCAGATGCTGCAGGCTTCCGAGGTGAGACAGGATGTAAAGCAGAGCCCACATGTTCAGTAGAACTACTGCCTCTCTTACATCCTGCATTCTGCTGGAATTAGATGGCACCTTTTACTAGACAAAAAGATCTACCTGCTAACATGACTGGTTGTAGCATGGTGGACTATGAGAGTTTGGGGCTGCTCGGGGTGAGAGCCCTTTTCCTGGGGCATGGGGCAGGGCTACGTGGTGAGTGTCGGCTCCATCTGTTTCATCAGCTTGCACCTCTTCTGCATTGGTGGGATATAAACTGTCCTTTAGATTTCTGATTATCCAGCTCTAATTTGCTCTCCTGCTCCTGCTCCTGTGGTAGCCACCTAGGTCCCCAAGACAATTGTATGGAGTCACTGACTCCTCTCCCCCACTTTGAATCAGGCTATATGCCTGGCTGTATTTGTATCTGAACAACTTGCTCTTTCATAGGAACATATTCTGGTTGATCTGACCTGCTGGAGTCTTTACTACCCCACTCTTCTGACATGTCATCCTTCTCTTAGGGTGTAAGCGGATTTGTATGAAGCTAGAATACCATCACTTTTTTCACCATTAAGGCTCGACATTGATTGGAGGCTAGGTGACAGGTGACTCTGCCTTTTTTTGCATCCTCCTCAGTAGCACTTTAGTTGCAATGGGGGTCCACAGTACCAGTTTGAATTTTGCCCATAGGGAGTGTTGATCAACTCCCAACATACTGTAGGAGAGTTATTTGTCCTATCCCTTCCTTGGAAGCTCAGCTGAGGGAATCTTTCCCTCACCTTCAGTGCTAGTGCCTGATACACAATAGATGGCCAGGTCCCTCTCCCAATCTTTAATCAGAAAGCTGCTCTGTTTGTCCTGTTGGCATTGTTGCTGTTGCATACATTTGTTGTTTGTCAATATGTTCTTTATCCTCTTCTTTACCACAACTCGCTCTCTCTTCTTTTTCTCTCCTTTTCTTTTGATATTTTTTTGCTTTTGAGATACAGAGGCTCGACCCATATCATTTCTAACTTTCATCTTCCTCGCCCTCATGGCTACATCCTCCACAGTTATCTCATTTAATGTAAATGGGATTCATAGTCCAATTAAGAGATACCATTTGTTACAGCAGCTCATGAAAGATAAAGCAGACATTGTGCTCCTCCAGGAGAAATATCTCCCTGATTCGGAGCACAAAAAGTTTGCAACTTTGGGCTACCAAATAGTAATTGCCTCCTGTCACAGTTCTGGTCGGAGATGAGATGTGGTGATCTTAATCTCCTGGGATGTACCTTTTACCCTACAGGATCAGATTATTGATTCTGAGGAACAATTTGTCATCATGACAAGCCAACTATACAACTACCCCATCACCTTACTTTCCCTTGATCTACCCACAGGCTCCACTAAAGCTGTTGCACAACAATTTTTTATTAAACTGTTTCTTGCCATACAGTGGCAGTTAATCATGGAGGGTGACATCAATGTTACGCTATCCCCCACTTTTGATACCTCCAGTCCTGCTGTACATCATGCTTCACCCCTTCAGAAGTATCTTCATCACACTCTAGCCCATTTTGGGTTTATAGATCTCTGGAGACACTTTTTCCTGATGGGTAAGGAATTCACACACTATGCTCCATTTATGGATGCCCCATCCCATCTCGACTATATATTTATTACTGCGGAACATTTGGATTCGGCCTGTGATCTCTGACATGGTACAACACTCTTTTTGGACAACTCCCCAGTATATGCCACTTTTAGACTAGGAAAACAGCTTCAGACTAGTCACTGGCAGTTGAATCTTTTGCTTCTCTGTGACCCTGAATTCAAACAACTGGTTGAAAACACAATCAATCAAGTACAGAGTGACAATAATACCCCAACAATCACCCTAACCATGCTCTGGGACACCATCAAGTTTGTCCTTAGAAGGGATCTTATCTCCTTTTCAACTCAGAAAAAGAGAGAGAGGGAAGCTTGCCTGCAGGAACTCCAGACCACCCTGCAAACCCTTCAATGTTTCCTATACCAGGGGGTCATTCTGTGACTTCTCAACTACTTCTTGTTGAACAGGAGCTTCAAAAATTATTATACCAAAAGACTGAGCAACAGTTACTGTATTCAAAGCATCATCACTGCCAGGAAGGCCTAGAGGGGGTAACACTTGGCTTATAGAATTCACGCATTCTATGCTCAGACCTACGTCTCTCAGCTTTTTAAATCCAGACACAGACTTCCTATTAACACATACAAGGGACATCCAGACAGCGATGGTGAAGTATTATCAGCAGCTCTATACTATAGTACAGAAGATCATACCTCCCCTGATTAAATAGGGACACAACTCCAAAATCACCCACTACCTAAACTGTCAGAAGAGCATGAGCCTGTTGACTCCCATAAAAACACTTGAAATTGAAACCGACCTCTGCAAATCCAAACCCAAAAGGCTCCTGGTTCAGATGGCTATTCCTTTAAATTTTAGAAAACTTTTTGAGAACACCTTGAGAACACCCTTTTGACGTCAGCTTTCCAGGCAATTCAGCAAGGACAGCCTCCACCTCCCTCCTGGAAATACACAGTTATCTCATTGATATTAAAACCTCAGAAAGACCCTCACTACCCTACTTCATAAAAAAACTATTTCCATGCTCAACTGTGGCTATAAAATCTACATGTCTGTCATTGCCTAAAGGCTTGAGCATCTCCTCTCCCATATAATAGATCCTGACCAAGTTGGCTTTATCAGACAATGGCAGACAAACAACAGTGTCAGATGCACCCTTTTCTTAATAGATTATGCAGTCACATTCCAAATTCCCCACACTGTTAAGTTTAGATGCTGAAAAGGCATTTAACTATGAGGCCTGGCCATATCTCTTGGCAACCCTATCTCTTTTGGATTTCCAAATCAGTTTGTACATACACTATAGGGCATATACAATTCCACTCAAGTCTACCTCTAATTGGATGTCTCCCTCTCCCAATTATTTCCTTTTACCAGAGGCACCCGACAGGGCTGCCAATTTTCCTGCTCTTTTTTACACTTTACCTACAGCCTTTAGCAACTGCTGTTTGTAGTAAACCTGAGGTGGAGGGGATCCCCTTGGGGGGTAAACAGTACAAAGTTTCACCCTTGCCGATGATGTGGTGTTGAAGTTAACTTCCCAGAGGACTCAGTCTTGGCAGTATGGGAACTTGTCCATGAATTCCATGTCTTAGCAGGTTATAAATGAAACATTCTGAAGATTGAGGCACTTCTCTATAAATACCCCCCGCCAGCTCAAACATCAATTTCCTTTAAATGGCATAAACAGGCCATTTGGTATGTCAGAGTTAAAATAACAAAACATTTGGCATATGAAGAATTATTAATTTATGAACCCTTAAACCAGAAAATTAATGAAGACCTTTCTAAGTGGAAACTTCTTACCCGTGGCCTTTTTAAATGTATAGAGGTAATACATCAAAATGTTCTTCCTAGGATCTTGAATGTCATCCAAACCCTTTCATGTATGCCCAATAAAACTTATTTCAGGGCATAAGATAAGGTAATCCCTCTCTTTTACAGACAGAGAAAGCCCCCCGGATTCGTTTTTCAATTTACAACTTCCTCGGGATAAGGGTGGAGTCAATCTGCCCAATCTAGGTTGGTCTGCTGTGGCCTCCCAACTCAGAATCATTTGCCTCTGGCTTGCTGTGTCTTATCATTCATTTGGTAGAACCTTGAGCATATGCTAACTGATACTTATTATCATGCCTACTACCATTTTGGCAATCCACCCCCTTGTACTCCCTTAAGTAAATTCTACCACTGTATGGCTGAAATGTGTTGTCAGTGGCTATCTGTTAGAAAACAGTTTCTCACCTCCACAGATAGACTCTATCTCCAGGCCATAGCACATGATATGGCCTCCATCCCAATAGATTCAAGAATGCTCTGCTGAAATGGCATTGATATGGTCTTAGATATGTATTTCAACTGATTGGCTCCATGGACGTCTTACCATATGTGACCCTTCATGCTTCTTATCACCTTCCAGTACTGACTTTCATAAATATTTGCAACATCGATCTTACCTACATACACAGGAGGAAGCTTTGTCTACCAAAGCTAAAAAAAATGTCCCCACTTCTTTACCTTTTAAAATCCTATTTATTTAGAGACACCAGGGCACATCTCATCAGTCAACTCCATAAGGCACTACAAGCCTACTCCACCACTTCTACCACCTCTGTCCTCCACAAATGTAGTAATAGTAGTAGTAAAAGATTTATTCTGAAAATTCCAGAAAAGGATAGCCCAGTTTAGCCAAAGCTTATTTTCAATGGGATCCCACAGTACAAAAAAAAAATCAGTTCCATAATAGTTTTACAAAAAAACACACAAGACACATACAGTACAATAATAAATTCCACAGCTGGAATGGTGAGCTGGGTACTGCCCACGTTGCAGAAACATGGCACAAATATACCACCTCCTCCTCCCATAAAGTCACCTCTGCCACTTACTGGTGGGAATACTCTTGGAAGTGCCAGCTTTGATATTTCTGAACACCCACAGTGATAGTCAAATATGTAGGCCCAACTGCCAGGCACTGCTGGCATAACTGTGGACAACTCTGGGCAGATAAAAGTCGTGTCCTTTGTGTTTCCTGAACCTTCAAACTTTTTGGACCATCATTATACAAGAAATCAAGGAAATATTGGTATTCCACCAAATCACAGTACACTGAATAAAACATCCTCAAAACTGGTCATATTGATGATCTTACTGGCCAAGAAAAGCTATCATTAGATTTTGGTTCACCGAGAAAATTCCGACCCGAAATACTTGGTGAGAAATCACACTCGAATTAAATGTGCTGGAAAGGATCTCCGCTAGGCTTATGAATCACATCCCTCATTCAGACATAAATGGTGTTAGTGGGTTTTATACCAGCTAGACCATCACTCAGATTTTGTTCCATAAGGCTGGGCCTCTCCCTTCATCTGTTTTCTTTACTTTACCACTAATCTTCTCTTTATTATGCTCCTTTATCTTCTCTGAGTGCTTTCCTTTCCCTGATTTATGAGATATATCTTTCAGCCTATTCCACTTCTTTCCATATCAGAATACGTATGCATGTTCCTGACTTTTGACAACTAATTGGAAGCAGCTTTATTGATTGTTTTGACTATGCTGTTACCAGACATGGACTTCAGGCAGTGCTGCCAAAAGAAGATACCTACACAAATCATTTACAGACTTCATTTTGTACTTGATTTGACAGATTATTCCTTACCTATGTTCTGCTTTTGCAGTGTGGCTTGTATGAAATGAATCACATATAATTCATTGTATTACTCTTATACTGTGTTCATGAATGTATGAAATTCCTTTTATTGTATTTCCTGTATACAAATAAATTATAAAAAAAATCTAAAAGTTTCAGGTTTCAGCTCTCAGTTGTTTCATGCTGTGAGCAAGGAAACACGTATTTGTGATAGTTTCAACCTTCTAGAGCTTTGAAACTGACCAACCAACCATTACTAAATTTACAGTGTCCAGTGATCCTGAGACTGACTACATGCATGCTGAATTTTAGGTTATTCTGTCTTGGAATGCTGTGATATTAAAGTGCAAAAATCAAGGTGTAACATACAACAGCATTTGTACCCCAAATGAGTGTGAAGCTATCTTGCCAATATAATAAATATTTTGCTTAAAGGCATGTGGCAGGAGTCCAGTAAGAGAGCTCCCAATCTATTAAAATGGTTGAGCAGAAAAAAAATGTAACTTGCAATAAAGACCTAGTAGGGCCAAAAAATAGCAGACAGAAACTCTTACTTATTTTTAAAAGCAGTCCCTTATTTCTTTTTTTTTTATTTCTAAAGTGTTTTTCTTTTTCTATGTGCTTGAAAAACTGTGTTTTACTTGTAAGCAGACATGTCTAGTTCTACGACTTCTACTACATCATTAGCATGCAACCTTCCTCATTGTTACATCACAAGCCCTTCAACCTGATTGGTAACATTTGTAACAAGTTACCTAACAAGCAGCAGGAGACTGCCTCAATGAGTGATGTCACAGTTGTTGAGGTGACAATGCTAATGATGTAGAGGGATGAATGGAACTGATGGTATCAACCTCCAGCCTACACATCACACCTAATGCTGTAAGTCAGAAAATCTTCTAATCAGAAAAACAGAAAAGAAACAAATACTTCAGATATAGGAAGTGATAACTGCCTTTTTCTGAAGGTTTCTACTGTATAAATGTCAGGCAGTACACTAGCACTTTAACTACTGCACTTCAGCAGTAAATAGCTGGCAATCCTTAGTCAAAGTTTTGCAATCATATACGTTTCTCAGGCAAGTAAGGCTCTCTTCATCAGTACTAAATATCTCTCTTCAGTCACTTGTGACAATAACAAGTATGCAAGTGACAGGTACTTTATGGCTGGGTTACTGAAAGTGCCATCCATAGCTGCAAGCATGATCAAATATAATTCTTATTGCTAAGAATCCCATTCAAAGTGAGACAGGAGAAATTGCAATTGGGTTGTACATAGTTAGTAAGGATTCTTACTGCGAGGAAAGCGGGGTGGGTTATCGTTGACATCCGTAAGTGTCACAGTGACAGACGTTGTGCCAGATAGCCCTCCCATTTGTCCAGTCATGTCCTTTGCTTGAATTACAAGCAGATACCGGTCCTTTGGCTCTCTGTCCATGTTGGGCAAAGCAGTTCTGATTATGCCTGTAAAATACAGAAAAAGAAGCCTGAATTTGAGCAAGTAACACCAAATCATTTTATTGAGAAATATCACTGTATTTATGGCAAAACAAGTCAAGGTAGTGAAAGCTATATTTATTTCCAGTTGTGACTAAGGGAAGGTAATTGGAATGCATAGAGGATGCATGCAGTAGTCTGGAGGGTTCATGCACACATTTTGACAGTACAAAATTAGAAAGAAAAAAAAATACTGGTATGTACTGTATTAGGAGGTGGTAAGTAAAAGGAGGTGATCTTCCCTCAGTGCAAGGCCTTGGTTTGACCCTAAATGGAGTATTGTGTTCAGTTACAGTATGTTCACTAAAGTACAGAAACGATATTGAAGAGACTCAAAGGGTTCAGCATAGGATCACCAAGCTGGTAAGTGGTTTACAAGGTAAACTCAATGAGGAGATATTGGACATACTAAAGCTATGGAATTTAGCCTAGAAAAGAAATAGCTGAGAGAGAACATGATCACTGTTGTCTGAATACTAATGAGGATATACACATTAACTGTACACAGATGTCTGAGCTGGTATGTGCAAGGAGAGGAAGAAGGCATGCACTGAAACAGAGAGGCATAATTAGTTGACATGTTAGACAGCATTGTGTCACACAAAGGATGTTTAGGTTCTATGTCATAACTGTTATTGCCGAAAGGCGATCGCCATTAGGGCGACTGTACAGCACCGAAAATAAATTTCAGTGATGTACCCCCTGGTGCACAACAAAATGGTGTCAGAGACTTGGATTTACTGTTTTATGCAGGAGGCTGTGCCCCCGACACCCCTTCCCCATGGGGGGGCTTCACCCCGACACCCCCTACTGAAGGATTCTCAAATCCAGGGGCGTGCATATCGGGGGTGCAAAACTGCAACAAAAAAAATTTCAGGACAGGCGAAACAAAACATACTTGTGCCTGAACCCAAACCCAGAACCCTCACAATTCCAACCCTTAACCCATTCACCCACCATGCCATAGAGTCAGCTCGGCAGGTCACCATGGCACCACCCTTCATTCCCCTCCTGGCCCTCACTGAGCATGCTCACTCCTCCAACTGCAAGTGTAAATATGTAGTGACATCATGTTGCTATATGTATGAACCCTCCCATCCAGTCGCCCTCCCCGGTGGGTAGCCCCATTGACATGAGCCATGATTGAGTCTCCATTTTTGTAGGCATCCAATCGTGGTCGTCCAGGTCACGGGATACCGGCTGTTTATCATGTGGAATAGTCTACCTAGTTAGGTTGAGGAATGTATAAATGTTCCAGCATTCATAGCAGGACTAGGCATACATTCCTGAGGAAGAATGGCATCGAGAGTTAAACAATAGAAGTACAGTGAACATTCCAGCTGTTAAGCTTGGATGTTTGCATATACTCAGACATGGTCTAGTCACTTCTGTGTGGCAGGAGGAGCACACAAAGTGGACCCTAAGCTCCTTCTGTCATCACAATATTATATTTCTTTGAGAAAAGAGAAAATCTACAGTACAATATGATGGACCCCATTTTGATCACATACAAGACAATGCATGTTTTATTCAATTTGAAACACATGTAACAATAGCGATATTAGAAGAATAATTGGAAACAGACATTAGAAACAATAAAATAGTTACATTTTGACCAACAGAGATGATCCAGTGTATAACATAATTGTTCAGTGGTAGCATCATTTGATCACATATGGGAGACCCAGGTTTGGGGTGTTTGTCTGAGGCTTAGTAGTTATGCAATGAACCATGTGGTGAGCAAAGGACATTAAAGGGACACTGTTAATCCCCTTAGGCCTCAAAATGTCCCTAGTTAAAAAAACACATTTTATGATTGTTCACATTCTATAGAGACTGTTAATGCAGCTGGTAGTTTGATTCAGATAAATTTTTTCTTTCAAAAAGTGAAAAACTTACTGCCCACCATACTGGTGTTACCACACCAAAACATGTTTGTTAAAACATGTTTGTTTACATTTCTTGACCAGCTCCCACTGCATATTTCCTGGATTCAGGAACACCCTCATCACAATCTAGCCACTGATTATGAAATGACAGTAGAGGAGACTGTTGTATCATGAGTGACTGCACTGTTTGAGGGTGTTTCTAATGTTCAGGAAGTGTGCAGTATGAGTAGTTCAGTGATGTGAAGCAAAACAAGGCTGGGCATAGCTATACATTACCATGCATTTCAGTTCAAATAAACAAGGAGGCAAATAAAACAGTCAGCAACATCAATGAATTTTAGAGGAAGTAAGCAATCATATAATGTGTGTTTTTACCTAAAAATAATATCATGAAAAAAGGTTGACAGTGTCTTATTAAGCTGTCTGATGTGTTCTGGCAGTTGAAAGCGCTTTTGAGTTTTGTCCTTCTTGTGCTTTTTGCTTTAACACTCACTCTGGTGTGCCCAACTTTAATAGTTTTTTGAATTGGATAACTTATTCGTTTGGGGAGCACTAGGATCTTATTATGCATGTTGCACTGGTATGATTTTTCCCCATCAAAGGAGGCTACTTCTAACATGATGTTGCAGCTGGATGCCACAGAAAGGGTATGTGACGTGACGAACAGAGACAATGGGGTGTGGGGGGGTACAAATCCAACTATCATCTCTAAGATGGCTACCTTTTCTCTTGGGTCCAACGTTATAAACACTGAGTTTTGTTTTTTTGGGCTAGTGGGCTGTATGTTTGGACTGAAAGGAGAAAATGATGGTAATCAAAGGGATTGAATAGGCTTTTATTTTAAGTAGCAGGACCTTTACTCACCAGTTAAACATCAAGGTTGGCATCAGAAGACCCTAACTTGCAACAATCACTTAAAAATTGTATTTCAAGCAATTACAGTACTTTACTATTTAGGAATTATATTGTGTATGAAAACATGACCTTTTTCCTTTACAGTTCAATTTATTATGATGCTCTTCAGCAGCCGAGGTTATCATGCTCAGCTTGCAATATTACAATCTGTTACTGTGGCTATGAAACTACATGTGATGTCTCAAGCAGAGAATTAGGATTTCAGATTCTGAGCAGCATTAGTGAAGAAATAATGTTAATGAAAAATGATCATGTTTCAATGAACATACCCCTATTTTCAAGAACTAAATGGTTTGAATTTCAGTTTTAGGTGGGAGTATTGTGTATTTAAACTGCAGAGTGCCTGAGCAAATACAGACTTTCACCATAGGGTGCATACTCAGGTGGAAAGCAGTCCAGATGAAGAAGGACAGGAGTAGGAATGAGTGTAGTGGAGTGCCAGTTTTCTTCTTAACTTCTAGAAACTACCAGTGGGGTATCAGGCAGACTGGATGGGCCAATGGGTCCTTTTCTGCTGGCAAATTTCTATGTTTATTTCTATGTTTCGATGTTTCTAATATCAGTGAGAGTTTAACCCTTGCTGTGCCACTGACTGATATATCAGTCCAAAATTCATATACATTCTAATTCTCTCGGCAGCCTAAGGGTTAAAGCATAGGTAGGGCAACTTGTAACAAAATGCAGCTTGATCTATGTTCCTTATACAGTGGAAGGGGTGCTGCATCCTGTTACTCTGCTAGGATGCCTAGCAGGTAGATATGGTAAGAAGTAGAACTTCGCAAGTTAGCAGGCACTGTAAGGCTTTACCAAGCCAGTATTTGGCATGAATGAGAGTTGGCTTTTGGAAAACCCAGCTTGACGGGAAGGATCAACACAACTGTAAGTAAATAGAGCAAGGGTCCTTGCAGGGGATTAGGGAGGAGTACAGAGCTTAGTGTAAAGCAACAGTGTTAATTATACAGGATATCCAGTTTGGCAAAGATGTTTTGGGGGCCACATCATAGACTATGTTACCAACATTGAGGGAGAGGAAGAGCATATGCTCAAAAAGGCATCTGTTTCTTGTGAAATAATTTTCTTCTTCTTTTCTTTTTAGTTCAGTGGAGTACCCCCAGTTTGGAGCACAGAGATATCTGTCATGCTGTGATAAATCAAGGTGTTGGTCATGAATGCAGTCCATCTACTTCTAGAGGGCACCCTACACAAAATAACACCCTAATGAGTTTAATTTTGTGCTGAGGGTTACACATTGCATGCTTGGCACCAAAGTTCTTTCTGTCTTTTTATGGCTTACAGTCTACTTCTTTTTGCCAATGATTGTTGACGTTATCTTAATCATGCTAAAGGTTATAATTTATGATAGCTGTGCTCTGGCTCTCAGAGAAGAGAACTATATCATCAGCATACATGTGTATTCTGCAAGTGCTGATGTAAGAGGGGGCATTGTTGACAAAAATAATGAAAATGAGTTGTCCCTGTGCAGTACCCAGTGGAACTTCAACAGCAACTGAAAGCATCCCAGAGATACACAATATTTTTGACCACTGGGCCATGCTCTGGCAGGTATGGCCAAAACATTGGTTGCCATTGATTATAAATAGGGAATAATCCACAGTGTTAAATGCTTTAACCAGATCTGTAGAAATGATCTCAATTGTTTGTCCACTGAAGATGTGGACTGAGAAATCAGGCTTAAGTTTAATGTGGGGATGTGTTAGGTACTTCTCCTAGGCACAATAAATCTGAATTAAATATACATCATGTGTGGTATGGCAGTGGCCATCAAAGCTGATGAAAAAGACTTGAAGGAAATTGTAAACTATACACAGAGACTAGACTAGCAATGTCCCACCACAGTTAAGAGAAAAAATGTAATGATATGAATCAATAGCAGCAGATATGAAACAGGACATGGGAAGTATTCCTTTCACTGTACAAGGTCTTGGTTAGACCATACCTGGAATATTGCTTCTCCACAGTGTAATAACCACATTAATAATGCTGAGAGGGTCCAGCACAGAGTTGATTAGTAAGACTAGAGGACAACAGCTAAAAGAAAATATTGAATACACTTAAATTATTTAAACTAGAGGACAGAAAGTTGAGTCTGGAGGGGCATGATCATGGTGTTCTGAATACTTGACTGATAAAAATGGTGGAGTATGCATAGCTGAGCTGGTGAGTGAAAGAAGAACAAAAAGATGAAGCATATACTCAAACTGAGGGAGGGAGTTCTGCAGTGAGAGCATAGACAGGAATAAATGGGTAGAATAGGCTGGCCAAGCAACCCTTAACTGCCATCAGGTTCTATGTTGCTATGTTTCTATGGTATGTACTGGATAATGGATATATCAGAAAGCATTTTACACACAGAGGGTGACAACTTGTGGAACAGCCTACTCAGTGAGGATGAGCAAACAAACACTGAAAAGGATTTAAAATCAGGAATAGACAGATTCCTGATGGTGTCTGGTATTGAGAGTTACATAGTGTGTGAGGAGGTACTAAAATCCCTGCCATATTATGGAAGGGACTTACAAGATGGACCATAAGTCCTTTCTGCTGTCACAATTCTACATTACTCTGATAACTCTGCTCTGTTGGCTCTGCTGGATTTGGTGCTCACCAAGAGTGAGAGGATCCAAAATGCAAAAGTCCTGGATCCACTTGGCCCCACTGATCAGAGAACAGTGGTGCTGGAGGTCCAGATAGGGATCATTAATAGGGCACACACAGCAAGGGTACAGGACTTTAAGAAGGTGGATCTTGACAAGATGAAGGAACAACTGGAAAAAAGCACAAGGATTACACATAAGGCATAAAAACAGAGACAAAATGGGAAGAATTTAAAAAAAAGTAATGATAGATTTGACAGAAAGCTCAATTGTGAAGGTATCAAAAGGAAAATGGGAAAGGGATCCAATGTGGTTCATGGCTGAATTAAAGACAGTAGCAAAAGCCAAAAGGAGGGCTTTCTTAAAGTATAACAGACGCTAATGAAAGGAGTATAGGAAGAAGTATCTGTAGGAAACAAAGGTAGCCAGCAGGAAGGTGAAGGAGGCCAAGACAGAGTCAGACCTCTGGCTGGTAAAGGGAGTGAAGCAAGGAGTAAAGATATTCTTTAGGTACATACAGAAAAAGTGTAAGGTCAAAGTAGGTAGTGTGAGACTGAACAGCGAGAAAGGATTGGAAGAGGGGGACAAAGAGAAAGCAGAAGTACCAAACACACATTTTTGTTCCATATTCACTAGGGAGAAGAATGGGTCAGTGCCAGAATGGGGGCTTAAGAGGGGACGGGATGAGAGCTAAGGCTCAAATGGCATGGTCAAAACAATAGAGAAAAGGCTGTTGGAAAAGCTTACATGGATGAAAATAAATAAATCTATGTGACTTGATGGATCACACCTGAAGATGGTAAAGGAGGCAGGTGAAGTGATACCAGGCAGGGCTGCTTGCAGATACATTCAGCTGCTCTCTGGCCATGGAGGTGGTCCATAAGGACTGGAAGACAGTGGATGTGGTCCTTCAACACAAGAGCAGAAGGAAGTATGAAATAGGCAGATCTAGACCAGACAGCTTGATGTCTGTAGTGAGAAAATTATGGAGTCTTTACTATGACAGGAACTGGTGGACTTCCTGCATGGAAATGGGTTACTGGACCCCAGCCAACATGAGTTCATTTCATGAGGGGAAGGTCTTGGTGGACTTCTTTGATTAGTTGACAAGGGCAGGAGCTAGGTGACAGGCAGTAAATATGATATACATGTATGCCAGCAAAGCCTTTGACTCAGTCCTCCGGGATGCTGGTCAAAAAGATAAGGGACTTAGAGTGGAGGAAAAATTGGCAACTTGTCTGGAACACTGGCAGATGGGAAGAACAGATAAGGTAGTAGTTAATGGGGATGTTTCATAGGCAAGACAAGTAACACATGGAGTATCTCTGGGGTCAGTGCTGGGCTTGATCCTTTTCAGTATATTAATTTGTGACATAGGGGAAGGCGTCAACGGTAAGATCTGCCTCTTTGAAGAAGGCACAAAGACTGTCACAAGGGTGGACACAGGGGAACAGGAAAGGGAACTAAGGGAGGAACTGGATAGATTGGAGAGCTGGATAAAGATCTGGCAGCTGAGCTTCAGTGCAAAAAAATATAATGTGGTGCACATTGAGAAGAGGAACCCAAAAGTGCAATATGAAATGGGGGGAGTAGTGCTAGAGTCATAGTTCTGATATTCAGAGCAATAGTTTTAAGTGTCCTTATGCTCACTTATCAGTATAAAATATATTGTCATGTTCAGGATAAAGCCTACTTTATTTATTTATTTATTTCAGTTCTTGGAGAAGACTATTTGAGCTCAGAGCTCTTTACATAGGTTCCACGTTGGAAACATTTCAGACAACTGGTGTATAAGGAAACATGGTATAACAGGATAAGAAGAAACATTTCAGTACAACAAGATTTATACAAGAATTCACAAATACAGCGTACACAACAGGTTAAGTTACAACCGCAGTCCAGTACACAACAGAAACAGGCGATTTATTGAGCCCAACAGTGAACCTGTTAGTTGTCAAAACGAGAGGGTGTTAAAGCATTACTAAGTGCTAAAGAAAAGGGGTGGGGTACACACAGGTGCAGAGTGCAAACAAGTTAGTAATATAAGTTCGGTAGTAGGGAAAAAGGAAGAAGGTGACTTAGTTTAGTGTTAGCGATGGCAGACACACTGAGATTCATGTATAATAAGGTTCCTTAGGTACCTTTTGAAGGAACACAGAGTGGGCAGGCAAGCAATGTTCTCCTGAAGGGAGGTGAACCACAACAGAGCCCAGTAGGCAAAGGACCTTTGTCCCTGAAATGTACGACATTTTGGAATTAGGAAGGACTGCTGTTCAGAATTTCAGGTATGCCACAGATTTATTCAGGGAACCAGCAGTTGTTGGATCCCCGGCAGTAGCTGAGCAAGGCAGATCTTTGTGGCCAGTAGGCAGGATTGATATTTTAGGCAGTCATTGAGTGCTAGCCAGTGTGCCATGGCACATAGATTGCAGGCGTGAGTTAGTCAGTGCGCACCTAAGGTGAGTCTGCAGGCTTTGTTGAGTGCAGTTTTTCTGCATCGGATGGCCATATCTGTGGTGGAGCCATATATCAGCAGACTATAGTCCACAAGGGAACTCACTGAACTGTGAACAGCTATGCTGAGGGTTTAGGGGGTCAGACTTTGCCTGTCACTATAGAGTACCCTTATGCATTTGTTGATAGCACTAGCTATGTTGTCAATGTAGAGGGCATAAGACAGTGAGCTGTCAATAGTGATTCCGAGATATTTGAAGTGTTGAACACGTTCAAGTGAGGCACCACCCCTATCGCAAATTGATAGCGGGTAGTTTCTGTGCTTGTTTTGTGAGCTACTGAACGGCATTGTTTTTTTTTTTTTTTGTAGTTCATTATCAATTTATGATTTTTAACCATGTCTCTACTCTGGAGAAGTCACACTGTAGTTGCTGCTCCAGAGAAATAGGGTTTAAGCCACTGGAGAATACAACAACATCATCGGCATAGAGAAGGATACAGACTTGGCAGGCTTGGGGGAGGCAGTTTAGAAAAAGACTAAAATGGAGGGGACCAAGTATAGACCCCTGAGGAACACCTGAGTGAACCAGCTTGGTGTCAGAGAGGACAGCACCCATTCTGACTTGCTGTGAATGGCAGTGCAGGTAACTGCAGAACCATGTAACAGTCTCTGGAGCAAGGCCTATGGTAGTGAGTTGGTCAACTAGAAGGGCATGGTTGACTATATCAAAGGCCTTTGTCAGGTCAATATAGGTTGCCCCGACAAGTAGACCAAGACTGAGAGATTCGTGGATGAAGCCCGTGAATTCCAGGAGGGCTGTGGTGGTGCTGTGCCCTGCCCTGAAGCCATGCTGTTCAGGGCATAGGAGCTCATACTTCTTCAGGTATTCAACCAGCTGGTCTGCGATAATTCATTCTAAGGCCTTCGAGAGTGGTGGAAGTATAGAGATGGGTCTATAGTTCAAGGGGAAGGCAGGATCCCCACACTTGTACACTGGGGTAACTACTGCAGCTTTCCATTTTGGGGGGAATACTGTGGAACAGAGTAAGAGGTTGAGGATATGGGTGAGGGGGGCCAGAATTTCTTTGAGTGTGAGCGTGACAAGTTTCAGATTGAGATTATCTCCACTATATCTCCCTTTGCCGAGCACTTTACGCAGGTATTTTCTGGTTTCCCCAATGGTGATGGCCTTGAAGTGAAAGGGGGGATGCACCGGGTGCTGAAGGTGTGCAGCAGGGTTTGTGGAGGAGAAGAGGTCATCAGGAAGGACACTCTGGAGGTCAGTGAAGGCATTGTTGAATGTATTTGCAATAGATTTAGGGTCAAGGATGGGCAAACTATCAATGCTAAGCATGGAGGGGGCTGGTTTGGGCTCCTGACAGGTGACCTCTTTTAGGTTTGCTCAGAATGTTCGACCACCATTCCAGTTCTTGATTCAGGCCTCTTTATAGTATAGATTTTTTGCTATTCCGATGGTCCTGGTGCAGTTATTCCTTGCCCGCTTGTAATTCAGGATGTCAGATTGTCTACCCGTGGCCCTGGCTGTATGCCAGAAGTGGTTACGATTTTTCATTAATTCAATGGTATCTGTGCTCATCCAGGGGTTGAAGTAGTCTTTGATCTTATGCTTTTTTAGGGGAGCGTGAATGTCACAAATTGCATTGAATAGGAGGATGAAATGGCCAAGTGCGCCGTCAATGTCGGAAGCACCAAACACTGCAGACCAGTCAACATTGAGGAGATTGGCTCAAAAGTGATCAGAGTGACCAGGCTTTAGAACCCTGTTGGTGACTGTTCTGGAAAGGAGTTTGGAGAAATTATTGGCCCAAGTAAACATAACAGGGGAGTGGTCACTGATGTCATCCAGGAGGTCGGTGGCATTTGAAGAACGCACAGGTCAGTTTGTGAGCACCCAGTTAAACAAAGTACTAGTGCCCATCCTATAATTAATCCTAGTGGGGGGGTTCAATGAGCTGAGTAAATTGGATAGCCTGTATTGCATCTTTGATTTGGTTAGCTTCAGGAGCAAGCCAATTCATATTAAAATCACCTAGGAGTATAACCTCGGAGCTTGCAGTTAGGCTTCCAAGGCAGCCTATAATGGCATTGAGACCTTAGACCGAGTTTTTAGGGGAATGTAGACAGATAGTATTGTAACTGTTTTGTTGTGGGCCACAAGAAGGATTTTTATGGTGAGGGCCTGTGTGAATGGCCCTAGGCTGGGTAAGTTTAGGGCTATGCCCTGTAGGCCATATGTTTATTCCAGAGTGCTTCAAATATGCAAAACTTGTGTGCATTCACAAGTTCTTGTCAGTTTGGGCCACCTTGCTCAGATGCTCATTTTCATGTCCTCAGGAATGTGCAGAGGCTTCAGGTGGGTGAAACTATGGACAAGTTATAAGGTACAAAGTTTGTGCTGAGTAAAATTACATTTTCATTAAAAAATTATAATAAAATAATAAATAAGGAAAAATGGACAGCCTAGATACAGTCAGCAGGCATGTAGTCATTGACAGATACCCTAGCCCCATAGTACCAAAATAAATATTAAGATCTAACAGTGCCTGTGATGGTGTGTATGTCTTCTGTGCTCTTTTTACCCATAAATCCCTTTATATCCCTGCAACACAGGTAACACAGGTTTTTGACAGGGGCTGTGGGGGGATTTGCACCAAATCCCTATTGCTTTAAAGTTGACCTTTTAAGACCTCACTGGCCCTGCACTGCATGCTGTACTTGTTGACTGTCCCTTAGAGGAAGGGTTGATAAGCAACACCTGAGTCCAATAAAGGGAGAGGATGAACAAGAGGAAAACGAAGGTGTCATTTTCTGTTATGGTGAGACAACCAGAGACTGAACTGCAAGAACTTTTTTGTAAAGCTGAATACAAGTTCTTTGCTTTTAGTATGTTACCAAAAGTAAAGCAATTTTCAATTAATTTAGACTCTTTTCCAGAATGCTTTCTTTGTGAGTGTTCCCCAAGAGGCAGCCCAGTTTGCTAGCATGTCACAGTGCCCCAGTGTAAAAGCACAGCAATGGAACCAAAAGTATGAGATGGGTTCTGAGAGGGAATTAGGAGTTACACAAGAACATCTGGGTGCTTGCATTTTCCAGCTTTGTGACTGGACATGGACTTCAAAGACATAAAGGGGTGCAAGAGGGAGAGTGGGGAGAATTAAGATTTGGTATTCTGAAGCTGTGAGAGGTGGAAGAAGGGGTGCACCTCAAGAAATCCTCTCACAGTTCAAACCAGTACCAATATGTTTGCATGATTTGCAAGCAAACATAAAAAGTAAAAGAATAATATGGACCAGATTTCAGTTGTAAGTTACATTTTGTCTAAATGTTATGTTTCTCAAACTTTTCTTCCAGACATCAGTTGCTCTTCATCAGAAACCTGTATAAACTTCCATAGCATGTAGTCAAGCCCCCCCAAAATATTTTTGTGAACTGTAACTTGTCATCCAACACATCTGGGATTCAGCATCATGGCCTGGAAACCAAATTATCAATCTGAAGAACTTTTTTTTTTTTTAGCGAGCAGCTCACAACTAAATCCTGTTTGAAGCATAGCGTGAAAGCATGAAGTGTTTGCTTACAGCTAATAAATCTTCTAGAGGCAAATGCTTACTCTTCCATTTCTTAGTGACACTGCCTTAGGAAATATTAAATGCTAAACAAGAAGGATGTGAAAACTGACATTAGGTCACTTCTCAATGCACATCGGCAGATGCATGCTTTGCAAATACTGTTGGCACCTCTATTTTTCATCACTGCAAGCCCATCATTTTCCTTACTGCCTATATATTGTATAGAATGTTTTCAGTATATAATTCTTAGTCTACCAGTTATATTGTTTTTAAATATTTGTGTATCATCTTTTCATTACTGGGTGAACAGCAACAGACTCAACCTTTAATTATAATCAAGAATAGAAAGTGCTGGAAACCATTTAGTAGCAGGATGTGGTTTCTTTATCGAATCATTTGGTGACTAACCCACATATAGTACAGTTATATGTCCTGGATATGCATTATTCAAACAAATTTACACTGTGGAAAACTGCACACGTGTATGTCACTATACTTGCCAACATCTATGATCATCAGATCCCCTAATCAGGAGAGGACAGGAGTGTGTTGAGGGCAGAGCAGTGTCAGGCACCAGACATTTAGTTAAATACCCATGATGGTGGCAAAGTGGATCCTCTGCTCCATGCAAAGCAGGAGACAGTGGGATAAGGCAGTTATCCAAGAAGTCCCATGTCCTCACAAAGAAAACAATACTTTTGAGTGGTAGGGAGGGCTTGCAGGCACTACAACTGGGTCCTTCCTCACAAAATGTTGCTGCTCCCTGTACCCCCCCCCCCATCATGGTAGGTATACAATTTCATGGTTTACTTGGAATTATACAATAGGGCTAACAAATGCAGCAACCTGATTGGTTGGCAGGGATCTTTACCCATGGGTAAATCTCAGTATAATCCACAGGTATAGTTCCAGCTGACCCAGCCTCCCAGCCGACCACTGCACAAAACAAATCACTACCTGTTTCTTCTTTCGCCTCCATTTAACCACTGTTTTCAGTTACTCTTCTGTAAAAAACAAATCCCAAACCCAGTTTGTGAGACATAAACTTTTTTTCCAGTAGGTCGCACCCACCTCACCACTCAGTCACATTCAGCTGCAAGAAAAAAATATACTTCAGCCTCAACCTGAAGAGCTAGAAGGGAAGTGATTTTCACTTTGGTTACTGTTCAATAAAGGGAAACGCCTGATCCTCTGTTACCACTGCTCGCACCTACCTCAGTCCCGCACTCCTTACTCCCCACAAGATCGTTACCTGCCAGCTGACGCTTTTTCATTTTCCCAGTGTCCTCCACCAAGAATTCTCAGTCTTTAGATCACTTAAAATACTAACAGAGTCCAACCACTACTTCAGCTATTTGGCAGAATACAGTCAACTCAGAACCACATGCTGGATGATGGCAGTGCTCACACCAGGCTGTGTGCATTACCTTACAGGGGTCCCAGTGTACCAAGTCAAAAAGCTGGGTTAAAAAAAAGAAAAGGAAAAAAATCACTTCCTAACCCGAGCTGCACAATCATGACCCCTGCCCTGATTAATTCCCTCAAGACTTGCACTGTCACTGTGCCAGCCACGGTGCAGACAGTCATCCTGCCTTTTTCTCCCCAAATTTTACACCTCACACTCTAAGTCAGCACCTCAGCTCAGCCAACACACAGTGCCTCTCCTCCTCTCTCTCTCTCCACTATTGCTGTAAAAAATAACCTTCTCAAATGAGTTGTGCCGTGGGGTGGGGGAAGAAGGCCCCTGAATACCATACATAGCAACAGGGAACTACTTTTTTAGGTGTAAGAATATAGTCAATTAAAGTAATATAAAATGACAAAAAAAAATGTGATTTTCTTTCTTTTTTTTTTAGAAAAAGTAACAGGGGACGTTGTATAATCACAATAAACCACTTCAGGGTGTGGGTTATGCTGGAATTTATCCTTACAGAAATATAAGTGTACTGTGTTCATACAGAATGCATGCTACATTGTAAATTGTGCAATGTTTGCAAGTTGTCAGTTACACAAAGTGAATCTATGTGAACCAGGTCTAAAAAGCACATCAGATTCGCATGCTGAAAGCTTGACATGTATGCAGCAGGTAAGCTGGTGCAAACATCTTCTAAAAAGCACATCAGGTTCACGTGGTGCATGCTCAACATGAGTGCAGCAGGTAAGCTACAGTAGTGTGAACATCATTTAAAAATCACATCAGGTTCACATGTTGCACGCTTGCCATGTGTACAGCAACAAAGCTGGTGTAATTTCATCTTAAAAAGCACATCAGTTTCTATTTCTCATACTACTGCTAGCAAACAGCCATTAAAATATCTTTTTCATTCATTTCCCATTAAAATTAGTTAATCTCATTAATTCTGATCCTTTTGTAAGTTGTCTAATATTCTTTGATTCCTGTCATTAAATTACCATTAATTTGTAAAATATTGTTTTCTTACTACATTAAATGCCTAGGATATAGTCAGCCAACATCCCCGATTCCAGATGTGCGAAGAGGGGCCTCTGTGTTGTGAAGCTAGACCTTTTAGTTTTGTGCCATGTAAATCCTCTTATGCATATTTAATGCTGTGGATGTGTTTCCCTAAGGCTGTTATGGCTCACTTACATTCCCTTTGTCATTCTGTATGGAACATATACACTATGGCCATGCTCAGCACTCTTTGTGCTGAGTAACGTCTTGGAAGCATACGCCATACCTCACATTTTGTCACTGAAATGAGGGACATGGACAATCAAAATGAGGGACAATGAGGAACACTAACCCTCACGATGATCAGGACACATCCTGAAATATAAAGCTACAGTACCTCAGAAAACAATGGAAACCACTGTATTTACTTGTACTGATGTTAGCCCCTAAGAATTAACTTCTTCCATAAAGCAGGAGTGCCATTTAGGTAGGACAGAGGGGAGTAGTCCCCCTCCTCACATTTGTGTCTAGGTTGTTCTTATGGTGTGGCAATAATGGCATTACATTTGGATTTAATCTTTTGCACAAAAAGTGACCCCCCAGGCCTGTGTTGTGCTCACTTTACAGATGCACTCCTGATTTCACTGTGTCTGTATTGTGTTGTTCACTCTCTCTCCACCTTTTAGTGGTGGCGACATCACACGTGACATGGAGGATCTCCTGCCAAGCAAGAGCACGAGTCACTCAAGTGGGACACTATCATTCTTGCCACAGAGTAGACAGACTGCATCCTGCAGCTTGGAGGATTCAGTGAGCACTGAACTCTCAATAGCATTGTTGTGGTGGCATATTTTTGTTGGTCTATTCTTAGTGAGCCTCCATCTCCCTTGGTGACTGAAGGGACTGGGGTGAGCAAGAAGCTAACTCGAGACTAGGCTATTTACTTACTCTACTAGGCTCATATCATAAAAAAAAAAAAAGCAAACAGCGCAATCCCCCCACGGTAGCAAGTTAGACCTCACAGAGCAGTGACAATGGTGGTGGCAGCCTTCATAAGCCTTGGTAAGTACAGTGCAGCAGCAGCCAAACAAGAAGCAAGCAACACAGATTGGGTGGGTTCGGTTGGTGAGGTGATTTGTTCGCAGACTGTGTTGGGGACCTGGGATGGTCGGTTCTAGCATCCAGCTTCTGGCAGAAGGATGGAGGAGGAGAGGACTGAAAACTGGGCTAGGCCATAGGTTGTGACTAGCTGGCCAGCTAAGTAAAAGTAAATATATATATTTTTTTTTTACAAGACGATTGTGGAAGGAGGAAGGACTGAAATGTTGATGTGTTTTTCATGTTTCTGGACCTTCGGGTGGCTTCATGACCCATGTGGGCTCTGTATTGAATGAAATGGAGTTAGGGAGTGAAATTTGGGAAGATGTTTCTTTTTGGGGGGGGTCAGAACTTCAGCCAGGAAAAAATTGATTAGTAACTGGGTGGGTTTAAGCCAAAATCTGATGCACTGCTCTGGGTTATAGACAGATGAATCTTACACATTTGAATTTTTCCTGATTTGCATATCACTTTTCAGTTACAACAAATAAGTTTTACTTTTTAGAGACATTCCAGACATTCTATAGCTTGCCATCTAGGGGTTAACTAGCACCTGGCCTCCACTTGTTGTTGGCTCCCCCCTGCTGAAATCTGAAATGGTGCCCCTGCCATAAAGTCTAAATTTACAGGACATCCTCTGTGTAAGCATGTTTTCCATAAGGGATGGATGAGGGGCAGAGCAGTTTTTAGGGGTAAAATGAGGGTTGTCCCTTAAATTCAGGTACAGTTACGTAATATGGTATGCACAGACTATTGGAGCCACACTATAGTCAGGCTTATGCCCCCCCCAGTGAAGCTGACATCTACGTCCCCATGCTCATGCACATTATGACATAGGGCATGGGAGAGTGCAGGAGTGTGCTCCATTGAAATGAATGAGGGTATTTTTTTATTGCTATTTTATACATTATTGATGGAGAGTTGGAGATTAATGAAGGCCACCCCTCAACTAACAAGGGTCTTGTTTGTAGAACAGTGGCTTTCAGTATTCTCATACTCACCATCATAATGTATTAAACAGTTATAAAAAATAACTTCATTCATTTAAAGAGGGTACGTCCCAGCACTCTGACCCATGGACATCATCTCTTAAAGACTCCTACCTCTGACTCCCTAGTACTAAGGTAGGAGACTCTCAACTTTTATCTATGCTTGGTGGGTTGTCTGCAGCAGTGTGGCTGCACCTGCTACAGTGTGTGTGCAGGGGGAGGACTGGCCATGTGGGTGGGTGTCGAGTTATTGCTACTTTTGTGTTTGTTCCTTAAAGTCTGTTTGTGTGGAAGCATTAAAAACTTTGAAGAGAAAATAGTAGGAGTACAGGCCAGAAAGAAGTAATTAAGTAGCTCTGTGGGTAAGTGTGTGTATTGGAAGTGGGAAGAAGCACATGTGCTTCCATTGGTATATGTGCTCCAGTTTAGTTGTACAGCGGAGATGAGGGGGGACAAGAAAACTAAAAAGTATATCAGTGGCTATAAGCATGTGCATGCATGCAAATGTATGCAGATTTGTACTGAAGTACAAACAAGCCATATGTATCCATGCAGTATAGCGAAGTGGTTAAAAGCATTGAACTGCAAACCAGGAAACCTGAAAACCCAGGTTTGAATCTCATCAACCCCACTTGTATACTGTGTGATCCTGAGCAAGTCACTTAACCTTTATGTGTACAGTTTATAGTGACCACTTATTTTTACATGCACGCAGTCTATTCCAATTTAACATAAAAAATTATGCTTTTTACACTTGCTTGATGCACCCATGCCACACGTATGCAGTTTGTTTCAATTTAACATTTAAATCATGCTTGCAGCATACATATCACATGAGTAGTTTTATATGTGCAGCATGAAAACATTTAATATAATTATTTCTTTAATGGTACCCACTTCTGGTGTGGATCTGATCACTTGGCCTGCAGCCTCATGATGAAACCACACCAGGTGTGGGTAAATCCCAGAATAAAACACACCGTCATGATTTATTACCTAAGTATGTCCCTGCCTCTGACCTTGCCACCCACAATAAAACACAGGCAACTCACGATGGGGGAGTGCACATTCACATTCAGTTAGTCTGCAGAGTTCCTCATATGTGGTATACTCTGCGGTCATGCATGGCCTTCCACACTTGCAAAGAATACATTTTTTGTGTGTATTGGACTCTCGTTCTGTCCCTGTGTACAGTTCCAGCATAATCTGTTCTTTATCAATGATTTGTTACTATCTGTCTAAATTTGTTATGATGAGAAGGGTCCTAGAAGCTGCTATGTGAGAAGCTAATGTTTAGAGGTAAATATGTATGTCATTTATTTATGGAGAGTGGTTGAAGGGTGCTGTTGTGCTCATATGTTTACTAGTTTACTAGTTTTAATCTGGAGATATCATGGTGCCAATAGCAGGGAAATCAATTGTAAAAATGGCCAAATAAACTGTAAACCAGACCTATCAGCACCCAGAAATTAATTCATTTTGACCAGTCCATTTTATGTCCCAAAGATTAAACACATTTTTGTTCAGACAAACCATCAAACAGACATGAGCAACTTTTTCTTAGTATCTTGTTTAAGCAGTCAGTTGCTTTACAGTCACTTTACCATATATATGCTCGTACATTTTCATGGCTCAATTGCCTAATCCTGTGTGGTACTTTGTCATCACAAATTCGTTGGTCTAATGCTGTAAAAAAAACTTTCCGTCAGAACTCCATAGTGCATGATGATAAAGTGACTGTACAGTAACTGACTGCTTAAACAAGCTACTAAGATCAAGTTGCCCTTTACTTATGTCTGTTTGATGGTTTGCCTGAATAAAATGTTTTTTTTTTTTACCATTGGGACATTAAATGGTCAAAATTCATTATTTTCTGGGTGCTGATAGGATTGGTTCACAGTTTGTGTGGCCATTTTTGCAATTTTATTTAAGAATCTGTTCTGGTTTTCAATAAAATATTTCCAGTTGGCATCAGATAAACTCAGTTACACATTATTTCCCCAGATTTTTAACTGCAGCACCTTTCATTTATTCTTATTAGTCATTGCCATGATAATCAAATCTTTCAGTAAATCTTCATTTGCTTTTATTGCTTATTCATGTCCTGAAGTAAGAATTCTGTGTTTCACTGGTTCAGTAGCAACTTAAGCACAGTGTATAAAGGATTGGTTATAAATGTACTGTACTGAATACTTATGCAACATAGACTTTAATCATTTCTCCTTCTGTACTGGAAGGAGACTACATCCCTTATGAGGTACCACTGAGCTCAGCCATGCAATAAAGGAACACATCTTTAGGAAGATTTCACTTCTGTAAGTGCCACATGGACAAGGAAAGGTTTACCTCTAACTAGGGGTGCCTTAGGGAATATAGTTATGGTCCTCACAGGGAGACAGGGATGGAACCATTGGTGGAGATGGGGCAGATAGTGGAGCAAAGACATCTGTATCTGAGGAAGGCTTGAGCATGCTGTTTAGGTACAGTAGTGCTTTGGGGGGCATGTAGTCTGCTGCCATACCAAACCCCAAACCTATCCTATTAACTCACTGATCAATGGACAATTTATGTATGTGTAAAAGTGGTTATGAATATAGATTAAATGCTTAAACAATGCAGGCTGATGAAAAAGGATTGTTTATTGTTTTTACCTGTGTTAGGTAAGGTGCACTGACATTTAAATCCAAGCTCCTACAAGGGCAGCAAAATGCTAAGCAGTGCACATCTGTTCTTATGTACTATAATATGGCAGGAATGGAAAAAAGAAGCTTGTTATTGGTTGTAATTTAACCTTGCTGTTCCTATGGGGTTGGCTCACCTGACTATTCTGTACTGTAACAATCAAATGGCATGGGTGATTGGCAACATTTCTACAGATTGTATGTGACTGTGAGATAAAAAAATGACCACCCCACAAGACAGCATCCCTACTAGATAATTTTAGCAGTCATTCAGATCTCTAAGGCCTCAGGAACATATATTTGATTTTTTTACTACCCCCTAACACAACCTAAATTATTCATACTTTAGATCAAGAGTAGTGATGGGAGAAACTCAAAAGGTTCTGAGGTTCTAAAAGATTCTGATAATCAAAAAAGGTTCAGATGGTTATCCAAACCATATCTGAACCTTTTAGAACCTTTATGTTTTATGGTAACTTTAAGTTAAAAATTAATTTTTAACAAGCTTTTAATCAACATATCTGTAGAAAAAAGAATTAAACCACTGTGTAGGAGTAACAAACAGCACGATTAGTGAAATGAGATAAGAAGGAGTGAATGATGTGACTGTAGATGTGCCTGCTGGAAGTACCAGTGCTGTAATATGTACATGCTGAATCTTACATCCAGCACCCACCTCCTAGGTGAGAATGAGTTTGTCCAAAGGCAGGCAAGTCCCAGAACTCTGGCCAGCACTTAAAACTTAGTAGTTATAGCACCACTGTTAACCAAAATAATCGCAGTTAGCAGACCTGTGTGTATTAAACTCTGACAGCCACACACCACATACATACTATCTGAGTGATTTTGTCAAAAGGCAGGTAACTCCAAGAATATTCTCTAACCACTCTTCTGTTTCTGACATTTAAGAAAGTAGTACTGTGTATAATAGTCAATAACAGAAGTGACTTTGATTTCTCAGCAGGCACCAGTGTGAATGTCCCTCAGTTAAGTTCAATGAATGAGGAGGAACACACCACCATAATGGAGATTCAGAAACAACATCAGTGACCAATGTCTTAAAGATGACAATCCTACCTAGGTTATTTTACACCCTAAATCACCTGGCCATCTATCTCCCACAAACTTCTTTTAAAATGATTTATAAGTTCTGTTCTGATTTCATATGGAATGGAAAACCCCCATGTAGAGTGAGTCTATTGGAAGCTCACAGGTACAAGACAGAAGGGAGGGCTGCAACTACCTGATTTTCTTTCTCTGTTACTTAGCCATACATTTAGATAGGTTCTTGCACTGGTTTCCTTCTCAATTGGATTCTCCCCTTAAGCCCTTCTGGCTGCAATTAGATCTGGAACAGCCCAGGAAGGAATGGACATCCTTAGAAGGCCTTGTATACTGTTCCTGGAAGGCAGTCTCCACACAGCTCCAAGATTCAACCATTGGTTGGAGCATCAGGACCTTCCACCAATTTTGCAACTGTAACTAACTCCATATAAGGAAGGATATCTCTCAATTACTCTTTAATAACCCCAGTCTAAGAATTGACAATACTACCATCCGCCATAAGGCATTGCTAACACAATCACTGATTAGTTTGAAAAGAGTTTTGCAGTGACCCTCTTTGCCCAACCTATCTCAGCTGCAAAGAAGGTGGAATCTCCCTTCAAAACACTTGTTTTACCTTGCACGCATTCATCATTGCCTTAGATGCTTCTTAGGAAACCCCCCTGGGAGAACTGATTGTACCCCTTTTTACTCCCCCTTTTGGATTTAGTTAAAAAAGCTAAGCCTTTCTCCAAACTGTACAATGTACTAGTTTACAGTTCATGGCAGAATTATGCCCCAGTTGCCTATTACTGTAAAAATAACTTAGACAACCCATTCTCAGATTCTCAATGGCAGCCTGTTTGGTTGGACAATTTTAAGCTGACTAAGCAGGATAGATTAAAGAGCATTCAATTTAATGTTCTTCATAACTTATACTATATGCCTACAAACTACACAGAATGAGCAAGCTTCCCTCCCCAGGATGTTCTGACTGCAGTGCCCCTTCAGCCTCGCTGCACCACAAGTTATGGTCCTGTCCTAAGATTCACAATTTCAGGGACTCAGTTAAAAGGCACATTTTGGAATATTTACCCATATCTGCTTACTTTACAGACGAAATCTGCCTATTAGGGCATTACTCAAAGGTTTCCTCAGTTTCCCCTGAAAGTACAGAGAGCTATGGAATCCATGGTCACCAAACTCATAATTTTAAGACATTGGAAGGATTCCTGGGTCCCATCTATTCCAGAATGGTGGTCAGGATTTTTAATTGCCCTAAATGCAGAAAGATGTGTGGCCAGTGCCACTGATTCTTGGGCTAGATTCCAAAAAATTGGAAGCCTTTTGTTTTACTGAGTTAAAAAACGTATTTGGATATTACATTATCCCTTTGCTACACCTTCCCAACTAAGATCATGAATGTGCATAAAATAGTGAGCTGTAGAAGGATATCAGATGGTAAGGAAGGAGGACTTGTCCCCCTGATTCACCCACATGGTTTATGGGAGTTTGTGCTTGTGAGGGGTTTCTTTTGATTTTCTGATTATGGGGCAAGGGTGGGGAGAGGATAGGTTTTCATTTCCTTGTATTTTAGTCATTGGTCCTTTTGTATGTAAGTTGTATGTAAAGTTTCCCCCATGGTGGGGTCCATATGTGAGCAATGTATCTTGTTATCAATTGTTGTTATGTGCTTGAAATATGAAAATAAACATAATTGAAAAAACAAAAAAGAACTAGCATCAACCAGGCAGACAGCCAGTTAGCCAGCTACCACTTCAGCAACTTCTACTACTCCTGTCTACTACACTCAGGAGAAAAACAGCACTACTATACCAGCACACAGGTCAATATGGTTAAGGCACATTTACCAAAAAGGACTGCTTAGAAAAGAATGAGAAAGTAACTGTGATAACAGGCAAATTCCAGATCTTTAGTTTGTAACCAGTCTCCTGAGTCTGATTTTTGTAAGAGACAGTGTGTTCGTTTACATAGCTATTTTTATTTCTCAGTCACAGGCACCATTTTGTTTAGCAACAGATCTTGGTATGGAACACAACGCACCACTATTATGAAGCAATGTGAGAGTTTCCAGGTTCCTTTGGAAATCTAAACCACGAGAAGGTCCTATGTCAAATTGGGTGCCTCTAAGCAGGATGGAGGCCTTAATTTGCCAAATTTCTTTCATTTTTACTTAGCTAGCCACATAGCGAAGTATCTCCGATGGCAACCCTTAACCTCTGTAGAGATGGTGCAAAGTTATGAGCCAATATGGCTACAAATTGAATGTCTAGCTATTAAAAAAAGTGGAATTTCCTCTAACAGCTTATTACATATTACTCTCATGGTGGGCATAAAGGTACTGCAAAATGAATTAACATACTGTATATGTCCCTGAAGGTACATTCCCAATTATGCAAAATCATTCACTATGACAATACTAAGGATATTTCCCAATCTATATATGTGAATCCAAACTTCACAATTGATAAACAATATATAAAACCCAGTGAAGGGAATACGGAACAAGATGTTAGAATTTCAGCTCTACTAGAACAAGGGAGAATTAAGTCCTCAACTGAAATCCTTAAAACCTTGGGTCTTCCTCCTAACCAGGTATTTAAAGCCTTTCAAGTTAGACACCTCCTACTAGCCCATATGGGCACAAATATCTGGGACATAAATCAAAAAGATCTTCTTAATAAGCTCTCTACACTAGCATGGGGTCTGCATGCTGTCTCCAGATTAAAAGCTGAACTTTATCCACTTATTCATCCAGATATCCAAGGACAGTCAATATATTGGTCAACCCAATTTCCATATAATCATTTCTGCTGGGACAAAATCTGGAGATACATATATACCTATACCTCCAATGATAAATTGTGCCTTATGCAATTCTATATTATACATAATATTTATTTTTTCCCAGCAAAACTATATGCCATGGGCAAATTGCAAGATCCCAAATGCAATAGGTGTGGTTTAAGTGAAGGCACTATTTTCCATATATTATGAGACTGCCCTTCAATTAAACCCCTATGGACCACAATCAAGAATAAACTGGATTCCCTGTTAGGATTAGAATCCTTTTTTGATCCCAAAATTTGTCTTTTAGAGGATTACTCTCGAATTTCAGTTCTTGAGTGTAGAAACACCATGGCTCTAATCTCTCATATGGTTAAACAGTTGGTACTAAGGCATTGGAAAGACTCCCAACTTGTATCCTATTCAGAATGACTTAATGAGTTCTTGTATAATCTAAGAACAGAGAAAATGATAGCAAGTATCAGGCACTACCCCGCTAGTTTTGACAAGAAATGGAACAAAATGTTTATGTTGACCTCAATTACTAAATAAAATCTGGCTGGTTATAGCTATTAGGTAGGTAAGGGTCATTCATATGGAAGGAGTCTGGAAGAATTGTATCTAATTACCAAAGGGTGGAAGGGAGAAGGGAGGGTACATTAGGATAGTGATTAGTTTATTTTTTTAAGCTTTAGTTGTAATTACAGTAGTTGTTATTTGTGGGTCAATGTAACCTCAAGGCCTTACCTTGTGTTCATATACATGTAACACTATTTCTATGCCTTCTATACCTATATATTCATGACTAAAATAAATAAAGCATATTTAATTTAAAAAAGGAAGCAATGTGAGAGAAGAGCATCAGGCAGTCCAAAAGTCACCACTTCACCACTGCTACTACCACTGCTATCAGGGAAAAATAGAGCTAGCAGCATTTTAATCAGTCCAGTTAAGGCACATTTAACTAAATGATCTCCTTAGAATGAGAAAGAGACTGTGTGAGAATAGGGACTTGTCTGCCACAGTTGCTGACAGTACAATTTTATGTACTGGTTGCACCTCCCAGTCCCTGCCCCGCAGGAAGACAATGATTTGGTTTAAAGGCGGGCAAGTCCCAGATCTCTACAAGGGGGCGGGGTGAGGTGGGCAAAGCCTCCCACAAAAATAGACTATTCCAAGTCAACACACCATGGGATTTGCACCCTCTTCACAAGTCACCATTCAAATCGTCGTTATGACATGGAACCAAAGTCAGGTGTCACAAACCTGGCCTAACCCTCTACGACAGAGTCCTTCCAAATCAAAGATTTTTTTTTCTTATTTATAGTCCATGGAAGGTCCACAGAGCAGAAGCTTACAGGTGTGTCCCACGGAGCACAGGAAGGAGAGCTGACTGACTTGTTTGGGGTCACACAGACAGTATGCAAGTGGCCCTGGTGGCTGTCAGATTTTAACTGAATTTCAGACACAGGTCAGCTATATTATTTTGGTTCACACTGGACCTCAAGACTATAAGTGCTGGTGCTACCCATAGACAATGCTAGAGTTCAAATTGAAATCAGGGATCACAAACTTGGCCTAACCCTCCACGACATAGTGCTTCCAAAGAATGGATTATTATTATAATTTTTGTTTACTTTTAGTCCATGGAAAGCCCACTGAGTCAAAGTTTGTATGTGTGCCCCAGGGAGCACAGACAGCAGAGCTGACTGACTTGTTCAGGGTCACACGGCAGACAGAATGCAAGCGGTGGTGGCTGTCAGATTTATTTTTTTAACTGAATTTCAGACACACATGTCTGCTACATTGTTCTGGTAGGTTCACACTGGTGTTGTGACTTCTAAAAGAAAAAAAAAATCAGGGGTCACCTCACCAATTGGCCTAACCTTGTATCAAAAAGCCTGCCACTGATCTTAAAATGACTAGGTAATGCAGGCTAGAACAAAACCTTCTAGCCTCTGCCCACTGATTAATTACTTTTCCTTCTTCTTCTTATTTATTTATTTATTTACGAGTTTTACCAGGAAGGCATACTGAGCAGTGATGCTCGATTCCAGATGCGACCTGGGGGCTGAGACCCAATACATAACATGGCATTTAATACATAGACATTTAATAGTGGAATGAAATGGCTTACTGCCTGGCATACTCACTCTGCCATATGTTGGCTCACAGAAAGTAATTTTTAAAATTTCACCTCCAAATGTTTGTTTCCTTTTCTTTTTGCAGGACAGAAAAATAATTCACTTTGCAGACTGCCTGCCTGCTGCCTCAGTCAGTAATGGCCACTTGCCCCTTTCCTCCTCTCCCCATCTTCCATTTTTGCATCACAGATTTTCTCTTCTCTAAAACTTCATATTTCTTTATTTACTCTTAGTTTTTTTATAACCCTCTATCCTTTGACTTTGAGACGACCCTCAAATTAACTATGTAGTATTTGTTTTTTGTTATAGCTATGTGCTGACGATGGGGAGGTAAACATGAAGCAGTGCAGAGCTGCTGCTTCTCTCTCTAAAGTCTGTCATGCACTGAACAGATTACAGGAGCAAACAGCCAGTACCTAAAGTTAACCACATGGGTTCCTCCCAGCCCAGCCCAATCAGGTGCCACCATAGAAACATGAATGATCTGGTCCAGTGAGGAGCCACAACAGAGAATCTCTGCCTGCTCCCTCCTGCAGCTCTGTTTTACCCATGCGCTAGATGTCAGTTCTGCTCCAGCCGTGCTCCGACTCCTTGTGTTGCTGCCAACAAAAACACACTGCATCAAAACACCTAACTCAAAGCTCAAAGAATACATCAAAAAGAAATGGCAAATGACAAAGTACAGTACTGTACTGTTCCTAATAAAGCTAAAAACAAGTAACAGTCAACATAGAGCAGTGAGTAGTAACACTACATTACTGAACCTAACAAACTCTATTGTACTGCAAAACTAAATGGTTATTCTAGCCCTGCCCAACTCCAGCAAAACTGAACATCAGCTGTAGGTACAAAATGACAGTACAACAACAGGCCTGTTGCAAGTGACATTCACTGTATTATATTTTTTCAAAATAATGGCAAATCGGAGTGGGAAGGATTTTTCCTTGACTAGCATAGCTGCCAGAATCTTTTCTCAGACATTTCTGAGAGCTATTGCTATGTTAGTGCACTGTGCCCTGGTTGCCAGAGGCGTTCCCAAATGACTGGTTATCACCTCATAAGGACATGTCTTTGCAACCTCCTCAGTCAATCAAAATACAGCAAATTCTTTACCCATTTTAAAAGTGAGGTACAGTCTGAACAATTGGGCAGGCCATCACATGGTTGCTGATGTTCCTAGTTCTCTTCAGATTTGAAATCTGGTTAGGCAGACTCCCTTACAACTTCTATAATTGTTCATATGGCATCTGCAACTAAAATTAGCCTACGTGTTAACCTCAGATGTTTGGAAATAGGTTTCAATTCTCCAAGTGCAGAAGAAATTCTGATCAGCTTTACTTCTGTTATAAATTATTTTATCTGTGAAACAGTTTACCACATGACATCACCAGACAGACCACCATCCTTCAAACTGCAAAACATAAACTGAAGATACACTTCATCTCAGTCTGCTCTTGTAGCAGATACCTTTTTTGCCATTGCACCTTCAGGCAACAAAGACTGTCTTCCTCATTTTATTTTGCATAATGTAGCCTTGATTTTATATGTCTGTATATCCATCTGCCTGCCTGTCTGTCTATCTATATATCTATCTTGTTTCCATTTCTTTTGTAATCTCATTCTTCCAGCTCTGTATATATTTGTAACTACTGTTGAACTAATAATAATGATATTTTTTTATCTGCCCTGTTCCTACCTTTTGTAAGGTCCGCCCATTCCCCACTTTGCTTCTGCAGATGACATTTCTCTATAGCTCTTCATGCTTATCTGAAGAAATTATTTCTATCCATGTATAAATGTTAAAATATACATTTCTTACTATGCGATACAGAAGTCAAAATTCTAACAATATATTTTTATGGATTAAAACAAAACTTGGCTGGGGTCAACAATGTATGTGTTGGTACATTAGTTATGGTCAGGACTTTCATACGTGCACTAACAAACATACACACATGCATGCACACACAAACATACTTGCATAATACACTAAGGAGGAAGTATAGTGTAGTGGTTAAGGGCACAGGGCTGCAAACCTGAAGACCTGGGTTTGAATCCCATAGCCCCCACTTGCATACTGTATAGTGTAGTGGTTAAGGGCACTCGGCTGCAAACCTGGAGACCTGGGTTTGAATCCCATAACCCCCACTTGCATACTGTATGACTCTGAAGTTTGAAGTTTATTGTTCTAAGAATTAATACCTTTGAGCCAAGGCTCTTTTACAAAGGTCCCATGTCATTAAGTACAAAAACATAGTAGACAGTGTTACAATCAGTATGCCGTTTAACAAAGCCACAACTTAAACAGTAACATTTATGTACAGAAAAGAAAAAGGAACTCAGAGGCAGTGTCAAGGGCAAGGAGTAAGGATTGGAGCACTTGAGAGGGAAGAGAGGGAGAAATAAGACGTTTAGGAGCAGACAGAACTAGGTTAGTGGTACTCAGGTTGTCTTTGTCAAAGAGGAGACCATGGTGGTTGAATGAAACAAATGTAAGTACACTCAGTGGGATGAGACTTTAGTCAAAGCAGTCACAGGAGCTGGAGGCTGTGAGGTGAGCATAAAGTATGGATTTGAAAGCTCCCAATGTTGTGGAGGATAGGGAGGTCAGGTTAAGGGCATTGTACCAGGTAGGGGCATGGTATGTAAAAGATCTTTGTCCCTGAGCAGTCCGGCATCTAGGGACAAGGAAAGGTTGGTGGTCAGATCTTATGGTGGTACGAGTGCCATTGTTCAGGCAGAGCAGGTCCTGGATACATGGAGGAATGAGTCCCAAGATTTATTTTTTTGCCATCACGCAGGTGAGATATATGAGGCAATTGAAAAGATGCAATCAACCGGTTTCCGTGTAGAGGTCACAAATGTGGGTCCATCTCTGTGCTCCAGTGAGGAGTCGACAGGTTTTGTTTAGTGCTGTTGAGATGCACTTTAGTGCAGTGGTAGTAGCTGAGCCATAGACAATTAGACCATAGTCTATGATTGAGATGATGGAGCTTTAAACAGCAATCCTCAAGGCAGCTTGGTTGAAAAATTGACGGTTCCAGTACAAAATTCCAATGCGTTGGTGCACTGTTTTTGCAGTGTTATTAATATGGGCTGCAAAAGTAAGACATTCATCAAAAGTGATACCAAGGTATTTGAAGGTGTTCACTTGTTCTAGTGTATTTCCAAGAGAAGTTTTTATGACGAGTGGAGTATGCCTAGTTCTGTTTTGATGACTGGCGAAAAGCATGACTTTTGTTTTTTTTTTGATTTAGGACCAGTTTGTGCTCAAGGAACCACTTTTCAACACAAGAGAAAGCAAGCTGCAAGCTCTGTCGTAGTAGATTTGGATCCTTATGGGAGGAGAGAATTACAGCGTCATCAGCATAGAGTATTAATTTTTCAGGGCAGAATTTGGGAAGCAGGTTTAGAAATAGGGTGAAGAGGAGAGGACCTAAAATTGAGCCCTGGGGGACACCAGAGAGGACTGGATTGGAGTCAGAGAGAACCTCAGAGATTTTTACTGTTTGAGAACGATGTGCCAGGTAATTTTTTACCCAGGATCCAGGTCCCTCGGCTAGCCCAATGTTGAGCAGAAGAGAGATTAGAAGGCTATGGTGAACAGTGTCAAAGGCCTTTGTGAGGTCTATGAAAACAGCTTCAGTTAAATAACCCTTATCCAAGGCTTTGTGAGTTTCACTAGAGAAATCAAGTAGGCCCGTCGACGTACTGTGTCCTTTCCTAAATCCATGTTGCTGAATGCAGAGTAGATTGTACTTTTGCAGGTAGTCTGATAGTTCATCTGCCATGATCAGTTCAAGAGCTTTGGAGAGGGGTGGAAGTATAGATATGGGCCGATAGTTCCCTTGTGTGGATTTGTCACCCCCTTTATGCACTGGTGTGACTATAGCGGCCTTCCATGTTGGGGAATTGACTTTGGCACAGGGAGAGGTTGAGAATTTTGGTGAGGGGATGGATCACTTCTTCCAAGGTGAGGAACAGAAGTTTTAGATCAATGGTGTCACTGCTATTTCTAGATTTAGAGCAGGCCTTTTTTATGTATCTGTAGGCTTCATATGTCTTAACTATTTTAAAGTGAAATAGCGGTTTGCCTGGCGAGGTGGTTTGGGATACAAGTTTTGGAACTGACAAGTCCTGGAAGAAATCTGGTGAGAGGACACCACTGAGGTCAGTGAAGGTTTTATTTAGGGCATCGATCATAGTCTTAGGGTCACGGGTAGTGGAGCCATCAATGTTCATTGCCGTGGGAGAGGATTTAGACTGTTTGCCCGTAATATAACGTATATTGTCCCAGAAGGATCTCCCATCACTCCAGGTGGTTTCTAGAGCATTCTTGAAATAGGAGCTCTTCATTTGCCTGATTTGTGAAGTGCATAGGTTGCGCGCCTGTTTATAGTTAAGTGAGTCTGTTATGGAGCCTGTGGCCCTGGCTATAGCCCAAAGATGGTCACGTGCTTTAAGCTGAGCCAGTAGTTTGGCTGTTAGCCAGAGATTAGAGAGGACTTTGATTTTACATTTTTTGAAAGGTGCATAGGTGTCACAGGCAGTGTTGAAAGTTTTAATGAAGACGTCTAGGGCAGCGTCCACATCCAGCGTATTGTAGATAGGGGACCAGTCTTGTTGTAGGAGGCAGGTCTTTAGCTTAGCAAGGTTTCCGTGTGTTAGCATTTGACTTAGGTTGGTTTTAGGAGGTGGTTTGTGGAATTTATTTGTCCAGATACAGATCACAGGGGAGTGGTCACTGAGGGAGTCAGAGAGAACGGTGGTGTTTTTTATCCAGTCCAGGTGATTGGTAAGAATCCAGTCAATGAGAGCGCTGGTTCCAGTCTTGTAGTTTTTTCTAGTAGGGGAGTTGACCATCTGTGTTAGGTTGGTTGCTAGGATAGTATCCTTGCTGGGTCCGATATCTGAGGCAAGCCAATTTATATTGAAATCACAGAGAAGGAGGAGCTCAGAGTCAGGAGGTTGTAATCTTGCAGATTCAAGGATAGACTTGAGCCCAGCTCATGGGTCTTGCGGGGGGATATAGACTGCAGCCACGGTAAGTACTTTGTTATGGACACCAAGGAGAAGCTTGACAAGGAGAAGTTGTACTAGGGTTTTTTCTGGGGAGAAACTGGCAAGGTGGTACGAGAGGTAGTCCTTTATATAGATAACACATCCTCACCCCTTTCTTTTTACCCAGTCAAGTCTGAAGAGGTTGTAGCCTTGGAGCGAGATTGCATGATCTGGAGTGCTAGGTGTTAGCCAGATCTCAACAATTACAAGTATGTCAGGATTATGTTGTCCAATAAAGGCTTGAAGAGATGCCAGCTTAGGAAGGAGGCTGCAGATATTTAGGGTAACAATGGATAGCCCGTTTTCAGTTTTTGCAGGCTTTATCTTAATGTTTGAGCCAGGGCCAGGGTTTGGGTCGATCCCACCAGACATGAGAAGTAGGAGGAGCAGCAGTTTGAGGGATATCTCCTGTAGCTCATACCATGTAACGTATTTCCTCTGCATGCTGCAGGTTTGGATACAGTGCAGTCACCTAGGGTCCCAACAAAGGAGGGTTGCTATCGACAGGTGCTCAAATATGATTTTTCCAGCCAGGGCAGTCGTTTGCACCCAGTCCTTAGTAATGGGGTGCCTCAGATAGAAATAAAGGATATTTGCCATGGTTCCATAATGAAGGTAGGATGTCAAGATGCTTATAGTGGGGGGTTGCGTGGGGTAGGAGGAGAGAGGAAGTTGACACAGTGGATAACAAATGGAGAGAGATAGAAAAGACAGGAGGAGGTTTACATGGGTAAATCCAAGGTTCACACATGAGCAGGGACAGATCAATTTCAGTGGTGTGCCTCCAGGGGAGGATTTGCCCCATTGCCAAATGATGTAAAATAATCAAATCCACAGGAAAATGACCAGTAAACTGTTTGATCTATGGTAACAAGACAAAGGATGTGTTAAATTCCTGGAACACTGGCCTGGGGCATATGCAGGAAGTTAAAACACTTTGTCAGTGTCTTCCCTTTGTTTAAATAGTTGTGAGTGGTTCTCAAAGACATGCAGTTCCCTTTAGCAACAATGTAGATGGAAATGTGGATTCAGTTTGCACTTTCCAGGTAAGAGCTTGTAGAATTTCTTAGCTGTACTTACTTTGATTGTGATGACTTCCAAAAAAGTTGATTTATAATGAGAATCCCAATATCTGCTGGTGATGTTTTCCAGTTTCTTAGTCCAGGAAATCTTCACAGATCATATATCCAAGAATGGTCTAGTTCCTCCATGCTAAAACACATGAAAATCCACAAAACTAAACTACTGACAGAGACAAACACAAACACCCAGCCACACAGCCCAAGTAGGCGGAGAGCAAGTCACTTGACGTCCTTGTGCTCCCAGGTCGTACGTTGAAGCAAGCTTCAGCTTGGTGTGCCTTTCCTGGTTAAGCAATCTCCTCCTCAAAAAATGATGAATTTGTGACACACCCTTCACATGTATTCTTAAAGATGTTTCAGATACACATACTGTGCACAGGAGAGGTTGATGTACTGGAGTTTATTTCCAAAAGCTGCTAGTTAGACCACCTCATGGCCTAATGGTATGTGCTCTGTTCACCAATCTAAGAACCCGGGTTTGAATATCACACAATATACAATTGAAAGGCTATGCTTATAGTTCAATGTGGTGAGAAAGCAGCCACATCCCTTTCTGAGCTCTATAAGCAGTTCCTCCCAGCCTCCTTCTGATGCATTTTTTCTTTGACCACCATCCTCCCCTCCTCCTCCAGCAGCACACCTATCTCCTTAGGGGGCTCCTTCCTAAGGTACCTTTAGCTGAGAAAATCTTCCCACATCACCTCTAGGGGTGAAACCATCTTCAAGAGTTCCTTGCCTTCAGTACCCCTACAGATTAGTAATTCTCCCGTAGAATAGAGAGTGTGAATGGCCAAACAGTTATCAGAGTTGCACAAGCATAGCACCACACTTGTTGAGTAGGCCCATTGAATTCTAATTTAAGTGAAGGTTATTGTTATATATTTCACACTATGTGATATGGCCATCTAAATTCTTGCAGCATTTTTGTAGCCTAAAGATAGCAGTGAAGTCTGATTGAAAAATGTCAAATATTTTATGTAACACTGCATCCATGGCAAAGAACCTGACCCACAGATTCCTATATGCAGTTAAGTATGTGTGTAGGGCTTTTCTAGATGCAAAGACATCCCTCTCCACAAATCCTTAGACCTCTACACGTTCACAAACAGAACCACCCTCCCATGGATGGTATCCTCAACCGGATCCATGGATCAACATGGTTGATCATGTTGAGGCTGATAGGTTGATCACCCCAGCCATCCTCAGCATGAACTGTGTGCTACAGAGATCTCCAGAAGAGTACAAAGGCTATGCTCGGGGATCCCTGATATATGTCCTCCATGACTCTCTAGCCATGCTTTTTCTAAATGATTTCAGCAGTTTCCCCAGCCCTCCAATAAAGAGTGGAGGATGAAGAGATAAAGCAGTACAATTTTGTTTACTTTAATTGTTTTTGTTTTGTTTTAATAATGAAAGTTCATAATGTACAACAGTCTGCGGAGAACTGCCATATTCCATACTCCCCTGATTGCTAAAAGCAAGGGATTTAGTAACTGGCTGATCTTGGCTTCTTTTTGGAATACCACTGCCATGCCCTGCTCTGCCTTCCAGACCAACTCGTGTGCCTGCACAAACCTGTGTGCTCATGGGCAGATGTGGCACAGGACTGAGTATGCTGGAAAATGAGGAGAGACATTGAATGGTACAGTTGAATGGACTGGCAACACACAAATCACATAAATGAGCAGTGTATCAAGAACATTGGGGCATGAGTGGAAACTGATGGGGGGGGGATTTTCAAGAGGGAAGTGAGAAAGTTTTATTTTACAGAAAGGGTGGTAGAACTGCATGGAACAATCTACCAGCTTATGTAGTAGGTGCCAAAACTATCAATGGTTCCAAATGCAACTGAGACAGAGTGAAAAGCTTAGTGGTTGTTCAGGTTGGTAGCGGTAGGGTGGTGAACATAGGGGTTGATAGTGTGGGCTAGAACACTGCATGGATAATAGATCCCGGGAATGTTAGGGTTTATGGGCAGACTAGATGGACCAGGGCTCTTTTTCTGCCATCATTGTCTATGTTGCTATGTTTCTATGACAGTGTGGCACAGTTTTTAACCTTATTTTGTTGAAATGTTTTCTTTTATTTGACCACAGGTTAATACGGAGTAGAAAGAAGGTACTGAATTGAAACAAACATACACTATACAAAATAAGGTATGGGCAACCATATACAGCAAGGCTGATGTACTACTTCAAGATGTAATGACATCATAGAAACCTCCAGAGATTTGTTCAAGAGGTCTATAAATGTCGTCTCACCATTTGATGGAAAAGCAGCCTTATTGTGTATGGTTGCCGGACATTTTCTATATATTTTCGTATTTATGCAAGATAGCAAAATGTAAATCCTTACAGGAACTTTAATATTTTTATTTACAAATGTTATTATCAGTTCTAATTTTAGAAGAGTGGGAATTTTGACAGTGTGTTATTGGTACAGTAAATCTACAGAAAAAGGACTTCATTATTTGACTAAATATGCGCAAGGTAGAATATTCTGCTTTTAACTACAAATATATTTTATTTCAACAATTTAACACTTAATATTTAGTTCTATTCTCACAACTGTTTCATGCTATTATGAAGAGCAGCTGAAGCTGCAAATATCTGAAAACAAAACTTAGTTATGAACAATAATTTAGATTGGGACTGGAAATGTACATGTCAGAAAGTTTGCCTGACATGAGACCTTCATGTTACCTTGGCTTCCTGAAACTGTTATGGAACTGTGTAAAAATGATGATGGTGTCTTCCTTTAGTTAAATTGCTGTTACTGTATGTCACACACCAAGAAAACAGATGACCCATGTTTTAATCCAAAGTTGTGCCTTAAGGGAAAAAATGAAAAAAGCAACAGACACTTTCAGAATTCTGAACCAAGATAACCCTGCATCAAATAGCTCTGGGGCTCCTCCTTCATACTCTGAATTGTCCCAGAGAACTCCCTGTGGATATCCTGCAAAAGTAAAAATTATCAATTCACCATTTGCTGCTGACTCACTGTAGTGTTGATTTATTTTAACTCCACACTGCCATGCACCATAGCTTCAGAGAAAGTAAAGTTAAAGTGTTAGAGAATGTTCAAGAGCAAGGCAGCACATTTCCCTTGTGCAAATACTTTAATAACTCTCTCTTCTCCTCAAAATTCCATAACTCCTTGCTACCACTGGAACACCACTCACATGAAATAAGTTTAAAAAAGATTTAATGTCCCTTCCAAGAGTTGATCTGCAGTCCCCTGCATGTTAAACCTCTGACACATCCAGTGAGCTACAGTATGGTGCTCTACTGAAGTAAATGAAGGCCTAGAGGTTATATCACACTTAGGAAACAAAACACATGGGAGACATGGGTTTGAATCCTCTGGAGTGCATTTGGGCAAAACTAAAAGAAAAGCCCTAGATGAGCATAGGAAGGGTGTACACATTAATAGAAACATAGAATTTGCCATCAGGTAAGGATGGCTTGTTCCACCTAGTCTGCCAATTTTTCTCTAACTAGTTTCACTACAGATCCTACTTGATCTATGCACCCCCCCCACACACAAACCTTTCCCTAAGATTTCCTTATCTCTGTCTCATGCATTCTTTTACCCACCCACTGTTTTTACCCTCAACACCTCCTCAGGAAGGCTGTTTGGGAATCCGAAACTCTTTCTCTAAAGAAGTACTTCATCTCATCTCTCCTGAATCTACCCCCTCCAGGTTCATAGCATGTCCCTTTGTTCTTGAGCACATTTATTGTGAAAAAATACTTCCATCCTGTACCTAACTTACCTCTGTGAGGTATTTAAAGGTCTCTATCATACCCTCTCCTCTCTTCCAGGGTGTACATATTTAGGTATTTTAGTCTCCCCTTGCAGGGCTTTTAATGCAGACCCTGCACCATTTTAGTTGCTGTCCTCAGAACTGCCTCCACTCTGTCTATATCCTTCCAGAGATGAAATCTCCAGAACAGGGCACAGTACTCTGGTTGGAGTCTTACTAGTGTTCTATACAGAGACATCAGCACTTCTCTCTTTGTGCCGGTAATACCCCTTTCAATGAACCTAGTATCCAACTTGTCCTCCAAACTGCTGCATTGTACTGCCTGGCCACCTTTAGGTAATCAGATATGAATACCACTAGGACCCTTTCCTGCTTGGTCATTGTCAGTACCACCCCACCCATTTTGTACTCCATCCCTTAGTTTCATTATTTTGCACTTTTCTGCACTGAACCACAGCTGCTTTACACTTGACCACTCCTCCAGTTTTCTAATATTACAGCTCATCCTTTCCATCACCAGTGGAGTGTCCACCCTATTGCAGATTATGGTGTCATCTGCAAAGAGACAAAACTTCCCTTCCAGCTCCTCTGCAAAGTCACTTATAAAGATATCAAAGAGGACAGGTTCCAGCACTGAACCGTGAGACACCACACTGGGCACCCTCCCTCACTTACTTTCTTAGCACGAACTCAAATTACCACCACCCTCTTCCACCAATCCCCTAAGCAGTTTCTTACAGTTTACCACCTTTGGATCCACTCCTAAGAAGCCCACCTTGATTAATAGTCTCCTGTGTGGAACAGTGTTGAATGCCTTACCGAAATCTAAATAGGTTATGAAACATAGAAACATAGACTTTGACGGCAGATAAGGACCACTTGGCCCACCTAGTCTGCCCATTTCCCTACCTGGAGGATAAGCTGCAGATCCTATTTAACCAACAGCCTATTTCTTCCTACCCCCCAACAAAAATTGCCTTATGCCTGCCCCATGCACTCTTTTTTTTTAATTTAAGGTTTGTTCACACAGTTTCCACCATAAAAGGCAGCATACAAAGAAGCTGACAGAGACACAATGATACATAGTAAAAAGATGCTGTCCCCCCACCTCTCCTTACTGCAGTAACCCATCACAGTACCTGTAAATGCCGAGCCTATAATCAAAAGACCTTATAAAAGCATTGAGCATATTGTAAACTTAGTTTGGAACCAGAGAGATTAATGAGTGAAGGGGGATCCCAAATTTTAGCATAAGTTGCCAGTCTGTTATGTAGACTGGCTGTTGCTTTTTCTGTGCACAAGTTGGATAAAACTTCTCTTACCCATTCCTGGAAATAAGGGGAGGACCTGTCCTTCCAATGATGGAGAATTATTTTCTTAGCCGACAAGGCGACCATGGATATGTGAAATTTGCTCACCTTGACTCTAATGGAAGACAGGTCTCCCAACACACATACCTCAGGGATAAAGTATTCTTGGAGGCCCAACAAGGGATCTAAAGAGGTTTGAATTGAGACCCAAAAGATGGAAATACTTGGGCAAGACCAAAGCATGTGAAAAAGTGTGCCCTCATCTTACAAATATTTGTTACATTTATTGGAGTCTAAGTAGCCCCACTTGTGAAGCTTAGCTGGGGACTAGTATAGATTGTATAGTACATGATATTGCATGAGACGCAATCTATCCTGAGAGATAAATTTGTGACATGACTTCCAGAGAGAATGCCAATCTAACTGCAGATGGGGGAAAAAGCTACTCCAAAATCTTGATGGCCCAAAGGGGCCCCCAAACCTTTTGTGAAACAAAACCTGATATATTTTAGAGATTATGCCAGAGGACCCGGAAAGCAGGGATATCTCGGGTATCAGAGAGGAGATGCTCTGAGAGGGAGGAGTACTCTCCAGGGAGATTACCAGTAAATGTCTCAATTGCAAGACTTTAAAGAAAGAGGAAATCGGGATGTGACATTTTCTAACCATCTCCTCCACTGATAGCCAGTGCCCCTTATCACCAGTAAAGGTCGAGAGCATCCCCTTTTCGAGTTGAGGCAACCAAAGATGGGAGATTTGATTCTTGTTAATAATAAATGATGGAGAGTTCAATATGGACTGGGCCAGGTCCAGATGGGGAGAATATTGCAAAAAGGAACACATCTGTAGGTAGACCTTTAAAGAGGTCCTTATTATGGGACAATCTACAGCCGTACTTACTTGAGATAATTTAAGGAAAAATAACGCGAGAGGGTCCAGATTATTGGCCTTAATTGTGTCCAATTCTATTTTGAGCCAAATGGATTGTGCTTCCTCTGGGCCGGGAGATACCCACCGTGAGCATTTTGCAAGGTGACTAGCCCAATAATATATAGCCAGGTGGGGGATTCGCAACCCCCCTTCCAGTTTAGGAGCTGCCAGCTTATGGTAAGCCAGGCAGGGGTACTTATAGGCCCAGATAAATTTAGCAAAAATACCGTGAACCTTTTTGAACCAGACTAAAGGAACAAAAGCATTAAGAAGGGACAATGGGTAAAAAATCCTAGGAAATACATTTATTTTAATTATATAAATTCGGCCCCACAGAGAGATAGGGAGTTTGGACCACCTCTCTAGATCATGTGTAATTCCCTGCAGTAAAGAATCTAGGTTTTCCTTGAACCATACTAAGGGGTTACGTGCAAGTTTAATACCCAGATACTTAAAAGACCTGGGAGTCCAGCATAGCCCCAAGGGACTAATAACAGTTTTGAAGACTTTGTGATTTAAGGGAAAAAACAGGGACTTACTGGCATTCAATTTGTAATTAGACAAAGCACTGAACCTTGCCACTTCACTAAGTAAGGCCAGAACAGATGATATCGGATGGGACAAATGTATTAACAGATCATCAGCATATGCAGTAACCTTCACTTCATGCCGCCCAATTCTAACTCCTTGTATGGAGTCATTATTGAGAATGTTTTGGATAAGAGGTTCCAGATATAAGTTAAATAATAAAGGAGAGAGGGGGCACCCCTGCCTAGTGCCTGAATGAAGTGGAAAAGAGTGGGAGAAGGCCCCATTCACAGAAATTCTTGCCGAGGGTTTTTTATAAAGGGCGGCAATCCAGGAGATAAACAGAGAAGGGATATGGAAAGCCTCCAAAGTGTGAAACAAGAAATTCCAGTTCACACGGTCAAATGCCTTCTCAGCATCCAAGGAGACCAGGACCGCTGGGAACCCCGCATCCCTGGTAGCCAAGAAGACATGCGACAAAGTGCATAAAAGATCAGAAGACAATCACCCTTTCATGAATCCAACCTGGCTTGTACCTATTAACCCAGGAAGAACCAATGCTAACCTGTTGGCCAGTATTTTAGAGAGAATCTTAACATCTTGGTTTAGGAGAGAGATGGGTTTATAACTTTGAACTTTATCCAGGTCTTTATCAGGTTTGGGAAACAGAACAATCAGGGCCTCGTAGAGGTACGGATCTGTATCCTCCCCAGATAGGATTTGTTGAAACAAACGACCAAGTATTGGTACAAGAAGGCCTTGAAAGACCTTGTAGATTAAAGGAGAAAATCCATCTGGAACAGGGACCTTGTTGGCAGGCAGTTCACTAATAACCTTAGCAATCTCCTCCTGAGAAATAGGGACAACCAAAGTTTCACCGCACCTATCAGGGAGAAGGGGCAAGTGGGAACCTCTTAAATAACCTTGTATATCTTCTGGGCAGGGAGGGTGCTCCATGTCGCTGTACAGTTTAGAATAATAAGCAGCAAATTCCTGAGCTATTTCATTAGGAGACACTTTGAGAGTTCCGTCTGCTGATGACCTGATAGGTGGGATAAATCTCATTGACTCCTGCTGTTTAATATGCAATGCTAGTAAACGTCCTGCTTTTTCCCCCTGATCTGTGTATTTAGCTCTGGTATGAATAATAGCTAGTTCTGCTTTCTCTTGAAGTAACTCCAGATATTTATCCTTTAATTTCAGGAGTTTCTGAATATCCTCATCTAGAGGATTAGACAGAAGGTTTGTTTCCAGAGATCTAATTTGGGATAATAGGGATTTAAGGTCTTCCTCTCACTCTCTTTTCCTACCAACTGTCGTGCTAATCAGTGTCCTTCTCATGACGGCTTTGAAGGCCCTCCACCAGATATCAGGTTTTACACCCTCTAAGGGGTTTAGTGAGGAAAAATATTCTATTTTTTCCCTAATAAGTTTACAGTATTTAGCATCTTTAAGAAGTTGATCATTGAGGTTCCATCTAGTTTCCCTGTTAAATGAATTGAGCAGTACTAAATTGCATACCACCAGTGAGTGGTTGGAGATTGGGCCAGGTTGAATTGAGGAGGTCTTCACCCTGGGCAGGAGGCACTGAGAAATAAGTAAATAGTCAATGCGGGACTGTGAGCCATGCGCCATGGACCTAAAAGTAAACTCTCTGGAATCAGGGTGTAAGACGCGCCAGACGTCACAGAGCCCACATTGATCTAATAACTCCCTGAGTGCCTTCTGTCCAGGGGTAACTCCACCTGGGCCACTACCCAGTCTATCTAAATGAGAATCAAATACTTGATCGAAATCTCCCCCTAAAATAATTTTAATGGGAATCATTGGGATAATGATAGATATAAGTCTCACAAAAAATCCTGGGTCATCCTGATTAAGGCCATAAACACAGCCCAATAAAATTAGGACAGACCAGAGGGTACCTCTGACCAAAATAAACCTACCCTCGGTATCTTTGATCACTTGTGTAGGAGAAAAAGGGATATTCCTGTTAATCATGAGCATGACCCCACAGCTATTTGCTGTGCCCTGGGCACTGTAAATGGATCCCACTTGCAGCCTCCTTAATTGCAAAGCTTCCCCTTCTAATAAATGGGTTTCTTGCAAAAAAGTTATCTGTGAATTAAACAAACTTAAGTGTTTAAGAACCTGAAATTGCTTATGTTGCTTTCTGATCCCCTTAACATTCCAAGACACAAATGTTAATTCATTTACCATCAAGAAGAAATATCAATCCGAAATAATTATACTTAGCATCCGAGATGCAAAGCTCCATTACATATATTCCCAGGGTTACTGCAGTAGAGCCCACCCTCTTCCCTAGCCCACCCAGAAGTGGATACTGCCTTTCACCTGTAACCCCCCAACCCCCAACCACACCCCTGCCCCCCCTTCTCCCCCAATCTGTCACAAGCTACGTTCAGCACAGCACTGGTTCTAATCCCTCTGCTCCCACCCACTGATACTAAGCTTTGCAATTTAGTGCTGTTGCACACAAAGGGCAGCCTTCAGCAATCGAGACCTGTCAGTAGTACCCCCAACAAAAACGAGTAGTCCTGGGCCTTCGCCTCATTCCAACCAAGGTATGGGTATAAGAGAAAATAACATAGGGGGGCTATGATAAGGCCATCTCAATGCCCACTCACTCGTGGTAATCCATATTAAAATCAGAGGCGCTGGTTTCAGCAGCACCTGGAGGGAGAGATGCCCCAGCTTGCATTAAAAGCGAGAATCAAAATTGGAAAGCTGGAAACTATAGACCAGAGGAGAAAGGCATAAAAACCACCTTTCCCCACTCCCAGTCAGAATCCGGTAAACAGGGCCTCCATGAGAAATTGAGAGTGCTGCCTCCCAGCCAATCAATGCCCCTGTTAGCACCCTCATGAGTAGAGTTTCCCCACAAGTCCCCAGAGGTAGGAACGCCCTCTAGCGGTCAATTACCCGACCCAACCCAAGTGGAGGGGGAGATGGAGAAGGCCCAGGGCCATCCCAACAACAGCCTTAAAGGAAAAAATGAGAAGCAAGCCCACAACCAAACTGGGCCCTTTCAACCCCCAGCAAAAATTGTCGCCAAAAAACCCTGGCTCATGAACCCCCCCACAAGAAGGCTTGAGACCCCAGTGTCCTTTCCATTGGGCTGCTATAGGCCCATTATGAAACGGAAAGAAAAGGAGGAACGGGGTGGCCTGCGGTGACCCCCCAAGTTCACTGCAATCTATGCAGTCACCTGAGTCTTTAGATTCTTAAGATTTCTCTGAGGAAAGAAAAACGAAAGTTCGAATTCTTGGCTCTGTGCAATACTCGATACTACACCACCACCACTCAAGGGTCTTTGAAGAGATCAGGCAACATAGACTTAAGGCTCCTCAGGGTTTCTTCAGGGTCTTCATAGCTTTTCCAGGATCCGTTAGTTGAAATCTGTAGTCTAGCCGCGTAACTCATGCTGAACTTCAGGCCTGCAGCAATTAGCTTGGAAACAATAGGGTGAAACGCCTTGCGTTTCATGCGGACCGAGATGGGTAGATCTTGGGAGATTCTCAGCTTTATATGTTCCCAGCGAACCTCTTGCAGGGCACGCACTTTTTGTAGAAAATGTTGTTTCTCCAGATAATTCAGGAACTAGCACACGATAGGACAGGGGGGGTCCTCAGGAGGTGGCTTAGACCGTAAAGCCCTGTGGGCACGCTCTATAATGTAGCCAGAGCCAAATGGGGATGGGCCTGCCACCTGCTCCACCAATTTCCGAATAAATGCCTTGATATTTTGGCCTTCCTTTCTCTCCGGTAAACCGAGAACCACCACATTATTTCTTCGGATCCGACCCTCTAGGTCCTCGAGCTTGGCTTCTACACGAGACATTTTCTGGTGCATTGAGACCAGTTCGGGATCAAGACTACCAATTCTTTTCTCAATAGAAACAATTCAGGCTGCGTTGCCGGAAACAGACAATGAGAGCTCATCTAATTTTCTGGATAATGACTTCAAGTCCGTTGCCATATCCTTCATTTCCTCTCAAAAGGGTTTGAATTCCTCAAGAAATCCGACCAGCGTTAGAGGTTCCTGATCACCACTTTGGCTCAGGAGATCAGAGCTAGAACCACCCGAGGCCCTGGATTTCTTAGGGGCCTTCTTGGGAGTTGCTGGAGGGGTATGCTTCTGTGGGACTTTCTTCATATAAGCCTCCATCCGCTCGAAAAATAACCAGACCAGTTTGCAACAGCTATTGTACAGCGTGAAAACTTAGAAACGAGAGAAAATAATAAAATAGAGCACCAAAACGAGCTAAATGAGAGATGGGAAGTGGGAGCTGCTTGAGGGAGCTGCTACTCATCACTCTGCATCACGTGATCTCTTGCCCCATGCTTTCTTGAATTCTCCCACAGTTTTAGACCCCACAACCTCCTCAGGAAGTATGTTCCATGCTTCCACCATCCTCTCTGTGAAAAAATACTTCCTCACATTGCCCCTGAGCCATCCGCCCTCTATGTTCAAATTGTGTCCTCTTGTGCTTGCACATCTCTTTTTCTGAAAGATGCTACCCTCTTGGATTTTGTTGACTCCACTGAGGTACTTAAACATTTGTATCATGTTCCCCCTCTCCCTCCTTTCCTCAAGGGTATACACATTAAGCTCCTTTAGTCTCTCCTTGTATGGCTTCTCTTGCAGACCCTGCACCATTTTGGTTGCCCTCCTCTGAACTGCCTCCATTCTGTCTATGTCTTTGTGGAGATGGGGTCTCCAGAACTGGGACTGTCACTCCAGATGGGGTCTCACCAACTGTCTGTACAGAGGGATAACAACTTCCTGTTTTCTGCTGGTGATACCTCTCCCTATACATCCCAGTATCCCCAGCCCTCCCTACTGCCTTCTCACATTGCTTGCCAACCTTAAGGTCATCTGATATGATTACCCCCAGGTCCCTTTCCACTTTTGTTGTTGTTACTACCTCCCCCCCATTGTGTAATCTTCCCCTGGGTTTTTGTTTCCCAGGTGCATTATTTTGCACTTCTTTGCATTGAATTCAAGCTGCCATACTTCTGACCATTCCTCCAACATTGCCAAGTCCCTTCTCATCATTTCCACGCCTCCTTGTGTATCAACCCTGTTGCAGATCTTTGTGTCATCTGCAAAGAGACATACTTTTCCTTCTAGTCCCTCTGCAATGTCACTTATAAAGACATTTAAAAAGGACTGGACCCAATACTGAACCCTGCGGTACCCCACTAGTAACCCCTCGTTCTTCAGAGTGGACTCCATTTACAATTACCTTCTGTGTCCTGTTGTTCAGCCAATGTTTTACCCAGGCTACCATCCTGGGACCAACTCCCAGGCTGCTTAATTTTACTACTAATCTTTTGTGTGGGACTGAGTCAAATGCCTTGCTAATGTCTAGGTAGGCCATGTCCACAGCCCCTCCCTGGTCTACTACTTTGGTCACCCAGTCAAAGAAATCAATTAGATTTGTCTGACATGACCTTCCCACCGTGAACCCATGCTGCCTTGGGTCCTGTGCCCAACTGGCCTCTAGGTACTCAGCAATTCTTTCCTTCAGAAGTGATTTCATCACTTTCCCTATCACAGAGGTCAAACTGACAGGTTTGAAGTTTCCTGCCTCTGTCTTGGTCCCACTTTTGTGCAGGGGAATCACATCCACCTTCTTCCAGTCCTCAGGTACCACACCATTCTCCCATGATTTGTTAAAAAGGGTAGTCAGTGGTGTCACTAGTTGTCTGCTTAATTCTTTTAGAATTCTGGGATGAATTCCATCTGGCCCCATTGCTTTTTCCACCTTCAGTTTTAGGAGTTCTTTCAGAACCCTTTCTTCCGTGAAAGGACTGGGTTCGACCCCCCTCTCCAGCGTGCTTCTGTTAATTGGATTAGGCACCTCCCCCACTTTCTCTTTTGTGAATATTGAACTGAAGTATTCACTCAGTATCCCTGCTTTTTCACTGTCACTCTCTGCCCACCCACCATCCATTCTATTCAGCATCACTATCCCTCCCTTTGTCTTTCTATGCTCTCTGATATACCTATAAAAGGTTTTATCCCCCTTCTTAATCGAGTTTGCTATCTTTTCCTCAGTTTGTGCCTTTGCTACTCTGACTACTCTCCCTGCGTCCTTCTGCCTTAACTGGTACAGTTCTCTGTTCTGCTCCTTCTGTGTTTCCTTATGCTTCGTAAATGCTATCTTTTTCTCCCTAACCTTCACCGCCACCGCTTTTGAGAACCATAATGGCTTTTTCTTTCATTTTGATTTGTGTATTTGCATCACATAAAGGCTTGTTGCCTCTGTGATGGCAGTTTTGATATTTCCCCTCCTTCTAGCCTGTTTGCTAGTGCTTTTCTAAGGCACTCTCCCATCTTGCCAAAGTCAGCCCTCCTGTAGTCCAGAACCCTCACTTTTGTATGGCTTGACTCTATAGCTGAGTTTATCATGAAGCACACTGTTTGGTGGTCACTTGTTTCCAAGTGGCTACCCACTTCTAGATCTGAGATCCTTTCGCTGTCCCCATTTGAGAGTACAAGGTCTAAGAATTCTCCCTCATGAATAGGTTCCAAAACTCGCTGTCTGAGGCATGCCACCTGGAGGGCATCAAGAATGGCCCTGCTTTTGGATGTGGCTGCTGCAAAGGTGCTCCAGTTAACATCTGTCATATTAAGGTCCCCCATCAACAGTATCTCTCCTTTCTCTGCCATCCTAAGTATGCCTTCTATCATATCCTTGTCCATTCCCTTCCCATGACATGGGGTCTATATACAACCTGTGCAGATTGTGGTGCCATTTCCAGTCTCTAAAGTGACCCACAGTGCCTCCTCTCCTCCCTGTTTACTCTTTTGTTCAGTTGCTTTTATCCCTTCCCTTACATAGAGAGCTACTCCCCCCCTTCTGCCTTCCCTGTCTCTCCTGTAGGTTGTATACCTTGTTATGTTAACATCCCAGTCATGGTTCTCTGTGTACCATGTTTATTTGACTGCAACAATATCCATGCATCCCTGTTCCATCAAGGCCACCAGTTCAGGGAGCTTGTTGCCCAGACTACAGGCACTGGTACTCATTACCCTCCATTTCCTGATGGCCTTACCCCTTTTTGCCCCATCCCTGTCCTTATTGCATTTGTCACATTCTACATTTATCCCTGCGCTTCTCCCTATCAACATCTCTATGTTGGTGTCTACCTCACTTAGTACCCTGATATTTTTTGGGGAACTAGGATTTCCCTGCTCCTTTCCAGTGCCTCTCCCCTTGGCTAGTTTAAATGCTTGTCAATGAAGTATTTAAACCTATCACCTAGGATCCTGGTTCCCCTCCTGGACTGATTCAGACCATCATACTAGTACAGGCCTGCATCCCTCCAGGTGGACCCCCAGTCCCCAATGAAGCAAAATCACTGAGCTCTGCACCAGTTTTTCAACCACTGATTGAATCCCATGGTGTGGAGCACCCTAGCCTCACCCATGCCATACCCAGGCAGCACCTCCGAGAAGGTTACCATGTGTGCTATTTGTCTAAGGCCCTTCCCTCTCTCCACAAACACTTCTTGCACTGCTCTGATCCCTTTCTTAGCCAGGTCATTTGTCCCTAGATAGACAGTGACATCCAGCTCCCTCCCCTGTGCAGCTGCTCCTGTGATCCTGAGGATTCGTTCGCTGTCCCTCCAAGCCATGGCGCCAGGCAGGCACCTTACCTCCCTCTCCCCTTCCTCCCCCAGTTCTACCTTCCTAACAATGGAGTCCCCCCCAGGAGTTGTTTCCTTCCCCTGTGGGGTCTCATGCCACCCTCCTGTGGGTCTCCTTTGTGGAGGTTCCCAGCATCCTCCTTGGTCTCCACTGTGGGTGCCTTCATAGAGGAACCACACTTTCCCAGAATGGCATAGAAATTGTGGAGAGGTACAACTGGAGGGATGCACCTCTGTTCCACCACCTTCACCCTCCCTGAGCCCATTGTGGTCCAACCGCTTGTCTTTCTTGGCAACCTCTGAGGCAACAGCAGTGACCCTGGTGGTCCTTGGGTGGGAGAGGAGGTCCCACAAATCCTGGCCAACTCAATCTGGAAATGAGCAACCTCCTCCCTCAGCCCAGAGAGGTGCCTGCAGATGGGACAACACTGCATCCTCCAGAACATGTCCCGGAAGACTACTGCTCCATAGCCACTCACGGATGACTACTGCTCCACCCTGGTCTAGTTCCTTGGTTACTTAGTCAAAGAAATGTAACAGATTTGTTTGACATGACAACCCCCCCCCCCCATGAATCTACTGAATTCATGATGCCTCGGGTCATGAAACCCATTGTATTCAAGATCATCTTCAATCCTTTCCTTCAGCATCAATTTCATTAACCTTCCCACCATTGATGTTAGAGTAACTGGTCTATAAGGTTCCATGTGACAATGGGGAGCATGGAATAGCGATAGCCGTTTGGGCAAGTTTGCATTACCGAAAGCGAATTCCAGCGATGTAGACTCATAACGAACAGCAAGATGGTGCCCAAGATGTAGGTTTCTCATATTTATGTGTGGGGCTGTGCTCCCCCACACCCACCCTAGTTAAAGATTTTCAGCTCCAAGGGGTGCATGTCGGGGGGTGCAAAAGTAAAATATAAATAATATCCGACCCAGTGCAAAAACCACAAGCATGCCCATAACTGAACCTGTCACCCTCCCATCCCCAGCCCGCCACCAACCTACCATGTCACATGACCAGCTCGACAGCCCACCACTGCACTACACTCCTTAAACCCTCCCTCCCGTTCTGCCCATTGCACTGTGTCATCCCTCCCCACCCCCATGTGCGTGTATACATAGCTACATCCCATCACTATATTCACCGAACTCCCTATCCAGTACCCCCCGGACAGGTGGCCCTGTTCACAAGAGCTGTGATTGAGTTGCCCTTTTTGAAAGCACTCAATTGTGGTCACCTTGTACATGGGATACCATCTATAATCACTAGCCTCTTCTCTGCTATCACTTTTGTGGAGTAGGACTACATCTACCCTCCTCCAGTCCTCTGGAACCACTCCTGTTTCTAATGAGCTGTTAAATAAGACTAACAGGGGGTGTAGCCAGTACCTCTCTGAGCTCCCTCAATACCCATGGATGAACCCCGTCTGGTCCCATTGCTTTGACCACTTTTAGATTAGCAAGTCCCTTCAAGACTCTCTCCTCTGAAAACAGACTGGTGCCCACCTCTCCTCCTCCAATGCTCCTGTTGCTTTATTGTGGCTCCTTTCCTTCCCCTTCCTCTGTGAACACTGAACAAAAGTATTTGTTTAGGATGCCTGCTTTTTCTGGTCCCTCTTTTCATAGACCCCCCCTTCCTTATTTAACCTTAGAATCCCACCCCTGGTCTTTCTCTTTTTGATTCCATACTTAAAAACTGTCTTGTCCTCTTTAGTTGCTACCTGCACTTCAGGAGGCAAATGAAAATTAGCATTGCTCAATTGGTAAATGTCATCTTATCCTGTTTCAAATAAAAAAACTTGAAACCTGAAAAACCTGAACTCCCTCAGCTTTTCTCTCTCTCTTCAGATTGCACCTTTGTGCTCTATACCACTCTAGCTGCTTCCCTCTGTTTCCCCTGATACACCTCCCTACCCTTCATCAACTGCATCTCCTTATACAGTACCTTCTGAATGCTACCCTTTTAGCTTTTATCTTTTCCACCTCCTCTTTCAACCATAGCAGTGTCCTTTTCCTGTGGCTTTTTCATACTTGTTTGACACAGAGGTTTATTGCCTTCACTATGGCCCTTTTTATTTGCTTCTCCCACTGTTCTTCGACCCTCCCAGGTCATCCCTGATGGTTACCCCCCCACAGTGACATTTCACCAGTGAGGTCCCCATGGCGACTACAGTGCCTAGCTGCAGTGAGAGAACTGCTGAAACCCAACGCTGTCTGTTGGGGGTCCTGCACCCTCCCAAACAGCTCCAACTGGAGTTGAGAATCCTTAAGTGGGGGTGTGCAGGGACACATCCCCCCATGTAGGGGATTCAGGGGTGAAGCCCCCCAAAGAAAACAAAGATACAAATAGCGAACTGGCAGCTGAATGCAGAATACGGTCAACCTGTTGGTGTCGCTGACAGGCCGTTCGACAAAATTTTTGTCAGACTCCTGTCATTGATCCATCCCTGAGGTATTCACCCTTCTTTAGAAAATCTGCCCTCCTATGTTCCAGGACCCTCACCATTGTGTGTTCCAATTCTGTAACTGTCTTGATACTGAACCACTCTGTTCCCCTGGTGGCCTACTTCCTTAATGTCTGTAACACTGTCTCTGTTAGTCAGTACCAGGTCTAGTATCGCCCCATGATGAGTGAGTTTGCTGACTTGTAGCTTGAGGAACACCCCCTGCAGTGAGTCCAGAATGCCCCTATTTCTAGCAGAAGCTGCAGCTGGGAGGATGCAATCCACATCTGACAGACTGAAGTCCCCCACCAGCAGTACTTCCCCCTTTTCTGCCATCTTGTCATTGGCTTCCATTAGTACCTTATCTAGCTCCCCCACTTCTGAGGTCTGTAGAACATGCCAGTATGAATATACTCTCCATTCCCCACCTCCGGGGTGACTAACAGTACTTCTGCCCCTCCCCCTCCCTGTATTCCCTGTATGTCTCTCGCTTGTATTCCTTCCCTCACAAAAAGCACCACACACCCTCCTTTCCTTCCCATCCTGTCCTCCCTGAACAGAGCGTATCCTGGGATGGCCATGTCCCAGTCAAGGTTTTCAGTGCACTATGACTTGATAATAGCCACAATATCCAGGTTGGCCTTTGCCATGATGGCCTATAGGTCTGGAATCATATTTCCCAGACTTCTAGCATTCATGCACATACCTTTCTAGATTTTCTTACCAGTCTGTTTGTTACTGCCTCTTTCCTCTTTCCTTTTTGCCCACCATCCTTCCAGTTCACTTTTTAATGCTCCCATTTACATATTCCTACATTTCTACCACTCAGCTTCTTTTATTAATTTGCAACCTAGGGGATTCTACTACTCTTGCATTCTCCCTACTCTCTACTTCAGCCTGTGGGTGGAGGAAGGGAATAATTTCTGACTCCCAATTTATTTTGCCACTCCCCCAGCTAGTTTAAATCTTCATCAAAGTAACATTTAAACTGTCCACTGAGGTCTGTGATTCCCCTCCCAGATGGCTGCAGACCATCACCCATGTATAGACCCTTTTCCTAGATGTACTGCAGCATCTTTTCAAAACCAAAAAAAAATACATATATATGTAATTCAAATTAAAAAATGAGACATTTTATTTAAAAATATTTGCAATGTACACAATCAGCCAAGTTAGAAACATAGAAAGCTGGTCAAAAAATGTGATATCTAAAGGAGGGATTCAGGGGAAAGGGCCAAGTTAATTGATATGGATATTTAGCTTTTTTGTGTGAGACGACTTCACTGACACATCAAAAGCATTCGTGACAGAGAAGCTTGGAAAGGGCATCAAAAGGCTAGGATTGCTTTCTACTCCTACAAAAAAAAATACATGTCACTGGATGGAATATATTCTCTTCAGTATGTGTAAACAGCTAGTGCACATACTTAAAGGTGTGTTTGTTAAGTAATATTTATTTACTCAGTTGGGATTTCATAGGTCCATGATGGTGGAGTGATAAGGATGCATTGGACTGATGTACAGTGATGAAAATCATATTCATGTAAATGAAAATTACATTACATCTACACTGGTGAATGAGTCATCATCCCATTTGTGAATAATCAAGTATGTGCAGCCCACTGATGATTTCTCTATCTGTACACCAAAAGCAGTGCCCATTTTCTTTGCATGACAGAGGGAAATGGTTACCAATAGTTCACGTTGGTACAAGAAACAATTCAAGCTACAAAAGAGCAATTCAATTGGACAAGATAGACAAGACATACTTAAGAATAATGTGGTCATTACAATGTGGGTACTGTGTACGAAGAGTTGTGGGTCAGATGATTGTTATGAAGTATGTCTTAGAGATATGTAGCTCTGAAACATTGCACAAGGTTTCTACAGGTGTTCTGAAGTTAGTTCTAAGTTGGGTAGTCCTAAAGGTCACCTGAAGTTTTTGGCACTAGGTTAAAAGAGTGCTGTCAATAACAGTGCCTTCCACAATAACACTGTATTAACAATGCTCTCCACTAGTGCATTAGGAAAGAATACCACCACACAACAAATCATTAATGGTAGCAGTCACACATCCCAGAAACAATGGCTACCATTGAAAATCTATGCACCCCACACCCCTCAAACTAATGATTCCTACTCCAAGGGGGAGCAGATCATGGGAAAAAAATGAAATTTGTGGGGCTGTGGAATACTGCTTCTATTGACCTTTGTTAAAAATACTAAGTACCACAACAAAAAACTAAAGGGATACCAGGATTAGAATCCTGGTCTCCACCAACATCCTGCTGAGCTGCTCCATGACTAAGCCCTCTCTGCCACAGGAGCAGCTTGGTCAGCCTCCCCAATTCCTCTGCCCGTCTCCTGTCTTCTACTACCATGGACAGCAACCTGGGGAGCACTTACTGCACACCCCTGTTTAACCCCTGTCACTGTCTGAGGTAACGCTATTCGGACCATGCTCTGTTTTCCTGTGCTATATTTGTAGCACTATTCTAACTGGTTACCAAAGTTTTGTGTTATGGTTAGGTTGCATCTCATGGATGGAAGAGCTCAACTGCATACTGTGGGAGAAACAGGACATTATTACCCTTGATCATGGAGTTTTGCATAATGCAGTGTTTGACACAGATGAAGTTGAAAAGGCCTAGGAATTGGTCAAAGATCAGATCAATGGCAGAAACCTGGTACACTGACTCCAACCCAGATTTAGGAGGTCTGCAGAAGACCCTCACTGGAGAATTTCTGGTAGGATGTGGTAGTAATACATCCACAGAAGGGGGTGCTTTGGTTTTGTGGATATTCCATATGCAATAATCAGGCACTGATTACACTGACAGAGTCAAGAGTAAGGAACTGGTTAGCAGAGATGCACACAGAATAAAGAATTTGAATGTTTCTTCTATGCTTGCATCCTTTTTTGGATCTTAAGTAACACTATTGTTGCAGGTTGCCTCCTTAGTATGCTCACTCTGAGTGTTCTAAATGTCTGATGCCTTTGGGTTTTCACTTGGAGTTGATAACTGGCAGAGGTAATGACTGTACTATCCTAAGGAATCCCCTGCAGGATGAAAAACATGTTGGTGGTTTGTCATTGTCAGCCTATACTGGATCCAATGTACAAGTCTGTTTAAAAGGTGATGTCTCTTCTGATACAGCCTCATCAGTCTCACATCTGCAAGGATCTCCATACTATACTGATGGTGCCTTACACTGACATTGAGGCTTAAAAGTATGCGTGTGGTTTACAGTGATATTAAAATAAGCTATTTGGCTTTCTTTTCTCCTTGCATCCTTTTTTGGATTCCATGTAATACCCTTCCTGCAAACTATCTCTTCAGTATGCTCATTCAAAGTGTTCTAAATGTTTAATTGCATCAGGAATGGTGCAAAAACCTTTCAATTTCTCATGTGTATCTTGACATGTGGTTAAAAAAAGTTTTTGTTTGTTTAACAGCATAACAGTAAGTGAAGTTATGGCAGGGGTAATAGCACTTATTCTGTTCAGTAAACCAACATCCACAGGTGTGTGCTAGTTGTTACTTGCTGTGTACAAGTTTATCTTTTAAAGTACTGGCTCTTTTGTGAGCCATCCTTGGTGAAACGGGTAGTACTGTAGATGAGGCAGTAACTAATGCTTTTGTTAATAAGTATATTGATCTTGAAACTAAGAAATTTCTTACAAAACCCTCCCTTATGAAAGCTACAATCTATGATCTTCTCAAAGTGGTATAAGTCTCTTATAACTCCTCCTGGCCACCCCATCATTAGTGGGTTTGGAACCCTCACCTAACCCCAATCTAAGTTTATTGATATTCACATCAGTCCTTTTGTACCTCCAGTTGAGATCTTGGGGAAAAGATATCATAGATGCTCTGAAAATATGCAGTGATATGGTAATTGTGGAGGGAACTCTGTTACATTTCATATAGAGTCCCTATATTCCAATGCCACCCCCATGAGGGGGCACTAGATGCATTAGCACATTTTCTGAATTCCATGGATCACATGGCAATGCTGTCAACTGATTTCTTACTTCAGTTATCTGAATATGTGCTAAAGTTCAATCATTTTACCTGCTTGGAACAACATTATCTCCAAATTATGGGTACGGCCATGGGGAAGTCATTTGCTCCCAGTGTGGCCAACCTATATGTTGGTCTATGGGAGACAGAATTCATCTACAAGGCAAGAAAAAAATAAATTTTTGGATAAATTAATCCCTTGAAAATCTTTTATAGATGATGTGGTGGCTGTGTGGTGCAGATCGGCAGAGGAGTTACAATAATTTGTTGAATACATCAATTCCATTAATCCTAATCTTACATTTACTTGCAACTATGATGTGAATTGTGTCAGTTTTTTTTTGATTGTTTGATTTTTTGTTATTTTGGAATCTCCAGAGAAGAAAATGGAAATGTAGACATGAAGATTTACAGGAAGCCCATAGAGGTAAATATACTCCTTCTATCCTCTAGCTGTCATCTGCTCCATACAGTCACTGACATACCAAAAAGGGCAATTTTTCCATTTAAAAATAAATTTTAGCATGGAAGAAAGTTTTGATATGAGGAAACAGGATTTAAGAAACATATTTATGGAAAGGAGGTACTCCAGAAAATATATAATGGAGGCTGCATGATATGTCAGGAGTCAGGACAGCCAGGGGTTAATATTTGGGAAACATAGATGTCATGAAGACTCAGAAAGGATGAATTGTGTTATTATTTTTTTCTGTCTAATCAGGTTACATTGATGGCATTATTAAGAAATAGTGAAATGTTTAAAGGGTAACAGAGCATTGGAAATAGGTGTTAAAGAGCCACCTAGAATGTCTCACTGGAGAGCTTGGACTTTAAAAGATAAACTTGTACACAACAAGCAACAACCAACACATAGACGTGGACATTGGTTAACTGGACAGAATAAGGGCTATTACCTCTGCTATAACTGCACTTACTGTTATGCTGTTAAACAAATGAAAACTTCTTTAACCTCATGTCAAGACAGATGTGAAATTAAAAGCCTTATCACATGCCAAACAAGTAGGGTGATCTAGTTAGCAGAGTGCCTATGTAGATCCTACTACATACTGTAAGTAAAACCATACAAAAATTCTGAGCCCAAGCAGGTGAACATTGTACAGCTATCAGACAGGACAACCTAAAATATGCTAGTGCCTTATATACTGTACATGCAGTAGAAGTTCCTGAAGAACATGGTTTAAGTTGATTGGCACTAAAAAGGTTTGGCCCTATGCTGGTGGTGTTTGTGGGGGTTAGGGGTACTTTGACAGGAAAGTGCTCCAGAGGGAGTCTTATTGTATATACACATTGGGAGCATATGAGTGGACAGGTCTAAACCATGGATTTGACATGACGCCTTTTCTGAAAGTTGGCAAGATTGTGATTGCTTATTATTATATTTTATTATATGCCAATGTGATTTGATATAGAGTAATACTGTAGCTTACTTAATTGGCCCTATTTAATTGACATCTGCTGTAGTAAGCAGGCATTATGAACTATTATTGAGCCATAGAAGTATAGTTGTCTATTGTTTTTAACATAGCTTTAGTAAGTGATTTTCTATGTGTGTTTTCCATATGTAATTTATTATATATTATTTAAGTTGGTGTGTGTGTGTGTGTGTGTGTGTTTGCATGTGTGTCACATTGACATTGGCACAAGTGATTGGTGGATGTAAATCTGTCCTGTTCCTTTAACAGGCAGCAATACATTACATCATCATTATGATGCCTCATGCTCGATAAATAACACAGGGATGTGTAAAATACATCATACATCCTTCCGATTGCTTTTTATGGCTTCACAATAACGTTTCACTAAAATAGCGTATGACTCCTATTGCCATTCTTGGTGGTGTGTGCCACAGATTTCAAATTTTTTTTATGTGTTTTTTACCGGTGGCACATGGTCCCAATGCATCTTCTTTTTCTTTTATTTATGAAGTAATGTTGTTTCCATTTTGTATTCCCTCCACCAAATCATGCATGGAAGTGAGATGAAGCTCAGTATTCCTCTTCATATTCAAGATATTTAAACAAATCAATAAAAAAATGTATCCTAAGCTTTTTTGTATGAAAAATAAGCAACAGTAGATGCAGAAGAAAAGAAAAGAAAATTGCATTTATATTTTGCTTTTAATATGCATTGTACCCAATTCCACTTTGCGAACAATGAGTTAAACTAGTAAAAAAGTGACTATAAACATGCAATGATAGCTCTTCTGCTACACAACACCCATACACAGTTATGGATAATTGCAGAACCAGTTTTATAGGAAAGAGAATGTTGGTAGGGCACTGGGGAAAATCTAAGAACCACAAATAGTGCTGTATTTGAAACAGGCTGTATAGCTCAGAATTCATATGTCCAGGAAACTTTTCAATGGTGGTGGTGCACAATCTGGTACCATATTATATTGATTAGAAGCTGTAGCTTTTATTCAGCTTTTTGATTTTGATCTGTGGCTTCTAATAGAGGGTGGCTATTAATCAAGGGAGGCTACTATTTCATAAACACCTATGTGATAGGGTCTGCCCAACACTAAACATACTATACCTGCCTTCCCAAGTAGAGATAAAGATAGATCCCACCCCCCAACATCTGCAGATACAGACCAAACTCACCCACCAGACAGGAGACAGAGGATTCAGGCAGAAGATTATTGTGTCCTCATGTTCCCACATTCAGAATTCCATAGGTGTTTCCCACTGCACAGCATGGATTAGCATGTTGCAGAGTAATGTGCTGTTGTTATCCAGCCCTGTCAACTCAAACAGTAACTTAAAAAATGGTGTTTATTCCATTATTATTGAAAATAATTACTGGTACAGGTATTATTTAAACAGACAGAAAGATGTGCTCACTCCATGTTTCTCACTCGGCTCACTTCAAGGATGTTATGGATCATAACTTTTTTTACTGAATATGAATGTTACTTGATAATATGGATGTGGCTGTAAGCACATATTGCTATCCGGGGATTGCTTTGGGGGTGTAAACAAAATGTTACAGGGTGCTGTACCTTTGAGTCACCCTTTGAATAAAAGCAATAGAGATGTACCTTTGAGTTGCCCATGACTAAAAACCAACTCAAGTAGTAACCATGGCTTATAAATGTCGATGCCTTCTATTCTACTTTTTTTTTATTTTGAGCCACACCTTCTATTTGAGGACAGGTTCAAATTGATGAAATACGGTATGCATATTCACATCATCACCACGATACAGCTTCGAAGGTATCAAATGATATTCATACAAAAATGCAGCATCTATACAAATTCATATGTCCTAGCTGCTGGAGAATAAACCAATGGCCAGGTGTTCCAATGCTTTTCTGTCAGAGCTTCCTCAAAGGATGGGCTCCTTATGCAGACACCCTCTATTTAAGTAAGTCCTGTAAATAAGATTGGGTGAGTTACCTAGGGGTTCAGCTGATCTATGCTGATTACATTGTGTCTCACTCAAGCAGGGGCTCTGGAGGGAGTTGAATGCAATTAACATAAAAAGTACTTTTTTATTTCTATTTCAGTTTTTTGGTTTTTCTAATTTTTTGAGTTTGATAGGCAAACTAGTGACTTAAAATCAATCTCATCCTTACCCAATTCTTTAGTCTAATCTCTACCACACAAAATCTAAGTACAAAAAATGCAATGAAATATAAATAGAATGCAAGTTAAGTTAATAATCAAATTTATAAGCATCTATTCAAAGCATAGAAGGTGCAAATATTCTTTTACAATAAAACAGCTTTCTTCTACAGTAGGCATGCACTTAATCCTTGTCCCATAAGGGTGGCTAGGCAAGGTGGTGAATGAAGGGGCTGTGCCGATCACCATTGCTGAGAAGGGGCTGCTAGTTGTGATAAGTGGGGGTCTGCCGGGGGATGGCAGTGGAGGAACCTGAGTGAATAGAATAGCAAATATCTGTAATTTGACTTGGGTGCTGGAACCAATGGACACCATGGAATCTGTTAATTATATTGTTACAGAGGTATCTAACATGCAGTCAGGGGTGTGGGAAACACTGTATGCCAGGGAGCTGTATAGTCAACAGTTATGGAGGCAGCTGACTGGGGATTGGCAGGTAGGATGGCCACTGGATGCCAAGGCCAAGTTAATTACACAATTACAGGGGCATCTAACATGCAATTAAGGGGTGGGAGGACCAATGGAAGACATAAAGCAATCTCTAAAGTATTTCACAGGTTATCTTTTTTATAATTTCTTAATAGAACTAGTGTTTTAGATTCCATAATTCATCTGAGGCCTTATTAAGAATAGGAAATATATGTTGTTATAGATCTTTAGACTCTATAAAAAGTATCCAAACTTAAAGAATTAGGAATCCAATTAAAATGACAGAGACGGAGTTAAGTTAATGCACAGTGGAAACAGATTTGAATTAAGTTTCGCCATATCACAAACTCAAGCATTTGGATGGTATTTGCCTGTAGAATTTTGACTAGATTTTCTTTTCATTGTTGAAAATAGTCTTTTATGGAAATACTGTAACAATGCCTATCTCTCCAGTCAAAACTTATCATTTTTCCAGCCTTACCATAAGCCTTGTGTTCCCTGCCATCACAAGCTAAAACAAATATGCAATTCCATTCCTTTCCAACTTAATAAACAATAGGTCTATTCTTTGGGGCTAATGTTTGGATCCTAACCTATTAGCAGAATTCAAATTGTTTTATCAACCAGATAATAATGGTTTATTACTTTTCTATAAATTAATTCATATTTTAAGTTTTTGAAGGTAACGTTATCCTCTTGTATCTGTGCTTATTTATAAAAGAAAATAGTGTAGCTGGTGGCATTTGGTGAAACTCTGATAAAATATCTCAATGTGCTGTCATGGGGTTTTATCACAACTAGCTAACCAAAGTATTTGGATCTGCAGATGAGAGGTGCAAAATTAATTTTATTCGTGTGGATTGCTCAACCCTCTCCTCTTTCGTGCTGCCTCAGAATTTTGTATTTTATTCTTGACTTTTTGCCTGCAAGTAGACATTTCAAAATTGCTGTTTACCAAATTCTAATCAACTTCTAAAGAATGTCACTATCAGCGGAAGATATATGGGTAATGAGGCAGCATACTAATGTTAATGGATTCTACACTATTAGACATTCACATTGGCATCCAATTTTGTCTTTTTAAATGAAGCCTCAGCATTTGAAATCAGGTTCCATAGTTTTTTCTCTTTCCAGGTTTTTGGTTATACAAATTGCCAGATATTCCTTAAGGAAAAAAAAATACCTTTAATCCTAATTACTGTTTCAACAATGTTTGTATTACAACAAAAGTATGTCAACATATCTATTTCATTTTTGCTTAGCATAACATGAGACCTTCCCACATTCATTATATCACATAAATTCAATCATATTTTAGCATCTTTTGTATATAAATACTATCATCAGCATAAGGAACAATCATATTTTCCCTGCCTGTTATATTTATGTTCATAATTTATTTTCTTTGTTGTACACATTCAGTAAATGTGTCTATTAGAAACAGAGGCATTGAGGGGATAAAGGACATTCCTCTCCAGTCCTCATTTATAATGTAGATTACTGGGAAAATACACCATTATCTTTTACCACTGCTGTAGGGCTAGTACGTAATGTTATAATCTAGGATATAATGATTCTTCAAAAATGTATTTTTCTTTTTCATTTTGTACTTAAATTTCCAGAATACTCTGTCAAAGGACCATAAAGGATACATTTGTTGTCTGGTCTATTACTTTTTGTTGTATAATAATAGCTCTATTTATGCCATCACTCATCTAGCAATAATATAGCCAGCTTGATCTGTGTGACTCATCTTTGGTAATAATATATTTCTAAAATTTTAAATAAAAGAGTCTTCTCTTTAAATCCAGCTTTAGCAGAGAAGTGTGTTTGATTTATATCTGGATAGGTCAGTTCCATCTTTGAGTATAACGGATATAATGTGGCATGTTGCAAGTTTATTCATTTGATATAGTAACTCACAATGTTTGTTACATGGCCATAAGCCTCACATAATCAAATTCATATAGTTCCAGTTTTTTATGTTTGGGTACATTACGAAGCCAAACCCTGCCTCTTTCTGGGGTTTTCAAGTAGGCTATTCATGCTAAGGTATACAGTGCTGCCCAACAGGATGAAACACTCTGTTATAAAAATGGCACAGTATCTTGTGCAACAAACTAAAGTGCTATAATTTTACATAGGATTACACTGAGTTCCTGCAGGATCTGCCAAGATATCACCGGCAAAAACTGTGATAAGAACGCTTCATCCAGTGGGTGACACTGTACTGCGTTACCTTTCTTAGTACCAGAAGCTGAAAAATATAATGGCATGTGACTCTGAAATTGTGATGACATTTAGTGACAAAATGACATACAGTCCATTTCTGATATATGTGGTCTAGTGGTTGCAGAACTGGCTTGAAAACTGTGAGACTATAGGCTCAAATTTCAGCAAGGCCAAATGTGCATTTTGTGAGGGGGGGTGGCCAGCCAGGCAAAATGGTGGGTGCTTTCTAGGACAGCTTTGCATGGGCAAACTTATTAATAGTAGGCAACTAGTGTAATTCAGCAATCCAGATACTGTATTTTTAAACCCACCTATGGTGAGCAAAAATTCAGTGACAGCAAACCATGAAAACCAGGCAATCAAAGCTGCAGCTTGACTCTTGGGGAACAGCAGAAATAATTCTGTCAGATGATGAGGCAGCACTTTGCCCTCAGCCTTCTAATCCTCACAGCATTAAAAAAATGACAGAGCTAGAAAAATCACTGGCCAGAATGTCAGCTATGCTTGCCAAGATACAAATGGAGATGAAAGCCTTATTTGATAACATAACTGCACAGATCACCCATATACAGACTGTGGTCACCAGCCTCTCTGAGATGGCAGTGGCACACTCCTTGTGCCTTGAAGAAGTGGAGAGAAGAATAAGAGTATTAGAGGATATTCTTGTGAAATTAACAAAGGAAAGAAATACGCTGAAAAAGCAAATGCTAGATATGCACCAAAAAGTTGGATGATCTGGAAAACAGATTGTGTTGGTCTGTGAATTGGAATATAGGACTTCCAGAAGGGACTGGAGAAGAAAATCCCCAAGTCTGAAGTTCACACATGGCTGGTCCAAAATATGAAGCTGGTGGAGAGTGCAGTGACCAACAATGTGGAGCGGGACCATAGGGTAGGTCCTAAGCCCCAGCCTGGGGATAGAGCCTGCCACTTTATGATCAAATATTTAAAATACACTGACAAAGAAAGAGCACAGAGGGCTGATCAAATGGCCCAAAAATCCTAGGAAATTATCAGAAAGTGTGTATAGTTCAAGATTACAGTTGGGATCTGCAGAATCAGTGTCAGCAATTCAAGAAAGTGAAGTCATCGCTTCATCAATGAGGAAGGAAATTTGCACACCTGTACTCATTCAGGATTAAAATCACTCAACCAGTGTGTCCTCCACGATTCTTCAACTCCTGTAGTGCTGTTGCAAACTTCATTAAGGAAAAAACTGTCATGACAGAGAGCTGATCTCAAATCCACAACACAAGCTCAGTCTAAACAAGTCAATGACAAAGTGAAAATAAGTAAACAATTTGACTGGGTGCTCTCATTTGGTCCACAAGGCCCCACCCATCAGATCATATTCTACTGCACATCCCAAACTCCTGAATATAGCAATTCACTGGTGTCTTGTCACACTGATCTTTCACCCAGAGCACTAGGTAGGTGGCTCAGACTGAATGTGTAAGATCTATGTTATTTAAGCCCCTAAATATGCAATCAGCTCAGGTGGATTGCCTACTAAAGTATTGTTGCACAAAGAGAACTTTAGGGCAGTCAAAATAGCTAGTAATTCCATTGTAGGGCAAGTACCTTCAAGCTCAAATTTGACAGAGGTAGAGATGAAACTTACAAAAATGTGGCCTTTCATCAGCCAACCACTATCTTGAAACTGACACATCACACTGTCCCTAGCTTTAACACAGTCACAATGGTTCCTTCACTGTTGTGGGCCAGTACTACCTTAAATAATCAGTGTGGAAATTAAGCTGGTGCAGTGAGTGATTATGAAAAATAATCCATTACAGACTATGGAGCTGTGCCCAGGAGCTGGGTGCCTCACTCCAGGCCAAATCCTCAGGGGTAACATGATCACTTGAGAACTGCATCCTTTATGCAACGCTCTGGGAGCCACTAGGTGCTTTGCACATAGAATGACACAGCAGTCTTTTGAATGAATGCAGTTAAAATCCTTTATGCAAGACTGTATCCTGACTGCCCTCTGAGGTTGAGCATATCCTCACTATGACAGTGCCTGAGGGCATTGGTACCAGCAGGGGAGGCAATGATGAAACAGCAACCTACATCAATGGAAAGAAGTGAGCCACATATGAGAAGCACTATGGAAAATGACTGCAACACCTGGGGAAGCGAATTGATCCTTCTGGTGCTTTCTTCCTGTTATAGGCTCACAACTGTTTGTCAAGCCTTTGCACTGAGTTTACCCTGAGTTTCAAACCTGGATCCTAGCAACAGAATATATGCACAATTCAGTATTTGATCCAGTACTGGGGGATGATATGTGTAATCCTCATAACAAATCACTTAACATTGGCAAGGTTTAAGCCCTAGACTGGAACACCAGTTTGCTGTTCTGCCCTTGTTAGCTTATGCCCGCAATACAGTAGTAGTCACAGACATGGTCAGATATTTCCAGATATTTTGCAAAATTTCTGAAGAGTTTCTCTCTGCTGCCCCTATTGTGGAAATGCAGAAAGCAGGAGATTTCTCTAGAAATATCACAGAAATTTCAGGAAATATCTAGCCATGTCTTCGGCTGTGACTGTACATGTTTTGTGCAACAAACATGGGTTTTTCTACAGAGGCTTCTTAAGAACTATCAGTGTCCTGGACTCTACTGAATATTCTTCCCAAAATTCAGTACCCCATCCCAACTGTGCCTAGGGGCACAGGTACCAGTGGGGATGGGGAGAGAGAGGGGGACCTGGACAGCAAACAAAACCCACCTCAAAATAACAAGATCAGGACTCAGTTGTCTAAATGTTTGAAAACAATGCTACATAAGGGAGTTGGTGTATCTAAGCTCAGAGATAGCCCGGGATGTTGGGGATGAAGGGTGGGGTGGTGGGCAGATGTTCTGGAAAGGCACTGTTTGAATTGTTTAAATTGACTACATGGTACTTCAGTGTGTGGAGGGGAACTACAGTAGCTGTAGTGTCCCTGTTAGGGAGCTACTCCTCACCTCTGTAACATTGGATCCACAAAAGTTGTGGGGCAGAGATTGCCAAACGATCAGGTAGGAGGGTGTGAACACTCACACCCATGATTCTCCTACACAGTTTTATTCCTGTCATTTACTATTTCCATATACATTTCAACAAAGTTTTACTTGGTCCATCTAATCACATATAACTGCCATCATAAACCGATGGATATGGAGAGTCTGACTGGTAAGTCAACCCTCAGGCTCATCTTTCTACTAACTGTTTGTTGGGAGGTGCTAATGATCCTAAATTGTTTTAGAACAGAGAACCGGGGGGGGGGGGATTAGCAAGGGGGTTATGTTGGGGAGGAGGAAGAGGGAGGAAGGGTTAAAAATGGGGAAAACAGAGATTTTAAGGTTTCATTTTACAGTTCATATTAAATATATTTTGGATGATCTCTCTCCCTCATAATACTTTTTTCAGAATTGATTATTTTTTAATTAGTCAGGAGAATCTTCCTGGATTACTTTCCATTGAAATCCAGCTGATGGTGATTTCAGATCATGCTTCTGTTAATATGAGGCTTGAGTGAAAATATCATGACAACCAACAGTATAAGCATACATTGGAACAAACAACATTCAATTTGGTAATACTCTATTGATAAATAACATAGATTTGGAATGTATGCTTATACTGTTGTTTGTCATGCTAGTTTTACTAGTCTTTTTATGTATTTTATTATTAGAAAATATTTTTTTAATTGAATATACTTTTACATTTTTACAAAACTACTACAATGGGGGATAGTAACAACAATAACACTGTACCAACCTGGAAAAAGTTGAGAAAATTACAAACAGAGCAAATTACAATTTGAACCTGGAGGGAATGTACCCCCTCCTCTCCCCTTGGTCTGCAATAAGGTCAAAAAGAAAAAAAAAAGAAAATGACGTAGCTAGATGGGACTGGGGAAAAGGAGTCCAGAGTCACACACTGGAATAGAATCCGGCCAAATGACGAGCAATTAACTTGTTGCATTTGGGCTTTCTAGAGACAAAAGTGTATAGAGAGGTTCCCAGAGGGCTTGATAATATGTCAGTCTCTTTCTCATGGCGATAATATGTCTTTCCAGCTGACGTGCCAGCAATATTTCTCAATACCGCAATAGGGAGGAAGGTGGTGTTGTATCTTTCCAGTGCCTTAATATGGTTAATTTAGCTATGGCCAACGCAAGCGAAATGTGGGCCTTCCTAATTCTGGGAGTACCTCAGGGAAGATACCCACTATACAGCTTGTGGGGGTTAAAAGTTCATCTAGGCCCAGGAGAGGATCCAGGGCTTGATGAATACAGTACCAGTATTGCTGAATTACTGGACAATCCCACAACATGTGGTACAGAGACCCAGTAGGGATGCTGCAGCGAGGGCATTCTGCAGACACCAGCCTGTTTATTCTATACAACTTTAATGGGGTGTAGTACAGGTCATGCATTATATTGAATTGTATCAGACATAACCAGTCCTGCTTTATGTACCTATATGAATTTGCCAAAGAGTTTTCCAGAAGATGGAGTCAGCGAGAAGTTTAAGGGTCTGCACCCAGTGAAAACAGACTCTGGAAGGTAAATGTGGGTCTACGTTTAAGAAATATTTGTAGAGGGCAGATATAGCAAGGGGTTGCGAAGCCAGAGATAACACTGGGGCCACCTCATCCTTTTGTAAAAGTCACTAGGGTGTGCGTCCCAGAAAGTAGAGGACTTCCCCCTTGACCTGCAAGAATTTAAAGAGGGATTTGGTAGATAGAGAGAAACGAGTCTACAAAGATGAGAATAACACAACCGTCTTACCCTCCAAGAGATCAGCTAGGGTGCAATTCTGCAGCTGTGGACAGAAATAATTTGTAGTGGTATGTCGATCAATTTGGAAATGGGGGTTATGTAAGAGTGGTTGAGATGTCAGGAATTTCCATGAATAGCCTAAATATGATTGGAACTGCACCCACACTTTGAGAGACCATTCAATCGGGGTCACTCTGAGAGAGCAGGGAAGAAGAGAGGACTTGATGTAGAGCAAGCTGACTAAAGAGGAACCTACCCTGCAGGCTTGGCCTCTCTCCATTTCTAGCCAGAGTGGGGAGTAGGATGTGTTCCCCACCTAAATAACTTACTTGCATGCTGAACCCCATAATATAGGAAAATATAAGGAAGAGATAGGCCACCTTTTGATTTGGGGAGAGTCAATTTAACATATGCCCTACGGATGGATGTGAATTTCCATAAAAAGGTATAGAACAGGCATTGTAAATGCTTAAATCAACACCTGGGCAGGCAGAAATGTAACATTCTAGGGACGTGGATATGTTGTTCAATCCACACTGTCTGGCAGGTTCCTTGTAAGTTTGATTCTTTCCGGAAGGTCTTCAAGCCGGTCCCTCCCGCCCACCCGTAGAAACCTCGGCCCCGCCCCATGATGCCAGATCTTCCTTACCACTTGGAAGCTCAGGTTCCCTCCTTAGTGCTCTGCATTGTAGGCCTGGATACTAATACTTCGGAATTTCTGAAAATAATTTTAAAATTTACTAGACTTTCGTCTTCATCTTCCCTCGCAGCCACAATGGATACTAAATCTACTCCCAGCTTACGTCGGTGCCCTTGCAGGAAGAAGATGTCTTGGACCGACCCGCACACCACGTTCATTTACTGCCTGGGACTTACTCATGATCTGCAGGCCTGCAATCATTGCAAGTCCTTCGCGCCTTCGGTTCTTGAGGACAGCACTGTCGACTTCAACTGGGGCGCCCCAAGAAATGGTTTCCACCGGTGAAGCCAAAGGAGGCATGTTGGGCGGTGTCCATGACTGCAGGCTCCACGGAGCAGCTGGGGAAGTTGATCACCCTCAAGGAGGAAGCGGCCCAGGTCATGCCTTCTTCCTCCTAGTCGTCAATGTTTATGCCGCTCTCCTTGGGCTCCTCCTGCACTGCTTCTTTCAAGGAGCTTTGTCAGTCACTCTTCACCAAGAGAGAATGGCCCTCGGGGACTCACATGAGTAGGTTGAAGAAAAAGGAACTGAAAGGTAAATCCCACCATTGACGTTTGTGGAAGTGGGAGAGATCTCCTTCCCCGGACCGTCGGATTTCAAGTTCAGTCGAGGTTGTGGCTAAGGCCGCTGGCTTCACGGTGTCCCCATCAGGTCAGCCAGCCAAGACACGCGTCAATGGGGTCGAGATTTTTCTTGACCTGTTAGACAGGTTGTAAACTGAAGAAGCTGACAACCCCTTCTTCACCGGTTCCCCCTGGTGGTTACCGAGGACTTGCCCATGCCTCCTGTGCCTGAAGTCACTGGTCAAGAACCCTGAACCGAAGGATGAGAGGGTTTGCTCTGCCTCCTCTTCGACACACCATCTGTGACATTGAAGGTCTCAGTCTCGGTCCTCCTCCGTGTCGGGTAGGTCCCACCAACATCGGTGGTCTTGGTCCTGGCATCATGTAAAGCGGCATCACCACTTATCCTCATTGTCCTCCTCGGAGGATAGGCTCCTGTGCAAGTTGCATCGGTGCTATGAGGACATGATGTGGCAGCAGCTCTTGCTAGCCGGTAATAATCAGACTCCGTCACTTTCACCGGCCATTAAGTGTCTGTCACCTGAATGACCAAAGCAAGTCCTCGCTATCATCGAGGAGCCAACTCCAGCACAGATTGCTCAGCCGAAACCAGCTGCTCCACCCATTGTGGTGGAACCACTGCCTCCACAACCTAAGACTGGGGCCCCTACAAAGAATTCTCAGTCAGATCAGGGCTTGTCCCACAGGATGTCAGTCACCCTCATCCCCAATCGACCTCGGCAAGTGGAGGGTGGCTCAGGTGCTCGGCAGCTGTTCACAGACTCCTCAGAGTCTGATGACTCCTCCCAGTATTCCAGGCCCATTGACCTGGAATCTTTCTGGGGTCAGTCGGAGGACAAGAGCCCATCCTCGTTCCTGGGAATTCTTCAGCTCATCTCAGAGTCCACTGGGATGCAGCTTGAACCTGTACAAAAATGGGCCAGCTATCCCCTCACAGAGATTTTGAACTGAGCGGGTTCCCCTGTGTAGGCCTTCCCTGTGGCCGAGAAAATCATTGGTCCGGCCCTGGAGTTGTGGCAGCGGCCTGCATCCTGTCCTGCACCCTCGGCCAGGATGGCTCACAAGTACGCAGTCCCCACCGGTTCTCTCTCTGTTTTTTTTGAGCACCCCTTTGCTGAAGGGCTGGTAACCGATAGCATCTTCTGGCACTCCGGAAATGCTACGGATGTGGAAAAGTCCCCCGACAAGGAGTCCAAGAAGCTGGACTACTGGGGGTGAAAAGCTTACACTGCCTCCTCCCTAGGTCTTTGACAGGCTAGCTCAGCCATGCTGATGTCACATTTTTCACACGCCCTTGTGGGTTTCCTGCATGAGGGGCTTCCTCATCTCCCAGCTGACCTTCTGACAACAGTCAAGCAGGTGTGGGACCAGGGAAGGGTGGTGGTCAAACAGTTCCAAACTGCTTTAGACATTGGAGACTCTTGTGCCCAGTCAGTTGCGGCTGCAGTAGCCATGCGCTGCAGAGCTTGGCTGCAGATCGCCACCTTCATGGCGATACCCAGCACAAGCTGGCAGACGTTCCCTTCTTGAGCACCAACTTGTTCAGGCCTGGGATGGAAGGCCATCTCCAGAGGATCTAGAAGTCCAGTGCCACCTTGGACTCAGTCACGTCTGCCCAGAAGGACAAAGGCTGCAAGCAGCAGCGTAAGCCCTTTTGCCCTTCCACCCCTGTGGCATGTCTGGCCCAGCAGCACCAGCAACAGGGCCAGCAGGCTCATGCTTGGTGCCCCAAGGCCAAGTCTGCTGCTTCTTCTAGTAGGAAGCCTGGTGGGAAGGGTCCAGGCGGCCCCTCATCCAGCTCTTCCTCCAAGCCTGCCCAGTGACAGGTTGAGGGGTGACACCCCCAACCTCGTCACTGCTCCCCGGTTCCCCCCATGGGGGGATGACTCTGCCATTTCCTTTCTGCCTGGTCCACTCCGTTGGGTGCTGGAAGTGGTCAGCAGGGGTCTGCATCTGGAATTCGAGCAATCCCCTCCATATTGAGCTGTCACCCACAGAGGGGCTATGGGCTTCATAGCCTCTCTGTTGGCTCATCAGGCTGACATTGCTCTGCTCCTCCAGAAGGAGGTGATAAGTGATGTGGCGGATCCTCCTCCTCCAAACCGGGGGTTTGTGTCCAGCTACTTCCTAGTCCCAAAGCTGACAGGGGGGCTGATGCCCCATTCTTGATCTGCATGACCTGAACAAGTTTCTAAGGCCACGCAGCTAGAGAATGGTCACTCTGGCTCAGATCATTCCATCCTTGGAACTAGGCATGTGGTTCTGCTCTCTGGATCTCCAGGACGCATTCTTTAATGTCCCAATCTCTCCATCTCATCAGCGATTCCTCCGCTTCAGAGCAGAGGGATCACTTTACGATTTCTGGGCCATGCCCTTCAGCCTTTCTCCAGCTCCCAGTGTCTTCAACAAATGCATAGCAGTGGTGACAGCATTCCTGTGGCACCAAGGAGTCTGGGTGTACCCTTACCTGGATGACTGGCTGATTGCAGCCCCCTCCAGGTTGGAGGTGGAGCTTTCCAGGAATCTAGCCTTCCAGGTCTGCTCTAAAACTGGCCTCCTGATCAATGAGGCCAAATCAGAATTTGTGCCTTCACAGGTGATTCAGTTCATTGGGGCAGAGTTTGACTTTCTTAGAGCCAGAGCCCAGTTCCCGGCGGATAGGGCCGACGTCCTTTCCTAATTTGCCCAATCATTTCTGGTTGGGCAGTTGTGCCCTGCCCGGGACTTCCTGCACCTTCTGAGCCTCATGGTGGCCTGCACCACCATGCTCCTTTGAGGCCCTCTGGCATATGCGCCCCCTGCAATGGGGGCTCGCCTGCCAGTGGTTACAGTGCTCCGGTCCTTTGGACCAGCCAATGACCATGACCCAGAAGATGTGGGATGGCCTTCAGTGGTGGCTCATCCCAGCTCATCTGCAGGAGGGCATCCCATTTGTCAGCCCCAAGCCAAATGTCACTCTTATGACTGACTCCTCTTTGATGGGTTGGAGTGCCTATCTGGGGGAACTCCGGGCCCATGGCCTCTGGTCCCCTCAGGAGTCTTGATGCCACATCAACCTGCTGGAGCTTTGAGAAGTTCAACTAGCTCTCACCACCTTCACTCAGTTGGTACAGGGTCAGGTGATTCAGGTCCAGACAGTCAACACCATGACTATGTAATATCTCAACTGTCAGGGTGGGACTCTCTCCCCATTTGGTCTCTTGTGATCAGCCTGGAGGCAGATCTCCTAGCCATCCATGTGGCAGGAGTAACTAAGAGTCTGGTTGATGCCCTCAGCCAGTTAGGCACTGCATCTCATAAGTGCAAGACCTGTTTTCCCATTGGGGCACCCCTCAGTTGAACCTGTTCCCCTCCAGGGAGAATGCAAAGCTGAGGCTGTTTAATGCCCTCCCCCCTCAGCAGGATTCACTGCAGGGGGGATGCCTTCTCAAGGCTGTGGACCCTGTGCCTCTTCTATGCCTTCCCTCCATTTCCCTTGATCCACAAGGTGCTTCTCAAGGTGAAGACGGACAAGGCACAGGTGAGTCTGGTAGCTCCAGACTGGTCTCACCAGTTCTGGTACCCAGATCTCCTCAGCCTCAGCTCCAGGCTCCTGAGGTGGCTTCCAGCCCACCCAGACTTGATCTCAGTCAACCAGGGGAAGGTTCTCCATCTGGACCTTCAATCCCTGCACCTGATGGCTTTGTTCCTGAGAAGCTAGAGTTCCAGGCCTTGGGTCTTTCCAATGAGGTCCTCAACATCGTTGAGGCATCCTGTAAGGAGTCGACCAGAAAATACTATGCCTTCAAATGGAAGAGATTCTCCATTTGGTGTCAGGACAAGGGGTTGGACCTCTCTTCCTGTCCATTGGCTAATATTTTGGTCTACCTTTGGTCCCTTTCTCAGCTAGGGCTTTGGTCAATGACCCTTAAGGTGCACCTGGTAGCCATCTCTGCTTAACTGGCGTGGGCCGGCAAGCAGTCAGTGGTGCAGGAGAAGGTGGTTGGGCACTTTTTCAAAGGCCTAGACCACATATTCCCTCCAATGTGAGAACCTCCACCTCGGTGGGATCTACTGCTGGTATTGGATAAGCTCATGGGCAAGCCATTTGAACCGATGCACAGGTGTGACATCTCCCACCTGTCATGGAAGACCGCCTTCTTGGTGGCTATTACATTATCCAGAACAATGGGAGAGCTCCAGATGCTTTCCATAGAGTCTCCTAATCTGGTCTTCCATAGGGACAAGGTTGTCATTTGTCCCCACCTGAAATTCCTTCCGAAGGTGGTGTCGGAGTTTCACCTGAACCAGATGCTGACTCTGCCAGTGTTCTACCCCAATCACACCTCGGAGGCTGAATATAGGCCCCCTACTTTGGACCCTAGAAGAGCACTTTCTTATTATAAGGAGTGGATGGCTAAACTTCAGGGAGAGGTTCACCAGCTGTTTGTCACTTATGCTGAAGCCGCACCTGGCAGACCTGCAGCCAAGTAGATAATAAGCAGGTGGGTCACCTCCTGCATAGATCTCTACTATAGGTTGGTGAGCATTGAGCCTCCCAAAGGGATAAGAGTTCATTCTACCCACCTTACCACTGCTTTGGTGGCTGCTTCTAGGGACTTCCCTGTCCAGGAAATCTGCAGGGCTAATACCTGGAAATCAGCACACACCTTTATTTCCCACTACCACATTGACCTGGAGTCATGCTGGGATGCTGGTTTTGGGACCTCAGTTCTCCAGTCCTTATTTCCTAAGTAGGGGGTGTGTGCCTTGCCTCCCTCCTCCCAGAGAACTGCTATGAGTCTGCCAGACAGTGTGGATTGAACAACATATCCACGTCCCTAGAAATACAGGTTACTCACCTGCAACAGGAGTTCTAGGAGTGGAATACGTTGTTCATCTATACGACCCACCTAACCTCCCCGGCTTCAACGCACAACCTGGCTTCCAGCGGGCTAGATCTGGTGTCATGGGGTGGTGCCAAGGGTTTTACCACCCGGGTGGGTGGGAGGAGCTAACTTGAAGACCTTGTAGCAAGAATTAAAGCAGCTAGAAACCTGCCAGCCAGTGAGGAAGGACAACATATACCACTCCTAGAACTCCTGTTACAGGTGAGTAACCTGCATTTCCCAAGAGATATAGAAGTCTGGGCAATACATTCATTTTGAGAGAGTTGCCACAACCCTAACATCACATGGGCAGAGAGGTTCACCTGTTTAGGTCTTCCTGAATTAGATCTTTTAACCTGCTAAAGTTTTCCTTTATCATGAGTGACAAAGACTGGGAAAGCTTAATCCCTAGATATATCAGTGTTTTGAGTTCCGAGGAGAGACCCAAATCTACAATTTCCTGTTTGAAAACCAGATTATTCAGGGGAAACACTTTCGTTTTGGATGTATTAAGCTTATAAAAAGATACTTTGGAGAAACATGCAATTTTCTGTAGTAGGACCTGGATGATGTTAACTGGATGTTCCAAGTGTAACAATAAATTATTTGCATATGCGGACCCTGTATATCGAGAACGTGCTATAGAAATCCTTATGAGCTCATCCAACCCACAAAGACACCTGATGAGAGGTTCCAAATATAGACTGAACAGTAGGGAGGATAGTGGGCAACCCTGTTGAGTGCCCAGCTGAAGGAAAAAGGGGGAAGAAAGGAGACAATTACATCAAATTCTGGTGGTTGGGGTGAGATATAACAGCCAAACCCATTGAATGAAACTGTGAGGGAGACCAAACTTCTGAAGTGTAGCAAATAAATATTTCCAGGAGACCCTATCAAAGGCTTTTTCCACATCCAGGAAGACCAAGACCTCAGGGGTCTTACTTTCCCTGGAGGCAGAAATAAGATACATGAGCTTCCTAAGATGATCCCCGCAAAATCTAATGACCATAAAACCTACCTGTTCCCACCCAATACGTAAGTCCAAAACTGGAGCCAGCTGAAGAGCAAGAATTTTTGATAGAATTTTGACATCTGAATTCAGAAGAGAGATGGGATGATAACTCTGTCAAAAAGGGGTCCTTTCCGGGATAGGTATGAGGGTAATTATGGCTTCTGAAAAACTGTGGTCTTCCATCCCTTGACTAAACCAGAAGTTATATACCTCTGTGAGTAGAGGGGCTATTTCCCGGTAATAACCCAAATAGAAGTTATTGGTTAACCCATCAGGGCCTGGAGCTTTATCAGGTGACAGGTGACAGGTGATGAATGGCACACTCAACTTCAGTTATGGTTATATAGGTTGACATGGGAGCAGCCATGGAAGGTGACAGGGAAGGTAAGGGGACAGAATCCAAATAAGTAACAATATCTTCTTCTTCTGTGGGATCTAATACCGGGTCTACCCCATATAAATCTGAATATTAAGAATGGAAAATACTTGCCATTTCATAGGGGTTAGAGACAATTGAAGCCGTAGGATGAGGTTAATTCCTGGAATAAATTTAGAGGATTCAGCCTGATGCAGTTGGAGAGCAAGCAGTTTACATCCACAAGACCGGCACCTCCCATTAGGTCTTGGAGGGCTCTTTGCTGCAGGGAAAGTCCTGACCGCTTAGAGTGAGAGCAGTCTATATCCAGTTGGGTGACAATATTTCAATCCCGAGCCAGAAAAGTAAGGGAGGGGTGACAAGCGGCTAACAAAGGGAGAAATTGTGTAAAAAAGTGTGGGGAGTCTGTATTTGGGCAATAAATTGACCCTAATACTATGGGGATAAGACCAACAGTGCCATGAATTATAATTTAGCTGCCCTCCGGAATCCAAAATTCCTGGACTAGCTGAAAGGGAATAGATCATGCAAATAAGATAACAACAGCACCACATCTAGTAGATGTCCCAGACCCAAAGGCTTGACCCACCCAATCCCATTGAAAAAAAGGTACATCTTTTCTACACACATGAGTTTTTTACAGACAGGCTATTCCAGCATGTAACTGTTTAAGATGCTGTAAGACCATTGCCCATTTACACCTGTCTTGTGTACCCTTGACATTCCAACTAAATATATGAATGATACTAGCCATACTTCAAATTGAGACAGGGTGCACTATGAAGCCTACCCAATGGGGTAGTAGCCAACCAATCATACCAAATGAGAGGAGAGTTGCAGACCAAGGAACTATCCATGCCCCCAAAGAAAAAATCCCATAACCCCTATCCCCCCCACAAAATTCCACCCTCCACTCCCTAACACTTAAACCCCAAAAGACCCAAGAAAATTAAAATTACCCCTGGTCCTATCGATCACACTCCCAAAATAAGTATAATTGTGATGATTAACAGCATTATTACCCAAATCACATCAACCCTTAAACTCCCCCTCGCCCCCCAGCAATCCCCCAAATACACTCAAAAATTCTCATGGAACAGGAATATTATAACAATGAAATACAAAATATAGCTAATTAAAGGCAAACCAACCGATTAGTGCACGGTCCACTACTAAAGTCCCATGATAGTTAAGTAAATAATATTTGGGACAAGTATCTCAGGTCCCAATTAATAGGAAAAGGAAAATTACCAATTTATGGAGCAAAAGTTCCAATCTGAAATAAAATATCTAATCCTGGCCCTCATAGATTCCTATCAATAATAGGCAGTTTAGAACTACTTAGATAAATGGGACCCTCTAAATTGGCAGACCATAACATCATATTAACCATGAATTGCAAATATTCACCAGGCTGAGGTGGCAATCAGGCAAGCCCCAGATGGAGGAGGCCCCTTCTGAGACCTTATCAGATACACACTTCCCAGGCAGTAAATGCCCTTTTGTCAGAGGGGCCTCCAAATGTAAAAGGAACAGTTAACATGTTCCTCAATGTCACCACACTGCTGACTGCAGGAAGGGATATCGACACAGCTCTCCATTAAAATAAAGTATAATCTTGAGGCTGGACAGTACCTGGTAGACAATCCAATGGATGAGGTGGTTGAATTGAAATATGGCAGTAGTCAAAAAATATAGAAGGAGAACAGCACATGTATTAGATAGCTATACTGTCAACTGCATCCAAGGAAAAGTAATCCATTTGGAACCCTTGGGAATAGTCCAATGAGCCACCCAGTGATGCCAAAGTACCTGTTGTAAAATCCTGAGTATGACCTGTGTACGTTTGTGCAGGTTAAAGCTTAGGAAGCATCCACAAGAGTCCAGTTTCAGCATGGGAGAAAGGTCCGATTGGCAGGGAGACTCAAAAGCCCCATTGTCCACCACACAGATTCAGCACAGGAGAAGATAAGAAAGCAAGAAGGAGACGAGGAGCTAAGACTCCAAATAACATTCTCTACCAGCAGCATTTCTCTCCATATAACCCCTCTAACCATATCTTACAGTCTAATAGGTCACATAGCTCAAGTTGCAAGCCAAACAGGCAGAGCCGATACAGAAGTGTGTGTGAGACAGTCAAGCAGTTTGCAAGCTGTGTTTAGCTCTACTCCTGACTGTTATTAGCTGAAGCACATTGATTGTATGATACACTCTTCAATATCTATAATTTCATCATGTGTGTTGGAGCCCTGCCCCAGTATTGAAAGCAGGAAGAGTGGGCTGTAGTCCGTTGTGTACTGTAGGACTACAGCTCAAGTTTTACTTTTAAAAACTGTTTGTGGGTGTTATTTCTGGCTATCGTGCTTTATACTTTGTGTGCCTGGTCCATGGATAAGTGGATTTTGCCCACAACTTTAACTTTTGTATTTTAAAAAGGGGCTTTGAGCAGCAATTCCAACCCTGACTTCTGGGTCATGCGCTACTATTTCTTTCGCACTGCAGTGAGCAGGGTGAGTGGGAGTAGGGTGAGCGCATGGCATCGTGTACAAAGACACACACATCTAAGTGCATGTCAAGCGGGTAAAGAGGAAGAGGAGTCTGCTGTGGATAATATCAGTAAGTGCAGTGACTACTACAACTCTGTACAATATTGTACTCATATTCTGTACATCAGTCTTGCAACAACTGATTGTGTATCACAAAAATAGTCTGTAGGGAGCATTTGGTAACAGCAAATAATGGATGAAATGACTACCAGTGAATCTCCACCTACTCCAACTGTACCACCCCCCCATCCCCTCCCAGTCAGTTAGAAGTGATATCATCATGACATTGGATCGGGAAAGGGGTCTAAAGTGTTTCAATTGCCACATGTACATGCTGTTTGATAAACTTCCATCGTACAACCTGTATATTTGTGAGAAATGTATCAACAAGTGTGTCAAGGGAAGATATTATGACCTTCTATAAAAAACTGGACCTTATTGATAAACAGCAAGATAGCATAGCTAGTAAACTACAACAACTAAATAACAGTCCAAAACAAAACAATGGAATTAATACCTCTGATGAATGGAATGTACAAGTACAATTTGTATATGGTACCTTTGCCTCTTCTGAGGAAAGGAAACGTACACCTGACTATCACAACATTTGCGATACAATCACTAATTATTGGTCTGTGATAAATTATGGAAAGAAATCGAAAATCAGATGGAAAGCAGTATGTCACCTAGTTGAAACAAGTAATAGATTCCAACTATTATTTGAATTAAATGAAGGTGAATCTGAATCTGATGAACCTGTATATTCAAATGAGTCTAATATGGGTAATATGGCATTAACATCTGACCCTTTAGGTTCGGTATCTACCTCGCAGTCCTCTAATTGCATGCTAATGTCAGATAAAGCAAGTACAAACTCTGATGTCTCTCATTGTCCCTCTGTATCAACTACAACTAATAATTGTCTAGTACAATGGAATGACAGTTCAGTACATGACCCAAATGAAAATCCCCAAACCTTTGACTGGAACCATACACAACACACAGTACCATCTGAAGAAAATGTTGTGGAAATGACTAATGATGAACTTAATGGTGAACACAGACAGGTCTTTATTTTAGGTGATTCAATTATTAAATACATAGACAACATTGCTTGTAGGTCTCATAAACAGAATATAACATGTTTTTCATTCATAAAAAAATGTTGGTCATAACCCATTAGCTATAATACATGTTGGTACAAATGACCTAAACAAAATGACCTTTACTGAATTAAGGGAAGAATTCATCAATCAAGGTAACACCTTGGAGAGTCTAGACTGCAAAGTACATTTTCCTGAGATCTTACCTATTCCAAGAGCCAGTTATGCCAAAGAAAAATAGATAAAAACCATTAATGAATGACTTTGAAATTGGACTCTCCAAAGAGGTTTCCACACTGTTACTCAATGAGAAGTATTTAAAAACAATAACTCCTACTATTGCTAGGACGGATTACACCTCAGCAAAAGATGTGCGTATAAGTTAAGCAAAACATTTGAAAACATCATTTTGCATCTTTTAAACTGACTAATAGGGGGTATGAGGGTAACATAAATACAACTACTGATATGATAAATATTACAAATAAAAGAACATCTAATAACTTTAATATCTTGAATCTAAATGCAAGAAGTCTTAAAGCAAGCAAATTAGCAGAACTTCAAACAATATTACAGAATAATGGAGTTTGCCTCTAAAAGGCAGATCAGATTGTCCAGGTGGCCACCCGAGTAAAGACTATGGGAGACAAAAGGAAAGGAAAGGGGAGAGGGAAGAGAACTCATAGAAAGGGGAGGAGGTAGGAGGGCGACTCATAGGAAAGGAGGAGACAAGGGGAAGGGGGAATGACGTCATGAGGGGGTGAAGCAAAGAAAGAGATGGGAGAAGCAAACCCATTTGGAGAGACAAACAGGAAAAGAAGGGGCTATACTAGCCTCTTAAGGGGCTGCAGAGGGAGAAAGAGCCCTAATTTTAGCTTGCTACTCCTGTGTTAAAATCTGCCCACCCACCCTAAAAAAGAGCAAGAAAAAGTGGGATTTGATTGGACCCAGCCAAAAGTGGATGACTGGGGAGGGGACAAGGAAAAGCAGAAACCAGTAATACCAAAAGGTGAGGACAGCCAAAGTTGGATGACTGTGAGGAGAAGAAGCGAAAAGAGTACAAAGCTCCTAAGAGGGGAGGGAGGAGATCACGCAGAGGTAGAGAACAAAGAAAAAAAAGAAAAGAAATGCGGTACTGGGTGCCACACCATTACCTCCCAAGAAGAAGGAGAAGGGGTCCCCAGGTTCTACATCTGGGGGATGAGAAGATGAAGAAAGAAGAATACATAAGAAAGGAAATCAATATTTGGAACTTTTGGTATCAATTAAATGGACATAAGCATAAAAATGATGTATAAAAATTGGGAAGATTATTGGAAAGTTGGAACCAATGCTCTTCAAATTGTAAATATAATTTAGGAAAAGTGCTGATATGTGGGGGCTGTATAAAAGAATAAACTAATAGCTGATCTGAGCACCCACCACTACTATGTAAGCCTCATCTTGGGAAAATCTGGGACAATAACATAGGCAATATATCTGTTACTGAAACATGGTGGGATGACACTATGACATGGTGTAATAATATACTATGGTTCCAGTTATTTTACAAGAATAGGTTGCACAAATGCGGAGGAGGCATTTATTGTTATGTAACAAATTATTTATCTTTTTCCAGTTTAAAATTCAATATAAACCATCATATGGAAACTGATACATTATGGCTTACTTTAAAACTAACCCATACTCCTAAATTAAATCCTAGAATATGTTCTAGGCCACCTAATAGTGACATTAATTATAATATGATGTCACTACATGAGACTGAGTTGGTTTCAGAATTAGGTGATATTCTCTTGGAGGGAGACTTCAATGTCCCTGGTATTAAATGGAAAGATTTGACTGGTAAAACTGACTTTGAAAAAGAATTACTGGAACCCAGGGGAAGATTACACAATGGGGAGGGAGGTAGTAACAACAACAAAAATGGAAAGGGACCTGGGGGTAATCATATCAGATGACCCTAAGGTTGGCAAGCAATTTGAGAAGGCAGTAGGGAGGGCTGGGGGGATACTGGGATGTATAGGGAGAGGCATCACCAGCAGAAAACAGGAAGTTGTTATCCCCCTGTGCAAACAGTTGATGAGACCCCATCTGGAGTACTGTGTCCAGTTCTGGAGACCCCAAATCCACAAGGACATATACAGGATGGAGGCAGTTCAGAGGATGGCAACTAAAATGGTGCAGGGTCTGCAAGAGAAGCCATACAAGGAGAGACTAAAGGAGCTTAATATATATACCCTTGAGGAAAGGAGGGAGAAGATGGACATGACAGAAATGTTTAAGTACCTCAGTGGAATCAAGAAAGTCCAAGAGGGTAGCATCTTTCAGAAAAAGAGATGTGCAAGAACAAGGGGACACAATCTGAAGATAGAGGATGGATGGCTCAGGGGCAATGTGAGGAAGAATTTTTTCACAGATGCATGGAACAGACTTCCTGAGGAGGTTGTGGTTCTAAAACTGTGGGAGAATTCAAAAATGCATGGGACAGACATAAGACAATTTTTGTGGGGGGGGTAGGATGAAATAGGCTGTTGGTTGAATAGGATCTGCAGCTTATCCTCTAGGTAGGGAAATGGGCAGACTAGATGGGCCAATCGGTCCTTATCTGCCATCAAAGTCTATGTTTCTATGTGGTTGTGACAAATTAATTTCACAACCCACAAGAGAGAATAACATACTAGATCTATTAATAGCAAATTGTACTGATTGTTTGATAAACCCCTTAGTTATGGCCCCTTTAGAATCTAGTGACCACAATATAAGTCAATGTACCCTAATTGCTACAAGAACATTATTTAATGACAGCATAAAAACACCTGATTGGTTTAAGCTACATGACTTGCTGGGAAATATTGATTGGAACATAATAGTTGAAGGGTTAGATAAGGAATTTATGTGGAACACCTTCACTAGTATTCTTATTGAGGCTATAGAACTACATGTGCCCATGCGTAGCAAGTACAATAAAGAAGGGGTTATACCATTATGGTTTAATAAACATATCAATAATCAAATTAATAAAAACATATAAGGCCTTCAAAAGACTTAAAATAATCCATTTCATGATATTAAACTCATATATAAGAATCAACAAACTAAATTGAAAAAACAAATACGGAAAGCCAAGACTGATCTTGAAAAAAGTTGGCACAAAAAAAATAGACAACAAAAGCTTTCATGCATATATAAATAACAACAAATGTACAACAAACTGAATTACAAATATATCATATGAAGTGGTAGAAATTGCTGACAAAAAAGAAATTGCACAATTTTTAATAAATACTTTACTTCAGTATTCACTGCTAAAGGCAACTATGTACTGTATCTCCATTATGTACAGATGGAAGTCATCAGATAATATTTGAGGAAAAACTGGTCCTAGAGGAATTACAACTTTAAACATCAACTTCATCAGGGTCTGACTACCTTAACTCGGTTGTCCTTAAATAGTTAGCATTGGTGCTGGCCAGTCCACTAACTATTTTATTTAATAAATCTATTCTGTCTGGGCAAGTTCCATCAGATTGGAGAACGGCCTCTGTAGTTCCAATTTTCAAAAACGGAAATAGGTCATGATTAATAAACTATAGGCCCATTAGTCTTACATAAACTTGTGGGAAACTCCTGGAAAGATTACTTAAAAAAGAAATTGACAAAGAAATAAAATAATGACTAACTGACACTTCACAACATGGGTTTTAAAAAGGTTAATCAATCATTACAAATCTCATCTCTTTCTGTGAATTTGTAAGCATAAACATAGAAAAGGAAACACCAGTCGATGTCATACTCTTGGATATAGGAAAGGCTTTTAGCACTGTTCCACATGATATGTTAATAAACAAACTCACTAAAATGGGTATAAATAATTACATTATAAACTGGGTACTTAACTGGCTAACTGACCAAAAATAATCAGTCAGAATAAAAAGAGTTTCCTCTGAAGAGGGACCCGTGAGCAGTGGAGTTCCCCAGGGGTTGATCCTGAAACCTGTGTTGTTTGGACTATTTATTGGGGATATGGGAAAGGGTGCTATTAGTGTTGTATTGAAGTTTGCAGATGATACATGGTGGAGTGGTAAACTCCCCAGAACAGTTTCAAATCATATGTAGCAACTTAAAGGAAATTGAAAATTGGGGAATTGCAAATAATATGAAATTCAATGAGTCAAAATGCTCTGCTATGCATTTTGGTAATAAAAATCCTTGCTACAACTATACACAAAATGGCACAGTTTTAAAATCTTCTACCAAAGAAAAAGAATTAGGTATTTTGATCCACAAAGAATTGTCTTCATTTGACCATTGCCGTCAAATTTCACTTAACACTAACAGACTAATTCGATCTTTAAAAAAAGCTTTTATCATGAGGGACAAGGATTGTCTACTGGAGTTGTATGAGACCTACATTATCCCACACCTAGATTACGGGCCCCTCTATGGAATCCCTATCATAAAAGATATGCATCTCTTTGAGAAAACTCAAAGGAAACTAAATCTATTTGAGGTATGAAAAGAATACCATATGAAGAGCATTTAACTAAACTCAAATTATTCAAATTAGAAACCAGAAGAAAAAGGGGTGATTTGCTCTTATTATGTGAAATATTACAGAATCCTATCCTAATGGAACAATGTGGTATAGTGTTCAAACTTAGGAATAACAATCTTAGATCTCATAAAAAACAGCTATATATATCCAGAGCTAACACAGTGAAAAGATTAATTTTCTACACTGGTAGATCAATTAGGATATGGAATACTCTACCATCTTATGTAATACAAGCTACCACCTTTGAAAGTTTTAAAAAAATTATTGGATAAATTATTATCAACTGAAACTCTGAAAAAGTAAACCTACTGATGTTGGAGACAATTAAATGGGCCTTTAGTCTTTCTTGTCTGAATCAACCATGTAATACCAAGTAAAAGTAAACTTTAATGCTCATTTGAAAAGGTCTGGGAACCAGTTCTTAAGCTCTGAGGTAGCTTGAGATGGAGTTTCCATGGATCGCCACTGTTCCTGGTGTTTTACTTGCAGCATATCAGGGTATCAAATCTGAAACGGTTTCCCCGCAGCAATTAACTTAGCCACTGTAGGATGCAGGTCTGTCCTTCTGGCACGGATTGACTGTGGCAGATCCTGGGCTATACTCAGCCTATGGTCTTCCCAAAGAAGATCTTTAGTGTCCTTCACCTTGGACAAAATATGCTATTTGTCCAGATAATTAAGGAGTTAAAGATGAGAGGCCATGGTGGGGCTCCAGGGAGAGGTGAAGGTCAGTGGGCCAGCTCCACAATATACAGGGAACAATGTGGGGATGGGCTAGCCACTCGATCACAAAATTTCTGAATGAACAGGATAGGATTGCTCCCTTCTTCCTTTTCGGAGAGCCTGAAGATCACTAGATTATTGCAGCGACTGCAGCCCTCAAGGTCTTCTATTTTTCCCTCGAGGCATTGGAGTTTCTGGTGAATAGACAAGATGTTGGGCTCAGACTTGGCCTGCCAGGTTTCCACAGACTTGAGCTGGGCTTCAGAGTCTGCAACTGGGGTGGAAAGAGAGTCGACCGATGTTCTGAGACTCTGTATTTCCTCAGTGTCGGCAGAGACTGCTGCTTGAAATGGCTTCATCTCTGCAAGAAATTTTTCTTCAGCGAGCATGGTCCTTTGAGAAGAAGCATTAGTCTGGGTAGTGGCCTGTTGTTTAGGCCACTTGGGTTCTTCTCATGCTCCAGAGTCGTTGGAGGAGTGTGGCATGGTGGGGAAGTTTCATCTCCGCTTCAGATGACTTGTTGTTGACAAAACTGCCCCAAACACTCTCCAGCTAGATCTACAGGTATGCCCACAAATTACCTTCAGCATTTTAATCAGCAAAGCTAATAAAGTAAAAGTTAAATTAGCCGGTGAGGGGAGGGAGAAGAGAAAGGTGGATGTTCACTCTTGTGTAGCCATCATGTGACCATTAGAAAATATTTTTTTTATGTGGTATTTATATGTCCATCACCTGCTATTTGAATTTTTTAAACAAGTATGAACAGACCAATGGAACTGCAATTACAATCACATGTCATGAAGTCACATGCACTTTGTACTATATTTAAATGGCTGCTTTTTCACTTTTAAATCAATTGCCTTTGATAAAGGACAAGCAATCGTCTGAAACACATCAAGCGTGATGAGTGTTTTTATTTTAAATAAATGTTTTTGATTTACTGAAGACAAGTTTGGTGCACCTTTTATGGGATGTGAGTGCCTGAATTTTTCTGTGGATGGAGGAATTAAGGTTTCCAGATACCCATCTGAACTTTCTAAAAAATAATGTGGTGCCCCTTCTTCATGCCCACAATTTGAATTTGCACCATTGGTTAACCCTCCTCCTATTGCTCTGGGGGTATATACACATCATTAAAATGAACCTTCTTCCCCACAATTTATATCCATTAGGTATGTTGTGCTTTTTCCTTCCCAAACTCTGGTTTGTCAAGCTTCAAAATTTTATCAATGATTTTCTTTGACAGTGAAAAGCAGTTTGGCTGTCCTATTTCAAACTGACAATCGCAAAGAAGCTGTGGGAGGCCTTCAGCTCCCTAACTTCTTCCTTTATTATGGTTCTCTTCATGGAAGTAAATATCTCCTCTGGGGGCATGTTGTTCATGGTTGGTCTAAGACCGGGTATACTCCATCCAGGCCCCACATAGAATGGGACCTATGTAAGCTGTCAGGGCTCCATCTTCGCAGCCTCCTAATCATTAAAACATCCCAGCTGCTGGCATCCCTTAAAATGATCCTAATTTTTGGTCATTAAAAGGCCATTCTCAGTTGGGTTCCTATTTTGGTCTCAGCTAGTTTAAGGCTCAAATCCAACTCTTTTTTTGGTAATCCTAACATTTAGATAAATCATCAGCCCATTCCCTCATCTTTTCGCCCTAAGTTAAAGTATTCCACTGTGGATGTTGTTTTAGAGGAGAACAAGCTTATTTTGTTTGCTTCGTTTCAGGAGCGGTTCAGTCTCCCCCAATCTTTTTCATTCAAATTCCTCCAACTGACCAGAGCTATTGTGACCTATTTTGGCCCCCTATTCCTGGCCAGGGGATGTGGGAGAGAGTCTGTATGCTTTTATTTCCATGGCCAAATATCCTCACTCTAGAGCAGTTCTCTATGGTACTTTCCAGACTATGTATCCTGCTAACCCTTCAGGGAATTGTTATTATTGGCAACAGGCCTTAGGTTTACAGTGGGATTAAAAAAGCTTGCATACTATTTGGCGTAATATTTATAAGTACGTTAAGAAGGATAGATATAAATTAGGTCAATATAAAATCCTTCATAATCTCTATTATACCCCTCAAAAATTATATAGGATAGGTAAATCTGCTGCTCTGAGGTGCTCCAGGTGTGGTCTCACTGAGTGCAATCTTAAACATATTTTATGGGATAGTCCTATGGTGATACCCTTCTGGAATGCCATCAGAAATTTCTTGGACCCCTTTCTAGGATTGGAAGAGTTTTTTTATGTCAGAGATTTGTTTAATTGACTCTTATCATCTGCAGCTCTTTGGTACCCACAAATGTCATATGGCATTGCTTGCAATCCCAGCAAAATTTGTAATTCTCTGACACTGGATGGATGAGGTAATTCCCTCCTGGAAATAATGGCATCAAGAGATTTTACAAGATCTCAGTGTAGAAAAGAAAATTGTCCCCTTCAACATTGTCTTGGCAACTTTAGTTTCAGGTGGGAATCACTTTATGCTGTACTATCTTCTTAATCAGTAAATGTGTAAGCTGTTGGGTCCTAATGTCTTCCTTGATAATGCTTTGTTCTTTAGTGAGATCCTCTTTCTTTGTATATCATTTTCTATTTTTGCTTCCCTTAGTCTCCTTCTTTTTTCTTTTTATAGGTCCCTCACTGGGGGGTTATGCTGTGTCAGTCTGTGTTCATAGTTGTGTGTTATCACCTGCATAGTCTGTTACTGTTTGCTGTTTTTGTTGTGCTTTTTGTGCTGGTATGATATTCTTTCTTAAAAAAGTCTACTAAATAAAAAAAAAATCTGTAAATCCTGCTATGGCAAAGGAGACGATTAAAATATATCTTAGAATTGTTCAAGGGAGGATGACTGCTGTCACATAATAATAATAAAATTTATTTAATTAAGTGTCTTTCAAGATTCCAAAGCACTGTACTGTATTAGTACAGATAAAAACATATACAAATACATGTAATATAAAATCACAATAAAACTGGAAATACCTTTCCCCATAAAAAGTCTTTAGTGCCTGCTTAAAACTCCCCACCTATGGTGAACTTCAAAAGCAGTGGGCACTCTCTTCTGATGAGTTCTTTGTATACTTGCAGGTTATTTATTTATTTTATTTATTGATTTAAAATGTTGGTAACCAGGAAAGGCACACTGAGCTCATTTTCAGGTGCGACCCGGGGAGAAGGAAGTGCAGAAAATGCAACAAGATTACAGAGGTGACTACATAGCAATAGATACAATAAAATACAGTATATTTTTCAAAAAATACAAACAATATAGTACAAATGTATACTGCATATACAATAAGTAAAAATGAGAATGTACAATGTTTTGCAGTCGGACAATAGTATAAGGAGCAAAGTGCAGGGAGCTGCAAATGAATGGCTAGAGAGTTAAAGGGGGAGGTTAGAAATCAAGGGGAAGAGGGGGGTGCATAGGGTGTCAAGGAGGATGAGGAGGGGATTAGGCATAGGTTGTCCACTCTGTCTACTTCCCAAGTGTTGGGGATAAACAATGCTTCATTTGAGGAAAAGATATTTAAGCCTCTTTCTAAACTGCTTTCAGTATTTTATAAGATACTTCAGAAAGGAAATAATGACCCCTCTCAGCACATTCAAAAAGCATGAGAAAAAAATCTGGACATTACTGTCACCCTAAAGATATGGTCAGCTGATCTTTGGCACTTAATTGTTTAAGAAACGACAGACTGAGGTAAACCCAATTTATTTACCTATATTGGGAACATTGTTTAATCAGGAGTAGCACGGTAAGCTGAAGCTTGTTTCCAGATGCAACCTGGGAGCAAAAGGAAGTTAAGTGACTTTCTCAGGATCGCACAGTATGCACCTAGGTGTCTGTGGGATTCAAACCTAGGTCTCTAGGTCTGCATCTCAGAACCTTAACCCACTGTGCTATACTGCCTCCTTTATAGAGAATATATTTCTCCAGCAAAGATGCACCATCTTAATCCTGAAGAACCAAAGCAGTGTCTAAAATGTGGTGCTGAAGATTAAAATTTCATCCATATGACACTTATGTTCCCTAGAATAAAGTCCAGCTATCACAAAGTGCACAAAATCATGTCAGTGGTCCTGTAGGTGACTCCACCCAGATCCCCATCGGAATTCCTCTTAGGAGTAGACCCAGGCCGGGCAGTACTTAAACATGATCTTGGTCTATGGTTCCTAGCTCTTATTGTTACCCAAAAGACACTGGTCCAATCTTGGATATCTGCAAACCCTCTCACAGTACAGCAGGTGGCACAAAATCAATAGGGATGTCTACAAATAAAGAGAGTCCAAGCAGCAATATCATGCAATAGGCTGAACTTCAGCCCTATCTGGAATAAACTAGAAAGGGCTATTGCGGCAGGACTCTTTCCATGGTAATAGCACATGGAAGTGGCCATTCCTTAAGTGTATCAAGTGGATAACGAAGGTAACTCTGAATGCGTACCCATTACATACATATACACACTTTGTGGTCTTGGGCATATCATTTAACCTCCCAGTGTTCCATTCCACTCAGCTTAGAAAATGTGTAGCAACAAGATCCCAGTGAATGTGAGATGTTGCTTATGAGCTGGACTATCCTGGGTAAATGAGCAGTTAAGAAACACAAAAATATTCCTTATAATAAATTTATTTTAAATAGCAGTGCAATATTGTTCACACAGAGTCATGCACTTTGTTCTATTATATCAGTCTGCTTATGAAAACAAACATACTGTATAATTATAATTTACAGTGTATGTTTGTAGTTACAAAATGTGTTTTTCTTATTGCTTAATAACATACATTGGTTTGCTTTTGTTACTTAATAATACAGTACGTATCCCAACTGTGTGTGTACCCAGGTTACACCTAGCAGCAAGCTTTGACTCAGTATGCTTTTCTGGCCAAAATGAAATCAATATTCACTGACTGTAGTTCTGTGAGTCACTGGATTAAACATACTGAAAAAAGCAATGGGAAAACATTCTAGAAGATGCAGTTCAAACATGTGGATGCACCATCTATATCCCTCATGCAATCAGAGGGCCTGGTGGAGTAAATCCCACACACACAAAATTCATTAATCAATCAATCCATCAAATCTTTATTTTACCAGGAGAAAATCATTGAGCAAAGCTCATTTCCAAGATGGACCTGGACAAAACATATAGTCACACTTACATTGAACAAAAGTCAATGGGTAAAATAGCATAGAATTACAGAGACTAGATGATCCCTTCAGTAGGCCTAGACACGTTATTTACAGTGTATACTCATTTCATTGGTCAACAGCAGATTAAATGGTATAATCAGGATTAGACCTATTAAATAAAATGCAAATGGGCTATTGTGAATGCCATATGCCAAATATGTTTTTTTTTGGTAATAAGGAAGTCACATAAATACAGCTGCCCTAAATCACCCAAAGTGGAACAGATGGTGTTCAGAAGCAGAGATAAAATGGTCAAGCCTTTGAATGACCAAATATCTAAGCCTTGTCATAGTCAAACATGGGGTGAGAAATTTCTACATATGAGTTAAACATAGAAACATAGAAAAACAACAGCAGAAGGAAACCCAGGGTCCATAGAATCTGCCCATGAGATGCCCAGGACCAAGCAATTGTCCTGGGGGGCTACCCACTGCCTGAAATTACTATATATGTACTTTAATGTCTTGAAGTCATGTTCTAGCTCTGCCCCACTGATGCTTGAAACTTTGTTTACACAAATGGTGTAAAAATTTACTGAAGAAGTACTTTATCTCTCATATTGGGTGTTGTCTACCTAAATCACCCATATGTTTACATCTGTTTTTCTTTTTATGTTTTTTTTTTTATCAGAACAGCAGTAGTGCCTAGACCCCGCAAGTTTGTACTGCTTGTACAGTTTTCCTGACTGCCAGAATATCTTCAATCATATGAAAGTAATGCCACAAAACAAGTCATGCATTATTAGAATATAATAATTTGTGACCCCCTTTACTACACTGATTATCAGTGTGAAAAAAAAAACTGTAATAACTAGGTATGATATCATATACCATCATTATTGTATTTGTAGTGCTCATGCGTCACTTTTCCTTTTGAGGGATTTGGTTTTTGTGCTCATGTCCCTGCACCAGTTATTACAAAAAATGAAACGGAAGCAACGGTGTGCTTTTGAAGTTTTCTTACACACGTTCTGTGTGTTATGACCACATAAACCTCTCGGGCTTCACTCTCGAGGTTTAAGTGTCATCATACATCTCAGGTGTGTAAAATAACTTTATAACACACAGTCACCTGTGCATTATTCTCTGTGTTATAACATGCACCAATGTTTTTTTGTTGAATAGTGATTGCACCAGATGTTGTAGTTACACATTAGGAAGTATGCTAATACTTGGCTTTATAATAATGACTAGTGTTTCTTTTAATTGTTTGGTTTGTTTGTTTTTGTCTAGTACTGGTTGTCATAATACAGAAACGATGCCGAAGAGATCAAGAGGGTTCAGCACAGGGTCACAAATCTGATAAGTAATTTAGGAGCAAGTGCCATGAGGAGAAATGAGACAAATAGAAACTGTTTTGCCTGGACAAGGGAAGGCGGAGAGAGAACATGATCAAGGTTTTCTGAATAATACAGGGGATATACTGTACTAGATGGAGTATGCATAGATGTTTGAGCTGGTTAGTGTCAGCAGAACTAGATGGCATTCCCTTGAACTAAGGGGGCAGAATTATGGGAAGCATTAGAAACCATTACTTGACATAAAAGGAGGTTAACATTAGCACTAGCATATCCAGTAAGGTTATTCTAACTACCACTATTCAGGCATTCCAAAAATGACTAGACAGATTCCTGAGGCTGAGTGGCACTGAAAACAACACAGCTTGAGTATGGTTAGTATTCCAACAGTTAAGCTTGGATGTGTGTCCATATTTAAAGTGCATATGTAGTCACTGTCATTTGGCTGAAAGGGCAGACAAAATGAAGCCTTAGTTCCTTCTGAAATCAGAATACTATGTCAGTATTTGAAAAAATCTGTTCTTGCGTAAAGTGCTGGCAGTGTCCATTTTAAATAAATTGAAGTATCAGAATGGTCTACATGGATCCCTGGTCTTTTTCTACTTGTAAAACATCTCTATGTTTTTTATATTTTTAATTTATCCTTATTTTCCTATTTTCTAGCTGTTTTTTTTTAATTTGTACCAGTTCTTTTAAATAAAAGTGCAACCTTGTAAAGTGTAATCAAGACTTTCTTTACTCATGTCTAACTAACATAAATGCTTCCTTACTTGAAGTTGCAGTATAAAGATCAACCATGAAGTATTTTACCATCTACCCCACATCTGGAATACTGTCACACCTGTCTCACACATGCAACCAGGCATAGGGTCTTCAAAAACTCCAGTCTGATCTGCCATTCACACATGCCTGCCAAGTCTTCCTGCCATTGTGGAGTTTCATACTAAGCCGTGTGCAATGATTTCTACTGAAATAAACGTGTAAAGTCTTATATCTCTCATGGCATGCATGTACTTAGAGTATTTAACTATTTGGTGTTTTCAGAAGTCTTATGTACTTGATCTCCCCTTTGCTCCTGCATGCAGATTTCCCTTTCTCCGGACCAAAAATGCAAATGAGACTTGTCTCTGTTTGCTTATCTTGGATGCAAACCACTTGAATAAGTAAAAAAAAACAAAACCAGAAGAATCATATGTATTTTGGGGGATGGAATTCCAACAAGATTATCCTTTGGGGTACTTCACCGTACATAGCAAGACAGAAATTATCTGCAGAAAATGACTGCTTGGCCCACCTAGCCTTCCCCAGTGTTCCCTGCCTATTCGTCTGCAGACCCTAGCTGGTCTCAGGTGACTCCCTCCACTACATGTACTTTTTTTAATATACCCCTATGTTTATCCCCTGCATGCTTGAAACTCCACATAATTCTACCTCCACCACTTCTGCTGGCAGTCTTTTACAGATGTCTACCACCCTTTTAGTGAAGAAATATTTCCTTGCATCTCTCTTGAACATCACCCCCTTCAGTTTCATTGCATGCCTCCTGGTCCTGGTACTCCCATCATTTGCAAAAGATGCCTCACCTGCACCGTGTTCACCCCTTTGAGGTACTTGTTGATCTTGTACATGTCCCTTCTCTCTCCTTTCTTCCAGGGTATATATATTTTGAGATCCTCAATTTCTTGTCGTAGTGCTTCCTGTACAAACCCTTCACCATTTTAGTTGCCCTCCTCTGGACCTCCTCTGTCCTGTCTATTTCCTTTCTGCAGTGTGGTCTCCAAAATTGGACACAGTACTGTAGGTGGGGGTGCACCAGAGAGAGATACAGCGGCATCACCACATCCTCCTCTGACTGGAGATACCCCTCCCTATGCATCCCAGCATTCTATAGTCCTTGCCCACTGCTTATCACACTGCCTTGCCACATTGAGGTCCTCTGATATGATTACCCCAAGGTCCCTTTCCTCTCCAGTAATAAGCAGTACTCCCCCATCATATACTCATCACCAGGGATCCTATGCCCTACTATATGTGCATGATTTTGCACTTTTTGGCATTAACCCCAACTACCATGTCTTTGACCACTCCTCAAGTTCCCCAAGATCCCAGTTCATTCTCTCCACCCCCTCCCGACATACTTTCCCCTTCAGTTCTTCGGCAATGTCACCTATGAAGACATTTAAGAGGACTGGTACCAGTACTGAGCCCTGTAGCACCCCACTGGTCACTTTCTCAACCTTAGAATGAGTGTTATTAACCATCACCCTCTGTGTCCTATCGGTTAACCTGTTTCTAACCCAGTTTACCACTTTGGTACCGCTCCTAGGCTGATCAACTTCCTAGTCAGTCTCCTGAGCAGCACAGTGTTGATGGCTTAGCTAAAATCTAGACGGGCCATGCCAACTGCCCTCTTCTGATCTAGTTCCCTGATCACCCAGTCAAAGAACTCTATCAGATTTGTTTGGCATGACATTTTCCCATGAATCTGTGATGGCTGTGGTCCTGCAGCCCATTGAATTCTAGATGCTGAACCAGTCTTTCTTTCAGTTGAGTTTGCATCAATTTCTCCACCACTGCAGTAACACTGACCAGTATATAGTTGTTACCTTCTTTCCTGATGCAGCTCTAGTGTAGAGTGCCACATCAGCCCTTCTCCAATCCTCTGGAACCATGCTTCCTTCCCATGAGCTTTTAAACAATGCTGACAATTGGGCAGTTAACACATCTTTGAGTTCTTTTAATATCATGCAGTGTATCCCATCCAATTTCACAGCCTTAGCCACCTTCAGGGCTGCAAGTTCTTTCAGAACTTTTTCATCTAAAAATTGACTTGTACTGTATCTACTGCAGAAGGAGATGAAGAAAAAGCTGATTTTGTCCATATGTCTTAGTCTTTCATTTTAGGATGAATAGGCTATGCATCATGAAGTCATGACATCACTTTTGAAGTTTCTTCCTAATATAATGAGTCTCCTTATGTTTTGTGTTAACAGGGAACACTCAAATAAATGAATCTTTACCTTTCAAAAATATGATGAAATATACTTAGTTTGTCTGGGGTCTCCCAGGGGTAGGTGGCCTCCACTGCTCTCAGTGTTCTAAGTTACCTATAGTGTTCCATGTTATCTATGTTGGGGAAGGTCCCTCAAGCCTGAAGAATTTGATGGCTGAACCAGCTTTGGTCCGAGCTATTAAACTAATGCTGCCTCAGATTTTCATTGTTCACAAGTGGATTACAACCCCTTCAATCCTTATGACATTCTGCTATTTTATTATTTTATATTCTGTTTATGAAATATCACTCCATGAGTTGCAGCAATTGGCACTGTCAGATATTTCCTGAAATTTCTGTGATATATCTAGAAATATTCCCTGCCTGCCTGCAGTACTGTCATAGGTCCACTAGAGAATATCTGTTCAGAAATATTATGAAATATGAGAAAATATCTGACCATGTCTCTTGCTGCAGCTGTCATGCCCTCAGCATTCTTGCATCTTTTGGGCAGCAACCTCATTATGACACCATGATGTTTGCTCTGTAGACATTTCCTGGCCCTGGTGAATGTGAAGAGGGTGAAATGTGTATTTTAAGAGTAGCTCACAAGGTATGGCAGCAAAGTTTTACCTGTCTTTGACTCCACAGAAAAATATGGCTGGCCCTGCAAAATACTATACATCACCCTAGCGCTGTTTCCATAGGTAGGATCATCAGCATCTGTAGCCACCACTTGAAGAACAGACGTCCCTGTATACAACAGAATTACTTCTTAGTAAACAGCACTTTGCAATGAAACCAGCAGTTCTGATGATGTGACAATATCAAGATGTAAAATGTTCCAAGCTAGAACATCATAATCTACTGATGTAATAGCGTGGCAGTTTAACCAACCTTTCATAAATAACCTTGCTTACTAATGATTACTTTCAGTTTTATGATCTTGCAATGCTCTGATTACCATCCATTTAAATTAACTTTCAGTCTCATTGGTATAATGCACTGCTCTTCAGTTTTAGCTCCAGTAATGTACCAACATTAATTACTGACTTGTTGAATTATAAACACGGTAATATTTTACTCTTTCTAAACACATTATTTACATAGTAGAAATTAAATTACACATTATTGTATTTGGATGAACTGTGACCCATGTCAAGTAATGTCATCTCTTGGAACCTTTTCTGTAATGCAAGTACAACACAGCTGACCTTTCCATCATGCCCCCAACACTATTGCAAGTATTTGCTTAGATCTGTATTTGACCTGAAAATCATTTACACAACACTGGTGGTGATAAAAATGAGAAGATAATATGTGATATCTTTTTTGATGACATATCAAACCTCAATATATCATGACATGGTTTTTTGTTTGGTAGGTCATATTTTATATCTTAATGGTTACGTACATCACAATGGAATACTGAACCAATCAGACAGCAGTATTCCATTGTGATGTACCTAACCTTTAAGATATCAAATGGTTAGGTACATTGCAGTGAATTACTGAACCAGTCAGGGAGCAGTTTTAACAATTCTGATTGCATCTCAATATCTTGTGAAACCCTGAAGTCAGCAGTTGAAATCAAAAAGAAACAAATGTTTACAGCAATAGTGGATGTCAGTGTTATGACTAATAAGCTGATGCTGTATTAACTGGATATAGAATGGCAAGACTCAAAATACACTTGTGATAGAGCAGGATCTACATAACTCACTCATGGCTCAGCCATCATGAATGTGGACATGCCCCCTAGAGGTGCAGCAAGGTTAAACATCGCAGGTGAAGTTGCCTTGAGGCTGCAAAAGTACGACTTTGCTAAGTTTTGTGAAGTTCCCACTGACAACATCAAATTCGACTTTTCTGACTTTGAATAATTTTTCAGGCAAAGTTGCACTTTTCTACTGTGAAGATGCAGCTGTGCCAGTGAAGTCTGGTCATGTCACGGGGAAAAGTGCACACTGCCATTGCGAAGTCAGCACTTTGAATTTCACGAAGTTCTGCCAAATCAAAGTTTCTCAAATTCACACATCTCTAATGCCCCCTCACACATGAATTAAAATTGCTTATTTTGAGTAAGACCATTGCATATCCCCTGTTTCTCCCATGCTTTGACATAGATAAAAGTATCACTCATGCTGACCTGAGAGCGCTCTGTAATGTATAAGACTTTGAGTCTTTCAAGTTATAGTTTGGCAAATTATACCTTACTGAACCAGTTCTAATCAGTTGCACAAAACATAAACAATGTTAGCATCTGATATGTTTAATAGCTTATTATTTGCCTGTGTAGTTCATATTTGCCTGCATCCTGTTTTGTTTACAGCACTTTACAATTAAATGTACTTGCCTGTCTTTTCCCCTTCTCCTGAGTTGCTCCTGGAAAGAAGCTTTGTCTCAGTATGCCTTTCCAATTGTCAATAGTACAGCACCTTTAATTTGATAGGTTCTGCAAAGCTTGATTTTAAGGTTTGAACAGTAAGTGGTTTTAAAGCCACAAAATGAAACTGTTTAATGTCACTAAACAATTTGGCCTGTCAGTACAATTTGGTGTAATGTCAAATCTAAATGCTGTCTCTCGTGTACATTTTTAAAACTCTAGGTGATCCACAAATGACTGACAATGTTTATTTGAGTTCAATGCCATTCTGCAATTCAGCCAACAGGGGGAGAATTAGTACCCCAGTTTTATTATACCATGACTTAAAGGGGAATGCAGGTGTGCAGTGACAGTCCTAAATTGGCACCCCCTGAGGAACTTTTTCAAATGAGGTATTGGTCTTATCTACAGTATAGGTGCTAACAGTCCAGAGATACATGGGCACAATTTTCAAACATTTGTAGCATAATTCTGTGGCATGTGTTGTACCTGCAACAAGATTGAATGACCACATAAATGATGGTCTAATGTCTGTCGTAAGTGCCACAAAATGCACATCAAAAATGACACATGCCATAAAATGTAAATGTATGAGATTTTTTTTTTTTCAAAATCACCTGCAAACTTTCTGCCACATTTACAGGGAAGTAGATGCAGAAGTAAAAGTGCTGCAAGTGCTGCAACCGGACTACTGAAAATCCTAGTCATCCATTTTTAAATCAGTCATATAATACACCAAGGTGACAGCCATTTCATGAAGCCTTGTGGCAGACAACGATTTCATAGTTGGTCCAGTTGTGTATTGCTAAGCTTAGCTTCCCCAAGTGAAACATCACTGCTGTCTCAAAGTTTCATGAAATGACTGCTGCCTTGATTTAAGTCCAGTTTAGACATGAATATCTCTGACTGCTAACACATGGAGGTTGGGTGGGGGCGGGGTACCAATTTTAAATTCACTGGTGTAGTTGAGGTGAATTCCAGAATGTTACAGTATGCATAGTGGGGCATAGTTCTCAACTTCACCTCAACTATACATGGCAAATTTTCTCTTTTCTACTTTTTATTTTTATTTACAATATTCTTAAAGAAAAAACACCACCAACATCCTGTGGTATAAAACAACCACCTTCCATGCCCCCAGTAGAAAAACATGTTTTTTTCTGCCACTACCTACCCTTGTGGCAACACCCCCCATGTTTCCCAGAATAATTTCTGCAAATGTAAATTTCCCCAATCTATTATGAAAAAAACAATCCTCACACCGGGTGCAGTTTAGGAATAATCCCATTTTAATTCCTACCCAGTCCTACTTAAATATATAGTGCACACTGACACCCCGTCATAATGGGTTTAATGGCAGGAGAAGGAACTCAGTTCCACCACTTCTTTAAAATTTGTATGAGAGTTCCATCTTTCATCTTTCTCCATTCACTTCTAAAGGAGAGCTCCACCACCTAAAAATAACAGTTTCACAACCTAGAAATCTAGATGTTAGAGTTCCACCACCTAAGCATTTCTAATTTAACCATTGCCATTCAACCACTGGCACCCAGCACTCACTAACACAACTCATCACTCTAAGAAATCCAAGGTTACTGCAACACCTGTGAAAACAAAAAACATTCCCAACAGTGGACAACCAGCAGTCATCACTGACAAAAACACAATTAATGACTTGGTGAAGATGTGCTAGTAGTAGCAGCTGATTGGTCAGTCTGATCACTATATCAGATGTTACTACTAACACTTCATCAGCCCGTCCATTCATTATGAATGGATCAATAATGATGGCTAGTCACTGCTGAAGGGTATTCTTTTTAGAGGTGTCAGTCATGATATTCTTTGAATGCCATATTATTTATGTATATACACTAATATTTTTCTTTGTCAGTAGACTCAAGTTCAACCCCATTTACGTAGTATTTTGCCATTCCATTTCTTTTACAAAAGTACATCACCTCACACTTGCCTACATTAAATGCTAGTTTATGATCTTTTGCCCAGTTTCAATTTTTCCCAAATCATCCTGCAATCTTTGGACAGATCCTGCATTATTCACCATGCCACCCAACTTCACATAATCTGCAAATTTGCAGATCCACGAGTGTGGTGATTATTGCATAGTGGAGATGGGGATGTTAAACAGTGATGGTCCCAGCACAGAACCCTCTGGCCCACTGCTAGTCATCAAACCCCACTCAGAGCAAAGGCCTTGTATGTTGACCCTCTGTATCCCATGATCCAACCAGGATATAATCAGTTTTGCAATATTTGACCCAAAATGTAAATCAAATAATGTCTCTATTAATTTCATATGTGAAGCCATACCAAAGGCCTTGGCATAGTCTCAGGATAACACACCAATGTGTATTCCCTGGTCCAGTGCCCTATTTAGTGGCTCAAAAAAGTGAAAAAGATTACTTTGACAGGACCTATTTGGTTTCAAGCCATGTTGTATTATGTCTTCCAGACCCATATTCATGACATGCTTGTCTTGTTCTCCTTTCAAAAATTCCTCCAGAATTTTACAAATAACGGATGTCAAACATATGGGTCTGTAACTACCAGTGTCATGTTTGGGACCTTTCTTATGTATAGGTGTGACATTTGCCTGTCTCCACTTGGTGATCACTCTTTCTTCTGCTGGGGAGCAAGTAAACAAAATTATAACAGGTCCTGCCAGTTCTTCAGATAGCTCTCTCAACAGTGTTGGATGCACATTGTCAGGGCCTTTTTAATGATAAATTGAGGATATTTGAATTTACAGAAACTTTGTTGGGAAAATGGAGGGTAGAGGTAGGTGGGGCTGTGAGGCTGGCAGGGTAGGAGAACATGTTTTTGAACTGGTGAAATGGAAGGGGGTTGTTTTATACAGCAAGAGGGTAGTTTTTTTTTAATACTTAGAAACTTAAACAAAATACAATCTACGTACTGATGATTTCACTAGCTAAGGTACCACTACTCATAGTTTTAGGATAGCAGGACTATGAGAAGTAGCACATTTGCTAGCAAAGTGCTACTATGTGTAGTCTCTGCCTGGTACAGTGACCAGGTAGAGAATAATGTAAGTGTGTGCTTCACACTACATGAAGTATTGGAAGTACATTTCTTATACTATGCTCACATCTACCTGGAGGTAAGCAAAATATTTCATATTAAATGGCTTTTATGGGCCTTCTGGCTATGAAAGATTGTGCACGCCTACTTTAAATTGCATTCCTTCTTCAAACAGTTACATACCAGCCCTTTACAGACACAAGGATACATTTTGAGAGCCATATGTCTGCTGGGCTTTTTATTTGAAGACTTGCATCTGCATTACATCATTTGCATTCCTCTTCATATAAATGCATTGTGAATCAGGTGTGATTTCAGCTTGCTTCTGTTTGTTGATCCAAATTACTTTGAACAGTGCTGTTCCTCATAAAGAAACAGAGGTTATGACAATAGGGTGGTAAAAAAACAGACATGTTCAGGTGGTTGCAGAATCTGTATGCAGTGTGTCTTCATTTAACCAGTTTGAAGTCTAAGCCACTGTACGCAACTAAAACCAGTTGCATACTGCCATCTGCAGAAGGCTGTCAATGATGTTATTTTACTGTAAGCAAGGAACATGTGTTATTAGCATGCAGCCAGTTCAACTGAGCTCTGACTTACAGGGTACAAAAATACACACCACAACCTGAAGAATCAGTAGTACCATTTAAAGCTAATGAACTGTACTCTAAAGTGTTTGAATGCACACATCTTGCAACTGTGTGAGAATATTTGGAGCAATTTACATCCAGAGTGCTATTGTAGTCCGCTTTCCAGTAAATCCTATTGTCACTAAAGATTTATGTCAGACTCAGAAAAATGCATATAGTCAGCTATTCAGATGGAAGACTCTTACAGTGAGACAGGTACTAATGTAATTGTCCATCACTGTGACTGGGATGTTGTAAAGTGCATAGTGCTTGATTTTGAAAAGATGCTTACCACAGACACAGGCTGGCAGAATCCTTTCTGAAACTGGCTGCTAATGACTGCTTTGTTAGGGCTGCATTTTCTGAAGGAGTTACAGATTGCACACCACCTTAAAAGTGTGCATTTGCAATTTAAGTACTTTATATTGGAAATAAATGCCTTCACACTACCTTATAATGCTGCAGGTGCATATATATGTCTAGAACCGTTACACATTCTAAATATATGCAGTGATCAAAGGGTGAACCATTAGGCTGCCAATAGATGAAGAATGTACTAGAATTCAGGTTGTGTATAGCCCATGGTACAACAAGGGTTAAATGACAAAATTCGGTCATAAGTAAGTTATAAACATGACTGATGCCCAAGTAAATTGTGGAGGTATTTTTCCAGTTTTACTCAAGACATAGTCACTTTATGTCTTACCATAATTAGATAATACATTTCCAGAATAAAGGGTTGCACAATTAATCATGGAATAAGAAATCAAGTCTATTTTTCAGTCTTTAAAATCATGATAAAACAAGGTTTTAACACATGTCATACACAGTTTCCATAATGGAAATCTCTACCAGCAGGACGTGCATTAAGGTTTGACACAAAGCAAGCAGGGGTGAGACCACTTATTTAAATAAGGTAACTGTAGGCGGCCTAGCCCAGGCGATGTGGCTGTGGTGACAACAATGTATGTAAACCTGTTAAACATTATTGTCAAAACTACCTGTAAAATATTACACTACACACCATATCCAGTTATTTTTATATCATGTCACAGGAGTCAAATCAAATATCCAATTAGCAGGCTTCATACGAACTTCATTTAAAATGTAGAATTGTTCACATGATGGTGGCTGTTTCCCTTAAAAGTGTGTTTAGCATAAACTAGCTTATATGAAAGATGGGTGGGCTATGCTTTTTAATCATTTGGTGATCCAGGTGCCCCTTTCCTGTTTATGCCATGTGTCCCTGTCTCAATCATTGTCACCACCATGGATACACATTTATCTTTACTTGATGCACATGTTGCTCCATGTTTGGCAGTGGGTGTTTATGCTCTGTGTAGTCTTCATTGTCCTCCCAGAACTCAACATCTTGCATCTATGGTTGTATGACTCATGACAATCCTTGGTTGGGAGACCCATATCCAATAAGTGTCCAGGTTTCCAGAAATGCAACACTGAAAATACACTACTAGAATAGCAATAACAGGTAACACAGTTCTGCAACATTTGAACATCTTTGAGCTGCCCCTGAATTAAAGCCCTGCTTCATGATCTGACAGAAAATCAGAAATAAAGATTCTGTTATGGTCACCTGATGACCAGTGACTAGGGCTCAAGAGCAAATTCAGGGTGCTGGACTCTGTACCACCAGCACTAGAGAGTTCTGCTGAATGAAGTGTAATCTAGCCTGGGGGTGGGTGACATCATGTTCTGCTGACACAGCAACCCTTCATGGTAGGCTGTGGACCCTTCTTGCTCATGAATCATGTGCACACAAGTTCACTGCATCATAACAGGTCACAAGAGCATTGGTCCAATGTCATGAAGCTGGGAGGAAACAAAATTGGGAGACAACCTCGGCTTTTCGTCTGAATAGCAGTCACAGGTGCACATGCTCTATACCATGGTGCCTGCCACCTGCATGCAAGACATTAGATCCTTTAACGTATCATGGGGCGTTTCGGCCTCCACTGGACCTCTGCCACAGAAGCATACCATGGTGGCACAGCAGTAGCTGCAGTGGAAGGTTAGTGATTGATGGGATTGGGTATCTTCTTCCCCAAGGAGAAGAGCATGACATGGGGCAAGACACAAAAATGTAATATAGGGAGAAAAAATGCAATTTTGTTTTTCTCAGTCTCCAGCTGCTTTGCATATCTGTATTTTCTCAAAGCAGGCAGGTTTTAATCATGCCAAACAAGGCAGGCCACAGATCTTAGACTAGGGCAATGCATAGAGTTATCGTTTGTGCAATGTAAACATTTCTTCTTTAAATATTAAACATGTGATTGCATACTTTTTCTGTAGGGACACAATAAAGCTCAACTTACCCACTGGAGCCATTTCAGGAACACCAGCAATATAAGGGCCATCCAGGAATTTAGGTTCATTGTCATTGATGTCCTGAATTTTGACAATGAACTCCGACTCTGGCTCCACTGGTTTGTTACTTAGCCTATCCAAGGCTTGTGCTCGGAGAGTGTAGTAAGCCTGCTCTTCTCGATCCAATCTCTTTGTAGCATGAATGTCTCCAGTGTTCTCATCAATAATAAAAACGGAACCTGCACCCTCTCCTGACAAGATGTATTTGATGGAGCCATCTCCTTTGTCAACATCAGAATGCAGCTGGTGAAAAATTAATGTGAGATGAGATTAGCTTACAAGAAAGTCAAGAGATATGTTAAATAAATCCTGCATCATGAGAAACAACATACAATCATATTCCTACTGAAATTATGCTGAAGGTGTAACATACAGCAGGTTAGGGATAGTAAAAGATTGACATTTCTTTAAGCACTTTTGTTAAATGTTAATCTTTAACAGTGAACTAATCCTTCCATACATACTAGAGTAACATAACAAAATAGTACAGGAAGCGACTGCAGGCAAATTAGCCCCACTCACTTCATAAATTGGGATTAATAAATATAGTATTCAAAAAATACTGATTTATATAATTATTCCATAAAAAGTATATTTTGAAGTGCACTACTGTCATCAAGTCTGTTTCCTTTTATGTACTGGAAACTCCATAAACTGACTACCTAAATATTAAGAGATCATGGGTGCTATTCATAAAAGGCCTCTAACATGATGTGCTTACGGCTACTTTTGTTTATTTATTTATTTATTTATTACTTTGATAACCAGCTGAGTGCACTGATCCCAGGGACCATTTTCAGGCATGACCTGGGCTATAACACATGGTGCAGGGTGACAGTGGAGTACAAGCTAACAGTAATACACATGAAACAGATTTGATACAAGCAACAATAGTAAGTACAATATACAGCTTTTTAAGAGAGACCTGAAAACTTATTTGTGGAATATGGCTTTTTTAGATAATTAAGTTATTTATTAATGTTTGGATTTTATTATAAATATCCTATTTTGTTGATATGTTGATTTTTATGGATATGTTCAGTTTTTACTTACTGTTTTGAATTGTTTTTAAAACTGTTCAGCACCTTGATACATTGAAAGGTGCTATACAAATAAAATTATTATTATTATTATTATTATAGGTCCATTTGAGGACAGTGAATATAAGGTTTCAGTATCGGACATGAGGAGATTTGGTACAAAACAAACAAATCGTAGGCACAGCGTACAATATGTGACTGCATCGTCCAGTGAGCAAGTAATACAGTGCAGCCTGCTTTTATTGGACCCATCTGTGCATACGGATTTTATGCGGTATAACCAAGTTCTGATGTATCCTTTTTGCAGTTTGGAAGCATTTTTTTTTTCTTTTTTTCCCTGCAATTTTTTGTGTGTGATCTTTGTATGCTTCAGTGAGACAGTAACATGGAGCTTGTGTTTGTGTTTGGTGCTTTTCACAGTGTGGGTGGGATTGGGATTATTTATTTATGTGGAGATAGTCTGTTATTGTGGCTTGATGAGATTGGGTACGGGTGTACAGTGACTATTCTCTCTCCGTTCTCTGGATGAGGTTCCAATCGGGGGGCAAGTCTGCTCGCTGTTCCATCACTCTCCGTAGGGTAATCATAGCATCCCGTACATCCTTTGTTGTGACCACTGGATTTTCAGCTCACTCACCTTCCTCCCCTTCATCTTCATCCTCTGCTACTACTTTGATAGACATGGTTGAGACTGCAGCTGCAATGTCATCTTCTTCTGTAAGAATCTCTGGGCTGTCGCTGAGATGGCAGAGTTCTTCAAACTGATCAACGGTGAGTCCAGGGGGTGGCTCCTCAATGTCACTAACCTCTTCCTAGATATTTTCAGTTTGTGGTGAAGGGGTAATAAACCCTCCTTTTACAAAGCAGCGCTTGATAGTCTCAGGGGTCACTGCATCCCAAGCAGTCTTCATCATGCGCACTGCATCAAGAATGTTAATTTTTTTTTATGCAGTCCATGGCAGACAAGTCAGTCGATGCCATATCTAACATTTCAAGAACTCGACTACACATAGCCCGAATGTAGTGCCTTTTAAAGGCATAAATGATTCCCTGATCAAGGGGTTGTATGAGGCAAGTTGTGTTTGCTGGCAGAAACATAAGTTTTATGTTCCTTAGGTTTTCTACAGGGGGATGACCAGAGAAGTTGTCTAGCAGCAACAGAACTTTCCTCCCCCTAAGTTTTCTGTCCCACTGTCTTAGCCACTCAGTGAAAATTAAGCCAGTCATCCAGGTAGAACTGTTGGAGCGGTGGATGACTGGTAGATGTCTTACATCCCTAAAGCACCTTGGCTGGGCTGACTTACTGATCACAAGCAGATCAGTTTTGTCAACTCCAGTCATATTACAGTAACACAAAACACTTAAGTGCTCCTTTGCCTTTTTAGAACCTACTGGCAGTTCATTTTTAAAATTAGGGTCCCAGAACCAATGCATCTGAAGAAGAAGCCTGTTTCATCACAGTTGTAGATGTTACAGGGGTCTTAGCCAGTTAGCAAGCCAGGAAGTACTTCAGCTAACCACTGTTCAGCACCTGCAAAATCAGCGTTTTGCTTCCCGCCATGAGTACGGTGATACCCTATGTTGTTCCTAACATTCCACAAGTGTAACCATCCCATATAAGGCACGAAGTCAGTTTTGCCAAGAGCTGTAGCAATTTGACTTGCCTTCTCAATTAGAAGGGGCTGCTAATCATGAAATCCCTACCACGAGCACTTGTGAACCACTGTCCTTTCCTGTTCTTTTGCATTTCCTCTCAGGATTCTGGTTTGTATGCCACAACGCAAGCACTTTTTCTCTGTCCCTCTGTACGTCAGAAAGGATAGATTTTGCCATTCCAAAGTGCAATGAAAGCTCCTGAAGAGTACGCCCAGGCATTGACTCTATCTGTGTAAGGATATCAACCTTACGAGCAAGGGAAAGTGGTTTGCTTAACGGCCATGTGCATGATCTGCTGAGCTGAGCACTATCTGATCTTCGGCAACAGTTGCTTGTTTATTAAGTTCAACTCCATGAAGGAATGTAGTCACCACAGAGCAATGAGCTGCTAATTGGAGTTACGAAACCACGAGTAAACCAAAGGTGTGAATGGGTGATAATTGGTGCTAATGGTCTACATGCATGGAAAGGATGACCGCTAAATTCAGGCTGCTTAGTTCACTATAAATTAATTGAATTGCATTGCATTACATTACATGCGAATGGGTTTTGGCAACGGTGAATGCTCCGAACTGGAAGGGGGCAGGATCAGTTGTGTTCCAGGACAGTAGCTGTTGCTGTTTTCACAGGGTTCTTGTGGATTTTACTTGGTAGGTTAGTTCTTTTCTTTCCTGCTTCTAAGGGGCTAGCAGGGCATTGTTCTGGGGGATCCTGGATGTTTGTAAACTGATTTAGTGGCTGTAAGTGGGGCTCTTTTTGTGGATGTTTCACTTTGTAACAGGCTGCGCTGGTATAGGCCTATTTCTTCTGATTTAAAACCTGTTTGGTGGGATTTGCTTGGAGATGGTTATTTGAATTGGAGACCTATATCTGTTAATTTCAAGCCTAGTTTGATTTGGTGTTAGTGAAGCTGATTAAATTGGAGAACTGTTTCCTTGGCAGAAAACATATTTTGGGGCTTTGACTTGAATTTTGATTCCTTGTGCTGACTCCATTAGCTGTAAAGGTTAGTTCATAGTGGGGAGGGGTGTTAATGGTCTGGCCAGGTCTCACTCAGCCAATTGAGTGGAGGCAGGGCTGAATCAGGTTGAGGTGCTAGCTGCTTTGCCTTCTCAGAAAGAACTGGAAGGGGGCAGGATCAGTTGTGTTCCAGGACAGTAGCTGCTGCTGTTTTCACAGGGTTCTTGTGGATTTTACTTGGTAGGTTAGTTCTTTTCTTTCTTGCTTCTAAGGGGCTAGCAGGGTATTGTTCTGGGGGATCCTGGATGTTTGTAAACTAATTTAGTGGCTGGAAGTGGGGCTCTTTTTGTGGATGTTTCACTTTGTAACAGGCTGCGCTGGTAGAGGCCTATTTCTTCTGATTTAAAACCTGTTTGGTGGGATTTGCTTGGGCCTGGTTCTTTAGCTGCAGGGCTTGGAGGGGAGACATAAGGCTGATACACTCTCTCTTGTCAGGTGTCTGCCCAAGACCCACCCTCCCCACCCTCCCTCCCCAGAAGTCTGCAAATTTATAGGGGAAGACCTGCCCTGCAATTGGAGGAAAAGTCTGCTGGTGCAGCTCATGTAGTTCTAGCCACTGGGGTTGAATTTAAAGGTCAGGAGAGAGGAGCTTAGGGAGTTGTTCATTTTCCTTACATGTTTAATGTGTTGTACTGCACCTAGTAACAGAGTTACTGGTGTACAGTGGGACTGTCTCTAGGATTAGTGGGTGACCTGATTAGGCAGTAGGGGTATCTTGGAATAGGGAGAACCTGGTGGCTCACCCAAGGAAACCTATTTGAAAGGGGATGGAACCACACATCATTAGGGCCGGCATCTTGGGAGGGTGGTGGGGTGCACAGGGTGTGGAGCAGCCATGATACTGGACTGGGCTTGGAGTTTGGTGGTTGCCCAGTGTGCTACCAGCTAGCACAGCTTAGGAGGGATGAGGGATGAGGAGAAAGCTGGGGGAAGGGGGGTGGTATGGTTGGGGAAGGGGGCTGGAAATCTCCCACAGGGTTACACCAAGCACTGGGGGCGGGGGTATAGGGAAAGGAGTGCAGGAGAATACTCAGGGGTCACATAGGGACCCTGGCAGAGGGAGCCCAAAAGGACACTACCAAGGAAGCAGGCAGGTAACTGGGGACCCTCACAAAGGGGGGACAGAGGGACAACATTCTCAGGGATGTAGGCAGATAGCCAGTGCTGGACAGAAGGAAGCAAGGCAGGGAGGTGGATCAGACCTTATACTTAGTAACCGCTTCAATTCTCTTCTTCTGCTCAAGGATGAGGGGGGGGATGTAGCCACGACAGAGGTGGTTAGAGACGGAAGGCTGTGGGAGTGGGGGCGGAGGCAGGGGCCAGATAGCAGGAAGAACAGGGGGGGACCTGGAATGCAGGAGAATGGGGGGAGCAGTGAATCGGAGCAGGAGGGGCAGGGAGAAGAGGGAGGAAAGCGCAAGGAGAAGGACCAGTTGGGAGGAAAGGTAAAGAAGGACCAGAAGTACAAGGAGGATTCAGTAAAGAGAGCTGAGGGGGTAGGCCAGGGGAGCACGACGAGCAAGGAGGAACTAAATGGAGACAGGAAGGAAGGGAGGATGAGCCAGGCTAGTTTAGCAGATGGGGGAGAAGGACCAGTTGTGAGCAGTGAGGGGGGAATTAACAAGGTACAGAAGGATACTCAGAAGGAGGAGAGGCATAGGATTGGAGGGGAGGGAGTGGCCATGGTAAATAAGGAGCGGGTGGCATGGGTACACAGATAGGGGAGGAACAAGGAGCCAGCTGGTGGAAGGGCCGGTAGAAAGGATGAGGGACATGGAAGGGGAATGGAGGAAAAGGAGTGGTCAGAGTGCTCCTGCTGGGGGATTCTATGATCAGGGGTATCAAATGGGATAGGGAGGGAGAAGCCTGGCCAGTTAGAACAAGATGCTTCCCTGGACTAACGGTGCACAGGGCTAAGCACGAGGTATATCAGCTGGCAAAGGATTGTGGGGGTTCCCCAGACATACTGGTCCACCTGGGTACAAATGACATTGAGGGAAATAGCGAGCTAGAGATACAGGCAAGATTCAGGGAGCTGCCAGGGTCTGTCATGACATAGGATGCACAGTTTTCTCAGAAATCCTGCCAGTGCCAAGGGCTAGTGGGGAACACAAAAGAAAAATTAGGAGATAAACCAGTGGCTCAGGGAGTGGTGTGAGGCCAGAGGGTATGGGTTGATGGGGATTGGGGGAGACCTGGGAGGATAAGGAGCTGTATGCTAGAGATAGACTCCATCTCAATTTGGAGGGGAAGGGAATCCTTAAGTTGAAAATAGAGGAGTTCATTGGTGAAAAGTGGGGTTTAAACTTGTGAAGGGGGGTGGGATGGGAGAAAGGGCAGTCAAGGGGATGCCGATAAAGGAGGGACTCTGTCTCCACCCCCCTGGGGACCAGGAGGATTGCAGGAAAAGACCAACTGGCAAAGTGCAGACCAGGAGAAAACAGAATCCCCAAGGGAACACGAGCAGGGGAAATGGAACTATAGGGAAAGGGTGGAAGGTAGTCCTGCTAAATGCCAGGAGCTTGGGCAATAAAATGCCTGAGCTCCAGGCGATGTTAACTGAGGGAGCAGTGGATGTGGCAGCGGTCACTGAGACTTGGGCCACTGCAAGACATGACTGGGACCTGAACCTGGAGGGTTACACTATGTTCAGGAAGGACAGGGGGGAGGGAAGGGGAGGAGGGGTAGCAATGATAGTAAAAAACTGCATTGGCATAGGGGGAGTAGAGGAGGCGGAGGGAAGCGTGGAGGCATTTGGTCACCTTGATAACAAAGGGGCAAGAGAGTAAAAATAGGAGTGGTGTATAGACCCCTGCCCTGGCGGAGGAGCTGGAGGACAGTCTGGTGGCAGATGTTAGGAGACACTGCAGACTGGGCAGAGGAAAGGTGGTGGTGTTAGGGGACTTAAACATGCCAGGAACAGACTGGAGACTATGACATCCTCTGTGACCAGGGAACAGAGGTTGTTGGATGTCTTTCAAGACGCGTTCCTAACTCAGCAGATGAGGGAACCGACCAGGGAGGCACGGGTACTGGATGTGGTCCTGGCAGACAGTGACCAGATTGGGGGCCTGGAGGTAAGGGACCCATTGGCGGGGAGTGACCATGCCATGGTCTGGTTCTGTTGGACCTAGGAGGGGTAGAGGCTGCACAAAGACGGAAGTAACCGACTTCAGGGGGGTGGATTTTAAGGAAATGGGAAGGATCCTTAAGGAGCATTTGGATGGGATTGGGTCAGACATGGATGCTGATAGTAGGTGGGAAATCATCAGGAGAGGGTGCAGGATGCTACCAGCACCTGTGCAAGAGTAAGATGGCAAAAATGCGGTAGGGCCCAAAAACCCTGTTGGTGGACCAGGGAGGTCCAGGAAGTGGTCGGGAAAGAAAGCAGCCTATAAGAAATTCAAGTGCTCAAGGAGTGAAAGGGATCGAGGGGAGTATGGAGCTGATGGCTAGAAGGGCCACTAGAGTGGTGAGGCTATAAGGCAAGGAAGGAGCAGAACCTGGCCAGGGAAATTAGGAGAGGGAAAAGGGTTCTTTAGATACATTGGGAAAAGACGAAGGGTGAAGGGAGATTAGCAGGATTAAATCAGGGAAGAGATGGGCACAAGACCCAGAGGAGCAGGCTGAGGTACTAAATGAGTACTTCACCTCAGTTTTCACCAGAGAAAATGGGGATGCTGCATCATACATGGGAGGAGACGGAGATAATGAGGAGGGGGGCCCCTTACCAATCAGCAGGTCTGGGGAGAGGGGGGAGTATCACTGGCAGGTGGGGGGAGGGCTAAGCAGGGTGAAGAGGTACTGGAAGTGGAAATCACAGCAGAGAGAGTGAGGGAAGCCCTCAGCTCCCTTAAGACGGAGAAAGCACCGGGGCCGGATAAATTACATCCTAGAGTGCTGAAGGAACTTGCAGATGTCCTGGCAAAACCCTGGCAGAGCTTTCACCATCTCTCTGAGGACAGGGTGGGTGCCCCAAGACTGGAAGGTGGTGCATGTAGTGCCTATCCACAAGGGGGGATCAAGGGAGGTGGCAGGGAACTACAGGCCTGTCAGCCTGACATCAGTGGAGGGCAAGGTGATGGAGGGCATTGTCAAGGAGAGGCTAGGGGGGGACCTGGATAAGTCAGGTTGCCTGGACGATAGACAGCATGGATTCATCCCAGGGAAATCATGTCAGACAAACCTGGTGGAGTTCTATGACTGGGTGACAAGTGCCTTGGACCTGGGTAGACCAGTGGATGTCCTGTTTCTAGACTTCATCAAGGCATTTGACTCTGTTCCTCACGTAGGCCTGTTGGATAAACTAGGAGAAATGGGGGTGGGAAACCAGATGATCCGATGGATAAGCAATTGGCTCCAGGACCGGACCAGAGGGTCGTGGTTAGTTGAGATAGTCTCTTCCCAAGGAGGGTCATTAGTGGGGTCCCACAGGATCAGTCCTTGGGCCCTTCTGTTCAATGCCTATGTATCTGACATAAGGACAGGAATCAGGAGTGAGATGAGTCTCTTTGCAGATGACTCAAAACTGGGCGGTGGTGGATGGGGAGGAGGGAGGGTGGCCCTGCAGGGACCTGGAGGCTCTGGAAAGATGGTCTAGAAAGTGGAAGCTGAGGTTTAATGCAGAAATGCAAGGTACTCCACCTGGGGCAGAAACCCAGGCCAAGTGTACACCCTGGGAAATACTACAAGTCTCAATGGCTGAGAGGACCTGGGGGTGGTGGTGGATGTCAAGATGAACAACTCTGAGACTTGTGGAGGACAGCCAAGGCCAACAGGATGCTGGGATGCATCGCTGAGGATCACCTCCAGAAGGAGAAGTGATACTGCCTCTGTATAACTGCTTGGTGAGGCCGCACCTGGAGTACTGCGTGCAGTTTTGGAGGCCCACTTAAAGAGGGACATTAACCTCCTGGAGAGGGTCAGAGGAGGGCAACCAAAATGATTTGGGGCTTTGGGGACAGGACCTATGAGGAGGCTCAAGAGCTAAATATGTACACTTTGGAAGAGAAGGGACCGGGGACATGATAGAGGTCTTCAGGTACATGAAGAGGGTAAATAGGGGAGGAACAGTGAGGGTGCTTCGAAGGAAGGAGGAGGGGCCACTAGAGGGCATGGGTGGAAGCTGGAGGGGGGAAGATTCAGGGGAGAAAGGAGGAGGTGCTACTTCACTGAGAGGGTGGTAGAGCCATGGAATGCACTACCTAGGGGGCTGGTGGAGGCAGAGACAGTGGAGGGGTTCAAGAGGGGGTGGGACAGGTACAGGGGAAGGGTTCAGGAAGCAAAATCCAATGCAGCAAGAATATCCGGAACTGGGAAGGGAGAAGCCAGAGAAGGAGAGGGGGACAGCAAGGTCAGCACCCAGGGTGGGGGCTGACCAAACGAGCAGACAAGAAAGACCATTAGGCCTATTCTGCTGGCATTTTAGTATGTTAGTATGTTAGTATGTAAAAAACAAAATTCCAGGGTAAACGGATCCGGTATATGTGGGCTGCACTGCACACAGAATACTCAGTAAAAAATATATATACAATATGTACGGAAAGGAAGTCAAATATTACTGTGAAAAATATGATATAGCAGTTGTAGGCAGGGGAGTTGACTAGTATGGGTAGGTGGGTAACTCCTGGGCTGGGGAGTTGACTAGTGTGGGTTGGTGTCAGACCCCAGGGAGCAGCAGCAAGATGAGTTTGCCAGGAACCAGACTTTAAGGCAGGACTTGAAACTGGAATGTGTGTCAATGGAACAGAGTTCAGCTGGTAGTTTGTTCCACTGTAACGGGGCAGCTGCAGAGCCAAGCTCTGCTATCCATGTTGGTGGATATCCTAGGAACAGCTAGACGGAGAGTACCATTAGAGCGGAAGTTGCGGAGGTGCATTCTGGTTTTTAGAAGGGCAGTTAGGGGGGATTCTGGAGCCATGCAGATGACATTGTCTACCATGCAGCAGAGGGCTAGGTCAAAGTGACCTTGTAACGGTAGCCATCCAAGGGTATTATAGAGGGTACAGTGGTAGGTGGAGATTGGGGCCAATAAAGCAAAGCAACAGGCACTGTTGTAGGCAGCGGAGAGTTTAACCATGGCAGTAGCTGAGGTTCTGGCATAAATAGGGGAGCAGTAGTCAAGAATAGGGAGAAGATTTCTCTGGACAATGGCTAGTCTGGCATCAGGGGGTAAGGTATTGCCTGAATCTATAGACGGCATCTAACATTTGATGGAACTTTCTGATAAGGGAATTTGCATGCTCAGTGAAGGTGAAGGAGGGGTTGAGCAGTACTCGTAAGTATTTGTAGGGGTTGACGTCCTCCAGGGCTGGGCCGTCTGGGGTGAGAATGCATAAGAGGGCATGGTTTTTAGTTTCGGCCAGAAAGGGCTTAGATCTGAACAGCATGGATTTACTTTTTTGGCATTTACTAAAAGGAGGTTTCTGAGAACCAACTGTGGGCTGCAGCATAGTTGTGTAAGAGAACTGAGGAGATTGTGGCCATGGATTTGTCACTGTTGAAGAGGACAAGGTCATTGGTATACAGGAGACAGTGACAGTTGAGGCAGTTGAAGGGAAGCGCATTAACAAATAAGGAGAAAAGGAGGGGACCTAGGATTGAGCCTTGAGGTAGCTCCACAGAGACAGGCAGAGTGGGGCAGCAGGTTTGACCAATACACATGAATTGTGAGTGATTGGTAAGGTAGTTAGTGAACCAGCTCGTGACTTTCTGAGAACAACCAAGGAGGCTAAGCTTGGAGGTAAGGAGAGCATGGTTAACCATGTCAAAAGCCTTTGAGAGGTCGACGAAGACAGCCCCAGTAGTTTTGCCATTATCCATGTTAGAGAGGATGTGGTTGGTCAGAAGGGCAAGGGCAGTGGCAGTACAATGATTCTTGTGAAAGCCATACTGTTGGTTGCATAGGAGGGTGTAGTTGCCTTTGTACTCAGTGAGCTGATAGTGGACTGCTCTCTCGAGTAGTTTACTGAGATGAGGGAGGATGGATATCGGACTGTAATTGTCGGACGATTTGGGGTCACCAGATTTAAGAATGGGGATAACCTTAACTATCTTCCATGGGTCAAGCATGGAGGAGGTGGAAAGGGCAAGTTTAAAGACAAAGGTGAGTGGCCTGGCAATTGCTGGAGAGATCAGCTTAAGGAAGACTGGAGATAGCCCATCAGATCCGGAGGAGCTGAGGTTAGGTAAACTTTTGAGTAGCTTCACTGTGTCGTGTATGGAGAGGGCTTTAAAACAGAATGGGGGTATTTTCGGGTGAGTGGCAGAGCTGGAGGAGGATGGCAGTGTATCAGGTATTAGAGCTGAGCTTTGAGGTTGGGCAGTTGGCAGCTTATTTAGGTACATGGATAAGTTGGTGAACTTACAGTTGAAGACACTGGCCACATTGTGAGGGTCGGTCAGCAGCCCATCCTGGGAGTTGAGATGTGGTGCAGTGTAGCTGGGGTGGGGGTTTAGAAGGGAGCTGATTGAGTCCCAGAATCTTGTAGGGTCTCCAAAGTTGACCTTTTGCAGATTGCAGAAGAGGGTCTGTTTCAAAAATGTGGCCTGTTGTTTACATTTGTTGCTCATGTGCCTGTAAGCATCCCAGAGGGCAGGAGAGGGGATTGCTTTGAAAGTGGACCAGGCCCAGTCTCTGGCCTTCATAAGGGTTAGGAGGTCTTTAGAGACCCAGCACAAGCACCAGCCTCTGACCCATCTGGTGGTGACAGGGAAAAAGCTGTCCTGGAGTGATAGTAGAGTCCTAGTAAATGTGAAAACTGCCGTGGATGCATTGGTAAGGGAAAAGAGCATGGACCAGTCCAAGGATTGGGCCTCCTCGAGGAGATTTGCGGAGACTGGGCAGCTGAAATTTCTGACAGATAGGTATTTGGGGGGGGGGGTGCTTTAGTTTGGAAGACCAGAGGAGATAGGTCAGTGAGTGATCGCTTATAGAGTCAGCCATGGTGCCAGCATGTAATGCTCAGTCCTCCCTATTTATGGGGATCCAGTCTAGTAGAGTCTGGGTGGCCGAGCGTGGATTAAGTCTGGTGGGGAGAGTGATCACCTGCACCAGGTTGTGCTGCTTTAACAGGGATACATAGTCAGGCTGGTGGCAGCTCAGCCTGTTTAGATTAAAGTTGAAAAGAAGGATAGATTCCCTATGGGGAGTTAGAGAGCTCAGGCCTTGGAGGAACCTGGTGAGTCCAATGGTTCTGGCCATGGGGGGATTGTAGCAGCAGTCAATATAGAGTTTCCTGCAGGATCCCAGGGTCAATTCAGAGAGTATTCATTCACTAGGTGAGGAAGGGTCAGCGTGTAGGACAATGCTAGCTGAGAGGGGTTCCCTTAGGAGCAGAGTCACACCACCACCTTTTGTCTGCCTGGCCTGTTGAGTTGTAGGTAGGAGTAACCAGGTATTTTGAAGGTGTTTTCGGTGTGATGTGGCTTTAGCCTTGTTTCAGTGAGTCCCAGAATATGGGGCTTGTGTAGCTCAACAGAAGCCTCAGGGTCAGTTAATTTAGATGGAAGGCTGCAGACATTTGATATGTACAATTTTAAGACCAGGGGCATTTGTCCAGATGCTGGAGGAGGGGGTGATATGGGAGTTTGTAGGGTCAGGGTTGCACTCAATGTCCCCAGTAAGGGAGAGTAGAGATAGTGGGAGAATGTATGGGCAGGAGGGAATAGTAGGAGAAGAGGAGAGGTTAGCCAGGTAGTGGCCAAGGAGGTGGCATTCTCCTTTAGTGAGTAGGATGAGAGAGATGTTCTCCAGGGTGGACTTATCCCTAGTAGTGAGTGAAGAGGGTTGAGACGGGGGGGGGGGATTGTAAAACTTTAATGAGGGCATGCATGGGCTCAGCAAATCCGAAGGCTAACCAAGCAGTGATTAGTTCTAGATTTGACAGCTAGATTAGGAATTCAAAATTTGACACAGTACAAAACATGTGTGTACCTATTTCTGAAAACATCTGCAGTAACAGTGGTAACTAATCACCTCCTCCTTAGGAATTATTGTCTAAAAATGACCACGGGTTTTCTTTATGTTCCCTCACTTCACTCTGAATACATGATGACATTGGCTACAGTCATTATCAGATAATAATTCCCTTCTAACCATGAATTATCCCTTTAAATACATTGCTAATAATTATATTCATAAAGCAGTTTTCATTAATTAATTAGTGCTGCTTCTAAGTGTTTAATGAATCACTACAGCAGTTGCTAATTAATGGAAGCCACACACAGTATGTAAGTGATTATTTAAATGTATTAAAGCCCTACTGACGGTGAACCCTAAAACGTAAGACCTTCATTCTGAGAATCATTATGTAGTACAATAGACATTAGATTTCACAGTGGACATAAAAAAATGGAAGGACAGTGCTGGGTGCTCTGAATGATCTGCTCATTTTAGAAGAAGGCAAAGAAATCAAGTGATAAGAAACTGCCATATCTGGAAAGCAATTTGGAAGTATGTCACCACCAAAGTGAATGCTTTGGAGGGCTGCCTCAGGTGTTCAATAAAATATAGAAAAGACAACATCATATGGATAGAGTTATTATGAATAAAGACCCACTCCTACTTCTTGCTGCCAGGACCAAAGGGGCTAGAAGTGACCCAATGTGACATATCAATACATCTGAAGGCAATGTGGCCTAGCAGTAAGAGTCCAGGCCTGGAAAACAGGAGACTCAGGTTCAAATTTCAACTGAACTACTTACTCACTATGGCCCCTATGCACTAAGGGATGATTTCTTACAATCCACGGATTTGCGGCACATAGGCAATCCTAAGTAAAAATGCCATGCACTGGGGGTCTGTAGATCCCTGGCAGCATGCATGGAAGGAATGTGTGTCCCCTCTGCACTTGGTCCCCTGGCTATTCACACACGTGGATGATCTGTGGACCTGCCCACATTAAATGCCATTTACAGAGGTGTGGCGTGCAGGGCAATGAGGACACAGGAAACGGCAACAGGGACACTGCAGTATTTTTTGTGTGCCTTGCCAAGTTGCAGCAGCCAACTGTGGCAGGACATGGATCCCCCCCTACCGTGTTTCCCCAGCCTTCTGGACAGACAGGGGGTGCTGGGGTAGCCATTCAGGCACTGGTCCATGCTTTTACAATTTCAAAGTCCTGAACCTTCCCTGTATATCCTGCTCCACAGAGAGCAGGTGATCCACTGGGACCAAGATGAGCATCCAATTGGATGCCCACCTGTGTATTCCAACCCAACCTGTGCTGCAGTGTGCCAGGGTGGCAGACCATGGATAGGCACTGCATGGTGGCATGTGTGTGTGCAATGGCCACTGCATGCCTGTCCACAGGTGCGTAGCTGTACAGCCAGGGTACACTTCTTTCACATGTACCCTGCACCACATAATGCATAGGCTTCAAAATGACTTTGAGCATTACACTTAAAGGGAACCTGATGTCTCCTTAAAAACTTTTAGAAAATATAATTTCTAAACAAAATCCAGTTTAAATTTGATAAAAATATGTTCCCTGTTTTCATTATAACTATGGAAATTAAAATGAAAACAGGATCACTGTTACCTAACCTTCATCTGCACTGGCTGATTATCTATATCTGGCATCATAGTCTTCCAGGTGAGACATTATAATCACTGCAACAGTAACAGACTGGGATGTCCCAAGCAAGAGATTGTGATGTTACATGTAGACATCAGGGGCTGATGATTTGTTGGGGACAGTGATTTGGTTCTAAAGTTAGTGCCCATAGGTGTAAAGGCATGTAGAAATCTAAATACTGAAAATATATGAATATAACCTGACAGTTTTCAGAATATTGATTTTTTTTTTTACAGTATGTTATACAGATGTGTTGGGGCGCTTTAACTTTATTGCACTTCAGCTGGGCTCTTTAATGTTATTGCACTTCAATCCTTGCAGCTGTAAAAACTGTATAGAAACAGGATCTCACTGTGAATGGGATGTTGTATTTTGGGGCATTCTCAGTAAATTATTTTTTTCACAAAATGAAGGAGCACATCACAGCCAAGTATGATTCTTTTGTACCTTGCTGAAACTGACACTGGCATTATCGCCAATAAGGTGACTAGGTCTTACTTTCTGATCTAACTGTGATACATATTCTGTATGTAAAGTGTCTCTTAACATAGTCGTGTCTCCACAAATCAGCAAAGTGACAAGAGATTTCCAGTAGATACAACAGAAACAGTTAACGTGTTGATGAGCCATGGATTGCCCATGGTTCACTTAGTAGCACACATGCTGTGGACTTGAGATGCAGCGAATTTGAAATTTGCTGGTGAAGTTGCGGCGAAGTGGATGATTTCACCTTGTGGAGTAATCTGCAAATTACTCCTATTATAGCCTGATTTCACTAAGGTGAAATGTTGCCTCCCAAAATGTGAAATTTTGCCTTGGAAGCCGAAATTTCATCTCTAAAAGCCAAATTTTGCCTTGGGAAATGAAATTTCACCTTACAAGGTGAAATTTCACCTTTCCGCAGGCGAAATTTCGCATCTCGCTACACAAAACAGGTGAAATTCATGGTTACTCTGCATAGCAAATTTATGCCGCTTCGACCACCTCTATTGTGGACTAGAAGGTAATGTGTTCATATCCTACTCCCACACCAGACACTTATACCCAATACTGACTCTCAGTACAGTGGAAAGGGGGATTACACTTTTGGAAATTAAACAAATGTCACCTTTGCCCAAGTTTAATAGTTAACTGGGACAAAGTTTAATATCTCATGATAATATTTAAAGCAAATGAGGGGTTACCATTGTGTCCTGGTTAAAACTACATAGACCAGCACTCTATATTGTACTGTACATTTTCAACCTCTGAGTTGCAAACAGAATTAGAACATATTGAAATTCTGGAATGTATATCAGTCCATAGCACAGGTAGAGTTAAACTATATTACCACATTCTTATGGATAATTGACATGTAATTTGAAATGTATTTGTATTAATTTTAGATTGGTAATAGGTCATCTACCTAAGCACTCTGAGGTTACCATTAATACATAGCATTTTTCCATTAACTCCTGATAATTACACTGCAAATGCAGTTGCAGTTCTTTTTTTAAATATTGCTGAAATGACATTCAGAAGTATTAGTAGTCAACTAACCATTAGCATTTTGGCAACAATTGCAAAACTAGTACTTAAAGTTAAACTTATTGATATTAGTTCTAATTGACATTCATTGCTCATGCTCTTTTACCTTAATGGAGGTTGGGCATGCTATTAAAGCCCTGTTAATATTTCTTTTCTTTTTTTTTAAAGAAAAAAAATACTGGGGATCTAATCTACATATGGCAATACCCAGTATTGACCTGAGTCTCCCCTTCCTGCTGCTCTCAGACTTATTACTTTTAGGTCCAGATATTCAAAACTTTGCACTGGGTGCAAACCGTTTGCACAGGTTTAGCATGGGATTAGCGTGGGTCTGCTACATTCAAAAGGCCAAATAGCACATGTGAACTGCATTAGTGCCAGGCAAAATCATAATGTATTCAAGGGGCAAACTGAGGGGGTATGTACATGATTACAGGTGCAATGCTATATTCAGCAACTAGTGCTGCGCAAAGTGGTTTTGTGTGACTTAGCGTGACCCTTTGCGATGTGCAAATTACTGCCCAGGAAAAGGTAGTCTTAACCTTCGGCAATCCAGCTTTGTGGAAAATTGTGGCTTTGCAGGCCTTCTGTGTGGTTTTGCATGACCCTAACCGATAGGTATGACACATAGAAAAAAACAGACATAGAGGAAACATGCTGCTCACTGATGGCATCACACTGATGGCATCATCTGCCACCAGTCCCAGCCATGCCAGACAGTAAGTGGTGACCCGGGCCCCCAGTGGACACCAAGGCAGTGAGGACATACAGCACACACCTGCAGACCACCCTTCTGTGGACACCAACAGATGCAAGCACACACATGCAGCACTATGGACATGGAGAGTGTTGAGGGGAGGGTGTACAGGTGGCCAGACTGTGTCACAGATAACGTGGCGGCCACAAAGCTGGGACACAACATGCAGTGCACATGGGCCAGTATTGTGAATACCACAACACCAGTGTGCCTGTCTGATCATATGTGCAACCCCTAACCACATATCGCACAGCTGTACAAACACCACAGTACACACAGCCGGCCATGTATATGTCACTGTGAGCATCCCATGCCAGAGGTGCAGCATCTGTGGGTTGCACAACAGTGTAACAGTAATGTACACTGTCAGTAAACACCTTCAAGTTGGGCCTGTCACTGTGTACAGTGCAGTGGTCATCACTGCCCTACACACCATAGGCATTGTTGTGTCCCTCCCACTACTGGCCCCCTTGCTATTGTAGTGTCTGCTGTGCACTGTAGCATGACCTACAGTGTGACAGTTGCATGCAGCACCACCACCACCACCACCTGTGCCTGTGCTGTGTTGTCCGCTGGGGCACAATATGCTATACTGTACTGCATGCATGTAGCCTGCAGCTACCATCATGCATTGCCAGACTGACCTGCAGGTGGAGCTGTGGGCAGACCCGGCCAGCTCCTATACTTCCAGACTGACCTACAGGTGGAGCTGTGGGACCCTTCAGTAACACTGGGCAAACTGCATGCAAATTAGGGCATAATGAGATGCTAATCTGGATGTTTGCCCAGAGACTACATAAGTAGGCTCATTTGCATGTCACTTTTGAATATGGCAAAGTTTAGCCCTGGGCAACCTGCTTAGCTCCGCACTAAACCCGTGCAAATGTGTTAGTGCCATGCAAACAGTTCGGGGAATATTATGCAGTTTTGCACACTGTACTTTCACATGTGCTGCTGCCTGCAGCTGTACTGAGTCCACGCATTTGCTGGCACACATATTGGCCACATAGTTCACCTCTGCCTACCTTCACATCGCTGTGCACTTGGCTGCTGTTGTGGTGTGCACTTCCTGGTTGCTACATTCAAAGCTGTCTTATTTCCGGGCTATGTTTGCACTGCACTCCTAGCCCAGATTTCCTGGCTTCCTTAGCATGCTACATTCAGCAGGGTTAGCACCGGAGCTATCCCTTTTGAATACAACGGTCTGTTGTGTCCAGGCTAATTTAGCATGCCAGGCAGTACTAATTTAGTCCCGGGGCAAAGTTTTGAATATCTGGCCTTTAATGTATGTACCGGTTCTCCAGTGAAAGCATACACTAGTTTAATGCAGACAGATCAGGAACAGCTTTGATTATAACATACATCCTTGCCAGTGTCCTGGCTGCCTCCTAAAGAGTTAAAGTACTTCCCTCACAATGGGCTAAAAAGAACTATAGTAAAAAGCTAGTATTTATTGTACACGTGTTTAAAAAGTTCAAAAGAAAATCAACAGCTTAGTCAATAGCACTGAATATGTCAAACATATGCATTTTACTGGCCCTGGACATCTGTTGGCATCTTGACATCATAAACTTCAATAAATGTAAAAATATTGAGTGGCTAATGGATTTTTGGGGTGCTAACATGAACTGCTACAGATAATAATTGGTGCTGCAGCTCCCACAGTGACCATGGAAGTATAGAAACCTGATGGCAGAACGTGTTGCAGTCTATCCAGTCTGCCGCATTAGGTTACCCCCCCACCATGGGATCACAAAAGTCCTTCACCCCACCACTGCCATTCTGACCATTCCTCTTGGTTGATCCTGCCTCCTCTTCATGCTTTCCACTCTTTTTATCCCATAAGAACTGGGGTTGTCTACAGGCCCCCAGACCAGAGGGAGGACATAGACACATTACTGTTAGAAGATATACAAAACATGACAGCTAAAGGGGGAGGTTCTGATAATGGGAGACTTCAACATGCCAGATACAGATTGGTCAATACCAGCAGGAACATCTGCCAGAACTAGACTCATAGTGGATTCCCTGCAGGTGGAGGGCCTCAAACAACTGGTACAGCAACCCACAAGAGACAGGGCTATCCTAGATCTAGTACTGACTAACAAAGAAGGGATCACAGATCTCCAGGTAGAAGGTCACCTGGGGGCCAGTGACCATCACATGGTATGGTTCAATTTGGCTACTACATCTAAATCATCCCATTCCAAGGCAAAATATGGGACTTCAGAGGAGCTGACTTTGATAAGATGGCCAACAGAGTTAAGCTAGCCCTGGCAAAAGAAACACAGGTGAGGAGGTACAGGCAAAGTGGGCAAGCATTAAGGATACAATACTTGAAGCAACATCCCATTGTGTTAGACAGAAAAGGAAGTGCAAAGAAGAAGGAAACCACTTTGGTTCTCAAATACAGTAGCAGAAAAGGTCAGAGCCAAAGGCTGGCCTTCAGGAAATATAAGGAACACAGCGGGATGAAGATAGGGAGGCATACCAAACTGCCTTAAGGGAAGCAGGTAAGGCAGTAAGGCAGGCAAAAGTCCCAAACTGAGGAAACACTAGCACGAACAGTAAAGAAGGTGACAAGACTTTCTATAGATACATTAGTGAAAGGAGAAAGTCCAGAGAGTATTGCTAAGCTAATGGAAAAAGGAGCATGTGAGGAGGAGGACCCTGTAAAGGCATCTATCCTAAATAGATACTTTTGCTCAGTATTTACTGAAGAGAAGGTAGGGCAGGGCCCACAGCTCAGCATCATGGACACAGGGGGAGGGAGGTGAGCACTACTCCCTTCACAAAAGAAAGGGTCCTACAAGAGCTTGCTAAGCTCAGGGTGGATAAGGCAATGGACCTGATGGCATACATCCCAGGGTACTTAAGGAGCTAAAGGAGGAACTAGCAGAGCCATTAGCAGAATTGTTTAGTGAGTCTCTGAGCACAGGAGAGGTCCCAGAAGACTGGAGAAGGGTTTATGTGATCCCGCCTCCACAAGAGTGGTAGCAGGAGGAGGCGGGGGAACTACAGACCAGTCAGTCTTACCTCAGTAGTGGGCAAGATTATGGAGGCACTCCTTAAGGAAAGGATAGTGCAACACCTGGAATCCATAGGGCACAGGATCCAAGAAAGCATGGGTTTACAAAGGAAGGTCCTGTCAAACTAATCTCATAGATTTCTTTGACTGGGTAACCAGAGTGGTGGACCAAGGGGGAGCAGTTGATGTCGCCTACCTTGACTTCAGCAAAGCTTTTGACACTGTTCCACATAGAAGATTGATAAATAAGCTAGGTAGGCTCGGGGTGGGTCAGAAGTTGGTCAACTGGGTGGCAAACTGGTTGACTTGCAGAAAACAGAGAGTGGTGGTAAATGGTATACAGTCAGAAGAGATGCAAGTCACAAGTGGGGTACCTCAGGGATCAGTCCTGGGGCCAGTCCTATTCAACATCTTCATTAGTGACCTGCAGAGATGGACTAGAGGGTAGGCTTGTCTGTTTGCAGATGACACCAAGATCTGCAACAGAGTAAATGATCAAGATGGGGTGGGCAGAATGAGAAGAGATCTGGATAAACTAGCAAAATGGTCGAAGAATGGCAACTGGGATTTAATGCAAAGTACAAAATCATGCACATAGGGAAGAGAAACCCTGAAGCCACTTATAGGCTGGGAGGAGTTGCTAGCAGTCACAAAGGAAGAAAGAGACTTGGGCATCATCATCACTGATGACCTAAAATCATCCAAGCAGACCTCTAAAGCAGTAGGTAAGGCTGGGGGTGTTAGGGTGTATAGTAGGTACACAAGTCGTAAGAGGGAGGTAATAATCCCTCTGTACAAGACATTGGTTAGCCCCATCTGGAGTACTGCGTGCAGTATTGAGGCCACACCTTCACAAGGACATTAACCAAATTGAGGCAGTCCAGAGAAGGGCAACCAAAATGGTGCAGGGACTGCATCAGAAGACATATGAGGACAGATTAACGGAGCTCAATATGTATACCCTTGAGCAAAGGAGGGAGAGAGGTGATATGATCGAGACATTTAAACACCTTAAGGGCATAAACAAGGTGAAAGAGTCTAACATGTTTAAATATAAGAAAAATAGCAGGACAAGAGGACACAGCATGAGATTAGAGGGAGGCCGATTAAGGGGAATGTGAGAATTCTTTTCACAGAAAGGGTGGTAGATGCATGGAATAGCTTACCACAAGAAGTGGTGGCTATGAATACAGTGCAGGGCTTCAAACAGGCATGGGATAGGCATAAGGGAGCAATACAAATAACTATGAATAGATAGGTCACTGACAGAGCAAAGGCCGATGGCACATTTATAAGGTAGAAAAAGAAATGAGCAGACTGGATGGGCCTTGTGGTCCTTATCTGCCGTCAACTTCTATGTTTCTACGTTTCTATGTTTGTACTGTTCAGTGTTTGGGGTAGCTTGTTACACCCCTCTTCCACCCTCTTTGTGAAGTAATATTACTTCATGTACCTTTTAAGCCTCCCCTCTCACTATTTTATTATTCTTCCTCTTGGTAGTTCTGTTGCCACTGATTGTGTTAACAGCCTTCAGCAGTCAGTGTTGTTAATAATCTGCATGTAACTGAATATTTTTAATTATGTCATCCCTCTCTCTTTTGGCCTCCAGTGAATGCATGTTGAAGTGCTACAGTCCTTGCTCATATGCTTTCCATTGCCCCAGAATCATTTTAGTCACCTACCTCTGCACTGCTTCTAGCTTGCTGGTGTCTTTTTAGGAGAGGGTATTTAATTGTACACAGTACTGCAGATGCAGTCCCTCTAAGGATCTATGATAATATGACAATCTTCTTTCTGCTGCTTATCCCTCTACCAGCGCATCTGAGCATCCCATTTTCCTTCCTTATGCCTTACCACATTGTGCTGACAGTTTGATGTTCTTAGATATAACCAACCACAGGACTCTTTCCATCTCAGTCACAATACTGTTACCTCCAACCTGTCCCTGGAGTCTTGTTTCCCACTTGATTGACCTTGCACTTTTTGACATTAATGTCTAGCTGTCAGATTTCTGACCACCTCTCAGTCTTCTGCAGGTCCTCCCTTAATTCACAAATACCTTCTTCTGTGCCAGTTCTAGGCAGATTTTCCCTCTGATGCTTTCCCCAATGTCACTAACGAAAATGTTTGAGACCAGACCTAGGACCAACCCCTGCGGCACCCAATATGTGAACGTCTTCATTTGTAATAACTTTCCATTTATTACTGCTCTCTTAGTCTTCTCCAAGCCATTTTACCACCCATTGTTTTGTCTCCCACTGCCCTCCATATTTTTACTAAGTCAAACGCCTTGCTAAAATCATGGTACCAATCAAAACCCCATTATTTGCTTATTGTCTCCCCCTGCCAAGACATGCATGAGCCATCTGAAGTAGCCAGTTTCTGAAGCAACCCTTTTAGTAACCTCCCCCAGCAAAGCCAACACCCAGCCATCAAGCCAAATTATGATGACAACTCATCTCATCTGCTACAGTGGAGCCTGCTAGCATGAAACACAGTGCCATAAATTCCTTAATGAGAAGCCATACTAACTGCCAATGAAACTGCTTTGTTTGTTGAAGTAACACTGTTGTGGAATTAAAAAAAAAATCTGCAGCATTACATTGCATTATGGTGGGCTCCACTTAATATCTCCATTGAGCAGGTACCTCCAGCTCTTCTATCCAGTGGAAGTACTCAAGGCCCTCCTCAACCTCAATTCATGATAGAGTTTGAGGCTAGCCAACTTGAAACCAAGACTAAAAAGGCTTGCCACCTTAGAAGTTGCTGCTTCATTCACCAACCTCCCCAACATTAGTATCTCCACAGGCTGTATACCAGTGGTCTGATGAAGTACTGAGATCATATTCCTGAACAAAGGCAAGACAGAACATCAACAACTACTAGCCTGTCATCACATCCTGGGTGCTGTCCAATCTTCTAGAGAGATTTGCCCTTGCCCAAACCTCAGACCATCTGAAACCAATGGTAGAGCAATCACAGGAGTAAGGTGATAGGACTTGGTGCATATATTGCAGAATTGAGTACATTTGCTGAATATATAAAACTGAAATAAACAGTGCATATACTGTAAATAAATATACACGTAAACCTTAGAGTGGTTCATAACAAATAAAACATAGTTTAATGCCCCAGCACCTGGAGCTGTACTCATTGATCTTCAATGGACTCTGTGCTCTGACAACATACTGCTATGAGCGTGTCACTTTTGTTTTAAATTTATCTATTGCAGGAAGGATGTCCATGTGAAGAACCAAGTTAATGTATGTGCACATTTGTTTGTTTCATCTTTAATCCTCAGATAATTTGTCCCCAAGAAAAACCTTTCCTAAACATTGTCCAGTCAGGCTTTCACACCTACCATTCCAGTGTCAAAACACTCCTTAAGGTGACAAACAATATTCACAAAGCAGCAAAGAAAAGCCACATCACTGGAGCACTCTACATTGACCTGACCAAACGTTTAGACATGAGTGATCACCAGATTCTCCTTCGTAAACAGAGAGTGCTGGCATTAGAACGCATTCAGACATCATGTCTCATAAATTACCATTTTGGGAAGAAAGAGAAGGTGGTGCTTGACATCACTCTCTCTCTCTGAAATTGAGCCCCTGAAGTAAGGCATGCCTCAGTGTTCTATCTTAAAGGGCAAAAAAACCCGGCATAGATTTTCAAAGCCCCTAAAATTCCTCCAGCTGCCCCCCCCCAAAAAAAAAATGGTGCATCTTGGTTTCCACTTGCAGAGATGCAGTTTTTCCCAGAGGCTCAGTATTTTCAAAGGTGAGCCAGTTTATGATTGGCCCCTGGGCTGTGAAAATAAGATATCTTTTCTGCATGCCTTGGACATATTACACAACCCTGACATTTTAACCATAATACAATCCTAGCTCAGACCATAAATTTCTGAAGTTATCATTGTTATTTAATTAGTTTTTGTTAACCAGCCAAGTACACTAAACAAGTAAATACCTATGTTCAGGCATGTCCTGGGAGACATAGCATACAAGGCAAACAGTACAGGAAAAACACACTAACCAAACAGCCAGTTACAGTAATTGGTAAGGAAAAAGTCAGGATTTTTACACCAACCAAAAAAGCTGGCTGAAATTCTGACAACAAAAATCTTCCAAGGCCTCAAATATCTCTATACCAGCTGAGACTATAGACCACCTAACATCACTAAGTCTTCACTCTTTCATCTTTTGGCCCAAATCCCAAGACTCCCCCTCAGAGCTGAGACTCTGTTGCTGGGTGACTTTAGCATCAATAGAAATAATGCTAAGGGTATGCTTGTATCTCTTTTATCTCTTGGCCCTAATCCAAAGGCTTCCCCTCAGTGCTAAGACTCTATTGCTGGATGACTTCAGCATCAATAGGAATAATGCTAAGGGTATGCTAGTATGGTATCTAAGCCAATCCAATGTTATTTTATAATGCTCATTCAAGAAGCTCTGAGTGCTGTACAGCATAAAAACAACCATAAATAACTACTACAAATACTTTCATGAGTACAGTAAATCAAACAAAGCATAAAGTAGATATACAGCAAAACACTTAAAGCATTTAAAAACAATAAGCAATTTGAATAAATTAGTTTCAGGTGGTCTTGCAGGTTTTGCAAACATATAGGCTTAAAGCAGAAGTGCAAGTAACAGAGATCTAAGTTTTACTCTGCACAGTATTACAGATATCAACAAAATTGAATGACTATTGATAATGACTGGAACTCTATTATGATGCTTAGTTTTTGACTTTATCATTTTGACTCATCTCCTGTTTTGCATCAACCCTTGCCAGGACTGCCATTTTGATTCACAGTGCATCATGATCATATTTGTTCCATTTGATTGTTACCATACTGCACCTCAGCTTTCCCATAAAGCCTTGTTGTGTTTGCTGGGAACCTTCCCGATAAGTTTTTCAAAAAGATAGGTGATGAACTGTTCTTTCATGGCAGCTCCTGTTCTTCAATTCCTTATTTCTCTGTGTACAGAGTAAGTCTAAATAGTGAAATACTTTGAAATTAAATTATATTAATAAAATAAAAGAAGCTGTAGAATAATTTGGTCTTATGCTGGTTCCTTTCTTAATTTTTTTGTGACTAATAAGAATGCTTACCAGTGCTGATTATTATTAACGCTAGCACTTCCTTCAGCACTTTGTCTACTACTTCTGATGGCACCCCAAATGCTGACAGGAGTGGAAATTTTTATGTTTGCTTGTGCACATGTGCAAGAAACATTATGTGGCCGCTTAGGAGAGAAGCAGGTTGTGGAGGTCATTGGCCACTGTGGTGGCCAATGCCAGCACTGCATTTGTGGGCTTGGCAGTTTTCAACCAGTACAGGCCCACTGTACTGATGACACTGGTTCTCCAGAAGTGCCACCAACTTGAAATGATTTGGCTGCCACAATCAGGAGCTGCTTCGTCATTGCAGTGTCAGCCATTCAGCTGCAATGAGGGGAGTGACCCATCATTGCAGAGCAGTACCTTGCCTGGTGTAACATTTCCATGAACCTGGTGGCAGCTACCATCATCCACCTCAGAGCCCCATGAAAGCAGATGGGGTGTGCTCAATCCCTCCATTAGCATGCCCCCAATCCAGTTTACTTGCCGATGGAGGAGCCCACTCCCCATCGGCATTATGCCCCCCCTCCATTTGTTGTGTGCCAAGGGGGTGCCCAATCCCCCTCAATATCATGCACCCCAAACAGTCTTTATTTGCTGATGGGGGGCCCATTCCCCATTGGTTTAAGTCCCCCTTCCCAAAAATTCAGATTGCACTCTGGGAGCCCACCCCAGTGAGAGCAAAGCAAGCCTGCAAAACAAAACACTTTCCTACGATGTTTTTTGTTTATTTTGTTGTCCTGGAAGCCAAGAAAATGGTCCCTCGTGGTGTCTCGTGCCCCCTTCCCCAACTCGCAGCCACCCTCTGTGCACCCTACCTCCCCACACCCAGCTTCACCCCATACGTACCTCCGGAGCTTGGCGCGACTATCTTTGGTGGACAGAAACACGTCTGCACTCTTCAAAGCCGACTGCGAACTGAAGAAATGCGAGTAAGCTGTATAATGGCATAAATAGGTGTTTTTCAACTTATGTGGATATCTCACCATTTTTCCAACTTTTGGCACCAAATTTCCAACATGGGGTTATTGGGACCCATCCTCATGAATTCAGTCACTGTCATGGCATGATTCAGTCCCGAAAGGTGATTTTGCGGTCACTGCATTGGGAATCACCTTTCGGGACTGATTAATGAAATGAAAGTACCACTGTTCATGAGATGGGCTGTCAAAAAGCCTATGTTGCAAATCTGGTGAAAAAATCCAAAGAATTACTGTTTTATGAGTGTGCATTGCACAGTTTCCACGCACACTCATAACTTTGCAAATTTGTAATATTTTCACTCCAAATTTTCAACATTGGCATTTTTCACACCTCCTTATGAACAGTGCAGCTATCATTTTAAATATCCTGGACGAAAATGTGTTTTCGCACTTCCAGTGCAGAATAGTGTGGTCACTGTGGAAACTCAGTGTTTGGGACAGATTTAGAAACTCACAGTGACTCTGTTCATGAGCAAAGGTCCTAAAAAGCCTTTGTTGAAAATTTGCTGACAAACATCTATAAAATGACTGTGTTATGAGCGTGCCTTGTGCAGTTTCCATGCACCCTCGTAACTTCACAAATTTGTAGTATTTTCAATCTAGATTTTCAACACTGGCATTTTTTCAGACCTCCTTATGAATGGTACTGCTGTCATTTTTCATATCCTGGCCAAAATGTTTTTTTGCACTTCTGGCACACAATAGTGTGGTTGCTGTGGGAAGTTAGTGTTCGGGACAGATTAAGAAAATCACAGTGACACTGTTCATGGGAAGAGGTGCTAAAATGCCTATGTTGAAAATTTTGTGACAAAAGTCCATAAAATGACTGTGTTACGAGCGTTATGTTGCACGGTTTCCATGCACCCTCGTAATTTCGTGCATTTGTAATATTTTCACCCCAGATTTTCAACATTGGCATTTTTTCACACCTCCTTATGAACAGTACAGCTGTCATTTTTCATATCCTGCCCAAAATATACATTTACACATGAGGTGCAGAATAGTGTGGTCACTGTGGGAAACCAATGTTGGGACAGATTAAGAAAATCATAGTGACAGTGTTCATGAGCAGTGGTCACAAAATGCCTATGTTGAAAATTTGATGAAATAATTCTGCTAAATGACTGTGCTATGTGCATGCATTGTGCAGTTCCCATGTACACTCGGAAGTTCATGCATTTTTAATGTTTTCACTCCAGATTTTCAACATTGCCATCTCTTCAAACCTCCCTATGAATGGCACAGCTGTCATTCTTCACATCCTGCCCAATCTGTGTTTTCATACATCTGGTGTAGAATGGCACGTTGCTGTGGGAACTCAAAGTTCCAGACACATTAACAAAATCGCAGTGCCACTGTCCATGAGAAGAGGTCTCAAATGCTTTCATGAGGTGGGGGTCACAAAAAGGAGATGTTGAAAATTTGTATTGCAAATGCCAACAAACACCCAGGGCATTAGGGTTTCTAACCATAATGTCCCACCCTGTACAGACTGACAGGCATCAGGGATGTGCCTTTGGATTCCGACTGTAATGTTCATGTCATTCCACCCCACCCCACCCTGCAGCCAGTGACAGGCATTGAGGTGTGCCTTGAACTCTTCAACCCCAGAGTTCACCCCATTCTGCTATACTGCACCCATTTCAGTGTACAGTAGTAGCCACAGACATTGCCAGCTATTTCCAGATATTTTGTGAAATTTCTAAAGAGTTTCTCTCTGCTGCCCCTACTGTGGAAATGAAGAAAACAGGAGATATATCTGGAAATATCACAGACATTCAGGAAATAGCTGGCAGTGTCTGTGGCTGCCACTGTATGTCCTTATGGATTGGGGTGACTGAAGCCAAACACACAAGGCACACCTCAACATTTGTTGGTGTCTGCAGAATAGGGTGAGGTAAAATTACATGAATGTTATGGGTGATGAACCAAACATACCCCAATGCCTGTCCATTTTGCAGGGTGGAGGTGGGGTTGCGTGAAGTTCAATACTTCACTGCCATTCATATTCTGCATCTGTCTAACACCTGCATTTCCAATGCTAATACCAACAAACAAACATTTGTCATTGACAAGCATTTTTTTGTTAATATTCAAGGACTGTGCTGGCCCCTATTATGTCACTATCACAGACTTCTTGTAGCCATTACAATGCTGCTAACTAAGACTTTGAGCTCACAAGATTTATTAGCTGAAGCTAAACATGGAATCTGATTGAGCTACTGTGCAACCCTCCGTTCCTAAGCTGATTCTCCTTCACCTGTACTACTGAACATTGACACCCCAACCCCACCTCCAAAATGATGACCCAGTTGTTGTAACAGTATAATTGGCATTTACAATCTAATAATTTGTTTGAGTAGTTTGGGAGAGTTGTCAGCAATCATTTCTGCATTCAGATAGCAGGTGATAGATAGTATCAGGTAAGGGAGGAGCAAGGTGCTGTAACACACAATGATAACATTATATATATATATATATATATATATATATATATATGTATATATATATATATATATATATATATATATATATATATATGTAGTATATATAATCCTCATTGACAACTCCATACATTGTTCTGTAAAGGATTTACTTTTACAGTCAAGGGAAGGAGGGCAGCATAGCACTGTAAAACACAAAAAAATATTTTTCATTGCTAATATACAGATTAACTTCATTTTTTCTGTGGAGATGGGGCATTCGGAGGGCTGTTTCAATGTTCTGCATTGGTGTACCGAGAAGGAATCTGCAGGGGTATGGAGAGCATTACCAAATTCACACAAAAGTATATATTTTTCCTGCATGCAACTACCACCTCATCAATGCATTACAGCTACAGGATTAATGGGATGTTTTGTTATGTATTTGATGGATCCTGGAGAGTGGCTGAAAAAGCTATACAAGCTGATGGGAACAGCAACTTGTAAACCAATGCTGATGTCCCAACCGACCACAAAAACAAATTATTTGAAATCCATTGGAAAAAGAAACTAGAGTACAAAAGCTTGGTCACCTTTTTTTTTCTGAGTTATTTGTCATCATTCGGTGGCAGCAGGGGAAGGAAGAAATTAGTCACAAGAGGAGGGCTGCATAACTGAACATCATTATATATGGTAAAGAAAGTCACTGAAAAACAGTAAACAAGCTTACAAAGGTATGATCTGAGAATGAAATACAAACAATATAACGAAGCTTTCACATATAACCAGCTTTCATGTAAACTGTCAGAAACCCAGATTTCAAATTTTGTTCTGCCCACCAGCTGAATGGGAGCAAGCACGTATCAATGATAACAGACATACACAGGAATATTTTGAGAATTAAGCAGAGAAAACAAACATGTCGGACAGCTACTTAATTTCCACAAGTTAATATAGACATTTTGTTGTAAACGCATTATTTATATTATTTAAAACAACACAGTTTACATGGCCCACGGTCGGAATAAAGAATGAGTCTGACAGGTTTGTGAATTAAGTTTATTTTTAAAACCACTTTATTGCACTGTTGCTTTAAGTGCAGATTTAAAACCATCTGTATACTCAATTGTTCTAATGGCAGGATGCATTCTATAAAAGTGGAGCCCTAACAGAAGAGCACCACCACCTATAGTTTTAGATGGTATTTTATGTTTAGAAACAACTAACAACCCAAAATTAGAAGTCACCAACAGTCTAGATGGGGAATGTTCAATAAATGAATACAAGAGCTATGTTGGGCCGCAGCCATGAAGATATATATGCATTAAAAGAAACACCTTAGACTAAATTCTAAAATAAACTGATAACCAATAAAGTTCTATCAGAATTGGAGTAATATGATCAATAATGAAAGAATTAGTGATTAATCAAACAGCTACATTTAGAGCATACTGCAATTTGTTTATGTTTGTGTTTGTGTTTGGAAAGCCTGAAAGAATGGCATTTCAGTGATCAGTTCTTGATAAAGGCATTAACCAGATGTTTAACTACTCCAGATTGGTATGTAGTAGAGTAGTTCTTTATCTTTGAAATCCTTCTGATGTAAGAAATGCAGTTTTCCTTGTGAAGCTACTGTCAGTTTCAAACAAGAAGCTAGTATACAAAATCTACATCCAGATGTTGTACAACAGGGGCCGTTTATAGACTACAGCAGTGGTCAGATGCTAAAACCAGATCATATACAGTATTGCAAAGCTAGCCCTTTGCATTGATGCAAATAATTTCAGATTTTTTTTAACTGTTAGAATTTTCAGCTAGCCTGTAATTAAATTCAAGGAAACAAGCTTCTAAGTTATCAAGAACTTCATTTGACCAAGCTTTGATTAAAAATAATAATAATAATGAAAAATAAAGTTAAGTGATTAAGGAATGGGTATTTGTGCACACCTCACCAAGCCAACATACATCACTATATACGTAATACTCAAACCACATCCAGAATTTGCATCAACTGGATTCTCCATAAAAGGCAAGATAGGATAACTTCCTTTGTTGTACACCCAGACTCTCAAGAAACCACTGCCAATGTATTGCACGTATAAGTGCAAAAATATTAATCTTCCACCCTGACTACTCAAAATCACATTGTTCAAATCAATGATCTTGAACCAATTCAGCTTGGAGCTCAGAAAATTGAGCTGGGACAAATTGGACCTCATCCCTCACATGGAAGACACATGGGCATACTTTAAAGGACACTGTCAATCTTTCTGCATTATATTATTTCCAGTTGAAAGCTGACATTTTATGATTGTGCACCTTTAAAATTCAGTGATGTTGCTGGTTGGTTTACCTGCTTTCTTTCTCAGTAGAACTGAAATGCATGCTGATGGTGTTATTACTGCATACATAATTTAGTTTGTTTCAAATCATGACCTACTGTTACTGCATACTTCCTGAAAATTAGAAACACACTCAAACAGTGCAGCCAATCATGATGCAATCATCTCCTCTCATCCCAATACAAAAAAGTGGTTAGATTCTGTTTGGGGTGTTTCCAAGTCTACAAAAGATGCAGTGGGAGTTGATCAAGGAACGTAAACTAACAGATTTTGTGTGATAACACCAGTATGGATGGCAGTCTGTTTTCACTTTTAAAAAGAGAAAAGGGATCAGGATGAAACTACCAGCTACATCAACAATCATTGCAAAATGTGACCAATCACAAAATGTGTTTTAAACTACAGACAAGGTGGGGCCTAAGGGATGACACTGTACTTTTAAGTCTGAATTGAAATCAGCTTGTAATTAACTACTTCCAGTGAAAAGTTTGACAGTCAGAAGTGGCCAAATGAACAGGATCATACTGGAACTCCTGGATAACTACAGACAGCAGGGCACAGTCTGGAAAAGATAGAAGTCCTCTCTTGATGTGATGGGGAGCTGTACAAGTTATTCTGAAACCTAGCAGTATTACTGGCAAGGATTACTAAATCAACCTACTATGCTGGTTAATGGGAGACAAATTGAAACAAACCAAAAAGCCTCTGGTCATGACTCAGCACCTTGTTTGAAACAACCTATCACCTTCCAAATCTCATGTAATCTACAGCAGAAACCTAATCACAGGCAATGACAAAACACAGAAGCACTGGCTGAGCATTGTATGAACTTCTCTGGCTCTCCAAATACTACACCACGGCAACCCAACCTGTTTCCAGCTAGTCCACCTCACTTTGGAGCAATGAAAGTCAGAATATAGTAGTACCTAGTATCAGGTTCCCTCATGTCTAGTCATGTCCATCAATATCTTGAGTGAAGAAATATCACAAAATGAAGGCCATCACTTTCCACATTCCTGTGTTCTTGAAATTTGACAGCTGACTACTAGAGCTCACAGGTAAAGGGCTTATGAAGACACTCATATGTGCAGCACTTTTTTGTATTTTATTTATTAAAGAGATTTACCAGGAAAGGTATACTGAGCAGAGTACCGCTCGATTCCAGATGCACCCTGGGGGGAAGGGAATTACAAGGGAAACGTAGTGCAAAGAGAAACATACATTGATACGTTTAGTACAAACAAAACAAGGAAGAGACTGATATAGTGCAATATTGCAGATACATTTACATTACAGATAAAATCAGTTCAACAATAGGAGCTGGCAGCAACACAACTAACGAAAATGGAGAACCAGACTGGTGTTTGCAGCAGGTAGTTAGGAGTTGTGAGGGGTACAATGGGGGGTACAGGAACAGTTGGTAGAGAAGTATGTTTTGAGAAGAGCATTCTGGTGTGGGGTAGTTGTGGCATGTCTAATATCGGGTGATAGGGAATTCCATAACTTGGGCAACCTGAAACTGAAAGCAGCCTGGCCTAACCGGGTGGATCTGTGTGGAATGTGCAGGAGCCTGGAGTCAATGTTCCTGAGTGCGTAGGCCAGTGGGGGGAGGGCAGTTAGAGGCGACAGGTAGGAGGAGTGTCTGCAACCAGAACTTGGCCGTGGTTTTACGCAGTGTAGCATCGCCGGTTTTGTAGAGAAGGGAGGTCCAAGGCTTGGTAGAGGTCACAGTGATGAGTATTTGGAGGGGTCCAAAGCAGAACTGACAAAAAGAGTGGAAGAGAATCAGCCTAGCTAAAGGAAGTTTGGAGGGCAGCACCATAGACAACGTCACACGTAATCCATGATCGGGAGGATCATTTTTTGGACTATTTCTAGCCTGGTAGGTAGAGGTATGCAGTTTTGTTCGGAAGAGAGCTCCCAGCATGGAATTCAGTTTTTTGTGTAGAGCATCTATGTGCACTGAGAAGTCGAGGTACTGATCTAACCAGACACCGAGATACTTATATGAAGTACAGGCCTCTAGTGGGGAGCTATCCAGAGTGTAGAACATGGGGGGGCAGTAAGGCGGGTAGTTTGGCCCGAGAGCTGAAAGTGAGGGAGACAATTTTCTTTGGATTCAAGAATAGTTGATTTGAGAGGAACCAACGTTGGATGGAGTCGAAGTCCTTCTGAAGACAGGCTGTCATGCCATTAGTGGATGAGCCCGAGGCAAACAGCACCGCATCGTCTGCATACATATGGATAGCCAAAAGTGGGCAGGCAGCAGGCAGGACGTTGAGAAAGATATAGAACAGTAGAAGGCTGAGTACAGACCCTTGGGGGACTCCACTGGTGACAGGGAGTGAGGAGGAAATAGTCGAGCCAATATGGACTGATTGGGACCTACCTATAAGATAAGAATGGAACCAGTTAATTGCGTTCGTAGGGAGACCAGCTTGGGCGAGTTTAGCCAGCAGCAGGGGATGAGAGACTGTGTCAAAGGCTTTAGCCAGGTCGATAAATATGGCTGCTGTTATATCCCCATTGTCCATACCCGTAAGGATAGAGTTGGTGAGGCGAAGAAGCTAGGTGGTGGTGGAGTGGTTTTGGAAGCCGGCCTGGTAGGGGGTGAAAAAGGATATGGTTTCTAGATAGTCCTAGAGCTGGGAAAGACCGAGGCACTCTTGAATTTTGGCTAGGATGTGGAGCAGTGATATGGGGCGGTAGTTTGATGGGGAGGAAGGGTCCCCTTCTTTGGCAAGGGGAATGACTATGGCTTGTTTCCATACTGTAGGGACTGCCCTGAGTCTAAAAGACAGGTTAAAGAGCAGGGATAGAGGGTGGGCAATGGCAGGTGCTGAGAGCAGGAGCATTTTTGAGTCAAGGCCTGATGGGAATTTACCTTTGGAGGGGTTTAGCGACTGCAGTATTTCTAGCACCTGGTCAGGTGAGACCGGGCCAAGTGAGAAGGGAGGCCTGGGAGGATCCTGTAGGGGAGCAATGGGCGGGGATGGAGCTGGGAGGCGAGAAGTGAAGCTGTTGAGGTGGAAAAATATGAATTGATCTCAGCTGCAAATAGGCTAGGCTCCACGATGATTTTTCCTCCTAGATTTAGAGGGAGTAGGGGTTGGGCCAGTGGGAAAGAAGGATTTTATTGACTTCAGAATAGGGTAGGGTGAGCCAAGTTGTTATTGAATGCGGTTTTAAAGTAATTAGATTTGGCCTGGTGTATGAGTCTTGTGCAGGCATTTCTTAGTGTTCTATAATGTTGCTGAGCCATATGAGCACCTGTGGCCTTGAAAGATTTCCAGGCACGGTCTCTGGCTCGTAGGTGAGACATGAGGTAGGTAGTGACCCATGGTAAGTGGGCTCCTCTTACCCTGGATTTCCTGAGAGGAGCATGGACATCCCAGATGTCTAGGAAGTTGGTAGAGAAAAATTTCAGGGCCTTGTCCAAGGAGGTGGCCCTAGGGATGAAAGACCAGTTGATGCTGTTGAGGTCATTTAGGAGAGCAGTCAGATCAAAGGATTTGTAAACCCTGTTGTAAAGCGTGCGAGGTGGCGGGGCCTTGGGACGGAAGATTTTACGCACCATGTAGATCATATGGTGGTCACTTAGGGAGTCAGGTAAAAGGCCAGCTTTAACTATCCGATGGGGTGGTGGAAGGGCCCAATCCAGTAGTGTGTGTTTACTGGATTTGTGATTTAGGCGAGTGGGTTCACCTATTTGCTGGTGCAGGTTTAGGGCTGTTATTTGGCATCGCATTTTGGAGGCTACATTGCCTAGCCAGTTCTGGTTAAAATCTCCAAGGATATGGAGTTCACCGCCTGCTGTGAGGGACCTCAGGTTGCCAATGTGTTCAAGGATGCTGCCCAGAGGTGTGTCAGGAGGGCAGTATGACCCTGCAATGTATACTGGGATAGAGTGTAGCAGGGGAATTTTAATTAGAAGGGAATCTATAGATTGTAGGGGTACTGTAGGTGTGATTTTGGAAAACTGGAGTTTAGAGGAGATATACATGGCAATGCCGCCACCCTTCTTTCTGCCCTGCCTGTCTTGGCAGATTAAGGAGAACCCGGGTATTTGGAATTCCGCGTCCAGGTTATAGGGCTTCAGCCAAGATTCAGTAATGACTACAATATCAGGGCGAAGGGCTAGGACAGTGGTTTGCAGTGCGGCTATTTTGTTTAGGATGCTGCATATGTTTAGGTGGACAATTTTAAAGCCTCTAGGGAGGTGCGTAGCTGGGGCCGGGGATTGGCCAACTATAGTGGTTGGTGGACCTGGGTTACATTCTACGTCCCCAGCTATAAGGAGAAGGAGAGCCAGAGTGTGTCTTACTAGATGCATGGTCTTAGGTGTTGTCCAGCATCGAGGGGGACGGTTTGGTGATTCCGAGTTAGGCTTAAGGTCTGAGTAGAAGGGGATATATAGGGATGGTAACTCTGCATGGAAAGAGGGAGGGAGGATAGAGGCCCCCAGGGACCAATTATGCCAGTGGTGTTGATTTTGGTCCGCTGGTGCAGAGGAGGAGTGGAGGGGTGGCATAACAGCTGAAGAGAGAAGTGGCAGTAAGTCAGTAAGGGCAGGGTAGGATGAGGGTGGAAGGGAGAATAGGGTTAGGCAAAGCAAAAGAGTTGTAAATGTGAGATACTGCATTTTTTTTTGGTAGTAGATCTGAAACTGTTCTGTGGTGGCCACTAGTGGCTGATTAGTATAAGGAGCCACTGGAAAGTGGGCTGATTGGTTCATGAGCTCACCTGATCTCACCTTATATAAGGAGGAGCTCACCAAGGGTGGTGGTGGGGCGGTGCGGAGCCTGCACGTAGCACAGGCGGGCTAGAGCTCCTGAGGCAGATAGAAGCTAGATTGCTACCTGCGCCCAGTGCTCCATTTCTCCATGGGGGTTCGGTGGCTGTGGGGAGGGCTGTGCTTGTTTGCCCTCGTGACCGCCTTCTGCTGCAAGAAATAAAAAAAGGCAGCTTTAAGTAAAGGTAGGTGGAAGAGCTAATGCAACAATAATGCCTAAAAACGCCTGAATGCAACTCGTACAGTAAATTGCAGGCTATGAAGTAAAATAACACACAGTATCTAGCTGGGTTCAAGAATCGCTTGCAGGTAAAAGTTCCAAGTACAGAAAACAAAATCCCACTGTCGGTAAGAATAAGAGCAGCTGTTGTAGCATTCATGCCCTCAGTCCCACCAGAAAGTCACAGCAGTCTATGGGAGAAAAAGGCCAAAGTTTAAATCAGTGGCGCAGCTCCCTGAGGCAACTAGAAGCTGGATTACTACCTATGCAGCTCCGGTGCTCCATTTTCCGTGGTGGAGGGGTTTGGTGGCTGTGGGAGGCTGTGCTTGCTTGCCCCTCGCGACCACTCTGTTGGGCGCTCTGGTGCCCTGCTTTCCGTGGGGGTTCGTGGCTGTGGGAGGCTGTGCTTGCTTACCCTTGCGACCGCTTCTACTGGGCACTCCAGTGCTCCATTTTCCATGGGGGGGGTTCGGTGGCTGTGGGGAGGGCTGTGTTTGCTTGCCCTCATGACCGCTTCTGCTGCAAGAAATAAAAAAGGCAGCTTTAAGTAAAGGTAGGTGAGGGGAGGAGCTAATGCGACAATAATGCCTAAAACGTCTGAATGCAACTTGTACAGTAAATTGCAGGCTATGAGGTAAAATAACGCACAGTATCTAGCTGGGTTCAAGAATTGTTTGCAGGTAAAGTTCCGAATTACAGAAAAATAAAATCCCACTGGCGGTAAGAAATGAGAGTAGGCTGTTGTAGTTTTCTGCACTGCTCCTCAGTCCCAACCAGAAAGGCACAGCAGTCTATGGGAGAAAAAAGGCGCCAAGTTTAAATGAGTGGCGCAGCTCCCTGAGGCAGCTAGAAGCTGGATTGCTACCTGGGCGCTCCGGTGCTCCGTTTTCCGCAGGGGGGGGGGTTCGGTGGCTGTGGTGAGGGCTGTGCTTGCTTGCCCTCACCACCACTTCTGCTGGGCACCCAGTGCTCTGTCTTCCACGGGGGTCGGTGGCTGTGGGAGGGCTGTGCTTGCTTGCCCTCATGACCGCTTCTAGTGGGTGCTCCGGTGCTCCGTTTTCCGCAGGGGTGGGTTCGGTGGCTGTGGGGGGGGGCTGTGCTTGCTTGCCCTCATGACCACTTCTGCTGCAAGAAATAAAAAAGGCAGCTTTAAGTAAAGGTAGGTGAGGGGAGGAGCTAATGCAACAATAATGCCTAAAACGTCTGAATACAACTTGTACAGTAAATTGCAGGCTATGAGGTAAAATAACACACAGTATCTAGCTGGGTTCAGGAATCGTTTGCAGGTAAAGTCCCGAATTACAGAAAAATAAAATCCCACTGCCGGTAAGAATGAGAGCAGGCTGTTGTAGTTATCTGCGCTGCTCCTCAGTCCCAACCAGAAAGGCACAGCAGTCTATGGGAGAAAAAAGGCGCCAAGTTTAAATCAGTGGCGCAGCTCCCTGAGGCAGCTAGAAGCTGGATTGCTACCTGGGCGCTCCGCTGCTCCATTTTCTGGGGGTGTTCGGTGGCTGTGGGGAGGGCTGTGCTTGCTTGCCCTCGCGACCACTTCTGCTGGGCGCTCCGCTGCTCCGTTTTCCATAGGGGTTAGGTGGCTGTGGGGAGGGCTGTGCTTGCTTGCCCTCGCAACCCGCTTCTGCTGGGCCCGTGTCTGCTTTCTGGGGGGTTCAGTGGCTGTGGGGGAGGGCTGTCCCTTGCTTGCCATCGGGACCGCCTGCCACCTGCTGACTCTTTAAAGGGAACATAAGTCACTAGGTTCTGGAACTGCTAAGTAATTGAAAAAATAATATTGGGCAGGAAAAGGCTGCATTAATCTGACTATTTCAAAATAAACACACAGAATAGTGCAATGGGCTGATTAAGCAGACTTCATACATAACCACATTTGCAGTTATAGTAAAAATATAAACAGCAGACAACAATTTATATATATATATTTATATTAATAGCATCAAATAACAATGCAAATACACAGTACCAGATATTTTAACTAGTTGTGGTAATGTACAACATAACTAAAATATCACAGCATCTTTAGTTATGTTGAGCACTATTGTAATAACTGATGAATTTTCTCATTTACAATGCAAAACAGACAATGAAATGACCTGTACAACAGGCTGTGTAGATTTGCCCAAGAGGACAACTCATGGACTCATTGCTACATGTTACAAAATTAGCATGAATAAAACACAAATTTTATTGACCTAGCATAATTACAGTACTTGTGTGTCAATATACCTTGATGCACAGTCATGACTTCACAAAACAACATCAATGGCCTCTTTATTTTTTTTTATTATTATTTTATTTTAGTCTTTGGTAATCAGGTAAGGCCTACTAGGCACAACTGCCTGTTTTCAGGGGTGACCTGGGAGCACTGGGTTTTTAAGTGACTTGCTCAGACTCACACAGTATGCAAGTGGAGGTTGTGAGAATCAAACTCGGGTCTGGTCTGCTGGATGTATCAAGCTCATTCACACCTCATTCCTCTAAACTCTAGGCTATACTGCCAGCCACTGGTGTGAAATAAAATAACACTAGTATTCTTTGGACCACCAAATGTGAAAAAGTCTCACGTGCATTTTAAACTGCAGCACTCAAAAGTAATAAAACTTGTGTCTTGATAATTGTTTTTGTAAAGATACCACTTCCTTGCTCCACAATACCACAGCTGCTCAGAACAGTCACTTACCATAAAGTAGAGCATTTTTTTAAACACCTCTCCTTCGTAATAAAATGGTTTACCATCACCAACACACTCCTAATTGCCACCACCATGTTTCAATGTACTCCTTGTCCTTGACAGTCATCTCTGTACAATACCAACAACCTGTACTTACTGAAAAACAGATGATCTCTTCTCACAATACTGCACTATCTCCACTGTACTCTCAGTGTGTAATTGCACCACCATACTGCAACCGTATCACCACTTCTCAAGCAATTATTCTTGGTTCCACATCAAGACAGCCACTCCCAAATGGTGAGGAGTGATAACGGCAACGAGGTACAGCGTGGCAACATATGGTGAACTTTGTTTGTGGGGTGCTTTGGCCCCACACCACCCTTTACTTGATTTACCAACTCTGGGAGGGAAGCAACTCTGGGGGGTAACCTTCAGTCACCAATACGGCACATGCTGTGTTTCAGTACCATTTTCACTCCTTGCCATTTGGAAGTCACTATCTTGATGGGCTAACATTCTTTTTTTCATAAAACTAAATACAAAATCCTAATCGGCAGGGAAAATAGGGGGTTGCTATAAAAAAAACTGTATGGGGACAGTGCTACACTGTAAAGTGCATCTCATTATTTTAATTGGGAGGGGGCCAGAAATATTTGGATAATATTAACATCAGGAGCAAGTCGAAGGGAAGCTATTAGCAATCAAATAAAAAATATATCGTTTTTAAATAAAATTATTTAATTTTTTTAATGCATTGTATTCTTGACTATTTATAAGTACAATAACATACTGTATGGCATGCATCAAGTGACTCTGATAAAATTCACATGTACTGTAGTTGAAGGTGCCCAGCTATGCCTCATAACTAACAATGTATCCATGGTATGCATTGGCTTAATTTGGTGCATAGCAACACAGGTGTATTACTGCCTGCTTGTACAACTAACTTGGCTGGTTGGGACTACCACTGTAGAACTTCTCTCTACATATAAGAAGTTCCCATTCCACTGATACCCAATGTTTATTTATGTCATGGAACCACACCAACATATATTTGATGCAGATTTCAAATAAGAAAATAAATTCAAAATAACAATTATAAATTTGTTGCAGAAAGAGAAATGATTGGATAAATAAATCCTTGTGAATAGCATCCAAAAGAGGTCATGTACTATCCATGTAAAGGGGCCTACTGTTACAGTACAGTAGAAAAAAACACATACACACACAAACAGCTCAGTTAAGAAGGGGGATAAAACCTTTTATAGGTACATCAGGGAGCAAAGGAAGACCAAGGGAGGGATAGTGAGGCTTAATAAAGGGAGGAGGGTGGGCAGAGGGTGACTGTGAAAAGGCAGAGATACTAAACAAATATTTTGCTCAGTATTTACAAAGGAAGAGGGGAGGTACCTAAAACAAACAATAGAAACACTCTGGATACAGAAGTTGATACCAGCCCATTTACAGAAGAAAGAGTTCTGAAAGAGCTCTTAAAACTGAAGGTGGACAAAGCAATGGGGCCTGATGGAATTCATCCCGGTATTCTAAAAGAACTAAGGATAGAACTAGTGACACCACTGACTACCCTCTTTAACAAATCATGGGGGGATGGGGTGGTACCTGAGGACTGGAGGAGGGCAGATGTGATTCCCTTCACAAAAGTGGGAGCAAGGCAGAAGCAGGAAACTACAGACCTGTTAGTTTAACCTCAGTGGTAGGAAAATGATGGAATCACTTCTGAAGGAAAGAATTGTTGCGTATCTAGAGGCCAGAGGGCACAGGACCCAAGGCAGCATGGATTCACAGCGGAAGGTCATGCCAGACAAATCTGATAGATTTCTTTGACTGGGTGACCAAAGTAGTAGATCAGGGAGGGCTGTGGACATGGCCTACCTAGACTTTAACAAGGCATTTGACCACAGTCCCACACAAAAGATTAATATACAAGTTAGCCAGCCCTGAGTGGGTCCCAAGATGACGGCCTGGGTAAAGAATTGGCTGGAGAATAGGACACAGAGAGTAATAGTAAATGGAGTCCACTCTGAAAAAAGGGGGTTAGCAGTGGGCACCACAGGGTTCAGTATTGGACTGGGTCCTCTCAATGTCTTTATGTTTACATTGCAGAGGACTGAAGAAAGCATGCCCCTTTGCAGATGACGAAAGATCTGCAACAGAGTTGATGCACAAGGTGGGGTGGAAAGGATGAGAAGGACTTGGCAAGGTTAGAGGAATGGTCAAATGTATGGCAGCTTAGATTCAGCAAAGAAGTGCAAGGTAATGCACCTGGGAAACAAAAACCCAGGGAAGAGTACACAATGGGGGTGAGATACTAACAACAACAAAAATGGAAAGGGACCTGGGGGTAGTCATATCAGATGACCTAAAGGTGGGCAAGCAATGTGAGAGGGCAGCAAGGAGGGCTGGGGGGATACTGGGATGCATAGGGAGAGGCATCACCAGCAGAAAACAAGAAGTTATTATCCCTCTGTACAGACAGCTGGTGAGACCACATCTGGAGTACTGCGTGCAGTTCTGGAGACCCAGTCTCCCAAAGACATAGACAGGATGGAAGCTGTCCAGAGGAGGGTAACTAAAATGGTGCAGGGTCTGCACTGGAAGACATGAAGTGAGACTTATGGAGCTTAATATGTATAGCCCTCGAGGAAAGGAGGGAGAGGGGGGACATGAAGAAACTTTCAAGTACCTCAAGGGAATCAACAAAGTCCAAGAGGGTAGCATCTTTCAAAAAAAGAGGTGTGCAAGAACAAGGGGGCACAATTTGAAGATAGAAGGGGCAGCTCAGAGGTAATTTAAGGAAGTATTTTTTCACAGAGAGGGTTGTGGATGCATGGAACAGCCTTCCAGAGGAGGTTGTGGAGTCAAAAACAGTGGTGGAATTCAAGTATGCATGGGACAGTCATAAGGCAATTCTAGGGCATGGGGTAGGAAGAAGTAGGCTGCTGGTTAACTAGGATCTGCAGCTTATCCATCAGGTAGGGAATGGGCAGACTGGGTGGGCCAAGCTGTCCTTATCTGCTGTCAAATTCTATGTTTCTATGTTTCTATGTAAGCACCAGGATATAGCCATGGTGCTACAAAACAGGCTGAGTTCAAAGTGAACAAGAATATCAGGCACCCTCAGCAAGGAGCACACAGCATATGATAACAAGAAAACAGAGCTTACCATTCATTATTGTACATGTAGTGCAGTCCACGAACAGACTAGCAATTCACCACCATCATGCTTTTGAAGAGGAAACTATGCCAGCAATGATTACACATGTGACAATTTTGCAACCCACACTAATGTTTTGCTTGGTACTACCAAATTTCATCAGAGTTAGAAACCTGCTTCATGCCCATATTTCATATAGTACTAAAATGTCACATGATTTGCATGAGTAAAATCATAGAATCATATCAAAGAAGCTTGATGGCAGAAAAGGACCATTCGACCCATCTAGTCTGCACCTCCCCTCCCTCCCTACACCTCCCTCTCCCTGCCAGACCCGCCCTCCCCGATACTCAGCTATGCTTGTCCCATGCCTTCTTGAATTCTTCCACTGATTTAGCCCCCACCACAGGGTATATTATTGCTTGCTTGTACAACTAACTTGGCTGGTTGGGACTACCACTGTAGAACTTCTCTCTACATATAAGTTCACAGTACACTGATACCCAATGTTTATGTATGGCATGGGACCATACATTGAAATATGTTATAAATATGGTACCAGATGTTAATTGAAGCTCCTATATACATATATCTTCAAAGATGCAAACATATGTTACTATAATTTGAGAGCTTCCATGAATGAGCATTGTTCAATGTAATTATATGAAATACATATGAGAAATGCCATTAACTCAGTTCAGTTAGCAACAAATACAAAATACAAATACCTAATTTCTGAATGCTGTCACTCATATTGTTAATACAATACAGGGTCTGTGAACACAGAACTACTGCTCAATATATATATATATATATTTTTTATTGTTTTACCAGGAAAGCTCTATTGAGCGATGCTCATTTGCAAGGAGGTCCTGGGTAGGACTGAAGAATACAAGAAATTCATACAAACATGGCATAGCAATTTTAAACACATTTTCATACAAAAGGCATTGAACAATAATAAAAGGGCATAAATCTTGCAGAGTAACAAATGGGGTACATAGTACCATCTGGGGTTGTAAATCATGAGAAAGGTGGCATACAAAGCAGTAAATGAGATATGTACCAACAGGTTCACTTAAAAAATACATGTTTCAGTAGGGCACCCCATTTACAAAAACAGAGACCATGCACTCTGTTCACTGAAATTTAAATAACTTAGTATAAGTGGGATTTCACAAGATTACTCCAAATCAATACATACAAGTGTATACTGCCAGAAATATACATACTTGGATCAAGAAAAAAATACAGTAACCAAGCTCCTAACTGATGCTAAATACATACTAGAATCTAGAATAAATGGCAGCTGTAGACATTAGTATATAAAACCACATACACAAAATTCTACAATAATAAAGAATTTTCTGTATGTAAATACTGGTGAATAGAGATGCAGTAAAATTTAATTTCGTCTGCGAAATTCAGCGAAATCATGAATTTCACCATACAAAATATTTGCACATTCCAATAAATATTTCACAGACGCGAAATGTGGAATGTTGCCTGCGAATAGTGGAATTTCACCCACAAGTGATGACATTCCACAGTTCATGGGTGAAATTCTGTATTTTGACAGCAAAATTCCACATTTCACCAGTTGAATTTTGTATTCTGCAGCCACAAAATATTTCACAAAATCTGTAAATTTCACTAAATATTTTGTGGAATGAAATCTGTAATTACGCCCATCTCTACTGAAGAATCATAGAGTGCATGTGGTCCATTTTATATATGGGTGCCCTGCTGAATGTATATTGATCAGTAGCCCCGCATAAACAGACAACTGAATTCCATTGGCAATAGGGTGCCAGTGCTCAGAAACAAGATATCTGAGTTCTGAAGTGAGTTATTGGTGTTTTCCTTATGCAGTTCCATACATATTTAAATTGAACAATGCTTGTTCACAGAAGTTTTCAAATGATAGCTACATTATGGTTACATCTGCAGCATGATTCTGCATTCTAAGCATCATGTATTGGTATTCACACTGTCTGAACTTCTATGTATATGTATATGTATTTGCAATTTGTAAATGTAACTGTAAATGATGTAATTGTACTTGTAAATGATGTCATGTAACCATTGTACCTACCATATCATTGTCATTGTAATGCACTTCCCGGGATGCATCTGAAAATGGGACTGTACTGTCTCAGTGAGCTCACCCGGTTACCAAAATTCTAATGAATAAATATAAGTATATAGGATCTTCATTTACCATCTGGTGCTATACTTGTAAGATATTTCTAAGTATGGAGCCTGTGAACTAAAATTATCATGTAAGATTTATTAACATGATTTTACTCACATAAATCATGTGACATTTTGAGTACTATATAATGTACGGGAATTATGTAGGTATCTAGTTCTCATGACTAGATATACAATATCACACATATACCACATACAGTATACTAAGCAATGTCTGATATACTGTACATGCAAATCACCATGAAAATTTAGGCTTGTTGTGCTTTAACTTGGAATGCATGGCCCCAAAGGGCATTTCATATAATCTGCAAAGAGTGAGAACATAATCCACAGATACATGTTTGATCCTACACAGAACTCAGCAGTGTACCTAATATGTATCTCAGCCCAGGGGAAAATAAGACAGTCCTAATATTGTCTTACAGGTTTGGATCATGGTTCTTTGTCTTTTTAACTCTGATGAAGTTTGGTAGTACCCAAGTACAAGTTTTGTGTGGGTCGCAAAACTGTGACATGTAGTCTTGTCAGTGGGGTTTCCTCACCATCTGCATGATTGTGGTGGATTGCTAGTCTCTTTGTGGATTGCACTACATGTAATATATTTCAGAAAGCACTAGTTTACTCATTACTGTCTGCTGTGTGGTCTTTGCCATGATGATTGAATTTCTTGCATAGATTTACAGTAGAGCATCAGCAAGTGAAAACTTGTGGTATATATAGAGATATTACTGAAATCCCCATTCATTTTGTTTGGTATCCTAAGGTATACAGCAACTATATATACAGTGCTACAGTTCTTATCACTGACTACAAATGTATGCCCTAAGATATCTCATGCTAGTTGGATTAAACTTAATTGAAAACAATGGAGTTGTGGCAGCAGGCATGCATTCATCACTTGCTAGAACATTACACAGCAGCACAGGAAACATTTCATGATCTCCACTGTATGTTCCAATCTAGTAAAACTCTTCTTGTCAAACATTTGGTGTACACTATATACAGTATAAAATAGATTGTTGTTGACTAGTACAGGTTAACTCATGTATTACATGCATTATGCTACAAGTACAGTGTTTTTATTTCTTGGAATGAACAGGTATGCTGTAATCAGGATGCCATTTTATTCTTTTCCAGGTAATATACAGTAACTTAGATATTACTGTTGTACAAAATAGCAGCATTTATTAATATAAACATAACTAATCTAAGCTACTTTTTATTTTAGTCTTTGGTAACCGGGTAAGGCCCACTAGGCACAAGTGCCGGTTTTCAGGGGAGACCTGGGAGCACTGGACGGTTAGGTGACTTGCTTAGAGTCACACAGTGTACAAGTGGAGGTTGTGAGAATCAAACTCAGGTCTGGTCTGCTGGATATAGCAAGCTCGTTCACACCTCATTCCTCTAACCTCTAGGCTATACTGCTAACCCACTGAGAAAATAATTGATATCTGTCCTATGGCAAAAGACACCTTGTTAGTATGTTCCAAAATATGCACAGTTGAAGGTTTACACTGTATGAAACTCCTTTAGTGGCCACAAAACTGGTAGCATGAGAAAATGCAGAATGGTAAAAGAGAATTACTAACTCCTTTATCGTGACATGCCGTGAGCACTGCTCACAAATGTAACACCAAATTGGTATAAGTGAAAGGAGTGCACCTACAGCCAGAAAACCCAAACTCACATAAATATCAATGACACCTTATTTACATTCATAAGATATCACATTCAACAATGTCTGCACTGCACTGAAAAAAGGAACAGATGCTACTTCTGTTTCATGAACACACTAATCTGAAACCAGAGAAGTTTGGCCCTGCAGGGCTCCTGTACTATGGAGTTGCCTATCTTGGCTGCAGAGAGAGAGAAAGAGAGAGCATGGTGGCAGACAGGTACATGTTAGGGCCTGATCAATAGTGCTGTCTATGGCTGCACAAGACCTCTAAATGCCAGAGTTTGCCCTTCACATATATGAGGCCCACCTGTAGGCACGCCAGTAAGGCTGTCCAGCAGTAGTTATGTTTGTTTGATGCTCCTCTCAACTGAGCTATAATTGTTTTTTAAAACTCACTCCAGCATGCAAAAGCTTCCTCAGCAAAATCTGCACATAAGTAGAAATGAAAACTGAAAGACTTAACATCTTCTGAGGGAGATGAGCCCAAAATAAAATCATTTAGAAAATTTTGCCATTGAGAACATTTTGTCTGTGCAGCAAAAACTGGCTCAGGAAAGCCACAGGAACAGCAATGGCCACAAGGAGCGGCGGGTAGATGGATCCCAAAAGCAATGATCTGGGGCAGATTGGCTCATATTAGAAAGTTACAAACTGAGCTTGTTGAGGTAAATTACGTTTTATTCCAAGACTAAAAAGATTATTTTATAGCTAAAACAGTCTAACATCCTGTCAGCTGCTCTTTAGTTAGGCATTAGTCAGATTAGTCAGACGACGACTTGACTGGGCCCTGGGGTGAGTATGTCTGGGCTCCCTACCCGAGGTCATAATGCACTGCTTGTGACATCACAGTTAATCCCATGGCAACAGATTGTAATGTCACATCAGGGGATTATGATTTAAAGTAGGTAGTAAGTTAGAAAGGCAAATAAACTCTAAGGGAACTCTAAGGGATAAATATCATGCACCCATGAAAATTTTCTCAGTAATAACAAGGACGAGAAAGATTCAGAATACATGTGGAATGCAAGCTGAATGGTACCTAATTATTATGTTTTTCAAAGTTTTCTTTTGCGTCAGTAGCTCTTTAAACAAAGTACACACTATTAACACATTCTGCTGTCCCTTTCTGTGATTTAACTCATGGTCTGGTACGATATGATTCAGACTGTTTTTCTCCCATTGTCTCTCCAGTTCATGAAATGACAATGCTCCATTGGCTGGCTCCTCTTTTTAGCTTTGTCAAACATTTTCTCTCCCTTGGTTAAGATGATGAGAGCTGTGATCTCCACTGCCACTCCCAAAGTAAGCAAGACAGAATGGATCTATGTGGGAATCTGAAGTTAGCTTTTGAACTGCTTGCCATTGCACTGCCTATGTGACATGGACTGACTTAGGATATCATTTTTATCTTCTTGAGATGATAATGATCTGTTGATATCTTGCAAAGGCACTGGAGAGATGGCAATAGACTAATACCCTCAAATGAAGATATGAATGATATCATGACAGTAATGGAGGACTCCAGACCAGCTTACGCTATTTCAACAATGCTATGCTGTACGTCACACTCTTATGCTCCCTCCACACACTAACCCTGCTCTGATCACTTTGTTCTGCTAATTTCAGCATTAATGGAGATCTACAGACCCACTTTCACTAGTTGTACTACTAGAACGAGTGAATAGTTGGTATGAACCTGTAGTTGTTTCTATTAATTTGAGTAGGATGAGCTTTGCCTCCCCATCCCCCGTGTTAATTTGAAAGAACATGTGAGTGTGGGTGGCTGAGCTCCCCAACTCAAACAGATTAGAAAATAACCTACACAACCATACCAAGAAACCCAAAGCAGTATAAGCTGATCTGTAACTAGTGTAAGTGGGTCTGTAGGTCTCCACTGATGCTGAAATAAGCAGAGCAGTAAGTAGTTGAGCAGTAGTATAGCGTAATGTATGCAAATTCTGTGACATACCACTGAGTTGCTTGCATGGGTCCAGAGTCCTCCTCTATTACCTATATCATAAGTCACCCAAGTCATATTCAACCATCACTGCTGGCACTGCTTCCATAAACTTTCAGTTTCTCTTACTGTTCTTTTGGTAAATTTCTCAAACATAGTGTCTCAGCTCACTTTCTTTGCCACTGCCTTGATGTAATGCCTTAAAATGCATGCTCTGTACTAGCTTAAAACTTCCATAGTTTCCTTAATCAAATGAAAAACAGGAAAGTTGAGCACTACAAAACTGTCAGAAGAAAAATGCACTTTACATGAAATGAAATGCAGTGGCATACCTTATTGAAGAGTGGGGTAAAACAGAATCCCTAGCATGTTTGCTGTGATGTGGTAAGGATCCTGTTTTACCCGGAGACACCTAATAAAGGTTTGTCACTGCACTTCAGTTATGCATATAGTTTTTTTTTGTTCTTGTCTAGTGCCCAACCTTGTTGCTTTTAACATGGTGCTTGTACTTGGTGCATTTGGCTCCAGTACATTTTTTTTTGCTGTCAATTTCTTCCATCACTATCCCCGCCCCAAAAAAATGGTAACTTGTTTTCCATGTACTTCACAGCCTGCACTCTCCACGGGCACAGCACCACTACTGTTACTCTTCAACTTCTTCTAAACACTGAAACATGGACAATGATGGCAGAAGAAGACCAATGACCCACCCAGTCTGTCTATAGTTCCCCATCAAATTCCAGCAGGATCAGGTAGGAGAGGGAGAGAAACAGTTGGGAGGAGTGTCCAGTGGGATCAGGTGAGGGAATGAAAGAAGCATTCAAGCAGGGGAATGAGAGAAACATTCAAGTGGAAAGTCAATGAGATTGAGTGGGGTAGATAGAGAAACAGTCCAGGGCCAGTGGGATCGGGCAAGGGAGATACAGAAACATTCAGATGGAAGGAGCCACTCATATAGACAGGCAGCAAGGGTGGGGGCTCTTACTGATCAAATCCCAGCAGGATCAGGTGAAGGAGGGAGACAAACAGTTGATTGCACAAAAGCACAACTAGTCAGACATGCAGGAGGGAAGCAGAACCAACTGGTCACCAACTGTCAATGTAATTGGGATCACCGAACTCTTGTTGGACAGCAGAGTCAACCAGGAATAATTAGGGCTGGACTGGTTTATGCAAATGAGAGAAGCCAGCTGCTCTGTCAATTGGGCATCTGACTCCTTTTAAGTATATGAAGTTTACACCCCACAGAAACAAAATGCATCACAATCAGCCTCACTGATCATTAGGCTACCACTGTCACACTCCTTGCAGACTGCTCTGCATTGGACCAATAGCCACACACCTCTAAAAACTTATTATCATACCAATACATTTGCTTTGTGCAAGGGCAAGGGCAAACATAAAATTCAAGGCTAAGACCAAAGTAAGAACACTATAAATAAGAGTTCACTGTATGCTGAAGTTAAAGCCAAAGAATACAACATTTTATATACTTAACATTTTTAATTATTTTTGCATTTGAAACTGATTATGAGATGGTTGTTCAGACACCAAGGAAGAAAAGGTACTCTTTTTTTAAAGGGAAACTAAGTCTTTATTTTCAGAGAAATTTTGGCTTTGATTCTAAAAAGACAGCAAAGGTTGCTGTCACATAAGGATATAAGCACTGCTTTTAAAATCCACGTATTGCAAAATATATTGTGAACATTTTAAAAATACGTATTCTATGATGCTGATCATTTAAAATAAGTTATCCCTATTAAAGAGGGAGTTGGCCCAAATTTTTGGCATCAATAAATTCAGAATTTGGATCAGCATATCCCCAATCAGCCTCATGCCAAAAGTGTGATCTCTAAATTACTTTGTCATTTTGAAACCCTAAATTCACTGCCTGTTCAAACAAGTTCCAGTCAGAGCCAATATGGCTGTGCTTAGCTTTTAAGAGTGTTTAAGGCACTGGTGCATGATATTACCTCCTTCCTGTGTGCTTGCTGGATGTTTGGCACCCACAGTTACTACATGATCAGCACTGCCTTCCTGATTGCATTCACAATATAGTGGCTCTGGAGTATGACAGTCACAAGATGGCGGTGGTTACAGAACAGTGCATGCATGATACTCACGCATGCATAGTCTGAGGCAGCCACCATCTTGTGCATGGCATCTGCCACTTCCACAGTTGCGGAAGAAAAAGAAGTGTGCTGCAAAGTGGGTGTGTTTAATCAGCCAGTGGAGGAGAAGCACTGCATAAACACAACCATTACAAAATATGTTGCAGCACTGTGGAAGCACACCAGACAGCGGTCCACTCACATACTTCTATAGTGCTATTCTGATATAATGATTGATGGCATAAAATCTGTGGAACTCTGCCCATGCAGCCATAAGAAGTCAGTTTCAGAGAAGAGCTACTGATGATGTCATAACCTGAACTCCCAGCCTAATCCTCCCTGCTAGCTACCTTATATGATTTATTTCTCCCATGTTACAGTCGTACAGTAGTAAACATCTGAAAAAGGAAAACCAACACTCGGTGGGTCAGTGAATGCATTTCCTTTATCTGCAGATGCAAGGTACATTACTTAAAAATGTCACAAGGGGCTGGAATGCAATGGCAAACATGGCTTTAGAATGACAAAGTTGTGTGCAGTTTTTAGAATGCCGCAAGTATGGGATTTTGAAATGTCACCAGGCTGCAACTGTGGAATGCAGAAATGATACCATCTCAGAAAGTAGCTGAGACACATAATTTTGGAATGTGTCAGGGATACTGAAATTCATAATGTGGTGGTGCCACATAGTTTTCAAGTGTGACAGAGATACACAGTTTTGAAATGTAGGTGACACAAAGTTGCAGAAGATGGCAGGGATATGTAATCGTGTAATGTGTCATGGCTGCATAGTGTATTTTTTCAAGTAGATATTTTATGTGTGTTTTCCCGGTTTCACCCACCCCATCCTAGACATGCACATGTGTGGAGGCATATGCAGGCCACATTCTGAGATGCCTTCTGACATGCTGCCCCTCCTGCCTGTATTGCCAGTGACACCAGACCTCCACTCAGTGGCAGTGGAACTACAAGGGAGCAACAACCACCCCAGGAGAGGAGATCTGCCATTAAGCGGTCAATCCTGCTCCACCCCCCCATGCCAGCACCCTGATGACCCAAGGTCATTCCAGAACCCGAGTTGGCAGCATGGTACAAGGTGTGGCATCCAGTGCCTTAACTCTCAGTGTCACCGGGTCAGCTATGGATGCATAAATGTAGCATATGGTAGTGACGCACATTTTCAAAATGTGGTTGGGATGCTTGATTTCAGATTGTGGTGGCAACATGCAGTTTCACAGTGTGGCATAGACACAGAATCTCAGAACATGGCGGTGATGCAGTTTCAGAATGTGTTAGTCATATGCAATTTCAAAATGAGGCAAGGATGTGTAATTTTAGAATGTGACTTGGACATGCAATATCAGAATGTGGCAGCGACACTCATTTTCAGAATGTCGTGGGGATGTACAGTTTCTGAATAGGGTGAAGATGAGCATTTTCAGAATGTGACAATGACAGGCAATTTTGGAATATGGAAGTTTCCAAACAATTTTGGAATGTGACAGAAATTACCATCTTAGAATGTGGCGGTGATGCACAATTTCAGAATGTGATGGTGATGCCCAATTTTGGAATGTGGTGGTGATGCACAGTTTCAGAATGTGGCAGTGACACACAATTTTGGAATGTGGCACTGATGCACAATTTTGAAATGTGGCAGTGATGCTCAGTTTTGGATTGTGGGGATGATATTTCTGAATATGGTGATGCGCAGTCTTGAAATGTGGCAGTGATGCACAGTTTGGAATGTGCTGGTGATGCAGAGTTTTATAATGTGATGGCGATGCACAATTTCAGAATGTGGAAGTAATGCACAATTTTGGAATGTGTCAGTGGCACATTTTCTGAATGTGGCAGTGACTCAAGTTTTGCAATATGGCAGTGATGCACAGTTTCAGAGTGCACCAGTTATGCACAGTGTCTGAATGTAGAAGTGATGCACAATTTCAGAATGTGGTGTTGATGCACAGTTTTGAAATGTATCAGCAGCACACAATTTCAGAATATTGGGTAGATGCACAATTTCAGAATGTGGCGTGGAGGCACAGTTTCAGAATGTGGTAGTGACGAGATTCAGAACATAGCAATAACACAGTTTTGGAATGTGTTGGTGATGCATAGTTTGGGAACATGGCAGTGAAACAATTTCAAAATGTGGCATTGAAGCAACTTCAGAATATGGCAGGGATGCATCATTTTGGAATGTGGCAGGAATGCATAATTTTAAAATGTGGCTGGGACGCATCAAGTTGAAATGTGGTGGGGATGTGATGCACAATTTTGAAATGTGGTGGGTGCATACAATTCTGAAATGTAGCAAGAGACAAGCAATTTCAGAATAAATATGGGATATGGCATGGGCTGACTAAAATATCACATTTATTTTATCTGCAGGGTTTGACCTCTTGGCCTCATGGAGTGGCAAAGCCACGAGTGAAGTCTGAAGAGGTCAAACCCTACAGATAAAAAAATAAATGATATATTAGTCAGCCTATGGCATATGTCATTTATACAATGACAATGCCTTTCTGGCAAGATTAGTTCTTTCCATGAAAATGTTACTCTTTCTGTTTGGTTTTACTGCTCTGCTTTTAACTGCAGATGATGCCATTCTGATGTCATCAGGAGATGTCATCAAGCATTGCCCAAGTTTTTCTCCCACTGGTTAAGATATCCTTTGTGACCAACCTTGAGTGGAAATAAATGCTGCTGACCCACCTAAGATTGAAATAAATTATGTATTCCCCCTGCAGGCCTGTTGTACATGAATATAAATGTATTTATTTACAACATTTTGTTCTCACAGTCATTGTATAGATGGTGTGTCCTGTCACATTCCAATAATCTGTCCCCACTATATTCTGAAATTGTCAGTCCCTGCCAGATTCCTCAGTGTGTGTTCCTGTTGCATTCTGACACTAAGTGTCCCAAAACATTATGAGATGGAACATCCCTGCCACATTCTGAGATTGTGTGCCCCCTTCTTACACATTTTAAAATTGTGTACCACCTTATCATTCTATACCTTGATTGAGCACTGTATTCCCAAACCACCTTCTGACATGTTCTAAAGTACAGCACACTGCATCTGAACATTGTGTAAACATGAGCACTTCAGCCAACCCTACAGTATGTCATTTTTTACAGCTGGATGGGAAGAGCCCTGCAGACATTTTGCTAGGAGAGAGAAAAGGGACTCTGGAAGCAAGTGACTGGATACTTCAGCTCTATGATTCCACAGTGCTGCAGTCAGTGTCCACAGTGCTGCTGTCAGTGCTGGTGCATTGGTTCTCCACCACCATTCCCCTTCACCGGTGTACAATACCCCGCTCCGTGGGGGCACTATTTTTTTCTGCCCATCACTTCTGCAGTTGCAGGCAAACAAAAAGAGCCCACCATGCCCAAGATGGCTGCTGTGAGCTCAATGCACAAGCATGAGTATCGAGGCATGAGTAGTCAGTGATAATCACACATGCACAATAAGCTCATGACAGAAACTGCTAGCATTGCCATCCATGGCATAAATAAAATCTGGCACTCCCTGCTCATGGAAGTTTAGCTATGTTATTCCTCTAGAGAATGCGATGTCCAGTTTAACTGTGACGTGGTAGTCCTGACCAACATGGTGCTGTTGTTCGGCACTGATACAAGGCTGCAGGCTGTGAGGAGAGCCAGTTAAACCCAAGGCAGTTACAATTCACATCATCATACAGAAAAAAAGGGGTGGTGGTTTCTCGTTTCACTCAACATGCATTTACATATGGACAATCAACATACAAATGATCTGTTGCTACCCAGGAAGCAAACTCCACCCTGTGACATCAAAGAGCTGCCCTTTGCCATGACATCACATTCCTGCCCACTTTACCCCCAAGCCCCAAACAGGCAGAAAATAAAAACCAATGAAGCAGAGAACAGCTGAGTGAGTGGTGCAAGTAAAACTTTCAGGTAGTTGGTATTTTAAATTCACAGATTTTGGCTTTATCATTACAAAGTATGCAAAAAATGTTCTTAATGCCTTATTGCTCCAGTTGTGGAAATAGGGTTGGTTGCCAGCCACCTTACAGTGTTATTGCATGCATTTTCTAAGACCCTCCATATGGAGATGCTGCATGTGCAGTAAGGTGGTGGTGAGGGGGCAATGCACAACAGCTATGGTATGCTTTGCTCAGGGCTTTGTAAAGTATCGTACTCCATATTTATTTTAAAAGTGTTCCTGTTTCCTGAATTATGGTCTGAAATGAATGGGTCAGCTGTGTGTCTGTACCAGTTCTTTGCAGGAGCACAGGCATGGCAGACATGTTGAAGCTGATTATGCACCGGGCATGAAAAAACACTGTGAGACCCTTACAAGAAGTACAGGCTGGCCTGCTGCCTGGAAGATTCAGACTTGAGATTCATGCACTTATGCCCTGAAAATCAGAATGATGATAGACACAATTGGGAAGTAAGTAGACCATCAGTGTTGGGGGGGAAGGGGCTGCCATACTGCTATCTAAGATTAAAAGAAATACTCTCAATTTAAATGTTGTCGCAACTCAGCTGTGTGCCCAGACAGATTTCAGACTGATGCCTAGTGTGATCGTCAGCCTTGACAAATGGCTGCTGTCTTTCTTCACAACCACACTGTTGAAAGCACAAAGTTCTCTGTTACACCCCCCATGTAATGGGGCATGGGGAAGCAGATAAGGGGTGTGGTTGCAATACAGGATGGAGGTAGCACTGAAGAATGGAGGCACAACTCGAAAAATAAAAATAGTAATGTGTTGGGGTTGAATACCCACTGCACACCCTGACCCAGTGCAGTGCTGCAAGTGGTAGTATTTTACCCAATCTACATTACTTGACCAACAATTGTGTGCCACCAGGAGGTACCCATGGGATAGCTCATCCATAATAATTGTATGCATAACGTTGCTTTAAGTTCACAGTACAGTTGTAACCCACTGCTGTATAGCCAGGCCCCCCCTCAGACAAGAGACTCAGGAATCAGTGGGTAAAACAGGTACAATACAACAAAGAAACAAAGAAATAAACAAACTAAAAACAGAAAACAAAATGAAGGACTGGGCAAATCGTATGAGGGAGATCCAATTTAAATGCATGAAATTTCCATGGAAGAGGACAAAACAAACTGTCTGGAAATGAGAGAGACTCCCTCCAGGTGCCCTCAAAAGATCCCTCTATTAAGCCAGACTCCCTGATTTTGACCTTGTCATTCCCTTTGATTCTTATGGTACCACTCCAATCACCGGTAAAATCACCAAACTGTCCTGATTTGTCTTTGAATGGGTCCAGCACAGTACTGATATAAATTAGAGCCCTGTGAAAACCCCTTTGATTTTAGAGATCACAATAAAGAGGCCTTCCTTATTTGGGGGGGGGGTTGACTTGGGAGCTCATTGGGTAAGACTTGACAGGGCTAGGCTGCTGCTGACAAAGTCTGCTTTTACAGCGCTGGAAAAAAATTGTGTCCATCCAACTCGCTGAGTATCTGGCCAAGTACGACATAATGTGCCTGAACAACATGGTTTCCACCCTGGACACAGCACAACGACAGCCCTCCTGGAGTTCTCTCAGCATCTCCATGCTGCTCTAGATGCCAGCAACATAGCTGGCAAGGTATTCATTGACCTCTCCAAGGCCTTTGACACTGTGAATCACCCTCTTATACTCAACTCCTCCACCAACTCAGTTTCTCCATGGGCCACTTGCCTGATTCACTAGCTACCTCTCTGCCAGATCACAGCAGGTGAAGATTAGTGGCACCCTATCACACCCTCAGCCCATGCATTCCAGGGTCCCCATGGTTCCATCCTGGGCCCAGTCTTGTTCAGCCTGCTTCTCAACACTCTCCCCGCTCCTGCTTGGGCAAAATGCTCCTCTATGCCGACAATGCGGTCCTCTTCACCATCCACTCAGACCCCACCTCTTTCCAAGAAACCCTTCAACATACTTTCAACCAAGCTGAAAAGTGGTTCCCTGACCACTTTCTAGTCATAAACATCAAGAAGACCAAATCCATGCTCTTCTCTCACCACCAGAACAAGGCCAAAAACTCCCCCCTCCTCATCCTCCCCAGCACCCAACAACCACTTGAACAGGTATCTACCTACAAATACCTGGTCATCACCTTTAACTCAGCTCTTACTTTCCACACCCACATCAATACCCTGTCCTCAGCTATCAACTCCCAGATAGGCCTTCTTTATTGCCATAAAGACTGCCTCCCACATGCTGCCCTCCGACTGGCCATCACCTCCTCCGTCATGTCGTTAGTGGACTAAGGTCTTCCCATCTAAGCTGCGGCTGACAGCACTGCCCTCACCAAAATCCAGACCTCTATCAATAAGGCCTGCAGGCTCCTGACTGGCACATCTAGGTGAACTCATACATGCTAGCTGTACTTCACCTCCAAGCTATTTACCTTTGAGGAACACCTGCGCTACCACACCTGCATCCTTGCCAAAAAAACTTGTCTGGGGCTCTCCACACTGGGAGTCACTGAATCCCTGTGGCTAGCATCTCAATCTGCCACCACCCATAACTCATCTAAAGCCACCTTCCAGGTGCTGAGAACCAAGACCTCCTTGGCCCAAAGGTCATTCCACTACCGAGCCCCCCCTTGGTTCAAATCCCTTCTGCCCTACGTTACAAACAACTCCAAAATCGTTTCATTCAAAGTCGCCCTCTGGAACCATCTCTTTGACACTCACAGCTGTAAATGTACCTAGTGTCTCAATAGAGTGCCTCCTGACTGGCCATGTTCTACGACAACACCCCAGGCTGCTTCCCCCCATACCCTCAACCCTCACCTCAACCATGAACTCTCCTCCTTCCCACCCCTCCTTTTTATCCCCTACCCTCTCCCCAGTAATCCTGGTTCTCCCAGGGCAGCACCAAACTATATTAGCGTTATTCACTACTTTGTAAACTCCTGTTTGCCAACTACATAATATTGCACCTATAATTTTGTGTTTTGTGTACTGCACCTGTACTGTTACCCATGTTGAATCACACACTGTCTACCATCCCTGCGACGAGGTGCTTTGTAAATGAGTCTATGACTCAAAGGTTGTAAATCTGACTTTCTAATAAATAAATAAATAAATAAATAAATAAATAAAATTACATTATCAGACCACCACACAAAACCATGGTAGGTCAAGTAACACCTCGTGACCTACAGTAGTAAACACTGCAGAGAGGTCCAGGAGGACCAAGATAGTCAGGTCTCTCCTGTCCCTCGCCACCAGGAGATCATTAAGTACCCTTACCAGGATGGTCTCTGTACTGTGCCCTGCATGAAACCTAGACTGGTAAGGCTCATAGGTGGAGGAAGAGGCAAGATATCGCTCAAGCTGTATGGCCACCACTTTTTCAACAACCTTCCCTAAAAATTGGAGGTTTGAGACTGGCCTGTAATTGCTGAGGCATTCCTGGTGCAAGGAGGGTTTTTCAAAAGGGGTCTAACCAAGGCCTCTTTCAAGGCCATTGAGAAGATCCCACTCTTCAAGGAACTCCAGACAACCCCAGCAATCACAGACCCAACCAGGTCCAAACATCCAACCAACAGTTGGGTCGGACCTGGGTCCAGTTCACACTGGGTTGGCCACAGCCTCAAGATCATTTCACCACCTCCTCCACCACAATCAGCTCAAACTCATCCCAGGCAAGAGTGTTTTGACACTCTCCAGGCTGGTCTATGCATTCCCTTCGAGAGATACTTGAGGAGACCTCATCCCTGATAAAGGACACCATGTCAGCAAAGAATATAGGCAGCTCCTCGCACCTAGTGCTTGAACCTGCTCCCCCAATACCATGAGACACCCACTCCTTTTGAAATCAGATTAGTAATTTGCCAATCCAGTCTGAAAAAATATGTTTATTGTTACATGTACCCCTTTTTTGAGGGGGAGGGAGAAGATGTGCACTGACTTGTTGTTTTTGTTGACGTATGCCATATGCAGTAGCACTCCCTCATTTAGAATTCCATTTATAGTTTCTGAATGAGCAAGAGAGAGCAGCTAACATTGGTTACAATTCTTGTGATGGGGGACTTAAGTACTCAGTCACCATTGGTGGAATTTAGTCTAGTCCTGACAGAGGAGAGCTCCTAAGTGGTCTTGAGGCTGGACACTACACACTGTATGTTGGACCCAAGGCCTACTGTTTTTCTGTAAGGTTGTTGGTTAAATCCAGTTCCAATTATTGCAAAAATCATCATCTGTTCATGTAGACAGAGTATTTTCCGTACTTAACTGAATAAAGCAGTGATAAAGCTCCTGTTGAAGAATTCTTCGCTGGACATGAGAATCTGGCTGACTACAGGCCTATCTCAGACCTCCCTTTTTTGTGGAAAGAAATAAAGATGGCAGTGTGGCAATGTTGCAGGATTGCTTGAAATGCTTTGAGATACAGGGGAACATGACCTATTCTAGTCAGGGCTTAGACCTCAGTACTATACGGAGACTGCACTAGTCAAGGTGTTCAATGATCTTTTCCTGGCAAGAAACAGTGATCTGTGTTCCTTCTTGGTACTGCTAGATCTTTCCTCAGCTTTTGACATGGTGGATCATTGGGTGTTGTTGTCCCATTTTAGACACCATGTGGGACTCACTGGCATAGTGTTTTGGTGGCTTGAGTTCTACATATCTGTCAGAGTACAGCGGGTAGCATTAGGCAGTAACATCTTGAGTGCTGATGCTATCTGCTTTGGGGTGTCTCCGGGGTCAATTCTAGTCACCATGTTATTTGCCTTATTCACATTGCCTCAGAAAAATATTATTAAGTGGTATGTTCTGGGTTTTCCCCACTACACCGATGTCAGGGTCAATGCAGTGGCTGTGATGAATGTCTTAGAGAAATTCAGGACTGGATGTCATCAAGCTGGCTCAGACTTTGCACATGGAAGATCAAAATGATACTGGTAAGATCAGATCATGTGGAGCCAGCAATGAATAGTGATAGCGTGTTGTAGCCATTATTAAATGGCACTGCTCTATGAGATGTTGAGAAGATAAGGCATTTTGACATCAGTGTGTGTGGTTGATTGACTTTAGAATACCAAGTAGAATCTGTTGTCCACAGTAGCTTTTACTACCTGCATAATATTACCTGGATCTGTACCTTTCTCGATTCCACTGACTTGGAAACACTGGTGTATGCTTATGTTACCACCTGTTTGGACTACTGCAATGCTCTTTACCTAGAGCATTCTGTGTGCTGTAGTTGAAGGCTTAAGATTGTACATATTTACCAGAATCACCCACATTTGAAAATAGCAGTCTTTTGTGGCATTTAATCATCCTATATATTGCTCTCCTTTATTATTTCAATGACATTACCTATTTTGGATCAAAAAACATTATATATGTTTTGTGCACTTCTATTCTCTCAGTGAGCTACAGCAATAAAAGCTGCCTTTTGGTATGGGATTCACCATGTGTTAGAAAGAGCATACATGTATCTAGGAATACTGCATCACTTGATAAAAATCCAGAACTTAAATTGTAGGGTTCTATGTGATTTCTGTGAAAAAATAAGCGTAAGGAGTGCATCGGCGAAAACAAAATGCAGAAAACACGAAAAGAGCGCAGACCAGTTTTGGCGACCATCAGAACCAGGACCCCTCTTATGGCAGTATATGATATGAGGAGGAGGCTTCCCCCCCACCACTCCTCACCCCCTTAACTTTTATAACTAACTCGAGATCACACAATTCCTGGTGAGGGTCACGGTCCTGACGCATGCTGTTTTGCACTGCAGCCCTTTTTGCAGGTGCTCCTATTGAGTCACTCAATTTGAGTCGCCCCTACCATGGGATACCAAATCTCAGGCATTGCCTCCTGTTTGGGGTTGATGTTTACAACAGTCAGGTAGCATCCAGTTTCTGACTACAACATAGGTGCAGGTGTTTTTTTTCTTAGGCCTCAAATTCTGTATTGCTTTACAAGGTCCTGCCTTGTGGCTAGATCTGACCCTTGTAGCTAGTGCAAAATTAAGCAGCTTGCCTCCTGACCTCTTGTGGATGTCTGGTCACATCACACTTGACATTCCACAACTTTGTTCTGTGAGTCTTAGCAGGAAAGAAATGAATGTTTTTTAGCAAAGATCATGCAGGTTGCCAGGGCAAGTACTTGCATTATTGACTTTAAGTTGCCTAATTGTAGAAAAAATGTTGGATAAACATCCTTCTATTTTTGTATTGCTTCATACTGGAATTCCTTGTCAGATCCTATAAGGGATGTTGAAAAATGTTATCCTTATGTATATGAACTTAAGAAATATTTTAATTCTTCTGAAACTTTATAAATTATGAAATGTCTATGTTGTGTTTTATGCATTTCATGTTTGTTTGTGTTCTCTTGACCATGGAAGTGTTTGAAAATTGGCAATATTTGTCCAAAGGCTCTTGTTTCAATAAAAATGAAATGAAAATGAAATTACAATTACTGTATATACAACAGATTGATTCCTGAGATTAGTGCATTCTGTACCATACAATTAGAAACAACAACAGATAGCTCCAATGAATTGTTGGGTATAGCTTGTTGATTTATATGTATCAAATTTCTAGCCATTTGAGCTTTGGCACATCACAGTACCATTGGTACTTTCACTAACTACTGGTACACCACAAACTAATGCATAGTATGGAACTTACATTTGTGCAGTACTGTTTAAACAGTACACATTACAGTGTTTTAAAAGCAATGTATTTAGGCAGGACGGTCTAGCTGAGATGTCACATCTCATTTCCACTGTGGTCTTGCTTCTATGTACAGCAGGTTGACTCCTCTCAATACCACTGGTACTTTAATTGTTTTATCTTCCTTTGGGCACCTTGTTTTAATTGAGTTATTATAGTCTTTTAGTTTGTTTTTTTTTTCCACTCATTGTGTGTACATTTTTTAATCATCATGCCATTTTGTTCTGTACTTTTAACTGCTCCTTTAATATTGAAGATATTATAGAGCATGGATTAACTTCAAGTGATTTTCTAAGATTCAGAGATTAGGGGGTTATATATATTAAATTGCAGCTGGTGATAGTCTTTCTGCATAAATGTTAATGATTTTTCTGTGGCCATTTTCAAATGGGAAGGGATCATAGTTTGGCCCTGATAATGTGGCCAGCCAATCCCTTTGACTTCCCAATTCACATCCGCTCCCCGCACTATGATGTGCAGCAAGGGAGAAAAGGGGGGTTCAATCCATTGAAATGAATGAGGGCATTTTTTTATTAGCATTTTGTACATTATGATGGCAAGTTAGAGATTAATGAAGGGCATCCTTGACTAACAACAGCCTTGTTAGTCGGTGAGTGGCCTTCATTAATCTCTAACTTACATCATAATATAAGCAGCTGATGGAAAATAACTTCATTTATTTCAATGTGGCACACCCCATACTCTCCTTGTTACATGTCATAACTTGCCTGAGCACAGCAGCATGGAAATGAATCAAGAAGAGGAAGGGTTTGGCTGGCCATCTTTAGGGGTCAAACCATAATCCCTTCCCATTCAATAACTGCAGCAGAAAAAATATTTACATGTATTCAGCTAGACTATTGCCAGCACAAGTTTTAATTTAATATGTTAGCCCCTAATCTCAGAAAATCACTTTATTAAAAACAGCTATGTCAGTTTTTTGATGATTTTAACACAGTTTTCTGAGCAAGACGGCAGCACTTTAAACTTGCTCAGAGTGCTGAGAGTGCTGTAATGCAAGGCACCATGTCAGAGTTCATTGGTCTTTTGTGCTGAAGGGAAATTTTTGTCTTGGTGTCTACTCCAGGCTGTTTCATGTGCTGTATTCATGTTTTGTTTTAATAAATTAATTTTACCAGCATTGATTACTTTTTGTATGCCATTAGTGTGTGCCAATACTTTTTGTAGCCTCAAGGGCCAGATATTCAAATGTTAGCAGAGGCTACATGGGGTGCTTGCCCACACTAACTAGGTTTTGCACCCAGTTTGTGGGTGGGGTCTATATTCAGACACCCCTGCAACATGGGCAAAACCCATTACTGACCTAGTGCTAACTTACTACTCCTCCCATTCAAATGAGGGGGATCCTCCCCTGCATACAGGCACAGCAGCAAATTCAGAGGTTTGCATTCATAACAAGGTTTATACTAAGGTGATGAAGGAGCTAGGAGGTTTATAGGCCCATAGTTGCTCTTGTAAAATTAATAATAACTAATTTTATAACTGGAAAGAATAAGTTTATCAAGGCATTGCTTAAATTCAGATTTAGTTTTACTGATGATACCCTGAAGGGGGAGTTTATTCCAAGGGTTCACAATTCTTAATGTGAAGAAATATTTACATGCAATAAGGTTACATTTTTACTGTAAAGCTGCAATGGGTGCCATCTGGTGTTGTATACATCATTTTAAATTCAAAGCCCAAGGCAGTTAACAAGTATGGGTCCTGAATAATATCATACATGAAAAGAAGATCACCCCTAAGACGTCGAGTAGATAATGGCATAAGTTTTAAGATTTCAATTCTTGTTTCATATGACTCATTATATAAGCCTCTAATATGCTTCATATATTTTCTTTGCACCCTTTCCAATAAACAGATATTGTATTTCCTGAATGGGCACCATAGTTGAGAAGCATACTCTAGGTGGGGTCTGGAGTATGTCCTGTACAGGGCATCATCACCTGTCCCTTGATTTGATGTTTGTTTTAATGGAAAAGATGACTTGATTTGCTTTATTAATGGCCTCATTGATTTGAATAGATTGATGGAAATCTTCTTAAATAATGATCCCCAGATCCTTTTCAGTAGTAGTAATTTTTAATGTTGTGCCACCTAATCAGTATGTAGATGTTGTGTTTTCGGACCCATATGCATTACCTTGCATTTGTCAGCATTAAGTTTCATACCCCAATTTGTTACTCACTGAGTTATTCTATCTAGATCTTTCTGAATGATAGTACTCTGATCTAAGTTTACACAGGGGCCACCAATTTTAACATCATCCACATATTTTATTGCTGAAGAAATGTAGTAAATGCCATCCAAATGGATGCACTAGTTACCACCTTTGTAAACCCCAACTTAATGGGGAAGAAGGCCCTGGTGGCAAGCACTGGTTCTGCAATCACCAGTCCTCCCTAAACCCCAAATCCAGGCCTGTTGAATCAATGGATGCCCTGGTGTCCTTAGGCATCCCCCACCCTCTGATCTCCTGTTCCTGTAATTGTTGTAATATCCCTGGTGTCTAATGGCACCCCCACCAACTGACTGCCCATCCCTGTCTTATTCATATGTTCCCTGGCAGCTAGTGGCACCACCATCTCCGATCACCCATACTGTGATTTCCCTGGTGTTCAGTGGCACCCCTCCACCATCCAATCCCCATCCCAGTATAGGTAGTATTGGCCCTAGCACTATGTTGACATGTCCCTATGCACTGTCTGATAGCATATGGCAACTTCTGGGCTGGGCACATGGCAAGCACAGTGCAGAACGTTGCACTCCACTTTTGTCCATAATTCAATAGCTGGTCTCAAGTGTCTTGTCAAGCTCTGTACACAAGACCATGCCCCCAGTGATTCTAACGATAAGTTCTGTTGTAGCAGATTTGCCAGCCACAGGTTGTGGCTGCCATACACAAGCTAGACTCTCAGAGAGGCAATAAGAGGTTAACTGCAAAATTATTGTCACATTACCAGGAAACCAAATGTCTTTGAGTGAAGATCTTAAAGAAAATATTAGGGTTAAAAGGATTTTCAAGTGCTAGATTCAGTGCTGGGAAAAAAGATTAGAGAGATTTATGACACTTTAAATGGAGGCCTCCTATTAATTCATAAACCCAACATAGTGAAAGTGGTCACAGTGTACCCCAGATGTCTTCACCAATACACCTCACTTGACTATGAGCATCTCCACAGAAACATAGAAACAGAAGTTCTTGGCTGACAAGGACCTCTTGGCCAACTTAATCTGCCCTATTTTCCCTAACTACAGTGCCACTGCAGACCCTACTTGGTCTCCAGTTTGCTCACCCCCTTGTCTTACTTATAAGATCCCCTGGTGTCTATCCCATGCTTTCTTAACATAAAAACAGAGAAACATAGACTCTGATGGCAGATAAGGATCAATAGGCCCATCCAGACTGTTCTTTTTCCCTACATACGAAAAAAGCTGCAGATCCTACATTATCTCTGGCTTTACCTAGTTTTTTGAATTGATAGGTTACCCCTGTCTTGAATCCTGTAACTGTTTTAACCCCCACCACCTCCACTGGGAGGTTGTTCCAAGCATCCACCACCCTTTCTCTGAAGAAGTACTTCCTCACATCTCCCCTCAGGCCCCCCCCACACACACAGCTTCATAGTGTGACCCCTTGTCCCTGAGCATATCTTTCTCTAGAAAATGCAAGGTATTCAAATGTTTCTATCATATCTCCCCTTTTTCTTCTTTCTCCTAGAGAGAATACATTTAATTCCTTCAGCCTTTCTTCATAGGGCTTTTGATGCAGGCCCTGCACCATTTTGATTGCTCTCCTTTGTACTGACTCTACCCTATCTATGTCCTTTAGGAAGTGGGGCCTCCAGAACTGGACACAGTACTTGAGATGGGGTCTCACTAGTGATCCATACAGGGGTATTATTACTTCCCTCTTTCTGCTGGTGATACCCCTGCCTATGCATCTGAGCATCCCTCTAGCCTTTCCCACTGCCTTGTCACACTGTTTAGCTACTTTCAAGTCATCCAAAATGATTACTCCCAGTTCCCTTTCCTGTTTTGTGACTGCTAGTACTTCTCCTCCCAAATGATACTTTGCCCCCAGGTTTCTGTGCCCCTAGTGCATTATTCTACACTTTTTTGGCATTGAAACCCAGCTGTCAACCCTGTGACAATTTGTCCAGCTTTTTTAGATCATCTCTCATTCTTTCCACCCCCCTCCCGTGCGTCTACTCTATTGCAGATTTTTTTGTCATCCACAAACAGGCATACTTTCCTTTCCAGTCCTCTACAATGTCACTTATAAAGACACTGAAGAGGACTGGGCCTAGTTCTGACCCATATGCCACCCTGCTGGTCACTTTGCCCTCTCCAGAGTGGACGCCATTTAACACTTCCCTCTGATTCCTGTTGTCAAGCCAGCTCTGTAGCTATCTTATTATTTTAGGACCCACTCTCAGGCTTCTCAGCTTGCTCACCAGTCTTCTATGTGGGTTGTGGAACTGTGTCGAAGGACTTCCTGAAGTCTATGTAGGCTACATCAACAGCTCTTCCCTGATCCACTTCCTTGGGTACCCAATGAACTCAATCAGGTTTTCTGGGAAGACCTCCCCCTGTGAACCCACATTGACTTGAATCTGAAGACCATTGGAAACAAGGTATTCTCCATACTTTACTTCAGTAGTGATTCCATTACTTTGCCCACAGTCAAAGTCAGGCTGACAGGACTGTAATTTCCAGCCTCCTCTCTGTTTCCATTTTTGTGGACTGAGACTACATCAGTCCTCTTCCAGTCTCCCTGGACCTCACCTTGTTTCTAGTGACAGGTTGAACAGGGCTGTCAGAGGTGCAGAAAACTTCTCCTTGAGCTTCTTCAGTAACCTGGGCTGCACCCTATCTGGTACCATTGCTTTGTCTACATTTAACCATTACAGTTCCTTTAGGATCCTTTACACTGAAAAAGGGCTAGTGTCCAATTCCCTTCCCTTAATGCTCTTGTCTTTTATCATTGGCGTGCTACCTACCTCCTCCTCCATAAATACTGAACAGAAGTATTTGTTCAATATGTCCACTTTTTGGTGTCCTCTTCCACACAAACCCTCCTCCCCCTTTCAGCCTTACTATACCTCCTTTGTCTTTCTCTTTTCACTTATGTATCTGAAAATATTTTCTCCCCTTTTTACTGATTGGCAATATTCTCCTCTGTTTATGCTTTTGTGCTCCTAACTGCCTTCTTTGCCTCCTTTGTTTCTCCTGTTAAATCTCCTATCCTCTTCTTTCTGTGTTTTATACTTTCTAAAAGTCAGTTTCTTTGCTCTTACTTTAATTTATTATTACTTTTCTGCTATCTCACTAGAGAATCATAGTGGTTTCTATTTTCTCTTGCCCTTGTTAACCTGTCTGACACAGAGGTTTGTAGCTTTTTCAATGCCCATTTTATTTTGCTCACTGGTCCTCAGCTCCCCTACTTTCCCTTTCCCTGGCAGGGCATCTCATTGTTCCTTCATTTGGGACATCTTTTTAAAATTCTGGTAAACTATGTGCACTGTTTTGCTGTGTCCCAGAAATAAAATTGAAACTAGCAAACTTTTTTAATTTGTGATGTGAACCCAGGCTTTCAGTGTTCAATGATTGTTAAAGATTGTTATTGTAGCAGCAATATTCCTTTAGAAAGAGTGTGGCTGCACAGCAAGATGACACAGAAGGCAGTTCTCCAAGTTTAATTACATTTAACTTTTTCCACACATATCAAAACAATTTGTAGGCAAACTAATCAGAAATTGGGTGTGTTATTTAAGTTCCAGAATTGTCTAACAACTAAGGAAAGATTTTTTATTGCCAACAGCATACTACTGTCCATGTTGAATTATAACTCCTTTGTTTTTTCCAACTTTGCTAAAACAGAACTGTCATTGTTGAATACTGCTTTCCATGGAATATGCAGGTTTGCATTAAAATGATCATATAAGACCCATCATTGTACCCTCTATGATCAGTCTGGTTGACTTCCTCCCAAATCCAGTTGTTTATATAGTTTAAATTGTGTCACTGACAATATCCTAATGCAGAAATCTGATTCTCCTCTGTATTCATTGTCTACATTTAAAAATGAAAATCGATTGTTAAGACCAACTGACACCAGAAGATTAGTTATTCATAGCACAATCGAATATGGGATGTGCTTTCACATTTTGTGCAGCTAAAAACTGGAACAATCTGCCTGGGTCTTTATGGACTGCTCTCAGTCATGATGTCTTTAAATTGAAGCTAAATAAATACTTATATAGCAATTACATTGTACTTGTTTTGTATAGAATTTCTTTCTTCTTTGTTTATGATTATGTGAGTTTGTAATTGTAATATTGTTGTCCTGTAAACATCTTGGCTGTGTGTACTGCAGCCCCAGGTCTTACATGAAAAAAGGGCCTTGGTTCATTGTAATTACCTAGTAAACAAAAGTTTAAATGAATAAAAATTAAATAAAACAATGCCTAGTGTTCTATCCAATGCACCACCCAGCTCTCTCAAGTTATGAACTGATTTAAAAAAAAATAATTATAACATATAGGTTTTCCTAGATCCTGCTGGATGTGCCAGGACTATAAACATAAAATGACTGTTAAAGAGTGTTATTGTAGCAGCAATATTTCTTCAGAAAGAGTGTGGCTGCACAGCAGGATGACACAGAAGGCAGTTCTCCAAGTTTAATTACATTGTTCTCTGTGGTACAAAAACACAGAAATCACTATTGATTCCTATAAGCCAAACCAACACATATTTTAAAAAAAGACTGGGTTACACACGTTCTCCCTTTGTTCTGACACCAATATAATTATCTTTACAACACTTTTTTTCTAACACTTTCCAAAGTGTCAGAACAGTAAAATAGGAAATACATGTTCCTGAAATCTGAATTTCGTTTTGAGTTTTCTGTCAGTTTTATAACAGCAGGACTTGTACAGAAAATGATATGATGGCAATAAGGGAGGCCTTCACTGAGCCTGGCTTTGTAGATTCTAGCTCTGCTGGAAAGTATGAGTCTAGGGACAGATGCTCAGCTTCCTATACAGTAGTTGGTACTGTATTCGCTGATGGAAAATAGGAACATAACATAGGCTTACTAAAGAAATAAAGCCCTCAGTGTAATAAAGCCCTCAGTGTGACATAAAAAATGTTCCTATAGCATGAGGCTATGCAAATGTTAACTAGTATGTTGAAGATCTAGCTAGTGTGCAGCATTGTGTTTAGGGCTTCTCTTGGTCTTTCCTGTACCTACAGCAGCATCAGCTTGTATGGAACAGTCTGTGACAAGCATGTCACAATTTTCTACATGTAACAAACTGGAGTCAATGCCACTGGATTACCTTGTGTTTTCTGCAGTATTTAGCATTTCACTTGTAGAAACTGGTAAAGAGTATTGCATACTGGCGGACTCCACATTAAGTATAGTCTGATGATAGTCTTCCCAGACAAACATTAGGGCTTCTTCTTTTGCCTTTACTTTTGAAAAGTTGGGGCCCAATTCTTAAACCTTAAATTTGACAAAAAAGTGGTAATAGATATTAATTTGTCTTTATGAAAAGTTTGCAACTTTATCAAGCTGTGCTCAATGGGTTGGCAATGATTTCTGAGCACCCACAAAGTTTTTTTGTGAGTACCCAAGGAAAGCGGCAGAGCTGTAGTACTAATAGCATGGATGCTCATTCATGGTACATTACAGCACTTGCAAACTAGGCCATGGGTTTTGCTGAAGGCTTGTATCAGACCGTTATTCACTGTGATTGCTTGAGGCTACTTGAATACAAGACTGGGGAGGATGACATGGATTGGGACATGGAGTGGGAGTGGAGGTCCATTTGATGATGGGAATTACATAGCTTGGTCAGAGAGGGGGTGTAGACTACATTAATTGGTAAGAGGAGGACCACTAGACACCAGATTCTGTGACTGGATGGATCAAAGGGAGTGGACACAATTAGATTGGGGTTAGGATACAGTAAGCTATCATGGAGGTAATATTGGACTTGTATAGATAGGAGAAAACAGTTGGTCAGTATGGGCAAGAACCCAGCAATGCAAATGTGGTGCTATTATATGTAACATTGCAACATGTGCTAGGTGCATATCACAGTGCTACAGAACCCCATGTTTGTGATCATTCATCAGTATGTTAACCAGCACTCTCAATCACACTCCAGCAGAGGTTTTAGGGGTGAAAACAGTGGAGGGGTTCAAGAATGCATCAGACTGGCACAAGGAAATCATAGGGGAAAGAACTGGAGAGAAGGGATAATGGATCAGAGACCAAGTAGGGTCAGCAGTGATACTGTAAGCAGGGAAAATGGGCAGATTAGGTGCGCCAAGCAGTCCTTATCTGCCTCCAAATTCTTTGTTTCTATGTTTTACAGCATACATAGATTATAAACCTGAATAAGAATATTTCTTATATTGATTTTCTCCTTAGGAGATCTTGGATTTAAGTCTGGCAAGTGAGAAGTGACAGTATTCCTGTGAAGCTAAAGGAGCCACATTCTTGCCCACAAAGCTCATTCTTTTCCATTGCAACCTTCTGATTTACTTTTCTTTCAGTCTCATTTAGGACTGGCTTTGCACTTCTCAGTCCCGTACCATTTGTATTTAGTACTGTACACAATGACTCATACTATGTTTGCTATCAGTTTGTGACACATTATGTAGTGTTTTCTTCATCAGAAATCCCCCTTGCAAAACCTTATGTGTGTGTGTGTGTGTGTATATATATATATATATATATATATATATATAGTGGCATAGTAGTGCTACTATAGTTAGGGTTGAGTATCCCATTTAAGGTTAAAGTGTGAAATTTTGCATCTTAATAACTTTGCCACCATATGACAGATTTCCATGAAATTTGGCAGGCATGGAGCAGTACCATAGATCTCTGGATCTGCCAGGTTTCATATTGGTCAGGTATATGGTTGTGGAGTTATAAAGCAACATTCCATATTGCAGTTATGCTTTTTTGCGCATTCTTTGCTCTTGCCTACAGGTCGCACAGTTTGCATGACTGGTCCAAACATGTCAGGGAACATGCAGCCAGGGTCCCCAATGTGCCTTTCGAAGATTTCGTGAAAAAATATTAAATGTTTTAAAAGTTATTCAAAAAACAATTTTCCCATTATAGTCAATGGGAAAGTTAACAAAAAGGTCAACAGTGTCACAAATGCAGTTTTTAGTGTCACAAAAGACCCCTGTAGTGTCGTGAGTCAGCCATTTTTTTTTTCAGTTTGTGGTCACAGAAACGTTTGGCATTTAAATTTGGGACCCTCTAGGGACACAATTATTTTTGTGTTCACCTAGTAGGACTCTGAGGATGATAGCCATGTCTTTTTTGGGGGGTTAAACACCACAGAAATATATTTTTGAAATTTTTGTAAACTGAAGTGTCACGAAGTAGTGTTGCACTTGCGACACTTTCGTGACTTTTTTTTCAAAAGTGTCGTGATTTGCGACACTACTTTGTGACACTATGGCAAAAATAACAGGAATTTTTTGCCACCCTGCTGCAAAAGAACGGTTTGGTCTTTTGGGCTGTAATTTGGCAGGAAGAAAGCCAGCATCCCACATATGTGCCTTTTGGTGGTTTGGTGACAAAATATTACAGGGATGCAAAGTTACAGTACTCTGAAGTTGATGCTTTTTCCCTTAGACTAACATTACGGCGTCTGCCGGGCCTTTTGGGGCCCATATCTCGGAAAAACTTCAAGATACAGACTTTTCATTGGAAAAATGCTTAGCCCCCAGGGTTAAGTACAAAGCTAGCCAGAAAAGGCACAATTTATATGATTTTATTTTCTACGTCGTACGGTTTCTGAGATATAAGCAATTTACGGTAGTAGTTCAAGTGCTCATTTTGTGCTCCAAGACCCATTATTATGCATACATTCTTTGTATTCACTGTGTTTCTCACGCAGCTGTTGGTGAAAAAAGGTGTGCACTTTCTTTACTGTCACACTTTGTTGTTCCTCGTTTCCATTACCGTTTGAGTTATTGTTCCTCGCCACCATGTGCATTACCCATTGCGTTTTCGTTTGTGCTTGCATTTGCGTTACTGTTAACATTTGCGTTTTCATTACTGTTTTTCTTTGTGTTTCATTTTGCATCACCATGTGCATTACCATTTGCGTTTGCATATGTGCTTCTGTTTGCATTTCTTTTGGCGACATCGTTGCTGTTACCGTCAGCATTTGCATTTCCTATTGCGGTACCATGACTGTGCGCATTACCAGTTCTGTTTCTCTACATGCTTGCATTTGCGTTTCTGTTTGCATTACCATTCCCGTCTATGCCACCATGTGCATTACCCTTTGTGTTTTTGTTTGCGCTTGCATTTGCATTACTATTAATATTTGTGTTTTCATTACTGGTTTTGTTTGCGTTTTATTTTGCGTCACCGCATACATTACCATTTGTGTTTGCATATGCTCTTCCATTTGTGTTTGCATTTCCTTTGGCATCACCGTTGCTGTTACCAATAGCATTTGCATTTTCTATTGCGGTACCATGACTGTGTGCATTACCATTTGCATTTCCGTATGTGCTTGCATTTGCATTTCTGTTTGCATTACCCTTTCCATCTACGGCACCGTGTGCATTACCCTTTGCATTTTTGTCTGTGCTTGCATTTGCGTTACTGTTAACATTTGCTTTTCCATTACTGTTTTTGTTTGCATTTCCTTTTGCATCACCGTGTGCATTTCCATTGCATTTGCATACATGCTTCTGTTTGCGTTTCCGTTTCTGTTTGTGTTTCCTTTGTTGTCATCATTGCTGGTACCGTGTCTGCGTTTCCAATTACATTACCATGACTGTGTGCATTATGGTTTGCATTTCCATTGCGCTGCAACAGGCATCAGAGTATGCGTTGGGGTCATTGGTCCTAACTCTCACCCCATTCTCCTATACTGCACCACCTCAACTTATTTACACATGGGTTGGGGTGAAAGTTAGGACTGATGACCCCAACACACACCCCGATGCTTGTTGGTGGCTGTTGGGGTGCAAGGGGGGTGGGAACCCTAACATCAAATTTCCTCACTTTTGTCACTGTGGAACAACCCTAACTGATGCATTAAACAGAGCTTTTTGCCATGAAAAAAAAAATATATATATATATATATATATATATACAAAGAACCTCTGTGCACAAGCACTGAGGCAATGGTTACCCAAAGGGCATATGGCTGGGAAGCCAAGTTTCAAGAAATACAAAATCATACATGCCCCACAATGCAAAGCATCATGGCCTGCATATGCAAATCACCACAGAATATTATGCTGGTTAAACTTTAAGCAGAAATGTAAGGTGCTGAGCTTCTCACACAGTTTGCAAGGGTGCCAATAGAGACATGTGTGGCCTGGGGGATGTGTGATTTTGTATTTCATATATATATATTAGAGGCAAAAAACTCTATTTAATGCATCAGTTAGGGCTATTCCACTGTGACAAAAGTGAGGAAATTCGGTGTTAGGGTTGAAAGCCCCCGTTGGACCCCCTAACCCACCCCCAACTAGCATCGGGTGTGCACTGGGGTAGTCGGTCTAACTCTCACCCCATTACATGTGTAAAGAAGCAGAGGTATAGGAGAATGAGGTGAGAGTTGGACGATGACCCCAACACACACCCGATGCTGATTGGGGGTGGGTTGGAGTTCAAGGGTCTTTCAACCCTAACACCAAATTTCCTCACTTTTGTCACTGTGAACAAACCTAACTGATGCATTAAACAGAGTTTTTGCCTTTGAATTTCTTTGCTTTTGTCGCTGTGGAACAACCCTAACTAATGCATTGAACAGAGTTTTTGCCTCTAATTTCCCTTCTTTTGAGAATGAGGATGATAAATAGTGAATGGAATGAGGTGGCACTGCACTCCCACCACATGATATCTTGTTACATAGTAACAGGAACTGCAAAGCAAATGCAAGGGCAATGGTTACACACATGGTAAAGCAAAAGTAAATGGTAAGGCAAGCGTTAATAAACGGAAGCTTAAAGTGATGCCGATGTGAACAGTGATGCAAGCGGACATGCAGTCACATACGAAAATGCAACTGGTAATGCGAACAGTGCCGACACTGGTATTGTAAACGCAAATGTTAAGTGTTACAGCAACAAGAATGCCAAATGTAACAGAAACAAAACATGAACAGAAGTGCGACGAGAATGGTACAGCAATTGTAAACACAAATGGTAAAGTTAACATGAACAATAACATCAAGAAACAGAAATGTAAACACTAACGCAAACACGTACGTAAACACAAACCGTAGTGCGCACGGTCACATTACTGCAATTGTAAATGCAAATGGTAATGGTAACAGCAACAATAACACCAAAGGAAACAGAAATGCAAACGTTAACGCAAGCACATATGGAAATGCAAACTGTAATGCGCACAGGCACAGTAATGCAGTAGGAAATGCAAATGGTAACAGTAACAGCAACGAAGACGCAAAATGAAAGATAAACACAAACGAAAGGGCTGCCATAAACGCTAATGACAATGCATACAGTGACGCAAATCAAAATGCAAACACAAACAGTAATGGAAATGCAAATGGTATCAGTAATGCAAACGCAAGCACAAATGAGAACACAAAGCGTAAGACACACAGTGCCGTACACGGGAATGGTAACGCAAATGGGTAGGTAAACACAAGTGGAAACAGTAACTGTAACAGTAACTGAAGTGCATACCCTGTTTTTCCCCAACAGCTGCACAGAGAAACATAGTGTGTACAAAGAATGCATGCATAATAATGGGCCTCGGAGCTGAAAGTGAGGTGTTGGAATACTAAATTGCTTATATTTCAGTAACCGTATAATGTAGAAAAATAAAAGTTCATATGATTCATGATTTTCCTGGCTACATTTTCATTGAATGCATAGCCCATAGTGCTACGCATTGCCATGACAAAAATTCCATATCTGGCACCGTTTTCGAGATACGAGCCCCGAAAGGCGCGGCGTACCTCACCATGTTAGCCTATGGGAAAAAAACGCCAACTTCAGAGTATCAAAACTTGGCATACGTGCAATATTTTGATACCAAAACATGAAAAGGCACATCTGTGAGATGTAGGCTGCCTTCCCTTCAAATTTCAGCTCAAAAGACCAAACCATTCTTTTGCAGCAGGGTGGCAAAGAACTCCTGTAATTTTGGCCATAGTCTGGAAAAGTAGTGTTGTGATTTGCGAAAGCAAATTTGTGAAAGTGTCATGAGTGCGACACTACTTTGTGACACTGCTTTATCCAGAAATTGGAAAAACATATTTCTGGGGTGTTTAACCCCAAATTAAAGGCATGGCTAGCATCCTTAGGGCTCGAATAGGTAAACACAAAAATAATTATGTCCCTAGATGGTCCCAATTTTAAATGCCAAGCATTTCTGTGATCAGTACCTGAAAAAAATGGCTGACTCACGACACTACCAGGGCCATTTGCGACTCTACAAAGTGCATTTACAAAAGTGTTGAACTTTTTGTTAACTTTAATGGGAACTTGTTTTTTGAATAACTTTTGAACCGTTTAATATTTTTTTGCAAAATCTTCAAAAGGCACATCAGGGACCCCATCCGCACGTTCCCTGAAGTTTTCAGACTGGTCGTCCAAACCATGCGACCTGTAGGCATGAGCAAAGAATGTGCAAAAAACCATAAATATGCACACGTATGTTGCTTAATAACTCCACAGCCGTATATCCGACTGGTACGAAGGTCTGCATATCCCAAGATCTGTAGCTATGCCCCATGCCTGCCAAATTTCAGGTAAATCTACTGAATAGTCGCAAAGTTATTAAGGTACAAAGTTTCACCCTTTAACCTTAAAAGTGCTACTCAATCCTAACTATGGCAGCACTACAGTGCTACCATAATATATGTGTGTATATATATATATATATATAAAAAGACAAATAACCTATGTGTATTTATATATATATATATATATATATATATATATATTTATATATAAATAAATTGCAACTACTATCAATTTAACACTGAAACAAGGCTCCTCTGCAAAGTGTATAAATGTTCAAGAGTTACTGGAAAATCTTATGCTGGGTTTTAAAGGTTCCCTTCCCACACAGCTCACATTTCCTTGTAAATCATGCTGTAGGAACAGCATAACTATAGCAGTTTATAAACCCATGTACAAAATATAGCAGTTAGTATTGTTCCTTGTTCAATTTGGAAGTCTGAGAAAGAGAAACAAATTGTACATTTAGCCTTTTCCTGGCCAGCTGCATGCTGCACAGCTTGTCTTTGGTGTTCTGGATCACTGAGCAGACTCATTCTCCGTGGGGTGATCTGATCATTTGGCCCTAGCTTCTCTGTCTCTGAACATACTGTACAATATCATCAAATAGAGTTGCTGCCTAGAATGATGTTTTGTTTTTCACAGAATGTCTGAGGGATTTCATATAGAGGTCTGCAAAGGGTGACTGTTCACGACTAGCTTCAGCCTTGTGGTGTAAGAGCATAATTTAAACCGTAGCTTTCTGTCCATTTTTTCCCCACAGAAGAAAGCTTCCTCTTAGCATAACAAACACAAGTGTCTCTGCATGTCTCAATTTTTCTGCCATGACTGTCAGATCAAGCAAAGCAGCTTTGTACATATGGGATATTCTTTGGTGCAAGCTGTACTGTGCCTGCATCTGTAACTGACCAGTTGCCTCCAGGCAGCCCTACTGCTATTTTAAAACAAAATAAAACAAACAAAAAAAACACAAATAGGTGTTTAACAGAGTGCAGGAGTTCAGTGCACCACTCTGGTGGTCAGCCTGAGAGAACCAACCATAACTGAATGGTGATGCACTCCACAGGTACAGTATAGTTAAGAAACTGCTGTACCAGCAATTGATGTCTATAACATTCGAAACAGATTTTTTTCAGGTGCAGGTGCAAGTGCAAGCACAGTAATTCCACCGTTCATGCAGTTCTTACAGAATTCAAAAATAGCATGTGATTCAACTACAGTGCACTTCAGAACCTCACAGCTAGCAGCCCAGTACGTCAGTGTTTCAAGGACACAGCCTCTTCTCTCTCTCTTTTTTCTTTTTTTCCCAATTAATTTTTCTTTCCTGTCTGTGGTGTTGCTCCATTCAACCAGTTGGAACCAGCACACCCTCACCATTTCCCTAGCACTTACTTCCACTACTCATTCCCACAATCTATCCCCAGTGGTAGAGCCAAGCAAGGCAGCATTGCTTACCTTCGTAGCAGTGGCTGAAATCCACAGTGCAGTGGTGTGGCTGGTGGAAGGAAATGGGTCCTGGGTGGGCCAGCACCAATTCTTCCTTCACCAAGGCTTGTTTGGGTTTTGGTTCCTTCCTCCATACCTTGGCTTTTGGTTTCTTCCCTCCATACCTTGGTGGCACACACATCGTGGTCTTCAGCAGCATGACATCTCCCACCTTGCTAAGTGTGCCTCCTCCAAGTTTTAACCAAAAGCTGCTCCTGAGGTGGTGCACTGCAATACCTTTGCTTGAGGAGAGCATCTGATGCCCCACTCACCACTGAATTCTTATACAGTTGCCCTGGGTGTGGGACACAAATCCAGGTTGCCATCTGCTAAGCAGGTGCCTCACCACTTGGTGCAACAGAGTCAGCTGCTTCATCCCTTTTGAATGTTACAAATATTTGTAACCTGAACACCATGGATATTGTGGTTACAACCTCTGCCTTGTGGGCTCAAGCAAGGATGAGGGTCCTGGGTCCTTATTGGGGGTTCATATGCATGCTTTATACTACATGTGTGGTGCCTTTTTTAAAACTTATTAAACTTTATTGAGGTATGTCATAAGAACATAGAAACATAGAAACATAAACTTTGACGGCAGATAAGGACCGCTTGGCTCACCTAGTCTGCCCATTTCCCTACCTACAAGATAGGCCGCAGATCCTAGTTAACCAACAGCCTATTTCTCCCTACCCCCCACAAGAATTGCCTTATGTCTGTCCCATGCATTCTTGAATTTTCCCACAGTTTTAGATCCACAACCTCCTCAGGAAGACTGTTCCATGCATCCACTACCCTCTGTGAAAAAATACTTCCTCACATTACCGGAACTTCCCCCTCTATCTTTAAATTGTGTCCCTTGTTCTTGCATGTCTCTTTTTCTGAAAGATGCTACCCTCTTGGACTTTGTTGATTCCACTGAGGTACTTAAAAGTTTCTGTCATGTCCCGCTCTCCTTCTTTCCTCAAGGGTATACATATTAAGCTCCTTTAGTCTCTCCTCGTGCGCTTCTCTTGCAGACCCTGCACCATTTTAGTTGTCCTCCTCTGGACTGCCTCTATCCTGTCTATGTCCTTGCAGAGATGGGGTCTCCAGAACTGGATGCAGTACTCCAGATGGGGTTTCACCAATTGTCTGTACAGAGGGATAACAACTTCCTGTTTTCTGCTGGTGATGCCTCTCCCTATGCATCCCAGGATACCCCAAGCACTCCCTACTGCCTTCTCACATTGCTTGCTAACCTTAAGGTCATCTGATATGATTACCCCCAGGTCCCTTTCCTTTTTTGTTGTTGTTACTACCCCCTTTGTGTAATCTTCCCCTTGGTTCTTGTTTCCCAGGTGCATTATTTTGCACTTCTTTGCATTGAATCCTAGCTGCCATACTTCTGACCATTCCTCCAACCTTGCCAAGTCCCTTCTCATCCTTTCCATGCCTCCTTGTGTATCAACCCTGTTGCATATCTTTGTGTCATCTGCAAAGAAGCATACTTTTCCTTCCAGTCCCTCTGCAACGTCACTTATAAAGACATTAAAAAGGACTGGACCCAGTACTGAACCCTGCAGTACCCCACTAGTAACCCCTCTTTCTTCAGAGTGGACTCCATTTTCAATTACCTTCTGTGTCCTGTTGTCCAGCCAATGTTTTACCCAGGCTACCACCCTGGGACCCACTCCCAGGCTGGTTAATTTGACTATTAATCTTTTGTGTGGGACTGTGTCAAATACCTTGCTAAAGTCCAGGAAGGCCATGTCCACAGCCCTCCCTGGTCTACTACTTTGGTCACCCAGTCAAAGAAATCTATTAGATCTGTCTGACATGAACTTCCGCTGTGAACCCATGCTGCTTGGGTCCTGTGCCCCACTGGCCTCAAGGTACTCAACAATTCTTGGATTGAGCCAGGATGGGCACATATCGCAGCAAAGGGAAGGAACAATAATTAGTCCCTAGAACCATAAACAATAACACAAAAGAGAAATACATCAAGAAGATGTGTGGTGCCTTAAACCAGAGGATTGTTTAAAGGGTCCTGGTTTTTGTATGATGTCAGTCAATATGACATGCAGTACCTTCTCATATACCAACTTCATTTGAGGGTGTCCCCACCCGTGAACCAACACCTTGCAATAACAGTTAACCATAAATATAATTATTAACACTCTACTAATAATATGCACACAAGTAATAAGATGTTTTTGAGTCAGGAATTATGAACAAATAAAAAAAGGCTTTTTTGGGGGTCAAAAAAAGGTCTGGGGGGAAGGTTAGGCTAAAGGGGAAGCAGTGTATAAACACAGGCTGCTTTTTTAAGTGCCTTTCCAGGCCATTCTATATATGCAGGTGCTGCTTTTCTCTTACGCTGCTAGGGGAAACCATTTATTGTTCCTTCCCTGGGCTGCGGCTATGTGTCCATCCTGGCTCAGTCCAAGATAAAGTAGAACACCCCCAAACCACACATACGCAATTCAATAAATGATATTCCCCAGCTGTCCATGGTGGACTCTACCCTCTTCCTACTGGTAACCAGCACTAAACATTGAATCAGTGGTAGATCCTGGTGCTTAACTGGGTACCCAACCATGGAAACAGTGCAGGTCTAATGACAGTGCTTGTGGTCAGTTGGCACTTACAAAAATCAAGCAACGTTTGCTAATTTTAACCCAAACCCTTATTCTCTTTAAACCCAAATTAGAGTATTTGTAAATCTTGGTCAGATTGCCAAGGTCAATAAATGCTTCTCAAACTATGATGCAAAAGTGTTGTTATTGCAGGGCAATCCCTAAGTTCATTCGTGGTTCTCCCAGACCAGGGAATCTCCTCTATGTACAAGGGTGATGGTGCAGTTTGCAGCAAGCTCCTCTCATGCTGGTTTTACTCTCTCCACTTCTTTGGTTGTGTAGACTTCTGGTTCCTGTTTGCCAGATGGCTGTTGCCTCCAGTCTCAGTCAGGCTTCTCCTTAGTGCATTCAACACAGGATCCTATATTTTACACTCAATAAGGCAGCTCTGCTAGTGTAGCTCAATCTTAGCTGCCCCGACTACTACATCCTGGCATACAGTACCTAGTGTGTGGTGATAAATGTCCCCAGGTGGTGGAACAGGCTAGACGGCTACCAAAATGAACTTGGATCCCAGTTCAGTTTCAGGCTGGACTGCAAAACAACAAAGTCTCTTGGCTCGATTCTCAAAGCCTATAGATTGGCACAAGGTGTCTGCATCAAACAGAAGCATAAGTGGCACCTTGCATCAACAAATAAGCATTGAGCTATTCACAGAAACAGGCAGCATCAAATGCAGGCTGCATGCACCAAGGGGGACTTGCACCAGCCTTGCCCCACAAAATGCTCTGTGGCATGGTGCTAGGAGGCATGTGGCAGATGCAGGCTACTACATTCCTGAAAGTGGGATTCACAAATCTCTCCCAGATGGAGAATTTCTAAATACCCATAGAGCAGTCCGGCTCAATGTACTTTTCCCAGTTACAAATGTTAAATAAAGACATGAAATACATGTGCTGCAGCCCCACCCCAAGCCCTGACCTCCCCTTACATAAGGTACATAGCCCAAGTGATCTAACGGCACCCCTTCCCCAATCCCTGATGTCAATCGTATTTACAATTATGAAAAAAAATGTTCCTGGTGGTATAGTGGCCCCCCTCTCTGCAGTCCCCAATGTCGCCCCTTATATTAATAATTAATAAATCATGCTTTTCTGGTGGTCTAGTGGTCCTCCGTCCTCGATTCCCAATATCACCCCTATATATAATAAATAATAACCCCCCTTCCTGGTGGTATAGTGGACCCCCCTCCCTGATGCCCTTATGTCACCCGTTATATTAATAATTAATAAAGAACCCTTTCCTGGTGGTCTAGTGGCCCCCCACCCCAGCATGTAGTGCATACCACCCCCTGCTCCCCTCCTCAAATCCCAAAACACAGCCAGTGACTGGCACAGCTCTCCTGTCACCTCTGCAGCCACCCACTGACTGAACTGATCATGTACTGTAAAGTGTACAGCACTCACTGAATGACTGTCATTCAATGAGCACTATACACTATACAATGTAATGCTCACTGACAGTTCAGCCAACTGGCAGTGATAGAGGTGAGAGGTGGGCTTTAATGTGATCATGGCTGCTGTGTTTTGGGATGGGGGGAGTAGGGTGGTGGGCACAGCCTGCTGGGGTGTAGGTGGAGGGCCACTAGACCACCAGGAAAGGGTGCTTAATTAATTATTACTATAAAGGGAGACACTGGGCATTAGGGAGGGGTGTCCAATATATCAGCAGGAAGAGGGGTTATTATTCATTGTACATAGGGACGACATTGAGGAACAGGGAGGGGAGGCCACTAGACCATCAGGAAAGGACTATTTATTTATTGTTACTATAACGGATAACAGTGGGGATCAGGGAGGGGGGCCACTAGACCACTAGGACCTTTTTTTCCATCATTGTAAATACGGGTGACATCGGGGATTGGGGCCACAAGAACATCAGGGAAGGGGGTTTTATTTATGAGAGCTGGATATAGGGGGACCTTTTGACCTTGCAGCAGGAGCCTGCAGCAAACCCCTCCCATGCATCTTGTGTTTGCTACACCAGAGGGATTTCCGCCAGTGTGGAGACTTGGGCTCCGGGACCTCTCCTGTACCAGAGTCTGTCGCAGGGTCTCTGGCACACTGAGCTTCAGTACAAGCTGCTGTTTGCCGTGTCTTGCCCCACTCCAAACCCCCTTTGACAATCAAGCCCTCTGTCTCTCACTCATCTGCCACTTTCAGCTGTTGCTTTTATGTTGGACTAGCATGTGACCACATCCTGAACTGCAACAGGAATACTGGATCTCACTCTATCTCTCACAATGCACAGTCTTCCTCCTACCACCTGACTGAAAAAAGCCAAGAATGTTCAAAATAGTTTGGTAAGTATACAAGAATATATTCTGGCATAGGCCAGCTACATGCAAGTTTTCATGTATGAAATTTATACAAGGATATGTTAGGATTGTGATATTTTTCTTGCATGAAAAATTCCCTGCTTCATGCAAGAAAAATTCCTTGCCAATATCATAAGTTGCAATAAAAAAATGTGTGGTGGATACTACGCTACAATATTGGGTTTACATCATGATGTGGGGCTAAAATTTACAGTACAAGCTTTCATCTTTGGCACTGTGCTGTTCAAACGTCTTGCAAAACACATATATAAACGGATCTACAAGCAATAATCTTGATACATTTGTACTTATTTCTTGTATTTTTTAAAAGGAAATGTCTTCATTCTTCTCCCTGTGCTTTTGATCTGAATGGCCAAGACTAATCTTCCAACTTTTAGAGTGATCTCCACATTAGTATTAATGTACACCAGGCATCATAATACTCTATTCTACTTGTGGTGATGCAGTCATTACCATGCCTAACTGAGGTAGTTACAGAGCGATATGAATTCAAACAGGGAAAAAGAAACAAGGGTAGATAAACTGCATGTGATTATTACTTTGTTTTCATATACATGTCCTCAGTAATGACAGGAAGGAGAAATATATGAAAGATCTAGGTAATATTAGATGAATAGTACCTAAATAGTATATTTTTAAGTTTTGTTTTTTTTAATGAAGTGTATGCAGCTTTTTAAAGCTCAGACTGTACATAAAGATTTGTACCGGAACTATGAAGACATGTATTCTTTCCTGTATGTATATGCAGTAGAGATATACTCCCTGCAGAATTCTTACAAGGTGTCATTTATTCTTAAACACTATATTTCATATTTGCATTTTTCCTGACTACTGTAAGCACAAGATTTTTTTCCTGCACTCAAATTTGTATACCTGTTTGTAAGAATAGTGCAAGAAAAACATCATGTTCTTTTGATAGTCAAGAAACAACCAGGTATAAATATCTTATGCTACATTACGTTTTAAACTTGCAGATTTCTTGACTTTCTGTTAACATTTATATTGTGAGCTTGCAAAATCCTTGTGTGTACTTGCAATAAACTTTCACTTATTCATGCAAGAAAAATGGCGGTTTGTGTATCAGATAAAACTCTTGCATGATCATACAAAAACTTGCAATAATTTTAATACTAAGTACCTTTTAAATGTTATTCTTACAAATCATGCATGATCAGTCATACACCTTACATTTTTTTTCAGTGACATCACAGATACTCACAGACTCATGGAGTCCTGACTCCTGGCACAGCCACTTCTGCTCACTGGGTATTTTCAGCTCACCATTGGTCCCTGCAGCTGTCAGTCAATTTGGAGCCTGCCTAGAGTTCAATCATTCAGCCATTGATTTCCCCACAAATGCACACCTGAAATTCCTTTATCCTCCACTATTCAAGGAGTTCCTTATGGCTCTCTTTTCCAGCTCTGTAGCATGCTTGACTGAATTTCACCCTCTGAATTTTGTTCCCTGAATCTGGAGGCAAGCTTTCTAGAGTTCAGGTGCTACTGTGATGGATGATGTTACATATGAACATATGAACATACAAAACTGGCAGCAGATATAGGCCTCATGGTCTATCAAGTCTGCTCAAATGTGCATCTAGTAATCCCTTATACTGCAGTTGCCCCCTCTCACCCTGTCCCATCCCCTTTTAAAACTCCCCACTGTCTTACAGGATACCACCTCCTCAGGTAGAGCATTCCGATCAGACACCACCTTTTCTGTGAAAAAGTGTCTCCTCAGTTCTCTCTTGAGTCTTCCCCTCTCCAATTGCAGACCATGCCCCCTTGTGTCCCTCCCACTCCTCTTCTTAAAAATCCCTCCACGCCAGTTTTGTTCATCTCCTTCATGTATTTAAAGGTCTCAATCATAGCTCCTCTATCCGCCTCTCCTCCAGGGAGCACCTGTTAAGTCTGTTCAGCTTCCCTCATAGGGTCTGTCCTCCAATCCCAGGATCATCTTTGTTGCTCTGCACTAGACCCCCTCCAATAATCTAACATCTTTCTTTAAGCATGCAGTACTCCAGGTGAGACCTCACCAATGACCTGTAAAGAGGCAAGATCACCTTACCTCTCTTGGAGGTGATTCCCCTGCCAATACACCCCAGCATCTTGTTGGCTTTAGCTGCTGCTTTTCTGCACTGTGTTGAGTGGTTCATTTGCCCTGTTATTAACATCCCAAGATTATTCTTCTCCTCAGTAGCAGCTAGCTGTACCCCTCCAAACTGATAACACTTCTTCAGGTTCCTTGCTCCGAAGTACATAACTTTGCATTTTTTAGCATTGATCCCAGCTGCCAAGTCTCTGACCAGGTATAGGTTTATGGAATTGGGGAGGGGCCTTAGTCAAGTAGCACGCACGGTAACCTTCTCGGATGTGCTGCCCATCTATGGCATAGGAGAGGCTAGGGTGTTCCGCACCATGGGATTCAATCAGTGGTTGAAAAACTGGTGTGGAGTTCAGGGATTTGGCTTCATTGGGGACTGGGGGTCCATCTGGAGTGATGCAAGCCTATATTGGCATGATGGGCTGCATCTGTCTGGGAGGGGAACCAGGATCCTAGGTGATAGGTTTAAACGCTTCATTGGCAAGCTTTTAAACTAGCCAAGGGGGGAGGCACTGGAAAGGAGCAGGGAAATCCTAGCACCCCCCCAAATAATCATGGTAGTAAGTGCGGCAAACACCAACATAGAGGTGTCAATAGAGAGAAGGGCAGGGGTAAATGGAGAAAGTGACAAAGGCAAGAAGGACAGGGATGGGGCAAAAGGGAGTAAGGCCATCAGGAAGTGGAGGGTTATGAGTACCAATGCCCGTAGTCTGGGCAACAAGCTCCCTGAGCTGGTGGCCTTGATGGAAGAGGGATGCCTGGATATCGTAGCAGTCACAGAAACATGGTACACAGAGAACCATGACTGGGATGTTAACATACCAGGGTACATAACCTACAGAAGAGACAGGCAGGGGAGAAGAGGGGGAGGAGTAGCTCGCTACGTAAAGGAAGGAATAAAAGCAACTAAACAAAAGAGTAAACAGGGAGGAGAGGAGGCACTGTGGGTCACCTTGGAGACTGGAAAGGGCACCACAATCTGCACAGGGGTTGTGTACAGGGGGAAGGAATGGACAAGGATATGATGGAAGGCATTCTTAGAATGGCAGAGAAAGGGGAGATACTGTTGATGGGAGACCTGAATATGCCAGATGTTAACTGGAGCAAATTTGCTGCAGCCACATCCAAGAGCAGGGCCATTCTTGATGCCCTACAGGTGGCAGGCATTAGACAGCTAGTTTCAGAACACACTCGTGAGGGAGCAATCTTAGACCTCGTACTCTCAAACGGGGCAGTGAGAGGATCTCTGATCTAGAAGTGGGTTGCCATCTGGGGACAAGTGACCATCAAACAGTGTGGTTCACATTAAACTCAGCTACAGAGTCAAGCCATACAAAAGTGAGGGTACTGGACTTTAGGAGGGCTGACTTTGGCAAGATGGGAGAGTGCCTCAGAAAAGCACTAGCAAACAGGCTAGAAGGAGGTGTGGAGCAACAATGGGGAATCATCAAAACTGCCATCACAGAGGCAACAAGCCTTTGTGTGAAGCAAATAAACAAATCAAAATGAAAGAAAAGCCACTATGGTTCTCAAAGAGGTGGCTGTGAAAGTCAGGAAGAAAAAGATAGCATTCCAAGTATAAGGAAACACAGAAGGAGCAGGACAGAGAGCTGTACCAGTTAAGGCAGAAGGAAGCAGGAGGGAAGTCAGAATAGCAAAGGCCCAAACTGAGGAAAAGATCGCCAACTCAGTTAGAAGGGATAAAACCCTTTATAGGTACATCAGCAAGCGTGAGAAAGACAAAGAGAGGATAGTGAGGCTGAATAGAATGAACGTGGGTGGGCAGAGGGGACAGTGAAAAGCAGGGATACTGAACGAATATTTCTGCTCAGTATTCACAAAAGAGGAGGGGAAGTGCCTAATCCAATTAACAGAAGCACTCTTGATAGGGGTCGATCCCAGTCCTTTCACAGAAGAAAGGGTTCTGCAAGAACTCCTAAAACTGAAGGTGGACAAAGCAATGGGTCCTGATGGAATTCACCCCAGAATTCTAAAAGAATTAAGGGAGCAACTAGTGAAACCACTAGCTACTCTTTTTAATAAATCATGGGAGGATGGTGTGGTACCCGAGGACTGGAGGAAGGCGGATGTAATTCCCCTTCACAAAAGTGGGACCAAGACAGAGGCAGGAAACTACAGACCTGTCAGTCTGACCTCTGTGGTAGGGAAAGTGATGGAGTCACTTCTGAAGGAAAGAATAGTTGAGTACCTAGAGGCCAGTGGAGCACAGGACCCAAGGCAACATGGGTTCACAGCGGGAAGGTCATGTCAGACGAATCTAATAGATTTCTTTGACTGGGTGACCAAAGTAGTAGACCAGGGAGGGGCTGTGGACATGGCCTACCTAGACTTTAGCAAGGCATTTGACACAGTCCCACACAAAAGATTAATAGTCAAATTAACCAGCCTGGGAGTGGGTCCCAGGGTGATAGCCTGGGTAAAACATTGGCTGCACAACAGGACACGGAAGGTAATTGTAAATGGAGTCCACTCTGAAGAAAGAGGGGTTACTAGTGGGGTACCACAGGGTTCAGTATTGGGTCCAGTCCTTTTTAATGTCTTCATCAGTGACATTGCAGAGGGACTGGAAGGAAAAGTATGCCTTTTTGCAGATGACACAAAGATCTGCAACAGGGTTGATACACAAGGAGGCGTGGAAAGGATGAAAAGGGACTTGGCAAGGTTGGAGGAATGGTCAGAAGTATGGCAGCTAGGATTCAATGCAAAGAATGTAAAATAATGCACCTGGGAAACAAGAACCCAGGGAAGAATACACAATGGTGGGGAGGTAGTAACAACAACAAAAAGGAAAGGGACCTGGGGGTAATCATATCAGATGACCTTAAGGTTAGCAATCAATGTGAGAAGGCAGTAGGGATGGCTGGGGGTATACTGGGATGTATAGGGAGAGGCATCAGCAGCAGAAAACAGGAAGTTGTTATCCCTCTGTACAGACAGTTGGTGAGACCCCATCTGGAGTACTGTGTCCAGTTCTGGAGACCTCATCTCGGCAAGGACATAGACAGGATAGAGGTAGTCCAGAGGAGGGCAACTAAAATGGTGCAGGGTCTGCAAGAGAAGCTGTATGAGGAGAGACTAAAGGAGCTTAATATGTATACCCTTGAGGAAAGAAGGGAGAGGGGGGACATGATAGAAACTTTTAAGTACCTCAGTGGAATCAACAAAGTCCAAGAGGGTAGCATCTTTCAGAAAAAGAGACTTACAAGAACAAGGGGACACAATTTAAAGATAGAAGGAGGGCTGTTCAGGGGCAATGTGAGGAAGTATTATTTCACAGAGAGGGTAGTGGATGCATGGAACAGCCTTCCTGAGGAGGTTGTGGGGTCTAAAACTGTGGGAGATTTCAAGAATGCATGGGACAGACATAAGGCAATTCTTGTGGGGGTAGGAAGAAATAGGCTGTTGGTTAACTAGGATCTGCGGCCTATCTTGTAGGTAGGGAAATGGGCAGACTAGATGAGCCTAGCGGTTCTTATCTGCCATCAAAGTCTATGTTTCTATGTTTCTAAGTACTCCAGTTTGGCCAGATCATCCTGCAACCCCTACTACCCTTCTGTGTCATCCACCACTGTTCCGATTTTGGTGTCATCTGCAAAAAATAGTCTTATTCTTAATGCCACGTGAGATGTCTGCTATGAAGATGCCAAGCAATACTGAGCACAGTACTGAGCCCTGTGGTACTCCACTTGTTACAGCCCTTGGAGATGAGAGTCCCCCCCCTCCCTATCACTATTCTCTGTTGCCTCCCTTGCAGCAAGTTCTTGATCAAGTTCATCATCTGTCCCTGCCCTCTGGTCCTCCAACTTCCCAACCATCCTCCCATGTGGCACTAAATCAAATGCCTTGCTTAAGTCTTGATGCAGGACATTCACTGCATGGCCTTTGTCCAGTTCCCTAGTCACTCAGTCATAATAGTCAACCAAGTGGGTCTAGCAGGATCTGCCAGCGATGAACCCATGTTCCCATCCTGGAGCCCATTACCTTCCAGAAAGGTTATCAACCTCTCCTTAAGGATTGTCTGCATTATCTTTCCCTCACTGGATGTGGGGCTTACTGGTCTATAGTTGCCAGGCTCATCCTTGAGACTCCTTTTGTGGAGAGGCACTATGTGAGCATTCCTCCTTTCCTGGGGTATGCACCCCATGTCTAGGGAAGTATTGAACAAGTCATCCAATGGTTCTGCCAGGACCTCCGCCAGTTCCTTCAGTACCTGGGGTGTATGCTGTCTGGTCCTGGTGCCTTATCTACCCTCATTGCCCTTAATACTTCTAGTACCCTGCCCATTGTGATTACCCCATTCGTCACCCCCTCCCCCCGTGCTTTCCTTTCCAATTGCCTGAGGCAGTGACCTGTCCTTCTGTTTCTGAAGTCCTTAGGAAATTCTGCCCTGAGTCTTTATTTTGAGAAGAGGCCTTGCCTTGAAACCACTTGTCTTGGCCCCTATTTTGTGAGTTCATGGTTGTGGTTGAAGTCTGATTCCACTGGGACTCCAATTGTTGATAGAAGGTGGTGACCCATTGATGTGCATCACAGAGCCACTTTCACACTGGTGTAGGGTACCAAATAAATCCTTCTGCAGCTCTGCTCCATAGCCCTCCTCCAATACTCCCACCCCATCACTGATGTCCTTGGGGCCTGAAAGAGCAGAAGGAAGACAGCAATTCAGCTGGGCTCTGTAAATCTAAAGGTAAGCTAGCATACCATGGGGTGGGAGGTTACACATCACTTGCTGGGACAGAGGTTTCTTAACTACACATGTAATAATAATAATAATAATAATAATAATAATAATAATAAGCTTTATTTCTCTGCCTTTCTTAGAATCAAAGACATTACAATAAAATACAAGATAAAAACATAATAAAACATATTAAAAACTAAGTTAAATACAGAGCATTAATTGGCATCCAAATTATCTCCAAATGCCTTACTCCATAAAAAAGATTTTAGGCCCTTTTTAAAACCCTCCACCGTCATGCACTCTCTAATCCAATGTGGTAGAGAATTCCAGAGGGTCGGCGCCATGAACATAAACGCTCGGGCCCCGGAAGATTTTAAAGCTACCCTCGGGATTCTAGCAACCCTCATTGGCTGAGCGGAGTGGTTGCGTCAGTAGGTAAGGCACCAGAAGATCTTTCAGGTAATCAGGGCCCAACCCGTGTAGGGGCTTTATATGTCAGTAATCTGACTTTAAAGGTGATCTGCCACTGGACCGCAGCCAGTGCAGATCTCGGAGCACCGGTGTAATATGAGAGGAACGTGAAGTCCCCATTAACAACCGGCTGCTGAGTTCTGCACAAGCTGCAAGCAGTGGATATCAACCCCTGGAAGTCCAAAGTAAAGGGAGTTGCAGTAGTCCAGATGCGAGGTCACAAAGGCGTGGATCAGCGTGGGTAGGTCACCAGATGGAACAAGGTGCTTGATCCTGGCGATGTTCCTAAGATGGTAAAAGGATACCTTAACAACCGCCGACACTTGCGCACGCAATGTCAGCTGATCGTCAAGGATCACCCCCAGGTCTCGCACCCATTCAGAGATCGGGAGCTCCACATCCCACAGGAATAAACCAGAGGTTTGAAGTGCCCCCAACCCCTCAATCCGGCCGCCCGGATCCACAACCATCACCTCCGTCTTCCCAGAATTCAACTTTAACCAGCTGGACCTCATCCAATCCTGGATCTCACTGAGACAGTTGTTAAACACTGAGAGTGCTCTATTCTGGTCAGGTACAAAAGACAGATAGAGCTGGGTATCATTGGCATAACAATGAAACTCCAGCCCATATCATCTTACAATGTCTCCGAGGGGAAGCATGTACACCACAAACAACATGGGGGACAGCACAGAGCCCTGAAGCACCCCACAGGTCAGAGCGGTAGGATTGGAGGAAAATATCCCCGATACCACCCTCTGAGTTCTACCTTTGAGGAAGTAGGTAAACCATCTGTGCACCAAACCCGACAACCCACAGATGCATCTCAGGCACTCAAGCAACACCCTGTGGTCTACGGTGTCAAATACTGCTGACAAATACAGAAGAACCAAAATGGACCATTTTTTTCTGGTCTCTCTCCATCAGGAGATCATTGAGGACCTGAACCAGTGCAGTCTCAGTGCTGTGCCTCTTTTGAAAACCTGATTGAAGAGGATTGTAGATGTTATGGATGGCTAAATGGTTGTCCAACTGGGCTGCCACCACTTTCTCGATTACCTTCCCAACAAAGGGGAGGTTCGAGATGGGTCTGTAGTTTGCTAGGGAGTCGGGGTCCAAGGATGCCTTTTTCAACACTGGTGTCACCACCACTTCCTTCAGGGAGCGGGGATATTCACCAGAGTCTAGGGAGCACCAGACTATCCTAGCTAGAACCAGGAAGATAACCTCCCACAGCCCATGATCAGGCCAGGGACCCAGGTCTAAACTATAGATTGTGGCACGTACCCTGGACAATCCTCATAACATCCTCGATTTCCGACCTTTGAAGGAACTCCAGGTGAACGGTGTGTTGAGACGCGCTGACCGCCACAACTCCCATGGAGGAGCGGGCAAATCTCAGCCCTGATGTCGGCCACATTATCTGCAAAGAATCGAGCAAGCTCTGCACACTGCATCTGTGAAAAGGCTTGACGAACCTGCAGACAGGCTGGGTTGCACAGTCTGTCTACGGTTCGAAAGAGCTGGGCTGGTCGATTCTGAGCAGCAGCAATTTCTCTGGACAGGAACACTGCCTTCTTATGAGTGACTGCTGACTGATAGAGTTTATAATGCTCTAGGAGTCTAAGATGGTCTGCATCTAAGCCGGATTTCCACCAGCATCTCTCCAACCTGCGACCTAATCACCGCAACTTCCTCAGATCCCGATCAAACCAGGGGGATCAAGGGCGAAGGGAGAGAGGCCACACACGGGTGAGAGCAATTAAATCCAAAGCAGAGGTGACAGCCTTATTATAGGCTTGCACCATCACTTCGGGATTTAAGATCAACCCAGGAAATTCTGATAGGTCAAGAACCGCAGTTAGACCATCGGGAGTAACATCCTGTAAAGGGCGGTCCTTGACCATCTCCACTGGGGTAGGTCTACACAGGGGGGTGCAAAAATTGAACCTCACAGTGTGGTGGTCAGACCATCTGACTGGTTCCACCCCCACATCGGAGGCCTCCAACCCCAGCAGGAAGACCAGATCCAGTGAATGGCCATGTTTATGAGTGGCAGAGGTAACCACCTGTGAGAGGCCCAATGAACACATCAATTGGAGGAAGTGCTGACCAAATTGAGAGAGTTTGTCGTCGATCCAGGCATTAAAATCACCCAGCACCATCAACCTGGGCGATTCAAATACCAGGTCGATGACGAAGTCCGCCACTTCCTTTAGAAATAGTTTCTCGTCACCGGGTGGACGATAGACAAGCGCTATTCTATAGCCCCCACCTGCCACTACGACACATTCAAAGGATCTGGTCTCCTCCACTGGAACACTAGCGAGGTCTAATTCGGTCTTGAAACAGACCGCAACCCCCCCACCTCTGCGATCCAATCTCGGGCGGTGTATCACCGAATACCCAGCCGGAACTGCTGCCTCAAGTACTGGGGCAGCATTACTATCCAGCCAAGTTTCAGTGATGCAAGTCAGGTCTGCCGTGCCTACCAAGTCCACTACAATGGCAGTCTTGTTCACAATGGACCTGACATTGCACAACACCGCCCGAGTTGGATAGGACTCCTGGGAAGCCCCGACCACCTGCCCACCATTTACAAGAGTGGTGCCCTTGGGTATGGGGACCAAACAGGAAGGTCCACGTTCAGCACTCCATTTCTCCCCAGGGCATCTTCTGGACTTAACCACTCGAACGTGAGCAGCTCCCCCCCTCATCCATCCCCCACTGTTCACACCCCCCGCCTCTGGAACCCCACACGACACCCCAAAGCCCTACAGCATTGGTAAACGGGAAAAGCAAAGGGAGGGCAAAGAAAGGGCGGAGGGAATGAAGAGCGCGGATGAATAGTGCATGACGGGGTGGAATAACAATATCTAACGTCATCCACAGACATCTGGCCAGTAACAATAATCTCTAAACTCCCAATAAATTCCATATAAAATTAAAATAAAATGCTAAAAACTTGAAAACACAAATCAACTTAACACAAATCTGTAAATTCAGTTCTACGCAACAACTGATTACCTCTAACCTCAGGTGTTCATTTCTTGCAGACTCTAATGAACATTTTCTGAAAACAACATACCTTTAATTTAGCCTGGTTTGTGTTGATCTGCTGCTGTGGACTGCTCTAATGGGGAACCACAGTACACACACACTAAACAGTGCCCCCACCCCGAGGATTCCCTCCCTTCCTCTCCTCTGCCCCTCCCCCTCCCTTCCTTCACTTCTTTTCCGCTCTTTGCCTTGCACTTACATCCCACCCCCTTGCACTTATCTTCTGCCAAGATCTTCTTCTGACTGATTAATGTACATGCAATTTTGGCTCGTCTTTGTAACTTTGTGATTTTGTAACTGAACCATCAAGCTTGTACCCTTACATGTTGTACCTCTCCTTGTTAATGTGGAACCTTTGTAAAGAACCTCTGGTTCAAAGGTATTGTAATCCTAGTTCTCAATAAATAAATAAAACAGTTAACAAAAACTTGCCAGAGAATCAGTCTCATGGTACAAGCTTCTTTGGTGTCAGCTGTTTGAGGAGTGTGGAGAAACTGTCACCATGCCTTCGCATTGGGCAAAGCAGTAACTTAGCTAAAGTACTCATGATTTTAGCTAGCTGAAGTATGAAAATCTTCTTTACCAAAACCTATGAAAGTGCTCTGCAGCAAATTTAAAGACAGCAGATAAATATAAACTGAAAGGCAGTAGAGATGGTGGAACAGAACAGGGAATTGAAGGAGGAAGAAAGTTCTGTTTGTGACTGTCAGTCTTGTCTGTGCACTGTCCACTACTGCAGAAAGTCTGTGAGGTTTGGGTCAATATTTAGCCTGGGAGATGAGAAAATGTGCTTCTGCTTGGGCAGTGGGCAGTAGGGGGTAAATGCCTGCCAGTGCCTAACTGTTTGGAACAGCGGCTCTACCATGCTGGTTTGACATGCTTTGTGTAGACCGGCATTTCGCTGACAGGAACCATGTCGACCACAAGTTGTGGTCAACATGATTCCTGTGTGTCTCCCGGTCCTGTTTTTTTTATGGGGGGGTTTCCCACCCTGAACCCCCCATGCAGGTGGCTCTGCCCCTAGCCCCACCCCCCATCTTTTGGATTCTCAACTCCAGTCGGAGTTGATTTGGGGCAGGGGTGCAGGACCGGAAGACAGCATGCCACTGTCTTGGGCACACCAACACAGCGACCTGTCGGCAAAGTGTTGATTTTTCTGACAGGTGTGTATTTTGCTGTATTGGTGTTGCCGTAGGGTGGCATACCTGCAATGGCAACAGAAAAAGCCATTTTTGTTTATCTGAAGAATAGGTGTTGAACTGGAGTATTTTTTGCTGATTCTGTGATTACATTTTTGCAGATAAAGTGGAGACTTCTGAGGCCTGGAATAGATTTTGGAGGGACAGGGCAGTGGGTGGCAAGTAGGTGTCAGCTGGCAGCCTGGTAGTGCCCAAATGCACAGAACAAAGCCATTGTTGTTTTTCTTCTTGTTTAGTAGAATAATGAATACTGGAATGGAGTGTTTTTGGGCTGATTAAGTGAGTGCATTTTGGCAGATTAGACTGAGACCCCTGAAGCCTGTGGTTACAGTAGGGAGGGACTGAAAAGTGTTCAGTAGGCAGGTGTGTGATGGCAGCCAGATGGTGTCCAACTGCTGCTAGCAGGCACTTTTGTTACTGCAACCTAAAATGCCAGCCCGTTTTTTTGACCGTGACATTTTTCACTGCATGATTTTGATCATATATATATATATATATATATATATATATATATGCATATATATATATATATATATATATATATATATATATATATATATATATATATATATATATATATATATATATATATATACACACACACACACATACATATATACGTATAAATTATTATTTTGTTTCCAGTCTACATTTTCACTTTTTCAGCTTTCTGAGTCTAAGCTGTTATAGGATAGGATGAACTGGGCAGTGGGCAGCAACTGGATGTCAGTTGATTTCCGGCCTATGCCTGACTGCTAGTTGGCACTGTGTGTCATCAACCCCAAAACTTTAAGACAAATACAGAAACAATATAGACAGAATCAAGTATTTTTGTGTGTACCTGCTTTCAGCAATGGGATGGCAGAGAGGGCAAAGAGATGGGGCACAGTGGGTCATCCAGAAGCAGCAAAGAAAAAAATAAAGCCGATAGTGGTTAGCCAGAGCCCCTGAGCCTCAATGAAAAGTGGAAGTGTGAAAACTGCTTCAAAAAGCAGTACACATTACAGGAACCACTCACAGTGGTACTGCAAAGGTTGTGACTTGAGCACTAATAGTAGAGAAAAGCAAAACCCCAAAAAAATTAGCAGCAGTCACCAGCACAAGCAGTGGAGCAAGAGCAAAGTGATTTGGGGGAGGAATCTGGGGGATCCTGGGAACAGATACACAGACCTCTAAATTAATTGTGGAAATGCTAGAGAGTGAATTGTTGCCATTCTGCTTTGTGAGCAATGCAGGCATTTTATCTCAATGCAAGTTACATTGCCAAGATATGAATTATCCAGTAATACATACTCCTCCATAATGACACATCTTGATTTGTGCCATAGTGTGTACAAGACTCTGTCAAATGCCCTGAATGCATTGGTTGTTCCTTCTGTTCACATCACTACTGACATGTGAATGAGTAGTCAGATGATTGATTACATAGAAGTGACTGTCCATTCTGTCAATGTTCCCTCTTCTTTGTCTTTCTTCTCCTAGGTTCAGTGGCAGCAGTAGCAGTAGCTACAAGTCACTGGGACCCTCGAACCTCTGCAGGTAGACAACTTTATGTTTAAGTGGCTTTGATAGTGAACATTGTGCAGGAAACATGATTGACTGCCTTCAGCAGATGTTTTATGAGTAGCTGACACCACACTAGTTAATCCAATCTTAAGGTAAAGAACATGGGAGTTGTATATGGTCACTATAACCACGTTCCATGCTTTGCTTATTGCATAAATCTGGCAGTTCAGGGATTCTTACATTAGGAAGACAACACTTTACAGACTTGTGTAGGTTTGGGCAAAAAGGTTTGTGTTCATTTTAGCCATTCTGTTATGGTGTGGAGGCTGATATGCAACATTCTACAGCAAGGCAAAGCTAGGTGACTTTTATTTTTCAGGTGCCTAATCCCAGAGGCTCTGGGCACAGTACATGAAAAACAGCAGAATTAAAACATTATAAATAACACTCAATTAAACAACATAAAATATCATTCAAATGGTCTAAATTGTCAATAGATTCAATATTAATAAATAAATAACCCATACAATAGCTATAGAATAGTGTCTGGGAATGCCTGGCTAAACAAGGAAGACTTGAGGCAGGCCTTAAACACCTCCACTGAAGGGCCCCCCTTACTGATGGAGGAAGCAAATTCCACAGGACAGGGCCAGCGATACTAAAGACTCTGCCACCAGCAGATCTTAACCTCATCCTGGGAATCACCAGAAGGCCCCTAGAGGAGGACTGGAGGGAGTTGACTGGGGCAGTGGGTGTAAGAAGGTCCCACAGGTAGCCAGGGCCCAGTCAATGTAGGGCCTTAAAGGTGAACAAGCCCACCTTAAAGAGAATCCTCCATCAGACTGGCAGCCAGCAGATCATGCAGCACTGGGGTGACGTGGCAGTATCTAGACTGTCCAGACAACAACCTAGGAGCTGCGTACTGCACCAGCTGCAGTTGATGGAGGGCATCTCCAGAGACCCTGAGGTAGAGTGCATTGCAGTAGTCGCTTCAGATGTCACGAATGCATGTACTAAAGTGGGAGGTCCAGGACGGAACCAGGTGCTTGATCCTCGCGATAGTCCTCAGATGGAAAAAACTGGACCACACAATGGATGATACCTGAGATACAAATGTCAGTCCGCTGTCAAGAATAACACCGATGTCACACCTCCCCAGAGGAGGCCTTTAATGGCACAGATCCCAGAAACAATCCAGTTTCTGTGTCAGAGGCAAACCTATCACACCTCCTGTTCGATTCTACCACCAGTATCTCCATCTTGTCGGGGTTCAGTCGCAACAAACTGGAGTCCATCCAGTCATTAATCTTGGCTAGGCAGTTGTTAAGTACATCCACCGCATTGGATGTCCCTGGGTAAAGGATAGATACAGCTGGGTATCATCGGCATAACAATGAAACTTCAAACTGTATTCCTAATGATACCGCCCAGGGGCAGCATATACAAGGCAAACAACATCGGTGACAAGTCTGAACCCTGAGGTACTCTACAAGATAGAAGGCTTGGGGAGGAGGAGAAATTTCCCATCACCACCCTTTGCTTCCTACTTGTCAGATAGGACTCACACCAGCAGATGACCATGCCGGTGAGTCCACAAAATTCCTCAGGTGGTTGAGTAACACAAAATGGTCTACCATGTCAAAAGCTGAGGAGAGATCAAGGAGAAAGAGAACTGTCCCTCACCTCAATCACTCAACCTGAGGAAATCATTATGCACCTGAACTAATGTGGTTACTGTACAATGCCCAGCATGAAACCCAGACTGGAGCAGCTTGTAGATGTCAAAGGCCTCGAGGTGTTCTCCAAGCTGCTGCACCTATTGTCTTCTCAACAACCTTACCTAAAAATGGAAGGTTGGAAACAGGACAGTAATTTGCCATGATGTCAGGGTCTAAAGATGGCTTCCTCAGAATGGGTCTCACCAGTGCCTCCTTTAAGGCATCTTGGAAGACCCCCTCCAACAAAGAGCACTGGACAATCAAGGCGAACAACGGGCCAACAGTGTCAATGCATCCCATTAAGAAACACATTGGCACTGGGTCCAGTTCACAATATGGGTGCTTCAGCCTCGAGACAACCTCAACGACTTCGGCCATCTCCACTGCTTTAAACTCCCCCCAACCAGGCGGAGTGCAGCTCAGACAATCCAGGTAACCAATGTCAGCCAAAATGTGACTCAATGGCAGGATCCTCTGCCTGATGGTGGACACTCTGTCTGAGAAGAACTGAGCAAACTCATTGCATAATGCATCAGAAAACACTTTCTTTGGCTGTAAACTGGCTGAATGAAATAGCCTGTCCACAGCCCAAAAAACCATAGCTGGTCGGTTCCTCCTAGTAGTAATCTCCCTGGACAGGAACACTGCATTCTTACCATTGATTGCCCCCGGTACACTGAATAGTGTGCACGCAGGGCCAGCCTGTTTGCCTCCAGACCAGTCTTCCGCCAGCATCACTTCAGCCTCTGACCCTTGATCTTCATCACCTTGAACTCCCCGTCAAGCCAAGGGGACCTTAAGTGAGAGGATCTGGGTTGTACATGGACTGGTGCAAGGGAGTTGAGTGTCCCAGACATTGTCCCATTGTAGGCGGTGACTGTTTCACCCACACCCCCATGTATGCACTGCCCACACTAGATAGATCAGCTACCACCAAAAAATCCTCTGGGTCAAACCCCTCAAAGGGCACTAACTAACCATCTCTGCAGGGGGAGAGCTCATGGGGGGGCCATGAGTAGGAACTTGACCATGCAATGATCGGACCAACTGACCCAGTCAGTCTTGAGATTGTCAATCTCATGCCCCAGCAAGAAGACCAAGTCCAACATATATCCACCCTGGTGAGTCACGGTTGAAACCTCCTGTGACAGGCCCAGAGATGCCATCATCTGGAGGAAGTCAGCAGCAGAACCTCCTCTGGCTCCACGACCTGAAAAACAAATTTGGCAATAATGTGGAACTGCATCTATTACGTGATGCACTGACTGTCAGAAGAACAGAAGGCCATCCACTAGTATGCAGCTGAACATGGTATCGGCAAGGGAGAGTTAAATATCAGAGGTAAATATCACTGGTGATTGATGGAGACCCTCTGCAATGTGCTGAAGCCCTTTGAGGAGGCCATGGTGGTATAAGCACTGATGCAGCTGACTAAGCCACATACTCTCTGACACTGGCCTGATTAACCTGCAACTTGTTCACATGAAGTTGTGATTTAAGGAGCAGGAAGATACCACTTCTGTGAATTTGGAAGAAAGAAGAGCACATTTCTGGAATGAAAAACACATTTCCCAAATCATCCTGGCCACTATCATGAATCCTTACTTCAAGGGCATATCTGAGACATTCTTTGATTCAGAAAAATGGGGTACGAAGCAGCAGTCCTATTAAAACTGTCTTATTATTTGGTCTCTGTGGGTACAGTATGGTGCAAAAAATGTTAGGCGCACATCTACAGCACATGAGGAACAGTCATTATCCCTTGCATGCCCAATGACAGGCTAGGCAGAGGACTGGAATGAGGTAGTCCATGTATCCCAAGGTGTTGTTGCTGCTACTGATGAATGTCAAGGGTGTCACTTACTCTTGACCCCAAATCAACAGAGAACTACTACTGCAACTGCTGGTGCTGCTGATAAACGCCCTGAAAGATATCCACTGATGAAAAACCACTATGGAAACAAATGCAATCCTTTGAGCAATGGTGCTAACAGTACATCATCTAAATAGGAACAGTCATCACAAAGGGCCTCCCACTCAGATGTAAAGCTGGTCCCAATGTTCACTGTGTGGGCAAAAACATTTTGGTTTACTTGCTATTTACGGTAGTATAGTAGATTTTATCAGACTAATTTTGCTATTTCTATGCTCACATCTCCTATTCCTACAAATCCCAGAATCCCTGTAGCTGACATCAGAGCTGTAGGCAGCAGTGAAAGATTCAATAACCTGCAGTGCATGTTAGAGCTTTTATAATCTCCAATCAGATGGTTTCCTGTGCTGCTTTTCTCCAGTGGCTAATTATTGTCTTCTGCACTGTACTTTGCCCAGAGAGGACAGCGCAATCACCAAACAAAGGGCAGGGGCCATTAATCAAAACATTGCCCAGTGGGCAAAGTGATTCTGTCCTGTTTTCCTTGGATTTATAACCGAGTGCAGTATTCAAAGGGGGTTGTGGCACACTCTGAAAGGATTGGTACGCGGGCAAACAAATAATGTATGAGGTGGAAAATGGGAAGGGTGGGGACATGAATCATGGTGCAGCACAATATTCAGCGTAGTAGCGCTGCATGAATGGAATAACACAGGCCACCTTGTGCTGCACAGTTACCACTGATAAAAGCCTAAATTATTCTGGGCAACCCTAGCAGCCAGCGGAGTCACTACAGCCAACAACCATATTGACAGTTCCGGGAGCGCACTTGTTCCCTGTTGGCTAGTGGCACCCCCCACCCTCTGATCCCTTTCCCAGCTGAAACTAAAATGTCCCTGGTGCTTAGTGTTCTCTTACCTCTGATCACCATCCCTTATAATGAAAACAACAACCTCCTTGGTTTCCAGTGGTCCCTCCACCACCGATCAGTATTTCATTTAATGGCACAAATTTCCCTGGTGTCCAGTGGTTCCTCACCCTCCAATCGCCATCCCATGCAATGAAAACAATTTCTTTGGTGTCCAGTTGATACTCCCAGCCCTCTGATCACAGGCGTCATATTATAACGCTTATTCCTTGGCATCTAGTGTCACCCACAACCATCCATCCCTGTCACAATGGAAGTTTTCCTGGTCCCTGTTGCCCCCCCACACCGTGTGCACTGACCAACCCACCCCACAACCTCACTTACCTTAATCATTAGAGCCATGGGAGCTCAGACAGCAACCAATGGCACAGTCACCTCTCACCACCCCAGTCAGCTGTCATATGCCTGTCTATAGTAGACAATATTCATGCTCCTTTGCAGTATATGGGATGCGCCCCTGTCATTGCATATGGTGGCCTGCCAAGGTGGTGACAGAAGGGCTGCGCCTGTCACCTTATGGGATCCCATGGCACTGGCGATTAAGGTAAGGGGGGATTACAGGGTGGGTTGGTGATTGTCTGCAGTGTGGGAGACCACTAGTCATGAGGGAAAACTTCTGCTGGTAAAGGGACAGGGATCAGTGGGTGAAGGGTGCCACTAGATGCTGGAAAATAAGTGTAATAATATGAGGCCAGTGCTCAGAGGGTGGGGTCACTACTGGACACCAGAGAAATTGTTTTCATTACATGGGATGGTGATTGGAGAGTAGGTGTTCCACTGGACACCAGGGAAATTTGTGTAATTTAACAGAATGGTGATCAAAAGGTTGGGGGACACTGGACAAAAGTGATTTTTTTTTATTGAAGGGGATGGTGATTGCAGGGTGCAGGAATCCATTAAACATCAGGGAAACTTTTAGTTGAATAGGTATGGGTGATTGGAGGGGGGACCACTTGATATTAGGGAATACTTGACCTTTACTGGAGAGTTGGGGGTGCCACTAGACACCAGGGAATATGTCAAAATTTACAGGACCAGGTATCTGGGTGGAGGCGGGGCTGGATACAGGGGCACAAACCTGCCACTACTTCCCATGCAAATGTGGCAATAATGGTCATGCAATGGCCCCTTAGTACCTTGCATGCCAAATGGGATCATTTGCATGATGCCATCTGAACATCACTGCACTGTCAGGATCCATGTCAGGGCAAAACTACTTGACTTAGAGTTGAACTGACATGCCCCTATATTCAGTCAGATAGCACTTGGACATTATCTGGCTGAATATAGCATCCATGGGGTCATGGACAATGGGTAAATACAGTGCAATCTTTGAGCTCCACGTTACCAAGTATTCAATATCTGGTCCCAGTGCTTATGTAAACTATGATATGTACTGCAGGCTACTGAATATCCCTCTGCTACCTACTACTCTGGTGTCAGCTTAGGGGATCTGGCATTTGTAGTAACAGAAGATGTCTGCCTATAAGCAACTAAATCAGTCTGATAGAATCTACTATACTACATTAAACTGTAAATAAATCAAAATGTTTTGAACACAAAATGCACATTGAGACCAGATCCACTTGAGTGTGGGGCCCATTGTACTGGCTGCTTCCTTTAAGACCTGACTGAACTGAATATACTCTTTCATGTTTTTTCAACTTGTTGTCATAACTTTGTTGTTCAATGCTATGTCAAGCAGTGTTGCCCTGACAAGGATCCTGGCAGTGCAGTAACCCATCAGACTTGTACTGACCATAGATGAAGCCCTGACTTCTTCACGCAGGCCTTTAACATAGCCTGTGACCTTTGCCCCTACTCTAGAACACGAACCAAAAAAACAAACAAACTTGGGTCACCCTCCCTTCTCCACAGACTTCAAACTAGAGACAACCTTTGGCACATTGCCGTGGAATCTGGCAAGCCAGCAGACAGGCAGGCATATAATGCAGAGTGAAACAAGTGCACCTGGGCCATTCAGCAGGCCAAAGTCCAGTACTACCGATCCACGCTTGCCTCATCCTGGGAATCAGCTAGGAATTTTTGGAATAATGTAAAAGAGCTGAATGGGAAATCCTGCCCCCCCTCCCAACTCTCCATTAATGGCACTGTCTGCTCTGACCCCCATGGCATTGTGGATTGCCTAAACCATACCTTCTCAGATCTAAGTTCTGTCCTACCCAGTAATTTCTTTCATCTTGTCACAGTGTCACCACTGCCCACACTCCATCTCCCACCATTCTATCTATGTACCATCTCTCTGCTGGAGGCCAGACCCTTTATCCAAAAAGTCATCAACAGTAATATCCCTGGCACCGACCCCATGGACACTAGGCTTCTTCAGCAGGCTATGGATGTTATTCTGGTCCCCATTACTGAACGGCTTAACTGCTCCCTGTGCCTGGGGCAGTTCCCCAGTGCCTGGAAAACCGCCATCATCACTCCCATCCTAAAGAGCGGTGATCAGTCCACCTCTGGTAACTACTGACCTATTTCCATCCTCCCTCTACTCTCTAAGGCCCTAGAAAGAATTGTAGCCAACCAACTCACTGAATATCTGGCCAAGCATAATATCCTATGCCCTGAGCAGAATGGCTTCCATGCAGGTCACAGCACCAGAACCGCTGTACTTGAATTCTCTAACTTCCTGCACTCTGCCCTTGCTGCCCAAAATCCCACCGGGGCTGTGTTCATTGACCTCTCCAAGGCCTTTGACATGGTTTGCCATCCCCTCCTACTTGACTCCCACAGAACCCTTGGTTTCTCCCCTGGTCCCCTGTATGGTTCACCAGCTACCTCTCTGACAGAGCACAATGCGTAAAAATCAACAGCACCTTATCTGACACATGACCAGTCCACTCAGGTGTTCCCCAGGGCTCTATTTTAGGTCCTCTCCTTTTCAGCCTTTATCTTAACTCACTCCCTTCTGCCTGCTCTAGTAAGATCCTCCTCTATGCAGATGACACAGTGCTCTTTGCCTTGGATCCCATTCCCACTACACTCCAGACCACCTTCCAACATGAATTTCAGAGCTGAGCAGTGGTTAGAGGCACAAAAGATTGGTCCTAATCCTAAAAAAGACCAAGGCAATGCTGTTCGCACATCACCAAAACAAAGCCAGTGGTGCCCACTTATGATACTACCTAACACACTACACCCCATTGAGCAGGTTTCCTTCTACATATACCTGGGTATCACCTTTGCCTCGGCCCTCTCCTTCCATTCCCACATCAGTGCCCTTTCTGCTGCCACCAATGTCAGGATTGGACTATTATACCACCATAGGGACTGCCTCCCACAAGAAGCTCTCCAATTAGCTATCACCTCCTCTGTCCTGTCGCTAGTAGACTATGGGCTGCCCATCTATGCTGCCACCAACAATACTGCCCTTGCTAAAATCCAGCTTTCCATAAATCAGACCTGCAGGCTTCTGACGGGAGCCCCAAGGTGCACCTACACATGTCTGCTGTACTCCTTCACCAACTTGCTCAATTTAGAAGAAAGGCTCCACTTCCAAACCTGCCTTCTTGTAAAAAAGACCCTACTAGGGCTCTCCCCCCCGGGGTCTCCACTTCCCTCCAATGGGTCTCACCCTCAGTATCCACCTGCAGTACTGTCAAGACTTCTCTTGTTATCCCGAGGGTTAGGACATCGATGGCCCATAGGTTCTTCAGCTATAGAGCTCCCACTTGGTTCAACTCCCTCCCAGCCAACATAGCTGATTCTACCAAGCTAGGTCCTTTCAAGGCTGCACTCAGAAGCCACCAGGCTAGCACTTGCTGCTGCAGCGGCAAATAATGCCCCCCCGGCCAATATAGACAGGCCATGGTCACCCTGACTATAGTCTTCTTGAGAACAATATATTAGGACTCGTTGAGAGGTCTGCTGTCCATTGCCATATTAACTGACAATTGTTATAAAACTGACCTTTTGCTGTTTCACTTGACGCAGTACTTGTGTTCCTACAATATGTGTACTGTGTCCTAACTTTTGCTACCTTTGTGCCATCAGTGAATGTCTGTAACACCGATTGCTCTTTAAGTCAGTTTCTGTATGGACTGTACCACCGTATTGTTTTTTTGTATTTGTTTCTCATAACGAGGTGCCTTTGTAAATGAGTCATTGACTCAAAGGTCTGTAAAACCGATACTCTAATAAATAAATAAATAAATTATTATGCATTTATACTGTGAAACAATGATTTTATTTATTTATTTTTATTAATTTAATTCTCGGATTACAAGTATCTTTGAGCCAGAGACTCTTTTACAAAGGTTCCATGTCAAGTGGGACAGCAGTTAACAACAAAAGGACAATTGATTAACACAGAGACAAGTTGATGACAAACATTACACACAGCAGCGTTAACAATATAAAATATTGTTCAAGTTGGCAAAAAGAATGAATATTGTAGAAGCATTAGTGCCATCAGTAAGATGACTTTGTATGTAACAGAGTAGTAGATGGCAATATCAACTGATGAATTCATAACAACAATTGATGTTAAAAAAAGAAAAAATATATATATGGTTACAGGTAGGTACAACAAATTTATATTGTAGCAAGGTTCCATGTCAAAATAAAGATTGCTATTATGTTGAGTGTATATCGACGAAAAGCAAATCGGCGATATACACTTGCCGGCGATCTGACATCCAGTAAAAGAAAAAGTGATTTTGTGGGGGCTGCACCCCCTCATGCCCCCCACACCCTCTGAATAAAGATTACTAACTCCGGGGGGGGGGTCGCATGTCAGGGAAGGGGAACAGCTCACATTAGCGGGAAAAATTAAGTGCCGTACCCACAGGAAGTGGCAAAATTGTAACCCTCCCAGTCCCAGCCCCAAACCCCATATTTCCTCAGCCAGAGCCAGACACCCTTACCACCATGCCACAGGGCTAGATCAGCTGGAGCTGGCACAGTAGTCCCCAACAGACCCTTCTCCTATCCCTCTCCTCCCCTTCGCTATCCCCCATTCTAGTCACTCTTCCTACAGTTGTTTTCACTATAGGGTTACTAACCTTGCAGGGTAGCCCTTGATGATACCGCTGAAATGAGTCACTGTTTTAGCAGTCGCTCATTTTCAGTCACTATCATTACCGGATACATTGTAGGGAGCAACATTACAGCAGTCAGCAAGTTGACTTTGTCTGTTCCAGCATAGAAAGTTGGAGAATGGGGGGGGGAGTGGAGTGGGGGCCCAACCAGTGGTTTGAAACATTACACCTGTCAGGTTCATCAGGTGGGGTGAAAAAAATGGCATGCTAAAAACTTGAGGTTAAAATAAAATAAAAAACTATGAAGTTACGAACAAAAACTAAGAAAACTTAAAAATGAAACTAAGACTGCCCAAAAACGATAGCTGGCTTGTGCCATCAATGAAATGCCTTTCAGCTTTTATTCATTTTTTTAATTTTACACATTTTTTATTTATTTGTTTTTTTTAGATTTTGTTCTCAAATGTTCAACCTGGTCTTTTACTTTTCAGTCCTACCAGAAATGTCATTTTGTGGTCATTCTGTGAATTTACATTTTGGGTTAGATGTGATTAATGACAGCTTTCACTTTCATGAGGTGGGAGAAAGAAGCACCATGTTGAAAACTGAGGGTCAAAATCTGTCAAAATGTTAAAATGGGTAAGGGAAATCCAGCACCTGATTGGTTTTTAGCTGTGCATTAGGAGTGACTAATGCATGGCTAACAACAAGTGTTGCCAAGCTGGGTGCAGCTCTCAAAAGAAATCAATGTGCACTTCTGGAATTTAAACAAAATATTGAATGTCAATGACCTCCATTTTTTTTTACCTTGATAATTTCTAATTTATAATGGATCTCTAACTGCTGAACTCACTAAAGATAATGTGCTTGTCACATTGTTCATCAGTTTATCCATCAAATAAGTTTTTAAACTTGCAAAGACTCAACTGGATTAGAAACAGGTCGGGGACTAAGTCTTGACCCACAATCCCAGCCACATGACTAAACCTCCGCACCTGTGAAGTTTCTTATTTTCAGCGGGTGCAGCTGTTGGAGATGTTATGCCTGGTTCTACCAGGCATAGCTTTTACCCATAGCTGTGCAAAATAGTCATCCACAAGTGGCAGTGAATCATGGAGCTGGTTGTAAACTGGCTCCACTTTTGAGAATACTACAGCTACAGCAAAAAATGTAGCTCTGCAACCCATTTGTGGCAGTTTTTTTCCACAGCTGTGGGATTTCCATGGGCTCTGAAAATCTGGCTCTTTACCTTTGCTGTTTGTAACAATCTGCCATTTTCACACATTTTGGCAGCTGTCACAGACTGCTCACTCGCTTACACCCACTTGCACTCCTCATTCCGTATGCCCACCACTGTACAAGTGCTGTCTTTTTTGAGCCAACGTAAAACAGATGTGTACAAACTGTGAGCTGCTCATTTAATTTAACTTAATTTTTGTAAATAGAGATAAGCATTTGTTAGCAGTCTCTCATTTATCAGCTCTTGTCAGACTTCTGATCATGCTAGTTACATTCCCATTTCTCTTAACATACTGACTCCTGAAAGTTTTTCTGGAGGACCAAAGTTGCTCCAAGTACAGCCAATATAATTTTATTTTTAAAACATGCAAAAGCACTTGCCAGCTCCTGCATGTCTGTTAGAGTTTGCCAGTTCAGCACAATCACTTTTCCTTCTGCCCACCAACTTGTTTCTGTTAGAAGGCAACATCAGTGCTACAAAACCCCTGTCACTCAACCACAAAATTAAAAAGAAGTATGCTATCCTAGCAGGATAATGGAGTTTGCCCTTTAAGGGGCAGACCAAGTTGTTCTGGTGCACCCCTTCCCTTTACCTGAAGATGGTATGTTCAGAGGGGGTGGGGGAAGGAAGGGGAGGGACAGGAAAACAGAACAATAGGCAGGCAACAGGAAGGGGAGGGGCTAAAGGAAGTACATAATGGTCAGCACAAGAGTGGTTCAGCCACTTTTGCTGAAGTTTTGATCTATACTAAAACTACAGTACTTTGGATTGGCATACTGATTGGAACAGAGGTTTGTACACTAGGAAAGAGAAGGTAAGGAATATGAGCAGCTATTTGAACCAGAGATGATGTTAAAAAAAAAGACTTTTGTTTGAGGGATCATGGTTAATAAAAAACTATGGATGGTTTGGTGTGTGAGAAAATGCTGCTGTAGTCAGAGCTTAGTGGAAGGAAATTCTAGCATCAATAGCAAAGCAGGACATAGACATGCATTTAAACAAAAAAGGGTAGCTGTTTTGGTTGTTTCAAGTTTCAGTTTGTGGTCCGTTTAAAAAAAAAAAAAAAAAAGATAAGCATGGGAGTTTAAACTGGATGTGGATCTTCCAGCATTGGAGGAAAGGCTGAGAGTATATGCATAAGGGGAGCCAACACACAGGGGACTCTGGTTGAGTTGTAATAATAGCGTTGTGTGGTTAAGCTTTGTTGGCGTATTTAGAAACGTTTCCTTTTTCATATTTAAAGAAGCTGAAAATGGTTTTGGTGCTCTATGGTGCAAAGATTTTTGTTGTTTTCTAAGCCCAGTGATTGATATTGGGGAGCAGGTCCCACACAAACTGATCCTGTGAACGTTTTTCTTCTACCTGCGGAATGGGGCAAGAATCAGCATGTGCGGCTCTTGGCCAGCTGGGCCTAGGGAATAGGCAGGGAAGAGCACGGTTGGGTGAGAGAGCCAGTGACCATGGGGGAAGGGGAGACTGCAGCACACAGTGGAGAACGCATAAGGCAGTAGGAGGAATCTGGATGGGACGAGGGCTCCAGAGGAAGGGGCCTAATGCTGAGTTAGGTTAATGTGGAGCGTGGGGTCAGAGCACTTTAGGAAAGGAGGACTGTAAAGGGACTGGTGCTGGGGACAGACAGTGATAGCCAGGCGGAGTGACGTCACACGCTGTTTTTTCAATGAGTGAAAATTGGAAGAAAGGATTTATGCTGGGGGGAACAAGAAATTGGTGCAGGCCTAGCGAACAGGAGTCAGGCGGATGGTCAGAAGGCCAGCATTGATTTAGCATGGTCACAAGGCATGACGTCACACGCCGATTTTGTCCAGAGAATTAGCACGCCGATGGCACAAGGAATCGGGGAGTGAGGGAAGAAGATGATTTGGGCCATGCAAATGCATGGAGGAGATGCAGGGAATGTGGGACAAAGAGAAAGGGGGAAGGCCGAGAAAAAGACGGCCATGTGGCGTGACGTCACATGCCATTGGTAGAACACACTGCGCACTGACCTGGGGCATACATTTGGGCCTATGCACGGCTGGCTGTCCACAAATATTTAATTATTGGCTTTCATGGGGGTGAAGTGTTTTGCCCGGATCACTTGGCAGATGACCTGAGGGACTCCAATTTAGGGTCTGAGAATGACGTTAGAGGGAACGCTAAGCCACGGGGCAGGGGCCGAGGGTGAGTAGGGCAAAAAGGAAGGGAGAGTATAGGCCTGGGCAGAAGGACTATGGCCCAAAGGAGTAGCGGCCATGAAGCAGGACACCGCAGGACTGAGGAAGATGGGGAGGATGGAGCCCTAAAAAAGGGCATGCAAGGAAAGGGGTTGGTGTCAGGCAAAGGATGGCAGAGATCCTCCGTTCACTGGATCTCTACACAGATGCAGCGAGGCTGAGAAGCCACGCGGTGGAAACCAGGCTAGGTGAACCAGTTGGGGGGGGCACCTTTAGGTAACAGATGGGAAGAATGGAAGGCACAGGGCTAGAGCTATATAAAAAATATGTATATATATATATATATATATATATAAAAAATAAAATAAAACAATATATAGACAGAGAAATGGGTGGGGGGCTAACAATACATGGCCTAGTTTTCTGGACAGACAATTAATTAAGATGTTTGCTTTTCTTGTTTGGTCAGTGTCTCCACAGCTTTCATAGGCAAATAAGTGAAATGGCACCAAAAAAGAACAGGCCAACTAAAGAAGATGCCTACATGGCCATCATGGAGCTTGCAGAAAAGCCAACAGAATGTGGCAGATGGTGGAAGGAGAGGAACCGGGGAGATCTGGGGAGAAGAGGAAAGCGCGAAAGGAAGAGGGGGCGGAGGGAAACGGCTGGCAGAGAGGCCACGCAGCCCTACCAGGGTGCAGCAACCATGGTGGTACCTCTCAGTTTGGATAGCCCAGTACCTCCGCAGCCCTGTGACCCAGTCTTGTCAGTATCTCCCCATGACCAGGTGTGGGTTACCCTGATGGAGCCCAGACAGTAGCCCCCGAATATGATGGTTTCTACACAGCCACCATTGCCACCAGCCATTCAGCCACAGGGGAACATACCAGGCCATCACGAGGGCAGCAGGCCACAGGGAGATGGCAATGACACAGGTAATGTACCTGGGTCAGTAGGAGGGAGCATCAAAGAATATACAAGCCAAATTATTTCAGCGCTTGGGGCAGGGGGGTTGAGCCAGATGGAATCAGCACTGAAGATTGACAATAAAGGAAGATGGGAAGGGGGGAAATGTAGGAAAATGAACAAGGGAGATAGGAACTCCGGGAATGAGAATAGGGGAACACATACTGCTGGCCACAAAAGAGAAAATATGAAAGGGGGAGTATGTGGGTATTTTTTGCTTTAGTAAGTTGAGAGGCAGCGGGAAAAAATGACAAAACAGAAAATATAGGAGGGAGCAAATGTCAGCAGCTGTAGTTTTGCTGGATAAGAAAGAGGAGGACAAATTCACTAAAGGGAAGCTTGGGATGGGCGCTTTGTAGGTTTTGCCACATACTCAGCGATAGTAATGGAGAAGAAGCCAGAGTTGGGCATTCCACTCATCGGGTACTTCCTGATAATAAAGGGGGTGAAGGCAAAGGGTGGGGTGGATATATTATGATGAAGTCTTAATTGCCGATCTGAGCACAACAACATTCAATGGTCTCTGTCTTTTGTAAGGGAAAAGGGGGGAATCTGGGACAATGGAGTTTGCCTTAAGGGCAGACTGTTGTCCTGGTGCACCCCTTCCTTTTACCTGAAAATGGTGTGCTCAGAGGGGGTGGGGGAAGGGAAGGGGAAGGACAGGGAGACAGAACAATAGGTAGGCAACAGGAAGGGGGAGGGGCTAAAGGAGGTACATAATGGTCAGCACAGGAGTGGTTCAGCCACTTTTGCTGAAGTTTTGATCCCTCCCATCCACCCTTAAACTATAGATCATGAGGGGGAAGACAGTCAATAGGGACTGTATGGTAGGTCTGTCAGAAGTGGATGACAGAATTGTCCGGTAGGATGGTTAACGTACTGCAAAAGGTGGATGTAGAAGGTCTGTCGGAGGTGGATGACAGAATTGTCCAGTAGGACAGTTAATGGACTGCCGAAGGTGGGTGGCAGAGATGAGAGGAAAAGGGGGGGAGAGGAGAAGGGAAAGAAAAAGGAATAGGATGAAAAGAAAAAGAAGCTGAAGAAGGAAAAGCAGTGTCGGTTCTCACCGTTACCTAACAGGAAAAGAGAAGAAGAAGGCACCCAGGTTTTCAATTGGGGGAGTGACAAGAGGAAGAAAGAGGGATGATCAGAGATTAATATATGGATGCAATTAATTAATATGGTGAAACATACAATAATAAAAGATGAGATGGAAAATGGAATTATGATATATAATAAATTAATTGCCAGTCTGAGCACAACAACATTCACATGAGCCTGTTGGATAAGCTGGGAGAAATGGGGGTCTGGAACCAGATGATCAGATGGATAGGCAATTGGCTCCAGGACCGGACCCAGAGGGTTGTAGTTGGCGGGATAGTCTCATCTCCAAGGAGGGTCATTAGTGGGGTCCCACAAGGATCAGTCCTTGGGCCCCTCCTGTTCAATACCTACGTCTCTGACATAAGGACAGGTATCAGGAGTGAGATGAGTCTCATTGCGGATGACTCAAAACTGGGGGTGGTGGTGGATGGGGAGGAGGGAGGTGGCCCTACAGGGGGACCTGGAGGCTCTGTAAAGATGGTCTAGAAAGTGGAAGCTGAGGTTCAATGCAGGGAAATGCAAGGTACTGCACCTGGGGGCCAGAAACCTGGGCCAAGTGTACACCCTGGGAGGAAATGCTACAAGTCTCGATGGCTGAGAGGGACCTGGGGGTGGTGGTGGAAGTCAAGATGAACAACTCTGAGACTTGTAGGAGGGCAGCAGCCAAGGCCAACGGGATGGTGGGATGCATCGCTAGGGGGATCACTCCAGAAGGAGGGAAGTGATACTGCCTCTGTATAACTGCTTAGTGAGGCCGCACCTCGAGTACTGCGTGCAGTTTTGGAGGCCACACTTAAAGAGGGACATTAAACTCCTGGAGAGGGTCCAGAGGAGGGCAACCAAAATGATTTGGGGCTTGGGGGACAGAACCTATGAGGAGAGGCTCGAAGAGCTAAATATGTACACATTGGAAGAGAGAAGGGACCGGGGAGGACATGATAGAGGTCTTCAGGTACATGAAGGGGGTAAATAGGGGAGGAACAGTCAGGGTGCTTCGAAGGAAGGAGGAGGGGACCACTAGAGGTCATGGGTGTAAGCTGGAAGGGGAAGATTCAGGGGAGAAAAGAGGAGGTGCTACTTCACTGAGAGGGTGGTGGAGCCATGGAATGCGCTGCCTAGGGGGCTGGTGGAGGCAGAGACCATGGAGGGGTTCAAGAGGAGGTGGGACAGGTACAGGGGAAGGGTTCTGGAAGCAAACTCCAACGCAGCGAGAATATCCAGAACTGGGAAGGGAGAAGCCAGAGAAGGCGAGGGGGGCAGCAAGGTCAGCTCTCAGGGTGGGGGCTGACCAAACGAGCAGACGCGAAAGACCATTAGGCCTATTCTGCTGGCATTTTAGTATGTTAGTAGTATGTTAGTATGTCTCTGTCTTTTGTAAGGGAAAAGGGGGAAATCCAGGACAATGGAGATGTAGTGGATGTGGAGCAGCTGTGCATAGGGACTGTAGATTAGGAGCATGCCCTATATGTGTGAGGCTGTTTTACCTGGAAAGGGAGGTTTGGGAGTTGAGCATAGTGGTAGATCACTTAATATTGGAAGTAGGAGAGAGAGAGAGAGAGAGAGAAGAAGTGGTGGTCTGGCAGCTCAGGGGAACATTTTGTAAGCTCTGATGCGGGGAGGGATAGTGTGGAAATTGGGGAAGGTAGCAGACCAGTCAATGTATAACACAGGGATGAACTAGAAGAGGGGAGTAAGTGGAGGTGGGAGGGTCTGGCTACTCATGGGGTTCTTGGGGGGTGGGTCATACAAGAGTTGGCCGGAAGAGGTCAGGAAGAGAGTGTGGGGAGGGAGCAACAGAGCAAAGGGGGCTGGTAATGTCAGCCTCAGTAGGACAAGGGGGAGAAGGCAGCGGTGCTGCAGGGGCTGTAGTAATGAGAAACAGGAATTCACCTCTACAAAAAAGAAGTGACACGGGGAGCCTGTGGAGATGGGGAAGACTGATGTTGCAAGCGGGGACAAGAGAGACATGAAGAGGTAAGTCAGAAGGTAAATAGGGACCCTGAAAAAACAGCTGAAGACGGAAAGGCTCGGATTACAAGTAATGAGGAGACAGAGAAGGCTGATGTTGCAAGTGGGGGGGCAGGAGAGAGATGGAGTGGTAGGTCAGATGGTAAGCAGGGCCCCTGAAAAAAACAGCAGAGGATGGAAGGGCTGGAATTAGGAGAAATGAAGAGTTAGGAGCAGGGTTGAACACAGATTCAGGGGAAGTAGTAGACAGTGGGAAGGAATTTGTAAGATTTGGGGTTGCAGATCATACTCCGAGAGGGGGAGTAACGTAAGTAGCATGGGGGAGTAAACAAGGAAAGGGTGCTTGGAGGGTCAGAGATGAGGATGACATGCAGGGAAAAGGCAGTGGGTAAAAGCAGGCAAGGCACTGAGGAAGGGGAAAAAAGGGTCCTGGTTTTGTGGGACTCCATCATTACAGGAATCTGATGGGAAAAGGGGGAGACAAGGAGCTTTATGGATAGAATGTATGCATGGGATGACGATGTTTAGGGTGGGGTACCTTGTACACTAATTAATAAGAAAGCATGGAGGGGTGTGCCACATTGTGGTACACATTGCCACTAATGATGTGGTGGAGAATAGTGTGAAAGAAGTGCAGGCCAGATATAGGGAACTGGCAAGTTTATGCCTAGCTCAGAACTGCACTGTCACATTTTCAGAAATCTTGCAAGTATGGAAGGGTGCTTTGGAAAGAAAGCAGAAGCTTAGGGAAATCAACAACTAGCTAAGATAGTAGCGTCTGGCTATGGGGCATGGGTTGGAGTACAAATGGGGGACTACATGGGAGAACAAAGAACTATTTGCTAGGGACAGACTACACTTAAGAAAGGAGGGAAGGAGGTTCTTAAAAACAAGCTAGGTAATTATATATCTAGGTGGTGGGGTTTAAACTAGATGAGGGGGGGGGCTTGAGAGTACAGGGCTCTTGAGTGAAATAGGAGGGTGTTGGCTCTTTCCCCAGTCTGGAGGAGGACAGGAAGTGAAGGCCAAACCTAGAGAAGTGGAGGCTGGGAGCAAGGGGTTGGTAAGATAGGGTAAAATTCTGGGAGGGGCTGGAAAGTTGTTCTGATAAATGCACAGAATCTGGAAAACAGGATGCTGGAGTTGCATGCATTGCTGGAAGAGGTGTGAAAGTGGCTGCAATCACTGACACTTGGGTCAACCAGTACCAAGACTGGGATATGAAAATACCTGGGAACACCACACTTAGAAAGGATAGTACAGTGGGTGGGGGGTTTGCACTATTTGTTAGGGAAGGGATAGTGTGCAACAAAGAGGGGGTGGAGGAGGATAATATGGAGGCAGTGTGGGCAATGTTACAGGACAGTAAAGGTTGAAGGTTTAATTTGGGGGTGGTCTACAGGCCACCCATGCAATTGGAGCACATGGATGGGGAACTAACCGACAATTTGAGAAAAAAATGCAGGGGGGGTGGGAATGTGATACTAGAGACTTTAACATGCCTGGGACAGACTGGAGCTCCATGGCATCCTCATCAGCAAAGGAGCAAAGAGTGAACGACACAACTCCAGGACATATATCTGAATCAGCTTGTTGAAGAACTGACTAGAGAGGGAAGCATCGTGGACCTGATGCTAGCCGATGGGGAGCAGGTCAGGGATCTGTTGGTGGAAGCCTGGTAGTGACCACTCCATGGTGTGTTTTACCTTGGACATAGGGAAGGAAAGGAATCAAATTAAGACCATGGTTGTGGACTTCAGGAGGGCAAACTTTGGGGAGATGGCAGATATCCTCAGAGAGCATATAAGTAAAAGCAGAACCAGAGTGGACATGGAGAGGCAGTGGGAAATCCTGAAGATGGGCATATTGGAGGCCATGAAAACCTGCACCAGGGCACAAAACAAGATAGCCAGAGCTAGGAAACCTTGCTGGTTGGACAAGGGAGGTACAGGAGGAAGTGAGGAATAAGAAGTTGGCCTTTAGGAGGTACAGATGCTCCCGTAGTGAGGCAGACCATGACGAGCATCATAGGACATCCAGGGAGGTTAGTAGAAGGGTAAGAAAAGCCAAGGCTGATAAGGAGCTTTGATTAGCAAGTGGTATCATGGAGGGGGAGAAGGAATTCTTTAGATATGTTATGGAATATAGGAGGGTGGGGACAGATAAGCAAGCTGGAGAAAGGAGGGGGTATGTGTAGAGGGGGTGGAACAGGATGAAGTGTTAAATGTCTATTTCAGTTTGGTCTTCACAAGGGGAAGGGATGGGCCATTGCCTCATGGAGCGGGCAGGAAAGGGGACATAGGAGGGTCTCACAGATGGGGAGATCCAGGTAGGGAGGGTGAGGGAGGCAAGTCCTTGAGAACAGATAAAGCTCCAGGGCCAGACGGCATCAACCCCAGGGTTCTGAAGGAACTGGTAGATGTCCTGGTGGCTCCAATGATGGAACTATTCAATTCCTCACTCCAGTCCATGTCATGCCCCTCCACAAGTGAGGACCTCAGGATGAAATGAGGAACTACAGACCAGTCAGCTTGACATCCATAGTTAGGAAAATGTTGGAGGTCATCTTAAAGGAATGGTTGGTGGAGTTTCTGGAGATAAATGGTTTTTAAGATGATAACCAACATGGGTTTGTCCAGGGGAAATCATGTCAAACTAACCTAGTCAAATTTTTCGACTGGGTGACAAGATTCCTGGATGTAGGAAAGCCAGTTGATGTCCTGTACCTGAACTTCAACAAGGCTTTTGATTCAGCCCCACATGGAGGGATAATTTGGAAATTGAGTGAACTGGAGGTGGGAGATAAATTGGTTGGGTGGGTAGCTAATTGGTTTAGGAATAGAAAGCAGAAGGTGGTAGTAAGGAGCAAATTCTCGACACCCAGAGTTGTCATCAGTGGGGGTTCCACAAGGTTCAGTTTTTGGCAGTATCCTGTTTAATGTATTCATTGTGGACATCAAGGAGGGGGTTGGAAGTAAAATGAGTTTGTTCACAGATAATTCTAAATTGGGGGTGGTGGTAGACAGTGAGGAGTATAGGAGGGCACTACAGGATGACCTAGGGAGGCTAGAAAATTGGGTCCATGCGTGCCAGTTAGGGTTTAACACACCCAAATGTAGTGTTCTGCACCTTGGTGTTAGGAACCCTGGGTATAACTACCACTTGGGGGGTACAGCTGACTGTCATGGCAATGGAGAAGGATCTGGAGTTGATGACTGATGCTAAAAGGAACCACTCAGAGCATTGCAGAAGAGCAGTGGCTAAGGCAAACAAAATGATTGGGTGTATAGCCAGGGGGACAGCGTCCAGGAGAAAGGCGGTTATACTTCTCCTGAACACCTCACTGATGAGGCCACATCTGGAGTACTGTGTGCAGTTCTGGTGCCTCCACCTAAACAAGGACATCACACTGCTGGAGAGAGCCCAGAGAAGGGCAATTAGGATGATTAGTTGTCTGGGGGATTTGTCATATTAGGATAGACTTAGAGAGCTAAACATGTACTCCCTGGAGGACAGAAGGGATGGGGGGATATGATAGAGACCTTCAAATACTGTACCTTTGAAAAAGGATTTTACAATACAAAATGCATCAGGCATTCATATCATTTTATATGTAATAAAGTATATTTTTAGTATTATTGGACAGCCTTAGTGGTATTTGAAAAATGTGTGTGTGTGCTCGAGTCTTTTTGGACTTGTCTGCGATCTGTTTGACTATTTGAGCACCAGTCACCTTGTGCACACTTTTTTTGGAGCAATTCCTTCAAATACCTGAAGGGTTCAACAGAGGGAACAAGGAGGGTCTGTTTGAGTTAAGAGAGGAGGGGACTACGAGAGGCCATAGTCTAAAGTTGGCTGGGGGTGGTACAGAGGAGAGGTGGAGGGGGCATTATTTCATGGAGAGGGTGGTGGCACCCTGGAATGCACTGCTGGATTACTTGGTAAAATGGTAACTGTGGGAGGTTTCATGAAGGTTTGGGACAGGCACAGGGGCAAGGTACAGGGTGGTTTGGTTATCAACAGAGGTCTACAAGGAGGGAAGTGGGAGAAAGGGTGGAATGGGGGAGTAGAGCAGCTACTATATGCTACCAGTGAGCTAAATTGGGCAGACAAGATAGACCATTAGGCCTAATCTGCTGGAAACTATGAATATATGTATATATACACTGACATAATCTAAAAATCTATTTACTAATAAATCTAAATAGGAACAGATGGGGATGATGGAAGCAGGAGCCATACCAACAAAAGCAAAACACTTAAAGCCACAGAGGCCACAAAAGGACAAAAGTTCTAACCTCACAAGGAAAAAGCTTGAAACTAATGCAAGCGAATAAACTATTTTACTGCAAAATACATACAAGAATTTACTATTATATTATTTAAACATGTAAATGTTGTTTATTTTGCACTTATAAAAATACAATTCACCATTTTATAAGCATGGTAAGACACTCCATGGATGTGCATTAGAAACTTCTAATGCACAGCCAGTGACTGAAGGCATGCAGCCTTTAGCCTTATGCCTCACTACACCCCTGGCTGTGCATTAGAAGTGTCTAATGCACATCCCATCATGTCTTATTGTTTACCCATGAAGTTAGGGCACTGCATGAGGCAAGTAAGGACTTGCCTTCTAATATGCACATGTCCGAGGAGGAAGTATAGCATAGTGGTTATGCGCACTGAGATGCATAAGTTTGTATCACTTGTAATCCTTGTGTCAGGTCTTGCAGGTATAATAGCAAGACATCGGCAAAGAGCACCATTTTGTGAGGCCTTCCCCCCAAGTCCCATTCCCAGATGCCAGGGTGATTCCAGACATTGTCATCCAGATGGTGAAGGGATGATGTATAAAGTAAGTAAGGAAGATAGGGGGCAGCCCGGTTGGGTAACCCGGGTGATCCTGAAAGGAGGTGTTAGTCTACCATTAATCATAAATTGCCACTTAGGGGAGTAGTACAGAATTACTATCCATTTTATTAACTGTTTCCCCACTCTGAACCTCTTTACAGTCTCAAACATGTACCCCCACTCCACCCAATCAAATTTTTTTTTAAGCATCCAGGGAAAGGACCGCTGCTACATGCTGCTGTGGTTTCTGTTTTGCCTCTGTCTGTTGTTCGCTCCTTGTGCTGCTGTTTCTGCTCCCTATGCTGATGCTGTTGTGCTTCTGTTGCCTGCTTGTTCCCTTTGCTTCTGCCCCCCAACATGTTTTTGTTTCGTTTTCTTTCCTGGTTCCATTTGCTGTGCTTTGCATTTCAATTCTGTGCTGCTGTCTTGCTCTGTCTTTCCCTCCATGTGTTTTGTTTCTGCTGCAACTCACTCCCCTCCATTCTTTGTGCATTCTTTCCCCTGCTGATTGCAGTCTGTGGCTTGTTTCATTTGTCTGTCCCTCTTTTCTGTGCTTTTGGAGTCTTGTTCCTTGCTTTTCTTTCAAGTCTCCTATTCAATCCTAGCTCCCAGCTTCCTGCTTTCCTTTGCTGGTCAGATGTCTCCTTTCCTTGGGAGATCAAGCTATAGCCTTTGTCCCTCAGTTGCTGCTTTTGGGTGTCTGTCTTCTAGCATTTATTTGAATTCCCTGCTGCTCCTGGTTGGTGTATGTCTTTTGTTATTAATGCTTGGGTGTTTCTATGGAGTTGCTCTCCATGTGGACCTCCAACAACATGTTCTGGTGGGTGTCAGATTCGGATACCTCTCATTTGTTCAGTAGTTCTTTGATGATTTTGTTAACTTTGTTGTTTACTAATTCCTGTCACTCCTGCGATAAGTGACACAGTGGTAATGCAACAGCCTATAGGAGCCAGCTGTGCTGCCATGTGCCTAGTCTGGCCTGTAGTTGGAATCAGGTCCCATCCTCAAAGCATTGCATGGGACAATGGGGGTCATCTGCCCATATCGGTTAGCTTCTTGGGACAGGCTCAAGACCCCAAGCTTGATTCAAACTCATCTAATCCCCCCCTTGTAAACAGTTCTTTTTCTCAGCAGCAAATCTCATGGTCACTTACTCTGGCAGTTTGAACTCAGAGGACATGAACTCCAGGCAGTCTGCTATCCATTAAATTCTTTATAGCAAGCATCCTCAAAATCTCAGTTGTCCATTAAGGAATGAATGTTTCTCAGGCTGATGTCTACATACCAAGTATTGAAGGCCCATTGTTTCTTTCTCAGCCAGAAAGCAGAAACCATTTGATTGGCATCTCAAAGCAGTAACAGCAAAATCAGCCTCACCTTCACCAGCAGTACCTACTCCTATTATCACTCATGCATTATTTTAGTTTGAAGAGTAACGGGGTCTCATTCTCCATGTGGGTTTAGCCATAGCTTGGACTGTTCCAGAGTGGCCTTCTAGAATCTAGGCCTTCTAGTCAGTCAGTATGGGACCTTTGAATCAGCTTCTTGGTATTCCCAGTAATACTCTTCCTTCACCTTCCATTCTCTGGTGTCATGCCAACAAACATCATTGCTTGTGGCTCAACATTCTGAAGTGATTCAGTAACCAACAGCACCCTAGTCAAGTGAATTGTCTACATATTCTCAACTTGCTCTTGCTATAGGATATAGTCATGCTTCTATGTTTACCACTGGTCAGTTTCTGCCAAAAGTGTTTCGTATCTATCAAGAGTTAAACCACAAGTATCCTAGGATTCTCTTAAGCAAAAAGGCATGACCAGGAGTTAGATTAAGTCTGCTAATCACCTCCTAGGGGTAATGTGGCACGGGGTGCAGCTGAGTGCCATATTGCCCCTAGGGGGTGATGGACTGTTAATCTAAATCCTGGGAGTGCCTTATTGCTATTATAAAAAATATTCCAAAAGGAAAGTGTTAAAAGTATACTTTTTGAATGTTTTCCTCATTTAGAGGGAGATTTTTTTTTTATTATGATTTATCCTCCTGTGGCCGCCTCTCTACGCCCCAGCTGTACTTCTCGCAGCCCGTCAGCTGGGATCCAGCTGCTGTCCATCGCTCCCAGGATTGCTGGCACCCCCTATAGCCCCTGCAGCTTACCCCCCACAGTGGGGTGGCAGGGAGCCCCCTAACTCCCCACTCCAAACGGATCCAGCTCAGGGTGCTAGCATCCCGACGAACACTCGCAGATGGCCATCAAGCCGTAGGAGGTGCCACCCTTTTCCCTGCTCCAGGATTCCCTGAGTCAGTGGGCGTGCAATGATGCTGGCAGTCGAGAGTGCGCACATGTCTGCATGTGCCCTCATCCAGGCGTCTGGCCCCGACTCCAACCTTAAGTACGGCGTGCGCCTCCACCTCCGAGCCTCTGCCAGGTGGCAGTCAGGCACTGACTGTCGTGGACTGCCCTCCCCGGAGAGGGAGACCAATCCTTCGGAAGCTCAATCTCTCTCCTCCCCTGCCAGCCTTCAGCGACCTGAGCTCGATCCCAAACCCGGGTCACTGGCGTGGTGCGAGGTGTGGCGTCCAGCGCCTCAATCCTCAGCACCACCGGGACGGCCTTAGAGGGAGATTTTTAATAAAATAGTTCTTCCTCCAATAGTTTCAGAATGCTGATTCAGATTCAGCAGTGCTATAGGATAGAAGGTTGACAGGAAGAATCTATGTGCCATGGTGATCAGGCTGTACAGACAGTTTAACAGGGATTAATGTAAGGCTGTTGGACTCCTAACAACCAATCTTATTGCAACATTTCTGAGACCCTTTTTATAATGAATAATAACTGATATTACTGACACTGCACTGGACTATGTGCCCTACCTGTTCCATATGCAAGTCATTTTGTCCCAAAGTATCCAGTTGCCTTGATGGTGTAGCTGGCAGCACAACCAGAATGGTATTCCAGGTGGCCTGGGTTCAAATACTAGCTGATGCACTTATTTCTTTCTCTCTTCGGTTGGTTTGGGTTTCATATATGTCACCTTGCACCATTGTAATTGTAATTATCTATGCAGCACCAGTTTGTGCATTAGAGAAAAAGGAAGGTGTTTCTGGGAGTCCCAGGTTTCTAGTTGCCTTGGTGGTGTAGCTGGTAGGACAACCAAAATTGTATTTCCAATGGCCTGGGTTCTAATTCCAGAAGAGGCATTTATTTTTATTTTCTGTTTGTTTGGGTTCCATATATGTGCGAACTGCACCCTTGTGACTGTAAATGTTAATTATCTTTACAGCACCAGGTTGTACATTAAAGAAAGAGTAAGGTGCTTCTGGGAGTCCTAGGTTTTCAGTTGCCTTGGTGGCACAGCTGCTAGCACAACTGGAACAGTAGAGAAGACTTGGTTTGCTGGCCAAGGCACCTAGCTTCACCTGAGCTCTTTCCTTCTAAGACAGCTTGAAAGGCAGAGTAGAGAAACTTACCAGAGCAAGGGAAAAGGATTAAGGCTTCTTTTGGCTAAGCAGATTTACTGTGTGGTGTTGTTTTTATTTTCTACTCACAGGGATTGCTATTGTTTGTTGCTAACATTTCATTGCTTTATTTTTCTCTGATTCAAATTGTTGTTGCTGGTATACCTTCTTCTGCATTATTACAAGGTGTGCCTACAGGAGTGTGCTAACAGATTACTGCTGTAATCTTCTGATTCAAATTGTCTTTTGTAAGGTATATCTTCTGTTACTGCTTTATTTTTCTCTGTAGCAAAGTGCCTCTTACAGGGTATATCTTCCCTGAAATTATTACAGGTGGAGCTTACATTTTTGTGACTTTTTTATCATTGGGCTATGCAAAATTACTGTTTGACACTGTTTTATTTTATTCTTGTTTTTTTTTCCTTTGTTGAAAAGGTTTGTTGTCTCAGAGGTGTTTCAGTCTCCTTCTCACATTGAAGGAGCTAATTGCTTTCCTCCCACAGCTCTTCCAAAGGATTAGGTGTGTATGTGGGGGGTGGAGCTGGCAAACTGTCAGTAATTTCCAACAGAAAGAAGGGTTAAAAGGTCAAGTTAGTTGATATCTTGGATGTAGAAGATTTGGTTTGCTGGCCAAGGCACCTAGCTTCACCTGAGCTCTTTCCTTCTAAGACGGCTTGAAAGGCAGAGTAGAGAAACTTACCAGAGCAAGGGAAAAGGATTAAGACTTCTTTTGGCTAAGCAGATTTATTGTGTGGTGTTGTTTTTATTTTTACTCACAGGGATTGCTACTGTTTGTTGCTAACATTTCATTGTTTTATTTTTCTCTGTAGCAAAGTGTTTCTTACAGTGTATATGTTCTCTGAAATTATTACAGGTGGTGTTTTACAGGTTTTACAGTTTTATCTAACATTAGGATAAGCTTTCAGGGTTACTGCATTTGTTGTTGACTGATTGTTTCTGCTCTTACCTCCTTGTTCTTTCATCCGTAGTTCTTCTTTTTCGGCAGGGGAAGGGCCCAGACACCCACCCCATCCCCAACCACCCCACACTACACTCCTTTTATAGGGTACCACAGTTGTGACATTTCCTGTGGCAGAGCAGGAAGGGGTGGATCAGTGGGGCAATCCACAAGGTGAGCTCATTTACAGGGGCATTAATAATTTAACTTGTTATAACAAGTAAAACAAAAACAAAACACAATCAAACCATTACTTGCATTTTTTTTCCTTCTAATTACTCTGACTAGGTTATAAACCCAGCAACTTATCTGGAATGGATATCATTAACTGCAGGTACTGTGGAACAATTTTCAGAAGGATGGTCTTACAGGATTTAGGACACTGTCCTACATGCTGGGCCATTGGAGATCTTAGTGCTCAGCTCCGGGCAGCATGGGCAGAGATTGCACACCTCAAATTTCATATTCAAGAGGAAATACATTATAAGAACCACCCGCCATTTCCCCAGCATCCAACAAGAAAAACATTGACCGCAGAGGGTAGTTGGTCCAGGAGGTTGGCAGGTGGTTAGGAGGGGCAAATCAGGTGCCCCATCACTCTCTGCTCTCCAACATATTACCTCCAAAAACTATATAAACACTACAAACAGGTATCTGCCTCTATCTCTGAAATCAAACAAAGAGGCAGAAGACACTGCAGAGCAGGACACTGCAGCACAGGAGCTAGCACAACAAAACTCACCCAAATCAGGAAGCAAAATAAAAAAAGCAAAAAGGAAATCCAAAAAACTTCTGATCATAGGAGACTCCATGATTTGGGGAGTTGATACCCATCTCCAGCCAGGGGTAATGGTCAGATGTCTCCCAGGTACATCAGCATGGAGAGACACTGACCGCATTGCTAAAATTGTTCACAAAGCAGGAGAAAACATTGATGTCCTAGTACACATAGGGACTAATGATCTCACCAGCCGGTCAGTTGTAGAGACCAAGGAACACCTGACCAGGCTGGGTGACAAACTATCATCTATTTCGTCCGGCATCTCCTTCTCTGAGATCCTACCAGTCTGGGAGAGGGGGGCTGATGGACAGAAGGTCAGAGAAGGGGAGATAGGGGAGTGAAACACTTGGCTCAAGGGCTGGTACCAGGAAAAAGGACACAGATTTGTAGGGAACTGGCAACAGTTCTGGGAGCGAAAGTTCTTTAAATTTGATGGACTGCATCTGACTAAGGAGGGAGTCAGTGCATTGGGGCAGAAGTTTGACGTCTTTGCAGAATATTTAAACTAGCAAATGGGGAGAGGGGTGTAGCACCCCATACGTCAAATGGGAAGAACACCCCTCCCCCCTCAGCTAGTGGTCAAACAGGGATTCAGCATGTTTTGCATCACCAGGTAAGAAAAAAGGTTTGTCTCCCCATACGATGCACAGGGGTAATGCCAAACCTCACCCAACAACTAATACACCGAAATTTGGCCAATGGAAAATCATGTACACAAATGCTCACAGCCTGGGAAATAAGATCCCAGACCTGCAGGCAATAATGTCAGAGGCTAAACTGGACATAGTAGCAATTAGTGAGACGTGGTTTACCAGTAACCACACTTGGGAGACTTCAGTACCTGGCTATGTATTGTTCAGAACAGACCGAGGTGCAAAAAGGGGGGGAGGAGTGGCCCTGTATGTCAATGAAAATATCAAAGCTACAGAAATTCAGAATACACATAAGGAGCCAGAAGGACTGTGGGTCACCCTGGAAACAGGAAATGGGACAGCCATAAGAACTGGGGTTGTCTACAGGCCCCCAGACCAGGGGGAGGACATAGACACATTACTGTTAGAAGATATACAAAACATGACAGCTAAAGGGGAGGTTCTGATAATGGGAGACTTCAACATGCCAGATACAGATTGGTCAATACCAGCAGGAACATCTGCCAGAACTAGACACATAGTGGATTCCCTGCAGGGGGAGGGCCTCAAACAACTGGTACAACAACCCACAAGAGACAGGGCTATCCTAGATCTAATACTGACTAACAGGGAAGGGATCACAGATCTCCAGGTAGAAGGTCACCTGGGGGCCAGTGACCATCACATGGTATGGTTCAATTTGGCTACTACATCTAAATCATCCCATTCCAAGGCAAAAATATGGGACTTCAGAGGAGCTGACTTTGATAAGATGGCCAACAGAGTTAAGCTAGCCCTGGCAAAAAGAAACACAGGTGAGGGGGTACAGGCAAAGTGGGCAAGCACTAAGGATGCAATACTTGAAGCAACATCCCATTGTGTTAGACAGAAAAGGAAGTGCAAAAGAAGAAGAAAACCACTTTGGTTCTCAAATACAGTAGCAGAAAAGGTCAGAGCCAGAAGGCTGGCCTTCAGGAAATATAAGGGAACACAGCGGGATGAAGATATGGAGGCATACCGAACTGCCTTAAGGGAAGCAGGGAAGGCAGTAAGGCAAGCAAAGTCCCAAACTGAGGAAACACTAGCACAAACAGTAAAAGAAGGTGACAAGACTTTCTATAGATACATTAGTGAAAGGAGAAAGTCCAGAGGGGGTATTGCTAAGCTTAATGGAGGAAAGGGAGCATGTGAGGAGGAGGACCATGTAAAAGCATCTATCCTAAATAGATACTTTTGCTCAGTATTTACTGAAGAGAAGGTTGGGCAGGGCCCACAGCTCAGCACCATGGACACAGGGGGGAGGGGGAGAGCACTACTCCCTTCACAAAAGAAAGGGTCCTACAAAAGCTTGCTAAGCTTCAGGGTGGATAAGGCAATGGGACCTGATGGCACACATCCCAGGGTACTTAAGGAGCTAAAGGTGGAACTAGCAGAGCCATTAGCAGAACTGTTTAGTGAGTCTCTGAGCACAGGAGAGGTCCCAGAAGACTGGAGAAGGGCTCATGTGATCCCACTCCACAAGAGTGGTAGCAGGAAGGAGGCAGGGAACTAAAGATCAGTCTGTCTTACCTCAGTAGTGGGCAAGATTATGGAGGCACTCCTTAAGGAAAGGATAGTGCAACACCTGGAATCCATAGGGGCACAGGATCCAAGACAGCATGGGTTTACAAAAGGAAGGTCCTGTCAAACTAATCTAATAGATTTCTTGGACTGGGTAACCAGAGTGATGGACCAAGGGGGAGCAGTTGATGTCGCCTACCTTGACTTCAGCAAAGCTTTTGACACTGTTCCACATAGAAGATTGATAAATAAGCTGGGTAGGCTCGGGTGGGTCAGAAGTTGGTCAACTGGGTGGCAAACTGTTTTGAAGGGCAGAAAACAGAGTGGTGGTAAATGGTATACAGTCAGAAGAGATGCAAGTCACAAGTGGGATACCTCAGGGATCAGTCCTGGGGCTAGTCCTCTTCAACATCCTCATTAGTGACCTTGCAGATGGACTAGAGGGTAAGGCTTGTCTGTTTGCAGATGATACCAAGATCTGTAACAGAGTAGATGATCCAGATGGGGTGGGCAGAATGAGAAGAGATCTGGATAAACTAGCAAAATGGTCAGAAGAGTGGCAACTGGGATTTAATGCAAAGAAGTGCAAGATCATGCACATAGGGAAGAGAAACCCTGAAGCCACCTATAGGCTGGGAGGGGAGTTGCTAGCAGTCACAAAGGAAGAAAGAGACTTGGGCATCATCATCACTGGTGACCTGAAATCATCCAAACAGACCACTAAAGCAGTAGGTAAGGCTAGGGGGTATTAGGGTGTATTAGTAGGGGTATCACAAGTCATAAGAGGGAGGTAATAATCCCTCTTTACAAGACACTGGTTAGGCCCCATCTGGAGTACTGCTTGCAGTATTGGAGGCCACACCTTCACAAGGACATTAACCAAATTGAGGCAGTCCAGAGAAGGGCAACCAAAATGGTGCAGAGACTGCATCAGAAGACATATGAGGACAGATTAGCAGAGCTCAATATGTATACCCTTGAGCAAAGGAGGGAGAGAGGTGTTATGATTGAGGCATTCACACATCTTAAGGGCATTAACAAGGTGAAAGAGTCTAACATGTTTAAATATAAGAAAAATAGCAGGACAAGAGGACACAGCATGAGATTAGAGGGGGCCAATTAAGGGGGAATGTGAGGAAATTCTTTTTCACAGAAAAGGTGGTGGATGCATGGAATGGCCTACCTCAAGTGGTGGCTATGAATACAGTGCAGGGCTTCAAACAGGCATGGGATAGGCATAAGGGAGCAATAAAAATGAGTATGAATAGATAGGCCACTGACAGAGCAAAGGCCGATGGCACATTTATAAGGTAGAAAAAGAAATGGGCAGACTGGATGGACCTTGCGGTCCTTATCTGCCATCAACTTCTATGTTTCTATGTATTCCAGGTGGCTTGGTTTCAAATCCCAGCTGAATCACTCAACACTTTCTCTTTTCTGTTTGTTTGGGTTCCAAGTTGTCATTTTGCAGCCTTCTGTCCTCTCTTTTCATTACTATCTGAAGACCTCTTGTTTGTTCAGTAGTTCTTTGTTGTTTTTTGTTGTTTAATCTCCTATTTATCTCCAAATTCGTATTCATCTTATACTTCAGTATCTGAGCAAGTATTTCATGCACCAATTCATCTTTTGGAAGAAAAGGATAACAGATTGCATTTCTTTCGGATCAAGCAGTTCTATCACTCTATTGCATGCTGCAGCTAATGTAAAGAAACCTACTCCAAGCTGGTCTGCCCCTATATTCTTGCCTCTTTCCTAACCAGGCCACAGCTGACATTTGCCTACTTTGACTACAGTTCAAATTCCTCATTTGCAGCAGTTGTTCACCCATCCACCTGAATCTCTTTCAAGTTTTCTCTATGGCTTTGACGTAGGCTTTCATACTGGATTTCATTCCATTCCATCCACCTTAGTTATTTGTTTGCTTCTACAGATCTTAGATGTCTCACAACAAACTGCATGACATTTTGATCTGGTCTTTTCTGTCTCAACCAAATAATCCTGCACAAATAAAAACTGTCATCCTTACCAGGACATCTCAAGTTTATAATGTGGTGTATTCCATGACAAAAGTTTTCATATCCCTTCTCAGTGTGACACATTTAATCACTGGTACTGCTCTGGGTTATCACTTTACCATCATGCTTTCTGTTTTTTAGGCCTTATTATGTGACCACATTTTCTCTTCGACTGGAATGGCATATCCATATTTGAAAAGATAAATTGCCATAATTAAAAATTTAACTTACGAATTTAATGTTCCTCTTTGAAAACTCATCCTATGGTTTTATGGCATCTTGTGGCCCATTTTGATTTTGCTGTTCAAGGCCATCATAAATCCAAGATCTTCCACATTTTCAGTCTATTTCTTCCTTGACTGAACCTTATCCCTTTGCAGCAGCTGCTCTCACCTCAGGTCACCTTTTGGAGTAATCAGTGTGTCATAGTCTATTCTGATCAACATGCAGTCTATTCTGATCAACATGCAGTCTTAGACATAATGAATAGAGGTTAGCCCCCAATAATGAATGTCTTGAGAAGATCAACATGAACTTTAATGCATTTCGAACATCTATCCTCTGGCTGCCAAAATTATGACTCCTTCCCCATCATCCTAGGATCTGCATATTGCTCACAAGCAATCTGCCTGTTGGTCACATCATACTGCATACAAGCAAGTGCCCTTTCAGACACATCATACTGCTCATAAGCAATTGACCTGTCATCCATACCATACTGCTCACAACTGCTCAGCCTGTCTGCCACATCATGCTGCTGAAAAGTATTCGGCCTATTGGCCACACGTTACAACCCACAACATTTGGCCTGTCAGCCTCATTATACTGCTTCAAGCAATTGGCTTGTCAACCTCATCATACTTGTAATAAACAATCAACCTTTTGGCTGCATCATACTGCTCTGATTAATCAGCTTGTCAGCTACATCTACTGCTCTTAAGCATTAGGCATGTTGGCCAATATTATCAGATGATATACTGTATATTGGAGTTCCATTTACCTTGATATCCATCTATCCTGGCCTGAACTTATCCAGTCCAGCAATTAAAGCATTACTTCAAGACCTGTGAAATTTACTTCTCAAGGAATGCCATCAAGGAGGCTTATAGTCTGTGCTCTTTATTACAAGCTAACAAATCTCTTACAGGGTAAAGTCTGTGGTTCACTAGCTAGTCAACATTTACAATACACTATGACCTTAACCTTATTTGGATTTCTAAGATCATTGGAATGCACTGTCTGCCTCCTCCTTGGTTATATTTGATCCTACTATCTACTTGTCTAATCAGTTCAGATCTGCTTACCCTCACACCATCAAAGGAATGACTCCTTCTCCACTATTCCAAGATCAGCAAATGACCTAAATAAATATGTCACAACCATACTTCTGCTACCATCTGGAAGTCTATAGCTACATCAACAAATCTGCCTACAGAGTAGTGTGACATGGTTGAATATGGCCCTGTCCCAGTTATTATGGAGAAAGAGTTTAAATGCAAGGATATCTTCTATTCTCTCCTCTCCTTTTCTGTCTCTTCTCTGTCTGGTTGCACAACCAAATATTCTTGTGAGACCTAGGACTTGATCACCCCAATGGTCTTGCAATTCTGTGCCTCTCACTATCTCTCTTTCCTCACTTGTTGTTTCTGTCTTTTCTTCCCCATTGCATATCTGCATGTATAAAAATATATGTGAATCATTTTGTGAAATGCAATTGATACTGGGATCCATTTGTTTAAAACGTTATATAGTTATTCTGTTGAAATGATTGCAAAGCTAAAACTGTATACAGTTGTACCGTTGAAAAGATTGCAAAAGCTATTTGGAACTCAAGGGTTTAACCTGAGATCCAATTGTTAAGCCTTTTACATATGATGTAAACAAGAGGTCTGTTCTGGGTCACAATGTTCTTTTTGCTGCACCTGCTGAAACTGACAAGAACATTGGAAACTTACAAGAACACTGTGTGAGAAACATGCTTTTTTCTTAACGAGCTCCTGCACAGACTTATAAAAAGGAGCTGCAATGTTTCACAAAAGAGACAGACAGAGAGAGAGACTGAGATTGGAAATTGAAAAGAAAAACTCGGAAGGACTCTGTTTTCTATGTTTCTACTGCAATTGTAAATAGTTATTCTGAACATTTTTTGTTTATTTTACTATTATTAATGAAACTGTTGTTGCAAATTTTATAAGTTCTCCTGGTTTTCCTATGCATCCTGACCTGTTCCTGGATCACAAGTAGTATTGAAGAAATACACTACCTTCTGCACCCTTCAAAACATAGACCTTCTGCAATATTATGTTTCTCATATTCTGGCATTTGCATCCTTCTGATTTCAAACATTTAGCTTGACAGTCACAACAATCCAAAATGATATCTCAAGTGTACTGCTTATCTTGATGTCTATCCATCCGAATACCACATGAGCTTACTTATCCTAGCAATTAGGGCTTCATTCAAGTTTTGAGAACATTCACTCTTCAGTATCCCACAAGGAAGCCTAAGGATTACAACCTATATTTTTTTTTACACAAACATTTTATTGAGAAATATGTGACTATGCACAAGAACATATAACCTTGACATTCCTGACTGGGGTAACCCCTTGGATAGACATTTCTAAAAAGGTAACACAAGAAGGTAACAATGTTGGGCCCCTCAGATTCTGAAAGTCATTGGAAAGAGCTTTCAAATGCCGTACTGGACTTTTCTGTAGCTGTTGGCAGTCCTGAGATATAGGCATCTAAATCAGCTGTCAAGTAAAAGATGGGAGCAACCATTTCATGGAATCTTAACACAGAAAATGATGCCTCTGAGGGGCAGGCTATGTGATGTTAATTACAGCTTGCCCCTCAGTGACATCACTTTCTGTGTTAAGATTCCATTAAATGGCTGCTCTCTTGTTTTAACTGTCTGCTGATTTATATGTTTATATCTCAGGACAGCTAACAGCCACAGGTAAGCCCAGTACCTCATTTGAAATCTCTTTTCATGGACTCTCAAAATCTGAGAGACCCAGCATTACCTTCCTCTTATACAGATTTACTATATGTCAGTTCATATCAAACCCCGGGTCATACCTGAACATAGGCAAATGTCTTGTCTAGTGTACTTACCTGGTTAACAAAAGCTAAATAAATAATAAATATATAAATACTATTAGTCTATCAGTATACACTAGTATATTAATACTAACTACAGCCTATATTTTTAGTGATGAATCACTTAAAAGATGGTGTTTTGGATCTCCCCTTGATCTTAATCTTAAGGCAGCCATGACATTAGCATTCCTTGAATTCCTAAGACCTAGAGAATTTACCACTTCTTCTATCTGCAGTCCTGCAATTCACCTAACAAAGTACAGTCTCAAGAGAGCATCGGATAAATCACTTTACCTTTACTTTACCATATCAAAAACTGAAAGATATAATAAGAGGTCCACATAACCTATTTTGCAACAAACTCAGCTTGGCACCCCATTCAAGTTGTCTGCCAACTGCAAGCTAAGGACAGACATCCTGATTCTACTTTTGCTCTTCTGTGTACTAAAAACTGTTACATCATGACTACTACCTGGTACATGCTTAGTCTCAGAGTATTGCTATCTTGTCAGAGTCTCAAGTCCTCATCTATTTTTCAGCCATCATTTATGAGTGCAACAGTCATCTCTGCTTCAGAAGAACATACCAGCTCACATTGTCAGTATCATAGTTCACTCACATCCTTCTTGAAACATAGACAGCAAAAAGTAAACTCTTCCAAGCCTATCTTCAGTTAACCTCATAATTTTGTTGAAGCCTGAAAGGAAGGCTAGCCTAGTAACCTTGGTTCCCCAGTGAGCATGAGGTAGTAATAATGGTGGATTTCAATCTACCTAGGATTGACTGGAAAATCCTGGCCACCTCCTGCACTACTGCTGCATGCATTTCAAAGTGGTTTCCTGGCACACAGTATCTTGGAACCCATGAGGCAGAGACTAGTACTACAGCTGGTCCTGTCCCTCTACGGTCATGTTTAGAATGTGAAAGTGATAGTGCCATTTGCAAGTAGTGACCACCACATAGTGTGGTTCCACCTGGACACAGGCAGTGGGATGGTCAGAACCAGGACAAGGGTTCTGGACATTAAGAGGGCTGACTTTGGTAGGATGGGAGAAATTGTAGTAGGTCACCTTACTGGGATCAGAATAGAGATGGATGTAGAGCAGAGATGTTCAGTAATAAAGGAGGGACTGATGGAGGCCACTAATGAGTGTGCTAAAATCAAGAGTAGGAAAATAAAAGCCAAAAAGCCCAGCTGGTTCAAAAAGGAGGTGACAAGATAGCAACCTTCAGGAAGTGCAAACATACTCAGAAAGAAGAGGACAGGGAGGATTACTCTGCTAATTCAAGAAAGGTGAGCAGAGTGGTTAGGGAGGCAAAGGCTAATAAGTAAGTGCAGTTAGCACAGGGGGTAAAACAGTGGAGAAGGCTTTTTTCCAATATATAAGGGAGAACACTAACACTGAAGAAGACATTTTCAGATTAAAAAAAGTAGGGTGGTTTGGCAGAGGGTAGTCAAAAGAAAGCAGAATACTAAACATGTACTTCTGTTCAGTCTTCACTAGACAGAAAGATAAACAAGTGCCACAAGGAAACAGGAGAATGAGGAACAGGGGCCTGAAGGTGAATAAAAACCCATGGCAAGATGGAGTACTTCCAAGGGTTCTAATGGAACTAGCAGAAGTTCTGGCACAGCCAACTGGCAGACCTGTTCAATGCCTCTCTGGAGTTGGGGATCATGACCTGGAACTGGAGAACTGCACACGTGGTGCTTTTTCACAAAAGTGGGCTGAAGGATGAATCAGGGAGCCACAGGCTAATCAGCCTGACCTCAAAAGTGGGCAAGCTAATGGAGACAGTCCTGAAAGAGAGATTGGTGAGCTTTCTGTAGGATAATGGCTACAGGACATAAAGGAGCATAGGTTTGTGTCAGGGAGGTCCTGCTAGATGAATCTAATTGACTTCTTTGACTGGGTCACTAGAACAGTGGGCAGGGGCCAAGTAGTTGTTATCCTGTATGTGGACTTCGGCAATACCATCAACTCGGTACCTCACAGAAGACTGGCCTGGAAACGAGAAGACCTAGTGATTGGGGCTAAGCTTGTTGGTTAGGTCAGAAATTGGCCACAGGACAGAAACAAAAAGGTGGAAGTAAGGGGGGGTCAGAAGCAAGCCTGTGACCAGTAGGGTCCCTCAGGACTCTGTCCTTGTTCTGGTGTTATTTCACATATTCATAAAGTAAGTGATATAGTGGACAGGATCACACATAACATGTGCCTCTTTGCAGATGATGCAAAGCTCTGTGGAAGGGTGGACATGGAGGAGGGGAAACAGGAACTTAGGAAAGACCTGGCTAGGCTAGAGAAGTGTTCTGGTATTTGGCAACTGGGAGTTAATGCTAAAAAGTTTAAAGTTATGCAGTTGGTGATGAAAAACCCAGGGACCAAATGATGGTTGGGCAGTATTTAGGTAACCAGTACAGAGGAAGAACAAGGGGGCACAATTTGAAGATAGAGGGGGACTGCTCAGAGGTAATGTGAGGAAGTATTTTTTCACGAAGAGGGTTGTGGATGCATGAAATGGCCTTCCTGAAGAGATTGTGGAGCCAAAAACAGTGGTGGAATTCAAGAATGCATGGGACAGTCATAAGGCAATTCTAGAGGTGGGGGTAAGAGGAAGTAGGCTATTGGTTAACTAGGATCTGCAGCTTATCCATTAGGTAGGGAAATGGGCAGACTGGGTGGCCCAAGTAGTCCTTATCTGCCATCAGATTATATGTTTCTTTGTTTCTATGTTTCTATGAGGAGGAAAATGACCTGGGTGTAATTATCAAGAACTATCTGAAACACTTGGCACAATACAGGAAGGCTGTGGTCAAAACAAATTGAACATTGGGCTGCACAGCCAGGGAAATCACCAGCAAGAAGAAAAGACGGATGGAGATAATTTTGCTACTGTACAAGACTCTGGTGAAACCACACCTAGAGTGCAGTGTACAGTATTGGAGCCCCTATCTTAAGAAGGATATACACTTGCTGGAAACAGTCCAGAGAAGGGCAGCCAAGATGATCTATGGCCAGAAAGGGAACACCTACAAGAAGAGGCTCAGGGGTTCAATGTGTACTCTCTTGAGGAAAGAAGGAAGAGGGGAGATGATTGAAAAATTCAAGTACTTTAAAGGTATAAACAGGGTGAGCACTGAGGGCCTCTTCAGCCTTAGTGGAAACAAGTCACTAGTGGTAACAGCCTAAAACTGGTGGGGGTAAGATTCAGAAGAGAGATGATGATGTACAGTTCCATCAAGAGGGTGGCAGCTAACTGGAATGAGTTGCCAGAGGAGCTTGTATCCTAAAATGGTTGACAGCTTCAAGAGAGGCTGGGACAGCATGAGGGGGAAAGTTGCAGGTAGAGAGGAAGAGGGGTACTTGACAGAGGTCAAGGGGCAATGAGGAGGGGGTGAGGTTCCCTCTGTGAATGCAGTAGGAGCTGCACATTTGAGCAAACTAGATAGACCATAATGCCTTTATCTGCTGGCACAGTATGTTATCATCAGGTCTATGTTTCCATGGGATATGTAGGCATACAAAAATAAGCTGTACTCCTGGCCCAAAGGGCTCTTATGTTTCAGGCATCAGTGAAGGCAAAAGTCTTAACCAACTTGCTGAGGATCTTGGCAGTTTTTGATAGGGGGTCTGGGCTGGTATTAGACCTATCTAAAGTAATATCAAGGATCCAACAGAAGTCCCTCCCAACACACACTATCAATGGGCCTGCAAACTCAGTCATTTCTAGGGCAACTTGTGGAAAGAATGACCCGTCTTACATGTTGAGGCCATGAATTGTACCCACCAATAGATTTTCCCTATTATTGAGCTGGATTAATGCTAATATAAATCTCCCATTAGGGTCCATTGTTCCAGAATGTAATGGCTCCAGGAAATACAGGTCTAATCCAGATAGCAACCCTTATGGCCTTTGAATTAAACATGTGTTTAGCCATGTGCATTTCCATCTGACACATATTTGCGCTGCCTCCCCCCTGACATGTGAGTTTCCAGCATCAGTAATATGTCAGTTTTTAGTATTTTTCCCTTCCCATGACCTGTCTTCTTTTCACTACATTCTTTTAAATTATCATTCCAGGTAGTCATTTGGAATTTACTAGCCATTGAACAGACTCATTGTGATGTAGTTCATTTGGGACCCTAGCAAAGCCTGGAGCCTCAGTCATTAAATACCCATGAAGGAGAAGTGGCTGAGTTTAGTGTATATAACTTCTGAAAGAAAAAAAAACCTTTTGCCCACCTACACCCTCCATCCTGCTCCTTCCCCTCCCACAACAATTTCAAACAGTATCTTCAGTGCCTGCTTCCTGTCCTTCAGTGCCTCACCCCAATTCCCAAACATAATAAAAGTAGAAATAACAAAATCTCTCCCCTACCCTCCCTCCTCAGGCTAGAACTTGCCTGAGAAAATGTCTCTTGCAAACTTGCAGCAGGCATATGGTATTGTTTTTCAGGCACCAATTTTCACGTCTAACTGTGTGTAGTACAACCATTTTGCAATTAACAGATAGAGGAATGACCAAAAGGGACAATTTTGCCTGCATATCCTGAAATGTTCGAGCAGCTTGAACCCTAGACACACCAGATCTAGTTGATTTACCTTAAACTTTCCTGGGAAATCTGTGCTCGCTGTGTATGCTGGCATCATTACTTTAAACTAATTGTTAAGCAACATGAACATATAACCTCTTGTGCTGAATTAAAGAAGAATGGTAAATGATAGCAAGTGACAAAGACCACTGACTTAAAATCTTGAGCATACGAGAAGATTTATAATCTAAGATATTTGAAGCATAAAAAGTGCAAAATGCAATGAGTTGTAGTCGATTAGGCTGCTAGGCAAATTGCCATGGCAATGAGTTGTAGGTTAGGCTTCTAGACCGATTGCTAGGCTGTCTTATGATATTTAGCAGAGTGCCTCCACCCCAAGGCAGTTCTTCATCATGTGGGCAGTCCCTTCCCTTGTTTTTATCCACTTCCCCACAAGTGGTAAAGCAAGAAAAATAAGAGACCAGATGAGCCATAGAACTATATAAAGCCTAGCAGTGGAGTAGAACCAAAAGTTAAGCCCTGTGCTCATAAACAGTGCCCTCCAGTGCATGGTGGCTGTGCCATTTGTAATCCAATTCCAGTGTTCCCAGAATCAAACTGCCACCAGGGAAATTCAAAATTTAGTACATCAATAAATTGTTAAAAGGTTTATTATTGGGTTATCCACTGGAAGGTATAAAGATTTAAGCTCCCTTCCCTTATCCTCAGACCATGGCCACTGTGGAATTTCCTTTGTAGTGCGTATTGTCAGGGTTTGCCTATGCATCATGCAGTTGGTTCTGTTACAGCTTGAAGGCTGCAGTGTGCATAGATGCTGGCAGCCGCGGCCTGGAGGGTAGGTGACACTGATGTTTTGCTAAGCACTTGAGACTGGAGAATTTAATTCACTCACATAACTGGAGGGGGTTACCCATTAATTTACTTAGTGCAGGGTTTGACTACTTTCCCCCGGAGAACCCTGGAGAATCAGTATGAGTGTCTGTCAAAGAATAGCAAGGATGCAATAAGAATTGTCTGCAGGGTATGATAGCAAAAAAAAAGAGAACTTACTCAGAGCCTTCTCCTCAGTTGCTGCCATCCTTTCTGTGCAGCATCCTCCACTTCAAGAAAGAGGTCTTCATTTTGAGCATTGGTAAAAAGCCTGGGATGACTCCCCAATCTGGTGATTCTTAAGCATGATGGATAATGATGGGTCAACACCAGTACACTGCTGTGTAGTTCAGATTAGTACCCCGTTAAGTGAGCGCTACCAGAATAGTACCACACTATATGGTGTTAGTCTGGTAAGCACTCACACAGACAGCTAAGGGGAATTTACAGTGCTTGATGTAAGCACTCCCCTGGTCACTGTCCATGGTGCTGACAATGCACAAGAGCACCCCCTGTAAACTACTGGCCCTTCTGCTAAAGTTTGCGGATAAAATCTTAAAATATAAGGATTCTGCTGTCCTCAGTCATTATTGGGCATTGGGCTCTGGCCACCTTTAGCATGATTTCTTTCTTTGGGTAGCTTAAATGTAAAATTAAAAAGTGCTTCTGTTTTGCCCTCAGCTTTGGCTTGGGACCAGTTTGATGCACACACTCTATTTCAAATGAAGTGGCATCCAGACCTAAGTTAAGTCATTCCCCTAACCATTCTTTTCTGGACTGTGTCCCATGGTACCTTCTGGCAGACAGATCATCCTTATGTAGGTATTTGTTGCCCTGTTTTCCTGATTGTCAACCTGGCATTGCAGATTGAGAACTGAGGTTTTCAAAGAGTTTCTGTCCCTGGTTAGATCAGCTAGGTTATCCTTGAGTTTGCTAATTCATCTTTCCACTTCATCCATGTTCATAAAACACTTTCATCTCTTGTAGCAGGTTTACCAACATGTAAGGAATGCCCATCAAGCTCTTCTCAAAGCTGGACATTTCACTGTTTGATGTGGTGTTTGCAGTTCAGATCTGGTCCTGGCATGCAGCAACATTTTTTCTCACTCATTGATCCTGCTGGCTCAAAAGGTATCTTGTATTGGTTTTTTTGCTGCTTGTGAGTTGTCATATACAAATACTGCAAGTCATGATATGATTTTATTATTAGCTGTTACTCTTTAATACATTTTATGCCATATTTTAACCCAATTGTCAATCCTGTGTAGGGGAACTGCTGCTCCACCAAGGCAACTGGAAACTGGGCTATCCCCGAGCACATTACTCTTTCTCAAATGCACAACCTGGTGGCTGCACAAATAATTACATTTATTCAATCACATGAGTGCGGTGTACATATTTTAATGGCCAGCCCAGTTTCCAGTCGCCTTGGTAGAGCAGCTGGTAATGCAATTGGAATAGTACACCAGGCAGGCAGGGTCCAAATCCGAGTTGAGGCACTTACTTCTTTCTCTCATCTGTTTGTATATGTTACATTGAAATATGCACAACACATTCATATAATTGAATAAATGTAATTATTTGTGCAGTCACCTGGTTGTGCATTTGAGAAAGAGTAATGTGCTTGTGAATTGCTCACTTTCCATTTGCCTTGCTGACGCGGTAGGTAGCACAATCAGAATGGTACTCTGGATGGCATGGGTTCATGTCCCAGTTGAGTCACTTACATCTTTCTCCCCACTGTTTGTATATCACTACCAAGTTGTCTGCATCTTGATAATTTTAAATGTCTAGTGAATACAATAGTTTTGCATGGTTGGTAAAAACAATCAACTTGATAATTTTGCGAACAATGATTTTCATATTGAAGATTCTTATTTTGGACAATTCACAGATGTATCATTCTTTTAGTGATATAGAAAAAAATGTGCTTGACAGCAAATAAATATACATATTTGAAATGACAGTGCTTGGTTAAATTTTATAGCTGGTAAAAAAGTATAATAAGTCATAGAAACATAGAAACATAAACTTTGATGACAGATAAGGACCACTTGGCCTACCTAGTCTGTCCATTTCCCTACCTACAGGATAAGCTGCAGATCCTAGTTAACCAACAGCCTATTTCTTCCCACCCCCAAGAATTGCCTTATGTCTGTCCCATGCATTCTTGAATTCTCCCACAGTTTTAGACCCCACAACCTCCTCAGGAAGGCTGTTCCATGCATCCACCACCCTCTCTGTGAAAAATATTTCCTCACATTGCCCCTGAGTCGTCCCCTCTATCTTCAAATTGTGTCCCCTTGTTCTTGCACATCTCTTTTTCTGAAAGGTGCTACCCTCTTGGACTTTCTTGATTCCACTGAGTTACTTAAACATTTCTATCATGTCCCCCTCTTCCCTTCTTTCCTCAAAGGTATACATATTAAGCTCCATTAGTCTCTCCTTGTATGGCTTCTCTTGCAGACCATGCACCATTTTATTTGCCATCCTGTGGACTGCCTCCATCCTGTCTATGTCATTGTGGATATGGGGTCTCCAGAACTGGATGCAGTGCTCCAGATGGGGTCTCACCAACTGTCTGTACAGAGGGTTAACAACTTCCTGTTTTCTGCTGGTGATGCCTCTACCTATACATCCCAGTATCCCCCCAGCCCTCCCTACTGCCTTCTCACATTACTTGCCAACCTTAAGGTCATCTGATATGATTACCCCCAGGTCCCTTTCCATTTTTGTTGTTGTTACTACCTCCCCACATTGTGTAATCTTCCCCTTGGTTTTTGTTTCCCAGGTGCATTATTTTGCACTTCTTTACATTGAATCCAAGCTGCCATACTTCTGACCATTCCTCCAACCTTGTCAAGTCCCTTCTCATCCTTTCTATGCCTCCTTGTGTATCAACCCTGCTGCAGATCTTTGTATCATCTGCAAAGAGGCATACTTTTCTTTCCAGTCCCTCAGCAATGTCACTTATAAAGACATTAAAAAGGACTGGACCCAGTACTGAACCCTGTGGTACCCCACTAGTAACCCTGCTTTCTTCATAATGGACTCCATTTACAATTACATTCTGTGTCCTGTTGTCTAGCTGATGTTTTACCCAGGTTACCAACCTGGGACCCACTCCCAGGCTGGTTAATTTGATTATTAATCTTTTGTGTGGGACTGTGTCAAATGCCTTGCTAAAGTCTAGGTAGGCCATGTCCACAGCCCCTCCCTGGTCTACTACTTTGGTCACCCAGTCAAAGAAATCAATTAGATTTGTCTGACATGACCTTTCTACTGTGTTCCCATGCTGCCTTGAGTCCTGTGCCCCACTGGCCTCTAGGTACCCAACAATTCTTTCCTTCAGAAGTGATTCCATCACTTTCCTTACCACTGATGTCAAACTAACAGATCTGTAGTTTCCTGCCTCTGTCTTGCTCCCACTTTTGTGAAGGAGAATCACATCCACCTTTCTCCAGTCCTCAGGTACCACACCATCCTCCCATGATTTGTTAAAAAGGGTAGTCAGTGGTGTCACAAGTTCTCCCCTCAATTCTTTTAGAATTCTGGGGTGAATTCCATCAGGCCCAATTGCTTTGTACACCTTCAGTTTTAGGAGTTCTTTCAGAACCCTTTCTTCTTTGAAAGGACTGGGATCAACTCCCTATCAAGAGTAAAGTCAAAGGATTGTCAATAATACTAATTGGATGGGATTATATGCTGAGTTACCAAGCATGGTTTGTTTAAGACCCAAGCAGCAGCTAAGTGCACAACTATTTAGGGCATACAATATTGCAGCATAAAGAACTGAATGGTAACACACTAGTGAAGTAACAGAAATAAGAACAAACAGAAAATACTGCACCTCTTGGAAAAGTATAAAAAATGGTTGCTGCTCAACAATGCCTGAAACTAGTTAGAGAAAAAACTCTAACTCCACAAATGTTTGCATTTTGGTGGGACGACTGTCCTGGTTATCCTACAAGAGACCTTATATGTCTTTTTTTGAAGAGTGAGAGAATGGTGGGAGGTGCCAGAGGGTTGTTGCGGAGCATATATCTGCTGTTGGAATGGGAGGGGGGTGGCAACAGTGTGGACTGCTTGTGGCTGCATCTTGTTGGGCCTAGCAAGTCACAAGAATGGACACCCTGTGGCTGCTCTGTTTTTATATATGCATGTCTCTGTAAAGCCTGATACTTGGGGTTGGAGTCCTGCTTTTGGAAATGGGGAGGGATAGAAGAAAAGCCCTGGAGATGAGCTACCGATGTCCCTGTTTTTTTTTTCCTATAGGTACCGTACAAGCATTTTGTTTTGTTGCACCTACAGGAAAAAAACATAGTGATGTTTTGGAGGTAGTGACTTTTTAAACAGTAATAATGACCAAAAATCACAATGTTTTTTTAAAAACCATCATAATATCCAGTCATAATTACTATATGCATAGCAACACAATGTTTTTTTTTCTTTCTGTTAACATACCTACAGCAAAAAAAAAAAAACAAACTGTGTTTTGGTGAGGCTTTTGTGCGTGTGCTCATAATGGAACTTTTATCTATCGTAGTTACAGCACAATTTTTTTTTATTCCCAAGCTACAATAAATGCCATACTTTGGGTCACACTCAATGGAACCGAATTGTTTCAACTTTCAAATCAGGACAATTTTTTTGCATTATTGAAATAAAATAAAAAAGTGTTTCTTTTCATTTTTGTTTTTTTTTTGTTTGTTTTATACACCTTGTGAGGATTTTTGAAAAGGTCTAGCCTAGTTTCATCTATGATGTTCCATCCCCCATCCTCAGTAGAACCCCCAAACTGCCCTTTGCCACCACAAAGACCCAACTGGTGATCAAGTAATAGTAATAGCAGTATACTACCCCATTCCCACCTTCACCCCCACTCAGCATCCATTGATCCCCATACCCATTTAAAAATATCTTCCTTGATAGTCTGGCGGACCCATCTCCTTTGAGCCAATATCATCCCAGGTAGTCTAGTGACCACCTACTATGGCACTGAGATGGTAGCAGGAATTACATTCTACTCACAATCTTAGCTGTCTACCTTCTGCCATCTGCTGTCTGCCATCTGCAGCACAAAGGTGCTGTGAAAATAAAACTTAGTTGCCACCCGCTCATAACCACATATATGGATACTTGTAAATCCCACCCAATATATGCTTTCTGGGGTACCCTTAAGTATCTACTAATATGATCATTGAGGGTGATACCTAAGACCTTCAAAAGTGTGGTTGGATCAGTGTTTCAAATAAAAGAGATATGGATAAAATAAAATTGTACATGTAAATAAAACCAAGTGCATGTGCATGCCAAGTATGACTGTTTTCTGACTTAACTTCATTTTCACAGTACCTGTGTGCAGCTGATGTCAGCCAACAGACAGCCACAGTGGTGAATAGGGGGTTGCTAACCTCATTCTTAGGATGGCAGTGGAAGGCAGCAAACTTCCTAGTATATTTTATAATAGTCATGTGGATTTGGGGGGCACATGTCCACTAGAGTAGCAGGGTTGATATTTTATATTAGGCATGTGTATTGGGATAGAAGGGGTCCTTGAGACTACCAGGGATGATATTTCATAATAGGGATATAGATTGGGGGGAGTGTCCCCTAGACTGCCAGGGATTAAATGTACAGAGATACAGTACAGTAGTACAGTAATTTTGTACAGTGTCAGTGGCTCAGTAGGTAGCACACTCGCCTCTGAGGCCGGGAGATCTGAGACGTTGTTTTTCGGATGAGATGTTAAACCGAGGTCTCATCTGCCTGGATTGGTGGTAGTTCATGTGGCTGTCAAAGATCCCATGGCACTTATCGAAAAGAGTAGAGGAATTTTTTATTAACAAAACTTCAAAACAAAATAAAGAAAAACCAGTGTTAATTCACACTTTTACAAGAAATTACATGCAAGAAAACAAAACAAAAACTGAGAGAGAAAGGAGAAAAAAACCCATAACAAAGAAAAATAAAACAGTACAAAACTAACACAAGAACATTCAGTATTACATCATACTGAAAAAAGGAAACACAACCTAAGGAACTGAAAAAGAAAACAAAAAGTCAGAGAAAATATTAATTCATGTAACAGGAACATCATTTTCTGTTACCTATGGTAAATTCCTCCAATTCATCCTCAGAATGGTACGAATATATAGTCCAGCTTCATATTTGTAAATAGTAGACAGTTCTGAATTAATTTTCTGCAAAAGTTCAACATAAGAGAGGTACTTCTGCTTTAAAGTAAAAAGGCACCTACTTTGCCAAATAAACCACTTAAATACTGTAAGAAGGACATGCAGCGTACCAGTATCCCATTTACTCCAATCCGGAGGATATGAACCATAAATCAAACTTTCATAAGTGACTTTTTCAAATGCAGGTTCTTTCCAGACATTGGCAATGTAGCCCCAAAACATAGAAATATATGGGCATAAAAAGTATAAATGTTGCATAGTTTCGAGTACTTGAGAGCAATCTGGACGAGAACAATTTCGTTCTTGTAACTGTTCATGGTATTGATTGCCTTTAATATTAAGCCTCTTGTGACCACATAACCAAGTAACATCCTGTAGTTTAGGGGGAATACGCTTATTAATCATTAAGCCCTGCAATGATGAGAGCTGCATAGTAGGACATTTCTGAAATGTAATACATTCAGAAAAATGGGAATCAAGTACAGACTGGTGTATAAATTTCTTATGTTTAGAAAGTAGCCAGTCACTTGGTATGCGCCACTGTCTTAGTTTAAGAAAAATTTCACTCTGATTGGGACTCAAAACAACTGTAGTGCTAATACAGCCCAGACGGCCATCCACCCATTCTTGATATGAATTTCCTACTGCTTCCTGAAAGAGATCCATCCATAATTTAGGGAGATGTTTGAGTAACGGTGGAAAATTAGAACAGAAAAATTTACAATAAAAAAACAGTAAAGGGTTTATCATATTTAAACCTTCCCTAGATACAGGCAAATATAGAATATTACGTCTTATGGGACTGAGGTGGCTATCCCAAACAGCCTGAAAAAAAATACTAAATAAAGTTGCTTCCCTTTGTTTAGGTTGGGGAAAAATATTACTTAAAAATAAAAAAAGAGGTAGTAAATAAGTCCGTATCATGTAAATGCGTTTAAATTTAGTAAACTGCCCTTTATTCCAATTCTGCACCATAATTCTGCCTTTCTCAAGTTGTATATCCCAGTTAAAGACTGCCAGAGTTGGGGAACCAAAAACAATACCCAAAATCTGTATGGGGTTTAACGTAAATTTTATATCAAGGACATGAGCCTGGACAAGGGAACCTCCACCTAATTCATACCCAAGACATTTATTTTTATTTAAAGAAGTACCAGAAAGGGAGCCAAAGAAATCACATATTCCAACTACAGTCTGCACTAAAGAAACAGTAGGAGTGCAGATACAAATATCATCTGCATAAGCAAGAGCTGGAAAAGGAATTACCACACCTGGAACTGTGATGGGAGGTATCAACTTATTCAAAGTATGTAACAACGGATCTATACTAAAAACATATAATAAAGGGCTAACTGGACAACCCTGCCTGACTCCCCTTTTTACCAGAAGCATAGGCCCCAGATGTCCATTAATCAGAGGGGACACTGTAGCAGACTTATACATTTTTCATAACCAACAGATAAAAATAAAAGGATACCATAGTGCTGCAAAGTAAGCCATAAAAAAATCATGATTTATGGAATCAAAAGCTCCCTTTTGATCTAATGACAAGACAAACCCTGATAAACCAGCTGTATGGGATCTGTCAAAAAGTTCATGCAAAAAAAGCAACTGATCAATTATAGATCGGATTGGGATCACACAAGACTGTGCAGGAGAAATTAACAGTGTCAGTGGCTCAGTAGGTAGCACACTTGCCTCTGAGGCCGGGAGATCAGAGGGCTGTAAGTTCAGTTCCCACATCTGGCACTTGGGTTAATATCCCAATACTGACACTGTAGTGCAGCATGAGAGGGGTGCTGCACTTCTGAGGTGCTGTCTTTCAGATGAGACATTAAACCGAGGTCCCATTTGCCTGGATTGGTGGTAGTTCAGGTGGATGTTAAAGATCTCATGGCACTTATCAAAAAGAGTAGGGGAATTTCCCCTGTGTCCTGGCCAAATTTCCCTCATTCACTGAAAATACCACCAACAGCTTAATCTGGTTCAAGGTCATTGGCATTCATCTGTATCCCCCTCCCCCAGGCCGTGCCTGAAAATAGGCAGGATTTGTCTAGTGTACTTACCTGTTAAAAAATAAAAAATGATGGGATACAGTCAAAAGACGAGTATTCAGAATTTTCATTAACATTTTTAGATCAACAATTAATAAGCTAATTGGTTTCCAATTTGAAAGGATTTTCCTATCACCTTTCTTATGTAGAAAAATTAAAATACCTCCCATCATTTCTAAAAGGAATTCAGAATTCATCAACAGGTCATTATAAACATCAGCAATTTCCTGCAATAATGCAGTACTTATTATTTTATAAAATTCTGAAGTCAACCCATCTTTACCTTGTGCTTTATTATTTGAAAGGGAATGGATGGCAGTAAGTACTTCTTGGGGTGTGAGAGGTCTCACTAAGCTGGAGACTGTAGATGAGGGACAGTCTGGAACATCTACATTTCATAGATAAGCCTGAGCAGCAACTAAATCAACAGGCTGTTCCTTGAAAAGCAAAGCCGTGTATGATGTCACCTCTGACATCATATCTTGCTGTGTAAACTTCTCCTCACCATCATGCTCTATAATGCTAACAAAAACCCTTTTCCCGACCCTTTCTTTACTGCCAAGAAATGGGCAAATAGTTGCGAAATTTCTCTGTGTACCAAATTTCTATTGAAATTTTAAAACTGTGGATTGATGTTTGTGAAAGGGTGCCAATTTATGCTTAAGGATTTTTATTTGAGATGAAAAGTCATGTTTAGTGGTTTGGGCCATAGACATTATTTTCTGCAGCTGTTTTCTAAACTTTAAATAAGAAAAATGGGTTGTTTCTCGTTGAAACTTTCCAAAAATTTCAACAGGGAAATAGCATCTGCCTTAGTATCTATCCACCATAAAAGAGGGTCCTCATACATATCATATAAGGACTTTCTAGCTTGTATAAAATATTGCAGATGTTGTAAAATGTCTTGTTGTGCCAACAGCTGAGAGTTAAGTCTCCAGAGGCCCCTACCAAAGGAGAATGCAGCTGTGGACCCAACTGTAATGCATAGGGCACAATGGTCAGAGAATTCCACTGGAGTAACCCAAACTGAATTCAGTGGTAATATTTTATTAATAAAAAAGAAATCTATCCTGGTAGCCAGGGTACCTTTATGAAAAGTAGGAACGGTGGTCTCATGTAATCGAGCATATGCATCAATTAAACTCACAGTCTGAACAACCTTGGCCAAGCAGGACATATCACAAAATACTTTAGTGATTTTTACACCCTTACCCCTATCCTTATTGGACATACCACAATTAAAATCACCTCCAGAAACAACATGAAAGGAAGTATGCAAATATGGCTGTATAAGTTGAAACAAATCAACCCTAGTTGCTTTTGTTTGTGGTGCATATACATTGACTAATCTAAAACAAACCCCCTGAAGTAATACATCCAAAATTAATACCCAGCCCGGGACCAGATCAATTAACTTCAAAACTTTCACATCAATATTATGAAAAAGTATAGCAACCCCGATACAGGGTTCTAATCCTAATGACCAGTAAGAAACCCCAGTATGCCACCATTTGGAAGCACTGGAAATTTCAGGGACCGTATGTAACCATGTATCTTGTAAAAAAAATACACTACAATGTAAGGACTTCAAAAAAGAAAATAACGCAGACTGTCGTAACTTGTTCTTAAAGCTATTCATATTTAGTGAACAGAAAGTTAGTAAAGGAGGCATTCAGACAATTCAAAAAAGAAAGGTTCAAGGGGGCTTACGTTTATTTTTTTTCTCTTTCTTAGCAGTAGAGGAGATAGACTTAAGTGGGAAAACCGAGAGCTGATCCCCTTCAGATACCACATCCAAAGCCTTTTCCGAGGTATCAGCCCCAGGCTGGGATGATTCAGATCCTGCATCAGAAACATCCTGAGCAAGAATAAGTGCATAGAAATGATTAGTAGTGGGGGTACTAACCAATTTAGGGACATTTGAGGCTGGCTGTGTATTATAAGACTTACACCTTGTTTCCCTAGAATGAAAAGGTACTTCTTGAGGAAGCCGGGGGGGTGGCATTAAGTGTGCATCGAGGAGGGTAGATCTCTGAGGCAGAGGGCCACTCATTGAAACCTCAGAAGTGTTTTCCAAAGGGGGGAGGGATGAGCAGTGGCCAAGGGATTTGGAATAATAGTAGAAGGTTCAGAAGAAGGTGACACAGAAGGAGGGGAAACAGAAGGAGGTGGGGATGTTTTAGTGTGAGTGGCTCGTGAACGCTGTGCAATAGCGATCAGTAGTCTTTGTTCCTCTGAATCATGTGGATCCAATTGCCGATGTACTACCTCAGGACAAGTGGCATAAGAATGACCAGTTGCACTACATAAGGAGCAAACCGCTATATTTTTGCATTGTTCACTCATGTGCCCCAGAGAATTGCAAAGAGTACAACGCAAACGATCACAGGCATTACTGATGTGACCTGATTGCCCACATCTATAGTAGGATTTGGGCTGACCTGCATAAAAAAGTACCCCCCATCCTGCCCCAAGAAGACACAATTTGGAAGGTGCTGTAAGCCATCCTCTGAAGAGCGCAATATCACCTTGATTCTCCAATCCCCTGTCCAGATGTCCTCAGAATCAAATATTGCTTCAGGGTGTCCCAGTACTATGCATCTCTGTTTTAACCAGTAAATGAGGTCTGTAACGCTTACACCCTCATTCCTAAAAAGAACTGCTACTGTTTTATGAGCAGGTTTAGTTAGTGGAAACACATCAAAAGGGGACCATAAAGGAGTTTGTCAAACTTTGTGATAATTATACCAAAATTTATCTAGACCACTATTTAATTTAAAGCTAACATCAAAACCTTTTCCCCTGAAACTTGTATTAAGGCATACATTTCAGTGGACGAAAACTGTAAGCTATCTTTCAACAATGTTTTTGCTACAAATTTTCTATCTGGGAAAATGTCCATTCCACCTTTATAAGCAAACCGAACTGCATTATGCCTCGTAGCAGAAAAGTTTGGAGAGCTAAAAAAAGAAGCATAAGACCATGGGGCAGTTTGCTCTTGGCCAGGTACAGATCCTGACGATGGGTCTGTAGGGGCTTCCTCAGTGGCCTGGTCATCTATTTGCTCCAAAGATGAAGAAGGCACCATCCGAGGGGAATGTTCCTCAATAGAAGGTAGAAAATTCTGTGGTTTAAGATAAAGTTCAGGGTTCTGCGTCAGTGTTAATTCAGAAGGAAGAGCTAAAGGTGAACTTGCAGTGTCCAAAGGTTGGGCCTCCAAAGGGTAGGCCTGACCAACCATGCTCTGAGATACTGAGGTAGTTAATTTTGCAGCTGGTGGAGATGGAGCATGCAGTTCTTTTTTCGTCATACTAACCCCAGGAATAACAACTGGAGAAAAAACAGAGATCCATCTGCCAGAATCAGGAAGCTGCGCCCAGCCAGCCGATGTCAGGGCTTTACTTACTGACCATAAAGCGTCTGCTTCTTCCATTTGGTCAGTCCAAGATCATTTCTGCTCAGAAGTAGATTTAGTCACACTTTTAACCACCTGCTGTTTAGCAGCGAAAGAAAAGACTGTAGCTTGTTGTTGGTCAGAGACAGAAGAAGTGTAAACAGTACCTGTAACAGACTTCCCTGGACCAAAGATTGTGGTGTTGTGACTGTAGCTGCGCTGACTTGCAAGATAGGTTCTGGATTCCTTGGTGTAGCGGCCTTGTTGTCATCCTGCAAACCCACAGCTGTCACAGATGCCTCTGGTAATACTTCCTCTTTCCGTTACATGTCAGGAGTCAAAGACTGCACAGAATGACAGGCAGTCAAATCCGTTCGTTCTACATCAGAAGATTTCGAAAACGGCAGTAACTTCACAACCTTACTCATCTGCTAAGCAGAAGCATCCATTAATCCTTCTGATTTGGCATATACACCTGGCTCCACAGGCGCTCTTCAAAAAGGATTTCCGATTCCATGTTCTCTGAGGCAAAGGCAGCAATTGGCCCTGCAGCCAGCAGCACATCCTGCTGCATCAAAGGCTGCTCAGCAACTGTGCCCTCCATTCTGATGGTCAGCAAGTCTTCCTACTGAGGAGTAGGGATATTTCCCTGGTGTCCTGGCCAAATTTCCCTCATTCACTAAAAATACCACCAAAGTCTTAATCTGGTTCAACGCCAGATGGCATTCATCTGTATCCCCCTACCCCGGGTCGTGCCTGAAAATAGGCAGGATTTGTCTAGTGCACTTACCCGGTCAACAAACACTAAATAAATAAAAAATAGAAAAACTAAAATACACATTAAGGGCATGGGAATCAGGTTGAGAGGGAGTTACATGGCACAGATGTTCCAATGCTCCTGTCCACCCAGCTACAAAGATGGTTAAAACAGGAAGCCATTGGAAATGTGATATTGCATCTCATCTGGGTGATCCTGGTTAAACAAATTGTAAAAATGGGTAAAATCTGGACAGTGTTGAAAATGAGATATTGCACATCTTCTGGCCTATCCTGGGTGAATACATTGTGAACAAACCAAAACAAAAAATGCAGTAGTCACAGTGGTCTATTGGTTAGATCATTGTTGGGAACTGGCAGATAACAGGTACAAACCCTCCTACAGCATCATACTCATAGTGTGACTCTGGACAAGTCACTTAACCTCCCAGTGCTCCAATCCATGCTGCTGTGGAATTGGATAAAAGCAAGATACCACTGGAAATGCAATTTTGTATCACAGTTTTCTATCCTGTGACAATGAATTGTACAACTACCAGCTGATGTTGGCCTTTCCTGGACTTCTACCTTACAAGCAGTGTGGTCTAATGGCTGCAGTTCTGTTGGGAGTCAGGAGAGCACAGGTTCAAATCCTGCTGGAGCCAAATGATTGTTGTGTGGCCCTGAGCATATCACTTAGAAACTCCTAGTGTTCCAGTCCACCCAGCTGCAAAAATGAGTAGAAGCAGGACTCCACTGGAAATGCAATGTTTCATCTCAGCTGGACTATCCTGAGTAAGTACACTGTACATATGGATAGAAGCAGGTGGCCTTCTTTCAATGAATGCACCTTCTCTCCATTACTAAGCATAACAATTTCACTCCAAAACATGCAAGAAAACGCTAAGGTATTGATCAGTACTTGTTCATATAGGCATGATTTACTGGTATGTTTGTGTGTTTTTGCTACATCCAGGGTTATATAACTCTTAGGTAGTAAAATAACAGTATTTTTAGCCAATTGTGGTCAATAATAGTTAAATAGTTTTCAGTGTGTGTGATTTTAGTCTGGATCTCTGAAAAATGTTGGCTTTCCAGGTGAAATTGAAAACGGGTAGTGAAACATAGCCTATTCTTAATTAAGCAATTTAATATGATATTGTGTTATGGATTATTGTGACTCTCTAAATCCTGATGGATTATAAAAACTGAAACTGTAAAATAATGGTGATGCACTTCAGGAAAGAAACATGATGCCTTTGCAATCCTGCAACAAGATATGAATAAAATAATTGAATGAGCTGAAGGGTGGGGAATGTGCCTCAGTGCAGACAAATGTGCCATGATGTACCTCAGGAAAAGAAACACAATCTCTACTTATTATATTATTATGACACAACTGAAGGAATTTATCGAGGAGACAGATTTAGGGGTGAGAGTAATCAGCGACTTCAAGAGCGAAATACAGCATGATCGCTATATAAAACATTTATTAGACCACATACAGATTATTATTCTTAACTGTGAGTACCTATGCTTAAAAAAGATTAACTGTTAGCATTTTAGTTCACACAGAAGGAGGATCAGAGGAAATCAGTATGTACTATATAATACATTATTCAGTATCTGGAGATGTTTAATGTATTTTCAGACACAGCACTTAGACTATCCCAAAACTTGGAGCTTAAAGAAAACACCTATAGTACCAGAGGACATAGCATGCAGTTGCAAGCTAAACAAATCAAAACCAGAGGAAATATTACACTACACAGAGCGTGGTTGGTATCCATAACTCACTACAGTATGTAATGCAATGTGCATCACCAGAGAAAATTTAAAACTAGATTAGACAAATATATGGCAGGTGTTCTTTCTTTAAAGGGAAAGACCTCTTAACCTATTTTCTGTAACCTGTGTATTTTTTAGGCATGAACAATGATGTCCTCTCTGGCATCCTCTTATTTCATCCTACTTTAAATATAAATGAGGTTGCTTCTCTTTGTTTTGCACCATGTGAAAAACTGTTTATCTTCATTGTAAAGGTCATGTCCCACCCATACAAGGCATCATGGCAGTTGAGGATGTGTACCTGCATAAGCCAGCAAAAGTTATACTCTCATTCAGTTCTGTTACATGTCCTGTGAAGTCCCTGTGTTCTCTAAAAGCATGTTTTCTACAGCAACTCAGATACACTTTAAGCTACAGAAAACAGCAAGACACTTACTATGCATTGAAAATTGTCATGGCCAGCATGAGACAAGAACATAGGGACTGCAGAGAACAGCAACATCACTGATTAATATAATGAAGTGACTGCAGGCTTTAGCAGTAAAACATCAGAAAATTCCAGGATGTGTTACATGAGTCAGGTTGCGACCTTTGCAAAGGAGTCAAGCAGGTTTTCACACCAGATTTAAATACCTTCATTTACCTTTAGATTCTGGTGAAATTAGGAGGGTTCAATACAGACACTCATTGTTCTTGCCTACATACTACACAGGTAAACAGAATAAAAGACTGAGGGGACCTTCATTTTACATGAATACTACCTACTACCACTGAGAACTGGAGAGACAGTCTTAATAGGCAACAGCCTTCCTCTGTCTGTACAGACATAGTATATTAGTACAGAATAGCATGGGTGTGAACTGAAGTTAGGAATGAGCAAGCATCTTGTGGTTTATGTCTTGACAGTTGAAAATTTAAACTCAAAAGGCACTAAGAGGTTCTCATGTTTAAGCCACTAAATTGTATTGTTTTGTGGATTCTAATGAATGTGCATAATGTAATTTGCAACTCAAGAATAAGGCTAGCCTATTGCAGTAGCTTACCACCGGATCAACCCTTTCCTGCTTTCCTCAACATGACACCTTGTGGCCCAATTATTCCTGCTACCACTTATCAATGATGGCATAATCACAGCTTGATGTGGTCATGAGGGCCAGGTGGGACTCGGCCCTCCCCTAAGCTTCAAGCCACTGAAGAAATAAAGGAACAGCTTGATGTGGTCATGAGGGCCAGGTGGGACTTGGCCCTTTCCTAAGCTGCAAGCCACCAAAGAAATAAAGGAGCAGCACGATGTGGTCGCGAAGGCCAGGTGGGACTAGGCCCTCCCCTAAGCTGCAAGCAACTGAAGAAATAAATGAGCAGCTCAATGTGGTCATGAGGGCCAGGTGGGACTCGGCCTCCCCTAAACTGCAAGCCACCGAAGAGATAAAGGAGTAGCTCAACATGGTCATGAGGGCCAGGTCAGACTCAGACCTCCCCTAAGCTGCAAGCCACCGAAGAAGGAGCATGTACACGGTGCTGCTGTGAGACATGAAAGGGACTAGAAATTGAAACTCCGTTTTGGCACCAAGTTTAAACTGGTGTAGCTTCCAACTGCCTTTGCCTATCTTCATGGTCCTAACTAACAAACTGACATTTTTCAATCTAAGCATGTTATGTTTAGATAGTTTAGATGTTAAGTCAGCAAAGTGTTTAGATAGTTTTTTCTCAACCTACTACTCCACTGCATGGTTGTTTTTGTGCCCCTGTGCTGTGCTCTTTAATTAATTCTCCAGATGCACATGGGGTAGCAAGTAATTTCTGCTGGGGTAATTCTAATCATAGGACTGATTTTAAACCAAGCTTTGTCATTTTAAAAGCACTCTCCTGCTCTGTGCATGCTGAATTCATTTGTTATTTTTAAAGCATGTTTCTACACTGTGGCTCATTTTGGGGCGCATGCTGAATTTATTGCCTTTTCTTTTGCTCCAGCTAAATTCAAACTGTTAAGATTTATTTTTCAAGTTTGTAAAATGTACTTCAACTTTGCCTAGACCACCCTCCTCCTCTCAATATTCTGCCAGCCCCTCCCCTGTTTCCAACCCCTCCTTCGTACCTTTCTTTTAATCCACGGTATTTTTCCTCTGCTCTCCACAGCTTGACGTGGTCGTGAGGGCCAGGTGTTACTCAGGCCTCCCCTAATCTGTAAGCGACTGAAGAAATAAAGGAGCAGGTACACTGCACTGCTGTGAGGCATGAAAGGGACTAGAAATTCAAACTTCATTGTGGCCCTGCCAATGCTCTGTGTTGGTTCCCACCACCCCACCCTTGGTCGTATATTTCCCTATCAGCACACTTTACCATTTGCTGGTTATCAGGATCCACCACCAGAATCAGCAACATGCTGTAATCAACTGACTAGTACTGTAAGTCCAAAATGTGGATTGCAGGGCTAGCAGCAATTTTTCTTATCGCTCCTCTAGCTTTGTTACCTCCCTCCTCCTTAGCAGAGGAGCTGTCTTGCCTGTGACATCTACTCACCCTAGCCCCCCATCTCCCCCTTCCCCTGCCTCAGGTGTATACTCTTTCCCTGTTCCTAAGCAATTATATTTGCTGGTTGGTTCTTCTGTCCTCCTGCCATCCTTCCATGCCAGTTTAGCCGATTTGAAAGTACATGCCAAATCCTCCTCTGTAGCCCCTGTACAGTCACCGTATTTGTGTCGCAGGCTCATATGGTCTTGCCAAAAAGTAGGTTACTGATAACCCTGCTGCTCCTGCTATCCGGGAACATTGAACACAACCTCAGCCCAAGCCCCTACCCCCCTGTCCATATCTTGCCCCTCCGTCTATCACTGCCCTGAGGCCTTAAACTTGTGCACTTAAATATCTGCAGCATTATAAACAAAATCAGCCTGCTGCAACCAACTGTTCTCTCCCTAAGACCAGACATACTAACCATTTCTGAAACATGGCTGAAACCACATAATCAGGATGCTGAATTCGTAATTCTGGGCTATTCTATGATTCATCAAGACCACCCAGGCACCAAAAGAGGTGGTGATGTTGCCACGTATATCAACTCCTCACTTCAGCTTACCCAGCTCCCGCTGCCCAGACCTGTGCAAAACATTGACACCATATTAAGCAAACCCTCCCTCACCCACACCTTCCCCCTATTTATTATGGGATCCTACTGTTCTCCTGACTCAACCACACCCTCCATCTTGGAACACCTGAGTACCCTTACAACATTGGCCTCTGGGGGTGAGTTACACATCCTCAGTGATTTCAACCAAAATTGGCTCTCAAGTAGCAGCTCCAGGCTGCGGAACCAGTTGGCAATTCCTTAAGTGACCATAATATGATCTACTCAGTTCAGAAAATTCATCATCCTAAAGCATCCCCCCCCAGAACCATCCTTACTAGATCCTTCAGATTCTTGGACCTTGCATCTCTTCTGCATGACTTGTCTAGCATTGACTGGTTGTACATCCCTAGGGCTAGTTCTATCAATTCCGCATGGGAGTTTTAAAAGGCCCGGTTCATCGCTGTCTGGAACTCAAATGCCCCACTCAAATGTGCACGCATGAGGGGTACCCACCAGCCATGGATTACTTCAGACATTATGAAACTCCTCAAAGGCAGGGATGCAGCTTTGGAAGGCTTTCAAGGTCTCTGGCTCTCCTGTACACCACCATAGGTACCGAACCCTATGTAATGCCTGTACAAGGCAGAGTCAAAGGGCAAAGGCAAAATACTTCAGTGACTCCTTCAAGTCCAACTTAAACCAGCAATCTAAGTTTTAGAAGGTGGTTAAATCTCTTTTTACCCTTCCCTCTCAACCCCCCACCCCTGTCATAAATGCAGGCGGCTCCAAAATCACAGACCATTTTGAAGTGGCCTCCCATTTCAATTCCTTCTTTACCAAATGTACCTCATTACTTCAGACCTCCCTCAACCCTGGTCCACACATTCCCTCTCCACCCACTCTTCACTTACTCAATATAGCCACCCAAACCCCCTCACCACCACCCCCACCCCAAAATACTCCTCTAGCTGGCACCCAATTCACCTTCTGTCTGACCTCCCCTGCTGAAGTCTACAGAGCCCTGCTTGCCCTAAATTTCATCAAGGACAAATGCCTGACTGGTCTGGACTCCAAATTGTTATACTTGTTGGCTCCTGCTATTGTCGTCCCCCTGGCATCACTCTATAACCTCTTGTTTTCCCTAGCAACTATCCCCACAGAGTGGAAACACACCACAGTCATCCTGCTTCCCAAAGGCAGTGACCCCTCTGCTCCCAGTAATTACTGTCCAGTGTCCCTCCTACCTATCCTGGCTAAAATCCAGGAACACCCAGTCCTCTCACAACTCTCCTCCTACCTTGATTCCTCTTCTTTTTTCACTCCTTACCAATCAATCAATCAAAATCTTTATTTAACCAGGTGGACACCATTGAGCAAGTTCATATTCAAGGTGGACCTGGAATAGGCAATACAAAAGTACAAAAGAGAAGCAGTAGACAAATTAATAATATAAGTAGTAGAGCATGGTACACAGTAACAGATATATACAGGTTACAAAAGGAGATAAAAATTATAATTAGGCAATATATATACAGAACAGGTTATCACAGTAGCAGAAATATACAGGTTAACAGGCATGGTATGGAAGGGAGACTGGACTGGCAATATAGGGCCAGAGTGAAAGTGGGCAAGGGCATAGGCAGGGAATAGGTCCAAAAGGGGTCAGAGCTGGAAAACAGGTTGAACCTAAGTGTATGCGATCCTAGGGTCAAGGGAAACAGCTACAGGATTCCTTGATATGGTGCCTGTACAAGGCTTTGAATGATGTTAAGCTAATGGGGAGACTTAATTTCAGGGTCTTTTGCAACTTGTTCCACATAAGGGGCAGTACATGGCTCATGGTTATTGTGCCAAAACGGTATCTAACTTTGGGAACTTTCAGAGTGAGGTAAGAGGCACTTCTCAGAGTGTAATTACTTGGAGTACTTAAAGGTAAACAGGTTGCAATATAGTTAGGCAGTTTATTTGTAATGGCTTTGAAAGTCCAGAATGCAGCATTTCTCTGGCGTCTTATAGTAAGGGATGGTCAGCCCACAGCAGAGTACAGGAGACAGTGATGGGTGGAGTAGGGTAGCTCTGTAATGAACCTTAAGGCTCTGTGGTAGAGCGTATCAAGTTTGGTCAGAGTGCTAGCAGGGTTCTGACTATATAGTAAGTCAGCGTAGTCTAACAACGGGAGAAAGGTGGTTTGGACATGTCACATTTTTGCATCCCTAGGAAGTAGGTTTTTTATCCTAAAGAAAAGGTCTAGTTTCTGTCAAAGTTTCTTTACCAGTCTGGATTTAGGAAGTCCCACTCCACCACTACCTCTCTTCTAAGACTCACGGATATGGATAGGGGACATGTTACCTCAGCTATTTTTGTCGACCTGGATAAAGGCTTAAACACCATCTCCCACTCATTCCTTCTATCCAAGCTCACTCAAGCAGGGCTCTCAAGCGTGGCCACCAGTTGGTTTCACTCCTACCTGATAGGCTGATCCCAGTCCATCAGAAATGGCAACGCCACCTCTGCTTCCCTTCCAATTACCTCTGGTGTTCCACAAGGCACAGTTCTTGGCCCACTCCTGTTCTCCATTTTCCTCAATGACCTATCCTCTATCTACTCACACACATCCATTCACATGTATGCTGATGATACTGTACTGTACACATCTGGCCCCTTGTCCTCTGATTTAGCAACCAGACTACAGCAGGACTTCAACACAGTTCAGTGCTGGTTTCACTCCAATCCACTTTTTCTCAGTGCCAAGAAAACCATCTCCATGACCTTTGGCACAAGGCAGAGACTTTCAAGGCTACCTACTACTCCCTCCTTCCACACCCCAGATGGGACTACTCTTGAGACTTGCACCTCCTGCAGATATCTCGGGGTCTGGCTTGAACAGCTCCTAGGCTTCTCCACACACATTGATGCCATCCGCAAAAAGCTTCACCCAAAGTTAGGAGCTTTGTATTGCAATCATGGTAGGATCCCACGGCTGGCTCAACATGCAGTTGTGCAGAAGATGATTCTCCCCATATTCAACTACGGGGACATAGTCTACAGTGCCACCCCCAAGTCCTCCCTAGCCAGACTGGACACCCTCTTCCATTCCTTCTGTCACTTTGCTCTTGACTGTCCTCCTAACACTCATCACTGTGTACTGTACCTCAACTTAGACCTCCCCTCACTTCAGGGCAGTCATCTCTCCCATAGTGCCTGCCTCACAGCCAAATACTAGACTCAGTCCCTCTCTCCATATCTCACCTAAGTCCTTTCAACCCATGCACCGCAGGGCTATGCATTAAGGAACAGCGACTCTCATCAACTGGCCATTCCACTTATGTCAACTGTGGCAGGCCAGGCAGCTTTCACATATCACATGCCTAAACTCTGGAACTCACTCCCCGCAGATATCCGGCATGCCTCCCCAAGTCGGCACCTTAACTCCCTTCTCAAATTACATTTCTACCACAGCTGCACATGCCCCCACAGGAGCTCATTACTAGATGTCAAACATCATCTGAAATAGGGCCTTAACCCAACCCATGTATTGCCCCTAATTTTGCTTGCCACATGTATGTTTTGTCACTGCAACAGAACCTGTAATTATTCTTCTGTCATTTGCCATATACAACCGCCTATTGTAAATGCACTCTACCCTGTTATTGCATATCTAATTTGTTATCCTGAAATAAGTTTACTGTGTATCACATGAGTTCGAATCAGTCATTGGTCTTGTACAAATGCCTTTTTTTTATGCACTCTACCCCTTGTATGCGCATCTGTTATCTGTACGTTATTCTTGAAATGAGTTGAATTATGTATTTATGTCAGCACTCCCTATACCCCCTACCCCCAGGGCACATCTGGAATTGAGCAGTAGTCTGCTCAGCATGCCTTCCTGGTAAAACCTTTAAATAAATAAATAACCCTCTACTCTGTGGTAGCTGATTCTGAGCTCCACAGGGTCAAAACCCTGTATAACCAAATTGACAGATTTGCTACACAACTCCCCACCTGGACCCACCACTGTCCTGTAGAAAAAGGCCAGCTTGCCTCCCCTGTCTACAAGAATCAATCGTCGCTTTGGTGTCATGGTGAGGAAAATTGTCATGATTAAAGCATCACCTATGTACAATGCCTTCTTCCCACCCAGTGCCTTTCTGACTCAACTGAGATCTGCAGCCACTTTCTACTACAAAATTCCCATGCTTAGAACATGCACTGGCCAAAAGGTCTTACTATATCAGCTGCCCTGTCTCTATAACTCACTACTTCTGTATGTGACTGATTAAACCCTGTCTTTCTCTGTTTTCAGATCTAAATTGCAGAAATGTTTATTTCGCGTGGACTCTTGTAGATGCCTGCAATATGCTAGTTATATACATTGTAAATGGCAGTAAAATGCTAGCTGTATACATTGTAAAGGCACTTCCACTACCTTCTTGTAATTTTTATGTTGATTGCGCGCAGCACAAGAAACATATTATGGCAGCTTTCTCAGTAGCAGGCTGTGGAGGTGTGGCACTGTTGTGGCCAATGCCCCCACAGCCTGCAAAGGCTTGTCCTGCTTCCCCCAATGCCATTGCAGGCTGCTGGTGACAGTAGTTTGGAATGTTTGCACCAGACAAATCAGCAGCTGCAATCAGGGGCCGCCTCATCATTGCAGTGTCAGCCATCCACTGCAATGAGGGAGCGACCTGTCAATGCAGGGCCGGATGTAAAAACCCTGATATTGTTTGTGAACATGGCAGCAGGTTGCCGCTGTGTTAACAAACAATATAACCCTCCCCACTGTGTTTATTTGCCAACGGGGGTCCCAAACCCCATCAGCCTTGGTGCACCCATGTTTCTGGTGCCAACAGGGTACCCACTCCCCATCGGCATTCTGTAACACCCCACCCCGCTTTTATTCCTGCCGCAGGGTGCCCAATCCCCGTCAGCATAATGAATCCCCTTTGTGTGCCGACAGGGTGCCTCAATCTCTGTCAGCTACTGCTGCCCCCCAAAAGAAAGCTATTGGTGGCATGCTGGAGCCCACCCAGCTTGCCATATGCCCCTGTAAAGGGAAAAATGGTCCCGCAAAGTCTTTTGTTTTTTTTTTACCTGCAAAAAAGGAAACAGTCCCTCGTAGTCTCCCTAGCACCCAACCACAACCTGCACCCACCCACTGTGCACCCTGCCTCCCCAAACCCCCCATCCCATACTTACCTTCAGATCATGGTGCAATGATCTTCAGTGGACCGGGAACACGTCTGCACTCTTCAAAGCCGACCGCGAACTGAGGAAATGCCGGTAAGCTGTATAACTTAATAAATAGTTTTTTTTCAACCTTAGTGCATATCTCGGGCATTTTTGGGAATTTTTTCACCAACTTTTCAATATGGGGTTTTTGGGACCCCTCCTCATGAATTCTTGAACTGTCATGGCGTTAATCATCCCAGAAAGGTGATTTCATGATCATTGCGTAGAATCACCTATCGGGGCTGATTAATGAAATGACAGTGCCAGTGTTCATGAGGTGGTCTCTCAAAAAATCTATGTTGCAAATTTGGTGGAAAAAATCCAAAAAATGACTGTTTTATGAGTGTGCACTGCGCAGTTGCTATGCACACTCATAACTTCATGAATTTGCAATATTTTCATGGCAGATTTTTAACATTGGCATTTTTTCACACCTCCTTGTGAACAGTACAGCTGCCATTGTTCACATCCTGGCGGAAATGTGTTTTCGCACTTCCAGGGCAGAATAGCATGGTCGCTGTTTGAAATCAGTGTTCAGGAAAGATTAAGAAAATGACAGTGACACTGTTCATGATTAGAGATCCTGAAATGGCTGTGTTGAAAATTTGGTAATGAAACTCCATAAAATGACTGTGTTACGAGCGTGTGTTGGGCAGTTTGCACCCACGCTTATAACTTCTCAAATTTAGAATAATTTCACTCCAGATTTTCAACATTGCCATTTTCGCACACCTACTTATGAACAGTGCAGCTGTCATTTTTCCCATCCTGGCCGAAATGTGTCTTCGCACTTCTGGAGCAGAATAGAGAAGTCGCTGTGGGAACTCACTGTCCGGGAAAGATTAAGAAAATGAGAGTGATACTGTTCATGAGCAGAGGTCCTAAAATGCCTTTGTTGAAAATTTGGTGATGATAGCCCATCAAATGACTCTGTTACACGTGTGCATTGCACACTTTCCACACACCCTTGTAACTTCACAGATTTGTAATATTGTCATGCCAGATTTTCAACAGTGGCATTTTTTCACACCTCCTTATGAGCAGTACAGCTGTCATTTTTCACATCCTGACTGAAATGTGGTTTCACAGTTGCGGCACAGAATAACACGGTCGCTGTGGGAAATCAGTGTTTGGGATAGATTAAGAAAATGACAGTAGCACTTTCCATAAGCAAAGGTCCTCTAAGTCCTATGTTGAAAATTTGGTGACGAAACTCCACGACATGACTGTATTACAAGCGTGCGTTGAACTGTTTCCAAGCACCCTTGTAACTGCAAATTTGTAATATTTTCACGCCACATTTTCAACAGTGGCACTTTTTCACACCTCCTTATGAACAGTACAGCTGTCATTTTTCACATCCTGGCTAAAATATGTTTTTGCACTCCTGCCGGACAATAGCACGGTCACTGTGGGAAATCAGTGTTTGGGACAGATTAAGATCGAACAAGTGAGAGGGGAGAGAGACTGAGCTCAACTGAGCTCTGTCGGGATTGCTGCAGATGTATTTGTTGGCAGAAAAATGCCCCAACGCAAGAGCCCAGTACAAAAAGGCAGCCTGCAGCACTGGGAGAAACATAACGAGAGAGCAAGTGAGGGAGGGGGAGTGAGCGAACTCACCGGAGCACTGTCAGGACTGCTGCGGATTTCTTTGTGGGCAGAAAAAGGCGTCAAAGCAGGCAGGGGCTCAGTAAAAAATGTCAGCCTGCAGCGGTGGGAGAAACAGTACGAGTGAGTGAGACAGAGGGACTGAGTGAGCTCAACGGAGCTCTGTCAGGACTGCTGCGGATTTCTTTGGCGCCAATGCAGGCAGGAGCCCTGTATAAAAGGGCCGCTTGCAGCACCAGGACAAACAGAATAAGCACATGACAGAGGGAGACTGAGTGACCTCAATGGAGCTCTGTCAGGACAGCTACAGATTTTTTTGTGGACAGACAAAGGTGCCAACGCAGCCAGGAGCCCCGTACACAAGTGCAGCCTGCAGCACCAAGAGAAACAGAATGAGTGAGTGACAGCGCGGTAGTGAGCGAGCTCAACGGAGCTGTATTGTGCCTGCTGTGGATTTCTTTGTGGGCAGAAAATGCAGCAACGCAGGCAGGAGCCCAGTACAAAAGGCTAGCTTGCAGCGCTGGCAGAAACGGAATGAGTGAGTGAGAGAGGGGGAGTGAGCGAGCTCAATGGAGCTGTGTCGGGACTGCTTCAGATTTCTTTCTGGCCAGAACAAGCCGCCAATGCAGGCAGAAGCCCAGTACAAAAGGGCAGCCTGCAGCAACAGGAGACACAGAATGAGTGAGTGAGGGAGGGGGAAAGAGTGAGCTCAACGGAGCTCTGTTGGGACTGCTGCAGATTTGTTTGTGGGCAGAAAAAGGCAGCAATGCACACAGGGGCCAAGTACAAAAGGGCAGCCTGCAGTGGTGGGAAAACCAGAATGAGCGAGTGAGAGAGGGGGAGTGAGTGAGCTCAACGGAGCTCTATTGTAACTGCTGCAAATTTCTTTGTGGGCAGACGAAGGCAGCAACGCAGGCAGGAGCCCAATAGAAAAGGGTAGCCTGCAGAGCAGGCAGAAACGGAATGAGCGAGTGGGGGGAGGAGTCAGCAGGCTCAACAGACATGTGTCGGGACTGCTACAGATTTCTTTGTGGGCAGAAAAAAGTCACCAGCAGAGGCAGGAGCCCAGTACAAAAAGGCAGCCTGCAGTGCCAGGAGAACTAGAATGAGCGAGTGAGCGAGGGGGAGTGAGACACCTCAACGGAGCTCTGTCGGGACAGCTGCGGATTTCTTGGTAGGCAGAACAAGGTGCCAACGCAGGCAGGAGCCCAGTACAAAACAGCAGCCTGCAGCATGGGGAGACAGACTGAGCGAGTGACAGAGGGGCAGTGAGCGAGCTCAACACACCAACGCAATCAACATTCAGCATTGACAAATGCTTGTTCTACTTGATCTGCATGCCTTTCATCATGTCTGGGCGACTATGAAAATGGGTAGTGTTTGCTCATAGACTCACCAGATGTTCATAAATAAATACAATAATAACCCCCCCCCCCCCACACACACACACACAGGTCCCACAAATCCTTTATTACTTTCCAAATGTAATACCCCTGCCTAAAACACTGGTTAATCTCCATATCAGGCTTTATGAGCAAAATTCCAAAGCCCCCTCCCACCTCTATAACCATTACTTCGCATCCTTATTTAAAATTCTATCAGGGGACATGAGCCATCCTTATGCACATTGGCCCTCAAACTTTGAGTGTTCCACATGCTCAGATAGACCTCAAGAGCAATCACCCCATCTTTACATCAGAGAAAGGGAAAAGTGGAGCACAGAACAGTAGAGGCACAGGGCAGTGTATCTACCCTACAGGCTTTTAGGCTTCTTCACAGACCAATGGGACATTCACAGAGGTGCAGTTTTTTTTTTATTCCTACACTGGTTGATATCAGAATGAATTTCCAGACCTTTTCAGTGGTCAGTGTGGCTCAGCTGGTAGCACATCTGCCTCCGGATCAGAAGGTCGTGGTTTCTCGACCCACAGTAGGGAGATAACTCATACCTAAAATGCTGGCACCCGAGTGCAGTATTAGGGGGTGCTGTACTGCTGGGGTGTGCCATCCTTCGGATGAGATGTTAAACCGAGGTCCCTTCTACCTATCCTGGTGGTGTCCAGGTGGAAGTAAAAGAGCCCAGGGGCATTCTTTGCAAAGAGTAGGGGACATTCCTGGTGTCCTCGGCAACATTCCCCTTCTCATTAAACTGGTTCATGCAATTGTCCAGGTTGTGTGTGGGTGCTGATGTGCGATATGGCTGCACTACACATTCAGTCACTTCGCTACCAGTCTACCATTGCTTGTAAAGTGCTTCGAGTTACACTCTGTATAAAAAGCACTATATAAATGCTGATTCTTCTTCTTCACATAGCAAGTTAATTTCAGATCATGGGCCTTATTCATGGACACACGTACTGGTGCCAAATGGTGACATGGATCAATCTATTAATTCCCGTGAGACCACTGCAACTTCATTGAACAATGCATCATGGTGGTCGTAATTCCTTTCCGTACACCTGCAGACATATTTGTGACTGCCTTGGACAGGGGTCCATAGTCTCCTTTAATATGGCCAACAGAGCTATTCACAAATACATAGCAGCTCTCGCATGACTGCAGACATGGCACTGCAATATCCCAGGTTATTGCCTTTTAAATGTAAGGGATTAAAGGGTCACAGTGTGCTAAGCAGGAGCATGTGGCAGCCAGCAGGCTAATGACATAATTACACGATTTAAGGTTAGAGGGGACTTTAGGTTCATCATGCCCTCCGCCCTGCTTCATAAGTAAGAATAAATATTTTATGTAAACATTTACTAATTTAAAGGGGTTCCATATTCACTTTGAAATTTTTCCAGTGCTACTTTAAAGGGCTGTATTATCTTCATGTCCACAGATGTGCCCAGTGCCACCAAGATGCTGCAATTATAGGCATACAAATAAACATCAGGTGCATGTTATAGTGGCATGCTCTGCTACATTTGAGGTACATGCAAGGTGTTTGTGGGCACAAGTCCTGTTTCCGATAGCCAACATTTGGACTGATGATGTGTGCTACACTGCACTCTCCGACCCCTCCCCCAATGATATACATCCTTAGATATCGCTGATTCAAGTAGTGGCACAACACTGCAGGAACAAAACATGCAGTAAGAACTGGTCCCAAAAACAAACCAAGCACTTTGACTCGGGGCATATTTTCAGGTAGTTTGCCCATTCCTGAAATGTTGGCATCCAGGAGTTAAGTGCATTCAAATTAACTATATCAAACTGTAAAAGAGTTGAAATTGTAGCATAATTTGCTTAATAATTATGTTGCCTTCTGTGTACATTACAACAGCCTCTGTCTAGAAGATTCTGTGTCCTGATGTGCATTCAAGCAGAGACAGGAGGCAATACAGTACAGTGAATGAGAGCACTGATCTACAAACCTGAAAAACTGGGTTTGAATCCCACAGCCACTACTTGCATACTATGTGACCCTGAGCAAGTCACATAATTTCCTTGTACTCCAAGGATGCAACTGGAAATAATTTTTGGCTTAGTATGTCTTTTCTGGCAAAGAATTACAACAACAAGAGATGGATAATACTAAAGTAAAGCAAACTATAGTACTTCTCATTTAGACATTATACAAAACATACATCATGAAAAGTCTGTGATTTTATGTTAATTCTAAGTCACTCATAGCCCTTCCAGTTTGCAGGTGAATGTTTTTAACCAAACTATCTTTGCAATACAAATGTTATATTAACTAGGTACTCAGAGAGATGAAAGGTTCAGTTCTCTGATGGAGACCTACATTCAAATAACACAGCCTGTTATACATAATTTGGCCATCTCTGCAAGGACATAGACAGGAGGGAGGCAGTCCAGAGGAAGGCAACTACAATGGTAAAGGATCTGCACCAGAAGCCATACAAAGTGAGAGTAAAAGAGCTTAATATGTATACCCTTGAGGAAAGGGGGGGGGCAACATGATAGAAACTTTTTAAGTACCTCAAGGGACTCAACAAAGTCCAAGAGAGTAGCATCTTTCAGAAAAAGAGGTGTGCAAGAACAAGGTGGCACAATTTGAAGATACAGTAAAGTGGGAACAGCTCAGGGGCAATGTGAGGAAGTATTTTTTTCATGGAGAGGGTGGTGGACACATGGAACAACCTTCCTGAAGAGGTTGTTGCAACAGTGGGAGAATGATTTTTTCCATATGTATTTTTTCTGCTCTTCCTTGGACTGGGCAGGCAGTTCCAGCCACTCTCTTGGAGGGGACTCATCTCTCTGGCCAGGCTTTCCCACACCCATCCCACCTGACTATCCCCCATGAGTTACCCCCCCCCCCAAAGACAGGACCGGTGGCGAGAGGTGCCAGCCTCCCCCCACCTCAGAAGCCAACATCCAGATTGTTGGGGGTTTGCGCTGGTGCAGCCAGCCATCATGGAGCCTGCCTGCTCCATCTTTTCCTCCAGTTTTATGCCCCAGGACCCACGAATGTGCAATGGGTAGAGTGATTGTCTTTGCCTCTGAGGAGGTCGTGTAACATCCTGGACAATGGCCCTTCCCCATTCTGGGCAGTGCGCCTGTGCTGACACCCAGCCACCGCTGGGTGTCGGTCCATATCATGTTGCACTGTCCCCCCTTCCCCGAGGAAGGAGAACTGTCTGCAGATGCTCGATCCTTCCTTGCCCCGACTGACTCCTGAGTGACCCGAGTCTGTTCCCAAACTCGGGTCTCCAGCGTGGTGCAAGGTGTGGTATTCAGCACCCCAACCATCAGTGTCACCAAGCCAACAGTGGTGAAATTTAAGAATGCATGGGACAGACATAAGGCAATTCTAGTGGGGAGTAGGAAAAAGTAGGCTGTTGGTTCACTAGGATCTGCAGCCTATCTAATAGGTAGGGAAATGGGCAGATTGGGTGGGCCAAGCAGTCCTAATCTACTGTCAAAGTCAATGTTTCTATGTTTCTGTGTTGCCATAAGTCTCTTCAATGATTCATTTTTCATTTCCTTTTTTTTTCATTTTTGTAATGTAACAGAATGTAAGGTATTTTTTTTTTATTTTAAATAGTGGCAGTGTCAGATCCAGGATTTTGAAAAGGGTCCTGTGGCAATGATGACAGGGGTCAGAGTTAAAGGCATTGGACTGTTCAGAGAGGAGGCAGTGTGCTTCTGCATCTATTGTTCCATGATCCTCCCTCCAGAAATAACACACACCACCATTTCTAGCTTTGGATGCACGCTGACAGTAATTTATTAAAGGCATACTTTATAATATTTACATCCCATATTTCATAAACACAAACAATGAACATTATATTAGACATATCAGTCCATTTCTTTGCATTGGACATTTCAGTCCATGTCTTCATCCTCCCATCTTCCTTCCTTGATCTTCCTCCTGTTTCTGGGTTGCTTTCTGGGGTCCGGACACTCAGATCTGGCACCCCCCTTAATCACCAGAACTGGGTACCAAACAATTACCTGGACTCTCCCCCCCACTACCTGCTAGGTATGGACATGGTGATCCACCCCTAACTCTATGCACCTCCCCAGTTACTCCCATGCCTGGGTTCCTTTGTCCCCAGCCTGTGGTGCCTACCCCCTCCCTCCTCTTCCTGCCCCCCTTTTTGTTCCACTCCCTGCTCCCACTGCTTTCCCCATTTTTATTGTCTGCTGATGAGGCTCCACCTAGCCCTGGGCCCCTGCTGCCCTTCCGCAGAATGCCAAGCCCATGCTGGGCCCCACCTATGCAACCACAACTTCTTGCCTTCCTACCTCCATGTGCCATCCAATCCTGCCACCCCTTTTCTGCCTGGGTGGGTGGGTGGGGAATTTCTTCAGCAAGACATAGGGCTCCCAGAAGGTTACCAGCTGTTATATACTCCCCAGAACCCTGATCAGGACCCTGGTAGTCCTCTCCTCTTAGCCAATGGACAGCAAGCACTACACCTGGTCATATTACTCTCCCACACCTTGTCGCTCTGGATGTCATTACTTCCCCCACCCCACCCCAATCCCCCTCCTCTCTACCCTTTACTTTGTCTCTTTCTGGTTGGGGCCATGAGACAACCTGGTTTGCCTTTTAATGGAAAGTTTAATTGTCCCATGATCCCCCAAGAAATAACATATGCCACCACTTCTAGTTTATTAAAGGCACGCTTTATAATATTTACATCCCATATTTCATAAACACAATGAACATTACATTAAACATATCAGTACATTTATTTGCATTGGACATATCAGTCCATGTCTTTGTCCTTGATCTTCCTCCTGTTTCCGGTTGCTCTTCGGGGTCTGGACACTTGGATCTGCCTCCCCCCTCCATCACCAGAACCCGGTACCAAACAATTACCCGGACTCCCCCCCCATAGGTACAGACATGATGATCCACCCCCTAGCTGTATTCCCTTCCCCAGTTACTTCCATGCCTGGGTTCCTTTGTTCCCAGCCCATGGTGCCTATCCCCTCCCTCCTCTTCCAGACCCCTTTTCTCCCCTCCACTCCCACCTTTTTCCACTGACCCATCTCCAGCTTGCGATGGAAGATGGGGCCCCTTGTGGGCTAGCCTTGCAGGCCCCTCTTATTCATCACTCCCACCAGGTCTCCGAAAGGCCACAGGAACAGACACATGCTGAACCCTGACAGATGCACCCCGTTTGGACAGGTACACATCCTCCTGATCAAATGAGATGTTCCTATGCTGGATATACACCACCCATCTCAATAACTGCTCTAGCTACTTTACTATTCAGGCATTTTCTGGATGTTCCAACTTCCTTGACCCCTTTTGTTCCTCTCCACACCCGCTGGGATATAATCTCAGACCAGCCTATCAGCACTCCCAGCCACCAGCTCTTCGCCCTCTCAAAGTCAGTCACTATGTTTTGCATTAGTGATCCCCATGGCAGCACCCACACATCATTGCCTCCAAGATGAATAATTATGCAGTCAGACCTGGCCCACAGTACCCACAACTCCTCCAACAAAGGCAGCAGATGAGCCCACCTCATGCCCCTGATGCCTTTCCATTGCACTTTCATGTTTTCCATACTCATGCACAACTGCATCCCCCTGTTTGTGGTGGCAGCAAACTTCTCCACCCAATAGATGAACGAGTGCCCCACAATCCACACCTACCACTTGGAGCCTGCCATGGAAAGAATGGAACATGAGTTATCCACATCAACACCTCACATACCTCTTGTAACAACTGGAGTTCCAGCTCCCTACCTACTTTACTTCTGCTGCAGCCTCCCCTCTTACCACTGCCTCAAATGCCACCGCTATCCTGAATGAGTGAGGAGCAAACTCCTTGGGGTCCTCCCCCACAAATACCAGGGCCTTCTTAAGGATGGCCCTGACCTGGAGACTCATCACTGGAGACCCATCTCCATGCTGAAACCAGGCCCCCTCCCTCATGCCTCGAGATTCTCCATACTTCCCTATGACCCTGACCATGCACAGGCCCCCAAGCTGGTACCTGTGCAGTCACCGAGGGGCCTCTTCCCCTCTGGTCCATCTTAGACTTGGGTAGCTGAATGACCACCATGTCATTGTCCCACTTGACATCCTTGTATTGCAGTGCTCGGGCGGCAGCCCCCTTTCTGGGTGCAACTACCTCACCGACCCAAAAGGCGCCTCCGGCCATGACTGTGAAGATGGCCTTGAATAGGCAGGTCTCCTTTGCTGAAATGCAAACATGTTCCAGCTCCCTTACCACCTTCATGAGTAAGGGCCCCATGATGGGCCTCCTCCTATCCTGCCTCATGCTCTGCCCACCCCCTCTGCACCCCATGACCATCCGCCTTACCACTCTCTCCCCAGCTGCATCTGGCCACCATCGGTCCTGACACATCCAACATATGCCTATCAGCTGGACCACCATGGTTGCATGGGCCATTCCCTTTCCCACCTTGCCACCACATGCTGCATTACCTGCTCCTCCCACACAGCTGCACTGTATCCCACCCTGCTAAGCCCTAAACTCCTGAAAACCTGCCCAGGCCCCTTTGTAAGTCCTCAGGGTGTTGTCCAACCAGGAACCCCGATACAAGGTCCTGGCTTTCCCCCCCTCCAATCTCCCACAGACTGTCCAGGACCATGGTTTGGGATGGTGCTGCCTCTGGTGCCAATTCCTGGAAACGCTCCAGCTGAAAATGGGAAAGACAGTCAGGCACTTCATTTTTGAATCCCTCTATATGCTGCACTTTAAATGACAGGTTCAGCTGTAACCCCAGTAGCACCATGCATGGCAGAGTTCTGCTGACTGATTCCACATTGCCACTCTGCCTGTTCACTACTTACACCATCCCTTTGTTGTTGCACCATAACAGGATTCGCTTCCCCTTCATCCGGTCCCCCCCCACACCTCCATTGCTATCCAGATGGGAAAAATATCGAGGAAGGTAATATCCTTGATGACCCCACCATTCCTTCCACTGTGTCAGCCGTGCTTCCGACATCCACTCCCCTTTAAAATATGCCCCCATTCCCATAGCCCTGGAAGCATCAGTGTACAGCTCGAGGTCCGCATTGTATATTCATTCTTCTTGCCAGAATGTCACCCCATCGTATGCCTCCAAGAATTTCTCCCATACTCTGAGATCTTCCCGCACCCCCTTACTGATATTCACCCAGTGGTGGGGTTGGTTGGCCTTTCCAGTGGCCCTCCCCAACTGTCTTGTGAATGCCCTGCCCAGGCATATGGCCTTGCAGGCAAAATTAAGGTGCCTCAGTAGCTGCTGTACTTGTACCAGCAGCACCCTCCTCCTCCCCCCTACCAGTGCCAGCAGCCCTCTCAGCCATGCTACCTTGTCCGCGGAGAGCTTGAAACATTCCTGTTCCATGTCCACCTCAGTCCCCAAGAACTCCAGTCTGCAGGCCGGGCCCTCTGTTTTCCCTTCTGCCAGGGGGATCCCTATGATCCCACACATCTCCTGGAAGACCCGAAGCATCACTTGCATCTCCACCCAGCTGGCCCTGATCAGTAGAAAATCATCCAGGTAGTGGACCACCCTCCTGTGCCCATACCGGGTCCTGAATACCCATTGTCCTTATGAGCTGAAGGTCTCAAAAGTTGAGCAAGCCGCCAAGCAACCCATGGGTACTGAATTATCAAAATGCAACCCGTCCTCGAACTGGAACTCCAACAGGTCCCAATCCACTGGCCGCAGTGGCGATAGGTGGAAAACCGATTCAATATCCGTCTTTGCCAGCCATGCCCCTTCTACCACCCTAATCAATACGACCGCCTGATCCAGCAATGTGTATGAGACGGCGCTCATATACTCCTGGATCCCTTCATTGACTGACCCTCCGCTCAGGTAGGAGAGGTGGTATATGAGCCTGAACTCACCCACCTGCTTCTTAGGGACCACCCCCAGTGGTGACACCCAGAAGTGAAGGCACGGTGGCTCCTGCAATGGCCCTTCCATCCTTCCTGCCCCGACCTCTTTTTGAATCTTTGTACACATGATGTCCTTTTTCCCTTTCACCGAACCCAAGTTCTTTGCCTCATCTCTACCCGCCCTCCCACAAAACCCAGCAGGAAACCTCCTTAGAAACACTCCCTGAGCCACTCATCCTTCTTGGCATTGGTAAACCCTTCCATCCATGCCTCTACCACCCCAAGTACGATGAGCGTGCAGGCTAGGCTGCATCCCCACCATCCCACATCCTTCCTCTCCCTAATTCCAACCGTAGTTGGAATTATACCACTCTTTGCTAGGTCCACCCATCCCTCCCACCCCTTCCCCTGAAAGGCTTATTCTGTGCTGCCTCGGCTGCAAGGTTTTATCGCTTCCCTGTCTGCAGCTTGTCATTGGGTGTGAACCCATGCACCAAGAGGCAGTATAGTGCAGTGGTCTAAGGCTCTGAGCTGCAAATCTGGTGACTTCCAGCAGACCAGACCTGGGTTTGAATCCCACAGCTTCCACTTGCATACTGTGTGACCCTGAGCAAGTCACTTAACCTCCTTGTGCTTCCAGGTCGCTCCTGTAAAAAAGCTTCCAGCTTAGTGTGCTATACCTGGTTAAACAACTAAAAAAAAAAAAAAAGAGCAGGCATGCCTGAACTTACAACTGGGCCTCATACATGGCACCCTATTAAAAGTCCAACAGGTTTTCTCTCCCGGGGCCTGAGTGGCCCTTTTCACCTGATCCACCACCAGCCCAACAGCTGGCCTGGAGAGGGTCCTTACCCACAGTTCTGAGTGGGTACAGTTCCACCTCAAATCCCTCTTTCTCACCATCTGCTTCCGAAATGCCTCATCATACTTTAACCAACCGAAACCCAGTTTTACCTTATGCGTCCCTAATGATCACTGTATAAGTCAAAAGTGGGATGGCCAACTCCAGTTGTTTCTCTAGCACCAATGTGCTGTAGATCAGAAACCCCACCTGCCTTGTGTCAATGCTCTTCCCCTTATACTTCATCTCCTCCACTTTATGCCCAACCACCGCCAATGCCACCACCATCTCTGACTTACCAACCGATTTCTTTTGTTCATATTTCTTGGCTGTCTCCTCGTTCAGCAAGCCAAAAATATCCAGATACTCACCCTTCCAAATTTTTTCTTTCACCCAGGATGGAACATTGTCCCCCAGTGTAAACCCTGGACTGGTCCATCATAAAGCTTCCTGGTCCCCCCACTTTATCAGCCCCACTCTCCCCCCTTTGCCCCAATCCTTGATGGCTTGCAATTCCAGCTCCATTTTCTTTACCACTTCCTTCCACATGTCCCCCAGCAGACCCTCCAAATACTCCTTTAAGTCACCTTCATTATTTACATCCACCATGTCCTTACCACCGTCTGGCCATGGCCCCATCGGAGCTGGAGTTGGTTAAGGCATCGGGGCTGGGGCAGGTGAGGGGCTGGGTCCCACTCTTCTGGGTCTCTTATTGGGCTTTCCACCACCTACCCTCTTTTCCCTCTCTTTCCTTTTCTTCTAGGCCTCTTCTTCTGCCACCCTCTTCTTGGCCGCTAATACTAGCTCCATCATTTGGCTTATCAGCCTCTCCACCTCCTCCATCATCTTGGCGCTCAATACTGGTGTCTTCTTGGGTGCCATCCTCTCTGTCTTACTACTAAAATGCTTAAAAACCACAGTGAATACAATAATAACCATGACATCTCTATACGATTCCACCTGTCCCAGGAACATCCACGTCGCTCCTCACCACCCCACAGGTTGCACCCATCCCCATCAGGTCCCCAGATCCCCATGTGGTAGCTAAATCATGCCCTTCCACTCCACTGTGATGTGGCAGGAGAGCACTACTGCAAGACACACAAAAACACTCCCCCCACCTCTACTGCCCCGCTCTTCCCTGGCTAGCATGATCCTCCTCGTTTTGATGAGAAAATAATCCACTTGGGCTGTAACCCGAATAATCCTGCCTAGGTTAATGAGTCACCTATGACTAGTGGCCTTCCAGCTTGATATTCTCTATTTCTGCCCTGCCTAGTTAAGTTGCAGTACTGGAAGGCCAGGTGGTGAAACACCCTTTGTGCTGGCCTCTAGACACACATGCAGCCTTTGCTACCCATTTGATGCATAGGGTGCCCTTTTATTACCCCCAATGGGTCCCAGTGCAGAGGCATCCGCTGTCGTGGAATGTCACGCTGGCCCAGTAACATTGGGTTAGATAACATGCTCCCCTAACAAGTCCTCCCCAGCAATCCCAAATGGCCCTGTGTATCAGTCTCTGTTTATTATTATTTTGTTTTTTTTGTTTTTATGAAATCTTCCTAGGTCCCATGGCCACCTAGCTGGAACCCTATTGAACCGATCTAAAGAGCATCAACTGAGTGGTCTAAACCTAACCCATCTGTATTACACTGTGGAGGGAACAGGATGCCAACTGAGAGGGCTGAAAATAACATATAGGATAGGGGAAAATATAATTTTCAGAAAGACAAAAAAACAATTAAATGCTGAGAACAAGTGCACTGGGAGTCAGAGAGAATGCAAATGTTGATGCTTCAGGACAGTTGAGAGAAAAAAGCATTCCCAGCCTGTCTATGTTATCTTATGAATAGGTTCAATCTTGTAATTATTTCTTCCCACCACCAGCTACTCCCACTCTAATTTATGCCTTGCGTTTTTGATGGCTTTGTGGCCTGGGCCAGCAACAGACTCACACTGCGCAGATTCCTGCCATTTCCTGCCCCAGCCACTGCCACCGTGACAGGGAAATGCCCAAGCAAATCTTGGAAAAGCCCTTCTTTCTTTTCTTCTTATTGTTTTTCCCCAGTGTTGCCGGCCCACCAAGCCTAGGTCTAGCCATGGTTGCCATATGCAGCACCACCTAACCCTCTACTGTAGCCTGCCTGGCCACCCGCTGAGGCACATTGTTCAGCACCATATGGCTCCCTCTGCTCCTGTCAGTTGCCGTTGTGGCGACCTCAACCACCGTCCCGCCAGCATCCTTTTCCATTCCTGCCTCGATCTAGCCCAACTGTCAGCTCTCCCAAAGGCCACAGGTCTTCCACAAGTTCTACTCCTGGCCCGAAGGGTACCCCGCCAGTAGGACAAACAGCACTCCAACCACTGCAGCTCTACAAATGCCATCCAGCCAATCATCACAGCCACCACCTCAGCTGGAGCTACCACTTTCTCCCAAACCTGACCAACGGGCTTTCATTGTACTGGGTCCGAGGCCGCATGAGCCTGACTCCTCCTCCCCAGACCATGCTGACCTCCTGCATGCCTGTTTGTTTGAGCGGATGCCCCTTGAGCCCTCTGGCTCTGCCACACGACTTCTCAACAGGCTAATGGTATCTACGATTTCTCTTTTATTTATTTATTTATTTTTTTCCTTTAAACAAATGTGCTGATGCACCCATTCATGCTCCATGGCCTTACAACCGCCCTACCACATCCTACTGCAGCCACATCACAGCCCAAACACTGAACCATAAAAAACACCTACTTTCCTGACCACAAGCTAGGAACAGCAAAAACAAATAAAGCATTCCACCGAGCTGAAACCACCAGTGTGGGACAACTGCTCCCCTTGATCCTTACACAGTCTACCATAAACCTTGACAAAGAAACCTAGGGCTCCACATGGCCTAACAGGCCCCTCAGCTCCCTGGCAGTGCCTTATCTGGTTGATTGCCATGATGTGCTTAGATTCAGGATGAATTTATTCAGCAAGAAAGAGGGCTCCCAGAGGGCTATCAGCTGTTATGTACTCCCTAAGGACCCCAGATCAGGACCTCTGGTAGCCCCTCCACTTAGCCAATGGCCAGTGAACACTGCACCTAGTCATATTATTCTCCCACGCCTTGTCGTTTGTGATGTCATTAATTCCCTCCATCCACCCCCACCCCAGTCCACCTCCTCTCTACCCTTTCCTTTGTCTCTTTCTGGCTGGGGCCATGAGACAACCTGGCTTGCCTTTTAATGGCAAGCTTAATTATCTTCTAGTGAATATGAGAATACTGGGTAGTAGACAATAATAAAGTTCTTTTTTGTTGTATAAGAAATAAGTTACACCATATTGGAATGCTTATATATCATTTGAATGTCAAACGGGCTCACAGTGTTTTACATAAAATACAATGACACAATGGGATTTGTGTTTTTGATTTACCTAGATAAAAGTAATATGAAAAAATGTGGTGTCCCTGCTAAATAAATTAAAAAAAAAAATAATAAGTTTACAGTGAGCTTTGGCATCTCTAGATATCCTACAGGAATGCTTGAAGTAAGATATGTCCCAAGTAATTAGTAAAAGTTTCACTGACAACATACATACACAAAAAGTTTATGGATTCCTCCACAATTTTTGGGGGCTGCTGCAGGTTCTGTTTTTTTTTTTTTCAGAAAGATTCTGTCTCCTGCAACTTGAAAGCTCGGTGAGATTTCTTGTGCTTATAGCTTTCCTTTTTCCCCTTCTAGCAAGCAACCTAATTTTCAGAAATTTTCTGCAGGGTGTGCAAAGATTTGATTTTGTGTAAGTGGATAAGAAGCAGAGTATGACAGCGATATCTCCATGGGTGCATGACATCATGTGGGACCTATCAGATTATGGAGGAAGAAAATCTGAAAAATGTAAAAAACTACAGTAATGCTTTAGCAGACATAAATAAGTTACTGATAATGGGGCCTCATAGAATAAAGCTGTCATCTGCTTTAATATTCACATCAGATAGCATGCAGTACACTCTTGCAGTGCTGAACAGAAAAAGTATATAGCTGAAAACAGAGAGATGTTTCACTTAATATGGGACCATTGTGAAGCTGGATCATGCAACTTTTAATCAAGCAGGTTATCATGAATCCTGATGTCACTATGACTGAACTCCCACTGACACAAAAATGTCAGGAGGAATAACTACAGCACAATGACAAGGGCCACCATAGAAAGAATAATACATTCTGTAGCAACTTTCATTTCAGGTAAAAGTGAATTACTGGTTCCTACCTTTCCCACATAGAGTGGATCTGTACCTGTGTATTCCTCCAGAACAAAGAACTGATTCCACACCCAGCTGCGCTTGGCTCTTGACCTCCCCATTTGTAAGTGTGACTCTGGTGCTGACCTTGAAGTTTCAGATTGACTTGTTCCAGAAAGACACAGGGAGACACTTATTATTTGAAGTAAGTTGCAGAATTCCGCATCACCCAGCCTCATTTTTTTTCTCTCCCCAGTGTACGAAAATCTTAACAAGAGTGCAGGCACAGTTCCAGATGGTTTGGCAGCTGTAGCCTCTGGCAGGGTGTCAGTCGGGAGTGCAGAAATAATAATTTGTATAGTGTTGGATCGGCGGAGGTCAACACTGCTGAGCAGACTTCAGCAGAGAAGTGGTGTAATAGTCACCTATCAGAAAGAGAGACAAAAACCTTTATCAGAGGATAACCTTACCTACTTCTTTCATTTTACATCCATACCCTGCAGCGAGGAGAGGTGAGCATAAACAAGCAGATGTTGGCTATGCTTGGCATAATGTAGCCTTGAATACCACGGAAATAATGAACAGCTTTATTTAACACTGTTAACATTTTACTCATTTTAGAAAATGGTAAAATACACAAACGTTGTTCATTTAGATTGCCATTTCAAGTTTCTGTTTGTTTTAGTTTTTTTGATTCGGGGCAGTTTCAATTATGTTGATACTCTGCTGCTTACAGCAGTTATTGACTGAAGTTTGAAGACATGAACCCCTAACTTTTTGACTTTTTGCACTATACCAGCTAATCCTTAGCAAGCAAAATAAACATAAAATAAATAAATATGCTCACTGACTCTTTGCTGTGAACATGCTGTACATTTTAAATGCACATATTTTTTTTTCTGTGTGGCCTCAGATGAATATTAATATCCTTTTTTTACCCTTCCATTCCATGAGTGACCTGTTCCCCACTGGTAAGCACCTGACTGTGCTAAAACCTCTGGCTGCCAGGATGAGATAAACAGCTGCTGCTTCCATAACTGATACCACACCATGAGGTGGAGACATGTTGTTTTTGTTCCCAACAGATTTTTCCTAATGATACACAAAAGAAAAACTAAAAGAAGAAAAAAGGCATACAGTACATCCCCCAGGAAACAGCAACACATCAGTTTTTGGTTTCCAGCCCTGCTTAATGAGATTTATGGGCAGCTTTTGCTGAGTTATTAGTCTTTTTGATTATAGCAAAGAAACAGGCAGGACAAAGGGGGTGTTTTATGTAGAGAAGTCCATGTGGGCAACTATCCGCTGTTGCAGTTAGTGACAGGAGACATAAATGTTGTTGTCAAGGGGATCACATTTATGCAATCCATCACATAAAATATAAAATGCAAAAAACGAACACAACCCATTTTAAGTTATGTCAAGAAAGTGCATCCTGGAAAAAAAAAGGTTTCCGGTGAATGTCAAATGAGAAAGAAAGACACTGGTACAGTGACTGTCAAAAAGAAATGGAGTAATGTTATCCAGTATAACAGACTTAGAGTGAAGCATTGCATGCTTTCTAAAAGGCAATAAAAGGAGTTGCAGAACTGTCCCCTTTTCACAAGGTTCAGTATGTGGCATGAAATATCCAGTATTTGATGTGTTTTCTTAACGGAATGCACATACTGTATACAGAACATTCTAATGGATATTCACTCAGTTCTTTAGAAGCAACATGCAGACCTTGGTTGTTGCAGTTTCTTTATCTCCTTGGAGATTTTCATTTCTTCCACAGTGTATGATTCACAGAGTGCCTTTTTCCTCCTGTCTATCATCATTATTCTTTAAACTCAGTTTGGATTTAAAAATTCACAGAGGTTTCATGGGAGAGGCACGGGGCTAATTGACTCTATACTTTAGTAAGACACCCTCTGATTTCCTCAGCGTCTGGCCACACCACCAAATCCTCAGAATTATTTTATAATGATACAGTCATACTAGCATAAACTATTAAAGGGACACTGTCAAGTGCTTAGGATTTGTATTGTTTCTAGTTTAAAAAAGCACAGGTTATGGTTGCTAACATACTGTAACATTTTCTGATGTAAATAATATCTTATTTTATTTTAATAATAATAAAAACTATTGGTGTGATCATCTCAACATTTTATTTTCAAATCTTAATGTACCATCTCCATACTTTTAGAATGCCTACTCACAGTCCAGTGGCTCTACAGCAGTCACTTGCCATTGCTTCATCATGGCTGGTTTAACTGTGTGGGGTTGTTGCCAGGTTAAGGAAGGATGCAGTGAGAGTAGATAGAAGACTGCAAACAATCACATTCTTCTGTGGTTACACTAACATGGATGACAGACAGTATACACAGAATAATTAACACCAGAGTGCTAAGAACAAGTTGGTTCACACACCTACAGTAGTTTGTGCTGTGACATCATTTGGCAGGAGAGCAAAGCCTGAGTGCCTCAGTCATGTTACCATACCAATGAGGTAGGTGAAGCAGTGAGTTCTTAACACTTTGATGATTTTTTTTAATTTTTATAATTATAAAGTTAACATGTTTTTAAAACACATTAAAAATGGAAACTGTGGTTTTACCGAGAGCTCGGCTCTGGCTGACACAGCTGAGACTGTACCTAAGCCTGACCTGTAGCTAAGCTAGACCGGAAACTATGTTGGACACTTGCCAACGGATGGTACTGCTTGATGTAGGTTGTTTTCTGGTTGAAGACATTTCTTTCAAAGATCTTTTGTGGGGAGTGCCAAGAGAGAAATGGGTCTGTAGTTAGTGGAGAGGTGTATAGGCCCGATTTGGTGATAGGGATTCTGGTGGCCATTTTCCACAACTTAGAGTAAGCAAATGTGAGAAGTGAGAAGTTGAAGATGTGGGAGATGAGGTATGCCAGTGCCTCATAGGCCAATTTAATGAGGCAGTAGTGAATTTCATCAAGGCCTGAAACAGGCTTGGGATTGGAACATCTCAGGAACTTGGCAACCTGATCACCGAAAGGTGTTTGTAGTAAACTTTGGGAGGAGCAGCTCCTGGTGATGAGAAAGGAGATGCCTGCACATGGGAAGAGCTATGGGAAATATTTCAGTATTTGTCAGGGTCTCTTAAAGAAGTCATTGAACAGGGCAGCAATGGTTATGGGGTCAAAAGTGGCCATGTCCTTACCCTCAATGTTCCAGGAGTTGGAGCTGTTATATTTCTCCAAGAAGTTGTTGATACTATTTGATATTTTGTTAGGGTTACCAAAGTGAGCGATCAAGCCCCGCTTGATGTGTCTGATTTTAGCTTTGTGGACCCCGTATTTGCAGTTGTTGTACAGAGTTTTGTATTCTTGAAGGTGGACTGGGTCCTTAGTTTTCCTTAAAAGGGCCCACAGTCTATCCTTAGTTTTGAACATCACAAGAAGATCCCTGGGGTCCCAGTCCTGCTCACTGACATGAATTGTGAGGCTGTTATTAGGAGAGAAGTGATTTAAAATACTGATGAAGATCTCATAGAAGCCCTCATAGGCCTAGTCAATGTCTGCAATGTTACTGAGAGAGGACTAATCAGTGGAGTGCAGAACTGATTTAAAAGCCCCATGTTTAATTCAATGAGCTGCCTGCAACTGATATTAACAAGGGGGACAGCTAAGGTTGGCAAACCAGTTGTAAAAGACAAGGCAGTGGTCACTTATTGAGCCTGGGAGTGCACCAGAATTGTAGATGTTGGAAGGGTTACAGACTGCAATGCAGTGTAGAGTGAATCAATATCCTGATTTGTAATTTACCCTAGTTGGGTCAATGATGAGCTGGCTTAGACCAAGGTTCACAAAAAGGTCTCTGCTTTGAAGTCACCAATAATAATAATAATAATAATAATCTTTATTTATTTTGCGCCTTTCAAATATCAAGACGCATTACAGAGTATAAAAAGCTTATAAAAACAACAGTAATAAATAAATAATAAAATCATAAAATTACGCAGTTAGTCACAGTATGCTTTGCTCCACAAATACATCCAGGAGAAGCTATCCCCTGTTTTTGGACAGCAAGGTCAGAGAGGGCTGACAAGTCATCACCGGTGTGGATGGGAGGGATGTAAATAGTGGAAACTGTGAGGGTTTTGCACTAACTAAACAAAATATCTATTGAGAAAAGCTCAAAGAGTCTCAGAAGGGTTGGATGGGGGGGTTCAGTGGCCCTGATATGATCAGAAATGTACAGGACACAATCATCTCCCCTTTTATCTGTTCAGTCTCTTCTGAAAATAGAGAATCCATTTAATGTAATTTCCCCATCATGGATTTTCCTTGATGGCCATGGCTTGGAGATAGTGATAATGTGGACTTGGAGGCTGAAACCCATGCTTCAAATTGGTCAGATTTGGCAGGGAGGTGCTAGATGTTTAGGTACTCCAGTCTCAGGGCTACCTTTGGGGTTAAATTATTGACAGGATGCAGGGGTCCTAGGTGGGGGTAGACAGACTCCTAGATTAGCAGCAGAGGAAGTGCCAGACATCTGTGGCTAGGGACACACCAGGGTCTGTTACTGAGGTACATCTGGACAATAATAGTCCTAACACAGGTAGAGGTAGGATGTACCAGGTGGTAGCAAATATCCCAGGTCACTAAAAGATTGTGGAATAGTACCTGGTGAAGATAGTGAGAAGTGAGTGTCAGGAAGACAGTGCACTCCAAAATCAGGAAAAAGGTGCTATTAGTTCCCCTACCATGGGAGGAAAAGGGTGGGGAAGGGCTGACACTGCATGAGACCACTTGTGGAGACATGTTGTTTAGATATTTGCTGGTGAGAGCAAAGCACACACACAAGAGCAGGAGCATAGTGGCAGACATTGTGTAGTCCGGACCGCGCAGTAAGCACAAATGTACAAAGGTTGACCCTATGTGAAACCAAAATGCCAGGTTACCAACTAGCACACAAGCAATCAATGAAGGGTAAGCAAGTATACAATAGTGGACCCTAGGCAAGGAACTGCACACCAGTAGGCAAACAGTAAGTTTAAAAAAAATTAACAACAGTCAGTCTGTGGCAGGTGCTTAATAGCAGCCCATGAATGCACTTAGTAACCATAAAACATAGATCACCCTGATAGGGTGTTAGCAGTACAATAGTGGGAATAAGGGTAGCAGCAGTAGGTAAAATATGGTTAAACTCTAACAGAAGTCAGGCAGCAACAAGGAACTTAGCAGCAACTCAACCATGCACAAGGTAACTAGAAGACCAGTAGGGTGTTAGCAGTTACACAAGGAATAAAAGTAACAGCAACTGGTACAACATAGATTAAGCCCTATCCACAGTTAGACAGTAGCATTGAACATAAGCAGCAGCCCCAAGTTTGAAAATGAGAGCCAGTAAACTCTGGCCACCAGATAGTGTGTTGGCAATATTTAGTATAAAACGGTGTCTAGAACATAATATGACATGTTCCTGAAAGCAGGTACAACTGAGACAGGAAACGTAGAAAGCAGGATTTGCAAATTATTGGAAGCAACAAGCAGCAAGCATGTAGTAATCTACATTGCACTTGGTCAGGTGTGCCAGTGGCTTGTCACAAATTAGTTATTTAGTAGAGTCCTCACAATTCACAACCATGCAGCAGATGGGAATCTTGAGAGTGGGGGGGGGGGGGTTCAGCGGGGCTGGCTACTGGTTGCCTCCATGGTTGATTCTGGGCAGGTTCCTTTGTTGCCCTTTGACTGCAGCACTTAGCATGGAAGGACCACTATGCAGGAGTAATGCTTGAGATTCAATGCCGTAAGGAAAAAATTCCAGTTCCTGATCAGCTGCAGTTGGCAGGAGGAGAAGAGTCACTCTTGCTGGCTCTCTCAAGGTGGTTGCTGTTGCTGGTGTTGATCATGGGGGGAAGGACTATCTGAGAATGTGGCACAAGCCCTCTTGACCCACAGGGAAGCTTTGTTACTTAGAGGTAAGTCAAGCAGTAGTGCAGGGATGCCAGAGTCTCTTTAAAACTTAAAATTCTTTGGCCACTGAAGCACAACCCCTTTGCACACAATTTATACTCCCTTAATGGCTGGAGTAGGCAGGTTGAGGTTAGTCATTCTTGCTGGGTCTCTTAAGGTAGCCACTGTTGATGGCAGTGATTGCAGGGGGAAGGGCTATCTGAAGACATGGCACAAGCCTTCTCAACCCCCTGGGAATCTCTCAATGCTGTAGGCAACTGGCAAAATAGTATACAGATGCCAGAGTCTATTTAATACTTAAAACTCCTGAGTTGTTGAAGATCCATCCCTCAGTAGCAAATTCTGCTGCTTAATTGGCTGGAGTCAGCAAGAGGAGGTGAGTCATTCTTGCTGGGTCTCCTGGGGTAGCCACTGTTACTGGAGGTGATAATGGGGGGATGGTCTATTGGAAAGACATCTCCCAAGCCCTCTTGACCCTCAGAGAAGCTTCCAACACTATAAGCAAGTGGCGTAGTAGTGCAGGGATGCAAGAGTCTATTTAATACTTAAAACACCCAGGCTATTTAAGATCTACCCCTCTATACACAGTTCTGCTTCCTGATTGGCTAGAGTCAGCAAGAGAAGCCAAGTCATTCTTGCTGGATCTCCCAAAATGGCCATTGTTGCTAGATGCAATAGTGGGAGGAAGGACTATCTGAAGATATGGCACAAACTCTCACAAACACCAAAGAAGCTCCTGATGCTGTAGGCAACTGGCACAGTACTGCAGGGATGCCAGAATCTCTTTAAAACATAAAATTGCCTTGCTATTGAAGATCCATCCTTCTGCACACAGTTCTGCTCCATGACTGGCTGGAGTTGGCAGGAGGCAGCTAGTCTCTCATGCTGGGTCTCCTGAGGTGGCCACTGTTGCTGGAGATGATTGGTGGAGGATATCTGAACATGTGACGCAATCCTTCTCAACCCCCAGTGAAACTCCCTGTACTGTAGGCAAGTGGAGTGGTAACGTAGGGACTCCAGGATGTCTTTAAATCTCAAAATATCCGGGGTATTAAAGATTTGCCTCTGAATTCAGTTCTGCTCCCTAATTGACTAGAGTCAACAAGAGGAGGCAGGTCATTCTTGCTGGGTTTACCAAGCTGGATGCTATTGCTGGAGGTGATTGTAGGGGGAAGGGCTGTTTAAAGATGTGGCAAAAGAGCTCTCAACCCCCAGGGATGCTCCCAACACTGTAGGCAAGTGGTGGTGTAGAGTTGCCATATGTTTGCCAACATTCTCGCCTCTCCACATACGTTACCATATTCCTTGACTCCTACTGCACTGTCTGGCAAAGTTTGATGGATGTGTCTGCAAATGGACACACATTGCCATTGACTGCTTCCCCTACATTTGAGATGTGCATGTTGAAAACTGGTGGTCCCAGGACAGAGCCTTGAGGAACAGATGCTGTAGGCAACTGGCACAGTAGTGCAGGGATGCCAGAGTCTCATTAAAATGTAAAACTCCTGGTCTATTGAAGATCCATCCTCCTGCATGCAGTTCTGCTCTAAAAATGTCTGGAGTCAGCAGCAGGTGACAAGTCATTCTTGCTGGATCTCCTGAGGTGGCCACTGTTGCCTGAGGTCATCGTGGGGGGGGAAGTGCTGTCTGAAGACATGCACAAGCCCTCTCAACCCCCAAGGAAGCTCCTGACATTGTAGGCAAATAGTGCGGTAGTGCAGGAATACCAAAATCTCTTTAAAACTCCCAGTCTATTGATGATCTACCCCTCTGCACATAATTCTGCTCCCTGATTGGCTGGAGTCAACATGAGGAAGTGAGTCATTCATGCTAGCTCTCCCAAGGTGGCAACTGCTACTAGAGGCAATCATGGGTGGAAGGGCTATCTGAAGATGTGGCACAAGCCCTCTCAATCCCCAAGGAAGCTCTCGACCCTGTAGGCAAGTGGTGTGGTAGATTTGCAGTATGTTTGACCAACATTCTAGTCTCTCTGCATCCCTTACCGTACTGAATGACTGCCACTGCACTGTCCACCATCCCACAAAGTTTGGTGATGTCTGCAAATGGACACACATTGCCACTGACCATTTCCCCTATATGTGAGAGTTGCATGTTGAAAAGTGGAGATCACTAGACAGAGCCTTGGGGAACCCAATTAGTGACCAGTCTAGCCTTTTTGTATTTGCTGTTTAGGACCATCCACTGGGTCTTCCCATTCAGTCCATTCTCTATCTTTCCTGCCAGTTTTTCCCAATCCTCAAGTCCCCCAATGTTAATACCAGTCTCTGATGTCACACGGAGTCAAGGTCTTACTGAAGTCCAGACAAGAACATCCCCTACCTGACATTTGCTCAGTGTCTTTGTCGCTGTATAAAAGAAATGTATCAGATTCATTGACCATGACAATACCCTAATGAAACAATGTTGTATTTTGGCCTGCAATCCATGCAGCTATAGGAAATCTCGAATCCACTCCTTTTTATTATGGTCTCTAAACTCTAACAGCTTGCCCCAAATGGAGGTCGCTCACAGGGGGCTGTAGTTCCCAGAGCTAAACCTAGCTCTTCTCTTATGCAGTGGCATTATACTGTATCTACCACTCTCCAGTACATAGGCACCACTCTTGCTTAAAGGGATGGATTCAATGGGCACCACAGTGGCCCTGCCAGTTCCAGTTATGCCTCCTTTTGAAAACTGTAGTGCAAACCATATGTCCTCAGAGGTGTAGTTACATTCTGGCCCTGCAGCCCTTCTAGGACCCTGGCCTTGGTCACTATTCTCACCCTCAACTTCTGTTCCAATTTCCCATTGAATGTGATGACACTCTCAGCTAGTGAACCTCCTGGGTCTACAGTGAAGACCAAGGTCAAAAATCAGTATGGGATTCTTCCTTCTTATTATCATCCTCTTATCCCCCACCCTGATCATGTTCCTGTACCCTCCTTATAATTCCTTTTCTTACTTATTTAGTAAAATATGGTTTTATAGGCAAAGCACTTAATCCTTAGTAACTGGAGGGCCCCCATTGTTCCCTGTATCACTGATATCCTTTCCTGTCTCACGTCAGTGCATGAGCTGGATAGACGGTCATATATGGCTCTTGGACAAGGGTTTAAATTCCATCAATGCTGGGCCCCATATATGGCATACATGGACCCTCAGGCCGGCATAGGCTGAATATGAAGGTCTGTCATCAAGGATACACCCATACCGAAATGGCAATGTTTAATGACCCTTTTAGACAATTCAGATTTGTAACAGACAGATAAGAATATGTGCACTCCTTATCTTAATGAACTTTGTTGTTATGTTACTAGTTATAGGTATATGTAGCAACTGCTCTCCTAGACTCAATTTTCAGGCATATATGTCACGAATTATAACTGATATGTTACCTTAGTTGCTTTGTGATGATCTCTCCTTTTCCTCATAGTCACTTCCCTGATGACCATTGGAAGGTACAGCTTTCTGAACTTCTTATGCCATGACTACATATCAGCAGAGGTACCTCCTACCGGTCTGGTCTAAATACCCGCAGGTTCCCCTTCTGTGTTGAGGTAGTCTTTACCCGGTTACCTCTTCCGAATAGGTAAGTTTTGTTTTAACTGAGATCTGATTAATATCACTACAAGTATGGATCTGGTCCTTAATTTCCTGATCTAAGAATATACCTGTTTACTTAACCCTTTTATATCATATATGTAATGTTAATGCCTGTGCTTCACACTGTAGCAAATAGTTGCTGTTTCTATGTTTTAAAACTAATAAAACATTTAACAAAAAATATGGTCTTGTCATTTTCATTGACCCCCTGTACAATGTTTGCTCTTGCCTTACTGATCAGCTGTTGGCAGATCTTGAGCTATTACATTCATTCATTCTTGCGCTGCTCCATCTGCACCTTTTTGCGTTTTCTAAATACTGCAGTCTTTGCCCTGGCAGAATCCCTAATCTTGCAGTTATGCCTCCAATGCTTTCTACCATTTCTTATACATTTAATGCTTTTTCTTGTTGCCCATGGTGTCTCCTATTTTTATAATATCCCATATACTCCAGAAACCTGCCTGATTCCTTTCACTTTATTCTGAGGAATCCCCCTCATGACATTGAAGTCTGCCCTTCTGAGTTCAGGAACCAACACCAATTTATCCAGCCTCAGCTTGCCTAGAACAATGCTAAATCCCACAGTATTGTATCACCTGTCCACAGTGGCTATTTTATCCTTTTTTCCTTATTATAGCCTGTTTAAACAGTACAAGATCAAGGATGATACCTTCTCTAGTTGGTTCTCAAAGACATTAGTTCAGGAATCCATCCTGTTTTGTCTCTACAAACTTCTGACATTTTTTCACAGCCTGCAACTGTGACATCCCCGTTCACATCCAGGAGAGTATAAGTCTCACATCCAGGAGACTAAAGCCTCCTATGACTGATAGATAGATAGATAGACAGACAGACAGACAGACAGACAGACAGACAGACAGACAGACAGACAGATAATGTAAGCATGCCAGCCTCAGCTGCATGTCCAGCATGATGACAAATTATGGCTGAAAAGAGATATGGTGGAACAGTCTGCTGTCTGTTCTCATGTTTTCCAGTACCTTGTGAACATGCATAAGCAATGGCAGTATTTGAGCCTCAAATAGCATATGACATTTATGTATACATCTGTTGAACTTGGTGAAGAAAAGCATCTAGGTTTTAAGGAGTAACACAAGGTGGCAGATGGATACCAGAATCATCAAAGTTCCAACAAGGCATCAGAATCAGCTAGCAAAGGAGACATATTCTGGATAGATGCCAGAATCCTCTTGTACTGATATCATGACTTTGGCAGGCTTTTACTTATATTGCTGTAATATGAAAACAGTCACCATTGCTTCTTCCCACACTAATGGGCACATCTTATGGCAATGAACGAACATCCCCACCCCCACCCCCATCTGTTCTGGACACAGTCAATTATTTTATGTATTCACTTGTTTGTTTTTTCCAATCATGATAAACCCTGATATGATGAAGCATTATAATCTGCAAGGGGATCCCAGGGAGTAGCAGCACTAGGCATCCATCTACAGTATTCCTCCGTCCCTCCCTCCCTTAGCACAGGCATGAGTTCATACACACATACATTCATACAAATAAACTAGTGCACAGTATAGATTCAAACATCCATATATGCACAAATCCATCCATCCATACAATATATACATGGATACAAACTTTCTTACACATGTAGATATAAGCATACTAGAGCTTTGCATATACATAATAATGAACCCCTAAGTGCTAAGAATGGGTTGATTCTTAATACCGAGTGGGTTTTGTGACATCATGTGCATTCAAGTGTAAATCCTAAAATTGCCTAATGTCACAAAAACCATGAGATATTAATATCAGCCTGTTCATAACACTTGGTGGTTATTTTATATAATATTATGGGCATCTCACTTTAAACCACATTGCATGAAAAAGGAAAAGATAGAATCAGGGTGACACTTGCTGCAGAGAAGTAAGGAGATGTTGAGCAGGGTAAAGGCTTAGTTGTGGTTTTGACTTTTTTTTGATGTGCACTCATGCTACAGTTATTGGTTTGATTGATAGATAAGGATGTGAACACCTATGCTTTAACACTCAACATTCTTTAAAACACATACCTAGCAATTTGTGCTCCCAGGTCGCTCCTGTAAAAAAGCGTTCAGCTTAGTGTGCTATACCTGGTTAAACAACTAAATAAAAAAAAAAAAATTGCTGTTAAAAATACAAGTCTTTCAAAACAGTGTTAAAATTAGGTAACTTACAGATGAGGCAATGGGTCTGGATGCCCTACATCCTTGATTGCTCCGGGAGCTAAGGGAGGAACTGGAAGCACCATTGACTACACTATTTAATCTGTCACTGGACACGGGGAAGGTCCCAGGTGAATGGAAAAGGGAAAATGTGGTGCCACTACACAAAAGTGGCAGCAGGGAGGAGGCAGGTAATTATCATTTGGTCAGCCTTACTTCAGTGGTGGGTAAGATTATGGAGACACTCCTAAAGGAAACAATTCTCAATTACCTTGCAGCCAGTGGTCTCTAAGACAATAGACTGCAATAGTTCATGGAGGGGAGGTCATGCCAGATGAACCTGATCAAATTTTTCAACAGGCTGATGAGGGTGTTTGATCAGGGAGGGACGGTGGATGTTGCCTATCTGGACATCAGCAAGGCCTTTGACACCATCCCTCACAGGAGGCTGGTGAATAGTTGTGCAGTTTAGGGCTGGGGCAGAAAATAACAAAACTGGTGGACAGCTGACTTAGCGACAGATGCCAGCAGGTGGTGGTAAATGGGGAGCACTCCATAGAGCAAAGGGTGGCAAGTGGGGTGCCTCAGGGATTCAGTAATGGGACACATCCTCTTTAACATCTACATCGGTGATTTTGCAGAAGGACTGAATGGGAAGGTATGCCTATTTGCAGATGATATGAAGATTTGCAATAGGGTGGACACACCAGGGGTAGTGGAAACAATGAGGTAGGACCTGATAAAACTGGAGGGGAGGTCGGAAAGTTGGCAATTAAGACTTAAGGCAAAGAAGAACAGAATAATGCGCATAGGGCACAAAAACCTACAGGCCATGTACACACTGGGGAGTGGAGGACAAGAAATTATGGTAACGGAACAGGAGAGGGATCTGAGGATTATCATTTCAGACAACCTTAAGGTGGCCAAACACTGCAATCAATCAATCAACATTTTATTTGTATTGGACACCTTTACAATACACAATAAAAACACAAAATACAACGGGTTTAAAAATGGATAAAACATATCAGTGTGCACTTAATAAATTCATGAGAAAGCCTGGTTAAATAAGTGGGTCTTCAACAGCTTTTTAAAACCCTCTACGGTCTGGCTATCTCGTATCTGGAGAGGTAGTGAATACCAAAGGGTAGGTGCCGTAAAGGCAAAAGATCTTCTTCCTGGTGTTTTTAGGGATACCCTGGGAATCTCTAACAATCCCTCACCAGAGGATCGGAGTGAATGGTGGGGCAGTAAGGACATAAGAGTTTTTTCATGTAGTGGGGTCCCTGCTCATGTGGGGCTTTATAGATCAGCAGTGCAACCTTGAAGGTAATCCACCACTGTATTGGCAGCCAGTGCAATTCATGCAGCACCGGTGTTATATGACTGGATCTAGAGGTTTCAGTCAACAACCTGGCCTTCGTGTTCTGAACTAGCTGCAAGTGGCGGATATCTACCCCAAGTAGCCCTAGGTAGAGGGCATTGCAGAAATCAAAACGACTGGTGACAAAGGCATGGGCCAAGGTAGGAAGATATTTAGGCGGTACCAGGTGCTTCACCCGGGCTATGTTCCTTAGATGGTAATTGGAAGATTTGACTACAGCCGAAACCTGTGCCCTCAGGGTCAGGCCTTCATCAAATACCACACCCAGGTTTCGCATCTGACCTGAGGCAATAAGCGGGGTCCCCCCAAAATTTTCAGTTCATCCAGATACAAGATAGCCAGACTGTAGAAGGGAGGCAGTATAGCACAGTGGTTTAAGGCTTTGAGCTGCATATCTGGTAACATCCAGCAGCTCAGACCTGGGTTTGAATCCCACAGCTTCCACTTGCATACTGTGTGACCCTGAGCAAGTCACTTAACTTCCCTGTGCTCCCAGGTCACACCTCTAAAAAAGCTTTCAGCTTAGTGTGCTACTCCTGGTTAAACAACTAAAAAAAAAAAAAAAAAAAGATTTAATCCTGAGGGTTTTCCCTCCCATGCCCCTGTCATCCTATAACCAGGGTCTACCACCAATACCTCTGTTTTTCCTGAGTTCAACCAAAGCCAGCTGACACTCATCTAGTTCTGAATCTCCAGTAGGCAGTTATTAAACACCGCAGCAATAATGTGATAGGCAAGGCAATTTCAATCCTGGTATGTTAGGGAAGGGTATAACAAGCAGAAGGAAGGAGGTGTTAATGCCACTCTACATGTCCATGGTGAGACCCCACCTTGAGTATGTGGTCCAGTTCTGGAGACCTCACCTACCTAAGGATATATATATAGGGTGGAGAGAGTCCAGAGGAGGAGGAGGATGACCAAAATGGTGCATGGCGTGCATCAGAAGCCCTATGAGGAGAAGATGGAAAAGCTTGATCTGTATCTACTGGAAATTAAGAGGGAGAGGGGGACATGATCTAGATGTTTAAATACTTGAAGGGGATTAACAAGGTGAGCGTAAGGAGCATATTTTGGAGGAAAGCAAGTCTAAAAACTAGGGAGCACAGTTTGAAATTGGAAGGTGGAAAGTTCAGAGATAATGAGGGGGCACTACTTCATGGAGAGGGTGGTGGCCCCTGGAGAAGACTACCAGAGGGTTTACCTATACAGCTGCGACAGCGCGGATGCCAACATCACTCACAGCAACAGACACAATGCAGAGTATTGGCATTGTTCTGTCAGGGATGTCGGCATGTTTCCATTGGGGGGCTATGCCCCCCAATCCCCTGGTATCTATATATTCAGCTCTGAGTCAGAGTTGTCTCGGGGTTGGGGCGCAACACCAGGAGATGCACCACCAGTGTCTGCAGGGACCAGCACAGGGACTTGACAATTTCTTGCGAAATCTGTCACTGTGCTGTTCTTCGAGGTGGCGGTGTCACTCTCCAGTCAGTACACCCTACCAGAAGAGGTGGTAGGGGCCAAAACAGTAGGGGAATTTAAGAGGTCATGGGAGAAATACAATGGAATAACCAGAAGAGGGAAGGGGATGAACCTGGAAAAAGAGAGGGGACTGGAGTCTCAGTGGGGGGGGGCAGGGAGGAGGGGTGCAAAGAGCTGAATCTACGGTTAATTATGAGAATGGGATAAGGACAGACTGGATGGGCCCTGGGGTCCTTTTCAGCCATCAGATTTCTATGTTTCTATGTGTCTGTGTATTATATCTAGCATAAATGCTAGATAAGTGTGGTGTATGGGATAACAGAAACAGAAACATAGAATCTGATGCCAGATAAGGACCATTCAGCCCACCTAGTCTGCCCATTTCCCTACTCAGTTTTGACAGCCTAGATCCTATTTGATCTGCGGCATACAAATGGGGGCTCTGGAGGTGAAGAACCCATGAGCGCAAAAGGTTAGTGAGTCATTGACCTCATAAGACCCCCTTCCACAAGATGGTCTTTTTTCCTCATGGCATATTATCCCAGTGTTTATTTTATGCAATACATTAGGATGGTGTAATTTTACCTGTAAAATGGATTAGGAGTCATTTTCATGTTTGTCTTTTTCATATCTTATGCCATTGTTATTCTATAATGTACGGTTGTTTTTAATTCCCTAAGATTTATTTGGACCATAATTTTTTTCTGTAGACTAGGAACCTCCTATGAAAGGAAACATGGGTGGGTTGATCCTTTCTTTAGTTTGGCATAGCAGTGGTTGGGAGCAGAGTGATTACTGGCTGGGAGTGTCAGGAATGGTGTGGTGTGTGTGGCTGGAAGTGCCATGGCATCTGCAATTGGCAGCTGATGGTGGCCAGAGTTGGTAGCAGCAGTATGAAGGGCCAGACAGTAGCAGAAGGAAGGTGGAATCACTGACAGCAGCAAGGATGGCTTGGCATGTCAGCAGAGAGCAGGAGTATTAAAGGATATAACTGGTGAGAGATAATAAGAAAGAAATGGTGCACAGAGAGGGCTTTTTGTAGGGTACTGTTATGTGGTAGTTTAGATTACATTTTTTTGGAAGGCTGTGACTGTAGTTCAATGGGGTGGAGCAACCAACCACTCCCCACCCCCTACCCCCACTTGAACAATAAAAGTCTGCACCTTTTCTCTGCTCTCATAAGCATCTTTTTGTTGTGGCCAGAGGTGCTGCCCTCCTTTGATTCCCTCCCCATTTCTCCTGCATCTTGTGCTTCCTTCCTGTGTTTCTGCTGCTGCCTCTGGTTCACTTCTCCCACCTATATTTTTGTCTCCATGTCCACTGCTCATTCTGTGGCTGTTTGTTTTGTCACCCCCCCTCACCCCCTTTCTCTTCTTGCTACTCATCTTGCAGCTGTTTGCCTCTTTTTCCCTGCTCCCTCCATCACTGCTGCTCCAACACAGCTGCCTGTGCTTCTCCCTCCCAGCTCTTCTATTTTGTGCCACTTATTCATGGATGTCTCTCTCCCCCCTTCACCCCACTCCCTTTTTCCTGTGGCCACTGACTTTATGGCTCTCTACCCATCCCTTCCTCCCTCACTCCCTCCTGCTGTGTTTTCCCCTCTTCCTGTCTGCCACTACATGGCCTCGTTGTTCTGCCCACCGTCTCCACTACTGCCATCCCAGTATCTTTCCTTCACTTCCAGCTGTTCCCTCATCTTATTTTCCCACTCTATCTGCTGAGCTTTGGCCATGTGCCTTCCCTGGTTTGTTTTTGTTTACCCTTTGTTGCTCCCCACTCCCTCTGGGTCCCGAATCCACTCCTCTTTTCCATGCTGTGCTCTGCTGTGTTTGCACTCTGCCCACCTGGCACTCTGGGCCCACCTCTGCTCTAAGGCTCTGCATTATTTTGGGGGGTTTCCTTCCCTACCAATTACATTTCACTAATTCTATATTTGTTATCCTAGTCCTACGTTCTGGACCCAGACGCATATAACTTTATCATTCATTACTAGCTAAGTATTTCATCCGAGTACGGCAGCCCAATCCACGATAGGTCAGCCCAGCTTATAGCTGCTGGCCTTTAATTAATTTATTTAATCATTACTATTTCAATAAGTGTTTTAGTCTCAAGGTACCTGGGTTGAGGTGCCTCCATTATTCCCACTGCGGGGGACTGCAATGTTGCGGTGGGCATCGTGGCTCGAAGCAGCAGGAGCATGGTCTAAGTAAGTTACATGCAATTGTCAGCATTAAACTTATTTTACTAAGCCGCTGGGTCTGCCCAGCATTCTGTTACTGCTCCATGTAGACTTCATGGTAGTAAGATAATCAAGAGTATATCATATCTATTATCTACACCATATCAATGCATGATCTAATCCTCACCGATTCATGTACCGGTATTTGCAGCTTTCTCTTATGTAATCGATGGCCACTGGCTTTGCCTGGCCTTTTACCATTTACTCACATCATTTACACGTTTCAAATTTCATCTTTAAATTGGCTTTCTAGTGGAACTGGCTGGCATGCATTTCCTGGAGGCCGTGGGAAATCATGTCTCCCATTCTCAGACTCACGTATGGGTCCACTGTCTACCCAGACTAGCCTATGAGGAGGTTACTCCACATGCTTGATTTAACTGCATATCCTATGCGAGGGTCCTCAATGCTCATACTGGAATTTATGTTCTTTCCATAATCCAGAGACATGCCAACCATGACCATTAATACCTATGGCTCGGGCTGCCCTGCAACCAAACGGTCTTGCTCTGCATTCTTGAAGTCCATATCTTGAGCATGTGAAACTCATGGCAAGGTCTTTCTTTTCTGGCTGATCGTTGTATTGTCCTCACTCTGGGCAGAGCTTCAGTCATCTATCTATGGGCGGCACTTTTTGATGTAGCATTTAAGACTTCAGCTGTGAATGGTGGTACCCTCATTAACAGGGCTCCTTTAGTTAGCTGAGCAGGTTCGAAGGCACCTGCTAAGTTATTATCCCCATGATCACCACTTGTTCACCAGGTTTGTTCTTAAATTGGCAGGCTGGCTGAGTGCCTCAGCAGTCATCACTCTGCTCCTTCAGCCATGAAGGTTAATACTGCTTGCAGTGTATCCTGTTGTTGCAGAGTTCGCTCACAACCCTTCAAGGCATTCCTGTTAGAGAGACAGAGTGAAAGTCATCTCCCAAATTGGAATTCTGTATTTCCATCCTCTGGATTGGCTTTCTAAATTGCAGCAGCACAGCCATCACTAAACAAAATGTCCCAAAGCCTGGAGGGAGGGAGGGTGACTTAGGTCTTGGAAAATCAGAGATTTCCTCCTCAAAGGTTTTTTTTTTCTCTCCTCCATGCCAATGGTCATAATACTTAGATAGATTTTAATAACATATTCCTGAGGTTATATAGACAGGCCTCACTGTTGGATAGATACAGATTGTGGCCCTCCTTAGCTGGAGATGGATGGTGGCCTCCTTAGCTGTTCACTCTCTCCTTAGGAAGTTATGCTCCATTGCTATAGATCAGACCTACGAGCTCGTCACTATTTGTTCCCATTGTCTCCTGCTATCATACAGCAGTCTCCTAGCTATACTATACTATACCTCTGTTCTATGTTTAGGTACCTTAGTCCTGATATGTATTTGTCACCTCTGTAATGGTTTCTGCTCAACACTCTTTTTGGTGTTCCCTCCTAAGGTACCTTTACCAAAGGGAATGATTCCCATGGCACCTCTAGAGGTGGAACCCTCTGCTAGGGTTTCTTACCTTCGTACCCCTACAGGGCGGTATATCCCCCATATACAAAGACAAATGGCCTAAGGTTTATACAGGTTGCACAAGCATAACACTATACTAAGTACTTATGTAAGTCCATTGAATTGGAAGGCTGTGCCTGTAGTTCAATGGGGTGGAGCAACCAACCACTTCCCCCTGCTCATGCCATAAAAGGCTGCACCTTTTCTCTGCTCCAACAAGCACTTTTTTGTTGCCCCACCATCCTCTACTCCTCCTCCAGTGGCACATCTCTCTCTTCCTGGGGGCTCCTCCCTAAGGTACCTTTAGCCAAGGGAATGATTCCTGTGGCACCTCTAGGGGTAGAACCCTTCACTAGGGTTCCTTGCCTTCATACCCCTACAGGATAGTATATTCACTGGATAAAGATGTGAATGGCCAAAGGTTTATACAAGTTGCACAAGCATAACATTATACAAAGTTATTTCAGCCCACTAAAATATATAAAGGATCTTTATTAGGTAGCTTTTGCAAGTTGTGTGGTAGTTGCTAAGTATGGCAATAAGTGTAGCAGCATGAAATTTTATTTACTGTGAGTCTTCGACTTTTGTTGCCACATACAAATACTTGTATGCAGCAAACTGCCCATACTGAATTTACATATAGAATTAAAAATGAAGTTGTGTATGTAACAAGAATTTTAAACACACCCAAGGTGTTGGATGCCACAAAAACCCAGAGAGCAAAGCTTGAGGGGTTTATATAGGCATCCAACATCAAGGGTGTGTGTAAAATTTGAGTTTCTCACACCACCCCATATTTTATCTGATATAATTGCTGGGTTTAGTTTTTCCACCACAGCAATTATATAAAATAAAAGACTTCATATGTGGTTGGATCCACTTGAGTTTTAGCACAGTCTGTGGTCGCGTGCCAAAAGATAACTTTTTTCCTGGTATTTTTTTTATAATGTTTTTTTTAGAATTGATTGTATTTTGCTTTAAATAACTTACTACCAAGTCCATGTGGTGGAGCAGTCTCCGGTGGCAAGCAAGGTGGCCAGTGGTTGGAATGGAAGAGCTGTGGCTGGTGCCTGCACTGAGTGAGGGAAACCCAGTGCATGTTTGCCATTATAAAGACTCCTTTAAAATGACAAATTATGCAATGGGTTTTCCTATGGAAAAAAACTCAACCCACACATGCACACATAAACACAGTAAATTCATTTTCATTACACTTTTAGTTAGACTGTATTTCAAAGGCACTTGTTTTGGCCGGCCCGTGTTGCTGAGGGCTGAGGCACTGGATGCCTTACCTCACGCCATGCCAGTGACCCGGGTTCAGGAGTGAGCTCAGTTTGCTGGGGGTCGGCAGGGGAGGGAGTGGATCGAGCATCCCACGGACTTCTCTCCTCTCCCGGGGTGGGTCGTGTACAGTGTCCGGCATAGTCTGACACCTAGCGGAGTCTGGGTGTCGGCACGTCCGGCCTGGTAGAATGGGGTGGTAAGCAGGGTAGCCGGCAGGTGCACTGCATGCGGACATGTGAGCAGGGAGCCCTTGTTGGCATGGCATGCCCTGCCTCCAACAGAACATGGAACATGGAAAAAGGGGAGTGCCCAGCCATTGCGGCTTGATGGCCATCTGCGATGTCCTGCGCCACTCCGAGGAACCACCGTTATCAGATCCGCTGTGTGGTGGGGGAGTTGGTTGACCCCCACTGCCCCACCATGGGGGCAAGCTGTGGGGTAATCAGTGGTTGCCCTCTGTAGGAGAAGGTGCAAGTTGGACTACGGCTGGATCACAGGGGATGCAAGGACGATGAGGCTGGCTGGGGCCCCCATGGGAGAAAAAGTAACACAAAAAAAAAAAGGGCACTTGTTTTGAAAAAATTACAATTAACAGCATTCAGTAGATTCACATAACCATGAGCTTGTATACAAAATGAATTCATAATATACACCGCTGCCTTTCAGGAAAAGGATTCAGGTAGCTGCTGAAGTTTAGAAGAGAAACAAACTCTGTGTCCCTAGATGACTGAAATCTCCCCAAACAATGGTCATTATATGATTTTACCTTTTCTTGCATACAAGGCCAATGAAGCAAGTCAGCAGCTGTAGAAACAGCATGAACAACCTACTGTTCACAAACAGGAAAAATCACGCAGAAAGCTTTCAGACCAAAGGTTATATTTTCTGTCATTATTACTGAAAAAAATTATTTTCAAATGAATACTGTACTATAAAAGAGAGTCTGCATTTTGTATTCCATTTGTCTAGCTGAGACATTCCATGCTAGCATTTCTCATCCTGAGGTCTCATATCAGAAAAAAAACATGTATTTAGTACAGAATGAAAGAATGATAGTCAATTGCTAACCTCAGGAAAGCAATGCAGAACTGTTTGTGACATTCTGCTTGCTCTCAGTAAATTTATCAATTAAATGTTGTTTTTTTCTAACTTGTCATGTGATAAACCACCAAAACACTGAATATTCCCTTCCTTTCCTCGTCACGCTATGTAATGATGTTGGGCGTAAGTACAAAAACTGGACAGTACAAATCAGCTATACTCATACTAAAAAGAACTGCAATAACAATGGTATGTCATCCTACCTCAAATAAACAAAATGCTTAAAGGTGTAAACATAAAAAGTTCAGGCATTACTTCAAGGGAAGCACTTCACTTGATATGCAGAAACAATCTCTAGATTAAAATCATCAACAACCACAAGGAACAGCAGGATAAAAACAATGTCCTTGCATTATGCATCTTAACTTCACAGCACAGCTCTGTGCTCTTTTGCATTCCATGTAAGATTAACTGTCTGACCATGCCCGAAGGGAAAGTGTGAGGGTCCTGGAAGGAAATGCTTTTGTACGTAACTCTAGTGGAAACCAAAAGTAAATGCATTTGTAGTGTCTTTCATTTGGTCTTCAAACTCTATACCTAGTGTTTTCAGTATAGTTTAACCTAGCAAAAACTGCAATTGTTTCACTTAGAAAGAAGCAGGAACCCCACGTAAAACATGTTAATATATTCAGGGTAATCATTGTTTGAAGAAACAGTACTTCACTGAGAAATAATTTTTTTCCTTTTTAATTAATAAAGGTTTCTTCTCTAGAGTTGAATGTTGTGGTTGTTTAGTGTTTCATTTCCAAGGTTCACCTGGACAGGACAGTTATTTTTGGCAAAGATAAAACATTTTTAGATATTTATACAGAGCACTGTATAAATATTGTAAAACACTTTCCCAGTAGGAGGGGTTTAGCCACATAAAACGTTGGATGATCAAAAAAAAAAAGAGATTGTACAAGTGATGAAAGAATACAAATAAACTGAGCAGAGTTCAAATCCTTTATATGATACTATATTTCAGTGATTGTCTCTAAGGATGCTACATATAAAATCTTGTCAAAGCAACATGGAATGTACAGATCAAATGCAAGTTTAATTTAATTGTTAAAATAACAGTATAAGTAGATCCACATTTTATGACAGCAGGAATTACAAAGCAGATCTTTGGCTAGACATACTTTGCAAAGTTTTCTGACATCACAAAGTGTGAAGTGTCTACTTTAAGAAGTTCACTGCATAGCAAATTGCTTACTTCGCTAAGCAAAGTAGCACTCTGTGAGCAAAGTACTAGGCAAACTGGCATACCTAACATGAAGTTTATTTTAAATATTAAAAAAGAACAATCTCTGGTTTATTGACAACCGACCCCCTCCCACCATGCCATATACTTTTTTAATATATACCTATTTCACCCCCGTACCCTCTAAAGGTTTTATGAGAGATGTGATTGTTGGTCAAATTTGCAGTCCCCATCTGCAAAAACCAGTCCTCCCAAATCCCCCTCCCCATCTCTGTAAATTTCTCACAAAAGCACCCATCCCTTTCGCACCCTCTTTCAAATAAATAGCCACTCCTTCCTGAAAAGCTTCCAAACTCCAGTTTTATGTAAGCCTACTGGATCATATACAGTATATTAAGATGGGTTCCCCTGATTGCATTGAGTATATCAAACAGAAAGTACTGCAGACACATATGATCGAGCAGCATAGAGCGGCTAAAGAAACTGTCAAGAATGAGCATACACAACTTCCTGATCATGCTACTCTTTCTCTTCTGCTGACTTTGCTTGGTGCCACTGCTAGGTGCCACAATGACATGGAAGAAAAGACCTAGATAGTGAAGCTCCTACTAAGGTTCATACTAAGGGTTAAGGAGTCAAGAAGGCGGTATGCTCACGTGGACTCCTACCATTTACCCATAATAAAATATCCTATTTCCTGCAAGTATACAGTTCTCCAGATTTTTCTTAAACTGCTCTTTATCTTTACTTATTATAATCTCCAGCAGCAAAGTGTTCCATGAATTAACTACTTTCTGTATGAAAAAGAATTTTCTCTTATTTGTCAAGAATCTGTTTTGGTCTCATTTGTAAAGGATGTCTCCTAATTCCCAAGGTACCATTTTAGAATTCAAAGTCAAGTTCATTAAGTAAATAATTATCCTGCATGATGTCATAACATGAGTATAACTCCCCGAATCCTTCTTGTTTCTAAAGACTTAAGGTTTACCTTCTGGAGATGTTATACATGTGACAAGTTGTTTATGTTATATATGATTTTGGTTGCTTGCCTTTGAACTTCTTCCAGCAGCTCTTCCATCCCCTTAGTAATAGCACCCCATGCCTGGCTACCATAATCCAGAAGTGGTCTCACATATGCCTTGCATAATGGCATCACCACTTCCTTATCTCTGCTTCTAAAATTTCTTTTGATCATCCATAGAATCCTTCTAGCCTTACTAATTTGTTTGTAACAGTGACTATCATATTTTTCAGTAATTGTTATGCCTAAGTCTTTTTCTTCAGTGGTTTTCCTTAGGGGATGTCCATTCAGAAAATAAGTGTTCTCTTTGTTGTGCAGGCCTAGATGCATTACACAACACTTATATGCATTAAACCTCATACCCCTTATATTCAACCATTTGTTTATGTTATTTAGTTCTGCTTGTAATGCATCACTGTCTTCCTGTGACCTTATAACTCTTGCCATTTTTGTGTCATCTGCATATTTACTTATCCAGCTTGTTAAATGTCTGTCCATATCTGATATGAAAATCAGAAACAATAATGATTCAAGAACTGAGCCATGTGGCACACCCCTTGGATCAGAGGGGCATCCCTTTATACTAACTCTTTAACTTGTTCCTCTGAGACAGCTTCAGATCCATGCCGTAAAGTTATGATTTACACCTAAATCAATTAGTTGCGTATTACTGCTTTGTGAGTACTTAAGCAAAATCCAGAAAGACACAATCTACTGACAATTCCCCCATCTAGTGATGCTGATATTTTTTTCATAAAAACACAGTAGGTTGGTTATGCATAACCTTACAACAGTAAAACCATGCTTCTGTTTATCTCTGCAGTCATTTTTTTCTAGATATTGATTTAACATATCCTTTAAAATTGATTCCAGATTTTTTTGTGGTACTGCAGTAAGACTTACAGAATGGTAATTTTCATTATTGTTTTTACTTCCTTTCTTTGTGGATTGGGACTACTATGGCTGATAGCCAGTCACTTGGAATTTTGTTTTTTTGATAGTGCTCTCTTGTATAGTAATCTTAATGGAGTTTCTACTTGTGGTGCTAATAATGTCAACATTTTTGAAGATATGTTATCTGGACCTTATGACTATGTACATTGTTGGGCTTGAAATTTGTTGTTTATACAGTCAAGTGTAATACCTTCTGTTATACTAGTTTGTTCAGGTATATCTTCTGCATGTGGCTCACTTGGTGTGAATACAGTCCCAAAATATGTATTAAAAATGTCAGCCATTGGGCCGACCCGGTGGTGCTGAGGGCTAAGGCACTGGATGCCTTACCTCATGCCACGACGAAGACCCATGTTCGGGAATGAGCACGGACCACCAGAGGTCAGCGGGGGGTGGAGCTGGATAGAGCTCCCAAAAGGCAGCTCTCCCCTCTGGGGAGGGAATGTGGTATCCCTCAACTCTTGACTGCATCATGGTGGAGGCTAGGGGGTCAGTGCAGGCCAGAAGGAGCACCAGGTACTAGGCCAATGGGTGGGTGGATGGGGTCATCACTGGAGCTGTAGTATGCATGTGTGCCTCCACACGCACGTGTCTCTACTCCTGGGGCCTGGGGTAAAATGGGACCTCAAAAAAATGGAAAATCACAGCTCCAGCAGCAGGATGACACCTGACCCACTACAAGCTCTGCTCCTGAGCTGGTCTTAAGGTAAGCCTTGGCAATTCTGGGATGTCAGGGCTGGGGGGGTGGTCAGGCTGATGGGGGCTGCCAGTGCAGGACACAAATAATCAATAAAATAAAATGTCAGCCATTATGTTGGGGTCTTCAGTTTGTATATTGCTATAGATTATTGAGCACACAACACTATTTGAGTTTCATAAGAAATTTACATCTCCATAGAACATCTTCATACTGACTTTTGTCGCATTACTTGCTAGATTTTTTGCATGTTTTGTTTATTTTTCCAAATTTTTTTTTTTCATTGCTTTAGTGTGATTTTATATTTCTCCCAGTTTTGTTCTGTTTTATTCTTGTAGTATTCATTATAAAGTTTTCTCTTTTTCCTTATTAGTTTTTTCGGACCCTTTGTGAGCCACTGCGGTTTAAAACCTCTGTGATAACCTAGGACATTTGGGAGCTTTCTGAGACTGAACACCAGTTCTACTCAGTCATTTTGGAGGAAGACGTGGACCTTTTAGAAAACTACATAATGCGGGCTTACCTAATAGAGCCTCTGACTAGCAACAATAGTAATACCAACAAATTATGGCAAAACAAGCAATTTTTCTTGCTAAAAACACTTTGTAGTTTCTTGGATGCTCCCCAACATCAGTTACTTCAGAAAGATGGTTCATCACAACTGGGAGTATTACTTCATCACAACACTCAAGACTAGGCTCTTCAAATCTTGAATTCTAGCTTATCTCAAACTCAACTAACCAAGGGTCAACTTTAACTACCCATGTGATGAGTCATGTCCAACAAATGACATCTACTACTACCCTACTTCTACACCTCTTGGTAGTACTGGCAAGTCTCTGTGAACTCCTTCAACTGGCACTTAAACTGCAGTCTGGCTCACTGCTCCCAGCAGTAATGGTACAAATCTGCCTCCTGATGATGCTACATCAAATACTGTACCATATTGTCATTACCAACAAGCTCAATATGATCAAGTGTGCCACTGAGCACACAGAGTCAGTACCAGTTTAAAAAGAGCCATCATCCCACCCTCAGTGAATGGGACAGTGATCAAATGAGTGACTTGATCAACTACGTGTCGGCATGCAAAGTTCTCCAGTATGCCACCTAGTCAATAGTGAGTTACTACAGATTTTGTTGCCAGCAGCCAGGGTCCATGTGCAAATTAAGTTTAATTAATGAAAAAAAATGTTTAACATAGAAAAGAAGAAAAATCAAACAAAAAAAATATCCAGACATGGATGAAAAATGTCATGCAAAGCAATGTAATTCCCTATATTTAATGTAGTTTCTTCTTTTTTGTTTTGTTTTGTGGTGTATAACTTGTTTTCCTTTGCCAGGGGTATTAATATATCATTTGAAAATCAATAGAGCGAAACAGAATATTATGGCTGGCATGGAAACATAGAAACATGGTCATTGTTGGCAGAAAAAACCCTGGACCATCCATTCTGCCCCAAAAATAACCTACCTACTGTGTCACTGCAGACCCTTCTTGATCTGCAGCCTACCACCACCCTCAGCCCTGTTACTAAGGTCCCCCTGGGTCTATCCCATGGATGCATAAATCCTGCTACTGTTCTGGCACCTACCACCTCCAGTGGCAGTCTGTTCCAGACATCCACCACCCTTTCCGTGAAGAAGTGCTTCCTTACATCCCCTCTGAACCTCCCTCCTGCTAGCTTCATGTTATACCCCCTTGTCCTTGAGCATCTCTTTCTATGTAAAATGCCACCCTCCTGTACCTTATTGATACCCTTGATGTATTTAAATGTTTCTACCATGTCTTCCTTTTCCCTTCAATCTTCAAGAGAGTACATATTTTCTTACTTGAGTCTTTTCTCATAGGGTCTTAGATGCAAGCCATGCACTATTTTGATTGCCCTCCTTTGTACCTCTTCCACCCGATCTAGGTCTTTCCTGAGATGAGGCCTCCAGAACTGGACACAGTACTCAAGGTTGGGACTTACCATCAATCTATACAGGGGCAACATCACATCCCTCTTTCTGCATGTGATACTCCTCCCTATGCACCCCAGCATTCTACTAGCCTTTCCTACTGCCTTATCAAACTGCCTTGCCACCTTCAGGTCACCAGATATGATGACTCCTAGGTCCCATTCTTGTTTTATTGTTGTTAACTCCTCCCCCCATTTGATATATTACCCTTGGGTTCCTGTACCCTATGTGCATAATTTTACACTTTTTGGCATTAAGTCTAGTTGCTATACCCTTTACCATTTTTCCAGTTTTTTTTTCAGGTCACTCCTCATTCTATCTATCCCCCCAGGTGTATCCACTCTGTTGTAGATTTTGGTGTCATCTGCAAACAGGCATACTTTCACTTCCAGCCCTTCTGCAATGTCACTAAAGAAGACACTGAAGAGGACTGGTCCCAGAACTGACCCATGTGGCACCTCACTGGTTACCTTTCCTTCCTCGGAGTGCACCCCATTTACCACCATCATCTAACTTCTAGTAGTCAGCCAATTTTGTACCCACTTCTCTACCTCTGGGCCCACTCCCAGGCTGACCAGCTTGTTTACCAGTCTTCTGTGAGGAACAGTGTTGAAGGCCATATTGAAATCTAGCTAGGCCACATCCACCACTACTCCCTGATCCACTTCCCTGGTCACCAAGTCAAAGAAATTAATCAGCTTTGTCTGGTATCATCTCCCCCCTGTGAACCCATGCTGCCTAGGATCCTACAATCCATCGGGTACAAGGTATTCCACAATGCTTTCTTTGAGTAGTGTTTTTATAAGTTTGCCCACCACTGTCAGCCTTACAGGTCTGTAGTTCTCCCCCTCCTCCTTATTCTCACTGTTGTGAAGTGGAACCACATCCACCCTCCTCCAATCCCTCGGTACTAACCCTGTAACCAGTGATAGGTTAAACAGGGCTGTCAGGGATGCAGTGAGCTCCTTTCTAAATTCCCTCAGTGTCCTGTGGTGCATCCCATCTGGCCCCATTGCCTTATCCACCTTTAGTTGCTCTAGTTTCATGAGGACCCTCTCCTCCATATACGAGCTAGTGTCTTCCCCCTTCCATTAATGCCCTTTTCTCCTGTCTGCGATCCATCACCCACCCCCTCTTTGATCAATACTGAACAAAAGTACTTCTTTAATATGTCTGCTTTCTTCTTGTCCTCTTCCACACACTCCCCCCTACCCCTTTTAGTTTTATTATCCCCACCTTGTTCTTCCTGTTTTCACTTATATACATAAAGAATGTTTTATCCTCCTTTTTTACTGACTTTGCAATGTTCTCCTCCGCTTGTCCCTTAGCGCACCTAACTGCTTTTTCTGACTTCCTCAGCTTCTCCTGATAGCCCTCCCTGTTAGTGGAGGGCAAAGTGACCAAAATTCACTCCACAAGGGTGATTCATGGAGTAACACTAGAATCACAAAGTGTTCCACAACCTGCAGAGTGAGTACTTGAGTTATAATTGGGGCCGAAGTCCACTGGGAACAATGACTTCACGTTATTCTGCCTTCCCAAACCACTTCTCCACCAATTTTAAGGCGAAGTACATTGTCAATGTACTTCGCCTCACTTCGCCTTGTTTTTGAGCTCCAGAGGCGACTTTTGCAAAGCTTCATGGAATTGCAGGTCATATGGGCTTTAGTTTGTTCTGCACAGTTTCAGTTCTGTGTAGTGTGTGTGTAGTGGAAGATGGAGACAGTTTTCTCACAGAGCTCTGCGATTCAAATCCTCTAAAAGCTATTAAAGCCTTTTTGAACTATTTTTCTGCTCACAGTTTAGTACATCGATTGTAGGAAACCCTCATGTACTCATATCATCGAGTGTTTATTGTTTGTGTGTGGATTTTGAATGTTAATTTAGAACAGTCATTCTGTGTACTGTGAAGTGTGCTTTGGGGAGGGGCATGTCTGTGGTGTAGTAGATTAACTGGGAGAAAAAAGCAGCCTTCCTGTTTTGGTTATATTTTTCTTGTATAACTGTGTTACTGTATACACAGTAATATTTTCAGTAATTCGTGAAATTTTTTTGCTGATTGTTGTGGTGCAGCAGGTTTTCAATTTGCTACGCATTACTTGTAGTGTGTGTGAGTGTGTGTGTGTGATATGCGTGTGTAACCCCCCTGCAAATGGGGGTTCCCAAAAGTCTTCCAGGAGCTTGCCTGAGTGCTCCAGGTCTGGGCGGTGTGCGGCAAAATGCCGGTTAAATGTGGGCACCATGAGTGCTTTAGAGCCTCTACGTACTGTCTCTTTAAGTGCTGCCTCTTGCAGTCATAATTAATTTTAATGAGGGGACTGTGTGTTTCAATGCCCGAATCCCGCCCGGGCTGCTGTCTGATTGCTCCGTTTCTGCCATCGTTACTTGTGCAGAGGGAGCCCTTTGGAAGGATGTAACTAATTATTGGTGATCCATTTGATCAACAATGAAAATGAAATTTGTCTAACCTGCTTTCTTGCAGCGTGGACTGTATCTGTTGTGCCCACCATTTTGGTCCTGAACTGCCGAATTGGACCAATCCATGAGGGGGGACCTTTAAAATGGAGCCTGTTTTGGGCAAATCAGAACTTGGACTCTCAGCTGGAGCTTGTTACAAGGGGGCTAAATGGAAGGAGTCCCTGGGAGGTGTAGTTCTGGTCTGATGGTGCCTTTTTTGTACCTATAGAGGGAGCCCTGCTGTGACTGACAGTTTCATCAGCCAACCGGACTCTAGTGAATCTAAGGGAAATGCACTGTACTGTTGCTGGCAAGCCAGATCCGAAGTGACTGTGAAGTGAGAAGGAGCCCTGTTATTCGAGCAGTGAGTAGTTCATGTGGGAAGCGCGTCTGTAGGCCCCCAAGTTGGTCTGCGGCCATTGGTAATCATAGTTTGGACTGAATCCGAGTTTTGGAGGAAGAAGAAGCAGAAGTGTGGGAACCAAGCTTAACCTGAAGAAGACTGAAAGTTTGCTGAACGTGATCGGCCTGCCAGGGACTGCTGATGCTATGTATGCTCCCAGGTTTTGCAGTAATTGCAATTGGGGTGTTAGAGCAGTCTGCTTGTTACAGTACTTTCCTTTACATATACATGTGCTTTAAGTTGGAGGGAGATTGCAATCTCAATTTCCCTCACTCTGCAGTGTGTGCTAAATGCTGGAAACCCAGAAACACCATTCATCCTGTAATCTGTATTGGGTATCATGAGTACAATTCAGGGCAACCCCCTGCAACAATTTATGAATCAAAAGTGTGCCATCTGATTTATTTGCGCTTTCCTTTTCTTGAACTGAGCCTCTGCTTCGGATTACAATTTTGTTGTGCATGTCTTTCTTTTCTTTAGGGCCCCAACCAGCTGCACCAGCTGGCCAACCCTGGGCAATGGACCTGGCTAGCCTCCCCCATCCTGGGTACCCAGAGAGTGTGACATTTCGACCCTAAATTGCATGCACAGTGCTGTGATTTGTGTGTTTACCGCCAATCAACCTGATTCCCATTCCTTGTTACATCCTCTGAATAAATCAGATTTACGTTTGTTGAACTATATACTACTTTTGGTGTCAGTACATATAGTATAAAGTATTACATAGTTGTTGTGGCATTGCCTAACCTTATTTTACAGGGGGTCCTCAGGGACGTGCTGCAGAATCAGTCCTGAGAGTAAGCGGGCACTGTTGTGTAATGAGTGTGCATATGTGGGGTATTGGGAAGGTAACTCCTGTGTACAGTGTGGGCCACAAATGGGAACAAGGCCGGGGGTCGCAGTGTCCCAGAGGGCTGTTCCCAAGCTATGTTAACCACTACCAACCCTGACCTCTGGGTGGAGGCACCCATTTTAGAACTCAGGCCCCTTAACTTGTCAGTAGCCAAGCAGGCAGGGGTAGTAGCCCTTGGGATAGCGCCATGTAGGTGCTTACATGTGCCATTAAATCAGACACTTTTTATTGTGCCACAGAGTGATTGCAGCAGTGTGAACCTACAATCCACTGCACCTGCATGAATGTTTTGTAACTGCTTTGTGGTATCTTTGCTGTTAGTGGACTGTTACTGCCATGCACTACCCTCCCCAACTGGCAAAAGGTATTCTTTTCCAGATTTGGATTTGTGACTTGTGAGCACTGGTTAAGTGTTGTTGTGCCTTTGCGTCTGCATCTCTTGAGTGCGCAGCCCAATCTTAATCTGTCTATGCATTTGCAGTACTCCATTAATTCTGGGAGACTTCACATTTCTTGTTACACTCTCATTTCACTTTGTCAGCACTGGGGAGTTTTCTGGACACAAGACAGTAGCATTTTGGAGATGCACATTAATTACTGTGACTGTATGTGACCACTGTGCACATTATGGAGTGCACCATTAATTCTGAGAGACTTTGCATATTTTTTTACCCTCTTATTTCACTTCGTCAGCACTGGGGAATTTTCTGGACACAAGACAGTAGCATTTTGGGGATGCACATTAATTCTGGTGACTGTGTGTGACCACTGTGCACATGACTGAGTGCACCATTAATTCTGGGAGACTTTGTATTTCTTGTGCTCTCATTTCACTTCATCATCGTCAGCACTGGGGAGTTTTCTGGACACAGGACATGAGCATTTTGGGGATGCACATTAATTCTGGTGACTGTGTGTGTGTGAAGGGTTGCCAATATTATCGTCACTTCACCTTACTTCGCATTAAGGCAGAATGACAATGCAAAGTAATATTCACAAGGTGAAGTGAGCCTTTTGCATTGGCCACTCTACATAGCGGAGTGACAATGCCAAGTGCCCACTTTGCCAGCACTTCGCTGGTGAAATTTAAATTCTCTGCATCTCTACTCCCTGTTCTCTTCCTTCTGTGTTGCCTTGTTTCATGATTTAACCTGATTGTTGAAGCACTTCTGCCCCCCGCTCCCCCATTTAACCCCATCACTACCCTGCTTCTACCTCAGCCAACAGTATATACCCCTCCTCGGGTCCCTCAGCCCTCCTCCGCTCCTAGCCTGCTCTATTCTTGTCTGACTGTCCAAGTGGGATATGACAGTGTGCTGCCCCAACACTGACCCTTCAGCACCTGGATCATCTTGTGTGTATCTTCTGAAACCCCTGCACACTCTGCAGTCTGTTGCTAGTGTTTACCTCTCCTTCTTTACTATGAATTCTTAACAGTTGTTGTCCTCCTTATCACTGTTCTCATGCCAAAGTGTTGATTTCAAATTCTTTATGCTTCCCCTAGTCCCCCAGTGCTGTTGAACCCCAACACTACTGCTACTATGTTACAATATAGCACTTACGTTGTCTGCACTTATCACGTTGTTGTGATGCTAAACAGTTTATACTGTAGTACTCACTGTAAATTGTATTCATTGTAAGTGGTAATCATTGTAATTTGTACTCATTGTAGATGTCCATTGCTCTGTATTATCGTGCTTCGATGTCATTCCAGGACCTCCTTGTAAATGAGCATGCTCAATAGCGTTTTTCTGCAAATAAACTTGAAAACTTGAAAAAACTTGAAAACTTGAAAACATTTTGAATGCTAACCTCTTTGCCTTTACTTACTCTGCTACTTCCCTGGAGAACCATAGTGGTCTCTTCTTTCTCCTACTCTTTGTAATCTGCTTGACACAGAGATTTGCAGCCTTCTCAGTGGCCTTCCTTATTTATGCCCACTGCTCCCCTACCCCCTCTATTTTTCCTGTCTCTGCTAGTGCTTCTCTGAGGCACTTTCCCATTTTCTTTAAATCCACCCTCCTGAAGTCCAGGACCCTCATTTTAGTGTGGTTTGTTTCTGGTTTCCGAACCACACCATGTGATGATCACTTGTCCCCAGGTGGCACCCCACCGTGATGCCATTGACACTGTCCCAGGTTTGACAGTACCAGGTCCAGTATGCCCCCCACATGAGTGTGCTCACTGATTAGTTGCCTGAGGAATGCCCCCTCCACAGATTTTAGGATTTCCCTACTTCTGCCTTTTGTTGCAGCTGTGATGCTGCACTTCACATCTGGCATATTGAAATCCCCTACCAGCAATACCTCCTCTTTGCTAGCCATCCCTTGGATTTCCTCCATCATTTCCTTATCCACCTCCTCCCCCTGTGTTGGAGGTCTGTAGATCACCCCTGTTTGAAAAACATCCCCTTTCATGTCTCTAGAGTAACCCACAGTATCTCTGCTTCTCCCTGATCCCTTTGTATTTCTGTGGCCTTTATGACCTCCTTCACATAAGGAGCCACCCCTTCTCCCTATTTGCATACCCTATTCTTCCTGTATAGAGCATACCCTGGTATGGCTGCATCCCAGTCCTGATTATCATTGTGCTAGGTCTCTGTAACTGCGACTATGTGCAGGTCTGCTACTGCCATGGTTGCTTATAGGTCTACGACATTGTTGCCCAGACTTGGAGCATTTGTGCACATGGCTCTCCAGATTCTACTGCCTCCTCCCTTCTTTCTGCCCATTTGCCTTCCCCTATCACCTACCTTATTTCCTTTCTTCTCCCGTCTTTCCTCTTCTACCTGATTTCCTCCTTGTATTTGGACATTTTGGGATTTCTCGCCCTTGGGATTCTTGCTGCTGACCCTGTTAGCATGTGGGTGTGGACAATCCGTATCCTTCTGCCCAAGTCTACGCCTGCCCAGCTACTTTAAATGCTTAACAATGTAGCATTTAAACTTTTCACTGAGGATCCTAGTTCCCCTACTGGATGTATGCAGACTGTCACCTCTGTACTGGGCTCCATCCCTCCAGGTAAAGCCCCAGCCCCCAATGAATCTGAATCCCTCTTCTTTGTACCATTCCTCAACCATGAGTTGAAGTTCCTAGTGTATAGACTCAAGTCATCCCACTTGTTATGGACAGATAGCACATCTAAGAATGTAATGGATCACGCTAATTGCTTAAGACCCCTCCCAAGTCTCAAGAATTCCTCCTGCACTGCCTCTGGCTCCTCTCTGACCAGGTCATTTGTCCCTAAATGGACAATAACATCTAGGCCTCCCTCTCACGCTGCTTCCCCAGTGATACCTAGGATCCTCCTTCCATCCCTTCTAGCCTTGGCACATGGAAGGCAACTTACCTCCCTTTCCTCATCCCTCTCTGTCCCCAGCTGAATCCCCCTTATGATTTAGTCCCCCACCAGGATTCACTTCCTCCTCTGGGGTCCTCTACTGCCCCTCCCCATTGTGTCTCTTCCATGGAGGACCTCCACATCCATCCCAGTCACTACCCTTGGAGCATCTGAGTGGCAATCTTGGCCTGCCTATGCAATGTACATGTTACGTAGTGTTATAGGAATGGGGATATGCCTATGCTCTACAACCTTAACCCTCCCTGAGCCCACCATTGTCCAGATGCTCCTCTGTTCCAGTATCTTTTGAGACAGTGGAGGTGGACTAGGTGCTCTCTGGGTGGGGGTGAAGGGCCTACTAACTCAAGCCACCTTGGCCTTGGAGTCTGGCAACCTCTTCCCTCAATCCAGAGAGGTGCCTGCAGATGGGACAGCACCTCAGACTCCAGAAGGTGTGCCTAAAAACTGCTGCCCCACAACCGGTGCACTGCACCACTACCAGCATAACTACCACCTTTTCTAGACTTAACCCTCTTACCCTTAATTTTTTTTTTTTTGGAGGTAAAGCAAAGACTACAGGGAAGGTACATACCTTGAGGTGAGTAATGAAAAGCAACTATTGCTGAAGCTCACACTGGCCTGCAGCTCTCTTCATGAGTTTTGAAGACTCTGTCATAACATGACAAACATTAATCAACCACCGATGAATACCAATAGCACCTGCCACAAGTCTGCAAATAAGCTACACTAATAATTATTCTTTGTTGACCTCAAGCCATTTTTACCCTGCTATTTGTAGTGTGCTTTACTGCATTCCAATTACTGCACTGAGGGCCAAAGTGGATCTGCTTAATTATTGCTGCTAAACTGAATTTATGGACTTCAACTCTAAACCAAACAGAAGTTGCCAGTGGCCCACTTCTCTCATCAATACTGAGATGGCGTCCATTTGGAGGTAGTGCTTTCCTACACATACCTTGATGTCTGTTTCAGTCAGCAGTGAAATGTCTCCAGACATATTGATACTACTCACTCAAAACTACTTCCTTTACAACAACAAATCCTGTATCCTGCTTCCCTCTTATCAGCAATCACCCGTAAGAAGGCAGAGTTCCTGTCTGGGGAGATTGCAGCCGCTCAGAATCAACCAGCTCAGCTTTTCCAAATGGTAGACAGACTGTGCAACCCAGCTTATGTACAGGTTTGGAAAGCTTTTTTGCAAATAGAGTGCGATAATCTTGCTAGATTCTTTGCGTCTAAGGTGGCCGACATTAGGGCGGTACTCCAGCCGGCACACTCTAAGGGTGGTGCTGTGGATCGGGCCGTGGCCGGTAGCACTCGGCTTTCCTGGAGTACCTTCGACTGACCAGAGTTCATGGATGTCATGCAGATTGTCCAAGGTGCTCACTGTATGTGCTGTAGCTTGGATCCTGGACCAACTTCTCTGATTTTGAGATGTCTTGAATCTATTGGTCTGGTCCTAGCATGGATAGTCTGGTGCTCCTTGGAAACAGGTGAGTTTCCTGGCTTCCTGAAGGAGGCGGTGGTAACACCACTCTCAAAGAAAGCTTCTTTGGACCCAGACTGCCATGTAAACTGCAGACCAAACTCTAACCTTCTCTTTCTAGGGAAGGTGATTGAGAAAGTAGTGGCTGTGCAGCTGGAGAACCATTGACCATCCACGACATCTATGAAGCCCTCCAGTCCTTATTTCATAAGAAAAATAGTACTGAGATAGCATTGGTTTGGGTGCTCAATGATCTCCTGATGGCTAGAGACCAGAAAAAACATTCTATCTTGGTTCTTCTGGATCTCTCATCAGCGTTTGACACTGTGGACCATGGGGTGCAACTTGATCACCTGTGGTTCATCTGCAGACCGTCAGGGGCAGTCCTCAGGTGATTTTCTTCTTTCCTCACTGGAAGAACTCAGAGAGTGGTATCTGGGGTTTATTCCTCGGACCCAGTTTCTCTGTCTTGTGGGGTTCCTCAGGGTTCAGTGTTGTCCCCCATGTTGTTTGCAGTGTACATGCTGCCCCTCAGAGACATTGTAAGAAGGTATGGGCTGAGGTTTCATTGCTATGCCGATGATACCCAGCTCTACCTATCTTTTGCACCTGACCAAGATAGAGCTCTTTCAGCTTTTAACAGCTGTCTCACAGAAATCCAGGAGTGGATGGATTCCAGCTGGCTAAAGTTGAACTCGGATAAGACTGAGGTGTTGGTTGTAGATCTGGCATGCTGCATAGGGGGGTTGGGAGTGGGTTCGCCCTCTGGGCTTTTTCTTGGGGGCATCTCTCTCTCTCATCCTCTGAACAGGTGCGAAACCTGGGGACAATTGTTGACAAGGGGCTGACTCTGCATTTGCAGGTGTCAGCCATTGTCAAATCCTCTTTTTACCATCTGAGGAATATCCTCAGGGTTAAACACCTTGTTCCGTCTGATGATCTTCCTACGCTGGTTCATGCCTTTGTGTCCTCATGCTTGGATTACACAACTCCCTTTACCTAGGGCTACCTGGGGTGGAAATCCGCCACTTGCAGTTAGTGTAGAATGCTGCAGCCCTGCTTTTGATGGGAACTTCTAGATCCTGTCATATTACACTGGTGCTACGTGGACTGCACTGACTGCCAGTACAGTGGTGGAGCACCTTTAAAGTCTGTCTTTTGACTTTTAAAGCCCTACAAGGACTTGGCCCCGATTACCTGAAAGAGCTTCTGGTTCCCTACTGCCCAGGATGATTGCTTCACTCAGCTGATGAGGGGTTGCTAGAGATCCCAAGGGTTTGTCTGAAATCTTCCAGGGCTCGTGCATTTATGCTCACAGCCCCGACCCGCTGGAATTCTCTGCCCCGCCGGTTACGGGAGTGTATAACCTTGGAGAGATTCAAGCAATCCTTAAAAACAAGTCTGTGGGCTCAGGCCTTCAGTGAAGGTTGACTTTGTAAAGGCTTATTCTGTTTTATTTATTTTAGTATTTTATGACCTGATACTGTAACTGATGTGTTTCAAAATTTGTCAGGCACCTTGACGTTTTTGAAAGGCACCCTAAAAATAAACTTATTATTATAATTATTATTATTATATCAAAATAATTATTTTGTGACCTCTGTTGCTACCGTTTCTAGTTTCTTTCCTTCTCCCTCCCTCCCTTCCTCCCTCCCTCTCCTTGCCCTACCCTCCATCTCCTTGCCCTACGGCTTTATAAAATCTGATAAACATTTATTCTCTATTCCTTTCTTTACATCTAGTGCAGGTCATGTCATCTTTTCCTATAGAAAGCAAACAGATTGGAAGTGTGCCTCCAGATTGGATGCAGTCTCTTACAAACATCACCACTGCAATGACCAAGGATCCACTCCTACTCAAACCACCAGATGCTGATCTTCAATAGAGTTGTTTGATGCCAAAGAACATAGTTGTTATGCTGCTATGTGGTGAGATGCACCCACATTCTGCAAAAACAGCAAATTAATCAGGAAGTTTGGTACTTCAAGGCAAATGCTTCATCAATAGATTCTGAATGCATCTTTTTTCAGTGCACTACTCTTTTTCCAGTAGACTCTCTTCTATTTGGAACAATCTCCCTCAGTTCACTCCCCCTTCTGCCCTGTATCCCTAAAGGCCTTCCTATGTGACCACTTGCCTCACTTCTGTTTGTTACTTATGGTCTCTTGCATATATCCTCCCATTAATTGCTACTGCTGCTCTAGAGCTGCTTATAGTATGGCCTCACTACTATTGCACAATAGCTGACAGCAGTTGATATAGTTGCATATAAATTTACAGTATTTATTGTCTTGTAGTTTCTACTGGTTCATTTTGCTCAAATTCTGCTAAATTGGTTATCAATGCACTGCTGTGTTTCAACATGCTGGAATAGTGTGCTCCATGCCCCTTCCACCTTGTTGCCCTGAGATTAATCTTTAGAGATGTGCAAAGTTTGCAAACTTTACTTCACAAATTAATTAGCAAACTTTGCCAAATTCCGTAACTGTAGAGTACAATTTTGCAGTTATTGGCAGGGGAGGTAGCACTTTTTCAAGCCATTGCCATGACTTTGCCTAATTTTTTAGATGGATATTCTATACTTATAATCAGACATACCTAGCTTTACAAACAACTTTCCCCTTTGCAGGCTATCTTTCCATTTCTGATTGTAAGCCTTGATTTTTTTTTTTCCACAAATGTTTTTATCCTCCAAGGCAAGTCTGGGCAACTATCAGTACTGTCCCTCTGTCTGGTGGTCATCCCTTATCTCTCTCCTGATCTTGAATCATGTACCCCTGTGGATTTTCCCCCACAGTGAAGTGGGACAGGGAGGGCTGTCCTCTCCATTGCAGACAAATCCAGTGCAGCCTCAGGACAGGAGTGGCAGGACAGGCTGCCAGCACAAGGACTGGGCTTCATGAAGCACAGGCACTAATCTTTTTCCACTTTTACTAACATACTAACATACTAAAATGCCAGCAGAATAGGCCTAATGGTCTTTCGTGTCTGCTCGTTTGGTCAGCCCCCACCCTGGGTGCTGACCTTGCTGTCCCCCTCGCCTTCTCTGGCTTCTCCCTTCCCAGTTCCGGATATTCTTGCTGCATTGGATTTTGCTTCCTGAACCCTTCCCTGTACCTGTCCCACCCCCTCTTGAACCCTCCACTGTCTCTGCCTCCACCAGCCCCTAGGTAGTGGCATTCCATGGCTCTACCACCCTCTCAGTGAAGTAGCACCTCCTCCTTTCTCCCCTGAATCTTCCCCCTCCAGCTTCCACCCATGCCCCTAGTGGCCCCTCCTCCTTCCTTGAAGCACCCTCACTGTTTCTCCCCTATTTACCCTCTTCATGTACCTGAAGACCTGTCATGTCCCCCCAGTCCTTCTCTCTTCCAAAGTGTACATATTTAGCTCTTGGCGCCTCTCCTCATAGTCCTGTCCCCAAGCCCCAAATCATTTTGGTTTGCCCTCTGGACCCTCTCCAGGAGGTTAATATCCCTCTTTAAGTCGGCCTCCAAACTGCACGCAGTACTCCAGGTGTGGCCTCACCAAGCAGTTATACAGAGGGAGTATCACTTCCCTCCTTCTGGAGGTGATCCCCCTAGCGATGTATCCCAGCGTCCTGTTGGCCTTGGCTGCTGCCCTCCTACAAGTCTCAGAGTTGTTCATCTTGACATCCACCACCACCCCCAGGTCCCTCTCAGCCATTGAGACTTGTAGTATTCCCCCCCCAGGGTGTACACTTGGCCTGGGTTTCTGGCCGCCAGGTGGAGTACCTTGCATTTCCCTGCATTAAACCTCAGCTTCCACTTTCTAGACCATCTTTCCAGAGCCTCCAGGTCCCCTGCAGGGCCACCCTCCCTCCTCCCATCCACCACCGCCTCCAGTTTCAGTCATCTGCAAGAGACTCATCTCACTCCTGATTCCTGTCCTTATGTCAGATACGTGGGCGTTGAAGAGAAGGGGCCCAGGGACTGATCCTGTGGGACCCCACTAATGACCCTCCTTGGGAAGAGACTATCCCACCAACTCCGGTCCTGGAGCCAATTGCCTATCCATCGGATCATCTGGTTTCCCACCCCCATTTCTCCTAGTTTATCCAACAGGCCCACGTGAGGAACAGAGTCAAATGCCTTGCTGAAGTCTAGAAAGAGGACATCCACTGGTTTACCCAGGTACAAGGCACTTGTCACCCAGTCATAGAACTCCACCAGGTTTGTCTGACATGATTTCCCCGGGATGAATCCATGCTGTCTATCGTCCAGGCACCCTGACTTATCCAGGTCCCCTCCTAGCCTCTCCTTGACAATGCCCTCCATCACCTTGCCCACCACTGATGTCAGGCTGACAGGCCTGTAGTTCCCTGCCACCTCCCTTGATCCCCCCTTGTGGATAGGCACTACATGCGCCACCTTCCAGTCTTGGGGCACCCACCCTGTCCTCAGAGAGATGGTGAAAAGCTCTGCCAGGGGTTTCGCCAGGACATCTGCAAGTTCCTTCAGCACTCTGGGATGTAATTTATCCGGCCCCGGTGCTTTCTCCGTCTTAAGGGAGCTGAGGGCTTCCCTCACTCTCTCTGCTATGATTTCCACTTCCAGTCACTCTTCTCCTGCTTAGCCCTCCCCACCTGCCAGTGATGCCCCCCCCTCCCAGGACCTGCCGATTGGTAAGGGACCCCCTCCTCATTATCTCTGTCTCCTCCCATGTATGATGCAGCATCCCCATTTTCCCTGGTGAAAACTGAGGTGAAGTACTCATTTAGTACCTCAGCCTGCTCCTCTGGGTCTTGTGCCCATCTCTTCCCTGATTTAATCCTGCTAATCTGCCCCTTCACCCTTCGTCTTTCTCCAATGTATCTAAAGAACCCCTTTTTCCCTCTCCTAATTTCCCTGGCCAGGTTCTGCTCCTTCCTTGCCTTAGCCACCCTCACCACTCTAGTGGCCCTTCTAGCCATCAGCTCATACTCCCCTCGATCCCTTTCACTCCTTGAGCACTTGAATTTCTTATAGGCTGCTTTCTTTCCCCGCACCACCTCCTGGACCTCCCTGGTCCACCAACAGGGTTTTTGGGCCCTACCGCATTTTCGTCTTACTCTTGCACAGGTGCTGGTAGCATCCTGCACCCCTCTCCTGACGATTTCCCACCTACTATCAGCGTCCATGTCTGACCCAATCCCATCCAAATGCTCCTTAAGGATCCTTCCCATTTCCTTAAAATCCACCCCCTGAAGTCGGTTACTTCGTCTTTGTGCAGCCTTCTACCCCTCCTAGGTCCAGGCAGAACCAGACCGTGGCATGGTCACTACCCGCCAATGGATCCCTTACCTCCAGGCCCCCAATCTGGTCACTGTCTGCCAGGACCACATCCAGTACCCATGCCTCCCTGGTCGGTTCCCTCACCTGCTGAGTTAGGAACGCTGCTTTGAAAGACATCCAACAACCTCTGTTCCTGGTCACAGAGGATGTCATAGTCTCCCAGTCTGTTCCTGGCAGTTTAGTCCCTAACACCACCACCTTTCCTCTGCCCAGTCTGCAGTGTCTCCTAACATCTGCCACCAGACTGTCCTCCAGCTCATCCGCCAGAGGCAGGGGTCTATACACCACTCCTATTTTACTCTCTTGCCCCCCTTGTTATCAAGGTGACCCAAATTGCCTCCACGGTTCCTCCTCCTCCTCTACTCCCCTATGCCAATGCAGTTTTTACATCATTGCTACCCTCCTCCCTTCCCTCCCCTGTCCTTCCTGAACATAGTGTAACCCTCCAGGTTCAGGTCCCAGTCATGTCTTGCAGTGGCCCAAGTCTCAGTGACCGCTGCCACATCCACTGCTCCCTCAGTTAACATCGCCTGGAGCTCAGGCATTTTATTGCCCAAGCTTCTGGCATTTAGCAGGACTACCTTCCACCCTTTCCCTATAGTTCCATTTCCCCTGCTCGTGTTCCCTTGGGGATTCTGTTTTCTCCTGGTCTGCACTTTGCCAGTTGGTCTTTTCCTGCAATCCTCCTGTCCCCAGGGGTGGAGACAGAGTCCTCCTTTATCGGCATCCCTTGACTGCCTTTTCTCCCATCCACCCCCTTCACAAGTTTAAACCCTCTTTTCACCAATGAACTCCTCTATTTTCAACTTAAGGATTCCCTCCTCCAAATTGAGATGTAGTCTATCTCAGTATACAGCTCCTTATCCTCCCAGGTCTCCCCAATCCCCATCAGCCCATACCTCTGGCCTCACACCACTCCCTGAGCCACTGGTTTATCTCCCAATTTTCTTTTGTGTTCCCCACTAGCCCTTGGCACTGGCAGGATTTCTGAGAAGGAAACTGTGCATCCTATGTCATGACAGACCCTGGTGAGCTCCTGAATCTTGCCTGTATCTCTAGCTCGCTATTTCCTCAATGTCATTTGTGCCAGGTGGACCAGTATGTCTGGGGAACCCCACAGTCCTTTGCCAGCTGATATACCTCGTGCTTAGCTCCTGTGCACTGTTAGTCCAGGGAAGCATCTTGTTCTAACTGGCCAGGCTTCTCCCTCCCTATCCCATTTGATACCCCTGATCATAGAATCCCCCAGCAGGAGCACTCTGACCACTCCTTTTCCTCCATTCCCCCTTCCATGTCCCTCATCCTTTCTACCGGCCCTTCCACCCAGCTGGCTCCTTGTTCCTCCCCCTATCTGTGTGCCACATGCCACCCGCTCCTTATTTACCATGGCCACTCCCTCCCCTCCAATCCTATGCCTCTCCTCCTCCTGAGTATCCTTCTGTACTTTGTTAATTCCCCCTCACTGCTCACAACGGTCCTTCTCCCCCATCTGCTAAACTAGCCTGGCTCATCCTCCCTTCCTTCCTGTCTCCATTTAGTTCCTCCTTGCTCGTCGTGCTCTGGCCTACCCCTCAGCTCTCTTCTGAATCCTCCTTGTACTTCTGGTCCTTCTTACCTTTCCTCCCAACTGGTCCTTCTCCTTGCGCTTTCCTCCCTCTTCCCCTGCCCCTCCTGCTCGATTCACTGCTCCCCCATTCTCCTGCATTCCAGGTTCCCCTGTTCTTCCTGCTATCTGGCCCTGCCTTCTGCCCCCACTCCCACACCCTTTCTGTCTCTGACCACCTCTGTCGTGGCTACATCCCCCCTCATCCTTGAGCAGTAGAAGAGAATTGAGCGGTTACTAAGTATAAGGTCTGATCCACCTCCCTGCCTTGCTTCCTTCTGTCCAGCACTGGCTATCCGCCTACTTCCTGAGAATGTTGTCCCTCCGTCCCCCTTTATGAGGTCCCCAGTTACCTGCCTGCTTCCTTGGTAGTGTCCTTTTGGGCCCCCTCTGCCAGGGTCCCTATGTGACCCCTGAGTATTCTCCTGCACTCCTTTCCCTATACCCCCCCCCCCAGTGCTTGGTGCAACCCTGTGGGAGATTTCCAGCTCCCTTCCCCAACCATACCACCCCCCTTCCCCAGCTTTCTCCTCATCCCCACAACCTCCTCCCTAAGCTGTGCTAGCTGGTAGCACACTGGGCAAACACCAAACTTCCAAGCCCAGTCCAGTATCATGGCTGCTCCACACCCTGTGCACCCCACCACCCTCCCAAAGATGCCGGCCCTAATGATGTGTGGTTCCATCCCCTTTCAAATAGGTTTCCTTGGGTTAGCCACCAGGTTCCCCCTATTCCAAGATACCCAACTGCCTAATCAGGTCACCCACTAATCCTAGAGACAGTCCCACTGTACACCAGTAACTCTGTTACTAGGTGCAGTACAACCCATTAAACATGTAAGGAAAATGAACAACTCCCTAAGCTCCTCTCTCCCGGCCTTTAAATTCAACCCCCGTGGCTAGAACTCATGAGCTGCACCAGCAGCCTTTTCCTCAATTGCAGGGCAGGTCTTCCCTATAAATTTGCAGACTTCTGGGAGGGAGGGTGGGTCTTGGGCAGACACCTGACAAGAGAGAGTGTATCAGCCCTGTGTCCCCTCCAAGCCCTGCAGCTAAAGAACCAGGCCCAAGCAAATCCCACCAAACAGGTTTTAAATCAGAAGAAATAGGCCTCTACCAGCGCGGCCTGTTACAAAGTGAAACATCCACAAAAGAGCCCCACTTACAGCCACTAAATCAGTTTACAAACATCCAGGATCCCCAGAACAATACCCTGCTAGCCCCTTAGAAGCAAGAAAGAAAAGAACTAACCTACCAAGTAAAATCCACAAGAACCCTGTGAAAACAGCAGCAGCTACTGTCCTGGAACACAACTGATCCTGCCCCCTTCCAGTTCTTTCCATATCCTTTCCTTCCTGTGCTGTGACACAGATACTTGTTTGTGGAATAGCACATATTCAACATCACTGCATCCCTCTCCCTGTGAGTTGCTTACACCTGCACTGCCAGCAGGCATCCACCTGGTGGCAGTCTTGGGCCGAGATGGCTTGGCCACCCTCTCCAGCAAAAGTGAGCTGTCCCTTGGATGGCCCATCATCATCCACCTCGGCAACCCCCGGCAACCTCTGCTTGTTCCCAAACATGGCTTGCCAGCATGGCAGGAGGTAAGGCAAACTGGGCCAGCTCGAAAAATTTAATTTTAATAGTCAAGCAGTCACAATCCAGGCATGCTTATCCAATGTGAAAAAAAAAGTTCACAGTGGTATGATTACCCAGCTCATATAATGTATACAGTATACTTCCATTTGCACTTGGACGCATGTAAAATAGCTACATCAGTAATATGGATACTGCTGACATGGAAGATGGTACACCAGTAGATGTATTTATAAGAATTCAAAAGCATTTAAAAAAATCATATTTAAAATGTTAACAATTCATTTTATGAGTTGGTAAAATGCTGCTGTTTTATATGTGAAGTAGTTCCCAGATTTACCTACTTAACTTCAAACATTATGGTTGCTGCCACTACTTAGTACAAGGGCTGGGTGAAATGCATCTTCCACCAGTGAAATTCTGGCAAAATACTGATTTCACTTCTGCAAAATGTTGCTAAATTTCTGTGAAAAATATATGAAATTGTTCCAAAATTTTGATGTCAGTTATTTCCAGCTACTTTTACCAGTTTAAGCCCAACTTGCACCATGTTTGGAAAAGGAAATTTAACAAACCTCATACAGATGTTCATCAAGTTTCATATCTTTATTTTGAAAGATGACTGAATTTTATGCCTCTGAACATTTAGAAATGTTAATATTACATATCACAATTATTTAAACTACAGAATTTCTAAACTATTAGCCCAAACTGCAGGCCATTTAGTATGCTGACATTAACAAGGTGCATACATATGTGTACCAAGTTTCAGATCTATATCTTCAAAGGTAAGAGAGTTATAAGCCTCCAAACTTTGAGAACTTTTTAAATTACATTTTGCAATTATGTAGACTGTAACTTACAATTTACAAAACCAATTACCTCTCTGTTTAGCAGTTATCTCTCTATTTAGCAGTTTCTATGGATCTTTCAAGAAAGTATTATATACATTTTCAGTTAAGCTTGCTCCAATGGTGGCTAAATTGTAAGCATATAAATATTTTCAGAAATGTCCACACTAATAATAAATTGTCAGGATTTGAACCCCTACAAATTCCCCTTCCCTGAAGCAAATATCATGAAACTTGGTACACTTTTAGGTTATCTCCCATGCAATTAGCATGACAAGCATCTGGTCTCTAGCTGTAATAGTGATCAAGGTATGATCAATTAAATAATTTAGGAAACTTCCAAAATATTTGGTGAAATTTTGTGGAATTTCATGAAAATTCAGCTAAATCAGAATGTACTAATTTCAGTCAGTCCTCCTTAGTACCATGGATGATTTTGCAGCCCCATAGAGCTATGCTCTGTGGCATCATTGACCCTTCCTGCACAGTTGCAAAAGTGTTTGGGACTCTGCAGGAAAAGAGGCAGTTTCAACCATGCAAAAGACTTGTACAGCCATTCTCAGAAATACAGAGAACTGTGTGTCACAAACTCTTGTGCTCCCCTGCCCTACTTATTGAATTTCTACAGCCAGCCAGCTCGGATTTCAGTGTTGTGACCAGAACTGTTGTAAAAGTAGAGAGGAACTGTGTCACCTTGAACACAAGCCATCAGGAAATGTATGTATGAAACAACAGGTCCACTGAGCTATCGAGGTATGGATGGGGGGACTGGGGAGGGGAAACTTGGTTTGCATGCCACTTCACTCAGTATAGCACATCATAATTAGTGATGCAGCAAATTTTAAATCTGCCTGTGAAGTGCATGCGAAGTGGCCACTTCGTGTGGCGCTTCACTATGCGGAGTGCCCTATAGGAAATGTTCACTTTGCCTTGTTATTATTACTGTGCGCTTGTCATTCTGCTTTAAATGTGAAATAAGGTGGAGTGACAACAATATTGGCAGCACCCCACCCACACAGTCACCAGAATTAATGTGCATCCCCAAAGTGCTACTGTCTTGTGTCCAGAAAACTCCCCAGTGTTGACGAAGTGAAATGAGAGCATAACAAGAAATGCAAAGTCTCCCAGAATTAATGGCACACTCAGTCATGCATGCAGTGGTCACAGAGTCACCAGAATTAATGTGCATCCCCAAAATGCTACTGTCTTGTGTCCAGACTCCAGAAAATTCTCCAGTGCTGATGAAATGCTACTGTCTTGTATCCAGAAAATTCCCCAGTACTGATGAAGTGAAATGAGAGCGTAACAAGAAATGCAGTCTCACAGAATTAATGGTGCACTGCAAACACACGGACAGATTAAGATTGTGCTGCGTACTCAAGGGATACATATGAAAAGGCACAACACCACCTAACTAGTACACATAAGTCACAAATCCAAATCTGGAAAGGAATACATTTTGCCAGTTGGGGGATTAGTGCATGGCAGTAACAATCCACTACCAGTAAAGATACCACAAAACAGTATAAAAAAATTCATGCAGGTGCAGTGGATAGCAAATTCACACTGCTGCAATTACTCTATGGCACAATAAAAGGTGTCTGATTTAATGGCACGTGTCACACACACACTCATACACACACTATAAGCAATGCGTAGCAAATTGAAAACCTTTAGTAATATAACCAATTGTTTTAAACAGACAAATTACACACTGCTGCACCACAACAATCAGCAAAACAATTTCAAGAATTACTGAAAATATTAGTGAGTACATTGACACAGTTATACAAGAAAAATATAACCAAAACAGAAAGACTGCCTTTTTCTCCTAGTTAATGTACCTAGACCATAAATACGCCCCTCCCCCAAAGTACACTTCGCAGTACACAGATTGACTGTTCTAAACTAACATTCAAAATCCACACACAACAATAATCACTCAATGATATGAGCACATAAGGGTTTCCTAGTAAATTTTGTGCAAAATAAATGACTTAAAAAGGCATTTTTGGCAGCTTTTAGAGGCAGTACCGTAGGAAGGGTGGGGCGGGTGGTGCTCCCGCCCCGGACGCAAGCCTCCGAGAGGCACATTTTTCCACTGAAGCTCATGTTCTAATTCACTTGGGCTGCCGCTTTAAATCTTTTTTTAAACATTTTGGTTCTGTAATTACAAATGACTGTCAGCAGGGGTGCATCTGCAGACCAAGGACCAGCAAGTGGTGGTGGGGGGGGGGTCACCTGGTTGCACAGTCTACTGCAGAAAATAATCATGTTGTGCTGAAAAAGAGGAACTGTGAGTGGGCCAGCGTGCCACCCATTAGTATAAAAGGTACGGGTGGAGCATTTGGCACTGATTGAGAGGCGGTTTGTGTTGGAGACAGGGAGAGTGTGGAGCAAGTTGTTAAGCATACTAGCATAGAGTAGTAGACAGTCACAGAGACTAAAAAAAGTGATAAAGTCAGAGAGGAGAGATGAGTCACGAGAGAAGGAGAAGACAGAAGAGATCCTTGTCTTATATTTTTTTTCATCACTTGTGAGATGTAAGCATAAGCAGAATGTACACCACACTAAGTACTCTGTCTGTTGTTGTCTATGTAGACAAGACTGGTAATTGTCACTCGTCAGTGACAGAGTGTCTGTAGTAAAATGTGATGGCACTGCAGACAAGCAGAAGAGCAGACCCGGCGTAGTGATGAATAATTCAAAATTAATTTCTGAATCCAAATTGTGAGATGATGAGATGGGATCTATGTGGTGAGAGTGCAGTGGGGGGGGAAGGGATTGATAGTCTCACTCAGGAAGTCGGGAGACAAAGATCTGCTTTATTTGCCATTGAATTATTGGGCCTGGGTGGGCCTGTCTTGGAGTCGGCTCTGCTGGCGGGTGGGCAGGTGGGCAGCGACTGTGTAGTTCACTTGAACTTCATGCACTGGACTGGGGACTGGGATGCGAGCGAAGATTTTAAAGCAGTTGCCGCAGCCTTGGCCTGACTGCCATGGCATGGGCCACGGCACACCATCCCTTCTGTCCACCACATTTTTACATTTTCTTTTCTTTCCTCTTGACCCGCGTCCCTCCTGCACTCCCATTCCATTGCCTTTTTTTTTTGTGTCCTCTCCTTCTAATTCTCGCTAGCAGAGTCCTTGTTCCATTCTCACCCCGCCACCCACTCCTGTCTTGCTTAGAGAATGAGGCCTTGCCTGCCAGTGCCTTGCCTAGTTGTCTTGGATGCCATGTGAGGGGATCTGTACAGTTTAGATCATAACATATTAACAGTTACATGTATCTGGATTGGCTTGGGCTGTGGAGGGGAACTGATGGGAATCAGGGGAATGAGGGGATTTGGAGTGGGGCTCCTTCTGGCTGCAGAAATGCTGACTGGAGCAGTTGGGCTGGCTCAGCTGTACTGGGGTGGTGCTGTGCGGGGTTATCTACTGGGCAGAGGAGAGGGACTGCACTGCTAAGGCATACTGAAAACTGGTATAGGCTAGGCAGAATGTTTTTCCCTAATGACACTTCTCATTGCACCATGGGGCCCCTACACTGTCTCTCACCAGGGCTAACTAAATGGGCCCTTGGGGGGGGTCCTCAAGCTCAAGCACCCTATCATGCCCTGTTGGGCCTTTTTTTTTTTTTTACAGGGCCCCGCCTAGACACTACAACTTGGGGACACTACTACATAATGTATCCCATCCCCATCCCACAGCAGGACCCCCGCCAGACAAGCTACCCTGCAACTGCCCCCCACAGGTCAGGAGAGGGCCAGGAAGCAGAAGATCCACAGCAGAGAACTGCTGCTACAGTGCTGTCCAGGGTCCCACAGTAAAACTTCTGGCAGAAAAGGAAGCTCCCGACTCACTAGGTCTGCTTATTGCATCCATGAACATGACAGTTTTATTAATAATTTATAACACTGGCGAGACTGAGCATGTTACCTAAATCATGGATGTCAGTTGACCGCTTCTGGATCTTGACATCTGACAGTTTCTGCAGCGTTTATAAATTACATATAAAAATACCTGCCATGTTCATGGTTGCCAATAGAGTATATGAGTCTGAGCTGGGGAAAGAGAGATGGAGGGAGGGAGGGAGTGGACCAGAGGAGCAGCGCATTTTTTTGTATGCCAGAAGTTATACTGTGGGACCCTGGACAGCACCATAGCAGCAGTTCTATGATGTGAATCTTATGCTCCTTGGCCCTCTCCCAACTTGGGTGGGTAGAGGCAGATGCAGGGGGTGCTTTTTTATGGGGGTTCCTGCGGTGGGGGGATTGGATACAGTCAGAATATTGTTTGGTGGGGATGCCACTGCAGAAAGAGTGGTCCTCTGGAGGGATGCTAGACTTGGGGCTGCATACTTCTCAACCTCTTGCCTCATGAATCAGGGACAAGACTTAAAATAATCAGGGACAAAGACCCAAAATCTTGGACACATGTTATAAATTGACACTATTCATTCAGAAAGCTGATAGAAAAAGGGGATTTGTGTTCATCTGCATTTTCTGAAGAAGAATAAGTCTGTAACTTTAATGTTTTACATTATTTCGTGATTTTAACCCCCCACCCCACTGTTCTCTACCATAAAAACAAACTTTATGATGGACAAATGCAAATTTTGTTGCAAAATCAAGGACAGTTTAGAGGTATGTGCGGTTGGTCTAGTTGCAGGGATTGTTTGGGTGCATGGGCGCTTGCCTTGGTGAAGGGTGGTGGTTCAGCTATAGGGAAGGTAGGCAGCTAAGGTGAGTGTGGTGTTGTGGAGGTGTTCAAGCCACAGTAGGATGGTTGGAGGTGGAGTCTGGTTATGGTCTAGAAGGGTGGTCAAGCAGCATTGAGTGCTGGAGATAGTCTAGCTGAAGGAAGGATGGTTGGGGGGGTGGAGGCTTTTCCTTCTGTTAGGTGGTGGTGATTCCACTATAGGGGTAGTGGAGCCTGAAATCAGGGCTGAGTGAGTGGGCTCATGGGGATACATCCCCCTCTGTGAGGATGGGTGGTTGCAGGTGGGGCATCTCAGAGGCACATGTGTCCAGCACTCGAGGACTGCATCTTTGCCACTGAGGTGACTGTATATGCCCCCATGAGCGACTCTCGATGGAACTGTTGGTCAGACAGTTGTCACAACAATTGCAGCTGCACTGCACACTCTGATCACAGCCAGCCAGCATCTTCGACTCCCACACCTCAGATTCTATGGGAGCAAAGTTTTCCCTGAAATCAGGGGTAGGGAACATATAACAAAAGTATGTTTTTCATTCAAGAAAAGCCCCTAAACTCACTACAGAGCATGTAAACAACCTAGAGCTTCTGGTGGTTGCTGGGGGGGGGGCGCAAAATTAGTCTCTTGCCCAGGGCACCAAAATGCCTTCCTACGGCTCTGTTTAGAGGTTTTGAATCGCAGGCTCTGAGAGCAAACTGTCTCCAGCTACCACTACACACACACTGCCCAAGCCAGAACTGAGCTGGTGCAGAACAATCTCGAGCCCATGTGACCTGCAATCCCATGAATAACTGCAGAATTTCATTTGGAGCTCAATTACAAGGCCAAATGTGGTGAATTACATTGATTTCAAATGTACTTCACCTTAAAATTGGTGGAGAAGTTGTTTGGGGAAGGCAGAATAACGAAAAGTCATTGGTTTCAATGGACTTCGCATTCCTCATTATGAAGCAAAGTACTCCGCTTTACATTGTGGAGTACTCCGCAGGTTCTGCGTTACTCTGTGAATTACTTCATGGAGAAAATTGGGGCCACTTCACCCATCACTACTTACAGTACTGTAACTCCCATGCTGTACAGGAAGGAACGCTAATGCCTATGGCTATACTTCCCCAATGAGCTGCAGCACAAAACTCCCAGACTTAAAAACACTTATTAATCAGTACAATGGTGGGTGGTAAAGCCTGGAGAGATACTACAAAACAGGCTTACAATACATCCAAGTAACTAAAAAAAAAAATTAATGTTGTGATTCATGACGTGATCATGAATCGTGATTTATGACTGCATTTGTGACCATGATAATGAAGAATGTGATTCGGTGTCAATGGTATGAGAGATAACCAATATGAAACTATTGGGAATGTGAATGCCTATGGCTGTAATTCCCTGATGAGCTGTAGCTTAAAACTCCCCAACTTAAAAACACATATCAGTGAGTACGATGGTGGGGTGGTGAAGCCTGGAGAGATAATACAAAAGAGATTTACAATACATACTAGTAACTAGAAAAAAAATTAATGTTGTGATTTGTGACGTGATCATGAATCATGATTTGTGACTGCATTTGTGGCCATGATAATGAAGAAAACGATGGTGTGAGTTAACCAATATGAAACTGTATTGGGAATGTGAATGCCTGCGGCTGTACTTCCCTGATAAGCTGTATCTTAAAAAAAACTCCCCGACTTAAAAACACGTATCAATGAGTACAATGGTGGGGTGGTGAAGCCTGGAGAGATTACTAACATACTAAAATGCCAGCAGAATAGGCCTAATGGTTTTTCGTGTCTGCTTGTTTGGTCAGCCCCCACCCTGGGTGCTGACCTTGCTGTCCCCCTCGCCTTCTCTGGCTTCTCCTTCCCAGTTCGGATATTCTTGCTGCATTGGATTTGCTTCCTGAACCCTTCCCTGTACCTGTCCCACCCCTGTTGAACCCCTCCACTGTCTCTGCCTCCACCAGCCCCTAGGTAGTGCATTCCATGGCTCCACCACCCTCTCAGTGAAGTAGCACCTCCTTCTTTCTCCCCTGAATCTTACCCGCTCCAGCTTCCACCCATGCCCTCTAGTGGCCCCTTCCTCCTTCCTTCGAAGCACCCTGACTGTTCCTCCCCTATTTACCCTCTTCATGTACCTGATTATACAAAAGAGATTTACAATACATACTAGTAACTAGAAAAAAAATTAATGTTGTGATTCGTGACATGATCGTGAATTGTGATTTGTGACTGTGATAATGAAGAACATGATTCAGTGTCAATGGTCTGAGTTAACCAATATGAAACTGTATTGGGAATGCGAATGCCTATGGCTGTATTTCCCTGATGAGCTGTATCTTAAAAAAAACTGCCTGACTTAAAACATGTATCAATGATTTCAATGGTGGGGTGGTGAAACCTGGAGAGATACTACAAAACAGGCTTACAATACAAAGGCACAACACCTAACCAGTGCTCACCATCAGAAATGAAAATCTGGAAAGAATACCTTTGCCGGTTGGGGCGGGCCACGGGGGGGGGGGGGCAGTGTACTGCAAACTGCACTGCTGCAGTAACTGTCACTATTACTAGTACCAGTAAAGATACCACAAAGAAGTACAAAAATCACACAGCTGCAATGGATAGCAAGTTTACATTGCTGAAATTACTATGTGACACAATAAAAGGGTAACCAAAATTGTGCAGGGACTGCATCAGAAGACATATGAGGACAGATTAGCAGAGCTCAATATGTATACCCTAGAGCAAAGGAGGGAGAGAGGTGATATGATCGAAACATTCAAACACCTCAAGGACATTAACAAGGTGAAAGAGTCTAACATGTTTAAATATAAGAAAAATAGCAGGACAAGAGGACACAGCACGAGATTAGAGGGAGGCCGATTAAGGGGGAATGTGAGGAAATTCTTTTTCACAGAAAGAGTGGTGGATGCATGGAAAGGCCTACCTCAGGAAGTGGTGGCTATGAATACAGCGCAGGGCTTCAAACAGGCATGGGATATGCATAAGGGAGCAATACAGATGAGTATGAAAAGATAGGCCACTGACAGAGCAAAGGCCGATGGCTCATTTATAAGGTAGAACAAGAAATGGGCAGACTGGATGGGCCTTGCGGTCCTTATCTGCCATCAACCTCTATGTTTAAAAGGTGTCTGATTTGATGACACTCATCACACACATACTCACACACATACTAAGTAATGCATAGCAGATTGAAAACTTCAGTAATATAACCACTTATTTTAAACAAACTAAAATTATGCACTGATGCACCACAACAATCAGCAAAAAAAGTCAAGAATTATTGAAAATATTACTGTGTGTACATTAACACAGTTATAAGAAAAATGTCACCAAAACAGAAATGACTGTCTTTTTCTCCAAGTTAATCTACCTGCACCACAGATATGCCCCTCCCCCAAAGCACACTTCCACTGTCTCTCAGTATATGGACTGAATGTTGTACATAACATTCAAAATCCACACACAAACAATAAACACTCGATGATATGAGCACAGGAGGATTTCCTACAATCAATGACCTAAAGTTTCAGCAAAAAAAAGACTCAAAAAGACTATTTTAACATCTTTTAGAAGGTTTGAATTGTAGAGAGCTCTCAGAGCAGACTGTCTTCTACATCTTCCTACACACTCTGCCCCGAACTGAGGCTGTGCAGAACAATCTAGGGCCCATGTGACCTGAAATCCCATGAATCACTGCAAACTTCGACTTTGGAGCTTAAAAACAAGGTGAAGTGAGGTGAAGTATATTGCTTTCAATGTACTTTGCCTTAAGAATTGGTGAACTAGTGGTTTGAGGAGGCGGAGTAACGTGAAGTCATTGTTCTCAATGGACTTCGCGTTACCCATTATAACATGAAGCACTCCGCTTCGTGTTGCTGGGCACTCTGCAAATTCACCTTTACTCTGTGAATCACTTTGTGGAGCAAATTGAGGCTACTTCGCCCATCTCTAATCATAATACAGCTAGAACTGTGCCATGCTGTACCTTAGTTGCAGGCTCTAACCAACATATAAGTGTTGCAGACCTTGTTTGCACTAATATCTTTGATTCCTGATATGTCCTGCATTGCTGTAGCGAGGGTGGCCAGCACAACTTGTTGAGGCCAAATGTGGTAACAGTAAATCCCTCAGTTACAGGAGGGACTTTGATTTCAAGTTCAAGTTTACTTTATTGAAAATGTATTAAAATCTTTGCATTTATCACATTTCTCTTTTAAATAAGTACAAAAAGGCATGAAAGAAAAAATGAGCAACAAAGATAGATAAAATACATACAGTATTAGAACCACATATCACAAAGAAGTAAAAACTGGCCATGGAAAATGTATGATTTTTTTAACAGCTTTTTCATAATCACATTACCAATTTGGAGTACCCCATATGTTATATGATTACTGTGCAGTATTAACAGATGCTCACATTTCTTCATTTCAGACAAAAATTATTTATTGAATAATAGTGGTGCAATCCATTTTTCCCTTTATCTGCTGAATGCTGGACAATAAAGTATACTATGTTCTATTGTAATAAAATGTTCATTATTACATGCATACTTAAGCAAAGTTGTTTTTGTCTCCCAAAATTACTTATAATATTAGGAAGGTATTCATGCAGGATGCAATAACTAAAGGTAGCCAGTAGTTTTCTGGGGGGATTGTTTTCACAGAATAACAAATAGTTTTGAATTCAAGTGATTTTCCTTATGTTAGAATAATGCCTTATATTATATATTCTAGTAATGTTTTCAAACTGCTTTTGCACTGTAACATCTCAGTCTTTGCTCTGCATCACTGTCATATCTCTTCAAATGGTGTACTACTATAACTGACTATATACTATGCATTCAATTTTGCATTAGAATCTTATTTAAATTACAAAATTAAATATTTATTGGTTTATTTATAACGTCTATCCAGCATAGATTGGGTAACCTCTCATCAATCATAATTATAATACATTTTCACATTCTAAATCCACTGCTGTAATCTGAGCTATCCCAATATGTATGTCATGTTTCTCCTGACTTCAGTGTATCTGCCTCACTTGCTTCAATTTGTACTCTGTCTATGTTCTTTATTCTCCTGTACTCTCCCGGGTCGTACCTGAAAATAGGCATATGTTTTGTCTAGTGTACTTACCTGGTTAACAAAAGCTAAATAAATAATAACCCAGCATTGTATTGATGCAAGCTCTTATTCAGAATATAAATAGGCAGTTGGGGTATATTTAGATAAAAGGAGCTTCCCAGAACTTCCCCAAGCACAGAGAAACTCAAATGAGAGAGTAGTCTGCTGCCATGAGGGCATGGACAAACTGCAAAGTGTATAAGAACACATGACCACTCACAAAGATGTGATTTAAGGCATTATAAGTTTATTTCTGTACATGTCATAAAACACCCCAAAGCCCACCAATGTTTCTGAATATCCAAAATACCCCTTCCTCAATGTGGAAGGTGTTTTTAAATGTAAAGCAAAAGTTTTTTGTATCAGTAATCATACCTTTTATATACTTATTAACTTTTTTATAAACTTTACTTTACTTTACCATAATAACATTCACCCAAATGTACTTTGCAAAATGCAGACACATATCTTATGGCTACCTAGCTTACATACACCAGTGTATACATTTGATATAAGATACAATTACTGGTGACTCTATTTTTCAACCTGAATACAAGTATTGTCAAACGCGGTAATAACCCGAAAATGGGTTATTACGGCATTTTGCTTTAAAAATTCTTTTGGTTCCCTGGTGTTTCATGTCACTCAATCACTCAATGCTAGCACGCCACCTTATTGGCTGTTAGTTGCTCTGTGGGTGGGATGCACAACACGAGCAACATGATGGCTTCATTTTTCCGGTCACGGAGCACCCGCACTGACTATCTGGCAACAAATCAACAGAAATGTAAAGTATTTTTTTTAACTATTGAATTAGTTAACCCTGCCTTCAAGGCAATCAAATAAATATCTGGCTGATCCTGCAGTACTCGCACTGGGGACTCGCGCTCTGGTTGGCACTTTAGCAATGGCAGCTGACTGTGACTAACTGCTCTTGCAGTGCTGAAGTAAAAAGCACCAGTAATTATAAAAAATAATATCTAGGCGTGTGTGTTCGATATTTTTTTTACACCCTCGGTGAGTGATGAGCTCATAAACCTCTTGAGCTTTGCTCTCGAGGTTTATGGCTCATCACTCACCTTGGGCGTGAAAAAAAATATCATAACACACACACGCCTAGCCATTATTCTCTATATATCAACAAATTGTATATCATGCAGTTTCCTTCATATTTTGCTTAATTACGTTATAAGGGCAGTGTGTTACTCACTTCTTTTTTGTTCCTTATTGTGTTACTCTGTCACCATGTGAAAAAATAAAATAATATTATATTAAATGAACTCAGGATCAGTTATATCACTATTTTGTTATACATCCATGAAAAATTGAACAGCATGAAGTCCCAAGTGATGTCTGATGTTGGTGTAGAGTGATGTGACATCAATAGTGAGCCACAAGGAACCAGCATCAAAACTGAAGGTATTCAAGAGCCTCGAGGACCTCCTTGCTGTCCCTGTGATGTGATGGGAAATTTTACTACCATGGGCCACTATGTACAAATGGGGTGGAAGGCACATGCTAAAGGCCCGTACCCTACCTGCATAGCTCCATGGCCCCAGACAGGCACAGGGCGAATGGCATTCATGACCGCATGCACTTGTGGGGCACCTCTCCATGCCCCCTCAAGCACACAGGTGCACAGAGGGGAGAGGAGGGTGGAATAGCAGACCCAGGTAGACTGCCAAAGGGATGCCACTCCTGGGTCCTGGAATGGATCCCCTGCACTGGAAGGTATAGGACTGGGTATGTGCAATAGCACACAGGCACCCAGGGATAGTGCAGACGGTCCCATTGTTTAGTGGTCCCCACAGACCACTTGCCACCCTCATGGCACCATGGCATGCACAGTGCACAGCTGTTGCCCCCCCCAGCAGGGCACCTGCCCAGTCCTGGCATCTGGGTGCAACCCCTCACCCCAGCAGAATCACCACTCCCATCCTGTTTGGCAGTCCACTACCCCACACAAATGGCAACCCTGTCCCAGTATTTGTAATGTCACTCCTTCACAGAGGTGAGCTCTGTCCCTGTTTGCAGATATGAGGAAACTCCCTCTCACACAGCTGAGCCCCACCCCCATTTTAAGACACGAGGAAACCCCCTCTCACACAGCTGAGCCCTGTCCCCATTTTCAGTTATGAGTATTCCCCCCACACACAGCTGAGCACAATTGTGATGGACACAGCCCAGTACAGCATAACCAGACCACCCCCTGACCCCCAACCCAGTCTCCCCCAACCCTGCACAGGTGGCCAGTATTCCCCCTGCCACACGGCACCAGCACCACCACCACCCCACATCCCCCATACTTGCTAGTCAGTGTCACATCTATGGACGGCCAGTGGCACATCCCATCTCACACCTCCTTAACCACCTGTTATCCAACTGATGCTGGGAGTGCACCACCTATTTATAGTGGAGTGCTTCCAGCATCAGTTGGACAGTCGGTGGCCTAGGTGATATGAGGAGAGATATGTGGATTTTGATTTGAATGCCAGTCCTGTAATATTTACTCCTTTGAACAGATCAGGTCATGTATGGTGGACTTAGGAATCCTGAAATGTGCTGCTAAATCGTGCAGACTGAGCTTTGAGATAATTTTGCAGCTTTTCCACCTTCTATTGAGCATAATAGCAGCCTGTTTTGGAGTCTTAGAGCCAGAAGAGGCCAAAGACTGTGGGGCTGACATCTCTAACAAATGTAACATCTTGATACATAGGGGGAGTAGTGCTTCAAAACAATAAGGTACAGAACACCTTATGCTGCCTCTGATTATCTGTGAATCAGCTGTTAATTTAACTGTTAATCACTGTAAGCCAGCAACCAGAAGATTACTGCTGTAATTTACAACCACTGATGGCTCAAACTGATAAGTAATGATGGTTCTGTCGACCGCTACACACAGCTGGTATAGGTCATTATAAGTTGCAGTTTTGTCATTGTATATATCCCGGTACTGTATGTGGTGCAGTTTGGGCAAGTGAGAAACGTCTGTTATAAGTGGCTGTTCACTATAAGGTTGGACATTATAACATAGAAACATAGAAGTTGATGGCAGATAAGGACCGCAAGGCCCATCCAGTCTGCCCATTTCTTTTTCTACCTTATAAATGTGCCATCGGGCTTTGCTGTCAATGGTCTATCTATTCATACTCATCTGTATTGCTCCCTTATGCCTATCCCATGCCTGTTTGAAGCCCTGCGCTGTATTCATATCCATCACTTCCTGAGGTAGGCCATTCCATGCATCGACCACCCTTTCTGTGAAAAAGAACTTCCTCACATTACCACTTAATCGTCCTCCCTCTAATTTCACGCTGTGTCCTCTTGTCCTGTTATTTTTCTTATATTGAATCATTTTAGACTCTTTCATCTTGTTAATACCCTTAAGGTGGTGGTGGAATTATACTTTATGACCTTTGGGAGCTAGGAGGGCCCACAAGGGCCTTATCTTTAAATTGAGTCCCCCTTCCCATTATAGGTCAATAGTAGTGACACGTGAACTATTGTGGCTCACTTCAGAGCTTGAGGGACCGAGTCCTGGCAAGCCCTCCTGTAAGTCCAGTACTGGTTATAAGTGGTGCTGGCTGTACCACAATAAAGTAGGGAAAATTCCAACACAATCTCTGCAGGTGGTTTTCTGTTGTTCTGCGTCATTTCAGAGATAGGGCCATCTGTACACCTTAGGTATGTTTCTCTTGTTGCCAGTTTGGCAATACACTTAACCCTCACCTGCAAAGGGTAGACTGAGGGGCCAGAATGGCCATCAACCTGACTGAGGGGATGGAACAGAGAAAGCAAACACCACTACCCTTTCCTGATTCAATGTATTTTGGAAGGAACATAAGACATGAACCTCCATGTACTGTTTAAGATCTTGCTGCACTAGTGTTATAGACATTTGCTGGTAATTGATCCATGGTCCCTTAATGTAAACTCAAACACTAATGTTTAATTTTGAGTGAGAACTCTCATTACTGGCAACATGTTGCTAGACTTTGAACACCAAACATAATTTTTGTTTGTGCAGTTGTTGAGAGCTGCAAGGACTTCAGTACCATAAACTGGCTCCTGCTTCTGTCAAACTAATATAAAAGTGTTGGATACTGCATGGAACATTCAGAGTTTCTGTACTAAAAATGAGACTGCTCCATATAGCTAGTCTTAATTCAAAGAGTTACTGAATGAATTATTGTCAGTCCTGTATGCATAATGTGTTACCTCAGAAATGTATCAGTACAGGAAAGTGGAGAAAAGATAGCAAGACAGCAACAATGCAGACATACACGTGAGTGTTAGACTGGATGTAATTTGTTCTGCATCAGCTGATCTGGAGTTTTTAAAGTATGTTTAGAGTGCTCTACTGTGGAGACACATTCAAAACTATTGCAGCCTCACCACAACCAGAGGGACTCGCATCGGACCCCAGTACAAAAAATCCAAGCCTGATACAGTGGGAGGGCTTTACAGGTGAAAGGCTAAGGAGCGCAGAAAAATATTTAAAACATATTTTCATAATGTCGTAGCTCAGGTGTGCTTTTGTTATTTTTAACATCTGTGAAATCAGAAATAGACCTTTAGTCAACAAACGTGCAGAGTTTGCCACTGCATGCAGCTGCAAAATGAGACAAAAAACAAAAATAAAACTATAAGATATGTTCCTGTTATGAAGTTAACAAGTCTACCCTGCTAAGCATATCACTGAATGCTAAACTAACAAATCAGTATCCACATCATCCTTACTGTATGTTGAACATAGTATCAATCACAGTAAATATGTGCTTACTTGGACAGTCAAGTGTGTAGGTAATAGAACAAATTTAGATAATTATGATATGGCTTCCAACAGTCAATACTGCCACCTTTCTTACTGGGTAGGATAGTTGGTTTGATGTAACATGTCAGGTTGGGATCCCTCAGCTGAGTACAGATCTATGCACCGAGCCAGCATTCTCAAGCACATTAACTCCCCCTGCCAGATGACACTACAACTACAGACCACAGCCTCCTGCCGTTAACTGGCCTAAATATTCACATGGGAGCACTGTAAATGGAGAGCACATACTGTAGTCTGCATCTGGTTATCAAGCAAGGAGGCGAGACTGCTCCAAACATATGGCACCATTACTTTCAATGAGCTCCATTACCCTCTGAGCATCAGACGAAAGGACTTAACAACAGAACAGAGAGCAAGACTTCAATAACACAAAGTTTCAGGGGGAAAAAAAAAAATAAGCAACAGTGAGCCATCCCTTTACAATATATTCAAGCCGGTTATTTTTAAGCTGATATTTTATAGTGTTTTGGAGAGATTTAGAATAGTGCATCCTGATCATGTACTGTTAGATATTAGCTTAGGCATTTTGTTCAGTATGAGGTACTTCTTGACATCATTAGAAAACACTTGGAAATATTCCTTTAGTTCAGATGGCTTCAGCAAAGACTGATCTTCAACATTCATTAAAATGATTAGGTATCTAGATCAAGATTTATGCCCAGATAGATCAGATTGTAAGTAACTGGATTTAAGATGTTTTGTACAATGAATGAGGAGCTATAAAGATGCCATCTTCCTTTTGTTGGCATTATACAGGAGAATGAACAAGAGGAAAGGCATACTTTGTATGGTAATCTATTTGTTATTGTGACCCAAATAACATCTGAAAATGAACACTTGGTTTCTCAGAGGTCTTTTTATAAGAAACAAAAGAAATGAAATGAAAATGACCTAGCATATTTGTAAAACCTGATTAATATGATCGCAGCAGCTATACAGATCATGCAGGTTTTTTTGCTGGATACATATTTTTACATATACTATATATGCACAATTGCTCTACAGTAGTTCCACCTCAAAGAAAAACATCAAACAATGTTTTATATGAGCAAATATGCTAATAGTGTTATATAAATGCATAGGCTGGCTAATTCAAATGTCAGTTAATTGAGTTTTGGTATAAAACAACTTGCATGCATAAATTTAATCCAAGTATTTTTGTTTTAGTTTGAAGACATTTTTTGCTCATTTTCAACTTGGGAGCAGAGCTAAACTTCCAAGCTGAGAACTGCAAAAAGACATTTATGAAAAGCAATAGGATGACACTTAACTTTAACGCATACTTTGCCATGAGTAAAACATCTTTAGCCATGTTTACTCCAGTATTCTAGAGCTTTATTTCCAGTTTCTAATACTTTATCAGTGTATTAAAATACTGCTAACCTCCTGAGCTCTATGAATAACTTTTTCTATGATTGTATTGACTGTTTCATGGATGGGTATAAGGACAGGCATACAATTGGAGAGGCAAGATGGATGGATAATGTAATTGAAAGAGGAAGGGATTACAATAACAATTCTAAACACAAAATTTCTGATTCATGCTTTCCTTCATCTGTCCAGTTGAGATACAATATTTCATTTTTAGTGGCATCCTGATGCCACGTTCTGAAAGTGACAAAGGAAGTTTGGGGATATGGTGGGTTTGTCTTTCTTTTTATGTTTGTACTCTAGCCTCTAGAAAATAGTACCTTTCATTTTCCAGATAACGGATCTGTGAACACTTAATAGAAAAACAGAAGTAACTGGGAACCTGTACAATTGCCTTCTTTAACAGAAGGCCTAAACAGCTAGATTACTAAATCAGTGGAACTAGACTTAAAAGGGGCTGTTAGGCTGCTAGCTGATTGTTAACACAGAACTAATAGCAGTCCTTAATTACAATAATATCTCACATTATCAGGGCACAATGCCCTTTGATTGAAGCTGAACACCCTAATTGCCTTTTGAATAAAGATGGTCCGCAAGACTGATTAATGTTTTCCTTCACATTAACTGACATGCAGAACCAATTTTCCAGATATAATCAGCAAATTATACAGTGCCAACTTTGATATTAACCTTTATTTTTTAATATTGTTTTATCCTCAGCTTTAGATGTGCTACTTTAGTAAATGAAGCCAACATTAGAAATCATGATTAATTTTGCTGGAGTTCCTACTCACCTATTTTGTTGTTTTTAAGAAAGTGACTTCCTCTATGAATAAAGGCTGTCACACTCTTTAATACTTTTCATGACTCCATCAATAAACCTTCACCTCCTGATAAAGGTGTTTTGTCCATCCCATACTCATATCTGATGTTACACATTTCTGCAGCAAAGTTGCCCCAGATACTTGCAAGTTTTAATCACAACTGCCACCCCAAGAGGGGTTAAAATTCAGAGGTTGAGGAATACTAGCACTGCATAGCAGACTGAGTTCTTAGCTGAATATCAGTAAGTTAACCACAGCACTGTCAGACCCCATTATTTCTAATAAGACAAAACCACTTACAGTTCTAAATGCTTTTCTATTTCTGGTACCATCAAAAGAAAATTACGGAGGCTGCTTTCCCCTGTGCTGAAATCTCTTTCCTAGATCTGGACATTCCATTCCCCTGCATGCTTAGTGCTGGTAGAGACAACTGTCAGATCTAGTGAGCTTCCTGAATAACACCCCTGAACTGTTCCTATACAAATAATGCTTAATGAGCATTCTATGTACTTTAGAGAGTGAACATAAATCCCTCCTCTTCACAAACTAAATTCAGAACAGCTGTGATGATAAAGATAAACAATCAAGATTGATACTATAAAAAAATCTTATTTCTACTCATTGATGGGCTGCAAGGCAGCAGAGATTAGCTGTCATAGCAGTTTACTTGTATTTTGTTAGCAATTCATTTATATTCTACTAGCCTACTCCTCAATGTCTGCATATTAATAAACACAGTTGCTACAGTATGTGTCTGGATAAAGAGGCTCTGAATTGTAGATTTGTTCTTTAATTTAACTGCCTTAAATAGAGGTCTTTTTAGCCAGTTAAGAGAAAAAAATCTAAGTTTCCATTTTATAAATTCACAGTATTAGAAACAGGATTCTTATCATATCTAGCATTCTGTCAGAACAGGCTGACTTCTCTAGCCATATTGCCCCCAGTGCTCATTAAGCCACCACTAATATAACTTCCAGTCACATAAAATACAAATCACTAACAATGAAGTGAGGTTTGCCACACAGCCAGAGTGCAGTGAAAGCCATCAAGACTAAACAGTCAACCATGCTAGTAACTTCTAACAGCACATATAGCAGGCAGTAGACTTCAGGATAGTATCAAACAGCCAAAGCACTGCAGACCCAACCTTACACACAGAATACTAATTAAAGACATAAGCACTCATCACTCCATGATATCTGAACTATTAAACCATCACAACCCGGTTATGATTACAAAACTGGGGACAGTCTGCATGTGCAAGTAACCTCTGTTCCTGATGCAAGTGATTCCTACAGAGTAGGACTTTCTCTTGGTGCCAGTCAGTTACTAAAAATGGTATATTTTTACTCTTGAACTTTGGCAAATATTTATAGCATGCACTGTACTCCCTGTGCACTTTGTTCTTTCATACATTGTCATCACTCTTTTCTCTACTTACTGCCGTTACTGTTGTAACCGATGCTCTGTAGTGCTTTGTATTAGTCCAAGGATTTCAGAAAATGTATTCAGGATATGAATAATCAGCTGGCTGAACATTAACAAATTAACTATATCCTGCTATTTTAGAAATGGGAGACAGCTTATTAATGATATAATGCATGCTATGCACAGAAACTGACATATGCCATACACAGGGTACTCTGCAAAATAACATCTATCAATAACATCTGCAGCATGTGTGCTTACAAATAAATACTGAAAGGAGCATCACAGCCTTACCTTATTATGCCTTTTGTCTCCCTTACATTAAACTGGACTATTAATCCACTGAATGCAGTCACGGAAAGCACCTTGTCTTCAAAACATGTGCAGGAGCTGCAGTTAGCCTCAGTTAGAACTTGCATTTGCTTTGGATAGAGCAGTAGGGCTTGCACACAGCACAGCACAGTGAAATGAGGGTCTCTGGAGCTCCAGACTGCTGTGTGAACATGCTCAGTGGTCTCCCTCTAATACCACTTCATCTGAGACTGTGAAAAGGAGGCACTGAGACTTTTTGTACCTCCCGGAGAATCACTGGTGGCTATTGAAAGGGGACCCAAAATGAAACCATCCCCCTTGACAGGATCTACACAGATGGAGCCCTTCGGATAAAAATCAGGAAAGAGCTTATAGGGGGTGGGGCTGAAGCCAGTCTATCTCATGGTGAGGTACAGTATTTGCATTTGAAAGCACCAAGCTTGAGAAGAGAATTTAAGATTTTTTTTTTTGCTTGTCAGACAAGCCATGATCAATTGAGCTCCCCGAGGCATGAAGGCAAAGTCATAAAACTAATCAGAACTTACAGTTTTCTTGCTTTATAGTTTTGCCCTTTCCATCCTCTCAGTCTGCCCTAGATCTACTTTCTTGGCATGTAGAAATTCTCCTCCCCTGCTGTGCTCTTCGATGTAAAACTTATGTGTGTGATTTCCTCTCACTGCAGCCCAGGCATCATCTGAAGTACAATGCCTTGGTGCAGCTAAACTTGCACCACTTAGCTTTTTAAAGGTGTAAGTAAACTTTCAAAATGAAATGTAAAAATTCACTATTTTTCTGTTTTTTGCTCAATAAGTTTGGACTAAAGGATATTTTCATTGTATCTGAGACCAGTAAATACTCTCATCATTTATTTTTTCCAGAAGTGAGCTGTTTTAGTTCAGTGGTTGGATGCTTGCATTGCAATATTTAAAAAGATATCTATGAACTCTTTAATTAGAGTTGAATCAACATATGTAGAAACCATCTACAAATTTTCATTCACTTGTGAAATGACGGAGGTAAGATGTTTGAGGTTAACTTGTACTTTATTTAACCTTTGATGGAAATTGACAAGAAGATTGTAAGCTAAAAGGTCTTTAAACATTGTGACTGACCATGCTGATCACAGTTTCTCAGTTACATGCCAATGCACATACCTAGACGAAAAGGGCACACTAGCATGAAAAAGGCTTTTGGTCAAGATTCAAATATAGAATGCAAATAAATATAGAAAACTAAAAAAACAAATAGGTTGTGTAGTTTCTCTGGCATCATTTCTTTGATTCTCATTAATATAAACCCCTTATCTAGATTTAATGGAGCCATGGTAGATCTTTGCATAACATGTTTTACTTATGATTTTGTTTACATTGTCAAGATAACTACATTCAGTTAGAGTTTCTAAAGGATGGTTGCCTGCAGTATAGAAATAAAGTGGCATTTTAGCATTTAAGAACAGAAAATACACTTTCATATCTAAATGGAAGCCCTTTATGGAAGTTTAAAAGACTGATTCTAAAACTTTACAGACCATTAATGAAGTGTGCTGCAGCTTTCCATTGTGGAACTGGCTGACTGACTCCTTCAACTAGCTGTCATCCATTCCTGAACTGCCAGTATAGCTCTAACTGCCTCTTCAGCTATATTACATTAATGTAGTACAGGGGCACCCTAGGGAGCTGAGCTCTCAAAGAAATAATTTTTTTCACATTTAGTTCAGAAAATGGTGGTGGAGTGATTTATGCAGTTGGAACTAAAATCCCACAGAAATAGCTGATTAGATTCATGCCCCCTCCCACCAACCAACCCACCCTGTGGCCATGCTGTTGGTGTTCTGCAGTTCAGTAGGCCTTAAGCATAGAAACATAGACAATGATGGCAGAAAAAGGCCAAAGGTCCATCCAGTCTGCCCAATTCCCATATATAGCCCTTTGACCTACTGTTCCTCCAGGGTCCTAGCCCTTCCCATTTGCCCCCCTTGTTTCACCACCCCTTTTCTGACACCCCTAGCAACCACTATACCCTTCCTTCTATCCCAGTCATGCTTAAAACTACTAATGGTTTTCACACCCACCACCTCGGCCAGTAACCTCTCTCATGGCTTCACCACCCTTTCTGTAAATAGTACTACCTCATGTCCCTCCTGAACCTCCCTCCTATTAGCTTCCACTAGTGACCACATGACCATGAGCTAGTATTCAAATTAAATATTTCCCCACAGTTCACCCTGTTCATTTCTTTTAGGAATTTGAAGATCTGTATCATATCTCCCCTCTGTCTTCTGGTATCCAGCAAGTATATGTTCAGTGCCTTGAGTTGCTCCTCATAGGACATTCCCTGCTGTTCCTGCATAATTTGTGTTACCCTGCACTGCACTGTTTACAGCTTATCCCTGTCCTTCCTGAGGTGAGGACTCAAGAACTGGGTGCAGTACTCGAGGTGTCACCTTGTTTGTTTGTAAAATGTTATTAAAATTCATAATAAAATGAACAAGAATATAGGATAAACTCTATTGAGTTAAAAACTCATTTCCAAGGATGTCACCTAACCAAGGATCTATACAGGATAAGTATTACCTCTCTTTTTCTGTGATCAATACTACTCTAAGGGATGTGCAAAACTGGCAGATTTCATTATGTGAAATATTTTGAGAAATTCACCCGTTTTGCAGAATTTTTCACGGAAGCAAAATTTAGAATTTCACCTGCAGAAGGCAAAATTTTGCCAGCGGAAGGTGAAATTTCACCCATGGAAGGTGAAATTCACCTTTCACCAGCAAAATTTTGCCTCTTAAATTGCAAAATTTCCCATTTCACACCCAACTAAATATTTTGTGTAATGGGTGAATTTTGCTAAATATTTCAAACAGTGAAATTTCCAATTTCGCAGGAATCTCATTTGCAAAATATAATTTTGCAACATCTCTTACTACTCTTGATACATTCAAGCATTCTTCTTGCCTTGCTATAAGCTTTATTTCACTGACTCAATTGCTTAAGGGAGTCATTGATGATAACTCCAATGTCTCATTCCTCAGTTGTGGTACTATCACCCCTCCCATCCAGTACTCCATCCTGGGGTTCTTGTTCCTTAAGTGCATAACCTTGCAGTTTTGGGCATTGAATTTCAACTGCAAAATCCTTGACCACCCTCCAGCTTTCTCAAGTCTGTCTGCTTTCCCTTTATTAACTTGTCATTATCCACCCTCCCACAGAGCATAACATCATCTGTGAAGAGGCAAAATCTGCCTTGAATTCGATTACCAATGTTGCTAATGAACATGTTGAAAATGACTAGACCCAGGAAAGATCCCAATTGAACCCCACTCATTACCTCCCTCTCTTCTGATTTAACCCCTTTGACCACCTGCAGCATATACATAAATAAATGCTAATGATCTGATGATGCTTTGGGGGAAACTTTGGAAAGTATATACTGCTCCCTTTGCATTTCCTATATTCATGGGTTTTATTTATTTTATTTTATTTTAGTCTTTGGTTACCGGGTTAGGCCCACTAGGCACAAGTGCCTGTTTTCAGGGGCGACCTAGGAACACTGGGTGGTTAAGTGACTTGCTCAGAGTCACACAGTATGCAAGTGGAGGTTATGAGAATCAAATTCAGGTCTGGTGTGCTGTATGTATCAAGCTCATTCACACCTCGTTCCTCTAACCTCTAGGCTATACTGCCTACCTCCTTATTGTACGTTACTGAGGAAACTTGTATGGGAACTGGATTCTCACCATTTGTATGTAATCTGCTTCTACTGTTTTTCTGCATTTGATATTATAATCTGCTTTTTGTGACTTTATAATTATTTCTATGGCCACCAATCATGGTTTGTAAACTGAGGATTCTGACATCACATGCAGACAGGCAGAATGAGTACATGCAGATTGAAGGACAAGGATCATATTTTCAAACAAATGTACTTGTTAAAGGGACTATGTTATCCATCTTGGACCTCAAAGTGTCTCTAGTTAAAAATAAAAACACATTTTAGGATCACTCAGATTCTATGCAATTTGCTGATGTTGCTAGTCAGTTCAATTCTGAATTATTTTTTCTTTTGAAAGTGAAAAACAGTCTACACACCATGCTGGTGTTACCACACAAACACAGGTTTGTTTACAATCCTTAATCAGCTCCCACTGCACCTTTTCTGGATTTGGTAACACGCCCATGACACTGTAACAACTCAAAATGATAGCTGTTAAGGATTGTTCTACACACTCAAAAGAAATTGGGCTAAAAGTAAAGATTTATTTGTTATGCTAAAATAAATATTGGTATTGGAAGTTTTAGGTGGCAAATGATACTCAGGAACATGATTGCTGAGAAACAGAAGAGAAGGATTTTAGTGCTCACTTACTTCAGGACTTTTTTTCACTTTCCATGCACCCCAATCCCCTTCTTTTGTTTCTTTTTGGGTTTGGATGCAAGCTGTAACATAGCAATGGGGTGAACTGCAGACCATGGCTTGACTGGTTCACCTTGTTCACCCCATTCAGACCATTGCAAACCAGTCAAACTAAAACTCCATCTATCTTACATAAAATATCACTAATGTTTGAAACAGTCGAACACCCAAAGTTCGAAGTGTTTGATTTATTTGTAAAACCAAACTTGCAGCCCCACTCAAAATGCAATGGGAGAATAGGTGACTTTTGCATCATAAGTGGCTCTACGTTTTGGAGAATTTCTAATTATCTGTGAGTATGAAATAAGAGTAGATCAACGACTTGAAACAAAACATGGTTCAATATAATTACACTATCAACATGTATTTCAGTTTTACTATGAAAGAAAACAGATAAAATAAAAGTAGTATCAGGTAGTTTTAAGTTGAAAAGTAGTCAAGAAATAGTGGATTTCAATTAAAAAAGTTGAAAGTGTCTCTTTTTCATAGCTACTGCAATTTATGCCCTCTGCAGCACCAGTCAGCCCCATCTACTCAGCCACCATATGCCCATCACCATGAGATCTGGGATAACTTCCCTATACTTCCAAAGTTCTCCCAGAGCTTGACCCCCTCTGGCTGGGGCAGTGGAGCCCTCCCTCACTGTCTGCCAGAAAATGGATCTGGTATGCATGGAGGTGGCAGCTGAGTAGCCAGCTGTGGGGCCTGTGGCCACTCATTGTCATCCTGCTGGTCATGAACTTTTTGCTTTATATCACTTCCCCTAGAACACCAGTAGCAAGGGTGCACAAGCATGCATACATGCTAATGAACATGGTGTGGCACCTTCTGACCTCTTCCCTTCCCTCAAGCCACTCCCAACTACACTGCCACCTGTGGTCACCCAAGTTGCAGAAGAGCAGCAGAGCATACTGCCCTCCTTTCCCAGAGGAGGAGGAGGAGGAGAGTGTCCCTGGCAATGCTTCTCCACCTCATCACCCATTGATGATCTGAGCTCATTCCCTAACTCGGGTCGCTGATGTCATGAGCAGTAATGCTACCACAGAATTGACAGGCCAGCCCAACATTGTTCCTTTAATAAAGAAAGAGAGGAAGAGCAATCAAGACAATATGTGAAGCAAAAGCAGCATTTTGATTTTATTCACATCTTCTCAGTGATGTCATGAGCACTTTTTTTCATTCTCCTTGCTCTTAGTAATTGAAGGTGTAGTGGAAGTAAATTATAGTGTATAGTGAGGCTTTGTTCTGCATGGATTTCCATGCCAGCTGAAAGCTTGTTGTACCACAGATCTAAGGTCATGGAAGGCAGTTGTACTCTTCTGTGGTACAACAAGAATCCAGAAGATTGCTAACCCTTGAGGCAGCTGTGGTTTTCACTGTGCTGCTGCACACACAGCAGTCAGTTCAGGTTCCTTACTAAAACCACTGGTGCATTTGCTGCTGCCATAGAGCACTGAGATAAAACACTTTGGTTTAAAAAAAAAAAAAGGTTCACACTACAAAAAATATTGGTTGGGCAGTCACATGCCCAACCTTCCTTAGTTGCCACCTCAGGATTCTGATTACATTGGACCTCTTGAGCTTTGATCTCAAGGTCTGATGGAATCAAAACCCCTCTGTGGCAACACAGGGTGGAGTACATAGTTGCATAAGCAGTATTCACCATACTGTACACGGTGCCAGCTCACAGCAAAGATTGCTGGCATCCAACAGAGCAGAGTGTGCTAAGCTTCTGGAATGATCCTTGGAAGTATTTTAACACTATTGACTCTCTCTTCATGCCAATGGTTGTTAGCACTAAACTGAGAGTGATATTCCTAAAAACAGTACTGAAAATGTTGTTAAACACTGCCCCTTTGCAAATGCCAGCATAGGTCAGTAGTGCTTTGGGGATGGAGCTTCTGAGAAAAACAATGTTTTAAATGATTTACACCTGTTGTATCTGGTAATGCTGGTTGATAAGTGGAAGAAATAGATTTTATATACCCTGCCAACTCTCTGGCCATATCAGTGGGCCACTGGCATGCACAGCATAACTAACCGCCTTAAGAATCACATAATGATATATTTAAATATGATAATCCAAGTTGATTAGCCAGTATAATGGATGCATCTGGCAGCTAGGCTGCCAGTGCTGGAATGGCTATCATCTCATGATACAAGCCAGACTGGTGTATTTTACAGGAGGAAGCCTTGATAACCATTAGGAATTCCTGGAAAACCAACATTTTAGTGTAAAAATTCAAAGATTGGAACAGATCACTCATTTGGATATTGCTTTTTTTTTTATTTAACATAAACATTTTTTCATGCACAATTCACTTTGTTCACCCCTTATAAAGCTTCTCCATGTTTGCTGCATAAACAAGGTTCCATTCTACTCAGGGAGATGCAACTGCTGTGTTAGAGTGTTGAAATGATGCATCTGAACACATACCTTGACATCTTCTGCTTGGACATTCACACAGTATAATAGTGTATAAGAAATTACTGACTAGTGGAAAAACAGGTGCATGTCACCTACTGGTTTTATCAGAGATTCTTCGTATCCCTAGAATGTGATCTTATCAAAATCCCAAGTAATCGGTGCAAATTCCAAAGCAAACTACACTTTCAGTTTATGCCAGAGTCAAGCAAATTGAATGATAATCTCTGTAAGAAATGAAAGCAGTATCATTGCAGCAAACAGTGTTTGCAGCTGTACTGGTCCTTGGAAAATGAAAGACTTGGAGAGTGTGATGCCCTTAATTGGACCAACTTACATTTTGTATGCAGATGTTACAGCACTCCTCACAAGCTTTGAAGGCCACAGAGGCCTCTCCATCTGGTGTTTAGAAGTATTTTTCTCATTCACAAACACTTGTTTCTGTAGTGCATTCTGTCCTAGGATAATTCATTTAGCTTGTAATTAAATGTTCTAGGTTGCAGTGGTTGAAACAATGTACTAGTGTTACATTTTTATACCAGTAACTTCAATAGACTGCTACACTCAACAAAAGAAATGATATTCATATGGCATACATTCAGTAAAATATGGCAGATAATCCTTCTGCTGGACAGCATTGGTCCAATTCTAGTATTCACATGTCCCATACTGTTGTTGAATATATTCAGAAGGAAAATCCTTAAACACTTGTCCGTGCAACTATTCATGACCTGATCAGAATCCCAATTAGGCAATACAAAATGATTCTTTTCAAATGAGACTGCACATATGAGGTGAAGGAACTGCATTAATAACAGACATGTAAATGAACAAAGGGTTCTGTTAGCCTGCAGCTCTATTCCCAGGGACATAGTATGTGTTGCTTGGAGTCAAATGTTTGAAGAGGGGTTACAAGAACTTCCAGATTCAAGATTCTTATTTAAAAAACAGGAACAATATCATAAAACCAGCTGAGCATTAGCTCATTTACAGTGGTATACTGAAGAGTTTACAATAAATATATATATTTCAATATACCAACTTCAGCATCAGTTGCTGAGTCCATGTTTTCCTTAACCTCCCCCACCTTGATTAAGGATGTTGTGCCACAATACAACTTTGAAAAGTTGAGAGATTTTACAAATTCACCAGCCAGAATATCTGTGCTGTATACAGTATATATTCTTTGAAAAAAACATTGTTAATTCACTAGTAGGGGTTAAAGTGACAAAAGTAGGGAAATGTAGTGCTGGGGTTTCCAACACTAACACCCCACCCCCACCCTGCTGGAACCAAGAGGCATGGGGTGTGCCTTTCCATTGTCAGCCCTAAAGCTCACCCCATTCCATGGATAAGAAAGCTGAGATGGGTACAGTATATGAGAATGGAGTGAGCTTTAGGGCTGACAATGGCAAGGCACATCCCACAACTATTGGTTCATGCAGGTTGGGGGTGGGGTGTTAGGATTGGAAACCCTAAAGCCACATTTCCTTACTTTTGTCACTTTAACCCTAACTAGTGTATTCACTAAGTTTTTTTTGCAAAGAATTTCCTTACTTTCTGAGACAGTGTAATACTAGTTGTATCTGCCGATGGGAGCGCTCCCATCGAGTCATAATTTTTGAGATAGTGTAATCATATTCTTATGTCCCTGTGAGCCCTGCACTCACATTAATACAGAATTATATCCTTATTTGCATGTGGAAGCACAGGGCCCTCTGGGCCCTGTGCTCCCATCCCTCCATAGATGCATGTTGCAGTGGATGCATTGCAGCAAAACAGCAACCAAATTGTCAGCATAGCCTTGTTATAAGCTCACCTCATGAATGCTGGCCTAAGAATTTTTAAATCCCCACCAAAACATCGTTCCTCATCACCGCAAAGTCATTCCACTCCAGCGGTGAGAAAAGACATTTTGGCCAGGATTTAAAAAATGACAAAATAAAAGTGCTCCAAGGAAACACAAACCACAAATATTCAACTTGAATTGTTGATTTATTAACCACAGTGGGAACCCCTAGCACCTCGGCAGTGAGCCTTCAAAGTGGCGTAAACCATATTGAATGCAGTGCACCATTTATACAATGCAAAATGCATGACATCACAATGAGAAGTGACCCAACATACAACAAGCATTTGTCAATGCTAAATGTTTGCTTGCTGGTATTAGCATTGCAAATGCAGGAGTTAGACAGATGCAGAATAGGAATGGCAGTGAAGTATTGAACTTCACACCAACCCCACCTCAATCCTGCAGAGACGGACAGGCATTGGGGTATGTGTTTGGGTCATCTTCCATGACATTCATGCCATGTCACCATTCCCTATCCTGCAGACACCGACATGTGTTGAGGTGTGCCTTGGAGTGTTTGGCTTTACAGTCATCCCATTCCATATGGACATACGCTGAAATGGGTGCAGTATAGGAGAATGGGGTGAACTCTGGGGCCATAGAGTACAAAGCACACCTCGATGCCTGTGACTGGTTGGGGGGGTGAGGGTGGCATTGCATGAGCATTACAGTTGGCAATCCAAAGGCACACCCGGATGCCTGTCAGTCTGTACAGGATGGGACATTATGGTTAGAAACTTTAATGCTCCGGGTGTTTGTTGGTATTTGCACTACAAATTTTCAACATGGCCTTTTTTGTGACCCCAACTCATGAAAGCATTTAGGACCTCTTCTCATGAAGAGTGGCAGTGTGATTTTGTTAATGTGTCCCAAACTTTGAGTTCCAACAGCGACCGTGCCATTCTGCGCTAGATGTATGAAAACACAGATCAGGCAGGATATGAAGAATGACAGCTGTACCATCCATAGGGAGGTGTGAAGAGATGGCAATGTTGAAAATCTGTAGTGGGAATATTAAAAATGCTTGCACTTCTGAGCATATGTGGCAACTTATCAATGCATGTGCATAACATAGTCATTTTATGGACGATAGTCACCAAATTTTCAATATAGGCATTTTAGGACCTCTGCTCATGAACAGTGTCACTGTGATTTTGTTAATTTGTCCCAAACACTGATTTCCCACCATGACCATGCTATTCTGCACCAGAAGTGCAAAAACACATTTTGGCCAGGATGTGAAAAATGACAGCTATACTGTTCATAAGGAGGTGTGGAAAATGCCGTTTAAAATCTGGAGTGAAAATATTACAAATTCATAAAGTTATGAGCGTGTGTAGAAACTGCACAATGCATGCTCATAAAAGAGTCATTTTATGGACTTTCATCACCAAATTTCCCAAGCATTTTAAATGGTATGCACTGTCTGGATGTGTGTTGAGATACAGTTTTTAGTTTTAAATAAGACCGTTAAAGTGCATTTATTGTGTTACTAGCAGTTATATAACAAGATGTGCTGAAAGTAACTAGCGCCAATGTTGGAAGCAGTAGCTTTAGTTAAAAAGATTTGTCATCACTTCAAAGCAGGAAGCAATGCTTGAAAGCAAACTTGGAAGGGAGAGATTGTAGTGGAGCAGAAGCCGCTACGGCTAATAGCACTGGAGGTAACATTAAATAGGCTTTTGTTAAATTAGAACGACTGTTATTTAAAGAGATCAATATAAGCTAGAATATTACATCAATGGAGTCATATATTGATAAAACTCAAGCTCCACGAGGGCTATGTGTGACCAAAACTCCTGCATGTGGTTTGGATAATTTTAAGAGAAAAGAAGCATGGTTGAGAATTTCTGAAGTGGTCTCACTTGCATACACAAAGTTAATAATTGAGGATGATAAGGAAGACCATCAGGAATTAGTCGAAAGCCTAAAAAAAGCAAAAGAGGAGGTTGCACTGTTTAAAGACCATCAAGAGTTTGCACAATTTGATAAACTGCCAGAAAATAAGATTGTGAAGCATGAAAAAGAAGTAATTGAATGTGAACAAGAGAAGCTATTGAGAGATACAAAGGATTATGATGTAGGAACTCCATATGTGCAGCCTAAAGGGAGTGAAAGAAGGTCAAGGAGCAGAGGGAGGTCACAGCACAAAAGCTGTAGCAGACACATGTAAGTGAATAATAAAAAAATCACAAGGCACGGAGTCATCAACTAATAGTAGTAAGAAAGTAACTATTGATCTAACTAATAATGTGGACAATGGTCCATTTTTAGATGAAAATCCAGCGTTGTTAAGAGAAGGAATAGACACACCAGAAGAGGGAGTCGAGGAGGGAGAAGGAAGCAGCAACAAAAAACGGATCCTCAGAACAACCAAGAATCCCAGTTACAAATTATAAATTTGAGTAATTATGATCTTACCGAACCTCAGATTACTTTGCTACAGAAAGAGCTGAATTTCATTCCTACTGTACATCATCCATTAATCAGTTAATGATTTTTGGGGACATTTTCAAGCTATTTCGGAAAGTCAGATTAAAATAATATTTTCATGAAAAGCAGCTTCTAAGCAGCACATTAAATATGGGCATCAATGAGCAATTGAGTGCTGGTGGTGTGTATGAAGAAGATTTGGACTATGTTATTGAAGTAGCCTTAAGGCTTGAGGATCCTGGAGGGAATGAGATGCTTGGAGAAGATTCTGCACATATAGAAGGTTTAAACACTAACTGTGGATCTATTGAGGACATAAGCCTTGATTTAAAAAGAATGAGACAGGCAATTTTTAAATGTAATTCCGGTTTTTGCCCTATGGTCCTGAATAGCAGTATTTCTGCATTTGAGAATTTAGTTATTTAAAAGGTAAGGGAGCTCTTCCTTAGGACAAAGGATAAAAAATAATGAGAAATTAAAGTTCTGCAGAAGCTAATGCTTTAAAACAACTTTCTGAAAATAATCTTATTTTCAAAAAAGCTGATGGGGGGACAATATAGTCATTATGAATGAAAATCAATATAGAGGCATGGTGGAGAAGCTTGTATATGATATTAACAACTATAGGAAGCTTAGTTGTAACCCAGCTTATCAATACAAAAGGGAACAGTATTCACTTTTAGAAAAAGCATTGCATTGTGGGACTATCAGTAATGAGGAATTCAAGTACTATACTGTGATTACCCTGTGGTGCCAACATTGTACGGTCTGGCAAAAAACACATACAAATCTGCAGGATCCATCAGGGAGACCAATAGTCTCGGGGACAGGGTCAGTAACTGAGCATTTATGTGAATTTATAGATTTGTTTCTTCGATTTAGCATGATTAAATTACTGTCTTATTTAAAGGATTCTGGGGACACTGTGAATAAATTTCAAGATCTAATTTTGGAAAGTAGTTATCAATGGACAACTATAGATGTGGAGTCTTTGTACACCTCAATAAGGCATCAGGATGGCATTAGGGCTGCCAAATTCTTTTTAGAATAAGATGTGAATGACACAGGCGCCCCAGTTGACTTTATTATTGAGACTCTTACTTTTGTGCTTAGTCATGGATATTTTGAATTTAACAATGAGTATTTTGTGCAGGAGTGTGGGACAGCAATGGAGGCATCGATGGCCCCTGCTTATGCCAATTTATTCATGGGCTTATGGGAGCTCCAGTACCTCAATGACCCTGCATAGAACCCCTTTTGGGGAAATATTATAAAATGGGGCAGATATATTGATGACTGCTTATGTGTTTGGAAAGGGTCTAGGGAAGGATCACAAGAGTCTGTGAAATTGTTAAATAACATTGGTTGTAATCTATGGTTTACATCGAATATTAATCAGGAAAGTATTCATTTTTTGGACATCCATTTCATGGGGAATTGTGATACAGGTAGTGTGTGTACAAGGGGGTACAGAAAAGAAACAGCTACAAATTCCTTATTAAGGTATAATAGTTCACATCCACAGAAATTGAAAAATTCCATACCTTATAGACAGCTTATAAGAATTAAGAGAAACTGTACCAACAATAATGATTTTCTGCAACAGGCAGATATATTGCTGGCTAGATTTAGGGAGAGAGGGTATAGAGAGCAAGTCTTACTGATGCCCTTAGTAAAGTTCAAATTATGATACAGAAGGACTTCTGGGACACAAGAAAGATTTGTCTAAAGAGAAAGATAGCCAAAAGATAACATTCTCTACAGAATGGATAAACTAGCAGGACGCATAGAAAATATTATTTGGAAAAGTTGGGAAGTATTGAAAAGTGATCACATACTGAAGGAATTGGTTTCTGATAGTCCTTGAATTACATTTAAGAGAGCAGCAACTTTGCAGGAAAAGTTGGTAAGAAGGCAGTTTTATAAAAAGGAAAAACAGGAGAGACAAGGGTGGCTGCTAGTAAAACCAGCAGGAGTGTATAAGCGTGGGAGATGTAACATTTGTAAGTATATGCAGCCAGGGAAAGCTGTTGTCTTACCCAACAATGTTAACATTAGAATATGTGACTCCATTACAGGTACAACCACCTTTGTTGTTTACATTCTATGGTGTAGCTGTGGTCTATACTATATAGGCAAGACTGTGAGAACATTGAAGGAATGGATGCAAGAGCATGTTCTTTCTATTGTCAATCAAAAGATGGATAAGCCTGTAAGTAGACACTTTTGAGAAAAGCATCAGTCAGACCCAAGTTGTTTTAAATTCACGGTTCTTGAATGTGCACAAAATCCAGCAAGGGGTGGTGATAGACAAAACCATCTCATGCAGTGAGAAAGTTATTGGATATTTAAAGCAGATACAGTTAGGCCTAAGGACCTTAATGAAAGATGGGATTTGAAACCATTCCTTAAATATAGATAATGTATCAACTATGTTTTCAAGTCTGGAAGTTTACATTTCTATATATTTATATCTTCCTTCTCCCTCCCCATCCCTCTCCTTTTCCCACCATTCTAACCTTTCTCCCACTGCCACCCACCCCCTTCCTTCTCTTCCATTTTCTCCTTCCTCACCCCTCCCTTCCTACCCCTCTTCCCTCCCCTACTCCCCTTATTCCTTCCTTCCCCAACCCTATATGCTTGAAGAACATTAAGTAGTGTAAAATCATTAAATTGTTACTTATATAGTTATTAATATTTGTTTTAATTTGTGCCTTTTTTCTAGATTTTCTCTTTGTTTCTGGTGCAGATGGCCTAGTATGAGCAGTTTACTCTCCAGAAAAAGAGAGAAAGTGGGCACCCCAAGAGTGTAAATCCTATTTTTCTATTAGAATTATGGATTTAGTATGTATTACTGTTGTCCATTATAAGCAATCTTTTGATGTTCTTTAAGTATTAATGTATTTTAAGTAGCTTAATAAGGTTTAATTGTTGTTGTAAGATACTCTGAAGAGCAATTACATTTTGTGAAACGTGTTAAATATGTAGGTGTATCCCTTTTTTAAGAGATACCACTATAGAATGTAAAGGAATTGTTTTGCTTATTTTTGTATCTTAGAAAACATATGATGCTATATGCTGGCAGGGTGGGGGTTGTTTAGGTCCACTTTACCCTTCATTCTCTAAAACTGTAAACTTTTTAATTTTTGACAAATGCATTTTTTGTAATTTGGCCTTTCTTCCAGTTTGAAGACTAATGAATATTTTTTCTGTTTTAAGTTATAAAGAAAACAATGATGTTAGAATGAGTTTGTTCAGGAAATTGTTCTGTTGATAAATTGTATTTTTATAAGAGATTTCTATCATTTTTGTATGCTGGGTCACTTCTCATTGTGCTGTCATCTGTTTTGTATTGTATAAATGGTGCACTGCATTCTCTATGGTTGAAGGCTCGTTGCCGAGGCACTAGGGGCTCCCACTGTGCTTAACAAATCAACAATTCAAGTTGAATATTTGTGGTTTATGTTTCCTTGGAGCGCTTTTGCTTTTGGACTTTTTGTAGTACAGGTTAACAGCCTTGTTATTTTTGAACCTATCACTGATTTGAGCACAGAACTTTTCTTGGACTTCTCTTTAAAAAGTGACATCAGTTACATTCATGAGGTGATGGAAAAAAATGACTATGTTGAAAATTTGGGTGAAAACATTGAAAATTACTGTAGTTATGAGCAAGCATAATTAAATGTAGATGCATGTGCACCATTTTTACTTTTTTTGACCCCAAATTGTCAACATAGTCTTATTCTTCCACCTCATGAACAAAGGCAGTAAAAATATTGAAATCATGACTGAAAGGTGATTTCACCAAGTGACCATGAAATTGCCTTTCTCAGTGGATTTCTGAAATTCCCCTAAATTGTCCATGAGGTGTGGTCACCAAAAAGCCATTTTGAAAATATGGTGTCAGAATATGAAAAGATGGGCAAGTTATGCATCACAGTTGAAACCCCCATTTAAATGCATTAAACAGCATTTGTCTTAGTTTATCATATTGCAGTCACCGGTTCCTGCAACAAGCCGTGCTGTCGATCAGGAGAGAGGATCTTGAACCTGAGACCTGCTCAGGTGAATGAGGGAATGTGGGGGTGTACTGAGGGGTGTGGGGTCATTGGTGATCAGTAGTAGGTGAGGGAGGGGGCGTCTGATTGGCAAGAGACTGTTTCATTGTTCTAGAAAAAAAACATTGAGGACCATTTTCTTTTTTTCAGGTGGGGAAAGTCATCAGTGGGTGGGGGTACCACGAGACACCAGGGAAAAAGAAAGGTAAAGGGGGGACATCATAAGGGGTGCCACTAGACACCAGGATTTGAATAAACAGAAATGAGGATGGCTATCATAGGGAAGGGGTGCCACTAGACACCAGAGAAACAGTAAACTGAAGCGGGGCTGGCAACTGAAGGGTGGTGGGTGCCACTAGACACCAGGGAGCAATCAAATTAAACAGGGATGGTGATTGGAAGGTGGGGAGGTACCACTAGACACCAGGGATAGAAAAAAAAAGAAAACATTAGTGTTCAGATAATTGAGGCCATTTCACATGATTCTCCAACCTGGAATTGTGTTTTTTCTGTAGTTTTTCAGAAATTATGAAATAGGATCCCTTTTCAAGTTTCCTTTTCCACAATTTGCTAAAAAAGAGAATAATTTTTGAGCAAATTACAATAAAGGATCCTGCTTCATATCTATTGTTTTGCAATTTGCAAAACAGGATTTCATCATGTCCCCCCCAAAAAACACTTTTTTAGTAGATTTGTCAAACAACTAACAGCAGAATTCGATATAGCGGGTCCAGATTAACAGAACACATGTGCTGGTTACTTGAAAAATCATCATTTTTTTTCAATACTTGAACTTTGTTTGCCTTGCTAAGAAAAAAACAAGATGGTGGCAGCATGGAAAAAGATTCCCCATTTGCAACAAAGGATTACCCATTTGCGACAAAGAATCATTTGTTGAGTGGGACATCTAACTGCTCCTTTGAAAATAATGGCAAACTTCAAGATTTTTTTAACTTTTTAATGGATTAATATTTGTTCACCAAACCTTCAATAGGCACATCTGTTACCCAATACCTTTCTAGCCTGAGAATTTGAAATCACAATCCATCACCATTTCTGCACAGCGACATCCACAGAATTTCACCAAAAATGGTAAATTTCACATTTTTGACACTCTGTATTTCCACACCCAGCTCCCCTCAAACATATATAATAGCAGATCTGCTCTACTGTTGAGGGGCATTAAATATTCTATGCACTTCCCTCTGGTTAAAAAGTTATAGCACCCCAAATGTGCACCCCCATAAAAACAAAGCCTTGTCTGACATGCCTCATTTTGTGACGTCAGAAAATGAAGGCTGCATGTGTGTGCTCCAAAGATCTATATTGGTGCCATTTGTCAATTTGTCAATGACGTTTAGCACTATTTAGAGTTGCCACTTGTAAACTGGGACTGTTACTCCAGCGGCTGCTTTGATTTGACTACAAGGCACCTCTAAATAGTATTAAACACCATAGACATATCACATATATACAGGTTAATGGCATACACCCTCAGTATTCATTTTCTGACATCACAGAAGGTTGAGTATCAGATAAGGCTTTGTCTGACAGTAGGTACCTGCTCTTTAAGTTGAGAGGGAAACTGAGCAGGTTTAATATATAATAAACTTTTTGACTGTAGGTTATTAACTGTGTAGAGGTCCTTCTCGATATGGAGGCAGTAGAGTCTAGTGGTTAAGGGCACTGAGCTGCAAATCTGGAGACCTGTGTCTAAATCCCATCAGTCCCCACTTGCATACTGTATTACCCTGAACATGTCATTTAACGTCCTTGTGCTCCCAGGTCGCACCTGGAAACACGCTTCAGCTTCGAGTGCCTTTACTGGTTAAACAAGTTCCCCCTATTCAGCTAAGATGGGATATAGGTTAAATCCTTAATTACATGCTCCGGTTCCATCCAATGCAATATTTACTTCCATATAAAGCGCAATAATATGGAAAAAAGTCTGGAAGATATGAAGAAATTTTGTAGGCTCTGTTAATTTATTATATGTCCTTCTTGCTGCACTGCCAGTTTGTTGTGACAAGTAATCTATATGTGTGTCCTCTACAAAAATCTAAATTAAATAAACCTTTGCAAATCGAATTAGGCTTTACAAAATTGAACAGGAGAATTTTAAATTACAAAAGACAAAACACACAACACTCCTTGGAAGGGTTGTTAGCAAGAAATTTGAGAGTTGCTATCCTTGAAGTAAACTCCACATAATGATCACAGTTCCTTTCAGGTCATCTTTTGTTTGCTTGCGCTCCTAGGGAGAAACATAAGCTTGAAAATCCCCCGATTCTAGATAGGTGATGGCTCTCCTCCAAGCTGCTCTGCCACACACCCAACATTGGGCCCTGTCTCCATTCCCTTGCCTGTTTCTCTGCCTCCTCAGCTGGCACACTCAGTTCTAGATAGAGTGCTGGAGTGGAGACAGCCCTACCCCAGCAAGAGGATGGTTGAGGACAGTTGGAGACGGGGGATCAGGTGGGCATGCATGAGTAGCCTGATAGAGTTCTGGGGTAGGGTGCAAAAACAGAAGATTCAACAACAAAAAACATTTTCAAAATGAGCAGTTGCTGCTTGCATACTGCATTCATTTGCTCTTTTGAAGTATCTGAATTTTCTGTCTTGTGTAAGAATTCTGAGACCAAACACACTGTTGCTGCCACAGGTGGTGAATTTCAGGGTGAATAGAGGTACCCTGATACACCACCATTGAAAACTGCTATACACAGACAGCCATCCCTATCCACTATAGGAGGAGTCTCCCTCAAGAAGGTACTTTGCAGGCTATATATGGCAGCAAGATGTTAATGGGTGCAAATCTCATTTTGCCCACTAACATACTGATATGCACCACCCACCCACCCATTGCAGCCAGGGTATGGTAGAACATCAGTTGCATGTTACCCTGCTGTGCCTATAGTCCTTTTTGACAGATGCTACTGCCTCTTTTCTCTCTGTCTCACCAACTAATACCTCAAGATTCACTTGTGGACCAGCAGGCCATTTAACTTTCTCGTCCCTCACCAGATGTCCATGACGGACAAGTGGTCCCTCAACTGCTCCTGGAAATCGATGCTATCTCTCATGCATATGGACCACCAACTGAGCCCTATTCCCCTGCAGATGTCATTTGGTACACTGCCCCCTCATTGACCTTGGTCCACTAGCAATTCTAAATGGCTCTTTTGCATGCTTGTTCACACTGAAGAACTACTTTTATCAGCTTTTTGATGTTGATGCTGCAGCATCATGACACATTCTTAAATTAGCAGCAGTGCCAAGTCTTGAACAAGGCACCTTATAGAATAGTGACACAAAAACAATCAAAGTGCTCAAAGCTAAACAAACTAATATAATTAATAACTTAAAACAAATGAATTAATGACACAATTGTATGAATTTGTTTAGTTATAATTTGTTTTATCCATGTAAGCAAGACAGAAGTAACAACATTCTTATTTATAGCTGCAACCAGGGAGAGCAGAAGTAGAGTAAAACAAATGATAATCATACAGCACATCAATAGCAGAAACCTGTGAAAACTATGCAAAGATTAAATGTTAAGGCATAGACACCAATAGAGCCTTCTAGCAGAGAGGGTGGCGGCAAAAACAGTGGTGTGGTTCAAGAATGCATGGGAAGACACAAGAGAATCATAGTGGAAAGGAAGAGGAGAGGGAGAAAGAGCTGTAGATAAAGTAGGGTATGCAGTGATAATGTGGGTAGGGAAAAATGGGTAGACTTGGGCCAAATGGTCCTTATCTTCTGTTAAATTCTATGGGCCCTAGGCATGAGTGGGTGTCACAGACATGCCAGAGGCACGTATCCCGCCTGAATAGGGCCTCACCTGAAGACAGGTGCCTCCTGGCGGTATTCACCACCATGCACCACCTATCCATGGCACTGCCCCCCTGGTGTGCAGGACTCTGTGGGGTGGCCGGTGGTGCAGCAGTGGACTCGGCTGGGCATCCAATCAGATGCCTGGCCTAGGTCGCTCAGTGGATCCCTTCCGCAGTGGGGCACACTTTGGCAGCACACACCACGGATGACCAATGGCCGGCAGCTGTGGTAGCGAGAGGAGGACAAATCTGCTGGCCCTCCTATGCAGCACCGGAGTGGTGCACAGGGATGGGGAGGGGGTCCATAGGCAGTGTGGGAGGGCTGTATCCCACATCTGGATCCCACCCAAAGCAGTAGGGGCTGGGGATGGGGTGGCCTAGCAGTGCCCTTGGTGTGTGGGGGGGCAGTATCCTAAGTCCAGTGACCCTGTGTGGGTGTGTTTGGCATGGGGGCACCTGGTAGGGGTCCTGCACCAACATTTACAGGGGCATGTGGCAGTGGTCCGGCTGGGTGGGCTATCTACCCTGTCTTGGTGGAGTCCCGATGGTTGCACAGGCTGTATAGGAGGCTTATGGCAGGGTTCACCCTGGCATACCCTGCACCCCCTCCACACACCCGCAGCCAGTACTACATGCCTTTGTCCATGGTGCATAGTGCTGGCATGCCCACAGCCCGCCCTTGGCACAGTGCAGTCCATGTATCTGGGAGGATTGGTGCATTAGTTCTGTGTGCCCCCCTTACTGCATCCCAAGCAGGGAACATGTAGGGTGTGGAGTGGCTGCGTGCCCCAGATTTGCACGCATAGCCACTCCACTCCAATAGTGCATATGGCTCTATGTTTCTACATTTCTATGTTTCCACATGTACTTAAGGATAGTACAGAAACAATACAATTTTCAAAGGTTTATATACTGCAGCTACAGTGAGTGTAAGAAATGTGGTGGAAAACAACTTAGGCAGAGAATGTAATCAACAACAGACCAATAGACTAGGCAGAGACAGGTCAACTAGTGCACGTACATGTGTACAAAGCATGAAGCAACAGTTTTTGTGTTATCTCATGTAGGCTGATTGACTTGATTATGTCATGATGGTATAATAGCCCAAAGATGTGAAAATCTAGAGGAAAAGAGGCATGAAAAAAAGGTTTCTTGCAGAAGAGGACCCGGAACCTGTTAACAACATGGGAGCTAAGTGAACAGGCTTAGTTGTAGAAGTGTTGAAGCAAGCAGATATAAGGGGTATTTGTATCACACCGGTATTTATATCACACCAGTATTTAGAAATGAGAGATGCAGTATAATAGGGGCAACATTATTCCAGGGAGGGACATGGCAGCTGTTCATGCAAAAAACAGTGTGGAGAAATGGGAGCCCAGTATAAATTGAAAAAAGTGAGTTGTAAGTGTCTACGTGTTACACAGTAATGACAGAGGAATTTGGGCATAAATGCATTCTACTCTATTAACATGTTTGCCAGATCACATATGACGTTTATGAGCTGTCCTCCTGTAAATGCTGTGGAGTTATCCTTTACAAATGGGGCAGTGCGAAGTTTTGAACCAGGGATCTATGAATCTACTATACAGTAGTTCTTCAAGGTGAACTAAAGAAGCTTCTTCTTGCTGCTCAGCTAGTTGGGGACACTATTCAGCTTTGACCTGGTCCACAGTGTTCCTTCTTGTCACTGCAGAAGCTGACACATTCCAAAATCTGTTTTCTACAAATGTGCCTTCCCAATGGCAAAAGTATCATCACCCAGGTGATAGACTTCAGAGCAAAGAAGTTTAGATAATCTTTGGTGCCCACCAGATACTTTAGATTGGTGCCATCTTTTCTGAGGTATCGTTTTGTGTGGATCAGATAAGCAGGTATCTGGGTAATTGAATAGATTATATAGCATAACCAGGTTAAATTATGAACATATGAAAATTGGCAGCAGAAAAAGGCCTTAGTGGTCTATCAAGTCTTCCGAATTGCGCAGCTCAGACTATTTTACTGGAGCTGCCACACCCTCCTCTTGCCTCCAAGAGTGATCCTCCTCTTTCCCCCATCCATCTCCTCCCTCCCATTGCTACTCTCATTTTTACCCTGTCCCACCCCCCTTAAAACTTCCCACTGTTTCCAAAGATACCCCCTCCTCAGACAGTTCATTAGACTTTGACACCACTCTTTCAGTGAAAAAGTGATTCCTCATTTTTTTTTTAAATCTACCCCCCAGAAGTTTCAGACTGTGGCCCCTACTGGTCCCCTCCATTTTTAATTTGAAAATGCCCTCCACTCCAACCCTGTTTATATCCTTTAGATACTTGAAGGTTTCTGTCATATCCCCCCTTTCCGTTCTGTCCTCCAAGGAATACGTAATAAGCTCCTTAACTTCTCATCCTATGGTTTACCTCCTATGCTCAAACAGATGTTGATACTGCAGCTATCTGTGGGTAGTGCTACTGGGTATGTAATGCTCTACATGAGCATCTCTACTTCAAACCATGTATTGTATTCTACGTTAGCTCATTTGAGACTACTGAGACTACTGCTACCAGTAATTTATCTTGTATACTGTGGGTATACACTATACTGCTTTTAGAGGAGGCAGTATAGAATAGTGGTTAAGGGTACTGAGCTGCAAACCTGGAGACCTGTGTTTGAATCCTATCAGCCCCCATTTGCATACTGTGTGACCCTGAGCAAGTCAGATAACTTTCTTGTGTTCTCAGGTTGCACCTGGAAACAAGCTCTGGCTTGGTGCCTTTCCTAGTTAAACAATTTCCCCTTTCCTGGTTAAACAATTTTTCCTACTGTATATTGTCTTTCACCTAGTGGATAAAGGTATATAATATGAATAACAGTGATGAGGATAGAACCCAGTCTATTCCTAAAGTTATGGAACGTCCCATCCATTTTACAGGCAGTGCATAAGTTTCACCATTTTTGATTAAATGATTTCAAATAGTTAGAAACAGAAATTTTAAATGTTAGCTAAAAATTTAGATTACATCGCTGATGTCATGTGCCATGGTTTCTTATACCTTCTGAGATTTGAAATAGCCATATTCACAATCAGCCCTCCCTCATTACCTTAATGATAAGTTTCATCATAATGTATATATATATATATATATATATATATAAAATACAAAATCACATATGCCCCCAAAATGCAAAGCATCATGGGCTGCATATGCAAATCACCACAGATTTTTATGCTGGTTCAACTTTAAGCAGAAATGCATGGTGCTGAAAGGCCTCTCACACAGTTTGCAAAGGGTGCCAACAGAAGACATAGACACGTAATTCATCCTACCAGGACTCATCAGTATGCCTTCGCTGTTTGACACCCCAGTGGAATGAACCAGCTACCCTAAGATGGTCTATCTGGGTAATGTTGTGGTGAACTCAATATATACATATATATATAAATATATTTCACCCACATTCAAAGCAATCCAACAGTATCCAAAGTTGCTGCTAGTATACAAGAGACACCATGTAATAATATGCATTTGCAAAACCCTTTCCACAGGTCATTTAAGTCACTTTGAGTTTTTTCAAAACTATATTAAAATTTAAATCAGGTGTGAGATATTGTACAAGTTTTTAAACCCAAGGCTAACAAAAACAGATAATGTCTCTCCTTCAGCAGCAGATGCCTGCAGTAAGATAAGATATACCATCCTGTTAGTCAGCTGCTTCATCTGTCATTTTTATGAAGGTGCAGCATGGCTAGACTGAAAAAACATGCCTGGAAAAAAAGACTATGTGAGGACAGCTAACTGCTGGAAAAAAAACTACAATGCGTACCTAGAGTATGCAAATTCTTAGTACAGATTCCAAGCTGATTTACTCGAAAACCATAACTGAAACATCCTCACAAAGTACCACAACAAATTCAAAGCAGGAACAAGTAAGGAAGCCATACTGTAAAACTAAAATACTATCAATAATGAATGAGATAGGTAATTTTTAAATAACAGATGTGAAACCATGTTAAGGATAAATTTCTTCACACTATTGTGGAGCTGTGCCTTTTACAATTGTGACTGCTGGCAAACATGTCAAGATGTGGGAACAAGATCCAAGGGGGGAATAACTCTTCTCTAACATTGTAAGTCTATTAAGCTTTACAATTGGGTGAAGATTTGTTTCCCGACAATTTCCCCTGAAAGGAGAAAAAAAGCATTGCTTGAAAAGCATTCAGAGTGACAGCTACAAAAGACCCAACTGTGTGTGTTGGGAAAACAAGGCCAAAACTTTTTTTTTCTATTAAAACCTTTGTTTTTTTCTTCTAGTAAAATGTCAGCACCTCTTTCAAAAGATATTGTCTTATATCAAGCCCCTTCTGAAAGGCAACAGATGCTCCTAAGATTGTACCCAGCCTGTCTTCTATCCAGCTCTATTTCTAAAAAGAGAATAAGAATAGAGAAAGAGAAAAATACTTGCTTTAAATCACTGGACCATTTTGTACTTTAGCAAATCTGTTTGCACATGCTAGACTGGCTTTGCAGAAAAGCCTGGATTGCTACATTCAGCCAGAGGTCAGACCTGCTGCTCTGTTCATTGGCTAACCCTCTTTTCACATGGAGCAGCTGCCGCTGACTGCCAGAACAAATTGAGGTGATTCAGGCCACCAGCAGGGGAACAGTACAACTTCTATTCAGTAGAAAAGGAGGGAAAACCCTAAGAACAGGACCAACTGGGGATACCCACAATACACCGTAGGATTGGATTTGATACACTCAGTATTAAGACATGTTCCTGCTGAAAAGTAGAATGTCATGCCATAACAAAGTACAAGGCATTTACATTGATGGGGACAGGCAAAAATGACATTAAAACATTTATTCAGTTACACCTAATTATACTGTAAAACATTGATTAAGAAGGTCAAGGCTAATAAGGAAAGTGCAAACAGGAAGGCAAGGATGAAGACGTTTTGAAAAGGCTATGACTGAAGATTTAAATGGTAATTTATATTGTCACAACGGAGAAGGAGTATTTAAGTTTGAGCATCTGTGGATGCATAAGATGTAGTGAATATTGATCACACATTTTGCCAATTGATCCCAGAGGCAAAATTAGAAACACTTGTAGATCCGTTGCTTTTTTGTTATGACATATTGTTCTGCTGCAGTACCTGACCATATTCTGCACTGGCAAACAACTTAGACAATCAATATTTCATTAATATAAATACAACAAATCTGGGAGGTATGACTGAGAATGGATGCACTCCAAAAGCAAATAAGCAAATAGGAACTAAGAACACAAACAATTATTTTATTGGCTTTTATTAAACCTGCATTGATTACCAGTTCATAAAAGAACATGTCCTTTTGTACTTTGAGTGGGTCAAACAAAAAGATATGGCTGTGTGCTATGTTGCAAACAAAATTAAACTTTAGTTTAAACCAGTTCAAGGCAACTAAAATGCATACAGTCTGCTTATTGTTAGGAGCAGTACAATGATTTTTTTTTTGCTTTTGCAGTTTGTATTTCAGATTTTGTATTGTTGTTTTGTGCATGCATATGTGTGTGTGTATGTGTGTGTGTACTTCTCACAGATTTTTTTAAATGTTGTAAAGCATGTCTGAAGGTGAGGATTCTCTTTGCATATTTCCTGTGTTTGAGCACGTGTATGCAGATATTGACTTGCCTTTTTCATGTGTGCGTGTATTTCTGTGTGTGTTTCTGTGTGTCCGTGGTGTTATCTAATACAATGATCTTGCCATTTCCTTGACTTCATGCATATGTGTATTGCATGTGTCTAGTAAGGAGAGAGCTGTTGAATTAATTTGTCTTTCATCTTACAGACTTTCGGGGATGTGTATATGCTGTACATTTGTTGGGAAAAAGGATTCATTTACCTCATCATCATCATCATCATCATCAAGATGTTTTTGCCTAACGAGATTAAACTATCAAAATGCATAGGATTCATGAGCTGGTGAATTCAGCTCAGTACCCTGCCATGACAGATGAAGTCTGAATTAAAAGTTTATGTTGAAATGAGTCCTGACTGAAGCTACTAGTTTGGCTTCAGTGATATTGTAGCTTGCCTACATTTGATCAATTACACAGTAAAGCAAGTAAAGAGTAAAGATGGGCTAATAATGACTTTGCTAACCTCCTTGTCTTCTTTTTAAGGTGCATTAGTCAATACTTCCTACTAAAAATGTTATTTTAACCTGGTTTACAAAACCATTACCATCTGTTTTACCCTGCTGTGCTTTATCTAAAGGTACAGTAGAACCTGAAAATACTACCATATATATGAGTATAATACTCTAGATTAACATTTTATTTACAGTATTGCTTTTAAATATGGTAATATAACTGAAACATCAATGTTTTGTCTCACTTTGTGGGGCCTCATTGTAAATGAGCTTGTGCTCAATGCTTCTGTCCTCTCTTAAAGGAGAGCTGCACTAAACATATAGTATATGTAATTTTCCCCTGTAAAAGTTGATGTTAAAATATTGGTATCAGTTCTGTTGCTGTTCAACCTCTACAGGCTTTTTGTTGTCCTAGTGGGTATTATTGGTGTACATAGAGGTAGTAACTACCATTTTCAAACTGTATGAAAGTATGTACTTGCACAGGTCTTCCACTGTCAGCAAAATGCATTCCTGTTCTACTATAGAACTTTGGGGTTTTAATGGACATCAACTACATTATGAAGTTCTAAAATGGCACTTAACACTCTAGTGTAAATAAAAAATACTTACTGAGATTGTTTATAGGTCCATACAGATGAAAAAATAATAGAACTGGAACAAATATTGAATAAAAAAAAAGCTTACTTTGGGAAAAATGACATTCAAGTTTACTGTGATACTCCTGTAATAAACTGAAATTGAACTTTGACAGTTTACATGTAGTTGACAGGGCACCATACTATGAGGCAGCATGCTACTCTTCAGAGCGTATACAGTATGCAACTATATCACAAAATTCAACCAGCCATTTTAGAAAAGATTTAAAAAACTGACTTTATTTTCACTATTGCCTGTCGCTATTAATAGTTTAACAAGAACCATTTATTTTGTTTTTAGGTATTCTCTATTATTCAGTTACTACAGAATGCCTACAACATATAAACAGCTTGTGAGCACTGGGTTATGTGCGCTATATGTTATTGACAGTCAATGACACCTATAAGTAATGTTTTTTTTTGGGGGGGTTAAAGAGGGAAGAAAACTTTTTGTATGTAAACATTAAAGGCGATCATGCTTATAAGCCTGTATTATGAACAAATAAAATTGAAAGCAAAACTATTTTTTTAATTCACCACCCTCTGATTTTCCATAGCCTCAGCAAGAAACCTTACATCAGTTTGTGTTTACCTTGGTCCCTGCCCAGTGAGCCCCCTGGCACCCTCATACTTCTCCTCCTCACCAAATCTGGAAACACACAGCCTGCCTGTAGTTCCTTCAGTGACATTCCCCTCACAGTGGAGCCTCCAGAGTCATACCCCCTAAATCTTGAAGTACAACCTGAACCTTGTTCCAGGCAGGGCTGGGAGAACAGACATCTGGAGTGGGGGGAAGAGGCCTGGACTAGGCCCTGGTTGGCTTGGGGGATACAAGAAACTTTAGCTTCCTCAACCAACTGACTGTAAGTGTTATCAATCCTTTCCTTCAAGGGTGGACCCTGTAGGGTGCTGATATTAGGCAAACCACAATGTGACTTGCCTCAGTCATTCAACTTCTTTTGGCTGCACATCATTGACCTCTGATCCAGATGCCCTATATCTCCATTTTAAGTGTCAGACTGTCAGCAATTTACCAGACAGACACATGGTAGATCATGGCATTCTTATGTGCATGACTCCCTCTCCTGGGACCACATGAATGGTACTATTCCACTGGCTAGAGGTCCCCCACCCACCTTAAAGCATGAAGCAGCAGAGGGGGTTGATCACCTTGCCCCTACCATCGATGTGCAGCATCTCAGGTTGTCTACATGGTATGGAAGCACCCTATGACTGATCCATTGGGCATCCTTGCAAATCTTATTTAACTTTTCTACCAATGTGTGCTTTTCTGTAATGCCTATCAGCTGCATTTAAACACTAGTGTAGCATAGTGTTGCACACCACAGTGCCCCTTATTGTATATGTAATCTCTTTCACAGTAAGAAATCCAACTAGAATCTGGCCCAGTGGCATGGTAGGTTGAGGCATTAGATCCACAGCACAGCACCTACCACATTGGTGACCCGGCTTAGGGAATGGATCAGGGTTGTTCAGGGCCATACGGAAGAGTGAGGCTTGAGCATACTAGCATGGCTACACTCTCATGGGGTTGCTGATCCCTGGGTTCCCACACTTGACTGCCACCCGATAGAGGCCAGATGGCATCAACAGAAGGAACAGTTAGATTTGGTATGGCATTGGCAACTGAGGCATGTACAGATGCTGTTGCACAAATTTTACCCTGGGGAATAACCAAGAAAACTACTAGAAGCAAATGTCCCATCTCACTCGGTGTCCCCTGCATGAACCATATGACCCTATGGGGCTGGCCACCTGTCTTTCAGGATCAAGTGGTGGTAAACCTGGAAGTTCATGACATGGGTCAGTGATGGGGCTGGGGGGATGCTGCCAAGACTGGGGATGTCAGGAAGGAAAATGTATATGAAAAAAAAAAAAAGAAATCCATCTTGCAGAAATTGTATTGTATACAGAAATGTGCCCTGTGCTTATGTTTTGTGTTTTGAACAAATGTGACACGACTTTGGCAAAAGCCATGCACTTTCCCTACAGATTAAGTATCTATGACTTCTGCTTACCTTACAGTGGAAAGATAAAGCTCTAGGCAGAACCGTGTACTTGTTTAAAATGTCTGCTCATTTAGACAAGGCCTTATATCCTTGTCTGAAATGGCAACAGGCAGGAACACATACAGGGCCCTTTCTGAAAATTAATTAAGGCTACCTTTATCTTCTACTCTCCAGAAATGATGTTGTGTATTCAGATGCAAGGTAAAAGGAGATTAATTGTAGTCACCATGCTCCCCTCCTACAAAGACACATAATTTAATATGTAAACAGCTCACTCTTAGCTGTTTTTTTTTTGTAGAAATGTTATTTTTTTAATAACAGAAAAGGTAACAAGTATAAGAGCACAAGAGAAGTAAGGCAGTGTGTTGTCATATTGCAGAATAATAGCTTTTAACTAGTTTGCCGATCTTTGTGGTTCAGCTATGAGATATTACTTAAGGGGATAATGTCACAAATATTAACAAGCATGCACATAAACAACGTTGCCTTGTATTCTTACTGCACAAAAGACAACACAAACTAGATTAGAGTTACAGTATTTTCTGTACATAATCAATCAAAATTAATGATCAGGTGAGCATATCTGGAAAATTTCCCCTCAGAAAATGGTTGTTCTGCAACTTTTGAAAGTTATATGTCAACAGGAACTTCTGAAGGACTTGGAATCTCTGCTGTCTCTGAATAGAGCCACTTCAGTGCAAGTATTCAAGCAATGATGGATGGTATGTAATTGTAAGGCTCTTTGGGCTAGTTCAGTTTTATCTGGAGACCTAGCAATCTACTAAAGGAATAATACCCGACAGGGTGGGTGTTATGCTGGGATAACATCCCACCTTGGGTAGTTGGGCCCAAGGCCCAGCGGTCCAACACCCAAGGCGGGATTATCCCAGCATAACACCCACCCTGGAGGGCATTATTCCTATTATACAATGGCTAACCTTTTAATAAAAGAATAAAAATAAAAGAAATATGTTTTAAATAGTTTTTTCACTTATTTTTTTTGTGTGGAAGAATATTTATCTATAAAGAAGTTCCTTTTCCCTGTTTATCCTATAGGTGGAGCTGTGTGGGGGATTGGATTTTTTCTGTAGTTCTGTATCTGCTTGGTTGTCTTACAGTACGTGTGATTTCACTTCATTTACGTTGGTGCCTTCTTCCTATCCAATGTGTTGTACTTCAGGTTCTCCTGGTAGAGTTTTGTATGGGGAGATTTTTAAAGTTGTGATATTTTGCCCCGAAGAGCAAGCACCGTTGTAACCTCCTATTAGCGCTGCTGCTGCCCACTCGGTGTCAGTGCCATGAAAAGTAACTGGTAGGTGAATGATTTTACTGTTTCTGTTTACCTGCTGAGTTAAAAAGAGAGTACCTATAAAAATTGAGTTGAAGAAGCAGTTATGGAGAAAGGAGACGCTTGACCGTTGAAAGGCTCGCTTGCTGGTTCAGTCCATCAGTGTGCTACTTCCGTAGACACCAACTCTAACGTCTTTTTTTTTTAAATAAGAAGATATTTTGGGAATTTGGGAGAAGTGCCATGGTTGTTCGTTGGTTTGTGCCTTTTTTTCTGTTGTGGGACTCGGGATTTGCAGTTTTGTGGAGAAGTGGAAATTCAGATTTTTGTTCAGAACAAGAAGCAGTGAATACGATTGGACGAATGGCTGTGCAGTGTTTTTTACCACTTAATGCAGTCAGTAGAGTGCTGGGACTAGAGTCGGGATGTTATGCTGGGATAACATCCCTGGTCAGCCCCAGACTGACCAATCACAGCCCAGCATTCTTTCTTGCCATTGTATAATCTTCTATCTTGACAGTCTTTCGGCACTTGCCAGGAGAGTTATCAATATTGAGGAAAATTTGTGTTTTACTCAGAAACCCTCACTGTTTAACAGTTCTCACCCAACATGCAAACATGGAACATATCACTATTACTACCAGTTGCAATATCTGCAGATATATAAAAGGCCACATCTGGATCAGTCACCTGCAGTAAAGGTGACATGAGACACACACACACACACACACACACACACACACACACACACCATTCAGTAAAGCAGGTGTTAAATGTTTGCAGCAAAATATTTGTCTATTCCAAGGAAGAGCCTGCTGGTTTAGGATGCTGTCTACAAACTACAAAAATGTCCTACAGTATGTATACAAGGACACAAGCAGTTAACTGATTAAGTGGACCCCCAGCAGAGTTGCAATTGTTATAAACAGGGTATAATGATGGAGCCCAAGATTCACCTGTGCTTTTTAGTAAAAGGAGGAAACTGCTATTTTGGGGGTTCAGAGCACTCAATGAAGAGTGTGTACTTGCTCTCATAGTACTGGCTGTGACTGGTTGGGGATGACTTGCCAGGCTTAGGATGGGCATGCTATGGGTTTTGAGTCTGAGATATGGCACAGCTCTCCCATCAGGTTAGGTCTTTAGCCTACAATAGAGGGAAAACAATCAATTGTATGATGACGGGTATGGTATGGACATTTTCTCCCTTCAAGGTTTCATTCATCAGCAGCACTACTGATCCTCATTGTGAATCCAGTAACATCAGAATGGTCTGAGGCTCCAACCAGTGACCAGGTCAGCAGTAAGGCAGATATTTAAGTCTCAACCTAATCTCAGGAATCTGGTGTTCTTGGTATAAAGAAGTAGAATTAGAACTGCTGTCTCCCAGACAGATAGTTGGATGTTATCTAAAGACACCTCTTACCCTATGTAGGTTTGCCTTAAGGTATGTATCATGATACAGAGGCCATAACAGGTCAAGTGCAATACACTTGTGAGTAAGAAAATAGTGAAGCTAGAAGACCGGGAGGTACCAGGGATCATTAGTGCCTTGCAAAAGGTAATCTGGAAGAGAGGAGTTCAAGCAGTTGACGGCCTGATAAAAGTTGTATTGGGAAACTGAAGTTGCAGAGAGGCCAAATGTACATAGATGTGCTCCTCATTCCTGAAGGACACAGAAGATCCCTGGAGTCCCCAAAAGATCCCCAAAACTGCAAAACAGCTCTGTAGGTTTAACAGCTACTGATCAATAAATGTGTCAAAATATACCCAGTGGTAAAATATATGCCAGTAAACTCTCAGTAAGAGCATAATGCTACAGCCATGCTAGAAGTAAAAGATTTTTGAGAGTGACTCAACTACCATATACTGTATTTGAGTCCAGCTAGAGATGACTGTGAATTCGCTGCTGATGCTACAAGTCAGAGCCCTTTGCAGGAACAGGGATCCTCAGGGTCTGAACAGTGTCAGTGGCTCAGTAGGTAGCACACTCGCCTCTGAGGCCGGGAGATCAGAGAGCTGTGGGTTCAGTTTCCACATCTGGCACTTGGGTTAATATCCCAGTACTGACACTGTAGTACAGCATGAGAGGGGTGCTGCATTTCCAAGGTGCTGTCTTTCGGATGAGATGTTAAACTGAGGTCCCACCTGCCTGGATTGGTGGTAGTTCAGGTGGATGTTAAACATCCCATGGCACTTATCGAAAAGTGTAGAGGAATTTCCCCCGGTGTCCTGGCCAAATTTCCCTCATTCACTGAAGATACCACCAACAGCTTAATCTGGTTCAAGGTCAGTTGGCATTGATCTGTATCTCCAACCCCCGGGTCGTGCCTGAAAATAGGCAGGATTTGTCTAGTGCACTTACCCGGTCAACAAAAACTAAATAAACAAAAGGAATGGAAGTTATGTGAGATTAAAGCCATGTTTACATGACTGTTCCATTTTTTGTTGGCTTGTGCTTTTGCAGCCAACATATAGCAGTAGTAGCAGATTTGGAGGATGGCAAATGCAGGGCACGCATCAGTAGGTGTATCCCTCATTCCCCAATGAGGCAGTTGCAGGCACTGACACCAACAACACATAATGTGGCCACCAGATCAAAGAAAAGGTCCACTGCAATAAGAGCCAAGCTCATCATGCAGCAGCACCTTCTGACATTCCTTTGCTGGTGAAGCAAACATAGCGGCAGTGACTGCCGCCACCACCTGCCACAATGTCTAAGTTTGGGAGGTACCCAGTCCCCCTGTCGGCATGCCCTAACCCATTTCATGTGCCAGTGGGGGACCCCACTCCTCACTGGCATAATGCCCCCCATTTGTTGTGTGCCAGCAGGGGGTGCCCAATCCCCCACCGACTACCCCCCCAAACACTCAGCTGGCTTGCTGGGAGCCCACCCCAGCATTCCAAATGCCCCTGTAAAACAAAAAAAGTCCTGCAATGTTTTTTTTTTCCTTTAAAACCTGTAAAAGAAAAAAACTATTCCTCGTGGTCTGTCCTGCTCCCTTCCCAGCCAGCGCCCACAGTCTGTGCACCCTGCCTCCCCACTTCCCCCTTCATCCCATACTCACCTCTGGAGTCTGGTGCGATGCTCTTCGGTGGACTGGGAGCACGTCTGCACTCTTCAAAGCCGACTGCAAACTGAAGAAATGCCGGTAAGCTGTATAATGGCATAAATAGGGTTTTTTTCAACTTTGGTGCATATTTCAGGCATTTTTAGGAATTTTGGCACACAATCTTCAACATGGGGTTATTGGGGCCCCTCCTCGTGAATTCGGTCACTGTTATGGCATTATTTAGTCTCGAAAGGTGAATTTGTGGTCACTGCGTGGAATCACCTTTCAGGACTGATTAACAAAATGACAGTACCAATGTTCATGAGGTGGGCTCTAAGAAAGCCTATGTTGCAAATTTGGTGAAATAAATCCAAAAGATGACTGTTTTACCAGTGTGCGTTGCGCAGTTTCCACACACGCTCGTAACTTTGTGAATTTGTAATATTTTCACTCCAGATTTTCAACATTGGCATTTTCCATACCTCCTTATCAACAGTAGAACTGTCATTTTACATATCCTGGCCAAAATGTACTTTCACACTTCTGGCGCAGAATAGTGCAGTCGCTGTGAGAAATCAGTTTTTGGGACAGTTTGACAAAATGACAGTGACACTGTTCATGAGCAGATGTCCTAAAATGCATATGTTGAAAATTTGGTGATGAAAATCCATAAAATGACTGTGTTACAAGCATACATTGCACAGGTTCCACGCACCCTTGTAACTTCGGAAATGTGCAATATTTTCAAGCCAGATTTTCAACACTGGCATTTTTTCACACCTCCTTATGAAGAGTACAGCTGTCATTTTTAACATCCTACCCAAAATGTGTTTTCACACCTGTAGCGCAGAATGGCTGGTCGCTGTGGGAAATCAACTTTTGGGACAGGTTAACAAAATCACACTGCCACTGTTCATGAGGAGAGCTCCCAAAATGCCTAAGTTGAAAATGTGTCTCTTCAGGGTGGGGGTGAGGTTGGCATCAGTTCAATACTTCACTGCCATTCCTATTAAGCATCTCTAACTCCTGCACTACCAATGCCAATGCCAGCGAGACAATATTCGGCATTGACAAATGCTTGTTGTTTTATGTCACTCATGTGCTGTTCTGACCTCAAACACCAATCCTACTCCTTTTTACTCTGAGTGCCCAGCCAAGCCATGATGGAGAGAGTCTGTGAGTCTGGCGGCCAGGCAGAAGTATGCTGGGATCGTCCAATGTGCACTGAAATGAACGGTGCAGCCTGTCCACATGGCTTCTTACACTGCTCACTCCAAAACACATCCCCATCTATGCAGCAGTACAGGGAGAGGAGCTGAGAACAGCTTACCATGTTCAGGTAAGTGCTCATATGGCTGCATTTGTACTGTAGCAACCCGAGCAGTCAGGGTGCTGCAGTGCAACTGTGGTCATGTAAACTTGCCTGAAGAGAGATTGAGAGATACCAGTGAAGTTCACAAATGTTCTAAGCCTTTTATGGACATCTAGCATTAGTCATTGAAGCTGCAGGTTGTAGTCCATAGCAGGTAGTGAGGCATGACCAATGCTCAGGTCTCTATTATGGAAGTAGACTGACAACAGTACTGTGTTTCAAAAAGTGAAAATGTATGGTTTTCCATCCAAATACCTATGTGTGCAGCTTGTTCATGAATTCATGCTTATTCATTTTAAAATGTAAAATCAGTGTGACCTGATTTACTAAACATACTGCCTAGATCAGTGGCTTGGTGGTTCTAAGGGATTCAGCTTAATTCACATTAGAGCTCTGATATGAAGACAAAGAGTGCACCTTTGTCATGGAAACAGAGTAAGAAAATAATCAATTTAGGTAGAGAGATATTTCTGAAAGACTTACCATGGGGATAGCGCACTGGACATTTCTGGTTTGCTTTTACAGTACATGCCATAAAACTGGTAGCACCCCTTATGAGAAATGTGATTCAATTCTTTTGAATTAGAAAAGGGTAGAGCTTGCTAGATTTGGAATATCTTTAGTTGAAGGGCCAGGCTCTGTGGCACCTGTGTAAGTGTGGTAGTTTCAACTGAGAAACAGAGAGAGAGAACTGTTAACCATTTCACAACCTAAATGTTTGAAGCAGTATATACAGTAGTTTCATTTTCAAGTCATGCTCTATATTGCCTTTGGAATTATTCTCTTGGGGATTTAATAATAATAATAATAACAATAGCAGTAATAATAATGGATTTCTTGCACCTTGAATGGTACTCCACTCAACTATGTTCCTGCATACAAATATCTAGGGTTTTGGCATGACCCCCACCTGAATTTCTTAACCCATATAGAAGCCATCACCTCTAAGTTCCACCCCAATCTAGGTATACTCTACCACAATGAAGACTCCTTCCCACACCCTCTCCGATGTGAATTAGTGGCAAAGATGATAATTCCAATCTTTGACTATGCCAATGTTGTTTACAGCACAACCCCTGCCTCCTCACTATCCAGACTAGATACCCTGCTGAATTCATTCTGCCTCTTTGCTTCAAAGCCCCTTCCCTCAAACTCATCCCTGCATCCTCTATTCCTCCCCGGCATCCTGCCTATATCCCACAGACACTCTATCCATTTGATAACTCTTATAGCTACATTCTGGTTCAGCCTGCTTCCTCCCTACCTCTTCAATATGCTGTCCTCTGCAGCCTCCACCTTCTATGACCTGTGCATCAGGGACATCCACTCATTCTCACTCCTCCACCCCCTACCATCAGCTGACAAATATGCTTTCTACTACAGACTGCCATCGCTATGAAACTGTCTTACTCCCCAACTCCAAAACTCTCTCTTTCTTACCCCTCCCTCAAACAGTACATGTCCTCCTTCCTCCCCTCCCTGATCCTACCTCTATAAGTCCCCCTTCCCATCTGACTCCTCTCAAAACATTAATCAAGTACATGACTTGTAAGCCTGCACAGTACTGATCATCTATCACTATACTATCCAATGTATAAAGTTGTGTGCATATACACTGAAATTATCTTGTATGCCTTGTAACCACCCTTGCCTCTAATGCTACTTAGTACTTGCATTTTCTTTGTATGTGAAACTCTGTGTCTGTATTTGTTTCCCCTGTCCCAGGGTCATGCCTGGAAATGAGTGCCGGCTCAGTGTGCCTTTCCTGGTTGCCATCATTTTAAGTAAAATTTAATAATAATCATACTAAGTCTCAAAGGATGGTGACCTAAGTCATGGGATCTCCAGAGGATTATTATCCTCCATGCTAAAGATCATACAATTCTACCATTAGTTGGGCCTGGATGGTGATTAGACCACTGTCAATCAATCAATCAATCAATCAAAATCTTTATTTATTCAGGCGAACATCATTGAGCATAGCTCATTTACAAGATGGACCTGATTGGTCATAAGCAACAGAAGGGTATAAACTCACATATATACAAATATAGAATGAGTACAATAACAAAGACTTTTTAAGAATAAACAAGAAAGAATGAGCAAATAAAATAATATGCACATATATACAAGGCAATTAAACAGTGGTAATGGGCACCAGAGCAAATATAGAAAAAAGTAAGGAGTAGGGGTTTAGGAGGTAGATAGTATCGAGTTAATGGATGAATACCTGAACAGATAAGGGAGGGAATCTAATGGGGCAGGGGTGAAAAAGAGTCTAAAGGGCTAGGAATTGTGGAAGCAGTTGCATATCTCTGGGAAAAGATTTAGGGTACAGCTTTTGAAGGAGACTGCAGGAATGAAAGTGCTCAGCTTCAGGGTCTTTTGTAGAGTTCCAGATGTGTGCTAGAAAGTAGTTGATTGCAACCCTTCCATGTCGGGTACATACCTTTGGTAAATTCAGCATGATGAGGTTATTGCTTCTTAGGGCATATGGCCTTGAGTAACAAGAGAGAAGCAATCAAAAATGTAGGATGGCAGTTTATTTGTCAGAGCTTTGTATATCCAAAGAGCAGCATTTTGTTCCTTCTGTGATGTAGGGATGTCCAGCCAACTGCAGTATAGAGAGAACAGTGGTGGTGCTGAAAGGAAGGTTAATGATGAACCTTAGAGCTCTATGGTACAGTGTATACAGTTTATTTAGGTAGGACAGGGCAGTGGCCATATAGGAAGTCTGGTAATCAGGAGGGATATAAATGAAGTCTGGATTAATCTCTGCTTAGATTCTCTGTTTAGAAAATGTTTGATCCTGAAGAATAGACCAAGCCTTTGCCTGAGTTTTTCAGGAGCTCTTCAATGTGCTGGTGAAAACAAGCCTGTTGTCAATCAAACCCCAGATATTTGAATTATCTACATATTCAAGGCTCTCACCAAGGCGGTAGAAAGTTGGGGAAGAATGTTCGGTGAGTAAGTATTGGTGGAGAGGAACATAGCTTTTGTCTTCTTGGCATTTAATAGATGCTTTTTCAAGTAATTTGTGTTGCAATAAGGAGAATTCAGATTGTAGTAGATCATAGGCCTTTTTTGGTGATGGATTGCTTACATAAAGGACAGTATCATCTGCAAAAAGGTGAACATTAGAATTTGTGAGGCCTGAGTCAATGTTATTGATGTAGATGGCAAAGAGGACAGGGCCCAAGATGGAGCCTTGAGGAACTCCTCTTAAGAGTGGTTTTGAGGAAGAAAGGTTGCCTTCACTTTTTACCTGCTGCACCCTACCAGAGAGGTAGCATTTGAACCATTTGAGAGAGATAGGATCAAGGCCTAGGAATGCAGTGAGGGAGATTAGAAGATCATGATCCACAGTATCAATGCTTTACTTAAATCCAGAAATACAGCACAGATATTATTTTTTTATCTAGTTCAGTCTGCCAGTCATTTGTAACTTTGCTAAGGCAGAAATGGTGCTGTGCATGGCTCTAAACCCAGATTGAACAGGGTTAAGGAGGTTGTTAGCATTGAGGTAGTCATTTAGTTGGATGCTTACCAGTTTCTCTAACATTTTGGACAGCACTGGAAGGATGGAAATAGGCCTGTAGTTGTTGAGATCCATGGGGTCCCCTGCTTTAAGGAGGAAACACTTGTGCTGTCGTCCATAAAGAAGGAATAGAGCCAGTAGATAAGGACAGGTTGAAGAGGTGAGTTAGGGGGGCTGCAATGGCATGCAGTGCAGTTTTTAAAAAGAAAGGGTCCAGAGAGTCTGCACCAGTGCTTTTAGTTGTATCCAGGCTGAGCAATAGGTCTTCTACTTGTTTTAATAAAATTGGCTTGAAAGAAAATGTAGAGGTAGCCTTCTGAGCTTCAGTAGAATGGAAGTAAGTTGGGAGCACAGCAGATTTGCTGGAGATGAGTCAAAAGCTAGGCCTGCAGTAGTAAAATGATTATTGAAAGCATCTAAAACTCATACTTGTCAGTGATGATCACATTGTTGAGGTTCACTTGAGATGGTAAAGAGGTGCTAGAGTCTTGCCTAAGTTCCCTTGATAGTGCCCCCAGAATCTGGCTGGGTTATGGTAGGTGGCATCCAGCTCTGCTGTATAAAAGGCAGCCTTAGCATCTCTCTTTTTGTGCAGCTGTTCCTGGCTTGTCTGAATTGTACCCAGTCATTTGGATCTTTGGTCTTCCTTGCCTTATTCCAGAGCTTGTCTCTAGCAAGCTGTGCAGATTTAAGCTCAGCAGAGAACCAGGGACAAGATTTGCGTTTAATTCTGACACTGGTGACTGGTGCATGTGTATTGAGAGCCCCTAAGATTATATCATTTAGCACCTGCAGTGCTAACTCCACAGAAGCTGTGAGGTAGAATTCTTGCCAGCGTTTGGAGTGACACAGATCTTGGAGATATTCTGCAATATTAAAGTTCTTTTTTGACCTTCTTGGGAGGAATTTTGCAGGGTTAGAAGGCTTGATTGAAGATCTTATACCAGCTATGAGGCAGTGATCACTTATATCACTGAATAGCACTCCAGCGTGTGAATATAGATGGGGTTTATTAACTAACATAACATCAAGTAAGGTGCTATTACTTTTGTTTTTGGGTTAATCCTTGTTGGTTCATTTATTAGTTGAGTAAAGCCATGTGAGTCACAGAAAGATACTAGGGTGCAGAACATTGGATAGCCAGTTAAAATTCAGATCGCCTAGAATAATGGTATCCTCAGGACCCAGTTTAGTTATATTCCCCAGATGGGTAAGGAGTTTAAGGCCGGCAGAGGGGGGCCTGTAGCAGCCAACCAGTTGAAAGGCTGACATATTGGGAAGGGATATTTTAAGGGATAGGCATTCAAATTCTTTAGGCTGAGATGAAATATTGAGGCAGAAAGCAGAGATATTTGAGTTAACATAAATGGCCACACCACCACCCCTGGATGGACGGTCTGCTCTGAAAAGCTGTTAATTAGGTAGACTTATTTCACTGTCATTTGTTGCTGGTTTAAGCCACGTTTCAGAGAATACAAGAAAGTCTGGCAGGGTATGGGCAACCCAGGCTTGTATTAGTGAGAACTTTTTTAAAAGGCTGCATACATTGATGTGGAGAAAACTTAGGCCTTTCATAGAGGCTAGATCTGCTGGTGAGGTGAAGCCTTCTAGGGGTCCAGGATTGATTTCAACAGTGCCAGCACAGATAAGCAGAAAGAGCAATAGTTTGATGAGTGCTTCAAGTGATAGGAGGAAGGAACAGACAGAGGGCTTTCTCTTCTTACTCAGGGTCCAGTGATCAGAGAATAACGGGGCCTGCCTTATGGCTTGTTATATTGTCATAAAGTACCAGCTTGATGGACAGAAATAGGGGGGCATTGAAGGGCCATGAATGGAGCATGGGGTATAGGAAGTGCAAAACTGGTTGTGAGCTTTCTGTGGATACCCCAAGGATTTTGGTACAGCAGCGGTAAGGTATACTTGAGGAAATGAAGGACATCCACAAGGGTTGCATGAGGGAGGTCAGACTGACTAGCAGCCATAATCTCTAGGTCATGGGCTGGTGCGGCATCATTATCAAGGTGTGACATAGGCGAAAGGCAGAGGAGCAATAGCAGGAGCAACAGCATGTTGGTTGGTAGCTAGGGTTAGAAATACCAAAGGCAATAGGGGGAGTGGTGCTAGGTTATTGGCTAGGAGGTGAACTAAGGCGGAGATATGAGATTTTGGGGAAGGTATGTATAAAGATACACCAGGAGGGGCGGCAAAAGTTCCGGCTTTTTCCACCGGGCTGGCTGTCTCTCCCGGCCTCCTGGATCCCAAGTCAAGCTGTCGCCGCCCCGCCTGGCGGCTCGGAGCCCCTGTGCTCGCTGGGTGCTCGAGGGCTGGGTCGGCTAGAGAGCAGTCATTTTCTTACACATCATGTGGAAATCAAATTCCATAAGGCACATTGTGTTATGGGGATGTGTCCCTATTGCACCTCCCAGGGTGCAACCATCACTGGGGTGGCAGTTCCTTTAGTCACATGACCGGGTCCTGTGGAATCTTTACAAGGATAGTAGGCTCAGCTGTGACACAGGGCATGTGAACAGACAAAATCAAACATTGCACAGCATCTATTTCATCATACTCTCTTTCTTGACAAATCTGTGAACCATTAATTTTTCATGTTACAGCTGAGCCTATTGAAACTGATTCAGAGTAGCACACAAGCATACATTACTAAATCTGGGTGAAGAAAAGAACTTGCCCTTTTAATACAGCTGTATAACTAATACTTAATTTTTGTTCAGTAGGGATTACAATGATTGTACTGCAGGTGTTCTGAAGTCAACTGATCTTTCAACCCCACATCATTATCTTTGGTACTGTAGAACTCAGTGTAAAATAACAAAAAGCTACAAGTGTGTGTGTGTGTGTGTGCGCGCGCAGCGTGTGTGTGTGTGTGTGTGCACGCGTGTATGTACATGCATATGTGTGTGTGTGTGTAAAGGAAGGAAAAAATAAACAGTTCCCTATATCATATTGCTAGTAAGAAGCAGCAAGTCTTGACTCTTTAATGTCTGCACTTTTACCCCACTAGTGGTCACCTCCTTAATTTCCCAGTTTTGTTCCATTTTGAGATAGCCAGCTCTGATGTGGTGATGTATATGCTACTGAAAACTGAACAAAAGCAGCAGCTGTCCCCTGTTGCTGACATTAGTATATTAGGCTATCATTACAACCAATGACACTGCCATCTGTTATATGCCATGGGGCAAACCCTGAGAGTGCCAGCAGCTCCAGCACTGCCGGCAGATGCTTCATCATGCAAGAAGATATATGGTTGTAGAATATGCTACCAATGAATCCAGACACTCTAGAGAGAGAAAAAAATCAGTCTCCGCTCTCCACTTCAGCCACAAAATCAATGCGAATCTGTAGAAGAGGAAAGCAGTGATTACTCAAATTACCAATCCAATCCAGGGGACAGGAGGGCCAATCATGACAAGTGAATACTGTTAATGTCTCTCAGGAGTCTGGATGGCAAGATTTTAACCTGTTTTTCCCCGACTACAATGATTCAAAAATATATATTTTTTAGAACTACAGGTGACAATGCAACATACCTTTTAAAACTATAGTTAAACCTTTTCAAAAATAAGTTTTTAACAATAATATTGTTCTAAAAACATATAAGCCGCTCATTTATATTTTTTTCAGTTTTGTGTGATGAATGTAGTAACACACTGAAAGGCAGGGGATAATATAATGCATCTATTTACATATTAAATCAACAGTTCAGTGCAAGCTCCCCACACAGATCTGTCAGTGTGCTTCAACAGTAACTTCCTCCTATCAATCCTTTCCTTTTATTAGTATGGAATCAAGTCTCTCTCATTATTTTGGGTTTCACCCAGCAACACTTTACATGTTCTGTCTTTATGTGTTTTATAAAGTGTTAAGGAAAAAGGAAGATAAAATGCAGTAGGAAAGAGCTCTCATTCCTGGACTGCTTCGGACAAAGACTGTCAGCATTACCAAAGTGCATAATGCAGTTTTGGCATGTAGCCTGCTAATCTTTAGGGATTTTACTGACACCACAAGACTCATTTCACCTGGTACAAAGAGGGTTGCCCAATTAAAGGGGCAGACCCCATTGTCCCAAGGCCCAGACAAGAGGTGTGGGTAAGCCAGGATATGGGGAGGGGAAGGGAGGGGATGGGGAAGGGGAGGGGCAAGAAAAAGGAGCTTGAGGTCACAAAATGGGGGCGGACCTGAAGAGGTCACAAAAGGGGTGGGCAATGGGGAGTGGTGGGAACAGTGAGGTGGCAATCAGGGATTGGCCTGGGTAAGTCAAAAAGTAGGGCCTAACTGGGCAGTCATAAGAGACTGCACTTCAAGGGTAGCTCACAAATTTGCTCCATGAGTTTTTCTTCTGGAAGCACATCAGTTTGGTAGTTCGTTTTGAGCCAGTGGGTCTTTGTTAGCAAGGTATTCTGAGTAAAAAAATAAAATAAAAAAATAAATAATAATAGATATATGCAGAAGGAACCAGTCTGAGATAACTATTATTTTAAAGTTAAATTTCTGGAGATAAAACAGAAGGCTGAAGGAACATAGCTGTGGTATTGGAAGCAGGCAAGTGTGTAAGGATCCACAGTGTTTCAAGGTAAGGCACCAGTATTTTAAACCTACAAAATGTGGACACCAGAAACGGGCCTGCAAGCAGGCTGAGTTCCAGAAAATGAGGCTATTTGTGTGTGGGGATGAGAGTCTATGGGTAGCTCAGGGGGAAGGGTTCCTGCATGAAGCGAGTGGTGTGAACAAAGGGGCTGTAGCACCCCAGGGGGAAGAGGGAGGTGAAAAGTGGTGTTTTGAAGGGCAATTTCATTGTTGGACCCCATAGCCAGGGAGCAGCATGCCCCGTGAGTGGTCGGGAGTCTATGGCATCGGGAAAATGAACCAAGAGCCAGATAGCATGGCTCACACTGTTTGTTTGGGGCCTGAAGTTAGTGGGACACAGGGAAGAGAGAGACCAGTGGCTGTACTGGAGAAAGAAGAACTAATCCAGGTGCGGTCCCCTGAGCAGTTAGAGTGAGGAGAGCAGTCAGTAAAGAACAGCCCAATAGGCCACGATGAGTGGAGCACTGAGCCCAGAGCCATGGGGGGATGGCACGAGAGGGGAAAAGACAGGGCAACTAGCCATGGATGTGGCTTTTTTCTGGCAAAATGTGGGTAGAAGGGAGGACTGTGGGAGCCAAGAGTCCCACATGAGAGGGGAAGGTGCACAGTACGACAAGGAGAGGGAAGCCTGAGGCCCATTGCATGGCATGGCATCTGACATCATAGCCACACAGTGTTGGGCCTAGAGAAAGGACAAAGAGAATGGGGGGGGGCAATAGGAGGGCTCCCTACAGCAAAAACAAAGCCTCCTTCCTCTCATGAGTTTGGGCAGACACAGGCTGATTAATGGAGACATTGGGCCCAGTAGCTGCACTGTGTGGCATGGCATCTGACGTCATCGCCATGCGGTGCATGGGCCACAGAAGCAGCAAGGCTCACATGGGGACAGCAGGGGATAGAAAGGGCCCTGCACCCAGGAATGGACACCACCTTTTCATGTTTGCATTTTTGGGTGGCTGGTCAGGCAGAAGGGATCACCGGGCTGTGCAGGTCCCAACAGCGGCAGGGCCACGTAATGTTGGGCTGCATGGAAGCAAGGGCTCATTAGAGGGACAACAAGGGAAGAGTAGGTGTCTGGATGCATGGAGGGTGCCTCCCCTCCTCTTTTTCTTCCTAGTCACGATTTGGGACAAATTACCTTAAGAGGAGGGGCCCAGTACAAGACACCGTTTGGCATGGAGCCTGTTTGGAGCTACAGGAGGGACAGGCCCCAGTGGGTGCAGTGTGCCAACGAGGGTCAGCGAGGACCAACAGGGCCCGTGCCATATTACACACCACCCCCCTCATCTTTGGAAACCACTGAGGTATTATAGCAGGGGAAGAGGGTCCAGGGCAGACTCATCTTATAGCGAGGGAGTCTGATGTCATCGCCACGTGGGGGGCAGAAGGTCCTCAGAACAAAGGACAACTAGGGAGGATTTGCCCAAAAAGGGGGGGGGCAGAAGGATGGAGAACTGGAAAAGGGAGGTCCCCAGGGGGGAAGACACGGGGAGTTTGGTAGGCCGGACACCCGGGATTTCCGTATTTTAAATGGGATAATGTAAGGGTGGAGGTCCCCCCCCCTCATTCAGTGGTTTCAACTAGGGGGATGCACAATAGGGTTCAGGTTGGCCTACAAGAAGACCAGGTGGCAGCCAGCCAGCAAAGCAGCCCCCCCACCCCACTGGGGGGCAAAAGCTAGTTCCGGGAATCACTGGGAGGTATCCATTCGGGCTGACATACTGGTAAGGGAAACTCTAATGTTTTTTGTGATCTGTTTAACTAGATACATTGGACCAGAAGGATGGCCCCAAGGGAAGTCCAAGCTGAGCAAGGAAGCCTGCTATCAGGCGGTGATGGACCTGATGGAGAAGGTGAACTGTTGTAGGTGGCGGAGCCAGATGTAGGGGAGAGGGGCACAAAGTGAAAGAGGAAGCAGGGGAAGGGGCACCAAAAGAACAAGAGGATGCCAAATGGGTCAAGTGGGCCAGAGCCACGGTCAGGGATTCCCATGCCGATGCCAGTGTCCCCACTGTGCCCTCCTCCCAGTGACCCTTTCCCGGAGCCGGCACCAAGCCCGGTGCCAGAGCCTCCTACTCTGGTTTTGCCCCCCCTTTTGCCAGTGCCGGTATTGCCATCACTGGTCCCTATGCCCACGCCCGACCCAGTGAGATTGCCCCAGCTGGGAACCAGCATCCCACAACCAGCCACACTAGGTAATCAGGTGGTGAAACTGGAAAGCAGTGTTAAAGAATATGTAGAACAAATGTTGAAAAGCATGGGGATAACGGTATTGGGCAACTGGAGAAGACCTTAGGTGAAATCAAGGGGCTGGGGGCTGGGTGAGGAAGTGGGGGTGCACCAGGGGAAGCGACACTAGGGAGAGAGATTGGGGCACTGGGGGTCTGGCTAGGGGACCACATGCCTATGGCTATGAAAGAAAAGATCTGGAAGGGGAGTACATTGACATATTCGCCCTGGTAAACATTGACAGTATGGATAAGTATTAAGAGAAGGACAGTTTTGAGAAGAAGGACATGGCGGCAGTCGTAGTTTTGTTAGGAAAAGGGGAGGAAGACAAATCATGGAAAGGGAAAACCTGGGACAGTTGGTCCATGGGTTTCACTTACTTCATGACAATCATCATTGCAAAGCGGCTGGAACTCACTACCCCCCTTTTGACCTACTCTCTCATCATAAAGAATGTGTATAAGAAAGTGGGGCATAGTTGGCTAAGATATGATGAGAAATTCAGGAAAAGGATGGTACACTTTTGGGATGTAAAATGGGATGCCAGACTCGTAGACCGGTGGCTGGAGGTTTACACAGGCCCAACTGAAAAGGAGGCTGAGGGAGACAAAAGGAGGGGAATGGAGCTGAAGGCTTGTTGGGGATACAACAGGGCACTCTGATCTTGGCCTAACTGCTGTTTCTGACATGCATGTTCTACTGCATGGCTACATCAAGGCATAAAAAAATGATGAAATACAAATTGAAGGTTATGGCCCATAGAGAGTGGACAGTAGGTACTAGGGGAAGGGGTGTCATGCTTTACATTAAACATAACCTGGGCTCTTACAGAATTTTAACTGAAGAGAATATTGAAGGTATGGACTGTTTATTGATTGAGTTGTTGACCCCAAAACTATTGGCGGGTGTAATCTATGCCCCTCCTTGGACAAAAGTCAGGTCTTTTAACATCCTAACTAACAAGTTAGAGGACAAGATAAAAAATATTAGGGTTATTCTAATTCTTTCATTCAGACTGGTACCAAGAAAGAGGGCAGTTGTTAAAAGATAATTTTGAGGCCCTGGGATTGGAACAGCTGATTCAAAGCCCGACTTGATGTTCTAAGAAAAGTGATTTTGAGACAACCTTAGATCTATACTTTGTTTCTCGGGATATAATTGTGACAAGTTAGGAGGTAATGCCCTTGAATGTATCAGATCATAATCCAATAAAATGAAAATTAGAAATGGCAAAATTGACTAGAATCCAGACAGAACCCTATTGGACTAGGGACTTAAAACAATTTAACATGGAAAATTATAGAAGAGATTTAGAAAAAATTCAATGGGATCGTGTATTGTTAATACCTGATATAAATTTAGCAATTCAGGAATTTTCAAGTCAGCTTATAGAAGTAATTAAGTTACATGCCACTAAGTCCTTGAAAAATAGTAATGGAAAAGATGCTGTCTGGATAAATGACAAATTGAAAACAAAGATAGGCTATGGAATTAGGCACATAGTCTGAGTAACAAGCTTCCTGAATTAGTGGCCTTGATGGAGGAGGAACATCTGGATATCGTGGCAGTCACAGAAACATGGTTCACACAAAACCATGACGGGGACGTAAACATACCAGGATACACTATCTACAGGAGAGACAGAGAGGGTAAAAGAGGAGGAGGAGGAGTAGCTCTTTACATAAGGGAAGGAATCAAAGTAACAGAACAAAAGAGAAAACAGGGAGGAGGAGAAGCACTGTGGGTAAATTTGGAGACCGGCAATGGCCCCACAATCCGCACAGGGGTTGTATACAGACCCCCTTCTCAGGGGGAGGAAATGGACAAGGAAATGATAGAAAGTATACATAGTATGGCAAAAAAGGGAGATATTGCTGATGGGTGATCTGAATATGCCAGATGTTAACTGGAGTGCAGTTGCCGCAGCCACTTCAAGAGTGGGTTATTCTAGATGCCCCACAGGGGCATGCCTAGACAACTAGTATTGGAGCCCACTGAGAGGGAGCAATCTTAGACCTGGTTCTCACAAATGGAGATGAAGAGAGATCACAGATGTAGAAGTGGTAGCCATCTGGGAACTAGCGACCATCGAACAGTATGGTTCACAATAAACACAGCAATAGCGTCAAGCCATACAAAGGCAAAGGTACTGGACTTTAGGAGGCTGACTTTGCCAAAATGGATAAGTGCCTAAGGAATGCACTAGCAAATGGGCAGGAAGGAGGGCGGAAGAACAATGGGGAATAATAAACTGCCATCACAGAGGCAACAAGCCTTTGTGAAGCAAATAAACAAAACTAAACGATTTAAGAAACCACTATGGTTCTCAAAGGAAGTGGCAGTGAAGGTTCAAGAGAAAAAGAAAGCTTTCAGGAAGTACAAGGAATCACAGAAGGAGCAGGACAGAGAACTGTATCAGTTAAAGCAAAAGGAAGCTGGGAAGGCAGTCAGAACAGCAAAGGCCCAAACCGAGGAAAAGATAGCCAACTCAGTTAAGAAGGGGATAAAACCTTTTATAGGTACATCAGGGAGCGAAGGAAGACCAAGGGAGGGATAGTGAGGCTTAATAAAGGGGGAGGGTGGGCAGAGGAGACTGTGAAAAGGCAGAGATACTAAACAAATATTTTGCTCAGTATTTACAAAGGAAGGGGGGTACCTAGAACAAAACAGTAGAGACACACTGGATACAGAAGTTGATACCAGCCCATTTACAGAAGAAAGGGTTCTGAAAGAACTCTTAAAACTGAAGGTGGACAAAGCAATGGGGCCTGATGGGATTCATCCCAGAATTCTAAAAGAACTAAGAGTAGAATTAGTGACACCACTGACTACCCTCTTTAACAAATCATGGAGGATGGGGTGGTACCCGAGGACTGGAGGAGGGCAGATGGATCCTTCACAAAAGTGGGAGCAAGGCAGAAGCAGGAAACTACAGACCTGTTAGTTTAACCTCAGTGGTAGGGAAAATGATGGAATCACTTGAAGGAAAGAATTGTCGAGTATCTAGAGGCCAGAGGGCACAGGACCCAAGGCAGCATGGATTCACAGCAGGAAGGTCATGCCAGACAAATCTGATAGATTTCTTTGACTGGGTGACCAAAGTAGTAGATCAGGAAGGGGCTGTGGACATGGCCTACCTAGACTTTAGCAAGGCATTTGACACAGTCTCACACAAAAAATTAATATACAAGTTAGCTAGCCTGGGAGTGGGTCCCAAGATGACAGCCTGGGTAAAAAGTTGGCTGGAAAATAGGACACATAGAGTAATAGTTAATGGAGTCCACTCTGATGAAAGGGGGGTTACTAGTGGGGTACCGCAGGGTTCAGATTAGATCAGTCCTCTTCAATGTCTTTATAAGTGACATTGCAGAGGGACTGGAAGGAAAAGTATGTCTCTTTGCAGATGACACAAAGATCTGCAACAGAGTTGATGCACAAGGTGGGGTGGAAAGGATGAAAAGGGACTTGGCAAGGTTAGAGGAATGGTCAAATGTATGGCAGCTTAGATTCAATGCTAAGAAGTGCAAGGTAATGCACCTGGGAAACAAAAACCCAGGGGAAGAGTACACAATAGAGGATGAGAGACTAACAACAACAAAAATGGAAAGGGACCTGGGGGTAGTCCTATCAGATGACCTAAAGCTGGGCAAGCAATGTGAGAGGGCAGCAATGAGGGCTGGGGGGATATTGGGATGCATAGGGAGAGGCATCACCAGTAGAAAACAGGAAGTTATTATCCTTCTGTACAGACAGCTGGTCAGACCACATCTGGAGTACTGCGTGCAGTTCTGGAGACCCAGTCTTCGCAAAGACATAGACAGGATGGAAGCTGTCCAGAGGAGGGCAACTAAAATGGTGCAGGGTCTGCACCGGAAGACATATCAAGAGAGACTAAAGGAGCTTAATATGTATAGCCTCGAGGAAACGAGGGAGAGGGGGGACATGATAGAAACTTTCAAGTACCTCAAGGGAATCAACAAAGTCCAAGAGGGTAGCATCTTTCAAAAAAAGAGGTGTGCAAGAACAAGGGCACAATTTGAAGATGGGGGGGCAGCTCAGAGGTAATTTAAGGAAGTATTTTTTCACAGAGAGGGTTGTGGATGCATGGACCCGCCTTCTGGAGGAGGTCGTGGAGTCAAAAACAGTGGTGGAATTCAGGCATGCATGGGACAGTCATAAGGCAATTCTAGGGGATGGGGGTAGGAAGAAGTAGGCTGCTGGTTAACTAGGATCTGCAGCTTATCCAGTAGGCAGGGAAATGGGCAGACTGGGTGGTCCAAACGGTCCTTATCAGCCATCAAATTCTATGTTTCTATGTTTCTATGGAATAGACTATGGAAAAAGGCAAAAAAAAAAACAGAGAGGAGGACTGGCTTAGATTTGAACAGTGGAGAAACAAATGTACATCAGAGATAAATCAGACAAAAAAGATATTATTTGAACAGTTTAAGTAAATCTACAGATCCCAAACAATTCTGGGGGTATGTTAAAAACTTGCAAAATCCTGTAAAAACCAGATCCTCAATTTCACTGATGGAGAATAATAGACTGGTGGAAGATCAACGAGAAGTGGCTGAAGTCTTCAGCCACTATTTTGTAGCTCTCCCAGACATAAACACAAAAATGCCAAATACAAAAATGTCAGATATTTCTATCAGTGAACTTGTGGAAAAGGTGAATAAAGATATTGGAAAAAATCCCAGGAATTTTGTTGGACCAGGATTTAGATTTAAAGAAATCAAGGTCTGGAACATAGAAAAGGAATTAAGAAACTTGAATACTTCTAAAGCAGGGGGACTAGATGAGATAGAGGATAGGTTCTTATAGGTAGGAGCAAATATACTGGCCCCCATGATAACACATTTATTTAATTGGAGTTTGTGTTCCTCTGTTTTCCCAGACCTATGGATTAGGGCTAAAGTAATTCCTATATTTAAAGAAGGAGATACGACGTTCCCATCCAATTATAGACCAATAGCCCTCCTACCTATCTTGTCCAAGGTTTTGGAGAAATTGGTTCATAGCCAACTGAATTCATTTTTGGAACGACATAGTCTACTAACGAATCATCAACATGGTTAGGGACGGGAGTTCCACAGACACCGCGCTCGTCGATTTCAACAACCTGGTGTCTTCATCCCTATGTTTGGGGAGAAAGATGGGTGCAGTGTTCATGGACCTCAGTAAGGCATTTGATTTAGTGGACCATCGAAGGTTGATGGAGAGATTGTATGAAATGAGGGTTCAAGGAGAACCACTAAGGTGGTTCAAGTCCTACTTAACAGATCGACATCAATGTGTGTCCATTGGAGTAGTATTATCAAAGTTTGTTGAAGTTAGTCAAGGGGTCCCACAGGGTTCAATTTTAGGCCCCTGATGTTTAATATTTATGTCAATAGTCTTCCATCTAAAATAGTAAAAAGCAAAATCCGCCTTTCTGCCGATGACACCGTAGTGATGTCATCGGCTGATAGTTATGAACAAGTGAAGCTTCAACTTCAGGCGGATTTGCTAAACATGGAGGGGTGGTTTAAAGAATCAGCCTTGCAGATTAATGTTAAAAAAAACAATCCATATCTTCTTCAGCAAATAAAATAAGGCATATACCATTTCAGTTGAAACTCAGCTTGGAGGATGGCACCCAAATAACTAATGTGAGAAGTTATAAATATTTAGGGGGTCTTAGTAGACTCTGGAATTACCTATTCTGATCATATCTCTACACAGGTAAAAAAGGTATTTTAGAGGTTGGGAGCCTTAAGAAGGGTGTCAGGTTGCTTTTCAACTGAAACAAAAGTAAAAATAGTAACTCAATTATTACTTCCAGTTTTTAAATATGGTTCGTGCTTATACATGAACTCCACTCAGGTCTCCCCAAATAAGATAGATCAAGCATACTATAGGTTAGAAAGATTTGCTGTAGGAGCAGAATCACAATTGTAAAGTTTATAATAAGTTAGGTTGGTTGCAACCAAGTGCCAAAAGAATATTTCTATGGTTAATGTTGTGTCATAAACCAATCCATAGTACAAAACCTCATCCTTTAAGTAATGTGGTTATCTTGGCTCCAATATATCCTGTGAAGACCTCCGTCAGGTTTAGAAAAGCACTTATTCCCAGAACTAAATTTACAAACAGACTCGGTGACACCACCTTACCAAATAATTTAGCTATACATTGGAACAGAATACCAATAAAATTACTAACATACTAAAAGCCAGAAGAATAGGCCTGAAGGTCTTTCATGTCTACTCGGTAGCCAGCCCCTATTGAGCACTCACTCTCCCACCCCCCCTAGCCCCAGAGAGGGTCATCTTCAGCTTCAGTTTACCCATGCACCTGTCCCACCCCCTCTTGAAGTCTTCCACTGTGCCCTCTTTCACCAGACTCCAGGGCAGTTCATTCCATGGCCCCACCACTCTCTCAGTGAAGTAATGCCTTCTACGTTCTCCACTGTAATTTCCCCCCTCCAGCTTCCACTCATGCCCCCTGGTTGTGCCCCCTTTCTTTAGCCTGAACATTTATTTGGCTCCACGCCTGTTTATTCCTTTCACATATTTGAAGACCCCTATCATGTCACCCCTGTTTCTCCTCTCCTCCAGTGAGTACAGCCCAAGTTCTTCCAGCCATTCCTCATAGGTCCTCTCTCTCATGCCCTGAATCATCCTGGTTGCCTCCTGTGGACCCTTTCCAGCAGTGCTATGTCCTTCTTGAGGTGAGGTCTCCAGAACTGCATGCAGTACTCAAGATGCAGCCTGACAAAGGCATTATACAGAGGGAGGATCACCTCCCTCCTCCAAGATGTAATTCCCCAGGCTATGCATCCCAGAATCCTGTTTACTTTTGCCACAGATCTTCTGCAGTTTTCAGTGTTATTCATTTTGGTGTCTACCACCACCCCAGGTCCCTTTCACTTGTTGTGGTTTGCAGTGAGACCCCCCCCCCCGGGTGTATACATGACCTGGGTTTCTGACCCCCCGATGCAGCACCCTACATTTCCCTAGATTAAACCTCAGTCCCCACCTCCTTGACCACCACTCCAGGGTATCCAGGTCCCTCTGGACTTTCTCTCTCACTTCGTCCCCATTTGCCAGTGCTACCGGTTTTGAGTCATCCACAAAGAGGCTCATCTACTCCTAACCCCCCCTCTCCATATTGGAGATATAGGCATTGAACAGGAGTTGCCCCAGTACCGAATCTTGGGGAACCCCACTGAAGACCTTCCTAGGGGAGGAGACTATCCCACCAACCACTGCCCTCTGTGTTCACCCCATTAGCCAATTTTCTACCCATCTAAGCAACTGTCCTCACACCCCATCCCCCCAGCTTTGTTAACAACCCAATGTGGGGTACCGAATCAAACGCCTTACTGAAATCCAGGTATAGGATGTCCACCGGTCTTTGTCGATCCAGGGTCCCCTTCACTAAGTCATAAAAATCTATGAGGTTGGTCTGACATGATCTCCCAGGGACAAAACCATACTGCTTGTCATCCAGGTACCCCAACCTTTCCAGTTGGTCCTGAGCTTCTCCTTGATGATGCCCTCCATTAGTTTGCCTACCACAGACGTTAGACTGACAGGCCTGTAATTTCCCATCTCCTCCTTAGACCCCCCTTTGTGGATAGAGACCACATGAGCTACCCTCCAGTCTTGAGGCACCCATCCTGTCTGCAGAGATGCATTGAAGAGTGCAGCTAGTGGAGCTGTTAGTTCATCCACCAGTTTCTTCATAACCCTCAGATGCAGCCCATCTGGTCCCAGTGCCTTATTAGCTTTTAGCACCCGAAGGGCCTCCCTCACCATGTCCTCTGTGATTTCTGCCTCCCAATCCACCCCCTCATTTAAGCATTCATCCCTTTCTAGGTTTGGGCCACCCAGTACCCCAGCCTCTTCTGGTCCTCCGGACAGCTGTCTGGGCAGACTAGGTGGGCCAAAAGGACATTATCTGCTGTCAAATTCTATGTTTCAATGTTTCTATGTGTCCCCTACCCTCCCAACAGGCTGAATGGGTCCCCTGTCTCCCTTCATAAATATTGAGGCAAAGTATTCATTTTGCACCTCTGCTTGATACCCCACCTCCTGAGCCCATCCCACCCCAGTCTTAATCCTGGAGATCTGTGATCTCCCTTTTCTCTTCTCCCATATGTATCTATAGAATTCCTTTCCACCCCTCTGGATAGCCCTAGCCAGGTTTTGCTCCATCCTAGCCTTAGCTCCCCTCACCATTCTGATGACCCTCCTTGCTGTCAAGTCATATTCGCCTCTCTCCCTATTCCCCCTGGAGCACTTAAAACATGCATAGGTAGCCTTTTTAACCCTCACTGCCTCTTGCACCTCCCTGGTCCACCAGCATGACTTGTTGGCTCTATGATTCTTATGTCTTAACCTTGTACATGAGCTAGTAGCCTCCTGCACCCCCTTTCTTAATGGTCTCCCACAAACTACCAGCATCCATGTCTAGTCTAATCTTGTCCAAACTCCCCCGTAGCATCCCGCCCATGCTCACAAAGTCTGCCCCCCCAAAGTCCACTACTACTGTATTAAAGCAGTTATCCCCCCCCCAACACAGCAGAAACCAGACCATGGCATGGTCACCACCTGCCAGTGGGCTACACACCTCGAGACCCCTTATCTGGTCACTGTCTACAAGGACAGCATCCAGAATCCTCCCCTCCCTAGTAGGTTACCCCAACCTTCTGGACCAGGAAGGCATCCTGAAACACATCCATCAGTCTCTGCTTCCTGGCCACCACAGATGTCATAGTGTCCCAGTCTGCCACTGGCATATTAAGGTCACCCATGACCACCACCCTACCCTATCCATGGTCACAGTGCCCCTTGATGTTCTCAACTAATTTTTCCTCCAGGGCCTCAATTTAGAAATTAAGACAGATCCAGGGACACACACTGTTTAAAAAACTTTTGAAAGATTATACACATACTGACAGTATTTGTTTTGGTTGAAGGAAAGTATGTAAATGTTCTATTTGGAAGAGGTCTATGTTATTTAGGAACTAACGATTATATGAATGATTGAGCGTATGAACGGAAACTTGATGAATTCTGAATGAAAATGTAGGAACTTATATGCTGTTTATAAGTTTTGTATATTGAATTGTATGTTCTTTTTATATTATTTATCACAGGACGTTGTTGAAAATGGGGTGTCAACTCCAACAATATGTATACTGTATAAAAATACAATTTTAACAAACAAACAAGTGTGAGTGGTACCATCCTGTGTCAAAATGCTGGTACAATTGGGAAAAAGGATCCAGCAGTCAGGACAACTCACACCAATAGCCTTTTTGGACCAGTAAAGGGTCCTTTAGGGGTTAGCACTGGGGGAGAGAAAACAGAGGGAAAGAAGCAGGGGGGAGTGGGTACACCTACCAAACCTCGCACCAGAACAACTGACAGCCCAACAGACAGCAGTTTTCGGATGGCCCGAACACCCATCAGATTAGAGGCCATGGAAGGGTAGTGTGTGGACTACCCAGATCAGGAGGCTGCTTGGAGGTTGTGGACAGGTTTTCAATTGGGTTTTAGCCTACAGTTTAAGGGGATGAGGAAAAGGATGAAGGAAAAGAACTTCAAGTCCATAGAGGGGAAGGAAGCAATGCTAGTGCTAAAAATTCGGAAAGAATTGGCAGCAGGGAGGGTGGAAGGACCATTTACCTCCCCCCACTGCCTAATCTGAGGATTTCTCCCCTGGGGTTAGTCCCCAAGAAGCAGCTGGGAGAGTACCGTATGATACATTACCTATCCTACCCGGATGGGGATTCAGTTAATGATTATATTGGGGAGGAAGCCTTCAGGGTAACGTACGCCACCCTGGAGGAGGTGGTGCAGCTAATTAGGTCTAAGTAGAGTGCCTGGCTGGCCAAGACAGATATAGAGGCAGTGTTCTGATTACTTACAGTCCAGTCAGAGGATTGGGATCTGCTGGGATTCCAGGTGGGGGGAATGTACTATTTTGACAAGGCCATGCCTATGGGGTGTTCTGTGGCATGCACTACAATTGAACTGTTCAGCACCTAGCTACAGCGGGTGTTTCAAATAAGGTATGGGCATCAGACAGTGGTGCACTACCTTGATGACTTCATGTTCATTGGGGAAGGACAAAAGGAAACGGAAGGAATGCTGAAGGAATTTGAGGCTTTATGCCAGGAATTGGGGGTGCCACTAGCGGAGGATAACAAAGAAGGGCTTAGTCAGATGACAGAATTTTTAGGACTGGTGCTGGACATGATCCAAGGATTATTCAGATTGCCAGATAAGAAGGTCAAGAGATTACAGAAGCTAGTGGGGAAGGTCAGAGGCCACAGGAGGGTGCAACTCCAGCAAGCATAGCAGCTGCTGGGGCATTTGAATTTTGCATGTAGAGCCATTGATCCAGGGCACAAGTTCACATGGCATTTAACCTGGGCCACCTGGGGGTTAAAACAGCCTCACCATTTTGTAGACATTAACAAGGGGACAAAAGAGGATATGAGGGTATGGGAGCACTTCCTTGATGCGTACAATGGGCAGCCCTTCTGGCAGAAGGAGTGGCTCTATAACACTGATCTGCAGCTGTATGCAGATGCAGCAGGAGGGATTGGCATGGGGGGGGTTATTTTCAAGGAAAATGGTTTGCCAAACCATGGCCTGAGGAATGGGTATGGGCAAGAGTGATGAGGGATATTACCTTCCTGGAAATTTTCCCCATATGGGTGGCAATGCTAATCTGGGAAGGAAAACTCAGGAATAGGCAAGTCACATTCTGGAGTGACAACTAGGCAGTGGTGGAGGTACTGAACAAGAAAAGGGCAAAGTCAGACAGAGTCATGAGGATGTTGAGCAGGATGGTGTGGCTAGGACTTACTTTGAACATGTCATTTAGGGCCAAGCACATTAATGGTGTAGATAATGTGATAGCTGATTGCCTTTCCCAGTTGCAGATGGACAAATTCTGGATCGTCGCACCCAGAACAGAGGCCTGGCAGACCACCATCCCAACGTACATATAGATGACTGGATCAGGGGAGCTGAATTATTGTTCCAAAACTCCTGGGACCCCAGGACCCTTACAGTGTATGAAACCTCTTGGAGGGCATTTCAAAAATTCTCGAAACAGTGCTGCGGACAGGTAAGTGGGGCAGTGACAAGGGAGCAGGTGGCCAGATTCATAGTTACAGGGTGGAACCAGAACATGGCTCAGGCAACCATGGGGGTTCATCTGGTGGCAACTGGACAGGTATGCACACTGAGAGGGTGGGAGGATCCTACAAAAAGCAATCTAGTTAGCAGAATGATGCAGGGCTGGTTGCAGGGAGTGGAGAAGAAACAAGTCATCAGGAAGCCAATATCAGAGGGGCTGATGGCTAGGTTGATGGAAGCACTATACTGCATATGCAGCTCAAAAAGTAAAGCAGTGCTGTTCAGGGCCCTGTATGCTACAATGTATAACGGGGTGTTCAGACTTAGTGAGGTGGTGGGGCATGGCAGAAAGATGGATGGAGGGGGGCTGCACTGGGATGACATTGAATGGGCAGGGAAACCAATAGCAGTACTATTAAGAAGATCAAAGATGTATCAGCAGGGTCAGGGCAGCAAGGTGTGGTTAAGGCGAAACCCTAATATGGACATTTGCCCAGTTGGGGCTCTGCACATGTACATGGCAGACCACCCAAAAGGAGGCAGTTCCCAATATTTATACTTGGGAATGGCAGGCCGGTGTCTGGGTACCAGGTGACAGCTGTTCTGCAAAAGGGCCTGAAATTTCTGGGGGGACCAGAGGAGGGCTATTCCTCCCACTCGTTTAGGATTGGGGCAACCTCGGTGATGGCAGCACAAGGCAACAGGCCGGGGGAGATCAAGCAAAAAGGAAGGTGGACTTCTGACTGTTATAAATGGTACATATGTAACATCCTGTGATTACAAGATCTCTCTTTTTTCCCCACAGCAGGTGCAAGAATTAAAGAAAGAGGGAAAAAATAAGGGCGGAAGGGGGAAGGCGAAGAGTATAAGATACTAATCATTGTGCTTATGGTTATGCAGGGACGTCAAGGAAACTTGAGGGATGGATTTGCACACATTCCTTTACACATTGGGCAGAGAAATGGGCAGCCAGGAGACAAGGGAGAAAGCAGCTGTGCCTGAATAGTGATATAATCCAATTGGTATGGAGAGGCCTACAGGGGATGAAGTGAGCCCAGCTGCTGCCAAAGTTAAGGGAGATCAGGAAGGACCACAGATGGCCAGACCTGATCATGTTACACCTGGGTGGCAATGACCTGGGGAGGAGACCCTGGTTGTACATATTTTATCAAATAAAGCAGGATCTCTAGAAATTAAAAGAGTGGTGGCTGGAGGTCACTCTGGCCTGGTCTAATACCATCCCCTGAAGGGTCTGGGGACAGGTGGAGAGCCACAAAGGGATGTACAGGGCCTGGAAGCGCATGAATGCATGGGTGGGCAGGTTGTTTGAGGGCATGGGAGGATTAGTCATACACCATGGGATACTGGAATGGGTAGATGAATACTACCGGGGAGATGGGGTACATTTATCGGGTCTTGGCCTGGCCCTGTTTAATGCAGAAATTGCGAACACCATTGAAGCATGGATGGCTCGGATATTTTAAAAATGGGGGCACAGAGGGCAGGGGGAGGGAGGGGGGAAAGTCCACCATTGACTGCAAGCTGAGGTGGACTAATGGAACAAGGGGGATAAGGAAAGGAAACAAAGAGGGGATAAAATGGAAAACACTAAAAAGGTGACACAGGATTGATAAGCAAGAAACAGGGGGACGGTGTGTATGTTCCTACCCCTTTACAACAAAAGAGGAAGAGACTGGGCCCCCCAAGAAGTACATCTGGGGGACAGAAGAAAAAGAAGAAATGAATAGAAGTGATGAATTGAGAAAGAATATGGCTGTAAATAATCTATATAAATATTAATTGGAAGAGACTGTAAACTAGAAAAGGTTGGAGATGTACTATGTATTGTAAACAATTATATATTTGAATATTCAGTAAATTAATTGCCAAACTGAGCAACCACACACATTTGTCTATATCTTTATCGCTAGGGTTCTGGGGACAAAGAGAGTTGCCCAATTAAAGGGTCAGATTCCAACATCCCAAGGCTCAGAACAAGAGGCGTGGGTAAGCCAGGAGATGGGGAGGGGGCAGGGAAGGGAGGAGCAAAAAAGAGGGGCATGAGGTCACAAAATGGGGAGAAACTAATGATGTCACAAAAGGGGTGGGCAAAGGGAAGTGGTGGGAATAGTGAGGTGCAATCTGGGATTGGCCTAGGCAAATCAAAGGGCATGACCTAACTGGACAGTCTTAAGGGACTGCACAGCAAGGGGAGTTCACAAATTTGCTCTATATGTTTTTTCCCACCCACCCTGAGACAACAAGCAGGAGGGCACTGTGGTAGGTGGAGCACAATGGTAGGCTGAAATGGATTGCCAAAGGTGGACAGCAGGAAAAGGGGGGATGAGGACAGGAAATAAGGGGGGGATAAAATGGAAAACACAAAAAAGTGACACAGGATTGATAATAGAAGTAGGCACAGTATACATCCATCCTTTACAACAAAAAAAGGAAGAGGCAGGGCCACCCCATGATGTACATCTGGGAGGCAGAACAGAAAGAAGAAATTAGTAGAAATGATGAGTTGAAAAAGAATATGGCTGTAGATAATGTATATAATTATTAATTGGAAGAGATTGTAAACTGGAAAATGTTGGAGATGTACTATGTATTGTAAACAATGATATCTTTGAATATTCAGAAAATTAATTGCCAAACGGAGCAACCACCCACAACTTGTCTATGTCTTTATTAGTGGGGTTTTGGGGACAAAGAGCCAGATTTAAATAGAGTCCATGGAGGGGAAAATTCATTGAGTTCACCCACTGCATCATCTAGCCCCTTATTGTAGTGTCTTTTAAAGGCATCAAGAGTTTCAGCCATGCAGCTCAGTCCATAAACTGTACATTCTTCAACTACAAGGACTGTTTTTAAAATGTTGGAAAGGTGATATAAAGGCAAACAGAATATGAGTGGTTTCATTCTAAAGGGACAGTGCACTTTAGAAAGTCAAACATGAAGTTCATGTTTCTAGAAGCTGAAGTCATACTGGACTGAGTCTGGTTTTCATTTTTACACTTTAAAGTATAATCATACATTTGCATGTTATATCATGACTAATGAGTACACTGAAAGGTACTGTAAGGAAATGGATACACTATTACCTAGAATCAAGTATGCAGATTATTGATAATTTAATAAAGCATGCTTGATTACCAAAATGGTCTAAATGAACAAGCCCACCCAAATATTTAAAAAAAAAAAAAAACATTATCTAAGCTACAAGCTGCAGAAAATGACTGTGCTGTGCACCATGTTTTTCCTCTGACAGTTTGCTACTGATTCTTCTTGCTCTCAGGATGTAAAAAAAATGTGCATTTTGCCCTAAGAGTTAAATTAGCCACAGTTATAATCATATCTTGCGAAGCATTTATCAGGGGAGAATTTCAGTGGGTTTGTCAATTTTAATTAGAAATGACACAAAGATTGTGCACACTGCAGCAGATTATAAGGGCTACTTATTCAATTATTAAAGGATGGCTTAACTTTAGAATGATGTTAATGCCTGTGTTAACATAGTTAGGGATTTATTTATGCATAAGTATCACTTCTTTACTGCTCTTGATTTTGTTTACTTTTGAAAAAGTGCACACATGAAAAACACGGTGTTTAAATAAAGTAAGCAACATTTCGGTTTTACAATGATGAAACACAATATGTTTAAGTATTAATTAGCAAAGCTGCAATTATGAGAATAAGTTCAACTTTTGTTTTCTATGAAGCTAGCTAGGCTGCATATTGATGGATGGCCACCAATATGTGAATCTGTAAGGAGAATGAGAAAACATAAAACACACTAAAATATATCGCTTTTTCAATACTTCTCTAATCAAACAGGAAAACCTAGTACTGTAGTGTCATTTAATGCATTATTATGTACTTTATAAATACAGGCAACCACTCCACCCTTTAAATCATCAACAAAAAAAAGTTTTTTTTTCCTTTAATTCTTACTGTAATGTGATTAGATTTCAGGAGCTCTAAGAGAATTGTTGACAGTAAGCTAAAACCAGCCAGGCAATGTACTGCTGTCCATTTCATGAGGAAAAAAAACAACTAATGCTAGGATGCATTAGAAGAGGGGGAAAGAGTAGGTCATGTAAGGAATAACACTCACTGAGGTGTCTGGGCATGCTTTGATATACAGTTATGCATTGTAAGGCATGGGTGTATGCCGAGTGCCTTCAACTACCCAAAAAGTTGATATATCCAAGGACAGACTGAAGTGAGTTTTTCGTCTTATAAAATAGGTCCTATTTTTTATATTGCAAAGTTTACTGAAATTTCAAGAAACACCAATAAATATCAGCAGACCTCGACTCTTCCTCTTCTCCCCACATTACAACAACCCTTATTTGATCCCTCCCACACTGTTTTATTTATTTTGCACATTTTACCTCTTTCCCTACTGTATAGCTTAAAACAAAATATACACTGTAATTTGAATTTTACGCCCTATGATTCTATACAAGTATCTTACTATTCATTGGCAAGATGCTCACTTATCCCTCATACTGGTTACTCCATAAAGAATGTCCTTGTACTCTTACATTTTTTTTCTTACTCTGGAATTGACTATCTGTACTATGATTTTATCATTCATGTACATGCACTTGTTGTTGACACTTTGTTACTGTTGTTTTACTCCCTGCTGTATATCCTCCCCCAGGTCACACCTGGAAATGAGTCCCAGTTCAGGGTGCTTATCTAGGTCATAACATTTGAAAATAAAACTAAATAAATAATTACATAACATACTGGAGTGTTGTTGACCCTAAATGTGTTCATTCTCACTGTTCTGGGGTTAACAAAAGTCCTCTGTGACTGTACAGTACTCAGCTCAAGGAGGACAGTGAGACCAGCAAACAAAAGATCAGAGTTCATAAAAAAACTGTAACACACACTGAAGGCTATTGAATCTCCCATTACTGCAGCCCTCCTGTGATATCAATTGCAGGAGATTATGGGATTAATAGTTACAGAAAATGTCAGCTTGTAATTCAACAGAATCAGACTGAAAGCATCTACTATACAGCAGTAAACAGCAAGTGAAAAAAAATGTTTGCACACAAAGTGCAAATTGGGACAAGCTTCACACTTGGGTGCAGGGCTCTTACTGCTGACTGTTCCCCTTTAATGAAACAAACAAAATAATGAGTATGCTCAAAAAGTGATCCAAGTACTCACAAATGAACAAGCTCAAACAAAACAGTGATGACGAGCACTCCATGGAAGTCAAACGCACATAGATAACTATGCTATCACACGTTTATTACAATAAGGGGAATACAAAAGGCTGACTTCCATATACAAGCGTGTGTATGTAAGTTGGCCTTTTTGTATTGCTCTAATTGTAATACATTTTTGAAAGCATAACTATCCGTGGGTGTTTGGCTTTCTGGAGTGCTCACTAATGCCTGCTATTTTTATGTATTCTTGCCTCGTCTTAAGCTGGAAGACCAGTAGACACCCCAGCATCTCTCCTGCCTTCCAGAAGCTGGGTCTTTAACCTAAAGTGGGCATAATTCTGCTTTTTGATGGTGGTGTGGGTTTAGTTTAGATTTGGTACCCATCAAGCACTGGGGTGGGGGCATAGAGAAAGAAGTGCAGGCGAATACTCTGGGGTCACATAGGGACCCTGGCAGAGGGGGCCCAAAAGGAGGACACTACCAAGGAAGCAGGCAGGTAACTGGGGACCCTCACAAAGGAGGGCCAGAGGGACAACATTCTCAGGGAAGTAGGCAGATGGCTGGGGCTGGACAGAAGGAAGCAAGGTGGGGGGGTGGATCGGACCTTGTGCTCAGTAACCGCTTCAATTCTCATCGTCTGCTTGAGGATGAGGGGGGTGATGTAGCCATGACAGGGGTGTTTAGAGATGGAAAGGGAGTTGACGGGCAGGAAGTGGGGGCCGGATAGCAAGAGGAACAGGGGGGACCTGGAATGCAGGAAAATGGGGGGAGCAATGGATCAGAGCAGGAGGGGCAGGGGGAAGAGGGAGGAAAGTGCAAGGAGAAGGACCAGTTGGGAGGAAAGGGCAAGGAGAAGGACCAGAAGTACAAGGAGAATACAGTAAAGGTAGCTGAGTGTTTAGGCCAGGGGAGCACGACAAGCAAGGAGGGACTGAACGGAGACAGGAAGGAAGGGAGGACAAGCCAGGCTAGTTTAGTGGATGAGGAGAAGGACCAGTCTTGAGCAGTAAGGGGGGAGTTAGCGAGGCGCAGAAGGATACTCAGGAGGAGGAGAGGCATAGGATCATAGAGGAGGGGGTTGCCAGGGTAAATGAGGAGGCGGTATGTGGCACCCAGATAGGGGGAAGAACAAGGAGCTGGCTGGGTGGAGGGGCCAGTAGAAAGGATGAGGGACATGGAAGGGGGGGAAATGGAGGAAAAGGAGCGGTCAGAGTGCTCCTGTTGGGGGATTCTATGATCAGGGGTATCAAATAGGATAGGGAAGGGGAAGCCTGGCCAGTTAGAACAAAATGCTTCCCTGGACTAATGGTGCACAGGGCCAAGCACGAGGTATATCAGCTGGCAAAAGATTGTGGGGGTTCCCTGGACATACTGGTCCACCTGGGTAAAAATGACATTGAGGGAAATAGCGAGCTAGAAATACAGGCAAGGTTCAGGAAGCTTGCCAGGGTCTGTCATGACACAGGGTGCATGATTTCCTTCTCGGAAATCCTGCCGATGCCAAGGGCTAGTGGGGAACACAAAAGGAAGATTAGGGAGATAAACCAGTGACTCAGGGAGTGGTGTGAGGTCAGAGGGTATGGGTTGATGGGGGACTGGGGGAGACCTGGGAGGATAAGGAGCTGTATGCTAGAGATAGGCTCCATCTCAATTTGGAGGAGGGAAATTTAGTTGAAAATAGAGGGGTTCATTGGTGAAAAGTGGGGTTTAAACTTGTGAAGGGGGAAGGGATGGGAGAAAAGGCTGTCGAGGGGGGTCTGATAAAGGAGGGACTCTGTCTCCACCCCCCTGGAAAGCTGGAGGAATGCGGGAAAAGGCCGACTGGTAAAGTGCAGACCAGGGGAAAACGGAATCCCCATGGGAACATGAGCAGGAGAAATGAAAGTATACGGAAAGGGTGGAAGGTAGTCCAGCTAAATGCCAGGAGCTTGGGCAATAAAATGCCTGAGCTTCAGGTGATGCTAACTGAGGGAGCGGTGGATGTGGCAGCTGTCACTGAGACCTGGGCCACCACAGGACATGACTGGGACCTGAACCTGGAGGGTTACATTATGTTCAGGAAGGACAGGGGAGAGGGAAAGGGAGGAAGGGTAGCAATAATAGTCAAAAACTGCATTGGCATAGGGGGAGTCGAGGAGGCAGAAGAAACTGTGGAGGCGATTTGGGTCACCTTTATAACAAGGGGGGAGGCAAGAGAGTAAAAATAGGAGTGGTGTATAGACCCCCTGCACTGGCGGAGGAACTGGAGGAGAGTCTGGTGGCAGATGTTGGGAGACACTGCAGATTGGGCAGGGGAAGGGTGGTGGTGTTGGGGGACTTAAACATGCCAAGAACAGACTGGGAGATTATGACATCCTCAGGTGCCAGGGAACAGAGGTTGTTGGATGTCTTTCAAGACATGTTCCTAACTCAGCAGGTGGGGGAACTGACCAGGGAGGTGCAGGTACTGGATGTGGTCCTGTCAGACAGTGACCAGATTGGGGGCCTGGAGGTAAGGGACCCGTTGGTGGAGAGTGACCATGCCACTGTCTGGTTCTGCCTGGACCTAGGAGGGATAGAAGGATGCACAAAGATGGAGGTAACTGACTTCAGGGGGGCAGATTTTAAGGAAATGGGAAGGATCCTTAAGGAGCATTTGGATGTGATTGGGTCAGACATGGACGCTGACAATAGGTGGGAAATCATTAGGAGAGGGGTGCAGGATGCTACCAGCACCTGTGTCAGAGTAAGACAAAAATGCGGTAGAGCCCGAAAACCCTGCTGGTGGACCAGGGAGGTCCAGGAGGTGGTGGGGGAAAAGAAGGCAGCCTAGTAGGCAATTCAAGTGCTCAAGGAGTGAAAGGACTGAGGAGTATGAACTGATTGCTAGAAGGGCCACTAGGGTGGTGAGGGCGGCTAAGGCAAGGAAGGAGCAGAACCTGGCCATGGAAATTAGGAGAGGGAACAAGGAGTTCTTTAGATACATTGGGGAAAAATGAAAGGTGACGGGGCAGATTAGCAGGCTTAAAACAGGGGAGAGATGGGAACAAGACCCGGGGGAGCAGGCTGAGGTACTAAATGAGTACTTCACCTCAGTTTTCACCAAGGGAAATGGGGGTGTTGCATCATACATGGGAGAAGACAGTACATTGGGGCCCTTACCGATCGGGCGGGTCTGAGGAGGGGAGGCATCACTGGCAGGAGGGGGGAAGGCTAAGCAGGGAGAAGAGGTAGCGGAGGTGAAAATCACAGCAGAGAGAGTGAGGGAAGCTCTCAGGTCCCTTAAGATGGAGAAAGCACTGGAGCTGGATAAATTACATCCCAGAGTGCTGAAGGAACTTGCGGATGTCCTGCCGAAACCCCTGACAGAGCTTTTCACCATCTCTCTGAGGACAGAGTGGTTGCCACAGTACTGGAAGGTGGTGCATATAGTGCCTATCCACAAGGGGGATCAAGGTAGGTGGCAGGGAACTACAGGCCTGTCACCCTAACATCGGTGGTGGGCAAGGTGATGGAGGGCATTGTCAAGGAGAGGCTTGTTGGGACCTGGAAAAGTCAGGCTGCCTGTATGATAGACAGCATGGATTCATCCCAGGGAAATCATGACAGACAAACCTTGTGGAGTTCTATGACTGGGTGACGAGTGCCTTGGACCTGAGTAGACCAGTGGATGTCCTCTTTCTAGACTTCAGCAAGGCATTTGACTCTGTTCCTCATGAGGGCCTGTTGGATAAGCTGGGAGAAATGGGGGTGGGGAACCAGATGATCAGATGGATAGATAATTGGCTCCAGGACTGGACTCAGAGGGTTGTAGTTGGTGGGATAGTCTCATCCCCAAGGAGGGTCATTAGTGGAGTCCCACAGGGATCAGTCCTTGGGCCCCTCCTGTTCAACGCCTACATCTCTGACATAAGGACAGGTATTAGGAGGAGATGAGTCTCTATGATGACTCAAAACTGGGGCAGTGGGATGGGGAGGAGGGAGGGTGGCCCCACAGGGGACCTGGAGGCTCTGGAAAGATGGTCTAGAAAGTGGAAGCTGAGGTTCAGTGAAGGAAATGCAAGGTACTGCACCTGGGGCCAGAACCTGGGCCAAGTGTACACCCGGGGGGGGATGCTACAAGTCTCGATGGCTGTGAGGGACCTGGGGGTGGTGGTGGATGTCAAGATGAACAACTCTGAGACTTGTAGGAGGGCAGCAGCCAAGGCCAACAGGATGCTGGGATACATCGCTAGGGGGATCACCTCCAGAAGGAGGGAAGTGACACTCCCTCTGTATAACTGCTTGGTGAGGCCACACCTCGAGTACTGCTTGCAGTTTTGGAGGCCACACTTAAAGAGAGACATTAAACTCCTGGAGAGGGTCCAGAGGAGGGCAACCACAATGATTTGGGGCTTGGGGGACAGGACCTATGGGGAGAGGCACGAAGAGCTAAATATGTACACATTGGAAGAGAGAAGGGACCGGGGGAACATGACAGAGGTCTTTAGGTACATGAAGGGGGTAAATAGGGGAGGAGCAGTCAGGGTGCTTCTAAGGAAGGAGGAGGGGACAACTAGAGGGCATGGTTGGAAGCTGGAGGGGGGAAGATTCATGGGAGAAAGGAGGAGGTGCTACTCACTGAGAGGGTGGTGGAGCCATGGAATGCGCTGTCCAGGGGCCTGGTGGAGGCAGAGACGGTGGAGGGGTTCAAGGGGGGGGTGGGACAGGTACAGGGGAAGGGTTCTGCAAGCAAAATCCAGTGCAACGAGAATATCCAGAACTGGGAAGGGAGAAGTCAGAGAAGGCGAGGGGGGCAGCAAGGTCAGCTGCCAGGGTGGGGGCTGACCAAACGAGCAGACACAAAAGACTGTTAGGCCTATTCTGCTGGCCTTTTAGTATGTTAGTATGTTAGTTTCTGTAAGAAGCTTAGCCTTGTTAGAAGGTTCAACAATGTACTTCTCCTCCAGTTCTTTTAGATTATTCTGCTGTGCTCCGAAATCTTATGTTCTAAATTTTGTTAATGTATGAGATGTATGAGGTATAGCAAATGCACCCACTGTGAATAAATGCCTTAAGGGTAGAACTGTGAAGAATAAGAAAATTCTGAATTCACAGAATTCTGATGAAATTTCATGAAATTCAACATAATGTTGTGGAATTTCACCTGAACTTTGTGCAATTTTAAAAGCATTAATTTTGTCATACCTTGGCTGTCTATTGAGCTAGAGCTCTGATCTTTGGCATGCTTGCTTTTGGGGAGAAGTTCTAATGGCAATATGAACATCATGAAATTAGGATGCATTGTCTCAAAAAGATAGGTGTGCAAAGTCTGTCATTTTATTTTTTGTGGGAAATTTCATGAAAATATTTATCTGCACATACCTCAGATGTCTATCAGGACAGAGATTTTAAATCTGGCACGAGCATTCAATGATTGATGTTCCAACAGTGTGCCAAATTTTATGACATTAGAATTGAATGCCTCACAATTGTAAGTGCTCAAAATCTATTTTATTTTTTGTAGGAAATTTCATGAACATTTTCATCTGCATATAGCTCAGCCATCTCTAGGGACACATATTTTTAATTTGGCATGGTAACTTGATGAGAGGTGTTCTAAAAATGTGCCAAATGTCATGACATTAGAATGCAATGTCTCAAAATTATGTGTGCTCAATGTCTGTCATTTTATTCTTTGTGGGAAATTTCATGAATTTAACTGCAGATAACTCAGGTACTTTAAGAGCTAGACATGTGTAAATTAGCACAAATAATCTTGTAATGGTTATAGAATCATCTAAATATGGAGAGGATTGGATTAGAGATTTTTCAATTAGAGGGGTTCAAAATGTCACTATGTACAATACATTTCAAAATTTTGTGAAAACTCAACAATGTGGATGTTTGTAACTTCTCTGCTTTTGCAGGCAAAGACATAACATTTGACATGCTTATTGAATGTCAGTGGATCCTGGTGTCTTACACAGTTGGATAAATGGATTTAGCAGTTTTAAATTTACAGTGGAAAAAAAAATACTAGTAACATTTTCTCAAATATTTATGGTACCATGTAGATGAAGCATCCAGAATTATTTTTGTGGAATTTAACATTCGCAATGCCTAAATCACTACTTCAATTGATAAGCTGTGCTGAGTTTTTTGTAGTCCTGCTGTTCCCCTCTGGGTGACTATTTTGCCTCCCCCTCCTTCTCTCTTAACATAGCAAGATTGATTCAGTAGAACTACTGTTCCCACTGATATCCTCTTTGCTCTTTACAGTGACAAAATCCATTAAAACATGAGTCACATACTCCTCTTTCTATCAACTTATCCTGTTGGAATAGCCAGAATCCTTCTTTCCTGGTGCCCTAGACATTGTCTTTTCCCACTACATCTTTTTGAGTACCACTAAGCTCCTCAGGTGGCACACTGGATGTACGATTGCTTTACAAGCAAAGGGTCGGAGGTTCGATTCTATGTGAGGGAACATATTTGCCATCTTATCAAGAATATTCATGAAGTACAATGCAAAGAAGTCTAAAGTAATGCACTTGGGAAACAAAAATCCCAGGGAAAGAGTACACAATAGGAGTGGGGGGAGGTACTAACAACAATAAAAATGGAAAGGGACATAGGGTAGTCATAACAGATGACCTAAAGGTAGGCAAGCAATGTGAGAAGGCAGTAGGGAGGGCTTGGGGGATACTGGAATGCATAGGGAGAGGCATCACCAGTAGAAAACAGGAAGTAGTTATCCCTCTGTACAGACAGTTGGTGAGACCCCATCTGGAGTGCTGCATGTAGTTCTGGAGACACCATCTCCACAAAGACATAGACAGGATGGAGGCAGTCTAGAGGAGGGCAACTAAAATGGTGCAGGGTCTGCACCAGGAGCCATATGAAGAGAGACAACAGGAACTCAATATGTATAACCTTGAGGAAAGGAGGGAGAATGGGGGACATGATAGAAATTTTCAAGTACCTCAAGGGAATCAACAAAGTCCAAGAGGACATCATTTTTCAGAAAAAGAGATTTGTAAGAACAAGGGGGCACAATTTGAAGACAGAGGGAGGATGACTCAGGGGCAATGTGAGGAAGTATTTTTCTAGATATGGTGGTGGACACATGGAATGGCCTTCCTGAGGAGGTTGTGGGGTCAAAAACAGTGGGGGAATTTGAGAATGCATGGGACAGACATAAGGCAATTCTAGTTGGGGGGGTAGGAGGAAGTAGGCTGTTGATTAACTAGGATCTTCCAATAGGTAGGAAAATGAGCAGACTGGGTGGAACAATCGGTCCTTATCTGCCATCAGTCTATATTTCTATGTTTGTAAGTCCCAGACTTGCATGTACGTCAGGCTGCCTAGATTATCAATTTACTGGGTGTGATCCATATATATATCGTGCATTCAGGTTGCAATTATTGACCCTCTGTGCTTCCTTGCTCCAACTGGAGGGTCTACTACTGGTGTGCTACCCAGCTCAGCTGTCAATTTCTTGGTGAAATAATGCATCAAATTGCAGAAGTTTGTGACCTGCTACACTACCTGCCTCTCGTACCTCTATCATAGAAACGTAGAAAAGTGACAGCAGAAGGGGACTTTATGATCCATCTAGTCGGACCATTTTTAGAGTAACTACCACCCTCCACTATTTACTGTTGAATGATATGATGCCTTTGTATTTATCTTATGCATGTTTGAAATTTCCAACTGTCCTGGTCCCTACCACCTCCTGGGGGAGACTGTTCCATGAGTCCACTGCTCTCTCCATGAAGAAGAACTTCCTCACGTTGCCCCGTATCTTGCATCCCTCAATCTTCATATAATTCCCTCTGGTTTTTGTGTAACTTCCACCCAGTAACAGGTCTTGTACCTGAGTTTGGTTGATACCTTTTAGGTGTGTGAAGGTTTCTATCATGTCTCCCTTATCCCTCCTCTGTTAGAGAGAATACATGTTGAGTTCCCTCAATCTATCTTCATATGGTGTCATGTGTAGGCCTTGCATCATTTTAGTTGCTCTGGGCTGAATCCTCTCTAATCTATTTGTCCTTTTTGTGATGTGGCCACCAAAACTATACACAGTACTCCAGGTGCAGCCTCACCAGAGATCTGTAGAATGGGAGTATTACATAATTTTCCTGCTGGAGATACCCCTACCTATGCAACCCATCATCCTAATTGCCCTAAGCACTGCCTTTTCACACTGTTCACTTGTTTTTAAGTCATCCATAATAATCTCCAGTCCATCCTTATCTCTGCAGCCTACCTCCATGAAAAAAAGAAGTCGAAGATCTTCTCCTTCAGCTGGACACTAGGAAAAGTGCTGGGTTGGCTACCGTGTCCTCGCAGTCCCAATTACTCATCTCTTCAACTTATCCTTGTCCCAGGGTGACCTCCCGCCCATTTGGAAAAAGGCACTTGAGGTCCCTTTGTTTAAGTCAGGAGATCCTACTGACCTCAATAACTATAGTCCAATCTCCCTACTTCCAATCCTGTCAAAGATGCTAGAGAAAATAGTGAACTCCCAGCTTCCGAAGTACCTGGAATCAGAAAAATTGCTCAACCCATTACAATCTGATTTTAGAGCACAGCACAGTACAATCTCTGCTCTAGCCAAGGTGACAAACGACTGGCAGCTTGAATTAGGCAAAAAAAACTTTGCACAGTTTTCTTGGACCTAAGCAAGGTGTTCGATACCGATGATCACAGACTGCTTCTGTCATCCCTCCGGAACATTGGTTTGGATTCCCTATCCCTTAAATGGTTCTCCAACTACCTCTCAGGACGACTTCAACAAGTAAAGGCAGAAGGGGAAGTTTCTCCACCAAAACCCCTATTGAGGGGTGTACCCCAAGGTTCCATTCTTGGTCCCTTGCTCTTCACTATTTATATTAACAACGTAGATGCCCTCATTAAAGAAGCACAAATACACCTATTCGCAGATGATACGGTACTCTATCTTAGTAGCCCCACACCTGAAGTGGCCTGTAGATCCCTTCAAAATGAATTTTAATGCTGCAACATCAGCTTATAAACCAGAAACTGCTCTTAAATGCAAAAAAGAACCAAAGAAATGTTCCTCTCGCCCCTTCAAAATGCAATAAATCCTGCAATTGCTGGGACACTGCCGCAGATCACTACCATTCTAGGTGAGCAGTTGGACTATGTACCAAAGTTCAAGTACCTGGGGGGTCTGGTTAGACCATAGACTTACTTTCACAGATCACTTAGAAGAACTGGCAAAGAAACTTAGACAAAGACTTGGTCTGTAATTTATGATTAATAATCTCCTCACAAGAGACACTAAACTGAAACTGGTTCAAACTACTTTTCTTTCCCTATTGGATTACACAGACTTTCTGTATAGTCAGGGACCTGCAGGTACCCTAGCCAAACTCGATACGCTTTATCACAAAGCCATAAGATGTATCACGGGTCTTCCATACTCAACCCACCACTGTGCATTGTACACGGCAGTGGGATGGTCATCCCTTGCTTACAGATAGCAAAAAAATGCTGCGGTTTGGACATACAAAGCTATCTCAAATAAACTGCCCCAGCATATCTCTGTCTGTTTACCTTTGTGCACTCTGGGGAAGTATGCCCTGAGAAACACCTCATATATCTACCTTTATGTTTACAAAGCAAAATCTCGCATTGGCAGAGCAGCCATCAGCTTTATGCTCCCTCAACTGTGGAACAAGCTGCAAAAAACTTTGAAATTAACTCACCCCATCAGCCTAGCAGCTTTTAAATCTCTATCTCTACATCATAATGAGTCCTGTGCCTGTCTACCCTAAATAGTGACTCCTGTAAGTCCAAGCACACTCTAATTACTACTGTTAAAAGGCTGATTGCATCTATAATCGACTCTTTCCTCTCCCCTTTTTCTACCCCCATATCTGTCCCTTCCACATTCCTTTGACCCCGGTTCCAGCTCTAAATTCTCCATACCGTATCACTAGATATCTTTTTGTATTAGATTTTATTTGTGTTTTTTGCACCTGATATGTATATTTCTTTACTTTTGTGAAAAATTGTGTCCTACCCAAAACTAGCTGTATCTTCTGTTCCAAACATATACTACTGTCAGTGCTACCTGCTGATACTTTGTATATACTGTATTATTGTATCTCACTTTATTTGTATTATTACTATTTTCTTGTGTGTTGCATCCCATATATATATTGTCCCTTGTTCCTTGTTAACAAACCCAGGTCCACCTCGAAAATGAATTTGCTCAATGGTGATTGCCTGGTTAAATAAAGACTTTGATTGATTGATTGATTGAATCACCCCCAGGTCCCTCTTCTGCTTTGTGGCCTCCAGTCTCACCCCTCCCATGAAGTATTCTTTGCCTGGGTTTCCCTTCCCCAAGTGTGTGACCTTGCACTTTTTCACATTGAAATTCAGGTGCCAGGTCTCAGATAATTGTTCCAATTTCTTTAGGTCAGACTTCATCCTTTGCACACTCCCAGGAGTGTCTACCCCGTTACTGATCTTTGTGTCATCTGTGAACAGACACACTTTTCCCTCTAAACCTACAGCTATGTCACTAATGAAGATGTTAAACAGGATAGGATCGAATACTGTTCCCAAAGCACCCCTCTGGTCACCTCACTTTCCTCTGAAAGTGGTGCAGTTTACTTGTACCCTCTGGGTTCTTCCACTCAGCCAGGTGTGCACCTAGTTTATTACTTTCAGATCCACTCCTTGGTTGGCTAGCTTGTTTAGCAGTCTGCTGTGTGGAATGGAGTCAAATGTTCCGCTGAAATCTAAATAGATTATGTCTACTGTTCCACCCTTGTCACCTGTCTTGGACATTGAATTAAAGAAGTCCATTAGATTTGTTTGGCACACTCTCTCCATCGTAAACCCATGTTCTATAGGATCTAATGTTGCATTCTCTTCCAGATAGGACAGGATTCTTTCTTTGAGGAGTGCTTCCATAATCTTGCCCACAATTGATATGAGGCTTACCGATCTGTTGTTACCCATGGCGTCCCTACTTCCACTCTTATGAACAGGGGCTACAGTGGCTCCTCTCTAATCCTCGGGGACAACTCCCTGTTCCAAAGATAGATTGAAGAGTTCTGACAGGGGTCTGCCAGCTCTTCCCTCAGTTCCTTGAGTATCCTGGAATGTATTTCATTATTTATTTATTTTATTTATTTATTTATTAACTCTCGGATTAACACCTTTGAGCAAGAACAGCTCATTTACAAAGGTTCCATGTCAAACAGGATGCTAGACAACAAAACAGGGTCAACATTGGTACATTGCTTTGTTTACCTTGAGTTTCCCGAGTTCTTCTAGGACTCACTCCCTTGTGAATGGTCCTGAGTCTATCTTCTTACCAAAGTTGTTCCCCCAAGTTTGAGTCCACTACCATCTCTTTCCTTAGTAGAAACCATGTGAAAGTAGCCATTAAATAGCTCTATTTTTTCCTTGTCATACTCTGTGTGTCCCCGTTTCCTTTGCTATTCTGACTATACCCCCTCTTCCTTTTTCTTTCACTGATATATCTAAAGAAGGCTTTGTCATCCTTCTTTTCCCCTTTAGTTATCCTTTCCTCTGTTGATGCCTTTGCGAGTCTTATTGTCTCCCTGCTTCCCTCAACTTCTCCTTGTATATATCCCTGTCTTGATCAGTTTTAGTGTCTTTGTACCTTTTAACAGCTGCCTTTTTTCCTTGGATTTTGGCAGCCACTTTTCTGGAAAACCAAAGTGGTTTTCTCCTAATTTTTGTACTCATTCTTTTTGTGCACTGATTTGAGGCCTCAGTTATAGCCATCTTGATTCTTATACAGTGTTCCTCTACCCCCTCCCCCCACTTACTGTGCCTAGAAGATTCTGTTAAAGATGTTGCTTCATTTTATTAAAGTCTGTCCTCTTAAAGTCCAGGACTTTAGTTCTGGAGTGTTTAGTCTCTCCTACTTGCATTTACCTGGAACCTCACCATACGGTGGTCGCTAGTTCCAAGATGACTACTGACTGTCACTTCCAAGATGTTTTCACTATTCTTGAGCAGAAGATCAAGGACAGATTCCCCTCTAGTTGGTTCCTTGACTAGCTGCCTTAATCCTGATCTCCCTTGAGCATCGAGAAAGCTTTTGCTCTTCGATGAGTTTGCTGAGTGGGAACTCTAATTTATGTTTGGCAATGTCAATGTCAAAGTGTGATTATTTATAACAAGTGCTGTTCACAAGTATCAAAGCACTTTTACAAGTCTTAAAACAGATTAAAATACATAAATAGTTAAAATAAGTACTAAGAGCAATATATAAATTCAGCAGTTATCAGGAAAGACAAGATTAAACAAACAAGTTATTAGTGCTGATTTAAAGCTCTTCAAAGTCAGGTACTCACAAATCTGGTGAGGTAGAGAGTTCCACAGGGTAAGGGCCACAAATCCAAATGCCTGGGCCTCAGATGACTTCAACTGAACCTTGGGAACCTCTAGCAATCCCTCATCAGCGGAGCAGAGTGGGTGCAGTAGGGATGAAGAAGTTCTTGCAGATGACATGGTACCTGTCCGTGTAAGGCTTTATAGGTTAGTAGACTGATCTTGAAGTTGATCGGCCACTGAACTAGCATCCAGTGCAGTTCACGCAGCACAGGTGTGACGTGGCTAGATCAAGAAAGCCCAGTCAACAACCTGGCTGCCGCATTCTGTACCAGCTGCAAACGGCAGGTTTCAACCCCTGATAGCCCGAGGTAGAGGGTGTTGCAATAGTAAAGGTGGGAGGTCACAAAGGTGTGGACCAAAGTTGAAAGGTCATCAGGCTGAACCAGGTGCTTAATCCGGGTGATATTTCTCAGATGGTAAAAAGAGGTCTGACGATGGATGACACCTGGGATTTAAGTGTCAGCCCCTTGTGAAAAATAATGCCCAGATTCTGTGTCCATTCTGAGGTCACCAGCTGGCCCCCAAACAGAAGCCCAGAGAGTCAACCAGCTGGAGGCCCCTCTACTCAATGACCTGAGTCCACAACCAATACTTCAGTCTTGTCAGGATTCAGCTTCAGTCCAGTCCTGAATCTCAGTTAAGCAGTTGTTAAACCTCGAGACTGCTTCCTCCTTCTCGGGTACAAAGGACATGTATAACTGAGTATCATCTACATAACAATGAATACTCAGCCCATGCTGCCTTACAATGTTTCCCAATAGCAGGATATACATCACGAACAACATGGTTGACAAAAAAGAACCCTGTGGGACCCCACATGGCAGGGAGAATGCACCAGAGGAGTAAATCCCCAACACTACTCTATGAAACCTACCAGAGGAAAAAATGGAACCATCTGAGGACTGTACCTAACAGACCACAGATCAAATGCAGCCACTCCAGTAACACTCCATGGTCCATGGTGTCGAATGCCACAGAGAGCTCAAGGAGAACCAAGATAGAATGTCTCCTCCGATCTCTCACTATATGGAAATCATTGAGCACCCCAACAAGGGCAGTCTCGGTGCTATGCCTCTTCTGAAATTCTGACTGGAGAGAATCATAGATTTCATGGATGGTAAGATGATCCTCCAGTTGCAGCATGGCCACCTTCTCAATAACCTTACCCACAAAGGGAAGGTTAGAGACAGGCCTGTAGTTGGCGACACAGTCCGGGTCTAGAGAAGATTTCTTCAGGAGGGGTGTCACCACTGCTGCCTTCAGGGAGTTAGGAAACTCACCTTTCTCTAATGAACTCCAGAATATCTCAGCCAGGACCTGGCTGATAACCTCAACACACCCCACCAGGAGGCGAGTTGGGCCCAGATTCAAACCTCAACCAATTGGTTGCATAATCTGGATGGTCTTCAGAACATCCACAATTCCCAGTCAGTCAAAGTCCAACCAACCAGATCAAGGCACTGAAGCCACCCACAGACCATTGCCACACCTATTGGAATGAGCTTCACACATCTCGATGTTGGCAACTGTATCTGCAAAGAAGCAAGCAAACTCATCGCACTTCCCCTGTTACAATGCTCTCATAGACTGCAGATAGACTGGACTGCACAGTCTGGACACAGTTCAGAAGAACTGAGCTGACTGGTTCCATGCAGTGGCAATCTCCCTGGACAGGAACTCTGCCTTCTTAAAGGAGATAGCTGATTGATAGTCCTTGTAATGGGCCATCCATCTAAGTCTGTTGGCATCTAGGCCAGATTTCCACCAGCAGAATTCTGTCCTTCATCCTACTCTACTCATCTCCCTTGATGACATAATGACATAAAAACAATCCATCAACAGTCCCATCAAACCAAGGGGACCGAGGGCAAAGGGTGAGATGACAAACTCGGAGAGGAGCTTATGAGTCCAGTGCCACCACCACAGCCTTATTATAGGCCTGAAGTAGGCTATCTGGACCCATGCTTGCACTTGGAAACCCTGATAGCTCCAGAACTGCCTCCAGTCCTTCTGGGGTCAAACCCTGCAAAGGGCGGTACTGGACCATCTCCGTAGGAGCAGGCCTATGGGGGGTGCTGGAATAGTGAACCTTATAGAGTGATGGTCAGACCATCCGACTGGTTCCACCACCAAGCCAGAGATCTCCATACCCAGCAGGAATACCAGGTCCAATGAGTGACCGCAATTATGGGTCACAGAGATAATCACCTTTGTGAAGCCCAAAGAGTTCATAAGTTGGCGGAAGTTGGCAAGCTGAAGTCTCCTATCAGTATTACTTATCCTTTGTCTGCCATCTTGTGTATGGATTCTATGAGCTCCTTGTCACCTTACAGCCCCAGCGCCGGGGTCAATAGATCACACCGACCCTAATCACTGTGCTGGTCCCTGCCTTGAATGTCACTCAAAGTGCCTCAGACTCCTTCTGAGTATTTTGGATCATTGTGGCCTTGATTCTCTCCCTCACATACAATGCCACTCCTCCACCATTTTTGCCCTCCCTGTCCTTATGGAAGAGGCTAAAACTGTCTATAGTTGTCTCCTAGTCATGGTTTTCATTGTACCAGGTCTAAGTGATTGCAACCCAGTGTAGGTCCACCTCCATAATGATTGCTGAGAGATCTGCTACCTTGTTGGTAAGGCTTCTAACATTGGTAAACATAGCCTCCCAAACCTTTTTCCCATTTTTTACTGCCTAGCCCTCTGTTTGATCCAGTATTTTCTTTCCCATTTCTCCTGATCCGTGTCATGTTTTTCCTTGGTTTAGTTTTGTTTGTCCTAAAGGGTCTTATTTGTTGCTTTGGAGGAGTGGTAACAGGATCCTGTGGTGCTGTTTAAGTCTCCCCATAATCTAGTTTAAATGCCAAGCGAAGACATCCAGCTTTTGTCCTAGTGCACTTACGCCTTCAATTATTAGATCAAATCAATCAAAATTTATTTATAATGCACTTTTCAACATATCAAAGCACAAGTACAAAACAGCATCTTACATAATAAATAATGACATAAAAACAATAAAAAGCAGCAATAAACCTATCCAAATGCTAGTTCAAATAAATAGCTCTTCAGGGACACCTTAAATGCAGCCCATCATGTCTGAAGAGACTCCTGTCCCAAAAGTCTTGCCCATCTTCAGTATAAAGATGCCCCTTCTCAAGGCACCATCCTTTAAACCATGTGTTTAGTTCCTTGAGCTCTGTCTCTCTGACTTTCTGTTTTCCACCTCCTTTCCCCCTCACTGGGAGAACTTCTGAGAAGGCAGTGGTTAGAAGCCAAAAGGTACATAACAAAATTAGGCTAGACATAGAAACATAGAATTTGATGGCAGATAAGGACCGCTTAGCCTACGCAGTCTGCCCATTTCCCTACCTAATGGATAAGCTGCAGATCCTAGTTAACCAGCAGCCTACTTCTTCCTACCCCCACCCCCTAGAATTGCCTTATGACTGTCCCATGCATGCTTGATCCACCACTGGTTTTTGACTCACCACTTGAGGTCGTTCGAGATTTCGACGTCCCTTCTGGAGCCTTTCATCATTTGAGCCCTCCCTTCTCTCTCAAATCCGTCTCATTGCACACCCCTTTGAGATGCAGCATCTTCAAAGAGGTGAAACAAGAAAGCACACTTTGAGGATGGGGGGAGGCTCAGAGGTACTCTACAAAGCATTTTTTCACAGAGAGGCTGTGGATGCATGGAACGGCCTCCGGAGGGAGGTTGTGGAGTCAAAACAGTGGTGGAATTCAAGCATGCATGGGACACATAATAGCAATTCTAGGGGTGGGGTAGGAAGAAGTAGGCTGCTGGTTAACTAGGATCTGCAGCTTATCCATTAGGTAGGGAAATGGGTAGACTGGGTGGGCCAAGCGGTCCTTATCTGCCGTCAAATTCTATGTTTCTATGTCTAGCCTAATTTTGTTATGTACCTTTTGGCTTCGTCCACCATTTGGTCCACAAGATTGTTTGTACCTATGTGGACAAAAACACTTGTGCAGTCTCCCTCTGTTCTTAGAATCCTGTGGATTCGGTCAGTGTCCCTTCCTGCAGGAGCTCCAGGAAGGTAACTGACCATGACCTTCGTATCTTCATCCTGACAAAGTTGATGCTCGACTCCTCTGATCATGGAGTAGCCTATGATCATCACTTTTTTGCCCACTTTCAAGCGAGGTTCTTTGGAGCTTTTCTCCTTGTTGTTTCATTTTGGGTGATCTCACTTTTTTTCTTGGACCCACACTGTGTCGATTGTCCACCAGAGTTAGTTTTTTGGCCCTCTAACTTGTGCTGGTTCCTGTATTTGCTGTGTTTGCCACCTCTCCTCCTCAGCACCTGCCACTCCCTTCTGCCTGTTTCTGAATGTGGGCGAAGAGTGGTTTCTTGGTGAAGATGGCGAGACTGAGGAGAGTCCGATGGTCCTCAGCTGCTTAGTAAGTTACAGAGGTGAAACATATGGGCCCAGGCTTCCCTGAGTAGGCATTTCAGTCAGTCAATGGTCCAACACGTGAGGCAGTGACCCATCCTTAGAAAGTGTATTCTGGAAGGATGCCCCACATCGCTGGCAATTAATGATGTCCATTTCGTTTAACTATGCAGATGAATGAATACAAGAAAGAAAAAAGTAAAACTTTCTTGTCTTCAAAAGGAATAACTTGTCCACCTACCAGCCCCTGAGGACTGGTATCAGAGCTGTCACACAATCCACTATTGTGGACAAAATATTTTTTTTTTTTCCTCTGGTTGGTTGGGTTGTATGTCACTCAGTATGAGTCAGTTTGTTAAAATCCTCCAATCCCAGGATCTGGGATGTGTGACTTATTACTGGCAGCTCCTCCTATCAGTAAGTCTACATAATTAGAACTAGCTCTGGGTAGGTTGGGTGGCTCCTTATATACAGCTGTGTCCCGAGTAGCAGATGAACGGTAACGCTCCATCTGTTGAAAGCCTGCCTGAAAAAATGTTTATCTAGGTGCAGCAAGCCACTGTCGACAGAATTCCTACAACCCATATAACACCCCTAAACCAAAGCACTGCAAGACGTAGTTGGGTGAAAGCCTGAAACACAGCAAAAGTCCCAGAAACAAAGTGTAGATGCAAAGGATGAGTCACCGGTGATGTAGTTCTTTCTCAGCAGGGACTTGGCAGCCTGTGTCAGTGGATGAACTTCCCCTTACACTCCTTCCATTTTTTTTTTAAAGTAGACACCAAGCCCTTGATTAGCCCTAGTTCCTCACACCTGATTGGTGTGTTTCTGTAGCCAGGAAGGTGTTACCTGGGAGCCATGGAGATCAGGAGCTTTGGTGAAGAACACCCAGAGAGTCCCAGTCAGGGTAAGCAACCTCAGCTGTGTCTCAAGTAGCAGATGAAAGGTATCACTTGGTCCATTGAAAGCCTGCCAGAAAAAAAAAGTTTAGGTGTAGCAAACCACTGTCGGCAGAATTCCCACAACCCAGCAAAAACCCCTAAACCAAAGTGCAGCAAGCTGCACTTGGGTGAAAACTCGAAACACAGCAAAAGTCCCAGAAACAAAGTGAAGCCACAAAGGAAGAGGCACCGGTGATGTAGTCCTCTTTCAGCAGATAAGGATGAATGAAATTAGCAAATTCCAGTTTGATGGAATTTTCATGAAATGCCACAATTTTCACAAAGACTCATGGAATTTGACTTTAAGTACAGATTATATTTTGCAATTTCTGGCAGCAAGCAATTAATAAAATTGACACACACAGTCTCCTTGTAAAGTCTAAGAACCTGCCAAATTTAATGATATCGTATTCTCTAGTTTTAAAGTTTCAGGAGTTTATAAATTTGAAGTTTATAGTCTACAATAATTTAATTTTAAAATGTTGTGAGAGTTTGACTATTTTAATTCAGTCTTATTTAAAGATTTAAATATGAACTTTGTCAGAAAAGATCATGTGGTATAGTAGTTTAAATGTTTCATATCTTTTTTAAAACTTCAAGTTTATTATATACCAGATGTGTTTTACAACTTTAAATTACTGATGTTACAATCTTATCATCTGATTGCCTGACAGTTTTTTAACAATGGAAAGTGTCAGTATATCTCAGTCTGTTAAGTACAGAAAGTCAGTCTTCAAATAGTTAAGACTATTGCTATACGTTCCCATACTAGCAACTTTCACTATTAACCAGCTCTAAAAGAAAATATCATTAGATTCAAACTTCAAATCAACATAAATAACACAGGCATAAAAAATGTATGTTGTCTGATGATAAATTCAAACTGTGTACTCTGCTCATAGTTCGTATTTTGGGGTATCAGCTCGTCTTTGTAAATACTGGTACCAAGGCAACCATGTTTGTATAAATTTTTCACTTTGCAGTCTTAAGGTGCTAGAAATTTGTTCCATAGCTTCTAGTTGGTTCATTCTGGACAACCAGTTTTGCACTGTTGGGGGGAGCGGGGACAACCACCTTGATGTTATGCACTTCAGTGCCACTGCCCTCATCCTATGAACTAATTTAGTAGATTGTCTTGATCCAAGAAGCAGGGTCAGCAGTCCCAGTTGTAGGTCTGACCCCATAAAGGGGACTTGTAGGCCTGTAATATTTTGTATGCGAGTATGTATTTCCCTTCAAAATGGTAAAATTATTGGACAGCCCCAGAACATATAGAGTACCTATGTTCCGACAACTCCTCCAGCACAGATCTGACTGGTGATGTCCAAAGTGTTTTACTGTAATGGGGGTAAGAAAGTATCGTAACAGGATTTTCCAGTGGAACTCTCGCCAGTTTGGGGTACTGGTCACCTGCCATCCTCTACTCAGTCTTTTATTCCAGATGGGTTGAGATATGGGGGTTGTTATTTCGGCTTCCCATTTTTGTTTCACCTGCTCCAGACCTGTTGTGTTAGTATTGATTAAGATTTTATATAGTTGTGAGAGAGGGTGGGTGTTGTCTATAATTGTAATAAAAAAATTAAAAAATGTCAAGTTCTGTTTTGTCTTTACGTATTAGTTGTAATCTGTTGTCTGATAATAAGCTGTGGCAGACATGAAGGTATCTGAAATTATCCTCCCTGTGCAGCTCAAACTTGTCTGTCAACTGTGCAAATGACAGACAATTACCATTGTCTATACACTGTGCAAATTCAGAGAGTCGCTGAGTAGCCCAGAACTGATAATCTGAGTCTTACCTGGGTGGGGTGAAAGACGGGTTGAACCTAATCAGAGAGAACGGTCTGGGACCATCCAGTGTATGGGTGAGTTTTCTGAGTTTTTTCAGAACTGCCAGGGAATGAATAACCCAGGAGTACATTACTGAACTTAGTAAGCCTAATGGTATGCTCTTAGTCAGCAGGGCCCAGAGTGCCCAACCCCTGAGTGACTTCCCCTCCAGTGTGTACCACCTTGAGTCCTCCATGTGCCCAGCCCAGGTGCATAATTGTGCTCCTCTGGTGGCCACAAAATAAAGATAAAAATGTGGGAGGGCCAGTCCACCCTTTTCCCGGGGGGTTTGTAATATATTCCTGGCTAGTCTAGGGCACTTGTTGTTCCAAAGGAACTTCTGTGTCGCCTTCTGTAAAGCCATCCAGAATTCTCTGGGGGGCTGTAGGGGGAGGGTTTGAAAAAGAAAAAGTAGCCTTGGTAAGGCATTCATTTTTAGAGCATGTGATCTCCCATATAATGTCAGAGGTAATAGTTGCCACCTGGCCATATCTGCTTGAAAGCTCTGGAATAGTTTTAGGTAATTATTTCTATGAAGCTGAGTCAGGTCTACTGATATATTGATGCCAAGATAGCAGACAGTATTTTTACAAACCCATGCAAATGGGAAGGCCATTTTAAATTCTCGAGAGGGGGAGCCACTCAGGATATGGGTCTCCTATTTAGTCAGGTAGATTCTATAGCCTGCAAGAATGCCATAGTCTTTTAACCTTTTGAGGAGAGCGGGGACCGAAGTCTCCAGTTCAGAAACGAAGAAGAAAGAATTATCAGCATATTGTGCAACTTTTTGGATGTGGCCTGCCCTCCTCAGCTCTTTGATATGAGGGTTTGTTCTAATATCAACCTCCAGTGGTTCAAGGGATAGGGTAAAAAGAAGTGAGGAGATGGGACAGCCTTGTCTTGTTCCCTGTAAGAGGGGAAATCTCTCCAAAAGGTGGCCGTACACTTTTATTCTGGCTTCTGGAGCATGATAGAGAGCCCTGATGGTAGATAGAAATTTGTCTCTTAGGCCAAACTTCCTCAGGGTCTGCACTAGAAACACCCAGTCGACCCTGTTGAAAGCCTTCTTGGCGTCCATGCTGATGGCTAATTTAAATTGTTTAGTAGTCTTTTGGGCCGAAATTACATTCAACAGACGATGTATGTTGTCTTGTAGGTAGCAGTCAGCTATAAAACCAGTTTGGTCCTTGTGGACCAGGGTCCTTACTACTGTTTGTAACCGGTCTGCCATGAGCCCCATAGCATTTTTTAAATCTACTGGAAACAGGGAGATAGGTTGGTAAGACCTGCAGTCCTTTGGGTCCTTGCCCGGTTTGAGAATAACAGAAATTTGGGCCTGGTTCCAAGATCGTGGGGCTGCCCCCTCTCCCTCCAACAACTCATTAAAAGCTGGCAATAAAAGGTCAGCAATCTCCTTATAGAATTCTGCCGTATAGCCGTCCATCCCTGGGGCCTCCCCATTTTTTAACTGTTTGATTTTCTGTGTTATTTCTGTCTTAGAAATAGGTGTTTCTAGCCCTAGTCTCTGTACTTCGGTTATTTTGGGGAGATGAAGTTTATCTAAATAGGAGAAAATTTTCTCTTGGTGACCAGGGCCTCTCCCTGCCTGGTACAAAGTGGTATAATATTTTTGAAACTGAGCAGTGATAAGGGCAGGGGATACGATTAGAGAGTTTGTCCCCCTCATATTTCAGCATAAGCACTGCCCAAGAGGTCCTATCCTTGCAGAGCTGCCACGCCAAGAGCTTTCCAGCTCTGTTGCCCTGCTTATAATATTTTTGTTTTACATATTGAAGCTGTCCTTCAACCTGCATGTCTAAGATTTTGTTCAGTTTACTTTTAAGCTTATCTAATTCTATTTTGGTAGGTTGGTCTAGGGTTGTTTGGTGGGCCACCCCTAGTTGAGAGATCTTTTTTTCTAGGTCAAGACGTTCTTTAATTTTAGATTTTTTATACCAGGATGCGTATTTAATTATGACTCCCCTTAAATAACGTTTGAGGGTGTCCCATCTGACCCCTGCTTCAGTGTCTTCTGCTGGGTTGAGGGCTAGGAGTTTTTTTGTTGACTTCTGAATTAAGTTTTTAAAGTCATTGTGGTTCAGCAGGCTAACACTGAGACACCATATAGACTCTGGGGGTCTAGGTGACAATTCAACTTCTAAAGATAATGGGGCGTGAGTAGATAAACATGTAGTGCCTGTATCTGCCCTGGTGAGATATTGTAGGATGTTAGATGATATTAGAAAATAATCAATTCTGGAGTACATCTTATAATTAGAAGAGTAGAATGTGTAGTCTCTTTCTTTAGGTTGAGTGAATCTCCAGGCATCCACCAGTGACAGCTCAGAGCATAGTCTAGTAAGAGCTCTTCTGGCTCTGGCTGGGCCCATAGTTTTAGAGCCAACTCTGTCCAGATTAAGTTTTAGTACAGAGTTGAAATCCCCCCTATGAAGATCAGGTTATGCAGGTCTGGGACAGAGTTTTGATTACTTTATTTAAAAAGGGTATCCTATCTTGTTCCTCATTTAGGGCATAAAGGTTCAGGAAGGCATAGCTCTGACCTCTATATTCTCCCCTGAGTCTCACATACCCCCTGGGTCTAAATCTACATGTGAAACCTTAAAAGGGATGTCTCTTCTTATCATTATGGCCACTCCCCTCTGACTAGATTGTTGTTAATATTAGGCTGCACACCTCCCCCACCCAGCTTATGCGCAACTTTCCATGTTCTTCCACACTTCAGTGCGTCTCTTGTAAAAATACTATAGTGGTATGTTGCTGTTGTAATTCTTGGATAATTCTAGACCTCTTGATGGGACTATTAATACCCCTTACATTCCAGGAAACTATTTTTAAGTCTGCCATAATAATTTGTTATTTGGATATCGAGTCATCTGAGGATATCTAATCGCCTGTAGTAATAATATAAACAGTTGCAAATATAAACAAAACACCATAAACATTTTAGAACTATTTACAAGCTGCCACCTAAGTAGCAGAACAAACATTTATGAAACTTCAAGGTGTGTATATACTCTGTTCTACACCTCTGGAACACTTCTACAAGGTGGGGTAGGAGGCTATATCTCTAGCTTCCCCGCCTGAACTTATCCACCACAATGTGGAGTGTCCCAGCTGGGTTATATCGAGTCACCTTAGGATTCAAGATTAGCCCACGGCCAAGGTCCGACTGGAATGATTTAGGTAGTGATGTTATTAATGTGGTGCTAGGAGGGATCCAATCCATGTAGCACCCCCCCCCCGATGAACAGAGGTGGAACCCCACAGAGAAAGAGACAGCCTGGAAGCAAACCAACTTTCCTTTATGTATTACCATTTAGAGATGAAAAGGGAACAGCCACTGAATTGGGTGGCTACATGTCCTGGCTGCATGGTGTGACTACCCCTTGTTCCCCACCAAGAGTTCTCTTCACCCTCGCCACTATGCTTCCAGCTGCCCCCCTCTGGACAGACTCTGTCACTCAAAAATTCAGCGTCTGTGTCGGGTAATAAGAGGGGGGTCGACAAACTATGGGACGCCGCCATCCAACTTTCTCAGGCTGTATCTGAATTAGATACTTCTATTATAAGCCTTTAAAGGGCCTAAATTGTCCAATATTCAGAGGGGTGTTGAGAGGTGCCCTTCAGCGCTCCAGCTCTATTCCCTCATTAGTGACTATCATATGTCAGATAAACCAGCCCGAAATGAAAAGTCAATCCCGAAACACTGCACCAACATGTTTCACAAAATAGCAGCATCCACAGAGAGTCACCACCCCCTCCAACCAACCATTTGAGTGTGTCTACTCGGGCAGCTGGGTCCAGAGCCACGGGATAGTGTCAGGCCCCCCAGCAATAGGGTTCCACTTCGGTTCCCCTTTTAGTAACCCGAACAGGGGTCCCTCAGAGATGTCAGTTGCCCTCGAACCACCCCACCCCACACGGAGCCCTCCCACCCTGAGGAGTGAGGTGTACTCCCCCACCAGACATCCCGCCCTCCCCATATAATCAATCCATTGGACCCAGCTCTATTAACTTGAATTGATAGTGGGTTTGTCTCTGTACCCTGAAAAATACATACATTATAAACAGTTAGACAAAACTACCTACAAACTGGTTGTAGGGATTACAAGATTCCAAGCAACCAGGCCAAAGTTATGGAAATTCAAGTGTCCATAGGTCCTATCGTGCTTAGTATTTAGTATATTCTACATTGTGTTATAAAGCATAATATGGACAAAAGGCCTCTAAAGAAGTAAAGGCTTATGCGTTGTAGGGTTCCAAATATATGCTCCCTCCCCTGCCCACATGTCACAAGCAGTCACTAGGATGGAGCTTCTAGACTAGTTCCTTTTCCCTTTCCAGGGATTGTGGCCTAAAAAGGGGGAAAAAAAAAAGAAAAACAAGCTTGTACAGCTTGATGTACTCAGCTAGTTCTACTTGCAGCTTCATCGGGAGATGGGTCCACGTGGGGAACATTGTGAGGATTGATGCCTTGGGGGACCACTTTATTGTATACTCTGCCCCACACAGTTCTGGTGTCCCCTGCTCTCGGTGTCTTCAAACTTTTGGGGCCTTTCACTTGCTAGGACTTCTTCACGGGGGATCTGTCGAATACACCAGCACCATCTTCTGGAATAGGTATGCCATGCTTTTTGGTCCAACTGATTGCATCTGCCACCTCCTGGAATTTCTGCCATCTCTCTGAGGTATTAATCTTTATTTGTGCAGGATATCCAAGTTGTGCTGTGTGTTCTGCCTGTCAGGTTAGTTTGACTAAACTGTATGCTTTCTGTCTGCAGATCAGTATTTGGGGAGCATAATCTTGGTAAAAAAAAAAGGTGAACATCGCCAAAGAGGACATGTTTTTTGGACCAGACAGCTCTGATCACCTCTTCTCTAACCCTGTAGTCGATAAAAACCATAATTACAGAATGGGGTCGAGCTTTGGGGTCCTTGGGTTTTGTGACTAAAGCTCTATGGGAATGAATAATGCCAAGATCCCTGTTGCCATCTAAATTGAGGATTTCTTTTAAAAAGCTGTCCATAAATTGTATCATGGCACCAGATTCAATGCTTTCTGGCAGGCCATATAGGCGTAGACTGCTTCACCTTTTGTGATTTTCAAGCTCTTCTAATTGTTGCTGGAGGGCAATTTCTCTGTGGTGAAGATCTTTCAGTGCTGCACTGTGGATATTTGAATTATCTGTATATTCTGACATTGACTCTTCTAGACAGTCAGTGTGTTCCGTTAAGTCTGTGATGCATTGTCTATCTTCCGTGGCTCTATGCTCTAATCTAGTTAGCGTTTCATTTATTTGCTGCAGGGTGCTGCATAAAGTTTTTGAGGTGATTGTAAAGTCCTCTTTAGAGCTGGGCTGAGCTGTGGGAGTTTGGGTGATCAAGTCTGCTATCTCGACACATTATGTGGCCTGTTGTTGCGAGCCTTGAGGAGGGAATTTCAGCTTTGGGTGAGGATTATTTGAGCCATCCTTATGTCTTGATTTAGGAGACATAATGAGGTCCTTGGTCAATTGTTTTTTTGACAGAGTGTCAGCATTTATGAGCTGGATTCCGATGGATTAATGTTGATTAAGTTGTGAGCTCTCAGCTTAGGCTTCCATCTCTAGGCAACTGGAACCAGAAGTACAATGTTTCATTTCTGGTTACATTTGGATACGTTGTTCTAAAATTAGAGAGAAATAACTGAAATTTAAATGTTGGCAACATGTTTGATAAGCTATGATTCAGTCCCATTTGAAGTTAGAAATATGAAACTAAGTACATGTATAAATGTAGTGATAACTTGAATACATGTAAAATATTGCAGCATTTCAATGAATACGGTCACAATTATATTAAAATAACAGAAATCTAAATTTTGGTAAAATGTTTGTCTACGTATTACTCAGCCTTCTTTGAAACTTGAGACTTACAACATTGTGCACATACCCATGTTGCATGTTTCTCTAAATTCTGAAACTGTGGAGAAATTTAGATAAGAAATTTTAAAATTAGATCAAAATAAATGAAAATTATATTTTGATTAAATGTCTGACCACCCATAACTCTACCTCCTTGTAACCTAGCATCCTGACATAGATACATAGATACATAGACAGTGTCGGCAGATAAGGGCCTATGGCCCACCTAGTCTGCCCATTTGAGCTTGTAAGTTCAGTTTGTTTTCCTAGAAGTCTGTTTCCCCTTACCTCTGCCCTCTAGAATTCCTTTATGTCTATCCCATGCATTCTTAAATCCCGTGATTGTTTCAGCCCCCACCACTTCCTCTGGCAGGGTGTTCCACTTGTCCACCACCGTTCTGTGAAGAAATTCTTTCTCATGTTTCCTCTGAATCGTCCTCCCTCCAACTTCATCCCATGCCCCTAGTCCTGAAACATCTTTTTCGCTTAAAAATAGTGTTTTCCTGCACCCTGTTCCTCCCTGTAAGATACTTGTATGTCTCTATCATATCCCCTCTCTCCCTCCTCTCCTCCAGGGAGTATATGTTCAGTTCCTTCAACCTGTCTTCATAGGACTTGTGATGCAACCCATGCACCATCTTTGTTGCCCTCCTCTGAACCTTCTCTACCCTGTCTATGTCCTTACGTAGGTATGGTCTCCAGAACTGTACACTGTACTCCAGGTGGGGCCTCACTAGTGTCTTGTATAGCGGAATTATGACCTCCCTTTCCTGCTGGTGATGCCCCTGCCTATACATCCCAGCATCCTATTTGCTTTACCTGATGCCTTGTCACACTGTTTCCCTACCTTGAGGTCATCAGAGATGACAACCCCAAGATCCCTTTCCTGCTTGGTGCATGCTATATCCTCACCCCCCAATGTGGACATGTGGAACACTTATGTAAAATGTTACTAACTGGCCAAATTCTAAATTTGAGTCATTGAAAGTGTACATTTAAAACAACTGCCAAGTAACTGAAATTACAAATTTAGCAAAATTCTGTAGAAATGTCATGCAAATTCTGTGAAATTCTATGGAATTGGAATGGTAATTCCATGGGCATTCTAGAGCTAGGATGTTATTTTTTTTAACATACTGTATAATGTTTTATTATGGTTTTCAATTTTTATTTGGTTCACGTAGTACATAGCAGCATATTCAGAATAAGTTTTAGATGCTGACTCCAAGCTACAGGATGTCTAATGACATTGCCATTTTACAAAGCTTATCCTTGTTACCAGGTTATCTCTATACCATATATCTATTATGCAATATCCATGTCCCTATTAACCTTGATACAAGGCCTGTCCTATATGTATAAAATATACCAGTTACTGTAACCTTAAAATGAACATAGATAAATGCTAAGCAAACAATATAATACAACCTTGCATAGCAGTGCAGACCTTTCTGTTTAAACCTTAGGTAATACTAACTATATGCTTCTAATCGGCTTATGCCCGACAGGCCCACCAAGTTATACTTGAACTACAGATATAGTTAGGGTAAGGTAGGAGACAACAGAGAAACAATCCAGAAAAAAACATTGACTCAGGCAAGAAGAGAGAAAGAAAGAAGTGTTAGGGAGTAGACACACCATAGAGGAGAATACGTGGCGTGAAGCATGCCAACCTCGATTTACCTTTGCTCTTAAGTAATAGGAGGCTTCTGTAGCAGGGGGTACTCTGCAAATATGTGAGTGAAGACAGGAGTCCCACTTTGTATGGTACTCAGTCAGTTTGCCTCTAGCTGCTGCCGACAGTCTTCCAAATGTAGCCAGTCTGACCATGGCCACCCGCCATTGAGAAAGTGTGGGGGGCAGAGGTTGCCTCCATTTCACAAGTAGAGCTCTTTTTGCTTCCATGACAGCAACAAGGAGCCAGGCTTTATTAGAAGGGTTAAGTGCATTAATTGAGAACATATCTCCTAACAGAAGGGAGTAGTGATGCAGGGACAACAGGGTAGCCACTATTGTAGAGCAATCCTTCAGGACTGAGGTCCAAAAGGTGCGAATAGTTGGACACAGCCAGAGTATGTGATATAGGCGGGCCAGGGAAGACTGACATCTCCAGCAGCTATCATGAGGGATTAACTTACACCTGTGTAGGACTGTAGAAGTTTGGTACCATCGGAGAAGAATTTTTAATTGGACCAACTGACTCCTGGAATCTACATAGGCCGTGTGGGCCAGTCTGAGACAGTCTGACCACTGTTGTGGAGATAAGTTATGTGAGATATCTTGCTCCCATGCAGCTCTGCTTGGAAGAGTGACATCCAGCTGGGAATCTCTGAGAGTTCTGTAGATAACACTCATGAGGAACTTGCCTCTGTTGGGCAGGGAGATGTTGTTCAAACAGCTCCAGGGGGACTGAGGAGGCCAGTTTTTAAGTGGAGGGGTCACAGTGCTACGCAGCTGGAGAAACTTCCAGAAATCTTGGTTTGGTAGTTTATATTTAGTTTTAAGCTGCTCAAAGGACATCACTGTGTGCGTATTTGGTATTAGCAGGTCAGCTATTGTCTGTATACCTTTAGACGCCCAAGAAGCACAGTGAAGCGGCTTGCAATCCACTCTTACAAGTGGGTTATCCCAAATTGGGGCATAGCTTAAAGAGGGAAGATAATCCAAGTTAGGAACACCAGTTAGGCCCATTGCACATCTTCACAGAGCACCTGAATTTGCCATAACTGGTGTGAGTTGGGAGTTAGTTGGCTTCCTATTAGATAACAAACAGTAAAGGGGGTTCCTTTTGCCAACAAATCTTCCAACACCACCCACTGAGGAGGGGGAGCATGATGAGGAGCAAACCACATCAATGTCTGAGCCATGTTAAAAGCCAGATGATAACCCACAAACCAGGGGAGCCCGAGCCCTCCCTTCGCCCAATGTGCCCGTAGTTTCACTCTGCCCCACCTAGGGAGGACCCCTTCCGATAGAAGCAGTGCCACCAGCCTATCTAAGGCTTGGAACGGTTTCTGGGAGAATGGAATTGAGAGATTATTCAACAGGCAGGAAACCCTCGAGAAGATAAACATACTAACCGCCTCCACGTTACCCTTTAAAGTTAGCCGCAATTTCCTCCAGCGGTGAACTTCCACTGTAAGTGATGTTAAGAGGGGAGAAAAGTTGGCCATTTCAAGGTCCTTCCAGGCTGCTGTAATTGATGCCCAAGTAGGGGAAGCCTTGTGGCACCCAGGAAATAACTGTTCCTGTTAGACACTGTCTACTACATTTCTTATTTAAGGGAGACAATAGGGTTTTCTTTTGATTTACCTTGAGGCCAGATATCTTTGCGAACTCTTGCAATATAGATAGGACAGGTGGGAGAGAGGGTTGTGGGTCAGCTAGAGTGAGAAGCATATCATCCGCATATGCACTAACTAAGTATGAGGCATTCCCCATGGGAATACCCGCTACAGTTGGAGTATTGGTCAGTGTTCTAATTAAGGGGTCCAGAGCTATCAGGAATAGGAGTGGCGAGAGTGGACACCCTTGCCTGGTACCTCTTTGGAGGGTAAATGGGGAGGAGATATCCTTGTTAGTAAGGATTCTGTCCGAAGGTAGATTGTACAGCATACGCACCCACGAGTGAAATTGGGGTCCGAATCCATAGTGCTGTAGAGTCTGGTGCAGATAGTCCCACTGCAGCGAGTCGAAAGCCTTAGCAAAGTCAAGCAACAAGGTTGCCATGGGGGCTTCGGAGTGAAGAACTAGCCATTTTAGGTTTAACATAAGGCGTAGGTTGTCTGCGCTCGATTTTCCTTTCAAGAACCCTATTTGGGAGGGATGGATCAGGTTTTGAAGCACTGGGGACAGTCTAGTTGCTAGAATCTTAGCTAGTATCTTGGTGTCAACTGAGAGACGTGAAATAGGTCTGTAATTTGCACATGACAGATTATCCGTGGCTTTCTTGGGGATTAGTGATATAAGGGCCTCTTGCATAGTGGGGGGGGGGAGTACCGCTTGACTGGGCTTCTTGGAAAGCCTGAAGTAAGGGAGAAGTAATCTCATCCTGCAGAACTTGGTACAATTTGGCAGGTAGCCCATCCAGCCCAGGAGTCTTTCCTTTGGCCATGTGAGAACGTGCAGAACATAGCTCTCCCCGGGTAATAGGAGCGTCCAGCACAAGAGCCTGCACCTCCGAGAGCCTAGGAGGCTGTGCCCCACCACAGAAGCTTTGCAGCCACTGAGATAACTCTGTAGCCAATAGGGAGCTCTTAGATTGATATAAGTCCTGGTAAACTATTTTCATAACTTCATTGATACCTTTTGGTGTTGTGGCCACCTTCCCCTCCTTGTTCTTTAAAGCTAGGATTCTGGATGAAGTCTGTTGCTTCCGTAGGCAGTATGCTAACGATTTCCCCCCTTTATCTCCCCCCTACCAGAACCTGTGTTTAGCACGGGTGAGTTGCCACTCCACCTTTCTGTTCAGCAGCACATTAAGTTTATATTTTAGGCCAGTGATGTCCGCTAAGAGAGGGGAGTTAAGTAGATCGGTGGGTGTAATTTAAATTGTTTCTCTAGAGATGCCAGATTGTTTTGGAGCTCAGTTATTTGTTTTGCGCTTTCTTTGTTTTTGGCCGCAGAGTAGGCAATCATTCTCCCCCGTATGACTGCCTTAAAGGCCTCCCAGACTGTGGCTGCACTGGTTTCCCAGGGGTGTTAACTGAAAAGTAGGAGAGGGCTTCCTTTTTTATCTCCATCTTGTAGAGTTTGGGCTCTGCCCTTGGGGAGAGAAGGTAATCTTTACCGGGGCATGGTCCGAAATAATAATATTGCCAATAGTGGGAGCTATGACCCCCGGCATTGCAGCATGATTGGCCAACCAGAAGTCCAGTCTACTGTGCGTCCCATGCACTGTAGAATAGTACATGTAGTCACACCGGCTTGGATGGTTAATCCTCCATGGGTCACCTAACCCCCACTCCGACATCAAGGAGTTTAGGGTTTCCAAAACTCTCGGGTGAGACTGTGGTATAGGTAAGGATTTGTCTAAGAAAATGTCAGGTACTAAATTGTGATTCCCCCTAACAGAATCAGAATATCCTGATCATCCTCACTGAGCTCTGCAAGAGCTTGGCTCACCTCAGAGTAAACATCCCTCGCATCCTTTTTAAAACCATATACATTGGCTATCAGTGCCTTACCCCCAGGATATGCCAACTTAACCACTAACCACCTGCACAATGAATCCTGGCACTGACCTTCCACCATCCACGGGCCTGACTTCAGTAGGAGGATAGCCACTCCCCTTGATTTCATGGATGCACACTGTACCCACACACAACTTTTTTAGCCACTGCACTGTGCGGTTGGTAAGGTGCGTCTCCTGTAATAGTGCAATGTCCACTCCCAGCGTACGTAGATACTGTATTACCTTGGTCCACTTTGCTGGATGATTGAGACCACGCACGTTCCTGGAGACGCAACCCCATCCTTGCAACATTACTGTAGCTTGGGCCATAATAGCACCCTCCTATTACGTAGCAAAGAGAACATGTGTACTCACCCAAACAGCAGGGAAGGGAAAGGTAGATGTTAGTAGAAGAGTGAGACTACCCAGCTGGTGGCTTATAGATGGTCTGATGCCACCGATGAGCCTCTAAATCTCCAGGTGTGTAGAAATGACTGTATTGGTCAAACTACCTGCAGCAGTAAGAGGTCTGAGCAAAGTGAAGAGATAAAAAGGGACAGAGAAAATACCAGAATTATACACTTTAGCAATTTACAGAAAAGAAGAAAAGAAAAGACAGGGCAGAAAAGTGCCAACAAACAACTGTCAGATAACCAGGTTAACCAGTAAATTATTTATAACCAGTATCACACAATGATTCTATCAGCTATCACTCAGTTACTGGCACCGAGCTGGACGCGTGCATAGGAGATAATGCCCCTAAACCACACTGCTTCAGACACCAAATGTTGATTGGGTGCAAGACCCCCTAAATCAAATGTTCTGTCCCAGCCTGAATCTGTGGCTCTGGCTAGATGAGCTGCATCAAGCCTCCAGGAAAGGCCTATAATCTAATACCAACCCCCCACCCTACCAGAGAAGGGGGGGAAGGGTCTCAGCCAAGAACACCCGACCCCTGGGTAGGAAAAGGGGAGAGGGATGGGGACGGGGGGGGGAAGGGAATCTGTCAATCTGCTCAAGACTATTTAACATTCATTTGACATATGGGGAGTGGGAGTGATCCTCAGGTGTCTATACACTAGGTATCTCACACAAGGACACAGCAGTGGCTATCAGGTGCTCCTATGTGTACCATTTGGAAGTAGTCCGGCTGATGGGTTGCTCATGCAGTATAGTGTTGAGTTGGGAGTGCCGGCAGCTAAAGTTGTACCAGGGCTCACAGCCCTACCATTGATATACACTGGGTGCATATGGCGGCACACCTGTCTTAGCAGATGAAGAGACAGCTTATTGGTCTCATGAACCGAGCCAAGTAGAAGACTTACCCAGGTGGATAAGCCGAGGTAGATATAAGGGGGGGGGAGGGGGAGCAGGTCACTATCCCCTAACCCCTAGTCATGCCCTTGTGCTGCGTTAAGTAAGCTAATATGAACAGGGGTGCAGCGGTGGGGGGTACCCCCCACTTCCAGGCTACCACATAGCAAATGTAACCCAACTTTCAACTACTGAGAGTGATAGTACAGGCAGTCCTCTGATTCTCAATCCCCGATATGGACAAGGCTTCAGCATAGGTCTTCAACCACGGCTTCACAGCAGCACAGGTTCCCTTCTCCATGTCATTCTCTTCCTCCTCCATCGCAGTCGCCCCAGTCAATAGGTGGCGGGTCGTCCTCCAGGGCCTCCATTGGTTCCTTTGCCTTATTTGCTACTCTATTTCTCTCCAGTGTGTTAGGATCCGCTTTCATGAACTTGGCAGGTGGGGATGCAATTGCGTTCTCCTGAACTGGTGGACAGGGACTTCTGGGACGTGCACTCTGTCTCGCTGGCAGTGGAGGGTCAGCCCCTTCAGGCATTTGTTGAGCTGAGGCATCATTATGTGTTTCCAAGGCTCAGATCGATGCAGGTTGCAGCAAATTTGCTTTGGTTTCATCGGGTGAGTAAGTCCATAACTGCCTCTGCGATGGGGGGGCTGTATTGGTCGGACTCATCCACCTGCGATAATGGTCCTCTGGAGCAGCGCTACCTTTCTTATTGGTACCCGGCGATATTTTGCCCCTGGGCTCCCAGAGGCATCTGGGAGATGTGGTACCAGTCAGCATACCTGGCCAATGCCCTCTAATCCAGGCCTTCGCATCCATCAGTGACTCTGCTGCAAATGACTGACCGTCTTTACACATGTAAATTCAAGTGAGTCCCTTAAATCTGTATTGCACTGAGTTCACATTCAACACTTTTTGAACCATCTTGTAAGTGCCCCATCTTGCCACAACCTCTTGCGAGAAGTCTCTGTAGAAAGAAATAGCATGCCCCCTCCAAGACAGCTCCCCAACATCCCTTATAGCTTTCAACAGGTGCTCCTTAACTGATAAGTGCATCAAACAGGCTACAATAGTCCGAGGACTTTTGTTGTGGTTCGAGTTGCTAGGGACCCGATAAGCATGCTCCACATTAACAGGCTCCTTCCAGCATTCCCCCATTAGCTGAGGAAGCCATTCATTTAGAAATTTCTCTAAATTAGGGCCCTCTGCCCCCTCAGGTACCCAAGAATACGAATGTTGTTCCTTCTTATACGATTCTCTTGTATTTCGGCCCTCTGCCACAGGTGCGCCAGCTTGGCTTCATGGTCCCTTAATTTGTGCAGGACATTCAGATGCTGGCCTTCCAGTTCCCCCACATGATGCTCCAATACTTTGTGTTGATCCTCCAACCTGCGGACATCGGCGACATTGCCCACCAGTGAAGCGCCAATGCTGTCCATCCTAGAGAGTTACGCCTCCAGCATTTTGGTTATGTTGCCTAGAGCTTCCCCCACATTAGTCTGAGCCAGGGCACCCTGTATCGCTGCCCCATCACTGCTGCCCACAACTTGGTCCATCCTGCTGGTGAACTACCCCGTGTGAAAACAGCTGGGTGTTTAGAAAAGCTCCTTAGAGTTGTGGCTTGATCCGCATCTGTAGTTCAGCATAACAGCACCCTCATGGCTGCCAGCACCCTCAATTTCTGACCGGGCAGCCCAATGCAGAATAAAGGCACAGTCACTCCATGGAAAGAGAACCCCGTGGCGCTTCAGTTAGGAAAACCGAGGTCAGACCTCTGCGGCCTACTTAGCAGCAACTCAGCCGGCAATTGCACAGTTCATCAGCTCTTCTGCATGTTGTTTCCCCAAAAATTGCTGTATTAGCAGAGACCGGGGGTGGGGGAAGGGAAGGTCTGGGGCAAAAAAGCACGCTTAAGCCATCACACCGCCGGTAGATGCTAAATTTCCATCGGGCTGGGGCAGAGCGATCGGTTTTAGGCTGTCATCTTCACTGGTTCCCACTGGAAGTCTAGAGCTAGAATTTTGTATTCTGCATATCTCTACTTAAGGGAGTACAAGCAGGAGGTTGTTGAGGTCTCTGTGGGATTTTATTATGCCTAAAACTTTAGTTACCTCTATGAGCTGCTTTCAGAAGGACTGGTCCTTCAGAATCAATGTATTTAGGTGTATGTGATGTGTTTTGGGACCTGGCAGAAGCAAAGTGAACATAATGAGTACCTGACCTATTGTCACTGTGCCTCTTTCAGTCCAGGTGACATCCTGCTCCCTCCTACTGCTCTTGGGGTTAGCCACTTGTCTATTTTTAAACAGACTTGGTGTGGGTGCAAGAAAAAAGAGCAATCCCTTCCCTGTGGGTGTATCAGACTTCAAATATTGATGGTCCCAAATTCTTTAATTAGGGCCTGCAGTGCTGTGGGCGCCTGTGGTTTAGGTCCAGTGAGCAGTTTGCTTTAGTTTAAGAAGTTATCTAGGACTGGGTTCAGGTCCCCTTCTATCAATAGGGGTTTCTCCCTTATTCACTCTGTGTCTGTGTCAGTTTAAGAAAGAAACTAGCATCAACTACAGTACAAAATGACACCACCTCACCATTTATCTAGCCTGTCCTATCAGAAGCAGGTGTAACTGGGTATTACTACCTCATGTTGCTTGATGCTAGGCTTTAGCCAAGACTCTGATATGCCTAAAATGTCCAGAAACTGTTGCGTAACCCATGCTTTGAGTTTGACAATCTTGGGGCACAGACTTTAGGTGTTTATGTGGGCAAACTTGAACCATTTAGGTGACTGGCCATTAACAAATGGGGGGAGGGGTGTAGACAGGGCGTGTAGGGCCAGGGTTGAGTTTGATGTTTCCTGCTTTGCTTAGAAGGATGAGGAGGGGTAGGAATGACCAGACTGAGGAGTGGAGTAGCTTCTTGGTGATGCAGCCAAGAGGTATAGACACACTTAGTTTTTTTCTGAAGCCAATGCCCAAGATTATCAACACCACATATGGGGAGTCAGGGAGTGAGGAGCTGCATACGTATGGGTTCCCGAGGCACATGCCATGGTAGTGGGTGCTCAGTGCACAGGGGGGTGCCTCACGGAGAGGACAATAAGGTAGTTGGCAGCACAAAGGATCAGAAGGCAAGAAATGGTAGTTAAGCAGCCTGCCTTGCACATAGCAGGTAGACGATAAATGTCATTGCTTAAAATGATGGGCAGGAGATAACCTGAACCGGAAGGGGAAATGAGGGGGTTAAAGGGCTGAAGAGAGGTAGGTCAGAGTCAAGACTACTAGTATGGCCTAGTGCAATGGTTCTTAGACTTTGTCACAGTGAGCCTCCCCAAATCCATGGAAAAGATTTTGAGCCTCCCCCAGAAACTGAAATAATCTTGGGCCTCCCCAAAGAAAAATAACATGCAGTACCCCATGATTAAATTGAAACCTCTTTGAATACTTGGCTCACATTCAGTTCTTTGTCTTACACTGATGTGGAACCTTTGAAGAAGAGCTCTTGTGCTCAAAGGTATTATCTGAATAACAAATAAATAAAATAAACAAATATTATTATTCAGTTTATTGTAACATCCCCCACCACCGGCCAGCCTACTTGCTCCACTATTTTCATTCTTGAACCATTGTTACCCCTTGTTGCAGTACCTTCATGGGTCAGACTACTTTCTGTTTCCTCTCTATATGAAATAATCTTCCTGCATACTTTGCCTCTCCCCTTTCCCTGTTCCTAATAAACTTCTCTGGGATTACTTTTCTTCTTCCTGCTATTGCTCTTAGCACTTCTATGCTCAACCATTGTATTTGGGATGTTCTGCCATCAGTCTACAAATTGATCAATTACCACCACTCATTATTAATTTATTGTTCATATTTGTTTGCACTATTGTTCACTGTGTATTTCTTGATTGTTTAGCAGTTACCTTTTGAAATGTATTCACTCCCTACCCTTCCCCGGGTACACCTGAAATGAGCTTTGGCTCATTCACCTTTCCTTGTCACCTATTAGTAAATAAATACATAAAATTCACCTACTATTATCCTCTTTCAGTTTGCATCATCTCTTCACACAAAATAGATAAAACTTAAAATTTAAATACTGTACTTTTTCAGACTTGCTTGAGCCTCCCCTGGAATAGGTTGGGGCCTCCCCAGGGAGGCTGGCCTCACCATTTGAGAACCCCTGGCCTAGTGGCTAGAGTGTTAGACTACCAGGTGGAACTTAGGAAAGGAGTCTAGGGTCCGGGGTTCAGATCTTGGCCTGGATCATTTCAGATTAAATTTGAATCCTAGCCTGGAGGGTTTTAAGGATCTGGGTGCTCTGTTAAGATTGATGCCACTAGGATGGCCTAGAGTTTACAGTAACCAGCTTCCATGGGTTAACGGACTAGATATATTGGTCCAAAGGTACGAAACCTGGCCTGAGAAGTTTATGTTTAAGTTCAAAATTCATAGTAGATATGATTCCTAAATGACAATGCTATAACTCTGAAAAGAAAACCTGCTAATCCAAAATATTCCCCCTTGGTAATGCCAGCATTGTTATAACTTCAGATCAGTTTTCTTTTTCAGATTCTGACGCCACAAGGAGTGTACAAGGGTATTTGAATGTCTGAACATACCTACCATATAATGCAATGAATTTGTATGTTATTTACAGAAGATGAATTATATGAGTGTGAATCCCACAACAATTATTTAAATTTATTATTAGTAACATGTCTAGTTATTGGTCTCAAGTAATACCCAATAAATGATCACATTGACAGTTTCCTAGTACTATAGATAAGATACAACAGAAATAGAATTTTCTCATTCCTGAATCCTTTCACAGCATAACTACTTATTATTAACATCGCTCCTGGCTTGTTCTTCACTTATGTATCTCACATATTTAATACAAAACAGCATATTCTCCTGCTTAAAGGAGACAGGAAATGGTTTTGCCTAAATGTAATAGTTTTATGCCAAATCATCATCTGGTGTGTTTTTTTATTTGTGCCAGTTACTTATTAGCCTTTCTCCTAATAATGGGCCCTATTCACGATCGGGCAGGAAATACGTGCCTGGGGCGGGTATTCCACCTGCGTCGGTCCACACCTGCGGACAGTTGTGCACATGCTGGTATTCCCTACTGGTGGCCACCTGTCCATGGATCTGCCCCCCCAGGGTGTAAGACTCTGCAGGGTGGCCAGGGGCAGATTTGTGGACTCAGGTGGGGATGCCCGTCCTGGGTCCCACAGTGGATCCCATACATGGACAGGCGTGGGTCTGGGTCTATGAATGCCTACTGCAGGCACTCAGACCCGTGTGTCATTGACCCATTGTCTGGTGTACCCCCTGGCCCAGCCCTTGCTACACAGCACCTTTCCGGTGCACTGCAGGACCCCTAGCACCCCAGCAGGAGGACCCTGCCCTGTCACACAGTCGACCCTCCTGCCAAACATCTGTGCCCACCCTGATGTGGCCACACACCCCGAGTCCCCTGTGCGCCATCTCGATGGAGTACACCCCATGTGCCCCATGTGACTGCCATGCCAAGGTCAGACTACAAGGCATACCCCCCCTGACCCTCGATTCCAGTGCCCCAGCACCCCCAGTGGAAATAGTGTTATCCCCCTGGCACTGACCGTCCCCCATACACACTAGATCAGCTGCCCCAGTCATCATCTGCTACTTATTGAGCTGGGCAGCATGGAGGGTCTTCACCTGGTCCCACCATGACTAGCAGGGCACATCTGATGGGGCATGCAGTGGGTTACAGCAGGGTCCCCACTGCCATAACCTTCGCCCTTCTCTGCACCCAAATGGGCTTCACTTTGGGGCATATACATTACACATACACAAGGATTAACCACCCAATGTACCTGTCACAATTACCTATCTACCCTCTTTATCCTGAAAGGTCTTACTTGCTGTAAAATCTACTTTTAGTACTTTTCAATCAAAATTGCAATTTTGCTGCCATTTGATTTGAATGAGCTACAGTACTTGTACCACAGGACACCCTCCATATTACGCTTTTCTACCTAAGATTGAGTGATGTGTAATTCCTGGGTAAAGGAAGGATAGCCATAGCAATAAACTATTAAGTTGATCTTGTTTTCTCCTGAATTTAATGGGGGAGTGGATACCATTCATGTTCCAGGAGTCAAATTTGGTTCATGAGCTAGCCATGAATAATACTGAGTAAAGAGCAGAGAAGTGTGCTCAGCTGCCTAAGGTAGCAAAAGGGAACTTGTAAACTACTAACTATGAACAGAATATACAGATGCTGTGCAGTTGCTCTTGTGTAATGTCATACAAAAGTGGATTAAACAAGATGGGAAAGCCCCCCAAAACCATGTAAGGGACCTGAATTCTGAGATCCCTTTGGCTAATGAGATAATTAAACAAATGGCAAGAAGAAAACCAAACCTGGGATACTTATAGGATGCAAGAGCAATTTCTGAATCACTGGGTCACAGTAACACTGGATAACTGCAGACAGGGTTTTTACATTCCTAACATCAACAATAAACCCAGAAGAGTGTTTTTTTTCTGTTCACCTTGTGAATGGAGTAAGGGGCTGAAAAAGGCATGATCCCTGAAGATAGATAAGGCCCTGGAGTCCATTTGATACATGCTGAGGGTGCACAGGAAACAGATTATGGAACTGGCTGAACCCCTGGCTTGGCTATTCAATAACTCAGTTCAGTCAGTGTTTTTTTTTTCAGAAAGACTGGAGATATGATCTGCTCTATAAAGGTTGGAGCAAGGAGCAACCACGCTTAAGCCTTACATGGGGATTATTTGCATCCAAGGTGTTGACTCCTGACAATGTCTGGGAGTGCCCGCTGGCAGGCAGCCTGGATGGCCACGGGAGCTTTAAAAGGGGTATTCTGGCATGAACTGGAAAACATGGTCTGTGACAGGGACAGAGGCTAAAAGCTGGGATGGGGTGATTGCCCCCCAGCCCATTGCATTCACAACAGGCAGCGTTGGGGAGAAGTGCATGGAGTGTCCTGCAAGGTCCCTGTTTAGAGCAGATGTGAAACAGATGCCCAGGAGAGAAATAGGTGTAATGCCACAGAGGGAGAAGGGTATGTGGGCAGTAGTGAAAGCCTGTCCTGTCCTGTCCGCGTGTAGCAGTGGTGAGAGCCTTCCTCACCCTCTCTTTGAGAGCAGATGCCCAGTAAAAGAACCAAAATGATGGAGCAGGTGGGAATGGACACATAGCATGAGGAGCCTGGGCATAAGTCTCTGCAAGCAGCTCATGAAAGGGTAATCTCCACCATGTGTTCGGGGTACCCACTTTGGTCATCCACTATTCTGTGCCCAGTGGGGAGGGGGTGAATGAGAGAGAGAGAGAGAAAGAGAGAGGGGGAGAGATAAAGCTGATTCAGCAGAGAGAAAGGGCTGTAAAGTGACACCACAAGTGCTGACTATGGAGGGTCAAGCCCTGTAGGAGCCAGTCCAAAGCTACGGCTGATGTTTTTGGGGTTTGCTCATGCAGTTCCTGCAACATGGGAACTTTCTTTACCAGTAACCAAGTTGTGCAGGAGGGGAATAGAAATGGGAAGTTTAAGCTGCCCAAGGATACAATGAGGCCTGATTCGGCCTCAGGACATGTTGCTGCCACCAGCCTTTGGTAAGCCTAATTCAGCTTTGTTAAACAGCCATAGGGAGATCTTCATGATCAAGTGTAACCCTCTAGGCGAAGTACTGGTATGCCTTGAAATTAAGTGTTGCTTCTCTTAACCCTCACACTACATGGAGTGGCTGTTGTTCCACAATTTTACCATTAAATGAAGTTTTATGAACTTGTAGTCCGGACTGGACATTGGACTTTTTTAGTGTTCTGTTCTTCAATATTGATTAATCCCCTTTACTCCTGTTGGTGCATCTCCATGCGATTTGGGCACCCCAAGGATGAAAACCAAGAGCCAGGTAATGTAGCCATCTGGGTGTTTTCTGCTGTGTGTGGTCACCCACTCACCACAGATATACTACCATACCCATACATTATCGGTGAGGGGGGCCTGCAATGTGGGGGCTCATCTGGGATCCTGTTTTGGGGTGCCTGTGTTTGCCTGGATGGTTATCAGACTCTGCAGTAAGGTAACTGGAGGGAAGATGGGACTGGAATTTGCACTGGCATCCCGCCATTTTGTGACATCTGAAAACTCACACCTTTGGAAGCAGTGCCTGGGAGCCTGACAGTAAAGAGCTCAGCAACGGCATGTGAGAATATGTTAATGCCACCTAGAGCAGTTGTAATTGGCTGTGAAGACTGGTTGCTGGGGAGAGAATTGTGTGAGAGGTCAGAGGTTACTGGAGAAGTGTGCATAGAGTCCTGAGAGGGAGACGAGTTGAAAGCTGCACAGCTCATGTGGTGAAGAAAAGAGAAATACCCATGTGAACTGCTTGAACTGATGCTAAAAGATGGCACATTTACCAGCCACTTTGTCAAAGGAGGTGGCCATCCCTGCTACCATAATCTGACAGTTGTGGGAGACAATGGAAGGACTGACTACCAAAGATCAAAGTGTGTCATTTGTAGCTACAGTATAAAGGCACAGGCATTATGGAACTGCCAGTATGCACCATGTGCTCCCATGGAGCTGCTAAGGCCTCTGCTGCTTTGCCGCCCTACATGTTATCATGTGGCTGGCCTGGACTGTTCACCTCTCACAGCTCTGACACTACCTGCACAGAGGTCGGGGAAGAAGTGCAGACAGAACCCAGACCTGTAGTCCCACCAGAGAACAGCACTAGCCATCTACCCAGCCCTTCTCTGGCCCTGAGTTCTGAACCTTCTGTTGCCAGAGGGAGAGGCTGTGTCCATGGGGACAAGTCTTTGCAAGAGCTACTGCCAATGGATCCTGGTACAGTACCAAAGGAGCAATGTAAAACATCTTCCCCTACGGTGATGGAGTGGCCTGATGTTGAAGTAGAGGAGGTGATGGAGGATGGAGGGAGCAACTCGGAGTTGGACCTATGAAAGGAAAAAAAAGGAGCTGGGAGCTGTCATTTCCAGCCTAAGCAACAAGCTGACATTCAATGAACACATTTTAGACAGATACCTAAGCCGTATGCATCACCTATTGTCCAGTTCCCTGATAAAGCTCCCCCTGCCAGAGATATGCTGCCAACATAGGGAGAAATTGGGCCAGCTTAGGCCCACTTACTGAACTGGAGTGTGGCTTCCAGATAGACAGGCTCCCCAGATCAGTGTATGTGCCATCCCGGAGAGGTCCCAAGCTGAAAGATTCATCAGGTGTTGAATCTGTAAGGAGTATCCAGGACACTGCTGTCCCTATTTCCCTGAGCATATTTAGGACATAATTGAGGAACATCATGCAAATTGGGGTTTTCCATGCCATTCTGGATAAAGTGTACGCCAAGCGGTGGATTTGCACCTCCAGTATTACAGTACAGTTTCAAGAGGCCCAACACCAAGTGCATGCCATGTGTCATATGCACGCCTACATTGGAGCTTCTTTGTTCAAAACTCTTGCTGTCATCCAGGACATAGAAGGGGAGTGCATAAAATATTACGTGATTAGCCAGGACTCGTTTGGAAAAGAGATAACCAAGCCAGACACCTAGTTCTACAGTGCCCACAGAGGTAGCAAGTCAAGTCAGAAGTTCAGCCCCCATCAAAATCCCCCTGGATCTGTCGGACTGCCCTGAATGTTTGGAAAGCCCTCTGTATGGACACTTAGCAAGGACTGCTGAGCCCATTGGAGATTTGGTGAGACCAGCTCTTTTTGTTCATTAATTGTTGTTCAAATGTTCTTGTTGCCTGTTTCCTAGTAATTATGGTGAGTCTCCCAGTCTGACCTAAAGGGGCAAATGCTGTTAGTTCTCAGCAGTCTTGGACTGCACCTTAGGACTGTCTTATGGACTTTATTATTGGAGACTGAGCACCTAGGTGCTGCTATATCAAAGCACCTGGGGGGGGATGTTAGTATGTGTGTGTATGTGCAAGTGTGAGTGCCTGTGTTAGTATGGGTGTATGTCAGTCCATAGGTGTGAACAGAAAGGGTGTTTTTATCAGTCCTGCAGCCTGTTTCCCTAACTGTTTCTGTTTGAGAGAAAGAAAAGAAAGTAATTGAAAGTGTTGCCTGCATTCATGTTGGTGCTGCAGGCTGTTTGTGTGTTTAATACCTGTTGTGAACTATGTGGTGGTAGTTTCTTCTCTAATTAGCTATTCTGGTGGCAGCAGCATTAGGACAGTTACAGTAAGTGGGTTTAGGCATGAGAGAGCTGGAGTTGGGCTGCTGCTGCTGCTGTGGTTTAGGCAAGCTTGTCTAAGGGGCATGGTAGGTGGGTCACCAGATCCCCTGGATAGTCTTGGTTTAGTAGTAGTGAGACTGGGCTCAGGTGGTGCAAATTTGGCTTTGGGGGGGTTCCACCATTACTGTGGTGCACCCCAGCCCACAACATTCGCAACAGGCTAAACCAGGGAGAAGTGTATGGAGTGTCCTGCAAGGTCTTTATTTAGAGCAGCCATAATAGATATGCCCTGGAGAGAAGGAGGTGTAAGGCTACAGAGGGAGAGGAGTTCATGGGCAGTGGTGATGCCTGTCCTATCCCTGTGTGGCAGTATTGAGGGCCTGCCTTGCCCATCTTTGAAAGAAGGTGCCCAGTAAAAGAATTGAAATGGCGGACCAGGTGGGAACAGACAGATAGCGCAAGAATTCTGGACATAAGTCTCTGTAAACAACTTATGAAAAGGTAGTCTCCGCCTTGTGTTCGAGTTACCCATTTTGGTCATCCTCAATTGTGTGTCCAGCAGCAGAGAGAGAGAGAGAGAGAGAGAGAGAGTAGATGCTGATTCAGCAGAGATAGTGGGCTGGAAAGTAACACCATGAATGCTGACTGTGGAGATTCAAGCCCCGTGAGAGCCAGTCAAAAGCTATGGCTGAAGTTTTTGGGGTTCACTCTTGCAGTTCAGACAATATGGGACCTTTGTTTACCAGTAATCAGGTGGTGCAGGAGGGGAAAAGAAACAGGAAGTTGAAGCTGCCAGAGGAAGCAATAAGGATTAATTCGGCCTCAGGACATGTTGCTGCCACCAGTCTTTGGGAAGTCTAATTCAGCTTTGCAAAACAGCAAGAGGGAGATCTTCACAATCAACTGCAACAGGCTGGGTGAGGTACTGGTGTGCCTTGAAATTAACTGTTATCTTGTGTAACCCCCACACTCCATGGAGTGGCTGTTGTTCTGCTATTTTCCCACTAAATGAAATGTTATGAACGTTTACTCTGAACTTGACATTGGACTTTTTTTAGTGCTCTGCTCTTGAATGTTCAATCAATCAATCAAAATTTTATTTGTAAAGAGCTTTTCAATAAATCAAAGCGCTGACACATAACAAGAATAAAACATCAATTATAATAAATAATGACATAAAACAATAAAATGACCATAAAATAATCTATCCAAATGCTAGTGCAAATAAGTGGCTTTTCAGAGACCTCTTAAATTATTCCATGGACAGGCACTCTCCAATCTGATGAGGTAGAGAATTCCACAGGGTTGGGGCCATAAAAGAAAAAGCCCTTGCCCCAGATGATTGAAGACAAACCCTGAGAATCTCTAGCAATCCCTCGCCAGTGGAGCGGAGTGGGCGGAGAGGGCAGTAGGGACAAAGGAGATCTTGTAGGTAGCCCGGTCTCTGACTGTGAAGGGTCTTATAGGTCAGCAATGCGACCTTGAAGGTGATTCTCCACCGCACTGGCAGCCAGTGCAGTTCGCACAGCACAGGTGTGATATGACAAGTTCTTGATAACCCAGTCAACAACCTGGCTGCTGCGTTCTGCACCAGCTGCAGGTGATGGAGATCCACCCCCGGCAACCCTAGATATAGAGCATTACAGTAATCAAGGCGAGAAGAAACAAAAGCGTGGACCAACACAGGAAGATCATCATGCGGAACAAGGTGTTTTATCAGGGCAATATTCCTCAGATGGTAAAAGGATGACTTGACAGTGGCTGATACCTGTGTCTTCAGCATCAGCGTACTGTCAAAGATTACGCCCAGATTTTGCACCTGTTCAGAAGGTCTCAACTGGGTATCCCCTAATAAAAGACCAGAGGGGACCCCATGAGTCAACTTCTCTACATAATGACCTGGGTCCACAACCAACACCTCAGTCTTATCCGGATTTAACTTCAACCAGTTTGCACTCATCCAGTTCTGAATCTCAGCGAGGCAGTTGTTAAAGACCGATACTGCATCATTCTGTTCGGGTGCAAAGGACATACAGTATAGAGCTGAGTATCATCTGCATAGAAGTGAAAACTCAGCCCATAACACCTTATAATGTCTCCCAATGGCAGCATATACACCATGAACAACATGGGAGAAACCACAGAGCCTTGAGGCACCCCACAGGACAGAGCAAAGGGAGCGGAAGAAAAAATCCCTGAAACTACCCTTTGACTTCTGCCTGAGGAAAGAGTGGAACCATCTGAGGACTGTCCCTGACAATCCACAGAGTAGCCGCAGGTGATCCAGCAACGTCCCATGGTCCACAGTGTCAAACGCTGCACAGAGATCAAGGAGAACCAAGATCGAACAGCTCTTCCAATCTCTCGCTATTAGGAGATCACTAAGTACCCGAACTAATGCCGTCTCGGTACTGTGCCTCTTCCTGAAACCGGACTGGAGAGGATCATAGACTTCATGGGTGGTAAGAAAGTCATCGATCTGCAACGCGACTTCTTTCTCAATAACCTTGCCCAAAAAGGGTAGGTTAGAGATCGGTCTGTAGTTAGTGAGGCAGTCAGGGTCAAGGGAAGGTTTCTTCAAAAGGGGTATGTTGGTTATCCCCATTTCGTCCTATAGCTTCAGCACCCTGCAATTTGGGCACCCCATGGAAGAAAACCAGGAACCATGTAATGTAGCCATCTGGGTAGTTTCTGCTGTGTGTGGTCACCCCTTCTCACTGACATACCACCATACTTCTAGACATTTGGGGGGGTGCACACATAGCTACAGGTCTGTCAGCCTTAACCTCTTTTCAATCAATCAATCAAAATCTTTATTTATCCAGGTGAACATCCTTGAGCAGAGCTCTTTTACAAGATGGACCTGGTTAGAACAGGGTTGGGTAACATCCATCATACAAACATACAAATACATGTAAATAAGTATATGTACACAAACACAATGGTGCAGTAATAGGGGAGTCAAATGATAAAAGGAAGACAAGGCAAGCCATAACAGAGAAGTATTCAAATACAAGGGGGCAGGTTCACTATCGAACCATGCAACTGTATATAAACCATGTTCTCTGTATAGAAGTACCAGTTAGTTCATTTATCAGGGGCAGTCACTAGTACTACCCATGAAAATGGCTTGGAGAATCACCAACTAATGGCAGATGGGGTACCAGGAGGGGTATGTAATATGTAAGCGAAGGATAAACATTGTGAGAAGTGAAGTCCCAAGGATAGGTCGGAAGAACTGATGTGGCAGTGGGGGCCTACGGGGAGAGGGAAAGGGGAGTTAGGACTTTTATAGTATGATTGCGTATAGATTGTGGATGAGTGCAGAATAGAGTTGTGAAAAGAAGGCTGGATAAAGCAGGAAGATAGACCAGTATCAAAGGGAGCACAGAGGCATCAAGGTGTTACATGAAAGCATGATGACAGACCAGGGCCAAGGAGGAGACAAGCACTAGAAGTAATTTGTTCATGGTTAAATGGTACAGGTTAGCATGATGACAATTCATGGTCATGGGAAACAATTGCACTGATAATTTCTGAGATGTGAATATAAGAGCTTGAAAGATGAGATGCCGATGGGTGACCTCAGTTTCAGTTTTTTTTGCAATTTATTCTACAAGGAGGACAGTGTAAAGCTTATAGCAGCCCCGTCAAAGTGAGAGTTAACTTTGGTAACCATCAGTAGGAGAGATTTGCAACTTCTCAGGGAGTAATTGCCTATTGGTTTTATAGGAAGACTGTCTGCAATGTATTGGGGCAGTTTTTTGGAGATGGCTGTCAGGGTCCCTAAGGCTGCATTTTTATCATGCCTGAATTGAAGAGAACTCCACCCCACTGATTGATATAGGGAGCAGTGGTGAGTGGAATAAGGCAGGCCTGTGATGAACCTCAAAGCTCTATGATATAATGTGTCAAGTTTGGTGAGGTAGGAAATGGGACAGTGACTATAGAGGATGTCATCATAATCTATCAAGGACAGAAAGGTTAATTGTACCAGCTGTAATTTGGCATCTCTAGTTAAGAAGCGGGCTATCCTAAAGAACAGGCTAAGTCTCTGTCATAATTTTTTGAGTAATTCTTCAACGTGTTTTATAAAGGAGAGCCTATGGTCCAGCCATACTCCCAGGTATTTGAATTTAGGGACAAATTCCAACTTCTCGCCAAGACACAGGATCTGATAGGGCTGAATTTACCATTTGGGCAGAGGGAGAAAAGAGCATTGCTTTTGTTTTCTTGGCGTTAAGTAATAGTTTTTTGTTTAGGAATTGGTGTTGCAGCAGGTTGAACTCAGATTGAAGGTCATTACATGCAGATTGTAATGACGGGTGGCTTACGTAAAGAACTGTGTCATCTTCAAACAGATGAATGTTGGTCTTAGTTATTCTTTCATCAATATTGTTGATGTATATTACAAGTAAGATCGGTCCTAAGATAGAACCCTGGGTAACACCTCTTAGGAGAGGTTTGAGAGTTGAGAGATCTCCTTCCGCTTTCACCTGCTGGAAATGATCAGAGAGGCAGTTGTTGAACCACTGTAAAGATAATAGGTCGGCACCTAGTGAGGTCAGGGAAGAGAGTAGCAGAGAATGGTCGACAGTGTTGAAGGCCTTGCTCAGGTCCAAGAATACGGAGCAGGTGTAATTCCTGTTGTCTAGCTCTCTTTGCCAGTCATTAGTCACTTTGGCAAGTGTTGTGATGGTGCTATGTTTAGCTCAAATCCCTGATTGGACTGGATTAAGCAGGCTATTAGCTTCTAGATACTGCCTCAGCCGGGAGAATCGAAATTCGTCTGTAATTATTTAGATCACAGGGATTTCCGGACTTGAACAGGTGTATGATGTGTGCTGTTTTCCATATTGAAGGAATGGATCCTTGAGTTAATGATAGGTTAAATAAATGGGCGATGGGCACTGCTAACACATGGATGGCCACCTTCAAAAAATATGGGTCGAGGATATCTGCACCAGCACTTTTTTTTTACATCCAGTTTTAGCAATAGGTCTTCAACTTCTTTCATAGTAGTAGGAAGCAAGGAGAAGATTGAATCAGTGATGCTAGGATCTGCCCCTTGATTATCCACCTGAGAGCATATCAGATTCACAGGGGAATTGTCAAAGGCTAAGCCTGCAGTCACAAAGTAATTATTGAAGGCATCCAGAACTTCTAGTCTGTCACTAATGGTGTAATTGTTTAAGGAGATTTCATCAGGTAGTGAGCCACAGGACGTGTGACCAGACAAGTCCTTGATGGTTTTCCAAAATTATGTAGGATTTTGGAGGCAGAGAGAAATTCAGAATGACAGTATGCAGCTTTTGTATCTCTAACCATTCTAGTACATGAGTTTCATGCCCCTTTGAACTTGCACCAGTCTGCAGCAGACAGGTAAACTGATGGAGACACTATTCAAAGAGGACCTTGTAGACTACCTGTGGAGAAAAGGACTCCAGGATTGTAAAAAAGCATGGGTACTGCATCAGTGATTCTGAGTGGTGTATGTGCATGTCTTTTTGAACCATCAAAATCAGCCTAAGTCTTTGGTTGCTTCTACATTCCCTGATCTCAATGTTTTGTACTGAATCATACAGTTGGTACAGACTCACAGGCAGGAGACTCAAGTTGTACTGTTAGTTGTAACTTGCAACATGTGAATAACTGGCACACAGCCCATGAGGGTCTTGCCATGAAACTGATTCCAACTTCCCTTTATAAGTCAGTGATAGTGATTATGCCCATGATATTCAAAGCAGTTGCACATGGCACAACTGAGTATGTGCTACTATAATGAATGCATATGCAAGAGCAGGGAGCGTGCCTATGACTATTCAGCACAGAGATGCGATATTTAACCGATGGAACCATGATCACAAGGTTCAAAGCATAAACCTGGATGCCAAGCAGACTTGAGCCTATAAATACAGGGCGCAAGCACACAGACAGCACTTGATCCAGGGGAGAGGAAGAAAGAGAGAGAGAGAGAGTGGCAAGAGACGGTGGAGAGAGAGAGAGAGAGAGAGAGACAGAGCAAGGGAGACAGAGCTAGTGAGGGACAGAGTGACTGTCACAGGCAGCCATAGGGGTAGAGGGACAGAAGTGGTAGTGGACAGTGAGCCAGGGGCTGAGAGATTGAGAGGGACAAGCAGGCATATTGCCATGCAGTGCACCAGGGTGGCATACAGCCTGCAGCAGCTGACCTCCCGGGGGGGACAGGACATTAGGGGCCATGGATAGTTGTGCACCCTTCCTAATGGAGGCTGTAATGAGGGGTGTGAGGAGCCAGGAGGAACAGTGATGTGGCTATGGAAGGGCTCATCAGCGGTACACCCAGAATAGGTGATACTGTGTCCACACCACCTTTGGGAATTACACAGATATTTAGATAGTGGGATGGTATTACCTGAACAGGGCCATTCTGAGGCAGCTCTGTGAGCTGTGCAGTGAGGAGATGCAGGCACCCACAAGACAGAGCCATGCGATGTCTGTGGAGACCAAGGTGACAGCAGTCATGTGCCTGCTTGCCACTGGCACCTTACAAAGACCAACAGGGGACACCACAGGCATGACCCAGTCGGCCACGTCATGCCTTCTCACACAGTTCCTCAATGCCCTGATGCCACATGCTTTGGAATACATCCATTTCCCCAGCACAGCTCAGGCAGAGCATACAGCAACCATGCAGGACTTCCACAGGGTAGCACGCATGTCTGATGTGCCTGGGGCCATTGACTGCACCCACATGGGCATCCGCATGCCACCTAACCCAGAGGGTGTGGCCTATGTGAACAGGAAGGGGTTCCCAAGTGTGAACTGCCAGGTGGTGTGCGATGCCAAGGGGTGCATCACCAATGTCTGTGCCACACACACTAGGAGTGTACATGATGCATTCATCTGCCACAGCTCTGCTGTGTGCCACAGGTTTTAGCATGGAGACATCCCCATGGGCCACCTAGTTTGTGAGTATGGGATGGGCAAGGGGTGCCGGGCAGTGCAGGTCATGGGATGGGCAGGACAAGGTGGGTGTGCTGGCAAGGGTGCAAGGGACAGGCAAGGGGCACAGCAACAGAGGACACAGCTAACCATGTCACTCTTCACACAGGAGACAGCGGCTGTCCACTGAGGCCTTGGCTGCTCATTTATTCAGTACAAATTGGATTTACAACCTTTGAGTCAGAGACTCATTTACAAAGGCACTTCGTCGCAGGGGGGCAGACATCAAGACAGTCATTACAGTGCAGATTACATTACAGGTGTAGTAAAAAGAACATTTAACATAGATACACTTAGGTTACATAATGTAGTAGTTTGTATGTTACTTAGGTTACATAGTGTTACAAAATTGTGAGTTACACTCATGGATATAGTAGGTCCTCAGAGAAGACAGAGGGTTACATCCCTGTTTGGACCTAGTAGGGAAGAAGTGGGTCTGGGGAAGGGAGAGGCTGTCCAATGGACGTTGTTGAGCCAGGAGGCAAGACGGGTGGGTACCACAGGTTACAACAGGGGGTTAGTTGAACCTACAAGAGCAGGTATTAAAGATATGGTTCCAAAGGGCTGTTTTGAAGGAGCCAATTCTTGGCAAGTTGGAGATGCAGCTAGGGAGGGAGTTGAACCAGGTCGGGGCTCGGTAGAGGAAGGATCTCTGGGCAAGAGAGGTCTTGGATCTGGGCACCTTGAAAGTGGCCTTAACAGAGCTATAGGTGGTGACGGATGATGAAGACTGCTGTAGGGAGGTGGAGACCCCCTGGGGGGAGAGTCCTAGCAGTGATGTCTTAGCGAGAAGGCAGGTCTGGTAGAGCAATTGCTCCTCAAAGTTGAGCAGATTGGTGGTAGTATAGAGAAGATAGATGTGAGTGCAGCTGGGGGCACTGGTCAGGAGCCTACAGGCCTTATTAATGGAGAGTTGGATTTTGGAGAGGGCAGTGTTGTCAGCTGTGGCATAGATGGGCAAACCATAGTCCACAAGGGACAAGATTGAGGGGGTGATGGCCAGCCTAAGGGAAACCTGAGGCAGGCAGTCCCTGTGCTGGTATAACAGGCTAATCCGAGAGTTAATAGCATCTGACAGGGCATTAATGTGGGTGTGGAAGGAGAAGGCAGTATTGAACGTGATGCCTAGGTACTTGTATGTGGTCACTTGTTATAGCGGGTGGGGATAATTAAGAGTGGGGGTATTTTTTGCTTTATTTTGGTGGTGGGAGAAGGGCATTAATTTGGTTTTCTTTAGGTTAATGACTAGTCTACAGTTGCCGAACCACCTTTTGGCTTGGTTGTAAGCTTGCTGGAGGGATAATTGGAGGGAGGTGGGATTGGGATGTGAGGCAATGAGGACTGCATCGTCAGCATAGAGGTGCATTTTACCAGTACATGAGCTGGGGAGGGTGTTGAGGTACAGACTAAAAAGTATTGGACCCAGGATGGAGCCCTGAGGGATCCCAGAGCAAACAGAAAGAGTGCTGGAGAGGGAGCCGCTGGTCTTGACACTCTGGGATCCAGCAGAGAGGTATCCAGAGAACCAGGAAATGGGACCGCCAGAGAAGCCAAGTTGGTGGAGAGAGTCAAGTAGAAGGGGATGACAGACAGTGTCAAAGGCCTTGGAGAGGTCAATGAACACTGCTCCTGCAAGGCTGCCAGAGTCCAGAGCAGCATGCAGGTGTTGGGAAAATTCCAGGAGAACCGTGGTTGTACAGTGTCCTGAGCAGAAACCATGCTGCTCTGGACTAATAATGTCATACTTCATTAGGTATTCAGAGAGCTGGATCAACACCACTTTTTCTAGGGCTTTAGAGAGTGGGGGGAGGATGGAGATCGACCGGTAATTGTTGGGGTGGACTGGTCCCCACTGTTATGTATGGGTGTGATTTCAGCAGTTTTCCAAGCACTTGGGAACTGAGCCAGGCATAGAGACTGATTTAGAAGGTCAGTCAGGGGGACTAGGACTTCGTCCAAGACCATATGGAGGATCCTGGAGTCGAGGGGGTCATTGCTGGGGTTATTGCTGCTTAAGGCTTTTAGCAGGTGCAGCCTGGCTTCTTGGGGGTATCGGGTGCACAGGTAGAATGGTGGGTGATGCAAGACCAGAGGGAGAGAGGTGGGGATTGGGTCAAAGAAGCTGCTGTGGAGGACCGAGCTTAGGTCAGAGAAGGCAGTGTTAAGGCAATCGGTTATAAGGAGTGGCTCTGTGGTGGGGTTGCCATTGATGGAGAGCTGAGATGATTGGGGGGTGGGACTTCCCATTTAGCTCTTTCATATTATCCCAGAAGATCCGGACTGAACCCCAAGTGGAAGTGAGAGTGGTATGGTAGTGCTCTGTCTTGGCCCGCCTAATGGCCCCAATGTACCTATTGCATTCTGTGTTGTAGGCCTGTCTATCAGATGCCTTTCCAGATTCTACAGCAATGTACCAGAGATTATCTCTGTTTTTGAGTCTCTGGAGGAGGGGTGGAGTGATCCATGGGGCATTGCATTTTTTGGAGCGGATCCTTGTCAGGGGGGCAACAAGGTCACAAGCCTTATAGAAGGCATTTGTGCAGTGGTCAAGAGCTGAGTCAATGTCAGGGGTGCACTGGATAGGGGACCAGTCCATCTGGGCTAGGTATTGTTTTAACTTTCTGAGGCTGCTGGGGCATAAACGTCGGTGTAGAGTGGCCTGGGACACTGGCTTCAGAGTGGAAGATGACCAGAGAAAGAGGACTGGGGAGTGATCGCTAAGAGAGTCGGGGAGGACAGTGACATCCCAGATTTTGTAGGGGTTGTTAGATATAACAACATCTAGGAGAGTGCTGGTACCAGTAGAGTGGTTGAATCTGGTGGGCTGGGTGACTAACTGGGACATATCCAGGGCAGCTAAGGAGTTCCTTATATGGGAGGCAGTGGAGGCAAGCCAGTTAACATTGAGATCACCTAGGATGACTTGCTCCACTTTGTGAGGGAGAGATGTGAGGTAGTCAATGAGGGACTAGACCGCTTGGTTTTGATTCCTCGGGGGTACGTAGGAGACCATGAGGAAGAGAGGGCCTCGGGCAGAGTCAGGTGTGATTTTTAAGGTGAGGGCTTGGGCTCCATAATCAAGTTTCAGAGCTGGGAGTGACTGACCTATAAGGGAGTCCCATACAAATAGTGCACAACCACCACCACGTTTGCCTACTCGGTCTTCCCTGTAGATGGTATATCCAGGGAGGGTGATAGTGGATTCAGGGGTGGATTTGGAGAGCCAAGTCTGTACCAGTGCAATTATATCAGGTTGATGTTGAATGAACCAGCACTGGAGAGCAGCAGATTTCTTTAGGAGACTGCAAATGTTTAAGGATACAAAGCAGAGGCCAGTTTCAGTACAGGGTTTAGAAGAGCTGGAAGCCATAGGTCCTGGGTTTGGGTGTACATTACCAGATAATAATAATAGCAGTGTAATCATTCTGGTTAGTCACTGGTGGCGATGGAGACCCTTGGGTCGACACCCAGCTGAGGACTTTGCAATCAGGGTGCATGGGATAGATAAAGTGCGAAAGGTGGAGTGCTCATCCCTCCTTCGGTGACCTTCATCCCCAGCATAGGAACGTTTCAATGAGGCACACACCAGCACATGAAACATCATTGAGCATGTCTTTGGGATGCTGAAGGCATGGTTCCATTGCCTAGAAAGGTCTGGTGGTGCCCTACAGTATAGCTCCTCAAAAGCCTGTGGCCTGTTCCTAGCCTGCTGCATTTTGCACAATATGGCCAATAACCATGGGATAGCTGTCAAAGCTGATGAGGGTGACAGTAGTGGGGACAACGAGGGAAATGGGCCGGAGGGTGGTGGACAGCCCCCCCAGGCAGAGGGATCCTCGGCTGCAGAGGATGGCACAGAGCATCGGGACACCATTGCACAGTAGCACTATGGTGCACACAGGTAGGTGGTGCCACACCCATGCACTGGCCACACACACAGGTACAGCACACAGGCAGGGGTGAGCATGGCAATGGGAATACACACACAGAGGCATAGCGCAGGGGTGGGAGTGTCAGTGCCACGCATCCACACACAACTGCACACAGCAGCGAACAGCAACACACACACACACACGTGCCCAGACACTGGCTAGTGGCAGGGATTAGATGCATTGAACTGGTGCCCAGGTGCAACTGGAGCAGAACTGCTCTCATCATGCCCATGCCCCCGCCAAATGGGCCAGCGGCCGGGCAGGCATGCACACAGGCAGCGTGCGGCATGACACACAGGTGCCACACCTGTGGTATGCACACACACACACCACCCATGTGCACACTGGGCAGTGGCAGCAGACAGTGGCCAGGGTGGCACGCACATCAGGTCCGCTGAGTGTAACCATGGCCACTGTGACCACAGGAGTGGCTGGACTGGGGCCGATTGGCAGCCACAGGCTGCTCATCAGCCACAGGGGGTGTTTGCAACAGCCCCCCAGGGGTTGTGCTACGGGACTACGACAGAGTCCATGCAGGGGTTTGTAGACACCCAAACAGGACTGCCCCAGGCATGCCTGGGATGCCAACAGCAGAGCCCGGCATCGACAAGGAGGTTGTCACCTGACGCCGGTATCCTGGGGTGGACAGTGCACTACGTGATGTCCGTGGTGGCCGGCCACACCCTGTGGCAACCAGCAGTGCAAGGCCATCCCTGATTGCATTAGCTATGCAATCCTGGGATGTGGTTGTGTCCTCCTAAAAGTGCTACATAGCTGCCAGGAGCTGCACAGTGCCCCTCTCACACTGCTCGGACGCCTGGCACACCTCCACACACAATGCATGCACTCCAGCTGCAAGCAGCACCTGTTGCTCCATGGAGGCCAGCAGCAAATGGGTGTGCTCTACCAATGGGTTGGTGCCAACCCTCCTGTGGTGAACGACCATGCTGCACAGCCCCCTGCTCAGGTGGACACTGCACGGTGGGGTCCCCTTGGAGTAAGTCCCTATCAGGCACCCCAGCAGTGGATCCCACGCCCGGCTGTCCTGTGGCCCCTGCAGCCTGCTGCTGCTGCCTAACGGCTGCTGAATGCTGCCGAGTGCCTGTGCAGCCACACCACCACCACCACATGGCACTGCCATGGCAGTGCACACAGCAGCACCTGCAGTGGCATGGGCAGCTGTCCCACCGCTGTCAGGCCACTGTACATGCTGACTGTGATGGTACCTGGTAAGGGCATCTCCCCCCACAACACCACCCAAACTGTTCAAGATCATGGTCACATCATCATTGGTGTTAGACCACGCCCCGATCTGCATCTCCATGCAGAGGACGCCGTGGCTGGCATCATGCAGAAACACATCCAGGGCCTCGTCCGACCCTATGCACAGGACATCCTTCTGGACAGTTGTAGTGTGCTGCAGCTGATCAGGCCCCTGGATGCCAGTGGAGGTGGATAGATGGTCTTCCGGGGCTGGGCCTGCCTCCACGGCTGCCGCTAGTGCCCCATTCTGTGCATGTAGGTATGCTGGTGCTGATAGAGAAAACAGATGTGTCAGTGATGCAAGGCCTTCATTCCTCATCACCACTGCATGCTGTGCGTGCCCAACATATGTACAATGCAGTGATGGGATTCCACCCATCTGAAATCCTCCACCTGGCACATCCTCCACAGTGCTGTGGCACATGGTGGCTTCCACCAACTCCTCCTGTGTTGTGAGCTGTGGCGCATCAGCAGGACCCACTCCAGTGGCAGTCCGGGCTGCACAGATGGCTGCCACCTTCTCTTTGATGCACATCTTATCAGTGCCCACCTTTTTGCAGCACTCCTGTGCAGACAGCTGGTGGCTGCCCTGCTGGTTGACACATGCCGACACCTCTTCCCAGGCCTTAGCCCTGGCCTTTGGTGTGCCCATAGCACCACTCAGCAGTGGCTCCCTGTCATGGTAGGCCTTGAGCAAGGCATCTGCCTCTGCCTTTGTGAAGTTGGGCCTGCATTTGTGAGCAGGCCCATGCTCCTCAACCTCTTCAAGTTCTGACATTGTGCTACCTGTGGACATTGACAGGTGTGTCAGTGTCAGCAGCAGCTTACCTCATCCTCCATGCTGTACTGGCTGGGCTCAGCAGCATACACAACTTACCTCAGATGGTTGCAATACCAGTCCATGGCCTGTGCTGGTCCGTGGCACTTTTATAGTGCAATGCATGCAAATGAGCATTGGCACAACGGTAATGACATGCTAATTTCCCCAGTGTACTGCGCATTGGCTGATGAACTCATTTGCATGTAGTGGCTGAATATCGCGTACTTGCTCCTTGCTCAATGGAAATACTCCAGAGCAAGTCACAGTGCAATGTCCAGGCATGCTCACTGTGCAGGACCACAGTATGCATGCGCCAGTCAGTGTGCTTCTGCCTGTTGCACTGTGCACTCACTGTGCAATAGGGACCATGGTGCACAGTGCATCATTCCAGCTATTGTGCATTGGCGCACTGTACACAGGCTGACCCCTGACCCCTAGTGTGACTCCCTGACCCTGTGGTATTCCCCAGTCTAGCCACACCCATGTCACACATCTCCAGCATTGCGCGATGGGCAGACACAGCGCATGTCTCCACTAGGCATGCATCCTGCACATGTTGTGCACCTGTGCACCTCTGGCCACCATTCTGCCTCAACAGATTGTGGTTCACACCATGGTGCAGCAAGGAGTTCACCAGGCCCATAATTGGACCAATGTGGAGCTGCAGAATCTGGTGGCCTGTGTGCAGCCCCATGCCCAACAGCTCATTGGCCAGGTGCCCCTGCAACAGCCATGGACTGATGTCTGGCAGGGGATTACTGCCAGCCTGCAGCAGAGTACTGGGGTGGCCAGAACTGAGGAGCAATTCCGCCACCGGTATGGTGACCGCATGCAGCAGGACCCAGAGCACCTGCAACAGCTGCAAGCACGTGTCCGGCTAGGAGCCGTGCCATGACCAGGTAAGTCAGCCCATTCTGCATGTGTGACCTAGTGCTGTACTGAGGTGATGGCTTGGCTGCATGGCATGCCCTGCAGAGGGGTATACTGTCATCGTGCACATTGTGGTGTGGTATTGCCAGCCTCAGCTTGCATTGTGATACAGCCTTGCAGGACATGTTGGGCAGGAGCACATGCTGTGCACAGGGGTGGGGGTGGTGGGCACATGCTGTGAATGTTTCCTGATGTGTACCTGTGTTTGTTCCATTCACAGGATCTCAGGATTGCCGCAGAGCAAGGGCAGCGAGAGCGCCGGGGGTAGTCCAGCAAGCCACGGAGGTGGTGCGGCAGGAGGACTGGCACCAGTGGGGCTGCAGAGGGCAGATAGGCACTGTTTTGGACCTGTGCACAGTACAGGGGGTCAGCAGGGGAGTGGATGTGGCCATGGCCACCTGTGTCATGTGCCGTGGCAGCTGTGTGTGTCACACTGTGTGTGGTGCAGGCCACTGTGGGGTGGCCATTACACACGTGTGCCAGCTGTTGGTGGGGTGGGTGTGTGCCCAGCTGCCATTGGTGTTGCTGTGATGCTGCTGGTGCCCTGTGCCATGTGACTGTCGTTGTGCACTCGGGTGGCCATTGGGTGTCGGTGACCACCTCTGAGCACTGTCCTGGCATGCTGGGTTGCTGGCAGGCATTGTCCCACCTCCTGTGAGTGGTCAGGCACCACTCCAGGGGTATGTGTTCCCACTACCCATGGCACACAGTGGGTGGGCATGGTACCTTGGGACCTTGCACTGATCACCTGTCCTGTCCCTTGTCATAGGTATCCAGTGGAGGGGGAGGCTGCCCCTATACTCTCAGCTGCTGCGCCAGATAATACTAATCACATCCACCACCATGGAGGTGGTCTGTCAGGTGCACCGGCTTTTGCTGGTGGAACAGTGATGGAGGAGGCACCAAGAAGCATAGGGTGTGGCTGCCCTTAGTTCAAGCACTGACTTTTCCCTGTTTCCCCTGCTCTACCTCCCCCATCTGTCCCCCTTCCCACTGTACAGTCCTTGTTCTCTGTCACCTTCCCTCACTTTCCTACCCTTTCCCACCCTCATGCTCTTGTACTTTGTTCTGTTCAATATATATTTTATGACATACCTGTCTGTGTCAGTGTCTGCTTTGCAGCTGGTGTGAGGAGCCATGCTGCAGTGGTGTGGTGTCTCTCTGTGTGGTGTGCGTGTGTCGGTGTGCATGTCATGCATCTGTGGTGCACTGCTGTGTGGTGTGGTGTGTCTCACAGTGGTGGTGTCCTGCCCTTTGGTCAGTGTTTGTGCCTTGAGGTGCCCATGGGGCGGCTGTCAGGGGTGTGTGGCATCATGTGTACTTAGCAGCATGGTCCTGGGTGTGGTTTTCCTGGGTCTGGGTGGGTGGGGTACAGCATGCAGTTGGGGGGGACTCCATTGGTGGCCCTCTGTTGGCCATTGGTGCCACCTATTGCCTGCTTTCTGTGCCACTGTTGTGTTCCAGGGTGGGGGAGTCTGGATGCCTCTGTGTACCCTGCTAATGATGGCCACCTGTGGTTCCCTGGCACTATCCCTGGGTCTGTTCCTGTGCCATGCCCCCCTCTGTTGCTCTGCTGCTGTGCTCCCAAGGTTGCCTGTGGCTTCTCTTTCTGTGCCATGGCACATGTCTGGTTGCACCATGGTGCATGTCTGGTTGTGCAATGATGCATCTCCACTATATTCAGCTGAGTTGTGCTGGCGCAGCTCGGCATGCACAACCTCTGAATATGGTACTTGCCGTGATATGGGATAGCACTTGCACTGCGCCAGACTTGTGCACTTTTCTGAATATCTGGCCCCATATGTATTTTAGAGATTATGATTTAATACTCCTTTCATTGGAACAAACAAGGGGGTTGCCAGTGCTTGAATTCAAAGAGGGGAAATATTCTTCACTGCTGTGATTATTTAAAGCTCTATTCTCTACAGTGGATATTTATCACTGACTGATCAGCATAAGGAAGAAAAAAAAAGGTTTCCCCTTCAAGTTTGGTTTTATGTGAAGAAGGATTCAATTTAAATGACATTAACCAAGAAAGTCCTTGGCATCAAGTGGTATTTGACTCCCTTACTCTATTCTCTACTGATACATCCCTGGTGTCTAGTTATTCCCTTCTTTCATCCATAATGTGCCAATAAGGCATTGGATCCAGTTGTACCCCATACCTGTCTCCACCCCATGCCTCTAAGTTCCTGTCATCCAGTGGAATGCCTCTCTCACACAATCCTGACCCATACAAATAGATCCCTGGTATCTAGTTGATCCCATTCCTCACTGGATTCCATACCTAAAGTCCCTGAAGGCAGTGACACCACAACCAAAACATATCCCGAGAATGAGTTCCATAGGTCTAGCACAGCCACGGAGAAGGCATGATCTCCTTAAGCAGCAACCTTGCCCTGGGAACTTCCAAGAGGTCACCTTCGGAAGGTGAGCTGAGCAGTGCTGAAACAGAAGCTCTAGCAGATAGTCTGGTCCATGACCAGGTAGGGCTTTATAGGTCAGTAATCTGACTTTGAAGGCAATCTTCCACCTCATCGGCAGTCAGTGTTGTCCATGGAGGACAAGTGTAATATGTTCAGATCTAGATACACCCATCAGTAGCCTAGCTGCTGCATTCTACACTAGCTGCTGACAGCAGATATTGCCTCCTGAAAGCCCTAGGCCCAAAGCATTACAGTAGTCCAACCTCGATGTGACAAAGACATGTATCAGGGGCAAGATCATCAGGCGGTACCAGGGAATGGAGCCTGGTGATGTTCTTCAGATGCTAAAAAACACTTTGGGTGGCGATTGACACCTGCGCATCAAGTGTCAGGCCATCATCAAGTACCACACCCAGATCCCTAACCCACGTCAAGAGGATTAGGGATGAGCCACCCCAGTCTAAGACCCAGGTCACTCCCCAGCACACCTCCACCTTGCCAATGACCCAATTCCACCGCCAATACCTACGCCTTGTCTGAATAGAGTCATAATCAGTTTTGAGTCATCCAGTGCTGGATCTTGGCCATGCAGGTGTTAAACACAGACACTGCCACCTGGCTCCCAGGTGCACAGGACAGGTATAGCTGGGTATCAACTGCATAGCAATGAAAACCCAAACCATGCTACCTGATAACATTTCTCAAGGGCAGCATGTACACCGTGAACAAAAGAGGTGACAAGACCGAACCTTGATGAACTCCACAGCGTAGTGGCATCAGGCTGGATGAGGATAACCCCATCACCACCCTTTGCATTCTGTCCATGAGATAGGACCTAAACCAGCTGATGACATTGCCAGTTAGTCCTGACCAGTTCCACAGGTGGTCCAACAACACCTCATAATCCATGGTGTCAAATGCCGGAGTGAGATCGAGAAGAACAAAGATAGATTGCTCTCCCCTATCCCTCAAACTAAGGAGATCATTTAACATCCTCATGAGGGTGGTCTCCGTATTATACCCTGGCCTAAATCCAGACTGGAATGACTTGAAAATGGCAGAAGAGGTGAGACTGGTCTCAAGTTGACTGGCCATCACTTTCTCCAAAACCTTCCCTAAAAATGGGAGGTTTGAGACCAGCCTATAGGTGGTGAGACAGTCCTGGTCCAATGAGGGTTTCTTCAACAGAGGTCTCACCAGGGCTTCTTTCAAGGCTGCTGGGAAGATCCCACTCCCTTGAGAACACTTGACAATCTCAGCAACCACAGGTCCAATCAGGCCAATACAGCCGACCAAACGTTGGGCTGGATCTGGGTCCAATTCACAGTAGGTTGGCCATAACTTTGGGACTATCTAAATCACCTCATCCACTCCAAGAGGGTCAAACTCACTCCACACAAGAGGGGTGCCCCTCCAGGTCTCTGGTTTGACCCTGCAAGTCAACTGAGTGACCATGGAGGAGATATTGGCTCTATTAGAGGACATCTTGTCAGCAAAGAAAAGAGTGAACTCTTCAAACCTTGTGCCTGAACTCGCTCCACCCTATGAGACAGGCCAGGTATAACAGCCTGTCTACTATGTGGAAGATATGAGCTGATCTGTTTCTTGCTGCAGTAATCTCCCTAGATAGAAAATCCACCTTTTTTCAGGAGATTGCCCTTTGATAGTCAGTATAATGCGGCCTCAAAGCCAACTTGTCCTCCATCAACATGGACCTCCTCCACTGACACTCCAACATTCACACCCTAATTTTCAACTCCCTGAGCTCCCATCAAACCATGGGGGTCTGCAGCAAGTAGATAAGAGCTGTACATGGATGGGCATCATAGAGGCGAAGACAGCGGTAACAGCCCTATTACAGGCTGCCACCACCTCCTCCGCATGGCACAGGGTCATAACCTTGAAAGAGAGAACTGCATAGCAATGTACCACGTTATAAATTCAGTGGATACACTGGTGGCAGACAGACAGAGTGCTGAAAAGCATTTCATTGAAGGGAGCATGTCGGTGTTTGGTTTCCTGTAAGGGGCTCCACCCCCGCACCCCTCATTATGGGAGGATTGCACTCCCCAACCCCCGATTAAAATAATTAACTCTGGGGGGGGTCAACATGGGGATGAGGAGAAACACTGGGACCAGGATGAAAAACCAAAATGCACAATACGGTTTCCAAAAAGTCTGGGACCGGGATTTGAGCCCCAGTCCACAGATATACAGCAACTGCCTGTACTGCCATGGCTCATTCCACCGAGCCACCGTGGCTCCTGAATGGAGGTGTTCACCTACACAACACTCCTCCTCCCCACCTATGCATGACAGGTACAAAATTGCAAGCACCATATATGTCTTGTGGGATTTTGTACCCTGTCGCACTAGTGCACTGCACGATACATTCTATGTGGTATTCCATGCTTTTTTCTAAGTGTGAGATATTGACCCAGTAGGCCTCTGCACTAATCCTGCATGCAGTTTCCACATTCAATAGTTCCAGCACTGCCTGTTGTCCTATTGGGGACAATCCCTGCAAATGGTGGTACCAGACCATCTCCACAGAGGCAGAACCTTCAGGAGGACCCCCAAACGAGAATCTCATGGTGCTATGATATGAACACACCACTGGATCAATCCTGAGATCAATGACCTTAAGACCCAGTGTGAACACCAGGTCCAATGTGCACCTGTGCAAGTGGAATCAACCTAGGGTACTAGATATGTAGTTGATGGAGGGCATAAGGGAGAAGGGCAATAAGATAGACACCTTTAAGTTCCTGAAAGGAATAAATAAGGTACACTGCATGAAACTATTCAACAGGAAGAGCAAATCTAAAACACAAGTGGAAGCTGGCAGGAAGGAAATTCAGGAGGAACATCAGGAAGTTCTTTTTTACAAAGAGAGTGGATGAACTGTGAAACAGCCTGCTGGTTGAGATGGTGGGTATGAAGACCGTTAATGACTTCATACATAGCTGAGACAGAGTTTGGGGCTTAATATTAACCCATGGGGTTAGCAGCAAGACAAGGACCATGGGGCAGGTTGCATTGGCATAAACCTCATATAGATTCAAGGTCTCAGGGGTAGGATAGGGTATTATGGACAGACTAGATTGCCAACTTCTATGTTTCTATGTTTAGTAGAAGATGAGTCTGCAGACACTCAGTTAGCTCCAAACTGTGGTCAGTTGCCACTGAGCCCCGGGATGGGGAGGGGAGGAAGCATTGGCCATCCTACTGTATCATGCCAGGTTCCTGTTATGTATGAAATATACTCTAAACTATCTCTTCTGCTTATTCTGAGGGGGACTCTTGAACAAAGGGTCATGAGGAGATGCACACCTACCCACCCCAAAGAGACTATTGTGACAGCCTCAGTTATGGAAGTGGTAGTGCTGGGAGTTGAGCTCATGTCAGGTGCTTCCAGCTTTTGGTTGATGACTACATACTACCTTTCCATCAGGTTCATCCACTTCTGGCAGTAACAACAAACACTTCCTGATACACAAATTTGTAGGTAACTGGCAACAGTTTTGGGAGCAAAAGTTCTTTAAATTTAATGGACTGCATCTGATTAAGGAGGGAGTCAGTGCATTGGGGCAGGCTTGGTTTGCTGGCCAAGGCACCTAGCTTCACCTGAGCTCTTTCCTTCTAAGACTGCTTGAAAGGCAGAGTAGAGAAACTTGCCAGAGCAAGGGAGAAGGATTAAGACTTAGTTTGGCTAAACAGATTTACTGTGTGGTGGTGTTTTTATATTTTTACTCACAGGGATTGCTACTGTTTGTTGCTAACATTTCATTGCTTTATTTTTTCTCTGATTCAAATTGTTGTTGCTGGTATACCTTCTTCTGCATTATTACAAGGTGTGCCTACAGGTGTGTGCTAACAGATTACTGCTGTAATCTTCTGATTCAAATTGTCTTTTGCAAGGTATATCTTCTGTTACTGCTTTATTTTCTCTGGAGCAAAGTGTTTCTTACAGGGTATATCTTCTCTGAAATTACTGTATTACAGGTGGAGCTTACATGTTTGTGACTTTTTATCATTGGGCTAAGCAAAATTACTGTTTGACACTGTGTTTTATTTTATTCTTGTTTGTTGAAAAGGTTTGTTGTCTCAGAGGTGTTTCAGTCTCCTTCTCACATTGAAGGAGCTAATTGCTTTTCCTCCCACAGCTCTTCCAAAGGATTGGGTGTGTATGTGGTGGGGGGTGGAGCTGCAAACTGTCAGTAATTTCCAACAGAAAGAAGGTTAAAAAGTCAGGTTAGTTGATATCTTGGACGTAGAAGACTTGGTTTGCTGCCAAGGCACCTAGCTTCACCTGAGCTCTTTCCTTCTAAGACTGCTTGAAAGGCAGAGTAGAAAACTTGCCAGAGCAAGGAGAAGGATTAAGACTTAGTTTGGCTAAGTAGATTTACTGTGTGGTGGTGTTTTATATTTTTACTCACAGGGATTGCTACTGTTTGTTGCTAACATTTCATTGCTTTATTTTTTCTGATTCAAATTGTTGTTGCTGGTATACCTTCTTCTGCATTATTACAAGGTGTGCCTACAGGTGTGTGCTAACAGATTACTGCTGTAATCTTATGATTCAAATGTCTTTTGCAAAGTATATCTTCTGTTACTGCTTTATTTTTCTCTGGAGCAAAGTGTTTCTTACAGGGTATATATTCTCTGAAATTATTACAGGTGGTGCTTTACAGGTTTTACAGTTTTATCTAACATTAGGATAAGCTTTCAGGGTTACTGCATTTATTGTTGACTGATTGTTTCTGTTCTTACCTCCTTGTTCTTTCGTCCGTGGTTCTTCTTTTTAGGCAGGGGAAGGGCCCAGCCACCCACCCCCATCCCCAACCACCCCATGCTACACTCCTTTTATAGGGTACCACAATTGTGACATTTCCTGTGGCAGAGCAGGAAGGGGCGGATCAGTGGGGCCTCCACAAGGTGATCTCATTTACAGGGCACTAGTAATTTAACTTGTTATAACAAGTTAAACAAAGCACAATTAAACCATTACTTGCATTTTTCCTTCTTTTTCCTTCTAATTACTCTGACTAGGTTACAAACCCAGCAACTTATTTGGAATGGATTTCATTAACTGCAGGTACTGTGGAACAATTTTCAGAAGGACAGTCTTACAGGATTTAGGACACTGTCCTACATGCTGGGCCTTTGGAGATCTTAGGTCTCAGCTCCGGGCAGCATGGGCAGAGATTGCACGCCTCAAATTTCATATTGAAGAGGAAATACATTATAAGAACCACCGCCATTTCCCAGCATCCAACAGAAAAACCTCGACCGCAGAGGGTAGTTGGTCCAGGAGGTTGGCAGGTGGTTAGGAGGAGCAAATCAGGTGCCCCATCACTCTCTGCTCTCAACACATTACCTCCAAAAACCATATAAACACTACAAACAGGTATCTGCCTCTATCTCTGAAATCATATAAAGAGCAGAAGACACTGCAGAGCAGGACACTGTGACACAGGAGCTAACACAACAATACTCACCAAATCAGACAAAACTAAACAAGCACAAAGGAAATCCAAAAACTTCTGATCATAGGAGACTCCATGATTCGGGAGTTGATACCCATCTCCAGCCAGGGGTGATGGTCAGATGTCTCCCAGGTACATCAGCATGAGAGACACTGACCACATTGCTAAAATTGTTCACAAAGCAGGAGAAAACACTGATGTCCTAGTACACATAGGGACTAATGATCTTGCCAGCCAGTCAGTTGTGGAGACCAAGGAACACCTGACTAGGCTGGGTGACAAACTATCATCTGTTTCATCTGGCATCTCCTTCTCTGAGATCCTGCCAGTCTGGGAGAAGGGAGCAGATGGACAGAAGGTCAGAGAAGGAGAGATAGGGGAGCTAAACACGTGGCTCAAGGACTGGTGCCAGGAAAAAGGACACAGATTTGTAGGGAACTGGCAACAGTTCTGGGAGCGAAAGTTCTTTAAATTTGATGGACTGCATCTGACTAAAGAGGGAGTCAGTGCATTAGGGCAGAAGTTTGACGTCTTTGCAGAATATTTAAACTAGCAAATGGGGAGAGGGGTGCAGCACCCCATACGTCAAATGGGAAGAACACCCCTCCCCCCTCAGCTAGTGGTCAAACAGGAATTCAGCGTGTTTGCCGTTCATTCGCATCACCATGTAAGAAAAAAGGTTTGTCTCCCCATATGATGCACAGGGGTAATGTCAAACTTCACCCAACAACTAACACACCAAAATCTGGCCAATGGAAAATCATGTACACAAATGCTCACAGCCTGGGAAATAAGATCCCAGACCTGTAGGCAATAATGTCAGAGGCTAAACTGGACATAGTAGCAATTACTGAGACGTGGTTTACCAGTAACCACACTTGGGAGACTTCAGTACCTGGCTATGTATTGTTCAGAAGAGACCAAGGTGCAAAAGGGGGAGTGGCCTGTATGTTAATGAAAATATCAAAGCTACAGAAATTCAGAACACATAAGGAGCCAGAAGAACTATGGGTCACCCTGGAAACAGGAAATGGGACAGCCATAAGAACTGGGGTTGTCTACAGGCCCCAGACCAGGAGGACATAGACACATTACTGTTAGAAGATATACAAAACATGACAGCTAAAGGGAGGTTCTGATAATGGGAGACTTCAACATGCCAGATACAGATTGGTCAATACCAGCAGGAACATCTGCCAGAACTAGACTCATAGTGGATTCCCTGCAGGGGGAGGGCCTCAAACAACTGGTACAGCAACCCACAAGAGACAGGGCTATCCTAGATCTAGTACTAACTAACAAAGAAGGGATCACAGATCTCCAGGTAGAAGGTCACCTGGGGGCCAGTGACCATCACATGGTATAGTTCAATTTGGCTACTACATCTAAATCATCCCATTCCAAGGCAAAAATATGGGACTTCAGAGGAGCTGACTTTGATAAGATGGCCAACAGAGTTAAGCTAGCCCTGGCAAAAGAAACACAGGTGAGGAGGTACAGAAAGCAGCAAGCATTAAGGATGCAATACTTGAAGCAACATCCCATTGTGTTAGACAGAAAAGGAAGTGCAAAGAAGAAGGAAACCACTTTGGTTCTCAAATACAGTAGCAGAAAAGGTCAGAGCCAAAAGGCTGGCCTTCAGGAAATATAAGGAACACAGCAGGATGAAGATGGGAGGCATACCAACTGCCCTAAGGGAAGCAGGAGTGAGCAGTAAGGCAGGCAAAGTCCCAAACTGAGGAAACACTAGCACGAACAGTAAAGAAGGTGACAAGACTTTCTATAGATACATTAGTGAAAGGAGAAAGTCCAGAGGTATTGCTAAGCTTAATGGAGAAAGAGGAGCAAGTGAGGAGGAGGACCCTGTAAAGGCATCTATCCTAAATAGATACTTTTGCTCAGTATTTACTGAAGAGAAGGTAGGGCAGGGCCACAGCCCAGCATCATGGACACAGGGGAGGAGGAGGTGAGCACTACTCCCTTCACAAAAAGAAAGGGTCCTACAAGGCTTGCTCAGCTCAGGGTGGATAAGGCAATGGGACCTGATGGCATACATCCCAGGGTACTAAGGAGCTAAAGGAGGAACTAGAGAGCCATTAGCAGAATTGTTTAGTGAGTCTCTGAGCACAGGAGAGGTCCCAGAAGACTGGAGAAGGGCTCATGTGATCCCGCCTCACAAGAGTGGTAGCAGGAGGAGGCGGGGAACTACAGACCGGTCAGTCTTACCTCAGTAGTGGGCAGGATTATGGAGGCACCCTTAAGGAAAGGATAGTGCAACACCTGGAATCCATAGGGGCACAGGATCCAAGACAGCATGGGTTTACAAAGGAAGGTCCTGTCAAACTAATCTCATAGATTTCTTTGACTGGGTAACCAGAGTGGTGGACCAAGGGGAGCAGTTGATGTCGCCTACCTTGACTTCAGCAAAGCTTGACACTGTTCCACATAGAAGATTGATAAATAAGCTTGGTTGGCTCGGGGTGGGTCAGAAGTTGGTCAACTGGGTGGCAAATTGGTTGACTGGCAGAAAACAGAGAGTGGTGGTAAATGGTATACAGTCAGAAGAGATGCAAGTCACAAGTGGGGTACCTCAGGGATCAGTTCTGGGGCCAGTCCTATTCAACATCTTCATTAGTGACCTCGCAGATGGACTAGAGGGTAAGAGCTTGTCTGTTTGCAGATGACACCAAGATCTGCAACAGAGTAGATGATCCAGATGGGGTGGGCAGAATGAGAAGAGATCTGGATAAACTAGCAGAATGGTCAGAACAGTGGCAACTGGGATTTAATGCAAAGAAGTGCAAAATCATGCACATAGGAAGAGAAACCTGAAGCCACTTATGGCTGGGAGGAGTTGCTAGCAGTCACAAGGAAGAAAGAGACTTGGGCATCATCATCACTGATGATCTGAAATCATCCAAGCAGACCTCTAAAGCAGTAGGTAAGGCTAGGGGGGTGTTAGGGTGTATTAGTAGGGGTATCACAAGTCGTAAGAGGATGGTAATAATCCCTCTGTACAAGACATTGGTTAGGCCCCATCTGGAGTACTGCGTACAGTATTGGAGGCCACACCTTCAAAAGGACATTAACAAATTGTGGCAGTCCAGAGAGGAGCAGCCAAATGGTGCAGGGACTGCATCAGAAGACATATGAGGACAGATTAGCGGAGCTCAATATGTATACCCTTGAGCAAAGGAGGGAGAGAGGTGATATGATGAGGCATTCAAACACCTTAAGGGCATAAACAAGGTGAAAGAGTCTAACATGTTTAAATATAGAAAATAGCAGGACAAGAGGACACAGCATGAGATTAGAGGAGGCCGATTAAGGGGAATGTGAGGAAATTCTTTTTCACAGAAAGGGTGGTAGATGCATGGAATGGCTTACCACAAGAAGTGGTGGCTATGAATACAGTGCAGGGCTTCAAACAGGCATGGGATAGGCATAAGGGAGCATTACAAATGACTAGGAATAGATAGGTCACTGACAGAGCAAAGGCCAATGGCACATTTATAAGGTAGAAAAAGAAATGGGCAGACTGGATGGGCCTTGCGGTCCTTATCTGCCGTCAACTTCTATGTTTCTATGTTTCTATGTTTGCAGAATAATTAAACTAGCAAATGGGGAGAGGGGTGCAGCACCCCATTCGTTGAATGGGAAGAACACCCCTTCCCACTTAGCTAGTGGTCAAACAGGAGTTCAGCATGTTTGTAGTTCATTTGCATCACCAGGTAAAGGAAAAGGTCCTGCTCCCCATACGATACACAGGGGAAACGCCAGACCTCACACAACAACTACAATACACCAAATCTGGCCAATGAAAATCATACACAATACGTAGTCTGGTAAACAAGATCCCAGACCTGCAGGCAATAATGACAGAGACTAAACTGGACATAATAGCCATTAGTGGGACATGGTTTACCAGTAACCACACTTGGGAGACTTCAGTACCTGGCTATGCACTGTTCAGAAGAGACCAAGGTGCAAAAAGGGGGGGTGGAGTGGCCCTTTATGTCAATGAAAATATCAATGCTACAGAAATTCAGAATACACATAAGGAGCCAGAAGAACTGTGGGTCACCCTGGAAACAGGAAATGGGACAGCCATATGAACTGGAGTTGTGTACAGGCCTCCAGACCAGGGGGAGGACATAGACACGTTACTGTTAGAAGATATACAAAACATGACAGCTAAAGGGGAGGTTCTGATAATGGGAGACTTCAACATGCCAGATACAGTTTGGTCAATACCAGCAGGGACATCTGCCAGAACTAGACACATGGTGGATTCCCTGCAGGGGGAGGGCCTCAAACAACTAGTACAACAACCCACAAGAGACAGGGCTATCCTAGATCTAGTACTGACTAACAGGGAAAGTATCACAGAATCTCCAGGTAGAAGGTCACCTGGGTGCCAGTGATATGGTTCAGTTTGGCCACTAGAACAAAATCATCCCATTCCAAGGCAAAAATATGGGACTTCAGAGGAACCGACTTTGATAAGATGGCCAACAGAGTTAAGCTACTGTAGCCCTGGCAAAAAGAAATGCAGGTTAGGGGGTACAGGCAAAGTGGGCAAGCATTAAAGATGCAATACTTGAAGCAACATCCCATTGTGTTAGTGAGTAAATGAAGTGCAAAAGAAGAAGAAAACCACTTTGGTTCTCAAACACAGTAGTAGAAAATGTCATAGCCAAAAGGCTGGCCTTCAGAAAATATAAGGGAATGCAGCAGGATGAAAATAGGGAGGCATACTAAACTTCCCTAATGGAAGCAGGGAAGGCAGTAAGGCAGGCAAAGGCCCAAACTGAGGAAACACTAGCACGAACAGTAAAAGAAGGTGACAAGACTTTCTATAGATACATTAATGAAAGGAGAAAGTCCAGAGGGGGTATTGCTAAGATCAAAGGGGATAAGGGGGCATATGAGGAGGAGGATCATGTAAAAGCATCTATCCTAAATAGATACTTCTGCTCAGTATTTACTGAAAAGAAGGTAGGGCAGGGCCCACAGCTCAGCACCATGGACACAGGGGGGATGGAGGTGTGCATGAGTCCCTTCACAAAAGAAAGGGTCCTACATGAACTCGCTAAGCTCAGGGTGGACAAGGCAATGCGATCTGATGGCATACAACCCAGGGTACTAAAGGAGCTAATGGTGGAACTAGCAGAGCCATTAACAGAACTGTTTAGTGAGTCTCTGAGCACAGGAGAGATCTCAGAAGACTGGAGAAGGGCTCATGTGATCCCGCTCCACAAAAGAGGTAGCAGGGAGGAGGCAAGGAACTACAGACCAGTCAGTCTTACCTCAGTAGTGGGCAAGATTATGTAGACAGTCCTTAAGGAAAGGATAGTGCAACAACTGGAACCCATAGGGTCACAGGATCCAAGGCAGCATGGGTTTACAAAAGAAAGGTCCTGTCAAACTAATCCCATAGATTTCTTTGACTGGATAACCAGAGTGGTGGACTAAGGCAGAACAGTTGATGTTACCTACCTTGACTTCAGCAAAGCTTTCGATACTGTTCCACATAGAAGATTGATTAATAAGCTGGGTAGGCTCAGGGTGGGTCACACGTTAGTCAACTGGGTGGAAAACTGGTTGATGGGCAGAAAACAGAGAGTGGTGGTAAATGGTATACAGTCAGAAGAGATGCAAGTAACAAGTGGGGTACCTCAGGGATCAGTCCTGGGGCCAGTCCTCTTCAATATCTTCCTCAGTGACATTGCAAATGGACTGGAGGGTAAGGTTTGTCTGTTTGCAGATAACACCAAGATCTGCAACAGAGTAGATGATCCAGATGGGGTGGGCAGAATGATAAGAAATCTGGATAAACTAGCAAAATAGTCGGAAGAGTGGCAACTGGGGTTTAACGCAAAGAAGTGCAAGATCATGCACATAGGGAAGAGAAACCCTGAAGCCACCTATAGGCTGGGAGGGGAGTTGCTGGCAGTCACAAGGGAAGAAAGAGACTTGGGCGACATCATAATCGGTGACCTGAAATCATCCAAGCAGACCACTAAAGCAATAGGTAAGGCTAGAGAGATGTTGGGCTATATTAGTAGGGGTATCACAAGTTGGAAGAGGGAGGTAATAATCCCTCTTTACAAGACACTGGTTAGGCCCCATCTGGAGTACTGCATGCAGTACTGGAGGCCACACCTTCACAAGGACATTAACCAAATTGAGGCAGTCCAGAGAAGGGCAACCAAAATGGTGCAGGGACTGCTTCAGAAAACATATGAGGACATATTAACTGAGCTCAATATGTATACCCTAGAGCAAAGGAAGGAGAGAGGTGTTATGATTGAAACATTCAAACACCTTAAGGGCATAAAAAGGTGAAAGAGTCTAACATGTTTCAATATAAGAAAAATAGCAGGACAAGAGGATACAGCATGAGATTAGATGGAGGCCGATTAAGGGTAATGTGAAGAAGTTCTTTTTCACAGGAAGGGTGGTGGATGCATGGAACGGCCTACCTCAGGAAGTGGTGGATATGAATACAGTGCAGGGCTTCAAACAGGCATGGGATAGGCATAAGGGAGCAATACAAATGAGTATGAATAGATTGGCCATTGACAGAGCAAAGGTCAATGGCACATTCATAAGGTAGAAAAAGAAATGAGCAGACTGGATGGGCCTTGTGGTCCTTATCTGCTGTCAACTTCTATGTTTCTATGATGCACTCAAAATAGTCTCATATCTGCGGACCCAGTGGGAATTTAAATGTTGTCCTGGCACCTCTTGGGAAACTTCCAGGGAGAAGGGAAAGGAGAGTTGATCAAGAGAGAAAGAGGTGGCTAGTCCTGGTGTGGGGGAGTTGCCTGCAACATAGCAGCACAGAGGGAAGAGGAAGGGTATATACCTGAACTGGGAGTGGAAGGTGGGCTTGCCAAGCTGTCATAACAAAATAAAGGAAATGACCAGGTAAATGTCTAATGAAGGGGAGGGTCATTTCCTCTCTGAAGTAGTCATGCCAGTGAAGGATGATCAGCAGCTGGAAGTTACAGTCTTTAAATGGTATGTACAGGTCATTAATGGGTGGAGGGAAGGGGAGGCCCAGGCATAGTGTATGGGAAGGGAAAAAAACAATGGACAGCTGGCAAGTCAGTGATAGGCTAAAGAGGCTAAAGGTGTGTCAAGGGTCTGTGGTACCTTTCACTGAGCCGTCTGTAATGGGTGGGAAAAAATCAACAAAGCAATCTGTTTGCATGACCCATACTGATCCTGCATCTCACAGCACAGCAGTTACACTGCAAGGTAAATGGTGGGAAACTATTCACCAGGCATAGCAAATCTGGAACATGGGGTATGAATCGGTGCCGGTGGTGGGGAGAGTATAGGAAAATATGCAAAAAAATTATATTTCACAAATGGAGTAGTTGAGCCATGGAACTAGAGCTGGGCAAAATCCCTAATTTTGCAAAATTCATGCATTTTGTGAAATATTTTACAGTTGAAAAGTGCAGAATTCTGCTGGCGAAATGCAAAATTTCGGGGGGGGTGGCCTGGCTCCATGCGAGATGGCAGCTTAAGATTTATGCTCCATACTGGCTGTTTGATCCAGAATCATTTTCATCGCATCTAAAACAACATCATAATATTTTTGGGGTAAACACGAAGATTAGTGCCTCCGCTACCTAATCGATATCTGTTTTCTCCGGTTTGGACAGCTTCCTTTCTGTTTGCAACTCGGGCTCGCTCTGCAGAGACACAACAGCAGCAACCTTTACCATGGCCTACTCTACTTTACAGAAAGACCCCTTAAAAAATATAGAAGATATGTTCAACAAACTTTCACTGGATATGCAAGATCTAAAATCCAACTACAATACCCAGACTATGGAAGCTATAAACTCCAGAATGGCCTTTACAGAAAACAAGGTTCGATCTTAATGAAGGCATAATACAAGATCTTAAATCTACAATACGATCTCAAGACCGCACCATTAAAGAACTGCAAGCCAGAATCGACGATCTAGAAAATAGGAATCGTAGGAACAACCTTCGCTTTTTGGATTCCCGGAAGACATAGAAGCGGTAATACCAGTATTTCTTCAGCGAGTGCTGCCACAAATCCTCGGTCTTCAGCCTGATACAGACCTTACCATAGGAGCTCACACAGATCTCTAGGCCTAAACCGCCACAGATCAGTCCCCTAGACCGATCATAGCTAAGTTTTTGAACTATGCTACAATTGAGATCATCTTATGAAGCTAAAGATATCGGTCAACTCTCCTGGCAAAGTCTCAATATTTATATTTATCGGGACTTCTCCAAAGAAGTATTAACAAAGCGTAAAGCTTACATTCCTGCCAGACGTATCATGCATCAATTGGGCCTTCGCTTTTCTCTCCGATACCCTGCCATCATGAGAGTCTTCCAAGGTAACTCCTACCAGGACTTTAGCAATCCTGAATCTCTCACAGCATTCTTACAAAGTTATACTATTAAGGCCCACAACTTCTCAGCCTCTGAACAAGCACAACGCCGTAATGACTTTCACAACACTAACAGTACTGTTACAAGCGATAAGGTTGTACATCCCTCTAATTCCAATGGGATATTAGTCTCCTCAAATCCAATCTCATCTGATCCATCATCTAATATTAACTTGCCCTCTGCCATACCAAACGATCTTTACCCAAATTCAGATCAACCTTTTAATTTTAAAGAAAGCAATACCTCTCAAAATAAAACCTCTTCTATTCCCGGAATTGCAGTTTCTAATAGATATCTACCCTTACAGAATTTATCTACCTTGAGCGATCTCATTGAAGAGGATCATGCTACTCAACCAAGTGCAACAGAGGATTGTGATCTGGATGGTACTTCCTGGACTTGTAGCGTGGGCAATTCCCCTATTAAAAACTCTGAGCCTCCTAAGAAAAGACGTCGAGGAAAGAATAAACAGAAAGGGGATACACCTCGTAAACATTAATAATTTAAATTTTTCATCTACAACATTTGTACGGTTCCTTGGATCTAATTATAATGAGCCTCATGTTGCTGTGGTCACCTGCGTTACAACCATTATGTTGTATATCACCACCACAATGTGACTGCAGTGATGTTTTTACACTGTGCCAGTTATGTTATGGACAACATCACTATATCTTCCTCTGTGGATACATTTACCTCGGATGATTTCGCCTATAGAAATCCTGTTGGTTAATCAAGCAATAGCAGATAGTTACTGGGAAGCACCACTGCAGCAGGGAAAATCTTTCTTTGTTGAACTTGAACTCTCTATAGGGAAATATTAAAAGATATCGCAGATTGGCGATACATTATACATATATTAACACTTCTGCTTTAACTTACTATAATGTGTACATTAATATTAGATTTATTGCTCCTAATTTTTTTTTATTGTAGTCATTTATAATAATCATTGCATCTATTGTACTTTATAATACTGTGCACCTATAATAGTACTCTTACATTGTCGCTACTTGAATATGTATGAATTCATTTAACAAATGATTTTTTTTTTTTGTTGGTAGCATTATAATTACTTCATAATAGTTACCTCAATCATGTTAATTTATTATTTTGATGCTGGATTTATGTCTAGGTTAATACCGCACAAACTCACCTAAACAGGGTTAAAACCTTATTATTAATTCCCACTATTGGGCTTTATTCCACATTATAACTTATTTTCTTTTCTTTTTCTTCTCCTCTCCTTCCCTCTTTCTAATATATACTTTTCTTTTTGGGTAATATAACCCACTGAACTTATATAATCTCTTCTTGATTTGCTACGTCCTAGAGAACTGAGAAGAGGTCTTGGTCTTTAAAGCTGACACTGACCGACCTTTACTTCTCAGTTCATCGGAGATGATTCTTATTTGTTCTTGTTGTTATACAATACTGAAACATAATATTGTTACTTTTACAATATTTAGAAGTGAGCTGCAAAAAATATAAATTACAGAGATTTGTTTTTTTCCTTTATATAATTTTTATTCATAGCTCTGCCAGCAATCATTTTGTCTTTTGTATGCATTGTTCAATGACATATATACTCTTATTTTATTACCTTGGTGTATTTGAACCTCCTGACAACATTATTGCTTTACTCTCCACGAATATATTCACATATGACTGCTAATATATCATTATGTTCATGGAATGTCAGGGGACTCAATACACCAATCAAACGTAAACAAATATTGAACTATCTTAAAAGCATAATATTCAAATTGCTTTATTGCAAGAAACCAAACTGTTAGATGCTGACAATCCCAGATTAAAATGTCAGTTGGTAGGTCAGGTATTTTCAGCCTCTGCCTCATCTAAAAAGAGAGGTGTCGCCATCCTTATCCATAAGAACTTGAAATGGACGCCTACTACTATTTTAAAAGATTCAGATGGTAGATGGCTTATTATCACTTTTGATACTCCTCAGAGCCCTATATCTATAGTTAATATTTATGCCCCTAATCAGGACGACCCTTCTTTTTTTCAAAATCTCCTACAAACCTTAATTTCAACCAACTTAGTAAACTCACCCTTACTGATTGGTGGAGACTTTAATCTTGCTTTAGACAACTATATGGATAGAAGTAACAACTCTCCAGATAGTCATCCCAAAAGTTCAAAATTGTTTTACAATTAATGCAAGATCTCAGTCTAACAGATATATGGAGAACTCTTCATCCTAGAGACAGGGATTATACTTTTATTCTTCTCGGCATCAAACCTATAGTAGAATTGATTACTTGCTCACATCTCCTTCTATTACTGCTAACGTTATTAGCTCTGAAATATTATCGTTAATTATTTCTGATCATGCTCCCGTTAAACTTTTGTTTAATTGGGGCTCCCCACCTACTAAGACTCCCCTTTGGCGCCTAGATCCTCTTTTATTAAAGGATCCTGAATTTTTGCCTTGGATTAGATCACAAATCACAGAATATTTGACTTTTAACGATCCTAAGGATACATCTATGGGTATTACTTGGGAAGCACTTAAAGCCACTTTACGTGGTAAAATAATTGGGTTTTCGTCCCATAGGAAAAAACTTAGGGAACAACAGATTCATAACCTTGAAAATTTACTTGAACAAAAACAAACCGAATATTTAAATTCTCATAAACCTGACCCTTCCTCATCCCTTCATCAGGAAATTTTACAGCTTCGTATGCAGGCTAACGAACTTATTTCCAGAAAAACCAAATTAGCATTACTTAGAATAAAGCAGAAATATTGGGAAAGTGGGGAAAAAGGGAGTAAAATTCTAGTGAACAGACTTAGAATGCAACAATCTGAACGCTATATCAATGCTTTAAAGGATCATTCAGGGAAAATTTGTACTAGCCATGAGTCTATCAATAATATAATGACCTCTTTTTACAAAAATCTTTATTCTTCTCCACCTTCTACAGTTAATCCCTCTGAAATTTCTTCTTTTTTAGATGAGCTTATCCTACCTCGTTTGTCAGAAGAAGCTATACATAATTTAGAAGCGCCATTCACTACAGAAGAAGTCAAAAATGCTATTCTTTCCCTTAGATCAGGTCGTTCTCCAGGTGAAGATGGCTTCCCTGTAGATTTTTATAAGCTTCTTGTAGAACAATTAGTCCCTCTATTATGCAACATATATGAAGAATCTACAGCCGCTGGACATTTACCAAAAACAATGACTGACGCTATTATAACTGTTATTCCAAAGAAAGATAAGGACACCACCAACCCTGGCAATTATCGTCCCATCTCATTACTTAATACCGACGGCAACATTTTTGCCAAAATCTTATCTTCTCGCTTAGAACCATATATACCTAATCTAATTCATAGATCTCAGACTGGCTTTATTAAAGGGAGAATGGGCTCAGATCACTTATGCTCTTTAATTAATCTAATATATAAAGCAAAATCTCTCTCGTCTCCTGCAGTTGCTATTTCCATAGATTTCGAAAAAGCGTTTGATTCGCTAAAATGGGATTTTCTCTACCAAGTACTATCTCGATTTGGTTTTCCTAAACTCTTCTGTTCTTGGATCCAACTTATCTATACAAATCTTCACGCTCGTGTGCTTACTAATTTCACATTATCTCAGTCCTTTGCATTAAAAAGAGGCACTCGCCAAGGTTGCCCTTTATCTCCTTCTCTTTTTATTCTTGCTCTCGAAACTCTCACAATCTCTCTCAAACTTAACAAAATTATTAAAGGTATTCCCATTGGTAGTACATACTATTCATCTTTATCTTATGCAGATGATATGCTTATTTTGTTAGAAAACTTTAAATTATCCCATCAATCTTTTTATAATTTACTTAATCGCTTCTCCTCTCTTTCTGGCCTGTATGTCAATTATCAAAAGACAGAAATCCTCTCACTGAATGACCTCTGCGATTCTCTAATTAAGACTCACACTCAATTTAGATGGGCCACACAACATATCACCTATCTTGGCATTAAGATTTCATCAGATCTGAGCAAGATTTGGGACCTAAACATATTACCATTATTAAATGAAGTCAAAAATAACTTGAACAGATGGAAGAACCTTAATTTATCTTTCCCAGGTAAAATATAGTGATCAAAATGAATATTACTCCAAAATGTTATACTTATTCGCCTGTATTCCTCTTAAAATCCTTCTCACTTCTTGTATAAAATTGATAAAATGATAGGTAATTTCTTATGGGAAGGACACATTCCCGTTTCAGCCGTACTAAACTAAGGTCTCATTGGACTCGAGGAGGCTGGCCTTCCTGGTTCAACCATATCTCTGGGCTTTGAGAGCTTCAAAGCGATTAGATGGTTTACTAAACCAAATGGTAATATTCCCTCTGGTATGATATGGAGGCATCATTATCTTCTGGACTAACTCCAAACAGCTTCATCTACTTTACTTCCATATCTAAAGCTAAACAAAATCCCGTCATCAATTCATCCATCTATTACTGGTTTAAGATGCATAAATGGTTAAACATTGATCCTACTCCTATCTCGATATACTCCTATTTGGGGTAATCCAAAGCTTACATTGGAAAATAAACCCATATATTGTAAATCTGGTTTCATAAAAATATCCTTTTCTCAATGACATATTAATGGATAATAACAATGCTCTGGACTCTTTTAGCAACTTGCAAGCCAAATGGAAAATCCTAAAACAGAATTCTGGAAATATTTACAAATTAGATCGGCTATCTCTCATATTGAGTTACAACACAACAACTCTCCAACAATGCATTCATACATTAATAGTTGGATAAATATTCACAAAGGCCTAACTAGTACCATTTATAAAGCAATTAGGGATAAACTCCCTAATCAATCTCTCTCGGCTAGAAATAAATGGAATCAGACACTTCATATTGATATTTCCGACCTTCAATGGAATAATTGTTGGAAACTTTGTCATGATTCCTTTAAAGATGTACAGAGTAGATTAATTTAATCTAAAATTTTGCATTTATGGTACAATACTCCAACTCATTTATATAACATCGGCGTAGCATCTAATAGCAATTGTTGGCGTTGTAATACCCCTGATGGGGATCTCTTACACTTATTATGGTCATGTAATCTTATCTCTAATTTATGGCATGTAGTACTTCAATTTGCTTCTAAGGTTATTGGCAAACCGATTCCATTGGATCCCAAATTCTGTTTACTTGGCATTTCTGATAATAGAACTAATTTAATGAAATATCATCACAAATGGCTTCAGATATTGTTTATGCAAGTCAAAAGACTTATTCTAACTTGTTGGAAATCTCAATTAATCCCTACCCTGACAGACATTTTAACGCATCTAACCCGTATCTCTTCTTTTGAGAGAATCTCTTATTTAATTACTGATAGACTTAGTGAATATTATCTTTGCTGGCAGAGCTATTTCAATTTTCTTCGATCATAACATATGTATACAGTTTTTTTTGTTTTTTTTTATTTTATATGGTATCAATCAATGCAGCTCCTTCTATCTTAAAGCTTCAATCTATAATCATTATACGTATATTCATTTCCTTTTTCGTTGTCACTATTTGTACTCTTACTTGGTATAGTGCCATTAGTACATATGTATGATGTGAATTCAGTTCAATACTCTTTATGATCTCTCTGAAGATAATATGCATATTTCTACCATATCTTTTACATCCTTTTTTTTATATTGTAAATTGTAACTTTTTATTTCTTATACATATTTTACCATATATAATTCTCTGTACTGCACTATATCTTGTTTATATAATCTCAATAAAAAGATTAACTGCAAAAAAAAAGCAAAATTTCATCTATGAAATGTGGAATTTTGCCTGTAAAATGCAAAATGTCACTCACGAACGGCAGAATTTCCCCACTTGTGGGTGAAATTCTGCATTTTGCCGGTAAAATACTGCATTTCGCACCCACAAAATATTTCATGAAATGTGCAAGATTTGCGAAATATTTCACCAAGTGAAATTTCAAATTTCACTGGAATTTCACTGGCAAAATTAAATTTCACTGCAGCTCTACATGGATCAGCCTGCCGCCTGAGATGGTCGACACCAAAAACATCAACAGCTTCAAATCTGGTTGGGAAAGAGTTAAAACATTAATAGAGACCCGGGGAAGCAGTAAGGTAGGAAATATGGGGTGGAGTGGAAACAATTAACCCTGGATAGACACATGGTTTCAGGGTAGGGTAAAGTATAATGGACAAGCTAGATGGATCAATGGTCTTTCTCAGCTGTCATCTTCTATATTTTTATGTTTAATTCTGGTTCTTGACATTTTGCCATTGAATCTGTGTTGTGTGGGATTGATGTTGGAGTTCCTGGGTGGGGGGCATGGAACCCTTTACCATTTCTTTTCTCACACGGTGGTGCTAGTACCTCAGTCTCTGACTTACTCACTGCCAATAGAGATGTCTCTGATGAGTAGTTTGGTTATGGACTATGGCACTGAGTCTCTCCAGGTATCCACAGCCTAGACTACATCCTCAAACAATCTCACATTTGATAGGTTTTCTCTGGGAGTCAGTGGAGTCAGTTTTTTTCTAATACTTTATGGTTGCTGTTCCTTTAGTACCATCTCATGTTGATCCTTGTTATACAGTCATATCTCCTACTGATTTTCTCTAGCGCATCTTCGTAGTGGAGGTCCCCAGGCCAATGCTGGTTCTGGTAACAGTGGCCAGACTAGACTGTGACAACTCTGCTTCTATTGCTACTAGCATTGGTGCTGATTTCCACAACTTCATTTTCAGACTATTTGCTTTTTCCTATGAAATGTGTTTTTTTCCCACTGATCTCCCATATTTCCATCACAAGCCTACTTATTTATGCAGTTCTGTTTTCCCGTGCAACGTGTAAGCTTTTTCACACATCCTATACTATTTTCTCACACAAAACAGCATATTGTTTATCTAAGCAGCACACAATTGATATTTTTTTACACAGTCTGCTTTGCTGTCCAGCATCTTTAGTTATTTTTTTGCAACTATGTGTTGTTTTTAGCACAATTAAAATCATGCAAATGAGGTCTTCTCACATAGGATTTATAGGAGAGTATGAGCCAGATCAGGCATACGCCCTTGTATAGCATGCCCTTTTTTTTCTCAAATAGAATATCCACTGATGTTATTATGCTTACAATATACAATACATTTAATTTGTTTCTAAATTTATTCATGGTTGAACTTGCCACTACCTCCAGAGGAAGTGTATTTCACACACTTACTGTCCTCTGATTAAATCAGCTTGCTCTCTTCTTTGTATGACAGATTTCACCTTTTACAGTAACTATAGTATATGGGATATTGTATTGTGGGGGTTTGTCATCATCTCCAATCCCATGAATTCTCATGAGTCATTATTTCTGAAGGCTTTATTCTGTATACGGCACGTCTCCCCTTAGTCGCCGGTATTCCAAAGAAAACAATCCCAATGTTTCTAATATATCATAATTTATAAGTTTAACTGATTTAACCAATTTTGTGGCACGTTGCATTATTTTCATCAGACTTATGAATCCCTCTTCGTAAATCTGTATATTTTCGCAAGAATCTTGTGCACATTTTTGGGTATGATTTCCAGGTGGTTTGTGCTCCTTTGTGTTCCTTTTTCCAATCAAACCACAGCATTTCCTATTGTATTGTCTCTTTTGGATTCCCATATACACATTACACTTCATTACCTCTGTTGCGCTGCTGACTATGGGGTTTCTTCACTTGTAAGTGTAGGCCTCCTGGGGATTGTCCTTCAGTCTGTTGGTGGACTTGCTTTTTGCCCTAATGCTGTGCCTAGATTAGGCTGTTGATTTGGCAGGCTATTCTACTGACTGCCTTCATCCCCATCTTCATCATTTTGCCTTCCTTGGAGATTTCTTCTTTTCAGCAGGTTATTCAGTATCTCTACCATTTTAATCCCAAAGACTGCAAACTTTAGCATGCACCTTCTCAGTTCTATGGAATTTAATCCTCCAAATTTAAAAAAGATCAGTTGTGAACTTTTTTAGTAATTTTGTCCTAATTCATGCATTTTTGCCAAATTGACTACCTCAATTTTTGCACTCGATTAGCTACAAAACATCAAAGAGTTAAGCTTTGAAACTTACAGGTTATGAAGATATCAATTGGGAATAGGTTCTTTTTGAGTTTTTGTAAAAACAAAAGAATTAACTTTTTAGTTAATTGTGATTAATTGCTTGGGTGTGCACATTAGCTAAACTTGCCAAGAAAATAGCTTAAAAACATACACTTTTTTCATGTGACAGTTTAATGTTAGTGAGAGAAGGTTAGTACAAGTCACACAATGTAGTTTTAATAAATGTTTTTTATTTTTTTCTTACTCTATTTACTCATCCTGGTTGTCTCTTTTCAGACAAGCACCCCAGCCCCGTCACACCAGCCTCCACTGGGACGTACTACCAAGTGTCTTCCCCCAGGCCTTGAACCCCAAGTGGAGTCAGTGGGGTTCCCCAAGTCTTGTCAATGTCCAGATCCAGTTCTGGCTGGTGTGCCCAGCTTGTCAGATGTGGGGGCTGAGATTGATCATTGGTATCCTGCTGCCAGCATTTGTCATTTCCTCATGCCACTGGCAGAAGTGACATGCATAGACATCATGGTGCATACGACATGCTTCAGTGCAATGTATATCATCTGCCATGCTTCCTATTTTTCTGCCCCGGGCTGCATTTCCCCAGTTTCCACCTGGAGCGAGGCAAGCACTAGGCTATGCCCCCACCCCAAGTGGAAGAGAACAGTCATTGATCCTCCTTCTACTTGCTGGCCCTTCAACACCTTAGGTTTGCTTCTGAGTCCAGGTCATTTGGCGTCTCTAGTGGTAGTGCTACTGCTGCACTGCTGGACTGGCATTTCTTTTAATTAAGAGTAATTAGTTATCTTTGACTAGAAAATGAGCTTTTTATTTCCTGGCATCTGACTGGCTGGTATCCTTGACAGAGGGTGCATTCACATACAATAGATGCCCAGGAAATAAAATGTACCAGCCTAAGTGCCACTTTACCTATTCAAGAATCCTTGTACCCACCCTGCTTGCCCATTGTCAGAAGCACCCCATTCAATTTTAAAATACCACCATTGTTTTCTCTCGCTAAGGGAGAGATACTGCTCAACCAGCATTCCCTAGTTAATTGGCAGCTGCCGCAAGAGACAACACACCAGTCTCCATTGGGCTCACTTGTCACAACATGAAAAATTTACACCACAGCCACACATTTGAAAAGGAAGAGCAAGCCATCAGTGTGATCAGCTTCCCATAACCTTAGTCAGCAGTGCATTTTTTTTAAAACTGCAGCAAGTGCCTCTCCATTTATAAATAACCCAACTGTTGCGTCCAAGACACTGGCCACCTCACAGAACCTGCTCCAGTAGTAAAATATGTACAAATAGGTTTGCCTCCTAAAAAGGCAGACTCAGTTGTCCCAGGTCCTGAACAATAGGGTGGATGTAGGCATGGGACAAGGGACAAAAAGGGGTGGGTGGGGCTGGGGGCAGAGGGAGCTGAAACTGAGGGCATGCCATTCAAGGTAAGAGATAGGTAGGGGGACTTCAGAAAGGGCAGAGTCCTGTGACATCATGCCAGGAGAGGTGAAGTGACTGGGTAAGGAAGGGGGGAAAAGGGAGTTCACAAGGGGCATATGAAGCACATCAGTTGACAATTCTGATTTTGTAGCAGATCAGTGTGGCAGCTGATTTTAATTTTCTTTTGCATGAGCCAATGTGAGATATTCTCGGTAGCTAGTTGAGCCAGTGGGATACCTACGGCATTTGGGTTGGGGAATCGGGCGTTTTGCACAGGGGTAAGGGAAAAAAAAAGAGGTAGATACAATATAGGGCATAGGTTATTGGTGGGCTATGCCACAGTATCGTTGGTCTTATGGCAGGATAGATAAGGTAGGAAGGCAATGGAGATGAAGCAGATGGTTGTAAAGAGTATTGGGTCCCACTGAAGCAGTAGGGGTAAGAAATGATGAGGCTAGGTCTGGTATGTATGTTACGGGTGCCCAGGTTCCATGGTTCTTCACTTCTTGTCAGCCATCCTGGGCTATCATACAGATAAGTGGCAGGAAATACCAGCTGGTAGGAGGATGTGACGGTGAGCAGCATTTCTACTCAAGAGTAGGAGATTTTGGGGAATGCCATCTGTGCGGGGGCTGAATTTCAGGGTAGGGTGGTGGTGGCTGCACCGGATTTGAATCAGACTGGAGAGATGGTGGTTCTGAGTATGGCAACACCATGACATGTGGCTGAGGTAGGGGCACAATTTTGGGACCAGCAGCTCGCAGAGCAATGCATTAGGCTGTTTGGCCAGGGAGTTCTGCTGGTCTGGGAAAAACCCACCGTTCCGCAGCATGTGTGGGCTATGGCCAAGTAGGGAAGATGTAAAACAAAGCCGGAACCAACGGTAAGCAGGCAAGTGAATAATGCATTTGCTGCAGAGTGGGAAAAAAATGCATTATTAACTGTGCCAGTGCATGAAGATGGTGAATAAGACTGCACTTTAATATTAGTTCAGGCAGGACACCAAGAAACAATGGAGGGAACAGAATATAAGGGTTTCACATTAGCGTTCCTTTGAGTCCCAGATGTAAGAGACAGGACTTCGGTAACAGTGCAGTTCAGAAAATGACTGAATGTAAAGCGCATGAACCGTTACATAAAGTGTAACCAGGACTGTGCCTTTAACAACAACTGCAATCTAGCTATATAATGGGGGGGGGGGGGCATGACATAGATACGTAGTTAGAGGCTGAAATCATAAGGTTATTTGGAGGTAATAAGAGGACAAAAAGGGGTTTTCAGAAGCCAGGGGTTATAGCCAACAGGGAGGTACAGAAACATGGTTTTGTGGTTTGCTGTGGTGTCATTAGCTTGGGGCTTACTCCCCCGGTGAACAGGTAGAGGGGGGCAGAGGTGGAGTTCTGTTTCCACGTTGGTCGCAAGCAACGGTCACGGGAGTAGAGCACTGGTTGGAAGTCTAGCGGGGAGAGGAGATGCCCAGGCCTGAACTGGAGCCGGTAGTTGAATGGGGAATGGAATGTGGCCTGCAGGGAAGGGTAAGGGCAAGGCCTAGAAGGCTAAAAATGGTTTCTAGGACAGGAAGACCAGAGGATGGTGTGGACATGCATTTGACCACATGGGAGCCGGCAGGGTGCAAGGGGAATACGTGTCCGTGCGGGGGGCAGCAAATTAAATAATAACCGTGAGGAGGGGAGTGATCCTACCCCCCTGGAGCGCAGCAGGTTCAGCAACTGGGGAAGTTTTGCCAGCTTTCTAGCCTCCAAGGGAGAGCCTGGTCCCCAGGTGGCTGAAGAGACATGCGACCGCCATTTCGGGGAACTTGGTAGGCAGTTTTTGGTGGACGCCATCTTAAGGTATGCAGGCACCCATAAGGTGTCTGCCATCTTAAAGGAGGGAGGCCTAGCTCCCAGTGGGGGGATTGGCAGTGAGATTCAAGAGTGGGAACTGATGGAGAGATAATGGCAAGCAATTGTACGGTGGGTGTTTTAGCGGACAGTGGGGGCCAAGGTGTGGTGCACAGAACTGGGCTCTTCCAAAAGCCAAGGTCCTTCCCTGTTAAGGAAAAAGGAAAGATTTCACAATACTAAAACCGCTGGTATTTGTATCAAGTACCATATAGCAATGTGATACTGCTTAACTTATCAATGTTTCGAGACAGGTACAAATTGCGGGGCATACCCAAGCAGATTACTCACTGCAGAAAAGGTGAAGGGAGCCATAATCTAGTGCTCTGTGATCCCCCAGCAGTAATGGCATTGGGGTAGGCTGCCCCATAACTTGGACATCACAAGCAGTTTTTTTTTTCCAGTGCAGAATTTTTGTTGCTAGAGAATCACCTAATGGGTTTCCTAAGGTAGATTCCATATGGGGCAAGGTCAGGTAGGCCATGATCACCTGACCTGGATGCCATTTTTAGCAACTGGGTGGGCAACATGGCAGCCACCATCTTAAGAAGGCATGCGACTGGGGGGGAGGGTGTGACTGGGATGGGAGGTGAAGAAAAAAATATATATACAATAAACATAATAAAAAATAAGGATAATAATACTATATACACTCGTGGTATCTTAGGGTAGGAAGGCCAACGTGGTACAGCGGTATGTGTTGGTTGGCAGAAATTGTTATTCTCTATGAGTGGAGGAGCTGTAAGGTATGGAAGGCTAGTGGGTGGTTAGTTAGGGGCCGAGGCACCCAAGCAAGACAGTACCTATTGTGGTGGGCTGGCCCCGTTGGTAGGGAAGATGTGGTAAGTACATGGCAGGAACTGGGGGGGGCACCACATAAAGCTGGGGTGTCATCAGAAGTGGAGAAAAGGTGTCATACTTCACAATATAAACAGATAAGTAAACAGAATGCAGGATAAGGGGAGCGGAAGTTTTGACCAATGAACCATTGGGACTTCAGGTGAACCCAGTGGGAAAAAAAAAAAAAGGCAAAGCAGAAGACAGTTTTAGGAATCTCAGGTAATCACAATTAAAAGATCCTGGGGGGGGGAGGTGAAGGGGGATATTGGAAAGACAATGCTGATGGTAAATATTAATAGTTTTATGTGATTATTTTCAGCTTCAAGTTGTAGATCCACACAGCAGGGCGCCCAGGAAAGGACCACCATTGAAGGTGAAGAATGCAGAATTGTGGTGAACCATGGTGGTGAGGAAGCATCCAAGGCCTTGAGCGAGCATGGAGGAATGCCTGGAAGGGGGGCAAGGGAGGCCAAGGGGGCTATAAAAGGGCAGGTTTGGAAGTGCAGCAGGTGTGCTTTTAAAGGTTTCTACATCCAAGAGGTTCACCAGGCCAGGTCACCAAAGACACCGGTCACAGAACCAGTGCCCTGGGATGCCCAACACCGCAGCCAGCCTGCAGACTCCATAGGCCACCATGGAGGTGACAGGGCCCCTGTTACTACAGGAACCTTCCAGGCAGCAGGGTCGTGGCCCATCAATGAACCCAGTGGGTCAAAGCAAGGACCAGGCTGTCCCCTCAATACTGGAAGGAGGGGACTCACACCAGTGAGTACCACTATATGGTGTGGGGAGAAGATGGTAAGCACTTGGGGGGGAGAATTGAGGGGGGTGCTCAGGTCGCAGGGTATTGGGGAAGGGAATCCAGCTAGTGAAAAAGGATGGGCCAGGAAGGAGAGGGTCCTGGTGGAATGAAGAAGCAAGAGTAAGGGGTTGCACATTGGTAAAATTGACCATTCACCTCAAAACCAAGAAGATGTAATAGGAATATAGAGGGTGGATAGTTTATGTCAGGAACCCCCACAAAAACTAATAAATGGGATTGTTCCACTTTTGCATCTTCAGGCCAGATAAATGATTTATATATTATGCAACCTCCAAATTCTGAATTGGTAGATTGTGTGCTATTTAGTGTAAGACACACCAGATTGCATCTCAATATGGGAAGTTGGAAGAAGAATCAAAATATAAAGAGAATTATTGCCTCTTCAAATGGTACCAATATCATATTCGGATAGGTCACAGATGAACATTCAAAATTGCAAAAAACAGTGTCTGACCCCATAAAGGACAAACTATGGTTTGATGGAGTTATGTAGGTGATGGAAGACCATACTGATTCTGTAGTAAATGAGTGGGAATGCAAATTACCCAGACAGGTTTCACCTACTCAGGGATAGAAAGGAGGCACCCTACAGACTGGGGAGGGAGGGGAGCAAGCATGGTTGGGAGGGGGGGTCAAGGAATAAGGTACCTTTACCACCAGTCAGGAAGCAATCAATAACGGACAATAATCCTTTAATTTTGGAAAGGGAGGTAGGGGAGGGACGAATGGGAAACAACGTCTAGGGGAGGTGGCGGAAGCTAGGTCCCACAGGCACTGGATTATAGGTGGTCTAAGCAAAAAAAAAAAGAAAGAAAAAGGGGGAGGGGATTCCTGATTACTCGTTAGCCAGAGCGGCTAGGGGCTGACAGGACAACCTAATGAAAGCAACTATATTGATCATGTCCATTTGTGCATGAGCTTTGCAGGAGCTATTTGGGGCTTTGGGTAGATTAGGGGAATGACTTTAATTACTCTTTTCGAGCCCCGTGTTAGACCATTGCATGTTACCAAGTTACTGAATAATAGTGCCCCACATAGTGGACAGAATAATTGGTGGTGGGTTTTCAAAGGATGAGTTGCAATCAGAAGTCCTGCAGTAGGGCAGTGCACACAACATGAATGCACCGGGGGATTCTTGTCCAATTGGCGGCTGTTTAGACATCTTCGCTGTTTTAGCCACAGTCCCTTACAGTGTCATTGGAACTGAGTAATGGGCATATGTTTCCCAGGATAATAGGCTAGGGCAAAAGAGGCAAAGCAGGATAAAAAGCATGGGGAAAAGCCCGAGCCCTTGGGGAGGGGCGGGTCAATAAATTACGGTTTTGGTCAGGGAATATGTCAATGAGAAATGGGTTGCAAAATTTGGGCAAAGCATACATTAGTAGTCAGTGGACAATGGACAGCAAGGGAGGGGGGTTTGGGGGGATTAACAAAGGACCGACAGCCTCCTCTGGGGGGCGAGCACCTGGCCTCCGGGTACGGAGTTAAGGTAGTAGCCAGATGCATGAAATTTCAGAAGAGCACAAGGGGACATGGGGACAACACTGGCAGGGTAAATATCAAGTTGCTGGCCCAGGCCCTAGCAGTGTACAGTCAGGAGGTTCAGCAGGGCAACTGAGGAACAGGGACACAGTCCCTGGGGGTAATGGGAACAGGCGGGGGTAGGCAGCAGAAAGCTGGTGCCCACAGTAAGGAAGAATCCAGTGGTCCCCCCCATCCCTGCCCTAAAAGAGTGAAGGGTGAGTGGGAAAGAAGGGGGAACAGGGCACCAATGAACATCTGGGGATTTGGGACACATTAGCTTGGGGGGCCCCCTCGTTCCCTTATCGAGGAAAGGATGGAGTATTCCATGGGAGGTCCCTACGATAACGCCTCACTCCCTGTCAAGATACAGCAATGGCAGAGGTTGGCCAGGAGGGGCCAATAGTGATGCTAACTGAGGTATACCAAATGGGAAAGACGGCGTGGAACCACAGGGTGGAAAAGAAGACCAGAAGCTTAGCCTTAAGGGGTATGTTACTTATTTAAATCAATAGACAGGAGCCAGAAGGTCCCAGAAAGGGGAGACTGATCTGACACAGATTAAGGTGGGGAGTACTGGGAGGCATGTGGACAGCGGGGTGGTCGTGGCCCTTCAGCAAGGGTTCCTGGAAATCGAAAAGGGGATACAGTCCTCAGTTACATGAGTGTACAGCCGGTAAGGGCCAGGCCGTTTATAATAAAAAAAAGGGGGGGGGGAGGAGTACACCAACTTTCGAGGGAAGCCCACCATCCATCGCAAGCTGGAGGTGGGCTAGTGGAAAAAGGAAGGGGTAGGTATGCAGGAGAGGGGCAGGCTGCTGAAGGTGGACAGCAGGTCTGCCAGGACTGCCAAAGGTGGATGACAGAGAAGAAGAAAGGGCACAGAAAAAGGGGTGGGATAATCTAATTCAGAGGGCCACAGAACAACACCAGACAGATGAGTGGTATCAGTGTACACCCATACCCAACAAGAGAGAAGAAAATGAAGAGAGCGGCCCCCAGATGTACATCTGGGGGGCGAGAAGAGAAACAAGAATGAAAATGGTGTTTATGAATATTGTGGCAGCCACCAGATGTACGTCGCGGGGCAAGAAGGGAAAACAATGTGGAAAAATGTGGTTTGTGGAAAATGTGTATAATAAAGATACTGATGAACATAATGTTGTAAAATATGAGGATGGAAATATTGTGTTAGTGGACATTTGGAAGAGATTATAATAAATTAATTGCCAACTGGGCATCCCCACAAATGGTAGTCAGTGTTTTTATTGGGCAGGGCTCTGGGGACAAATCGTTATTTTTTTTAACACAAATCCCCTTCTGCTAACTTAATGCAATTACTACTACTTCTAATGTTTATTTCCCTGATCACAAGATCACGGTGCTGCACTCCAACAGCCAAACCTGGTATTTTGTAAGTAGTCACCAAACATTTTTCTTCATGTCTGCAACTCCATCACATCAAAACAGATCCCCATTACCAATCCTCTTCGAGGCATGGAAGCGGTACACAATTCAGTGAGAACAGGCTTTCATATAGTCATCAGCTCAAATTTAAAATGTAACACCTTACTGTGTTACAGTTAAAGTCAAAAACATGTTTACAGTGCTGCCATGGCACATTGCATGTGTTGCTCTACACTTCCTGGTTTACAAGTCAGGTCAAGAAAGATCGTGCACATAACAGCCGCAAATTCCAAGTGTAAAAAAAAACACTCCTTCAAGTGGGGCAGAAAACTATTTTGTGTTTTTTTTTTTTGTTTGTTTGTTTTTTTTGCAGACTGCTGGGGAGGAAAACTTAACAACTCACTGTCCTGTTATGGGGCGGGGGGTTAAGTACAACACAATGGCACTGTGGAAGGAGTGGCAACAAGAGATAGGATAGCACAGAAAGGAAGGGATTACTTTACAAGCAAAAGACTTGAAATTCAGTCTTGCAATATTTTAATTTAATTTCTTCTTTAATTTTGTAAAAACCCACACAAACATGCCACAGGTATCCCATTTTCTAAGCGCAATAATACCCTCCAGTGTGGGTGGTATGGACAATACCATACCTTCTACGGGCTATAGGTGGGGCCTCATTGCACCTCTGAGAGGTCCAGTATTGCCCAATACTGCCCACCCTGGAGGGTATTATTGCTTTCTTAATAGTGAGAAAGCATGTACCAAGACATACAAGTGTGCACCATGCATCAGCCACCAACTGGACACAAGAGGCAGGCATTCTCTGTCTCTGGGTGACTTGATGCACAGCTCTATACTTTGAAAGAAGGTAAAGTACCACCTGGAGGCCTAACCTTTTCTAGGATATCAAGTTTCAATTTTAAAGCACAATGAGCCCATGGCCCGTGGGAGCATGGGATCATAGTACACAACAGCCCATGGAAGGACTTGGGTTTTTCCCTGTCAGTAGAATAGCTTCTGATTGTTCAAAGACTACAAAAGGGTCCTGTAGTAGGAGTTTCTACATGTGTTGTGTAGGGTATAAGGTCATGTGTAAGTAAACATTAATCCATGATAAAGGAATGCTCTACTAGGAAATTACCACCAACCGGGCATTACTTCCCTAGTAGAGCTGACTTTGGAGTGAATTAATGCACTTGTAATATTTCAAGCACTTACAAAAATTAATTGAGAAATGTGTCATTTTATAATAATTACAAATGCAATACACTGCACTGTTAAAATGGCTGCAATCCATTTTTCAATGCAGCCACATTTATTAGTGTTGTGGTTTGTTATTTTTCAGCATTTTTACAAACATCAGCATTCACTCTGGTAAGATACATATGTACCAGGATGTAACTCAAACATTTTGTACTTTTGAGTTAGGATACTCGTTAACGTCGCTAATCTACTGTTGAGGCATGCTGGAATTCCTCATTTACATAATCCGTTTTGTACATTAAGGCTCCATATCACAAACATCCTTTGCCTTAATACTGTACAACGCTCGCTATCACACATCATTAATTAAAGGTAAGCTGGTACTTACTGGGCACATTCATGTGTTTTGATTTAGAAACTGAGATTTGCAGTGAGTACATGAGTGCCACATGGCGGGTGGGTGGGAGGTAAGAACTTGCAAGATCAATTTCCCTTCAATCTGTAGTACTAGTTTTTGAATTACAGGGCTGGGGGAGGGAGCGGGGAGTGCTTCTGAATACAACCCGGTGGCTCCCCAGACCTGCTGCCATTCTATTACTGGTGGCTATTTCCCTTCACTCAGTACTACCGGTGCTTGAATTATGGGTACAGAGTGTGCTTCAAAGATGGTGCGCTAGTAGAAAATACAGGACAAAATCATGTACAGGCCAAAGCAGTCTTGCTGTATTAACAAGACAAAAATATTTCTGCCTGGAAACAGCACTATATTCTGTGATTTGGTGTGACTACATCGAGTTCCACTGGATGGGTGGGACTGAACTTTTGTGCAGTAGCTGGCAATTCTGATCTGGTGAGCGGCAGTATTACAAGATGAAGAGGGCATTACTAGGGAATTAATGCCCACTTCGTTTTGTACCACGAGTGCCATCTACACCAATTGGATACTGCCATTAAGCCTTCACATTATTTGTCATGTTACAGATGAAGTTAATACATTAATTTCTTAAAAAGTAAAGGAATTTATGGCCACAAACTACTGTATGTCAATGCTCACTAAGGTTGCTACCACACTAAACACAAACCCCACAAAGGTTGGAAATGAACTATTAGAGTTGTCAATCCAGAGCCTGTAATGCTTGGAAATGTGCTATTAGGGTTGTTAAGCTAAATTCTTACCCCACCCACATCTCCCCTACCCTCATGATTCAAGACCAGTCTATAGTACATGTACTAGGACAAGCATCAACACTGTGGTACAACATACAGGATCAACATATTCAAAAATTGTTAAATAACAACCCAAATCATCACCCCCTTCCCTTGTCCCTAACTTTGTGACTCAGGTAAGATATATCAGGTAGCCAGGTGGTCAGTGGTCACTAAAAAGAGTTCATTTGGATAACAGATTATGAAAGAAACTGGCCAAATTGCACTTGCCCATGAAGTGATTTTTGAACCATAATACTGCTGGTCACTAAAAATATTGATTTGATTACCACATTTTGAAAACTAGTGTCCAAACTCAGTACTTGCTCACAAACTGATTTGTCTTACCATCCTTGTGACCCAACATCAAGCTAGATCTACACCACTGAGCTACAAGAACATACCAGGTTATGTGAGTCTATAAGGTTTAATATCAACTTGCATAGTTACCACACACTTGTATGCTTGTTGGTGCATGGTGTTGTGGACCTTGTGTATAGTATGACATACCTTTAACAGCAATATGTTTTGTCACATACTGTATTGACTAGTAGCATATATGACATCCAATTACAACTTGTTTCATGGAGCTACTGAAGGATGTAATGTAAAACAGTATACATCTCCCAAACATTTATTTTATTGTGATCTCTGATTAACACTTTTGAGAACAAGCTCATTACATAGGTTCCACGTCAGGTAAAACAAATACAGTGATAACAGCTAGTAATACAAGTAAGCAGGTAGTTAACAGTAGTTACTTAGGTTCCACGACAGGTAAAACAATACATTGACAACAGTTGGTATTACATGTAAGCAGGTAATGAAAGGACAAAGGCATGCAATGCAGTACATTGTAGAACTACTTAACAAAAGAAAACAACAAAGCAGCCAATCTACATTAAGTGCCATTTGTTCAAGGAAGGTACAGGGTGATGAGTAAGAGGTAAGTGTGCAGGGCGAGAGATACATTGGTCCAAGAGGCTTTGTCACTAGAGGGTCAGGGGAGTGAGCAGGTAAGTGAGAAGGGAAAGAGATACTTCAGCCAAAAGGGCCTAGTTGAAGGAGGGTCGGGGGAGTAGGATTGTCAGTGAAATTGTCACAGTGACTGTCTAGTTGGGATGGAAGATTAGGAGGTGGAGGTAGGAGTATTGGCAAGTTCAGAATTATCTACAGGGAGACAGGCAAGAATTTGATAGGAAGTGGGCCGAGGATTAGAGATGCAGCAAATTTAAAATCTGCTGGCAAATAGTGAGCAGTGGCCACTTAGCGATGCACGCACGGCTAGCGGGTGCCCATAGAAAGGCTCACTTCACTTTGTTATTATTACTTCGCATTATCATTCCGCCTTAAATACGATGTAAGGTGGAGTGACAACAATATTGGCAGCATCCCACCCACACAGTTACCAGAATGAATGTGCATCCCCAAAGTGCTACTGTCTGGTGTCCATAAAACTCCCCAGTGCTGATGAAGTGAAATTAGAGTGTAACAAGAAATGCAAACAGTCCCAGAATTAATGGCACACTCAGTCGTGCATGCATGCAGTGGTCAGGTCACACACAGAGTCACCAGAATTAATGTGCATCCCCAAAATGCTACTGTCTTGTGTCCAGAAAAGTCCTCAGTGCTGACGAAGTGAAATGAGAGAGTAACAAGAAATGCAGTCTCCCAGAATTAATGGTGCTATGCAAATGCACAGACAGATTAAGATTGCACGGCACACTCAAGGGATGCATATGAAAAGGCACAACAACACCTAACCAGTGCTCACAAGTCACAAATCCAAATCTGGGAAGGAAATACATTTTGCCAGTTGTGGGATTATTGCACGGCAGTAACAATCCGCTACCAGTAAAGATACCACAAACAAGTATAAAAAATTCATGCAAGTGCGGTGGATAGCAGGTTCACACTGCTGCAATTACTCCATAACACAATAAAAGGAGTCTGATTTAATGTCACGCATCACACACACACACTCACACACACTACAAGTAATGCATAGCAAATTGAAGACCTTTAGTAATATAACCAAATGTTTTAAACCAACTGAAATTATATACTGCTGCAACACAACAATCAGCAAAAAAATGTCAAGAATTACTGAAAATATTACTGTGTGTACATTAATACAGTTATACTAGAAAAATATAACCAAAACAGAAAGACTGCCTTTTTCTCCCAGTTAATCTACCTACACCACAAATATGTCCCTTCCCCAAAGCACACTTCACAGTACACAGACTGACTGTTGTAAATTAACATTCAAAATCCACACAACAATAAACACTTGATAATATGAGCACAGAAGGGTTTCCTACAATCGATGTATTAAATTTTGAGCAGAAAATATTACTGAAAAGGGCATTTTAAACAGCTTTTAGAGGTTTTGAATAGCAGAGCTCTGAGAATAAACTGTCTCGAGCTACCACTGCACACACACTACCAAGGCCAGAACTGAGGCTATGCCGAACAATCTAGAGCCCATGTGACCTGCAATCCCATGAATAACTGCAGAACTTCATTTGGAGCTCAATTACAGGGTGAAGTGAGGCGAAGTACATTGATTTCAATGTACTTAGCCTTAAAATTGGTGAAGTGGTTTGGAGAAGGCAGAATAATGCAAAGTCATTGGTTTTAATGGACTTCACGTTCCTCATTATGAAGCAAAGTACTCTGCTTCAGATTGTGAAGTTCTCCACGGATTCCACGTTACTCAGTGAATCACTTCAAGGACCAAATTGGGGCCACTTCACCCATCACTATTTACAGTACTGTAACTCACATGCTGTATGGGAAGGAACACGAATGCCTATGGCTGTACTTCCCCATTGAGCTGTAGCACAAAACTCCCCGACTTAAAAGTGCTTATTAATGAGCACAGTGGTGGAGTGGTGAAGCCTGGAGAGATACTACAAAACCTGCTTACAACACATCCAAGAAACTAGTAAAAAAAAAGAGGTTGATGAGCAGCTAGCTGGATAGATGTGCCTGGGCACTGCTCCAATACAACGATAGGTAAAAGTTTAAAAAGAACCCCTTTAAAGTTTATTTTATTAATGGTGGGTGCTTAAGCATATGGTAGAAGGTGCCATGGAAGAATATCTGATGCCAGGTCCGGGGAAAAGTCAACGTTTGGCCGGAAAAACCAGGAAGAAGTCGGCGGCTATGTTAGCGAGTGAAAGCGTGGGCATTATATCACTTTCAATGGCGGAAGTGAGCACGCTAGGCCGCGAGGTAACAGGACAAGTAATTGAGGTGATGGAACCTTGGCTGCTGAAACTGGAAAGCAAAATTGAGCTGAAATTGCAGGAGGTCTTAGAACAGCAAACGCTGCAAGGCAACAGGGTGGGTGAGATAGAAGACCAAATTTCCAGACTAGAAGATGAGACCATGGAAGTCCCTGGGCATGTTGCAAGGTTGCAGTAAGAGCTGGAGGACGTAAAGGAATCATTTGATTACCAGGAGAATTATCATAGGTGCCTTAACCTGTGCATTAGGGGCCTCCCTGAGGGTGCAGAAAAGGGGGATGTGATGAAATTTTGTGCCCAAACCCTACCGGAGCTGCTAGGTTTGCACCCAAAAAATGGGCTATTGAAGTTGGAGCGGGCGCATAGGGCTGTGATGCCTTGACCCCCTGGTGACCAGCCTCCAAGGCAAGTAATTATTAGATTCCACGCATTCCAGGACCGGGAAATGGTTCTGAAGGCATACCGTGAGAAGGGCTCTTTGGAATATGGAGGAGTGAGGCTTTACCTTTCACAAGATAACTCGCTTCATCTCTTTAAAAAACGTAAGATGTTTAACCCGCTAATTGCTCAGCTAAGAGGCCTAGGAGTGGAGACCTTCCTCAATTACCTGGCTGTCCTTAAAATACGACATGAGGGTGCGACGTTTTCCTTCTGGGAGCTCCTTAAAGCTGAACAGTTTGTAAAGGAGCTACAAAAGAAGCTGGCTAAATGAAGAAAAGGGTTTGAACTTACATTGTATTGTATCTACACTTTCTTCCGATTTGTACTGGGGTATTAAGACTTGGGAATTGGGCCAGCAAATCTGGTGTTAATCATTATTTCTTTATGAGGGTGGCTCTTCCTGCATTTGCTTTATTTAAATGTTGCCAGATTGGTTTTCTTTTTTCCCCCCTCTGCTGTTCTTTGGACCCCCTTCCTGTCTCGGAGGGATGAGGAGCAGGACAATGCACTGAAATTGGGGGGGGGGGTACTCCCGATAAAAGCAGGTGCCAGTGCTGAACTGATTGGAGCAGATCTATGGGCCCTGGGGAATTCCCACTGGAGCAGAAATATGCCGACCATGCGGATGGGTCGATATGGCCACGTAGCGAAAGCTGGACATGTTGGGGGCGTAGGGGGATCGGCTTAGCGTGTGCATTGATGGCGCAGCCTGCTTTCCTCCTCGCAGGATGCGGAATCTATAAAACTTCTTGGCTGCACACGCCTTCCCAGGGCTAGGGGACATCTGCAGAGGATATATGGGGGGGGGGAGTCTGGAGAGTGATGAAGGTTACGAAATGTGTATATGTGAAGGGAATCATTGTGAAATGCCACCTAAGACCTATAATAATTAATATATCGTGTGTTTGGATTATATAGGGGCAAAGGTTGGGGCTGACTGTTGTTGGAGCAGTGGGGCATCTTATCCAAGGAGGGGATAAAGACACACATGCTAGTCCAGCAATTGGTGTCAATTGAGGGGGCAAGTGGGGTATGTTACTTTATTCGGTTTGGGTGGGGAGGGAGGGTGGAAGATCATTCATAATCAAGGGGGAGGCGAGTGGGGGTGGAGGGAAGGTAGGAGAGTTAAGATTCTCATTTGTATTGTGTACATAGTTCATCAATGTGTGTTGTGTGATGCATTCTATGTTGGACACAAACTTTCATGGAGACCAGTTCATAGATTTGACCCAGAAACGGGGAGGAAAATGCTAAGAGACGGGGAAAGTGGAGGGCTACAATATGGCTAACCTACAGGAATTGAGAGTGTTCTCCTAGAATGTGCGGGGGGTTAACAACCCAGTTAAACAGACAACATTATTAGCGGCACTTAAAAGAAAAGGGGCAAAGGTTGCACTACTCTAGGAGACTCATTTATCAGATGTGGAGCACGCCAAGCTGGTGAGGGGCTGGGTGGGTAAATGCTTTGCCGCCTCTTACTCTACCCATAAAAGAGGGGTGGCCATCCTTCTGCACAGGCAGTTACCGATGGATATCACCAGTGTGGTGAGAGATCACCGGAATGGGAGATATGTTTTTGTAGTGGGGCAGTTATATGGGGAAACAGTTACCTTTGGCAGTGTCTATGCCCCTGCCATATATGACCCTGGGTTCTTCCCTGAGCTCCTGGATTTACTTATGAAAGAACAATTCCCGGGACTAGTTCTGGCAGGGGACTTGAATAGTACCATGGACCCGGTATTGGACCATTCTGAAGGCAAGGGAAGGAGGACGGAAGTACTGGGTCAGTGGCAGGAGGGAATGGCAGATATGGATCTGGTAGATAGCTGGAGGATGCTGTACCCGGGGGCCAGGGAGTACACCTTTTTCTCTAGCCCTCATGGGATGTGGAGAAAGATTGACTACATATTCCTGCCGAGGGGCTGGCATAATAGAGTGGTGGATATTGCTCACAGCCCTATACATGAATCAGACCATGCTATGGTTATAGGGAGGATTCAGATGCGAGTGGGTAGAGCCTCCCCTCCCCAATGGAGATTCCCGTCATACATGCTTTCAAACCGGGAGTTCAGGGAATATCTATTGGATCAATGGCAGAGATATAAGGAAACTAATGAGGGCAGCAAGGCCTCAAGAGCTGTATATTGGGATGTGGGCAAGGCCTACATGAGGGTGGCCATTATAGCATTTATGGGCAAATATAAGAGGGAGAAGCATGAAAAGAGACGGGAGCTGGAAAAGAAACTTAAGCTCTTGGAAAAAAGGGCGGCGAGGGGTGAACAAGGGGAGGTGATGCAATTATTAATGGCTACCAGGGAGGCATTGAATGCCTTGGTGAGAGGTGAAGCCACAACATCCTTGTTCTACTGCAGGCGGCAAATGTTTGAGTGGTCTAATAAGCCAGGCCCCCTACTGGTGAGGTTAATGAAGGGGGGTAAATGCCCTACTAGGATAACAGGTATAAGAGGGCAAGGAGGAGGGGTGCATAGGGAACCCCAAGAGATAAGGAGTACCTTCCGGGATTATTATGAGCAGTTGTATAGGGCAGGTTGCCAGGGTAAGGCCCAAATGATGAAAGTTTTTCTGGATAAGGTGAAACTCCCCAGACTCTCACCGGTGCAGAAGGAGAGGTTAAACCAGCCAATAATGAAGGAGGAAATAATTAAAGCTATAGGGAAATTGCAGAGGGGGAAGGCAAGTGGCCCTGATGGATTCCCTGTGGAATACTATAAGGTCTTGGTGGGGCAAACAGCAGAGGTGCTGTGTGAATTGATGCGAGTGGGGGAGGAAGGGGAGGGTATGGTATTGCCTGCCACATGTTTTGAGGCCCTAATCTGCCTAATTCCTAAACCAGGCAAGGATAAGTTGGATTGTGCCTCTTATAGGCCAATATCACTTTTAAATTGTGATCTCAAAATTATAGCTAAAGTGTTGGCCTTGAGGCTGGAAGATTGCCTTCCTGTGCTGATTCATCCAGATCAGACCGGCTTTATAAAGGGGAGATTCTCATATCATAATATGAGGAGACTGCTCAATGTGGTGTGGAGGGCAGGACGAACAAATGAAAAGACATACATTATTTCTATGAACACAGAAAAAGCGTTTGACAGAGTGGAGTGGGAGTACCTCTTTGAGGTGTTGGGCCGGTTTGGTCTGGGTGAATCATATGTGCAGTGGGTGCAGAGCATGTATTGGGCTCCTAGGGCCCGGATTTTGGTTAATGGTGAACCCACAGATGCCGTGGAGTTGGAACGGGGGATGAGACAGGGTTGCCCCCTCTCGCCGTTATTATTCACACTGGCATTAAAATCATTGGCTATAGCACTCCGTCAATGTTCAGTTTCATGGGGTAATAGGGGCTAAGAATACGCTACACAAAGTAGCTTTGTATGTGGATGACATGCTCCTGTTTTTCAGGTTCCTACAGATATCCATGCTGCCTCTGTTGGGGATAATAGATGCTTTTGCCGAGTTCTCTGGGTATAAAATAAATTTAGGTAAGTCAGAGCTGTTGTGCTTTCCTAAGAAAGAGGTGCAGGATGAAAGATGGGGAGTACAGGTGAGGGATAAGTCTATTACTTATCTGGGTATAATGGTGGGCAGAACAATAGGGGCACTATATGGGCTAAAGTATACACCTTTACTTAAAAAAGTGGAGGGAGACTTGAGGCATTGGATGCAACTCCCCATCTCCTGGTTGGGTCGCATTAACCTGGCAAAGATGAATGTGCTTCCAAGAATTTTGTATCCCATGCAAATGTTACCGATGGGCCTGTGGAGAAGGGATATTCAGTGGACTGAGAAAGTATTCACTAATTTTATATGGGAGGAAAAACACCCGAGGACCAGCTTACGGAGACTAAAGGCTGTAATAGGTAGAGGGGGATTAAATTTCCCAGACCTGGGAAATTATTATCTAGCAATACAGCAACGCTATGTGGCGGATTGGGTGCACAGTCCAGCTGTGGCCAGCTGGGTGGACCTCGAACAGTGGGTGTGCCTGGGGCGATTGTCTGCCTATCTACACAGTAGAGGACTCAAAGCATTTTTGGAACAGGGAGGGGGTAACCCATTAGTAAGATCCAAGTTAGAAGCATGGAACCGTCTTAAGAAGAAACAGGGGATCTGTAGGGGTGAGACCCTGCTTTTGCCAGTGGCGGATAATCCCTTTTTTCTTCCGAGATTAGAAGATGGAGGTTTTAAGGAGTGGGAAAAGAAGGGTGTACAGAGTATAGGGGATGTGGCTAAGCAGGGAACTTTATGCCCATTGGGGGATATTGTACAGAATTTGGGGTTACAAAAGCAACAGATGTTTTGTTACCTTCAGCTGAGGGCTTTTGTGTCTAAAATGGATAGGGGAGGGGAGTCGGCGCAGAAATGGGGGGAGTTGGAGTCATTGATATATCAGGCGTGTAGAGACCCCAAGGGGTTTGTTAGGAAGGCTGCGAAAATAGGGAAACAGGACTGCCCAGATTATACTCAGAAAACAAGAATGCTATGGGTAAGAGATATAGGTGGTGACATAACTGAGGATAATTGGCAAATGCTGATAGAGGGGCATGTAGGACTTCTAGTATGTAATAAATACAAGGAAGCCTTTTACAAATTTGTACATAGGTTATACTGTCCCCCGGAGGTAGTGCACAGGGCACACCCAACTATATCCCCAACCTGTGGTAGGTGTGGAAGTGAGAGAGGGACATATATACATTGTTTTTGGGCGTGCAGAGTCCTTCAAGTCTTCTGGGGGGAGGTTATTAGGGAGGTCAGTCAAATGGCAGGTCTCTCCCTGTGGGTCGAACCAATTGTGGGTTTATTTGGAATGGACCCAGGAGAAGAGGGAGTTTGGGAACCATTCCCACGGTGGATGAGGGTTATACTCATATTGGCGAGGCACTGCATACAGAATACCTGGGTAACGTGCAACACCATGGATTGCGCAATGGCGTAGACTTGTTATGCAAACATTAGGCCTTGAAAGGTTGACCCTGACGCTCAAGAATAGAGATGAATCCTTCAATAGAGAATGGGCTCCTCTCCTGGCTTCACTAAGTGGGGAAGAAGAAAATATATTAAGGATGGGATTGGGATCGAAATAATCAGGTTGGCCAGGGAACTATAAAGTAAAGTTTGCTGCTAAATTAGTAGAAGATTAGTGGAGTGGGGACTAGATTGGAAATGTTAATGAAATAGTAGATGGTAGAGCTGGGTTAGAGGTGAATAATATCAATTTATAATTTATGTATTGTTAATTTATTAATATATGTGTCTGTAATATATGGAATGCATCTGTCTGTTGTATGTTTGTTAAACATGTTGTTGTTATGTGTTGTTGTTGTGTTTAAAATACTTTTTGAAATTAATAAAAAGATTATACAAAAAAAAATAATGTTGTGATTCGTGATGTGATCAGGAATCATGATTTGTGACTGCATTTGTGACTGTGATGATGAAGAACGTGACTTGGTGCCGAAGGTGTGAGATAACCAAAATGGAACTGTACTGGGAACGCGAATGCCTATAGCTGTACTTCCCCGATGAGCTATAGCACAAACTCCCTGACTTAAAAACGCTCATTAATGAGTACAATAGTGGGGTGGTGAAGCTTGGAGAGATACTACAAAACATGCTTAGTTCAAGTTCAAGTTTATTGCAGGAAAAATAACTCCATTGAGTAAGCTCATTCACAAGGAGGTCCTGGTATATATATATATATATATATATATATACAAACAAGACTAACAGAAACATACAGTAAATGCACATGACAGGAGTACAAGTGCTAATATGGTACATATGAGGCAAGTGTTCAGGCAGTTCTCTATATCACTTGAAGCAGGTCATCACACTCTTACATAAAGTGCAGGTTCTGTCCATGCTGACTGTGGTAGGGCGCAGGTGTATGAGGGCAAACAGGTAGCATTACAGCACAGCAGTTCTTTATATGCTTCAGAGTTTTATTATATAACAGAAAATTTCTTTATATTAGCAGGATGCATATTCTTACAATGACCATCATTGGCGCTCCAAACAATTTGAGGAAAGTCATTATACATCAGGCTTCTTCAACCATTAACAGTATTTCCAAGCTTCATCTGCATTTTATCTCATAGAAATTGGAACTGCACCTTTATTCTTCCATCTGATACGAGATGTGCATACAGTCTCACTCCTCAGAGCACTTCAAACTGGCACTTTAACAGCATTCCCCGGAGTTCACCTCCAGACCCAAAATCAATCTAACCTATCAACTAGCTGTTCAGCTTTTTTATACTCTAAAGGGGGGTCAGATGACCTTAAAACCCCACCCCGACATAATGTTCTAACAATATTTCTTTATTTCCTACATATTTATTTTATTGAAAGAAGAAATACCCCTTTAAATTCATATAATAACATACGTTCCAGCTTTCATGTAATCCAACCCCCTTTAAAGCATTTTAAACTTTAACTCTGGCATTAGGGAAGCACCACCCCTTTTTCCACAGTATTTAGTAATGCACAGGATGGCTGGCCAGCTCTTAAGAGCAAGCTGAATCAGAGAGAGAGGAACTGCAATTGGAACCCAGCAATACCAAAGAATTGACGAAACCGCCGCCCGCAACAAACACCCAAAAGCGCTCAAAATATCACCCCCAAACACTTCATCGTTCCACGGTATGTCAAAATTATACTAAGGGTTTTAAAATATCAAGGTACGATTAATAAAGAGCTAGAAGAAGGAATACCTGCTCAACAGTGCGTACACTCGCACAGTAATTCCACCGGCAATTCATGTTGCCGGCCGGAACCTCAGCAGCGTTCCTATGTACAAACAACCACATTCCTCTATGTTCTTACTAATAATATCTAACGGAGAACAACTAAAGAATTGGAAGGTTGCTTACATATTATCAGGGTCTCTAAAAGGTGCTTTCTTTTATGGGCATAATTCTAAATCACCTGGACCCTGAACACAGCGCCCTGAGCTTTTTTTTACTTAGCCCTCGCCAATAATAATGTTTTAACTGTCCAAATCTACTCTACCTATGCTGAAACATTATCCTTTATATTCTAACTACAATATCAGCATAATATTTAGTTTTGAAATGTGTACAAAACAGAATACAAACAAAAATCATATTTTCTATAAGATTAAGCCGTCGGCTAAACGTTTTCATTACTAGAATGGGGCTAACTTCAGAGGGTAAATGCGCTCTCCTTAAAAAGGGAATATCTACAATTTTAGGAGAACATTTACTTTTAGGATGCAAAGAAAAAACTACTTCTTTTAAACATCAAGACCGGAACAACATTTTAAGCTGCACGAACGTGCGCACGATGGCACAGTCGTGAAGCTTTGCCGATCGTTCAAGCAGCAACAGCGAACAAGAAAAAGCTACTCACAGGGGCCAAATAAATAGGAATCTTTCTCTGACACCTCCCAAGGACCACACCAAGGGGTAATATCCTGTAAGAAAGGGAAAACAATTTTACCAGCTCCAAATTTGACTAAAGAGGGGGGTTTTCTCCCTTATTACCCTTAAAAATATAACTCTTTCTCTCTTAAAGGGGGAGCTTCCAAATACTCCAGTACAAAAAGAAAACAAACATCTAGCCCCATATGTTATTTTTTAAATCTCACAGAGCCACTCTGTGACACAGACCTTAAGGCTAACAATAGGCTTGAACAATCATAGATGAATGAATTTTAGTGACAGCTACAGACATCTTTTATTTTTTCAGTAGTTAACTTTTTAAAGAGACTAACAGAGACTACTTTGGGTAGTTTCAGAGATGTTTGTAGCTGGTTCCAGATAACAGGGAGGGTAATGGAGATGGCGCGCTTGGCAAAGGAGGTGTGAGTCGTGGGGACATCCAGGAAGATAAAGTCTGACTTCTTGAGTGAGTAAGTACTGTGGCAGGTGTGGATAAGGGAAGTTAGGTAGCTTGGAAGCTTGTTAAGGAGAAGCCTTAGGGTCCAGGTACCAGCGTGGAGAAAACGTCTAGTAGTAAGGGATGTCCAACCTACGGCTGAGTACAGGTCACAGTGGTGCATCCGGAATGGGGAGTTTGTAATGAAGCACAGAGCACAGTGATAGAGGATGTCCAGTTTATTTAGATTTGAGGTTGAAGAAGAGGCATAGATTATATCCCCGTAGTCTAGAAGCGGGAGCAATATGGCTTAGACAAGTCTAGTTCTGATCTCGAGTGGGAAAAGTGACCTGTTGCAGAAAAGGAAGCCTAGCCTTATCTTTAGTCTTCTAGGTAGGTCATCAAGGTGTTCAATATATCCAAGTAACTAGTCAAAAAATTAGTGTTGTGATTTGTGACGTGATCGTCAATCCTGATTTGTGACTGCATTTGTGACCGTGATGATGAAGAACATGATTTGTATCCCAAGTGACTCGTGATGATGGTCCTGACTTAAAAATGCATATTAATGAGTACAATGTTCATGCAGAGTTATGCACCACACCTGTCCAGTACTCTGAAGAGAAGCCAAAGAAACAACTGTGACTAAAGTTACAGATGGAGATTGGACCCTAAAGAGATGCAAATGCACAGACAGATTAAGATTGTGCTGCACACTGATGAAATGCAGACGCAAAGGCACAACACCTAATCAGTGCTCACCATCAGGAATTCAAATCTGGAAAAGAATACCTTTGCCGGTTGGGGTGGGCCGCGGTGGGGGACAGTGTACTGCACTGCTGCAGTAACAGTCACTTGTACTAGTACCAGTAAAGCTACCACAAAGAAGTACAAAAATCACACAGCTGCAGTGGATAGCAGGTTCACATTGCTGAAATTATTATGTCGCACAATAAAAGGTGTCTGATTTGATGACATGCATCACACAGATACACATACTTACACACACACTTAGTAATGAGTAGCAAATTGAAAACTTCAGTAATATAACCACATATTTTAAACAAACTAAAATTATGCACTGCTGCACCACAACAATCAGCAAAAAAATGGCAACAATTATTGAAAATATTACTGTGTGAACATTAACACAATTATACAAGAAAAATATCACCAAAACAGAAAGCACTGTCTTTTTATCCAAGTTAATCTACCTACACCACAGATACGCCCCTCCCCCAAAGTACACTTCCACTGTCTCTCAGTACAGAGACTGAATGTTGTACATTAACATTCAAAATCCACACACAAACAATAAACGCTTGTTGTTATGAGAACAGGAGGGTTTCCTATAATTGATGAACTAAAGTTTCAGCAAAATAAATGACTCAAAAAAGGCTTTTTAGCAGCTTTTAGAAGGTCTGAATCACAGACAGCTCTCAAAGCAGATAGTCTCCTACAGCTTCCTACACACACTACCCCAAACTGAGGCTGTGCAAAACAATCTAGAGCCCATGTGACCTGAAATCCCATGAATCACTACATAATTCGCCTTTGGAGCTTAAAAACAATGCAAAGTGAGAAATGAAACCCATTGTTTTTCAATGCTTCACCTTAAGGAGTAGTGGAGTAGTGGTTTAGGAAGGCAGAGTAATGTAGATCATTGCTTTCAATGGACTTCATGTTACCCATTATAACACAGTACTCCGGCTTCGCGTCTGCGAGCACTCCATGGATTAGCCTTCACTCCGTGAATCACTTCCACGGAGTGAATTGGAGCCACTTCACCCATCTCTACTGAAGATGGATGCCCCGGGGGTAGAGTAGGTGGGAAACCGCTGGAGAAAACCAATGCGATGTTAGTGAGAGCAATCACAGCTGGCCATAGAAACAAGATGATTCCTAAGCTTTTGGTTAAGGGAGCCTATTGAGGCTACAGAGGAGATGTTTTGATGTAGAGAATGTTCAGCCAGTTAGGTGCACAGTGGGCAAAAGCCCTCTGACCTAGAGAGATGCACAGTGAGGAACTTTTAGCAAACTTTGCTGTCAGTACTTCTAGTGCAGTGATTATGTTGAGATGAGGGTGAGGAGCTTCTGAACACCAGAAGGACCAAGACCATGCATGATCTTTTTGGCCAATAGAAAGGTTTGGTACCTAAGTCTGCCATCAAACTGGAGCCACTTTGCCTGTTCATACAGAATGCAGGTGTGAGTTAGTCTTGGTGAGCTGGTAGCCAGGGGGCATGCTTTATTTAATGATATAATGATACAGCGGAGGGCTGTGGTCATTGCTGAACCATAGATTTCTAGTCCATAGTTAATCAGTGAGATCACTGAGCTATGGACGGCCAGATTAAGAGCCTCAGGGGTGAGACTTTTCCTGTGTCTATGGAGTATACCAATGCATCTGTTAACTGCCTTAGCAGTAGTATCAATGTGTTGGGAGAAAGACAAGGTGCTGTCCAACAGTATCCCTAAGTATTTAAAATGTCTGGCTAGTTCTAACTGGGTACCAGACAGATTTGTGATGTTGAGGGAGAAAGTACAATGCCTGTTCTGGGTGCTAGAGAACAACATAGTTTTAGTTTTCTTGTAGTTCAAGATGAGTTTTTGCTCACTGAATCAACGTTCAACAAAAGAAAAGCTTTATAATAACTGGTGGCCCCAGATATCATCCCGTTTTTGAGACCTGTAAAAAGTCATATCAATCTTCAAGTTGATAGGGCAAACTCATATCAACCTGCATGTTGATATGACTTTTATTGTCTTGCACCGGGCTGTGTGTACCACGCTAAGGTACTTACTGACTCAGAAAATCAAATCAGTAACAGTTTTTTTTTAAACTTTAAATGATGGAGAAGCTGTTGAACCTTCACCTTGTCGTTATAACAACCAACATGCCATGGAGCCTATACAGAGGTCAAATCAGCATTGCAGAAAGCATGTACATGTAATGCTAAGACTCTGAGCTTTGTTTACTTGCTTAGCACTAGTTATTATATGAGCATGCAGCATAAATGGTCGTGCAGCTTAAATAACGCTTAACAGGTGTGTTTCCAGCATGTTCGGTGGGTCACAAGGGTACAAGGCCACATCCCTATAACAAATGGGAAACTCAAGTGAGCTAAAGATGTAAATAGCAATATATATATGGGACTCAGATCATTGCTTTCTGTAAATAAAATAAGAGTCACCTGATGCCTTGCTGAGTGCCAGCAGCAGCATGAAGGAGCTCCATCAGACCCAAAATAAATCTTCCTCGGGATTTCAATGCAGCCTTTCTTTATCCATGGAGACTGCTTGGGACCAATATCTTACAAAGTGGAAAAGTCATCCAGGGTTAAAAGGAGAAGAAACTAGCTTACAGGCAGTAGAGAGGGCAAGAAGCAATGACACCATCCAACAATAGCCTGTGTATTTGTAAATTTGACACTTAGCTGAATCAGCCCGATTTAAATAAATCTGGGAGTTTAGCTGGGTATTGCATCTAAAATCGAATGCCAGCAGGGATGAGCATAGATACTGTTGGATGAAAGGAGGTTCTTTTTTTATCGTACAGAGGCAGGTAGGTCCTGGGTAATTTGTAATTTGCACCCCTCCCAGGGGAGCGATTGTATATCCCTCATTCTATTCAAAATGGATAACAACCATCTATTGAAAGCTGCCAGGAGGGTTGAAAAGCTAGAATGGGATAGCAGGAGACTTCGGTTGGCCCCAGATGTAACATATAAAGTCAAACAAGATTATGGCTACATGGTGAGTGTGTTTGTTGTTGACTCTCATGCTGCTATATCTGGCACTTAATTGTAAGTGCGCTCATAAACTGCTGCAGCATTTTTAACGCGCTGTTATTGTATGTGCTAATCGTGCCGCGCTATTTTCACACTAACCCCTCCTTACAGTACTGTTTTTTCGCAGCATGTATGGCTCTAGTGCAGCCATTTTGGGCTGCTTTATAGGCCTGTACGTCAGCCTGCTTGCTTGAGGCTCTGAAGTGATGCCAAGGGTGGTCCCTTGACTCCAGACTCTCATGGAGCTTGGGTGAGAACCAAGGGTACATAGAGGGGTGCACACAGAGGGGATAAATGTGAATAGAAGAATAGAGGGAAGAGAAAGAAGGTCAGACTTTAGGTGGAGTGTGGTGTCTCTGAATGTGCAGAGTCTTGGAAAATAGATGGACGACCTGCAGGTACTATTAGCAGACAGGAGGGTGGACATAGCTGCAGTAACTAAGACTTGGGTAACATCACACCATGACTGGGACCTTGCGATCCCTGGATATAAACTATACAGGAGGGACAGGGTAGTCGGGGAAGGGGGGAAGGGCGGCAGTTTATTTCAGGGACAGAATAACTTGCATGAGGAAGGAGCTGGAGGAAGGGGAGGTGGAGGCATTATGGATTCAGTTAAGGTCCAATTGAGGGAGAAAGGTGAGGTTTGGGGTGGTTTACAGACCACCCAGTCAGGATGAGGAGACGGACAGGAAACTGAACTCACAAATATTGGAAGCTGTAGGAAAAGAAGAGTTGGTAATTGTAGGGGACTTCAAACTGCTCAAGGTGGACTAGAGCATACCATCCACAACATGTGCTAGGTGATTCCGGAAGGACTGCAGAGTGGCTTGATGACTCAGGGCATCATTGAACCAACAAGAGCTGTGGCGATTCTTGATCTGGTGCTCACAAATGGGAAGCATGTGCAGGAAATAATGGTCAAGAAGCCACTGGGTGGAAGTTACCATTGCACAGTGTGGTTCCAGTTGGAGATGGGCAGGGAAAGCATTCTGACTTAGATCAAAATCTTCAATTTCAGGAGGAAGAACTTCAGGAAAATGGGTGAAGTGCTAAGGAGTCATCTGGCAGGCATCAGAGCAGATATGGGTGTGGATTAAAGGTGGTCCATCATTAAGGAAGGAATACTGGTTGCTGCAGATTAGTGTGTTATGCTCAGGGGGAAGAACACAAGGGCCAAAGTGCCCAGCTGGTTCAGTTCTGGGGTTGCCCAAGCAGTAAGGAAAAAGAGGTGAGCCTATAGAAAATTCAGGAAGACCAAAAGAGAGAGGTGGATTGGGAAAATGACCTAAGGTTGGCTAGTGAGTCAAGTAAGGAAATCCAGAGAGCAAAGGCACAGAAGGAGCTGCAGATAGTTAAAGGAATTAAGAAGGGGGAGAAGGCTTTCTTTTGATATAGAAGTGAGAAAAGGGACACGAAGGAAGGGATTGTTAGGCTTAAGAAAGGGGTGGAATGGGTGGAGGATAATTAGGGAAAAGCAGAGATACTAAATGAATATTTCTGTTCCATCTTCACCAAGGAAAAGGATGGACCAGTGCCTTGAGAAGGGAAAAGAGGAGCAGGGTGGAAGGGAAACACAGATGTAGTAATAGATGAGGAAAGAGTGAGGGAAGGGCTGCTGGCATTGAAGGTGGACAAATCACTAGGGCCAGACAGAGTACATCCAAGGGTACTAAAGGAACTGGCTGAGGAGCTGGCAGGGCCACTGGCAGACCTATTTAATAGTTCACTAGAGTCAAGAGTGGTACTGCAGGCCTGGAGAACAGCACATGTAGTGCCTCTACACAAAAGTGGTCCCAAGATGACCCAGGGAATTACAGACCAGTCAGTCTGACCTCCATTGTGGGGAAGCTCATGGAGACCATACTAAAGGAAAAGTTGGTGTAATATCTAGAGGAGCACGGTCTTCAGGATGTGAGGCAGCATGGGTTCATGGGGGGATCACGTCAAACAAATCTGATTGACTTGCTTGACTATGTCACTAAGACAGTAGACAGAAGCCAAGCAGTAGACTTCCTATGTCTTGATTTCAGCAAGACCTTTGAGTCTGTGCCCCACAAAAGGCTGATCAGGAAGTTGGTGGATGTCAGGGTTGGGGAAAAGATGGCCAGATGGGTGGGAAAACTGGCTGAGGGAAAGAACCGAGATGGTGGTTATGGGGGGAGAGTTATCTAGCACTAGAGAGGTAACCAGTGGGGTACCAGTAGAGCTTGGTGCTGGGGCCAGTGTTGTTCAATGTCTTCATCAATGACATTGAATATACCATTAAGGGCAAAATGTGCCTATTTGCGGATGACACCAAGTTTTGTGGGAGAGTGGACACAGCTGAAGGAATACAGAACCTACAGAAAGATCTGGAAAAGGTGGGGAAGTGGTCCAGGAACTGGCAACTTGGCTTCAATGCCAAGAAATGCAAAGTTATGCATATTGGAGCCAAGAATCCCAGGACAGAGTACTACCTGGGTGGAGTCCGAGTATCTGCATCAGAGGAGGAGGAGGAGGAGAAGGACCTGGGAGTGATGATCACTAGTGACCAAAGCACTCCACTCAGTGGAAGAAAGCAGCAGCAAAGGCAAAGAAGATGCTGGGATGCATATCTAGGGGGATCAGTAGTAGGAAAGAAGAGGTTATACTGCCCTTGTACAGGTCACTGGTATGGCCACATCTAGAGCATGGAGTTCAGTACTGGTGCCCACACCTTAAAAAGGACATTAACATACTGGAGAAGGTCCAGAGGAGGACTACAAAGATGATAGCAGGTCAGCAGTGTAAGGCATAGGAGGAGAGACCGAGGGCACTGAACATGTATTCCCTGGAAGACAGGAGAGAGAAAGAGGGGACATGATTGAGACCATCAGGTACTTGAAAGGGATAAATCTGGTTGAAAAGGAGAATCTCTTTAATCTGAGTGGCAACCATAACACAAGGTGCACAGTCTTAAGCTGGAGGGTGGTAAGTTTAGAAAGGAGGACAGGAAGTACTTCTTCACAGAGAGGGTGGTGGACACTTGGAATGGACTGCAGAAGAAGTGATCTCATTGAAGGTAGTAGGCAGCTTTAAAAGCGGATGGGATAAGCATAGGGGGAAGGTAAGGATCATGGGCAGAAAGATGGGAGGAATGGGGAGAGAGGGCAGGGACATTAGCTGAAGCTGTGGACCCTGCAATATGAGCAGACATGATAGACCAAATGGCCTTCTTCTGCTGGCTTTCTTTATATGTGCATATATTTTCTTTGATGATTTCTATGTATGTGTCCAGAGGAAATAAACTTACAAGTGTGCAATGTGTATAGTACTTACACATTTCTAAAGTGACAGAAAAATCAGCAGCAGGCATTAGCATACTAATATATTTAACATGTAAAATTAGCTACGTAATCGTATAAACTGAGAAAACCGAAGCAGTAGTAGCAGAGCTCCCGACCAGGTTTCGCCCATAGGCATTCTCATTTCTAACAGTTCCACTGCTTTGTGCAGGGTGTGCAGTATCGTTGTACGATGTAAGCCACAACATCATAAATGAATGTAAACCTCCATATATGTGCACCTCAGATTATTTTAATTGTAAACCTAGAATTCATAGGATATATACTATGTGAAACAGCAGACCAGTGAGGCATAACTCCTGATATGTAGCTTGCCCTTTGGTCACAAGGAGACACATCAAATGATGGGGTTCAGGACTATGACCATACAATTTCACAGCTGCTTACACATCTGCAAAAGACAATCTAGAAAACTACATGTCACATCACCCAGTCCCAGAAGGCAGTTTTTCAAATCCCAAAGCATCCAAGTAGCAGAGGATAGTGTGAACTTCATAATGTATCATGCTACAGCTAAAGCAATGGCACTAGCAGAAATACAGAAAGAGACATGGATGACCCAGTTTTGCAGCCAGTGATATTCCTCACACACAATGGGTAAAGCTACCAACAGTCCCTATTTTCCCAGAACAGTCCCTGTTTTAGGCAGCATGTCCCAGTGTCCCCACAAGTTTTGCAAAATGTCACTTTTGTCCCAGTTTTTGCTTACTTGTCCCAGTTTTGTCCCTTTTTTTTGTGGACTGCTTGTCCGTGAGTGACAGTTATTTTAGCACCACTGAGGTGCTGCTCGGGCTGGACAGCAGTTTGCAACTTCAGCCCATGGGCCTGTATTGCACTGCAAGCATGTCAGTAGGAGCACAGTAAAGCATGTTCCTTCCTGTTAGATTAGACTGGGTAATAGTACAAACAAGCACATGTGGATGTCTGCCTGCCAGCAGCTGAGAGGAACTCCAGACAGAAAAGAGACCGGCAGCAGGGAACTAAACTACCTGAACCTGATCAGCTGTAGGGAAGTGTGTGAAAACAATCTGGTGTGGTGGTGAGAGTCCTTGAAGTGAAGTTTGCTCAGCAAATGAGGTGAGTGTAAGTGGGTTGGATGGAACTGTGAGGAGGAGCAACACATGCAGCTTCGAATGTCTGATCACAATTTAACACAGGTTTGCTTCTAATGGACTTTATGTATATCATGATTTGGAACTTGCTGCAGCAGAATGATGTATTGTTCTAATCTGAATGTTTGCTACTGGTGTTACTGTGGGGTGACATGACTAGAGCAAGCAGCAAAATGTAATTGTGCACTGCATTGTCTGCGGCGGTGCCTATGCGAGTGATACGATGGGGGGGAGGGGTCATGGTCAGGATGGACTGTCCCAGTTTTAGGCATCAGAAAGTTGGTAGCTTTAACAATAGGAAATGGTATATGGTTGAGAGTGACTCAGCCAGTACTGCTGAATTAAACTTTTTTGCATGTGTGCAAAAGGAACTCACTGTAGCACTAGATAGTGACATGATCTTATGTGGATCTTGAATTGTTTTACCTTCATCCCTACAAAACAAAGTGTTATCTCTTGCTCAAGTAGGGCATCTGTGAATAATGAAAACAAAACATTTACTCTGAGAAAAGAGATAGTTCAATAACATTGACCAAGAAGCTGCAGATATGATAAGGTGCTGCCTAGCTTGTTAAGCTACAACACTCGCAATGCATTCTGAGCCACTGCAGATGTCAAATTTGCCAAAAAGAACATGGTGGAATGCTAATTGGACATGCTACCCATCAGGTAGCTGGATTGGGTAGGTTGCATATTGGCAATTTTTGGTCTGGTAGGGTTGTTCGGGTAATTTATTACCCTACCCAACATAACAGTGTACATCTTGGGTCAGGTAGTTTTGATATGGATAATGTGTCATTTTTTAAATAGACATTACAGGCAGCCTGTGGGATCCTGGGACGCCTGCCAGGACTTCTCAGGCTGGAATCAGGCATGAAAGGGCAGCCTGTGAGGCCCTTCATGAGCTCACAGCAGAATTAGGGTCACATGACACCAGGTCGACAACCTGATTGGTCAGTGATGACTGTGCTCCATCTGCTATTAGCCTTGTTGTGCAGATAGTGGCTGAACTCTGCAGTGGAAAGAAGAATCGGATGCTTGCTCTGCAGTCTGCAGTTAAATTGCAGAGAACACAAAAACTATAAATAAAAAAAAATGACAACCTCCACAAAGGAGCAAAGGGAGTGGGGATTGGGGTTGAGGACTGAAACAATCTTGGGGGGGATCAGGGGATTTTCCTCAGTCGAGGGAGGTGGATGATTGCCGTGCTGAGAGAGAAGGAACAATGTGGAGGGGCAACAGCACACAAAAAAAATAACAAGGCAGGGCACTAGAAGCTAGTTTAAAAAAGTACAGGTGCCCCTACCCTGTATTATGTGACTAGCTATACTGTGTGTCTCTGCAGCAAAGTGAAAGCCATTTAAGATGTATTGCACTGTATGTTACGTGCCACAAGCCCTGTCATTTACTACTGTGACATAACTACACTGCGTGTCTTTCTGCAGCATAATGAAAGCCATTTAGGCTGCATTACATTGTCTATTAGGTGCCCTGAGCCCTGTCATTTATTACTGAGGCATAGATACACAATGTGTCTCTCTGCAGCATATTGAAAGGCATTTAGGCTGTAGTACACTGTCTGTTAAGTGCCCCGAGCACTGTCTGTCTCTGCAACAGTTAATGAAACAAGCACAGCGAGAAAGTTAAGAATACAGGAGTTTAATGGGTGGCTGAAGGGTTGGTGTGCAGAAATGGGGTACGGGGTAGTGAGGGCGGACAAGACATGGAACAATTAGGGGTTTCATGCCAAGGATAGGCTGCATGTCAACATCAAAGGTACAAGGACATTGACACAGGGGCTGGAGAAGTACATTAAAAACAACATAAATTTAAACTGAGGAGGGGGGGCTGAGTCGGATAGCAGGGAGGAGGCACCTTGCAGTGGAGACTGGAAGGTCTTGCCCCCCAGAGAGGGAGGAGGAGAATCAGGGGAAGTTACCAAGACAAAAGTGGAAGTGGGAGAGATGGGAAGAGGAGGGGCAGGACATAAGGTGGACTGCAGTATCCTTGAATGCAAGGAGCTTAGCAAACAAGGTGGCAGAGTTCCAGGCAATGAAGGTATCATATCATATCAGTTTTATTTATAAAAGGCACCTTTCTAAAACCAAGGCGCCTGTACAATAAAATACATAAAACAAAATAAGTTATTATAAACAGACACATAAATTTCAACAGAAAACAGTATAATAGCAGCATAACAAACTAAAATAACCACATCAATCAACAAAAGCCAGGTTAAAAGGATAAGTTTTTAAAGCAATTTTAAAACTCTGGACAGTTAGGCAATCTCGTACCCGATGAGGTAGAGAGTTCCACAGGAACGGAGCAACAAAGCTAAATGCTCTTGCTACCGATGTCTGCAAACATACCCTGGGAACCTCTAGCAATCCCTCATCGGTGGATCGGAGAGGACGGAGGGGACAGTAGGGACAAAGGAGATCTTTCAGGTAACTCAGTCCCTGGTCATGTAGGACCTTAAATGTTAACAAAGCAACCTTAAAGGTGATCCACCACTATATCGGCAGCCAGTGCAGACCGCGGAGCACAGGAATCATATGACTGCCTCTTGAAGTACCAGTTAAAAGCCTGGCTGCCGCATTCTGCACTAGCTGCAAGTGGCAGATATCAACCACTAGCAGCCATAGGTAAAGGACACTGCAATAGTCAACACGGGAGGTAATGAAGGCGTGAACCAATGTTAGAAGATCATCAGGAGGAACCAGATGTTTCACCAGGGTGATATTTCTCAGATGGTAAAAAGAAGTTTTAACAACTGATGACGCCTGTGATTTTAGGGTCAGACAGTCATCAAACAAAACGTCCAGGTTCCACACCCAGTCTGAGGTAGCTAGCTGGACACCTCCAAGCCACAAACCCAAAGGTGAACCTGCCAACATACCCACCTCATGATGACCCAGATTCACAACCAACACATCAGATTTTTTCAGCATTCAACCTTAGCCAGCTCACATTCATCCAGGCCTGAATTTCAGTCAGACAGCTGTTAAGCACCGAGACAGCATCATCTTGTTCAGGGACCAAAGACATGTATAGCTGAGTATCATCTGCACAGCAGTGAAAACTCAAGCCATACCATCTGATAATCACTCCCAACGGCAGCATATACACTGCAAACAACATGGATGCGAGAATGGATCCCTGTGGAACCCCACAGGGTAGGGAGAACGGAGCTGAGGTACAAACCCCAGACACCACTTTCTGAGTCCTACCCATAAGGTAAGATCGAAACAATCTGAGGACTGTCCCCGACAGTCCACAGATAAGCCGCAGGTGATCCAACAGCACTCCATGGTCCACAGTTTCAAATGCTGCAGAGAGATCAAGAAGGACCAAAATAGAACAAGTCTTTTGATCTCTCGCTATCAGGAGATCATTTAGTACCCAAACTAGAGCCGTCTCGGTACTATGTCTCTTCCTGAAACCGGACTGGAGAGAATCATAGATATTGTGGCTGGTCAAATGGTCCTCCAGCTGTAAAGCCACCACCTTCTCAATAACCTTACCCAGAAAGGGAAGGTAAGAGACCAGCCTGTAGTTTGTAAGACAGTCAGGATCCAAGGAAGGCTTCTTAAGAAGAGGCCGAACCACGGCCTCCTTAAGGGAAGCTGGAAAAATTCCCCTCTCCAAGGATAACCAGACTATCTCAGCAAGGACTGGGCCAATGACATCAACACAGCCAACAAGCAAGTGCGTAGAGCCCAGATCCAAACTACAGTTGGTAGGATGTATAGTCTGGATAACCATCACAATATCACTGATTGTAGGCTGGCCAAAGTTGTATCACTCAAACCGGGAGTCCGACATCTCCTGCCGACCACTGCTACTCCCTAGAGAAAGGGCCAGACAGTTATCAGACCTGATTGTGGCACCTTATCCATGAAGAATTGAGCAATCTCCTCACACTGCTCTCGTGAAAAGGCATTTCTGGGCTGAAGACAGAGTGGATTGCACAGTCTATCCACAGTCCAGAAAAGCTGAACTGGTTGATTCTGCGCAGCAGCAATTTCCCTGGACAGGAATTCTGCCTTCTTATGAGAAATTGTTGATTGATGGACCAAATAATGGAACATCAAACTAAGCCTGTCACACACCAGATGGACCTCCGCTATTGCCTCTCTAGCCTTCGCCCAACTCTCCTCAACTCCCTCAAGTCCTCATCAAACCATGGAGACCTAGGGCAAAGGGAGAGTGGATGAACACAAATAGTAGCAATGGAATCCAGGGCCTCTGTCACCGCCTTACTATAGGCGAGTACAAGATTCCCTGGATCAATGCATTCTCTTGGCATGCCAGTAAGTCCAGCACCGCCATCAGGCCATCTGGGGATACACCCCTCAAAGTGCTGTACTGGGCCATCTCCATAGGGGCAGACTTCCTGGGGGGGCCTCAAAACTGAAGCTGATGGTATGATGGTCGGATCAACTGACTGATTCCACCACCAAGTCGGATATCTCCATCCCCAGGAGAAACACCAAGTCCAATGAATGATCACCAATGTGGGTTGAGGAGGAAACAACCTGTGTGAGGCCCAGAAAACTCATTAACTGGAGGAAGACTTGTCCAAACTGTGAGAGTTCATCATTGACCCAAGCATTGAAATCCCCAAGGATCAGCCATCTATGGGGTCCCAATGTTAGGTCGGCGATGAAGTCCACGACTTCCCTCAGGAAAACATTCCCATCTCCTGGTGGACGGTAGACGAGAAGAATCCTGCACCCCACACCCTTGCCCATGATACATTCAAAGGAGTTGGTGGCTCCCACTGGAATTTCCCTCAGGTTCAGTTCTGATTTAAAACAAATGGCCACAACCCTGCCCCTACGATTGACCCTCGGGCGGTGTATCACCGAGTACCCGGGTTAAACCGCTGAAGCCAAAACAGGGCCAGCATTTCCATCCAACCAGGTCTCGGTGATGCAAGCCAGATCGGTTGAATTTACAAGATCCCCAATTATGGCGGTCTTGTTTTTAATCGACCTGGCATTGCATAACACTGCCCGAGTTTGATGAGCAGCCAGTGAAGACCGAGTTTCCTGTTTGCAATGAGTTAACCCTTGGGTGTGGGAACCAGACAGGGAAAATCCCTTTCCTGGACCCATTTTGCCCCAGGGCATCTCCTTGTCCCCACAATCACAATCCGCCCACTCCTTTCCATTCCCCCAACAGGCCGAGTCCCCACCCTAACCCTTCTTGCTATTCCCAATCCCTACACCGTCTATACACCTCCGGGGATAAAGGGGGGCAACAAAAAGGGCCAATATCCCTCAGCCTGGAGGGGGAATAGTGCCTAACCGTCGACCCTGGCCAACACATTTTCTAAAAACAAATAGCCCAAACCAAATAATATATAACCATACAAAATATAACAAATACAACCCCCACCCCAAAAATAAAACATAAAAGTAAATGAATGACCCTCAAACACCTCTCCCCTGTAATAAATATTCTAAAATAAATTAAAATAAACAACTCAGAGTCTTAGGCAGGTGTAGATCTATAGTACTTGAAGTATATTTGCCACCCCTAGAGTGGACACAGTATAGTGCAGTGGTCTAAGGCTCTAAGCTGCAAATCTGGTGACATCCAGCAGACCAGACCTGGGTTTGAATCCCACAGCTTCCACTTGCATACTGTGTGACCCTGAGCAAGTCACTTAACCTCCTTGTGCTCCCAGGTCGCTCCTGTAAAAAAGCTTTCAGCTTAGTGTGCTATACCTGGTTAAACAACTAAACAAAAATAAATAAATAAATAAATTCAGTCATAAAAATGCGAATCCACAGAAGTGGCAAATGTAGTAGAGTGAGAGGTAGATATTGCCACCATCTCAGAGACCTGGGCCACCCAATACCATGACTGGGATCTCACAATCCTGGGAAACAAGGTGTTCTGCAGTGACCAGGAGGGGTGACTATTTATATCATGGAAGGGATACTATGTACCAGGGAGGAAGGGAATGAGAAGAGGCCAGAAGCCATATGGGTATTGCTCCAAAGCCTTAAAGGCAAGAAGCTCAAGATGGGGGTGGTGTACAGGCCAAACTCACAAAGTGAGGAGGTGGATAGGGAGCTGGGGGAGCAAATCAGGAAGGTCAGAGGCAAAGGGAATACAGTTATAGTGGGAGACTTAAACCTACCTGGGGTTGACCGGCAGACAATAACTACAGTACACATCAGGGAACAGGTGCTGCTGGAAGCTAGCCAAGACAGCTACCTAGTGCAAGGGGTAATGGATCCTACTAGGGAGGGGAACATACTGGACTTGGTGCTAACAAATGGGGATGAAGTCCAGGATGTGGTAGTACAGGACCCTCTAGCAGGAACCAATCATAAACCCCCCAGAGAGGCAGACTGGCACAGCCCTCTCTCCTTCACATTGACCCACCAACTGAGCAATGAGATGGCGTGTTCCTGTGCGGAATGTGACATTCGTAGCTCAGCTTGCAGGCTGGCTGTGTTAGAGAGAGGAGGGCTGTGCTGATCTGCCCACTCTGGGGGGTTTACGATGTGGGTGGGAGCAGGGTGGTGGGCACCTGCTGGGGTGGGGGAGTGGGGGGCACTAGACCACCAGGGATAGCTATAAATTATGTGATTGGGGATCGCGGATGGGGAGGGGACAAGGAGTTACTTACTTTTGTTAATTACCACTAGACCACCAGGGATTAGAATACAATATTGACTCAGAGACGGGGTGGGTTACTGTACAGTTTGGAAGTGGCCAGTGGATGGAAGGGGGACCGCTAGTCACCAGGGATATTTTTATAAATGAGGGGCGGGTGGGGGAAGGGACCAATAGCCAGTCCAGGGCCTATTAACAGGCAAAATTTTGCCCATAACTTACTAACTTTTGTGGAAGTTTTCCGCTCACCACAGGCGGAAGTTCAAAAACTTCTGTGAAAGTTCCCTGATTTCCATGGAAGTTCCGTGGGGGTGGAACTGCCAAGTTTTGCCCACCCCTAGAGTGGACACAAGGACCACAGGTAACCATAGACAAGTAAGCTTGATTTCCATAGTGGGAAAGTTGATGGAGACCATTCTGAAGGAGTGGTTGATAACCTTCTCAATTGCAATGGTCTGCAGGATGAGAGACAGCATGGGTTTGTCACAGGAAGATCTTGCCAAACTAACCTGATCGACTTCTTCAACTGGGTCATTAGGGCGGTTGATGAAGGCCATGCTGTGGATGTCCTGTATCTGGACTTCAGCAAGACTTTCGACTTGGTGCTGCACAGGAGGTTAATGACCAAGCTGAGGAACAAAGGGGCAGGGGAAAAACTGGAGGGGTGAGTTGAGAGCTGACTATAGGTCAGACAACAGAGGGTAGTTGTAAGGGGGTAGTCATCCAAGCCAAGGTCAGTAATGAGTGGGGTACTGCAGGGTTCAGTGATGGGCCTTGTTTTGTTCAATGTCTTCATTGGAGACATTGTGGAGGGGGTCAAGAGTAAGATCAGCCTGTCCATGAATGACACTAAGATTTGTGCAAAAGTGGACAATGAGGAAGAGAGGCAGGCACTTATAGAGGATCTAGCTAAACTCGAACCCTGGTCTAGGGAGTGGCATTTGGGGTTTAATACTAAGAAGTGCAAGGTCATGCACCTTGGAACCAGAAATTCCAGGAACAGCTACTAGCTGGGGCGAGTGCAGGTAACGGCTTCAGAGGAGGAATGGGACCTGGGCATAGTAGTCTCAGTGGACATGAAGGTATCAGCACAATGTAGGAGGGTGGCAGCAAGGGAAAATAGGATGATGGGGTGCATTGCCAGAGGGATCACCTCTCGAAAGGGGGAGGTCATCCAGCCATTGTATAGATCACTGGTGAGGCCACACTTGGAGTACTGTGTACAGTACTGGTGCCCATACCTCAAAAAGTATGTGAGAGTACTAAAGGGGGTGCAGCACAGGGCTACAAAAATGGTCATGGGACATGGGGAGTTGCCGTTCGAGGAAAAGTTGAAGGAACTCAACATGTACTTGCTTGAAGACAGATGGGTAAGAGGGAACATGATAGAGACCTTTAAGTACTTGAAAGGCACAAACAAAGTCGGGGAGGGAGGACTGTTCCACTTAAAGGGGAGAAGGGTCACTAGGGGCTCACAGTCTAAAGTAGGTAGGGGAAAGGTTTAGGAGGGAGGTGATGAGGCACTACTTCACAGAGAGAGTGGAGGAAGGTTGGAACGCATTGCTGGAGGAGTTAATCTCTCAAAGGACAGTTGACAGCTTCAAGCGGGGTTGGGATCGAGTCAAGTGCAGGGTTAGTACAGACAAGAACACAAATGGGGGAAGGACTGGGAAAGAGGAGGAAGGGAGGGATTTGGGTGGGGGTGGGGAAGCTGTAGTGATATGAAACTAAGAGCTGTAGAATTGGGCAGACTTGATAGACCTGTGAGTATTTTTCTGCCAGCAGTTTTGTGTATTCATATAATTTCCATTCCTTTCACAGCTGTGTCTACTATGTCTCATATTTCCCAGTCTAAGTCTACTAAGGATGCACAGTGCTGCTGCACATGCAACTGTTAATGATATGGACAATATAAATCATATTACTAATGAAGACCATAGCGACAATGATAATAACATCACCAGGACTGACACTAAATGTCCTCCTGAACCAGAAAAGCATGTTAGCAATGAAATGATTGTGGAGTTTTGGAAAGAACTGACTGGAGTTACTCATAGAAGTACTGAACATTTTGTCACATGTGTCAGAATACTTCCAGCTGCTGAACCAGTATGCAAGGAGGAATTCTCCTCAAATATTAGCTCAGATTCTGTGGCTGTGACTGTGGTGATGGTGTTGATTGAGAATGGGATAGAAAATGCAGTGTCCCACATTATTTATTTATTTTATTTATTTATTTTAGTTTTTGTTGACTGGGTAAGTGCACTGCACAAATTCTGCCTATTTTCATGTACGACCCGGAGGAGGGGAATACAGATGAATGCCAAATGACATTGAACCAGATTAAGCTGTTGGTGTTATTTGTAGTGAATGGGGGGGAAATTTGGCCAGGGCACCAGGGAAATTTCCCTAATCTTTTGAAGAAATGCCATGGGATCTTCAACATCCACTTGAACTACCACCAGAACAGGCAGATGGGACCTCAGTTTAATGTTTCATCTGAAAGACTGCACCTCAGGAGTGCAGCACCTCCTCATGCTGCACTACAGCGTCAGTGGCTACTGCCCAAGACCTAGGTCAAGTAGTCCCCTCCCCCACCCAACTGAGCCAACTCACAGGGTCCTCCTCCTCCTCTCTACTGGACCTGGCTTTCACCAACTGTCCCCACAAGATCACAAGCACCACCATGCTCCCAAATGTGCTTAGCGACCACTCCCCAGTTCTCTGCTCCTGGTCCTGCAAAGCCCCTAAGACCCCTTCCAAAATTATCCTACAATGCAAGCTTGGCCATGGAAAACTTGCTCTTCTAAAACCTCATCTCAGCACGATGGACTGGTCCTTCCTAAGGAATACCCTCGACCCCAACCAAGCTCTTGACCTTTTCATTCTCACCTTCAATTCCATCTGCGACAAATTTGCCCCAATTACCAAAAGGATGGTCAAAGGCAACCATGCGCTTTGGATCACTGACCACCTCCTGGTTCTGATGCGGATCTGAGACTCACTATGGCACCTCTCCAATGAGACTGGCCTGCCAGCTGATAGACAGAGGTACAGAGAGGCCCAGAACAAATGCACGTGGGCTTTACGCAAAGCCAAAGCAGAGTACTACAAATCCTCCCTAACCTCGGCCTGAGGCTCAGGACACAAATTCTGGAATAATATTAACTCACTCAGCTCTAGAATGGAATCTTGAGTGAGTGCTGTATTCCTGTATAAAAATGGCTGTTTTCCTAAGCAGTTAGAATGTTCAGAACTAAAATGGTATACTTGGAGTATAAATAACTAAAAAAGTATAACTCCTATCACAAACCATACAGCACAAAGTTTGCTCAGAAGAAAAAAAATCTTTAAAATGAGGGGTCACACATGTTAGTAGCATTAACGCTTTTTTGTTTTATAGAGCATGTTGACGATAAAAATTGAAATTTGTTTCTTTTTTAAAAAAAAAATTAAAAAAAAACCTTAGAAGTGGCAAATGTCTATTGTATGATGGTTTTCCATCACAGCAACATCTGTTCATTACACTGCCACAGTTTAGAGTATTTGTGAGCTGTTTTACATAATAAAACAGACCATAAACTAAGGCATGTGCCAACATATAATGCCAGTAAACCGACTGAATTCAGAAAAATACTCTGCACAACTGACCAAATGACGCACAAACCCCAATAACTGAAAAAGTATGCCTCCTAGCCTCTAGACACCTGCACAGAAAATGTTCACAATAACATGAGCTTTAAAATGATGGGTCACTCATGTCAGTGGCATTTGCAGATATTTTTTTACAGTTCCTGAAATGATAAAAAAGACCATTTTTTTTACATCTTGTTCCTAAATAAAAACCTATATCATAAAAAGTAAACCTCCTAGACCCCAGACACCAGCATGATAATTGTTCACATTAAAGAGACCTTTCAAATGATGGGTCACACACGTTTCTAGCATTTACATTTTTTTTTACAGCACCTGAAATGGAGGAAAATCACATTTTTACACTTTTTTTTATCCCAAAAAACAAATACAAAAAATGTACACCTCCTAGCTCCCAGACACCAGCATACTAATTTTTCACAATGAAAAGAGCTTTCACATCAGGGATCACGCATTTCTAGCATTTACAATATTTTTTTAAAGTTATCTGAAATGGAGAAAAATAGCATTTTCTTCACTTTTTAATCCAAATTAAAATCTAAAAAAAATCTGAAAGGTAGCAAATGTGTCCAATATAAATAGAATAATAGATAGATAAGTATATATTACAAGGCAATAAGACCATCGAGAGGTTTTGGAGACTTTGGGAACCTCTCGAGCTTCACTCTCGAGGTTCCAAGTCCCCAAAAACCTCTCGATGGTCTTACAGCCTAGTAATAGATACTTATCTATTTGTTATTCTTTGTAATATATGGATCCAGTTCAAAATTATGTATTTTTTTTCTGTGAGCTGGCCAACCGATCGCAACACTGAAGACATGCTTGCGCTCCGACGACTGTCCCATCGGAAACTGACTAGGTTGCCCTCGTCCCCCCACCACTCCCTCCGTATCTATTAATATTTTACTTTTTTAGATTTGCGGTCATACCTTTTAGTTTCCTATTCTTTGGGTAATGCAGGATTAACCAGATAATCCAAAGACATGAGAAAAAAAGCTGAAGAAATGACGCGCACACATTTGACTCGTTAAGCAAGACTAACCAGCTGCCATATTTTCAAAATTGTTCTGCCCATTCACAGTGGAAAAGTGACCAATCACAATGCACGCTGTTCAGGAAAGGACTTGGGACCATGGCACCTGGGTTAATATGTGCATCAGACTTGCGCAGCATCAGTGGCATTTCTGTGATAATACTATCCTTCAGAGCTCTGAACAATAGTATTAGGGGCTCTGAACAATAGTATTATCGGTCAGCAATGATGGTATTATCACTGGGGCTCCAGTGTATTACCAGGAATTTTTTGTATGCTTTTCGATTATATTATTTTCATTATCCATATATTACAAAATCAGTATTCTGGTAGGTAGGAATGTTTCCTACTGACATGCACTTTCCAATAAACTTATCCCTGAGTGGTTGATCCAGAAAGTGCATAAGAAGTGCAGGATGCACACATGCGCTCTGGGGATGAGAAGAAGTGAATACCTGACGCACATATGCGCTATGGGGACTAGAGGAATTTTCCTGATGATGCACATATGCGCTATGGGGCTGAGTGAGTTAAGGAACTGTGTGGCAAAGACCCTTATCCCCCCTAATCAGATCATTGTCGATTGGTGCCTGACCTCTGACCCCACTCGTACAGCCACAGCCTTTAACTGCACCTTCACCAATCTCAGCCATGTCTTCCCTCCTAACTTCATTGACCCACCTCCTGCCTTCTCCCCTCCCTCCCCTACAGCAGCCCCTCCCTTTCACCTTCATTGCATCACCACCAAGTCAGCTGAGCCTTACCTCAAAAAATTCCTAAGCCACTCCCACTACAGTAGTGACTCCTTAGACCTGAGACTGTTCCAGCTCACTCTACATAAGGTTCTCAACCCCCTCACCCACATTCTCAACTGCTCCCTATGCCAGCCACTGGAAATCTGCCTCCATTACCCCCATATTTAAGAGTGGGGAAAATACCACCACAAACAACTACCACCCCATCTCTATTCTCCTCTCCATCTAAGGCTCTTGAGTTTATTGTCTCTGACCAGCTCACTGACCACCTTAACAAATACAACCTACTCTGCAAACAGTAACATGGCTTTCGCAAAGGACACAGTACCACTACAGCCCTCCTGGAGTTCACTGCGCACATCCACTCTGCCTTAGGCAGAAGTCATATCACTGGCGCTGTCTTTGTTGATCTTTCCAAGGCATTTGACACCGTCAACCACTCCCTCTTACTAATCACTCTCTCCAACATCGGATTCTCATGGGACGCCCTTTGCTGGTTCGCTAGCTGCTTGTCAGACTGGTTCCCACAGGTCAAAATTGGTACCACCCTATCAAACAGGCTACCAGTCTGCTCTGGTGTCCCACAGGGGCCCATCCTCAGTCCTCTACTTTTTAATCGCTTCCTTAACTCCCTCCCCTTGTCCTGCCCTGGCAACGTGCTACTCTACACAGACGATGCAGTCCTATACTCATTTAATCTTGACCCCATCCAACTTCACCAACCCCTTCAATCCTCCTTCAGTGCAGCTGAAAAGTGGTTCTCCACACAGCACCTTATACTAAATTACAAGAAGACTACAGTAAAGTTATGTTCTTCTTTCACCTTCTGAACTCCTGAAAAGAGCTCTGCCCCCAAATTCTAACTGCCAATCATACCCCCCTGAGCAAGTGGACTCCTTTAGATATATGGGCATCACCCTTGACCCTGCCATGACTATGGTATACTCATCTATAGCGCTGTGACCACCTTGGCCCTATACAGACTCCATCTCTCCCTAAACAAAGCCTGTCACCTCATCTTAGGCTGTGACCATCTCACCCACACCTGCTCACTATATAATTCTACTAACTGGCTTAACCTTGACAACAGAATCAGGTTCCACACTTGCCTCATGGCCAAAAAGGGTAATAGTCAGTGGGATAGTCTCCTCCCCCAGGAAGGTAATCAGTGGGGTCCCTCAAGGTTCAGTATTGGGGCCACTCCTGTTCAATGCCTATGTCTCGAATATAGAGAGGGAGGATAGGAGTAGGTTGAGTCTCTTTGCAGATGACTCAAAACTGGGAGCATTGGTGGATGGGGAAGAAGTAAGAGAGACAGTCCAGTGGGACCTGGATACCCTGGAGGAGTGATCAAGGAGGTGGGGATTGAAGTTTAATGCTGGGAAATGTAAGGTGCTGCATCTGGGGGTCAAAAACACGGACCATGTAAACACCGGGGGGGGGGTCGCACTGCAAGCCGCATCGGGCAAGAGGGATCTAGGGGTGGTGTTAGACATCAAAATGAATAACTCTGAAAATTTTAGAAGAACCGCAGCCAAGGCAAACAGGATACTGGGCTGCATAGACAGAGGGATTACATCCAGGAGGAGCAAGGTGATCCTTCCTCTGTATAATGCCTTGGTCAGGCTGCAACTTGAGTATTGTTTATAGTTCTGGAGACCTCATCTGAAGAAGGACATAGCACTGCTGGAGAGGGTCCAGAGGAGGGCAACCAGGATGATTCAGGGCATGGGGGGGAGGCCCTATGAGGAGAGAGTGGAAGAGCTCGGGCTGTACACACTGGAGGAGAGGAGAGACAGGGGAGAGATGACAGGGGTTTTCAGATATGTAAAATGAATAACCAGGGGCAGAACTAAGGAGCTGTTCAGGCTAAAGAAGGGAGGAACAACCAGAGGGCACAAGTGGAAGCTGGAGGGGGGAAATTACAGGGGGCATAGGAGACATTATTTCTCTGAGAGTGTGGAGGAGCCATGGAATGTGCTGCCCAGGATGCTGGTGGAGGAGGGCATAGTGGAAAGCTTCAAGAAGGGGTGGGACAGGTACAAGGGGAAACTGAAGCCAAAGGAGACCTTCTCAGGGGCTGGGGGCGGGAAGTGAGCACCCACTAGGTGGCTGGCTACCGAGCAGGCATGACAGACCATTAGGTCTCTTCTGCTGGCTTTTAGTATGTTAGTATGCTATGTTTATAGGGCATCAAGTTGCCACCATGTACAGTACAAGTCACATCAAACTCTTCCACCAATGAGTTGGTTTAGCATTTATTGAAAATCCCAACACCCTCTTTGTCCCCCCCATCTAGTGTCTCCCTCTAACTTATCAGCTGTAAGCCCAAGCAATTTATTACTGTATGTGTACTCAGACCTAGTTATGTACCCGTTTGTGTATTGTATACCTCTAGTTATAAGCATTATTACTTAACAACTGTGTTTATGCTACCTTGTCTCACCTATGTCCTTGTGTGTAATGTTCACTTATTTGTAACCTGTTGCCACTGTTTTGAATGTATATTGTTGTCAACTTGATGAATGCAATTAACCCCGAGCCACCCCTGAAAATGGACATTGTTGTCTCAGTGGGCTTACCCAGTTAATAAATTTCAATAAATAAATAAATAAAAATAGCATTTTTTTTTACAGTTGGCAATGCATTGGTAACTCATATTGTAGTACCTCAAGGCAATCAACAAAGTCCAAGAGGGTAGCATCTTTCAAAAAAAGGGGTGTGCATGAACAAGGGGGCACAATTTGAAGATGGAGGGGTGGCTCAGAGGTAATGTAAGGAAGTATTTTTTCACAGAGAGGGTTGTGGATGCATGGAACGGCCTTCCGGAGGAGGTTGTGGAGTCAAAAACAGTGGTTGAATTCAAGCATGCATGGGACAGTCATAAGGCAATTCTAGGGGGTGGGAGTAGAAAGAAGTAGGCTGCTGGTTAACTAGAATCTGCAGCTTATCCATTAGGTAGGGAACTGGGCAGACTGGATGGACCAAGCAGTCCTTATCTGCCGTCAAATTCTATGTTTCTATGTTTCTATTACTTTTCAATGATTAAGCAGATCAAGAGCAATGTTTGTAAAATGTTTTTGCCATTAAATTGGAATTCATCCGCCAACCAGTCACAGTACAATGCAAAACAGAGTTTTAAATCTAAAGAAACAGTCTGTATTTGTCTTTGTGCAGGATCCAGCAACACTTATGCAACTCAGTCGGAAATGCTAAAATAACTCATTGGAGGAACAGTTTGAATTGATTTGTACTGTAGGTCACCTTTGAATAGTGGGATGCAGCACAATTCCAGTACAAGGGATGGGGGGAGGAGAATCTTACATGTGATGTTGGAGAAGAGTTCTTGGATGGGGTGGGGGAAGTGGGGGAGAGATTCATGATTTGGGGATGATAATTCTATATTGCACCTGTATGACGCCATGGAATGGGACAAAATGGTATTGGCCTCATTAGGTTTTCTGAGGCCACAGTTATTAGTTGTTAATATTTTTGATTATGCTAAAAAATTAAAGCTATTAAAACATATGAATCTGTACTATACAAGTCACATTAAACTGTTTCACCAATGAGTTGGTTTATCATTGTTTTTTTACAGTTGGCAATGCATTGGCAATGCATATTACATTGTTTTTCAATGTTTAACCAGCTGAAGAGCAATGTTTGTAAAATGTTTTTGCAACTCATTTGGAATGCTTCAGCAGTCCAGTCACAATGCAATGCAAAACTGAGCTTTAACTCTTAAGAAACAGTCTGTGTAGGGCTTTCTACTGGATCCAGCAACACTTTTGCAACTCAGTCAGAAATGCTAAAACAACTCATTGGAGGAACAGTTTAATGTGACTTGTACTGTATGTCATGACAGGTAACCAACGGTACAAAACTCAAGAATTTATTTCTCAATTATGCAATGGCTAATAACATGACCGTATGTACGTGGAACATCAGTGGTCTAAAAACACATGCTAAAGGAAGGATGATAAAAAAGGAAAATTAAAGCTAAGCAGACAGACATACTATGTTTGCAGGAGACCCACATGACCGCTAAGGAGGGGAGGCATATGGTCAAACACTGGGGGGAAGAATGGTACGGTTCATATTTTACAACAAAAGCTAGAGGTTCAGCAATCTGGTTAAGAGCTAGATTTCCAGGGGTGGTAACCCGCAATAACACAGATGGCAGAGTGAGGCATGTCCTGCTGCAATTATAGTTTAACACAGGTCAATCATTAGCAGTGGGGTTGGTTTATGCACCTAACATAGATAACACAGAATGTTTCACCCATCTTTCCATGGAGATGTCTGGATTTGTGGGACACTAGCTGGTTAGTGATGACTTAAGTTGTGTTATGAATAATATTTTAGATAGATCTTCGAAACTGGGAGGGGGGAGGGGCAGCTATCTAACAGTACAAATTCGTTACAGGTTTTTATGTTGGATTACATGCTGGGTGATTCTTGGAGATATATGAACCAAAGAACAAAAGAGGTAGAGACTATACATTTTACTCACATTCAGCTAAAGTATATCCTCGATATGATGTTAATAACACAAGATTTACTAAGGACTGTCAACACAATAGTACACGATCCTGTTTTAATCTCGGACCATTCCCTGGTACTTGCAATCCTGGCAGGGACTGGCACACCATTTGTTAAAAGGGATTGGAAATTAGACCTACTTTATTAAAGCAGGGGGACTATCAACAGTACATAAAAATGCAGAGGACTTTTTCTCGAATACTCCCTGAGGAATCACATCAGCTACAGTAAGATGGGATGCATTGAAAGCAGCCATTAGAGGACAGATAATGTCTTATACAGTGCATAAAAGAGGGTTGATAATCAATACTTAGAAACTTTGGAAAAAAAAGATAGAAAATACTGAAAATGCTTGTAAAAGTAACCCATCCAGTGAGACTTATAGCTCCTTACACAAGCTTAAATGGTAATTCAATATTTCACATAATGTCAAAATAGAAAGAGATTTGCTGCTTAATTAAACTGGTAACTCTATTGATGGGGACTCTGGTGGGAAGTGGCTTGCCTGGTGCCTAAGAAACAGAGATGGAATAAAGAACATATCATAGATAAAAGATAGCAGAAATAATATGCAAAGTGGAGATCAGGAAATAGGAGAGTGCTTCAACACATATTATGAGTCATTGTATGCTTCTGAGGTCTCAACATCCCAATGACAGCTAGATGATTTTTTTGCCAACGCTAACCCTCCAGTAATACAGGATCAAGATAGAATCCAGATGGATGAACCAGTAAAATGGGAGTATATTGAGAGATTGGCTAAACATATAAAGGTGGGCAAGGCTCTGGGGCCAGATGAATTCCCAATTGATTTATTTTAATTATTTCTTCAAAACTTACAAATCCCATTGTTGGACATTAGACAATGTGCGAAAAAAAAACCCTCCACTGGCAGAATTTCCATGAAACTCGGACTTTTGCTTCTGCAAAACTGCAGAAATCAAATTAGCAACTTTCATGGAAATTCCAACTTAGAATGGCAGAATAAATGTATAAATTGCAGATGACTGCATTAAACTGTGGAGAAAAAAGTCTGCAGAACTGATCACTGAACAGCGGGATAGTTACATGTATTGTGGAATAAATAAACTGTGGAAAGAAATTCCTCAGAACTGTTATTCCACAGCTCATGTGTATTATTCCACAGTTCTGCCAACAAATTCAGTGGAACAGGGAGAAAACCCAAACACATTCGGAAGATTCTGATCTCTCCAATGGCAGAAGTTCAGAAAATTCCAGGAAATTTCTAAATTTTCACGAAAGTTCTGCAAAGCGGAATTGGTAATTTTTGCCCTCCTCTATTTAGCATGATAACTGAATCCCTTAATAAGAGAGAATTACCACCTTCTATGAGAACTGCCACCATCACAGTTCTACTGAAACTGGATAAAGATCCTAAGTGTTGTTCATCCTACAGGACTATCTCCCTCCTAATGGCTGATTATAAAATAGTAGCTAGATTACGGGCTCACAGATTAGAAAATGTATTGCCCTCCGTATTGCATGAAGATCAAACAGAATTTGTTAAAGCAGTCCAATCCTCCACAGATGTGTGCACAATATAAACCCGGTGCAGAGCGAGAGGTTGCTAACCCCAAACTGTCGGGATGTTTACTAGCTCCCCTATTATTCAATATCTATATAGATACCTTATTAGATTATGACTTAAATGATCAGTGGGACTCTCCAAAAATAAAAGATCAATACATACACAACCTAGCATATGCAGATGATCTAATTCTAATATCACTGACCCCTAAAGGACTAGAATTAAAATTTAAATCTCTTGTGAATAAATGTAAAGAATTGGAATTGAGAATAAACCTAGACAAAACAAAAATAATGATCTTTGGAAATCAGTCATCAAAACCAAGGATTTTCTACAATGATACCCCTATTGAAATAGTGACATCTTATAAATACCTTGGTATAACATAACACTCTAGAAACTTCTGGGCACATCATATTAAGGAACAGATTAATAAGGCAAAGTATGCAGCAAAAGCACTGCAAAGATTTAACCTTAAATATGGACGTTTTACGTTAATACCTGCTATTAAAGCAGGGGAGGCAAAAATTACCCCACTACTATTATGTGGAGAGGAAATCTGGGGATATAATCATTATTCACAACTGGAAACCCCTCTTTTATATTATTATAAATATATTTTACAAGTTCCCACTTCAATGGCTGGATCAATAGTTAGAACAGAATTAGGTAGATTACCTTTGATTTCCCTTATTAACCTAAGGATAGTCACATATTGGTTGAGATCAATAAATAATATAAATAATGTTATGCCATTGAACTGTATAATGGAAAAGGAATCCTGGCATAAAGAAGGTTTTACCTCTCTATGGTTAAAATCCCTTTTTCAAATATTACACAGTATAGAGTCAACTCACCTATGGAATGATTGGCAAGCGGAAATAAAAATACATGAAAGCTATAAGGTTAATTTGAAAAAAAAACTTTTAACAAAAGCCACACAAATTCAGATGAATCAAGTAAGGAGCCAAAGACAAGTCCTGTGGTTTGCTCAAAACAAAATTGATTCCAACATGGAAGAATACTTGCGACTTCCTTTATCACCATACATACGTAAAGCAATAACCTGGGCAAGATTTGAACTTATTACATCAAAATACATTTACTTTAATAAATTAAAATTAAATGAATCAACTCAGGATAAATGTACCTGCAATAGAGGATTCACTGAATCGTTAAAGCATGTATTAATTCAATGCCCTTTATTTAATTATATTCATTTTAAATATTTGGGGAAAATTCTTAGTAAATATGCAAATTTAACATATGATGTGATATTCATATTGATGCACCCAATGACTGTTCAAGATGCAATACTGGTAGGGAATTTTATAATGTCTGTAATAAGTGTTAAGAAAAAAGCATACCGAAAGTGGCCCAGAGATAAATGAATTGTTTTTTATACAATCTGAAGAATTTTAACCAGCATACTTTCTTATGAGAGTTATTCTAATGAGATAAGGAGTCTGTTTAATCATATTTTTAATTTATTTCACATTTTGTTTTTTTAAATTTAAAAATTGTAATGTCCAGAAATTGTTCTAATTTATTGGAAGAACAATAAACTTGACTTGACTTGACCCCAAACTGTCAAGACAAGAAATCCAAGTTAGCTCCACACTTGTTGTGCTGTGTGAATCTGCCTGAAACACCAACCTCTTTATCAGGTGACTATAAAGATATTTATTTCAGGGTGCCCAGATTCACAATAGTGTTGCTCCTTACTTATAAATCCACAACCAAGGTTAGTGCATCTAACTAATCGCACTAGTCCCAGCTCTTTGACCACATGTGTGGTCTTCTTTAGGAGGCACCCTGAAATAAATATCTTTATATTCACCTGAAAAAGAGGTCGGTGTTTCATTCAGATTCACACAGCATGACGAGTGCAGAGCTAACTTTGATTTCTAGAATTTGTTAAAGGTAGGGAAGGAAAATTAAATGTTAGGCACACACTCAGTCTTGTTTGGAGATGGTCAGAAAGGAAAACCATGAGTAGTCCTGGAATCCTAGCACTAGGTGCCAAAAAGGCATTCAACAGGGAGAAATGGAGATATCTGTTCAAGACATTAAGAAGGTTTGGAGTGGAAGAAGGAATGATGAAGTGGATTGGACTGCTTTATAGCTGTCCTTCCTTAAAAATACTGGTGAATGGTATACTAATAAAACCATTTCACCTGTTTAGGGATACTAGGCAGGGGTGCTCACTATCCCCCCTCTTGTATGTAATGTCCTTGAAACCACTGGCAGCTATTATCTGACAGGATGAGAGAATTCAAGGGATGGTAACAGGTGGCCAGCACCATAAGCTGGAATTATTTGCAGAGGACTTGCTAATGTACCTCAGAGACCCTCAGTAAAGCATTCCAGTTTTACATAAGATACTTCAGGATTATAGACTGCTAGTGGGACACAAAATTAATTGGTCCAAGAATGAGATACTGGTTCTATGGGAGAAGAATTCTAGTTACCTTACAGATTCTCCAATAACTGAACAAAGGCACAATCTTTAAAATACTTAGGTATCAAGATAACTAGCAAGATAACACATTTATATAAAGAAAATTATGAAAGTGTTACCTGACATATGTAAAGACTGTGAAAAATGGGAAAGTCTACCTCTTCGCCTGATAGGAAGGGTTAACTCAACCAAAATTAACCTGTTATCCAAATGCTTCTACCTGTTCCAAATCTCCCCAAAAGATTCCCCAAGTACTTTTTTAGATAACTAAAAATTACAATTAACAAATTCCTGTGGGGTGGGAAACAAGCAAGAATAAAAAGAATTATACTATAGTTACCACTGGGCAGTGGAGGGTTGGCTTTCTCAAATTTTAAATATTACCACTGGGCTACACATTTAACTTTCTTGGAGGAGCTGAGGGCCACTTTTGTAATGGCATGGAGAAAGATGGTTGAATAAAGTGTAGTGGGGGCTTGTTACAGGGAGTTCTGTTACCTTTGATGTGCCATTCTACTCCCCAAATGTACACCAATCCATTTACCTTTACTCTTGCTAGGCTGTGGATAGGCATACACAATTACAGAGGTCATAAAAAGGTCTTTCATGCAATATGGCTATTTACATGAGCTTCACAGATAAAAAGGGCTACAATGTTTTCTTGCACCAAGCTCTTCTTCCAGGTCGCATCTGGAAACAAGCTTCGACTTAGTGTGCCTTTCCTGGCTAAACAATTTGCCCCTTTCCCTTTTGGCCCCTTCTGCATTGGCATAGGGTGGATTTTGAGACTTTCAGTGATTTGTTCTGTTGGGTTGAGGGGAGGCTGAAATCATTTTTGGAGTTTAGATGACAGCATGGAGTCCAACCTGTAGATTTTTTTGCTTAATTAAGGATTAGGGGATATATAACCAATGTCACTTTGCCATTATCTCCAATAGAAGAAGCTATATATAAGCCCCAGCCAAACACTTCCATAATATCTGTCCTCTATAAATTATTCTTAAATGAGGCCCCAGCTCCAATTGTTAAAGTCAAAAGTCTGTGAGAACAAGATCTGACAATCAGTATCTTTGAAGAGACTTGGCAAAATGCAATAAAATGTACATAGCTGTTCAGTGTCAAACAAACTTCAGAAGGTGCAACTAAACTTTTTATATCAAACTTATTTGACTCCACAGAAATGACATACAATTTCTGCCTTGAGACAACCACTATGCCCTAAATGCAAAAATTCAAATGGAGATTTTTGCATACAGCTATGATGTGATAAAGTGGCCCCATTCTGGGCAGATGTGCATATGACTATGCAAAGAGTTTTGAAAAACTTAACTCCCAGGGACCACATTGGAATTCATGCTAGGGGATGAAGATATGCTAGGAGAAGCTATGAGAAGTAGATATAGGTTATGGAGATAGCGCTGATTATGGCCTGGAAGATGGTTACACAGCATTGGGTGAGTGAGACATCACCTACTGCTGCTCATTGGCTAGATAATTTAATGCTGTGTATGCATCTTGAGAGGTGTCACTTATCAGCTAATGGTCAGGAATCCGTGTTACAGCAGACATGGAAGCCTTTCATCCATGCAATGGAAACTTGCATAGTCAGTGTATATCTTGAAATAATATGGTAATTGGGAATGAGAGCAGTAGCCTGTCATATTGGTGGAAGGGCACTTATCAGAAGACATATCCGGCATTCAATGCAATTAGTACTAGGGGGAACAACAGGTTACCAGGATCAGTTCATATTTACTGGTAATTGGACTTTAATGCTGTGACTGTGCATAGCATTGCCTTCTGGGAAAAATGATTGTTAATCATCTGTTTACCTGTAAATGTAGTATTTTAAGCAGTACTAGTAAGAGAAGTTATCTTCAAAATTATCTAAATTGTTCCTAGACCTGTACTTGAATTCCGGTCTTACTGTGCAATACAGTTTTTATGGAAATTGTGTCCTTTTAAACTTTGTATAACTTGGTTCATCTGAAATGCCTGTAAAAATTGGAAGCCTTTTAATAAAATATAAACAAAAAAATACAGTACCTGACTGACTGATAAACAGGGCACACTTCCTATCCACCAAGTTTGTGGGCCATGCACGCCATTGGTAATGGGTATGGGGAGATTAACAGGAAGATACTATGCAGACACTAAATGATAATCTGGATAAAGTGCCATGCTCTTCTTATCCAAAAAAGGAGGCTGGCCTGGTGGCACTGAGGGTTGAGGTGCTGGACGCCACACCTCATGCTACGCCGGTGACCTGGGTTTGGGAATGGACTCAGGGTTGGCAGGGACCGGGGGGCAGAGGATCAAGCGTCCCAACACATTCATTCACATATCGGGCTTGTGTAGTACAGTATGGTCTGTATGCCCATGGGCCCACGCAGTGGACCAATAAGTGTACAGACAGTACTGTATGCTGTCAGTCGGCGGGTGGCCGTGTGGCATGCGGGTAGGGTGGCATCACCCGCCACTGACTGGGGGGGTGCTGGGTGGCAGGGGACCCAGTGGGCGGGTGGGGAGAGGGTTCCACTGGACCACCAGGAGTGGTTTTGCTATATCCACCAATGATTGGGTGCTGGGAGGAAATGTCCACTGGACCACCAGTGATTGTTATTACATATGCCGGCGATTGGGCGATGGGGGGGGGGCACAGCGCTCCCTGGGTAGGAAACTTGTGGACAGTGTTCTGGGTGGGCGGGTGGTCACCTACGGCTGGCAGCTGCCGTGTTGCACCCTGCAATACAGCGGCTCACCTATGGGTGGCCAGGACTTGCTCCTGGATTTACCAGGCACATCTTTGCACCACCGAGTGGCACAAGGCAGAGTTGTGCCAGCACCTGCACTGCACATCCCGGGCTGAATATCGGGATATGCCACATATGCATGGGCACGCCCCCCGCACTTGCACCGGTGATACACACAATGCACCTGGCGACCAGGACTTGCACAGTGCAACATGCATCTTTGAATATCTCACCGGGGGAGCATTGGTGGGTTGCACATGGTGCAACCCTTTTGTATATCCCACCCTCTGTGTTTAAAGGAAACAAAGAAGTTGGCGTTTTATTATCTTTTTTTCACAAAAACTCTTGCACACACAGTCTTCTTGCAATGAGAAGCTGGAGCCGAAATGGTGTACTAAAATTCAAAGCTTTATTACACCAAAACACCAGATATAGCCTGACACATTTCAGATTTACAAAATCCTTTATCAAAGGCTTCAGAACCAATAAAAGCCACCCTATAAATACACCAACAATTAATGATATCACTGTCACATCACAACATATACTTTAAACTCATTTGCTAAATGTCTTCAAACAATCAGCCCCCTTATTGCTCCTTCAATATTCAATTTATATACATTTCCTCATTTGTATCTAAAACACATAGCAATTTCCATACTTCAGTTCATTTCTTTAAAGTAGTGCCTATTTAAAAAAAACACTCTACAAGTGCAAAACTATATTTAAAGTGTAGATAATTTTCATCTATATAATGCAGCACATTATTAGTTCTCAAAGAACACTCAAAAGACACATGAAACTGAGGATATTTTATCTCCCTTCTAAATAGGGTGTAATTTCCAGACCAGCATTCAAACCCAGAAATTTATGTGACCTAAGTCTCAGAATTCATTAATTCTCCTTTTTAAGTATCTTATTCCTAAATTTCCCACCTCTTGGGTTTGGAAACACTTTTTCAATACCCATAAACTTAAAAGTATGTGTACTATCAAGTAAGAAAAAATTACTCACCTTAGTAATGTTGTTTCTTCTAATGGAGTCTTACTATATTATGACAATTGCAGTATGACTGCAGGTTAGAACTGCTCCGGAGGTGAAATAGTTAACTTTCCACGTAGGCATGGAACTTAGAGAGCGAGCTCGGTTGAAAACTCTGTCTGTTGTGCTTCAAACGCAAACTGTCAGATCTTTATGAGCTAAAACTCACTAAGGTTCTGTGTGGAAGCTGTAAACCTACACTAGCCAACTGGCTACTAACATAAACACTCATTTTGGGCCTAAAACAAAGACTCAAGTCAGGAGACCCAAAAATGCAAAAACACAACACCAATTCACCCAAAAAGGTAGGTGAAAAACAAGGTGGGCATCAAAAAAAAAAGTGCCAACCCTGTACTGCCCACCCACATCCCCAAAACAGAGGTTCTGAGAGGGGCAGGCAGGGAGGGAGGTCATAATATAGCAAGACTCCATTAGAAGAAACAACATTACTAAGGTGAGTAATTTTTTCTTCAAACAACATGAAGTCTTGCTATATTATGACAATTGCAGACTACACAGTAGTACCCCCATGGAGGAAGGACAGAACCTACCTAGGAAATAGGCTCTGAAGCACGGCTGTGCCAAACCGAGCATCACTCCTAGCCTGGATGTCCAGGGAGTAATGCTTGGTAAAAGTGTGAACTGTTTTCCAGGTAGTTGCTTGACATATTTCTAGAATAGGATTGTCTCTGGCAGCAGCCAGAGAAGCAGCTGTACCTCTGGTAGAGTGAGCCCTCAGGCCTGAGGGGGGAACTTTACCCAACTTCTCATAGCAGAATTGGATACAAGAGACAATCCACCTGGCAATGGATCTTTTAGTGGCTGTCTTCCCTTTACCAACTTCGCCATAGGTGAGGAACAGTTGGAGGGAGTCAAACCTATGACCCTTGGTACGCTCTATGTAGTAACTAAGGGCTCTCTTCACATCTAGGTTGTGCAGCATCCTCTCCCCAGAGAAGGAGTGGTCAGTGAAGTACACTGGAAGTGAAATAGATTGATTAAGGTGGAAATCTGAAACCACCTTAGGCAGGAACTTTCTGTTAGTCCGAAGGACCACCTTATCTCTGTGAAAAGAGATAAACTCCTGCTTCACTGACAACGCTTGTAATTCGCTTATGCATCTGGCAGAGGTGATGGCTACCAAAAACACAGTTTTCCAAGTCAAGTACTTGAGCTCAGCTGAAGACAAGGGCTCAAAGGGGGGTTGCATAAGCTGAGCAATGCAAACATTAAGATCCCAGGCAGGGGCAGGATCCCTGAATGGAGGGTTGGTGTGAAACAACCCCTTAAAAAACTTGGAAAATACAGGATGAGCTGAAAGGAAGAGGATTTACCTGCTGAAATAAAACAGACACAGCTGCCAAGTGCACCTTCAGGGTAGCTGGTCTCAGCCCCAAAAGAATTCAGGTGGACCATATAATCCAGGACTGTGGGTAGATCAGCAGAGACTGGGAAATATGCTTTCCGAGCACCATATGGAAAATCTTTTCCATTTGGAATTGTAAGTAGCCCTGGTGGAAGGCTTCCTTGCGGCCTTCAATATATCCATTACACCTTGGGAAAGGTGTAAATCAGCAAACTCTAACTCTTCAAGAACCAAGCCTTGAGATTGAGAGATTTGAGATTCGGGTACCAGACCCTTCCCTGGGCACAGGTTAACAGATTGTAAATCCTGGGAAGAGACAGGGGAGGATGGACTGCTAAGGAGAGCAGGAGTGGATACCAGGGCTGTCTGGCCCAATCCAGAGCTATCAGAATGACTTTGCATGATTGGGATCTGATTTTGACTAGCACTTTGAACAGGAGAGGAAAGGAAGGGAAGGCATAGAGAAACTTCCCCTCCCAACTGAGGGCTAAGGCATCCAGGGGGAGTGAGCCCAACACTGGGGACCTGCAGCAAAAAAGAGGAAGTTGGTGATTGTCTGGGGCTGCAAAAAGATCTATCTGCGGGGTGCCCCATCTGGCAAATACTACTCCCAAGACCAGGGGATCCAGTGACCATTCGTGGTGGCCCTGGGAAATCCTGCTGAGAGCATCTGCCAGGACATTGTCCTTGCCTGGGAGGTGAACTGCCGTAAGGGAGGTGTTCAGGGAGTAAGCCAGAGACCACAACTTCATCGCTTCAGTGCACAAGGCCGTAGACCTAGTGCCCCTTTGCTTGTTGATGTACCATATTATAGTGGCGTTGTCTGTTCTGACCTGAATACTCTTGTTCTGAACAGATTTGGAAAAAGCTTGAAGTGCTAGAAAAACTGCTCTGAGCTCCAACAGGTTGATGTGGAGCAGAGATTCCTGGGGAGACCACAGACCCTGGGTGGTGAGGTCAACCATGTGAGCTCCTCAGCCCAAGAGGGACGCATCTGTAGTAAGAATTAGAGAATGAGACTGAGTGACAAAAGGAACCCCTTGTCTCAGGTTGCTCTGATCCTGCCACCACTGTAGGGCTTGGATCAGGGTTCAAGTTACTGGGATCAGCTTGGTAAGAGGATCCTTTCTTTGAGACAAAAAGCTCTCAAATGGAACTGGATGTCCCTCATCTGAAATCTTGCTCCTTGCACAACTGCTGTGGAAGCAGCCATGTGTCCTAGGAGCTGCAGAAAATTCCTTGCGGGCCGGGAGACCTGCAGGGTAAATGAGGAGGCCAGGGAGACTAGGGTCTTTGCCCTGTCCAGGGGGAGGAAGGCCCTGGCTTCCTGTGTGTTCAGTTCTGCGCCTATGAAGGTAAGAAGCTGGACCGGCTCTAGAACTGACTTTGAGAGATTCAGAAGGAAACCTAGAGAGGTAAGCAGTTGCTGCGTTATCTGAAAGTGTAAATTGACCTGGTCTGGGGACTGGCCTACTAAGAGCCAATCGTCCAGGTAAGGAAAGATGGCAATCTTTTGCCTTCTTAGGTAGGCAACTGCTACAGCCAGGCATTTGGTGAATACCCTTGGGGCAGAAGTGAGGCCGAAGGGCATTGCTCTGAACTGGTAGTGGCCTGAGGGCAGCTCGAACCTGAGGTACTTTCTGGGAGCCTCTGATGGGAATATGGAAGTAGGCATCCTTGAGGTCCAGGGAAGCTAGCCAGTCCCCTGGCCTTAGAGAGGGTAGGATAATTCCCAGAGTCACCATTTTGAACTTTGTTTTTTAAAAGGTGCTTGTTTAAATATCTGAGATCCAGGATGGGCCGCCATTCTCCTTTCTTTTTTGGGTTAAGGAAGTACCTGGAGTACAAACCTTTGCACTGGTGTAGGGGAGGAACCCTTTCCACAGCTCTGAGAGCCAGGAGGGTAGAGATCTCTGCCTCTAGGGCGAGTGCCTCTGATGGAGTTGCAGGTGAAAAGATCTGGTTCTCAGCTTTGGAAATTTTTGAAGCTGAGAACCAGTCCTGGCTTACTACTTCCAGGACCCACTTGTCTGATGTTAAGACTTCCAGTCCTGGACAAAGTAAGCCAGCCTGCCCCCCAGGTAGAGGAGAATCGGCCTGGCAATCCCATCAGGGTGCCTGCTTGGCAGAGGCTTTGGGCTGAGGGGTGGAAGCAGACCTGCTTGTACCCCGTCTGCCTCTCCCTCTAAAGAACCCCCTCTGAGCATAGGTGGAGGAGGAAGCTTGGGCTTGGTAAAAAGGCCTATGAAAAGGCCTGCCTCTGCCTCTAGGAAGCTGCTTTTGAGGAGTGGCCTGCCTTTCCTTGGCCTGTGCACTCCTATTGGTGGTCCTATATTCATCCATTTCCTTCATGTAATTCTCTGTTTGCTCCCCAAATAGAGAATTTCCCACAACAGGAAAATCCATGGCCTTAGACTGGGTATCCTGAGACAGGGTAGTACATCTGAGCCAAGCCATCCTGCGAAGTGCCACAGATGTAGCCATGACTCTTGATGAAACATCATTAGAGTCCACTGCAGCATGAAACTGCACCTTGGATGCCTCAATACCATCCATAGACACCTGTTCCAGCTCCCTGGCAAGCTGATCAGGGACTTGTTTCACTAGGGCCAGCACAGTATCCCATCTGGATTTCTGGTACCTAGCAGCATAAGCCATATAATTTGCTTGTCGTAGTCCCAAAGATGCTGCCATGTACTGTTTCTTTACCATAGCATCAATCTTCCTGGAGTCCTTCTCAGGGGGGTGTGAAGCTAGGGGAGTATTAGCCTTGTCACAGGCTGCAGCCTGCACTACCCCCACATGGCTGCATTGTTGAGTGAGAAATCAGTGTCGGAGCCTGATAAGGTATACCTCTTGTCCATCCTTTTATCCACAGGAGGTATAGTGTGAGGAGTTTTTAAACTTTTACTGTCTGTTTCGAAAGATTTATGCAAAGGAATAGACAGTCTCCTAGACTCTGGAATATCCATCATTTCTACATAGTCTGGCTCCTCTTGGTCATCAACAGCTTCCTCAACAGGGAGCTGGAGAGTTTCAGCAACTTTTTTATAAAACATGAAATGAGAAGGGGACTCAGAAAGCCTTGGAGGAGAAACCCCTAGGGGTCTATCTGGAGAGATGTCCGGATCAATGGGCACATCCAGATCTTCAAAACCATATTCACTCTCCTCATATTCCTCTTCCCCCTTCCCCGGTTCATAAAAATCCTCAAAATCATAATCTTGAACCGGTGAAACCGGCCGAACCGAACTCTTACCTGAAGGTGTCGGTTCGGTCGGAACCGGAGAGAGAGACTGGACAATTTGAATTGCTTTAGCTATTTCCTCAGCAGTTGGGGAGAGAACTTTTGGCTCTACATTAGCTGACTTTCTAGTCCTTTTTGCTGGAACCGGCTCCTCAGAACCGGCTCTTCGTTTGCCCAAGGAAGTATCGACCTGGTCAGAGGGCACTCCCTCCGGTTCGGTTGGCACCGAACCGGGCTGGCCATCCGGTCAGTGGACTTTTAGCCTCCCTTTCCTTGAGCCTACCAACTCTCTTATCTATGGTGGCAGCAGGAAATTGTGACAAATCTGGCAGTCTGAATTGAGGTGGTCAAACCCCAGACAATAGACACATGTGGTGTGTGGGTCAGCCTTAGCAAAAGCTTCCCCACAAACACTACAGTGTTGAAACCCAGTGGGTCCGGTTTTTCTTTTGGGTTTCTCAGACATAATGCCAGCCTAACCAACTTGCCTGTTTATGGCAATCCACCAAGCAAGACACCCTTATCGGTTCCCAACTGTGTCACGGGTCGTGGAAAAAAACGTAATGAAATCCGTGTTTTTTAGAACTGATAAGAACCGGGAACCGCACTCTAAAAAAGGACTAGTAGATTTTAAATACAACCTGATCGGTTCAAACCAAACCGATAAAGAATTACAAGTTCCACACAGAAAAAATAAATGTAAAACCTATCTATTACTTACATTACCACAGACAGAGCTTGAACCGACCAGTTGCGGTTTAATTTCGTCTAAAAACCGAAAAATAATACTTTTAAACCGACAAAATGAACCGAGCAGAAGGAGAAATCTCCGGAGCGACTGTTCAGTGAGGCGGAGTAAAGAATCTGACAGTTTGCGTTTGAAGCACAACAGACAGAGTTTTCAACCGAGCTCGCACTCTAAGTTCCATGCCTGCATGGAAAGTTAACTATTTCGCCTCCGGAGCAGTTCTAACCTGCGGTCATACTGCAATTGTCATAATATAGCAAGACTTCATGTTGTTTGAATAAAGCTTCCAATTTTTGTACAGCATTTAAGCTCTGGCATCTCATTGTAGGAAGGGTGTGTGTGTAACAGTTTTTTTGAAGAAGTTGTGATTTTACTGTGAATGCACCACAGTCCATGTGCAATCCCTTTTGGAAGCAATGTTTATTATCTCCCTAGTCAACTCATTTCATAATGGTATGACCCTCTGGGTATAGAAGAACCTTCTGGCATTTCTCTTTGGGAAAGTTAACCTTATTTGTTTTGAATGACTTCTCAAGTTAAAGATTCTGTTACTGAACTGGATACCCAGGCTATCAGTGAACTGGCTATCCCCTATGATTTTGATAAACTCCAACGAGTCTCCTCTTGTTCACCTTAGCTCCAGTGGGTATAAGTCCAGTTTTTGCATCCTTATCTCACACGGTTCTTCTCCTAGATGGTGAATGACCTTGGCGACTCTCCTCTGCACTCTCTCCAGGCTGACTATGTCCCTCCTTAAGTGTGGACTCCTCAGTGGAGTGCAGTAATCCAAATGAGGTTGAACAAGGCCTTGTAGAGGCAGACTATACATGATCTGCTTCTTGATATAAATGCCTTATTTATTGCATCCTATGATCTTATTAGATGTTTTAATAACCTCATTGCAATGGGGGACTAAAGCTCAAATCATTGTTAATCAAATCCCCAAAGTCCCCTTCATCCTTTACTCTTTCAGTTGTATTCCTCCTAGATGGTAGGTGCTTTTGCCATTTTTTGCCCAAAGGTGCATCATAATGCACTTCGGCGTGTTAAATATCATACCATTCATGGATACCCAATTTTTCAGCAGTTTTAGATCTTCTCTTAATTCATTCACCTGCATATGGTTCCCCACTTCTGCCCCTAATTTTGAATCATCAGCAAACTTGGTGACTCAGTTCTTTATCCCTGCATTCATATCCTTGATAAACAGTGCAAACTAAACTGGTCCCAGTACCCATCCCTGTGGGACTCCACTTGTTACAGATCCACTGTCCTATCTATAAATGTCCTCTAATCCTGACCTTCTGTGTTCTTTCTGTTAACCACATACAAACTATCTGAACACTTTGTTGTTGATGCCGAGGTTAATAAATTTGATCATTTGTGTGTTATGTGGGACTTTATCAAAAGCCTTTTTGAAATCTAAGAACACCACATCCTCTGGCTGGTTGTTGTCCAGTGCATTAGTTACCTTTTCAGAAAACGACTAGGGAATTTGTTAGACAGGATCTATGTTTTTTAAATACATGCCAAGATTCATCATTCAGGTTTTTGCTATTAATTTCATCTTCTATTTTATCCTTGATGAGAGATTCTAACAACGTTCCCAGTAGCACTGTCAGACTGATGGGTTTATAGTTCCCCACCTCTCCCTTATCTCCCTTCTTATAGATGGGGACCACCACAGCTTTCCTCCAATCCTCTGGAACCTCTCCTATTTTTGTATACATATTATAGAGTTTGTGCAGTGGAATAACCAACCATATACTTATTTTCTTTATCATCCTAGGGTGTAGATTGCCTGATCCTACTGATTTAGATGGATCAATCTTACATAATTTCTTTTGTTATCTCAGCCCTTGTGATCATTATAGGAGTCTGGAAGGAACAGTCTGATCTAATATATCCTACTCTATTTCCCACAACATTTTCAAAAACTGAGCAATAATACTCATTAAATATCTTGGCCTGACTGGCAAATTCAATACCTTCTGTAGTCCCTACTCTTAAAGGTTCCCACTGTCCTATCCACTGCCTTATTGTTTATATAGGTGAAAAACACATTTCCATTATCCTTTATGTTGGCCAGCCTAAATTCCAATTTGCTTTTCTCAGATTTAATAATATCTTTACTATTTCTTAACTGCTGTTTGTACCTGCTTATATTATGATGGCTATTGTCTCTTTTCATTTCCCTATTGGCTCATCTCTTTTTTGCCAGCTGTTTTTTTATTTTATAGGTATACCATATTGGAACTTTTCCTCTTTTGCTGTACAATGGTCTGGTCTATTTGGGACGTATGTATCTTCAAGTTGTAATATTTTGCTCTTTATCCTTAACCATAATTGTTCTGTGTTCTGGTTATCAACGTCCCATTTCCAATCATTCAGCTCCTTTCTTCTCTGTTCAAAATCTGCCCAACGATAATTCTTTATAACCGTTTTGCCTGAAAACTTTTTGAGTTTCATATTTTTTTTCTGAACATCACTATCTTGTGGTCACTATTTAATAGTGGGTCATGTATTTCCAGATCCTTAATTCGATCTGTTCTATCTGTTAGTACTATATTTAGAATGTTTTTACCCCTTGTAGGTTGGCCAGCCATTTGAGGCAGTTCATTATCTATACATAGATCTAGGAGGAGCTGTTCCTGTTTGTTTGAAGCTGTACCATTATCCCAGTTTATGCCTGATGTATTAAAGTTGCTTAGTACTATTATATCTTTATCACATATATTCTCATTTATACTACATAATAGGTTGGCATGGGTATTAGTATCAATATTGGGGGTCTGCAGCAAAGTCCTGAAGTGAGTTTTTTATTATTAGCCCTGATTCTTTCAACCCAGATTGACTCATTCTAGTTGTTGTTGGAATACCAGCATCTAACTGTCTAAACAGTATGTCTTCCTTCATGTATATGTCCACTGCACCCCCCATCTCCTCTATCTTTATGGAACACCTCGTAACCCAGGACATACCTACTCCAACTAGTGTTACCTGACCACCATATCTCTGTTATCATTGCCAAATAAATTTGCTTTTCTTTCATGAGCAATTTCAGTTCTGACTTTTTTTTACTACATTTAAGCTTCTTACATTTGTTAACAAGATGGATATGCCCTGTTTCTTTTTGTCTTTTTTTGTATTCACTGTTTTTTTTTTTTTTTGCTTACTGATGTATTAGTCTGTTCCCAACTCCCCTTCATTATCAGTTTTTTTGAGAAATCTATACTATTGTCGATGGCACCATAGACATATTCCATTGTACTCTGGATCCCTTTCTACTTAAATGTAACCCCATCAGTGCAATATACGGTAAGTCATTTTGGCCGTTGAAGATCTCCCATGTTTTAATACATTTTAAAGTATTTTTCAGGCACCATCTCCTTAAAAAGCTGCTGACACATCAAAGAAAACTTTAAAAAACATAACACTGAGGTGCAATTCAGCTTGTATTCCATATGTATTCAATAGCCTTCTCCTCCCCATTACATATTACTGAGAAATTTGCTAAGAAATAAACTCTATATCACTTAGAGTACATCTGCCTATTTTGCTTACTCCCTACTTCTTGTCATAGTCCTCTGTTGCGACATCACAATCTGTTGTCATGGGAGTAATTGTGATGTTATAAGAATAGCATTATGACCTCAGGAAGAGAGAAAGCAATAGGAATAGATGAACTTTTCAGGAGCAAAGTTCAGATTTCAGGCAAATGGCCTCAGTGATAAATAATAGGGATGAGAAATATAGAACTAAGGTGAAATACAAGCTGAACTGTGTCTAAATAATATATTTTGTTAATGTTGTCCTAATGGCATCAGCTGCTCTTTAAACAATTTTTATATGCTTTAGTTCTGTTTATTCTTTCTCTACCTGTGCTTGGTACCGAGCGCACTTCTGACAGGATAATTTGGGCATTTTCCTGAGTCAATATATTACATAAATTCTCTAGCTCTCTAGCTGTGTCCTTCATGCTACACCTACCTAAATTGTTAGTGCCAGCATACACTAGCACAGTTTTTGGGTTATTGATATATTTAAGAATTCTTGGTAGCATATCTGCTATGTCTTTCTCATTTGCCCCACTGTAACTACAAGTGGTTATATTTCCCTTATTATCATTGGTAGTGTACCTATTAGTGTACTTAGTTATTGAATCCCCCAGTATGTAGTATGGTTGTATTAATATTGCTTGCTCTCGTGTCCACGGCTTATCATGTACCCTGGTTTGTCTATGCAGTTCTTCCTCTGATCCCATATTTGTACTAAGGTTTGTCTCATTCATAGTAATGGAGTCATCTCCTACAAATGACTGTCTCATAGTGTTTGGGGGGGACTGCTTGAGAAATTACCATTACTAACTGAAGGGACATCATCCATTAGTAAGTCAGTAGAATGATTACCAAAATCAATCCAGGGTAGTACGCAGGAGTTTGTCCCATTTTTGGTTGAGGGGACATCATGCCTTATCAGACATGTCTGTTTGTTATCAATATCAATTAATGGAGGGACATAGCTGTTGATGTTAGCTTTTTGGGGGTTTGTCGACCAGAGGTCAACATCGCGACTGCAAAGACCAGCACAGAGACAGATTTTGCCCAAAATCACCAGGTCGCTGTGCTACTCCCTGCAGACACTGGTGGCACATCTCCCAGTGTTGTGTCCCCTCTCTGAGACAACTCTGTCTCAAAGTTGTATATCTAGAGACCAGGGTGATGTTGGGGGTGGAGCCCCCCACATGGGTGGTTTGGGGGCACAGCTCCCAAAAGAAAACACACTGGCATCCCCGACAGTATGATGCCAACATTCAGCATTGTGTCAGTCACTGTCAGGGACGTCAGCATCAGCGCTGTTACAGCATTACAGAAAACCCCTTTTTTGGGAGATATATTCACACCCATTTTTGCTATTGGATTACCCAAAATGGTGTCATTTTTACTCATTAGTAAATCAGGGACATGCAGACATGAGTCATCATCTACCAGAGCACTAAATGTGTATTAGCTACTCCTAGTGGGGACAGTAAAATGCATTGCCTTCCGACACTTTTTTTTTTAATTGTCTACTATTGTTAAATACTTTGCAACCTACATTTATGTCCTCTTCAGTACAATCCTCAGGCCTACTTCTTTTCTTTGCAGCCATAGAATTGACTACATTTCAGGACTGTTTTGGGTCACATAACTGTGGGGAAACCTTACTACCCTGTGTTTGAGAACTATGCCCAATAATACAGTCACTGGTCTTATCAGTGCCATTTGTATCAGCTGCATTAATTGCCCTAATTTTTGAAAACATCTCTGTTTTCTTTTTTTCACGTTGGACTAGTTTAGTATAGAAGTTCTTAATATCCTCCTCCAGGACACTATTATTGATGCACTTGTCACATATGAAAATGTTACCTGTAGGCAGAGATTCTACAAGTTTGTATATGTCACAACTTGTGCATCTAATACCAACCTCCCCATCCATTGTTAGTATTTTGTCCCCCATGATGTTTATTTTTTTTAACGTCACTACCCACAGAAATACATGACAGAGGTAGTGGTGAGGTAGTGCACAACACCACAACTAGCAATCAGACCATGAGTATTCTTACTTCTGCACTCTAATTCAGAACTCAGCACATTAAGTACCCCCAATAATCATGGTAAACAATACTTCTGTTCTCTCTGTTCACACTGGACACAATAGACATGCACTATGACACATGTGTCTGTGCATGTCTCCACATATGCCGCAGCATGCTCACCCCACTGAAGGTTGCCCTACTTGCTAGAGGCATTTCAAGATATACACCGTGACCCAGAACTGACTACCAGGGTCATGGAATGCTTGTTTCTCATAAACTGTTAGATTTTGTTTGAAAATAGCAGCTCATCCTCTCACTGCTGCACATAAAATGAATAAAATACCTAGAACAGGCAAAAGGAATAAAATAGCAGTGTAGGCTGCAGCTGTAGTTTTAGGGGAAACTACCTTGAGACTACAATTCCCACGCCACTTCTTGTAGTCTATGCACAGGTACCCCATGTAGCAGTAATGAGCACTTTCTGGCAAAATGCACAGGTATTATTTATAATGCAGCTATCTTTGTCTCTCAGCCTCTAAGTCTGACTCACAGAGTAGATCTGTTCCAAATTCAATCGTCCCACTCACTAGGGGCATTTCACGATATACACTGTGACCCGGAACTGACTACTGGGGTCACAGAACACTCGTTTCTCACAAACTCTTAGATTTTGTTTTAAAATAGCAGCTCATCCACTCACTGCCACACATAAAATAAATAAAATGCCTAGTACAGGCAAAAAGAATAAAATAGCACTGTAGGCTGCAGCTGAGGTTTTAGGGGAAACTACTCTGAGACTACAATTCCCATGCCACCTACTGCATGCACAGGGACTCCACTAAGCACTAATCAGCACTTTCTGGCAAAATACACAGGCATTGTTTTTAATGCAGCTATCTCTGTCTCTCAGCTTCCAAGTCTGACTCACAGAGTAGCTCTGTTCCAAATTCAATCGCCCCACTCACTAGGGGCATTTCAAGATATACACTGTGACCCAGAATTGACTACTGGGGTCACAGAACACTCGTTTCCCGCAAACTCTTAGATTTTGTTTAAAAATAACAGTTCATCCTCTCAATGCCACACATAAAATGAATAAAATACCTAGAACAGGCAAAAGGAATAAAATGTCAGTGTAGGCTGCAGCTGTAGCTTTAGGGTAACTACCCTGAGACTACAATTCTCAGGGAACTTCCTGTAGTCTATGCAAAGGGACCCCATGTAGCACTAATCAGTACTTTTTCTGGCAAACACACACAGGCATTGTTTATAATGCAGCTATTGCTATCTCTCAGCCTCCAAGTAGATGGGGTGGGACTGACATGTGAGGGGGTTCCATGGACAGAATATGATATGGCATCAGGTGGGTGCTTCCCAGGCAGATGCCCCATGCCAACCTGGTGCCATGTCACTTTCTGTCCTTGCCCCCCCATGTCAGTACTATCCCATCCACAGTGAGGATATTCAAACAGCACTTATAGTAATAAATATATAGTAGATGATTGTAATGATCTATATAAGGTACAAGTTTTGAGATCTGCCGAGTTATGTTTGAATATGATGAAGTGTTATTCAGGAATATCACTTGCCCCACCAATGAGTTGGATGTGTAGGATTCTGTTTGAAGTGTTTAACTAATAGGTTCAGTACTGTATAGTACATTAACAGGACTTGAGAGACAATACTAACATACATAAAAAAGCAAACACACCCAACCAGGCACCATCTCACACTCTCTCCCTACCCAACTGGTTTCCCAACTCCCCATATGCCACCTCCTATGCCCTGTCTGCCCCTGGCAAACCCTGTTTCAGACCCCATCCCCCTTCACCACAGTCTGTGGCACTGGCACACCTTTTGTAGACCACCTCCTGGCTGTGGTAAGTGGATCCCCTTGCTGCTTCCATAGCATGGTTTACAAAATCACAAAAAGGAAAATGTTGCAGTCCCACAATGCACAAGCCCCCTTGTGACAAGTCACACTTCGATTTGGGTTGCAAGGCTGGCAAAGTGCCACTTTGGTGCAGCGGCTCCCCCTTTTTTGATGCAGATTGCATTTGAAAATTGGAAATGCTGCATCTTTTGAAGCAAAGGGTCACTTGAGTCATTTATGTTTGATGTACGCACCTAGCATCATCCCCCGACTTAGAAAATCGAGCCCAATAAATCCATAGCAAAATTTTCTGCCCTTAGCTATGCTTCAAGATTTTGCTTTTGTTTGGACTTGGAGTCACTAGCACAAATGCATGAACAAGAATGTAAAACATTTGTATTTGAAAGGAGTATTGCAAGCAAAACACTAGTATTTCTTCTTTGGTTTAATTTGTCTGCTGTTTATCTCACTATAATAGGCACAGGAAAAAGTGGTTCACAAGTAAAGAATGAAAAAGTGATATAACAATAGCTTTATCCACTGGGCTGTTCATTCATCCAGCTAAGACATAGAAACATAGAAATTTGCAGGCAGAAAAAGTCAAGTGATCTACGAAAGTTGATTTGACTTTGAACCTATAAGTGTTGAGTGTAAATACCCAATAGTTATTGATGAACTGGTACTACCATTAAACTGTTCTATACTGATCTTATGATGAGGATTTAGAGCATCAAGTTCTTGTAATGGTGGCAATACAATATCCCTGTTTTATGTCTTATTCAAAATACAGTATATGCATGTTAGTATTTATTGTCCTCTATGCCACCTGGTAATTTCTTTAGCTTTAATACATTTAGTATGCTCTGTCAAAATGGAAAATGCCTTGCACCTGTTAAGTTTTTTGTATTAACTTTTCCCATTCCTATGTTTTCAATGAATATGATATTCTGAAACATCATGGATGGTAGCCAGCAGAGAGGGTGAGAGAAGGGCTGTGATGGACACCATCTGGGTATGGGGTGAAATGGCAACACCACCACAAATCTGAGAGATATTGAATGGAACTGGGGTTAGCAATGGACACCATAAGGAATTGGCATGTTCCATGGGGAGAGAAGAGTTTTCACAAGGCATCAGGGAGTGCTTTGCATGGGGTGGGGAGAGGACAGGGAGTGCCGTTGCACACCAAGGAGTACTTGGCATGGGCCAGTAGAGGCTCAGAGGTACTACTGGATACCAGAGAGAATATAGCATGGGCTGAGCAGTGGACAAGTGGCGGTCTCTGGAGACTAAAGAGTTCTTTAAACAGAGTGGAGACAGAGGCTGGGGTGCCACTGGACGTGAGCAAGTGCTTACCATGGGCCAGTAAGTGGGCAGAGGGTACCACTGCACAAATTAATTTGCATGGGAAAGCAAGAAATAAAGTGTGCTACTGGATATGGTAGAGTGCTTGGCATTGGAAATGGAGAAATTGCCACTGGACACCAGGGAATGCTTGGTGTGGGACAAATGCAGGGAGGGGGCTGCTGGCCATCAGGAGGTACTTGAAGTGGGATAGGGTAGGGATTCTTGTGGATATCATCCACATAATAGAAAATCGAGGCGGTAATCCAGCCAGACCCTGAGGCACTTGAAGGAGATATCTTCAGCAATGGCAACATCAAAGGTATGAAAAGAGGGAAGGGTGAGACTTCTAGAAAGCATCTGCTTGGTGCCAGAAGTCATGCAGACTATTTTCATAGCATTGAGAGACACTTTGTTTTCTCAGAACCAGGGCTGGATGTTGTTAAAATCCAGTTGGAGCTGATTCATAAGGTTGGGGCAGAGGAGTCAGAGGAAAAGAGTACCATATCATCTAAATACATATGAAAGGACACAGAGGAACAGTCATTGGGGAGGTCATTTAGAAAAATGGAGAAAAGAACTGGGCCATGGACAGACCCTTGGGGGACACCTGAACTGATAGGGTCCTGAAGGTGAGATAGTCTCCAATACGGACAGCTTGCAACCTGCCCTTAAGATAGGTGCAGAACCACTCTGCTGAGGAAGCCATCATTCTGGCTGCCGTGAGCTTGTCCAGGAGAATGGGATGGGCAACAGAGTCAAATGCTTTGGCTAAGTAAAAAGAAATGGTGGAGGAGACAAGGCCTGGATCCATGCCAGAGAGGATCATATCAGTGAGCCAGAGGAGATAGATGGAAGTGACGCGTGACTTGCTAAAACAAGACTGGAAAGGAATGACGAAGGAAATGGAGTCATGAAAAGAGGAGAGTTGGGGGAGAACAAGGTGTTCCTGGAGTTTAGCTAGAGTAGGGAGAAGAGAGGAAGGATAAAAGTTACAAGGAGAAGAGAGGACACCCCATTTAGGAATGGGAATAACAGTAGCCAACTGTCATGAGTTAGGTACACAGGATAATGAGGAGTAGAGGTTGAGGAGGTAAGTATTAAGGAGGGCAACAGCATGAGCAGAGAGAGATAGGAGTCTGGGATGAAAACAATCAGGGCTTCCACACTTGTGTGGATTTAGAGCCAAGATGGCCTTAGGAGCATCAGAAGGGGTATTGGGTCAACGAGATAACAGGGTAGGGGGCAGTAGGACAGATAGAGGAAGAGAGTGAGAGGGAAGAAGAGAAAGAGGGAGAGAGAGAGATAGGAATAAGAGAGGAGAGAATGGACATAAGAGTGAGACAGGGTTGGATAAGACCCTGTCCTATTTGTTTATGCAGAGAGAGAGAGAGAGTTAAAAACAATGATATATTTAGTCCACTCCTATTTCTGCTTCTTGTCTCACTCCCTCTCCTGTCTGATTGCACAATCAACTTTTCTTGTGACACCTGGGAACTGGCCACTCCAAAGGTTCCATACTTTCCCCGGCAGTCTTCCATTCTGCATTTGCTATTTCTAGCCTGTCTTTCTCCCCTTGCTTCTCTGTGGTTACAAAATATATGTGAATCTTTATGTGAAATTGGAATCCCTTGATTTACAAATTTATATATTTATGCTGCTTTAAATGAGTACCCCATCAGGTGAGCGTTACCAGAATAGTGCTGCACTATACAATGCTAGTCTGGTAAGCACTCACATGGACAGTGAGGGAGAATGTACAGCACTTACTGTAAGCGTTCCCCTGGTCGCTGTCTGGGGTGCTGAAAGAAGAGAAGAGCACCAGGAAGCAAGAGGCTGGCTGAGCTGCTCCCATGGTGTGGAGGGCTGGGGCATCAAGCAGCTTGACCAGCAGCAGTGGAAACCAAGGGTTCTAATCCTGGTCTCCAACCATTTAGCACACCTCAGGACTCGTCGGCATTGTGACAGGTGGCGGCAGCAGCAGTCACTGCCGCCATGTTGCATGCACATCAGGAGGCATGTTGTGGTCATGCTGCATGAGAGCTTTGCTCTCATTGCAGGGGACCTTTTCTTAGTTCTGGTGGCCACATTAGATATGCAGGGTGTCAGCCCTTGCTGCTGGCTGATTGGGGAATGAGGGACACACCTACTGATGCATGCCCTGCATTCACCCAACAATGACCGCGCCTCCAAATCTGCTACTACCACATTATGTTGGCTGCGCATACACGAATCAACATAAAAAAGACAAAAACACAGTGACACTCTGTAGTGAATTAGTGTGGGATAGGGGACAAATTTCACTCACATGGAGCAAAAACTGAATAAGGTGAGTGTTGTCTACCAAAAGAGAGAGACTAGAATTAAATAATTCAAAGAGGCCTGAAATAAGAAATTTAATTTGGGAGGGAAATAGAGTAACTTAACCCTCTGTGTAGTATCGGTGGACAAGTTCACTCACATAGGGTGAAAGCTTCAAAAAGTGAGTACAGTCTTCCAAATGTGGGAGACCAAAAATAAATCATTCAAGGAAGCCTGAAATAACAGATTTAATCGGTTAATCCTAGACAGGATTGCTGAAAAACAACTAAGCAGTTCAAAAATACAGATTAAATAAGACTACACAATAGGCAAACCCTGGCAAAACCAATTGAGAATGAGAGAACACAGCTTTAAAATAAATTGACTAGCAAACAAAGGGATGCTCAAATAAGGTACGGCTAGGATATCTAGAAGTTTAGGCACATTAAAAATCTAGAACTAACTGGCAGATTAACAGCATAAATGTAACTCAGGTAAATCAATAACAGGTGTGCACATTAACAAGAGGTCTGTTAAAATGTGAAGAAAAGAGGGGCACTCTTTTAATACAGGTTACACTTACAGACAACCAGTAAATACAACACAGTCCAGAGAGTGGTTCAATAGGGAAGGCCTGGGGATCAGCGTGGTCAGCCAATTGCAGACTCAGGACTGACTCCAGACAACTATGTGATGTCCTTTAGATATGACCCCTAAGCATTATGAGCGCCATGAAGGACTGCAAGGGAGGAGTTCAGATATAAAAAAATGCCAAGCCCTACCCACTGAAGCAGCCACCTCCTGATTGGAGGACAAGTGGTAACAATCGGGGCTAAGTACAGCAGTGGGGACATCTCAATGCAGGCACCACATCTGAGCCTGACTGACAGCTCCACAAGACCATGCCAACTCCAGAAACAGAGTTTGTGATTACTGTGTACCCTAAAGAGATTGTTTTTGGGGGAGGAGGTTTGTGACAGTGTGGATGGACTTCTTGAACCAGACAACTATGTTGTGTGTGTGTGGGGGGGGGGGTTGTTGGCATATTTGAATGATCAGCATTTGCTTTGATCTACAATGTTCACTCTGCTCACAAGTCAGCTGTCATGTCTAGACCCTGCCAAAGGCAAAGTTTACTTAGAGGCTCTCTAGATCTCTCTTAAACTGGCATTCAGTGTTGCCCTGCAGTAAGAGGAGGCTTCATGGGTCAAACAAAGGACACGTGGTAGATGGCTACAACAAAGTAAAATTACTTTAAAAATACAGGGGTTACTGGTACAACAATAGTTGTATTTAGGTAATCGGGAGCCCTGGATTCAATTCTGTATTTAGTTTTGCTTTATTTTTTCTTTGAATGTGTCTTTTTGTATTTCTGTTAATTGCTTTAAACAAATTGTGGGAAAGCTATAACGTAAAAGATCCTTGACTGCAATTTGCCTTAAAGGATTTACTTTTACTGCAAATTGAGGCAAAGGAATCTCGAAAATGGTTCCTTTGTCACAATTTGTGGGAAAGGATTTCCCTGGTAGTCTAGTGGTCCCCCCTTCCCCAATGTCCAATCTCTGTCTGTAGAAACACAAAATTCTATTGTAGTCTAGTGGTCCCTCCCTGTTCCACATCCTCGTCCCATTAAAACCCACCCACATCCATGGTGATCTAGTGGACCCCCACTGTATCAAGTCATCACCCAGCACCCTGCCCACCAAACCAACTCCAGGTTGATGAGCAGCAGAGCCTTCCTCTCACCTCTATGGCCACCAGTTGACTGAGCTATGAATGAGCACAGGCTACTGTATATAGTACACGCTCATTCATAGCTCAGCCATCAGGAAGCCGTGGAGGTGAAAGGAGGGTTGTGCTTCTCGCTGACTGGGAGTCAGTATGGGGGGGAGCACTGTGGTGGTGATTACCTGATATGGTGGAGGTGAGGGGTCTACTAGACCACCATGGATTGGGGCAGGTTTAATGAGACAGAGATTGGGAATGGGGAGGGACCACTAGACTACCATGGAATTTTTTTCTACGGGGACAGCAATCAAACATCATGAGTGGGGTCAGGGACCACTAGACTACTAGGAAGCTTTTTCATTATATGAGGATGTGATCACACACCAGGGGAAGGGAGATGAAGCCGTACAGTATTAGATTTTTTTTTTCATGGGGACAGTGATGGAAGATCAGTCAAGGGGGGCAGGAACCACTAGACTACCAGTGGAACTTTTCATTATACCAAGAGATTGATTGAATGCTGGGAGAGTGGGGAGGGAGTATTACAGTAACAACAAATTTATTTATTTTCTCGGGGACAGCAATCAGACACTGGAGGAGGGGGAGGGACCACTAGATTACCAGGGAAATACTGATTTGTTTTATTTAGTTTTTGTTTACTGGGTAAGTGCACTAGAGGGAATCTACCTATTTTCAGGCATCTGATATGTGGATGGGCATCAGACACCAGGGGAAGGGGGGCCACTAGACTACCTGAGAAATATATCTGTTGTAGGGGGAAGGCAATCAGACATCAGAGGAGGGGGGAGAGAGCACCACACTGCCAAGGAATATATTTTATCATTGACTGCAATGGTATTAGCATGAAATAGGATCCTGTTTTGTGAAAAAGGATCTTTTATCATGTTTTCCCATTGACTACAATGTGATTAGCATGATTTAGAATCCAGTTTCACAAAAAAGGATCCTTTGTCGTGCTGTACCATTGACTTTAATGGAACTAGCTGCTTCTTTGTCAGTCCGCAGTTTGTAAGTGGTTTCTAGTTTTGACCTGAAATTTTCATGGTAGTAAGGCAAAGCCACACAGATGTGCCTTTTGCTAGTTTAGTGAAAATATATTACATTGCTCTGGAGTTGTGGTGGGTTTAAACTTTGGTTATTTTCTCATAGGATAACATTGAAATGTGAAGTGTACACAGTCGTTTCTTCATCACTCTTCTGTGAAGAAACCATTTCCACTTTTGCTCTGACATTTTCAGGGTAAAAGAGGCTTGATGCACCCATGTTCCTTTTGCTTCTTTCATGAAAAATATTACTTCCCTCTGGAGTTATGAGGAGCACAGGCCCAGAGGGCCCATTAAACTCATAGGGAAATAAGGATACTATCACAATCTGTTAAAAATTATGGATTCATGGGAGCATGGGGGCCAGCAGGCTCCGTGCTTTGATAAGCAAGAAGGTTACCATTATACTATCTCAAAAAGTAAGGAAATTAGTTGTAAACAAACTCTGTTAATGTATCAGTTAGGGTTACAGAGCCAAACATAGAGAAATGTGGCATTAGGGTTTCCAACCTTAACACCCTACCCTCACATGCACACACCAACAGGCATCAGGGGTGTCTCGGAGTTGTCAGTCCTAATGCTCACCCATTCTCCTACACTATTCCCATCTCAGCTTATTCACTTATAGAATGGGATGAACGTTAGGGCTGATGACCCCTAGGTAAACCGCCGACACCTGTTGGTGTGTGCAGGGTGGGGTAGGATGTTAGGGTTGGAAACCTTAATGCCACATTTCCCTACTTTTGCTTCTATAACCCTAACTGATGCAATAACTGAGTTTTTTTAACAACTAGATAGATAGATATAGATAGTTGCTTAACAACTACATAGATACAGTATAATATAAATGATGGTTTACAGTGAATTACAAGATGTAATTCAGTTGAGGAGTTTATGGTGTTCCACCATAAATCCCAGCATTGATTTATCACATTCTAATTCAAAGTTATCCATCTTTTTATTTGTATTTTATACAGATAATCCCTTAAAAAGCTGTAGAAAAAAAATGACTGACTGCTTACTGCTTTTAAGACCAGTTTTATATTTTGTTATAATAAGCATTGGTAGTTTAGTGGACCAAAGAAGGTTGGCTGCTGTCCTTTTGTGTCTGCTACTCCCCAGCATCTGTGAGATGAAGGAGCTGGTCAGACAATGAGTGCCAATGTACTCTAAATTCCCACAGCACCACTGATGCCAGCCCGTACGGAGCTTGGGCTAAGGACCGACTCATCTATTAGAGGGTGGTAGATAGCTACAATGAAGCCTGGAGCTGAAATTGTAAACAACACAGCTTGTGGCATGAAATTAAGACTAGATTGGCTATTTAAAAAAAAAAGAAAAAAGAAAACCAGGCTTAGGTAACTCCCACTGAGGGACAAGTTGGGCAGCAGAGACTGTTGAGTGAATACACGTTACACAAGGTCCCTGTACCCTAATTGGGTACCCTCAGAGGTACACTGTAGACAGCTAACACTTAGGTTTATGTTATACTAACATATAGGGCTAAGGGCATCTACCGTACAAGAGTAGATGTCAGGATATGTACGCATATTGTTGTAATACACTTTGCTTGCTAGTACATATATTCTTCTATGTATTTTCTGTGTATTTCTTACTTGTAAGATGCCAAGGCATCTGTGTCCTTGGAGTAATTATGATATGTAAGTCGGCATTGCCACCTTTTGGTGATTTGTACTACTACACTGAGTTATGTAAGACTCTGTATAAGAACTCTTTTGTTCATAAACTGATGACTATACAAAATTGTATAATGTTATCTTGGACCGTGGACCCACCTCTAATTTAGCCAATAGGACTCATCTCTGTAACTAGAAATGTTTCTATCTTATAGTAACCATAGTAATTATCATAGGTATATAATATAATACACTAGTCTTATACCTTGGAGATCCCAGGAGACACAGAGAAACCTCGAGGTATAGGGAATGCTTAGCACTGGCTCCCGGTTCATATTGGTAAGAACTGCTTAGGGCAACTGTGATTTTATCCTTTTGATGGTAATAAACTTGTTTATTACACTTATGCAATGTGTCTGTGACTACTTGCATTCGCAATATTGCCAAGAACCTGAAAGTGAGGTTTAGACCTCCTAACACACACCTGCATCAGTGTTTTGGGCCCAGGAGGGCTATTATTTTTTTTTTTAAATTAGATGAGCCTAGGGTTAGCTCCCACCATGGGACCTTAGAAAGTCTAAGATGAGTGTGTCATTTAAAAAAAAACTAAAAAGATATCCTGCGTAAGCTGTTTTAAATTGTATTTTTGATTGACAGCTATATATGTAAATCATGGAAAGCCATGAATTTCTAGATTAAACTGTATACAGAACAGATGGTTTGATACTTTTTATTGGACCAACAAGGATGTTACAAAAAGAACAAACAGTTTTCATTATCAGAACAAGTATGTAAGTAAAAGTAAGTAAAACTGATTTCTTTCAAGCGCCCTTCCCAAGCTCAGGGCGCTTTTACAATAATTCAAAACACTTTAAAACACACTACACAAGACAATAAATACAGCAGTCATAGATAACACCCACTTATTATGTCCCAGCAAATGCTTGGGTAAAAAGGAAAGTCTTTAGCTGTTTTTTAAAACTGTCCACAGTCAGGCAATCTTGTATCTGATGAGGTAGAGAATTGCATAGGGTCCGTGCCATAAAGGCAAAAGATCTACCTCCAAATGTCTTTAAACATACCCTGGGAATATCTAGCAATCCCTCGTCAGAGGAGCAAAGAGAGCGGATAGGACAGTAAGGCACCAAGAGCTCTTTCAGGTAGTGAGGTCCCAAATCACGTAGGGCCTTAAAGGTCAGCAATGCGACCTTGAAGGTGATCGGCCACTGTATTGGCAGCCAGTGCAGATCATGCAGCACAGGTGACATATGGCTAGATCTTTAAATTCCCATTAACAACCTGGCCGTCGCATTCTACATAAGCTGCAAGCAGCACATATCCACCCCTGGCAGCCCTAGATAGAGGGCATTGCAGTAATCAAAATGGCTGGTGACAAAGGCGTGGACCAGGTTGGGAAGATCTTCAGATGGGACCAAGTGTTTCATTCGGGCAATGTTCCTCAGATGGAAAAAGGCAAATCTGACTACTGCCGACACCTGTGCCTTCATAGTCAGGCCTTCATCAAATATCACTCCTAGGTTACGCACTTGGCCAGAGGCCAGAAGCGGGGCTCCCCCAAGGTAAAGACCTGAGGGTTTCCAAGTCCAAGCCCCTATTGTTCTCCCTCCAGGATCTACAAACAATACCTCAGTTTTCTCTCAGTTCAACCTAAGCCAACTAGCACTCATCCAATCTTGAATCTCCAGGAGGCAGTTATCAAACACTGTGATGGAATCAGACTCCCGTTCAGGCATAAAAGATAGGTAGAGCTGAGAATCATCAGCATAACAATGAAAACTCAGCTGATACTGCCTTATAATGTCCCCAGTGGAAGCATATACACCGTGAATAACATAGGGGACAGCATCAACCCCTGCGGTACCCCACAGGGCAGTCAATGAGGGGCTGAGGTATAAATTCCAGACACCAGTCTCTCAGATCTGCCCTCCAGAAAAGATTGAAACCGACTATGGACTGCTCCCCTCAGACCACAGAAAAACCGCTGGTGGTCGAGCAGTACCCCATGATCCATGGGGTCAAATGCTGCTGAGAGATCCAGGAGAACCAAGATGGAATGAGTCCTCCGATCTCTTGCCATTAGGAGATCATTCAATGCCCTAACAAGAGCCGTCTCTGTACTATGCCTTTTCCTGAAGCCAGATTGGACAGGGTCATAGATATTGTGGCTGGACAAATGATCCTCCAGTTGCAGAGCGACCATCTTCTCAATAACCTTCCCTACAAAGGAGATGTTAGAGACCAGTCTGTAATTTGTTGGGCAGTCGGGGTCAAGAGAGGGTTTTTTCAAAAGGGGGTGTACTACAGCCTCCTTTAAGGGATCCGGGAAGAACCCTCTCTCTAATGACACCACCACTATCCCAGCCAGGACTGGGCCGATAACATCTACACACTCCACCACCAGGTGAGTAGGGCCTGGATCCAACTTACAGTAGGTAAGTCTTAGAGTCTGGATGCCTCACTATATGTGTTACTGCTGGTAGGCTAAAGGTGGACCAGAATAGCTGGGCATTAGTGCCACCCAATTGACCAGTGCAAGGTCCAATGGAAGGGCACTGGCAGATCTCATCCCTGATGGTGGATACCTTGTCAGCAAACAATTTTGCAAATTCCTCACATTGTACCTGTGATAACGCTCTGCCAGTCTGAAGACAGACTGGATTGCACAGTTTGTCCACAGTCTGAAAGAGCTGGGATGGTCTGTTCTTTGCTGCAGTAATTTCCCGGACAGGATCTCTGCCTTCTTATGGGAAATTGCTGATTGGTAGAGCTTATAATGTTCTAACAATTCAAGTCTATCCAACTCCAGCTGAGTTTTCCTCCAGCGTCTTTCCAATCTTCATCCCTTCCTCTTCAACTCACGAATCTCCCCATCAAACCAGGGAGCCCCCAAGTGAAGAGTACAGGGACAAACACGAAATGGAGCAATGACATCCAGAGCCTCAACTACAGCCCTATTATAAGCTAGGACCAAAGGCCCTGGATCCATGCTATCCCTTGGAAGACCTGAGAAGTCCAGCTCCATCATTAGGCCTTCTGAGGTGACCTCTCTTAAAGGATGGAACTGTACTAACTCCCTAGAGGCAGGCCTGTTTTGGGAGGCCACAAATCTATACCTCAGGGCGTGATGGTCAGACCATCCGACTGGTTCCACCTCCACATCGGATATCTCCATCCCCAGATGGAACACCAAGTCCAGTGTGTGCCCCCACTCATGGGTTGCAGAGGTAACAACCCATGACAGGCCCAATGAATCCATCAATTGGAGGAGGTTTTGACTAAATGGTGAGAGTTCATCATTGACCCAGGCATTGAAATCTCCCAGAATTAACCATCTGGGAGACTCCAATACCATATCAGCGATGATGTCCGCATCCTCCTTCAGGAACTCCCTCCCATCCCCCGGTGGACGGTAGATGAGAAGGGTCCTGTAGCCTGCACCTACATCCACTATGAACTCAAAGAAGTTGTTTTCACCAACTGGCACCTCCCCGAGATCAAGGTCTTGTCTAAAACAGACTGCAACCCCACCACCCCTCCCTTCCATTCTCGGGCAGTGAATCACTGAGAACCCAGCTGGAACAGCAGAATCCAAAACAGGACCAGCATTTCCATCTAGCCAGGTCTTGGTGATGCAAGTCAAATCAACAGAGGAAACAAGATCCGCAATCACTGCGGTCTTGTTCCTAATCGACCTGGCATTGCTTAACACCACTCGAAAGGGACAGGAATCCAAGGGTGATCCCACTTCCTGCCTGACACACTCCAAGTCAGTGCCCTTGAGTATGTGGACTAGGTAAGGAAGACCTCACTCCAGTACTCATTTTACCCCAAGGCGTCTCCTGGCCCTCACTGCTCTTATCCGTCCACTTCTCTCCCATCCCCCTCAAAAGTTCCAGGATCCCCGTCTCTTACTACACTTAGATCTCATAATGCCTAGATTTCAACATCCAGCAAAAACCTCTCCCGTAAGTGGGGGTAGTTCAAAGGGACAGAGATCCCTAAGTCTTGAGGGGGAGTACTGCCTGACCGTCTCACTTATACCCCTACACATATTTTCAACCCTTTAATAATTCAAGACCATTCACCCCCATACAAACAAAACCCTCCCCTCCCCTAACTTAAACAACCCTTAAAAAGAAAAAGAAAACATCCCCCTTTAAAATAATACTAAAACAACACAATGCAGAAATAATCAATCAAAGAAAGAGAGAACTCATTCACAAAGTCCAGATTTGCAGTCCAGAATTGCAGTCGATCACCTCTAATGAAGAATCAGTTACATAAATGATTTTAGACTGAGTTATACCATACTTGTAAGTAAGTTCCTTGGAGCTCTCACCTCCAACGGAAAATTAAACCCGATAATAATTTTAGCTGAGCTAGTCTTTCACATTGGCTACAGCAATAAACAGCAGAAACAGTAGAAACACTCTGGATACAGAAGTTGATACCAGCCCATTTACAGAAGAAAGGGTTCTGAAAAAACTCTTAAAACTGAAGGTGGACAAAGCAATGGGGCCCGATGGGATTCATCCCAGAATTTTAAAAGAAATAAGGGTAGAACTAGTGACACCACTGACTACCCTTTTTAACAAATCATGGGAGGATGGGGTGGTACCCGAGGACTGGAGGAGGGAAGATGTGATTCCCCTTCACAAAAGTGGGAGCAAGGCAGAAGCAGAAAACTACAGACCTGTTAGTTTAACATCAGTGATAGGGAAAACGATGGAATCACTTCTGAAGGAAAGAATTGTCAAGTATCTAGAGGCCAGAGGGGCACAGGACCCTATGCAGCATGGATTCACAGTGGGAAGGTCATGCCAGACGAATCTGATAGATTTCATTGACTGGGTGACCAAAGTAGTAGATCAGGGAGGGGCTGTGGACATGGTCTACCTAGACTTTAGCAAAGCATTTGACACAGTCCAACACAAAAGATTAATATACAAGTTAGCCAGCCTGGGAGTGGGTCCCAAGATGACAGCCTGGGTAAAGAGTTGGCGGGAGAATAGGACACAGAGAGTAATAGTAAATGGAGTCCACTTTGAAGAAAGGGGGGTGACTAGTGGGGTACCGCAGGGTTTAGTATTAGGATTGGTCCTCTTCAATGTCTTTATAAGCGACATTGCAGAAGGACTGGAAGAAAAAGTATGTCTCTTTGCAGATGACACAAAGATCTGCAACAGAGTTGATGCACAAGGTGGGATGGAAAGGATGAGAAGGGACTTGGCAAGGTTAGAGGAATGGTCAAATGTATGGCAGCTTAGATTCAATGCTAAGAAGTGCAAGGTAATGCACCTGGGAAACAAAAACCCAGGGGAAGAGTACACAATGGGGGGTGAGATACTAACAACAACAAAAATGGAAAGGGACCTGGGGGTAGTCATATCAGATGACCTAAAGGTGGGCAAGCAATGTGAGAGGGCAGCAAGGAGGGCTGGGGGGATACTGGGATGCATAGGGAGAGGCATCACCAGTAGAAAACAGAAGTTATCCCTCTTACAGACAGCTGGTGAGACCCCATCTGGAGTACTGTGTGCAGTTCTGGAGACCCAGTCTCCGCAAAGACATAGACAGGATGGAAGCTGTCCAGAGGAGGGCAACTAAAATGGTGCAGGGTCTGCACCAGAAGACATATGAAGAGAGATGAAAGGAGCTTAATATGTATAGCCTCGAGGAAAGAAGGGAGAGGGGGGACATGATAGAAACATTCAAGTACCACAAGGGAATCAACAAAGTCCAAGAGGGTAACATCTTTCAAAAAAAGAAGTGTGCAAGAACAAAAGGGCACAATTTGAACATAGAGGAGGGGGCGGCTCAGAGGTAATTTAAGGAAGTATTTTTTCACAGAGAGGGTTGTGGATGCATGGAACAGCCTTCCGGAGGAGGTTGTGGAGTCAAAAACAGTGGTGGAATTCAAGCATGCATGGGACAGTCATAAGGCCATTCTAGGGGGTGGGGATAGGAAGAAGTAGGCTGCTGGTTAACTAGGATCTGCAGCTTATCCAGTAGGTAGGGGAATGGGCAGACTGGGTGGGCCAAGCGGTCCTTATCTGCCATCAAATTCTATGTTTCTATGTTTCAGAAAAGAAACAAACAATAAATATTGTTAATGCCCAGCAAAAATGCTTCAAATTGGAAAGTTCTCACCAATGATTTGGCTAGTTTCAGATCTTTTTCCTTCCAATAGTCTTGACCTGGTCCACAGAGTAACTCCAAATATTAAGTTCTTTCAAGGTCCTGGCACATCAACAGATAGGGTTCAATAGGGATCATGAAGGGGATCACCAATGCACAAGCAGGAGATGACCATCCCCCACCGAGCCCTCAGTTTCGGCTCCCGGCCTAGTGTCAACCCTCCAGAAGACCCCCCGGAACACCTAGAGACACCAAGCAAGCTCCATCTGCCCTCCAACAGATCGAGCCCTGGTATCTCCTACCTGGACCCAGCAGTAGCGGCCAACTCCCTCACAGTACAGACAGGTTCATACCACCCCAATCCATTCACCACCTTCACAGACCACGAAAAGGAAGAGAAACAGATGAAAACACTCCCTCAGTCCGTTTGCCAGGAAATCCGACAGTTCTCCACACGGTCCAACTGCCAGAGTGAATCAGTCCACTCAAAACGTTTGTTCCTGCGGCGTCCTCGGAACCTCTCCTCACAACTCCGTTCTCTCAGGGCATCAAAGTCTCAAGCAGGCAGTAAGCAGGTATAGCATACACAAATATCGCTTCTGATTTCAGATAATTAAGCAATAAGGCATGGCCAGGGGTTATGTTAATGGTCTGTGAATCACCTTCTGGGGGTGCAATGTGGCACGAGGTGTAGCCGAGTGCCACATGCCCCTAGAGGGTGATTAACTGACCATTAACATAACCCCTGGGAGAGCCTTATTGCTATTATAATAAAAATGTTTTTTAAATAGTGTTAAATCTTCTTCAGCATATGATCAAGCTCTACATGTATGTTAATAAAAGATTAACATAAGGCTGTTAGAATGTTTGCAGCCAATCAGAAAGCTCCATTTCTCAGACCCTTTTTATAATTAACTTTACCAGGCATTACAAGGACTGCAGACTGGTACCTAATTGCAAATCACTAGTTGCTCTTCCCGCACTGCATTTGTAACTTACTAACTCACTTACTTAACCCTAACTAACTAACATTACTGCACTACCCCTCACAAGTAGAATAATGAAAACAAATCCACGCATAAAATAAAGTAAAATAAATAATATATAACACTATATAACACTATCAGTGACTGCTAACAATTTAACAGCTGGCCCAGCGTGGCCACCATCATGATAGTGCCTCTAATAGGGTCTCATGGGACAGGGACTGCATCTTCAGAAGCTTAATCACAGTTATTTAGAAAATCCAGTACTATTAACACTTAGAACATGCAGAAAAAAACAGAAATAATTCTCATTGGTTTAAAACAGGTATTCAAAACATACTTAAAGTGACGTCAGAAAGCTTGAATATCTCAAGTGTGCTTTCAGCTGAATCAAACTTTACGTCACTTTAAGTATGTTATGAATGCCTGTTTTAAACCAATGAGAATTATTTCTGTTTTTTTCTGCATGTTCTAAGTGTTAATAGTATGGGATTTTCTAAATAACTGTCATTAAGCTTATAGAGAAGGAATTATTGATCCGAAAGCTAAAGCTATTTGTTCTTTTTGTAACATCCGTTTTGGTCCAATAAAAGGTATCAAACCATCTGTTCTGAAATTGTTCTTACTAGGACTAATACGGTATTGAACAGTTTGTAGCTTAAACTGTGAGTTATGATCAATGAAAGTACTTAAGTGGTTCCTGAACATTAATTAATTAGCTTAGCCATATAATATATATACTGTATTCAGTGAATGTTTAACTTACATTTAAGCATAAATACTGTTGCTCCAATCTGTAATAGGGTGTACAATGAGGAGGGGGTGGAAAAAATGTGTAGGGATCTTAGGAAACTTGAGAAGTGGTCAAGAGCATGACAGTTGCGATTCAATGCCAAAAATTACAAAATCATACACCTAGGGGATAGGAACCAAGGAGCAGAGTATAGGATGAGGAGGAGGTATTAGCAGTCACATATCAGGAAGGAGATATTAGGTTCATCACATATGATGACTTCAAAGTGGCAGGTCAGTGTGATAAAGCAGTGAGTAGGACCAGTGGGATGCTGGGATGCAGAAGGAGAGATATCCCCAGTTTGAGGAGGGAGCTGATGTTGCCATTGTATTGCTTGCTGTTGACACCCCAACTCAGAAAGGATATAGGGTGGAGGCAGTCCAGAGGAGGGATACTAAAGTGGTGCAGAGGTTGCACCAAAAGACATACAAGGAGAGACTGAAGGATTGTAACATGTATGCATTGGAAGAAAGTACAGCTAGAGGGGACATGATAAAGATCTACAAGTGTTGTACCTCAAGGGGGTAAACAGGGTGCAGGGGAGTTTCTTTCAAATGAAGAAGAGCACCAGGACCAAATGGCATGCAGTGAAGTTGAAGGGGATTATGGGGAATGTGAAAGGGAAAGGGGAAATTGTTTAACCAGGAAAGGCACACTAATCCAAAGCTTGCTTCCAGGTGCAACCTGGGAGCACAAAGAAGTTAAGTGACTTGTTCATGTTCGCACAGTATGCAAGTGGTGGCTGAGGGGATTCCAACTCAGGTCTCAGGTTTTCATCTCAGTGCACTTAACCACTACCCTATACTGTACTCTTCACTGAAAGAGTGGAAGATGTCTGGAATAGACTGCCAGCAAGAGTGGTGAAGCAAAGGCAGGCCCATTGGTGCAGAGGCTGGATTTCTGTCTGTGATGTTAGTGACCTGAGTTCGAGTTCAGACATGGGTGATATAAGGGCCAGCTGGGGAGAGGAGTATTGAGCATCACTGGGACTGCTCTCTTCCTCTGGGGGGAGAGGGGTGTGACTGGCACATGATTGACCCATGGCAGTGGCTGGGGGAAACACAGCTGCCGGAGCAAAGTTGTCATGGAGGCGTGCTCGATGTTCGCACATTGCGCACTATGTCACTGTATGTCATGCCTCCTGGTGAGCCCATTATAGGAATAACTGAGCTGCATCAGTTGAAGACTAAGGGGCATAGGCTACAGCGTGCCTGGAGGAGGTCTCACTCTGAGGGGGACAGGGTGGTGCTGAGGCTCCATTATTTCAAGTATCAGCAGGCAATCAATCTAAAGAAGACAGAGTTTCTGCCTCAGTCAATTGCTGCAGCAGGGAATTGCCCAGCTGCACTCTTCAGTACTGTCAACAGTTGGTTGAACCACTACTGTCTGCAGTCTGGCACAGCAGTTTCCAGAGAAAAGTGTGAACAGTCTGGGCATTTCTTTGCTGACAAGGTGTCCTCCATCAGGATTAGTATTTCCTCCTCTGGTCCAACTTTTGCTGGAAGTGATCAGTCTGCTGGTGGAGATCCTCTGTCAAGCTGGGGTGAGTTTTGGCTGGTTTTGGCAGCTGAGGTCCTCCGTGTGCTCACCAGCTTGCATCCCACCACCAGCGCCTTAGACCCAGGTCCATGTGGTTTGTCATCAGCTGCTTGGATTTTCTGGGTCTAGCATACATTGAGAACATATATGGGTTTTTAAGTGATAGTACTTTTCCTTCTGCCATGAAAGAGACTGTGGTGAGACACCTCCTTAAGAAGCCATCCTTAGACCCTGATGTTCTCTCTAATAACAGGCCTATCTGTAATCTTCCCTTTTTGAGGTAGATTATTTAGAAGCTTGTGGTTGACCAGCTGCTTGAGCATTTGGAGAGTTTGTCCATCTTTGAACCTCTCCAGTTGTGTTTTCAGCCCCAGCACAGCACTAAGACAGCTTTGGTCAGGATGGTACATGAGCTCTTCATGGCGAGGGACCAAAGGCAATGCACCATATTGGTCCACCTGGATCTATCCTCAGCTTTTGACATGGTAGATCACAGGGTGCTATTGGATCATCTGTGGAACTATGTGGGCACCACTGATGCAGTTTTGCACTGATTTAGCTCAGCACGGGGTCATAATGTCGTAAGACATTATGCACTTGCTCTTCATCGCACTGTAATCAGCAGATTTATGCCATGTGGCATAACTCCTTTTCTGTGGGGACTCCACCCCACAGCCCCCATTGAGGGGCTGCACCCTGGATCCCCCCACTAAAGATTCTTAACTCCAGGGGGGTCCATCTCGGGGACCGCACAAAGTCTTTAAACAAATAACATTTCTGGGACCAGGAATCAAACCCAGTCCCAGACGCAGTGCCTGGGTTCCTGCCACTGTGGCTCTGTCCAGTGAGCCATAGCAGCTGCTCAGCAGAACCCACACCCAACAGAGGTCTTATCCTCTGCCTGGGAGCGTGTGAATGGTGCAATATCACATACAGCAGTATAAGTGGTATTGATCCATTCGCTGTCCTAGACAGCGCTATTTCTGGTTAGCTATAATGTCGTACACTATTAAGCGTATGACATTATGACCCGTTATGGTTTAGCTCATATTTAACCAGGAGGTTGCAGCATGTTGCCATTGGGAATTTTTCCTTGGGACTTTTCACACTGCCTTGTGGTGTTTCGCAGGGTTCTGTTTTGGCCCCTCTGTTGTTCTTCGTGAACATGATGCCGCTAGGAGAGATCATTAGGAGGTACAATCTGGGGTATCACTGCTATACTGATGACACCCTGTTGTACCTGTTCTGTGCCCCAGGTGACCTCTTTGTTTCAGTTACGCTCAGTCAGTGTTTGGCCAAGATAAATGACTGGATGTCTGCAAACTAGCTATGCTTCAACCCCGGTAAGGCAGAAGTTATGGTGCTCGAGCCTGGTCAGGGAGAAGTTTCCACTGATGGGAGGTTGCTCATTGCAATTGTTGGTGGGCAGTCCTGGTTGATGGTGAGTGCAGTAAGAGACCTTGACATTTTTCTTGATGACTGACTGGCTCTTAAACAACAGGTGTCATTGGTCAACTGATCCATTTTTTTTCCATCTCTAGAATATAGCCAGGATCTGGCCGTTCTTGCCACCTGATGACCTAGCTATGGTTATCCATGCTTTTGTCACCAGCAGACTTGATTACTGCAATGCTCTATACCTAGGATTGTCTGGAGGATTGATGCGTCGACTGCAGCTAGTGCAGAATGCTGTGCCAGGATGTTGAAAGGTGCCTATCTGAGGGATCATGTCACTTCTGTTCTGCACACTCTGCACTGGCTGCCTGTGAGTTCATGCATCACCTTCAAGATATGCTTGTTGACATACAAGGCCCTACATAGTTCAGGATATGACAACCTCGAAGAGCTCCTGGTGCCGTATCGACCTCTCTGGCCCCTATGCTCTGCCAAGGCAGGCTTGCTCATGGAATCTCCCACTCACCTCAAGAGATCGGGTGATAGAGCTATTGTTACTGCTGCACCTTTGTTGTGGAGCTCTCTTCCACCTTATATACATGCAGTCACCTCAGTGGAGGCCTTTAAAGCCTCCTTGAAAACCTTTCTTTTTTGAAAAAGCTTTTAATTTTATTTAAATCCTGATTTTAATTTCTGGGGTATTGTTTTACTGTAAAGCATTCTGAGCCTTTTGATAGGACAGTATATAAATAAAATGTGCTTTGCTTTGCCTTGCCTTGCTAGCTCCATTCATGATGCCCTGTCTCTCTGGCCTCTACGCTACCCTCCGTTGCACTTAACCGGCAACTGAGCAAGAGTCTCCATCAGGGTATCCCAACCACGCCTTGGGAGGTAAGTCAAGAAGGCCTTTCAGCTGTTCTTCCACAGAGAACCTTGTACAGTCTTCCATGGGGCCTGTGCCTGCCCTACGACCCCATACAGAGGGAGCAAGCCTGGGTGGATTGCCACTCTGAGTGAGCCTGGGGGTGGGCAGGAGTCAGAGGAGTTGGGGGCTGAGGTCTTGGAGGACTGGCACCCAAAAATCACACAAAATGAAAAAAGAAGTGGTGGAGTAAAAACAGTAGGGGACTTCAAGCATGCATTAAATAAATATAGGGGAATATTAGTAAATAGGAAGGAAGGAGGCAGGGTCACTGGAGACTAATTAGGGTCTGCAAAGACAGACTAGGCATTGACAATCAGGGCAGACTGGATGGGCCAAGTGATCTTTTTTTACTGACAAATCTTATATTTCTATGTCTCCAAAGGCATGTAGCTGCAAAAAGTTGTATGGGTCTAGTATTTAAAAGCTGTCCTGCTGTACAAGCACTACTGTTGCTGGCACACATTTGATTTTGGTCTGGCTAGTGTTGTTATACTGTAGTCAGTGGAGCATGCACAGTGATTGGGAAACAGTCTCCTGCTACCTATGCAGAAAGTAAGGGATCCCCAATCCAGCTGTGCTCTTGCTGCTACAGTTTCAGTTATGTGGCAGCATATGTTACATAAGCAAGGCCCTCCCATTTAAGCGTAACCCTTTTAAACTTATTCTGTTTTTGAAGCCATGAGTCTTAAGGGGACTTATACAAGTCAAATCAAAGTAAGACTATGAAATGGGGTTAGTAGAACTCTTTTATAGTTTCCTATTTTCCCAGAAAAACAATTAGTAGACTGACCCAAAAATGTCAATGGGCCAGCACAGCCATACCGAGAAATGTTGTACCATTTCAGCCTACAACTCCTGGGCTAGTTGTTGCAGGAAGAGGGCATAAATATTGGTACTCATTTACAATAGAGCTACAGTAATAGCACCTCTCATCACAGCGCAAGTCAATATATCGCTACCACGAACAGCAATGGGGAATTCACAATGCTATTCAGTAAGTACTCCCCTGGTTGCTGTCCATGGTCCTAGCAGAAGACAAGGAGGGAAGAATTCCAGTGGTTGGTTGAGCTGCTGCTGTAGTGTAGAGGGCTGAGGCAAGGAGCAGCTCAGCTGGGTGTTAGTGGAGGCCAGCATTCTAATCCTGGTCCCTCTGGATTGTTGTGTCTTCGGACTTCTGTTTTTTATTTACAAGGGTCCATAGAAACAGTATTCCACAGACCCACAAATTTTCTCTTGCCCCGTGATCTGCTCTCCTTGGAGTTAGGACACTTTAGTATTAGGGGCAGGGGCAGAGCCCCCCACATCAGGGAGTGTGGGGGGCAAAGCCCCCCCCTGCAAAAAAAAAAGTGGTGCTGTTTTTATATCTACCATGCTTGTGAACTTCTGAACATCCCTTATGGCTACATTTTCAGCTATGTAGATGCATTCATTTTGTTACAGGCAAATTGTGTGCCAGCCATCATTTCCAACAGGGCAAGTAATTATTGCTTCTCATACCATAGATCTGGGGGACGAGACAGAGCAGTACCTTCTGAACATGGGTAGTTTGGGTGCCAGAGCCCAATACACACATGCAAAATTTCTACGCAAATTAGTCTTGTACTTTTTGACTATTGGGCACCATAACTCCAAATCTGAATCCAAATGTGAATACCCAATACTTGTAAACATTTGGGGCATGATTTACTAAAGGCTCGGGAATGCCTCAAGCACATGGTGCACCAGACATATGGCACATGGGGCTTCCAGCATTCCCTGGCTGGCAATTGGGATTTTCAATTGCATGTGCCGATTGCAACAAGTTAGACCAGCTTTTTCCGGTCTAACTTGCAGCAGTCTTGAGTACCCTTTTTACAGGGCTTGCACCTAATATTTGTCACAAGCAGCCACAGATCAGATAAAAAGTCACAAATGCACCTGAGTTTTGTGAATCGATGCAGTTTGCGGCAAAGTGTGTGGTGCAGCTGTGCAAAAAAAAAATGGGTTCCATGCAGGGCTTGATGCAAGCCGTGCATTGCCCTTTGTGAATCAGGCCCTTGGAGTCAGAAAAGGTACAGTGCACAATGGCACAATGTTCTCTTAACAGATGGAATTGTAGCTGAGTTCCAATGTAGAAAAAACATGCAATACTGCAAATTTAAATAGTAGCTTCAAGCTGATTTAGGTCAGGTAGCACATCTGCAACACATTGATGCCTTTGCCCTACACTCAATGTAGCACAGGCAGTTAACATCACTAAACACAGAGACACAAAGAAGATCGTCTGACAGAGAAAAATAAACTTTACTTTCTGGGATAGAGCTGAAGAAAATGAATCTTTCTATGACTGTGATATTGAGAGTGATATTTTGTAGGAAGTATTCAATCTCTAATGGTGCCCACATTATTCAGAAATGGGCTGCAACCTCCAATAGGAACCTTATAGCTCACAGAGAACTTTCAGCAGTCTTGATCTGGGATCCCATACAAAGTAATGGTGTGAGAGGAAAAGACTCAAACATAAAAGATCACATAACCATAATCTTGCTTCTTCTAATTTGCATCAATTTTACCCACCACTGGAGGTAGTATAACCAATGCCTTGTACACTGATGATTATAGAATGACTGCTTAATGTGGCTTAGAAAGGCAGAGCTGAATTACATGTCTATTTAACTGGCAGAAAATCTATTACAGACATAGTGAATGGTCAGATGAGCCAATAGAATCCTGCTGAATCACACTGAACACAAAACATGCTATTAACTGTGTTACCCTGCACTAGCCAGGTACTGTAGATGTACTTTTTTTAAAATTCTAGATTACTTTTTAATCATACATACCCTTATCTGGTCCTGACAGAACATGATCTCGAGCTTCCAACCTTTAACAGACTAATAGCAGCCTAAAACTGCCATTACTAAGAATTACAGAACACACAGCATAGCCCCAATCAGAAGTGAGCAATCAGATTCAGATAAAAGGGAGCAACTCTGGAGAATTGTACTAGTACAAATAAAGCAGAGATGAAATGCCATCAGAGAGGTTTCAAACACAGAATCTAACAACTGTCTGAAATTTCCCTTCCTCAATACTCTGGTTTGTAAGATCATTTCTTTATTGGATTTGTGGAAAGCTGCTGGCCTGCATAACTCATCAAAAGCAACCCACCTCAAGGAGCTGAGCAAACCCTGTTTTATAATTGCATATTATTTATAGAGCACGAAAAACAGCAGATGTTTGAGCAAATGATAAAGGCTGATTGACTTCTTGCTAGCTTCTTCCATGCCTCCAGCTAAAAAAGATATTAATTCAATTCCAAATGCATCCTGTATTTTTTTTTGTCATTGCAGAGACATCTGAGCAGCTACCTGAGTAATTCAAGTGAGATAGGGAGGACATCTGTCTCCTTCCAATATCTCCGCTTAAACCAGTTTCAACTTGCATATCTTCAGATACAGCAGCGCCTTGCGATGCAGTGTGACTTGAACTGATATAGTAAGACCCGTAAATAAAGCACATCCTTTGACATATATTTTATTGCAATATTTTATTGTAATGTTATTTAAAGAGACAGGTTTTGTTTTCTTGGTCCACATCCTGGAGTGAACACAGCAACATTAGAATGAATCCCGTTGATCGTGATTCATTAAGCACACAAACACAACAACTTTATACTATGTATCCGTGTGCATACTGAGGTCAAGAGACATTTTTCAGTATAAAAGCCCTCTGAGGTTGAAGCCCATTATGCAACACAATAGCAGAGAAATTTTTGCTGTGAGCATGTCTAGAGTTGCTGAACATTGTTTTTTTGCATGTGAATGAAAGGCAGGGAGAGAGAGAAAGAGATTTACAGACATCAAGGATTTGATCTAAACTACTTGAGCTTAAAATTTATTGAATGGCTGTGGATCCCGAGTTCTTTCCTCTAGTCATATACACATAAAAAAAGCAGGCATTTGGCATAGTCACGATGGCATCTTAGTCAGAATGGCTAGAATAATGTTCAGTGATTCTGCTTACAATGCAACCTCCTGTATATCCTGTTAATAAGGAAAGACTAGCAACATCAGGAATATTTGTGTTAACGTTTTGTTTACCAATTGTATGTGGTTCTGTGTGTTTAACATTTGTTGTATATGTTGTATCTACTTCCTATGCCCTGTAGTTCTGCTTTCCTTGGCAACAATCTGGTCAAGAAGTCATACCCATGTGGTGGCATCTTGGTACTTGGGTAGAATACTGCATGTTGGATGCAGCTGGGTCTTCGAGGTTGGATAAAGGTCTATCAACCTGAAACTAAGACACTGGACATGCAACATTACTTAAGGGTCTATGGTTGGCTCTGAGAGTGGTACTGAATGTGACTGATGCGGCCACTCATAAAAAAAATAGGCTGTGCCTGGTACCTGAGGTGAGTGGATTTTTATTAGCAAACCTGTGCTTGGAGCTGTTTTTTTTTTGCTGAAACAACTATGAGAGAGGATGCCGAAGTTGTCTATCCAGGAAGATAGAGATCTGTGGGTGGAGTTTGACTGGGTCTGGATCTCTCTGAGCAAAAGAAAGGAATATAAATTTGATGAGGCACTAGATTACAGTGCCTCAAAAAAATTGGATGAAGTAGAATTGGAGTAAAAGCTGTGTTTCCCTTCCAAAATCGAATAATGTTATCCACATTTAAGCAACACTTGGAAGTCACTGATTTTAACATTATAATAAATAAAATAGCATATTCAAAGCCACTGATTTATAGTGATTAAAATAATGAGAACCTGTTTCGATAACTTGAAATTTTTGGAATTGCACCGGTAACTGTAAATCTAATTTCTGGATTTTACTGGGATTCTACTGTCATTCTTTCAGTATGTGTATAAATAATCAGAATAAAAGCAGGCTTCATATACAGAGAATTAAATGAAGCAAAAAGCATACAAGTGGCAAGCTGGAAATAGATGAAGAGACACTATGTAGGGAGCTGGACCCCCCAGTGGGAGAGATTTTGTGAGGGAGGGAATCTCCCAAGCAGCTACAAATACAGTAAGTCATTTTTGAAAGGTGATCTTCCCAGAGGTTGAAAACAGGTTATTTTTGGGATGACAAATCCCCAGTGGCTTGTCTGGATTTGGGGAGACTAAATCCCCAGAAGCTGTGTGTATATAATTTTTCCTTCTCTGTTGCTCTTTGGTACTTGGATACAAGTGGGAAAGAAATCCACCCATGGCTAACTTTACAGACGGTGTTTGCTAATAAAATGTATCTTCATATGAATTAGGATTATTTAACAATAGTGACTTCTGTGTTGTGAAATGCAGAAAAGGTACTATAAGAGAGAAATTAAGTTCCACAGTGACTGATATCTTCATTAATTAGGAGAGAATCTTCCTAATGGCTGCTCATTAAATCTATCCTTTGTATAGATGGGCTTTTTGCCTTCTCATGTGTTTTTTTTTTTGTTTTTTTTGTTGGTTTATTTTTTCAGATCTAATTTTGTTCTGGGGTAATAAAAGGTATAGGCAATAGATCATAAAGTCAGGGGGTGACCTCCTCACAGTACATTTCATGTAAGTTTTATAGCATTGCTAGCACCACAGTTGCAAACATTTAACTCTTTTATATCAGGTAAACTTTCTCTGGTTAATAAAATGTCCATGAATCAGTGTTAAAGTTCACAGTCCAAATAGAAGCTGCTGCACCCAGCAGTACAGTTTAAAACATGAATAACATTAACTTGGGCTTAAACAGCCAAAACTGAACTTTTTATGCAGGCATTGAAAGGGTTGATAAGGCTATTAAGTCATAGGCCCTTAGATTAGATGTCAGGCGTGTGGTATAGCAAACACCTTTTGGAGATATTAAGCATGTGGCTTTGGCTGGGATACTGTTACAGTACAGGCCCCAGAGCTTTAGTCCTTCAGATCTGTGCCATCCTCATTGCCCAGGTCTTGCCTGAAAATGGTTCCTTGGTCCAGTGCACCCACCTGACCAACAAATAAAAGAAAACATAAATATATATATATATATAAAAAAAATCTGAGCTTCCCAACAGTCGATAGTTTAGATTTGGGGGTTTCTCACCTGGTGAATATCCCATTTCTCCTAGGTATAAATGTTATCTTTTCTGTGAGCCTGATGGTGGCTGTTATTGATTACATTCTTTTGAGCTCTTCCACTCTGTCTTTCCAGGATGTGAGAGTGGGCAAAGAGCTCCACAGTAAGTGGATAATGATCTCTTTGAGAGTTCCAGTGCAAAGGATCCTCGATAATTTTTGTTGTGTCTGATTCCCTATTTCTGGGGCTCTAATCCCCAGGATCAGGTTTCAGAGAACACCTTAGAGGCATCGAAAGAGGTGTTGAGGAAAATGCATTGACCCTCCATATACAGGAAAGGAAGTGGGGCATACAGTAGATTTCATTTATGGGATCTTGAAAAAGTGATCCTTACTATACAAGGGCCATTCTAGACTAAAAACTATTGAGAAGAGAGACATTTTGCAATATAAACTAAGGTGACATGAGACACCTGGACTAAATGACATTTTTCAACTTGGAACATTCTTGGGTTAGTCTTTTTGTTCCTGTCATAATACATGCTATTATATAATTAAATTGTTTACAGGAGTCTCCTTTTATTGGTATTACATATTGTATATTGATGTAGCATATTTATTAGTACATGTTTATGTATGTGCTACTTTTTTATTCATAGGTTCATAACAATAATTTTTAATTCATTGGCCTATAAGACACATTGCATGAGAGTTCATTCAGTAATCCTCTGTAACTTGTTCATTCCTTCCACTTTCCTTTTGCCCCCCCTCCTCCGCCCCCACACACCATTTCTTCTTAGGGCAGTTATCCTGTACTGAGGTGATTTCTGGTGTGGTGCTTAAATATTTACAATTTAGTTTGTTCTTAATTGGGGTCATTTGTAGTTTATTTTGTTTTTATTGATCAACCAGCTTGCACTTCCTGCCTGGCCAACACTATATAAGAATATGATTTATGCTGTGCAATTTACCTTGATAAAGCACATGGGTGGTGAGCAAAAATGTATGGCATTGGGGTCTGCAGTTGTGAGTTCTACTTTTATGTATGTATAATATATGTAGTTATTTTTTATCCTACAGCCAAGACCTTGTCTCTTTTTTCCACAGGCCGTGAGAAGCTTTTCTGCTTGTTTTATCTTTTGTTGCATTTGGCTGTTTCAATTGTCCCTGAGCTGCCTCTAGCCTGCTTAGTCAAGCAAGACTTCCATTGGCCAGGATCCCTTCCCTCCTGAAGCTCATGGATCCAAATACTGTCTTGCTGGGAGCTGTGCTCTAGATCATCAAGCTTTTCCAAGAGCTTTCACTCCCGGTGGTAGAGATAGTGCAGGGCTATGTCCTAGCTGTTGATGGCCTCTGATGCCTCTGTTAGACCTGCCTCAAGGTCTGTGGTGCATTGAGCTACCTCTGAGAGGCCACTGAATATCTTGCTGACCACCTTTTCCAATTTCTCCATCATTTTACTAACTTGCCCAATTCATAGAACAATCTTAGATGATGGTAAAAGTTGTTTCTCCCTCCTTATCACTATGTCCACTGCCCTGTCCCAAGGCAATGTAATCAGATCTCCTATGGCTCACTGCCAGAGTGCCCCAGGGCTCAGGTGAGATAGTTTTTGTGACAAAGTCCATCATTGACTATTTGGGTTTCAGCTTTGTTGTCATAGTTGGCTAAGCTATGCAGACAGGGTGATTTTAACCAGGAATTTCTCTTATTTAAAAACTCAAATCAAGTTAATTTCTCAGTGCAGTTAGCCACTGCGAGGCAAATCATTAAGGAAATGTGATAGGAAAATGTGTGCCCTCCACTGGGATTTGAACACATGCCCCTGGCATTCTGTGCCATACTCTAACCACCTGATCTATAGAGACACTCAGAAGATTAGCAGACCCAGTCATCCCTTTGAGACACACACATTCCTTTCTAGGTATTGTGTAAGCCAACAATGAAACATGTCAGAGACACAAATTAGCTTCTTTTCTCAGTGCAGTTAGCCCACTGTGAGGGAAATCATTAAGAAAATGTGAAAGGAAAATGTGTGCCCTCTACTGGAATTCGAACCCAAGCCATATTTTTCTTTCACATTTCCTTCATGTTTTGCATGCAGTGGCTAACTGCACTGAGAAAAGAAGCTGATTTGTGTCTCTGACACACTGGGCTGGTGATAACCCTTTTGGAAGCCAATGGGTAGTCAAAGACTAACTAGATGATATTGTATCATGTACCATTTAAGAGGTTGGTTTCCAATTAAGACAAGATTGAGAGCTACTAAGCCTCTAATAATGACTCAGAAATGTGTATGTGTATGTATCCAGGAAAAGGGAGTAAAAGATATTCTGTCACCTCCCTCTAAAATTAGTGATCAAATTAGTAATGCAACTTTAGATATAACCAAGGCCACTGGAATCCAGAATTTCAGCAGCCACAGAATTTTCTACAAAATTTACGTCATTCCACAAAATATATATACTGCCACAGAATTCATTGCTCTTGGTGAATTTTCATTCAAATACACTGTTTTTCTATAATGACCAGCTCACCTCTCTATCTCATTTATCTTGAAGCCCCTCCTCTATGCTCAGCATGTGATGTCATCGATAACATCACATCATATTTCAGCCAATGACAGGACTGCATTCTGCTATAGAAATTAATAAATCATGCCACAGAAATCAGAAAATGCTGCCACAGAAACCTCAGAGCTTTGCCACAGAAATCAGGACAGAGTGCTGCTGAATACTAGGGGCCCTGGATATAACTAACTTCAGTACAAGAAGGAGTGCTTTATTTAATTTAATACATGTACCCCTTGAAAGATGCTTTCAATGAGGCAATAATTTAAGATCCTTAGTGATGAAGAATGATGAACTGAGGGTTAGAGCAAGACATTGTGATTCAGACATTGTGTAACTCACAGACTAGGTGCTCAAATTATATTCCTGACTCTAGTATTTCTTTAAATTATTTAGAAAAGATCATACAGGGAAAAATGGGGTAGGGTAGCATGTTATATAAAATCAGAATGAGAAGTCGAGAGACTAAACTGGGCAGAAACTACAGAAACAGAAATCTTCTGGTTAAAAGTAAGCATGCCATGTACCTCCAGAAACTTTAGCACAAAGAAGAAATAATAGTGGCAATTAAGAAAGCAGCCACTAATTAACAGTCGAAGGGGTTGTTCTTAAAACAGAGGGAGTGATGTAAAGAGAGAGATCAGAGTAGATATGGTAAAACTTTTCTAACAAAATACCACAGCCAATAATCCAGAATTGAAGAAAACTAATAAGTAGAGATGGAGAGACTTTAAACATTGCTGGCAAAGTTGGTGTGAATTAAGGAATTTTATGCTAGGCTTGCATTTATTTATTTATTTGTTTCATCAGGAGGGCACATTGAGCAGAGTACTGCTCAATTCCACTTGAGTCCTGAGGGAGAGGGGAAGGGTGAACACAATACAGAAAATATATATTGCAATCAGACAGTAAGTGTTAGATGCCACTAACAACACTAAGATAAAATTATGGCTTGTGCAGAACAAGACAATGGGGTGCTTCAAGGTACAAATAAAACAAACTAATATAGTGGAACATAATGCAACCCTAGTATTCCAACTAGAGGAGGAGTGGTGCATTTGTGTTAGATACATGTGTAAGTGGAGGCAAAATTATCTTTGAGGCAGGCATGGAGATAGTGGTCCGAGGGGGCCTGCTTTATGTCCACAGGGAAGGAGTTCCACAACTTAGGCATGCGATATGTGAAGGTGACCTGGCCAGCACTTGTGGACCTCTGTGGGATAGATAGGAGTCTGGTGTCACCGTGCCTGAGTGAGTAGACTGGCAGGGGGGTGGCTGAAAGTGCTGAGTGGAGATAGGGGTAGGGTCTGAGACCAGAACATGGCAGTGAGATGGGCACAGTGTATTTGCCGGTGGTCCTGCAGTGAGGGGAGACCCAGTGAGTGGTACAGGACACAGTGATGAGTAGAGTAGGGACAGTTGAGGGCAAAGCAACAAAAGGCATGGAAGAGAGAGAGTCCAGTCTGGCCATAGTGGAATTGGAGGCGGCACTATAGACTACATCCCCATAGTCTATGACTGGCAGGATCATTTTCTGTACCATGGCATGGTGGGCTGGCAGTGGGATTCATCCATGATTACGGTAGAGGGCACCCAGTCTGGGGTGTAGTTTTTTGTGGATGGCATCGATATGCACAGAAAAATCAAGGTGCTGGTTGAGCCAGCTCCCAAGGTACCTAAAGGAGGAGGAGCTGATCTCCAGAGTTGTCCCATCAAGGGTGTGGAAATTAGAGGTGGAGGGGAATATCAAGAGTCTTTGCCTTGTGATGAAGGTCATGGAGATGTTATTTTTGGCATTGAAGTGGAGCTGGTTAGAGTAGAATAAGTGCTGGACTGTGTTGAAGTCTTGCTGGAGTCTGGATGCCACATCAGAGGCCAATGGGCCTGATGTACTGTATACAGCTCCGTATCATCAGCATACATGTGAATGGATGTGTGTGGGCAGGCAGAGGGCAGGTCATTGAGGAAGATGGAGAACAGGAGAGGCCCAAGAACTGAGCCTTGTGGCACACCTGTCATAATGGGGAGAGGGGAAGATGTTGAGCTACCAGTTCTGACCGATTGTGTCAAGCCTATCAGATATGAACGGAACCACTCTATGGCTGGACCAGAAAGTCCAGCATTTTGGAGCTTAGTCAGAAGGCGGGGATGTGAGACAGTGTTGAATACCTTAGCAAGGTCAACAAAAATAGCTGAGGCGATAAGGCCTTTGTCCATAGCGGAGAGAATGCTGTTGGTGAGCCTCAGCAGGGAGGTGGTGGTGGAGTGGGACTTCCTGAAGCCAGACTGGTAAGGCGTGAAGAAGGATGAGGAATCAAGGTAGGATGAGAGTTGAGAGAGGACAATGTGTTCCTGCAGCTTGGCCAGTATAGGGAGGAGAGAAACAGGGCAGAAGTTACCAGGGGCAGAGAGGTTCCTCACCTTTGGGAAGGGGTATGACAGTGGCAAGCTTCCATTCAGATGGGATGGAGGCTAGAGAGAAGGTTAGATTGAAAAGAGCAGTCGGTGGGGTGGCAATGACCAGGGCTGATTAGTACAACATTTTGGAATTAAGACTAGAGGGGCAATTGCCCTTGGAAGGGTTTAGTGCCTGCAGGGTGTTTAGTACCTCAATTGGGGTGACATGGCGGAAAGAGAAGTAGGAGGTGGGTGGAGGGTCTTGGGAAGCACTGTGAGATGGAGGACTGTGGATGTCTGTGGAGGAGTTTGGTACAGCGAAAGGGGACCTGAGTGTCGATGTGCAATTGGTGAAAAATGCATTGAAAGCTGAAGCCACAGCAGGAGGGTCTGTAACAATGGAGCCACCTATGTTTAAAGCCTGTGTAGGGGGCAGGGAAGGTGGGTAGAGAAGTGATTTGACCACTTTCCAGAATTTAGTAGGGTGGCCAAGGTTTGAGTGCAGGGCTGAGTTGAAAAACTTGACTTTAGTCTGGTGGATTAACCTTGCAAAGAAGTTATGAAGTGTGCCGTACTTTAGGTGGTCAAGGTGGGAGCCCAAGACTTTGAAAGATTTCCATGCAAGATCCCTTACACTAAGGTTTGCAATGATATCCGCTGTGATACAGGGCAGGTGGGCACCTCTCACCCCAGACCTACTGGCAGAGGCGTAGCAGTCCCAGGCAACAAGGAATTTGGTTTTGAAGTATGTTAATGCTGAGTCCAGGGAGGTGGCCTGATGTATGAGGGACCACTCTGTAGTGGCCAGGGCATGGAGAAGAGAGTACTGGGATTTGGATGAACTGTAGTGCGGATGCAACATACATGGCAAAGCCGCCACCTCTTTTTTGGCCAGGTCAATCATGGTGAATGATAGTATACCCAAGGATAGCTACCTAGGTGTCTTGATTGTGAGATTTCAGCCAGGATTCAGATATGTCCAGGACATCAGGTCTGAGGGAGAGGATGGTTGGCTACAGCAGGGTGAGTTTGGGCTACAAGCTACAAATATGGAGGTGGATGAGTTTCAGACCTCTTGGTAGTTGAAGGGTAGGGGCGGGGAAGCTAGTGTGGAGGGAGATGGGGCCAGGATTTTGCTCTATGTTCCCAGATGTGAGTGGCAGGAGAACAATCAATAGTTTTGACAAGGGCCATGCCCACTGGGGCTTGCGAGTAGGAGAAGCTACTGGCTGAGTATGAGCAGCTGAGGTCTGGGTAAGAAGGTATATTGGTAACTGGCCTAAGTGGAAAGAGGGTGGAAGTATAGTAGACCCTGAGGTTAGGTAAGGTGCGGGGTTCTCAATGGGTTGTTTTGTGTAGGTGGTAACTCCTGGAGATGTCCCCTCTCTTGGGGTACACAGTATAGGCTGGCAGTCCTCCATAGAGGGTTAAGAGGATGGCGACAGTGACGCCTACGGTGCCAGAAAAGAAACAATTACTAAAGCTAGCAGCATGACTGTGCAGTTAGAGAGCCAGCTATAGCAGGGTGATTGGAATAGGTGCTTTTGTACTGCCCCTAGTGGAAATATAGCATAGCCTGCTAATGGGGAAAACCGCTGATTGGTTCTGAGCACAATGTCCCATGTGTGTTTTACCATATAAGTACTTGCTCACCATGGGTGGTGGTGGGGGTGGTGGGGCAGCCGATGCAGAGCGTCAGTGGGGTGCCTCTCTATCAGTAGAGATGCAGCTGTGATGGAGCCCTGCAGCATCGCTTCGATCCGTACTCAGCTAATTTTGGACTGCAGCTCTGGGAAGGACCTCCTGGCCCTTGCGACCTTCACTCAGAGGGGGAGCGCTTGAAATGCTGACTACTTTTGGACTGCAGCTCTGGAAAGGACCTCCTTGTTCTCACGACCTTCACCCATGGGGGGAGCGCTTGAAATGCTGGCTACTTTCGGACAGCAGCTCTGGGGAGGACCTCCTGGCCCTCACAACCTTCCTGACTTCAGCCACAGCTTTGCTCAGACAAAATCTTTTCTTTTTAACTGTTAACTTTTTGACATTTAAATCACCCACCCACTGTGCCAGAGAGTCCCACCCCCTCACTTCCAAGACCTTTAAAACAATATCCCTCACATTGCCATCATGTAGCATCCACCTTCCTCCTTCCTCCTTCCTCTTGTCCCAACAAAGTGTCCTTACAGTTTATCAAGTTCATACAGTTTCCATCAGTTTCTATAGTAAAATCCTGCCATGCCACCTGCTTCAAATTATGTAACCATCCGCTCCCCTCACCTGGACAATTACCTTGAATCTCTAATTCAGGTCATAACCCTCCACCCTATCTGCCCTCTAGCACCCGCCTCTCTCCCCCCAAAGCCCCAGTGGCTAGAAACAACTGAAACCCATGCCTCAAAAGTATGATCATGATCTCTTTTGTCAGTGTCCCACATTTATTTATTTATTTATTTAAGCATTTTACCAGGAAGGCATACTGAGCAGAGTACTGCTCGATTACAGATGCATCCTGGGGGAGGGGAGAACATAGGAGAACAATTTACACAGTATAGACAAGAAAATACATAGTGGGAAAAATATTAACATTAGGATCTGGTTACACGTCAGTAGTAGCTTGAGAGAGACAAATTGGTAACCACAGTATGTACAGCATGAGAAAACACTTGAAGTCAGGATTGACAAGTGAATACATTGTGGAAGATCACTAACATTTGGTTCAGAAACCACTACATACAGGATTGAGTGTGGGAGTTGGTAGCACAGTTATATACGGCAAGTGTACAACAAAATTAAGTTTTGAGCCATACAAGATACAGTATAAGGCAAGTGGACAATAGTTAGATACTGATGAATTACAAATTTGCTAAGTGCCAACATTCCCAGTGAGTTGCCTAGTAGTTGGTAGGCTCCTAGACACAAGCACAGGTAGGGACGAAATGATCTTGGAGCATGGAGTTTAGGTGCGACAGGGAGGTGAAGCGACGAATGTTAGCTGGGAGGGAGTTCCATAGCAAGGGAATGTGGCAGCTGAACCCTGATTGCCCAGTGGAGGTAGATCAGTATGGGACAGCTAGAGACCTGAGTCTGAGTTTCTGAGTGTGTATAATTGTGCACTAGGGTTTGTTAAGATGTCGGAGAGGTAGGAAGGGAGCCACTGAGACCAATGCTTGGCAGTAATTTTTGCGCAGTGAGTTAGTCTGCAATAGTCGAGTGAGGTGAGGTTCATTGCTTGATATAGGGCACAGTGGTGTGTGGAATAGGGGCTGTTTAGGGCAAAGCAGCAAAAAGAGTGGAAGAGAGGGTCCAGCCTAGCTAATGTGGTCTTTGGGCCGGCACTGTAGACTACGTCCCCATAGTCGAGGACTGGGAGGATCATTTTATTTATAATGACCTTCCTGGCTGGAAGGGGTATGTTGTCATAATTCTGGTAAAGTGCACCAAGCCTTGGGTGCAGCTTCTTAAGTAAGGAGTCAATATGTGTGGAAAAGTTGAGGTGCTGGTCAAGCCAGACACCGATGTATCTGAAGGTGGTGCAGGACTCCAGTTGGGACCCTTCCAGGGTGTGAAAAACTAATGGTGACGGAGCCTAGAAATTTTCTGCCTCATCCCAAAGGTTAAGGAAACTGTTTTGCTAGCATTTAGGAGGAGATTATTTGAGCGGAGCCAGTGCTGGACTGTGATGAAGTCGTGCTGAAGTCTGGACGCAACTTCAGAGGGCGAGGGGCTGAATGCATATAGCACCGTGTTGTCTGCATACATATGGATGGAGGAGTGTGTGCAGGCAAAGGGCAGATCATTTAGAAAGACTGAGAATAGGAGGGGGTCTAGGACAGATCCTTGAGGCACTGCTGACGTGATTGGGAGGGGGTCCGACATGGATGCTCTGATACGGACAGCTTGAGATCTACCAGTGAGGTAGGAGTGGAACCAAGATGTGGCCCAGCCAGATAGGCCAGACTTAGCAAGTTTTGTCAGGAGAAGAGAGTGAGTCACCGTATCGAAAGCTTTTGCCAGGTCGATAAAGATGACGGCAGTGATGTGGCCAGCATCCATCCCTGAGAGGATGGAGTCGGTAATCCTAAGAAGGGAGGTGGTAGTGGAGTGGGATTTCCTAAAGCCAGACAGGTAGGAGGAAAAGAAGGAAGAGAGGTCCAGATAGGTGGATAGGTGAGAGAGAACCAGGCGTTCTTGTATATTGGCAAGGGTCGGTAGGAGGGAGATGGGCCGGTAGTTGCTTAGGTTTGAGGCATCACCACCCTTTGGAAGTGGGATTACGATGGCATGTTTCCACTCAGTGGGGACTTCCGCTAGGATGAATGATAAGTTAAATAGGGCGGCTAGGGGTTGAGCTATGGCAGGGGCCGACAGGTGGAGCATGTTGGAGCCCAACCCCGTAGGACATTTTCCCTTTTCAGGGTTAAGGGCAACCAGTGCATTGTATACCTCATCGGGGTGACTTGCAGGAAGGAGAAAGGCTGAGCTGCAGCGCCACAAGATGTGGTGTCAGTGGGGGCATGCTGAGCCTGGTGCGGGGTGGACCTGGGAGTAGCATGGCTGGTAGTAAAGACAGTGTTAAACAAGGTGGCAACTGCTGAGGTGTTAGTGATGGTGTTACCACCAACCTGCAGGGACGGGATTGGTGGTTGTGATGGCGGGCATAGAAGCGATTTGACCACCTTCCAGAAACGAGACGGGAGATGGGAGAAGGAATTGAATGCGCATGAGAAGTAGTTGGCCTTTGCTTGGTGGATTATTTTAGTACTAGAATTGTGGAGCGCTCTGTAGGTCTGGAGGTCGGCCTGGGATTTGGAGGTCTTATAGGTTTTCCAGGCCTTGTCTCAGATTTGGAAGTGGGCTAGGATATCGGGAAAGATCCATGGTAGATGAGCACCTCAGACTCTGGACCGTCTGAGGGGGGCGTAGAGGTCCCAGATGGCGATGAAGTTAGACTTAAAGAATGACAGTGCCTCATCTGTTGAGGTGAAATGACTGATGCACGACCAATCATAGTTGCCCAACTCATTTAATAATGAGGGGAAGTCTAGGGATTTGTAGGATCTCGAAAGTAGGATTCTGGGAGGGGGAGCTTTGGGGTTGTGAAATTTGCGCACGGTGTAGATCCCATGGTGGTCACTAAGGGCATCTGGAAGGAGTCCAGAGGGTATAATCCTGTGAGGGTGAGAGGTGAGGGACCAATCTAACAGTGTATGGTTCTGTGTTTTGTGGTTTGCCCGAGTAGGTTCAGTGATTTGTTGTGTTAGGATTAGGGCTGTTACCTTGTCACAAAATTTGGAAAGGGACTCAGCAAGCCATTTCTGGTTAAAATCCCCTAATATGTTTATCTCATCACCTGCTGCCAGGGAGTTTACGTAGCCTAGGTAGTCCAATATGTAAGGTGAGGTGGTGCCTGGAGCGCAGTATGTGCCTGCTATGTAGATTGGGATTGAGTGGGGGATGGAGAGTTTTACCATTAAGGCATTAATGAAGTCTGTTGGTAGGGATAGGGCAACAGTGGTGAATTTGATGAAGGAAGCAATGTACATGGCTGTGCCACCTCCTTTACTGCCGACCTGGTCATGGCGGAGAAGTGTGTAGCTGGGTATGGCAAATTCTGTGTCAGTGTTATGTGATTTTAGCCAGGTTTCAGAGATAATCAGAATGGCTGGGCTGAGAGACATGGCGAGGGCTTGTAGCATGGTTATTTTATGCAAGAGACTGCATACATTTATGTGTATTAGTTTGAGGCCCGAGGGGATTTGGAGTGGGACAGAAGGGTTTTGGGCATGGGGGTGGGTTGGTCCTGGGTTAAGTTCGATATCCCCTGCAAGAAGAAGTAGCAGGGTGACCATTAGTTTGGTGTGATGGGCTATCCACAGAAGTTTTCTGGTGGTGGTATGATGTGCGGTTCCATCAGCTTTTGGTCTCCAGGTTTCTGGTAGAAGGACTAGGAGGCTGATTCGGAAAGTAGGTGGGATTAGCCAAGGGCAGGTGGAGAGAGTATGATAGGGATGGGCATGGTGCGATTCAGTTGAGATAGTGGAGGTAGGAATATTTGTTAGCAGCCTGTCACAAGATGTGATGTGGACTGGGAGTGGAGGGTAAATTGAAGGAGGGAGGGACACCCAGGGGGTGATGATAAAGAAAATTAATAAGTAAAGTTGAGGCATAATGGAGAGGCTAAAAGAGCAAGGGTCTGGAAAGTAAATTGCAAAACCTTGGTGTAGTGGCCTCTAGTGGATGGCTGGTATAACCTGCAGATGGGAAAGTTGGCTGATTGGTTAAAACTGGCATGTGACTTCAGGTATATAAGGGAGTGACTTCCAAGGGTGGTGGTGGGGGTGGTGGGGAGCTGATGTGCAGTGTCAGCGGGTTCTAGCTTGTTCAAACTGCATAGTAGCAGCAGCACCACGAGCCTGCACTCAGCGCTGCCTGTGAATTGCCGCTGGGGGTCGGCCCGTACTCGGATCCTGGGAGGGCTTCCATGCTGCCCTCATGACCTGAGGATTGCCTTGAAAGCTGTGAAAAAGACAGAATTTAAATAGGTAACAGGGATGGAGGGAGGGGCTTGATACAATCTTAAGTAAGCTTTAAACAAAGGGAGTCGAGACTCAGAGGAGCAGTCACTGCAGTGGAAAAGCTCTAAATAATTTAAACCTTAGCCAGCTTGAAGCTCTGCTCAGAGGTGTCTGAAGGCAACTGATAGTTCAGAAGTTTCAAACTTCCCTTAGATGGGGAGCTCAGAGGTGCCTTAAGCAGATAAATTAAGCACTTTAGACCTTTCTTTGTGTCTACGTTAAACCCCTTGAATAGCACAGCAAGGCAGAGATTGAATTAAATCTGGCTGCAGCTAAATCAATTTTAAACAAATTAAGGTAACTCTACAGGACAGTGAAAAAGTACAGTATTTTAGGGAGTTATGAAAGCAGCTGGTAATTCAGAAGTTTCAAACTTCCCTTATATGGGGAGCTCAGAGGTGCCTTAAGCAGATAAATTAAGCACTTTAGACCTTTCTTTGTGTCTACGTTAAGCCCCTTGTATAGCACAGAAAGGCAGAGATTGAAATTAAATCTGGCTGCAACTAAGTCAGTTTTAAACAAATTAAGGTAACTCAACAGGACAGTGAAAAAGCACAGTATTTTAGGGAGTTATTAGCAGACAAAAAACTATCTCCACACGTCTGCCGACTTTAAAATTCAAGAGATGGCACCTTTTGTCTTGTAGCTTGTTCAAACTGCATAGTAGCAGCAGCACCACGAGCCATACCTTAGCGCTGCCTGTGAATTGCAGTTGGGGGGGCGCTCTGCACGCCGGATCCTGGGAGGGCTTCCACGCTGCCCTAATGACCTAAGGATTGCCTCGAAAGCTTAGCGCTGCCTGTGAACTGCTGTTGGGGGAGGGGCGGTCTGCACTCCAGATCCTGGGAGGGCTTCCACACTGCCCTCATGACCGAGGATTGCCTCAAAAGCTTAGCGATGCCTTTGAATTGCTGTTGGCGGGGGGTCGGTCTGCACTCCGGATCCTGGGAGGGCTTTCATGCTGCCCTCATGACCTGAGGATTGAATGCATAATGTATTTTATAGTATCGCCTGATTACTGAATTGTCAGTCAGTCAGGTATTACTATTGAGGAAATTATCAATTTATTCATATAGGACACGGACACAAGCCAAAACTATCATTTCAACAAGTGGTGAGTTTTTTTTCTAGTTGATGTGAACATATCCTTAAACTTTGGGGGAAGAGAAACATAGAGACATATAACTGTTTTAGCAGTAAAGGACCATATGGACCATACAGTCGGCCCAGGTGGTCCCTGCCTTGTCTGTCTCTGTAGAACCTAACTGGCTTTTAGTGACCTCCCTCCTATTGCCTATTTACTAATACGTGTCTATGTCAGAGGGGCGGATGGAGGTTGGATGACAGATTGTGAGGTAGAGTGGGTGGTTGTAAGCTGAATTACTGAATCAGGGTAATTGTTGAGGTGAAAGTGGGATGCGTGCATGCTTTAAAGCAGGTATGTGAGGGGATTTTACAACTCTCAAAGTCCTGCACCACTCAGCACAAACCAAGACCACAACAGTCTATGTTGATTAAAGTCATTTTATTGGAGGCAAAAAATAGAAATGCTCTCACCCAAATGTGAAATACACAAGCTGGAGGGAAGAAGGCAGAACCCCACAAAACTTTGACTGGTTTTGCTAAGGCATCATCAGGAAGTATTCGCACATGTGTTACTATTAGCCTTATATAGGCATAGATTTAAAGCAAGTGTCACTTAACAATATAATTACTATTAAAAAGAAAGAAAAAAGAAAAACTTAATGCAATGACTACAATAGACATATGTTATTCTATAAGATCTATTACTGTGCACAAATTAGGACTAACTTATAACCCTGCGTTTATATATATCAAAAAAACTAAAATTTGATTTATATATAATATAATCATAGTCATAAAAATGGAGCACATGAAGTCCAAGTTCCGATGCAGGATGTTATAGTACAAATTATCCCCTATTTATACCAATAATATTAATATTAATATTCAGATACCCCTATATATATGAAAAATTCATATGTACATATATGTGTGCACAAGACATATATGGATATAAAAATAAAGATAGAGGGGGCCTCAATAGGCCATCTTCTCATTAGTAAACTGAAATACCTGTCTATGTATATAAACATATAACTTGCCCCAACAAATATGAGCATGCAATATATAAGGAAATACATCCACTCTTACAATTCTACCTATATATGACTGACAAATTTATTGTATTTGATATGCATACAGTTACACATTTTTACAAAAAAAGCATCAATCTACCAATTTATGCATACATATGTACATATAAAGGAGTACTACTGTGGTGAGTACTGGATATAGGTATTCATACAAAATAGGCCACAAACTTCATGTGAATAAATATTCATATACATATGAACCATCATAACAAGCAAAACCCTGTGACCCACTAAATTGTGTACAATCTAAAGTATATGTATTTGAAAAATAAAGAGCACTATGGCCTAGAATCTACCCTTTGTTTAAGTACACAGATAAATCTATCTCATCAAGTCCTGGACTCTTCATTGGACCTAATTTGAAAATCCAAAAATATTTTTTATGTGTCAGTATTGTCCAGAGATCCCCCCCTCGCTCACCCTCCCGGGGCCAGCAAAGGCATGGTCTATACCCACAAAATTGAACTGGTGAAAATATGGGTCCCTAACTTGCATCTTATAAGTACACAATGCACTTTTATGGTCCTTAAGCCTAATTGAACTTAGGTGTTCCCCTATTCTAACTTTGAATGCACTTGTAGTTTTTCCAACACAAAAAGAGCCACATGTACATTTAGCTAAATATACCACAAAAGTGATATTACAATTAATGAAGTGTCAAATGTCAAAGGGACCCAGATTATTAGCTGTACAAAATGTTTTGGTCTTAACCACATCCCTGCACTATATGCACCTGCCACACTTAAAGCTGCCCTGAGGTAGTGGTGGTAACACATTCATAAATAATGTTTTGGGGGATGGTAAACAGAAGTTGACCAGAACATCACGCAGGTTTTTTCCTCTCCTATAAACAATACATGGAGGAGTCTTTGTGACTTCACACGGTGAAGGTTCTGTAGGCAGGATATTCCAGAATTTATTTAGTATGGCTCTCACCTCCCCACTATCAATGCCATATTTCATGATAAAGTTTTACCTTGCATTTTTTGGATTTTCTGTTTGTACTGTAGGAGTTCTGTTCTCTCTACCTGGCATACCTTTGTTTTTGTGTCCTGAAATCTTACCTCTTTGTATCCCCAATCAATAAACTTTTGGCACATCTCCACAAATTTTATCTCAGACCCCTCAGGGTCAGAACAATGACATCTGACTCTCATCAATTGTGACTTTGGGATATTGTTGATGGTGTGGCGTGGGTGGCAACTGCTGGACATAAGTAAACTCTTTCTCTCTGTGGATTTATAAAAAATATCTGTTGAAACAGTCCTGCCCAAATTCTTAATAATATTCAGACCTAAAAAGTGTATATTATCAGATGAATATGTAATGGTAAATCTAAGATTTGGATTGGACGCCTCCAAATAAGCCATAAATGCATGCAGTTGTAACACACTCCCCCAACACACCATCAATGCATCGTCAAAGTATCACTTCTATAAATCAAAATATTCACAAAATGGATTTTGATACATGTCATAATTTCAATTTTTTTCCCATAATCCCAAGTACAGGTTGGCATACTTGGAGGCAAAATTAACCCCCATTACCGTGGCTTTTGTTTAAAGAAAATATTGACCCTGGAAAATGAAGCAGTTCATCTTCAGGACAAGTTCAGACATTTGACACAAAAATCAATAAATTCAACATTAAATGTGGAATTAGAATCACGTCAATATCTGATAGCAGCCAACCCCCCATCATGTGGTACATTTGAGTAAAGGGCCTCAACATCAAGTGTATAAGTAACCATGAGGTTCCAATTCCAAATCCCCCAGGATGCCCAAAATCTCGGTGGTATCTCTAATGAATGAACAAAGGGAAGGCACCAAATAATTAATATGTCTATCCACAAATTTCAATAGGGGTTCAGTCAAAGACCCCAAAGCCGAGACTATTGGGTACCATGGGGGGATTAGTGAGGGATTTATGTATCTTTGGCAAGGTGTAAATAGTTTGCCTAATAGGATTGTCTACAGGTAGATATTCAAAAACCATCCCTAGTAATCACACCCTTCTCAACAGATGCTTGTAAAAAGGTATCTATTTGTACTTTGAATTCCATAGTGGGATCTTTTTTCAAACCTCTGTAAAAATCAGTGCTGGCTAGTTGTCTAAAAATGTCATCCTTATAACTTCCTACATCCGTAACAACTATTGAGCCTCCTTTATCAGCTGACTTCACAATAATGTTAGAATTATGCTGTAAATCATATAATGCTGACATCTGATCTTTTGAGACATTTGTGAAACATAAATCATTGTTCCATTAACACAGGGACTCCACCTCTGATAGCACTGCCCTTTCAAAAGTAAGTACAGCAAGTGTATAGGTCGGCACAAACTTGGAGGGCTTTCTGAAAAGTGCTCCAATTGATGGTATGCTACAGTCAGAATTTGAGTCAATGTTTTCAGTCAGCACTTCAGAATCCATATCTGGCAATTCATCCCTGGAAACACTTTTCTTTGCAAACATTGCTTTTAAATGTAATTTGTAGCTGAATTTCTTAATGTCTACAAATAATTCAAAGGGATCATTCTTGCATGTTGGTATACAATTAAGACCCTTACCCAGAACTTCCAGGTGAGCTGGTGATAAAGGAACACTCAAACTGTTTACTACATTCATTTTTTTTCTTCTTCTGTTGATAGGTCCTTCTCCCTGATGTTACCACTTGTGGTTGATGACTTGAAACCTAGTATGTTTCACTGTCAGTGTTTCCTACCACAGAGCCTTGTTCTTTTCCCGATTTTTTTTTGCCATTCGAGTCGAAACCTGGAACTGGACTGTTCGCAAGCTCCATCATGGGGTTGATGTCACCGGTTGTCAAGTCTGTAATTAGTGTTGCTTCTCCATCTCCAGCTCATCCTCTAAAAAATCTTCAGAGGATTCTGTTTCCAATGTAGAGGTAAAATAATCTAAAGTCTGATTTGGATTTTTAAGAATAGACTTCAGTGCTCTATTAGGTTTGGACTGTCCCTTTTTCTGTTTTTGCTTATTTTTATTTTGCCACCTTTGATTTCATTTGTTATTGAAATTGCCAGAGTTCCCAGTGTAACTGCCAGTCTGATTGGATTTCTGGTTCCACGTAAATACATGGTCAAGGACATACTCTTTCCTATCGTATTCAAACTTAGTCAGTTTATGTTTTCTTATACATATATCTTGTTGTATAATAGCTTGACTAAGATTTTTTTCAAAATCATTGAAGTCCTGATGTTTTTTGAACTTCATGACTTCGGCTTCCCTTTTCTTAACAATCTCCTCAATTTTAATGTGTTGTGCTTTGTAATCTCTAATTAAGCAATGTACAAGCAACATGGACCCATCCTGTAGCTGTTGTTTCCAATCTATCTGTAAGCCATCTCTGTCCTTGCCATACCCAGGCCATTTTTTGATGCGTAGTCCCCTGGGAACATGATTTACTTTAACATAAGCTTCTAGGGTAGAACCATGCCAAAAAAACTCTTCTCGCCTTCAAAGTGATAGCTTCTAATTAATGAAAAGCTACCACTATGTCTGGTTCTATCAGGTCAATAGGGTACACAGGTACTTCGCCTGTTTGACTAGCATAGGTCATGGCCTCTGTAGAAAACGGATCTCCTATACCTGCATCGGAAAAAAAGGCTTCTGCAAGGGTTCCGCCGTACCTCCTCCAAGCTGAATGTTGGTAAAAATACCAGACATTCCACTCCCTACAACGTATTTCAATTTTAATTAAAGAAAAGGGGACTTGGTGCAGCACAACTATTGCCTCCAAAATAAAAAATGGCTACCAGCTCCAAACATAACAAAACTGGCAGACCTCGGTAAAATCTAAGTGGTTGCTGACACTGTAAGTTTATATGTTCATCCCAAGCTATACCTTGTAAATCATGTAACTGAACTGTATTGTTGTCATTGTTGTTATCATGAATAGTCTTTGCTTATTGTATCCTGTATTGTTTTTACCATACCATGCTTTTTACATGAAGATACTTCTGGTTTGCCCCAGAAACAGGTACTCTTTGTCTCATTGGGCCTACCTGGTCAACAAAATTCAATAATTCCTATTAAAGAGCAACTCTCCATTATAATAAAAAGCTTAAAAATACTAGAGTAACACCAATTATGCTCTACATTTATTGTTTTCTAATTATTTGTTAATTTGTTTACTTTCCCCTGGTGTTGGCCTACTAACTTTTGTAGATAATGCAGCAGTGATTTTGCTGTCTTTCAAAATGTATCTGTCTCTCCCATGCTAACCACACAATTGCTATTTGTGACATCACAGTCTGTTGCCATGGTGAGAACTATGATGTTCATAAACAAAGGCACTGTGAGGTTAACAGGGGAGGGGCAAACGTTTTCAAATGATTTCTATACAGACATTTAGGTGGACTACCAAGATGTTCTATATATCTTGTAAAGGAAAACTGAAAATGAAAGACATGAATTCTCTTGTAAATTGTAACAGCTGGAGCATCTTATTTATGAAAGCACATGCTGAAGTGTGGAGCTGCATTTTAAGAAAATTACAAATTGATGTAATATGTATGCCAATGACACCAAATTGGGGTGGAGTGTGTGGAACTGAAAAACAAAGAGCATCAATCCAATCTGACCTGAATAAAATTAACAGGTGGGCAAACACTATACCTGGGTCATGATCTTTAAAAAAGATAAATGTGTAGTAATACATTTTGGTAAGAATAATCCTAAACATAATTACAAATTCATAGGTTCCACACTTCAGGAGACCGAAATAGAAAGAGATCTTGGTATACTCATTATCATAACTTTAAAGAGCAGCGGCTGATGCCTTCGGGAAAACTTTCAGAAAACATAATATAAAGACACAGTCCAACTTGTATTTCACATTAGCTCTGTATTTCTCCTCTTTGCTGTTTACTACTGAAGTCATTTTCATGAAAACATGATCTTTGCTCCCGAAGATTTTATCTATTCCCATTACATTCTCCCTACCCATGGTCATAATGCACTGCTTGTGACATCACAGTTAGTCCTATGGCATTAGATTATGAAGTCATAACAGAGGATTATGTTCTGAGGTAGGGAGTAAGCTATAGAGGCACATGAACTCTCAGAGATAAAGATTACATATTCATGACATTTTCTACCCAATAAATAACAGGGAGGAGAAATCTATAAAATATATATGGAATGCATGCTGAAATGTACTTAATATTATGTTTTCTGAAGTTTTCTATTTTTAGGTGTCTGCTGCTCTTTAATTTTGGCAATCAATGTAATAGTGCACTCGCAAAAGCAAATAAATGCTGGTGGAACATCAGGAGGTATATTAAGATCAGGGACAAGGAGATGACTATGCCCCAGTATAGGGCTTATGGGCTTGCAAATTTGGGCTATGGATCCCAGATTTGAGCACCATATAAAAGAAAACATATCAACAATATTGAGCATATACAGAGACAAATTGCAAAATCAATTAAGGGGATGGATAACATGGATTATGAACGTCGTTTAGAAAAAAACAAATAAGCAACATTGGAATCATGACTGATTAGAGGGGATTTATTATTCATGTATGATATATTGTATGATATGGAATTAATGGTTTCTTTAGACATGGACTTTAAAGAGGACCACAGAGAAATGAGTGGACACTAGCTACAATTGAGGGAGAGTAGGGTGAGGACTAAGAGGAGGAAGTACTTTTTCACACAGAGGGTAATAGAGGTGTAGAATAGCCTTCCACTGGATATTGTAACTAATAAGAAAAAAATTAGTTTAATAACAGGCTGGATGCCTGTAGGACTTCAAATAAATAAATACATAAAAACATAAAATCTGATGTCAAAAGGAGATCAAAAGCCCATAGAGTCTTCCCTTACTATATTTCATTATTTGCCAAAGTAATGCTAATATAGCTACTGGACCTGACCAAATACCATGATGACTGGTACAGAAAGGTGCTATCATTTGGCTCCATACTTGTGCCAAAAAAAAAATTCCTCCTTACTGGAGAGTTACTAACCATCAGAGTGGAAAAGTGTAGAAGTAATACAAGGTATAATTGAGCATTTTAGACCTATTTATTTGGCTTCTGTGGCCTCAAAAATTAATTTTTTTTTACTTTCTATTTATACTCTCTGTCGCCACATCTGGTCCTTCCCTTGGGGTTTCCCAATGCACCACACAGCTGTGTCATAAGGACCAAGGGGCTCACTCCATTTAGTGCCCAGCTTCATTATTCCAGAGTCCCAGATGACCCCCAGGGTGGGGTGGAGGTGGCCTCCTTTCCCCCTATGATCCTCAGGGAAGCATGCACCTGGAGCTGCACTCCTGGCTCCTCCTGGTCACTGGTGTGGGAGCCTGTCGCCTGGCCCATAAGTGGGGTTGTTCTTATGTTCTAGTCCCGGCCTCCTGTGCATGTTGGCACTCAGGAAGGAACAATGAGATGGAGGCATACAGAGATGTGCCTTCGATCAAGTCCTCGACCAACGTCTGCCCCTCACTGCCATTCTGCTCCCTCTGCTGCACCACCACTTGTAATCACCCAGGTGGCAGTATAGCAAAGAGGTCTGTAGTCCTCCCCTCTTGAAGGAAGAGAGCTACCCATTGGGCACTGAATCCTTTTCCCTCTGGCCGGCCCTCCAGCAACCCAGGCTCACTAATGAACCTGGTTGCCGGAGTCGCAAGTGGTAGTGCTACCACTGCGCTTGTGGGCCGGCTAAACATTTATTTAATTTTGGTAACCGGGTAGGCCTACTGAAACTGAATGGTCCCTTTTTCAGGGTCGTTAATTACAGAGAGACATAAGGCAGTGATATATACATCATACATTTAGAAAGCAGCAATAGACACATCATACAGAGGAGTACAGCATTATTAGTCAACATTGTTCACAATCAATTCTCATCATGACAAAGAGGCAATGTCAGTCAGTACCTTAGGAGTGCATTGAATTTGCAAGGGCATTTAACAAAGGGGGGAGGTAAAAGAGGCATAGGAACATCATAATACAATAGGGGATGAGTATACTGTATATTCAAGACACTGTATAATTTCAGAAGGACAGTGGATCTCTAATGTATACAATCACAAGCTCACATAATGTAGTGTAAATAATGTAGGGCTTTGTTTATTAGCATATGATGGAAGCTATTCAGGATAAATGGAAAACAGACCAATTAGAGAACTTAAAATGAAGTTCAACAGGTCGTTAGTTAAAGCAGCAGTGCCTAATAACAGTGAACATTTGACCAATACTTTTTATTCATTTTAGATTGCCCCTTAGCCCTTGACTTTTACGATACTATTCTTTCTCCATTTTGAGTCTGATTTTTCACTTTATTTAACATTTGAAATAATAAAAGGGGCATGCCTTTTAATATGGCTTGAATTAAGTATTCATAAGTATTCTCAGCTGTTTTTGTACACTTGTACGATTAGGTCAGGTAGCAGTATCTGCTGCATGCTTGATTATTATAGTCACAAGCAAAGTGATCTTAGACAATGGGTGTTCAAAAGCAATAAAGAATACTAATGAAAACCTGATCTTATCCATATTAAAAAGAGTGCTCCTTTTATTAAAAAGTCTCTTGAGCACAAAAACTAAACCTCCCCTGTTTGACATGCTCATCAACATCATGAATTGTAATTAACCTGCCACAACTGGAAATGCCTTCAGCTTCAAATTCTCTGACCTTTCTGCTTTCACAGAAATTCCTGATGCCCAGCCTGAGACATTGCCATCTGTCACATGCCCTCCTCCCTCTGCTGTACCATGCTTCCCCATATCTAACTTCAATCTTTTAAGGTGGCTGAAGACACTACTTCTCACTATCATGCCCAACAGCTAAATGTGATGGCCTTGAACCAAAGGTGTTGAAGGTAGTATACACCTCCAATAGAGCTCCTCATGTCAAAAATCCTGAATCTCTCTTTCTCTTCACTGGAAACGCCCCTGATGTCTGGAAAAATTTCCAGAATTGCCCTGTATTTAAAGTGGGTGGTCCCAGACTCATGGACAACTATCACTCCATTGCTATTCTCTTGGTACTCTCCAAAGTCCTGGTAAGGATTGTGGTCTCACAACTGAATGTCCATTTATCCAAGTACAGTCTCCTCTTCCTGCCAAGCATAGTTTTACAAAAATCCATAGCACCTTTACAGCCTTGGCGAAACTGACAAACAATGTCAGCTTATGTATGGACTTGTGCTATTAACAGGGTGTGATGTTTATTGACCTAATTAAGGTATTCTAGCTGGTCGATCCTCACTCTTCAAAACTAAACTCACATTCCTTGGTGTCTTCCTGCATGCAACCCCCTGGTTTTCCAACTACCTAACTGGCAGGAAACAAGTTCACCTACACTCTACTACCTCCAGCTTTGTTGATATTAGTGTTGGGATTCAACAGGGCTCAATCCTAGGCCCCCTCTTGTTCTCTGTTTATATCAATGATCTCCCTGATATTACCTATGGCTGCAGCTTACTGCTGTATCCTGATAATCTTGCCTTGTACTGAAGTGCCCAGACTGTTCCCGCCATCCATAAATCCCTCTCCATTGCCATCACAATAACCCAATCTTGGTTATCCTCAAACAAGTTAATAATAAACAGCAAAAAGAGCAAGTCCATCCTCTTTGAATCCAAGCCAAAACTCCATGCTCCCCATTCAAAACTCTTCTTTTTTTTTTGTTGACTATTTTTACCCTCCTGTGGCGGGTCAACTTCTGTGTCCACTGAGCCTACCAAACTTAGGGTCCTTCGGGGGCTTCTAGCACCATGCACACCCCAGCGGATCCTCAGACTCGGTCTGGGGGCATCATCCATTTCAGCCCCAATGATTTCCTCCGTTTTCTTCTTGTACTACCAAGGACCCCCAGAAGTGGTGGTGCATGCACACGGAGGTGCAGATGGGCACTGCAGGTCTGGACCGGGTCCCTTCCACCCTCTCTATTGACCTAATGTCAGAGCTCCTCATGAGTGGCACTGACCATCTGGCCTCCACCAGGAAGCGGCCAAGCTCGAGAGAGCTGGGTTTTCTCCTCCCAAGGCAGAGCTCTGCCAGTTGGCAGCATCTCACATCCTCTCCCTCCCACTCCGCTGGCCTCGGATGACCCTGGTTCATTTCCGAACCTGGGTCGCCGGCATGGCATGAAGTGTGGTGTCCAGGGCCTCAACCCTCAGCACCGCTGGGCCAGCTTCAAAACTCTTTATCACCTCTAATTATTGGTCTTAACATGAGAGTGTCAGCAGTTTCACATGTTTAGGAGTGTGGGTAGACCTCTCATTTGATTTCTCCATCCATGTCTTTCCATAGCTCCCAAGCCCCTGACTCAGGCTGCACTCTACCCTGGCAGGGCAGCTCTACTGAATGCTGCCACCCACATCTGCCACACTGCAGAAACTGAAGAACCCCACTGCTAGCTCCCAAGCCCCTAACTTGGGCTGCACTCTACCCTGGTGGGGTGACTGTACTGAATTGCTGCTGCCCACCTCTGCTCCCACTGTTGGAAACTTAAGAATCCCACTGCCAGTTCTCAAGCTTCTGACTCACTCAGGCTGTGCTCTACCCTGGTGGGGTGGCTCTACTGCATCTAAGAGTACACAGAAACTGCAGCGAGGAAGCTGATTATAGTCAGCACAGTGAGGAAATGTGCAATAGGTTCCAGAGTAGGGGGTATGCTGCAAGCATTGTTAATAAAGCTCAGAGAGAGGTGAATAATATGGATAGTGACAGCCTCCTGGTAGAGAGAGAGAGAGAATAGAGTAATGGGCCCCTCTAAATTGAGATTTGTAACCATCTATACCAGACACTCTAGTGAAATACAGAGAATAATAAATGCAAACTGGAATATACTAGAAAGGGATCCACAGTTGAGTGAACATATAGGCAATAAACCTAGAATGGTATACAATTGGGGGCGTAACATTAAGGATAGGCTATTTCACAGTTTTTTGCCAGTTCAGAGTATCACTTCTACAGTAGCAGCAGAAACCCCCTACCCAAGGGAATGCACCAGTGTGGAAGCTGCAAGTTCTGCAGCTCAGTGTTGAAATGCCACACATATACCAGTTCCAACAGTGTGGAGGAATATGTGATTAAGGATTTTATCAACTGCATAACCGAGAATGTTGTATACTTGCCCACATGCCAGTGCAGGGCCTTCTATGTGGGTAAAACCACTAAGGCATTGAAACTGAGAATTGGGGAACATCTGAGGTCTGTCACCAATAATTATGCTCATAGTGCATTATCCAACCATATTAGGAATACCAGACAAAGGGACATGCTCCGCATTTTTTAATTTTGTGGCCTGGATGTTGTAAAACTGGGGCCATGGGGTGGAAATGTGGATGCCTTGGTACGTGTGAGGGAGTCATACCGGATCCACATCCTTGGTGCCCTCACATCACCAGGCCTAAATGAATGTATTGCTTTGATGCCCTGTATCAGAAAGAAAATAAGCAAATGAACTGATACTACAAAAATGAAATGTGTTAGAGATATAACTGCCTGACTCATATACCAGTTTGCACACTTAGCATTATAATTAATAAGTGGCTCTGATTACTATTTACAGATGATAGGAAGGCCTTGCTATCCATCTCCACTATGGGAATGCAACACTAAATGGGCTCACGGAGTTGGTATTTACCATTTTACATCCCTATCTTTATGCATAATATTAGTGGATCATATTTGCATAGTGAATGTACTGCTTACAACTGTTGCTGCTTAGAATACTAAGTATGTTGTTTTTTAGGCTCACATGTCACATAATGAATTTTGGTATATCTTTTGTAAACACTATTTATGATAAAGATTTTTTATGAACATTTGGATATATATGTGTTACACTGATGCACTGAATATATGTACTGTCACTTTTAAGAATCTTTACTACATAAGCCTAACAATTAACAACAAATCTTATTCTCCTGATGATGCACTAGGTGGTACGAAACTGGTCGAGGTGGTTGTGGCCCATGTATGCACCTGCTTCTTTGACATGGTTTCATAATAAAGTAATTCTGCACTTTATATTTCAGCTGAGGGGTGAATTTTTTTGCTTTTGTAATATTATGAATTTAATCCTCACACACTCATAGACTGTGGAGCTGTATTGCCGTTTGCATGCTGGCCTTTGTTTATTAACACATTATGGAAGCTATTCAGAATAAATGGAACACAGACCAACTAGAGAACTTGAAATGAAGTTCAACAGGTCATTAGTTAAAGCGGCAGTGCCTAATAACAGTGAAAATTTGACCAATACTTTTTATTCATTTTAGATTGCCCCTTATCCCCTGACTTGTACAATACTATTCTTTCTCCATTTTGAGTCTGATTTATCACTTTATTTAACTTTTGAATTAATAAAAGGAGCATGCCTTTTAATATGACTTGAATTAGGTTTTCATCAGTATTCTCAGCTGTTTTTGTACACTTGTCCGATTAGGTCAGGTAGCAGTATCTGCTGCATGCTTGATTATTATAGTCACAAGAAAAGTGATCTTAAACAATGGGTGTTCAAAAGCAATAGAGAATACTAATGAAAATCTGACCTGAGCCATATTAAAAAGAGTGCTCCTTTTATTAAAAAGTCTCTTGAGCACAAAAAGTAAACCTCTCCTGTTTGACATACTCATCAATGGTATGGATTGTAATAAACCTGTCACAATTGTAAATGCCTTCAGCTCCAAATTCTCAGATCTTTCTGCTTTCACAGAAATTGCTGATGTCATGCCTGAGACCTTGCCACCTGTCACATACATTCCTCCCAATGCTGAACCATGCTCCCCCATTTCTACCTTCAATCTTTTAAGGCGTCTGAAGACACTACTGTTCTCTATCATGCCCGACAACAACTCAGAGTCTGATGGCCTTGAACCAAATCTGCTGAAGGTCACAGACTCCTCCAATAGAGCTTCCCATGTCAAAAATCCTGAATCTTTCTCTCTTCACTGGAGATGTCCCTGATCTAAGGAAAGATCACCAGAATTGTCCTCCATTTAAAGTGGGTGATCCCAGACTCATGGGCAACTGTCACTCCATTGCTAATCTCTTGGTACTCTGCAAAGTCCTGGTAAGGACTGTAATATCACAGCTGAATGTCCATTTATCCAAGTACAGTCTCCTCTTCCTGACCAACCTAGTTTTACAGAAACCCATAGCACCTTTACAGCCTTGGCTAAATGGACAAATGATATTAGCTTATGTATGGACTCTGTGCTATTAACTTGTGTGGTGTTTATTGACCTAATTAAGGTATTCTATCTAGTCAATCCTCACTCTTTAAATCTAAACTCACATCCCTTGGTGTCTTCCTGCCTGCAAACCCCTGGTTCTCCAACTACATAACTGGCAGGAAACAACAAGTTCACCTCCACTCTGCTCCCCCCAGCTTTGCAGATATTACTGCTGGGATTCACCAGGGCTCAGTCCTTGCCCACTCTTTTTCTCTTTTTATATCAATGATCTCCCTGATGTTACCTATGGCTGCAGCTTACTGCTGTATGCTGATGATCTTGCCCTGTACTGAAGTGTCCAGACTGTTCCCACCATCAATAAATCCCTCTCCATTGCTGTCACAGTAACCCAATCTTGGTTATCCTCAAACAAGCTAATTATAAACAGCAAAAAGAGCAAGCCCATGCTCTTTTATTCCAAGCCAAGTCTCCATGCTCCAAATTCAAAACTCTGTATCACCTCTAATGATTGGTCTTAACATGAGAGTGTCAGCAGTTTCAAATGTTTAGGAGTATGGGTAGACACCTCCTTTGATTTCTCCATCCATGTCTTCCCATAGCTTCCAAGCTCCTGACTCGGCAGTGCTCTACCCTGGTGGGGCAGTTCTACTGAATCACCGCAGCAGGCCTCTGCTTCCGCTATGGAAACAAAAGAACCCTGCTGCCAGTTCCCAAGCCCCTGACTAGGGCGGTGCTCTACCCTAGCAGGATTGATCTACTGCATCAAAGCCACCAGCCTCTGCTACCGATGTAGAAACTGAAGAACCCCACTGCCAGTTCCCAAGTACCTGACTCGGGCTGCACTCTACCCTGGCATGGTGGCTATACTGCATTGCTGTCGCACAGCTCTGCTCCTGCTGTGGAAACTGAAGAACCCGCTGCCAGCTCCCAAGCCCCTGACTCAGGCTGCACTCCACCATGGTGGGGCAGCTCTACTGCTCTGCAGTCTTCCACCTCTGTTTCCACTGTGGAAACTGAAGAACCCAGCTGCAACCTCCCAAGCCCCTAACTCGGGCACTGCTCTACCTTGGTGGGGCAGCTCTGCTGCATCGCCACCACCCACATCTATTCCTACTGCGAAAACTGAAGAACTCCGCTGCCAGGTCCCAAGCCCCTGAATCGGGCTACGCTCTACCCTGACTTAGTGGCTCAACTGTACCACCACTGCCTGCGTCTGTTCCCGCTATGAAAACTGAAGAAACCCGCTGTCTGCTACAAAGCCTCTGACTAGGGCTGCGCTCCACCCTGTCGGGGCAGCTCCACTAATTGGCAGCTGTCTTATTCTACTCGCCCTGCGGAAAATGAAGAACCCTGCTGCGGGTTCCTAAACCCCTGACTCAGGCACCACACTACCTTGATGGGGCAGCTCTGCTGCACCACTGCCACCCACCTCTGCTCCCACTGTGGAAACTGAAGAATCCCGCTGCCAACTCCCAAGCCCCTGACTCGGCTGTGCTCTACCCTCACAGGGTGGCTCTACTGCATCGCTGCCACCCACCTCTGTTCCCGATGCAGAATTTGAAGAACCCCAATACCAGCTCCCAAGCCCCTGACTCAGGCTGCACTCTGCACTGGCAGGGAGACTCTACTGCACCACCACCACCCACAACTGCAGAAACTGAAGAACCGCTCTGCTAGCTCCCATGCCCCTGACTCAGGTAGCACTCTGCCCTGGTGGGGAACCTCTATTGCATCGCTGCCGCCCGCCTCTGCTCCCACTAAAGAAACTGAAGAACCCCTCAGCCAGATCCCAAGCCCATGACTTGGGCTGCGATCTTCCCTGGTGGGGTGGTAATACTGCATCGACGCCACCTTCCTCTGCTACTGCTGAAGAAACTGAAGAACCCCATTGCCAACACCAGAGCCCCTGACTGGGGCTGTGCTCTAACCTGGCGGAGCAGCTCAACTGCATCACCACCACCTGCCACTACTCCCACTCTGGAAACTTAAGAACCCCACTGCCAGTTCACAAGCCCATAATTCAGACTGCGTTCTAACCTGGTGGAGCGACTCTACTGCATCACCGCCACCACCCACCTCTGCTCCCATGTTGGAAACTGAAGAACCCTGCTGGCAGGTCCCAAGCCGCTGACTCAGACTGCACTCTAATCTGGCAGGGTGGCTCTACTGCATCGCTAACACCCAGCTCTGCTCCCCCTGCTGAAACTGAAGAACGTCATTGCCAGCTCCCAAGCCCTTAACTCAGGTTGCACTCTACCCTGGCAGGGTGGCTCTACTGCATCATTGCTGCCCACCGCTGTTCCCGCTGGAGAAACTGAAGAACACCGCTGCCAGTTCATAGACCCATAACTCAGACTACGCTCTAACCTGCTGGGCCAGCTCTACTGCATTGCCGCCGGTGCCAGCCTCTGCTCCCGCATCAGAAACTGTTGATCCCCACTGCAAGCTTCCAAGTCCCTGACTTGGGCTGCGCTGTACCCTGGCAGGGCAGCTCTACTGCATCGCCGCTGCCCACCTCTGCTCCTGCTGTGGAAGCTGAAGAGTCACTCTGCCAGCTCCCAAGCCCCTGACTTGGGCTGTACTCCACCCTAGCTGGGCGGATCTACTGCATCGCCACTGCCAGCCTCTGCTCCCACTGTGGAAACTGAAGAACCCTGTTGGCAGTTCCCAAATCCCTGATTCAGGCTGCGCTCTACCATGGCTGGGTGGCTTTACTGTATCGCCGCCACCTGGCTCTGCTCCCGCTGGTGAAACTGAAGAATGTCACTGCCAGCTCCCAAGCCCTTACCTTGGGTTGCACTCTGTCCTGTCGGGGCAGCTCTACTGCATTGCTGCTGTCTGCCTCTGCTTCCTCTGCAGAAACTGAAGAACCCCGCTGCAAGCTACTAAGCCCCTGACTCAGGCTGTGCTGTACTATGGCAGGGCAGCTCTACTGCATCACCGTTGCCCACCCCTGCTTCTGCTGCAGAAACTGAAGAACCCCTCTATCAGCTCCCAAGCCTCTGACTCAGGCTGTGCTCAACCCCAGCGATGTGGCTGTACTGCACCACTGCCACCCACCACTGTTCCTACTGCAGAAACTGAAGAACCAGCCTGTTAGCTCCCAAGCCCCTGACTCAGGCTGCATTCTGCCCTGGCAAGGAACGTCTACTGCATTGCCACTGCCTACCTCTGCTCCCACTGTAGAAACTGAAGAAATGCACTGCCAGATCCCAAGCCCCTTACTCAGGCTGCACTCTACATTGGCAGGAAGGCTCTAATGCACCACCAAAACCAACCTCAGCTCCCACTGCGGAAACTGAAGAACCTCTCTGCTAGCTTCCATGCCCCTGACTAGGGCAGCATTCTGCCCTGGTAGGGAACATCTATTGCATCACCACCACCCATCTCTGCTCCCACAGAAGAAACTGGAGAACCCCGCTACCAGCTCCCAAGTTCCTGCGTTGGGCTGCTCTCCACCCTAGGGGGGAGGGAGGCTCTACAGCATCGCCATCGCCTGACTCTGCTCCTGCTGTGGAAACTGAAGAACCCCGCTGCCAAATCCCAAGGATCCTGACTCGGGCAGTGCTCTATTCTCTCAGTGCATCTCAACGACATCGCCACCGCCCACCTCTGCTCCCACTGCAGAAACTGAAGAACCCCTCTAGCCTCTCCCAAGCCCCTGACTTGGGCTGTGCTCTAACCTGATGGGGCAGCTGTACTGCACCACCGCAACCTGCCTCTGCTCCCACTGCAGAAACTTAAGAACCCCATTGCCAGTTCACAAGCCCCTGACTGAGGCTGCGCGCTAACCTGGTGGGGCGGCTCTACTGCATTACCGTCGCCCACCTCTGCTCCCACTGCAGAAACTGGAGAACATCACTGTAAGCTTCTAAGTCACTGACTTGACTGCTCTCTGCCCTGGTGGCACTGCTCTACTGCATCACTGAGACCTGCTTCTGCTCCCACAGTGGAAACTTGCTGCAGGTCCCAAGCCCCTGACTCAGGCTGTGCTCTACACTGGCAGGGTGGCTCTACTGCATTGCTGCTGCCCACCTCTGCTCATGCCGTGAAAGCTGAAGAGCCCTACTGTCAGATCCCAAGCCACTGATTTGGGCTTTGCTCCACCCAGGCTGGGGGGGATCTACTGTATCACTGATGCCAGCCTCTGCTCCCACTGTGGACACTGAAGAACCCTGCTGGCAGCTCCCAAGCCCCTGATTCAGGCTGCGCTCTACCCTGATTGGACAGTTTTATTGCATCACCGCCACCCAGCTCTACTCCCACAGCTGAAACTGAAGAATGCCTCTACCAGCTCCCAAAGCCCTTAACTCGGGTTGCCCTCTACCCTGGCAGGGCGGCTCTACTGCATTGCTGCTTCCCACCTCTACTTCCACTGCAGAAACTGAAGAACCCCACTGCAAGCTCCCAAGCCCTTGACTCAGGTTGCCCTCTGCCCTGCACGGGCCGCTATACTGCATCACTGCTGCTCACCTCTGCTTCCACTGCTGAACTTGAAGAACGCCGCTGCCAACTCCCAAATCCTAATCTCGGGTTGCACTCTACCCTAGAGCGGTGGCTGTGCTGCATCACCATTTCCTGCCTCTGCTTCCACTGTAGAAAATGAAAAACCACAATGCAAGCTCCCAAGCCACTGACTCAAGCTGCTCTTTACCGTGGTGCATAGCCACCACTCACCTCTGCTACTGCTGCAGAAACTGAACAACCCCACTGCAAACACATAAGCCCCTGACTAGGGCTGCACTCTAACCTGGAGGGGCAGCTCTACTGCATCGCCACTACCTACCTCTGCTTCCACAGCGGAAACGTAGGAACGCCACTGATAGTTCACAAGCCACTGACTCAGACTGCACTATAACCTGGTGGGGCGGATCTACTTCAAGCTTCCCAGCCCCTGACTCAGGCTGTGCTCTGCGCTGGTAAAGCTTCTCTACTGCATCGCCACCACCCACCTCCGCTCCCACAGTAGAAACTGAAGAACCTTGCTGCCTGCTCCCAAGCCCCTGACCCAGGCTGCACTCTATACTGGCAGAGTGGCTCTGCTGCATCACCGCTGCCTGCCTCTGCTACCACTGTGGAAACTGAAGAACCCAGCTGCCAGTTCACTGCTCCCACTGTAGAAACTGAAGAATCCTGCTGCCAGATCCCAAGCCCCTAACTCAGGCTGTGCTCTACAATGGCAGGGAGGTTCTAATGAACCACCAAAACAAACCTCAGCTCCCACTGCAGAAACTGAAGAACCCCTTTGCTAGCTCCCATGCCCCTGAGTAGGGCTGCACTCTTCCCTGGTAGGGGACATCTATTGCATCCCCACCACCCATCTCTGCTCCCACAGAAGAACCTGGAGAACCCCACTGCCAGATTCCAAGCCCCTGACTTGGGCTGTGCTCTACCCTTGCCAGGCAGTGTATCGACAATGCCCGCCTCTGCTGCCGCTACAGAAACTGAAGAACCCCTCTGCCAGCTCCCAAGCCCCTGACTAGGGCTGCACTCTACCCTGGCAGTGTGACCCTAATCCATAGCTTCCACCTTCCTCTGCTACTGCTGCAGAAACTGAAGAACCCCATTGCCAACACCAGAGCCCCTGACTCGGGCTGTGCTCTAACCTGGTGGTGCAGCTGTACTGCATCACCACCACCTGCCACTGCTACCACTCTGGAAACTAAAGAACCCCGCTGCCAGTCCACAAGCCCATAACTCAGACTGCGCTTTAACCTGGTGGGGCGGCTCTACTGCATCGCCACCACCACCCACCTCTGCTCCCATTTTGGAAACTGAAGAACCCTGCTGGCAGCTCCCAAGCCCCTGACTCAGGCTGCACTCTACTCTGGCAGGGCGGATCTACTGCATCGCTAACACCCAGCTCTGCTCCCTCTGCTGAAACTAAAGAACGTCGTTGCCAGCTCCCAAGCCCTTAACTCAGGTTGCACTCTACCCTGACGGGGCGGCTCTACTGCATCGCTGCTGCCCACCTCTGCTTCCACTGAGGAAACTGAAGAACCCCACTGCAAGCTCCCAAGCCACTGACTCAGGCTGCTGTCTACCATGGCAGGGCAGTTCTACTGCATCACCATCAACTGCCTCTGCTCCTACTGCAAAAACTGATGAACCCAGCTGCCAATTCCCAAGCCCCTGATTAGGCTGCGCTGCACCCTGGTGGGGCAGCTCTACTGCATCACTGCTGCCCGATTCTGCTCCCGATGCAGAAACTGAAGAACCCCACTGCCAGCTCCCACGCCCCTGACTTGGGAAGCACTCTGCCCTGGTGAGGAACACCTACTGCATCACTGCCACCCTCCTCTGCTCCCACTGAAGAAACTGAAGAACCCTGCTGCCAGATCCCAAGCCCCTGACTCAGGCTGTGATCTACCCTGGAGGGGCAGTACTACTGCATCGATGCTGCCCACCTCTGCTCCCACTGCGGAAACTGGAAACAAAAAACACTGCCAACTCCGCAAAGCCCCCACACAGGCTGCACTCTCACCCTGTAATGTGGCTCTAATTCACCAGCAACACCTGCCTCTGCTACTGCTGCAGAAACTGAAGAACTCAACGGCAAACACATAAGCCCCTGATTCGGGCTGTGCTCTAACCTGCGGGGCAGCTCTACTGCATCGCCTCCACCAGCCTCAGCTCCCACAGTGGAAACTTAAGAATGCCACTGCCAGTTCACAAGCCCCTGACTCTGACTGCGCTATAACCTTGTGGGGCGGCTGTACTGCATTACCATCGCCCACCTCTGCTCTCACTGCAGAAACTGGAGAACGTCGCTGCAAGCTTCTAAGTCACTGACTTGGCTGCTCTCTGCCCTGGTGGCACTGCTCTACTGCATCACTGCCACCTGCCTGTGCTCCCACAGTGGAAACTTGCTGCCAGGTCCAAAGCCCCTGACTCAGGCTGTGCTCTACACTGGCAGGGCGACTCTACTGCATTGCTGCTGCCCACCTCTGCTCATGCTGTGAAAGCTGAAGAGTCCCACTGTCAAATCCCAAGCCCCTGATTTTGTCTTTGCTCCACCCAGGCAGGAGGGCTGTACTGTATCACTGACGCCAGCCTCTGCTCCCGCTGTGGATACTGAAGAACCCTGCTGGCAGCTCCCAAGCCCCTGATTCAGGCTGCGCTCTACCCTGATTGGACAGTTTTATTGCATCACCGCCACCCAGCTCTGCTTCCACAGCTGAAACTGAAGAATGCCTCTACCAGCTCCCAAAGCCCTTAACTCAGGTCGCCCTCTACCCTGGCAGGGTGGCACTACTGCATTGCTGCTGCCCACCTCTGCTTCCACTGCAGAAACTGAAGAACCCCACTGCAAGCTCCCAAGCCCTTGACTCAGGTTGCCTCTGCCCTGTATGGGACGCTATACTGCAACGCTGCTGCTCACCTCTGCTCCCACTGCTGAACCTGAAGAATGCCGCGGCCAGCTCCCAAATCCTAAACTCGGGTTGCACTCTACCCTACCGAGGCGGCTCTACTGCATCGCCATTTTCTGCCTCTGCTTCCACTGTAGAAACTGAAAAACCCCACTGCAAGCTCCCAAGCCACTGACTCAAGCTGCGCTCTACCATGGTGCATAGCCGCCACTCACCTCTGCTACTGCTGCAGAAACTGAACAAGCCCACTGCAAACACATAAGCCCCTGACTAGGGCTGCACTCTAACCTGGAGGGGCAGCTCTACTGCATCGCCACTACCTACCTCTGCTTCCACAGCGGAAACGTAGGAACGCCACTGATAGTTCACAAGCCACTGACTCAGACTGCACTATAACCTGGTGGGGCGGATCTACTTCAAGCTTCCCAGCCCCTGACTCAGGCTGTGCTCTGCGCTGGTAAAGCTTCTCTACTGCATCGCCACCACCCGCCTCCACTCCCGCAGTAGAAACTGAAGAACCTTGCTGCCTGCTCCCAAGCCCCTGACTCAGGCTGCACTCTATATTTGCAGGGTGGCTCTGCTGCATCACCGCTTCCTGCCTCTGTTACCACTGTGGAAACTGAAGAACCCAGCTGCCAGCTCACTGCTCCCACTGTAGAAACTGAAGAATCCTGCTGCCAGATCCCAAGGCCCTTACTCGAGCTGCGCTGTACACTGGCAGGGAGGTTCTAATGCACCACCAAAACAAACCTCAGCTCCCACTGCGGAAACTGAAGAACCCCTCTGTTAGTTCCCATGCCCCTGATTAGGGCTGCACTCTGCCCTGGTATGGAACATCTATTGCATCCCCACCACCCATCTCTGCTCCCACAGAAGAAACTGGAGAACCCCGCTGACAGATTCCAAGCTTCCAGATTCTGGCACTTGGGTTAATATCCCAGTACTGACACTGTAATGCAGCATGAGAGGGGTGCTGCATTTCTGAGGTGCCGTCTTTCGGATGAGACGTTAAACCGAGGTCCCATCTGCCTGGATTGGTGGTAGTTCAGGTGGATGTTAAAGATCCCATGGCACTTATCGAAAAGAGTAGGGGAATTTCCCCGGTGTCCTGGCCAAATTTCCCTCATTCACTAAAAATACCACCAACAGCTTAATCTGATTCAAGGTCAGTTGGCATTCATCTGCATCCCCCTCCCCCGGGTCGTGACTGAAAATAGGCAGGATTTGTCTAGTGCACTTACCCGGTCAACAAAAGCTAAATAAATAAATAAATAAGCACCTGACTTGTGCTGTGCTCTACCCTGGGTGGGTAGTATATCGACAACGCCCGCCTCTGCTGCTGCTACAGAAACTGAAGAACTTCTCTGCCAGCTCCCAAGCCCCTGACTAGGGCTGCGCTCTACCCTGGCGGTGTGACCCTAATGCATAGCTGCCACCTTCCTCTGCTACTGCTGCAGAAACTGTAGAACCCCATTGCCAACACCAGAGCCCCTGACTCAGGCTGTGCTCTGACCTGGCGGTTCAGCTCTACTGCATCGCCACCACCTGCCACTGCTCCCACTCTGGAAACTAAAGAACCCCGCTGCCAGTTCACAAGCCCATAACTCAGACTGTGCTCTAACCTGGTGGGGCAGCTCTACTGCATCGCCGCCACCGCCCACTTCTGCTCTGGCATTGTAAACGAAAGAACCCTGCTGGCAGCTCCCAAGCCCCTGACTCAGGCTGCACTCTACCCTGTCAGGGCAGCTCTACTGCATCACTACCACCCAGCTCTGCTCCCTCTACTGAAAATGAAGAACGTCACTGGCAGCTCCCAAGCCCTTAACTCAGGTTGCACTCTACCCTGGCGGGGTGGTTCTACTGCATCGCTGTTGCCCACTTCTGCTTCCACTGTGGAAACTGAAGAACCCCGCTGCAAGCTCCCAAGCCCTTGACTCAGGCTGCTGTCTACCATGGCGGGGCAGTTCTACTGCATCACCATCAACTGCCTCTGCTCCTACTGCAAAAACTGAAGAACCCAGCTGCCAATTCTCAAGCCCCTGATTAGTCTGCGCTGCACCCTGGTGGGGCAGCTCTACTGCATCACCGCTGCCCGATTCTGCTCCCGATGAAGAAACTGAAGAACCCCACTGCCAGCTCCTAAGCCCCAGACTCGTGCTGTGCTCTACACTGGGGGGGAGGCTCTACTGCACCAGTGCCACCCACCACTGCTCCCACTGCAGAAACTGAAGAACCCTGCTACCAGCTCCCAAGCCCCTGACTTGGGCTGCTCTCTGCCCTGGTGAGGAACATCTACTGCATCACCGCCGCCCCCCTCTGCTCCCTCTGAAGAAACTGAAGAACCCTGCTGCCAGATCCCAAGCCCCTGACTCAGGCTGTGATCTACCCTGGAGGGGCAGTACTACTGCATCGATGCTGCCCACCTCTGCTCCCACTGCAGAAACTGAAAAAAAAAACAAAAAAACTGGCAACTCACAAAGCCCCTGACACAGGCTGCACTCTACCCTTGCAGTGTGGCTCTAATTCATAGCAAACACTCGCCTCTGCTACTGCTGCAGAAACTGAAGAACTCAATGGCAAACACATAAGCCCCTGACTCGGGCTGTGCTCTAACCTGCGGGGCAGCTCTACTGCATCGCCACCACCAGCCTCTGCTCCCACAGTGGAAACTTAAGAATGCCACTGCCAGTTCACAAGCCCCTGACTCTGACTGCGCTATAACCTTGAGGGGCGGATTTACTTCATTCTCACCTCTCACCTCTGCTCCCACTGCAGAAACTGAAGAACACCACTGCAAGCTTCCAAACCTTGAATTGGGCTGTGCTCTGCCCTGGTAGGGTGTCTTTTCTGCATCGCCACCACCCGCCTCTGCTCCCATAGTGGAAACTGAAGAACATTGCTGCCTGCTCCCAAGCTCCTGACTCAGGCTGTGCTCAACACTGGCAGGCTGTCTCTGCTGCATCACCACTGTCTGCCTCTGTTACCGCTGTGAAAACTAAAGAACCCAGCTACCAGCTCACAAGCCCCTTACTCAGGCTGCTCTCTTCCCTGGGTGGACAGCTCTACTGCATCGCTGCCACACAGCTCTGCTCCCACAGCTGAAACTGAAAAATGCCCCTGCCAGCTCCCAAGCCCTTAACTTGGGTTGTACTCTACACTGGTCTGAAAGATCTACTGCATCGCCACCTCACGCCTCTGCTTCCACTGCAGAAACTGAAGAACTCCGCTACCATCTCCCAAGTCCCTGCCTCGGGCTGCGCTCCACTCTAGGGGGAGGCTCTACTGCATCACCAATACCCGACTTTGCTTCTGCTGCGGAAACTGAAGAACCCCGCTGCCAAATCCCAAGCCCCTGACTCGGGCTGTGCCCTACTTTCTCAATGCAGCTCTACTACATCGCCGCCACCCGCCTCTGCTCCCACTGCAGAAACTGAAGAACCCCTCTGCCCTCTCCCAAGCCCCTGACTCGGGCTGTGCTCTAACCTGATGGGGCACCTGTACTGCACCACCACAACCTGCCTCTGCTCCCGCTGCAGAAACTTAAGAACCCCGCTGCCAGTTCTCAAGCCCCTGACTCAGACTACGCTCTAACCTGGTGGGGTGGCTCTACTGCATTACCATTGCCCACCTCTGCTCCCACTGCAGAAACTGGAGAATGTCGCTGCAAGATTCCAAGTCACTGACTTTGCTGCTCTCTGCCCTGATGGCACTGCTCTACTGCATCACTGCCACCTGCCTCTGCTCCCACAGTGGAAACTTGTTGCCAGGTCCCAAGCCCCTGACTCAGACTGTGCTCTACACTGGCAGGGTGGCTCTACTGCACTGCTGCTGCCCACCTCTGCTCCTGCTGTGGAAGCTGAAGAGCCACCACTGTCAGCTCCCAAGCCCCTGATTCAGGCTTTGCTCCACCCAGGTGGGGTGGCTTTATGTCACTGATGCCTGCCTCTGCTCCCACTGTGGACAATGAAGACCCCTGCTGGCAGCTCCCAAGCCCCTGATTCAGGCTGCGCTATACCTTGATGGGACAGTTTTACTGTATCACCGCCACCTAGTTCTGCTCCCACAGCTGAAACTGAAGAATGCCTCTACCAGCTCCAAAAGCCCTTAAGCTGGGTTGCCCTCTACCCTGGCAGGGCGGCTCTACTGCATTGCTGCTGCCCGCCTCTGCTTCCACTGCAGAAACTGTAGAACCCCGCTGCAAGCTCCCAAGCCCTTAACTCAGTTGCCCTCTGCCCTGTACGGGCCGCTAATCTGCATCGCTGCTGCTCGCCTTGCTCCCACTGCTGAAACTGAAGAATGCCGCTACCAGCTCCCAAGCCCTAAACTCAGGTTGCACTCTACCCTAGCGGGGCAGCTCTACTGCTTCGCCGTTTCCTGCCTCTGCTTCCACTGTAGAAACTGAAGAACCCCACTGCAAGCTCCCAAGCCACTGACTCAAGCTGCATTCTACCGTGGTGGGGCAGTTCTACTGCATCACCATCAACTGCCTCTGCTTCTACTGCAAAAACTGAAGAACCCAGCTGCCAATTCCCAAGCCACTGATTAGGCTGAGCTGCACCTTGGCAGGGCAGCTCTACTGCATCACCGCTGCCTGATTCTGCTCCTGATGCAGAAACTGAAGAACCCCACTGCCAGCTTCCAAGCCCAAGACTCGTGCTGTGCTCTACTGTAGTGGGGAGGCTCTACTGCACCACTGCCACCCACCACTGCTCCCACTGCAGAAACTGAAGAACCCTGCTGCCAAATCAAAAGTCATTGACTCAGGCTGTGCTCTACCCTGGTGGGGCAGTACTATTGCATCAATGCCGCCCACCTCTGCTCCCACTGCAGAAACTGAAAAACCCCTCTGCCAGCTTCCAAGCCCCTGACTCGTGTAGCACCCTACCATTGCAGTGTGGCTCTAATGCATAGCCACCACTCACCTCTGCTACTGCTGCAGAAACTGAACAATCCCACTGCAAACACATAAGCCCATGACTCAGGCTGTGCTCTAACCTAGAGGGGCAGCTCTACTGCATCGCCACCACCTACCTTTGCTTCCACAGCGGAAACTTAAGAACACCACTGCCAGTTCACAAGCCCCTGACTCGGACTGCAATATAACCTGGTGGGGTGGATCTAAATCAAGTGTCCAAGTCTCTGATTCAGGCTGTGCTCTGCCCTGGTAGGGCTTCTCTACTGCATCACCACCACCCGCCTCCGCTTCCGCAGTGGTTACTGAAGAACCTTGCTGCCTGCTCCCAAGCCCCTGACTCAGGCTGCACTTTACACTGGAAGGGAGGCTCTGCTGCATCACTGCTGCCTGCCTCTGCTACCACTGCAGAAACTGAAGAACCCAGCTGCCAGCTCACAAGCCCCTGACTCAGGCTGCACTCTTCCCTGATGGGGTGGCAATACTGTGCCACCGGTGCCCGCCTCTGCTACCACTGCGGAAACTGAAGAACCCAACTGTCAGATCACTGCTCCCACTGTAGAAACTGAAGAATCCCGCTGCCAGATCCCAAGCCCCTTACTCGGGCTGCGCTGTACACTGGCAGGGAGGTTCTAATGCACCACCAAAACAAACCTCAACTCCCACTGCAGAAACCGAAGAACCCCTCCTGTAACTCCCATGCCCCTGATTAGGGCTGCACTCTGCCTTGTATGGAACATCTATTGCATCCCCACCACCCATCTCTGCTCTCACAGAGGAAACTGGAGAACCTCACTGCCAGATTCCAAGCCGCTGACTTGTGCTGTGCTCTACCCTGCCCGGGCAGTGTATTGACAACGCCCGCCTCTGCTGCCACTACAGGAACTGAAGAACCCCTCTGCAGCTCCCAAGCCCCTGCCTAGGCCTGCGCTCTACCCTGGTGGTGTGACCATAATGCATAGCTGCCACCTTCCTCTGCTACTGCTGCAGAAACTGAAGAACCCCATTGCCAACACCAGAGCCCCTGACTCAGGCTGTGCTCTAACCTGGCGGTCCACCTCTACTGCGTCGCCACCACCTGCCACTGCTCCCACTCTGGAAACTAAAGAACCCCGCTGCCAGTTCACAAGCCCATAACTCTCAGACTGTGCTCTAACCTGGTGGGGCAGTTCTACTGCATCGCCGCCACCACCCACCTCTGCTCTCGCGTTGTAAACAGAAGAACCCTGCTGGCAGCTCCCAAGCCCCTGACTCAGGCTGCAATCTACCCTGTCAGGGCGGCTCTACTGCATCGCTACCACCCAGGTCTGCTCCCTCTGCTGAAAATGAAGAACGTCACTGGCAGCTCCAAAGCCCTTAACTCAGGTTGCACTCTACCCTGGCGGGGCGGCTCTACTGCATCGCTGCTGCCCACCTCTGCATCCACTGTGGAAACTGAAGAACCCCGCTGCAAACACCCAAGACCTTGACTCAGGCTGCTGTCTACCATGGCGGGGCAGTTCTACTGCATCACCATCAACTGCCTCTGCTCCTACTGCAAAAACTGAAGAACCCAGCTACCAATTCCCAAGCCCCTGATTAGGCTGCGCTGCACCCTGGCGGGGCAGCTCTACTGCATAGTGCTGCCCGATTCTGCTCCCGATGCAGAAACTGAAGAACCCCATTGCCAACTCCCAAGCCCCAGACTCGTACTGTGCTCTACTCTGGTGGGGAGGCTCTATTGCACCAATGCCACCCACCACTGCTCCCACTGCAGAAACTGAAGAACCCTGCTACCAGCTCCCAAGCCCCTGACTTGGGCTGCTCTCTGCCCTGGTGAGGAACATCTACTGCATCACTGCCACCTGCCTCTGCTCCCACTGAAGAAACTGAAGAACCCTGCTGCCAGATCCCGAGCCCCTGACTCAGGCTGTGATCTGCCCTGGAGGGGCAGTACTACTGCATCGATGCTGCCCACCTCTGCTCCCACTGCAGAAACTGAAAAAAAAAAGAAAAAAACACAGCCAACTCGCAAAGCCCCTGACACAGGCTGCACTCTACCCTTGCAGTGTGGCTCTAATTCATAGCAAACACTCGCCTCTGCTACTGCTGCAGAAACTGAAGAACTCAATGGCAAACACATAAGCCCCTGATTCGGGCTGTGCTCTAACCTGCGGGGCAGCTCTACTGCATCACCACCACCAGCCTCTGCTCCCACAGTGGAAACTTAAGAATGCCACTGCCAGTTCACAAGCCCCTGACTCTGACTGCGCTATGACCTTGTGGGGCGGATCTACTTCATTGTCACGTCTCACCTCTGCTCCCACTGCAGAAACTGAAGAACCCCACTGCAAGTTTCCAAGCCCCTGACTAGGGCTGCGCTCTACCCTGGCCATGTGATCCTAATGCATAGCTGCCACCTTCCTCTGCTACTGCTGCAGAAACTGAAGAACCCCATTGCCAACACCAGAGCCCCTGACTCGGGCTGTGCTCTAACCTGGCGGTACAGCTCTACTGCATCGCCACCACTTGCCACTGCTCCCACTCTGGAAACTAAAGAACCCCGCTGCCAGTTCACAAGCCCATAACTCAGACTGTGCTCTAACCTGATGGGGCAGTTCTACTGCATCGCTGCCACCACCCACCTCTGCTCTCGCGTTGTAAACGGAAGAACCCTGCTGGCAGCTCCCAAGCCCCTGACTCAGACTGCACTCTACCCTGTCAGGGAGGCTCTACTGCATCGCTACCATCCAGCTCTGCTCCCTCTGCTGAAAATGAAGAATGTCACTGGCAGCTCCCAAGCCCTTAACTCAGGTTGCACTCTACCCTGGCGGGGCGGCTCTACTGCATTGCTGCTGCCCACCTCTGCTTCCACTGAGGAAACTGAAGAACCCCGCGCAAGCTCCCAAGCCCCTGACTCAGGCTGCTGTCTACCATGGCGGGGCAGTTCTACTGCATCACCATCAACTGCCTCTGTTCCTACTGCAAAAACTGAAGAACCCAGCTGCCAATTCCCAAGCCCCTGATTAGGCTGCACTGCACACTGGCAGGGCAGCTCTACTGCATCACTGCTGCCCGATTCTGCTTCCGATGCAGAAACTGAATAACCCCACTGCCAGCTCCCAAGCCCCAGACTCGTGCTGTGCTCTACTCTGGTGGGGAGGCTCTATTGCACCAATGCCACCCACCACTGCTCCCACTGCAGAAACTGAAGAACCCTGCTACCAGCTCCCAAGCCCCTGACTTGGGCTGTGATCTACCCTGGAGGGGCAGTACTACTGCATCGATGCTGCCCACCTCTGCTCCCACTGTGGAAACTGAAAAAAAAAAAAAAACTGCCAACTCGCAAAGCCCCTGACACAGGCTGCACTCTACCCTTGCAGTGTGGCTCTAATTCATAGCAAACACTCGCCTCTGCTACTGCTACAGAAACTGAAGAACTCAATGGCAAACACATAAGACCCTGACTTGGGCTGTGCTCTAACCTGTGGGGCAGCTCTACTGCACCGCCACCACCAGCCTCTTCTCCCACAGTGGAAACTTAAGAATGCCACTGCCAGTTCACAAGCCCCTGACTCTGACTGCGCTATAACCTTGTGCGGCGGATCTACTTCATTGTCACCTCTCACCTCTGCTCCCACTGCAGAAACTGGAGAACCCCACTGCAAGTTTCCAAGCCTTGAATTGGGCTGTGCTCTACCCTGGGAGGGTGTCTTTACTGCATCGCCATCACCCGCCTCTGCTCCCGTAGTGGAAACTGAAGAACATTGCTGCCTGCTCCCTAGCTCCTAACTCAGGCTGTGCTCAACACTGGCAGGGTGTCTCTGCGGCATCACCACTGTCCGCCTCTGTTACCGCTGTGAAAATTGAAGAACCCAGCTGCCAGCTCACAAGCCCCTGACTCAGGCTGCGCTCTTCCCTGGCTGGGCAGCTCTACTGCATCACCGCCACCCAGCTCTGCTCCCACAGCTGAAACTTAAAAATGCCTCAGCCAGCTCCCAAGCCCTTAACTTGGGTTGCACTCTACCCTGGTCTGACAGCTCTACTGCATCGCCACCTCACGTCTCTGCTTCCACTGCAGAAATTGAAGAACTCTGCTACCAGCTCCCAAGTCCTTGCCTCGGGCTGCGCTCCACCCTAGCGGGAGGCTATACTGCATCACCATCGCCCAACTCTGCTTCTGTGCCGAGCTGAAGAAGACCTCACTGCAAATCCCAGCCTCTGGCTCGGGGCTGCCTTCTTTCTCAATGCCAGATCTACTACATCACCGTCCCCTCCTCTGCTCCCACTGCAGAAACTGAAGAACCCCTCTGCCAAGTCCCAAGCCCTTGACTCGGGCTGCACTCTAACCTGATGGGGCAGCTGTACTGCACTACCACAACCTGCCTCTGCTCCCACTGCAGAAACTTAAGAACCCCGCTGCCAGTTCACAAGCCCCTGACTCAGACTGCGCTCTAACCTGGTGGGGCGGCTCTACTGCATTTCCATCGCCCACCTCTGCTCCCACTGCAGAAACTGGAGAATGTCGCTTCAAGATTACAAGTCACTGACTTTGCTGCTCTCTGCCCTGGTGGCACTGCTCTACTGCATCACTGCCACCTGCCTCTGCTCCCACAGTGGAAACTTGCTGCCAGGACCCAAGCCCCTGACTTAGGCTGCTCTCTACACTGGCAGGGCAGCTCTACTGCACTGCTGCTGCCCACCTCTGCTCCTGCTGTGGAAGCTGTAAGGCTGCCACTGTCAGCTCCCAAGCCCCTGATTCGGGCTTTGCTCCACCCAGGCGGGGTGGCTTTATATCACTGATGCCTGCCTCTGCTCCCACTGTGGACAATGAAGAACCCTGCTGGCAGCTCCCAAGCCACTGATTCAGGCTGTGCTCTACCCTGATGGGACAGTTTTACTGCATCTCCGCCACCTAGTTCTGCTCCCTCAGCTGAAACTGAAGAATGCCTCTACCAGCTCCCAAAGCCCTTAACTCGGGTTGCCCTCTACCCTGGCATGGTGACTTTACTGCATTGCTGCTGCCCACCTCTGCTTCCACTGCAGAAACTGTAGAACCCCACTGCCAGCTCCCAAGCCCTAAACTCAGGTTGCACTCTACCTTAGCGGGGGAGCTCTACTGCTTCACCGTTTTCTGCCTCTGCTTCCACTGTAGAAACTGAAGAACCCCACTGCAAGCTCCCGAGCCACTGACTCTAGCTGCATTCTACCTTGGCGCGGCAGCTTTACTGCATCACCATCAACTGCCTCTGCTCCTACTGCAAAAACTGAAGAACCCAGCTGCCAATTCCCAAGCCACTGATTAGGCTGCGCTGCACCCTGGGGGGGCAGCTCTACTGCATCACTGCTGCCCGATTCTGCTTCCAATGCAGAAACTGAAGAACCCCACTGCCAGCTCCCAAGCCCCAGACTCGTGCTGTGCTCTACTGTAGTGGGGAGGCTCTACCGCACCACTGCCACCCACCACTGCTCCCACTGCAGAAACTGAAGAACCCTGCTGCCAGATCAAAAATCACTGACTCTTGCTGTGCTCTACCTTGGTGGTGCAGTACTATTGCATCAATGCCGCCCACCTGTGCTCCCGCCGCAGAAACTGGAAAACCCCTCTGCCAGCTACCAAGCCCCTGACTCGGGTAGCACCCTACCATTGCGGTGTGGCTCTAATGCATAGCCGCCACTCACCTCTGCTACTGCTGCAGAAACTGAACAACCCCACTGCAAACACATAAGCCCATGACTCGGGCTGCACTCTAACCTGGAGGGGCAGCTCTACTGCATCGCCACCACCTACCTTTGCTTCCACAGTGGAAACTTAAGAATGCCACTGCCAGTTCACAAGCCCCTGACTCAGACTGCACTATAACCTGGTGGGGTGGATCTACTTCAAGTGTCCAAGTCTCTGATTCAGGCTGTGCTCTGCCCTGGTAGGGCTTCTCTACTGCATCACCACCACCTGCCTCCGCTTCTGCAGTGGATACTGAAGAACCTTGCTGCCTGCTCCCAAGCCCCTGATTCAGGCTACACTCTACACTGGAAGGGCGGCTCTGCTGCATCACTGCTGCCTGCCTCTGCTACCACTGCAGAAACTGAAGAACCCAGCTGCCAGCTCACAAGCCCCTGACTCAGGCTGCACTCTTCCCTGATGGGGTGGCACTACTGTGTCACCGCTGCCCGCCTCTACTCCTACTGCAGAAGCTGAAGAGCCCCGCTGCCTGCTACCAAGCCACTGACTCGGGCTGCGCTCCATCTGGTGGGGCAGCTCTACTGCACCACCACCATCCAGCTCTGCTCCCACAGCTGAAACTGAAGAACACTCCTGCCAGCTCCCAAGCACTTAACTTTGGTTGCACTCTACCTTATCGGGGCGGCTCTACTGCATTGCCACCTCACAACTCTGCTTCTATTGCAGAAACTGAAGAACCCCGCTAGCATCTCCCAAGCCCCTGACTTGGGCTGTGCTCCACCGTGGGGGGGGGGCTTTACTGCATGGCCGTCACCCGACTCTCCTGCTGCTGCAGAAACTGAAGAACCCCACTGCCAACTCCCAAGTCCCTGACTCGGGCTACACTCTACTCTGTCAGGGTGGCTCTAATACATCGCTGCCGCCTGCCTCTGCTCCCGATGCAGAAACAGAAAAAAAACATTGCCAGCTCCCAAGCCCCTGCCTTGGTCTGCACTCTACCTTGTGGGGTGGGTCTACTGCTGCACGCCAAGCACCTCTGCTCCCACTGCAGAAACTGAAGAACCCCTCTGCCCTCTCCCAAGCCAATGTCTCGGGCTTTGCTCTAACCTGGTGGGGCAGCTCTACTACACCGCTGCAACCTGCCTGTGCTCCCACTGCAGAAACCTAAGAACCCCGCTGCCAGTTCACAAGCCCCTGACTCAGACTGCACTCTAACCTGGTGGGGTGGCTCTACTGCATCACTGCCACCCACCTCTGCTCCCACTGCAACAATGGAAGAACCCCACTGCAAGCTTCCAAGCCCCTGACTAAGCTACTCTCTGCCTGGTGGGGCTGCTCTACTGCATTGCTGCCACCTGCCTCTGCTCCTGCAGTGGAAACTGAAGAACTTTGCTGCCAAGTCCCAAGCCCCTGACTTGGGCTGTGCTCTACACTGACAGGGTGGCTCTAATGCATCGCTACCGTGCACCTCTGCTCCTGCTGTGGAAGCTGAAGAGCCCCGCTGCCAGCTCCTAAGCCCCTGATTCAGGCAGTGCTCCACACAAGCGGGGCAGCTCTACTGCATCACTGCCGACAGCCTCTGCTCCCACTATGGAAACTGAAGAACCCTGCTGGCACCTCCCAAGCCCCCTATTCAGGCTGCGCTCTGCCATGGCGGGGTGGCTCTACTGCATCACCGCCACCCGGCTCAGCTCCCGCTGCTGAAACTGAAGAACGTTGCCAGCTCCCAAGCCCTTAACTCTTGTTGCACTCTATCCTGGCATGGTGGCTCTACTGCATTGCTGCTGCCTGCCTCTGCTTCCACTGCAGAAACTGAAGCACTCTGCTGCAATCTCCTAAGCCTCTGATTAGGGCTGCGCTCTATCCTGGTGGTGCAGCTCTACTACATCATCACCACCCGCCTCTGCTCCCGATGAGGAAACTGAAGAAACCTACTGCAAGCTTCCAAGCCCCAGACTCGGGATGCACTCTACCCTGGTGGGGAGGCTCTATTGCACCACCACCACCCACCACTGCTCCCACTGCAGAAACTGACTACCCTTTTTAATAAATCATGAGAGGATGGGGTGGCACCTGAGGACTGGAGGAGGAGGGCTGATGTGATTCCCCTTCACAAAAGTGGGTGCAAGACAGAGGCAGGAAACAACAGACCTGTCAGTTTGACCTCAGTGGTAGGGAAAATGATGACAAGACCCAAGGCAGCACGGATTCACAGTGGGAAGGTCATGTCAGACAAATCTAATTAATTTCTTTGACTGGGTGGCCAAAGCAGTAGATCAGAGAGGGGCTGTGGACATGGCCTACCTAGACTTTAGCAAGGCATTTGACACAGTCCTGCACAAAAGATTAATAAACAAATTAGCCAGCCTGGGAGTGGGTCCCAGGGGGGTAGCCTGGGTAAAACACTGGTTGGACAACAGGATACAGTGGGTAATAATAATTGGAGTCCACAGTGAAGAAAGGAGGGTTACTAGTGAGGTACCACAGGGTTCAGTACTGGAGCTGGTCCTTTTTAAGTGACATTGCAAAGGGACTGGAAGGGAAAGTATGTCTCCTTGCAGATGACACAAAGATCTGCAACAGGGTTGATACACAAGGTGGGGTGGAAAGGATGAAAAGGGACTTGGCAAGGTTGGAGGAATGGTCAAATGTATGGCAGGTTAGATTCAATGCAAAGAAGTGCAAAGTAATGAACCTGGGAAACAAAAACCCAGGGGAAGAGTACACAATGGGGGGTGAGATACTGACAACAAAGTTCAAGGTTCAATGTTTTATTGTTCAGCAATCAAGCCTTTACAACATACTAAAAGCATAAAATTATGTACAAAAAAGAAGAAAAAAAATATTAAATCTAATATTACATTTAAAATTTTGACACATAAAAATCCATGAATAAATTAATTGTCATAGGCAGAGAGACGTTTTTCTTGGTGTTTCAACACTTGATAAAAAAAACTTGAAACCATCTTAGCCTCCTCCAATGTCTGAGGGTGAAGAAGTATGAATAAAATATCATATTTTACATTCACATATTTAATTAGGAAATCATTTAACAGATTAAACCGCGGGGTTTTATATAAAGGGCACTGTACCGTAATATGATAAAGATCTTCTTGAAAACCCTTGTTACATCTGCAAAACTCCAAACCTAAATTGGGTGGAGTCGTCTTATTAAAAAAAGCATATTTAGAACAGATGATTCCCAGTCTTGCCCAAGTAATCATTTTTCTTTCTAACAGGGACAGCCCAAGAGTAAGATATTTCTCTGTAAATACATCAATTTTATTTTGAGCTAACCACCTGGCCTGACGTTGAACTCTGAGGAGCTCCATTTGCTTATCATAGGCAAGCCTAAGTATTTTCTTTTTAACATACTCCTTAAACACATAAGATATTGATATTGATTTCTTCCAATCTGTCCAAAGATGAAGCATATTAACACTGCCTAAAATACGTTGAATATTTTTGACCCAAGGAGACCTAAAATTCTGTTTATGCCAAGATAATTTTTCTCTAAGGCATAATAGAGGCATAATATTAGTCTGTTGATTAATAATTTTGACCCAGTAACTCATGAGACGTATATCAATTATTGTAACAATAGGTACTCTACCCAATTCAGCCCTAACTATAACATTAGAAGTGGCAAGTGGAACCTGCAATAAAGATTTATAATAGAGAGAAAGTGGGATCTCCAACCATGAAGGGACATTGTTGTTCCAGACCTCTGTGCCATACAAAAGAATAGGATTAATTTTGGCCTCATGACTATCAATGCCGGCGAGACCAAAATATCATACATATTTCTAGCAAAATGCAAGAGCCCTAACAATCAGTTTGCCCTTATCACTTGTCCTCTCAATGCTCTATCCAATTTCCATTCAAACAAACTTCACCCCAAATATATATCTGAGGATACCACTTCAATAAGTTTGTTATTTAAATAAATCCTTGGTTTAATTTGATGTCCCTGTAAGGATGCAAAATCAACAACTTAGTTTTTCATATTTATTAATAAGTCCAAATGTTTACATTTAGAGCAAAATTGATTTATTTTATTTTGTAAACCTTGAGCAGATAAAGCAAAAATAATCAAATCGTCTGCATAGGCCAGACTATGTACTGGGATATTCTTAATTTTTGGGGAATCAAGAATATCTATATCTTTATAAGTCAGAAGGGCATCAATATACAAATTAAAAAGAAGGGGGGCCAGAGGACATCCCTGTTTAACTCCCGAAGTTGTACTGAAATAGTCAGAAATGTTGCCCTTATTATCATATCTAATAGCCGATGTTGTGTGAGAATATAACCTAATAATGGGGGCTAATAAATTTAATGGTACATGTCTATTTAATAATATCTCCCATAACTTGACTCTATTAACCGAGTCAAATGCTGCAGAAAAGTCTGCAAACACAGCATACAGCTTCATTTTACGAAATGATCTATATTTTTCTATCAGATGGGCTAGGATGTAAATATTATCTGTCGTAGAAAAATCCTTACGAAAACCTGTTTGAAAGATCGATAAAGGGGAGTTTGCAGTTATCCAGTCTTGTAATTTATGTAATATTATTTTAGCAAAGATTTTTCCACTAATGTCAGTAAGACTGATTGTACGATAATTAGATGGCAAATGAAGTTGGCCCTTTTTATGAATTGGAACTATATTTCTTGTCCAAGATAATGGAATAAATCTCTCTTTTAAACAGATATTGAAAAAATTAGTAAAAAAACTACCCAATAATTCAAATGCCCCTTGTAAATTTCTCCCGGTATCAAATCGGGTCCAAGTGCTTTATTATTTGATAAATTCACAATGCCTTCTTCCACCTCTCCAAATTAAAACACTAACGATGTGTATTCCCCCTCAATGTTAAACTTTTCTATCACATCATCATCGTTGGTAGGATGTCTATTAAATAGTAAACTATAATAAGATATCCAAGTTTCCTTGGGGATATATATGGGAGGTCTAGAATTCTGATCAGCTGTCCTCTTGGACACCAAAGCCCAAAAAATCTTAATATCACCCTCCTTAATAACTCGGTACATAACACCCCATTGTTTTTCAGTAAATTCTCTTTTTTTCTGGCAGAGAAATTCCTTGTACTCGTTTCACATTTTATTTAAATTTATAATCGCCATCTTACTCAGATTTTTTTTGTCTGCCTGATGGCCTAATGTCTTTGTAAGTGACATTACAGAGGGACTGGAAGGGAAAGTATGTCTCTTTGCAGATGACACAAAGATCTGCAACAGGGTTGATACACAAGGTGGGGTGGAAAGGATGAAAAGGGACTTGGCAAGGTTGGAGAAATGGTCAAATGTATGGCAGGTTAGATTCAATGCAAAGAAGTGCAAAGTAATGAACCTGGGAAACAAAAACCCAGGGGAAGAGTACACAATGGCTGGTGAGATACTGACAGCAACAAAAATGGAAAGGGACCTGGGGTAGTCATATCAGATGACCTAAAGGTGGGCCAGCAGTATAAGAAGGCAGTAAAGAGGGCTGGGGAGATACTGGGATGCATAGGGAGAGGCATCACCAGTAGAAAATGGGAAGTTGTTGGCCCTTTGTACAGACAGTTGATAAAACCACATATGGAGTACTGTGTACAGTTCTGGAGACCCCATCTCTGCAGACATAGACAGGGTGGAGGCTGTCCAGAGGAGGGCAACCAAAATGATGCAGGGTCTGCATCAGAAGACATATGACAGAAGACATATGAAGAATGACTAAAGGAACTAAAGATGTATAGCCTCAAGGAAAGGAGGGAGAGTTGGTACATGATAGAAACTTTCAAATACCTCAAGGGGAATCAATGAAGTCCAAGAGGGTAGCAACTTTCAGAAAAAGAGATGTGCAAAAACAAGGGGGCACAATTTGAAGATAGAGGGGGCAGTTCAGAGGTAATGTTATGAAGTATTTCTTCATAGAGAGGGTTGGGGATACATGGAACAGCTTTCTTGAGGAGGTTGTAGAGTGAAAAACAGTGGGGGAATTCAAGAATGCATGCGACAGACATAAGGCAATTCTAGTGGGGGGTAGGAGGAAGTAGGCTGTTGGTTAACTAGGATCAGCAGCTTATCCGTTAGGTAGGGAAATGGGCAGACTGGGTGATCCAAGCAGTCCTTGTCTACTGTCAAATTCTATGTTTCTATGCTTCTAAACTGAAGAACCCCTCTGCTAGCTGCCAAGCCCCTGACTCGGGCTGCACTCTGCCCTGGCGGGGAACATCTACTGCATCGCCACCACCTACCACTGCTCCCTCTGAAGAAATTGAAGAACCCTCTGCCAGATCCCAAGCCCCTTACTTGGGCTGCGCTCCATACCGGTGGGGCAGCTCTGCTGCACCTCCACCACCCAGCTCTGCTTCCACAGCTGAAACTGAAAAACACCCCTGCCAGCTCCCAAGCCCTTAACTTGGGTTGCACTCTACCCTGGCGGGGCGGCTCTACTGCATCACCACCTCACGCCTCTGCTTCTACTGCAGAAAGTGAAGAACCCCGTTACCAGCTCCCATGCCCCTGACTGAGGCTGTTCTCTACCTTGGCGGGGCAGCTCTACTGCATCACCATCAACTGCCTCTGCTCCCACTGCAAAAACTGGAGAACCCAGCTGCCAATTCCCAACCCCTGATTAGGCTGTGCTGTACCCTGGCGGGGCAGCTCTACTGCGTCACCGCTGCCAGATTCTGCTGCTGATGTGGAAACTGAAGAACCCCACTGCCAGCTCCCAAACCCCAGATTCATGCTGTGCTCTACCCTGATGGAGACGCTATACTGCACCACTGCCACCCACCATTGCTCCCACTGCAGAAACTGAAGAACAACGCTACCAGCTCCCAAAACCCTGACTTGGGCTGCACTCTGCCCTGGCAAGGAACATCTACAGCATCACTGCTGACCACCTCTGCTCCCACTGAAGAAACTGAAGAACCCTGCTGCCAGATCCCAAGACCCTGACTCAGGCTGAGCTCTACTCTGGAGGGGCAGTACTACTGCATCGATGCCTCCCACCTCTGCTCCCGCTGCAGAAACTGAAAAAAAAAAAAAAACACTGCCAACTCGCAAAGCCCCTGACTCAAGCTGCACTCTACCTGTGCAGTGTGGATCTAATTCATAGCAAACACACACCTCTGCTACTACTGCAGAAACTGAAGAACTCAACGGCAAACATATAAGCCCCTGACTCGGGCTGTGCTCTAACCTGGCAGGGCAGCTCTACTGCATCGCCACCACCAGTCTCTGCTTCCACAGTGGAAACTTAAGAATGCCACTGCCAGTTCACAAGTTCCTGACTCGAACTGCGTTATAACCTGGTGGGACGGATCTACTTCATTGTTGCGGCTCGCCTCTGCTCCCACTTCAGAAACTGAAGAACCCCTCTATCAGCTCCCAAGCCCCTGACTCGGGCTGTACTCTACCCTTTCAGGGCTGCTGTACTGCATCGCCATCACCCACCTCTGCTCCTGCTGCAGAAACAGAAGAACCTTGAGGCCAGGTCTCAAGCCCCTGACTCGGGCTGCTCTCAACACTGCAGGGTGCCTCTACTGCATCGCTGCCACCCACCTCTGCTACCACAGTGGAAACTGAAGAACCTTGCTGCCAGGTCCAAAGCCCCTGACTCGGGCTACGCTCTAAACTGGCAGGACAGCTCTACTGCCTGCCTCTGCTCCTGCTGTAAAAGCTGAAGAACCCCGCTGCCAGCTCCCAAGCCCCTGACTCGGGCTGTGCTCCACACCGGCAGGGCTGCTGTACTGCATCGCCACCACTCAGCTCTGCTCCCACTGCTGAAACTGAAGAATGCCGCTGCTAGCTTACAAGCTCTTAACTCGGGTTGCACTCTATTGTGGTAGGGCGGCTCTACTGCATCGCCACTTCCCACCACTGCTCCCACTGTGGAAACAGAAAAACCCTGCTGCCAGATCCCAAGCCCTGACTCAGGCTGTGCTCTACACTGTTGGGGAGGCTCTACTGCACCACCACCAAACATCTCTGACCCCACTGCGGAAACTGAAGAACAACTCTGCTAGCTCCCATGCCCCTGACTCGGGTCATGCTCTGCCCTGGTGTGGAACCTCTATTGCATGGCCACTGCACACCTCTGCTCCCACTGAAGAAACTGAAGAACTCTGCTGCCAGATCCCAAACTCCTGACTTGGGCAGCTGTCTACCCAGGAGGGGCAGTACTACTGCATTGACACCGTCCACCTCTGCTCCCACTGCAGAAACTGAAGAATGCCTCTGCCAGCTCCCAGGCCCCTCGCTAGTGCTATGGTCTAACCTGGTAGGGACGGCTCTACTGCATTGCTGCCACCCGTCTCTTCTCAGGCTGCAAACTGAAGAACCTCATTGCCAGCTTCCAAGCCCCTGACTAGGGCTGTGCGCTACTCTGGCGGGGAGGCTCTACAGCATCACCGTCGCCCACCTCTCCTCCCACTGCAGAAACTGAAGAACTCCCCTGACTTGGGCTGTGCTCTAGCCATTCAGGGTGGTTCTACTGCATTGCTATCACCCACCTCTGCTCCCGCTGTGGAAACTGAAGAACCCCATTGCCAGATCCCAAACCCGTGAATCGGGCTGCTCTCAAAACTGGCAGGGTGATTCTACTGCACTGCTGCCATCCGCCTCTGCTACCGCAGTGGAAACTGAAGAACCTTGCTGCAAGATCCCAAGCCCCTGACTCAGGCTGCTCTCTAAACTGGCAGGGCAGCTCTAATGCATTGCAGCTGCCCACCTCTGCTCAAGCTGTGGAAGCTGAAGAGTCTCAATGCCAGCTCCCAATCTCCTGACTCGGGCTGTGCTCCACCCTGGCAGGGCAGCTCTACTGCATCGCTGCCACCCAGCTCTGCTCCCACTGCTGAAACTGAAGAATGCCACTGCCAGCTCCGAAGCCCTTAACTCAGGTTGCACTCTACCCTGGCAGGGCAGCTCTACTGCATCGCCGTTACCCACCTCTGCTCCTGCTGTGGAACTGAAGAACTCTGCTGGCAGTTCCCAAACCCCTGACTCAGGCTGCGTTCTACCATGGTGAGGCGGCTCTACTGCATCGCCACCACCCGGCTCTGCTTCCACTGCGGAAACTGAAGAACACTGCTGTCAGATCTGAAGCCCCTGATTAGGGCTGCACTCTATACTCGTGGAGCAGATCCACTGCATCACCGCCGCCTACCTCTGCTCCCGATGCGGAAACTGAAGAACCCCACTGCTAGATCCCAAGCCCCAGACTCGGCTGCACTCTAAACTAGTGGAGAGGCTCTACTGCACCACTGCCATCCACCACTGCTCCCTCTGCAGAAAAGGAAGAACCCCTCTGCTAACTCCCAAGGCCCTGACTTGGGCTGCCCTTTGCTCTGGCGGGGAACCTCTACAGCATCGCTGCCACCTGACTCTGCTCCCACTGAAGAAACTGAAGAACCCCGCTGCCAGATCTCAAGCCCCTGACTCAGGCTGCACTCAGCACTGGTCAGAAGGCTCTACTGCACCACCACCACCCACCTCTGTTCCCACTGCGGAAAATGAAGAACCCCTCTGCTAGCTCCCATGCCCCTGATTCGGGCTGCGCTCTCTCAGGTGCGGAACCTCTATTGCATCATTGCTGCCTGCCTCTGCTCCCACTGAAGAAACTGAAGAACCCCACTGCCAGATCCCAAGTCCCTGACTTGGGATGTGCTCTACCCTGCCAGGGCAGTACTATTGCAGCGCTGCTGCCCACCTCTGCTCCACAGCAGAAACTAATGAACCCCTCTGCTAGCCCCCAAGCCCCTGACTTGGGCTGCATTGTACCCTGGTGGTGCAGCTCTAATACATAGCTGCCACCCTCTGCAATTGCTGCAGAAACTGAAAAATCCTACGGCCAAAACCCAACCCCCTGACTTGGACTGTGCTCTAACTTGGCAGGGCAGCTCTACTGCATTGCAGCCACCTGTCACTGTTCCCACTGTGGAAACTTAAGAACCCCACTGCCAGTTCACAAGGCCCTGATGTGGCTACACTCTAACCTGGTGGGGTGGCTCTACATCAGCCGACGCCCACCTCTGCTCCCATGTCAGAAACTGCAGAACACCGCAGCAAGCTTCCAAGCCCCTGACTCGGGCTGCTCTCTGCCCTGGTGGGGCTGCTCTTCTGCATTGCTGCTGCCAGCCTCTGCTCCATGAAAACTGAAGAACCCCGCTGCCAACTCCAAGCCCCTGATTAGGGCTGTGTTCTACTCTGGAAGGGTGGCTGTACTGCATCACTGCCACCCTCCTCTGCTCCTGATTCAGAAACTGAAGAACCCCACTGCAAGCTCCCAAGCCCCAGACTCAGGGTGCACTCTACACTGGTGGGGAGGCTGTAATGCATCACTGCCACCCACCACTTTTCTCACTGCAGAAACTGAAGAAACCCTCTGCTAGTACCAAGCCCCTGACTTGGGCTGCACTCTGCCCTGGTGGGGAACCTCTAATGCATTGCTGCCACCCACCTCAGCTCCCACTGAAGAAACTAAAGAACCCCTCTGCCAGATCCCAAGCCCCTGGCTCGGGCTGCACTCTACCCTGTTGGGGCAGTACTACTGCATTGATGCCATCAACCTCTGCTCCTGCTGCAGAAACTAAAAACCCCTCTGCCAGTTCCCAAGCCCCTGACTTGGCCTGCGTTCTACCCTTGTGGTGTGTCTCTAATGCATAGCCACTACTCACCTCTGCTACTGCTGCAGAAACTGAAGAACCCCTCTGCCAACACCCAAGCCCCTAACTCAGGCTGTGCTCTAAACTGGTGGGGCAGCTCAACCGCATCGGCACCACCTGCCTCTGCTCCCACAGCAGAAACTTAAGAACACCGGTGCCAGTTCACAAGCACCTGATTTGGACTGCACTATAACATGGTGCGGTGGATCTACTTCTTTGCCACTGCCTGCCTCTGCTCTTGCTGCAGAAACTGAAGAACTCTGCTGCAAGCTCCCAAGGCCCTTACTCGGGCTGCACTCTGCTCTGGTGGGGAAAGTCTACACCATCGCCACTGCCCTATTCTGCTCTCACTGAAGAAACTGAAGAACCCCGCTGCCAGATCCCAAGCCCCTAACTCGGGCTGTGCTCGACACTTTTCAGGAGGCTGTACTGCACCACCACCACCCACCTCTGCTCCTACTGTGGAAACTGAAGAACCCTTCTGCAAGCTCCCAAGCCCCTGACTCAGGCTGAGCTCTCTTGAGTGTGGAACCTCTATTGCATCACTGCTGCCCGCCTCTGCTCCGACAGAAGAAACTGAAGAACCCCACTGTCAAATCCCAAGCCCCTGACTTGGGCTGCGCTCTACCCCGATGGGGCAGTACTACTGCAAATGATGCCACCCACATCGGCTCCTGCTGCAGAAACTGAAGAACTCTACTGTCAGCTCCCAAGCCCCTGTCTCGGGCTATGGTCTAACCTGGCAAGGCGACTCTACTGCATCGCTGCCACCCAACTCTTATAGCGCTGCAAACTGAAGAACCTTGCAGCCAGCTTCCAAGCCCCTGACTTGGGCTGCGTGCTACCCTGGCAGGGATGCTCTACTGCATCACCATCACCCACCTCTCCTCCCGCTGCGGAAACTGAAGAACTCTGCTGTCCGCTCCCAAGCCCTTAACTTGCATTGCACAATACCTTGGCGGGGTGGCTCTACTGCATCGCCACCTCCCGCCTTTGCTTCCTCTGCAGAAACTGAAGAACCCCGCTGCCAGATCCCAAGCCCCTGACTCGGGCTGCGCTCCACCCTGTGGGGGGTGGCTCTACAGCATCACCATCGCCCGCCTGTGCTCCCACTGCAGAAACTGAAGAACCCCACTGCCAGTTCCCAAGCCCCTGATTCAGGCTGAACTCTTTACTGGCAGGGTAGCTCTGCTGCATCACTGCTGCCCATCTGTGTTCCCGCTGAGAAAGCTGAAAAACTGTGCTGCCAGATCACAAGCCCCAGACTCATGCTGCACTCTTCCATGGCAGGGCGGCTCTACTGCATCAACGCTACCTGCCTCTGCTCCCACTGAAGAAACTGAAGAACCCCTCTGCCAGCTCCCAAGCCCCTGACTTGGGCTGCACTCTATCCTGGCCATGTGGCTTTACTGCATAGTCACCACCCACCTCTGCTGCTGCTGCAGAACCTGAAGAAACCCACTGCCAGCTCCCAAGCCCCTCACTAGGACTGCAGTCTAACCTGGCAGGGCGGCTCTACTGCATGGCTGCCACCCGTCTCTTTTCCAGCTGCAAACTGAAGAACCTCGCTGCCAGCTTCCAAGCCCCTGACTCGGGCTGCTTTCTACCATGGAGGGAAGGCTCTACTGCATCACCATCGCCTGCCTCTCCTCCCACTGCAGAAACTGCAGAACTCTGCTGTCAGCACCCAGCCCCTGACTCGGGCTGTGCTCTACCCTTTCAGGACAGCTCTACTGCACTGCCATCACCCACCTCTGCTCCCGCTGTGGAAACTGAAGAACCTCACTGCCAGATCCCAAGCCCCTGACTCAGGCTGCTCTCAACACTGGTAGGGCAATTCTGCTGCTTCACTGACACCCGCCTCTGCTACCGCAGTGGAAACTGAAGAACCTTGCTGCCAGGTCCCTAGCCCCTGACTCAGGCTGCGCTCTAAACTGGCAGGCCAGCTGTACTGTATCATCGCTGCCTGCCTCTGCCCCTGCTGTGGAAGCTGAAGAGCCGCGCTGCCAGCTCCCAATCCCCTGATTTGGGCCGTGCTCCACCCAGGCAGGATGGCTCTACTGCATCGCCACCACCCAGCTCTGCTCCCACTGCTGAAACTGAAGAACACAGCTTTCAGCTCCCAAGCCATTAACTTGGGTTGCACTCTACCCTGGCAGGGCGGGTCTACTGCATTGCCGCTTCCCACCTCTGCTCCAGCTGAAGAAACTGAAGAACCCCACTGCCAGATCCCAATCCCCTGAGTTGGGCTGCGCTCTGTACTGTTGTGGAGGCTCTACTGCACCACCACCACCCACCTCTGCTCCTACCACAGAAACTGAAGAACTCTTCTACTAGATCCCATGCCCCGACTCGGGCTGCGCTCAGCCCTGGTGTAGAACCTCTATTGCATGGCTGATGCCCACCTCTGCTCTCTCTGAAGAAACTGTACAACCCTGCTGCCAGATTCCAAGCCCCTGACTTGGGCTGCACTCTACCCTGGTGGGGCAGTACTACTGCATCGATGCTGCCCACCTCTGCTCCCACTGCCGAAACAAGAATGCCTCTGCCAGCTCCCAATCCCGTCACTAGGGCTGCGGTCTAACCTGGCAGGGCAGCTCAACTGCATCGCTGCCACCTAACTCTTCTGCCCCTGCAAAGTGAACAACCTCACTGCCAGCTTCCAAGCCCCTGACTCTGGCTGCACGCTACCCTGGTGGGGAGGCTCTACTGCATCGCCGTCACACACCTCTCCTCTTGCTGCAGAAACTGAAGAACTCTGCTGTCAGCTCACAAGCCCCTGACTCTGGCTGTACTCTACCCTTTAATGGCAGCTCTACTGCATCGACATCGCCCCCCTCTGTTCCCACTGCAGAGACTGAAGAACCCCATTGCCAGATCCCAAACCCGTGACTCAGGCTGCTCTCAACCCCTGCAAGATGGCTGTACTGCATCGCTGCCACCCACCTCTGTTACCACAGTGGAAACTGAAGAACCTTGCTGCCAGGTCCCAAGCCCCTGACTCAGGCTGTGCTCTACACTGGCAGGTCAACTCTTCTGCATCGCCTCTGCCCACCTCTGATCAAGAAGCAGAAGCTGAAGAGTCCCGCTGCCAGCTCCCAAGCCCCTGACTCAGGCTGTGCTCCACCCTGGTGGGGCAGCCATACTGTATCACCACCACCCAGCTCTGCTCCTACTACTGCTGAAACTGAAGTACGCCGCTGCCAGCTCCCAAGCCCTTAACTTGGGTTGCACTCTACCCTAGCAGGGTGGCTCTACTGCATCACTGCAGCCCACCTCTGATCCCGCTGTGGAAACAGAAAAACTCTGTTGGCAGTTCCCAAGCCCTTAACTCAGGTTGCAGTCTACCCTATCAGGACAGATCTACAACATCACTGCCACCCGGCTCTGTTCCCACTGCGGAAACTGAAGAACCCTTCTGCAAGCTCCCAAGTCTCTGACTCAGGCTGTGCTCTACCATGGCAAGGCTGCTCTACTGCATCACCGTTGCCTGCCTCTGCTCCCACTGCGGAAACTGAAGAACCCCGCTGCCAACTCCCAAGCCCCTGATTAGGGCTGCACTCTATACTGGCAGGGCAGCTCCACTGCATCACTGCAGCCCACCTCTGCTCCTGATGTGGAAACTGAAGAACCCCACTGCCAGCTCCAAGCCCCAGATGTAGGCTGTGCTCTAAACTGGTGGGGAAGCTCTACTGCACCACCGCCACCCACCACTGCTCCCTCTGCAGAAACCGAAGAACCCCTCTGCTAGCTCCCAAGGTCCTGACTCGGGCTGCACTCTGAACTGGCGAGGAACTTCTACTGCATCACCACCGCCCGCCTCACCTCCCACTGTGGAAACTGAAGAACTCTGCTGTCAGCTCCCAAGCCCCTGACTCAGGCTGTGCTCTACCCTTTCATGGCCACTCTACTGCATCACCATAGCCCACCTCTGCTCCCACTGCAGAAACTGAAGAACCCCATTGCCAGATCCCAAGCCCGTGACTCGGGCTGCTCTCAACACTTGCAAGGTGGCTCTACTGCATCTCTGCCACCTGCCTCTGCCACCGCAGTGGAAACTGAAGAATCTTGCTGCCAGGTCCCAAGCCCCTGACTCAGGCTGCACTCTACACTGGCAGGGCAACTCTTTTGCATCACCTCTGCCCACATCTGATCAAGCTGCAGAAGCTGAAGAGTCCCACTGCCAGCTCCCAAGACCCTAACTTGGGCTGTGCTCCACCCTGGTGGGGCAGCCCTACTCATCACCGCCACCCAGCTCTGCTCCCACTGCTGATACTGAAGAATGCTGCTGCAAGCTCCCAAGCCCTTAACTCAGGTTGCACTCTACCCTAGCAGGGTGGCTCTACTGCATCGCCACAACCCACCTCTGCTCCCACTGTGGAAACAGAAGAACTCTGCTGGCAGTTCCCAAGCTCCTGAGTCAGGCTGTGCTCTACCATGGTGGGGCAGCTCTACTGCATTGCCATCACCCAGCTCTGCTCCCACTGCGGAAACTGAAGAATCCCGCTGCTAACTCCCAAGTCCCTGATTAGGGCTGCACTCTATACTGGCAGGGCAGCTCCACTGCATCGCTGCCACCCACCTCTGCTCCCAATGCAGGAACTGAAGAACCCCACTGCCAGCTCCCAAGCCCCAGACTCAGACTGCGCTCTAAACTGGTGGGGATGCTCTACTGCATCACCACAGCCCACCTCTGCTCCCGATGCAGAAACTGAAGAACCCCTTTGCTAGCTCCCAAGGCCCTGACTCAGGCTGCACTCTGCTCTGGCGAGGAACCTCTACTGCATCGCCACAGCCTGACTCTTCTCCCACTGAAGAAACTAAAGAACCCCGGTGCCAGATCCCAAGCCCCTCACTTGGGCTGTGCTCTACCCTGGTCGGGAGGCCCTACTACACCACCACCCACCTCTGCTCCCACTGCAGAAACTGAAGACCCCTCTGCCAGCTCCGAAGTCCCTGACTCAGGATGCGCTCTGCCCTAGCCTGGAACCACTGTTGCATAGCTGCCACCTGCCTCTGCTCCCACTGCGGAAACTGAAGAACACCTCTGCTAGTTCCCATGCCCCTGACTCAGGCTGTGCTCCCCCGGGTGTGGAACCACTATTGCATTGCCGCTTTCCACCTCTGCTCCCACAGAAGAAACTGAAGAACCCCGCTGCCAGATCCCAGTCCCCTGACTTGGGCTGCGCTCTACCCCAGTGGGGCAGTACTACTGCATCGTCACCATCCGCCTCCGCTCCACCTGCAGAAACTGAAGAACCCCTCTGCCAGCTCTCAGGCCCCTGACTCGGGCTGCCCTATGACCTGGAGGTGCAGCTATAATGTATAGCCACTACCCTCCTCTGCTACTACTAGAGAAACTGAAGAACCCCACTGCCAACACCCAAGACCCTGACTCTGGGTGTGCTCTAACTTAGTGGGGCAGTTCTACTGCATCTCCACCACCTGCCTCAGCTCCCACTCTGGAAACTTAAGAACCCCGCTGCCAATTCCCAAGCCCCTGATTAGCGCTGTGCCCTACCCTGGTGGGGCGGCTCTACTCCATAACCACCGCCCGCCTCTGCTGCAATGGCAGAAACTGCAGAATCCTGATGCAATCTTCCAAGCCTCTGACTCGGGCTGCTCCATGCCCTGGTGGGGCTGCTCTACTGCATTGCTGCCACCCACCTCTGCTCTTGCAGTGGAAACTGAAGAACCTTGCTGCCAAGTCCCAAGCCCCTGACTCGGGCTGTGTTCCACCATGGTGGGGCGGCTCTACTGCATCTCCGCCACCCGCCTCTGATCCCGCTGTTGAAATTGAAGATCCCTGCTGGCAGCTCCCAAGCCCCTGACTCAGGTAGTGCTCTACCCTGGTGGGGCAGCTCTACTACATCACCATCGCCTGCCTCTGGTCCCACTGCAGAAACTGAAGAACCCCGCTGCCTACCCCCAAGCCCTTGATTAGCACTGCGCCCTACCCTGGTGGGGCGGCTCTACTGCATCACTGCCACCCGCATCTGCTCCCGATGCGGAAACTGAAGAACCCCACTGCCAGCTCCCAAGCCCCAGACTTGGGCTGCGCTCTACACTGGTGAGGAGGCTCTACTGCACCACCACCACCCAGCACTACACCCACTGCAGAAACCGAAGAACCTCTCTGCTAGCTCCCAAGCCCCTGACTTGGGCTGCGCTCTTCCCTGGTGGTGTGGCATTTCTATGTCACTGCTGCCCACCTCTGCTCCTGCTGTGGAAGCAGAAGAGCCCCGTTGACTGCTACCAAGCCACTGACTTAGTCTGCGCTCCACCCTTATGGGGTGACTCTACTGAATCTCCACCGCCCGCCTCTGCTCCCGCTGCTGAAACTGAAGAACCCTGCTGGCAGCTCCCAAGCCCCTGATTCAGGCTGAGCTCTATCCTGGAAGGGGATCTCTACCTCATTACTGCCATCCTGCTCTGCTCCCACAGCTGAAATTGAAGAATGCCACTGCCAGCTCCCAAGCCCTTAACATGGGTTGCACTCTGCCTTGGTGGGGTGGTTACACTGCATCACCACCTCCTGCCTCTGCTTCCTCTGTAGAAAGTGAAGTACCCCGCTGCCAGATCCCAAGCCCCTGACTTGGGCTATGGTCCACTCTAGGAGGAGCAGCTTGTCTGCATCACTGTCGCCTGCCTGTGCTCCTGCTGCGGAAATGGAATAACCCTGCTGCCAGCTCCCAAGCCCCTGACACATACTGTACTCTACACTGGTGGGGCAGCTCTACTGCATCACCGCCGCTCACCTCTGCTCCCAATGCGGAAACTGAAAAACCCCACTGCCGGCTCCAAAGCCATGCCCTAGGCTGCACTCTACCCTGGTGGGAAGGCTCTACTGCTCTTCCGAAAAGCACCTCTGCTCCCACTGCAGAAACTGAAGAACCCTCTGACAGCTCCCAAGCCCCTGACTCGGGCTATGCTCTGCCCTGGTGAGGAACCGCTACTGCATAGCTGCCACCTGCTTCTTCTCACACTGAAGAAACTGAAGAACCCTGCTGCCAGCTTCCAAGCCCCTGAATCAGGCTGCGCTCTACCCTGGTGGTGCAGCACTACTGCTTACCACCCATCTCTGCTACTGCTGTAGAAACTGAAGAACCCCTCTGCCAACTGTCAAGCCCCTGATTTAGGCTATGCTGTACTCTGGCAAGGCAGCTCTACTGCATCAATGCCACCTGCCTCTGCTCCCACTGTGGAAACTTAAGGACTCCACTACCAGTTTAAAAGCCCCTGACTTGGGCTGCACTCTAACCCTGTGGGGCGGCCCCTACTAAATCACACCTCCGCTCCTGATGCGGAAACTGACAAACCCCACTGCCAGCTCCCAAGCCCCTGCCTCAGGCTGCACTCTACCTTGGTGGAGAGGCTGTACTGCTCTGCCACCAAGTACCTCTGCTCCAACTGCAGAAACTGAAGAACCCCTCTGCCAGCTCCCAAGCCCCTGACTCGGGTCGCGCTTTGTCCTGGTGGGGAACTGGTACTACATCGCTGCCACCTGCCTCTGCTCACACTGAAGAAACTGAAGAGCCCTGCTGCCAGCTTCCAAGCCCCTGAGTCAGGCTGCGCTCTTCCCTGGCAGTGCAGCATTACTGCAGAGCAATCACCAATCTCTGCTACTGCTGTAGAAAATGAGAACCACACTGCCAACTCCCAAGCCCCTGACTTAGGCTGCACTCTACCCTGGTGGGACAGCTCTACTGCCTCAACACCACCTGCTTCTGCTCCTACTGTGGAAAGTTAAGGACCGCACTGCCAGTTTACAAGCCCCTGATGCGGGCTGCGCTGTAACCATTTGGGGCGGCTCTATTGCATCACTACTGCCTGCTTCTGCTCCCACTTCAGAAACTGAAGAACCCTGCTGCAAGCTTCCAAGCCCCTGACTCGGGATGCGCTCTACCCTGGTGGGGCAGATCTATTGCATCGCCACCACCCACCACTGTTCCCACAGTGGAAACTGAAGAATCTTGTTGCCAGTTCCCAAGCCCTGATTCAGGCAGAAATCTATACTGGCAGGGCGGTTTTGCTGCATCACTGCCGTCTACCTCTGCTTCCTCTGTGGAATCTGAAGAACCTCGTTGCTAGCTCACAAGCCCATGACTCAGGCTGCACTCTTCCCTGGTATCACAGCTCTTCTGCATCAATGCCACTTGCCTCTGCTCCAACTGTGGAAACTGAAGAATCCTACTGCAAATTCACAAGCCCCAGACTCAGGCTGCACTATTCCCTGGCAGGGTGGCTCTACTGCATTGCTGCCACCCACCTCTGCTACCGCAGTGGAAACTGAAGAACCTTTGCTGCCAGGTCTCAAACCCCTGACTCGGGCTGTGCTCTACACTGGCAGGGCAGATCTACTGTATCGCCACTGCCTGCTTCTACTCCTGCTGTGGAAGCTGAAGAGCCCCACTGCCAGCTCCCAAGTACCTGACTCGGGCTGTGCTCCACCCTGGCGAGGCAGCTCTGTTGTACCGCTGCCACCTGGCTGTGTTCCCACTGCTGAAACTGAAGAATGCCACTGCCAGCTCCCAAGCCCTTAACTTGGGTTGCACACTTCCCTGGTGGGGTGGCTGTACTTCATCACCACTGCCCATCTCTGCTCTCACTGTGGAAACTGAAGAATCCTGCCTGCAGTTCCCAAGCCCCTGATTAAGGCTGTGCTCTACCATGGCAGGTGGCTCTACTGTATCACCACCACCCAGCTCTGCTCCCACTGTGGAAACTGAAGAACCCTGCTGCCAGTTCCCAAGTCCTTAACTCAGGATGCACTCTACCCTGGTGGGGCAGCTCTACTACATCACCACTGCCCACCTCTGCTTCCACTATGGAAACTGAAGAATCCTGCTGCAAGCTCCGTAGCACCTGACTCAGGCTGCGCTGTACCATGGCAGGGCAGCTCTACTGCATCACTATCACCTGCCTCTGCTCCCACTATGGAAACTGAAGAATCCCTGCTGCTAACTCCCAACCCCCTGATTAGGGCTGCGCGCAACACTGGTGGGCCGGTTCCACTGCATTGCCACCACCTGACTCTGCTCCTGATGTGGAAACTGAAGAACCCCACTGCCAGCTCCCAAGTCCCAGACTTGGGCTGTGCTCTATCCTGGTGAGGAGGCTCTACTGCACCACTGCTACCCATGACTGCTCCCACTGCAGAAACTGAAGAACCATACTGGTAGCTCCAAAGCTTCTGACTTGGGCTGCCCTCTGTCAAGGTGGGGAACCTCTACTGCATTGCTGCTGCCCACTTCTGCTCCCACTGAAAAAACTGAAGAACCCCTCTGCCAGATCCCAAGCTCCTGACTCGGGCTGCACTCTACACTGGTGGGGAGGCTTTACTGCACCACCACCACCCACCTCTGCTCCCACTATGGAAACTGAAGAACCCCTCTGCTAGCTAGCATGCCTCTGACTTGGGCTGTGCTCTGCCCTGGTGTAGAACCTCTATTGCATCACCGCTGCCCACCTCTGCTCCCACTGAAGAAACTAAAGAACCTTGCTGCCAGATCCCAAGCCCCTGACTTGAGCTGTGCTTTATGCCGGCAGGGTGGTACTATTGCAAAGATGCTGCCCCCCTCTGCTCCCACTGCAGAAACTGAAGAACCCATCTTCCAGCTTCCAAGCCCCTGACTCAGGCTGTGCTCTACCCTGGCAGTACGGTTCTAATGCATAGCTGCCACCCTCCTCTGCTACTGCTACAGAAACTGAAGAACCCCACTGCCAATACCCAAGCCCCTGACTTGGGCTGTGCTTTAACCTCGCGGGGCAGTTCTACAGCATCGACGCCACCTCCCACTGCTCCCACTATGGAAACTTAAGAACCCCGCTGCCAGTTCACAAGACCTTGGCTCAAACTGTGCTCTAACCTGGTGAGGCAGCTCTACTGCATTGCCGCTGCCCACCTCTGCTAACACAGCAGAAACTGCAGAACCCCGCTGAAAGCTTCCAAGCCCCTGACTAGGGCTGCGCTCTACCCTAATGAGACAGCTGTACTGCATCACCATTGCCTGCCTCTGTTCCCACTGCAGAAATTGAAGAACCCCAGTGCCAACTCCTGAGCACCTGATTAGGGCTGTGCTATACACTGGGGGGCCGGCTCTACTGCATCGCAGCCTCCCGCCTCTGCTCCCGATGCGGAAACTGAAGAACCCAACTGCCAGCTCCCAAGCCCCAGACACAGGCTGTGCTCTACACTTGTGGGGATGCTCTAGTGCATCACTGCCACCCATCACTGCTCCCACTGCAGAGACTGACTAAATCCTCTACTAGCTCCCAAGCCAGTGACTTGGGCTGCACTCTGCCCTGGCGGGGAATCTCTACTGCATTACTGCCATCCTGCTTTGTTCCCACAGTTGAAACTGAAGAACGCTGCTGCCAGATCCCAAGCCCCTGACTCGGGATGCAACTCTACCTTGTTGGGCAGTACTACTACATCGATGCCACCCATCTCTGCTCCTGCTGCAGAAACTGAAAATCCCCTCTGCCAGCTCCCAAGCCTCTGACTTGGGCTATGCTCTACTCTTGCAGTGTGGATCTAATGCATAGCTGTTACTCATCTCTGCTACTGCGGAAGAAACTGAAAAAAACCACTGCCAACACCCAAGCCCCTGACTAGGGCTGCACTCTAAACTGTCGGGGAAGCTGTACTGCATTACCGCCACCTGCCTCTGTTGCCACAGCAGAAACTTAAGAATGCCACTGCCAGTTAACAAGCCCCTTCTGCTGTAACCTGGTGGTGTGGATCTACTTCATCACCGCTGCCCACCTCTGCTCCCACTGCAGAAACTGAAGAACCCCGCTGCAAGCCTCCAAGCCCCTGATTAGGACTGCACTCTGCCCTAGTAGGGCTATTCTACTGCATCGCTGCTACCTGCCTCCACTCCCGCAGTGGATACTGAAGAACCTTGCTGCCTGCTCCCAAGCCCCTGACTCTGGCTGTGCTCTACACTGGCAGGGCGGCTCTGCTGCATCACCACTGCCCACCTCTGCTTCCACTGCAGAAACTGAAGAACCCCACTGCCACCTCACAAGCCCCTGACTCAGGCTGCACTCTTCCCTGGTGGGGTGGCACTACTGCATCGTTGCTGCCTGCTTCTGCCCCTGCTGCAGAAGCTAAAGAGCCCTGCTGCCTGCTACCAAGCCATTGAGTGAGGCTGCACTCCACCCTGATGGGGTTGCTCTACTGCATTGCCGCTGCCCATCTCTGCTCCCGCTGCCGGAGCTGAAGAACCCTGCTGGTAGCTCCCAAGCCCCTGACTCAGGCTGCACTCTACTCTATTCTGGCAGCCCTACTGCATCACCGCCACTTGCCTCTGCTCCCACTGCAGAAACTGAAGGATGCTGCTGCCAGCTTCCAAGCCCTTAACTTGGGTTGCAATCTATCCTGGCAGGCTGGCTGTACTGCATCATCACCTCCCGCCTCTGCTTCCACTGCAGAAACTGAAGAACCCAGCTGCCAGATGCCAAGTCCCTAACTCACACTGTGCTCCACCCTGGAGGGGGCAGCTCAACTGCATCACCGTCACCCATCTGTGCTCCCACTGCAGAAACTGAAGATCCCCGCTGCCAACTCCCAAGCCTCTGACTCGGGCTTCACTCTGCCCTGGTGGGGTGGCTCTACTGCATCACCGCCGCCCACCTCTGCTTCTGATGCAGAAACTGAAAAACCCCACTACCAGCTCCCAAGTCCCTAACTCGGGCTGTGCATTGCCCTGGTGGGGAGGCTCTACTGCTCTGCCGCTCAGCACCTCTGCTCCCACTCCAGAAACTAAAGAACACCTCTGCCAGCTCCCAAGCCCCTGATTCAGGCTCACTCTACCCTGGTGGGGAGGCTCTTCTGCATCGCCACTGCCCGCCTCTGCTTCCACTGCAGAAACTGAAGAACTCTGCTGCAAGCTCCAAAGCCCCTGACTTGGGCTGTGCCCCACCATGGCAGATCAGCTCTACTGCATCACCGTCACCTGCCTCTGCTCCCACTGCAGAAACTGAAGAATCCTGCTGCCAACTCCCAAGCCCCTGATTAAGGCTGCACTCTGCAATGGCGGGGCAGCTCCACTGCATCACCGCCACCCACCTCTGCTCCTGATGTGGAAACTGAAGAACCCCACAGCCAGCTCTCAAGCCCCAGACTCGGGCTGCTCTCTACCCTGGTGTGGAGGCTCTACAGCACCACCACCACCCACCACTGCTCCGACTGCAGAAACTGAAGATCCCCTCTGCCAGCTGACAAGCCCCTGACTCTGGGTGCGCTCTACCCTGGTGGGGATGCTCTTCTGCATCGCCGCTGCCCGCCTTTGCTTCCACTGTGGAAACTGAAGAACCCTGCTGCCAGCTCCTAAGTCCCTGACTTGGGCTCCGCTCTACCCTTGCGGTGTGGCTCTAATTCATAGCCACTACTCGCCTCTGCTACTGCTGCAGAAAGTGAAGAACCCCACTGCCAACACCCAAGACCATGACTCAGGCTTTGCTCTAAACTCTTGGGACAGCTCTACTGCATCGATGCCACTTGACTCTGCTCCCACAGCAGAAACTTAAAAATGTTGCTGCCAGTTCACAAGCCAATGACTCAGACTGCACTATAACCTGGTGGGGGTGGATCTACTTCATCGCTGCCACCCGCCTCTGTTCCTGCTGCAGAAACTGAAGAACACCGCTGCAAGCTTCCAAGCTCCTGATTCAGACTGCACTCTGCCCTAATAGGGCTGCTATACTGCATCGCCACCACCCGCATATGCTCCCACAGTGGAAACTGAAGAGCCCCACTGCCTGCTATCAAGCCATTGACTCGGGCTGCGCTCCACCCTGGTGGGGCGGCTCTACTGCATCGTCGCTGCCCACCTCTGCACCAGCTGCTGAAACTGAAGAACCCTGCTGGCAGCTCCCAAGCCCCTGACTCAGACTGCGCTCTACCCTGGAGGGGCAGCTCTACTGCATGGCTGCCTCCCAGCTCTGCTCCCACAGCTGAAGCTGAAGAATGCCACTGCCAGCTCCCAAGGCCTTAACTTGGGTTACACTCTACCCTGGCAGGGCTGCTCTACTGCATCGCTGCCTCCCATATCTGCTTTCACTGCAGAAACTGAAGAATCCCGCTACCAGCTGCTAAGTCCCTGACTCAGGCTGCACTCTACCGTGGCGGGGTGGCTCTACTGCATCACCGCCACCCACCTCTGCTCCCACTGCTGTAACCTAAGAACCCCATTGCAAGCTCCCAAGCTTCTGACTTGGGCTGCACTCTACCTTGGCTGGTTGGCTCTACTGAATCGCCACCGCCCACCTCTGCACCCACTGCCAAAACTGAAGAACCCAGCTTGCAGCTCTTAAGCCCCTGACTCGGGCTGTGCTCTACCCTTTCAGGGTGGGTCTACTGCATCACCATCTCCCACCTCTGCTCCCACTGCGGAAACTGAAGAACCCCGCTGCCAGCTCCCAAGTATCTGACTTGGGCTGCCCTCTACACTGGCAGGGCAGCTCTACTGCATCACCGCTGCCCACCACTGCATCTACTGTGGAAACTGAAGAACTCCTCTGCCAGCTCCCAAGCCCCTGACTTGTGCTGTGCTCTACCCAGGTAGAATGGCTCTACTGCATCACCTCCACCCACCTTTGCTCCTGCTGCAGAAACTGAAGTACCCCACTGCCAGCTCCCAAGCAACAGAATTGTGCTGTGCTGTACCCTGCCAAGGTGGCTGTACTGCACCGCCGCTGCCCGCCTCTGCTCCTGCTGCGGGAACTTAAGAACCCTGCTGCCAGCTTCCAAGCCCCTAACTTTTGCTGTGCTTTACCCTGCCAGGGCAGCTCTACTGCATCGCTGTTTCCCGCCTCTGCTCCCACTGCAGAAACTTAAGAACCCCGCTGCCAGTTCCCAAGCCCCTGACTCGGGTTGCACTCTACCCTGGTGAGGCAGTTCTACTGCATCACCGCCATCTGCCTCTGCTTCTGTAGTGGAAACTGATGAACTCCACTGCTAGCTCTCAATTTCCTGACTCAGGCTGCACTGTACCCTGGCAGGGTGGCTCTACTACATTGCCATCACCTGCTTCTACTCCCACTATGGAAACTGAAGAACCCCACTGCCAGCTCCCAAGCTCCTCATTCAGGCTGCTCTCTACCCTGGTGGGGCAGCTCTACTGCATCACCGCCACCCACCTCTTCTCCCAATTTCGAAACTGAAGAACTCCACTTCCAGCTCCCAAGCTTCTGATTCAGGCTGCTCTCTACCCTGGTGGGGCAGCTCTACTGCATCGCTACCACCCACCTCTTCTCCCACTGCAGAAACTGAAGAACCCCTCTGCTGCTCCCAAGCCCCTGACTCGGGCTGTGCTCTACCCTGGCAGGGCAGCTGTGCTGTATCACCACCACCCACCTCTGCTTCTGCTGTGGAAACTGAATAACCCTGCTGCCAGGTACGGTTCCTAGCTTCTGGACTTTCAATTTTTGGTGCTTACCCACTTGGTTGCTCTGGATTAGCTGCACCTTGCACCACAGCATCCCTAATTTGTCCTTTAGTATAGGCTTGCTCGCTCCTATTTTTAACTTTTTCTCCAACTGTTTCTGTGCTCCTGCTTCATTGTCTTAATCTACTTTTTCATCCCACCCTACCTCCCCAACCCTGACCTCTATTAAATACATCTAAGTCCTAATCACAACTTTTACCTCTCTCTATCATTTGACTCTCTCTCCATCACTCCCCTGTTCTTAAAGGGCCACTCCAACCTTCAGAGACTCACCTTCCTCAATTGACCATTTTAACCAACAGTTTTGTCTGCCAATCTATTTCTGGGCTGCTCTCCTTTCTGTGTTTACTACCCTGTTATGGCATGATAGGGGAACATCCCCGCTGCCTGACTGCACCTTGGATAACTAAAAGCCCACTCTCAGTCTACGGGACCTACACAAGTAACTTTGACCAGAATACTAACAGATTACCCCCGCCTAGTCCACACAACCTCTGGGTGCTCCACCAACTCAATAGCTATAATTCTTCATCCATTTGCCCTTCCTTACTTATTACCTCGTCCTTATACCATACCAGGGGAAAAACATCAAAAGAGAGGTTATGCTCACACCAAAGATTTCACCTTAAAGCCTTACTCAAATGTCTCATTCTGCTGATGCTGCTAATCTCGGGCAATATTCACCCGAATCCTGGTTCACCCCAGCTGGCATAAATGAAATCTGATAGCTCTGCTACTGTCTCTCTCTGGAAAGCATCAATACCTGCATCCTACTTCCAAAATTAGATTCCCTATCCTCCTGGATCTCCCAACACAACCATGACATACTATCTGCTGTTGAGACATGGCTGTCCCCAAAGATCCTGGCCTCTGCCATACCTTTACCCAGCTACACAGTTTTTAGGCAAGAATAACTTACAAAAAAAGGTGGAGGATGCCCTCTCTACTTAAAAAAGTCCCTCAAGGGCCATGTCATCACCCTACCCAGCCATGGGAATGACTTTCAGATACTAGCCATCAAGGTAATACTTGGTGCTCACAATAAGGCACTGACCATTGCCTTGATGTATATCCCTCCCAAACTGGCTAAACAATGTCTCCCCTCCCTCCTCAGCTTCATCAACTTCCTTGGTTGTAGCACTGAAGTTATTTTACTTTGGTACTTTAATGTCAACTGGCTGGCCCCAGTGCAAACTACAATAAAGATGCCATTGCAGCTGCCAACCTCATACAAATGGTACAGGCACCTACCAGGATAAACTGCAGGATGGGGATCTTCACCCTCCTTGATGGGCTCTTAGCAATCAGCCTGATCATATCTCTAAAAGTGAAGTACTCCCTGACTCCATTAGTGACCATTCCCCTGTCTTATCCCTCTGGACTAAGAAATGTAACAAACCCCTCCCAAAATTTACATTTAGCCAAGTCTTACTACCTGGTTGCCTAGACCCCTTCAATGAACACCTGCAAATACTTGACTGGTTTCCAATTGACACTACCCATGACATGGACTCAGCCCTTGAATACTTTATCACAACTTTCAGCTCTGCATGCGATGTTCATTCCCTTCCCAAAAAGCATAAGGACAGGGATACTATTAACCCATAGATGATACATAACCTCCTTGAACAGATGAAATCAAGAGATTTGCTCTATTACCATGGAAAGGCTACTAACACCCAGCGGACATGAGCCTGCAAAGCAGCCTGGAATGCCTATGCAAGAGCCATTCGCCAGGCGAAAGCCAACTACTATAGGAACACTCTGGCTAGCTCCTTTAAAGATGGGAGGAAGTTTTGGGAAAACCTTTCTGAGGTCACAGGGAAATGCCCCAAAGTAACTCCACAATGCTCAACATTAACGGCCCTATCACCCTTGACAAAGAAACCATTGCCAATGCCTTTAACACCACTTTTTCAGACCTTAGTCATGTGCACCTACCAAACTTCTTCGATCCAGCACCAGTTCCTACATATCCTGTCAAGGGGCCCAAAACTCAGCAATGATCCCTATTTTATTTCAGGGCTATCTCAGAAGGGCTAGCCAAAAAGCACCTACTTAAACTACTTGGGAAGACAAGGCACACTGGTGACTCCCTGGATTTAAAACTCATTGCCCTCACCATTGATGAAATCCTTCCACCCCTAACTAAAATTCTTAACCGATCCCTTATGCTCTCATTGTTCCCTTATAAATTGAAGTCCACCATGGTGACCCCAATCAACAAACATGGTGATGTGAATCTCACAAGCAATTACTAGTGATGTAATGAATTTAAAATTCTGCTGCAAAGTGAATGTGAAGTTGGCACTTCACGTTGTCATTCCGCTAAGTGGAGTGGCCATTGTGAAAGGCTCACCTGGCATTGTAATTATGACTTCGTATTGTCATTCCACCTTAACGTGAAGTAAGGTGAAGTGGCAACAATACAGGTAGCCCTCCACACATCACATGGCTTACAGTATTGTAAGTCACATGCTTTAGCCTGGCAGGAAGGAAGTGACTCATGCAAGCAGATACTTTCACTTTCTCCTTTGCAGTTTGTCTGTGTAAGAGTTAGGAGCAGATTAAATCATATAAAACCCTCCCAACAGCTTTCTTCCAAGCTATATTGTTGTTTAGTGTTTTTTATCCTCTTTTTGTAGTTCATTTTTTCTTTCTGTGATTATGATTTCTTTGTTTTTTACTTTTATAAGTCTTTGTGTGTGTGTGTGTGTGTGTTTGTGTCTGACTGTATTTGTGCCTGTGCTGTGTGTGTTTTTCGTGCTGTCTTCAACTCATCGTTTCATTGCTCAGTCAGAGAGAAGGAGGGAGGGCAGTCAAGTAAGGGTCTGAGTACTTAAGTTGGTGAAATGAAGCAGGGACAGGGTGAAAGTCCGTGAATGTATGGGATGGTGCTGGGGGCAGTGGAACAGTGTGGAAGGCACAGCATGGTTGGCAGGAGAGGAGTGCACACCTGGTGGAGGATGTGGCTGGATGCTGTTGCATCAGTCTAAAATCTTGGGTCCCTCCCTCAGAAGCAGCAGGACCACAACTACCAACTCCACCCTGATGCAGCAGCAACACCACCACTACCACCACCACCAAGTCCACCACCACCAGCAGCAGCATCAGCAACTCCAGCAGCACTGCCTACACAGCAGGATGTGCCATAGGTTGAGCTCCACAGTGACCAGGCTGCTGCCAGGGCATCTGGCCCTCCCATGCCTGGTTCCCCCTGTAGCTCCCCAGTTTAAGAGTTCTTCGACTATGTCGGGTAGGACAGCAGCCTGGTATGGTGCCGCATTTGTGGTGTTGAGTTGTACTGTGGCCCCCGGGGAACACACCTGGGGACTGAGGGCCAGTGCATCCATATGATTAATCACCACAAGGTGGAGTGGCAGGCTGCCACAGAATGGGCAGGCCTCCACCTGCTGGCCCTTCTGTGGCAGAGGTTGCTGTTGTGCATCACTGCAGCAAGAGGAGGTCTACAGCAGCAGCTGCTCCACCACCAGCACCACCCCAACCACCACCACAAACAGTTGTACCACCATCAGTGGAGGACCCAACACTGCCTGTAACTCAGGCTGACCTTGCTGTGTTGTGGTGCATGGTAGAAGAGAACAATGAGTGGGTGAGTGCTGTCCAGCAGCAGTGGGTGCTCATAGAGCGACACCAATTGCAGATTGTGTTGATGCTCCATCTGCTGTTGGGGCAGCAGGGGATACCACATTAGCTTTTTTTTTTAACACACCTCCCCCCCCCGCTGTGTTGTAATCTAAGTTAAGAATGTGAAGCCTGATGTATTTCTGGTGCCTCAGTAATATTTACTTTCTGTTGTGGAGTGGCTGTGGAAAAGCAGGAGTGAGCAGTGCAAGTATAATGTGCTATATTGCATGTGTGCAGAGAGTGACAGTGTTCTTTCCTGTGTGTGGACTGCAGACATTATCCAGCTTCTTGCAAACATATATATGCTGACTTGTTTCAGTGTGTATAGTATAAAGAATAAAGATAAGAATATATAGTGTACATTTTATAGGTACCATCATCAGCAGTGAACTAAGTGATATGATATTTTTTCAGAGGTCTCTGGCCAGAATGCACCTTAGTCATTCAGTGCACACATGACGTTTAGGAGATAGATCATATAGCAACCAAAAATCATGCTTTTCAACAAACCATACCCAAGAGACATGAAGTATTGGTGATGGTGAGGCACCCAAAAATATTTGATGGATGGTAACAGACACTATAAAGTCAGGAAATATGTAAGGTCCAGTTCACTCACTGCCAAATGCCAACATAGTTTGCTACCACAGTTCTTTTCATTTTTTGTTCTGGAATAAGTGATGTCTTTCTAGTTTAGACTGGCAGTGTCAGTTTTTTAGTAAGCTGATGAACACCATGACACAACCCGGCACTAATGGTTGCACAGTATGGTGGCAGTGGACTGCAGGAGTTGTTTTATATATTCCTACTTTAAAATGTCTGTTCACCATAACATATTTTGGGTGCCTCAGCAATATTTAATGTCTGTTGGGTATGGTTTGTTGAAAAGCATGATTTTTTGTGCTATTATCTGCACAAAGTCATGTATGCACTGTGAGTGACTGAGATGCACAGTGGCCCAAGACCTCTAAAAAAATATCATATCACTTACTCCGCTGCTGAAGATGGTACAAATAAAATATATGTTATATATTTTTATCTTTATTTTTTACATACTGCAGCAAGTCACACCATATATATGTTTGCATGCAGGGCTGCAGGTATGAATTTTGGGGCCTCAGACAAGTCACTTGAAATGGGCCCCTGTTTCCCAAACCAGCTAATGCCAGGGGTAATGTCAGCTCCTCAGGTGGGCCCCTCCTGAGCTCGGGGCCACGGACAACATCCCCACTCCCCCCCATTACTGCGGCCCTGTTTGCATGAAGCTAGACAGTGTCTGCACACACAGGAAAGAACACTAGCTGCACACATGCAGTTTAACACAGTATACTTGCACTGCTGAGTCCTGCTTTTGGATAAACACTTCACAACAGAAAATGAACATTACTGAGCCTCCAAAAACATTTATTTTTTGAAATAGCCATTCATTTATAATTTATGACATTATGTGCTCACAACACAGAGTCCCCAGAATATTTGTGCATCCCCAAAATGCAACTGTCTTGTGTCCAGAAAATTCCCCAGTGCTGACAAACTGAAATGAGAGCATAACATGAAATGCAAAGTGTCCCAGAATTAATGGCACACTTAGTGATACGCGCAGTGCTCACACACAGTCCCCAGAATTGTTGTGCATCCCCAAAATGCAACTGTCTTGTATCCAGAAAATGTGTCATTGCTGACATTCATTTATAATTTATGACAGTATGTGCTCACAACACACAGTCCCCAGAATTTTTTGTGCATCCCCAAAATGCAACTGTCTTGTATCCAGAAAATTTCTCATTGCTGACAAAGTGAAATGAGAGCGTAACATGACATGCAAAGTGTCCCAGAATTAATGGTGCACTCAGTCATGTGTGCAGAGCTCACACACAGTCTCCAGAAGTTTTGTACATCCCCAAACTGCAACTGTCTTGTGTCCAGAAAATTCTCCAGTGATGATGAAGTGAAATGTCAGCATTACAAGAAACGCTGCTGCTGTTGCAGTTACATGTGATGCTGCTGTGTATTGAGTTGACCTTACTGTGATGATGCACAGTGTCTTGCCAAACTGTATGAACGAGGGATAACATGAATGACCATTCAGTGTACCATCACAAATGCCAACACTGAGAGAACTGTTGGCTGCCCAAAGTGTGCTGTGATCACCTCAACAGGAAGGGTGACCTTTGTCTGTACACCAATAGTAGCCTTGGTGAGTTGATATACACACATAAGTATTTTCTGGGGGGGGGGTTGAGATAAATATACATGTACTCATTGTATTATTTTCCATCACAGATCACTTACTGTTGGTGTGCACATTCCCATGCTTGAGAAATTGAGACGTTGGAATTGGAAAGGGAATACTCTCAAGCCAATGAAGGTAATTAATTTTTTTGGAGAGGAGGGGGGGGGGATCGTCACACTTGCAAGTAGGTCTTATTAATGGTTTATTGATTGGTTACTTCTTCACAGATTTTATCTGCATCCTTCTCCAGTCCAGTGATGATGGTCAGGTCATCATCGATTCATATGACTTCTACTTGTTGAATGTCTGCCATCCCAGGGAGGTATGATGTTGAAGTTCTTTGGATAAGGCAACTATGACACAACAAAGCATCTGGAATTTTCCTTAAAAATGAAATGAAGGACTTATTACAACTTGATTGCAGCAATAACACACTATGTTTAAGCCGTGGCTGTTCCACCATGGGTATATGGATTAACACAGAGAGCCAGCTGTGAAGCCACAAGAACACCAAATCATCAGCTCACAATTAAATTTAGTACCAGGCTACAAGAAATACACTGTGCCAGTGTCCCTGCGACTTAACTCAAGTTACATTTGAAAACCACATCTTGTCAAGTCACATGACTTGGGTCAAACTTTTCATCACTGGCATGGCTGCAGCTGCCAATTTGGAATGCAGTGCATGATATGTTGGGCAAATATTTTGTGACGTACATGTCACCTGCTTTAAGAATCATCAGTTGGATTTTTTACACTCTTATGAAAAACAAAGGAACAGATTAAATCACATTTATATACTTACCAGTATGGAAATGGATATCTCATAGGTTGCTGTACACAGTAATGCTGTACCACTGATATAAACCTTCAGCGAAGGAGAGTCATTTGTTAACCTGTAAAAAAAACAAAATAAGTTGACCACATTTGTTTGACCATTACAGCTCGGAAAAGCAACAGGAAACAAAACGCACAGCTAAAGGAAGTTGAATAGCATGAAAAACATTAGTATACATACTCACTTTATAGTATTCATAGTAAGAGGCCTTGTGCCTGTGGCTGATGGATGTGGTCTCTTGTTCAGCTACCTCTGCCTTGGCATGGTCAAGATATGAAATGGAAAACATCATCAGAATGGTGATGGTGGTGGTGGGTGTGCTGGTCATAGTTTAGGCACATGATGACATTCCCTCTCACATCTTCCTGTATCTGGTGGTGGTTGCAGTGGCTAACAGCAGTCTTATGGTGGTGGTCCAAGGAGGCACACACTGACATTCCCTATGGTAGCAGTGGCTAACAGCAGTCTTATGGTGGTGGTCCAGGAGGACACATGCTAACATTCCCTATGGTGCCAGTGGCAAACAGTGGCCTTATGGTGGTGGTCTGGGGGGCACAAACTGACATTCCCTATGGTGGCAGTGGCTAACAGCAGTCTTATGGTGGTGGTCCGGGGGGGCATATGCTGACATTCCCTATGGTGGCAGTGGCTAACAGCAGTCTTATGGTGGTGGTCCAGGGAGGCACACGCTGACATTCCCTGTGGTGGCAGTGGCTAACAGCAGTTTTATGGTGGTCCTGGGAGACACACACTGACATTCCCTGTGGTGGCAGTGGCTAACAGCAGTCTTATGGTGGTGGTGGTCCAGGGTGGGCACATGCTGACATTCCTTATGGTGGCAGTTGCTAACAGCAGTCTTATGGTGGTGATCCAGAGGCCAGGATATACTGTGCTCTGTGTTACAAATGTGACGTGACATATGGAATTTGAGTCACTCTGAGTGGGACACTGATTTAATTTTATGAAAAAGAAAACATGTATCATGCAATAAATGTGACAGCCTTTTAACCACTGAAGTTAAAACCTACCAATATTAACCTCATCTTAGAAAATGGGCTTTTTATTTCCTGGTATCTGATTGGCTAGTACCCTTGTCAAGGGGGTACATTAACTTTCAACAGATGCCCAGGAAATAACAAGTACCAGACCATACTACCCCTTTACCCACTAAGTATCCTAGTGCCCACCCTGTTTCCTAACTGGCTAAAACACCTAATTTGCATTTCAAATCACTGCCATTTTTTCCCTCTCACTTAGCGAGAGAAACTGTCCTCCCACATGGTCTAAGCTCCATATTTCCTTGAATTCTTTGTTTTTCTTGAAGTTTAACAAAAAAAAGCAGTTCTTCATAGTCCTACACAGAGGCATGGAAAGAAACCCTGTCACCAACTGCACTCCACTCCCATTTTCTCTGAAAAACATAACCCATCTGCTTTGTAAAAAACTAAATGGCAAGTTAAAAGCCCATTCTTCGTAGTCCTTTGCACAGAAACCCTGTCACCAACTGCACTCCACTCCCCTTTTCTCAGAAAAAAAAAACAACTCGCGCCTATTTAAAAAAAAACAGCAAGTTTGAAGCAGCTCTTCTAGGCTACAGCAACTGACGCTATTACCCATTTCAGCCACACTGCTTTCCAGCCTCTCGTCCTACACAGACCACTGTATTGCTGCCTGCCAAGTCCCAGATGACTCTGGAGTTACACAAACATTTTTTTTCTTTATCCCGGTACTGTGACAACATCCAGCAGAATTCAGAATAGGTACTTTTATATAAAACTTGGCAGCAGCTTGTTTTCTGTTCCAGTAGACTGCGATCGAAATATGCGTGTAACTACCCTGCACGAGAGGAGCCGCATTTTGTTATTTTTCCCTACCACAGATGTATGTCCATCTGTGGAACAGAAAATGAACAAAATGCTGCTCCCATCATGCTCTCCTGAACTGCACAAAGTAAAACATACTTTAAAAGGCAGCAGTTTCTAAACATCCATACAAGGGAAATGTCAAACTCACTTTATGTCTTCGTCCTGAAGTGAAGACCTCATGCACTGTCCCAAACTGCGGCTTTCTTCCCCGATGGCAATAGCTATCCTCCCCAGTATAAAAAAAACAAAGAACAAAACACAGTCTTGTAAATGAAAATGGAAAGAAAACTATTCCATAACGACACGGGGGAAGGGACTTTAGAAACAAACGCTGCTGTGGGGGCACCAACAGCATTTAACCAGCTCTTTGTTTTCTTTTTCTCAACTACAGCATCCCCATTAGATCAAAAGTCCTCTATTGCAGAACAGGTGGAGGAACTATTTAATTGCAAAACATAATGCAAATTAATGTTTTTATTACCAATCTTTTTCTCAAATTTCTTTTTTTAACTGTTCCCATTTTCTAAGTGCAATAATACCCTCCAGGGTGGGCTTTATTGGGAAATACTGGACCTTCCAGGGGCTATAATGCCCTCCGCCTATGGCATCAGGCCTCATTACACCCCTGAGCGGTCTGGTATATCCCAATAAAGCCCACCCTGTTGGGTATTATTGCTTACATCATCTTCATAAAGAAAGCTGTCCTCACAGTCATCTACGTTTGAATTCTGACCACTGGCAAAATTCTTTCTCCATTGTGTCATCATCTACATCAGTGATAGGCCGTTTCATGCTGCCACTGCCAGTGCCACCAGGATGGTCCATTTCTACAACATCAAAACCATGACCAGGCCGGGGTACGAATACTGAGGTTGCAGTCTGAGCTGGTATGTGCCTCTCATTCATTTTTATGAATGTCAGTAAACTGACATTTGCAGGAGATTGATTTGTATGATGATCTCGAACTATCGCACCTGCTGAGCTGAATACCCTCTTGACACTTACACTGGAGGGTGGGCATGTCAGGTACTTCAGTGCCACTGCGGTCAGCTCTGGCCATTCACTGACCTTCCACTCCAGTATAAAAGAGGATCATCAGTTATTGACAGATGCCTGTTTTCAAACAAAGATGACTCAACCATTCACTGTGCTGCTCTACGTCCAGTGGTTAATGCATCATCCTGTTATCCTGAATCATTTATGTCACAAGATCCCACTTAGGACAAAGCCTCCTAAAGTGGGTTAACGCCAACCAGTTTTGATGACAGACCCCCTGGAACTGCAGTCCCCTTCCCCTTACAGGATATGCTTGACACTACTCTAGGTTCACCTTCAGCCTGATTATGCTGCTGAGATTTGCTGACCTTGGCACATGACTTCTGTGCCCCATGAACCAAGTGCAACAGTTGCCCAATGACATTTTTTACCTGTTCAGTCCCGCCTTCCAGTACTGAGGCAGTTCCACATTTGTATTGTGGGTCCAGCATTGTTGCTAAGGGGTGTATTGCAAAGTTGTCTATACGTTGAATGCTCAAGATGTGATGATTTTAGTCGAATACTGTCATCATGTGTTTTAGCAACACACTGCTAGCACTGTCT